>CM049933.1:14824816-19624816 GCA_027405835.1 Asclepias syriaca | reverse complement strand
AATGTCACCCAGATGGAGACATTCCTTCTGGCTCATATGCACAAAGGCATCACTGTGGATATGGCCAGGCTCATTACCGTCATCATGCGGGGCTTTGCGACAAACACCCGGAATTAGTATCTGGGGCTCGGGCCATTCATCACCCGGATAGCCACTACCTGGAGCTAGACATCGAGGGCTCGGAGTTGACCAAGATTGCTCCGACTACCATTCCTACTAACTTGACTGTTCTACGGAATATGGGGATGGTAGTGCTAGACGCAGATGGTCGATACTCCATCCACACTGAGCAGCCAGGGGAGTTATCGATACCAGGACCAGCGGCACAGCAGGCATCACTGACCCTGACATTCATACCACGCACCGCCTTCGAGCGACATATGTCACAGGGGTTGGCAGACCTCACTACCAGACATAGCCGGGATATGGAGAACGTCCAGAGGCAACTGGCAATGCTGAATGACAGAGTCAGTATGACCAACAGTCGGGTAGAGGAGCTTTATCAGTATCAGACCATTCGATCTACCGACAACCACGAGGTCTACTTCTTTGTGCCTGATGATGATCCCGGTTCTTAGTGTTTTCTTTCTCTTTTTCTTTTCGTTCTTCATTTTATATGTGAATATGTGACAGCTGGGCTGTATGACATATGAATCTTTGTATGAAAAATGTTGATCTATATGACATAACAGCATTATTTCCTTGATTTTTTTTTGTTATTTATATTACCCTTGTTGTTTTCTTTTTCTTCTTTCTCTTCCTCTTAGTTAGTCAAATAAGTGTGGGGTAAGAGTTTTGTGTTTTTTCCAGCTTTTGTTTTTCAAATAAGTGTGGGGTAATAGGATATGCATGAACACTGAGGACAATGTAAACCTTAAGTGTGGGGTAGCAGTGCACAATGCACTATAGTAGTCAAAAATTGCATGTTTTCCTATATTTCTCACTAAAATTGCACCCCTCCAAAAATTTTCAGAATTTTTCACTCTTTCAGACTTCAAATTCAGTATTGATTGATTAAAAATGCTTATGTCTATGATATATGTTGAGTAGAGCATTATGATCAGTAGGAAACAAGTTGATAACTTTATTGAATTCCTCACTTAGAAATAGGGAATTCCTGAGATTATTGAGCACAACCTAGTTTGGATTAGAAACATCAACCAAATACCTTTTCAAGACTTACTGAATAATATTAGACCGGTTGAGGATGTGTTAGCAATTTAAATGACTAGATGATGCTCTGAGTTGGAAGTGAAAAAGTTTAAACAAAAAGGGTAGTTTGCAAGAGTCCTTTGCTACTCGAACACCACTTATGAAGGGAATTTAATGCCTGATGCCCTAAGATCCTATAGATCTGGGAGTCATCGGAGTGGGGCTTGATACCTGGGTAGTTAAAGTTGACGTGTGAAAGCAAACACAAAAATACCATGAACAATCAATCTAAAAATACATTGCCTAGTGTATTCTTTTATTGGAAGTTATAAATGAAAAGCCTTGACACTAAAGCTCAGAACTCAGAAGGTTGTTTGTAGTTACTATATTCGACGATTGGTCAAATTATTATCTGGTAAAGGTTTAGAGAAAACTATATTGAGTTGACAATCTAGTCTAGATTAGTTCACACACTACACATCAGGAAGATCTCGTGACTAAGAGTAGAATTCAATTGAGTTATTGAATTGTTGCATCAACATGACCATGATAATTTACTAGACATTTGAGACCTTTTCATAGCAACTTGACCAGTCAGGCTTGTTTTGCGAATCATCTAACTCAGTGACAAATTTTGGCTAAAAACATTGATAGGCCCTTGAGTGATTTCACCTATGATTTAAATTTCAATAATTTCATATAGACTTTGCTTGAGGACAAACAAAAAGCTAAGTGTTGGTTTATATGATGTGCATAAATCATATCACTTTTTTAGCATGTTTTTAGGCAGAAATTAGGGCAAAATTGGAGATAAATCGTTCTTAATTGATTGATATTAACACAATTTTGCAGTATTTGTGATTTTGGAAATTTCAGGTGAAATGTGCAAGAAAATAGCAAATATTGAGGCAAAAACATGATTTTAAAAAATTTTTGGTTCAGGACGGGCGTCCCAAGATCAGGGTGGGCGTCCCGACCTGGTCAAAGCACCGGGACGGGCGTCCCGACCCTACCAGAATCCCACATCGAATTTCACAGAGAAAAATGCTCAGTTTCCCTGCTATAAATAGCCCAGGCATTCCTCAGTTGAATCATCCCTCTTCACTTGATCTGAATCATTTAGTGACTTCAAGTATACATTTTTCCACTGTATACAAGTCATTCAATGATCTCAGTGCATCACACGAGTAGTTTAGTATACGATAGTGTCTCGTTTTCTTTGCTTTTTGAGTGTTTATCTCAGAATCTTAGAATTCGACTAGATAGGGTTTGTTTTTTATATTCATAGAATACCCAAGATTTCGTTAGGAGATCCTAAGAGGGCATTAGGTGAGCGAAGAGCTAGTCAATAGGGCTTTACTTAAGCCCATGATGTAAGGTAAAGCAATTGCTACTAGGCTAAGGAGGCGTTCCCCGAAGGTTCTGTCAAGCAGATTAGGTCAAGCAATCCAGGATATACAAGTAGTTGCTCCATCGGCGGACCTGATAAAGGGTGAATACTTTATGGTGGTGGTTCCCTAGATCCTCTCTGTATATTCTGTATTGTGTTTGTCTAAATATCAATTTGAATGCTAAATTATGATGATAGGTTATATCTGTTTTACTTGTTGAAGTTTATTCATTTTTTCGGAAAGGTCACCTGCTTAATTAATCATTATGACTGCATATCTACTTGCTCTTTTAAACTAAATGAACGGTTGTAGGCAATTCCTAATCATGGTCTAATCATAACCTGTTTAGTTTAACATGCCTTAATTTAGGGCTTTTAAGAGGATAAAAGCATTAAGGTCTGTCATATTAGATGAAATAACCTTAAGTAGAGCCATCAATGGAGATGGGCAGTTTATCAGATAACTCAGATGTGGTACACAAGTAAGATACAGTATATAATTGCATTCTAGACCAAGATATATCTAAAATACTCGAAGATAGGTCAATCAACATGTAGGATCAATATAACATACATCAGAACACTTATCTATAAAATACTCTTGCATGCTAAATGAACTCGAGTCTTGTGTAGTAAGGATCACCAACTCATCAAAGATATTGATGAATGATTGAATAACTAGGTAATAAAATGAATGTAAGTGTAAAAGGATAGTTGCTACTAAGCCGTTACCACTTCCCTGGGACTATGATAATTCTTAAATTAAAATCGTAGGTACTTTCCAATAGACTAGCTACACGATAAGTACTCTGCCTAAGGTTCTGATTGATTAAGTGATAAATATGAATGCTAAAAGTGACAATTAGTAAATCACCGTCCTTAATTATTCATAATCACTATAGGATAATAAATCCTGTCTTTTAGCATACCAATCGAAACACACAAGATTTTTGTTCATAAATCATTCAATCGATTATTAATTTCTTGAGGGGTTATTTTGTATCACAACAACACATAACAAGCATTTATCAAGCATGTAAGAGTTATCACCTTAGACATGTATTCTGATGTATGTTACTATTTTCACAAATTGGTTGAGCTATCTTTGAATATTTTAGATATATCTTGGTCTGGATTGCAATTATGTACTATAACTATTTGTGTACCATATTTGAGTTACCTTGTGTGTTCACCCTACCTTAATGATGACCCTTCTCACATTTGTGGTTAAAGTATCCATGAAAGCCCGTGTCACTCAGGAAATCATACCACTCACCCTAATGCCGGCATAGCGCCCAAACTCAGTCTGATTAGGTTAGTTTAACAAACATGGTGATTTGTAAGTTATTTTACCTAATCCGGCAGACCTTAATATATTCTACCCTAGTTTAAGGTCTGTTAAACTAAACAGGTTATGATGTAGACCATGGTTAGGACTTGTCTATAACAATTCATTTAGTTTAAAATAGCAAATAGATTATCAAGTAAAATGTTAATTTAGCAGGTGACCTTTTCAGAAAAATGAACAGAACCTCAACTTGCAAAACATGTATAACATAGCAATCATAATTCAGTATTCAAATTGATATTTAGGCGAATACAACTAAAAATTATAGAGAGAGGATCTAGGGGACCATATCCATAGAGTAGTCACCACTTGATGAGGTTCGCCAGCGCTGCCAAACTTGTATCCTTTGGGTTGCTCGACCCGACTCTGATCGGTAGAACCTTCGGAGAACACTTCCTTGGCCTAGTAGCGATTGCTTTACCTTACGTCCTAGGCTTAAGCAATGCCTTGTTAACTAACTATTCGCTCACCTAATGCTCTCTTATGATCTCCTAACAAAATCCCGATATTCTATAAATACCAAAGACGAATACTATCTAATCAAATTCCCAGAATCTGAGATAAACACTCAGAAAATAGAGAAAATGAGACACTCTTTGTTGCTAGATGACTTGTGTTGAGTGCTGAGGGATATCTCTAACCTTTCAACCCCTAGGGTATTTATCGGGGTGAATTAGAAGGGTTTTTACATGAAAAACTAATGAGGGACTCAATTTTGGAGTTCGGGACACTCGTCCCGAGCCTTGACTTGGTCAGGACGAGCGTTCTAGCTTCTGGGACGCCCGCTCCGAGCTTAGAACTTCCAAAAAATTGTACTTTTTCCTCGATATTTGCTATTTTCATGCAATTTACTTCTGAAACTTCCAAAATCACAAATTACACAAAAAGATGTTAATTTTAATCAATTAAAATCAATTCGGTTCCAATAATGCCCTAATTTGTGTCTAAAAACATGCTATAAATGTGATATGATTTGTGTATATCAAATACTTTTAAAATTGGAATTTCTTGAACCATTAATTGGTGTGATTATGAAGTGTGTGTGATAGTTCGATTTAGAGTGCTAATTAACGGGGAACCATCTATTTCTTTTTAGCCTTCCTGAGGATTAAGACAAGAGGATCCTTTACCTCCTTATCTTTTTATTTTATGTTGATGTGCTTTCGTTTGATATGCTAAATATAGGTTTTATTTATCTATGTTGATTATGAATAATTAATGACTTTGAATTTAACATTTAATAGTTGTCATTTAATTAAACAGAACTTAAGACAGAGTACCTATCGTGTAGCTAGTTTATTGGATTTATCTACCATTTTACATTTATAATATCGTAATCTCAAGGAACTGGTAATGACTTAGTAGTAATTATAACCTAATCCTAACAAACATTTTCATAAGAATCAATCAATAGATTATCAATATCTTGAAGGGTGATTATCACAATAGCACATTGCAAGCAATAAGCATTCAAGAGTAGACATGCATTCATCAGATTAAGCTCTGTTTATTACAACTTGTTAGACCTTATCTTCGAATATTTTAGATATATGTCTATCTCTAAGGCAATTATGAAATGTAACCGATTGTTTACCATATTTGAGTTACCTGGTGTATTTATCCCTAAGGAGGGATAACCCTTCTCATTTGTCGGATTAAAGTATCTATGAATAACCTATATCACTTCGGTATCATGCCACCCATCCTAGGAGTGGCCTAACATGCGAACTCAGCTTTATTAGGGTACTCTAACAAACATGGTGATCTGTTTTGTTATTTCTTCCTAATCTGGCAAACCTTTAGAGTTTGTTAAATTAAACAGGTTATGAATATGACCATGGTTAAGAATTATCTATAACCTAAGTTTAATTTAAAAGTGCAAATAGTTCAACATTCACAATAATAATTTTAGCTCTATGATCTCTCCGGGAAAATGAATAGTATCTCAAATTACAAAACATGTATGATATATAAATTCAGTGCCAAATTAATATAAACATAAAGCAATTCACAAGCATATAGAAAATAGCCTAGGAAACCCAATATCACAAAGTAGTCGCCATTTTATGAGGTCCGCCAGCACTGCAAATCCTATATGCTTCTGGCTACTCGATCCTACTTGTGCTGTAGAGCCTTCAAAGAATGCTTTTTAGATGTAGCAGCAATTGCTTTACCTTACGTCTCGGGCTTAAGCAGATTGCCCTAATCCTAAAAACACGCTACCTATCTCTCTCTTAGGATTTCCTAACAAAATCCTGGTATTCAAATGACACTGAAAATTGAATGCTAATCTAATTGAATTCTCAAATACTGAGATAAACACTCAGAAACAAGAGAAAACGATACACTCGAAGTTGCTAAATGACTTGTGTTGAGTGCTGAGGGATGATTTCAATGCTCTAGACCCTGGGTATTTATAGGTGAGGAATGGAGTGATTTTTGTTTCAATTCCCGATGTGGGACACTCAGGACGCTCGTCCTTGGCCTTGACTGAGTTAGGGTGGGCGTCCCTAGCTCAGGGATGCTCGTCCCTGATCTCCAACCTTTTCAAAATTTGTGCTTGTGCACCAATATTTGTTGTTTTTATACAATTTACTCCTAAAACTTCTAAAATTACAAATTACGCAATTTTATGTCAATTTGATTCAATTAAGATCAAATATGTTCCAATATTACCCTAATTTGTGTCTAAAAACATGCTAAAATGTGATATGATTTCTGCATATCATATGTAGAGAATGTTTTTCCAGACTTATATCAAAAGTTATGGTACAAGGTGATTGGAATGGAATAAAAATGGAAAAAATGGCGCCTCTTCTTTCTCATTTATTTTTTGCAGACCAATTATTCATGCAAGACTCAAGGGAAAGTCCAAGGATTTTAAAGTCGATTATCCAAAACTATGAGGTTGCGTCGAGACAAAAGATTAATGTACACAAATCTTCATCATTATTTTTCAAATCTCAGCACCGATAAAAGGAGATCTGAGGTGGCCAAGATTTGGTAATGAAAATCAGTCTTGGGGAAGGAAAATATCTAGGGTTATCTTATTTGATAGGTCGATCAAAGAAAGAGATCTTTGGTTATTTGAAGGAGCGAATATGGAAAAAAACTCATGGTTGGATAGAGAAATTTCTCTCAAGAGGAGGTAAGGAGGTTCTTATCAAATCTATACTTTAGGCAATTCCATGTTTTGCTATGTCAGTGTTTAAGATCCCATTATCTGTCTGCAAGGAAATTTTGGTGGGGTACACAAGGTGATGGAAAGGTATGTCTTGGATATCTTGGGATACCATGTGTAAAGAAAAATCCCTTGGTGGAATGAGTTTTAAGAACTTGCCAATTTTTAATCAAAGCCTCTTGGCTAAACAAGGTTGGAGGTTTTTATTATATCCAGATTCTCTTGTTAGTAAAGTTTTTAAAGCAAAATATTTTTCTACAACGGACTTTCTAAACGCTTCGGTTGGAAGGCATCCCTCATATGGATGGCGCTCAATTTTATTCAGGAGGGACTTACTTGATAAAGATATTCGTTGGAGTATTAGAGATGGTGACAAAGTCTCGGTTACAAAGGACCCATGGCTGCCAAGTGTTGGCTATTTCAGACCAATAACCTCACTTTGGTTCCTCAATGACTCACTCAAGGTGAAAGATTTAATCCAAGGAGGACAATGGCGGACTGAGCTTATCGATTATCTATTTTGTATGAGAGATGCGGAGCTGGTTAAGAAATCTCTTTGACTTTATGTGGCGGACAAGATCGCTACATTTGGCATTTCACACCTTCTGGGCGGTTCACAGTGGCATTAGCTTACAAGTTGGGAGTGCAGCTCTTAAACTCATCGGAAGCTAGCAGCTCTACACTGATATCAGATTGGAACGTGGTTTGGAATTGCAAAATACCACGAAAAATCAAGATTTTTGCTTAGATATTGAATAACAACGCTTTGGCTACTGGTATCAACCTCTCCAAGCAGAAGATTGCAGTGTTCACGGGATGCTCTCGGTGCCTTCAAGCAGTGGAATGATTTACATGTATTTTTTTATTGTGATTATGCACATTGTGTATGGGAGGCTTTGGATTTCTCACCGTTGTGGTTGATTAGCCGAGCCACTGCATGGCTACATCTAATCCAAATTATTTAGGAAGAAACCTGCAACAATTTTGAGGTGCTAGAAAAGACAATTATTTGTTTATGGAGCTTTTGGACCGCTCGGAATGATTGGATATTCAAGAAAAAATGGGCTACAGCTAAAGACATCATCGACATGACACGTCTCAACCTCCAATCTTTCCAATCCATCACGATAGAGAATAAAAAATCAGCTGCGATAGTGGAGAAAACTTGGAAGGCACCAACGACAAATGTTCTAAAGTTGAATACTAATGCCTCCTTCGATTCATCTGGAGCTGGCTACGGATATGTTTACGAGATAGATTGGGTTAGGTACTTCTATCTGGTGCAGGTCCGTTGAGGGAATGTGTCTCTATAGAACATGCTGAGCTCTGGACAATTTATCAAAGCTTAAACCAAATTGGTGAGTATTGGGGGGACGAACTCGTTATTGAATTTGACTGTTTAAACATTATTCGACAGTTGCAAATGGAGGAGAGAAATTTAACTGTCCTAGGGGGTTTGATTGAAGAAGTACAAGAGCAGATTACTAGGGTGGGTAATATCAAATTGGCTTACGCTTCAAGACATTTGAATGATGATGCTCACAAATTAGCTAGAATAAGGCATGACATAGTTATGGGTGTATATTGGTACAAGTATTCACATCCACATGTTCTTCTGGATGTTCTTCACTCTAATTGATTACATGTTACATAATATAATAGTTTGGTTTTTTTTTTTTAAATGTTTGTTTGATCGAAAATTAAGGTTTTAGTTTACGTATAATTAATGATATAATTCGGAAGTCCAATTAGATATAAGAAGTTTAGTAGTTGTTTATAAGGTACAAAGTAAGGTTTTTAAAAAAAAATTTTTTTTATTAATTTGGAGTTTTTAATTTATAAAAATTAAACATAAACAGAATGCTCTTTAAAATTATGTTAAAGGCTGTCTATTTATCAAGATAAATTAAATCTAAATTTTTGGTAATTATAAAAATGAATAATTAGTGAGTTTAATTCCAAACAAATTTTTGTTTTGACAAGTTCATTCCTAAAATAATTTTTTTTATTTAAAATTTTAATTTTTTTATTATAGTCAAATAAAGTGTTTTTTAATGGATTCCCTTAAAAAAAAATAAAAAACTCAAGGGTTTATTTTGTTTAGTTAGGGTAAAAACATCATTATATGTGAGAAAAAAAGAATTAATTAAACAAATGCATAAAAAATATCTATCACATGTGAAATTTAAAAATAAGAAATTTATTTATAAAAGTGAGAAAAAAGAAAAAAAAAACAAGAAGAAGAAGAAGAAATGACGAAAGAAGAAAAAGACAATATCTTAATAGAGATTTGGGAAAAATTTAAAACCCTAGAACAACTTCAATTTGCTTAAAAAATTTCAACCATGGAAGCTATATCAATAATGTTAGCAGTACTATGTCTTATTCTTTCTATTTTCAACAATGGAGGATATATTAATAACTTTGATTTGTTAAAAGAATTTCAACAATGGATGATTTACTAATAATTTTAACATTATTGTTGTCTTCTTCTTTCTCTTTCTCTGTTCGTTTTTTTAAATAAAAAAATCCTAAGTATATCTAACTCCAAAAATATAATTGAACCAATAGCTAGAATAATATATATAAAAAAAGAAAATTGTTGAAGGTTTACAAGTTCTAATTAAAATTTTGTGTCTATAAAGAAATTCCAATCTATAAAAACTTAAACTGTTATTTGTATCATAAAATTTTAACTTGGGTGAAAGATAGGTTTGCTGACAAATATTTTACTTAGGTTAGGTGGTAAGAAAATTATTATATTCAAATACATAATTTTGATGAATAACAAGAAAAATATATTTTTTTAAATATTTTAACCGTTGTTTGTACAATAATCTCAATAAAAAATACCGTTCACATATTTCTATTGTTACGTATATAAAAAAATATTTTATAGATATATATATATATATATATAAATATATTAATAAAAATATAAAAATAAAAATGATTTATAAAATTATTTTTAAAAAAGAAAAGAAAAGAAAGTTACTACCAACATCTAAACAAGACGTCTAAAAAATTTGTTGTTATTAGTGATAACCACTCAATCCATTGCAAAATTTAGTTTTTTTTGAGACAGCTAAAAAATTGTCACAAACATCCACTGCTATTAGCAACAACGACAGCTATTTTTCCCGTTGCAAAAAAACAATTGGTGATACCGATGGTTCGTTGTGTCATTGCAAGTGTCGTGGCTATTTGCAATAATTTTGAAGGTCATTCTAAAAATCGTTACTATTAAGAACATCTACTTTATTAGTCACAAAACATCATCGTTATTAGCCACAACTACTTTGTTTGTCACAAAAAAAAAACATCGCTATTTGCGAGCGCTCATTGTGCCCTTGTAAAAACTGTCACTATTTAAAGTTCCATTCCAAAGCTTCACCTCTTTATTAAAACTTTTGCATCTCAACTTTTATTATTTTTTTAAGAGAAATTGTCTTCTATTTATAGGTAAAATGAGAATAATAATCAATGTCTATTAAATTATCATGTGTCAATCATCTGAGATAAAATTTCATTATTTACATGTATATATATATATATATATATATATATTAACCTCCCACTACTTCCACTATTTTCATACAACATCTACTACTTTCATATAACCTCCAGTACCTACATATTACTTCCACTACCTCCATATTTTGTAACATCTTTAGTATAATTGAGAGTTATATATAGTTATATATGTATGTGGGTATATAAGTTACATATAATTCATCCATATAAGAGAAAGAATGCTCTCTTTCATTTGATCTCTTATATTATACTTCTTAGTAATTTGTTTTTGTTAGTTATAATTTTATAACATATTATCAGCACGAAACTCTACCGGTTTAAGATATTGTTTAAAGTTGAATTCAAAAATAAATAGGTATGTTATTATTGTTTGAAGACGAATTCAAGAATAAATAGGCATGTTAATATTGTTTGAAGTTGAATTCAAGAATAAATAGGTATGTTATTTCTTCTTATGTCAATTCTTATTAATCTTAAATTTGTAACTCTTCAAGTTACTAGATGAAATAATTTATTATGAAAATTAGATCTCGAGATTCATCTAGCTATGATGTGTCTGAAAGACACTATGGATGTAAACTATTCAATCATCGGAAAAATTATTTAACATAAAATTTTGATCACCTGAAGATGGTCATTTTTCCCGAAAGTACGAGATTACAATATTATAATTCGTAAACTAATAAATTATGCCATGATAGAAACAATTTGGATTTGAAAAATCATCCAACATATTTATTTCTCGAAGAAAATATTTTTATAATTTGTGATTCCAAAAGAAGTCATGTATATATAATTATGGTAATAGTTGTTGGTATAGAATGATACATATGATCGGATAAATTTGATTTAGATATCAAATAATATTAATAACTAGTAGAAGGGTGACAAATAATAATATATAAATTTAATGATAAAATTGTTATTTCTTGTATATTATTTATTATCTGTATAAATTTTATATATATAATTGTTTACTGTATTAGATACATAAATGTTTATATATTGGATATATATATATATATATATATATATATATTATGTGTGTGTGTGTGTGTGTGCGTACTGTTTTCTATCTATATAATTTTTGGATATATATATATATATATATATATATGTTACATACCTCTGCTCTCCAGTTGTTTTATGAAAACTGATCATTGTACTTAATTATTAGTTTTTACTTGCGTCAAAATATAAATGTTACATATATATTTTTATTATTATTTTATAAGTACTGTTCACTGGATATATTATATATATGTGTGTAAATGTACACGTACTGTTTTAGATATTATATATATAAATGAATATATGTGTACTACTTTTAGATATAGTATTATATATGTTACTGTTTTAGATATATATCCTATTGTATATATATAGCTTGGATGATAGGATTAGCTTTATATATTTTGTTTGTTGTTTACTATTTGAAAGTTGCTTGGATTACTTATATCTTATTATAGTGTTACCTAATAAAATACAATTTAATATAAACAATGCTCTATTTTCATCTAAGTGCTAAAGAAATTTATTATACTTTTATATTACAAGCATGGTTTCAAGTAAAAAAATCATATTACTCAATTTTTTTTTGAGGGCTCACATAATTCAACTATTCGCTCTAAGATTTATGAGAATTCAAACTCTAAAACTACCCTGTAAGAAATATTTAAAAGTTCGCTTACTAACTCTCCGAGTTGGTTCACTGTTACTCAATCAGTAACAAAAATAAAAAGTTAGTCAAACACAACTTAGGACAATAATTATTATCCATTCTATCACTCCATTTTTCTAACTTAGAAAGTAAATTAAAAAATTAATACTTCTATTAAATACATTAATATATTTGACTTTACTTTTTTTTTTAATAAAAATAATTATAAATTATAAAATATTAATCATATAAGTTTTTTGGATAAAAAAAATGTATTTAACATAAAAAAATCAGCGGAAATAACTAAAAGAACATGAGATGGAAGGCCTTCAATCCATTAACATCATATAAGTTAAAAAAATATATATATCAATAAATGTTTTCTCCCAATAATATTGTACTTTTGGATCCACTTCAAGTGGTCACAGGAATTTTATAAATGTTCCTTTAATAAAATATTTCAGACATCTACTTAATAATTACTCAAAAAGTTTTAGGAAATTTAAAATTACAACATGATGAGAGTAATAATTAAATTATTCTATATTTAAAAAGTTTATTGATATTTTATTAGTTTAATTATTATTACCTAATTTATGCATCAAAGTGAATGTTAGGAGTTGACATCACGTACTAAAATTTCTTGGACCTTATTTAATATGTAAGTGAACCAATTAGATATTGTTGTAATAATATATATATATATATATATATATATATATCAGTGTAATATGTAAAAAACATGATTATTATCCAATTTGATTAAATTATAATTTATTATTCAGTTTCTTAAGTTTAAATTTTGGACAATAAAATTTAAATTTCACTATAAATTATCTATTTATAGTAATGTTTTATATTTAAAAATTTTAATCACTCATAAATTGTGATTAAGAATTCGACAATAATCCACAATAAATCTTACATGTAAACTGTAATTCATACACAATACTAGATATTCTATTTATTATTTTCAATCTTGCACGTGTAAATTTTAAAATATATTTTTAAATTATTTATTAACTTAATTGTAAAAAAGGATTAAATAAAAATTTCTAGATTGTTTGATAATCAATGGAATACATTTCACCTTCATGGTGCACACTGAAAATCTGTTCCCATCACCACCTCTTTTTCAAGTTTGTAATCCTTAATCATATTACTAAATCTAATATTTTAGCAATATTTGTGAAATTCGTGTGGAGTTCAATTTCGTTAATGTTTTTTTGTACTATTAATTTGAATCAATCCATAATTATTATATGTTTGGTTATTTTTCCTTTTAGAACATCTTAGTTTAAGAGTCATCATGACTTTAACTAATTTAAATTTGTTATCAGTTATATTTGTAGAGTTTAACTTTATTCAAAAGAAATTCTTATCCTAACACGTATATAACACTTACAATAAGTATCGAAACACTTGATTAACATAAGTTTGAGCATGTTGTAGGTAGAGTGAAATTGATTTTTGAGTGAATCCAAGAGATCATTTTAGAAATATGATTCTTATTTTTAGCGGATATGATGACATTTTTAAGCCCAGTATTCTTTGTCTACTTTTGAACATTTGACTTTTTTCTTTTTATCTTTTTTTTTTACTTTTAAATTTTTAGAAATATTGACATAAATAATTTGGTAGAATTAATCCAATTTAATCTTTTAATATAATTCGTTGGTAAAAAAAACTCTTAACTCAATTGGTAATACCATTATTTGTGATTTTGAGAGATCATGAGTTCGAGTAATAATAAATTCGTCCTATATTTTTTGTGGACCGAGGAGAAAAAGGGTTTGGCGGGAAGAGGAGTGTGCTATGAGAGAAGCAAAGAGGTCGCCCTCTTTCAAATATACAACATGAATTCTGGCAATGTATTGTAGTTAGACTCTCATGTCGATCCAAATGAATCATCCTTTTTATGAAGGTTCATCTTTACCTTTTAAGCAAGTGGATAGCAAGTTACAAATTTTATCTTGGTAGGGCATGTATTTCTATTACATTACTATGAAATTAATAAATAAAGTAGTTTGGGATTACCATTATCCTTTTTGTAGTGATAAATGTTTTATATGTTTCTAAGAAAAGGAATTTATCCATTTTTCGGGGTCTCAAAGAAGTTTCGAAACACATAAGAACTCTTGAATATAAATGGAAAAGAGACTTAACTTCAGTTCCTTCAAAATTGGTAGTCAATCCTATATTCGACAGGGGCAGTTGGCAATTGAATCTAATTTTGAACATTATTTTCATATCCGTAATAGTGCGAAAAGAAGGTCCAACTCCAAGTTGTTCAAGAATAATGGCACTGAGTTTTTCAACCTTTTGACTTAGGATTAGTTAGTTTTATTTCTCGATGCAGGCATGGAAGGGATATAACTTAGTGATAAAGTGTCACCTTGACGTGGAGGAAGTTATCAGTTCAAGCCTAATTATCCCTAAACCCAATGCAAGTTTTTCTATTTGGCTTTGCTTCCCTGCACGATTCAATAAGAATGGATAAGAGGCTCGTGCGATTGACGTGAGGGAGCATGGATGACTATATTTCTAAGCCCGAACTTCGGGCGAATATGAAGTGCATGGATACAAGTTATGCCTTGAAATGAAAGAAAATTTTGAATCTACTTTATCTACGAACAAGGAAACTATAAGTAATGTAACTATGCATCTTATGGAGAGTTCGATCCTGGTTCATGATGAACGCTGGCGGCAAGCTTAACACATGCAACTCAGACGGGAAGTGGTATTTTCAGTGGTGAACAGGTAAGTAACGTGTAAGAACATGCCCTTGGGAGGAGAATAATAGCTGGAAATAGCTGTTAATACCCTGTAGACTAAGGAGCAAAAGGAGGAATGCGCCCAAGGAGGGGCTCACATATGATTAGCTAGTTGGTGAGACAATAGCTTAACAAGGCGATGATCAGTAGTTGGTCTGAGAGGATGATCAGCCACACTCGAACTGAGACACGACCCAAACCTTACAGAGCAATGCCGCGTGGAGGTAGAAGGCCCCCGAATCGTAAATTTCTTTTCTCGAAAAAGAAGCAATGACGACAACAATGTCTTAGAAATATTAAAAAAAATTAACTAATAAATTACACATAAGTTAGGAGAAAGTCTCTTATTTGTCGACCAAATTGGTAAAAAGGAGAAAAGAAAAAGAAGTTGCAAAATGTGGAAACCAAATGAAAACTATTTGCTTGAGTGTTTTTGTGTAATACCCCTTTACCTATATACCTTCCCTCACCTTTCCTTTTAATTACATTTTAATTCATTTTTTATTCTAGTTCTCACGCTTTTTAATACAAGCACGTTTCCGACTTTTTTATACAACTGTACTTTCACCACGCACTCCTATATACATACATATCTCTAATATAATTTTATTTTCCCCCTTTCTATATATATACTTATTTCAAATGTTCACATAAATCCATAAAAACATCATTACTTCGCTGTCACCTTCAAGTACAAACCCTCATAGAAAACTTCAATCATACTATCCGAACAGTCCACATATCTTCACATGGTTTTTACCCACTCTTTAAATCGAATTATCACCTCCGGCACTGCCCACAACACCATTTTATTTTTTTCACATCTCCACCCAACATATTACATTCGTTTGTCCCACAAAGATCTCTTTACACCGAATGATCACTTTCGGCACTATCATTTAACGCAATTTCATTTTTCACATCATCCCCCAACATACTACACTTGCTTGTTCCGCAAGGTCTCTTATAAAAAAATAGGCTTATAGTATATATTTCATATGCATCTTTTTAACTCAGAAGTAATTTAGATAATTCATATTACCATAGCGATTTATTTATTTATTATTTATTTTAAATAAGAATTAAAATCCTTCTACAACTCTATTTTATCTTTTCTTTTTTTACTTTTTAATAAGATAATTATATAAAAAATAAAGGACAATTCAAAATAAATTTCACTTCATAAACTTATAAATACCCTTTCATTTAACATAGGAGGGTTGATTGATTTTTCGTTTAAGAGTTATAAAGATAGAGAATAGCGGCCTGAAAACTTCTCTAATCCAACAACATCACTCCTCTTTGTCAGAGCTTCTACATATCAGATTCTCTTTGTCAGAACTTCTGCATATGAACTTTTGTTCTTTTCTTAAGGGAATTTTCCCATATTTATAAGTGAAAAAATAATGACAATCAATGACTATTAGGTTATCATGTCTCACTCTCGTATGATAGTTTTAATATCTCAATATCTTAATATATTAAAAATATATATAAAATAAATTTTAATTATATATATATATATATATATATATAAATATATATAAAATTTATCAACTATTATACTTGTATTACCCATGTATAGACTCAAATTTGTGTCGTGGTGTGAGACTATAAATACCTAAGCCCGAGTTGATTATAAACACTTAAGTCTCATTCTTATATACTATTTCACACTCATATCACTTATCATCACGATTCAAACTTGTAAACATGTGACACAATATGGGGCTATAAATACTTAGTCTCGAGTTGATTATAAACAACTAGGCTCATTGTTATATATTATTATACACTTATATCATTAATCGAGGTGAAATAGAATTTCACATATATTTCTATAATCATTTCATAATATTTATATAATAATAACATTTTATTATAAACTAATATAGTTTGTACAATTTTATTTAAGTATAAAGATATATGACATCATTATCTTTATAAAGTATTATAACAAATTTCTAAAGATAAAATACATATGTTTTTTTCATCGCGTTTAGATATTAATTTAATCAGATAGATTCATAATTTACTTCATGAATTAATATATTTGAAAATTAAAGCTTTTGTTTATAGATAATTTCAATTAGGGATAAGAAGTTATTAGTAGTAGTTTGTAACAAATGCATAATGATTACGTCATTGTGTTTGAGAGGAAAATTGGCATAAATAATCATCAAACTATAGAGATTTTGTGACATTGGTCTCTAGATTAATTTTTTTAGTGGAATTTATCCTTGAACTATAAAAAAAATTGTGACATTAGTCATTTCATAAAAAATTATGTTAAATCATCCATTAAGTTAAAAAAGTTTAAGGGTATTTATGTCACTATACTATTTAAATATATTTAATAATAGATAGATTGACGTAAATAGTCCCCAAACTATAAATGTTTGGTTACATTGGTTCTCAAATTATAAAAAAATTGTGAATTTAATCATTTTCTTAAAGCACACAAAGTATTTATATCATTATAATATTTAAATATATATATATATATATATATATATAATATCAATTTCATCTTCTTCCTCCTCATTCTCTCTTTCCCTTTCGCTTCTTTATTTTCGTTTTCAATAAATAAAAAGTTTCAAGAAAATTAATTGATGCAAATAATAATAAAATTAGATGAAGATTTTTTATTTTTTTATTTTCATTAAAAAAACGTAAAGGATAAGAAAAGATAAAAATAAAGAAACAGATATATAAAAATGATATTAAAATATTATTTGAAAAAAAAAATATATATATTATATATATTATATATATTAGTAAATATATTTAAATAGTATAATAACATAAATACCTTTAAAATTTTTTTACTAAGAATTTTTAACGAAATGATTAATATCGTAATCGTTTTCTAGTTAGAAGATCAGTTTCACCAAAAAATTAATTTAGGGACCAATGTCACTAAACATTTATAGTTTGAGGATTACTTATGTCAATCTATATATTATTATATATATTAAATATCCTTGGAAATTTTTACTTAACGGATGGTTTAACAGAATTTTTAATGAAATAACCAATATCACAATTTTTTATAGTTCGGAGACTAATTTCACCAAAAATAATAATTTGGGGACCAATGTCACTAAACTTCTATAATTTATGGACTATTTATGCCAATTTATCTAATTGAAATTGTATTCAGATATAAAATTTTTTATTCTTTTTTAGCTGTAATATATAATTGGTATGTGTACGTCTTCTTTTTTTGTAAAATTTATATTATGAAAAAAATAACATAGATTTATCTCTATTATATATTATGACCAATAAATAAACAAATGTTTAAAAAATCAACTTAATTAAAGACATGAACATTAGAAACCAAAATGAATAAATTTTTATTTATTTATTATTATTATTATTATTATTATTATTATTATTATTATTATTATTATGTATAATAATAATAAAAATGGTTAGTGGATCCACTTAAAAATATCAATTTTTGTCACGATTTTACAATTAATTTAACCCTCGCAAAAATTGATAAATATTTTATATTATCATTTAAAATAATTTTGTAAAAATGTCTTAAGAGATCTTGGCATACTTTTGGTGTAAGACAAAAGTTTATAAGATTTGTTTTATTGGCAATATATCTATATATATATATATATATATATTTATTTATTTATTTATTAAAATAAAATTTTGAAATAATTTTACTTTTACTGTGTTTTTAATTTATAATTATTTTACAAAAAGTATTAAAAACTTCATAATAATATCCATTAAATTCGATTAATTTAAATTTGATGTGTTCATAATAAAATGAAAATATAATATATATATATTATATATGTATATTATATATATATTATGAAAAGATCATGAGTTCGAGAAACATAATTATTATGTATTATTTTTTTATTAAAGATAAAACAAAATTATAACAACATAATTATAACTATCATAATATAAAAATTATTTAAAATCAAAGAATTCATAGTTTATTAAATTTATATTGACAAAATTTAATTATAATTTTTTAAAAAACTCTAATCATAACTCTTAAATAATACAAATTCTTTATAACAATTTACCTATTTGATTTGAAATCAATAATTTTTATTATTCAATAACAAACTATTAATAAATAATAATTATTATATTATTTTTTAAAATAAATCAATAAAAAGGATTCGAAAAGAAAAAAAATTTAATAGAATTTGGAGGGCTTTTCTTTGCCATTACCGCGACCATACTCTGCCGGATTGCATCCTCTAACGTAGCTGGGATTTGCAAGTTTCCCATGTTTGCAGTTGTTGTCATTTCCACAACGAATGATATTTCCACTCATAGTTCCATTTCCGATCTCTTTTTCGAGACCGACAACTACTTTGTTGAAATTTGTAAAAGACAAAATAAGTGTCATAATAATGACACAAGTAGCTATTTTAGAAGATGATAATACTATCATATCCTATTTTAGAGATAAAGAGAGAGAATGTTTTTGTTAGTTTAATTTTTTTTACAAAGTTTAATTTAATGTTTTCTTTCTAAAAGAAGTATTTATAAGAGCTATATATATATATATATAATTTTTATATACTTATGTTTGTTTGATGGATATAGCACATTACCCTATATTTTTCTTTTCTCTCCTAAAATGTGGGAGTTTTCTCTCTTAAAAAATCTTTTTGGAGAGTGCCTAAAAAGAGGATCTAATTGTTGGATTTATTTTAATAAATCATGTGGGCTTATGTGTCAATTATGTATTTAAGACTATCATATTTTATTAAGTTATATTAAAGTGATGTAATAAAGTTTATTAGATTAATATTCATCAACAATAAGTATGGACTCACATATGTAGATACCATATTCTTAGATTGCGATGAGTTGACTATAAATTTTATTATTATAATATATTGGTTATGGTCCCCGGGAGTCTATTGGTTTTTTGAAAGAATGTAGTATATATATACACATGTATTGTTGTTTGTTCATATATGTATATATATTTTCGTCTTGTTGTGATGTGTTCATATATATAATTTTCCGTTTCTAGTTAAGAATATATATACACACACAAAATATCCGTACTGGAATATATATATATATATATATTATATATATATATATATATATATTATTAATTTTGGTACACATACATAAGAAACTACAGAATTAAAGAATTAAACTTCAGTTAAGATGAAAACGTTTTGGTTTTCAATTTAATTCGATTTTGGCTAAAGTCAATTTATAAAATTAATTTTTAAAGATTTTTCTTTTTCTTAAAAATTCAAAATTTAAGAATTTAGTTTTCATTAAGCATTAAATAATTATGTTTTTATCCAGAAGATATTAAGTAATGCATTTTTATGTATATAATTTTTTAGTGGCTATATATATATATATATAGTTTTATATATAATTTAATATTTCGCCGCTATAATTTTTTATTTTTTGTTTTATTAGTTATATATTATATATATTATATAATATATATATATATATATCCAAATCCTTAAAACTTTTAAATTCATAAAAATAAAATAATAATAAAACTAGCTATATATTTTTTTAAATCATTAGAATAATACACACACACACACACACACACACACACACATATATATATATATATATATATTGATTCTACAAAAATCTGTCAAGGGTAAAAGAGTAAATTAAAAGGCAGGGAATTCAGGAAAAGTTTGGAGGGATTCATCTGTAGGAGACTTTGAATCGGTCAAAGTCAAAGGAACGGATACTTCGGGTGTGGGTCCCTTGACGAACTATAATTCCGGAAGTTATACTTTGCGATGTGGAGTCAGAGTGAACGTACCTCCGACGTTAAGCTTCTTTTATCAAGTACCTACAAAACAAGTAAGTTTGGTGGGGAGTCTGTTCCCCGTGAACTCTCCGATGCTTAAGACAGTAGAGTGTTTGTGTGTATTTTTGGATATCTGGAACTTGTCTTACCTTTTGTTCAGATCTCTTTTTTATAGGAGTTTGTCCGATGGTGTCTCGTCTTTTCATGGGTTTCCCGTTGGAGCTTTGGGCTGTTTTGACCATTGTAGACAACGGGCTATAAATGTGGACTTTAAAAAGAAGTGACGTCTGCTCTTTATGAGGCCTATTAATTTGAACTTATGACGTCAGGTGAGATCAGGGGCAGTTAAGGCGTTATAAAATTACTGTTCTGCCCATGAGGTACTTTTTTCACTGTTCAGTGGCCCCTCGTCGAAGTTCCACATGAAAAAGTAGGGGGGGCTTCGGCGGGATAAGTGTGTTGAGTACTTTGACTTGTGACTGAAGTTAGGGCTTTGATTGTGACTAACTGTCTTTTCGTCTTTTGCCGCTGTCATTAATTGCAGAATGTCAGCCAGCAGAAGTACCTTTTTGCTTTCTCCGATGCATTGATTCTGGCAAGTAATAATTTCACAAAAGTTTTTCCCGGCTATTTAGTGATCTCTTTCTTTTCGTATGCCTTTTTTCTTTACTTTTGCTTCCTTGCCTTTATAGCTTCCTGCCATTAATGTCTTCTGAAGATTCCTTCGTCTTTGTTTTCCTCGCGAGTTTAGTCACATTCTCAGACTTCCGTCTCGATTTCAGACGCTTAAAAAGGTATGCTTTGTCCTCTTATTGCCTGGTTTCTATTTATTCCTCCATTGTTGATATGCCATCTTTTGACTGTCTTTTATGCTTCCTCTGTTTCCTTTGTTTTTCTTTGGGATAGTAAGGGTAGAATCATGTGCTTTTTCTGGGTTTAGGGTTTAGTCATAGTTTAGGCTTATCTTTCTGGGTAGCTTTTTGTTTGAATGGAGTTCTAAATGTTGAACTTCCATTCGCAGGTTGGAAATGGTTGCCCAGAGAGAAGATGAAAGGGAGGTTGAGGAGCTTATGAATGAGGGTTTTTGTGCTCCTCAGCCTGCCCAACCAGAGGTTATTGTGGCGGTTAGGGAAGGCCAGGGTGAGGTTCATGAGGGTGTCCCATTTCAGCCGCCTATGCCTGCTCCTCCTGCTTCACATTTTTCTTTAGGGCGAAGTAGGATTAGCAGTGAACAGGCAGAGTCTTTTGCTCGTAGGTATAGTGTAGATCCTAGGACTTATAGAGTCTCTGTTGCCCCTCTGGTAGGTAAAATGTCACTTCGTAGTATCCCCCTTCCTTTAGCTCATTTTGAAGTAGGCCTTCGCCTTCCCATGGACACCGCTTTCGTAGATTTTTAAGTTTTTGCCCGGTTTCAGCTTGGACAGGTGCATCCCAATGCTGTTCGCACCATTTTTTATCTGATTTGTCTTTGCCGTAGATTAGGTTTTGAGTTGTCTTCTAACATTCTTAGAATGTTTTTTTTCTTCCCTTCGGATGTTGGACAACACTCTTTCACTCTGTCCACGCCGAAATAGAGTCGTCCTTTTTTATTCTCTACCTAATAAGATAGACTTCAAGGGTAGGTGGATGATGGTAGAGTCTCGCATAGGTTTTCCCTTTCGTTCGTGTGTCAGAGAGAACTATCAGTGCACCCAAATTCAAAGTCCTTCTTCCCTTAGTTACTCCGAAAGAGCCTTCTTAGAGACCATTACCCCTTTAGGATATAGTCGCCAGAACCAATCCAGGGTATATTCTTCTGCTGACCTACTTAGTGAGGCTAGTTTGAAGTGGTGCGGCATAGGGGCTGGCTTGACTGAGCGGAAGAGGGAGTTAGGCTTTGTTGAGAAGAGTCTGAACCAAGACTGGACCATACAGCCCCGGGGTGTTTTTTCTTTTCAATGTGACCGTGTAATTCTACTGCCCGTGGGTGTGGAAATGGTCGGGGTAACATATATATGTGTTTTTTTTTGCACTTCGTAAGGATTCTAACTTGGTTATTTTGTCGCAGGTTCTACTATGTTTAGTAAATCTTGGGGAAACCGTGTGGAGGAGAGGGATGTCTGGCAATCACACTTGGACTCCCTACCTCAGTTTCCTCCTCCCTTGATAGACAGGGGTGCAGCGCGGGAGACCCCTCTCACTTATCCATCTTCTGCTAGTCCGTCTGGGCGAGGTAGAAATCTTCGTCGAGCAAGAGATGGGGAAGTGAGAGGTAGGACTCCTCGTTATGCTCACGGGCTTCGCCGGGAGGCAACCCCCAAGGTGGTGGAGGACTCCTCGTTCTCCTCGGTGCCCCTCCACCGAAGAAATCTCTCTACCTTCTTCTCCTATTCCAATGGATGCCCTGGATGTTGTGCCCTTGGCATCTCGAAGGGATCCTGATCCTGCTCCTGCTGCCGAAGTTGAAGCTATTCCTGTGGCCGAAGTTGAGGTGGACTCTGGGAACCCCGGCCCTTCATGGCTCCAGCCGGGGTTCGAGCTGCCCACCGAGGAGGGAGCCCTGCGAGCTTTAGCTGCGAGATATCTGCCTGAACTCCTCCCCTCAACAACCTCCGTTTCAACAATATGTATATTGCAGCTCTACTTGGAGGTACCATCCTGGACCGAGCTCATGACGCAGAGAGTTTGGTCAGGATGAGAGAGATGGGAGTTGAGGAGGCCACTATCCGGGTTGGTGCTCTGATAGCTCGGGTAAGTTTCCTCCCTTTTTTGCTTCTTTCCTTTTATGCATTTATGAAATGTCTTATAACCTCCTTTTTATAACAGGTTTCCTCCTTAGTTCTCCACATTTCTAAGTCTCGAACTTCGGAGCAAACCGAGCGAGCAGCAGCTGATGTAGAGTGGCGGGCGGTCAACGAACCTCGCTTGGCTGCTCTGGAGTCAGAAGTGGCTAGCCCAGCTTCGTGCTTGGAGTTAGCCAATTCTGAGAAGCTCCAGATGGCTAGCGAGATAGCGGAGCTGAAGGAGCGACTGGCCAAAGCAGAGGAGAGAAATGCCGAGTTGTAGGCGGCCAACAACGACTTAAATTCGGCCAGGGATGAGGCTGTTGCTATTCGGATCTCCATGCAGGAGGAGTTGGAGCATTGTCGATCAGAAGATTTCAAGAAGAAGATAGTCGACGACTTCAAGAGTTCTCCTGCATACCATTAAGACATCAGTCATGAGACTGGTTCTTACTTGGACAAAGGATGCATCCACATCATCCGGCAACTTCATCCTTACTTCTAGGACAAGTCCCTTCTCCTACAAGCTTTTAAATCAAACTTTGACAACGATCTGTGTAGGCAAGGAGCAGACTTCGTTCCCTTCACTGCCGAAGAGTTGGAGGCACTTCTGGAACGGGATGAGAAGAGGGGGAGGCCTTTTTGGAAGTCGTCTCGACTTACCACTCCCACCTTCTAGGATATGCTTGATGAGGGCTCAAGTTCGGCAGCTCCTTGAAGTTTTTTTTTATTTAGGACTTAGATTCCTCCTTAATGTAAACTGCTTTCTATACTTTGTACCCCATTTTTGGAAGCTTCAATGGAATTATCATTGTCTTGTTTTTGTTTAACTTTCCTCGTTTGTTGAAACTTTCTAACTTTTGAACTTTGTGATCGCAAGGCTGCTTACTTGATAACTTGTATTCTTCTAAGTTCTTCAACTCTGTACTTCGTAGTTACGAGTCCTTATATGGCCTTGAAAATTTTTCAAGTCTTTTTAACTTAGCACTTCGTAACCACGAACGGTCTCTTGATATTTTAAATTTCCAAGTTCACTCTTAACTTGGTACTTCGTAACCAAGAACTGTCTCGTGGTATTTTAATCTTCCAAGTTCACTCTTAACTTGGTACTTCGTGACCACGAACTGTCGCGTGGTATTTTAATTTTCCAAGTTCACTCTTAACTTGGTACTTCGTGACCACGAACTGTCTCGTGGTATTTTAATTTTCCTAGTTCACTCTTAATTTGGTACTTCGTGACCACGAACTATCTCGTGGTGATAACCTTTTTACTCCTGGGATTGATCCCTGTACTTTGTAATCACGAGCTTTTACTCGGTGGTGATATATTTCTTCCGAGACTGAACCCGGTACTTCGTAACCACGAGATTTTACTCAAATGGTAATTTTTATTTCAGCAGAATCAGAAACTGTTCAACAACTTGTTTTCAAGAGGACTTGATATTCAAAACAATGCTTTCTAGATGCTCTTCATACATAGTACCTTTTTAAGTGATTTACGTGCCACGAGTTTGGTAGGAGAATGCTATCTTTGTTCATGAGTTTGTAGGTGCCGAGTCTTACTTTGTGTTTCACGAGGTACGATCCTTCCCAGTTCAGAGTCAGCTTTTTTGCTTTTATGTGCCTCGTCGTGCCTTCTATCTTTCGAAGTACCCAGTCCCCGATCTTTATTGGTCGCTTGAATACTTTCTTATCGTGAGCTTTTTTGGTTTTTTGCTTGAATGATTGTGATCTTAGGCGGCTTGCTATTCTCCTTTCCTCTAGCAGATCTAGTTCCATGCTTCTTCTTTCTTTGTTGGCATCCTCGTTGTACATCGATACCCTTGCTGTGGGCAATGCGACTTCGGCTGGTGCTACTGCCTCAGAACCGTATACCAATGCGTAAGCCGTTTCTCCTGTGGGGCCCCTGGTCGAAGTGCGTATTGCCCATAGAGTGGGGTTTAGTTCACCAGCCCATTTGTTGGATTTTCCTTCCAAGTTTTTCCTTAGAGCCATTAACACCAATTTGTTGGTAGCTTCTGCTTGACCATTCCCCTGAGGGTATGCTACGGATGATTTCCAATGTTTGATGTGCAACCTTTGACACTCTGTGGTGAACTTGGCTGAAAATTGGACTCCGTGATCGGTAATTACTGCCATGGGTATCCCGAAGCGACATAAGACATGTTCTCGGAAGAACTTAGAAATATTTTCCTCAGTTGGGTGTGTGAGGGCTTTTGCTTCTACCCATTTTGAGAAATAAACCACCGCCACTACCAAGTATTCACATCCATTTCTTGTTTTCAGAAATTTTCTCACTAGATCTATACCCCACATGTCGAACGACCAGGCTGCCACTATCGGGGTTTGTTCAATCGAAGGCAAATGTGGAATGGCTCCAAAAGTTTGGCACGTCTCACACTTTTTGACATATTTTTTAGCATCTTCTCTGAGTGTTGGCCAGTAATACCCTTGGTTGATTACTCATTCAGCCAGAGCTCGGGCCCCAGGATGTCCTCCACATACCCCCTCGTGTATCTCAGCTAGCAGGTTGTTGACTTGAGATGGAGGGATGCAACGAAGTAAAGGCCTTGAAAAAGATCTTCTATACAATAAACCTTCATGGATTGTGTACCTCGCAGACTGTCTTTTGATTTGTCTGGCCCGAGTAGGATTATCTGGGAGGGTCCCTTGCTGAATGAAGTTTTTTATTTCCTCATCCCAATTCTCCGAAGTGGGGCGTAGGCATTGAATTATCTCCGGTTCTTTGATAGCTGTTGGTACCCTTTCTATAGGGATGCCTTCTTCGTTGGGTGTCTCTCCGGAGGCGATTTTTGTAAGCCTGTCTGCTTGCTGATTTTCTTTTATGCTGATTAAAGACAGTGTGGAAGGGCAAAATTTCTCTCTCCATTTTTTTGGTTCGTCCACATAAGACTGTAAACCCTCCGATTGTACTGTATAGGTTCCTTGGACCTGATTTACCACCAACTGTGAATCGCTATACACCTTCAGAGCCTTGATGTTAGCCCCATGGGCCCATTATAAACCATTTAACAGCGCCTCGTACTCCGCTTGGTTGTTTGAGAGATCCGGCTTCAATTTGATGGCCCGCATTTTTGTGTATTATTTGTTAGGCGAAGTTAAGACAATTCCTGCTCCGACTCCACTGGAGTTGACTGCTCCGTCGACTCTCAGTTCTCATGATTCTATTGTAGGCTCAGCCTCCTCTAAGCTTAATTCTATGAAGGACTCCTCTGCGAGGAAGTCTGCAAGATCCTGTGCTTTGATTGTAGTGTGGGGCTTAAACGTGATTTCCTGCCCGCATAACTCGATAGACCATCGTAACATTCTCCCGGATTGATCCAGTTTATGAAACATTTGTTTGAGCAGGGCATTAGTGTAGACCACAATAGGGTGTGATTCGAAGTATGACCTTAGTTTCTGTGCGGAAATCACTAATGCTTATGCTAGCTTCTCAATATTAGAATACCTGGACTCCGCATCATTCATAACTTTGCTGACGAAGTATACAAAGTGCTGCTTTGTTCCTTCTTCCTTTATCAATACTGATGCCACGATCAAGTTAGAGAAGGACAAGTATAGGAAGAGTGTTTCCCCAGTGCTCGGAGGTCGTAACAAAGGAAGATCTAATAGATGGTCTTTCAAGCTTCTCCAAGAGCGGCTGCATTCCGGAGTCCAGACAAAATCATTCTTCGAATTTTTCAAGGCTTTGAAGAATGGGAGGTACTTCTCTACCAATTTTGAGATGAATCGTCCTAATGCAGCAATACATTCGTTTAGCCTTTGGATGTCTTTGACGCATCGGGGCTCGGTGAGTCGAGCTATAGCCTCTAATTTCTCCAGATTGGCTTCGATTCCTCATTCAGATATCATGAAACCTAGAAATTTGCCGAATTTCACTCCAAATGTGCACTTCTTCGGGTTGAGTTTGAGGTTGAATTTCCCCAAGTTGGAGAAGGTCTCTTCTAGGTCATCTAGGTGCGAGGGGCCATGTTTGGTTTTGACCACCATATCGTCGACATATGCCTCTATGTTCCTTCTGATTTGGCTTCGGAGGATGTGATTCATCATTCGTTGGTATGTCGCCCCTGCATTCTTCAATTCGAATGGCATAACATTATAGCCATATATGGCCCCTGCAACTCGGAACGAAGTATGTACCTGATCACTTGACTTCATTTTTATTTGATGGTATCCTGAGAAGGCATCCATGAAGCTTAGATATTCATATCCCGCTATTGAATCTACCAATACGTCAATTCGAGGCAGCGGGTAGCAGTCTTTGGGGTAGGCTTTGTTGAGGTCGGTATAATCCACGCACATTCTCCATTTTCCGGTGGACTTTTTGACCATTACTACGTTAGCAAGCCATGTGAGACACTTTACCTCGCGAATGAACCCTGCTTTCAAAAGCTTATCTACCTCCTCTTTCATGCCTTGTATTTTCTCCTCACCGAATTGCCTAGATTTCTGTTTTATTGGGCAGCACATCGGGCTTATGTTCAGTGTGTGCTCGACAATGGAGGTGTCAATACCTGGCATATCTTCTGTACACCAAGCGAAGCTATTTTGATGATCTTTTAAAAATTTGATGATATCTTGCCGAAGTTGATTTGGCATCTCTCTTCCAATTTTGACAAGTTGTTGAGGATAGCTCGAATTTATCGCCACTTCGCCAAACTCGCTCTCTCGCGATACTTCGATGCCTAGGTCGCAGACTTGCTTTTCCAGTATCCTTTGTATCCTCAGGTCGCGCTCTTCCGTTACTACATTGATGTTCCCGACTTTGGCGGGAGAATCCCTTTTCCTTTTTATCTTCATGATTTGCCCTAACATACTTCGTGGGCTTCTTTTCACAAACCCAACTCCTCGCGAAGTGTTGAACTTCACTTGTTGGTGGGATGTAGAGATAACTAAGTCAAAAGCCGCGTGGAAAGGTGTCCCTACTATGACATTGTAGGGGGATTCCAAGTCCACAACATAGAACTTGATCTCTTCAGTCCGTGCTTTGTCCCCTTCGCCAAGGGTGACTTGTATTGTCACTGTTCCTTTAACCGGTACCTTGTGTGGCGTGAACTCCTCCAGTACCATTCTGCTAGTCTTGAGATGTTCTTCTTTCAAGCCCATTTCTTCGAAACATTGCAGATACATAATGTTCCTCGTGGCTCCGGTATCGACCAGAACCCTTTTCACTGTGCATTTGTCAATTTCTTCTCGGCTCATGCCCATCTCGAGAACAATAGGACTGACTTTTGCTTCCTCATTACTTTCTAATTCTTCATTGGTGAAAGTAATGGCTTCGGTTTGTTCAAATTCATACTTCGGAACGAGGTATGATTTGGTGAGGTTGTATATCCTTTTCTTGATCTTCTTGACGGAAGTCAACTCCGGGTTAATCATGTTGATTACCCTTTCTCCTTTGTCCTTCTGTTGTTGCACACTGGCAATGTATTCTTTCAAGCATCCTTCCTGGATGAGCTTTTCGATTGCTCTTTTCAGTTGGAAGCATTCCTCTATGGTGTGACCATAGTCTCTGTGGAATCCACAAAACTTGGTCTTATCCCGCGTGGCGAATGAATGTGACTTCATCGGGGCAGGATCCCTTACTCCATATTTCTCTTTGATCACTGCAATCAGACTTTCCTTTGGAACATTCAAATGTGTAAAAGTTTCAAATTTCTTACCTTGATTTTTGTCTCTTCGTTCGGAAAAACTCGAGGCCACGTCCTTTGGATGCCTGTGTTGCATATCCTTCCTTCTTGTGGTGGATTCGAGTGCACTGCTCTCCGCTAATTCTACTTTTCGAGCAACGCTGAACATTTCACCAATGGTCTCTGGCTTTCTCAGCTGAAGCTCGGTGTATAGCATCCTAGATCTGAATCCTCCTTCGAAACAGGTGATGACAGTATCCTGGCTAATTCCTTCGATGTCATCATAGGTCTTCTTGAATCTCTCCAAGAAGGAGAGGAGAGTTTCATCTTCTCGCTGCTTGATATTAGCCAAATCTCCTCTCATTTTTTGTATGGTTCCTGCAGTACTGAATTTGTCCAGGAATATTTTCTCTAAGGTATGCCATGAGTCGATGGTTCCTGCTTTTAGAGATGTGAACCAAGTCAGAGCTTTGTCGGATAGTGTGCTCGGGAATGCTTTGCATAAGATGGCTTCGTCATTTGTGACTAGCCCCATGGCCAATTTGTAGCGGCACACGTGTTCGAGGGGTCGGGATAACCCCGAGTATATGAAGAATTACGGGATTTTGAGGCTTGGATCGGGGGAGACATTTTGGATCCACTTGGTGAAAGGTCCCAGTTCGATCGACCTGGATTTATGAACTTTGGTGGGGTTCTTTCCTTTCTCCATACTATATTCGGGGGAACGCTTTCTGGTCCCTCTTTTATGGACATGTTTCGAGGAATGATGACTTTTCCCTACTTCGCTGACCGCCTGCTTTCTACCAGTCCGTGTTCCACGCCTCTCATCTTTTTTGGTGGCTATTTGTGTTCGTTGTGGAAGTTCCGAGGGATCTTTGGAAAATCTTGGAGGGGGTAGATCCTCGCCGGCCTTCCTGAACTCAGCCCTAAACTTTAGCCATTATCTTGAAAGCTCTTGATCCTGTTTTAATTGTTCATTTTCTCTTTGCAACCGCTGCAACTCTTTCTCCGTTTCCTCAATTCTTTTAGAGTTGAGTTGTTCTCTCAGATCTTGAGAACGTCGGGAAGTTTCTGGTTGTGGTCCCAATCTTTCCGAGACGGGACAGCGATTGGAACTAGGTGAGGACGAAGAATGCGATATTCTTGTCCTAGTTCCTCGGAATGATGATTGTCGGACAGTGTGTCCTTCTCCTGAATGTCTGGACATTTTTTGATTTGTGAAGGAAAAATGAATATTCTAGATGAAGAGTTCCCGGTAACGGAACGAAACTGATTATACAAAAATCTATCTAGGGTAAAAGAGTAAATTAAATGGCCGGGAATTCAGGAAAAGTTTGGAGGGATTCGTCTATAGGAGACTTTGAATCGATCAAAGTCAAAGGAACGGATACTTCGGGTGTGGGTCCCTTGACGAACTATAATTCCGGAAGTTATACTTCGCGATGTGGAGTAAGAGTGAACGTACCTCCGACGCAAAGCTTCGTTTATCAAGTACCTACAAAACAAGTAAGTTCGGTGGGGAGTCTGTTCCCCGTGAACTCTCCGATGCTTAAGTCAGTAGAGTGTTTGTGTGTATTTTTGGATATCTGGAACTTGTCTTACCTTTTGTTCTGATCTTTTTTTTATAGGAGTTTGTCCGATGGTGTCTTGCCTGTTCATGAGTTTCCCGTTGGAGCTTTGGGCCGTTTTGACCGTTGTAGACAACGGGCTATAAATGTGGCCTTTAAAAATAAGTAACGCCTGCTCTTTATGATGCCCATTAATTTGAACTTATGACGTCAGGTGAGATCAGGGACAGTTAAGGCGTGATAAAATTACTGTTCTGCCCATGAGGTACTTTTCTGACTGTTCAATATATCTGCCCATGAGGTACTTTTCTGACTGTTCGATATATATTTATATAAATATAAATGATTTAGAATTTAGCTACTAAATGACGGTTGTCATATAAGTTAAAGTTTTTTTTTTCTGTTTTATATATGAATATCTTATTATGGGACCCATATTACATGAGTATTATACTTTATTTTAAAGTATAGATATATTATTATTTTGGGATAAATAATATAGGTTATTATATTTTGTTTCCTACAATAAATTTATCTGGAACTTTTTTTTATTATTTTTATTTTATTCATGCAATTAGGATTTTGTCATGCATAATTTAAAACAATACAAAAATTAAAGCTTTGTAATTATACTTTTGTATGATTAAAAAAATAGAAATAATTATGATTTTTTATGGAAGATTGTTTATATAAAATATAAGGATAATGAAAATATTTGACAGTACTTATAGAAAATATTTCATCTTACTTTGGAGTTAAATACAGAGAAGTTAGACATTTTAAGGCATCACTGCGCATTTGTTTTTTATCTCTCTTCTAGTATAATTCAGTCAATTTATGGACAGTTATAAATTATAACTGATTAAATGAGAAAATGACTCTTAATGAGTTATTATCATATTTTTCTTCGAGAAAAAGAGATAAAGCAAGATGAAGTGTTAGTATTCTCATTTGGAATTTACTAGTAATGCTAAAGGAAAGAAAACATAGAATATAAAGAAGTTTGAGGCTTTGATCCACATAAGAAACAAAAAAATAGAACAAATTAAATTAAAAAAATTTGTCTATATATTTTTTTTGGAAAGACTTTGGATAAAGATAAAGAATAAATACGTGAAATATCATATTTGATGTTAGAATATGGGTTGTCTAAATTACAGAAAATTCAGTGATGGTGAAAGATACATCTACTATGATGAATGGAAAATTGTTAAAGTTAAGGTAATAAAGACGTTTATGGTATCATTTGAGAATGAAATTATTTGGATTTAGATGGAATTTGGTTTCTATTTACGGATAAATTTGGTTGCTCTTGTTCATAGAAATAGAACAATTTAGTTCTTTATTGTTAATTCTAAATTTGTTAATTTCAATTCTCTATCTAGATTTGATGATTTGCATTTGTTAAATAGAATTACATCATCTAATGAACTTTTAGAAAGGAGAAAGAAAAAGTGATGCACATAATTAAGATTTGCGTTACATTAACATGAAATAATTTACTGGTATCATCTTTGATGATTTTAGTTATATTGTGCATGTTCAGTTATTTTATGATTCAAAATAATCAAGATGTATGTGTTAGTTTTGTATACCAATTTATGGCTCCATTTTCTAAGGAATAAAGTTTATTTGTTTTTTTATGGTCATGATTATTAATTTATGGAAATGTTTTTGAAGTTTGATATCTTTTTGGTACTTTGATTCTTGATCTATGATGCATAAAGATATTTTAATTCTACTGATACTTGAGTTTTATTTTGTAATAAATAAATTGTGGGAAAGCATGATTATGAAACCCACATGAATTATTCTTGAATTCAATTAAGTTACTTATATTTTTAAATTGATTATTTGAAGCTTTAATGTTGCCAAACTAGCTTCTTTTGTGTAAATTAATTAATTTATGATATAAGGCTGGTCATGTGTGTTTGAGTTTCGTGTGAATAATAATTGGCTTAGAGGAAAGTTATTGTTTGGCAGAAATTTAAACATAGATGTGGTCATATCACTAGACAAAAATTATGAGACTTGGGCTAAATTCAATTTTGGTTAGGTTACTTATATTTTATATTGATTAGTGGATAGAAACTTAATGTCGCCAAGACTTATGTGAAAATTGATTGATCATTAAATATAAGGAAAGTTTTGTGTGGTTAATTTTTCATGCAAATAGTGATTGGCCCAAAGGAAAGTTGTTATTTGGCAGAAATTTTAGACACATTGTGGTAATAAATATGTGACAGATATTCCGTTTTTTTCTTCCATTTGAATAATTCGTCAGTCCAAAGAAATGCTTATTATTTGACAAGAATTTATTGTCAATATTTGATTACTACGTTAAGAGTACCACCTACAAATTGACATTTCTGTCCAAAGACTAAATATCAATGTTGTGCTAGGTATCTTGTGATGGGTTTTACTATTGTTTGAATTACCTCAGTCAATTTTATTTGGATAAGTATTATGAGTTTAATTTTATTTTAATATTGTTTTTGTTCTCTGTTTAGTTAATAGTTTTGCTGCTTCAGTAGCTCACAATTTTAATTTTATGGTTGTACTAAATGGTTCAAATTCTTTAAAGATTTGGAAAGAAATATTTTCATATTTCATAATAGAATGAATCTTAAATCATGCTATTCAGATTGAAAAAAACCACTTATTATTACATATTTTAAAAGTGGGAGTATTCAAATTGAATGAGTTTTATGGTAATATAATATGCAATTTAAAAAATGATTTGGGGTATTATGTTTAAAGAATTTAACATACACAATTATTTGGTGACAAATAAAGTCCAAGTGGGAGAATGATTGGATTTATTTATTAAATAAATAAATTATGTGAACTTATTTATCAATTATTGTATACTAAAGACTTAAAAACTATTACAAGGTAACCTCAAGCTTTTATAGGAGATAAATGTATATCAATGAATGCCCTAATAAAGTCATTTATTTGACGCTAAAGAAATTTAAATTATTTTTTATACTTTAGATATAAAGTTTTATGTACATACTTGTGTATGTATTTAGATATTGTATACATTATTAAAGTCTTTGGCAGATATTTAAGAGATCCATGAACTTAAAAATTTATGTGATATTTTAAGAGAATAAAATCAGATACTCACATACACATGTGATCAGATAAGCGTGAGATCATTAGGTATTCTAATTTCAAGGGATGCCAAGTTAGTTATAGATTTACTTCTAACTATATCCATCTTATTTATGGCATTGAAAGAGTGATTTCTTCAGAGAGTATTAAGTAAAATACTCATAACTCTTTTACTATGGTAATTAAGTATAACATATTAGCAGGCATCCATTCATGAAATATAGCTAAAGAATTTGTCACTAAATTTTGAATCGAAATTTTTGGATTCGTTATTATGTGACAATAATTTGGTTTCGTTATATTCTAATATAATTTTAGAGTGGTTTGATGTTTATAGAACATATTGAGGCAAACTCTATGATTGTGGATCCATTAATTAAAGTCTTACCACCCAAGGTCTTATATAAGTATGTTACACGTATGAGTGTTATATGATTTATTGATATGATAAATTAGTTCAGTGGGAGTTTGTATTATAACTATAGACATGCATTACAAATTTGGTATTTATTAATGCAGTATTAAAGTATTAAGAAAAGTATTAAGTTACACTATATTCGTATTCAGTATGATCTCATTAAAGAATAAGTAAGAGACCAGTTGAAAATTGACATGTGGAGATCACATTGCATGTAATTTTCATGCTACATACCATACTTGATCCATGTATTGATGTACATGATCATTGTTGGGTTTAGTTACAGTTTTGTGATCAACGTCCCTTTGGTTCTATGTTAATATAATTGATGGACTGGATTAGTTAAGGATGCATACATTAATGATAGCAAAATATTGAGTACTCATAAAGATTAACGATACATAATTGTTTAGACACATTAGGCCAAAGTGGGAGATTGTTGAATTTATTTTAATAAATCATGTGGGCTTATGTGCCAATTATGTATTTAAGGCTATCATATTTTATTAAACCATATTAAAGTGATCTAATAAAGTTTATTAGATTAATATGCATCAACAATAAGTATGAGCCCACATATGTAGATACCATATGATAAGTTAACTAGGAATATTATTATTATAATATATTGGTTATGTTCCGCAAGAGTTATTGAGAGTGTCTATTCTATATCCAGTCAGTAGAACAGAATCTTAATTCTCATACATCTCTTGAAAGACTATGATCTGCTTTTAACAAGTTAAAAAAAAAGCGTCTTTTAAGATTCTTAAAGGCTATGTTGGTGATACAAGATCAATTCAGTTATACTTATGCCAATTCAGCTAAGGAATATATAAAATATATTTTTATTTTATTCGATCACTGATTATCTAAAATTATGGATCTCCAATGGTGCGGTTATGGCGGTTACAATTGATATCTTCTATGGCGGTTGGTTCCTAGCTACCAATCGTGGTTCTGCATTTGCTTTGTTCTTCTAGGGTTTGCGACTATGGATGATTCTATCGTTCAAAGAATGTGCATGTTGCGTTGTGTGAGAGTAAAGGTGGCTGCCTCACTCTAGCTGACAATGATATAATAGATGATTTGAAGGAAGAAGACCACAGTGTTCTCGCTCATCTCCTTGGTGTTAAATCTCCAAATTTGGAGGGTTTCAAAACCGCCATGGGACGAGTATGGCAGTGTGGTTCTTTTTCGATGCAATGACTGGATGATCACTATTGTCAAATATGAATACAGTGAATTTTGTGCTCTCAAACGGTCCATGGAACTTTGAAAATAATCTAGTTTTGATTCGACCACGAATGAGACAAAACATGACTAAGACATTGGGGTTGGATAAAGAATTTTTTTGGGTTCTTCTAACAAGTCTCCCATGGTTTGTCTACCAAATAGAAACGGGCGTGAAGATCTCACATATGCTTGACTCTTGTCAGACAGTGCCGTTAAGAGAGGATAGAATATTGGGAACAAAGTTCTTTCATTTAAGGATGTTGGTGACACTTACTAAACCTCCAAAGTGGGTGTTTAGAATAGCTATGCCTGATGGTTGTGTTCATATAGGTTTTTTCAAATTCGAAAGAATTCCTAATTTATGTTTCTTATGTGGTTTCATTAGACATCGCTATCATACATGTCCTCAATTTCAGGAAGACACTATGGAGGTTAAGGAGATGCAATATGGTTCATGGATTGGGGAGTAAACAATATCCCAACAGAACCAATTTTCTCAATGGATTGCCTTGATTTATACAGTGATTGTGTGGGTGAAGAGGGCATAGTCGTGACTGATATTTCAAAGATGTTGCCACATTCAAATTGAGTTACAGCTACAGTAACACTCCCTAGCGGCTCTTCATCGCATTCTGCAATGGGCAGGGATGGAGACCGACGCTCTCTTACCCAAAAGAAACATCACAACACCAATTTGGATGGCATTTCAGCATGGCAGAGGTATGCTACAGACCCTAAGAAAAAGAAAATTTTAGCTGCAATTCACGAAATAAAGACCCTAATTTGGTCTCTGAAACCAACGATCATCTTTTTTATGGAGACTATAATTTTTCTATCTTACAAAACCAGTTAGGGTTTCAACATTGCTTCATAGTTGATGGAACAAGAAGATGTGGCGGCTTGATCCTTTTATGGTAGAATTTCTTGGATGTTCAGCTTGTTAGCTTGTCTGTTGGACATATAGATGTATAGGTTTCTAATTGACTAACTAGTGGCAGTTGTTTCTTGACTGGTTTTTATGGTCATTGGTGTGTTAATCAAAGAAAAAACTCGTGGGAATTATTGCGGTGAATAGGGGAGAGACGCCAATTGCCATGGGTGGTAATAGGCGATTCCAATGAGCTCTTGTTAGCAACAGAAATGGATAGCATAAGGGGAAGACCCATGTAACAGATGATTGATTTTAGGGATGTACTGGAAGGGTTGAATATGAAAGAAATCATTATGGATGAAGGATCTTTTACGTGGTGGAATGGAAGGGGCAATGCAGCTTCTATGAGAGCTAAGCTTGATCGCAGCCTCAGAAATCCTTCTTTCCATCAAATGCAGATGGGTAGCTCCATCAAGCTTATCACAATGATTACATTCGATCATCACGCATTACAATTGAAAGTCAATCAAATTCAGTAGTCTGGTAGAGTTCTAAAACCTACCAGGTTTGAACTCTGGTGGATGGATCATGCGGGGTGTGCAGTCCAGATTGCGGAAGGGTGGTCCATGTCGGATCGAGCAACACCGAAGAACGTCTTGGAGAGTCTAGAAAATCTAAAAGGTTCCTCGCTTGTGTGGAGCAGAAAGGTATTTGTTGTAATACCAAAGGAAATAAAAAAATTACACCATCTTATTCTGAAATATGAGGAAGATAGGAGGAATAATTCCAAGCTAGCTGAAAGTCAGAAAAAGCAACAAATGTTGATTGAGGTAGAACATGGATATTGGCAACAATGTTCACGATCAAATTAGCTGTAATATGGTGATAGGAATACATCCTATTTTCATCATCATGCCAATCATCTTTATCGTCATAATAAAATAAATAAAATAAGAGGAGTGGGTGATCACATTTATACAACACCCAAGGATATCTAGTTGGCAATAGTAGATTTCTTTCAAAATTTGTTCACTACGGCTGATGCAAGAGTATATTTTGAATCAATATTCCAAGGTTGTACGTTTACACCACTGAGTTTGGAGGATAAGCTCGCTTGATGCTTCCATATCAGGAACAAGAAGTGTGGGGTAGCTCTCAAATCAATGCATCCAACAAAAGCTCCGGGACCAGATGGATATCATGCTAAATTCTTTCAATCACAATCAGGATTAATTGGCAAAAGTATTTGCAATTATACTTGGGTGTTTGAATCAAGATAACTCTATCTCTCATTTAAATAAGACTTTCATTACGCTTATTCCAAAAATTAAAGATCCAGAGACCATGATGGCTTTTAGGCCTATAAGCTTGTGCAATGTGCTTTATAAAATACTTTCCAAAGTACTGGTTAACCGCATTAAGACAATTTTGGATAAGGTGATTGGTGATATGCAAAGTGCCTTTGTAAGCAATAGGTTAATTACTGATAATATGCTTATTGCATCAGAGGTGTTTCTTTGGATGAAAAAAGGCAACTACAATGGAGGACAAGAAGCTTTTACTTTAATGATAGATATGAGTAAGTCCTATGACCGAGTAGAATGAGATTTTCGATGTTGGATACTTTTAAAATTGGAATTTCCTAATCCATTAATTGGTGTGATTATGCAATATGTGATGACAGTTCGATTTAGAGTGTTAATTAACGGGGAATCATTTGTTTCTTTTTAACCTTCCCAAGGATTAAGACAATGAGATCCTTTATCTCGTTTTATTTTTATTTTATGTACATAAGGTTTTTCCAGACTTATATCAAAAATTGTGGTACAAGGTGATTGGAAAGGAATAAAAATGGGAGAAGAGGTCCCTCTTCTTTCTCATTTATTTTTTGCAGAAGATTGCCTATTATTCATGCAAGACTCAAGGGAAAGTCCAAGGGGTTTTAAGTAAATTATCCAAAACTATGAGGCTGCATAGGGACAAAACATTAATGTACATAAATCTTAGATTTATTTATTAAATCTCATCACCGAAAGAAGGAGGTCTGAGGTGGCACAAGATTTGGTAATGAAAATCAGTCATGGGGAAGGAAAATATTTAGGGTTGCCTTATTTGATAGGTTGATCAAAAAAAAGAGATCTTTGGTTATTTGAAGGAGGGAATATGGAATAAAACTCACGGTTGGATAGAGAAACTTCTTTCAAGAGGAGGTAACGAGGTTCTTATCAAATCTATACTTCAGGCAATTCCATGTTTTGTCATGTCAGTGTTTAAGATCTCATTACCTGTCTGCAAGGAAATTACAACTTTAATAAGAAAATTTTGGTGGGGTACGCAAAGTGAGGGAAAAGGTATGTCCTAGATATCTTGGGATACCATGTGTAAAGTAAAATCCCTTGGTGGAATGGGTTTTAAGAACTTGCCAATTTTTAATCAAAGCGTCTTGGCTAAACAAGGTTGGAGGTTTTTATTGTATCTAGATTCTCTTGTTAGTAATGTTTTTAAATCAAAATATTTTTCTATAACGGACGTTCTAAACACTTTGGTTGGAAGGAATCCCTTATATGGATGACACTCAATTTTATTCGGGAGGGACTTACTTGATAAAAGAATTCGTTGGAGAATTGGAGATGGTGACAAAGTCTCAGTTACAAAGGACCCATGGCTGCCAAGTGCTAGCCATTTCACACCAATAACCTCACTTTGGTTCCTCAATGACTCACTCAAGGTGAAAGATTTAATCCAAGGAGGACAATGGCGGACTCAGCTTATCGATCATCTGTTTTGTATGAGAGATGCGGATATGGTTAAGAAAATCCCTTTGAGTTTATGTGGCGGACATGATCGCTACATTTGGCATTTCACGCCTTTTGGGCAGTTCACGGTGGCATCAGATTACAAGTTGGGAGTGCGGCTGTTAAACTCGTTAGAGGCAAGCTGCTCTACACTGGTATCAGATTGGAACGTGGTATGGAATTGCAAAATACCACCAAAAATTATGATTTTTTCTTGGCAATTGAGTAACAATGCTTTGGCTATGGGTATCAACCTCTCCAAGCGGAAGATTGCAATGTTCACGAGATGCTCTCGGTGCCTTCAAGAAGTGGAAGATGATTTACATGTATTTTTATTGTGATTATGCAGAGTGTGCATGGGAGGCTTTGGATTTCTCACCGTTAGCGGTTGATCAGCTGAGCCACATCATAGCTACATCTATCCTGGATTATTTTGGAAGAAACTTGCAACAATTTTGAGGTGCTGGAAAAGACAATTGTTTTTAATGGAGCTTATGGACCGCTAAAAATGATTGGATATTCAAGCAAAAATAGGCTACAACTAAAGACATCATGGACATGGTGCTTCTCAACCTCCAATCTTTCCAATCCATCACGGTAGAGAGTAAAAAATCAGCTACAACAGTGGAGAAAAATTGGAAGGCATCGATGACAAATGTTCTGAAGTTGAATACTTATGCCTCCTTCGATTCATTTGGAGCTGGCTACACATATGTGTTATGGGATACCTTGGGTCAGGTACTTCTATCTGGTGTAGGTCCGTTGAGGGGATGTGTCTCTATAGAACACGTCGAGCTCTAGGCAATTTATCAAAGTTTAAACCAAATTAGTGAGTATTGGGGCGACAAGCTTATTATTGAATCTGATTGTTTAAACATTATTCGACCACTGCAAATGGAGGAGAGAAATTTAACTGTCCTAGAGGGTTTGATTGAATAAGTACATGAGCAGATTAATAAGGTGGGTAATATTGATATCGCTAAATTATATCACATTTTAACATGTATTTAGACACAAATTAGGGTAATTTGAAAAGTATTTGGTCTTAATTGGATTAAATTAACAAATAATTGCGTAATTTGTGATTTTGGAAGTTTTAGGGGTTAAATTGCATAAAATAGCAAATATTGGAACAAAATTACAATTTTTGGTAAGCACAACGACAGAATGGTTGTCCTTGGCTAGGGAACGCCCGCTCTGGTGTCCTACGTCAGAAAAAAGTAAAAATAGCTGCGATTCACCTCTATAAATACCCCAGACCCCAAGCCATTTAATTCATCCCTCAACACTGAATACAAGTCATTTATCATCTTCGAGTGTCTCATTTTCTCTTATTTTTGAGTGTTTATCTTAGTTTTCAAGAATTTGGTTAGATTAGTGTTTGTGTTGGTTAGGTAGTGTTGTTCTTAGTTAGATAGGGCAATTTGCTTAAGCCCGGGATGTAAGGTAAAGTAATTGCTACTTGGTCGAAGAAGCGTTCTTCGAAGGTTCTGAAGTCCAAAGTAGGATCAAGCAACCAGAAGCATACGAGATCGGCAGGGCCTACAGACCTCATAAACTGGTGACTACCTTATGATAATGGTTTCCTAGACTCTTTCTTTTATGTTTTTGAATTGTTTCGTCTAGATATCAATTTGAACGCTGAATATATATTGTCATACATGTTTTACAATATGAGATTATGTTCATTTTCCCGGGAAGATCACAGAGCTAAACAATCATTATGTGTTGTTAAATTGTTTGTGCTTTTAAATTAAACTTAGGTTTATAGAAAATTCATAACCACGATCGTACATAACCTGTTTAATTTAACGGTCTACCTTAAGTCTGACCCTTAAGATAATTGTAGATACTGCCAGATTAGGAGGAATAACACTACATATCACCATGTATGTTAAAGAAACCTAATAACGTTGAGTTTGCATGTTATGCCTCTCCTAAAGTGAGTGAGTAGCATAATTCCAAATTGACATAGGGTTATGAATACTGCTAAGCAACTCGAAAAATGAGTAGGGTTATCTCTATTAACCAACGCCAGGAATAATAGGGGTAAATACATTAAATAACTTAGATATGGTAACAAACGGATATCAGTTCATAATTGCATAAAGATCAATATATATTTAAAATATTCGAAGATAGGTTAAACAAGTTGTATAAACTGAGCTTATTCTTTATGAATGCATATCTATTTGACTATTCTTTGAATGCTTTATACTTGCATGTGTTGTGTGATAAATCATCTCTCAAGATATTGATATTCAATTGATTGATTCCTAATAGAATACTTGTTAATATTAAGTCATCATTACTACTAAGTCGTTGTCAGTTTCTTAGGATTACGATATTATAAATTTAAAATCGTAGATGCTACCAATAGAGTAGCTACACAATAAGTACTCTGCCTTAGGTTCTCTTTGATTAAGTGACAACCATAAAGTGCTAAACATGAGTCCTTAATTACTCATAATCAACATAGGTAAATAAACCCTATTCTTTAGCATTATCCAATCAAAACGCATCAAATATCAAATTGGCTTACTCTTCAAGACATTTGAATGATGTTGCTCACATATTAGTTAGCATAGGGCATGACATAGTTATGGGTGTATCTTGGTACAAGTATTCACATCCACATGTTTTGCATGTTCTTCACTCTAATTGGTTACATGTTGCATAATATAATAGTTTAGTTTTTTTATTTAAAAAAAATGTTTGTTTCATCGAAAATTAAGGTTTTGGTTTACAGATAATTAATGATATAATTCGGAAGTCCAATTAGATATAAGAAGTCTAGTAATTGTTTATAACGTACAAAGTAAGGTTTTTTTTTTTTTAAAAAAAAAGAATTTTAATTTGGAGTTTTCAGTTTATAAAACTTAAACATAAATAGAATGCTATTTAAAATGATGTTAAAGGCTGTCTATTTATCAAGTTAAATTAAATCTACATTTTTCGTAATTATAAAAATGAATAATTAGTGAGTTTAGTTCTAAATAAATTTTGTTTTGGAAGTTCAGTATCAATTTTTTTTTAAACTTTTAAATTCTTAAACTTTTTTATTAGAGACAAATAAAGTATTTTTTAATGGATTCTATTAAAAAAGTTAAAAACTTAACTGTTTACTTTGTTTAGGTTGGGTAAAAACATCATTATATGTGAGAAAAAAAGAATTAATTAAACAAATGGGCAAAAAATGTCTATCACATGTGAAATTTAAAAATAAGAAATCTATTTATAAAAGTGAGAATTAGAAAAGAAAAGAAAGAAGAAGAAGAAATGACAAAAGAAGAAAGAAGAAAAAGACAATATCTTAATAGTGATTGGAGAAAATTTAAAACCCTAGAACAACTTCAATTTGCTTAAAGAGTTTCAACAATGGAAGATATATCAATAATGTTAACAGTACCATGTCTTCTTCTTTCTCTTTTCAACAATGGAGGATATATCAATAACTTCGATTTGTTAAAATTTTTTTAATAATGGATGATTTACTAATAATTTTAACATTATTGTTGTCTTCTTCTTTCTCTTTCTCTTTCTCTGTTCTTTTTTTAAATAAACAAAATCCTAAGTATATCTAACTCTAAAAATTAGAGTTTTAACTTGTCGTAAATATTTATCAAAATATTTTATTTCTTCTTACTTTTATAATCAGATTTTTACTTTTTTTTTAATTGTACCAATAGCTAGGATAATATATATAAAAAAAGAAAATTGTTGAAGGTTTACGAGTTCTGATTAAAATTCTGTGTCTAAAAAGAAATTTCAATCTATAAAAACTTCAACTGTTATTTGTATCATAAAATTTTAACTTGAGTGAAAGAGAGATCTTCTAACAATGCTAATGGCCTCAATATAGCGAATCCACACACCTTGAGATACAACTTTCTCAATCCCACTCAGACTAAGGCTTGGACAAAATGGAGTTTGACTTAGTCCATAAAGTCTGTTGAGAAGAGTAGCGGTGAAATAATCTATTGACGTTAACTATTTACAAGAGACAATAATCGGAGGGGCAACTAATTGGGGACATATTATCACGCCCCGAATTCGAGCCTAGTTCGTGAACTAAATTCCTAAATTTAAGAAATGACACGACTACATTCACTAGATTTCTGGAAAGAATGTAAACCCACTTACTTTCAAATATCCAAAAACAAATGGTAAAATAATTAATATGAAATAATCTATAAAATATCATCCATAATTTTGAACTTTATTCCATAACAAAAATCTCAACTCAAAAGTTCAAGTTTATTCTAAAGAAAACAACTAAAAGAATAACTCTAAACTCTTATTCAAAATCATCCGTCCAGTAATCATCCTCTAACTCAGTATCTTCACTTTCATCTATAAAGTGGAAAACATAGGGGGTGAGTATTTTTATACTCAGTAGATAGAACATTCCATCATTTCAAAAATTATTTTTCAATTAAAATAATGTAAATGTCTTTAAAATAATAATAATAATCAAACTTTACCATACCTTTATCTTTAAATATTCAATAAGATTCATTTAAAATCTACGTTGAGCAAAACAACAGAAAACAATCATTTAATCAATATCTTTCTTTTTCTTTTCTTTGACTATTGGGAGAATAATATGAATGTTTCGCGAATGGGTCTTAACTGATATCAGTTCATAACTTTATGCATATTAGGAAATGACCTTACTTATATCTTGGTGACTTTTTATCCATACCAATGGAAAATCTTATAAATGGTGGAACATGTTCCTCCCATTGCTATCCAATCAAGTTAATCCCCAATAAAATAAGAGATTATAAAAACTCACATATAACTTAATTTTATAAAACTTAAGTGTAAAATATTTAACATTCTAAAATGTTTAACAATACTGAAAATAAGAAAAATATTCTTTATTTTTAAAATAATAATTTAGTCAAAACTATATAAGAAAATATACTCTCTCTCTAACTCAAAACATAATTTTTAAAAAAATATAAAAAAAATTATTTGGTTAGAACTGTCTGTAAACACACTTTAAAAAATATATTGAGTTGAAAATATATTTTAAAAAAAATATTTCAGAATATTGATAAAAATATCAGTAAACTTAAATTTATAAAATCCTAAATTTTTGATAACCTGAACTTAAAAAAAGAAAACTTTTTCTAATAGTAAAAATCATACGATTTCAGAAATTAAAAACCAGAAACTAATTTCAAAATCTGATGTGTTCCGACTGATATGCTAAAAATAGGTTTTTGTTCACCCTATATCGATTATGACCAACTAAGGACTTAGAATTACTAATTGTCACATTTAGCATCTATGTTGTCACTTAATCAATCAGAACCTAAGGCAGAGTACCTATCGTGTAGCTAGCCTGTTGGAAAGTACCTACGATTTTAATTTAATAATTTATCGTACACCTAGGGAAATGGTAACAGCTTAGTAGCAACTATCCTTTTACCTAACACTCATTTAATTATCCAGTTATGCAATCATTCATTAAAATCTTTGATGAGAGGTTGATTCATTCTGCACTAGGTTAATGTTTACTTAAGCCTACAAGAGTGTTTTACAGACAGTGTTCTGATATATCTTATATTGTTTCTACAACAGATTGACATATCTTCGAGTATTTTAGATATATCTTGGTCTAGATTACAATTATATACTGATTCTACTTGTGAGTTATCTAATAAACCGCCCCATAACCATTGAAGGCCCTACTCACGGTTCGAGCTAAAGGCATCCATGAAAGTCTTGTGTCACTCAGGAGATCATGCCGCTCGCCCTAACGCCGACATAAACACACGAACTCAGCCTACTTAGACTACTTTAACAAATATGGTGATCTATAGCTTATTTCATCTAATATGGTAGACCTTAATGCTTCCGCCCTCACACAAAGCCCTAAATTAAGGCCTGATAAACTAGACAGGTTATGATTAGACAGTGGTTAGGAGTTGTCTATAACCGTTTATCTAATTTAAAAGAGCAAGTAGATATGCAGTTAAAATATTAGTTAAGCTGGTGACCTTTCCGGAAAAATGTAAATATCTTCAACATGCATAACACATATTCATAATATCATAATTCAGTATTTAAATGGGTCTTTGGACAAACACAGTACAAATATATAAAGAGAGGGACAATGAGACCACCACCATAAAGTATTCACTCTTTATTAGGTCCGCTGATGGAGCAACTGCTTGTATATCCTAGACTGCTTGACCCGACTCTACTCGACAAAACCTTCGGAGGATGCTTCCTCAGCCTAGTAGCTATTGCTTTACCTTACGTCCCGAGCTTAAGCAAAGCCCTGTTGACTAACTCTTCGAACGCCTAGTGCTCTCTTAGGATCTCCTAACAAAATCCCGAGTATTTTATGAATATTAAAAATGAACCTATCTAGACAGGCTCTCAGAAACGAAGAATACGAGACACTCTCGAAAACTAGAAATCTACTCGAACGAAAACACCTGAAATCACTAAATGACTCGTAGACAGTGGAAAATTGTGTACTGGAAGCCACTGAATGACTCAAATCAAGTGGAGATGAATGAATTCAACTGTGAAAGGCCTAGGGTATTTATAGCAGGAGAGCTGAGTGATTTTTATGCAGAAAATGATGTGGGCGTTTGTACAGGGGGCTCAGGACGCCCGAGCCCGAATCTGGGATGCCCGTCCCGGCCTGTTTGTGCATATCAAAATCCTAAATTTCTAAAAACTAAAACTTGCTCAGTATTCTAATACGCCAGATTAAAAAAAATGATCAAACAAATCCTTTCACATAACCTTCAAATTCAATCCATTTAAAAATATCATAATTTGATACATTTCACGTAACCTTCAAATTCAATACATTTAAAAATATCATAATTTGATACAGTAGATATGAAAAAACAGAGAAGGACAGTCCACCTAATTCGATCGATCGTTTACGTACTTTCCAATACTTTCTAATTAGCTTAAATATTTTGCTCCTAAATCCCTTCAGGCTCTACTAAAAAAACAATTCATATAATATAAACATTAAAACTAAATTTATAACTAATATCTTAATCTTACGATTCCAATATCTTATCATAATCAAAAGCACTAAAAACTACTTACCTTTTTCATCAACTTCTCCATATTTAGAAAATCCTATTCCCTCTACTCTCTAAAGACTTTCGCATTCTGAAAGCAATAAAAACCCTAATTAAAACTTAATAATCATTCTTATTTCAGCCTCTATTTATTTTTACTTTTATTTCTTATTTATAACTATTTATTTATTACTTAGTCCTCACACTATTTAAATTATACACAAAGCTCCAAAAATAAAATTAGGATATTACACATATATATAATGACATTTTTATTTTTTAAAAAAAACTTATTTAAATAAGATAAACGGTTAAATTTAACATTTTTTTTCCATAGAACCAGTTAAAAAGGATCTTATGTGTCTCTAATAAAAAAGTTTGGAATTTTAAATTTAAAAATAAATTATATATTATGAGACTGAACTTGCCAAAATAAAATTTGTTTGACACTAAACTCATTAATTACTCTATTTAAAGATCAAAATAATATTAGTTAAACAAATCAAACTCAAACAAATTTTTAGGTTTAATTAACTTTCAAACCGTCAAGAAGGCGTTGCTCGGATGGTAAGTACCCTCACTTATGACAGGGAGATCATGAGTTCGAGACAAGATAAAGACAAATAGTCGCATATGTATTCTTAAAAAAAATTAATTTTTAAACCTACCCAAACACCGTTTGAGGTGTTTGCGAACATAATCGAGCATTAGGGAACAAATTATAAATATTTATATATATATATATATTTAAAAATAATTTATAATATTTAAATTAAAGATTTTTTCTTTTCTATATTTTTCTCCTAATTTATTAAAAAGAATCTATAACAACTTCCTTAACTTTTTCTAAAATCTTAACTAAATCTCTTTCGAAACCGTAAAAGACCTAGCTCAACTCAAATATTTTAAAACTTTTTAATAAAGCAAATTCAAATTTGAATTTGAAACTTAAACGAGCGAACTTGATCTCGAGCAATACAAAAAGACAATCGAACAAACTCGAACAAATATTTTGGTTCGAAATATTAAAGGAGCGAACTCAAATAATGCTCGACAATTAAACAAATAAAATCAAACATCTGATGTTTGGTTCGACTCGTTTACAGCTCTACATAGGTGGTAAAAAAATATTATATTCAAATACATAATTTGGATGAATAAGAAGAAAAAATTATATTTTTAAATATTTTTGTATAATTTGTACAATATCTCATAAAAAATAACGTTCTCATATTTCTATTATGTATTAAAACAAATATATTACATACATATATATAATATATATATATATATATATAAAAAAAATTAATTTTAAAAAAAAAGAAAAGAAAAGAAAGTTACTAGCAACATCTAAACAAGACGTCGAAAACATTTGTTGCTATTAGTGATAACCACTCAATCCATCGCAAAATTTAGTCTTCTTTTGAGACACCTACAAAATCGTCACAAACATCCGTTGCTACTAGCGACAACGGCAGTTACTTTGTCTGTCGCAAAAAATAATTTGTGATACCGATGGCTCATTGTGCCATTGCAAGTATCGTCGTTATTTGCGATGATTTTGAAGGTCATCACAAAAATCGTTACTATTAACAACATCTACTTTATCAGTCGTGAAAAATCATCGTTAATAGCCACAACTACTTTATTTGTCACAAAAACCATTGATATTTGTGAGCGCTCATTGTGTCCTTGTAAAAACTGTCACTATTTGAGGTTACATTCCAAAGCTTCTCCTCTTTATTAAAACTTCGGCATCTCAACTTTTATTATTTTTTTAAGGGAAATTGCCTTTTATTTATAGGTAAAATGAGAGTAATAAGAAATGTCTATTAAATTATCATGTGTCAATCATTTGAGATAAAATTTCATTATTTACATGTATATATATATATATATTTATAAATCCTACTATTTTTTTGTATGTTCATATAACCTCCCCCACTACCTCCACTATTTTCATACAACATTCACTACCTTCATATAACATTCACTACTTTCATATAACATTCACTACTTTCATACAACTTTCACTATCTCCATATAATCTCCATGAATTAAGTTTGTAAAATTTTAATATAATGGAGAGTTATGTATATAGTTATATATATGTATGTGGGTATATAAGTTTCATATAATTCAATCATATAAATAGGGGTTAGTTTGTATGTTTTGATAGACTTGAAATATATAAGAAGAGAAAGAATGCTCTCTTTCATTTGATCTCTTATATTATATTTTTTTAGTAATTTGTTTTTGTTAGTTATAGTTTTATAACACGACAGCACGAAGCTCTACCAGTTTAAGATACTGTTTAAAGTTAAATTTAAGAATAAATAGGTATGTTAATATTGTTTGAAGTTGAATTCAAGAATAAATGTGTATGTTATTTCTTCTTATGTCAATTTTTATTAATCTTGAATTTGTAACTCTTTAAGTTAATAATCATCTAGCTATGATGTGTCTATAAGACACCATTGATGTAAAATATTCAATCATCGAAAAAGTTATTTAAAAGAAAATTTTGACCACCCGAAGATGGTCATTTTTTTCCGAAAGTACAAGATTACAAGATTATAATTCTTAAATTCATAAATTATGTCATGATATAAAACAATTTGGACTTGAAAAGTCATCCAACATATTTATTTCTCGAAGAAAATGTATTTATAACTCGTGATCCCAAAAGAAGTCATGTATATATAATCATGGTAATAGTTGTTGGTATGGAAAGATACATATGATCGGGATAAGTTTGATCTATGTATCAAATAATATTAATAACCACCAGAAGGAGGACAAATAATAATGTATAAATTCAATGATAAAATTGTTATTTCTTGTATATTGTTTATTATTGGTATAAATTTTATATATATACTTGTTAACTGTATTAGATACATATATGTTATATATATTGGATATATATATATATATATATGTACTGTTCTGTATCTATATAATTTCTGGATATATATATGTTACACACCTCTGCTCTCCAATTTTATGAAAACTGATCGTTGTACTTATTATTATTTTGTACTTGTGTTCCAAAATATATACGTTACATATATATTTTTATTATTATTTTATAAGCACTGTTTTAGATATATATATATATATATATATAAATGTATGTATGTGTGCTACTGAAGTTTTGTTTTATATATATGTATATACGGTAGTATATATGTTACTGTTTTAGATATATCCTATGTGTAATATATATATACACACACCACACACATATATATATATATATATATATATATATATATATCTTGGATTATAGGATTAACTTTATATATATACATGGAGGTTTATAAATTTTGTTTGTTGTTTACTATTTGAAAGTTGATTGGATTATAGGATAATGGCTTATGTTTTAAGCTTTGATAATATATGTTGTTTTGTGTTTGAAAGTGAAATTTCTTTTGTTGTTTGGGAACTTAACTTTAAAATATATATTTTTGGTTGATATGGGTTTTGAACCCATAATATATAAGTTTAGAAAAAAAATGGATTATTCTATTATACCATTTAAACAAAATGAAAATATTTATACTATTTAACTCAATTTTGTTGTTGTCATTATTTTTATTTCCTATTACTTGTATCTTATTATTTCCTTTAATTGTAATTTTTTTTATTTGCTTGAAGAATATGGATAAAGATATATGTATTGCCGATAGTGCAACTATTCACATTATTCTTAAAAATAAAAAATATTTTATTACAATAAAGATGAGTACTGCATATGTTACTATAATTTCAGGTAATACAAGAATAAAAAATATTTCATAGCAATAAAGATGAGTACTACATATGTTACTACGATTTAGGGTAGTACAAGATTAATTGAAGGCTCCGGAAGAGCGATTATAATGTTACCTAATGGAACACAATTTTATATAAAGAATGCTCTATTTTCATCTAAGTCTCAAAAGAATTTGTTAAGTTTTAAAGATATTCGTCTTAACGGATATTACTTGGAGACTGTAAGTGAAAGAAATGAAGATGAGTACTTTTATATTATAGGTATTGTTTCGAGTAAGAAAATCATATTAGAAAAAATTAATATGTTTTCTTCGGGCTTGTACTACATAAAAATAAATGCAATTGAATACATTCAATTAACTAGAAGTTTATTTATTAAAAAATATTCACTCTTTGGCATGACCAGTTGGGGCATCCCGGTTCAAGTATGATGTAAAATATCATTGAAAATTCGAATGGACACTCATTGAAAAATTTAAAGATTTTTCAAAGGAATGAATTTTCTTCTGCTGGTTGTTCTTAATGAAAATTAATTATTAAGTCATCACTAGCTAAAATTAGAATTGAATCTCCAACATTTTTAAAAAGAATTTTGGGTGACATATGTTGACCATTTCGATATTTTATTGTTCTAATAGACACATCTAGCAGATGGTCTCATGTTAGCTTGCTATCAACTCTCAACTTGGTGTTTGCGAGATTGCTTGCTCAGATTATTAGATGACGAACATAATTTACAAATTATACAATTAAATTAATACGTCTGAATAATGTTGGTGAGTTCTAATCTGAAGCTTTCAATAATTATTGTAAGTTTATTGGTGTAAGTATTAAACATCTTGTAGCTCATGTGCATACACAAAATGGGTTAGCTCAATATTTTATTAAAAGACTTCAATTGATAGCTAGACCTATACTTATGAGAACTAAATTAACCATTTCAGCTTGGGGTCATGCAATTTTGTATGCAGCAGCAGCTGTACGTGTTAGACCAACAAGTTGTCATAAATATTCTCCATTCTAATTAGCTTATGGTGGAGAGCCAAATATTTCTCATTTTAAAATGTTTGGATGTGCGGTATGTGCGATATATGTTCCTATTGCTCCACTACAACACACAAAAATAGGTTCTCAAAGAAGATTGGGGATATATGTTGGTTTTGATTCGCCTTCTATTATAAGATATCTTGAATCTATGACAAGAGATATGTTTACGACATAATTTGTCGATTGTCATTTTGATGAATTAATATTTTTGGGATTCGGGGGAGAAAAAGAAAAACGGTTTGGTAAAAATATTACATTGAATACTTTACAACATCTTGATACTCGTACAAATCAATGTGAACTTGAAATTCAAAAGATAATACATTTGCAAAGTATAGCAAATCAACTGCGAGATACATTTACTGACCTAAAGATAGTGGTTAAGTCACATATACCATTTGAAATTGTTCCTATATGAATTGATGTCCCAAAAGGATAATCTATAAATGAAATAGCAAATTAGTCTATAGCACGCCAGAAGCGTGGTAGACCAATTGGTTCAAAAGATAAGAATCCCCGTAAAAAGAAGGGAGCAAATGTCAATAATGAACCTAGGCTTAATACATCAGAAGAGTCAAGAGACATAATAAATGAAATAACTCCAGAAGAAGTTTAGGTACCTAAAGATATTGAAAATATTGAAAAATAGATAATTGATGAGATCTCTATAAATTATGTCTCAATGGGGAAGCGATTGAATCAGGAAGAAATAACTATCAATAGTATTTTTGTATATAATATAGCATCAATTATTATAAATAAAAAGGAAACTAATGAGCCTACATCCATAGGTGAATGTCGACGTAAAAATGATTGGCTGAAATGGAAAGTTGAAATTAAAGGAGAATTAAACTCACATACAAAAAACTTAATGTTTTTGGATCCATAGCTCGAACACCTGAAGATGTCATATCTATAGGGTACAAATTACTATCTGTACGTAAAAAAATGAGAAAAATGAAATTGTGAGATATAAAGCACGTCTTGTTGCACAAAGTTTTTCTCAAAGACTAGGAATTGACTATAATGTCACTTATTCTCTTGTGGTAGACGCAATTACTTTTCGTTATCTCCTTAGTCTGACAGCTAATGAGAAACTTGATATGCGACTTATGGATATAGTTATAGTCTATTTATATGGCTCACTTGATAGTAATATCTATATGAAAATTGTTGAAGGATTTAAAATGTCTAAAGCATATAAATAAGATTCTCAAGAATTATATTTAATAAAATTACAAAGATCTGTGTATTCATTAAGAATGAAAAATCAGGGTTTGCGATAATTTTTGTCTATGTTGATGATTTAAATATTATTGGAACGCCTAAAAAATTTTTTAAAGCGGTAGATTCTTTGAAGAAACAATTTGAGATGAAAGATTTTGAAAAAACAAAGTTTTGTCTCAGCATGCAGATCGAACATATAAAAGATGAAACTGAAATTTTTGTTCATTAATCAAATTATACTGAAAAAGTCCTTAAAAGATTCTACATAGACAAGGCACATCCATTGAGTACTCTAATGGTCGATCCATCACTTGATCTAAAAAAGGTCATTTTTCGACCCCGTGAGGATAATGAAGAAGTTATTGATCCTGAAGTACCATATCTTAGTGCAATAGGTGCACTAATGTATCTTGCTAATAATACAAGAACTCATATAGCTATTGCTATTAATTTATTAGCAAGGTTTAGTTCATATCCAACTAAAAGATATTGGAATGGAATTAAACATGTTTTTCAATACCTTCAAGGTACAATTGATATGAGATTATTATATCCCTCTAGTTCTAAATCACAACTTGTTGATTATGCTAATGTCGGTTACTTGTTTGATCCACATAAAGCCAAATCTCAAACATGCTATTTTTTACATGTGGAGGAACTATTGTTTCATGGCGTTCTACGAAGCAAACATCAATTGCTACTTCTTCTAATCATTCAAAAATTATAGCAATCCATGAAACAAGTCGTGATTATTTTTGGTTAAGATCCAAGTTCTCAACACATCCGAGAAACATGTGGTTTATCTTTAGGCAAAGAACATTCAACAAAAATTTGTGAAGATAACACTGCATGTATAGCTTAATTACATGAAGGATATATCAAACAAGATCGCACAAACATATTTTGCCAAAATTTTCCTTTACACATGATCTTCAGGAAAATTGTGATATTGATGTACAACAGATCCGTTCAAGTGATAATTTGGCAAACTTGTTCACAAAAGTATTACCAACTTTAACATTTGAAAGACTGGTCCATAATATTGGAATGCACCGGTACAAAGATATTATCTAATGATCAGGGGGAGTATACAAGAAACAATGTACTCTTTTTCCTTCACTAGAGTTTTTTTATCCAATGGATTTTTCTCTAGTAAGGTTTTAATGAGACATATTCCTTGTACAATAGACATGAAAAGGGGGAGTTTTATAAATCCTACTATTATTTTTTATGTCCATATAACCTCTCACTATCTCCACTATTTTCATACAACATCCACTACCTTCATATAACATTCACTACCTTCATATAACTTCCACTACCTCCATCAATTATGTTTGTAACATCTTTAGTATAATGGAGAGTTATATATATAGTTATATATGTATGTCGGTATATAAGTTACATATAATCCATCCCTATAAATAGGAGTTAGGTTGTATGTTTTGATAGACTTGAAATATACAAGAAGAGAAAGCATGCTCGCTTTTCATTGATCTTTATATTATATTTATTAGTAATTTATTTTTGTTAGTTATAGTTTTATAATATATATATATAATTTATCAACTGCACCAAAGAATTAACATACAAGTAATAATAAAAATAGAAATATTTTCTATATTATTCTTGTATTATATCTATGTATACCATCCCAACTCGAATTTATAAAATTGTACTTAGCTCGAATTGATTATAAACACTTAATCTTGATTCTTATATACTATTACATACTCATATCACTTATTGTCATGACACAAACTTGTAAACTTGTGTCACAATGTGGAACTAATGAATATCTAAGCCCGAGTTAATTATAAATACATAAACTCATTTTAATATATTATTACACATTTATTGATGTAAAATAAAATTTTACATATATATATATATATATTCTTATAATCATTACGAAATATTTATATAATGACACATTTCTAAGAGACACATAATGCATACGTCATTATGTAACATATGTATTCGAAATTAGCACAGATTAAAATTGTAATTGAATATAATTATTTTGGTCTTTTCATTTATTTATTTTTCTTAGATGTATAATACGTAACGCGTATGTGTATTTGTTTTTATTTATGGTTTGATTTATTAAAATTATAGATCAAACAAAGAATTAAATTATAACAACATAATTATAACCATCATAATATGAAATTATTTACCTTTATTAAAGATTGATGGATAATTATTTTTTCTAAATATTAAATTTTATATAAATAAATAAAATACTAATTAATATATATTTTCTTAATTTATATTATATATAACACTAGTAATTATTTATTCAAAATTACTATTTCGACGAATTCATGTTTTATTAAATTTACATTCACAAAGTTTAATTTTTATTTAGAAATATATTTAATCATAACTCTTAAATAATACAAATTGTGTATAATATTCACAAGTCAACAATTGTTTTTAATGGATAACAAATTATTAATATATAATAATTATCATATTATATTTAAAAAAATAAATAAATATGTCACATTAAAAAATGGTTTAATGTAACAAATAAATAAAAAGGAATTGAAAAGAAAAAGGTTTAATAGAAATTGGGCTTTGGTCGACCATCACCACGACAATGCTCTACCGGATTGCATCCTCTAACATAGCTAGAATTTGCAGGTTTCGCCGGTTTACAGTTGTGGTCATTTTCACAAGGAATGATATTTCCGCCCATAGCTCCATTTCAGATCTCTTTTTCGACAACAACTACTTTGTCAAAATTTGTAAAACACAAAATAAGTGTCAGATCTCTTTTTCGACAACAACTACTTTATCAAAATTTGTAAAACACAAAATAAGTGTCATAATGATGACACAGGTCGCCACTTTAAATGATTATGATATTGTCATATACTATTTGAGAGAGAGAGAGAAAGAATATTTTTGTTAATTTAATTATTTTAAAAGCTTTTTTTTTAAAAAAAATATTTATAAAAATTATATTATATATATATATATATATATATGTATATATATATATATTATTTTGAGATACTTATGTTTGTTTGATCGAAAATTAAGGTTTTGGTTTACAGATAATTAATGATAAAATTTGGAAGTCCAATCAGATATAAGAAGTTTAGTAGTTGTTCATAAGCTACAAAGTAAGTTTTTTTAAACAATATTCATTTGGAGTTTTTAGTTTATAAAATTTAAACATAAACAGAATGTTGTTTAAAATGATGTTAAAGGTTGTCTATTTATCAAGTTGAATTAAATCTAAATTTTTTGTAATTATAAAAATAGTAACGAGTAATTAGTAAATTTAGCTATAAATAAATTTATATTTAACAAATTTAATCTTAAAATATATATTTTTAAAAAAAGTGTCAATATTTTTTTTTAAGAAAATAAGGTTATTTTTCAAAACTTTCATCAATTTTTTTTTAAATTTAATTAAATTTTTTTTTTATTTTAATCAATTAAAAAATAATAATTAAATCAATTTATATGAAATATTTGTAAATTTAAAATAAAGAGGAATTCACAACACTCTTTCTTTTTATTCAATAAATCACACAAATAATTAAATTTCAAGAAAAATTGACAAAAAAAAGTAAAATAGTTTGGGACATTTTTTTTTAAGAATACCTATACGACTATTTGTCTGTATCATGTCTCGAGTTTGGGACATTAAAATAATATATATTAAAATTAAATTTGTTTAGAACCAAATTACTCAAATATTTTTTCCTACTCGCTCTAAGGCTGACCTAGAGTGGCCTGTGAGGATTCCACTGTTTACTCAATTGGTAACAAAAATAAAAAGCTAGTCAAACACAACCAACGATACTTTTTTTAAACAAAATTAATGACACTTGGAGAATCATTATTATCCATTCTATCACTCTATTTTTTTAACTTAGAAAGTAAATTAAAAAATTAATGCTTCTATTAAATACATTAATATATTTGACTTTATTTTTTTAAATAAAATAATTATAAATTGTTATGAAACTACTCAAATAAAGAGAAGAATAGAATCAATATAGGAAGAAAAATAAAGAGCAATTTTATTGATGTATTATCTGGTACAAGACTTGTATATAATCCTTCTATGAAACTCTCTATTTATATGTATAAAATCTTAGATAAAGTAGGGATACAACTCTAGAGAAAGTAGGAATATATAGATAGGAGATATGAGATATCTCAATGGATATTCACATAATAATAGATTTATAGCACTCCCCCTTGAATATCCATTGTACAATAAATATTGTATCATTCGATTCGATGGACATCTACTAAATTTTATATATTTTCAAATCAATAAATCTTGAGGATTCATAACACTCCCTTTAAATTTACATTGCATAAAGAATATGCCTCGTTAAAACCTTACTAAATAAAAATCCAGTGGAAAAAAAAATTTCTAGTGAAGGAAAAAAGAGTACATTATTCTTTATGGTTAAATTTCTCCCCCTGATGAAATAAAATTTTCAAAATCTTTGAATGTATCCAAACCAATTTCATATCTCAATTTCTCAAAGGTTGCGTTTGAAAATACTTAGTGAATAAATTTGCAAAATTATCACATGACCTTATTTGAAGCACATCAATTTCACCATTCTTGCGAAATTCATGGGTATAGAAAAATTTAAGTGAAATATGTTTTGTCATATCTCCTTTGATATATCCTCTTTTTAATATAGCTATACAAACTACATTATGTGTATATAGAGGAGTTTGAATCTCTCTTCTAGAGGATAAACCACAACTCCCTCTAATATAATTATTGACCTTATATAATCTGATGTCAATAGTTCCTTGGAGGTATGTAAAGACATGTTTAACATCATTCCAATGTTGTCACGGTGTTGATGAAATAAATCTTAGTAATGAATTGTTTTCAAGATGCATTAATGCACCAATAACTTTCAAATATGGTACTGTAGGATCAACTAGTTCTTCATCATTTTTCTCGACGTCTAATTGTATATTCCATTGACCTCACAGCCATTGGAATACTAAATGAATGTGCTTTGTCCATGAAAAATCTTTTCAGAACTTTAATTGTATATGTTGACTGATGAACAAACTTGATTTTTTCAAAATCTCTAACTTTAAATTCTCGCTTTAAGCAATTTATAGCTTTTCTATACTCTTCTTGAGTTCCAATGAGATTAATATCGTCAACATATATATATATATATATAACAAGAATTACAAATCACATTCTGATTTCTCAATAAAAATGCATGGACAATTTGATCATTTTTATATCCCAATTTAAATAAAAATTCACTAAGACAATACATGCATCTAGATTCATTCACCGCATATAATAATTTTTATAATTTTATAGAATAATTTTCACGAGAGCCATTATAAACCTTTAATCCTTTAGGGATTTTTATATAAATTTCATTTCTAAGGCTATATAAATAAGTTATAACAATATCCATTAAACACTTGTCAACCTTTTTATGAACTGCCAAACGTATAACATATCAAAGTGTATTAGCATCATAATGGGTGAATAAATATGATAATAACCAATATCTGGCTTTTGCTAAAAGCATTGTGTACAACTCGTACTTATCTTACAACTTCATTATTCACATTTTATTTTCACAAAAAAACATCCATTTATAACCAATATATTTCATATTATTTGGGTTTGGACTATATACCCAAAAACTTTTCACTTCGTGAGTGAATTTAACTCTGATTGAATCACAATCTTCCATTGAGGCCAATCAATTCTATGTTGATATTCTTCAACTAATGAAATATCAAAATTCTCATTATTCTTGAAAACATCAAGGACTACATGCAAAAGTATTATCAAATATTTCTCTTAATCCCAACTTTTATCATAAGTGGTAAAATTGATAGAGATTTTCAAATTCTCTTCATCATTTGTGACTAGAACCTTTTCATTAGTTGTCCCTTGTTTTTTATTTTTCAATTTCTTCAATATAATCTTCTGGAGCATTTAATCTTTCCTTTCAAAGATTTTTATCTTTAGCACCAAGGGGTCCTCCACGCTTCTGGCGGGTTTTTGATTCAACAACTATATGATTTGCATTTTGTCCTCCACGGACTTCTATTTGTATAAGAGCATTTATAGCTCAAATATGCGATTTAGTGACTCTTCTGGAGTCGACAAAAGAATCTAGCCATTAATTTGTAATTTGCTGCAAATAAATTATCTTTGAACATTTAGTTCAATCACACTTATGCGTGGATCTAAATGCCTCAAAAATATTCTCCACACAAGTTCTATTTTATGCCATTTACATTCTTCCCCTAATTTGAGAAACAAATTCTCATCAAAATGGCATCAACAAATTTTGCTGTAAAAGTATCTCATCATCAAAAGTTACAAATACCTTATAATAAACTAGGAGTCATAAATAATTCAATTATATCGTCCGCTTGACACACTTCAGGTGGGAAGTGTATTAAAATACTACCACCTTACCACTTCACGTGATAAATAACAAATATCTATCCATATAAATTAAATATCATATAGATAAAAAAATTAAATAAATAATATTGGATAACATATCAAACATAATACAAAAATATATTTTCCAATGGTCATTGTCTTTTTCTACTCCAAGTGGTTATTCATATTTTGTCACTTAATCGTTTTCTCAATAATTGCTATATAATAGTCAAATGCATCATGACCATATAAATATATTGAAATCTATTATCACAATCGTAGACGAAAATATTTACACAATATGACCTCTTTAGGGATCATAAATTTTATTAACTTCACTTTCGCAAATTATAAAATAATTTGTCAATCGTGTTTCTTTATTTCCCATAAAAGAATAAAGCTAAAAGCTTTCAAACACAGTCTTTGTCCATAGGATTGGTTCAATTGAAACTGACGCGTTCCGATCGATATGCTAAAAATAGATTTTATTTACCCTATATCGATTATGAATAATTAAGGACTTAGAATTACTAATTTTCACATTTAGCATCTATGTTGTCACCTAATCAATCAGAACCTAAGGCAGAGTACCTATCGTGTACCTAGTTTGTTGGAAAGTACCTACGATTTTAATTTAAGAAATTATCGTACTCCCAGGGAAGTGGTAACAACTTAGTAGCAACTATCCTTTTACCCTAACTCTCATTTTATTATCTAGTTATACGATCGTTCATCAATTCTTTGATGAGACGTTGATCCATTCTACACAAGATTCAAGTTTATTAAGCATGCAAGAGTATTTTACAAACAAGTGTTTTGATGTATGTTATATTGTTCCTACATGTTGATTGACCTATCTTCGAGTATTTTAGATATATCTTTATCTAGATTGCAATTACGTACTGATTCTACAAGTGTACCACATCTGAGTTATCTGATAAACTGCCCCATCGCCATTGATGGCCCTACTCACGGTTTGAGCAAAAGGCATCCATGAAAGTCCTGTGTCACTTAGGAGATCATGCCGCTCGCCCTAACGCCGACATAAAGACACGAACTCAGCCTACTTAGACTACTTTAACAAACATGGTGATCTATAGGTTATTTCATCTAATATGGCAGACCTTAATGCTTCCGTCCTCACACAAAGCCCTAAATTAAGGCCTGTTAAACTAGACAGGTTATGATTAGACCGTGGTTAGGAATTGTCTATAACTGCTCATCTAATTTAAAAGAGCAAGTAGACATACAGTTATAACGATAATTAAGCTGGTGACCTTTCCGGAAAAATGTAAATATCTTCAACATGCAAAACACATATTCATAATATCATAATTTAATAATCAAATGAGTTTTTGGACAAACACAGTACAAAAATATAAAGAGAGGGACAAGGGGACCACCACCATAAAGTATTCACCCTTTATTAGGTCCGCTGATGGAGCAACTACTTGTATATCCTGGACTGCTTGACCTGACACTGCTTGACAAAACCTCGGAGTGCGCCTCCTCACCCTAGTAGCTATTGCTTTGCCTTCCTTCCCTTCCCTCCTCGGCTTAAGCAAATCCCTGTTGAATAACTCTTCGAACGCCTAGTTGTTCTCTTAGGATCTCCTAACAAAATCACGGGTATTCTATGAATACTAAAAACAAACCCTATCTAGTTGTATTCTAAGATCCTGAGACAGACTCTCAAAAAACAAAGAACACGAGAAACTCTCGTATACTGAAAATCTACTTGAACGAAAACACCTGAAATCACTAAATGACTCGTAAATAGTAAAAAACTATGTACTGGAAGCCACTGAATGATTCAAATCAAGTGGAGAGGGATGATTTCAACTGTAGAAGGCCTAGGGTATTTATAGCAGGGAAGCTGAATCAATTTCTTTTCAAAAAATGATGTGGGACACTATTCATGGGTTCGGGACGCCCGTCCCAATTTGTTGACCGGGTCTGGGACGCCCGTCCTGGTGCTTTGACCGGGTCAGGACGCCCGTCCTGACTTCTGAACTTCCAAAAATCAAGTTTTTGCCCTAAAATTTTCCATTTTCTTGCATATTTCACCTGAAACTTCCAAAATCACAAAAACTATGAAATTGTGTTAATAACAGTCAATTAAGAACGATTTAACGCTTATTTTGCCCTAAATTGTGTCTAAAAACATGCTAAAATTGTGATATGATTTATGCATATCATATAACCCCACACTTAGCTTTTTGCTTGTCCTCAAGCAAAGTCTACATGAAATTATTGAATTTTAAATCATAGGTGCAGTCACTTAAAATTTCTAGCGATATTTTATGCCAAAATTGATCATTGAGTCAGATGATTCACAAAACAGGCATGACTGGTTAAGTTGCTATGACAAGGTCTCAAATGTCTTAGTAGATTATCATGGTCATGTAGGTTTAACAATTTAATTACTAGATTGAACTCTACTCTTAGTCACGAGGTCTTCCGATGTGTAGTGTGTATATTAGTCCAGACTAGATTGTCAACACAATATAGTCTTCTCTTAACTCTTACCAGATAATACTTGGATCAGTCGCTGGACATAACAACGACAAACAACCTTCTGAGTTCTGAGCTTTGGTGTCAAGGCTTTTCAATTAAAAATTTCAATAAAAGAACACACTGGGCTATGTATTTTTAGATTGATTGTTCAAGGTATTTTTGTGTTCGCTTTCACACATCAACTTTAACTACCCATGTAGCGAGTCCCACTCCGATGACTCCCAGATCTACACGACCATAGGGCATCAGGCTTTAAGTTCCCTTAAGGAGTGGTGCTCGAGTAGCAAAGGACGCTTACAAACTACCCTATTTATTTAACTTTTTCACTTCCAGCTCAGAGCATCATCTAGTTGTTCAAATTGCTAATACATCCTCAATCGGTCTAATATTATTTAGTTAGGTCTCGAAAAGGTATTTGGTTGATATCTCTAATCCAAACTAAGTTGTGCTCAATTATCAGGAATTCCCTATTTCTAATCGAGGAATTCAATAAAGTTATCAACTTGTTTCCTACTAATCATAATGCTCTACTCACATATATCATAGACATAAGCATTTTTTTACCAATCACAACTGCATTTTGAAGTCTGAAAGAGTGAAAAATTTTGATTTTTTTTGGAAGGGTGCAATTTTAGTGAGAAATATGTGAAAATATACAAAATTTTACTGCTACTACAGTGCACAGTGCACTGCTACCCCACACTTAAGGTTTACACTGTCCTCAGTGTGCATGCATATCCAATCACCTCACACTTATTTGAAAAACAAAAGTTGGAAATATAACATATAAAACTCTTACCCCACACTTATTTGACTAACTAAGGGGAAGAGAAAGAAAATAAAATAACAAAACAAAAAGGTAATAGAAATAACAAAATCGAATAAAAGAAACAATGTTGTTTTGTCATATAAATCAACGTCTTGCATAAAAGATTCATATTTCATACAGCCCAGACTTATCACATAATCACACATAAAGCGAAAAACGAAAGAAAGAAAAAGGAAAAAGAGAAACTAAGAACCGTGCTCATCATCATCAAGTGGCCAGAAGTAGACCTCGGGGTCTTCAGTAAACTGAGAGGTCTGCTGATAAATCTCCTCGACCCTTCTGCGGGTTCTTTTGATTCTTTCATCCATCATATCCATCCGCCTCTCAATGTTCTCCATGTCCCAGTTGTGGTGGGCGGTGAGTTCCGCCAACCCCTGCGACATATGTCGCTCGAAGGCTGTGCGTGGTACCAATGTCTGGGTCAGTGGTGTATGCTCTACTGCCGATCCCGGTACCGATGACTCTCCATGTTGCTTGATACTCGAAAATCGTATCACCTTTTTAGTATGTTTTTATATATGTTTTAGGGTGAAATTGAGAGTAAATTGATGTTAATTGTTTATTATTTACTTGATTTCACGGTTTTTATGATTTTGGAAGGGTCAGGTGAAAAGTAGACGAAAATAGCAAATTTTGGGGCAAAAACGCAATTTTTGGAAATGTTGACTTGGTCAACGGTCCGGGACGGGCATCCCTAAGGACGGGCATCCCTCAGGACGGGCGTCCTTCGGGACGGGCGTCCCGAACCTGGTCAACAAATCAGGACGGGCGTCCCGAGCCGCCAGAAGCTGTCCCACATCGAATTTTTCAGAATTTTTCACTCCGGGAAGCTGCTATAAATACCCCAGGCCTCCAGCAGTTGAATTCATCCCTCTCCACTCGATCTGAGTCATTAAGTGGTTTCCAATGTACAGTTTTCCAGTACACAACTCACTCAGAGACTCGGATCTCAGTTTTCTTTCTTATTAGTGTTTTGTTTTAGTTTCTGAGAAATAGTCTCAGATCTTAGGTTTCTATAGATAGGTTCGTTTCCGGTATTCATAGAATACCCGGGGTTTCGTTAGGAGACCCTAAGAGAGCTCTAGGCGTTCGAAGAGTCAGTCCACAGGGCTAGGCTTAAGCCCAGGATGTAAGGTAAAGTCTAGCTACTAGGCTGAGGAAGCGTCCTCTGAAGGTTCTGGCGAGCAGAGTCAGGGCGGGCAATACGACGTATACAGCAGTACGCTCTGTAGGCGAGACTAAGTAAAGGGTGATTTCTTTATGGCATCAGTCCCCATACCCCTCTCTTATATGTTTTATTGCTTTGTCCTAAACATCAATTATGAATATCAGATTATGATTTTATGAATAGTTGTTTTGTATGTTGAAGTTATTATGTTTTTCCGGAAATAGCCACCTGCTAAATATTCATTATGTCTGCATGTCTAATGTAAGTCTCTTTTAAACTAAAAACTAGGGTTATAGACAATTCCTAACCACGGTCTATTCATAACCTGTTTAGTTTAACAGGCATCAATTAGTATTGGTGTCTGCCATACTAGATAAAATAACCAACGGAACACCTTGTTTGTTAGAGTAGTCTAGGTAGGCTGAGTAGAGAGTTATGCCGGCGGTTTTGCGACGAGCAGCATGACCCCGAAGTGACATAGGGTACCGTTCATTGCTGACTTTAGTCCGGGCCGTGAGTAGGGCCGTTTACCTTAATGATGGGGCGGTAGTGTAGAGACCTCAGATGTGGTACACCTTTAGACACAGAACATAGTTGCATTCCAGGCTAAGATGCATCTAAAATACTCGAAGACAGGTCAATCAACATATAGGAACAGTATAGCATAGAATCAGAACTCATCTTTAAAACACTTTTAGGATTAATTAGACTTGAACCTAGTGGAGAATGGATCACCCTCTCATCAAAGCATTTGATGAAGATTGCATAACTAGATCATAAGATAAGAGTTAGGATAAGAGGCTAGTTACTACTAAGCTGTTGCCACGTCCCTGGGAGTACGATAATTAACTTAGTAAAATCGTAGATACTTTCCAATAGACTAGCTACACGATAGGTACTCTGCCTTAGATTCTGGCTGATTAAGTGACACCATAAGACTAAACGTGACAATTAGTCAATCACAGTCCTTAATTAATCATAATCGACATAGGGTAAAATAACACCTATTTAGTACGTCAACCGGAATCGCATCAGATTTTTGGCGCCGTTGCCGGGGAAATATCATAATGAATTTAGGACTCTTGATCAAAATTCTAGACACCGATCAAAATTCTAGATACTTATGATAGGTAACGGTAGTAACCTAGACTCTAGACCCAACACTTATGTTATACCAGTTAGACAATCAATTTCCGAAATATAGGATTATCATAACTGATTAATTTTAGATGTTATCTGGAATTAAGACACTTAGGATAATCAAATTTTAGAAAATCATTCTAAAACCATATTGAGGAAATTTAACTGCTTTCGAAAAAAAAAAGGAAAAAAAAATTTTAAAATTTAAAATCCCAAAAAGAATGTATCTTTCTTGCTCAACGGTGAGTTGTTCCTTTTCCCTATCTCTTGTTTTTTTTCTTAGTTGTTCTTTTTCGTGTTTTCTTCCTTTATTTAATTTCGAAGAAATAAAAATGGAAATGAGGATAAAAGATATTTTGTTCTGAGTTGTAAAATGTTGGCTCAGGTTTTAATCTGGAAAGAAATTCCATTTTAGAATTTTTCTTAGAGTCATACCGGCTTTATTAGGACGAGTTATGAAATAATTTTTCCTTAGTAGCCAGACCTTTGAATGTTCTATTGAAAAAAGGATGTTCCTTTTATTTTGCTGATAATTGCATGAGATCTTTTAAACCAAAAGGAACTACTGCACCCATTATGACATCACCTGATTGAAATATGCTTTTTGAATATGTGATGTAATTATGTAGTAAGAATTGTTTTAGGACAGAAACATGATAAGAAAGTTCATATGTGATAAAATTCCGATCTTATGTGGTCTTGTCTAAAAACAATAGGTTTCTTATGAAAATAATTGCATCATAGTAGTTGTGGAACACTTTTCAAAAATGGCCTGAACCACAGGCATTACCTACTAATGATGTTAAAGTCATGTGCAGATTCTAGTTGTTTTCCAGATTCAGAGTGCCAATGTTTTAGGAAGAAATGTTCAGCCTGTGTATCAAATCTGTGAAGTTTGCTAAGTACCACACTTTAGCAGGGATTGCTATGGGAATGACTGACCATTCCAAAAGAGGTAGGAGTAGGTTACTGCAGAATGCTGCTCCAATGGGAAACGCATACAATCCCAACTAGAGGAATCGTACGGGATTTAGCTGAGGAGTAATTCGGAAGCTGGAAACTTTCAGAAGACACCACCACAGCAAAACCCACACTCGCAGAATCAATAGATGAGATACTGGCAACAATTAAAGCCAGACCAGTGCAAGCAAGTGATCTACCAAGGGGTAACTAACGGTCGAGATATAGAGGAATTTGGTGTTGTATCAGGAGCATAGCAATGGAGGAGCTTGCATTCCCTGCATACCAATCAACTGTGAGAAACTTCCCCGAGGAAGTCTCAAATACTTGGGCCCAGATCTACACAACTGGAGCCCCCTACCACCACAGCTTCGCCAAAACTTCAGGTATCTTTTCTTCCATTCGAGACTTGCATGCAATACCTTTACTAACATTGGCAGGTAGGCACACCAATCCAAAGAAGTCTCATTCCTAGACACGTTCCTTCTGGACACGTTGCTACGATTACGAGAAACCTTGTAGATGATTCGAGGAAACAGTCCTTGGGGCTTGAGTCATTCATCAAATAGATATGCCACTACCTAGAGCTCGACAATGAAGGATCGGAGCTGGCGTCATCCGTTCCAATATCTAGAGCTTGCAGAGTCAAGAACACCTCAGCAATAGCACATGGCTAAGGTGAAGAGCCAATTGACAGATCAGAGAAGACCCTTCTGTTCGCGACATGAAGGGAGTTTTTCTAATCCTCATATTCCTTTTATTTTATTTGTTTTGTGTTTTGTTTTGCTATCCTTCCTGTTTTGTTGCCTGATTTTCTCTCTTACCCTTAGTTAGTCGAATAAGTGTGGGGTAAGAATCTTTTCTGTTTTATTTCTTGTTTTCAAATAAGTGTGGGGTAGCTAGATATGCATGAACACTGAGGACAGTGCCAGACTTAAGTGTGGGGTAGCAGTGCACGGTGCACTGTAGCAGTTGCAAAATTTTTGCATGCTTTTGCTTGTTTTCCCCGTAAATTTTTGCATGCTTTTGCTTGTTTTCCCCGTATTTTCACACCCTTCCAAAAAAAAATTTTAAAAATTTTTTTTTTTTTTTTTTTCAAAATTTTTCCGTCTTTCAGACTTCTAAATGCAGTATGATTGGTTAAACAATTGCTTATGTCTATGATATGTAGGTAGTATGTTGTGGATAGTAGGAGATAATTGATGACTATTGCTGAACCTATTGATTAGGAGTAGGGAATTCCTGATAATTGAGCACAACTTAGTCTGGATTAGAGACCTCAGCCAGTTACCTTTTCAAGACATAGCTAGATAAGATTAGACCAATTGTAGGATGCATTGACAATTGGAACGACTAGATGAGCCTCTGAGCCAAAAGTGAAAAAGAAAAAAATTTGTGCTAATTACAATAAGGGTAGTTTGCCAGCGGCCTTCGCTACTCGAGCACCACTCCTTCGGGGAACTTAAAGCCTGATGCCCTAAGGTCGTGTAGACCTGGGAGTCATCGGAGTGGGACTCGCTACATGGGTAGTTGAAGTTGACGTGTTCTAAGCAGACTCGAAATACCCTGAATCTATAAAGAAAATAACTAAATGCTGAAACATTAAGAATCTGATCACCAAAGCTCAGAACTCAGAGAGTTATCTGTTGTCAGTGTATCTAGCGATAGGTCGAAGTGTTATCTGGTAACAGTTAAGATAAGAGTTCATTGTGTTGACTATCTGGTCTGGACTAGTACACACACTACACATCAGGAAGACCTTATGACTAAGAGAAATGTTCAACCTAGTTGTTGACTTGTTTTCTGCCTGATCATAACAAGCTACTAAAAACATCTGAGACCTTGTCATAGCAACCTAACCAGTCAGACCTGTGTTAAGAATTGTCTGAAGAATTTTTGGAATAAAAACATGACTAGGAATTTAAGTGACTGCACTACGGTTTAGAATCACTAACTCCATGTAGACTTTGCTTGAGGACAAGCAAAAAGCTAAGTGTGGGGTTATCTGATACGCGAAAATCGTATCACCTTTTTAGCATGTTTTTATATATGTTTTAGGGTGAAATTGAGAGTAAATTGATGTCAATTGTTTATTATTTACTTGATTTCACGGTTTTTATGATTTTGGAAGTGTCAGGTGAAAAGTAGACGAAAATAGCAAATTTTGGGGCAAAAACGCAATTTTTGGAAATGTTGACTTGGTCAACGGTCCGGGACGGGCATCCCTAAGGACGGGCATCCCTCAGGATGGGCGTCCCGAACCTGGTCAACAAATCAGGACGGGCGTCCCGAGCCGCCAGAAGCTGTCCCACATCGAAATTTTTAGAATTTTTCACTCCGGGAAGCTGCTATAAATACCCCAGGCCTCCAGCAGTTGAATTCATCCCTCTCCACTCGATCTGAGTCATTAAGTGGTTTCCAGTGTACAGTTTTCCAGTACACAACTCACTCAGAGACTCGGATCTCAGTTTTCTTTCTTATTAGTGTTTTGTTTTAGTTTCTGAGAAATAGTCTCAGATCTTAGGTTTCTATAGATAGGTTCGTTTCCGGTATTCATAGAATACCCGGGGTTTCGTTAGGAGACCCTAAGAGAGCTCTAGGCGTTCGAAGAGTCAGTCCACAGGGCTAGGCTTAAGCCCAGGATGTAAGGTAAAGTCTAGCTACTAGGCTGAGGAAGCGTCCTCTGAAGGTTCTGGCGAGCAGAGTCAGGGCGGGCAATACGACGTATACAGCAGTACGCTCTGTAGGCGAGACTAAGTAAAGGGTGATTTCTTTATGGCATCAGTCCCCATACCCCTCTCTATATGTTTTATTGCTTTGTCCTAAACATCAATTATGAATATCAGATTATGATTTTATGAATAGTTATTTTGTATGTTGAAGTTATTATGTTTTTCCGGAAATAGCCACCTGCTAAATATTCATTATGTCTGCATGTCTAATGTAAGTCTCTTTTAAACTAAAAACTAGGGTTATAGACAATTCCTAACCACGGTCTATTCATAACCTGTTTAGTTTAACAGGCATCAATTAGTATTGGTGTCTGCCATACTAGATAAAATAACCAACGGAACACCTTGTTTGTTAGAGTAGTCTAGGTAGGCTGAGTAGAGAGTTATGCCGGCGGTTTTGCGACGAGCAGCATGACCCCGAAGTGACATAGGGTACCGTTCATTGCTGACTTTAGTCCGGGCCGTGAGTAGGGCCGTTTACCTTAATGGGGGGGGGTAGTGTAGAGACCTCAGATGTGGTACACCTTTAGACACAGAACATAGTTGCATTCCAGGCTAAGATGCATCTAAAATACTCGAAGACAGGTCAATCAACATATAGGAACAGTATAGCATAGAATCAGAACTCATCTTTAAAACACTTTTAGGATTAATTAGACTTGAACCTAGTGGAGAATGGATCACCCTCTCATCAAAGCATTTGATGAAGATTGCATAACTAGATCATAAGATAAGAGTTAGGATAAGAGGCTAGTTACTACTAAGCTGTTGCCACGTCCCTGGGAGTACGATAATTAACTTAGTAAAATCGTAGATACTTTCCAATAGACTAGCTACACGATAGGTACTCTGCCTTAGATTCTGGCTGATTAAGTGACACCATAAGACTAAACGTGACAATTAGTCAATCACAGTCCTTAATTAATCATAATCGACATAGGGTAAAATAACACCTATTTAGTACGTCAACCGGAATCGCATCAGATTTTTGGCGCCGTTGCCGGGGAAATATCATAATGAATTTAGGACTCTTGATCAAAATTCTAGACACCGATCAAAATTCTAGATACTTATGATAGGTAACGGTAGTAACCTAGACTCTAGACCCAACACTTATGTTATACCAGTTAGACAATCAATTTCCGAAATATAGGATTATCATAACTGATTAATTTTAGATGTTATCTGGAATTAAGACACTTAGGATAATCAAATTTTAGAAAATCATTCTAAAACCATATTGAGGAAATTTAACTGCTTTCGAAAAAAAAAAGGAAAAAAAAATTTTAAAATTTAAAATCCCAAAAAGAATGTATCTTTCTTGCTCAACGGTGAGTTGTTCCTTTTCCCTATCTCTTGTTTTTTTTCTTAGTTGTTCTTTTTCGTGTTTTTCTTCCTTTATTTAATTTCGAAGAAATAAAAATGGAAATGAGGATAAAAGATATTTTGTTCTGAGTTGTAAAATGTTGGCTCAGGTTTTAATCTGGAAAGAAATTCCATTTTAGAATTTTTCTTAGAGTCATACCGGCTTTATTAGGACGAGTTATGAAATAATTTTTCCTTAGTAGCCAGACCTTTGAATGTTCTATTGAAAAAAGGATGTTCCTTTTATTTTGCTGATAATTGCATGAGATCTTTTAAACCAAAAGGAACTACTGCACCCATTATGACATCACCTGATTGAAATATGCTTTTTGAATATGTGATGTAATTATGTAGTAAGAATTGTTTTAGGACAGAAACATGATAAGAAAGTTCATATGTGATAAAATTCCGATCTTATGTGGTCTTGTCTAAAAACAATAGGTTTCTTATGAAAATAATTGCATCATAGTAGTTGTGGAACACTTTTCAAAAATGGCCTGAACCACAGGCATTACCTACTAATGATGTTAAAGTCATGTGCAGATTCTAGTTGTTTTCCAGATTCAGAGTGCCAATGTTTTAGGAAGAAATGTTCAGCCTGTGTATCAAATCTGTGAAGTTTGCTAAGTACCACACTTTAGCAGGGATTGCTATGGGAATGACTGACCATTCCAAAAGAGGTAGGAGTAGGTTACTGCAGAATGCTGCTCCAATGGGAAACGCATACAATCCCAACTAGAGGAATCGTACGGGATTTAGCTGAGGAGTAATTCGGAAGCTGGAAACTTTCAGAAGACACCACCACAGCAAAACCCACACTCGCAGAATCAATAGATGAGATACTGGCAACAATTAAAGCCAGACCAGTGCAAGCAAGTGATCTACCAAGGGGTAACTAACGGTCGACAGATATAGAGGAATTTGGTGTTGTATCAGGAGCATAGCAATGGAGGAGCTTGCATTCCCTGCATACCAATCAACTGTGAGAAACTTCCCCGAGGAAGTCTCAAATACTTGGGCCCAGATCTACACAACTGGAGCCCCCTACCACCACAGCTTCGCCAAAACTTCAGGTATCTTTTCTTCCATTCGAGACTTGCATGCAATACCTTTACTAACATTGGCAGGTAGGCACACCAATCCAAAGAAGTCTCATTCCTAGACACGTTCCTTCTGGACACGTTGCTACGATTACGAGAAACCTTGTAGATGATTCGAGGAAACAGTCCTTGGGGCTTGAGTCATTCATCAAATAGATATGCCACTACCTAGAGCTCGACAATGAAGGATCGGAGCTGGCGTCATCCGTTCCAATATCTAGAGCTTGCAGAGTCAAGAACACCTCAGCAATAGCACATGGCTAAGGTGAAGAGCCAATTGACAGATCAGAGAAGACCCTTCTGTTCGCGACATGAAGGGAGTTTTTCTAATCCTCATATTCCTTTTATTTTATTTGTTTTGTGTTTTGTTTTGCTATCCTTCCTGTTTTGTTGCCTGATTTTCTCTCTTACCCTTAGTTAGTCGAATAAGTGTGGGGTAAGAATCTTTTCTGTTTTATTTCTTGTTTTCAAATAAGTGTGGGGTAGCTAGATATGCATGAACACTGAGGACAGTGCCAGACTTAAGTGTGGGGTAGCAGTGCACGGTGCACTGTAGCAGTTGCAAAATTTTTGCATGCTTTTGCTTGTTTTCCCCGTAAATTTTTGCATGCTTTTGCTTGTTTTCCCCGTATTTTCACACCCTTCCAAAAAAAATTTTTTAAAAATTTTTTTTTTTTTTTTTTTTTCAAAATTTTTCCGTCTTTCAGACTTCTAAATGCAGTATGATTGGTTAAACAATTGCTTATGTCTATGATATGTAGGTAGTATGTTGTGGATAGTAGGAGATAATTGATGACTATTGCTGAACCTATTGATTAGGAGTAGGGAATTCCTGATAATTGAGCACAACTTAGTCTGGATTAGAGACCTCAGCCAGTTACCTTTTCAAGACATAGCTAGATAAGATTAGACCAATTGTAGGATGCATTGACAATTGGAACGACTAGATGAGCCTCTGAGCCAAAAGTGAAAAAGAAAAAAATTTGTGCTAATTACAATAAGGGTAGTTTGCCAGCGGCCTTCGCTACTCGAGCACCACTCCTTCGGGGAACTTAAAGCCTGATGCCCTAAGGTCGTGTAGACCTGGGAGTCATCGGAGTGGGACTCGCTACATGGGTAGTTGAAGTTGACGTGTTCTAAGCAGACTCGAAATACCCTGAATCTATAAAGAAAATAACTAAATGCTGAAACATTAAGAATCTGATCACCAAAGCTCAGAACTCAGAGAGTTATCTGTTGTCAGTGTATCTAGCGATAGGTCGAAGTGTTATCTGGTAACAGTTAAGATAAGAGTTCATTGTGTTGACTATCTGGTCTGGACTAGTACACACACTACACATCAGGAAGACCTTATGACTAAGAGAAATGTTCAACCTAGTTGTTGACTTGTTTTCTGCCTGATCATAACAAGCTACTAAAAACATCTGAGACCTTGTCATAGCAACCTAACCAGTCAGACCTGTGTTAAGAATTGTCTGAAGAATTTTTGGAATAAAAACATGACTAGGAATTTAAGTGACTGCACTACGGTTTAGAATCACTAACTCCATGTAGACTTTGCTTGAGGACAAGCAAAAAGCTAAGTGTGGGGTTATCTGATACGCGAAAATCGTATCACCTTTTTAGCATGTTTTTATATATGTTTTAGGGTGAAATTGAGAGTAAATTGATGTCAATTGTTTATTATTTACTTGATTTCACGGTTTTTATGATTTTGGAAGTGTCAGGTGAAAAGTAGACGAAAATAGCAAATTTTGGGGCAAAAACGCAATTTTTGGAAATGTTGACTTGGTCAACGGTCCGGGACGGGCATCCCTAAGGACGGGCATCCCTCAGGACGGGCGTCCCGAACCTGGTCAACAAATCAGGACGGGCGTCCCGAGCCGCCAGAAGCTGTCCCACATCGAATGTTTTAGAATTTTTCACTCCGGGAAGCTGCTATAAATACCCCAGGCCTCCAGCAGTTGAATTCATCCCTCTCCACTCGATCTGAGTCATTAAGTGGTTTCCAGTGTACAGTTTTCCAGTACACAACTCACTCAGAGACTCGGATCTCAGTTTTCTTTCTTATTAGTGTTTTGTTTTAGTTTTTGAGAAATAGTCTCAGATCTTAGGTTTCTATAGATAGGTTCGTTTCCGGTATTCATAGAATACCCGGGGTTTCGTTAGGAGACCCTAAGAGAGCTCTAGGCGTTCGAAGAGTCAGTCCACAGGGCTAGGCTTAAGCCCAGGATGTAAGGTAAAGTCTAGCTACTAGGCTGAGGAAGCGTCCTCTGAAGGTTCTGGCGAGCAGAGTCAGGGCGGGCAATACGACGTATACAGCAGTACGCTCTGTAGGCGAGACTAAGTAAATGGTGATTTCTTTATGGCATCAGTCCCCATACCCCTCTCTTATATGTTTTATTGCTTTGTCCTAAACATCAATTATGAATATCAGATTATGATTTTATGAATAGTTGTTTTGTATGTTGAAGTTATTATGTTTTTCCGGAAATAGCCACCTGCTAAATATTCATTATGTCTGCATGTCTAATGTAAGTCTCTTTTAAACTAAAAACTAGGGTTATAGACAATTCCTAACCACGGTCTATTCATAACCTGTTTAGTTTAACAGGCATCAATTAGTATTGGTGTCTGCCATACTAGATAAAATAACCAACGGAACACCTTGTTTGTTAGAGTAGTCTAGGTAGGCTGAGTAGAGAGTTATGCCGGCGGTTTTGCGACGAGCAGCATGACCCCGAAGTGACATAGGGTACCGTTCATTGCTGACTTTAGTCCGGGCCGTGAGTAGGGCCGTTTACCTTAACGATGGGGCGGTAGTGTAGAGACCTCAGATGTGGTACACCTTTAGACACAGAACATAGTTGCATTCCAGGCTAAGATGCATCTAAAATACTCGAAGACAGGTCAATCAACATATAGGAACAGTATAGCATAGAATCAGAACTCATCTTTAAAACACTTTTAGGATTAATTAGACTTGAACCTAGTGGAGAATGGATCACCCTCTCATCAAAGCATTTGATGAAGATTGCATAACTAGATCATAAGATAAGAGTTAGGATAAGAGGCTAGTTACTACTAAGTCGTTGCCACGTCCCTGGGAGTACGATAATTAACTTAGTAAAATCGTAGATACTTTCCAATAGACTAGCTACACGATAGGTACTCTGCCTTAGATTCTGGCTGATTAAGTGACACCATAAGACTAAACGTGACAATTAGTCAATCACAGTCCTAAATTAATCATAATCGACATAGGGTAAAATAACACCTATTTAGTACGTCAACCGGAATCGCATCATTGCTCCGTGTGGATGGAGTATCGTCCGGCTGCATCCCGTACGACCATTCCCATGTTTCATAGAACAGTCAAGTCTGTGGGAATGGTGGTCGAAGCAATCTGAGTCAACTCTGAGCCCTCGATATCCAGCTCCATATAGTGGGCTATCCAGGTGATGAACGGCTCGAGCCCCAGACACTGTTTCTGAGTGTTTGTGGCAAAATCCCGCATGATGACGGCAATGACCCGGGCCATCTCCACAGTAGTGCCCCTGTGCATATTAGCCAGGAGGAATGTCTCCATCTGGGTGATATTCCCCAGAGTAGTACGTCAACCTACTAGAGTGTGCTATGATGGTATGTAAATAGCGAAGGGCCACGTGGATACCTGTGGCTTTCGTGAAACCATGCTGATAGGGGGCGCTAGTCGTGCAGATCTGGGCCCAGGCGGTGGAGACATCAGCCGAGGTGAAGTCTCGTACAACCATAGTGTAGGCAGGTGTGTCCAGTTCCTCTCTCCACCAGATACCCAAAGTGATGCAGAACTCGGCCATGCTCATTGACCGGTCCATTTCGCCCAGTCGGAAGGTAATCTGCTCTCGCTAGAATGTGAAGGAAGCATAAAACTCACAAACCAGCTCGAAGTAGGTCGGCTCGGTGATGGTGAAGACTCGACTATATGGTAGTACGTCGAGTATGCACTGGATCTCCTGCTCGACTCCTAGTGTTCGAACTGCTGCCCAGTCGAGCATTCTGCCAACTAGTATGATGCGTCCAATGTGCTCGTGGCACCTCTCTTGATACACCGGAATGGAAGGGAAAAGCATGAAAGGGTGTGCCAGAGATGTGACAGTCATGGAAGAGGTGATACGTGTGCATTTTGGAGCCATTTGTTTGAAGAAATTTGAGAGAGTTTGAGAATTTGGCAAGAAAGAAAATTCAAATTCGAATTATGGAGGTGAATTCAAATTCAGAATGGTGGATTTTGTTTAGAGAAGGATTTTGAATTTTTGGCGGGAAATTTGAATTTTGGAGGGAAATTTGAATTTTGGAAGGAAATTCAAAAGTTCAAATTTTTGGAGGGAAAAGTTGAAAATTTGAAATTTCAAGAGTTTGCCAAATTTTGGAGAGAATTTTTGGAGAGAATTTTTGTAGAGAGATGATTTTTGGTGTTGGGTTTTGAAGGAAAATGGGAAAATTTGGGTATTTATAGAGAGGGGCCGCCTTTGGGACGACCGTCCTGAAATCGGGACGCCTGTCCCGGCTGTCTCGGGATGCGTGTCACTTCCGGAATTTTTTTTTCTTCTTTTTTTTCGAACATTCCTGCAAATCTTTATACAACAAAAATACTTGTAATCTTTAACAAATCATCTTGGTTAGCCTATGCAATACAGAAGTTGTAAAAAATCTTTTCAAAAATTCTTAGTCTATTCTCTTCTCAAAAATCATAACTGCCCTAATCACATCCTTACTTTCTATTCAGCAAAAATTCTAGAAAAACAAAAGACTAAATTCACACGATTTAATTAATGAAAAATAAATTGTATTTTTAACACATTTGTTTTTCGCAAAGAATTGAAAAATGTCTGAAGAAAAATTTCTGACTAAAATAAAAGACCCATTTAAATTTTGAAAATAAAAAGAAGGGGTTAGTTATTAAACTTTAGTTCAAACAATTTATTTGCTGAAAAATAGAAAGAATCTTTCCTTTTTTTTCTATATGTCTTTATTCCTTATCTCTCGCATCTCCACTCGCATAGCTCTCATCTCATCCCATTGCCTTCCTTGCTCATCTCGTATTTCAGCTAACTCCCGTAGTATCTGTGCACCTTGGCTTTCTTGGAGACTTACCGTGGCCCTGAGTTGGTCCACGTTGGCTGTGATATTCAGAATGCTCTGGTCTGAGTGACAGAATCTGCTTGCGATCCTTTGATCCATCTGGTAGATCCTGTGAGTCAGAGTATCTATCTGCACGGACAAAACTAACTGAAAACCATTAGTGCTTCCTCCGGATGAAGGTGTTTGTTCGTTAGGTGTTGGGGTATACTCAGGAGATGTTGGTGAGTTTTGGGTTTGGTCAAAGGGTTGTGGATTTTCAGGAACTCTTTGGGCAGAAGTGTGAACTGGAGATTTCTGAGGTTCTTCTCTTGGAGGAAAGGTCTCTTCAGAAGGGCCCTCCTCCTCTGTAGGACTGGGTTCACGGGTATCCAAGAATCTTTTCACTACATCACTAGTGTCTAGGCTTGAGTCTATGTTTGTAGGTTGTGGAGGATTGTTCTCCCGTGGTACTTCTGGTTCAGGCCTAGATGGTCCTTCTAGTTTCTTCTTCTTTCGAACTAGAGCGTCGGGATTTTCTATTTTCTTTGCTTGGTTTGTAGCTGCTCTTGTTCTCTTCATCTATGAGTGTAAAGTCTGGTTAGAATAATAATAAAAACAAAATAAAATAAACAAAAGGGAAAAACAAAATACGGAAGAATTTAAAAACAAGAAAATATTTTTCGGGTTTTTTTTCCGAAAGCAATTAAATTTCCTTTATAAGGTTTTAGAATAATTTTCTAAAATTTGATTATTCTAAATGTGTTAATTTTAGATTATTTCTAAAATTAATTAATTATGATAACCCTATATTTCAGGAAACTGATTGTCTAACTAGATTAAAGTGAGTGCTCTGTCTAAGGTATAGATTACTACCGTTACCTATCATAAGTCTCTAGAATTTTGATCAGGAATCCAAAATTTGTTATGATATTTCCCCGGCAACGTCGCCAAAAATCTGATGTGTTCTAATCGATATGCTAAAAATAGGTTTTATTTACCCTATATCAATTATGAATAATTAAGGACTTCGAATTACTAATTGTCACATTTAGCATCTATGTTGTCATCTAATTAATCAGATTCTAAGGCAGAGTATCTATCGTGTAGCTAGTCTGTTGGAAAGTACCTACGATTTTAATTTAAGAAATTATCATACTCCTAGGGAAGTGATAACGGCTTAGTAGCAACTATCCTTTTACCCTAACTCTCATTTTATTAAGCATGCAAGAGTATTTTACAAACAAGTGTTCTGATGTATGTTATATTGTTTTTACATGTTGATTGACCTATCTTCGAGTATTTTAGATATATCTTGGTCTAGATTGCAATTACGTACTGATTCTACTTGTGCACCACATCTGAGTTATCTGATAAACTGCCTCATCGCCATTGACGGCCCTACTCACGGTTCGAGCTAAAGGCATCCATGAAAGTCCTGTGTCACTCAGGAGATCATGCCGCTCTCCCTAACACAGGCATAAACACACGAACTCAGCCTACTTAGACTACTTTAACAAACATGGTAATCTATAGGTTATTTCATTTAATATGGCAGACCTTAATGCTTCCGTCCTCACACAAAGCCCTAAATTAAGGCCTGTTAAACTAGACAGGTTATGATTAGACCGTAGTTAGGAATGATTTATAACCATTCATCTAATTTAAAAGCGCAAGTAGACATACAGTCATAACGATAATTAAGTTGGTGACCTTTCCAGAAAAATGTAAATATCTTCAACATGCAAAACACATATTCATAATATCTTAATATCATAATTTAATAATCAAATGGGTTTTTTGACAAACACAGTAAAAAAATATAAAGAGAGGGATAAGGGGACCACCACCATAAGGTATTCACCCTTTATTAGGTTCGCTGATGGAGCAACTACTTGTATATCTTGGACTTCTTGACCCGACTCTGCTCGACAAAACCTTCGGAGTGCGCCTCCATACCCTAGTAGCTATTGCTTTGCCTTTCTTCCCTTCCCTCCTCGGCTTAAGCAAAGCCCTGTTGAATAACTCTTCGAACGCCTAGTTGTTCTCTTAGGATCTCCTAACTAAATCACGGATATTCTATGAATACTAAAAATAAACCCTATCTAGTCGTATTCTAAGATCCTGAGATAGACTCTCAAAAAACAAAGAACACGAGAAACTCTCGTATACTAAAAATCTACTTGAACGAAAATACCTGAGATCACTAAATGACTCGTAAACAGTAGAAAATTGTGTACTAGAAGCCACTGAATGATTCAGATCATGTGGAGAGGGATGATTTCAACTGTAGAAGGCCTAGGGTATTTATAGCAGGGAAGGTGAGTGAATTTCTCATCAAAAAATGATGTGGCACATTGTTCATGGGTTCGGGACGCCCGTCTTGATCTGTTGACCGGGTCAGGACGCCCGTCCTAGGTCTGAGACGCCTGTCCTGAGTCTTTGACCGGGTCGGGATGCCCGTCCTGACCTTGGGACGCCCTTCCTGACTTTCGTACTTCTGAAAATCACGTTTTTGCCCTGAAATTTGCCATTTTCTTGCATATTTCACCTGAAACTTCCAAAATCACAAAAACTACAAAATTGTGTTAATAACAGTCAATTAAGAACGATTTAACTCCAATTTCACCCTAATTGTGCCTAAAAATATGCTAAAAATGTGATATGATTTATGCATATCAGAAACATATACACCACATCTAAAACTTCTCAAATAAGAAATATTATGCTAAAAGCCAACTCTAAATGAGAAAATTTACGATAACTTTATGGCATTAATTCACAAGTGTTTCAGCATGTAAAATAAATGATTCAACTATCATTTTGTGTGTGTATATGAACTCATGAATGTTCAATAATTATTTTGCAATAAGAATCAAATATATTTCAAGAAAATTTGTCATCATTATCTAAACGAATTCATTTAATAGAATTATCAATAAATTGCATTCTCAATCGAATTATTTGGGTAAGTAATCTCACAGACTTCAAGCTGCAGATTGATAATAAACAAAAATGTGACTATCAAGTTACTGCATCAATTAAAACCATAAAATATCTAAATTGTCCATATGGTGGATTAATCGATCCATGTATATCTCCATGAGTCTGTTTTAGAAACATAGGACTTTCAACTCCTACTTTCAATGATGATGGTCTTACAAATAATTTTCTCTTTTAAACATTCAACACATAGAGTTTACCAAAAGTCAAAATCAAAGTATGACCATGTGTAATATCAATTATTCTTCGGATCATTATTGATCCCGGATGACCCAAATGATAATGCCAAATTTTAAAAGTAATGGGATTAGTAAACTTTTGGTTTATTAAAAGATGCATCTCAAAACACTTGATTAACATAAGTTTGAACATGTTGTAGGTAGAGTGAAATTGATTTTTGAGTGAATCCCAGAGACCATTTTAGGAATATGATTCTCATTTTTAGCGGATATGATGACATTTTTAAGCCGAACCCTAGTATCTTTGCCTACTTTTGAACATTTGACGTTTTTCTTTCATTTTTTTTACTTTTAAATTTTTAAAAAAATTGACATAAATAATTTGGTAGAATTGATCTAATTTAATCTTTTAATATAATTCGTCCGTCAAGAACTCTTAACTGAATTGGTAACACTATCATTTGTGATTTTGAGAGATCATGATTTCGAGTAATAATAAATCTGTCCTACATTTTATCTTTGTGGACCGAGAAGAAAAAGGGCTCGGTGGGAAAAGGAGTGTGCTATGAGAGAAGCAAAGAGGTAGCCCTCTTTCAAATATACAACATGGATTTTGGCAATGTATTGTAGTTAGACTCTTGTGTCCATCTAAATGAATCATCCTTTTTACGAAGGTCCATTTTTACCTTTTAGGCAAGTGGATAGCAAGTTACAAATTTGGTCTGGTAGGGCATGTATTTCTATTACATTACTATGAAATTCATAAATGAAGTAGTTTGGGATTACCATTATCCTTTTTATAGTAATAAATCTTTATCTGTTCCTAAGAAAAGGAATTTGTCCATTTTTCGGGGTCTCAAAGGAGCTTCGAAACACGTAAGAACTTTTGAATGAAAATGGAAAAGAGATGTAACTTCAGTTCCTTCAAAATTGGTAGTCAATCCTATTTTCGACATGGGACAGTTGATCCAATTTTGACCATTATTTTCATATCCATAATAGTGCAAAAAGAAAGCCCAACTCCAAGTTTTTCAAGAATAGTGGCATTGGGTTTTTCGATCCTTTGACTTAGGATTAGTTAGTTCTATTTCTCGATGCAAACATGGAAGGGATATAACTTAGTGATAGAGTGCCACCTTGACGTGGAGGAAGTCATCAGTTCAAGCCTAATTATCTCTAAACCCAATGCAAGTTTTTCTATTTCGCTTTGCTCCCCCGCACGATTCAATAAGAATAGATAAGAGGCTTGTGGGATGGGATTGATGTGAGGGGGCATGGATGACTATATTTCTAGGAGCGAACTTCGGGCAAATATGAAGCGCATGGATACAAGTTATGCCTTGAAATGAAAGAAAATTTTGAATCCACTTTGACTACGAACAAGGCAGTTATAAGTAATGCAACTATGAATCTTATGGAGAGTTCGATTCTGGCTCAGGATGAAAGGTGGCAGCAAGCTTAACACATGCAACTCAGACGAAAAGTGGTGTTTTCAGTGGCGAACAGGTAAGTAACACGTAGGAACATGCCCTTGGGAGGGGATTAATAGCTGGAAACGGCTACTAATAACTTGTAGACTGAGGAGCAAAAGGAGGAATCAGCCCGAGGAGGGGCTCACATATGATTAGCTAGTTGGTGAGACAATAGCTTAACAAGGTGATGATCAGTAGCTGATCTGAGAGGATGATCAGCCACAGTAGGACTGAGACACGACCCAAACTCCTATGGGAAGTAGCCATGGGGAATTTTTCGCAATGGGCAAAAACCTAACGGTGCAATGCCGCTTGGAGGTAGAAGGCCCCCGAATCGTAAACTTCTTTTCTTAGAAAAGAAGCAATGACGACATCAATGCCTTAGAAATATTTTAAAAAATTAACTAATAAATCACACATAAGTTAGGAGAAAGTCTCTTATTTGTCGTCCAAATATGTAAAAAGGAGAAGAATAAAAAAAGAAGTTGTAAAATGTGGAAACCAAATGAAAACCCTTTGCTTGTGTGTGTTTTTGTGTAATACCCCTTTACCTATATACCTTCCCTCGCCTTTTCCTTTTAATTACATTTTAATTCATTTTTTATTCAAGTCCGCGCGTGTTTCGTACTATTTTATACAATTGTACTTTCAGCACGCCCTCCTATACACATACATATATCTAATATATTTTTATTTTCCCCCTTTATATATATATATATACTTATTTCAAATTTGCACATAAATCTATAAAAAAATCATTACTTTGCTGTCACCTTCAAGCACAAACCCTCATATGAAACTTCAATCATACCATCCGAACAGTCCACATATCTTCACATGGTTTTTACCAACTCTTTGAACCGAATTATCACCTCTGGCACTACCCAAACACCATTTCATTTTTTCACATCTCCGCTTAGCATATTACATTCATTTGTCCCACAAAGATCCCTTAACACCGAATGATCACTTTCGGCACTATCATTTAATCCAATTTCATTTTTCACATCATCCCCCAACATACTACACTTGCTCGTTCTACAAGATCTCTTTTAAAAAAAGGCTTATAGTATATATTTCATATACATCTGTTTTACTCAAAAGTAATTTAGAAAAATCATATTACCATAGTTATTTATTTATTTATTATTTATTTCAAATAAGAATTAAAATCCATCTACAACTCTACTTTATTTTCTTCTTTTTACTTTTTAATAAGATAATTATATAAAAAACAAAGGAGAATTCAAAATAAATTCTACTTGATAAACTTATATATAAATATCATCTCTTTTAACATAGAAGGGTTGATTGGTTTTTTGTTTAAGATCTATAAGGATAAGGAATAGCGATTTGAAAACTTCTCTAATCCGGCAACACCACTCGTCTTTTTCAAAGCTTCTACATATCAGATTCTCTTTGTCAACTTCTCCTCTTTGTCTGAACTTTTGCATCTCAACTTTTATTCTTTTCTTAAGAGAATTCTCCCATATTTATAGGAAAAAAAAATGACAATCAATGAGGTTATCATATCTCACTCATACGAGAATTTCAATATCTCAATATCTTAATTTATATTAAAAATTAATAAATAAAATTTAATGATATATTTAATATATATATATACTTTAATATATATTTAAAATAAAATAGATAATATTTCATTATATACATTTACATTTATTTATATCTCTCTCTCTCTCTCTCTCTCTCTCTCTCTATATATATATATATATATATATATATATATATATATATCAACTATTATTCTTGTATTACCCATGTATAGACTCAAATTTGTGTCGTGGTGTGAGGCTATAAATACCTATGTCCGAGTTGACTATAAACACTTAAGTCTCATTCTTATATACTATTTCACTCTCATATCACTTATCATCACGACTCAAACTTGTAAACATGTGACACAATATGGGGCTATAAATACTTAGTCCCTAGTTGATTATAAACAACTAGGCTCATTATTATATATTATTATACACTTCTATCACTAACCGAGGGAAATAAAATTTCACATAAATTTCTATAATCATTTCATAATATTTAAATAATAGACACATTTGATTATGAACTAATATAGTTTGAACAATTTTATTTAAATATAATGGTATATTACATCATTATCTTTGTAAAGTATTTATGCGTTTCCGATTGACATGCTAAAAGATAGGATTTATTTACCTATATTGATTATGAATAATTAATGATCGAGTCTTACTGATTGTCACTTTTAATAATAATTGGTGTCACTTAATCATTCAAAACCTAAGGCAGAGTACCTATCGTGTAGCTAGTTCTTTGGAAAGTATCTACGATTTTAATTTATTAATACCGTACTCCTAGGAAACTGGTAACGACTTAGTAGTAACTATCCCTTAACCCTAATATTTATCTTATCATGCAATTAATCAATCATTCATCAATAATCTTAATGAGTTGGTGATCCCAACCACACATACCACATAAGTAATTAACATGCAAGAGTATCAAATATACATGTGTTCTGATGTATGTTTTATAGTTTCTACATGTTGATTGACCTATCTTCGAGTATTTTAGATATATCTTGGTCTAGAATGCAATTATGTGTTGTATCTTGCTTGTGTACCACATCTGAGTTACTTGATAAATCACCCTATTTTAATGATGACCCTACTCACGTTTCGAGTTAAAGGTATCCATGAAAACCCGTGTCACTCAAAAATTCATGCCACTCACCCTAACGCCGGCATAGAGAACAAACTCAACCTCATTAGATGACTCTAACAAACATGGTGATCTATAAGTTATTTTACCTAATATTGCAAACCTTAATGCATTTTTATCCTAAATTACGACATGTTAAACTAAACAGGTTATGATTAGACCATGGTTAGGAATTGTCTATAACCATTCATTTAGTTTAAAAGAGCAAGCAGATAATTCAGTCATAGTAGGTGACAGCATCCCATCCTGGGGTATTTATAGTAGGTGAAATGAGTGATTTTCTCTTGGATTTCTGATGTGGGACAGCATCCTACGGTTCGGGATGCCCGTCCTGGTGCTTTGACTGGGTCGGGATGCCCGTCCCCAATGTTTGCTGTTTTCTTGCACATTTCACCTGAAACTTCCCAAATCACAAATTCTCTGAAAATTTGTTAATATCAATCAATTAAGATCGATTTGGCTTTCATTTTACCTTAATTTGTGCCTAAAAATATGCTAAAAACTGATATAATTTGTGCATATCATATAACCCCACACTTAGCTTTTTGCTTGTCCTCAAGCAAAACCTATTTGAAATTAGTGAATGCTAAATCATAGGTGCAATCACACAAGGGTCTTAGCAAATATTTCTAGCAAAATTCCTCACTGAGTCAAATGATTCAGAAAACAGACATGAACTGATCAAGTTTCTATGGAAAGGTCTCAAATGTCCGGTAAATGTGTCATAACCATGTAGCTAAAACAGTTCAATAACCTGATTGAACTCTACGCTTAGTCATAAGGTTTTCCTGAGGTGTAGTGTGTGAACTGGTCTAGACTAGATTGTCAACTCAGAATAAACTTTCCTAAACCGTTACCACAAAATAATTCGACCAGTTTTCAAATATAATAGCAAAACAAACGACCTTCCGGGTTCTGAGCTTTGGTGCCAATGCTTTCTAGTTACGATTCCCAATAAAACGAATACACTAGGTGTATTTTTGAATTGATTTTCCAGGGTATTTTTGTGTTTGCTTTCACACATCAACTTTGGCCACCCAAGTATCGACCCCAGATCTACTCAACCTTAGGGCACCAGGCATTAAATTCCTTTCAAAAGGGGTGCTCGAGTAGTAAAGGACACTCACAAACTACGCCTTTTCTACTTTTAAGCTTTTACACTTTCAGCTCAAAATATCTTCTAGTCATTCAAGTTGCTAACACATTCTCGACCGGTCAAATATTATTCAGCTTTGGTTTGAAAAGATATTAGGTTGATTTTTCTAATCCAAACTAAGTTGTGCTCAAGAAAATCAGGAATTCCCTACTTTTAAGTGATGAATTCAATAGAGTTATCAAATTGTTTCCTAATGGTCCTAACACTTTACTAAACATATATCACAGATATAAGCAGTTCTTCAATCAATCAATACTGATTTTGTAGTCTGAAAGAGAGAAAATTTTTGAAATTTTTTTTGGAAGGGTGCAATTTCAGTGAAATGTATGGAAAAACATGCAAATTTTTACTTGAGTGTATTGTGCACTACTACCCCACACTTAAGATTAACACTGTCCTCAGTGTTCATGCATATCCTATCACCCCACACTTATTTGAAAAATAATAAATAAAAAAACACAACAAGAAATAAAAATAACAATGTTGTTATATCATATACATCAAAGATTGTCATACAGAGAGATATATGTCATACAGTCCAGAGTATCATATAATCATGTAAATAACTAGGGAAGAAGAGAAAAGAAAAGAAAAGAATCTAAGAACTCAGATCATCATCTGGCACAAAGAAGTAAACTTCATTGTCGTCCCGGTTGCTGGCATAATGCTGATACATCTCCTCTAGGCGGCATATATTTCTACTAACCTTGTCATCTAGCATCATCAGTTGCCTCTGCATATTTGCTATATCCATGCTATACCTGGCTTACATATCTGCCAGCCCTTGTATCATGTGCCGCTCGAATGTGGTGAGTGGTACATAAGTCGGGGCCGGAGCTGTCTGCTGCATGGCTGGTCCTAATGCCGATGACTCCCCTGGCTACTCGGTGTGGATGGAGTATCTTCCTTCTGCATCTCATACTACCATCCCCATGTTCCGTAGAATAGTGAAGTCGGTGGGAATGGTTGTCGGAGCTATCTGGGTCAACTCTGAACCCTCGATATTTATCTCTAGGTAGTGGGCTATCCGGGTGATGAATGGCTCGAGCCCCAAACACTGCTTCCTGGTGTTTGTCGCGAACCCCCGCACGACGACGATAATGAGTCTGGCCATCTCCACAGTGATGCCTCTGTGCATTCCCTGGAGCAGTTCGCCGCTCTGATAGCTTATGGGCTGCGATGGTATGTAAATATCGAAGGGCTGGAAGAATACCTGTGGCTTTCGTGAAGCCGTGCTGATAGGGGACTCCAATTGTACAGATCTGGGCCCAGGCGGTGGACATATCAGTGGAAGTGAAATCTCGCACGGCCATCAAGTAGGTGGAGGTCTCCAGCTCCTCTCGCTGCCAGACACCGAGTGTTATGCCGAACTCGGCCATTATTGATGGTCTATTCCACCAAGTTAGAATGTAACCTGCTCACGCTGGAATGTAAAAGAGGCATAGAACTCACATACCAGCTCTAAGTAAGTAGACTCGGTGATGATGAAGACTTTCCTGTAGGGTAGGACGTCGAGCATGCGGCGAATCTCTTGCTCTACTCAAAGTGTCCTGACTGTAGTCCAGTCCAACATCTTGCCTGCTAGAATACTGAGGCCAATCAACCCCTGGCTCCTCTCATGATAAGCCGAGACAGTAGGGAAGAGTGTGAAAGGGTGTGTCACAGCTGTGACAGTCATGGATGGAGTGCCACGTGTACGTTTAGGAGCCATTTGAGAAATTTGAACTTTTTATGAAAATTTCAAATTTGATGGGAAAAATCAAGAATTGACGGGAAAAATTTTTAATTCGAATTCTGAAAGCTAATTAACATGCAAGAGTATCAAATAGACAGGTGTTCTGATGTATGTTTTATACTTTCTACATGTTGATTGACCTATCTTCGAGTATTTTAGATATATCTTAGTCTAGAATACAATTATGTACTGTATCTTGCTTGTGTACCATATCTGAGTTACCTGATAAATCATCCTTAATGATGACCCTACTCACGATTCGAGTTAAAGGTATCCATGAAAACCTGTGTCACTCAAGAATTTATGTCACTCACCCTAACGCCGGCATAGAGAACAAACTCAGCTTCATTAGATTACTTTAACAAACATGGTGATCTGTAAGTTATTTTACCTAATATGGAAGACCTTAATGCATTTTTATCCTAAATTAAGGCATGTTAAATTAAACAGGTTATGATTATATCATGGTTAGGAATTCTCTATAACCGTTCATTTAGTTTAAAAGAGCAAGCAGATAATTCAGTCATAATGTAAATTTAGCAGGTGACCTTTCCAAAAAAATGAATATCACTTCAACATGCAAAACATATATAACAGAGCAATCATAATTTGGTATTCAAATCATTATTTAGACTAACACAACATAAAGTATACAGAGAGGATCTAAGAAACCACCATTATAAAGTATTCACCCTTTATCATGTCCGCCGGTAGAGCGACTACTTGTATACCCTAGGTTGCTCGAACTGACTGTGAAAAGAAGAACCTTCGAGGAACGCTTCCTTAGACTAGTAGCGATTGTTTTACCTTACATCCTGGGCTTAAGCAATGCCCTGTTGACTAGCTCTTCGCTCACCTAATGCCCTCTTAGGATCTCCTAACGAAATCCCAAGAATTTTATGAATACCAAAGACGAACCCTATCAAATCGAATTCTAAGAATCTGAGATAAACACTCAGGGAACATAGAAAACGAGGCGCTATTATATTGCTAACTACTTGTGTGAGTGCAGAAAGATGCACTTGAATCACTAAATGACTTATATCGAGTGTAAAAATATACACTTCAAAGTCACTAGATGACTAAGATCGAGTGATGAGGAATGATTACAACTGAGGAAGGCCTGGGGGGGGGGGTATTTATAGTAGGTGAAATGAGTGATTTTCTCTTGGATTTCCGATCTGGGACAGCATCATGTGGTTCGGGATGCCCGTCCCGGCTGTTTGACTTGGTGGGGATGCCCGTCCCGAACTCAAAAAGTTTGATAAATCCATTTTTCCCCAATATTTGTTGTTTTCTTGCACATTTCACCTGAAACTTTCAAAATTACAAATTTTGCAAAAATATGTTAATAGCAATCAATTAAGATCGATTTGGTTCTCATTTTACCTTAATTTGTTCATAAAAACATGCTAAAAAGTATATAATTTGTGCATATCAAGTATTATAACAAATTTCTAAAGATAAAACACTTTTTTTATCTCATTTAGATATCAATTTAATCAAATAGATTCATAATTTACTTCTTGAATTAATATATTTGAAAATTAAAGCTTTTGTTTAAGATAGTTTCAATTAGGGATAAGAAGTTAGTAGTAGTAGTTTGTAAGAGACACATAATGCATACGTCATTGTGTTTGAGATGAAAATTGGCATAAATAATTATCAAACTATAGATGTTTTGTGACATTGGTTCCTAAATTATATTTTTGGTGGAATTTATTCTTGAACTATAAAAAATTGGGACATTAGTCATTCTGTAAAATATTAGGTTAAATCATCCGTTAAGTAAAAAAAGTCCAAGGATATTTACGTCACTACACTATTTAAATATATTTAATAATAGGTAGATTGGCATAAATAGTCCCCAAACTATAGATATTTGGTGATATTGGTCCCCAGATTATAAAAAGATTATGAATTTGGTATTTTTTTTAAAACAAAAAATATTTATGTCATTATAATATTTAAATATATAATATATATACATATAATATCATTTTCATCTTCTTCCTCCTCATTCTTCTCTTTCCGTTTCGCTTTCTTTATTTTCGTTTCCAACAAATAAAAAGTTCTGAGAAAATTAATTGATATAAATAATAATAAAATTAGATGAAGAATTATTTTTTTTCATAAAAAAGGGTAAACTATCTCAGATGCACCTCTTAAAGGTCAAAATCTAGCTTTTGCACCTCAAAGATTTTTTGTATATAAAATGCCCTTAACGTTTCAAAACGTCTCACTACATGCACCTCTGTTAAGTCAAACCGTTAGTGACTCAATTTTGCCATTAGTCAATATTTTTCCACTGTTGGGCACTGTTACGGGCAGGGGCATTTTTGTCCAACCTGCCCAAATAATTTTAGCAAATTTTTTAAAACATTTCCCCAATGTCGTTTTACCCATTCCATCGCCGTTTTCCATCCCATTCGATCCAACTTCTGTTTGAACCCAACTTGTTCTTCATGTTCAAAATCCGAAACATTTTCTTCTTCTTCAAAGAATCCAGCGCAAGCAATACTGATTCTCACCCCAAAAATTTGTCCAAAACTTGTTCATTTTGCTGAAATTGTGTGTGCGGCTTCAGAAATTTCATCAAGGGGCAAGTGAAATTTCATATACCCATCTCTTTTCAAACTCGAATTTCAGTTCGAAGTTGATTTTGAAATGGCTCAAAGGTACAATGAGTGGGTAATAAGGCGAAGCAAGAACAACTACATTGATCCGTACACGCTCTATGGTAAAGATTCGAATTTTTTTTCATATTTTCAAGCAAAAGTTTGAATTTCCAGTTCATGTTTTGTGAAAAATTATTTCTTTCTTATTCTTCTGTACTGTGAATAAGTATTGAAATTTATATTTTGTTATGTAATTAAGTGTTTTAATGGAGGTTTTGTACTGTATTTTAGTGTATTAATGGATTTTGATGTTGTCTTTATGCTGCATACATGAGGGTTTTTACTGTAGCGGGATACAAAATGGAGTGTTAATTATGTACTTAATGTTTAATTGGAGTGTTGAGTCTGAACATGAATGTTATGTTTGTATTCAACTTGAAAATTGTGATGATGATAACATTACATTTAAATTGAAGTTTTATTATATGATTAAGTGTTTTAATGAAGGTTTTGTACGGTGTTTTAGTGTATTATTAGATTTTTGTTGTGTTCTTCATGATATAAACTGAGGGTTTTTACTGTGCCTAGATACAAAATAATGTGTTAATTTTGTACTTGGTGTTTAATTCGAGTGTTATGTCTGAACATGAATGTTATGTTTGTATTAAACTTGCAGATTCTGATGATGACAATTTTACATTAAAATTCTATTTTGATGGTACATTATGGGAGGAGAACGGGTATAGGAACTATAAGAATGAGACTTGAAAGTACATGGATTATTGTGTGAAGGATAAGATGAGCATGTTGGAGATTAATTTGATGCTGAAACTTTTGAAAAGAGATAAAGATTATATGATTTACTGTTACCTAGAACTAGTTGGGGATTTTAAAACGGGGCTCAAGTTAGTTACTAAGGATGAGGATATAGTGGCCATGTGTGAATGGATACCTAGGTTTAAGGTCATAGAATTTTACAAAGAGGTAAGAGACAGAGAAACTATAGTTCAATTTTTTAAAAGACAGCCTGAGTTCATAAATGAAAATCCTAAGAGCAGTGTTGTGATTGAGGAGCTTGAAGTGCAGGCCTCATGTAAGACCTCTGCGAAAACACAAATGAGGAAAGTCAATGCAAGGAAACCTCTGTTATTGGAATGGAAAAGAGATGATAATGATGTCCAGGCTGAAGTTGAGCCAACTGATGAACCTGCTGAAGCATTGGATGACGTTGACACTGATGCTCACTCTGCAATGTCCACTGGTGTGCACAATGCTTCTCATGAACGTGCTTATGAACTGGCTGATGAACTTGTTGAAGAACCTGCTCATGAACCAGCTCATGAACCTACTCACAAACAATCATTCAACACAGATGAACTACTGATGAACCTGCATAAACCACAGATGAACCCGCTCAAAATGTTGAGGTGCAGGAGGCTGTTGTTAATGATGATGCTGATGATGGTCATAGTGATGATAGTGATGATGTTGATTATGAAGAAGAACACTTAACTGATCATGATAATGATGATGATGATGCTGATGATGATGATGATGATGATGATGATGATGATGATGATGATGATGATGCTGATGATGATGCTGTTGCTGATGATGGTCACATGTTTGATAGAACTACTGAACAAATTGTAGAAGGAGGATTAGAAATAGAGCAGAATTGGGATAATGAAAATGAGGATGAATATGTTGAGGACATTGATGACACTGTTATGGTAGACAATCTACAAAGTTGTGATGATGGGTCAGATAGTGACAGAGATGACCTACGATGTAGGTATGTATACTTTGAATCTGAAAAGAATATGGAAAGACCAACATTTGAACTCGGGATGAGATTTACTGGGAAGACTGAGTTTCAAGATGCAGTCAAAAATTACTGCATTAATGAAGGAAAAGTATGTAAGTTTAGGCCTTCAGAGCCCAAGAGAGTAAGGGATGTCTGCAAAACAAAGGAATGCAAGTGGTTCATTTTTTCTTCTATCGAACATCTGACCAATACCAATGATTTGATAGTGAAGACAATGAACTTGACACACAATAACTGTAATCATCAATGGAAAACAAGTTCATTATAGATAAGTGGGTTGCAAGTCGGTAGTCATAAAGAATAAAGGTTAAGTATCCATGCAACTTTAATAAGGCAAAATATTGATGAGGAATACAAGGCAGAAATGTCAAGGAGAGCAGCTTATAATGCAAAGAGAATAGCTCAGAAGTTGATAATTGGGGATTTTTCTGAGCAGTACAAAAGGCTATGGGACTACCGGGGTGAGTTACTTCAAACTCGCCCAAGTTCTTTCAGGGAAGAGGGTAGACAACCTCGGTTTAAGAGGTTGTACATTTGTCTGCATCCATTGAAGAAGGGTTTTCTAGACCACTGTAGACCCTTCATAGGGGTAGATGGCTGCCACCTTAGAGGTTGTTATAAAGGTCAACTGCTTATAGCTGTTGGGATGGATGGTAACAATGGGTGGTGGCCCATTGTATGGGCAGTTGTCGAGAAAGAAGCAACCAAGCAATGGAGATGGTTCTTCAACTTTATAGCATCTGACTTGGAAATTCAAGATCACCAAGGTTTTGGATACACCTTCATTTCAGATAGACATAAGGTATATTTGTTTTTTTATGTTTCCAAGTACAGAATAACAGTATGATTCTAAGACTTTATTTCTTTTAACTGATTTTGTAGGGATTAGATGCTGCACTAGCGGATGTATTGCCTATGTGTGAACAGAGGTACTGTGTTCAACACATGTACAACAACTTCAAGAAGGAACATCGATGAAAGATTCTCAAGGATATGTTGTGGAAGATTGCAACAAGTACAAACAGACAGCTGTATGAAAGAGCATTGAGGGAGTTGGAGATGTATAATGAAGTAGCTTGGAGATGGATTGTTAATGGACCAAAATCGGAGCATTGGGTGAAGGCTTTTTTCCCCAAATATGTAAGGTCAGATATGTTGGGCAATAATTTATGTGAATGTTTTAATGCTTTCATATTAGAGGCTAGGCAGAAACCAATTATTTCCATGATGGAGAGTATTAGGGTATCATTGATGGAGAGGATAGTTAGGAGGAGAAATAAGATGAGAAGAGAACCGAGGGGTAGTGTGTGCCCAATGATTAGAAGCAAAATTGAGGAGTCTGTGATTTTTTCAAGATCTTGGAAACCAATTTGGAATGGTCGTCATGGTTTCCAAGTCATGGGACCAAATGAGCAGCAGTTTGTAGTTGATCTACAAAAAGATTGGTGTAGTTGTGAGTATTGGTCTTTAACGGGAATCCCTTGTGTTCATTCCATAGCATCATTACATAAAAAAGGGTTAGATCCTCATAACAAAACTGATAGTTGTTACAAGGTAGACACGTACGTGACTTTGTATGATAACTTGATTATGCCAATCAATGGCAAGGATATGTGGCCTACAGGTGAGGGTATTTTGCTTGACCCTCCTATTTCATACAAACAACCTGGAAGGCCAAAGAAAGCAAGGAAGAGGCAGATTGATGAAAATCAAGGCGAAAGAAGAATAAGGAAGGGGTATATGGCTACTTGTAGACATTGTAAGGAGGTTGGGCACAACAGAAGAAGCTGTCCTCAACTACGGAATGAGAATTCTCAACCTCAAGAACAAAAAAGGAAAAGGAGAAGAGTTGTAAGTTTCATACCTATTACTTATATGTGGTAATGATTCTATTCTATTTGTTTTTTTAATCTCATCTAGTTCTCTTTGGTGATGTTCATGGACAGGATGAACAAGCTGGTCCTTCCACTACTACTAAAGCACCTGCTGAAGAACCAAATCAAGCACCGGTTGAACCTGCTGCACCTACTGAACCTGCTGCTACACCTACTGGTCAAGCATGGGTTGCTGAAGCTGTTGTTGAGCCTGCTGATGCATCTACTACTATTGCACCTGTACATGGCCAAGAAGAAATAAATCTTGTTAGATATGAAAGTAGCATAAATGTTGATTTAAAAAATGTTAAAACAATTGCTGCTGATAGTGGATCTGGTAATGGAAGAGGAGGGGGGAAGAGGAAGATGGAGAGGGAGGGGAAGGGAAAGAGGGAGAAGAGGAAGAGGGAAAAGCATTGGGAGAAGATAAGTTTGATGTATAGTAGGGAACATGTGAACAAGTATTGTATTATATTGATGTTGTTGTTGTGTGAGGGAATCATTAGTGGGGACTATGTTTTGTCTTTATGTCAGTTACTTTGTTGACTAGTTGTAATAGAATTGGAGTGGTTATGACATTTTAATTGGCACTTTTTGTTTGTTGACTAGTTGTAATGAAATTGGAGTTCTTGCACTTGTTTGTTGACAAGTTGTAATGGAATTGGAGTTGTTATGACATTTGAATTAACACTGGAATGACTGCAATTGTACATGTTTTGGAAAATGTTAAATGAGTGCACTTGTATGTATATGTTTTGGAAAATTTATTGATTATTGCATTAAATGAGTGAACTAACATACATGAGTACATTTACTTCCACAACAATTGTACATTTACTTCCACCTGCTACCACTTACAAAAAACACAACAAAGCATTCCTAATTTTAACTACTAAAAATAAGTTCAAATACTAGTTACATAAAACACATCAAAACCCCTAATTTTAATTTATATGCAAATGTTTTAGATCCTTTGCCCTAACACTACAATCCACCAAAAACACCATTGTAAATATGCATAAACTCCAGCTCAACAACGTCAATACACCAAAAACCCAACACCAACAGTGCAATCTTTCACTCTGTTTCTTAATAACCCCATTTCTTGATCTCATCCTATAATTCTCGTCATTTAATTTGACAATTGCTGCCTTTTGTTCTTCAATTTCTTCTTCAATTACACGAATTCGTCAAAGCAATCCAGGCATAACCTCAATAGATCGTTTGCACATTTCTGGATCTATCCATTCAAAATACCCGCATCTTTTACCATCTTCCTTTGTGAGCAATTGTAACCCATTACTTCAAACAAACCCTATCCATATCAGATAGAAAACCATTTCAAATCTTACCTCTTCACCGACGTAGATAGCAAATCGCCTTGAAGGATTTCTCTTTGTCCAAGAGGTCTTCAATACACTTCGGATTCTGCACTTACACATGGGTAATAATAGATTATTGTTCATGGGTGTTCTTGATTTGGATTGAATCTGCTACTTTCATAAACCCTTCTCGTTCTCGTCTGCACGGTAGAATGGGCAAGTTCCATAATTGTTTTTTTTAGAATCAAATGGCTAGAAATTTTATCCTTTTTAAAGCTGTTGAGATGGAAAACGACGATGGAATGAGTAATGACATTGGGAAAAAAAATTTAAAAAATTGCGAAAATTATTTGCGCAGGTTGGACAAAAATGTCTCTGCCTGTAACAGTACCCAACAGTGAAAAATTGTTGACTAACGGAAAAATTGAGTCACTAACGGTTTAACTTAACAGATGTGTATGTAGTGGGACGTTTTGAAACGTTAAGGGCACTCTATGTACAAAAAATCTTTGATGTGCAAAAGCTGGATTTTGACCTTTAAGAGGTGCATCTGGGATAGTTTACCCTAAAAAAAACATAAAGAATAAGAAAAGGTAAAAATAAAGAAAACATATATATAAATGATATTAAAATATTATTTGAAAATATATGTATACATATATTATTTATAATATTAAATATATTTAAATAGTGTAATGATATAAATATCTTTGAAGTTTTTTACTAAGAATTTTTAACAAAATTATCAATGTCGTAATTATTTTTATAGTTTGAAGATCAATTTTCCCAAAAAATTAATTTAGGAACCAATATCACCAAACATTTATAATTTGAGTACTATTTATGTCAATCTATCTATTATTAAATATATTTAAAAGGTGCAGTGACATAATTATCCTTAAAAACTTTTTTTACTTAACGAAATGACCAATGTCACAATTCTTTTATAACTCGGGACCCATTTTACTAAAAACAAATTTGGAGACCAATATCACTATATCTCTATAGTTTGAGGACTATTTATGATAATTTGTCTGATTGAGATTGTATTTGGATATCAATTTTTTTATTTTTTTAGTTGTCTAATATATAATCGGTATGTGTACCTCCTCTTCTTTTTTGTAAAATTTATATTATGAAACAAATAACTTAGATTTATGTGTATGTCATATATTATAACCTATTAAATAAATAAATATTTAAATTTTTTTTAAAAAAAATCAACTTAATTAAAGACATGAAAATTGGAAACCAAATTCAATAATTTTTTTAATTTGTTATTATTATTATGTATAATAATAAAAATGGTTACTGGACCCAATTAAAAAAATCAGTTTTTGTCACAATTATACAATTAATTTAATCGCCCAAATTTTTTTAAAATATATTTTTAGTAAAAAAATATTTTTATATATAATATAATATATATATATATATATATATATATATATATATATATTATATTGAGAGATTATCTATCAGAGAGTGACACTTAGCACCATAGTAGCCAATGATGGTCATCCTCTCAACTATAAATACAGAGCCAAATTCCCTTTTAAAAAATGAACAGAGAGCTAAGATGTAAAAAGTTTAAAAAATGATTTTCTAATTTATAAATACCAAAAAAAAATTACTTTTTCATTTAAGTGCTCTAAGTAAAAGCAATGTAAAAACCTTCTGCTCCGATAGTTATTAGAGATAGTTGTTAATCATCATTCCTATTTAAAACCCTTATTCTAATTTCTTAAAATTTTGAACAATGGTTAACAACTGGAGGTATATACGAGGAAAGAATTGGAGGAAAATTCACCGTCAAGAAGGGAAGGAAACTCAGGCGATAGAAGTATACAGAAACTCTGTCAAAATCCATTTCAAGAATATCAAAGGTCTCTGAAGAAAAATCCAAAAGTCTTCAGAAGAAATCCCTTAAAGTTGGATCCAATCCAAGATCAGCCCAAAACGCCCTCGGATAAATCAGGATCCATTGGATCGAGATCAAACATAAAAAGACCCTCGTGCCCACCACGGATCGAATCAGCGGATGGATAGAAATAAAGCCCAAAAAGAAATTATTATAATTATATTAGGTGTAACTCATTTTCTTGTAATTTTCAATTTTTATGAAATATATACAAGAAAGAAAATTTGTTCACAAATTGGCACTCCCAGTGAGACCATTTCTACCGTTCATCTCTTTCCGTAAAAAACGTCAATGGAGTCAAAAGAGAACGTCAGAAAATTCACAGAGGACAGCTTCAACATCAGAAAATTCGCACACATGGGCATCAGCATCAACTTCAAAAAATTCGCAGACGAGGGCGTCAACATCAGAAAATTTACAGACGACGGCATCAGCATCAGAAAAGTCAATTCAAAGAACGTTGTTATCACTGCACCAGGTTAAACTACCTTGTTACTCCTTAATAAGAGTATAAATTATTTACCATTGATGAAGGCTTCTTGACACGAGTACAAAACTATCTACAACTAACGAAAATGCTCCTTGAAATGACTATAAATTGTCTACATGATAAAATGATAAAGGAAAGTCTTCCAAGACGCAAGAGGTTAAACTGTCTACACGTTACTCCTTAATACGAGTATAAATTGTTTATCGTTGAAGAAAGCTCTTTGGCAGGAGTGTAAACTGTTTACAATGTTAAAATAATACGTAGGCAATTTAGATAAATTCTAAGTTCAGCCATAAGAAGAAAAAAAATTTAAAAACAATTTGTGAGAATTTTAAAAAAATACGGGAATTAAAAAAAAATAGATGTTGGAATTTATTTACTTTAAAAAAAAGAGAAAATCTGCGTCAGATAAAAATAATATATATATAATATATTATATATATAAAGCTAAAAAAATTACAGAAGTCAAAAGTTGTGAGAATTAAAAAAAAATGAAATTTATTCCCGATGCAAAGTCTTTAGCCTCGGGAACAAATTTCAAAGGAGCAATTTGTAGACACTTAAATTTAATTATATATTCAAATCATATAATTAAATCTTATTTTAATATTTTAATATATATATATATATATATTATATATATACACATATATATATAATTTTTTATATTGAGAGTTTATCTCAGAGAGTGAAATTTGGCACCATAGTAGCCAAGTGATTGTCATCCTCTTAATTATAAATAGAGGACCAAATATCCTTGAAAAAATGAACAGAGAGTTGAAATGTAGAAGCTCTGAGGAAGGAAGCTTGAGCTGACAAAAGTATACAGAAACTCTATCAAAATCTATTTCGAGAAGATCAAAGGCCTCTGAAGAAAAATTCAGACCGAAAGAAATCCTTTGAAGTTGGATTCAGTCCGAGATCAGTCCAAAATACCCATCGGATAAATCAGAATCTATTGGATCGAGATCAAGCCCAAAAAGACCCTCGAGTCCACCAGGGATCAATAGAAATAGAGCTAAAAACATTATTGTAATTATATTACGTTTAACTCATTTTCTTGTAATTTACAATTCACAGAAAATATACGAGAAAAAAAATTTGTTCACACATACATTGCATTTTTATTGACAATATATATATATAATATATATGGTAAACTATCTTAGTTACACTCTTTAGATCTTAAAATCTAGCTTTTGTACCTCAAAATGTTTTTGCACTTATAGTGCCATTGAGGTTTGAAAACGTCTCATTACATGCACTTCTATTAAGTCACACCGTTAGGTCTTTAATTTTTTTTGTTAGTCAACATTTTTTTGCTCTTTGACACTGTTCAGTCAGGGGCATTTTTGTTCAACTTGCATAAAATAAAATGCAAATTTTTTTTCATTTTTTAAAATTTTGTTCTCTCTCCTTCTTCCTCTTCTCTCTCTCTTTCCCCTAACAACTCACTGCTCCCCATCTCACTTCTACTAGCACACACGATTTATCATCCGTCTAAAATGAAATTCTCACACAAAAACACTATCTCCAAGGTTAATTCAACATTTGAGAAGAAATATTACCTGATAGGCATTGCGGTTTTTGTCCTAGTTTTGGAAATGAGAAAGAAAAGAAAAAGAAAAATTAAAGCGAGCAAGAGCTGGTTGTGATTCTCTCCCATTTTAATCGCCAAAAGAATTGGCATTTTGTCCGGAGAGAGAAAGAAGGAAGAGTGAGAAAAGAGGAAGAAGGAGAGAGAAAAAAAATTTAAAAAAATTACATTTTATTTTAGGTAAGTCGGACAAAAATACTCCTATTTGGAACAGTGCCCAACAGTGAAAAAAGGTTGACTAACGGCAAAATTGAAGACTTGACAATTTGACTTAATAGAAGTGTGACGTTTTGAAACTTGAATGGCACTATAAGTGCAAATAAATTTTGAGGTGCAAAAGGTGGATTTTGAGATCTAAGAAGTATAACTAACATAATTTACCCTATATATATATATATATATATAAGGTTTTTTTTTAAAAAAAACATTTTGAAACACTTTTACTTTTAGTGTGTTTTTAATTTATAATTTTCTAAATTTATAAATAAAATTACTACTAATTGAGTACACTTTTTTATAATAATTTTTTCTTACATTAAAAAATAAATATAATTCATGTCAAAAGAAAGGAAAAAAATAAAAAATATAATATCTTTATATATATATATAAGCATTCTTTTAGGATTAAGGAAAAAATAATGACCACAACCACGAATTTAGAACATATAATACATTTGTTTATTTTTTAAATAAACTATAAAACATTTTACCACATTTCTAATAACAACAAGAACCATACATTCGAGTTTTGTGTATCATAAAAACAGATAAATAAAATAGTAAAACACTTTATCTAAAGATAAATAATCGTACGTGATAATAATATATTATAAATTATATCAATACAACACAAAACTAAAGAGATGATAAAATAAAAAGGATTAATGTAGAGAGAATTTTATAAATAATTCTTTCCATAGCTTAAATAAAGATCTCTATTTATATGGTAAAATAAGAGAGAGGGAAAATTGTGGTTTAGTTCTATATTTCTTTACAAAAGTGTTAAAAACTTCATAATGGAATATCCACTAAATTCGATTAATTTAAATATTATGTGTTCAAAATAAAATGCAAATATATATATAAAATTAAAACTAATAATTTATATTAAGAATGTACAAAAAGGGTAAACTATCCCAAATGCACTCCTTAAAGGTCAAAATCCAGCTTTTGCACCTCAAAGATTTTTTGTACATAGAATGCCCCTAACGTTTCAAAATGTCCCACTACATGCACCTCTGTTAAGTCAAACCGTTAGTGACTCAATTTTGCCGTTAGTCAACATTTTTTCACTATTTAGTACTATTCCAGTGAGGGGCATTTTTGTCCAATTTTTTTAAATTTTTTTTTAAATGTTTTTTTTCCTTTCCTTCTTCTTCCTCTTTTCTCTCCATTAATTTAAAAAAATTTCTCTCTCTTCCTCTTTTCTCTCTCTTTTTCTTCTCCTTTCTCTTTCTTCCTTCTTTCTCTCTTTCTTCTTCCTCCTCATTTCTCTCCTAATCTCCTTTCTCTTTCTTCTTCCTCCTCATTTCTCTCCCGAACTTGGGTGATCTATCTATGATCAAGATGAGGCTTGGGTGAAATTAAGTAGAGGTCCGAACCGATTGATGTTGAAAAATCAGCGGATGAGTTGTGGTTAGGAGTGAAATGTCATTGAACTCAGAGCTAGCTGGTTCTCTCCGAACTGTGTTGAGGCGCAACCGTTGATGGTCATTTAGGGTTAAAGCACTGTTTTGGTGCGGGGCAAATTCTGAATATTTGATATGACATCAAAATAATAGGGTTCAAGGTTGGCCCGTGAGATAAACTTCAGCATTTTTACCAAAGTGCTGGAATGAGCTTAAAATTATACCCAATTATTTTTGTATGAAACTAAGTGAAAGAAAAGAAAGAATGCCTAGTTGCTTCTTGTTTTCTTTGTGCAATGGATGATTTGTTTTTAATTATTTTTGGTAAGGTTCATTGTGTCCAGCCTGCTGTGGCGGTTCGCCTCCTATCTTTCTTTTTTTTTTTTTTATTTCCCCTTTTGATTTTGAACTATTTATCAATTGTTTTTTGAAAAAAAATAATAAATAAAACGACAAGAAGAAGACAATAATATAATGTAGACAGCAGAGTAACCACATGAGTCTTTCTCCTAATTCTTAGAATAAATAATAATTACAATCATTTTATAATAAATTTTTAATTTAGAGTAAAACATAATCGCAATATTATCAAGAGATAATATATATATATTATATAATATTGGGTTAATTAGGTAATATTACAAACTGTAATCAGGCGTTACCAATCATTCCAAAATCTTCAAATGATTCTTCTTGATGCCACCACACCTCAGAATCTCAAAATATGCTTTGATTCATTAATGCCAATAGCTTTTTAAAGGAGATAGGAGAGAAATGAGGAGGAAGAAGGAAGAGAGAGAAAAAAAATTAATGGAGAGAGAAAGAAGGAAGAGAGAGAAAAGAGGAAGAAGAAGGAAAGAAAATAAAATTTTAAAAAAATTAAAATCAAAATTTAAAAAACATTTGGACAAAAATGCTCCTAAATGGAATAGTACTAAATAGTGAAAAAAAGTTGACTAATAGTTTGACTTAACAGAGGTGCATGTAGTGGGACGTTTTGAAACGTTAGGGCATTCTATGTACAAAAAATCTTTGAGGTGCAAAAGCTGGATTTTGACCTTTAAGAGGTGCATTTGAGATAGTTTACCCTTCAATTAATAATAATTTTATCTATAACACGAAAAAATCATGAGTTTGTGACATAATAATTATGTATTTCTTTTTATTAAAGATAGAAATAAAATTATAACAACATATTTATAACCATGATAATATAAAATTATTCAAAATCAAAGAATTAATATTTTATTAAATTTACATTGATAAAATTTAATTATTGATTAAAAAAAAAGTCTAATCATAACTCTTAAATAATACAAATACTTTATAACATTTTACCTATTTGGTTGAAATCAATAATTTCTTTTATTCAATAACAAACTATTAATATATAATAAGTATCATATTATTTTTTTAAATAAATCAATAAAAAGGATTCGAAAAGAAAAATATTTAATAGAATTTGGAGGGAGGAGTTCCTTTGCCATTACCGCGACAATGCTCTATCGGATTGCATCCTCTAACGTAGCCGGGATTTGCAGGTTTCCCCGGTTTGCAATTGTTGTCTTTTTCGCAAGGAATTTTATCTCTACCCATAGCTCCGTTTCCAATCTCTTTTCCGGCGGCAATTACTTTGTTGGAATTTGTAAAACACAAAATAAATGTCATAATAATGACACAAGTCGCCACTTTAGAAGATAATGATACTGTCATATCTTATTTTAGAGATAAAGAGAGAAACAATGTTTTTGTTAATTTAATTTAATTTTTTCTCCAAAGTTTAATTTTATGTTTTCTTTCTAAAAGAAGTATTTATAAGAACTATATATATAATAAGATATTTATGTTTGTTTGAATGATATAGCATATTACCATATATTTTTCTTTTCTCCCCTAAAATGTGGGAATTTTCTCTCTCAAAAAATCTGTTTTTAGAGCGCGTAAAATTGTGAATCTCTAGTGTTGCGGTTATAACGGTTACAATTGATATCTTCTATTGTCATGGTTTGAAATTTCGGTATCGGTCAACTTGTTAGTGACTATTGGTTAGTATCAAAGATTCGGTCATTGTATCAGCAGATACGAAATTTTTTATATTTAATTTTAATAAAATTATTTAAATATATATTTTTGAAAAACAATTATTTAAATATTTTATATATATATATATATAATATAATAATTTTAATAATAATTATTAGTTAAAAAATAAAAAATATTTATATTGATCAGCTAATTCGATCTGTCATGGGCTCAAGGGTATTTTTGGGCTTTAACTAGATCTAATGGATTTTAATTTTTTGATAGGCCTTTTGGGCTAATCTCAGACTGAATTCAACTTCAAGGGCCGTTATCCTTATCTCGATCTGTTGAACAACTATGAATTTCTTCTCAGAGCTTCTGAACTTTTCTTTAGAGGCCTTTGATTTTCTCAGAATGGACTTTCAACGAGAGGAAGATTTTTTTCTAAATGGACTTTCAATGAGAAGAAGATCCAAAACAACAGAGTTTTGGTATTCTTCGCATTTCTCTCAACTTCTGTATCAACTTTCATGGGCTTCTACTAGAGCTATAAACGAGTCGAGTTGAAGCGAACATCAAATATTTGAGTTTGTTAGTTTAATTTTAGAGCATTGTTTGAGTTCGCTCGTTTGGTGTTTCGAACTAAAAATCTGTTCGAGTTTGTTTAATTATTTTTTTATTGTTCAAGATCGAGTTCGCTCGTTTATGTTTCAAGTTTAAATTTAAATTTATCTTATTAATAAATTAAAAAAAATTGAATTGAGCTAGATCTTAAGAGTCTTTTATAGAATTCTGAAAGAGATTTAGTTAAGATTTTGGAGAAAGTTAAGAAAGTTATTATAGATTCTTTTTAATAAATATTATAAATTATTTTTAATAATATATATATATATATATTTCTATATAATTTATTCGTTAATACTCGATTATGTTTGCAAACATTATTTGAGTAGGCTTGAAAATTAATCGAGCCTAAAAATTTGGTTAAGTTCAATTTGTTTAATAAATAAACGAGTTCGAATCGAGCATAAACAAGCTCGAACGAGCTTTGTTCGCAAACTGTTTTATTCATTTACAGCTCTAGCTTCTACATCTCAGCTGTATGTTCCTCTTTTTCTAAAAAAAATTTGGCCCTCTACTTATAGATGGAGAGGATACCAATTAATGGCTACTATGATGTCAAGTGTCACTCATATGAGACGTAAATCTCTCAATATCTTAATATATATATTAATATATAATTATTTACATATTAAAATATTAAGAAAAGATTTAATTATATTTTTTAATATATAATCAATTTAAATGTGTACAAATATATATATATATAATATATATTATATATATTAAATATTGAATTTTGTGCAATATTATATATACATATTTTTTTATTTATGTGTCATTTCTTTTTCTCTTTCCTCTTTCTTATTTTTCCTTTCCTTCCCTCCTTCTTTCTCTTCGCTTCTATGATGATCGAGTCGTAACCAATCCATATTGAGTCGGACCAATTTACGAGCGATTCTGGTCGAGTTGACATTATCTCGGGTTTTATCCATATATTTATCTTGGTGAGCTTTGAGATGGAGACAATTCTGCCAAATCACGGCCAACTCAGCTGAGACTTTGAACGATGTCTACGATGGTTGGTTCCAATCTTCCAATTTGTGGTTCTACATTTTCTTTGTTCTTCTAAGGGTTTACGACTATGGATGATTCTATCTTTCAAAGAATGTGCAATGTTGTGTTGAGTGAGGATGAATGTGGCTACCTCACTCTAGCTGACGAGGATATAATAGAGGATTTGAAGGAAGAAGACCACGATGTTCTTGCTCATCTCCTCGGTGGTAAATCTCCAAATTTGGAGGGTTTCAAAACCGTTGTGGGACGAGCATGGTGGTGTGGTTCTTTTTCGATACAACGGCTGGATGATCACTATTATCAAATATTCTTTGGCACAACGGATACAATGAATTTTGTGCTCTCAAACGATCCATGGAACTTTGAAAATAATCTGGTTTTGATTCGACCACGAATGAGACAAAACATGACTAAGACAGTAGGGTTGGATAAAGATTTATTTTGGGTTCTTCTAACAGGTCTCCCACGGTATGTCTACAAAATGGAAATGAGCGTGAAGATCTCACGAATGTTTGATTCTTGTCAGACGGTGCACTTAAGGGAGGATAGAATATTGGGAACAAAGTTCTTTCATTTTAGGATGCTGTTGACACTTACTAAACCTCTAAAGCGGGTGTTTAGAATGGCTACGCCTCATGGTTGTGTTCATATAGGTTTATTCAAATATGAAAGAATTCCTAATTTTAATTCTTGTGTGGTTTCATTGGACATCTCTATCGCACATGTCCTCAATTTTAGGAAGGCACTATAGAGGTTAAGGAGATGCAATGTGGTTCATGGATGGGAGAGTAGACAATATCCCATCAGAACTAATTTTCTCAATGGATTACCTTGATTTAGACTGTGATTATGGAGGTGAAGAGGGCATGTCCGTGACTGAAACTTTAGAGATGTTACCGCATTCAAATGGAGATACAACTACATTAACACTCCCTAGTGGCTCTTCATCACATTTTATTGTGGGTAGGGATGGACATCGACGCTCTCTTACCACAAAACATCACAACAACGATTTGGATGGCATTTCAACGCGGGAGAGGTATGCTACGAACCCTAAAAAAAAGAAAATTCTAATGGTGGAGGTTGCTATGCAACCCTGCTGATCCCCGTGAGTTGTATAAGTTAGAATTGTCGGGGATTAGGGTCTCCCCATGCAATTCACAAACTAAAGGCCCTAATTCGGTCTCTGAAACCAGCGATCATCTTTTTTATGGAGACTAGAATTAAAAATCACAATTTTTCTATCTTACGAAACAAGTTTTTCAACATTGCTTGATAGTTGATAGAACGGGAAGAGGTGGCAGCTAGATCCTTTTATGGCAAGATTTCTTGGATGTTCAACTTGTTAGCTTGTTTGCTAGACACATAGATGTATAGGTTTCCAATTGGCTAACTAGTGGCGGCTATTTCTTGACTGGTTTTTATGGTCATTGGTGTGTTAATCAAAGGAAAAACTCGTGGGAATTATTATAGATAATAGGGGAGAGATGCCAATTGCCATGGGTGGTAATAGGCAATTTCAATGAGCTCCTCTTAGCAACAGAAATGGATAGCTTAAGGGGAAGATCCATGACACAAATAAACGGTTTTAGGGATGCATTGGATGGGTTTAATCTGAAAGAAATCTTTATGGAGGGCGGATCTTTTACTTGGTGAAATGGGAGGGGCAATGAAGTTTTTGTGAGACCTAAGCTTGATCGTGGTCTCAGAAACGATGCTTTCCAGCAAATGTAGACGGGTAGCTCAATCTAGATTATCCCAATGATTACATTCGACTATGACACATTACAATTGAAAGTCAATCGATTGCAGTAATCAGGTAGAGTTCCAAAACCTACTAGGTTTGAACCATGGTGGTTGGATCATATGGGGTGTGCAGTCCAAATTGTGAAAGGGTGGTCCATATCAGATCGGGCAACACCGAAAAATGTTATGGAGAGTCTGAAAAATCTAAAAGGTCCTTTGCTTGTGTGGAGCAAAACGATATTTGGTGTAATACCAAAGGAAATAAAAAAATTACGCCAACTTATTCTGAAATTGAGGAAGACGAGAGGAATAATTCTATGCTAGCTGCATGTCGAAAAAAGCTAACGTTGATTGAGGCAGAATATGGATATTGGCGGCAACGTTCACGGTCGAATTAGTTGCAATACGGTGATAGGAATGCATCCTATTTTCATCATCATTCCAATCATCGTAATCATTGTAATAAAATCAATAAAATAAGAGGAGCAGGTGATCACATTTATACAACACCCAAGGAGATCTCGTTGGCAGCAGTAGATTTCTTTCAAAATTTGTTCAATATGGCTGATGCAAGAGGAGATTTTGAATCAATATTCCAAGGCTGTACGTTTACACCACTGAGTTTGGAGGATAAGACTTGCTTGATGCTTCCATATCAGGAACAAGAAGTGTGGGTAAATCTCAAATCCATGCATCCAACAAAAGCTCCAAGACCAGATGGATATCATGCTAAATTTTTTCAATCACAATCGGGATTAATTGGCAAAAGCATTTGCAGCATGATACTTGGGTGTTTGAATCAAGGTAACTCTATCTCTGATTTAAATGAAACTTTCATTACACTTATTCCAAAAATTAAAGGTCTGGAGACCATGGTGGATTTTAGGCCCATAAACTTGTGTAATGTGCTTTATAGAATACTTTCCAATGTATTGGTTAACTGCATTAAGCCAATTTTCGATAAGGTGATTGGTGATACTCAAAGTGTCTTTTTAAGCAATAGGTTAATTACTGATAATATCCTTATTGCATCAGAGCTGTTTCATTGAATGACAAAAAGCAAGTACAATGGCGGACATGAAGCTTTTGCTTTGAAGATAGATATGAGCAAGGCCTATGACCGAGTAGAATGAGATTTTCTACATTGGATACTAATGCATTCCGATTGGTATGCTAAAAGATAGGATTTATTAGCCTATATTGATTAAAAATAATTAAAGACTTAGTCTTACTAATTGTCACTTTAGCATTTATTGGTTGTCATTTAATCAATCAGAACCTAAGGCAGAGTACCTATCATGTAGCTAGTTCTTGGAAAGTATCTACGATTTTAAATTAATAATATCGTACTCCCAGGGAACTGGTAACGACTTAGTAGCAACTATCACTTAATCCTAATGATGTGCATAAATCATATCACTTTTTTTTGCATGTTTTTAGGCACAAATTAGGGAAACATTTGAGATAAATCGTTCTTAATTGATTGATATTAACATAATTTTGCAGTATTTGTGATTTTGGAAGTTTCAGGTGAAATGTACAAGAAAATAACAAATATTGAGGCAAAAACGTGATTTTTGGAACTTTTTGGTTCAGGACGGGCATCCCAAGATCAGGGCGGGCATCTCGACCCGGTCAAAGCACCGGGACGGGAGAGCTGACCCAGTCAGCAGACTCGGGACGGGCATCTCGAGCTCCCTGCCAGAATCCCACATCAAATTTCACAGAGAAAAATGCTCAGGTGCCTTGCTATAAATACCACAGGCCTTCCTCAATTGAAATCATCCCTCTTCACTTGATCTGAATCATTTAGTGACTTCAAGTATACATTTTTCCACTGTATACAAGTCATTCAGTGATCTCAGTGCATCACACGAGTACTTTAGTATACGAGAGTTTCTCGTTTTCTTTGCTTTTTGAGTGTTTATCTCAGAATCTTAGAATTTGACTAGATAGGGTTCATTTTTGGTATTTATAGAATACCCGAGATTTTGTTAGGAGATCCTAAGAGGGCATTAGGTGAGCGAAGAGCTAGTCAACAGGGCTTTGCTTAAGCCCAGGGTGTAAGGTAAAGCAATTGCTACTAGGCTAAGGAGGCGTTCCCCTAAGGTTCTGTCAAGCAGAGTCAGGTCAAGCAATCCAGGATATACAAGTAGTCGCTCCATCGGCGGACCTGATAAAGGGTGAATACTTTATGGTGGTGGTTCTCTAAATCCTCTCTGTATATTCTGTATTGTATTTGTCTAAATATCAATTTGAATGCTAACTTATGATGATAGGTCATATCTGTTTTACTTGTTGAAGTTTATTCATTTTTCCGGAAAGGTCACCTACTTAATTAATCATTATGACTGTATATCAACTTGCTCTTTTAAACTAAATGAACGGTTGTAGACAATTCCTAACCATGGTCTAATCATAACCTGTTTAGTTTAACAGGCCTTAATTTAGGGCCCTTAAGAGGATAAAAGCATTAAGGTCTACCATATTAGATGAAATAACCTATAGATCACCATGTTTGTTAGAGTAGTCTAATGAGGCTGGGTTTGCATTTTTATGCCGGCGTTAGGGCGAGCGGCATGATTTCCTGAGTGACAGAGGCCTTCATGGATGCCTTTAGCTCGAACCGTGAGTAGGGCCGTCAATGGCGATCGGGCAATTTATCAGATAACTCATATGTTGTACACAAGTAAGATACAGTATGTAATTGTATTCTAGACCAAGATATATCTAAAATACTCGAAGATAGGTCAATCAACATGTAGGAACAATATAACATACATCAGAACACTTATCTATAAAATACTCTTGCATGCTAATTGAACTCGAGTCTTGTGTAGTAAGGATCACTAACTCATCAAAGATATTGATGAATGATTGAATAACTAGGTAATAAAATGAATGTTAGTGTAAAAGGATAGTTGCTACTAAGCCGTTACCACTTCCCTGGGAGTACGATAATTCTTAAATTAAAATCATAGGTACTTTCCAATAGACTAGCTACATGATAGGTACTCTGCCTTAGGCTCTGATTGATTAAGTAACAAATATGAATGCTAAATGTGACAATTAGTAAATCACCGTCTATAATTATTCATAATCACTATAGGGTAATAAATCTTGTCTTTTAGCATAGCAATCGGAACACACCAGATTTTTGGCGTCGTTGCCAAGGAAATATCATAAAATTTTAGGACTCCTGATCAAAATTCTAGAGGCTCATGATAGGTAGCGGTTGTAATCTATACATTAGACGAAACACTCAAATTATTCTAGTTAGATAATCAGTTTCCTGAAATATAGGATTATCATAAGTAATTAATTTTAGAAATTATCTGAAATTAAGAAATTTAGGATAACCAAATTTTAGAAAATTATTCTAAAACTTTATTAAGAAAATTTAAATTGCTTTCGAAAAAAAATCGAAAAATTTTCCTGTTCCAAATTTTCTTCGTTCTTTGTTTCACTCTTTTGTTTGTTTTTATACTACAAATTTGTTTTATTGTTATTTATTCTAACCAGACTCTACACTTATAGATGAAGAGAACAAGAGAAGCTACGAACCAAGTATTAAAGAAACTAGAAAATCCCGAAGCTCTAGTTCGAAAGAAGAAGAAACCAGAAGGACCATCTAGGTCCAAACCAAAAGCACCTCAAGAGAACAATCCTCCACAACCCATAGATATTAACTCAAGCCTAGACACTAGTGATATAGTGAACAGATTCTTGAATGCCTGTGTACCCAGTCCTATGGAAGAGGAGGACCCTTCTGAAGACACCTTTCCTCCAAGAGAAGAACCTTAGAAATCTCCAGTTCATACTCCTATCCAAAGGGTTCCCGAAAATCCACAACCCTTTGACCAGACCCCGAACTCGCCAACATCTCATGTGTTTACCCCAACGCCTAACGAACAAACACCTTCATCCGGAGGAAGCATTAACGGTATTCAGTCAGTTTTATCTGTGCAGATAGATAATCTGACTCACAGGATCTACCAGATGGATCAAACAATAGCAAGAAAATTCTGTCACTCAGATCAAAGTATTCTGAACATCACTGCTAACGTGGACCAAGTCAGGGCCACGGTAAATCTCCAAGAAAACCAAGGTGCACTTATATTACGGGAGCTAGTCGAAATACTAGATGAGCAAAGAAGGCAGCGACATGAGCAGAAATGCGATAGATAAGAAACAAAGGCAATTAAAAAGGGAAGGCTTCTCTTTAAATTCCAGGAAATAAAATTATTTGTTTAAATAACTGACTTGATAAGTTATCCAACTTCTTTTGAGATAAATAGTTGGGATTTTATTTACAAGTTTTATCCAAATAATTTTTTTATTCTTTATGAAATATTTATGCGAAAGATTTTCATTCTTGAATTATTTTTTAAATTTATCTTTCAAAGAACATTTCTTGTATTGAGAGAATAATCTTAAGCATAAGAAATTTTTCAAAAAGAGAAAAAAGATGAGAGAAGCAGAAAATCATTCGAAGCAAATTCTGTGTTCAATTGAGCTATTACAATAAATTGTTCGGATATAATTTCTGAAAACAAAGTTGTAGGAAATTACAAGATGTAAAGAAGATTGAAAAAATCGATGAAAATCGAAACCGAGCGAGGCACGCATCCCGAGGTAGTCGGGACGGGCGTCCTGAGGAAGCAAGTGGTACTCTGGCAGGACGACGCTCTGCTCCAGGGCCGTGCTGGTAGGGGGCGCCAATCGTATGCCCACATCTGTAAATAATATGTTTTCCCATATTTCTCACTAAAATTGCACCATTCCAAAAAATTTTAGAAATTTTCACTCTTTCAAACTTCAAATTCAGTATTGATTGATTAGAAATGCTTATGTCTATGATATATGTTGAGTAGAGCATTATGATCAGTAGGAAACAAGTTGATAACTTTACTGAATTCCTCAATTAGAAATAGAGAATTCCTGAGATTATTGAGCACAACCTAGTTTGGATTATATACCTTTGCTCTCCAATTTTATTAAAACTGATCGTTGTACTTATTATTATTTTTTACTTGTGTTCCAAAATATATATGTAACATATATATTTTTATTATTATTTTATAAGCATTGTTCACCGGATATATTTTATATATATGTATATATATATATATACACACACACGGGTACTACTGTGGTTTATATGTTACTGTTTTAGATACAGTAGTATATATGTTACTGTTTTAGATATATATCCTATTGTATATATATAGCTTGGATTATTGGATTAACTTTATATATATACATGGAGGTTTATATATTTTGTTTGTTGTTTACTATTTGAAAGTTGCTTAGATTATAGGATAATGTCTTATGTTTTAAGCTTTATATATATATATATATATATATATATTGATAATATATGTTGTTTTGTGTTTGAAAGTGCAATTTCTTTTGTTGTTTGGGAACTGAACTTTAAAATATATATTTTTTTGTTTGATATGGGGTTTTGAACCCATTATATATAAGTTTAGAAAAAAAAATGCATTATTCTATTATACCATTTAAACAAAATGAAAATATTTGTATTAGATAAATATGATTTAACTCAAATTTTGTTGTTGTCATTATTATTTTCATTTCCTATTACTTATATCTTATTATTTCCATTAATTGTAAATTTTTTTATTTGCTTGAAGAATATGGATGAAGATATATGTATTGCCGATAGTTTAACTACTTACACTAAAAATAAAAAATATTTCATTACAATAAAGATGAGTACGACATATGTTACTATAATTTCGGGTAGTACAAGAATAAAAAATATTTCATTAGAATAAAGATGAGTACTACATATGTTACTACAATTTCGGGTAGTACAAGAATAATTGAAGGCTCCAGAAGAACGATTATAATGTTATCTAATGGAATACAATTTTATATAAACAATGCTCTATTTTCATCAAAGGAACTTGTTATGTTTTAAAGATATTCGTCTTAACAGATATCACTTGGAGACTGTAAGTGAAAGAAATGATGATGACTACTTTCATATTACAAGCATTGTTTTGAGTAAGAAAATCACATTAGAAAAATTGAATATGTTTTCTTCGTGCTTAAACTACATAAAAATAAATACAATTAAAATACATTCAATAAACCAAAAGTTTATTTATTAAAAAATGTTCACTATTTGGCATGACCAACTGGGGCATCCCGGTTCGAGTATGATGCAAAAAATCATTGAAACTTCGCATAGACACTCATTGAAAAAAATCTAAAGATTTTTCAAACTAATGAATTTTCTTGTGCTGCTTGTTCTCAAAGAAATTTGATTATCAAGTCATCACCAGCTAAAATTAGAATTGAATCTCCAACATTTTTAAAAAGAATTTTGGGTGACATATGTTGACCATTTCGATATTTTATTGTTCTACTAGATGCATCTAGCAGATGGTATCATGTTAGCTTGCCATTAACTCGCAACCTGGCTTTTGTGAGATTGTTTGCTCAGATTATTAGATGACGAGCATAATTTCCAGATTATACAATTAAATCAATACGTCTGAATAATGTTGGTGAGTTCTAATCTCAAGCTTTCAACAATTATTGTATGTTTATTGGTGTAAGTATTAAACATTTTGTAGCTCATGTGCATACACAAAATGGGTTAGCTGAATCTTTTATTACAAGACTTCAATTGATAGCTAGACCTATACTTATGATAACTAAATTAACCATTTCAGCTTGGAGTCATGTAATTTTGCATGCAGCAGTAGCTATACTTGTTAGACCAACAAGTTATCATAAATATTCCCCATTCTAATTAGCTTATGGTCGAGAGCCAAATATTTCTCATTTTAAATTTTTGGATGTGCGGTATGTGTGGTATATGTTCCTATTGCTCCACTACAACACACAAAAATGGGTTCTCAAAGAAGATTCAAGATATATGTTGGTTTTGATTCACCTTCTATTATAAGATATCTTGAATCTATGACAAGAGATATGTTTACGACATGATTTGTTGATTATCATTTTGATGAATCAATATTTTCGGGATTAGGGAGAGAAAAAGAAAAACGGTTTGGTAAAAATATTACATTGAATACTTTACAACATCTTGATACTCGTACAAATCAATGTGAATTTGAAGTTTAAAAGATAATACATTTGCAAAGTATAGCAAATCAACTGTCAGATGTATTTACCGATCTAAAGAAAGTGGTTAAGTCAGATATACCAGCTAAAATTGTTCCTATATGGATTGATGTCCCAAAAAGATAATCTATAAATGAAATAGCAAATCAGTCTATAGCACACCAAAAGCGTGGTAGACCAATTAGTTCAAAAGATAAGAATCCCCGTAAAAAGTAGGAAGAAAATGTCAATAATGAACCCGAGCTTATTACTTCAGAAGAGTCAAGAGACATAATAAATGAAATAACTCCAGAAGAAGTTCAAATACCTAAAGATATTGAAGATATTGAAAAATTGATAATGATGAGATCTCAATAAATTATGTCTCAACGGAGAAACGATTGAATAGAGAAGAAATAACTATTAATAGTATTTTTGTATATGATATAGCATCAATTATTATAAATAAAAAAAGATTCTAATCAGCCTACATCCATTGGTGAATGTCGATGTAGAAATGATTGGCTGAAATGGAAAGATGAAATTAAAGGAGAATGAAACTCACATGCAAAAAACTTAAAGTTTTTGGACCCATAGCTCGAACACTTGAAGATGTCATATCTATAGAGTACAAATGAGTATTTATATGGAAAAGAATGAGAAAAATGAAATTGTGAGATATAAAGCACGTCTTGTTGCACAAGATTTTTCTCAAAAACCAAGAATTGACTATAATGTCACTTATTCTCTTGTATATTTTGATAGACTTGAAATATATAAGAAGAGAAAGCATGCTTGCTTTCCTTTAATCTTTATATTATATTTCTTAGTAATTTATTTTTTTTAGTTATAATTTTATAATATATATATATATATAATTTATCAACTGCACCAAAGAATTAACATACAAGTAATAATAAAAATAGAAAACATTTCTATATTATTCTTGTATTATATCCATGTATACTATCACAACTCGAATTTATAAAATTGTACTTAAGCTCGAATTGATTATAAACACCTAAAATTGATTCTTATATACTATTACATACTCATATCACTTATTGTCATGACTCGAACTTGTAAACTTGTGTCACAATGTGGGACTAATGAATACTTAAGCCCGAATTGATTATAAATAAATAGACTTATTTTAATATATTATTACACATTTATTGATGTGAAATATATATATATATATATATATATATATAAATATATAAATATTCTTATAATCATTAAGTAATATTTATATAATGACACATTTCAATATTATAAAATAATATACTTTGTATATTTGAAAAAAAAAATAGTTTCATTTAGGGATCAGAAGTTTGTAGTAGTAGAAGTTTCTGAGAGACACATAATGCATACGTCATTATGTAACATATGTATTCGAAATTTTCACAGATTAAAATTGTAATTGAATATAATTATTCTGTTCTTTTTATTTATTTATTTATTTATTTTTCTTAGTTGTATAATATATAACCAGTATGTGTATTTTTTATTTATTTATTTATGGTTTGATTTATCCAAATTATAGATCAAACAAAGAATTAAATTATAACTACATAATAATTATAACGATCATAATATGAAATTATTTACTTTTATTAATGATTAACGGATAATTAGTTTTTCTAAATATTAAATTTGATATAAATAAATAAAATAGTAATTAGTATATATTTTTTAATTTATATTATATATAATAGTAATAAGTATTTATTCAAAATTACTATTTCAACGAATTTATATTTTATTAATTAAATTTACATTTACAAAATTTAATTTTTATTTGGAAAAAAATCTGATTATAACTCTTAAATAATACAAATTCTGTATAATATTCACAAGTCAACAATTTTTATTAATGGATAACAAACTATTAATAAATAATAATTATCATATTATATTTAAAAAATAAATCAATAAAAATGTCACATTAAAAAATGGTTTAATGTGACAAATAAATAAAAAGAATTTAAAAAGGAAAAAGTTTAATAAAAATTGGGCTTTGGTCGACCATCACCGCGACAATGCTCTACCGGATATATATATGTATATGTATATTATTTTAAGATACTTATGTTTGTTTGATCGAAAATTATGGTTTTGGTTTACAGATAATTAAAGATATTATTTGGAAGTCCAATCAAATATAAGAAGTTTAGTAGTTGTTCATAAGCTACAAAGTAAGTTTTTTTAAACAATATTAATTTGGACTTTCAGTTTATAAAATTTAAACATAAACAGAATGTTGTTTAAAATGATGTTAAATGTTGTCTATTTATCAAATTGAATTAAATCTGAGTTTTTCGTAATTATAAAAATAGTAACCAATAATTAGTAAATTTAGCGATAAACAAATTTATATTTAACAAATTTAATCTTAAAATATATATTTTTAAAGAAAGTGTCAAAATTTTTCTTTTTTTTGTAAGAAAATAAGGTTATTTTTCAAAACTTTCGTCAAATTTTTTAATAATTTAATTAAAATTTTTTTTGTGATTTTAATCAATTAAAAAAGAATAATTAAATTAATTTATATGAAATATTTGTAAATTTAAAATAAAGAGGAATTCACAACACTCTTTCTTTTTATTGAATAAATCACACAAATAGTTGAATTTTAAAAAGAAATTGACAAAATTTATAAAAAAAAAAAGTAAAATAGTTTGGGACATTAAAATAATATATATATTAAAATTAAATTGGTTTAGAATCAAAATTACTCAAATGTTTTTTCCTACTCGCTCTGAGGCTGGCCTAGAGTCGCCTGTGAGAATTCCACCTTGGAAGAAATATTTAAAAGTTCACTTACCAATTCTCCGAGTTGGTTCACTGGTTACTCAATTGGTAACAAAAATAAAAAGCTAGTCAAACACAACTAACCATACTTGTTTTAAACAAAATTAATGACACTTGGACAATCATTATTATCCATTCTATCACTCTATTTTTTTAACTTAGAAAGTAAATTAAAAAATTAATGCTTCTATTAAATACATTAATATATTTGACTTTATTTTTTTAATAAAATAATTATAAATTGTTATGAAACTACTCAAATAAAGAGAAGAATAGAATCAATATAGGAAGAAAAATAGAGAGCAATTTTATTGATGTATTATCTGGTACAAGACTTGTATATAATCCTTTTATGAAACTCTCTATTTATAGGTATAAAATCTTAGATGAAATACGGATACAACTCTAGAGAAAGTAGGAATATAGAGATAGGAGATATGAGATATCTCAATGGATATTCACACAATAATAGATTTATAGCACTCCCCCCTTGAATATCTATTGTACAATAAATATTGTATCATTCGATTCGATGGACATCTACTAAATTTTATATATTTTCAAATCAATAAATCTTGAGGATTCATAACACTCCCCTTAAATTTCCATTGCATAAAGAATATGCCTCGTTAAAACCTTATTAAATAAAAATCAAGTGGAAAAAAATATTTCTAGTGAAGGAAAAAGATTATGTTATTCTTTATTGTTAAATTTCTCCCCCTGATGAAATGAATTCTTCAAAATCTTTGAATGTATCCAAACCAATTTTATTTCTCAATTTTTCAAAGGTTGCGTTTGAAAATACTTAGTGAATAAATCTGCAAAATTATCACATGACCTTATTTGAAGCACATCAATTTCACCATTCTTGCGAAATTCATGGGTATAGAAAAATTTAAGTGAAATATGTTTTGTCATATCTCCTTTGATATATCCTCTTTTTAATATAGCTATACAAACTACATTATTTGTATATAGAGAAGTTTGAATCTCTCTTCTAGAGGATAAACCACAACTCCCTCTAATATAATTATTGACCTTATATAATGTGATGTCAATAGTTCCTTCGAGGTATGTAAAGACATGTTTAACATCATTCCAATGTTGTCATGGTGTTGATGAAATAAATCTTAGTAATGAATTATTTTCAAGATGCATTAATGCACCAATAACTTTCAAATATGGTACTTTAGGATCAACTAGTTCTTCATCATTTTTCTCGACGTCTAAATGTATATGCCATTGACCTCACAACCATTGGAATACTAAATGAATGTGCTTTGTCCATAAAAAATCTTTTCAGAACTTTAATTGTATATGTTGATTAATGAACAAACTTGATTTTTTTCAAAATCTCTAACTTTAAATTCTCGCTTTAAGAAATTTATAGCTTTTTTGTACTCTTCTTGAGTTCCAATGAGATTACTATCGTCAACATTTATATATATATATATATATATAACAAGAATTACAAATCACATTCTGATTTCTCAATAAAAATGTATGGACAATTTGATCATTCTTATATCCCAATTTCAATAAAAATTCACTAAGATAATGCATTCATCTAGGTTCATTCACTGCATATAATAATTTCTATAATTTTATAGAATAATTTTCACGAGAGCCATTATAAACCTTTAATCCTTTGGCGATTTTCATATAAATTTCATTACCAAGGCTATATAAATAAGTTATAACAATATTCATTAAACACATGTTTACCTTTTTATGAACTGCCAAACTTATAGTATATCAAAGTGTATTAGCATCATAATGGGTTAATAAATATGATAATAACCAATACCTGGCTTTTGCTAAAAGCATTGTGTACAACTCGTACTTATCTTAAAATTTCATTATTCACATTTTATTTTCACAAAAAAACATCCATTTATAACCAGCATTTTTCATATTATTTGGGTTTGGACTATATACCCAAAAACTTTTCACTTCGTAAGTGAATTTAACTCTGATTGAATCGCATCTTTCCATTGAGGCCAATCAATTCTATGTTGATATTCTTCAACTAATGAAATATCAAAATTCTCATTATTCTTGAAAACATCAAGGACTACATGCAAAAGTATTATCAAATATTTCTCTTAATCCCAACTTTTATCATAAGTGGTAAAATTGATAGAGATTTTCAAATTCTCTTCATCATTCTTAACTAGAATCTTTTCATTAGTTGTCCCTTGTTTTTTCATTTTCAATTTCTTCAATATAATCTTATGGATCATTTAATCTTTTCTTTCAAAGATTTTTATCTTTAGCATCAAGGGTTCCTCCACGCTTCTGGCGTGTTTTTGATTCAACAACTATATGATTTGCATTTTGTCCTCCAAGGACTTCTATTTGTATAGGAGCATTTATAGTGACTCTTCTGGAGTCGAAAAAAGAATCTAGCAGTTAATTTGTAATTTGTTGCAAATAAATTATCTTTGAACATTCAGTTCAATCACACTTATGCGTGGATCTAAATGCCTCAAAAATATCCTCCACGCAAGTTCTATTTTATGCCATTTACTTTCTTCCCCTAATTTCAGAAACAAATTCTCATAAAAAATGCATCAACAAATTTTGCTGTAAAAATATCTCATCATCAAAGGTTACAAATACCTTATAATAAACTGGGAATCATAAATAATTCAATTATGTCGTCCCCTTGACACACTTCAAGTGGGAAGGGTATTAAAATACTACCATCTTACCCATTCACATGATAAATAACAAATATATATCCATATAAATTAAATATCATATAGATAAAAAAAATTAAATAGATAATATTGGATAACATATCAAACATAATACAAAAATATATTTTCCAATGGTCATTGCCTTTTTCTACTCCAAGTGGTTATTCATATTTTGTCACTTAATCTTTTTCTCAATAATTGCTATCTAATAGTCAAATGCATCATGACCATATAAATATATTAAAATCTATTATCACAATGATGGACAAAAATATTTACACAATATGACCTCTTCAGGGATCATAAATTTTATTAACTTCACTTTCGCAAATTATAAAATAGTTTGTCAATCGTGTTTCTTTATTTCCCATAAAAGAACAAAGCTAAAAGCTTTCAAACAGTCTTTATCCATAGTATTGGTTCAATTGGAACATATAAACCACATCTAAAACTTCCCAAATAAGAAATATTATGCTAAAATCCAACTCTAATGGAGAAAATTTACGATAACTTTATGGCATTAATTCACAAGTGTTTCAGCATGTAAAATAAATGATTCAACTAGATAATTTTGTGTGTGTATATGAACTCATGAATGTTCAACAATTATTTTGCAATAAGAATCAAATATATTTCAAGAAAATTTTTCATCATTATCTAAACGAATTCCTTTAATAGAATTATCAATAAATTGCGTTCTCAAACGAATTATTTGGGCAAGTAATCTCACAGACTTCAAGCTGCAGATTGATAATAAACAAAAATGTGACTATCAAGTTACTGCATCAATTACAACCATAAAATATCTAAATTGTCCATATGGTGGATTAATCGATGAACCATGTATATCTCCATGAATCTGTTTTAGAAAAGTAGGACTTTCAACTCCTACTTTCAATGGTGATGGTCTTACAATTAATTTTCTCTTTTAAACATTCAACACATAGAGTTTACAAAAAGTCAAAATCAAAGTATGATCATGTGTAATATCAATTATTCTTCGGATCATAATTGATCCCGGATGACCCAAACGATCATGCCAAATTTTAAAAGTAATGAGATTAGTAAACTTTTGGTTTATTAAATGATGCATCTCAAAACACTTGATTAACATAAGTTTGACCATGTGGTAGATAGATTGAAATTGATTTTTGAGTGAATCCCAAAGACCATTTTAGGAATATGATTCTCATTTTTAGCGGATATGATGACATTTTTAAGCCCAAACCTAGTATCTTTGTCTACTTTTGAACATTTGACTTTTTTCTTTTTTATTTTTTTTACTTTTAAATTTATAAGAAAATTGACATAAATAACTTCGTAGAATTGATCCAATTTAATCTTTTAATATAATTCTTTCGTCAAGAACTCTTAACTGAATTGGTAACACTATCATTTGTGATTTTGAGAGATCATGATTTCGAGTAATAATAAATCCGTCCTACATTTTGTCTTTGTGGACTGAGAAGAAAAAGGGCTCGGTGGGAAGAGGAGTGTGCTATGAGAGAAGCAAAGGGGTAGCCCTCTTTCAAATATACAACATGGATTCTGGCAATGTATTGTAGTTAGACTCTCGTGTCGATCTAAATGAATCATCCTTTTTATGAAGGTCCATCTTTGCTTTTTAGGCAAGTGGATAGCAAGTTAAAAATTTTGTCTTGGTAGGCCATGTATTTCTATTACATTACTATGAAATTCATAAATGAAGTAGTTTGGGATTACCATTATCCTTTTTATAGTAATAAATCTTTTATCTGTTCCTAAGAAAAGGAATTTGTCCATTTTCTGGGGTCTCAAAGGAGCTTCGAAACACATAAGAACTTTTGAATGAAAATGGAAAAGAGATGTAACTTCAGTTCCTTCAAAATTGGTAGTCAATCCTATTTTTGACATCGGACAGTTGATCCAATTTTGACCATTATTTTCATATCCGTAATAGTGAGAAAAGAAAGCCCAACTCCAAGTTTTTCAAGAATAGTGGCATTGGGTTTTTCGATCCTTTGACTTAGGATTAGTTAGTTGTATTTCATATCACATGGAAGGGATATAACTTAGTGATAGAGTGCCACCTTGACGTGGAGGAAGTCATCAGTTCAAGCCTAATTATCTCTAAACTCAATGCAAGTTTTTCTATTTGGCTTTGCTCCCCCGCGCGATTCAATAAGAATAGATAAGAGGCTTGTGGGATGGGATTGATTTGAGGGGGCATGGATGACTATATTTCTAGGAGCGAACTTCGGGCAAATATGAAGCGCATGGATACAAGTTATGCCTTGAAATGAAAGAAAATTTATGAATCCACTTTGTCTACGAACAAGGCAGTTATAAGTAATGCGACTATGAATCTTATGGAGAGTTCGATCCTGGCTCAGGATGAACGCTGGCAGCAAGCTTAACACATGCAACTCGGACGAAAAGTGGTGTTTTCAGTGGCGAGCAGGTAAGTAACGTGTAAGAACATGCCCTTGGGAGGGGAATAACAGCTGGAAACGGCTACTAATACCTTGTAGACTGAGGAGCAAAAGGAGGAATCCGCTCGAGGTGGGGCTCACATTTGATTAGCTAGTTGGTGAGACAATAGTTTAACAAGGCGATGTTCAACAGCTGATCTGAGAGGATGATCAGCCGCAGTGGGACTGAGACACGACCCAAACTCCTACGGGAAGTAGCCATGGGGAATTTTTCGCAATGGGCAAAAACCTAACGGTGCAATACCGCGTGAAGGTATAAGGCCCCCGAATCGTAAACTTCTTTTCTTAGAAAAGAAGCAATGACGACAACAAGTCTCTTGTTAGGAGAAAGTCTCTTAGGAGAAAGTCTCTTATTTGTCGACCAAATATGTAAAAAGGAGAAGAAAAAAAAAGTTGTAAAATGTGGAAACCAAATGAAAACGCTTTGCTTGTGTGTGTTTTTGTGTAATACCCCTTTACCTATATACCTTCCCTGGCCTTTTCCTTTTAATTACATTTTAATTCTTTTTTTATTCAAGTCCGCGCGTGTTTCGTACTATTTTATACAATTGTACTTTCAGCACGCCCTCCTTTATACATACATATCTCTATATTTTTATTTTTCCCCCTTATATATATATATATATATATATATATATTATTTATATATATATATATTACTTATTTCAAATTCGCACAGAAATCTATAAAAAATCATTACTATGTTGTCACCTTCAAGCACAAACCCTCATATGAAACTTCAATCATACCATCCGAACAGTCCACATATCTTCACATGGCTTTTACCAACTCTTTGAACCGAATTATCACCTCTGGCACTACCCAAACACCATTTCATTTTTTTCACATCTCCGCCCCACAAAGATCCCTTTATACCGAATGATCACTTTCGGCACTATCATTTAATCCAATTTCATTTTTCACATCATCCCCCAGCATACTACACTTGCTCATTCTGCAAGATCTCTCTAAAAAAAGGCTTATAGTATATATTTCATATACATCTGTTTTACTCAAAAGTAATTTAAAAAAATCATATTATCATAGTTATTTATTTATTTATTATTTATTTCAAATAAGAATTAAAATCCATCTACAACTCTACTTTATCTTCTTTTTTTAACTTTTTAATAAGATAAATATATAAAAAACAAAGAAGAATTGAAAATAAATTCTACATGATAAACTTATAAATACCATCTCTTTTAACATAGAAGGGTTGATTGGTTTTTTGTTTAAGATCTATAAGGATAAGGAATAGCGATTTGAAAACTTCTCTAATCCGGCAACACCACTCGTCTTTTTCAAAGCTTCTACATATCAGATTCTCTTTGTCAACTTCTCCTCACTATCAGAACTTTTGCATCTCAACTTTTGTTCTTTTCTTGAGAGAATTCTCCCACTATTTATAGGTGAAAAAAAAGAATGACAATCAATGAGGTTATCATATCTCACTCATACGAGAATTTCAATATCTCAATATCTTAATTTATATTAAAAAATATATAAATAAAATTTAATGATATATTTAATATATATATATATATATAAACTTTAAATATATATTTAAAATAAAATAGATAATATTTCATTTTTACATTTACATATATTTATATCTATATCTATATATATATATATATAATTTATCAACTATTATTCTTGTATTACCCATGTATAGACTCAAATTTGTGTCGTGGTGTGAGGCTATAAATACCTAAGTCCGAGTTGACTATAAACACTTAAGTCTCATTCTTATATATTATTTCACTCTCATATCACTTATCATCACGACTCAAACTTGTAAACATGTGACACAATATGGGGCTATAAATACTTAGTCCCTAGTTGATTATAAACAACTAGGCTCATTATTATATATTATTATACACTTATATCACTAACCGAGGGAAATAAAATTTCACATAAATTTCTATAATCATTCCATAATATTTAAATAACAGACACATTTGATTATGAACTAATATAGTTTGTACAATTTTATTTAAATATAATGATATATTACATCATTATCTTTGTAAAGTATTTATGCGTTTTCGATTGACATGCTAAAAGATAAGATTTATTTACCTATATTGATTATGAATAATTAAGGACCGAGTCTTACTAATTGTCACTTTAAATAATAATTGTTGTCACTTAATCAATCAAAACCTAAGGCAAAGTACCTATCGTGTAGCTAGTTCTTTGGAAAGTATCTACGATTTTAATTTATTAATACCGTACTCCTAGGAAACTGGTAACGGCTTAGTAGTAACTATCCCTTAACCCTAATATTTATCTTATCATGCAATTAATCAATCATTCATCAATAATCTTAATGAGTTGGTGATCCCAACCACACATACCACATAAGTAATTAACATGCAAGAGTATCAAATAGACATGTGTTCTGATGTATGTTTTATAGTTTCTACATGTTGATTGACCTATCTTCGAGTATTTTAGATATATCTTGGTCTAGAATGCAATTATGTGTTGTATCTTGCTTGTGTACCACATCTGAGTTACTTGATAAATCACCCTATTTTAATGATGACCCTACTCACGTTTCGAGTTAAAGGTATCCATGAAAACCTGTGTCACTCAAAAATTCATGCCACTCACCTTAACTCCGGCATAGAGAACAAACTCAACCTCATTAGATGACTCTAACAAACATGGTGATCTCTAAGTTATTTTACCTAATACTGCAAACCTTAATGCATTTTTATCCTAAATTACAGCATGTTAAACTAAACAGGTTATGATTAGACCATGGTTAGGAAATTGTCTATAACCATTCATTTAGTTTAAAAGAGCAAGCAGATAATTCAGTCATAGTAGGTGACAACATCCCATCCTAGGGTATTTATAGTAGGTGAATTGAGTGATTTTCTCTTGGATTTTTGATGTGGGACAGCATCCTACGGTTCGGGATGCCCATCCCGAGTCCAAGATGCTCGTCCTGGTACTTTGATTGGGTCAGGAGGCCCGTCCCGAACTCAAAAAGTTGAAAAGTTGCATTTTTGCCCTAATGTTTGCTGTTTTCTTGCACATTTCACATGAAACTTCCCAAATCACAAATTCTCCCAAAATGTGTTAATATCAATCAATTAAGATCGATTTGGTTTTCATTTTGCCTTAATTTGTGCCTAAAAATATGCTAAAAAGTGATATGATTTGTGCATATCATATAACTCCACACTTAGCTTTTTACTTGTCCTCAAGCAAAACCTATATGAAATTAGTGAATGCTAAATCATAGGTGCAATCACACAAGGGTCTTAGCAAATATTTCTAGCAAAATTTCTCATTGAGTCAAATGATTCAGAGAACAAACATGAACTGATCAAGTTGCTATGGAAAGGTCTCAAATGTCCGGTAAATGTGTCATAACCATGTAGCTAAAACAATTCAATAACCTGATTGAACTCTACACTTAGTCATAAGGTTTTCCAGAGGTGTAGTGTGTGAACTGGTCTAGACTAGATTGTCAACTCAGAATAAACTTTCCTAAACCGTTACCAAAAAATAATTCGACCAGTTTCGAATATAATAGCAAAACAAACGACCTTCCGAGTTCTGAGCTTTGGTTCCAATGCTTTATAGTTACGGTTCCCAATAAAAAGAATACACTAGGTGTATTTTTGAATTGATTTTCCAGGGTATTTTTGTGTTTGCTTTCACACTCAACTTTGACCACCCAAGTATCGACCCCACTTCGACGACTCCTAGATCTACCCAACCTTAGGGCATCAGGCATTAAATTCCTTTCAGAAGGGGTGCTCGAGTAGTAAAGGACGCTCACAAACTACGTCTTTTCTACTTTTAAGCTTTTACACTTTCAACTCAAAATATCATCTAGTCATTCAAGTTACTAACACATTCTCGACCGGTCTGATATTATTTAGCTTTGGTTTGAAAAGATATTAGGTTGATTTTTTCTAATCCAAACTAAGTTGTGCTCAAGAAAAATCAGGAATTCCCTACTTTTAAGAGATGAATTCAATAGAGTTATCAAATTGTTTCCGAATGGTCCTAACACTTTACTAAACATATATCACAAATATAAGCAGTTCTTCAATCAATAAATACTGATTTTGTAGTCTGAAAGAGTGAAACATTTTGAAATTTTTTTTTGGAAGGGTGCAATTTCAGTGAAATGTATGGAAAAACATGCAAATTTTTACTTGAGTGTATTGTGCACTACTACCCCACACTTAAGATTAACATTGTCCTCAGTATTCATGCATATCCTATCACCCCACACTTATTTGAAAAATAATAAGTAAAAAAACACAACAAGAAATAAAAATAACAATGTTGTTATATCATACACATCAAAGATTGTCATACAGAGAGATACATGTCATATAGTCCAGACTATCATATAATAATGTAAATAACTAGGGAAGAAGAGAAAAGAAAAGAAAAGAAACTAAGAACTCGGATCATCATCTGGCACAAAGAAGTAAACTTCATTGTCGTCCCAGTTGCTGGCATAATACTGATACATCTCCTCTAGGCGGCAGCTGTTTCTACTAACCTTGTCATCTAGCATCATCAGTTGCCTCTGCATATTTGCTATATCCATGCTATACCTGGCTTACATATTTGCCAGCCCATGTGTCATGTGCCGCACAAATGCGGTGCGTGGTACATAAGTCGGGGCTGGAGGTGTCTGCTGCGTGGCTGGTCCTGATGTCGATGACTCCCCTGGCTACTCGATGTGGATGGAGTATCTTCCTTCTGCATCTCGAACTACTATCCCCATGTTCCGTAAAACAGTCAAGTCGGTGGGAATGGTTGTCGGAGCTATCTAGGTCAACTCTGAACCCTCGATATTTATCTCTAGGTAGTGGGCTATCCGGGTGATGAATTGCTCGAGCCCCAAACACTGCTTCCTGGTGTCTGTTGCGAACCCCCGCATGACGACGATAATGAGTCTGGCCATCTCCACAGTGATGCCTCTGTGCATGTGGCTAGAAGAAATGTGTCCATCTAGGTGACATTCCCTAGAGCAGTTCGCCGCTCTGATAGCTTATGGGCTGCGATGGTTTGTAAATATCGAAGGCCTGGAAGAATACCTGTGGCTTTCGTGAAGCCGTGCTGATAGGGGACTCCAATCGTACAGATATGGGAGAAGTGAAATCTCGCACGACCATCAACTAGGTGGAGGTCTCCAGCTCCTCTTGCTGCCCGACACCGAGTGCTATGCCGAACTCGGCCATCCTTGATGGTCTATTCCACCAAGTTAGAATGTAACCTGCTCACGCTAGAATGTAAAAGAGGCATAGAAGTCACATACCATCTCTAAGTAAGTTGGCTCGATGATGATGAAGACTCGCTTGTAGGGTAGGACGTCGAGCATGCGCCGAATCTCTTGCTCTACTCCAAGTGTCCTGAATGTAGTCCAGTCCAACGTCCTGCCTGCTAGAATACTGAGGCCAATCAACCCCTGGCTCCTCTCATGATAAGCCGGGACAGTAGGAAAGAGTGTGAAAGGGTGTGTCACTAATGTGATAGTCATGGATGGAGTGCCACGTGTACGTTTAGGAGCTATTTGAGAAATTTGAACTTTTTATGAAAACTCAAATGGTGCAATTTCAGTGAAATTTATGGAAAAACATGCAAATTTTTACTTGAGTGTATTGTGCACTACTACCCCACACTTAAGATTAACAATGTCCTCAGTGTTCATGCATATCCTATCACCCCACACTTATTTGAAAAATCATAAGTAAAAAAACACAACAAGAAATAAAAATAACAATGTTGTTATATCATATACATCAAAGATTGTCATACAGAGAGATACATGTCATATAGTCCAAACTATCATATAATAATGTAAATAACTAGGGAAGAAGAGAAAAGAAAAGAAAAGAAACTAAGAACTCGGATCATCATCTGGCACAAAGAAGTAAACTTCATTGTCGTCCCAGTTGTTGGAATAATGCTGATACATCTCCTCTAGGCGGCAGCTGTTTCTACTAACCTTGTCATCTAGCATCATCAGTTGCCTCTGCATATTTTCTATATCTATGCTATACCTGGCTTACATATTTGCCAGCCCTTGTGTCATGTGCCGCACGAATGTGGTGCGTGGTACATAAGTCGGGGCCGAAGACGTCTGCTGCGTGGCTGGTCCTGATGTCGATGACTCCCCTGGCTACTCGGTGTGGATGGAGTATCTTCCTTCTGCATCTCGTACTACTATCCCCATGTTCCGTAAAACAGTCAAGTCGGAGGGAATGGTTGTCGGAGCTATCTAGGTCAACTCTGAACCCTCGATATTTATCTCGAAGTAGTGGGCTATTCGGGTGATGAATTGCTCGAACCCCAAACACTGCTTCCTGGTGTCTGTTGGGAACCCCCGCATGACGACGATAATGAGTCTGGCCATCTCCACAGTGATGCCTCTGTGCATGTGGCTAGAAGAAATGTGTCCATCTAGGTGACATTCCCTAGAGCAGTTCGCAGCTTTGATAGCTTATGGGCTGCGATAGTATGTAAATATCGAAGGGCTGGAAGAATACCTGTGGCTTTCGTGAAGCCGTGCTGATAGGGGACTCCAATCGTACAGATCTGGGAGAAGTGAAATCTCGCACGACCATCAACTAGGTGGAGGTCTCCAGATCCTCCCGCTGTCAGACACCGAGTGCTATGCCGAACTCGGCCATGCTTGATGGTCTATTCCACCAAGTTAGAATGTAACCTGCTCACGCTAGAATGTAAAAGAGGCATAGAAGTCACATACCATCTCTAAGTTAGTTGGCTCGATGATGATGAAGACTCGCTTGTAGGGTAGGACGTCGAGCATGCGCCGAATCTCTTGCTCTACTCCAAGTGTCCTGACTGTAGTCCAGTCCAACGTCCTGCCTGCTAGAATACTGAGGCCAATCAACCCCTGGCTCCTCTCATGATAAGCCGGGACAGTAGGAAAGAGTGTGAAAGGGTGTGTCACAGCTGTGATAGTCATGGATGGAGTGCCACGTGTACGTTTAGGAGCCATTTGAGATATTTGAACTTTTTATGAAAAATTCAAATGGTGCAATTTCAGTGAAATGTATGGAAAAACATGCAAATGTTTACTTGAGTGTATTGTGCACTACTACCCCACACTTAAGATTAACACTGTTCTCAGTGTTCATGCATATCCTATCACCCCACACTTATTCGAAAAATAATAAATAAAAAAACACAACAAGAAATAAAAATAACAATGTTGTTATATCATATACATCAAAGATTGTCATACAAAGAGATACATGTCATATAGTCCAGACTATCATATAATAATGTAAATAACTAGGCAAGAAGAGTAAAGAAAAGAAAAGAAACTAAGAACTCGAATCATCATCTGGCACAAAGAAGTAAACTTCATTGTCGTCCCAGTTGCTGGCAAATGCTGATACATCTCCTCTAGGCGGCAGCTGTTTCTACTAACCTTGTCATCTAGCATCATCAGTTGCCTCTGCATATTTGCTATATCCATGCTATACTTGGCTTACATATTTGCCAGCCCTTGTGTCATGTGCCGCACGAATGCGGTGCGTGGTACATAAGTCGAGGCCAGAGGTGTCTGCTGCGTGGCTGGTCTTGATGTCGATAACTCCCCTGGCTACTCGGTGTGGATGGAGTATCTTCCTTCTGCATCTCGTACTACTATCCCCATGTTCTGTAAAACAGTCAAGTCGGTGGGAATGGTTGTCGGAGCTATCTAGGTCACCTCTGAACCCTCGATATTTATCTCTAGGTAGTGGGCTATCCGGGTGATGAATTGCTCGAGCCCCAAACACTGCTTCCTGGTGTCTGTTGCGAACCCCCAAATGACGACGATAATGACTCTGGCCATCTCCACAGTGATGCCTCTGTGCATGTGGCTAGAAGAAATGTGTCCATCTAGGTGACATTCCCTAGAGCAGTTCGCCGCTCTGATAGCTTATGGGCTGCGATGGTATGTAAATATCGAAGGGCTGGAAGAATACCTGTGGCTTTCGTGAAGCCGTGCTGATAGGGGACTCCAATCGTACAGATCTGGGAGAAGTGAAATCTCGCACGACCATCAACTAGGTGGAGGTCTCCAACTCCTCCTGCTGCCAGACACCGAGTGCTATGCCGAACTCGGCCATGCTTGATGGTCTATTCCACCAAGTTAGAATGTAACCTGCTCACGCTAGAATGTAAAAGAGGCATAGAAGTCACATACCATCTCTAAGTAACTTGGCTCGATGATGATGAAGACTCGCTTGTAGGGTAGGACGTCGAGCATGCGCCGAATCTCTTGCTCTACTCCAAGTGTCCTGACTGTAGTCCAGTCCAACGTCCTGCTTGCTAGAATACTGAGGCCAATCAACCCCTGGCTCCTCTCATGATAAGCCGGGACAGTAGGAAAGAGTGTGAAAGGGTGTGTGACAGCTGTGATAGTCATGGATGGAGTGCCACGTGTACGTTTAGGAGCCATTTGAGAAATTTGAACTTTTTATGAAAAATTCAAATGGTGCAATTTCAGTGAAATTTATGGAAAAACATGCAAATTTTTACTTGAGTGTATTGTGCACTACTACCCCACACTTAAGATTAACCCTTTTCTCAGTGTTCATGCATATCCTATCACCCCACACTTATTTGAAAAATAATAAGTAAAAAAACATAACAAGAAAAAAAAATAACAATGTTGTTATATCATATACATTAAAGATTGTCATACAGAGAGATACATGTCATATAGTCCAGACTATCATATAATAATGTAAATAACTAGGGAAGAAGAGAAAAGAAAAGAAAAGAAACTAAGAACTCGGATCATCATCTGGCACAAAGAAGTAAACTTCATTGTCGTCCCAGTTGCTGGCATAATGCTGATACATCTCCTCTAGGCGGCAGCTGTTTCTACTAACCTTGTCATCGAGCATCATCAGTTGCCTCTGCATATTTGCTATATCCATGCTATACCTGGCTTACATATTTGCCAGCCCTTGTGTCATGTGGCGCACGAATGCGGTACGTGGTACATAAGTCGGGGTCGGAGGTGTCTGCTGCGTGGCTGGTCCTGATGTCGATGACTCCAATGGCTACTCGGTGTGGATGGAGTATCTTCCTTCTGCATCTCGTACTATTATCCCCATGTTTCGTAAAACAGTCAAGTCGGTGGGAATGGTTGTCGAAGCTATCTAGGTCAACTCTGAACCCTCGATATTTATCTCTAGGTAGTGGGCTATCCGGGTGATGAATTGCTCGAGCCCTAAACACTGCTTCCTAGTGTGTGTTGCGAACCCCCGCATGACGACGATAATGAGTCTGGCCATCTCCATAGTGATGCTTCTGTGCATGTGGCTAGAAGAAATGTGTCCATCTAGGTGACATTCCGTAGAGCAGTTCGCCGCTCTGATAGCTTATGGGCTGCGATGGTATGTAAATATCGAAGGGCTGGAAGAATACCTGTGGCTTTCGTGAAGCCGTGCTGATAGGGGACTCCAATCGTACAGATCTGGGAGAAGTGAAATCTCGCACGACCATCAACTAGGTGGAGGTCTCCAGCTCCTCCTGCTGCCAGACACCGAGTGCTATGCCGAACTCGGCCATGCTTGATGGTCTATTCCACCAAGTTAGAATGTAACCTGCTCACGCTAGAATGCAAAAGAGGCATAGAAGTCACATACCATCTCTAAGTAAGTTGGCTCGATGATGATGAAGACTCGCTTGTAGGGTAGGACGTCGAGTCTCTTGCTCTACTCCAAGTATCCTGACTGTAGTCCAGTCCAATGTCCTGCCTGCTAGAATACTGAGGCCAATCAACCCCTGGCTCCTCTCATGATAAGCCGGGACAGTAGGAAAGAGTGTGAAAGGGTGTGTCACAGCTGTGATAGTCATGGATGGAGTGCCACGTGTACGTTTAGGAGCCATTTGAGAAATTTGAACTTTTTATGAAAAATCAAATGGTGCAATTTCAGTGAAATTTATGGAAAAACATGCAAATTTTTACTTGAGTGTATTGTGCACTACTACCCCACACTTAAGATTAACACTGTCCTCAGTGCTCATGCATATCCTATCACCCCACACTTATTTGAAAAATAATAAGTAAAAAAACATAATAAGAAATAAAAATAACAATGTTATTATATCATATACATTAAAGATTGTCATACAGAGAGATACATGTCATATAGTCCAGACTATCATATAATAATGTAAATAACTAGGGAAGAAGAGAAAAGAAAAGAAAAGAAACTAAGAACTCGGATCATCATCTGGCACAAAGAAGTAAACTTCATTGTCGTCCCAGTTGCTGGCATAATGCTGATACATCTCCTCTAGGCGGCAGCTGTTTCTACTAACCTTGTCATCTAGCATCATCAGTTGCCTCTGCATATTTGCTATATCCATGCTATACCTGGCTTACATATTTGCCAGCCCTTGTGTCATGTGCCGCACGAATGCGCTGCGTGGTACATAAGTCGGGGCCGGAGGTGTCTGCTGCGTGGCTGGTCCTGATGTCGATGACTCCCCTGGCTACTCGGTGTGGATGGAGTATCTTCCTTCTGCATCTCGTACTACTATCCCCATGTTCCGTAAAATAGTCAAGTCGCTGGGAATGGTTGTCAGAGCTATCTAGGTCAACTCTGAACCCTCGATATTTATCTCTAGGTAGTGGGCTATCCGGGTGATGAATTGCTCGAGCCCAAAACACTGCTTCCTGGTGTCTGTTGCGAACCCCTGACGACGATAATGACTCTGGCCATCTCCACAACGATGCCTCTATGCATGTGGCTAGAAGAAATGTGTCCATCTAGGTGACATTCCCTAGAGCTGTTCGCCGCTCTGATAGCTTATGGGCTGCGATGGTATGTAAATATCGAAGGGCTGGAAGAATACATGTGGCTTTCGTGAAGCCGTGCTGATAGGGGACTCCAATCGTACAGATTTGGGAGAAGTGAAATCTCTCACGACCATCAACTAGGTGGAGGTCTCCAGCTCCTCCTGCTGCCAGACACCGAGTGCTATGCCGAACTCGGCCATGCTTGATGGTCTATTCCACCTAGTTAGAATGTAACCTGCTCACGCTAGAATGCAAAAGAGGCATAGAAGTCACATACCATCTCTAAGTAAGTTGGCTCGATGATGATGAAGACTCGCTTGTAGGGTAGGACGTCGAGTCTCTTGCTCTACTCCAAGTATCCTGACTGTAGTGCAGTCCAATGTCCTGCCTGCTAGAATACTGAGGCCAATCAATCCCTGGCTCCTCTCATGATAAGCCGGGACAGTAGGAAAGAGTGTGAAAGGGTGTGTCACAGCTGTGATAGTCATGGATGGAGTGCCACATGTACGTTTAGGAGCCATTTGAGAAATTTGAACTTTTTATGAAAAATTCAAATTTGGCGGGAAAAATCAAAAATTGATGGGAAAAATTTTAAATTCGAATTTTGAAAGCTAATTAACATGCAAGAGTAACAAATAGACATGTGTTCTGTAGTATGTTTTATAGTTTCTACATGTTGATTGACATATCTTCGAGTATTTTAGATATATCTTGGTCTAGAATGCAATTATGTATTGTATCATGCTTGTGTATCATATCTGAGTTACCTGATAAATCATCCTACCTTAATGATGACCCTACTCACGGTTCGAGTTAAAGGTATCCATGAAAACCTGTGTCACTCAAGAATTCATGCCACTCACCCTAACGCCGGCATAGAGAACAAACTCAGCCTCATTAGATTACTCTAACAAACATGGTGATCTGTAAGTTATTTTACCTAATATGGAAGACCTTAATGCATTTTTATCCTAAATTAAGGCCTGTTAAACTAAACAGGTTATGATTATACCATGGTTAGGAATTGTCTATAACCTTTCATTTAGTTTAAAATAGCAAGCAGATAATTCAGTCATAATGTAAATTCAGTAGGTGACCTTTCCAGAAAAATGAATATCACTTCAACATGCAAAACATATATAACAGAGCAATCATAATTTGGTATTCAAATCAGTATTTAGACGAACACAACATAAAGTATACAGAGAGGATCTAAGAAACCACCACCATAAAGTATTCACCCTTTATCAGGTCCGCCGGTGGAGTGACTACTTGTATACCCTAGGTTGCTCGAACTGACTCTGAAAAGCAGAACCTTTGGGGAACGCTTCCTTAGACTAGTAGCGATTGTTTTACCTTACATCCTGGACTTAAGCAATGCCCTTTTGACTAGCTCTTCGCTCACCTAATGCCCTCTTAGGATCTCCTAACGAAATCCCGAGAATTTTATGAATACCAAAGACGAACCCTATCTAATCGAATTCTAAGAATATGAGATAAACACTCAGGGAACAAAGAAAACGAGGCGCTCTTGTATTGCTAACTACTTGTGTGAGTGCAGAATGATGCACTTGAATCACTAAATGACTTATATCCAGTGTAAAAATATACACTTGAAGTCACTAGATGACTTAGATCGAGTGATGAGGGATGATTACAACTAAGGAAGGCCTGGGTATTTATAGTAGGTGAAATGAGTGATTTTCTCTTGGATTTCCGATCTGGGACAGCATCATGCGGTTCGGGATGCCCTTCCTGAGGTCGGGATGCCCGTCCCAGCTGTTTGACTTGATCGGGACGCCCGTCCCGAATTCAGAAAGTCTGAAAATTGCATTTTTACCCCAATATTTGTTGTTTTCTTGCACATTTCACTTGGAACTTTCAAAATCACAAATTTTGCAAAAATATATCAATATCAATCAATTAAGATCGATTTGGTTCTCATTTTTCCTTAATTTGTGCATAAAAACATGCTAAAAAGTTATATGATTTGTGCATATCAAGTATTATAACAAATTTCTAAAGATAAAATACTTTTTTTTTATCTCATATAGATATTAATTTAATCAAATAGATTCATAATTTACTTCATGAATTAATATATTTGAAAATTAAAGATTTTGTTTAAGATAGTTTCAATTAGGGATAAGAAGTTAGTAGTAGTAGTAGTTTGTAAGAGACACATAATGCATACGTCATTGCGTTTGAGAGGAAAATTGGCATAAATAATTATCAAACTATAGATGTTTTGTGACATTGGTACCTAAATTATATTTTTGGTGGAATTTATTCTTGAACTATAAAAAATTGGGACATTAGTCATTCTGTAAAAGATTAGGTTAAATCATCGGTTAAGTAAAAAAGTCCAAGGATATTTACGTTACTACACTATTTAATTATATTTAATAATAGGTAGATTGGCATAAATAGTCCCCAAACTATAGATATTTGGTGACATTGGTCCCCAGATTATAAAAAGATTATGAATTTGGTATTTTAAAAAAAACACAAAATATTTATGTCATTATAATATTTAAATATATAATATATATACATATAATATCAATTTCATCTTCTTCCTCCTCATTCTTCTCTTTCCGTTTCGCTTTCATTATTTTCGTTTCCAACAAATAAAAAGTTTTGAGAAATTTAATTGATATAAATAATAATAAAATTAGATGAAGAATTTTTTTTATTTAAAAAAAAAAAGGGTCAAAATCCAGATGCACCTCTTAAAGGTCAAAATCCAGCTTTTGCACCTCAAAACTTTTTTGTACATAAAATGCCCTTAACGTTTCAAAACGTCCCACTACATGCACCTCTGTTAAGTCAAACCGTTAGTGACTCAATTTTTCCGTTAGTCAACATTTTTCCACTGTTGGGCACTGTTACGGGCAGGGGCATTTTTGTCCAACCTGCCCAAATAATTTTAGCAAAGTTTTTTTAAAAAGTTTCCCCAATGTCGTTTTACCCATTCCATCGTCGTTTTCCCCATTCCATCATCGTTTTCCATCCCATTCGATCCAACTTCTGTTTGAACCCAACTTGTTCTTCTTGTTCAAAATCTGAAATATTTTCTTCTTCTTCAAAGAATCCAACGCATGCAATACCGATTCTCACCCCAAAAATTTGTCCAAAACTTGTTCATTTTGATGAAATTGTGTGTGCGGCTTCAGAAATTTCATCAAGGGGCAAATGAAATTTCATATACCCATCTCTTTTCAAACTCGAATTTCAGTTCGAAGTTGTCTTTGAAATGGCTCAAAGGTGCAATGAGTGGGTAATAAGGCGAAGCAAGAACAACTACATTGATCCGTACACGCTCTATGGTAAAGATTCAATTTTTTTTTCATATTTTCGAGCAAAAGTTTGAATTTCCAATTCATGTTTTGTGAAAAATTATTTCTTTCTTATTCTTCTGTACTGTGAATAAGTATAAAAATTGATATTTTGTTATGTGATTAAGTGTTTTAATGGAGGTTTTGTATTGTATTTTAGTGTGTTAATGGATTTTGATGTGGTCTTTATGCTGCATGCAATAGGGTTTTTACTGTAGTGTGATACAAAATGGAGTGTAAAAACTGTACATAATGTTTAATTGGAGTGTTGAGTTTGAACATGAATGTTATGTTTGTATTCAACTTGCACATTGTGATGATGATAACTTTACTTTTAAATTGAAGTTTTGTTATATGATTAAGTGTTTTAATGGAGGTTTTGTACTGTATTTTAGTGTATTAATGGATTTTGATGTGGTCTTTATGCTGCATGCATGAGGGTTTTTACTGTAGTGGGATACAAAATGGAGTGTTAATTATGTACTTAATGTTTAATTGGAGTGTTGAGTCTGAACATGAATGTTATGTTTGTATTCAACGTGCACATTGTGATGATGATAACTTTACTTTTAAATTGAAGTTTTGTTATATGATTAAGTGTTTTAATGAAGGTTTTGTACTGTGTTTTAGTGTATTGTTAGATTTTTGTTATGTTCTTCATGATATAAACTGAGGGTTTTTACTATGCCTAGATACAAAATAAAGTGTTAATTTTGTACTTGGTGTTTAATTAGAGTGTTATGTCTGAACATGAATGTTATGTTTGTATTAAACTTGCAGATTCTGATGATGACAATTTTACATTGAAATTCTATTTTGATGGTACATTATGGGAGGAGAACGGGTATAGGAACTAGAAGAATGGGACTTAGAAGTACATGGATTATTGTGTGAAGGATAAGATGAGCATGTTGGAGATTAATTTGATGCTGAAACTTTTGAAAAGAGATAAAGATTGTATGATTTACTGCTACCTAGAACTAGTTGGGGATTTTAAAATAGGGCTCAAGTTAGTTACTAAGGATGAGGATATAGTGGCCATGTGTGAATGGATACCTAGGTTTAAGGTCATAGAATTTTACACAGAGGTAAGAGACAGAGAAACTATAGTTCAGTTTTTGAAAAGACAGCCTGAGTTCATAATTGAAAAGCCTAAGAGCAGTGTTGTGATTGAGGAGCTTGAAGTGCAGACCTCATGTAAGACCTCTGTGAAAACACAAAAGAGGAAATTCAATGCAAGGAAACCTCTGTTATTGGAATGGAAAAGAGATGATAATGATGTCCAGGCTGAAGTTGAGCCTACTGATGAACCTGCTGAAGCATTGGATGATGTTGACACTACTGCTCACTCTGCAATGTCCACTGGTGTGCACAATACTGCTCATGAATGTGCTTATGAACCAGCTGATGAACTGGTTGAAGAACCTGCTCATGAACCACCTCACGAACAATTATTCAACACAGATGAACCTGCTGATGAACCTACACAAACCACAGATGAACCTGCTGATGAACCTGCTCAAAATGTTGAGGTGCAGGAGGCTGTTGTTAATGATGATGCTGATGATGGTCATAGTGATGATAGTGATGATGTTGATTATGAAGAAGAACACTTAACTGATGATGATGATGATGATGATGATGATGTTGCTGATGATGGTCACATGTTTGATAGAACTACTGAACAAATTGCAGAAGGAGGATTAGAAATAGAGCAGAATTGGGATAATAAAAATGAGGATGAGTATGTTGAGGACATTGATGACACTCTTATGGTAGACAATCTACAAAGATGTGATGATGAGTCAGATAGTGACAGAGATGACCTACGATGTAGGTATGTATACTTTGAATCTGAAAAGAATATGGAAAGACCAACGTTTGAACTCGGGATGAGATTTACTAGGAAGACTAAGTTTCAAGATGCGGTCAAAAATTACGGCATTAATGAAGGAAAAGTATGTAAGTTTAGGCATTCAGAGCCCAAGAGAGCAAGGGCTGTCTACAAAACAAAGGAATGCAAGTGGTTCATTTTTGCTTCTATCGAACATCTGACCAATACCAATGATTTGATAGTGAAGATAATGAACTTGACACACAATAATTGTAATCATCAATGGAAAACAAGTTCATTATAGCTAAGTGGGTTACAAGTCGGTATTCAGAAAGAATAAAGGTTAATCCAAGTATGCCTGCAACTTTAATAAGGTAAAACATTGATGAGGAATACAAGGCAGAAATGTCAAGGACAACATCTTATAATGCAAAGAGAATAGCTCAGAAGCTGATAATTGGGGATTTTTCTGAGCAGTACAAAAGGCTGTGGGACTACCGGGCTGAGTTACTTCAAACTCGCCCAGGTTCCACGGTAGAAATAGAACATGAAAATTTCAGGGAAGAGGGTAGACAACCTCGGTTTAAGAGGTTGTACATTTGTCTGCATCCGTTGAAGAAGGGTTTTCTAGACCACTGTAGACCCTTCATAGGGGTAGATGGCTGCCACCTTAGAGGTTGTTATAAATGTCAGCTGCTTATAGCTGTTGGGATGGATGGTAACAATGGGTGGTGGCCCATTGCATGAGCAGTTGTTGAGAAAGCAGCAACCGAGCAATGGAGATGGTTCTTCAACTTATTAGCATCTGACTTGGAAATTGAAGATCACCAAGGTTTTGGATACACCTTCATTTCAGATAGACAGAAGTTATATTTGTTTTTTTTAAGTTTCCAAGTACAAAATAACAGTATGATTCTAAGACTTTATTTCTTTTAACTGATTTTGTAGGGATTAGATGCTGCACTAGCGGATGTATTACCTATGTGTGAACACGGGTACTGTGTTCAACACATGTACAACAACTTCAAGAAGGAACACCGAGGAAAGATTCTCAAGGATATGTTGTGGAAGATTGCAACAAGTACAAACAGACAGCTGTATGAAAGAGCATTGAGGGAGTTGGAGATGTATAATGAAGAAGCTTGGAGATGGATTGTTAATGGACCGAAACCGGAGCATTGGGTGAAGACTTTTTTCCCCAAATATGTAAGGTCAGATATGTTGTGCAATAATTTATGTGAATCTTTTAATGCTTTCATATTAGAGGCTAGGCAGAAACCAATTATTTCTATGATGGAGAGCATTAGGGTATCATTGATGGAGAGGATAGTTAGGAGGAGAAATAAGATGAGAAGAGAACCGAGGGGTAGTGTGTGCCCAATGATTAGAAGCAAAATTGAGGAGTCTGTGATTTTTTCAAGATCTTGGAAACCAATTTGGAATAGTCGTCATGGTTTCCAAGTCATGGGACCAAATGAGCAGCAGTTTGTAGTTGATCTACAAAAATATTGGTGTAGTTGTGAGTATTGGTCTTTAACGGGAATCCCTTGTGCTCATTCCATAGCATCATTACATAAAAAAGGGTTAGATCCTCATAACAAAACCGATAGTTGTCACGTACGTGACTTTGTATGATAACTTACTTATGCCAATCAGAGGGCAAGGATATGTGGCCTACAGGTGAGGGTGTTTTGCTTGACCCTCCTGTTTCATACAAACAACCCGGAAGGCCAAAGAAGGCAAGGAAGAGGCAGATTGATGAACATTAGGACGGAAGAAGAATTAAGGAATGTAAGGAGGTTGGGCACAACAAAAGAAGCTGTCCTCAACTACGGAATGAGAATTCTCAACCTCAAGAACAAAAAAGGAAAAGGAGAAGAGTTGTAAGTTTCATACCTATTACTTATATGTGGTAATGATTCTATTCTTTTTTTTTTAATCTCATCTAGTTCTATTTGGTGATGTTCATGGACAGGATGAACAAGTTGGTCCTTCCACTACTGCTAAAGCACCTGTTGAAGAACCAAATCAAGCACCGGTTGAACCTGCTGCACCTACTGAACCTACTGCTACACCTGCTGGTCAAGCATATGCTATTGTTGAGCCTGCTGATGCATCTGCTACTATTGCCCCTGTACATGGCCAAGAAGAAATAAATCTTGTTAGATCTAAAAGTAGCATAAATGTTGATTTAAAAAATGTTAAAACAATTGCTGCTGATAGTGGATCTGGCAATGGAAGAGGTGGGGGGGGGGGGAGGAGAGGAAGATGGAGAGGGAGGGGAAAGGAAAGAGGAAGAAGAGGAAGAAGAGGAAGAGGGAAAAGCATTGGGAGAAGGTAAGTTTGATGTATAGTAGGGAACATGTGAACAAGAATTGTATTATATTGATGTTGTTGTTGTGTGAGGGAATCTTTAGTGGGGACTATGTTTTGTCTTTATGTCAGTTACTTTGTTGACTAGTTGTAATAGAATTGGAGTGGTTATGACATTTTAATTCCCACTTTTTGTTTGTTGACTAGTTTTAATGAAATTGGAGTTGTTGCACTTGTTTGTTGACAAGTTGTAATGGAATTGGAGTTGTTATGACATTTGAATTGACACTGGAATTCCTGCAATTGTACATGTTTTGGAAAATGTTAAATGAGTGCACTTGTATGTATATGTTTTGGAAAATGTATTGATTATTGCATTAAATGAGTGAACTAACATACATGAGTACATTTACTTCCACAACAATTGTACATTTACTTCCACCTGCTACCACTTACAAAAAACACAACAAAGCATTCCTAATTTTAACTACCAAAAATAAGTTCAAATACTAGTTACATAAAACACATCAAAACCCCTAATTTTAATTTCTATGCAAATGTTTCAGATCCTTTGCACTAACACTACAATCCACCAAAAACACCACTGTAAATATGCATAAACTCCAGTTCAACAGCGTCAATACACCAAAAACCCAACACCAACAGTGCAATCTTTCACTCTGTTTCTTAATAACCCCATTTCTTGAACTCATCCTATAATTCTTGTCACTTAATTTGACAATTGTTGCCTTTTGTTCTTCAATTTCTTCTTCCATTACACGAATTCGTCGAAGCAATCCAGGCATAACCTCAATAGATCGTTTGCACATTTCTAGATCTATCCATTCAAAATACCCGCATCTTTTACCATATTCCTTTGTGAGCAATTGTAACCCATTACTTCAAACAAACCCTATCCATATCAGATAGAAAACCATTTCAAATCTTACCTCTTCACCGACGCAAATGGCAAATCGCCTTGAAGGATTTCTCTTCGTCCAAGAGGTCTTCAATACACTTCGGATTCCGCACTTACACATGCATAATAATAGATTGTTGTTCATGGGTGTTCTTGATTTGGATTCAATCTGCTACTTTCAGAAACCCTTCTCTTTCTTGTCGGCACAGTAGAATGGGCAAGTTCCAATTTTTTTTTTTTGAGAATCAAATGGCTAGAAATTTTATCCGTTTTAAAGCTGTTGAGATGGAAAACGGCGATGGAATGGTAAAACGACATTGGGGGAAAATTTTAAAAAACAATTGCGAAAATTATTTGGGTAGGTTGGACAAAAATATCCCTGCCTGTAAGAGTACCCAACAGTGAAAAACTATTGACTAACGACAAAATTGAGTCACTAACGGTTTGACTTAACAGATGTGCATGTAGTGGGACATTTTGAAACGTTAAGGGCACTCTATGTACAAAACATCTTTGATGTGCAAAAGCTGGATTTTGATCTTTAAGAGGTGCATCTCGGATAGTTTACCCTAAAAAAACATAAAGAATAAGAAAAGGTAAAAATAAAGAAAACATATATATATAAATGATATTAAAATATTATTTGAAAATATATGTATATATATATTATTTATAATATTAAATATATTTAAATAGTATAATGATATAAATATCCTTGAAGTTGTTTTACTAAGAATTTTTAACAAAATTATCAAAGTCTTAATTTTTTTTATAGTTTGAAGATCAATTTTCCCAAAAAATTAATTTAGGGACCAATATCACCAAATATTTATAATTTGACTACTATTTATGTCAATCTATCTATTATTAAATATATTTAAAATGTGCATTGACATAAATATCCTTAAAAACATTTTTTACTTAACGAAATGACCAATGTCACAATGTTTTTATAACTCAGGGACCAATTTTATTAAAAATAATAATTTGGAGACAAATGTCACCAAATCTCTATAGTTTGAGGACTATTTATGATAATTTGTTTGATTGAGATTGTATTTGGATATAAATTTTTTAATTTTTTTAGTTATCTAATATATAATCGGTATGTGTACCTCCTCTTCTTTTTTGTAAAATTATATTATGAAACAAATAACTTAGATTTATGTGTATGTCAATATTATAACCTATTAAATTAAAAAAAATCAACTTAATTAAAGACATGAAAATTGGAAACCAAATTCAATAATTTTTTTAATTTGTTATTATTATTATGTATAATAATAAAAATGGTTAGTGGACCCAATTAAAAAAATCAGTTTTTAATCACAATTTTACAATTAATTTAATAGCCCAAATTTTTTTAAAATATATTTTTAGTAAAAACATATTTCAATATATATATATATATATATATATATATATATATATATATATATATTGAGAGATTATCTATTAGAGAGTGACACTTGGCACCATAGTAGCCAATGATTGTCATCCTCTCAACTATAGATAGAGAGCCAAATTCTCTTTTGAAAAATGAACAGAGAGCTAAAATGTAAAAAGTCTAAAAAATGATTTTCTATTCTATAAATACCAAAGGCAAATTACTTTTTTCATTTAAGTGCTCTAAGTAAACGCAATGTAAAAACCTTCTGCTCTGATAGTTATTAGAGATAGTTGTTAATCATCATTCCTATTTAAAACCCTTATTCTAATTTTTGAAAATTTTGAACAATGGTCAACAACTGGAGGTATTATACGAGGAAAGAATTGGAGGAAAATTCACCGTCAAGAAGGGATGGAAACTCAGGTGATAGAAGTATACAGAAACTCTGTCAAAATCCATTCCAAGAATATCAAAGGTCTCTGAAGAAAAATCCAAAAGTCTTCGGAAGAAATCCCTTAAAGTTGGATCCAATCCGAGATCAGCCCAAAACGCCCCTCGGATAAATCAGAATCCATTGTATCGAGATCAAACATAAAAAGACCCTCGAGCCCACCACGGATCGAATCAGCGAATGGATAGAAATAAAGCCCAGAAAGAAATTATTGTAATTATATTAGGTGTAACTCATTTTCTTGTAATTTTCAATTTTTAGGAAATATACGAGAAAGAAAATTTGTTCACAAATTGGCACTCCCAATGAGACTGTTTTTACCGTTCATCTTTTTCCGTCAAAAGAGAACGTCAGAAAATTCGCAGACAACAGCGTCAACATCAAAACATTCGCACACGTGGGCATCAACGTCAACTTCAAAAAATTCGCAGACGAGGGCGTCAACATCAGAAAATTTACAGACGACGGCGTCAGCATCAGAAAAGTCAATTCAAAGAACGTTGTTATCACTGCACGAGGTTAAACTACATTGTTACTCCTTAATAAGAGTATAAATTATTTACCATTGATGAAGGCTTCTTGACACGAGTACAAAACTATCTACAACTAACGAAAATGCTCCTTGAAATGACTATAAATTGTCTACATGATAAAATGATAAAGGAAAAGTCTTCCAAGACGCATGAGTTTAAACTACACGTTACTCTTTAATACGAGTATAAACTGTTTATCGTTGAAGAAAGCTCTTTGGCACGAGTGTAAACTGTTTACAATGCTAAAATAATACGTAGGCAATTTAGATAAATTCTAAGTTCAGCCATAAGAAGAAAAAAAATCAAAAAAAAAAATTTGTGAGAATTTTAAAAAATACGGGAATTAAAAAAAATTAGATGTTGGAATTTATTTACTTAAAAAAAAGAGAAAATCTGCATCTGATAAAAAAATATATATACATATATATATATATATATATATATATATATATATATATAAAGCTAGAAAAATTACAGAAGTCAAAAGTTGTGAGAATTAGAAAAAAATTGAAATTTATTCCGGATGCAAAGTCTTTAGCCTTGGGAACAAATTTCAACGGGGCAATTTGTAGACACTTAAATTTAATTATATATTCAAAATATAATTAAATCTTATTTTAATATTTTAATATATAAATAAATAAATAATATATATATATATATATATATACATATATATAATTTTTTATATTGAGAGTTTATCTCAGAGAGTGAAATTTGGCACCATAGTAGCCAAGTGATTGTCATCCTCTTAATTATAAATAGAAGGCCAAATTCTCTTGGAAAAATTAACAGAGAGTTGAGATGTAGAAGCTCTGAGGAAGGAAACTGAGCTGACAGAAATATACAGATACTCTGTCAAAATCCATTCCGAGAAGATCAAAGACCTCTGAAGAAAAATTTAGAAACCCTCGAAAGAAATCCTTTGAAGTTGGATTCAGTCCGAGATCAGTCCAAAATGCCCCTCAGATAAATCAGAATCTATTGGATCGAGATCAAGCCCAAAAAGACCCTCGAGTCCACCAGGATCGATAGAAATAGAGCTAAAACATTTATTGTAATTATATTACGTTTAACTCATTTTCTTGTAATTTGCAATTCACAGAAACTATACGAAGAAAAAAAAATTTCACACATACATTGCATTTTTATTGACAATATATATATATATATATATATATATATATAGGGTAAACTATCTTAGTTACACTCTTTAGATCTTAAAATCCAGCTTTTGCACCTAAAATCTTTTTGCACTTATAGTGCCATTGAGGTTTGAACACGTCCAACTACATGCACTTCTGTTAAGTCACACCGTTAGGTCTTTAATTTTTTTGTTAGACAATATTTTTTTACTGTTTGACACTGTTTAGTCAAGGGCATTTTCGTTCAACTTGCCTAAAATAAAATGCAATTTGTTTTTCATTTTTTAAAATTTTGTTCTCTCTCTTTCTTCCTCTTCTCTCTCTCTTTCCCCTTTCTCTCTATTTTTCTTCCTCTTTTCTCTCTCCTTTAATTTTGTCTCTCCTTCTTCCTCTTTTCTCTCTCTTGCCCCTTTCACTCTATTTTTCTTCCTCTTTTCTCTCTCCTTTAATTTTGTCCGGAGAGGTTGTATTAGAATTGAGGATTAATGTCAAACAGTCTAATATTTCTTGAACCGTGAACAAATTAAAACAATTGGTCGAGCTTCCAATGATCTTTAATGGTGGAAAAAGACGATGAACAAAAATCATCGACGACGACATCATCAAACTTGTCCAAATCATCTAAGAATTCCAGAGTAGGGAGGGAGAGGGAGAGGCTTTCGACTTTGATATATTGATTATTTGAGGAATTGAAAATCCTATGGAGTGGGCTTGAGATCTTCACCTTTATTATTGGAGTAATTAGAAGCAGAGAGATTGAGATTGCGAGGATGAGAGCAGCAGGACTGCAGTTGCAAAATTAGTCCTAACAATCTCACTGCTCCCCATCTCACTTCTACTAGCACACACGATTTATCATCAGTCTAAAATGAAATTCTCACACAAAAACACTATCTCCAAGGTTAATTCAACATTTGAGAAGAAATATTACCTGATAGGCATTGCGGTTTTTGTCCTAGTTTTGGAAATGAGAAAGAAAAGAAAAAGAAAAATTAAAGCGAGCAAGAGCTGGTTGTGATTCTCTCCCATTTTAATCGCCAAAAGAATTGGCATTTTTTCCGGAGAGAGAAAGAAGGAAGAGTGAGAAAAGAAGAAAAAGGAGAGAGAAAAAAAATTTACATTTTATTTTAGGTAAGTTGGACAAAAATACTCTGTCTGGAACAGTGCCCAACAGTGAAAAAAAGTTGACTAACGGCAAAATTGAAGACTTAACAATATTACTTAACAGAAGTGTGACGTTTTGAAACTTGAATGGCACTATAAGTGCAAATAAATTTTGAAGTGCAAAAGCTGGATTCTGAGATCTAAGAAGTATAACTAACATAATTTACCCTATATATATATATTATATATATAATATATATATATAAGGTTTTTTTAAAAAAAAATATTTTGAAACACTTTTACTTTTAGTGTGTTTTAATTTATAATTTTCTAAATTTATAAATAAAATTACTACTAATTGAGTACACCTTTTTATAATAATTTTTTCTTACATAAAAACAATTCATGTCAAAACAAAGAAAAAAAAATATAAAATATAATATCTTTATATATATATATATATAAGCATTCTTTTAGGATTAAGAAAAAAAAAAGACCACAACCACGAATTTAGAACATATAATACATCTGTTTATTTATTTAGATAAACTTTAAAACACCACATTTCTAATAACAACAAGAACCATATATTCTAGTTTTGTGTATCATGAAAACAGATAAATAAAATAGCAAAACACTTTATCTAAATATAGATAATCGTACGTGATAATAATATATTATAAATTATATCAATACAACGCAAAACTAAAGAGATGATAAAATAAAAAGGATTAATGTAGAGAGAATTTTATAAATAATTCTTTCCATAGTTTAAATAAAGATCTCTATTTATATGGTAAAATAAGAGAGAGGGAAAATTGTGGTTTAGTTCTATATTTCTTTACAAAAGTGTTAAAAACTTCATAATGGAATATCCACTAAATTTTATTAATTTAAATATTATGTGTTCAAAATAAAATGCATATATATATATATATATATATATAATATATATATATAAACTAATATTTATTAAGAATGTACAATTCAATTAATAATAATTTTATCTATAACACGAAAAAATCATAAGTTTGTGACATAATAATTATGTTTTTTTATTAAACATAGAAATAAAATTATAACAACATATTTATAACCATAATAATATAAAATTATTCAAAATCAAAGAATTAATATTTTATTAAATTTACATTGAAGAAATTTAATTATTGTTTAAAAAAAAGACTAATCATAACTCTTAAATAATACAAATTCTTTATAACATTTTACCTATTTGGTTGAAATCAATAATTTTATTTTATTCAATAACAAACTATTAATAAATAATAAGTATCATATTATTTTTTAAAATAAATCAATAAAATCGGATTGCATCCTCTAACGTAGCCGTTATTTGCAGGTTTCCCCGGTTTGCAATTGTTGTCTTTGTCTTTTTCACAAGGAATTTTATTTCTACCCATAGCTCCGTTACCAATCTTTTCCGGCGGCAATTACTTTGTTGGTATTTGTAAAACACAAAATAAGTGTCATAATAATGACACAAGTCGCCACTTTAGAAGACAATGATATTGTCATATCTTATTTTAGAGATAAAGAGAGAAAGAATGTTTTTGTTAATTTAATTTAATATTTTCTCCAAAGCTTAATTTTATGTTTTCTTTCTAAAAGAAGTATTTATAAGAATATTATATATATATTATATATATATATATATATTATTTTTAGATTTATGTTTGTTTGATCGATATAGCACATTACCATATATTTTCTTTCTCTCCTAAAATGTAGGAGTTTTCTCTCTCAAAAAATCTGTTTTTAGAGCGCGTAAAATTGTGAATCTCTAGTCCTGCGGTTACGCACGGTTACGATTGATATCTTCTACGGTCATGGTTTGAAATTTCGATATCAGTCAACTTGTTAGTGACTATTGGTTAGTATTGAAGATTCGGTCATTGTATCGCTGATACAAAATTTTATATTTAATTTTAATAAAATTATTTAAATATATATTTTCTAAAAAAAATTATTTAAATATTATAGATATATAATATAATATAATAATTTTAATAATAATATTAGTTAAAAAATAAAAAATATATCATATTAAAAATTTAATAAAATAAATATAAAAATTATATAATAAAAAAATATATAATGTCTAATTAAATAATTTTAATATACAAAAATAAATTAATATTTTAAAAATAATTAAGAAACAAATCAAATAATTCAAAATTTTTGTGTTTTACAAATTAATAAAATATAAAATTCTTGGACATTTAAATAGCACATCATCAAATTATGTAAAAATTAGATTATGTTTCTTTCCCTGAGCGATAATTAAGATCTATATATTGAGTTAGATAATAATCATCATTTCATTGAATTTTAATTGATACCATATAATATATTAGTTTCTCGAAAATTGTACATAATATTAATATTGTAAACAAATTTTCTTAGAATATATTTCCTGTAATTGAAATTACGAAGAAAATAGGTGGTTATATGTAATCAAATTACAAATTTTTATCGTGTTCTATTTCTATCGATCCGTTAATTCAATCTGTCGTGGGTCAAGGGTATTTTTGGCTTTAACTCGATCTAATGGATTTTAATTTTTTTGATGGACGTTTTGGGTTAATCTCAGACTGAATTCAACTTCAAGGGTCGTTATCTTGATCTCGATCTGTTGAAAAAGTATGAATTTCTTTTGTGAGCTTCTAAACGTTTCTTTAGAGGCCTTTGATTTTCTCGGAATGAACTTTTAAGAGGAGGATTTTTGTCTAATGGACTTTCATTGAGAAGAAGATCCAAAAAACTGAGTTTTGGTATTCTTCGCATTTCTCTCAACTTCTATATCAGCTTTCATGAGCTTCTATTAGAGTTGTAAATCAGTCGAGTCGAATCGAACATCAGATATTTTAGTTTGTTTGTTTAATTTTCGACGTTGTTTGAGTTCCCTCGATTAAGTTTCAAGTTTAAATTTGAAAAATTTTTATTAAAAAAATTTAAAAATTTTGAATTGACCTAGATTTTAAGAGTCTTTTAAGATTCTGAAAGAGATTTAGTTAAGATTTTGGAGTAAGTTAAGAAAGTTATTATAGATTCTTTTTAATAAATATTATAAATTATTTTTAATAATATAATATTATCTATAATATATATATATATATATATATATATATTTATTTATATTTATTCGCGAATACTCGATTATGTTTGCAAACATTGTTTGAGTAGGCTTGAAAATTAATTGAGCCTAAAAATTTGGTTAAGTTCAATTTGTTTAATAAATAAACGAGTTCGAATCGAGCATAAACAAGCTCGAACGAGCCTTGTTCGCAAACTGTTTGATTCATTTACAGCTCTAGCTTCTACATCTCAGTTGTATGTTCCTCTTTGTCTAAAAAACATTTGGCCCTCTACTTATAGATGCAGAGGATACCAATCAATGGCTACTATGATGTCATGTGTCACTCATATGACACGTAAATCTCTCAATATCGTAATATATATATTAATATATAAATTTTACATATTAAAATATTAAGATAAGATTTAATTATATTTTTAAATATATAATTAAATTTAAATGTGTACAAATATATATATATATATTTATATATATATATATATTAAATATTGAATTTTGTGCAATATTATATATACATTTTTTTTTATGTGTCATTGTTTTTCTCTTTCCTCTTTCTTCTTTCCCTTTCCTTCCCTCCTTCTTCTTTCTGCTCTTCTATGGTGATCGAGTCGTAACCAATCCATACTGAGTCGGACCAATTTACGAGCGATTCTGGTCGAGTTGACATTATCTCGGGTTTTATCCGTATATTTATCATGGTGAGCTCTGAGATGGAGACAATTCCGCCAAATCACAGCCGACTCAGCTGAGACTTTGAACGATGTCTACGATGGTTGGTTCCAAGCTTCCAATCTGTGGTTCTACATTATCTTTGTTCTTCTAAGGGTTTAGGACTATGGATGATTCTATCTTTCAAAGAATGTGCAATGTTGTGTGAGTGAGGATGAAGGTGGCTACCTCACTCTAGCTGCGAGGATATAATAGAGGATTTGAAGGAAGAAGACCACAATGTTCTTGCTCATCTCCTCGGTGGTAAATCTCCAAATTTGGAGGGTTTCAAAACCGCCGTGGGACGAGCATGGTGGTGTGGTTTTTCGATACAACGGCTGGATGATCACTATTATCAAATATTCTTTGGCACACGGATACAATGAATTTTGTGCTCTCAAACGATCCATGGAACTTTGAAATAATCTGGTTTTGATTCGACCACGAATGAGACAAAACATGACTAAGACAGTAGGGTTGGATAAAGATTTTTTTGGGTTCTTCTAACAGGTCTCCCACGGTATGTCTACAAAATGGAAATGGGCGTGAAGATCTCACAAATTTCGATTCTTTCAGACGGTGCACTTAAGGGAGGATGAATATTGGGAACAAAGTTCTTTCATTTTAGGATGTTGTTGACACTTACTAACCTCTAAAGCGGGTGTTAGAATGGCTACCTCATGGTTGTGTTCATATAGGTTTATTCAAATATGAAAGAATTCCTAATTTTTAATTTTGTGTGGTTTCATTGGACATCGCTATCACACATGTCCTCAATTTTAGGAAGGCACTATAGAGGTTAAGGAGATGCAATGTGGTTCATGGATGGGAGAGTAGACAATATCCCATCAGAACTAATTTCTCAATGGATTGCCTTGATTTAGACTGTGATTATGGAGGTGAAGAGGGCATGGCCGCGACTGAAACTTTAGAGATGTTACCACATTCAAAATTATATATTCAAAATATAATTAAATCTTATTTTAATATTTTAATATATAAATAAATAAATATATATATATATATATATATACATATATATAATTTTTTATATTGAGAGTTTATCTCAGAGAGTGAAATTTGGCACCATAGTAGCCAAGTGATTGTCATCCTCTTAATTATAAATAGAAGGCCAAATTCTCTTGGAAAAATTAACAGAGAGTTGAGATGTAGAAGCTCTGAGGAAGGAAACTGAGCTGACAGAAATATACAGATACTCTGTCAAAATCCATTCCGAGAAGATCAAAGACCTCTGAAGAAAAATTTAGAAACCCTCGAAAGAAATCCTTTGAAGTTGGATTCAGTCCGAGATCAGTCCAAAATGCCCCTCAGATAAATCAGAATCTATTGGATCGAGATCAAGCCCAAAAAGACCCTCGAGTCCACCAGGATCGATAGAAATAGAGCTAAAACATTTATTGTAATTATATTACGTTTAACTCATTTTCTTGTAATTTGCAATTCACAGAAACTATACGAAGAAAAAAAATTTCACACATACATTGCATTTTTATTGACAATATATATTAATATATATATATATATAGGGTAAACTATCTTAGTTACACTCTTTAGATCTTAAAATCCAGCTTTTGCACCTAAAATCTTTTTGCACTTATAGTGCCATTGAGGTTTGAACACGTCCAACTACATGCACTTCTGTTAAGTCACACCGTTAGGTCTTTAATTTTTTTGTTAGACAATATTTTTTTACTGTTTGACACTGTTTAGTCAAGGGCATTTTCGTTCAACTTGCCTAAAATAAAATGCAATTTGTTTTTCATTTTTTAAAATTTTGTTCTCTCTCTTTCTTCTCTCTTCTCTCTCTCTTTCCCCTTTCTCTCTATTTTTTCTCCTCTTTTCTCTCTCTCTTTAATTTTGTCTCTCCTTCTTCCTCTTTTCTCTCTCTTGCCCCTTTCACTCTATTTTTCTTCCTCTTTCTCTCTCCTTTAATTTTGTCCGGAGAGGTTGTATTAGAATTGAGGATTAATGTCAAACAGTCTAATATTTCTTGAACCGTGAACAAATTAAAACAATTGGTCGAGCTTCCAATGATCTTTAATGGTGGAAAAGACGATGAACAAAAATCATCGACGACGACATCATCAACTTGTCCAAATCATCTAAGATTCCAGAGTAGGGAGGGAGAGGGAGAGGCTTTCGACTTTGATATATTGATTATTGAGGAATTGAAAATCCTATGGAGTGGGCTTGAGATCTTCACCTTTATTATTGGAGTAATTAGTAAAGAAGAGAGATTGAGATGCGAGGATGAGAGCAGCAGGACTGCAGTTGCAAAATTAGTCCTAACAATCTCACTGCTCCCCATCTCACTTCTACTAGCACACACGATTTATCATCAGTCTAAAATGAAATTCTCACACAAAAACACTATCTCCAAGGTTAATTCAACATTTGAGAAGAAATTACCTGATAGGCATTGCGGTTTTTGTCCTAGTTTTGGAAATGAGAAAGAAAAGAAAAGAAAAATTAAAGCGAGCAAGAGCTGGTTGTGATTCTCTCCCATTTTAATCGCCAAAAGAATTGGCATTTTTTTCCGGAGAGAGAAAGAAGGAAGAGTGAAAAGAAGAAAAAGGAGAGAGAAAAAAAATTTACATTTTATTTTAGGTAAGTTGGACAAAATACTCTGTCTGGAACAGTGCCCAAAGTGAAAAAAAGTTGACTAACGGCAAAATTGAAGACTTAACAATATTACTTAACGAAGTGTGACGTTTGAAACTTGAATGGCACTAAGTGCAATAAATTTTGAAGTGCAAAAGCTGGATTCTGAGATCTAAGAAGTATAACTAACATAATTTACCCTATATATATATATATATATATATATATATATATATATAAGGTTTTTTTAAAAAAAAATATTTTGAAACACTTTTACTTTTAGTGTGTTTTTAATTTATAATTTTCTAAATTTATAAATAAAATTACTACTAATTGAGTACACCTTTTTATAATAATTTTTCTTACATAAAAAACAATTCATGTCAAACAAAAAGAAAAAAAATATAAAATATAATATCTTATATATATATATATATAAGCATTTTTTAGGATTAAGAAAAAAAAAGACCACAACCACGAATTTAGAACATATAATACATGTTTATTTATTTAGATAAACTTTAAAAACCACATTTCTAATAACAACAAGAACCATATATTCTAGTTTTGTGTATCATGAAAACAGATAAATAAAATAGCAAAACACTTTATCTAAATATAGATAATCGTACGTGATAATATATATTATAAATTATTCAATACAACGCAAAACTAAAGAGATGATAAAATAAAAAGGATTAATGTAGAGAGAATTTTATAAATAATTCTTTCCATAGTTTAATAAAGATCTCTATTTATATGGTAAAATAAGAGAGAGGGAAAATTGTGGTTTAGTTCTATATTTCTTTACAAAAGTGTTAAAAACTTCATAATGGAATATCCACTAAATTTTATTAATTTAAATATTATGTGTTCAAATAAAATGCATATATATATATATATATATATAATATATATATATATAAACTAAATTTATATTAAGAATGTACAATTCAATTAATAATAATTTTATCTATAACACGAAAAAATCATAAGTTTGTGACATAATAATTATGTTTTTTTTATTAAACATAGAAATAAAATTATAACAACATATTTATAACCATAATAATATAAAATTATTCAAAATCAAAGAATTAATATTTTATTAAATTTACATTGAAGAAATTTAATTATTGTTTAAAAAAAAGACTAATCATAACTCTTAAATAATACAAATTCTTTATAACATTTTACCTATTTGGTTGAAATCAATAATTTTATTTTATTCAATAACAAACTATTAATAAATAATAAGTATCATATTATTTTTTAAAATAAATCAATAAAATCGGATTGCATCCTCTAACGTAGCCGTTATTTGCAGGTTTCCCCGGTTTGCAATTGTTGTCTTTGTCTTTTTCACAAGGAATTTTATTTCTACCCATAGCTCCGTTACCAATCTTTTCCGGCGGCAATTACTTTGTTGGTATTTGTAAAACACAAAATAAGTGTCATAATAATGACACAAGTCGCCACTTTAGAAGACAATGATATTGTCATATCTTATTTTAGAGATAGAGAGAGAGAAGAATGTTTTTGTTAATTTAATTTAATATTTTCTCCAAAGCTTAATTTTATGTTTTCTTTCTAAAAAGAAGTATTTATAAGAATTATATATATATATATTATATATATATATATATATATATTTTTAGATATTTATGTTTGTTTGATCGATATAGCACATTACCATATATTTTTCTTTTCTCTCCTAAAATGTAGGAGTTTTCTCTCTCAAAAAATCTGTTTTAGAGCGCGTTAAAATTGTGAATCTCTAGTCCTGCGGTACGCACGGTTACGATTGATCTTCTACGGTCATGGTTTGAAATTTCGATATCAGTCAACTTGTTAGTGACTAGGGGGAGGAGGAAGAGGCGGGCAGGGGAGCAGCGGAGACAAAAGGGGGGAGAGGGAAGGGGAAGAAAAAGGAGGAAAGAGAGGGGCGAAAAAAGAAAGGAGGGAAAGAGGAGAGAGAGAGAAGAGAAGAGAAGAAGGGAAGAAGAAGGAGGAGGGAAAAAAGAAAAAAAATAATCATATTAAAATTTAATAAAATAAATATAAAAAATTATATTTAATAAAAAATATATAATGTCTAATTAAATAGATTTTAATATACAAAAATAAATTAATATTTTAAAAATAATTAAGAAACAAATCAAATAATTCAAAATTTTGTTTGTTTTACAAATTAATAAAATATAAAATTCTTGGACATTTAAATAGCACCATCATCAAATTATGTAAAAAATTAGATTATGTTTCTTTCCCTGAGCGATAATTAAGATCTATATATTGAGTTAGATAATAATCATCATTTCATTGAATTTTAATTGATACCATATAATATATATTAGTTTCTCGAAAATTGTACATAATATTAATATTGTAAACAAATTTTCTTAGAATATATTTCCTGTAAATTGAAATTACGAAGAAAATAGGTGGTTATATGTAATCAAATTACAAAATAATTTTTATCGTGTTCTATTTCTATCGATCCGTTAATTCAATCTGTCGTGGGCTCAAGGGTATTTTTTGGCTTTAACTCGATCTAATGGATTTTAATTTTTTTGATGGACGTTTTGGGTTAATCTCAGACTGAATTCAACTTCAAGGGTCGTTATCTTGATCTCGATCTGTTGAAAAAGTATGAATTTCTTTTGTGAGCTTCTAAACGTTTCTTTAGAGGCCTTTGATTTTCTCGGAATGAACTTTTAATGAGAGGAGGATTTTTTTCTAAATGGACTTTCATTGAGAAGAAGATCCAAAACAACTGAGTTTTGGTATTCTTCGCATTTCTCTCAACTTCTATATCAGCTTTCATGAGCTTCTATTAGAGTTGTAAATCAGTCGAGTCGAATCGAACATCAGATATTTTAGTTTGTTTGTTTAATTTTCGACGTTGTTTGAGTTCCCTCGATTAAGTTTCAAGTTTAAATTTGAAAAATTTTTATTAAAAAAATTTAAAAATTTTGAATTGACCTAGATTTTAAGAGTCTTTAGTCTAAGATTGAAGAGATTTAGTTAAGATTTTGGAGAGTAAGTTAAGAAAGTTATTATAGATTCTTTTTAATAAATATTATAAATTATTTTTAATAATTAATATATATACATATATATATATATATATATATATATATATTTATAATTTATTCGCGAATACTCGATTATGTTTGCAAACATTGTTTGAGTAGGCTTGAAAATTAATTGAGCCTAAAAATTTGGTTAAGTTCAATTTGTTTAATAAATAAACGAGTTCGAATCGAGCATAAACAAGCTCGAACGAGCCTTGTTCGCAAACTGTTTGATTCATTTACAGCTCTAGCTTCTACATCTCAGTTGTATGTTCCTCTTTGTCTAAAAAACATTTGGCCCTCTACTTATAGATGCAGAGGATACCAATCAATGGCTACTATGATGTCATGTGTCACTCATATGACACGTAAATCTCTCAATATCGTAATATATATATTAATATATAAATATTTACATATTAAAATATTAAGATAAGATTTAATTATATTTTTTAAATATATAATTAAATTTAAATGTGTACAAATATATATATATATATTATATTATATATATATATTAAATATTGAATTTTGTGCAATATTATATATACATTTTTTTTTATGTGTCATTGTTTTTTCTCTTTCCTCTTTCTTCTTTTCCCTTTCCTTCCCTCCTTCTTCTTTCTTCTGCTCTTCTATGGTGATCGAGTCGTAACCAATCCATACTGAGTCGGACCAATTTACGAGCGATTCTGGTCGAGTTGACATTATCTCGGGTTTTATCCGTATATTTATCATGGTGAGCTCTGAGATGGAGACAATTCCGCCAAATCACAGCCGACTCAGCTGAGACTTTGAACGATGTCTACGATGGTTGGTTCCAAGCTTCCAATCTGTGGTTCTACATTATCTTTGTTCTTCTAAGGGTTTAGGACTATGGATGATTCTATCTTTCAAAGAATGTGCAATGTTGTGTTGAGTGAGGATGAAGGTGGCTACCTCACTCTAGCTGACGAGGATATAATAGAGGATTTGAAGGAAGAAGACCACAATGTTCTTGCTCATCTCCTCGGTGGTAAATCTCCAAATTTGGAGGGTTTCAAAACCGCCGTGGGACGAGCATGGTGGTGTGGTTCTTTTTCGATACAACGGCTGGATGATCACTATTATCAAATATTCTTTGGCACAACGGATACAATGAATTTTGTGCTCTCAAACGATCCATGGAACTTTGAAAATAATCTGGTTTTGATTCGACCACGAATGAGACAAAACATGACTAAGACAGTAGGGTTGGATAAAGATTTTTTTTGGGTTCTTCTAACAGGTCTCCCACGGTATGTCTACAAAATGGAAATGGGCGTGAAGATCTCACAAATATTCGATTCTTTTCAGACGGTGCACTTAAGGGAGGATAGAATATTGGGAACAAAGTTCTTTCATTTTAGGATGTTGTTGACACTTACTAAACCTCTAAAGCGGGTGTTTAGAATGGCTACACCTCATGGTTGTGTTCATATAGGTTTATTCAAATATGAAAGAATTCCTAATTTTTAATTCTTGTGTGGTTTCATTGGACATCGCTATCACACATGTCCTCAATTTTAGGAAGGCACTATAGAGGTTAAGGAGATGCAATGTGGTTCATGGATGGGAGAGTAGACAATATCCCATCAGAACTAATTTTCTCAATGGATTGCCTTGATTTAGACTGTGATTATGGAGGTGAAGAGGGCATGGCCGCGACTGAAACTTTAGAGATGTTACCACATTCAAACGGAGATACAACTACAGTAACACTCCCTAGTGGCTCTTCATCGCATTTTATTGCGAGTAGGGATGGACATCGACGCTCTCTTACCACAACATATCACAACAGCGATTTGGATGGCATTTCAACGCGGGAGAGGTATGCTACAAACCTTAAGAAAAACAAATTCTAATGGCGGAGGTTGCTATGCAACCCTGCTGATCCCCATGAGTTGTATAAGTTAGAATTGTCGGGGATTAGGGTCTCCCCATGCAATTCACAAACTAAGGGCCCTAATTCGGTCTCTGAAACCAACGATCATCTTTTTTTATGGAGACTAGAATTAAAAATCACAATTTTTCTATCTTACGAAACAAGTTAGGGTTTCAACATTGCTTGATAGTTGATAGAACGGGAAGAGGTGGCAGCTAGATCCTTTTATGGCAAGATTTCTTGGATGTTCAACTTGTTAGCTTGTTTGCTAGACACATAGATGTATGGGTTTCCAATTGGCTAACTAGTGGCGGCTGTTTCTTGACTAGTTTTTATGGTCATTGGTGTGTTAATCAAAGGAAAAACTCATGGGAATTATTATAGAGAATAGGGGAGAGACACCAATTGCCATGGGTGGTAATAGGCAATTTCAATGAGCTCGTCTTAGCAACAGAAACAGATAGCTTAAGGGGAAGATCCATGACACAAATAAACGGTTTTAGGGATGCATTGGATGGGTTGAATCTGAAAGAAATCTTTATGGAAGGCGGATCTTTTACTTTGTGAAATGGGAGGGGCAATGCAGTTTCCGTGAGACCTAAGCTTGATCGCGGTCTCAAAAATGCTGCTTTCCAGCAAATGTAGACGGGTAGCTCAATCTAGATTATCCCAATGATTACATTCGACTATGACACATTACAATTGAAAGTCAATTGATTGCAGTAATCAGGTAGAGTTCCAAAACCTACTAGGTTTGAACCCTGGTGTTTGGATCATATGGGGTGTGCAGTCCAAATTGTGAAAGGGTGGTCCATATCAGATCGGGCAACACCGAAAAACGTTATGGAGAGTCTGAAAAATCTAAAAGGTCCATTGCTTGTGTGGAGCAAAAAGGTATTTGGTGTAATACCAAAGGAAATAAAGAAATTACGCCAACTTTTTCTGAAATTGAGGAAGATGAGAGGAATAATTCTAAGCTAGCTGAATGTCGAAAAAAAGCTACAAACGTTGATTGAGGCGGAATATGGATATTGGCAGCAACGTTCACGGTCGAATTAGTTGCAATAAGGTGATAGGAATGCATCCTATTTTCATCATCATTCCAATCATCGTAATCATTGTAATAAAATCAATAAAATAAGAGGAGCAGGTGATCACATTTATACAACACCTAAGGAGATCTCGTTGGCAGCAGTAGATTTCTTTCAAAATTTGTTCAATACGACTGATGCAAGAGGAGATTTTGAATCAATATTCCAAGGTTGTACGTTTACACCACTGAGTTTGGAGGATAAGACTTGCTTGATGCTTCCATATCAGGAACAAGAAGTGTGGGTAAATCTCAAATCCATGCATCCAACAAAAGCTCCAGGACCAGATGGATATCATGCTAAATTTTTTCAATTACAATCGGGATTAATTGGCAAAATCATTTGCAGCACATCTCTGATTTAAATGAGACTTTCATTACACTTATTCCAAAAATTAAAGATATGGAGACCATGGTGGATTTTAGGCCCATAAACTTGTGTAATGTGCTTTATAGAATACTTTCCAATGTATTGGTTAACTGCATTAAGCTAATTTTCGATAAGGTGATTGGTGATACTCAAAGTGTCTTTTTAAGCAATAGGTTAATTACTGATAATATCCTTATTGCATCAGAGGTGTTTCATTGGATGACAAAAAGCAAGTACAATGGCGGATATGAAGCTTTTTCTTTAAAGATAGATATGAGCAAGGCCTATGACCGAGTAGAATGAGATTTTCTACATTGGATACTAATGCATTCCGATTGGTATGCTAACAGATAGGATTTATTAGCCTATATTGATTAAAAATAATTAAGGACTTAGTCTGACTAATTGTCACTTTAGCATTTATTGGTTGTCATTTAATCAATCAAAACCTAAGGCAGAATACCTATCATGTAGCTAGTTTTTGGAAAGTATCTACGATTTTAAATTAATAATATCATACTCCCAGGGAACTGGTAACGACTTAGTAGCAACTATCACTTAATCCTAATGATGTGCATAAATCATATCACTTTTTTTTGCATGTTTTTAGGCACAAATTAGGGCAAACTTTGAGATAAATCGTTCTTAATTGATTGATATTAACACAATTTTACAGTATTTGTGATTTTGGAGGTTTCATGTGAAATGTGCAAGAAAATAGCAAATATTGAGGCAAAAACGTGATTTTCGGAACTTTTTGGTTCAGGACGGGCATCCCAAGATCAGGGCTGGCATCTCGACCCTGTCAAAGCACCGGGACGAGCGTCCTGACCCAATCAACAGACTCGAGACAGGCATCTCGAGCTCCCTGCCAGAATCCCACATCGAATTTCACAGAGAAAAATGCTCAGTTGCCTTGCTATAAATACCACAAGCCTTCCTCAGTTGAAATCATCCCTCTTCACTTGATCTGAATCATTTAGTGACTTCAAGTATACATTTTTCCACTGTATACAAGCCATTCAGTGATCTCAGTGCATCACACGAGTACTTTAGTATACGAGAGTTTCTCGTTTTCTTTGCTTTCTGAGTGTTTATCTCAGAATCTTAGAATTTGACTAGATAGGGTTCGTTTTTTGTATTTATAGAATACTCGAGATTTTGTTAGGAGATCCTAAGAGGGCATTAGGTGAGCGAAGAGCTAGTCAACAGGGCTTTGCTTAAGCCCAGGGTGTAAGGTAAAGCAATTGTTACTAGGCTAAGGAGGCGTTCCCCGAAGGTTCTGTCAAGCAGAGTCAGGTCAAGCAATCCAGGATATACAAGTAGTCACTCCATCGGCAGACCTGATAAAGGGTGGATACTTTATGGTGGTGGTTCTCTAAATCCTCTCTGTATATTCTGTATTGTATTTGTCTAAATATCAATTTGAATGCTAACTTATGATGATAGGTCATATCTGTTTTACTTGTTGAAGTTTATTCATTTTTCTGGAAAGGTCACCTACTTAATTAATCATTATGACTGCATATCTACTTGCTCTTTTAAACTAAATGAACGGTTGTAGACAATTCCTAACCATGGTCTAATCATAACCTGTTTAGTTTAACATGCCTTAATTTAGGGCTCTTAAGAGGATAAAAGCATTAAGGTCTGCCATATTAGATGAAATAGCCTATAGATCACCATGTTTGTTGGAGTAGTCTAATGAGGCTGAGTTTGCGTTTTTATTCCGGCGTTAGGGCGAGCGGCATGATTTCCTGAGTGACACAGGCTTTAATGGATGCCTTTAGCTCGAACCGTGAGTAGGGCCGTCAATGGCGATGTGGCAGTTTATCAGATAACTCATATGTAGTACACAAGTAAGATACAGTATGTAATTGTATTCTAGACCAAGATATATCTAAAATACTCGAAGATAGGTCAATCAACATGTAGGAACAATATAACATACATCAGAACACTTATCTATAAAATACTCTTGCATGCTAAATGAACTCGAGTCTTGTGTAGTAAGGATCACTAACTCATCAAAGATATTGATGAATGATTGAATAACTAGGTAATAAAATGAATGATAGTGTAAAAGGATAGTTGCTACTAAGCCTTTACCACTTCCCTATGAGTACGATAATTCTTAAATTAAAATCGTAGGTACTTTCCAATAGACTAGCTACATGATAGGTACTCTGTCTTAAGTTCTGATTGATTAAGTGACAAATGTGAATGCTAAAAGTGACAATTAGTAAATCGCCGTCTATAATTTTTCATAATCAATATAGGGTAATAAATTTTGTCTTTTTGCATACCAATCGGAACACACCAGATTTTTGGCGCCGTTGGCAGGGAAATATCATAAAATTTTAGGATTCCTGATCAAAATTCTAGAGGCTTATGATAGGTAGCGGTTGTAATCTATACCTTAGACGAAACACTCAAATTATTCTAGTTAGACAATCAATTTCCTAAAATATAGGGTTATCATAACTAATTAATTTTAGAAATTATTTGAAATTAAGAAATTTAGGATAACCAAATTTTAGAAATTTATTCTAAAACTTTATTAAGAAAATTTAAATTTCTTTCGGAAAAAAAAAACCGAAAAATTTTCTTGTTCCAAATTTTCTTCGTTCTTCATTTCACTCTTTTGTTTGTTTTTATACTACAAATTTATTTTATTGTTATTTATTCTAACCAGACTCTACACTTATAGATGAAGAGAACAAGAGCAGCTACAAACCAAGTATTAAAGAAACTAGAAAATCCCGAAGCTCTAGTTCGAAAGAAGAAGAAACCAGAAGGACCATCTAGGCTCGAACCAGAAGCACCTCAGGAGAACAATCCTCCACAACCCATAGATTTTAACTCAAGCCTAGACACTAATGATATAGTGAACAGATTCTTGAATGCTTGTGTACCCAGTCCTATGGAAGAGGAGGACCCTTCTGAAGACACCTTTCCTCCAAGAGAAGAACCTCAGAAATCTCTAGTTCATACTCCTATCCAAAGGGTTCCCGAAAATCCACAACCCTTTGACCAGACCCCGAACTCGCCAACATTTCATGTGTTTACCCCAATGTCTAACGAACAAACACCTTCATCCGGAGGAAACACTAACGGTTTTCAGTCAGTTTTGTCTGTGCAGATAGATAATCTGACTCACAGGATCTACCTGATGGATCAAACAATAGCAAGCAGATTCTGTCACTCAGATCAAAGTATTCTGAACATCACTGCTAACGTGGACCAAGTCAGGGCCACGGTAAATCTCTAAGAGAACCAAGGTACACTTATATTACGGGAGCTAGTTGAAATACGAGATAAGCAAAGAAGGCCGCGGGATGAGATGAAAGCTATACGAGTAGAAATGCGATAGATAAGAAACAAAGGCAATTAAAAAAGGGAAGGCTTCTCTTTAAATTCCAGCAAATAAAATTATTTGTTTAAATAACTGACTTGATAAGTTATCCAACTTCTTTTGAGATAAATAGTTGGGATTTTATTTACAAGTTTTATCCAAATAATATTTTTATTCTTTATGAAATATTTATGCCAAAGATTTTCATTTTTGAATTATTTTTTAAATTTATCTTTCAAAGAACATTTCTTGTATTGAGAGAATAATCTTAAGCATAAGAAATTTTTGAAAAAGAGAAAAAAGATGAGAGAAGCAAAAAATCATTCGAAGCAAATTCTGTGTTCAATTGAGCTATTACAATAAATTGTTCGGATATAATTTCTGAAAACAAAGTTGTAGGAAATTACAAGATGTAAAGAAGCTTGAAAAAAATCGATGAAAATCAAAACCGAACGAGGCACGCATCTCGAGGTAGCCGGGACGGGCGTCCCGAGGAAGCAAGTGGTACTCTGGCAGGACGACGCACTGCTCCAGGGCCGTGCCAGTCGTACGCCCACATCTGTAAATAACATGTTTTCCCATATTTCTCACTAAAATTGCACCCTTCCAAAAATTTTCAGAATTTTTCACTCTTTCAAACTTCAAATTCAGTATTGATTGGTTGAAAATGCTTATGTCTATGATATATGTTGAGTAGAGCATTATAATCAGTAGGAAACAAGTTGATAACTTTACTGAATTCCTCAATTAGAAATAGGGAATTTCTGAGATTATTGAGCACAACCTAATTTGGATTATATACCTCTGCTCTCCAATTTTATGAAAACTGATCGTTGTACTTATTATTATTTTTTACTTGTGTTCCAAAATATATATGTTACATATATATTTTTATTATTATTTTATGAGCATTGTTCACTGGATATATTATATATATATATATATATACACTCACGGGTACTACTGTGGTTTATATGTTACTGTTTTAGATATATATCCTATTGTATATATATAGCTTGGATTATAGGATTAACATTATATATATACATGGAGGTTTATATATTTTGTTTGTTGTTTACTATTTGAAAGTTGCTTAGATTATAGGATAATGGCTTATGTTTTAAGCTTTATATATATATATATATATATTGATAATATATGTTGTTTTGTGTTTGAAAGTGCATTTTCTTTTGTTGTTTGGGAACTGAACTTTAAAATATATATTTTTTTGTTTGATATGGGGTTTTGAACCCATTATATATAAGTTTAGAAGAAAAAAATGCATTATTCTATTATACCATTTAAACAAAATGAAAATATTTGTATTAGATAAATATTATTTAACTCAAATTTTGTTGTTGCCATTATTATTTTCATTTCCTATTACTTATATCTTATTATTTCCATTAATTGTAAATTTTTTTATTTGCTTGAAGAATATGGATGAAGATATATGTATTGCCGATAGTGTAACTACTTACACTAAAAATAAAAAATATTTCATTACAATAAAGATGAGTACGACATATGTTACTACAATTTTGGGTAGTACAAGAATAAAAAATATTTCATTACAATAAAGATGAGTACTACATATGTTACTACAATTTCGTGTAGTACAAGAATAATTGAAGGCTCCGGAAGAACGATTATAATGTTACCTAATGGAATACAATTTTATATAAACAATGCTCTATTTTCATCAAAGGAACTTGTTATGTTTTAAAGATATTCGTTTTAACAGATATCACTTGGAGACTGTAAGTGAAAGAAATGATGATGACTACTTTCATATTACAAGCATTGTTTTGAGTAAGAAAATCATATTAGAAAAATTGAATATGTTTTCTTCGTGTTTAAACTACATAAAAATAAATGTAATTAAAATACATTCAATAAACCAAAAGTTTATTTATTAAAAAATGTTCACTATTTGGCATGACCAAATGGGGCATCCCGGTTCGAGTATGATGCAAAATATCATTGAAAATTCACATAGATACTCATTGAAAAAAATCTAAAGATTTTTCAAACTAATGAATTTTCTTGTGCTGCTTGTTCTCAAAGAAATTTGATTATCAAGTCATCACCAGCTAAAATTAGAATTGAATCTCCAACATTTTTAAAAAAAAATTTGGGTGACATATGTTGACCATTTCGATATTTTATTGTTCTACTAGACGCATCTAGCAGATGGTATCATGTTAGCTTGCTATTAACTCGCAATCTGGCTTTTGTGAGATTGTTTGTTCAGATTATTAGATGACGAGCATAATTTCCAGATTATACAATTAAATCAATACGTCTGAATAATGTTGGTGAGTTCTAATCTCAAGCTTTCAATAATTATTGTAAGTTTATTGGTGTAAGTATTAAACATTTTGTAGCTCATGTGCATACACAAAATGGGTTAGCTGAATCTTTTATTACAAGACTTCAATTGATAGCTAGACCTATACTTATGATAACTAAATTAACCATTTCAGCTTGGAGTCATGTAATTTTGCATGCAGTAGTAGCTATACGTGTTAGACCAACAAGTTATCATAAATATTTCCCATTCTAATTAGCTTATGGTCGAGAGCTAAATATTTCTCATTTTAAATTTTTGGATGTGCGGTATGTGTGGTATATGTTCCTATTGCTCCACTACAACACACAAAAATGGGTTCTCAAAGAAGATTCAGGATATATGTTGGTTTTGATTCGCCTTCTATTATAAGATATCTTGAATCTATGACAAGAGATATGTTTACAACATGATTTGTCGATTATCATTTTGATGAATCAATATTTTCAGGATTAGGGAAGAAAAAGAAAAACGGTTTGGTAAAAATATTACATTGAATACTTTACAACATCTTGATACTCGTACAAATCAATGTGAATTTGAAGTTTAAAAGATAATACATTTGCAAAGTATAGCAAATCAACTGTCAGATGCATTTACCGATCTAAAGAAAGTGGTTAAGTCAGATATACCAGCTAAAATTGTTCCTATATGGATTGATGTCCCAAAAAGATAATTTATAAATGAAATAACAAATCAGTCTATAGCACACCAAAAGTGTGGTAGACCAATTGGTTCAAAAGATAAGAATCCCCGTAAAAAGTATGAAGAAAATGTCAATAATGAACCCGGGCTTATTACTTCAAAAGAGTCAAGAGACATAATAAATGAAATAACTCCAGAAGAAGTTCAAGTACCCTAAAGATATTGAAAATATTGAAACATTGATAATGATGAGATCTCAATAAATTATGTCTCAATGGAGAAACGATTGAATCGGGAAGAAATAACTATTAATAGTATTTTTGTATATAATATAGCATCAATTATTATAAATAAAAAAAAGATTCTAATTAGCCTACATCCATTGGTGAATGTCGATGTAGAAATGATTGACTGAAATGGAAAGATGAAATTAAAGGAGAATGAAACTCACATGCAAAAAACTTAAAGTTTTTGGACCCATAGCTCGAACACTTGAATATGTTATATCTATAGGGTACAAATGAGTATTTATATGGAAAAGAATGAGAAAAATGAAATTGTGAGATATAAAGCATGTCTTGTTGCACAAGGTTTATCTCAAAAACCAAGAATTGACTATAATGTCACTTATTCTCTTGTATGTTTTGATAGACTTGAAATATATAAGAAGAGAAAGCATGCTTGCTTTCCTTTAATCTTTATATTATATTTCTTAGTAATTTATTTTTGTTAGTTATAATTTTATATATAATATATAATATATATATATATAATTATCAACTGCACCAAAGAATTAACGTACAAGTAATAATAAAAATAGAAAACATTTATATTATTCTTGTATTATATCCATGTATACTATCACAACTCGAATTTATAAAATTGTACTTAAGCTCGAATTGATTATAAACACCTAAACTTGATTCTTATATACTATTACATACTCATATCACTTTGTCATGACTCGAACTTGTAAACTTGTGTCACAATGTGGGACTAATGAATACCTAAGCCCGAATTAATTATAAATAAATAGACTTATTTTAATATATTATTACACATTTATTGATGTGAAATAATATATATATAATATATATATATATATATATATATATATATATATATATATATATAATATTCTTATAATCATTACGTAATATTTATATAATGACACATTTCAATATTATAAAATAATATACTTTGTATATTTGAAAAAAAAAATAGTTTCATTTAGGGATCAGAAGTTTGTAGTAGTAGAAGTTTCTAAGAGACACATAATGCATACGTCATTATGTAACATATGTATTCGAAATTTTCACAGATTGAAATTGTAATTGAATATAATTATTTTAGTCTTTTTATTTATTTATTTATTTATTTTTCTTAGATGTATAATATATAACCCGTATGTGTATTTTTTATTTATTTATTTGTGGTTTGATTTATCCAAATTATAGATCAAACAAAGAATTAAATTATAACTACATAATAATTATAACGATCATAATATGAAATTATTTACTTTTATTAATGATTAACGGATAATTATTTTTTCTAAATATTAAACAAAGAATTAAATTATAACTACATAATAATTATAACGATCATAATATGAAATTATTTACTTTTATTAATGATTAACGGATAATTATTTTTTCTAAATATTAAATTTGATATAAATAAATAAAATAGTAATTAGTATATATTTTTTTAATTTATATTATATATAATAGTAATAATTATTTATTAATTCATATTTTATTAATTAAATTTACATTCACAAAATTTAATTTTTATTTTGGAAAAAATCTGATTATAACTCTTAAATAATACAAATTATGTATAATATTCACAAGTCAACAATTTTTATTAATGGATAACAAACTATTAATAAATAATAATTATCATATTATATTTAAAAAATAAATCAATAAAAATGTCACATTAAAAAATGGTTTAATGTGACAAATAAATAAAAAGAATTTGAAAAGAAAAAAGTTTAATAGAAATTGGGCTTTGGTCGACCATCACCGCGACAATGCTCTAGTGGATTGCATCCTCAATATAGCTAGAATTTGCAGGTTTCGCCGGTTTACAGTTGTGGTCATTTTTACAAGGAATGATATTTCCGTCCATAGCTCCGTTTCAGATTTTTTTTTCGACAGCAACTACTTTGTCAAAATTTGTAAAACACAAAATAAGTATCATAATAATGACACAGGTCACCACTTTAAATGATTATGATATTTTCATATACTATTTTAGAGATAGAGAGAGAAACAATATTTTTGTTAATTTAATTCTTTTTAAAGCTTTATTTTATTTTATTTTTAAAATTTTAAAAATTATAATATTATATATATATATATATATATATATATATATGTATGTATATTATTTTGAGATACTTATGTTTGTTTGATCGAAAATTATGGTTTTGGTTTACAGATAATTAATGATATAATTTGGAAGTCCAATCAAATATAAGAAGTTTAGTAGTTGTTCATAAGCTACAAAGTAAGTTTTTTTAAACAATATTAATTTGGACTTTCAGTTTATAAAATTTAAACATAAACAGAATGTTGTTTAAAATGATGTTAAAGGTTGTCTATTTATCAAGTTGAATTAAATCTAAGTTTTTTGTAATTATAAAAATAGTAACCAATAATTAGTAAATTTAGCGATAAACAAATTTATATTTAACAAATTTAATCTTAAAATATATATTTTTAAAAAAAGTGTCAAAATTTTTCTTTTTTTGTAAGAAAATAAGGTTATTTTTCAAAACTTTCATCAAATTTTTTAATAATTTAATTTAATTTTTTTTTGTGATTTTAATCAATTAAAAAAGAATAATTAAATTAATTTATATGAAATATTTGTAAATTTAAAATAAAGAGGAATTCACAACACTCTTTCTTTTTATTGAATAAATCACACAAATAGTTAAATTTTAAAAAGAAATTGACAAAATTTATAAAAAAAAAGTAAAATAGTTTGGGACATTAAAATAATATATATTAAAATTAAATTGGTTTAGAATCAAAATTACTCAAATGTTTTTCCTACTCGCTCTGAGGCTGGCCTGGAGTCGCATGTGAGGATTCCACCTTAGAAGAAATATTTAAGAGTTCGCTTACCAACTCTCTCAGTTGGTTCACTGGTTACTCAATTGGTAACAAAAATAAAAAGCTAGTCAAACACAACTAACCATACTTGTTTTAAACAAAATTAATGACACTTGGACAATCATTATTATCCATTCTATCACTCTATTTTTTTAACTTAGAAAGTAAATTAAAAAATTAATGCTTCTATTAAATACATTAATATATTTGACTTTATTTTTTTAATAAAATAATTATAAATTGTTATGAAACTACTCAAATAAAGAGAAGAATAGAATCAATATAGGAAGAAAAATAGAGATCAATTTTATTGATGTATTATCTGGTACAAGACTTGTATATAATCCTTTTATGAAACTCTCTATTTATAGGTATAAAATCTTAGATAAAGTACGAATACAACTCTAGAGAAAGTAGGAATATAGAGATAGGAGATATGAGATATCTCAATGGATATTCACACAATAATAGATTTATAGCACTCCCCATTGAATATCTATTATACAATAAATATTGTATCATTCGATTCAATGGACATCTACTAAATTTTATATATTTTCAAATCAATAAATCTTGAGGATTCATAACACTCCCCTTAAATTTCCATTGCATAAAGAATATGCCTCGTTAAAACCTTACTAAATAAAAATCCAGTGGAAAAAAATATTTCTAGTGAAGGAAAAAGAGTATGTTATTCTTTATTGTTAAATTTCTCCCCCTGATGAAATGAATTCTTCAAAATCTTTGAATGTATCCAAACCAATTTTATATCTCAATTTCTCAAAGGTTGCGTTTGAAAATACTTAGTGAATAAATCTGCAAAATTATCACATGACCTTATTTGAAGCACATCAATTTCACCATTCTTGCGAAATTCATGGGTATAGAAAAATTTAAGTAAAATATGTTTTTTCATATCTCCTTTGATATATCCTCTTTTTAATATAGCTATACAAACTACATTATTTGTATATAGAGAAGTTTGAATCTCTCTTCTAGAGGATAAACCACAACTCCCTTTAATATAATTATTGACCTTATATAATCTGATGTCAATAGTTCCTTAGAGGTATGTAAAGACATGTTTAACATCATTCCAATGTTGTCACGGTGTTGATGAAATAAATCTTAGTAATGGATTATTTTCAAGATGCATTAATGCACCAATAACTTTCAAATATGGTACTTTAGGATCAACTAGTTCTTCATCATTTTTCTCGACGTCTAAATGTATATGCCATTGACCTCACAGCCATTGGAATACTAAATGAATGTACTTTATTCATAAAAAATCTTTTCAGAACTTTAATTGTATATGTTGATTGATGAACAAACTTAATTTTTTCAAAATCTCTAACTTTAAATTCTCGCTTTAAGCAATTTATAGCTTTTCTGTACTTTTCTTGAGTTCCAATGAGATTAATATCGTCAACATATATATATATATATATATATATATATAACAAGAATTACAAATCACATTCTGATTTCTCAATAAAAATGCATGGACAATTTGATCATTCTTATATCCCAATTTCAATAAAAATTCACTAAGACAATGCATGCATCTAGATTCATTCACCGCATATAATAATTTCTATAATTTTATAGAATAATTTTCACGAGATCCATTATAAACCTTTATTCCTTTGTGGATTTTCATATAAATTTCATTTCCATGGCTATATAAATAAGTTATAACAATATCCATTAAACACATGTTTACCTTTTTATGAACTGCCAAATTTATAACATATCAAAGTGTATTAGCATCATAATGGGTGAATAAATATGATAATAACCAATACCTGGCTTTTGCTAAAAGCATTATGTACAACTCGTACTTATCTTACAATTTCATTATTCACATTTTATTTTCACAAAAAACATCCATTTATAACCAGCATATTTCATATTATTTGGGTTTGGACTATATACCCAAAAACTTTTCACTTCGTAAGTGAATTTAACTCTGATTGAATCGCATCTTTCCATTGAGGCCAATCAATTCTATGTTGATATTCTTCAACTAATGAAATATCAAAATTCTCATTATTCTTGAAAACATCAAGGACTACATGCAAAAGTATTATCAAATATTTCTCTTAATCCCAACTTTTATCATAAGTGGTAAAATTGATAGAGATTTTCAAATTCTCTTCATCATTCTTAACTAGAATCTTTTCATTAGTTGTCCCTTGTTTTTTATTTTTCAATTTCTTCAATATAATCTTTTGGATCATTTAATCTTTTCTTTCAAATATTTTTATCTTTAGCATCAAGGGGTCCTCCACGCTTCTGGCATGTTTTTGATTCAACAACTATATGATTTGCATTTTGTCCTCCAGGGACTTCTATTTGTATAGGAGCATTTATAGCTCAAATATGCGATTTAGTGATTCTTCTGGAGTCGACAAAAGAATCTAGCTGTTAATTTGTAATTTGTTGCAAATAAATTATCTTTGAACATTCAGTTCAATCACACTTATGCGTGGATCTAAATGCCTCAAAAATATTCTCCACGCAAGTTCTATTTTATGTCATTTACTTTCTTCTCCTAATTTCAGAAACAAATTCTCATCAAAATGGCATCAACAAATTTTGCTGTAAAAATATCTCATCATCAAAGGTTACAAATACCTTATAATAAACAGGGAGTCATAAATAATTCAATTATATCGTCCGCTTGACACACTTCAAGTGGGAAGGGTATTAAAATACTACCATCTTACCAATTCACATGATAAATAACAAATATCTATCCATATAAATTAAATATCATATAGAAAAAAAAATTAAATAGATAATATTGGATAATATATCAAACATAATACAAAAATATATTTTCCAATGGTCATTGCCTTTTTCTACTCCAAGTGGTTATTCATATTTTGTCACTTAATCTTTTTCTCAATAATTGCTATATAATAGTCAAATGCATCATGACCATATAAATATATTGAAATCTATTATCACAATGATGGACAAAAATATTTACACAATATGACCTCTTCAGGGATCATAAATTTTATTAACTTCACTTTCGCAAATTATAAAATAGTTTGTCAATCGTGTTTCTTTATTTCCCATAAAAGAATAAAGCTAAAAGCTTTCAAACACAGTCTTTGTCCATAGTATTGGTTCAATTGGAACATATACACCACATCTAAAACTTCTCAAATAAGAAATATTATACTAAAAGCCAACTCTAATGGAGAAAATTTACGAAAACTTTATGGCATTAATTCACAAGTGTTTCAGCATGTAAAATAAATGATTCAACTAGATAATTTTGTGTGTGTATATGAACTCATGAATGTTCAACAATTATTTTGCAATAAGAATCAAATATATTTCCAGAAAATTTTTCATCATTATCTAAACGAATTCCTTTAATAGAATTATCAATAAATTGCGTTCTCAAACGAATTATTTGGGCAAGTAATCTTACAAACTTCAAGCTGCAGATTGATAATAAACAAAAATGTGACTATCAAGTTACTGCATCAATTGAAACCATAAAATATCTAAATTGTCCATATGGTGGATTAATCGATGATCCATGTATATCTCCATGAATCTATTTTAGAAACGCAGGACTTTCAACTCCTACTTTCAATGGTGATGGTCTTACAATTAATTTTCTCTTTTAAACATTCAACACATAGAGTTTACAAAAAGTCAAAATCAAAGTATGACCATGTGTAATATCAATTATTCTTCGGATCATAATTGATCCCGAATGACCCAAACGATCGTGCCAAATTTTAAAAGTAATGAGATTAGTAAACTTTTGTTTTATTAAATGATGCATCTCAAAACACTTGATTAACATAAGTTTGACCATGTTGTAGGTAGAGTGAAATTGATTTTTGAGTGAATCCCAAAGACCATTTTAGGAATATGATTCTCATTTTTAGCGGACATGATGACATTTTTAAGCCCAAACCTAGTATCTTTGTCTACTTTTGAACATTTGACTTTTTTCATTCTTTTTTTTTTTACTTTTAAATTTATAAAAAAATTGACATAAATAACTTCGTAGAATTGATCTAATTTAATCTTTTAATATAATTCTTTCGTCAAGAACTCTTAACTGAATTGGTAACACTATCATTTGTGATTTTGAGAGATCATGATTTCGAGTAATAATAAATCCGTCCTACATTTTGTCTTTGTGGACTGAGAAGGAAAAGGGCTCGTTGGGTAGAGGAGTGTGCTATGAGAGAAGCAAAGGGGTATCCCTCTTTCAAATATACAACATGGATTCTGGCAATGTATTGTAGTTAGACTCTCGTGTCGATCTAAATGAATCATCCTTTTTATGAAGGTCTGTCTTTACCTTTTAGGCAAGTGGATAGCAAGTTAAAAATTTTGTCTTGGTAGGCCATGTATTTCTATTACATTACTATGAAATTCATAAATGAAGTAGTTTGGGATTACCATTATCCTTTTTATAGTAATAAATCTTTTATCTGTTCCTAAGAAAAGGAATTTGTCCATTTTTTGGGGTCTCAAAGGAGCTTCGAAACACATAAGAACTTTTGAATGAAAATGGAAAAGAGATGTAACTTCAGTTCCTTCAAAATTGGTAGTCAATCCTATTTTTGACATGGGACAGTTGATCCAATTTTGACCATTATTTTCATATCCGTAATAGTGCGAAAAGAAAGCCCAACTCCAAGTTTTTCAAGAATAGTAGCATTGGGTTTTTCGATCCTTTGACTTAGGATTAGTTAGTTCTATTTCTCGATGCAAACATGGAAGGGATATAACTTAGTGATAGAGTGCCACCTTGACGTGGAGGAAGTCATCAGTTCAAGCCTAATTATCTCTAAACTCAATGCAAGTTTTTCTATTTGGCTTTGCTCCCCCGCGCGATTCAATAAGAATAGATAAGAGGCTTGTGGGATGGGATTGATTTGAGGGGGCATGGATGACTATATTTCTAGGAGCGAACTTCGGGCAAATATGAAGCGCATGGATACAAGTTATGCCTTGAAATGAAAGAAAATTTTGAATCCACTTTGTCTACGAACAAGGCAGTTATAAGTAATGCAACTATGAATCTTATGGAGAGTTCGATCCTGGATCAGGATAAACGCTGGCAACAAGCTTAACACATGCAACTCGGACGAAAAGTGGTGTTTTCAGTGGCGAACAGGTAAGTAGCGCGTAAGAACATGCCCTTGGGAGGGGAATAACAGCTGGAAACGGCTGCTAATACCTTGTAGACTGAGGAGCAAAAGGAGGAATCCGCTCGAGGAGGGGCTCACATTTGATTAGCTAGTTAGTGAGACAATAGTTTAACAAGGCGATGTTCAACAGCTGATCTGAGAGGATGATCATCCATAGTGGGACTGAGACACGACCCAAACTCCTACGGGAAGTAGCCATGGGGAATTTTTCGCAATGGGCAAAAACCTAACGGTGCAATGCCGCGTGAAGGTAGAAGGCCCCCGAATCGTAAACTTCTTTTCTTAGAAAAGAAGCAATGACGACAATAATGCCTTAGAAATATTTAAAAAAATTAACTAATAAATCACACATAAGTTAAGAGAAAGTCTCTTATTTGTCGACCAAATATGTAAAAAGGAGAAGAAAAAAAAAGTTGTAAAATGTGGAAACCAAATGAAAACCCTTTGCTTGTGTGTGTTTTTGTGTAATACCCCTTTACCTATATACCTTCCCTGGCCTTTTCCTTTTAATTACATTTTAATTCTTTTTTTATTCAAGTCCGCGCGTGTTTTGTACTATTTTATACAATTGTACTTTCAGCACGCCCTCCTATATACATACATATCTCTAATATATTTTTATATTTCCCCCTTTCTATATATATATATATATATATATATATATATACTTATTTCAAATTCGCACAGAAATCTATAAAAAACATCATTACTATGTTGTCACCTTCAAGCACAATCCCTCATATGAAACTTCAATCATACCATCCGAACAGTCCACATATCTTCACATGGTTTTTACCAACTCTTTGAACCGAATTATCACCTCTGGCACTACCCAAACACCATTTCATTTTTTTCACATCTCCGCTTGCATATTACATTCATTTGTCCCACAAAGATCCCTTTATACCGAATGATCACTTTCGGCACTATCATTTAATCCAATTTCATTTTTCACATCATCCCCCAACATACTACACTTGCTCATTCTGTAAGATCTCTTTTAAAAAAGGCTTATAGTATATATTTCATATACATTTGTTTTACTCAAAAGTAATTTAAAAAAATCATATTACCATAGTTATTTATTTATTTATTATTTATTTCAAAAAAGAATTAAAATCCATCTACAACTCTACTTTATCTTCTTTTTTTTTACTTTTTAATAAGATAATTATATAAAAAACAAAGGAGAATTCAAAATAAATTCTACTTGATAAACTTATAAATACCATCTCTTTTAACATAGAAGGGTTGATTGGTTTTTTGTTTAAGATCTAGAAGGATAAGGAATAGCGATTTGAAAACTTCTCTAATCCGGCAACACCACTCGTCTTTTTCAAAGCTTCTACATATCAGATTCTCTTTGTCAACTTCTCCTCTTTGTCAGAACTTTTACATCTCAACTTTTGTTCTTTTCTTAAGAGAATTCTCCCACTATTTATAGGTGAAAAAAAATAATGACAATAAATGAGGTTATCATATTCACTCATACGAGAATTTCAATATCTCAATATCTTAATTTATATTAAAAAATATATAAATAAAATTTAATGATATATTTAATATATATATATATATAAACTTTAAATATATATTTAAAATAAAATAGATAATATTTCATTATTTACATTTACATTTATTTATATCTCTCTATATATATATATATAATTTATCAACTATTATTCTTGTATTACCCATGTATAGACTCAAATTTGTGTCGTGGTGTGAGGCTATAAATACCTAAGCCTGAGTTGACTATAAACACTTAAGTCTCATTCTTATATACTATTTCACTCTCATATCACTTATCATCACGACTCAAACTTGTAAACATGTGACACAATATGGGGCTATAAATACTTAGTCCCTAGTTGATTATAAACAACAAGGATCATTATTATATATTATTATACACTTATATCACTAACCGAGGGAAATAAAATTTCACATAAATTTCTATAATCATTTCATAATATTTAAATAACAGACACATTTGATTATGAACTAATATAGTTTGAACAATTTTATTTAAATATAATGATATATTACATCATTATCTTTGTAAAGTATTGATGCGTTTCCGATTGACATGCTAAAAGATAAGATTTATTTACCTATATTGATTATGAATAATTAAGGTTCGAGTCTTACTAATTGTCACTTTTAATAATAATTGTTGTCACTTAATCATTCAAAACCTAAGGCAGAGTACCTATCGTGCAGCTAGTTCTTTGGAAAGTATCTACGATTTTAATTTATTAATACTGTACTCCTAGAAAACTGGTAACGACTTAGTAGTAACTATCCCTTAACCCTAATATTTATCTTATCATGCAATTAATCAATCATCCATCAATAATCTTGATGCGTTGGTGATCCCAACCACACATACCACATAAGTAATTAACATGCAAGAGTATCAAATAGACATGTGTTCTGATGTATGTTTTATAGTTTCTACATGTTGATTGACCTATCTTCGAGTATTTTAGATATATCTTGGTCTAGAATGCAATTATGTGTTGTATCTTGCTTGTGTACCACATCTGAGTTACTTGATAAATCACCCTATTTTAATGATGACCCTACTCATGTTTCGAGTTAAAGGTATCCATGAAAACTTGTGTCACTCAAAAATTCATGCCACTCACCCTAACGCCGGCATAGAGAACAAACTCAACCTCATTAGATGACTCTAACAAACATGGTGATCTATAAGTTATTTTACCTAATATTGCAAACCTTAATGCATTTTATCCTAAATTATGACATGTTAAACTAAACAGGTTATGATTAGACCATGGTTAGGAATTGTCTATAACCATTCATTTAGTTTAAAAGAGCAAGCAGATAATTTAGTCATAGTAGGTGACAGCATCCCATCCTGGGGTATTTATAGTAGGTGAAATGAGTGATTTTCTCTTGGATTTCTGATGTGGGACAGCATCCTAGGGTTTGGGATGCCCATCCCGAGTCCAAGATGCCCGTCCTGGTGCTTTGACTGGGTCGGGAGGCCCGTCCCGAACTCAAAAAGTTTGAAAGTTGAATTTTTATCCCAATGTTTGCTGTTTTCTTGCACATTTCACCTAAAACTTCCCAAATAACTTATTCTCCGAAAATGTGTTAATATCAATCAATTAAGATCGATTTGGTTTTCATTTTGCCTTAATTTGTGCCTAAAAATATGCTAAAAAAGTGATATGATTTGTGCATATCATATAACCCCACACTTAGCTTTTTGCTTGTCTTCAAGCAAAACCTATATGAAATTAGTGAATGCTAAATCATAGGTGCAATCACACAAGGGTCTTAGCAAATATTTCTTGCAAAATTTCTCACTGAGTAAAATGATTCAGAAAATAGACATGAACTGATCAAGTTGCTATGCAAAGGTCTCAAATGTCCGGTAAATGTGTCATAACCATGTAGCTAAAACAGTTCAATAACCTGATTGAACTCTACGCTTAGTCATAAGGTTTTCCTGAGGTGTAGTGTGTGAACTGGTCTAGACTAGATTGTCAACTCAAAATAAACTTTCCTAAACCGTTACCACAAAATAATTCGATCAGTTTTCGAATATAATAGCAAAACAAACGACCTTCCGGGTTCCGAGCTTTGGTGCCAATGCTTTCTAGTTACGATTCCCAATAAAAAGAATACACTAGGTGTATTTTTGAATTGATTTTCCAGGGTATTTTTGTGTTTGCTTTCACACATCAACTTTGACCACCCAAGTATCGACCCCACTCCGACGACTCCCAGATCTACCCAACCTTAGGGCATCAGGCATTAAATTCCTTTCAGAAGGGGTGCTCGAGTAGTAAAGGACGCTCACAAACTACGCCTTTTCTACTTTTATGCTTTTACACATTCAGCTCAAAATATCTTCTAGTCATTCAAGTTGCTAACATATTCTCGACCAGTCTAATATTATTCAGCTTTGGTTTGAAAAGATATTAGCTTGATTTTTCTAATCCAAACTAAGTTGTGCTCAAGAAAATCAGGAATTCCCTACTTTTAAGTGATGAATTCAATAGAGTTATCAAATTGTTTCCTAATGGTCCTAACACTTTACTAAACATATATCACAGATATAAGCAGTTCTTCAATCAATCAATACTGATTTTGCAGTCTGAAAGAGTGAAAAATTTTGAAATTTTTTTTGAAGGGTGCAATTTCAGTGAAATGTATGGAAAAACATGCAAATTTTTACTTGAGTGTATTGTGCACTACTATCCCACACTTAAGATTAACACTGTCCTCAGTGTTCATGCATATCCTATCACCCCACACTTATTTGAAAAATAATAAATAAAAAAACACAACAAGAAATAAAAATAACAATGTTGTTATATCATATACATCAAAGATTGTCATACAGAGAGATATATGTCATACAATCCAGACTATCATATAATGATGTAAATAACTAGGGAAGAAGAGAAAAGAAAAGAAACGAAACTAAGAACTCGGATCATCATCTGGCACAAAGAAGTAAACTTCATTGTCGTCCCGGTTGCTAGCATAATGCTGATACATCTCCTCTAGGTGGCAGCTGTTTCTACTAACCTTGTCATCTAGCATCATCAGTTGCCTCTGCATTATTTGCTATATCCATGCTATACCTGGCTTACATATCTGCCAACCCTTGTGTCATGTGCTGCTCGAATGTGGTGCGTGGTACATAAGTCGGGGCCAGAGGTATCTGTTGCGTGGCTGGTCCTGATGCCGATGACTCCCCTGGCTACTCGGTGTGGATGGAGTATCTTCCTTCTGCATCTCGTACTACCATCCCCATGTTCCGTAGAACAGTCAAGTCAGTGGGAATGGTTGTCAGAGCTATCTGGGTCAACTCCGAACCCTCGATATTTATCTCTAGGTAGTGGGCTATCCGGGTGATGAATGGCTCGAGCCCCAAACATTGCTTCCTGGTGTCTATCGTGAACCCCCGCATGACGACGATAATGAGTCTGGCCATCTCCACAGTGATGCCTCTGTGCATGTGGCCAGAAGAAATGTCTCCATCTAGGTGACATTCCCTGGAGCAGTTCGCCGCTCTGATAGCTTATGGGTTGCGATGGTATGTAAATATCGAAGGGCTGGAAGAATACCTGTAGCTTTCATGAAGCCGTGCTGATAGGGGACTCCAATCATACAGATCTGGGCCCAGGCGGTGGACACATCAGTGGAAGTGAAATCTCGCATGACCATCAAGTAGGTGGAGGTCTCCAGCTCCTCCTGCTGCCAGACACCGAGTGCTATGCCGAACTCGGCCATGCTTGATGGTCTATTCCACCAAGTTAGAATGTAACCTGCTCACGCTGGAATGTAAAAGAGGCATAGAACTCACATACCAGCTCAAAGTAAGTAGGCTCGGTGATGATGAAGACTCGCTTGTAGGGTAGGATGTCGAGCATGCGCCGAATCTCTTGCTCTACTCCAAGTGTCCTGACTGTAGTCCAGTCCAACGTCTTGCCTGCTAGAATACTGAGGCCAATCAACCACTGGCTCCTCTCATGATAAGACGGGACAGTAGGGAAGAGTGTGAAAGGGTGTGTCACAGCTGTGACAGTCATGGATGGAGTGCCACGTGTACGTTTAGGAGCCATTTGAGAAATTTGAACTTTTTATGAAAAATTCAAATTTGGCGGGAAAATTCAAGAATTGACGGGAAAAAAATTTAAATTCGAATTCTGAAAGCTAATTAACATGCAAGAGTATCAAATAGACATGTGTTTTGATGTATGTTTTATATTTTCTACATGTTGATTGACCTATCTTCGAGTATTTTAGATATATCTTGGTCTAGAATGCAAATATGTATTGTATCTTGCTTGTGTACCATATCTGAGTTACCTGATAAATCATCCTACCTTAATGATGACTCTACTCACGGTTAGAGTTAAAGGTATCCATGAAAACCTGTGTCACTCAAGAATTCCTGCCACTCACCCTAACGCCGGCATAGAGAACAAACTCAGTCTCATTAGATTACTCAAACAAACATGGTGATATGTAAGTTATTTTACCTAATATGGAAGACCTTAATGCATTTTATCTTAAATTAAGGCATGTTAAATTAAACAGGTTATGATTATATCATGGTTAGGAATTGTCTATAACCGTTCATTTAGTTTAAAAGAGCAAGCAGATAATTCAGTTATAATGTAAATTTAGCAGGTGACCTTTCAGAAAAATGAATATCACTTCAACATGCAAAACATATATAATAGAGCAATCATAATTTGGTATTCAAATTAGTATTTAGACGACCACAACATAAAGTATAGAGAGAGGATCTAAGAAACCACCATCATAAAGTATTCACCCTTTATCAGGTCCGCCGGTGGAGCGACTACTTGTATACCCTAGGTTGCTCGAACTGACTCTGAAAAGCAGAACCTTCGGGGAACGCTTCCTTAGACTAGTAGCGATTGTTTTATCTTACATCCTGGGCTTAAGCAATACCCTATTGACTAGCTCTTCGCTCACCTAATGCCCTCTTAGGATCTCCTAACAAAATCCCGAGAATTTTATGAATACCAAAGACGAACCCTATCTAATCGAATTTTAAGAATATGAGATAAACACTCAGGGAACATAGAAAACGAGGAGCTCTTATATTGCTAACTACTTGTGTGAGTGTAGAAAGATGCACTTGAATCACTAAATGACTTATATCGAGTGTAAAAATATACACTTGAAGTCACTAGATGACTCAGATCGAGTGATGAGGGATGATTACAACTGAGGAAGGCCTGGGGTATTTATAGTAGGTGAAATGAGTGATTTTCTCTTGGATGTCCTATCTGGGATAGCATCATGTGGATCGGGATGCCCGTCCTGAGGCTGGGATGCCCGTCCCGGCTGTTTGACTTAGTCGGGATGCCCATCCCGAACTCAAAAAGTTTGAAAATTGCGTTTTTGCCCCAATATTTGTTGTTTTCTTGCACATTTCACCTGAAACTTTCAAAATCACAAATTTTGCAAAAATATGTTAATATCAATCAATTAAGATCGATTTGGTTCTCATTTTGCCTTAGTTTGTGCATAAAAACATGCTAAAAAGTTATATGATATGTGCATATCAAGTATTATAACAAATTTCTAAAGATAAAACACTTTTTTATCTCATTTAGATATTAATTTAATCAAATAGATTCATAATTTACTTCATGAATTAATATATTTGAAAATTAAAGCTTTTGTTTAAGATAGTTTCAATTAGGGATAAGAATTTAGTAGTAGTAGTTTGTAAGAGACACATAATGCATACGTCATTGTGTTTGAGAGGAAAATGGGCATAAATGATTATCAAACTATATATGTTTTGTGACATTGGTCCCTAAATTATATTTTTGGTGGAATTTATTCTTGAACTATAAAAAATTGGGATATTAGTCATTCTGTAAAAGATTAGGTTAAATAATCCGTTAAGTAAAAAAAATCCAAGGATATTTACGTCACTACACTATTTAAATATATTTAATAATAGGTAGATTGACATAAATAGTCCCCAAACTATAAATATTTGGTGACATTGGTCCCCAGATTATAAAAATATTATGAATTTGGTATTTTTTTTAAAAACACAAAATATTTATGTCATTATAATATTTAAATATATAATATATATACATATAATATCATTTTCATCTTCTTCCTCCTCATTCTTCTCTTTCCGTTTCGCTTTCTTTATTTTCGTTTCCAACAAATAAAAAGTTCTGAGAAAATTAATTGATATAAATAATAATAAAATTAGATGAAGATTTTTTTTTATTTTCATAAAAAAAAAGGGTAAACTATCTCATATGCACCTCTTAAAGGTCAAAATCCAGCTTTTGCACCTCAAAGATTTTTTGTACATAAAATGCCCTTAACGTTTCAAAACGTCCCACTACATGCACCTCTGTTAAGTCAAACCGTTAGTGACTCAATTTTGCTGTTAGTCAACATTTTTCCACTGTTGGGCACTGTTACGGGCAGGGGCATTTTTGTCCAACCTGCCCAAATAATTTTAGCAATTGTTTTTTAAAAATTTTCCCCAATGTCGTTTTACCCATTCCATCGTCATTTTCCCCATTCCATCGTCGTTTCCCATCCCATTCGATCCAACTTCTGTTTGAACCCAACTTGTTCTTCATGTTCAAAATCCGAAATATTTTCTTCTTCTTCAAAGAACCCAACGCAAGCAATACTGATTCTCACCCCAAAAATTTGTCCAAAACTTGTTCATTTTGCTGAAATTGTGTGTGCGGCTTCAGAAATTTCATCAAGGGGCAAGTGAAATTTCATATACCCAACTCTTTTCAAACTCGAATTTCAGTTCGAAGTTGTCTTTGAAATGGCTCAAAGGTACAATGAGTGGGTAATAAGGCGAAGCAAGAACAACTACATTGATCCGTACACGCTCTATGGTAAAGATTCGAATTTTTTCATGTTTTCGAGCAAAAGTTTGAATTTCCAGTTCATGTTTTGTGAAAAATTATTTCTTTCTTATTCTTCTGTACTGTGAATAAGTATTGAAATTGATATTTTGTTATGTGATTAAGTGTTTTAATGGAGGTTTTGTACTGTATTTTAGTGTATTAATAGATTTTGATGTTGTCTTTTTGCTGCATGCATGAGGGTTTTTACTGTAGTGAGATACAAAATGGAGTGTTAATTCTGTACTTAATGTTTAATTGAAGTGTTGAGTCTGAACATGAATGTTATGTTTGTATTCAACTTGCACATTGTGATGATGATAACTTTACTTTTAAATTGAAGTTTTGTTATATGATTAAGTGTTTTAATGAAGGTTTTGTACTGTGTTTTAGTGTATTGTTAGATTTTTGTTGTGTTCTTCATGATATAAACTGAGGATTTTTACTGTGCCTAGATACAAAATAAAGTGTTAATTTTGTACTTGGTGTTTAATTAGAGTGTTATGTCTGAACATGAATGTTATGTTTGTATTAAACTTGCAGATTCTGATGATGACAATTTTACATTGAAATTCTATTTTGATGGTACATTATGGGAGGAGAACGGGTATAGGAACTATAAGAATGGGACTTGGAAGTACATAGATTATTGTGTGAAGGATAAGATGAGCATGTTGGAGATTAATTTGATGCTGAAACTTTTGAAAAGAGATAAAGATTATATGATTTACTACTACCTAGAACTAGTTGGGGATTTTAAAACATGGCTCAAGTTAGTTACTAAGGATGAGGATATAGTGGCCATGTGTGAATGGATACCTAGGTTTAAGGTCATAGAATTTTACACAGAGGTAAGAGACAGAGAAACTATAGTTCAGTTTTTGAAAAGACAGCCTGAGTTCATAATTGAAAAGCCTAAGAGCAGTGTTGTGATTGAGGAGCTTGAATGTAAGACCTCTGTGAAAACACAAAAGAGGAAAGTCAATGCAAGGAAACCTCTGTTATTGGAATGGAAAAGAGATGATAATGATGTCCAGGCTGAAGTTGAGCCTACTGATGAACCTGTTGAAGCATTGGATGACGTTGACACTACTACTCACTCTGCAATGTCCACTGGTGTGCACAATGCTGCTCATGAACGTGCTTATGAACCGGCTGATGAACTTGTTGAAGAACCTGCTCATGAACCAGCTCATGAACCTGCTCACGAACAATCATTCAACACAAATGAACCTGCTGATGAACTTGCACAAACCACAGATGAACCTGCTGATGAACCTGCTGATGAACCTGCTCAAAATGTTGAGGTGCAGGAGGCTGTTGTTAATGATGATGCTGATGATGGTCATAGTGATGATAGTGATGATGTTGATGATGAAGAAGAACACTTAACTGATCATGATCATGATGATGATGATGATGCTGATGATGATGCTGATGCTGATGATGATGCTGCTGCTGATGATGTTGCTGATGATGGTCACATGTTTGATAGAACTACTGAACAAACTGCAGAAGGAGGATTAGAAACAGAGCAGAATTGGGATAATGAAAACGAGGATGAGTATGTTGAGGACATTGATGACACTGTTATGGTAGACAATCTACAAAGCTGTGATGATGAGTCAAATAGTGACAGAGATGACCTACGATGTAGGTATGTATACTTTGAATCTGAAAAGAATATGGAAAGACCAACGTTTGAACTCGGGATGAGATTTACTAGGAAGACTAAGTTTCAAGATGAAGTCAAAAATTACTGCATTAATGAAGGAAAAGTATGTAGGTTTAGGCCTTCAGAGCCCAAGAGAGTAAGGGCTGTCTGCAAAACAAAGGAATGCAAGTGGTTCATTTTTGCTTCTATCAAACATCTGACCAATACCAATGATTTGATAGTGAAGACAATGAACTTGACACACAATAACTGTAATCATCAATGGAAAACAAGTTCATTATAGCTAAGTGGGTTGCAAGTCGGTATTCAGAAAGAATAAAGGTTAATCCAAGTATTCCTGCAACTTTAATAAGGCAAAACATTGATGAGGAATACAAGGCAAAAATGTCAAGGAGAGCAGCTTATAATGCAAAGAGAATAGCTCGGAAGTTGATAATTGAGGATTTTTCTGAGCAGTACAAAAGGCTATGGGACTACCGGGCTGAGTTACTTCAAACTCGCCCAAGTTCCACGGTAGAAATAGAACATGAAAATTTCAGGGAATAGGGTAGACAACCTCGGTTTAAGAGGTTGTACATTTGTCTGCATCCTTTGAAGAAGGGTTTTCTAGACCACTGTAGACCCTTCATAGGGGTAGATGGCTGCCACCTTAGAGGTTGTTATAAAGGTCAGCTACTTATAGCTGTTGGGATGGATGGTAACAATGGGTGGTGGCCCATTGCATGGGCAGTTGTCGAGAAAGAAGCAACCGAACAATGGTGATGGTTCTTCAACTTATTAGCATCTGACTTGGAAATTCAAGATCACCAAGGTTTTGGATACACCTTCATTTCAGATAGACATAAGGTATATTTGTTTTTTTAAAGTTTCCAAGTACAGAATAACAGTATGATTCTAAGACTTTATTTCTTTTAACTTATTTTGTAGGGATTAGATGCTGCACTAGCGGATGTATTGCCTATGTGTGAACATAGGTACTGTGTTCAACACATGTACAACAACTTCAAGAAGGAACACCGAGGAAAGATTCTCAAGGATATGTTGTGGAAGATTGCAACAAGTACAAACACACATCTGTATGAAAGAGCATTGAGGGAGTTGGAGATGTATAATGAAGTAGCTTGGAGATGAATTGTTAATGGACCAAAATTGGAGCATTGGGTGAAGGCTTTTTTCCCCAAATATGTAAGGTCAGATATGTTGTGCAGTAATTTATGTGAATCTTTTAATGCTTTCATATTAGAGGCTAGGCAGAAACTAATTATTTCCATGATGGAGAGCATTAGGAGTAGTGTGTGCCCAATGATTATCATTGATGGAGAGGATAGTTAGGAGGAGAAATAAGATGAGAAGAGAATCGAGGGGTAGTGTGTGCCCAATGATTAGAAGCAAAATTGAGGAGTCTGTGATTTTTTCAAGATCTTGGAAACCAATTTGGAATGGTCGTCATGGTTTCCAAGTCATGGGACCAAATGAGCAGCAGTTTGTAGTTGATCTACAAAAAGATTGGTGTAGTTGTGAGTATTGGTCTTTAACGGGAATCCCTTGTGTTCATTCCATAGCATCATTACATAAAAAAGGGTTAGATCCTCATAACAAAATCGATAGTTGTTACAAGGTAGACACGTACGTGACTTTGTATGATAACTTGCTTATGCCAATCAACGGCAAGGATATGTGGCCTACAGGTGAGGGTGTTTTGCTTGACCCTCCTATTTCATACAAACAACCTGGAAGGCCAAAGAAGGCAAGGAAGAGGCAGATTGATGAAAATCAAGACGGAAGAAGAATAAGGAAGGGGTATATGGCTACTTGTAGACATTGAAAGGAGGTTTGGCACAACAGAAGAAGCTGTCCTCAACTACGGAATGAGAATTCTCAACCTCAAGAACAAAAAAGGAAAAGGAGAAGAGTTGTAAGTTTCATACCTATTACTTATATGTGGTAATGATTCTATTCTATTTGTTTTTTTTAATCTCATCTAGTTCTCTTTGTGATGTTCATGGACAGGATGAACAAGCTGGTCCTTCCACTACTGCTAAAGCACCTGCTGAAGAACCAAATCAAGCACCGGTTGAACCTGCTGCACCTACTGACCTGCTGCTACACCTGCTGGTCAAGCATATTCTGCTGAAGCTGCTGTTGAGCCTGCTGATGCATCTGCTACTATTGCACATGTACATGGCCAAGAAGAAACAAATCTTGTTCGATATGAAAGAAGCATAAATGTTGATTTAAAAAATGTTAAAACAATTGCTGTTGATAGTGGATCTGGTAATGGAAGAGGGGGGGGGGAAGAGGAAGATGGAGAGGGAGGGGAAGGGAAAGAGGGAGAAGAGGAAGAGGGAAAAGAATTGGGAGAAGATAAGTTTGATGTATAGTAGGGAACATTTGAACAAGTATTGTATTATATTGATGTTGTTGTTGTGTGAGGGAATCTTTAGTGGGGACTATGTTTTGTCTTTATGTCAGTCACTTTGTGTTATGACGGATGTAAGAAAGATAACAAAAATAAAGAAATGACACACAGATTTAACGTGGTTCACCAACAATGTGTTGGCTACGTCCACCTAACAGAAAAGGGGAGAGTTTTTACTGATTTAGGAGAGAGATTACAGAGGTGTTGTATAGGTGACTACCACACAATGAATGCCTTACAAATGAACCTATTTATAGGAAAGATGGCAGCCACCTCGGCCACCTTCCCAATTTAAAAACAGAATATTTGACTAACTTCCTAATCCAATGAGAAGTAACAGAATGTTTGACTAATTCAAGGCATTCGTTAGTCAAACTTCCTAAACTTAAGGAGAAGTAACAGAATGTTTGACTAATTCAAACTTCCTAAACTTAAGGAGAAGTAACAGAATGTTTGACTAATTCAAGGCAGTCTAACAAATCTCCACCTTGACTTGAATTCTCTCACAATTTACCAGATGCACCTCCTTGGTGCCAGATGTATCCGCTCCCCTCTCTTCTGCCATTTAGCAGCTTTTGATATTTAGCAAGTCCAAACAGTGTTGGAACTTGCTCTGTAGAACTGGCTTGGTGAACATGTCAGCAGGATTGTCAGCTGTGCCCACTTTCTTCACCCCTTCTCCATAGCCCACGAATATTCCCTTTTTAGCCCTTGGCTCCAGGTTACCCTCATTGACATGATAGTAAGCTGTACAACAAAAACCTCTCAGATTTGAGTGATCAGCAGGCTTCCCTGTCCACACCTTAAAAGGTATTTTATAGTTGATGCCTGTGTGTGGTCCCTGATTTGTTATGTAGCATGCCGTTGTAACTACTTCTGCCCAAAAACGTCTAGTTAGACCAGCGTTAGAGAGCATGCACCTCGCTCTCTCCAGAAGTGTCTGGTTCATGCGCTCAGCTGCACCATTCTGCTGTGATGTATCCCTGATTTTGCGATGTCGAGCAATCCCCTCATCCTTGCAAAACACATCGAACTCATACGAACAGAATTCCAAACCATTATCAGTTCGCAGCCTCTTAATATTCTTCCTAGTTTGATTCTCCACTAGCGTCTTCCACTGCCTGAAGTTCTTGAACGCTTCACTTTTATGTTTCATCATGATTACCCAAGTCATCCTTGAGTAATCATCGATTATAGACATAAAAAATCTGTGACCGCCTAAAGACTCAACGCGAGACGGACCCCAGCAGTCTAAGTGGATGTAATCCAACGTGCCCTTTGTTCGGTGAACCGCCTTTGGGAACTTGCTGCGATGTAGCTTCCCAAAGACACAATGCTCACAAAACTCAAGGCTCTTGATCTTGTGACCACCAAGAAGATCTTCCTTTGACAGAATCTGCAACCCTCTTTCACCCATGTGACCAAGTCTCATATGCCATAATTTGGTCAAATCATCCCGGTGAACCTCAGATGACGCAACAGTTGCAGAACCAGCAACTATTGAACATTGAAACAAATACAAAGTTCCTTGTTTGACGCCCTTAAGTATCACATTAGAGCCCCTGCAAATATGTATAACTCCACCTTCACCCTTGAAGCTGAACCCCTTACTATCCAGCAAGCTCAGGGATATCAGATTCTTCGTCATTAGTGGAACATGTCTGACATTGTGCAATGTGCAGAATTTACCATCATGCGTCCGAATCTTGATCGAGCCTATTCCAACCGCCTTGCATACCGAGCTATTTTCCAAAGAGACATTTCCCCCGTCTATCTGCTCATAGGTTGAAAACCACTCTCTCCTTGGACATATATGGTAGGACGCCCCAGAGTCAAGGACCCACACATCAGCATGATGCGTGTGTTCGTCTGCAACTAGAGCGATGTCCTCTTCGGAATTGGTGCCATCCACTGCTACCGTAGCAGATCCAGATCCAGGTTTCTGCTCCAGCGGTTGCTTTCTCTTCTTCGGGCATTCATTCTTTCAATGCCCTGTCTCCTTGCAGTAGTTACAAATATCATTTGCTTTTGGACCCTTGGAACCCGACTTCTTCTTGCCCAGTTGTCCATGTCCCTTGCTTCCACTGGCTATCAATCCAGCGGCCTGATTGTCTGTCCCTGCTCCGGTAGCCTTATGGAGAGATGACCTGACATCTTCCAGAGACACGGTATCTTTCCCAACAATGAAAGATTGTACGAAATTCTCATACGAAAATGGTAGTGAAACCAACAGAATTAAGGCAGCATCTTCATCCTCTACCTTAACATCAATATTACGCAATTCTAAAAGAATTGTATTTAATTGATCCAGATGGTCTCTAAGAAGTGTACCTTCCTGCATTCGCAGACCGAACAGACGTTGCTTCAGAAGCAACTTGTTGGTTAAAGACTTTGTCATGTATAGACTTTCCACCTTCAACCACAAACCAGCGGCAGTTTCTTCATCTGCGACCTCAGTGATGACATCATCTGCAAGACACAACATGATAGTCGAATGTGCCTTCTCCTCCAAGGCAGCCAACTCAGCATTGTCAGCCTTGACTTCCTTTGATAATGGCATCCATAAGCCTTGTTATTTCAACAAAGCTCGCATCTTGATCTGCCATAAACTAAAGTTGTTCCTCCCCGTGAATTTGTCAATCTTTACTTTCAACGCAAACATCTTTCTCACCAGATTACAAACCTCAATTACCCGAGCTCTGATACCAGTTTGTTATGACGGATGTAAGAAAGATAACAAAAATAAAGAAATGACACACAGATTTAACGTGGTTCACCAACAATGTGTTGGCTACGTCCACCTAACAGAAGAGGGGAGAGTTTTTACTGATTTAGGAGAGAGATTACAGAGGTGTTGTATAGGTGACTACCACACAATGAATGACTTACAAATGAACCTATTTATAGGAAAGATGGTAGCCACCTTGGCCACCTTCCCAATTTAAAAACAGAATATTTGACTAACTTCCTAATCCCAAGGAGAAGTAACAGAATGTTTGACTAACTTCCTAAACTTAAGGAGAAGTAACATAATGTTTGACTAATTCAAGGCATTCGTTAGTCAAACTTCCTAAACTTAAGGAGAAGTAACAGAATGTTTGACTAATTCAAGGCATTCGTTAGTCAAACTTCCTAAACTTAAGGAGAAGTAACAGAATGTTTGACTAATTCAAACTTCCTAAACTTAAGGAGAAGTAACATAATGTTTGACTAATTCAAGGTATTCTAACACTTTGTTCACTAGTTGTAATAGAATTGGAGTGGTTATGACATTTTAATTGGCACTTTTTGTTTGTTGACTAGTTGTAATGAAATTGGAGTTGTTGCACTTGTTTGTTGACAAGTTGTGGAATTGGAGTTGTTATGACATTTGAATTGACACTGGAATTACTGCAATTGTACATGTTTTGGAAAATGTTAAATGAGTACATTTACTTCCACAACAATTGTACATTTACTTCCATCTGCTACCACTTACAAAAAACACAACAAAGAATTCCTAATTTTAACTACCAAAAATAAGTTCAAATACTAGTTACATAAAACACATCAAAACCCCTAATTTTAATTTCTAGGAAAATGTTTCAGATCCTTTGCCCTAACACTACAATCCACCAAAACACCATTGTAAATATGCATAAACTCCAGCTCAACGGCGTCAATACACCAAAAACCCAACACCAACAGTGCAATCTTTCACTCTGTTTCTTAATAACCCCATTTCTTGATCTCATCCTATAATTCTCGTCATTTAATTTGACAATTGCTGCCTTTTGTTCTTCAATTTCTTCTTCCATTACACGAATTCATCAAAGCAATCCAGGCATAACCTCAATAGATCGTTTGCACATTTCTGGATCTATCCATTCAAAATACCCGCATCTTTTACCATCTTCCTTTGTGAGCAATTGTAACCTATTACTTCAAACAAACCTATCCATATCAGATAGAAAACCATTTCAAATCTTACCTCTTCACCGATGCAGATAGCAAATCGCCTTGAAGGATTTCTCTTCGTCCAAGAGGTCTTCAATACACTTCGGTTTCAACACTTACACATGGGTAATAATAGATTGTTGTTCATGGGTGTTCTTGATTTGGATTCAATCTGCTACTTTCAGAAACCCTTCTCGTTCTCGTCGGCACGGTAGAATGGGCAAGTTCCAATTTTATTTTTTTTAGAATCAAATGGCTAGAAATTTTATCCTTTTTAAAGCTGTTGAGATGGAAAACGACGATGGAATGGGTAAAACCACATTGGAAAAAAATTTAAAAAAAATTGCGAAAATTATTTGGGCAGGTTGGACAAAAATGTCCCTGCCTGTAACAGTACCCAACAGTGAAAAACTGTTGACTAGCGGAAAAATTGAGTCACTAACGGTTTGACTTAATAGATGTGTATGTAGTGGGACGTTTTGAAACGTTAAGGACACTCTATGTACAAAAAATCTTTGATGTGCAAAAGCTGAATTTTGAAGAGGTGCATTTGGGATAGTTTACCCTAAAAAAACATAAAGAATAAGAAAAGGTAAAAATAAAGAAAACATATATATAAATGATATTAATATATTATTTGAAAATATATGTATATATATATTATTTATAATATTAAATATATTTAAATAGTGTAATGATATAAATATCTTTGAAGTTTTTTTACTAAGAATTTTTAACAAAATTATCAATGTCGTAATTATTTTTATAGTTTGAAGATCAATTTTCCCAAAAACTTAATTTAGGGACCAATATCACCAAACATTTATAATTTGAGTACTATTTATGTCAATCTATCTATTATTAAATATATTTAAAAGGTGCAGTGACATAAATATCCTTAAAAACGTTTTTTACTTAAGGAAATGACCAATGTCACAATTGTTTTATAACTCGGGGACCCATTTTACTAAAAAAATAATTTGGAGAGCAATGTCACTATATCTCTATAGTTTGAGGACTATTTATGATAATTTGTCTGATTGAGATTGTATTTGGATATCAATTTTTTAATTTTTTTAGTTGTCTAATATATAATCGGTATGTGTACCTCCTCTTCTTTTTTGTAAAATTTATATTATGAAACAAATAACTTAGATTTATGTGTATGTCATATATTATAACCTATTAAATAAAAAAAATAATTTTTTTTTTAAAAAAAATCAACTTAATTAAAGACATGAAAATTGGAATCCAAATTCAATAATTTTTTTAATTTGTTATTATTATTATTATGTATAATAATAAAAATGGTTACTGGACCCAATAAAAAAAATCAGTTTTTGTCACAATTTTACAATTAATTTAATCGCCCAAAAGTTTTTTAAAATATATTTTTAGTAAAAACATATTTTGATATATATATATTGAGAGATTATCCATCAGAGAGTAACACTTGGCACCATAGTAGCCAATGATTGTCATCCTCTCAACTATAAATACAGAGTCAAATTCTCTTTTAAAAAATGAACAGAGAGCTAAGATGTAAAAAGTCTAAAAAATCATTTTCTAATTTATAAATACCAAAGACAAATTACTTTTTTCATTTAAGTGCTCTAAGTAAAAGCAATGTAAAAACCTTCTGCTCCGATAGTTAATAGAGATAGTTTTTAATCATCATTCCTATTTAAAACCCTTATTCTAATTTCTTAAAATTTTGAACAATGGTCAACAACTGGAGGTATTATACGAGGAAAGAATTGGAGGAAAATTCATCGTCAAGAAGGGAAGGAAACTCAGGTGATAGAAGTATACAGAAACTCTGTCAAAATCCATTCCAAAAATATCAAAGGTCTCTGAAGAAAAATCCAAAAGTCTTCGGAAGAAATCCCTTAAAGTTGGATCCAATCCGAGATCAGCCCAAAACGCCCCTCAGATAAATCAGAATCCATTGGATCGAGATCAAACATAAAAAGACCCTCGTGCCCACTACGGATCGAATCAGCGGATGAATAGAAATAAAGCCCAAAAAGAAATTATTGTAATTATATTAGGTGTAACTCATTTTCTTGTAATTTTCAATTTTTAGGAAATATACAAGAAAGAAAATTTGTTCACAAATGGGCACTCCCAGTGAGACCGTTTCTATCGTTCATCTCTTTCCGTCAAAAACGTCAATGGAGTCAAAAGAGAACGTCAGAAAATTCGCAAACGACAGCGTCAACATCAGAAAATCCGCACACGTGGGCATCAACATCAACTTCAAAAAATTCGCAGATGAGGGCGTCAACATCAAAAAATTTACAGACGACGGCGTCAGCATCAGAAAAGTCAATTCAAAGAACGTTGTATCACTGCACGAGGTTAAACTACATTGTTACTCCTTAATAAGAGTATAATTTATTTACCATTGATGAAGGCTTCTTGACACGAGTACAAAACTATCTACAACTAACGAAAATGCTCCTTGAAATGACTATAAATTGTCTACATGATAAAATGATAAAGGAAAAGTCTTCCAAGACGCATGAGGTTAAACTACACGTAGAGCTGTTAACGAGCCGAACTGTTCGCGAACAAAGCTCGTTCGAGCTCGTTTATACTCGGTTCAAGCTCGTTTATTTATTAAACAAACAAACACCGAACAAAATTTTAAGCTCGATTACATTTCAAGCTTATTCAAACATTGTTCGCGAACATACAGAGCGTTCGCGAACAAATTATAAATATTTATATATATTATTAAAAATAATATTTAATATTTAAATTACAAATTTTTTAAAATTTTTTTTCTAATTTCTAGAGATAATTCAACTTCTCCCAACATTCATCAAAATGCTAAAGCAATTTATTTCTCTCATAACCATAAAAAGACTTTTGAGTTCTAACTCAATCAACTTTCTTTCTATACAAACCCTAAAAAGTTAATCGTTCTCTTTCCTTTACTTTCTCAAACTCCAAACTCAACTGAAAAAATAAGTTTAAATGTAAGTATATTATTTATTTATTTTATTTTATTGAGATAATTAGATTATATTTGTTTGATATTTTAAATTTTAAAAATTATATTATTCTTCATCCCTATCAGATTTTATTTGAATTGTTATATATATTTGAAAGAGATAAGTAACCATGTTTATTCCATATTTTTGTTTTTATTTTATACATTATAAGAAAATATAGATAATAATAAGATATTTAATATTAAATAGAATAAATATGCTAATTTGTAGGTGAAATTTGAAATATTTATCTATTTAATTTTTTTTAATGAATTCTAAATTTTTAGGTTCAAATTTAAAATTTTGATTGTATTTAACTAATTTTATAATTATTATTTATTTATTTAAACATATATGTCAATACCATTCTCAAATTCATTTCAAGAATCTTCTTCATGTCGTGCTGTGGATGAAATAAACTCAGTAAGTATTGAGACATTAAATAATCATATTAATTTAGATGATATTGAAGACAATGGTAATGACAACATTCAAGAAAATATTGCATTTAAGCGAAAGAAAAGAAAAAGAAACAACAAGCTGTTGGAAAGAAATGGAAGAATGGACAGATGACAAAGGCTGCAAAATGGCAAGGTGTTCCTATTGCAAGGACTCATGGGCAGTGAATAAACACATCACTACCACTACATTCAATCGACATTTGAAGACTTGTTTGCAATGAAAATTAGCTCTTGGTCAAAATTCGACATTGAAACAACATGTTCTTTCATTTACTAAAACTGGATTAGATGAGGTAAGTTCTATTACTAACTTTACATATGATCATTCTAAAGTTAGAGAACTTGCTGCACATATGGTATTAGTTCATGAGTATCCTTTTTTGATGATGGAACATGTTTTGTTCAATAAGTTTATGAAAGCTGCTTCTCCATTTTAAAAAACAATTAGTCGTCATTGTGTGAAATAAGATTGTATGTTAGTTTATAATCAAGAAAAGAAAGAGTTGAAGACATTATTACATAAAGTTGATAAGATTAACATCACTACTGATTTGTGGAAAAGTGGACAAAGTATTCAATACATGGTTGTCACTGGACATTTTGTTGATTCTAACTGGGTATTACAAAAATGTGTATTGAGTTTTAAAAATGTCCCACCTCCACATACGGGTGTTATTGTTGCTGATGCACTTAGTAAATGTCTTCTTGATTGGGGAATTGAAAATAAATTGGCCTCTATTACTGTTGATAATGCGTCATACAATGATGTTTGTATTCGAAGATTGAAAAGCGATCTTTTATTGAGGAAAAGTTTGCCAATTGATGGAAAGTTATTTCATGTGAGATTTTGTGCTCATATTTTGAATTTGCTTGTTCAAGATGGACTTGGTGAAATTGGAAGTATAGTTGATGTTGTTCGGGATGGTATAAAGTACTTAAAGAATTCTGAGGCTCGAATTAATGAATTTGCTAAAATTGTGAAACAACTTCAATTGTCTAGTAAAAAGTTGATTTTGGATTGTCCTACTAGATGGAATGGAACATATTTGATGTTGGCAGATGCTTTAGAAGTTAAGGATGCTTTCTCTCGTTATCATGATATTGATCCTGGTTTTTGTTATGTTCCTAATAGCTATGATTGGATGAAAGTTGAAGAAGTAACCTAATATTTTGCTATTTTTCATGAAATTACCAATATGATATCTGGTTCTGAATATCCTACTTCGAATTTGTTTCTTCCAGAGCTTTATAGGATCAAAGAAATACTAAATGAAAAATCTTTGAGTCATTTTGATTATATGAGAGTCATGGCTGGAAAAATGGCTGCTAAATTTGATAAGTATTGGGGTGAATGTAACATGTTATTTTCTTTTAGTGCAAATTTGGATCCAAGGTATAAAATGAAACTTGTTGAGTTTGTTTTTCCTGTGCTTTATAAAGATTATTGGAGTGTTAACCCAGTCCCACATCTGAAGATAATGCTAGAGGTGACTAGCATATAAAGAGTTTCACTAACTCCATTAGTATGAGGCCTTTTGGGATGTTTCCCAAGAACAAAACCGTGAGGGCTTAAGGCCCAGAGCGGACAATATCATACTAATGTGGAGTTAAGTGGTGTAAGCCCAATCCTGTGGGTATATTCGGGCCCAACAAGTGGTATCAGAGCTTAAGGTTAATGGAATTGTTTGTAAGAGGTGTATGTGGAGACCCTCCTCATTTGTGAAGACCTAGCGATTAAGGGTGTCTTGTGCCGGGGTGCCTTGTGGGATCATTAGGGCCTAACAAGTTGTTGGGGTTTTCAACTCATGTCCCACATCTGAGTCTAGGGGAGGCCCACGAGTATGTGGTCCTTAGTTTGAGGGGAGGATTGTTGGAGTGTCAACACAGTCTCACATCTGAAGATAATGCTAGAGGTGACTAGCATATAAAGAGTTTCACTAACTCCATTAGTGTGAGGCCTTTTGGGATGTTGCACAAGAACAAAACCGTGAGGGTTTAAGGCCCAAAGCGGACAATATCATACTAATGTGGAGTTAAGTGGTGTAAGCCCAACTTTGTGGGTCAATTGAGTCAAGAACAAGGTTCAACAAGGGCAAGAATGGATAACAATCAGTCTGGCAGTGGTAGTTCTGAAGTTCATAGAATTGGAAGAAATGTTATTACTGGAAAGGCTAAATTTGATTTCTTTATCAGACAATCAGATTTTATTCAGCCTGTAAAATCAGATTTGGATATTTATCTTGAAGAAAATGTATATATATGTTGGTGGAGTAGATTATCTAAAATGGCATGTGATATATTATCTATTCCAATTACTATTGTGGCTTCAGAATCTGCTTTCAGTGCAGGAGGTAGAGGGATTGATAATCGTCGTGCATCAATGTCTATTGATACAGTTGAAATGATTTTATGTGCATCTGATTGGGTGCGTAATCTTCGTGGACTTAAAAAAGATAAGAAACAAGTTTGTTCTTTGTTTTTTTCTTCTCATTTAATTTGTATATATAAAAATATTCTTTATATATTTAACATTTTTTTTTGCAGACAGAGGATGATGAACAATCTTTTGAAAAATTTGTTTTATCTTAGTTTGAAAACAGGTTTGTTCTTTATTTTTTTTCTTCTCATTTAATTTGTATATATAAAAATAATGATTAATATATTTAAAAATATTTTTTATATATTTAACATTTTTTTTTTGTTACACCATAGGGGAAAAAATCAGAAAAAATAAGGACATAGCATTTTTTTTATTTTTTAGTTTTTATAAACCATTAGCTTCGGAAGGAATAGAAGCGGCGCTCTTCCTGACCAAACATTCTTACCCAATAAACTAATCAATACAACCTTCACTAATCATTCCCAGTTGAGCTCTTCCAGACCAAACATTCTTACCCAACAGACTCCTCCTATTCAACGAATTGAGCAGGAAGAGCCTCGATGAGCGCTTGCTTAACCCTGCCACTCAACGAACTACACACTCCCCTCATGGTCTCTTTCTTATACTCCCTACCCTATATTATGTATCCTATAGTGCACTCTTCATTTTTTTATTTTTGGTCTGATGAAAGAAATTGTTTTATCTTAGTTTGAAATTTAATCATTTTAATTATTATATTTAGATTTACTCTTTAAAAGAATCTTTTATTATTATTATTATTATTAAATAGTTAAATATTTAAATTCTATTTTTTTTTATAAATTTGAAATTTTGAAAAAACAAATTAATATTTAAATTCAAATTTAAATTTTAAATTTTTTTAAATTAATCGAGCGAACCCGAGCTCGAATTCGAATAATAAAAAAAATTAATCAAACAAATTCGAACAGTTTTTCCTGTTCGAAATGTTTAACGAGCGAACTCAATTATCCGATGTTCGGTTCGACTCGGCTCGTTAACAGCCCTAACTACACGTTACTCCTTAATACGAGTATAAACTATTTATCGTTGAAGAAAGCTCTTTGGCAGGAGTGTAAACTGTTTACAATGCTAAAATAATATGTAGGCAATTTAGATAAATTCTAAGTTCAGCCATAAGAAGAAAAAAATTTCAATGGAGCAATTTGTAGACACTTAAATTTAATTATATATTCAAATTATATAATTAAATCTTATTTTAATATTTTAATATAAATAAAAAAAAATATATATATATATATATATATAATATTTTATATAGAGAGTTTATCTCAGAGAGTGAAATTTGGCACCATAGTAGCTAAGTGATTGTCATCCTTTTAATTATAAATAGAGGGCCAAATTCCCTTGAAAAAATGAACAGAGAGTTGAGATGTAGAAGCTCTGAGGAAGGAAGCTTGAGCTGAGAGAAGTATACAGAAACTTTGTCAAAATCTATTCCGAGAAAATCAAAGGCCTCTGAAGAAAAATTCTTTGAAGTTGGATTCAGTCCGAGATCAGTCCAAAATACCCCTCGGATAAATCAGAATCTATTGGATCGAGATCAAGCCCAAAAAGACCCTCGAGTCCACTAGGGATAGATAGAAATAGAGCTAAAAAAATTATGGTAATTATATTACGTTTAACTCATTTTCTTGTAATTTGCCATTCACAGAAAATATACGAGAAAACAAATTTGTTCACACATACATTGCATTTTTATTGACAATATATATATATATATAGGGTAAACTATCTTAGTTACACTCTTTAGATCTTAAAATCTAGCTTTTGCATCTCAAAATTTTCTTTGCACTTATAGTGCCATTGAGGTTTGAAAACGTCCCACAACATGCACTTTGTTAAGTCACACCGTTAGGTCTTTAATTGTTTTTGTTAGTCAACATTTTTTTGCTGTTTGACACTGTTAAGTCAGGGGAAATTTTGTTCAACTTGCCTAAAATAAAATGCAATTTTTTTTTTCATTTTTTAAAATTTTGTTCTCTCTCCTTCTTCCTCTTCTCTCTCTCTTTCCCCTTTCTCTCTATTTTTCTTCCTCTTTTCTCTCTCCTTTAATTTTGTCTCTCCTTCTTCCTCTTTTCTCTCTCTTCCCCCTTTCACTCTATTTTTCTTCCTCTTTTCTCTCTTCTTTAATTTTGTCGGGAGAGGTTGTATTAGAATTGATTATTAATGTCAAACTGTCTAATAATTCTTGAACCGCTAACAAATTAAAACAATTGGTCGAGCTTCCAATGATCTTTTTCTTCCTCCTTTCTCTCTCCCTTCATTCTTCACGAAGGATTTTTTTCATGTGCTCCTACTCGGCTAAGAAACTAGCAAAAGTAGAATTCTTATTTCTCCCTTTTTTCTCCTCACCTTTGTAATAATCATCTCCCCATTCCAACATTGCAGAAGAAGAATACTCCATATTAGACGATTGCTAGAATATAGCATAAGTCCAACTTTCTCTAAACCTATCAATTACAGACCGAAGACTTTGTTGTAGAGTTTCTTGATTTAAGAATTAACAAGCAGTCGCCATAGATTTGGAAGTAGCATCGGCAGACCCAGTTGCTATTGTCACCGACGAAGTATTATTGTTATGATGATTATTATTATTATTATTCAGGGTCGTTTATGATGATGATGATTATTATTCACGATCGTTTATGATGATGATTATTATTCACGATCGTTTATGATGATGATTATTATTATTCACGGTCGTTTTGTTGTTGCCACATAGAACCCGGATCCAAATTTGACATAAAAGTCTCCATCATCGATGTATTATCATCACAGGTTATTGTTCTTGCTGATGTCGAACTCCTCCAAATATTCATATTTATTTTTAATTTTAACCTATAATCCGTCATTACATCAACCATAAAACAATCATTCCAAGAAAAAAGAAAAATTAGTTTGCTGAATTACAGAAAGAAGAATTCCAAGAAAGACTATTCAGTGAGGGTTTTTTTTTTTCTTCTTCAGAGGAAAAAAAATATTTTAGATTAGAGAAAAAAGAGAAAGGAGAAAGAAAGAAGAATGAAAAGAGAGAGAGAGAGAGAGAGGAGGAGGAAGAGAGAGAAAGGAAAAAGAAAAGAGAGAGACAAAAAATTAAATTACCGGAGAGAGAAAGAAGGAAGAGAGAGAAAAAAGAAAAAGAAAGAGAGAAAAAAATAAATTAAGGAAAAAAAATTAAAGAAAAAAATTTGTATTTTAGTTTAAGTAAGTTGGACAAAAATACCTCTGACCAGAACAGTGTCAAACAGCAAAATTATTGATTAACGGCAAAATTGAAAACGGTTTGACTTAATAGAAGTGCATGTCGATGGACCGATGGACGTTTTGAAACTTGAATGGTACTATAAGTGAAAAAAAAATTGAGGTGCAATAGGTGGATTCTGAGATCTAAAAAGTGCAACTAAGATAGTTTACCGTATATATTATTATACACTTATATCACTAATTGAGGTGAAATAGAATTTCACATATATTTCTATAATCATTTCATAATATTTATATAACAGACACATTTTATTATAAACTAATATAGTTTGTACAATTTTATTTAAGTATAAAGATATATTACATCATTATCTTTATAAAGTATTATAACAAATTTCTAAAGATAAAACAAATATTTTTTTATCGCGTTTAAATATTAATTTAATCAAATAGATTCATAATTTACTTCATGAATTAATATATTTGAAAATTAAAGCTTTTGTTTATTAGTAGTTTCAATTCAATTAGGGATAAGAAGTTATTAGTAGTAGTTTGTAAGAGACACATAATGCATACATCATTGTGTTTGAGAGGAAAATTGGCATAAATAATCATCATATTATAAAGGTTTTGTGATATTGGTCCATAAATGTTTTTTTTTTTTTTTGTGGAATTTATCCCTGAACTATAAAAAAATTGTCACATTAGTCATTCTGTAAAAAATTATGTTAAATCATCCGTTAAGTAAAAAAATCTAAGGGTATTTATATCACTGCACTATTTAAATATATTTAATAATAGGTAGATTGACGCAAATAGTCCCCAAACTATAAATGTTTGGTAACATTAGTTCCCAAATTATAAAAAAATTGTAAATTTAGTCATTTTCTTAAAACACACAAAATATTTATGTTATTATAATATTTAAATATATAATATATATACATATAATATCATTTTCATCTTCTTCCTCCCTAATCTTCTCTTTCCCCTACGCTTTCTTTATTTTCGTTTTCAACAAATAAAAAGTTCCAAGAAAATAAATTGATGCAAATAATAATAAAATTATATGATGATTTTTTATTTTTTTTTTCATTAAAAAAACATAATGGATAAGAAAAGATAAAAATAAAGAAACATATATATATATATATATATATATATATATATATAAATGATATTAAAATATTATTTGAAAGTATATATATATTATTAAATATTTAAATAGTGTAATAACATAAATACGATTAAAATTTTTTTACCAAGAACTTTTAACGAAAAGATCAATGTAGTAATCTTTTTATAGTTTGAAGATCAATTTCACAAAAAAAAAATTAATTTACGAACCAATGTCACTAAACATTTATAGTTTGAGGACTATTTATATCAATCAATCTATTATTAAATATATTAAATATCCTTGTAGTTTTTTATTTAACGGATGATTTAACAGAATTTTTAATGAAATAACCAATATCACAAATTTTTATAGTTCGGAGACTAATTTCATCAAAACAAAATAATTTGGAGACCAATGTCACCAAACTTCTATAGTTTGGGAACTATTTATGCCAATTTATTTGATTGAAATTATATTTGGATATAAATTTTTTGTAAAATTTATATTATGAAAGAAATAACTTAGATTTATCTCTGTTACATATTGTGACCAATAAATAAAAAATTAAAAAAAATCAACTTAATCAAAGACATGAACATTAGAAACCAAAATCAATAATTTTTTTTATTTGTTATTATTATTATGTATAATAATAATAAAAATGGTCAGTGGACCCAATTAAAAAAATCAAATTTTGTCACAATTTTACAATTAATTTACCTCGCAAAATTTGTTAAATATTTTATAAAATATTTTATATTATCATTTAAAATAATTTTGTAAAGATGTCTTAAGAGATCTTGTATGACATGCTTTTGGTGTAAGACAAAAGTTTATAAGATTTTTTTATTGGCAATATATATATATATATATTATATTATATATATTAAAAAAACATTTTGAAGCATTTTTACTTTTACTGTGTTTTTAATTTATGATTTTTTTACAAAAGGCATTAAAAACTTCATAATGATATCCACTAAATTGGATTAATTTAAATTTGATGTGTTCATAATAAAATGAAAATATATATATATATAATATATATATATATATATATATATAATTAAAACTAATTATTTATGTCAAAATATATAATTCAATCCATAATAATTTTATCCATCATATAGAAGGACCATGAGTTCGAGAGACAAAATAATTATGTACTATTTTTTGTTTATTAAAGATGAAAAAAAATTATAACAATATAATTATAACCATCATAATATAAAAATTATCCAAAATCAAAGAATTCATATTTTATTAAATATACATTGACAAAATTTAATTATTATTTCAAAAAAAAAAAATTCTAATCATAACTCTTAAATAATACTAATTCTTTATAACAATTTACCTATTTGATTTGAAATCAATAATATTTTTATTCAATAACAAACTATTAATAAATAATAATTATCATATTATTTTTAAAAATAAATCAATAAAAAGGATTCGAAAAGAAAAAAAATTTAATAGAATTTGGGGGGCTTTTCTTTGCCATCACCGCGACAATGCTCTGCCGAATTACATCCTCTAACGTAGCCAGGATTTGCAGGTTTTCCTGGTTTGCAATTATTTTCTTTTTCACAAGGAATGATATTTGCACCCATAGCTCCGTTTCCGATCTCTTTTCTGAGATCGACTGTTACTTTATTGAAATTTGTAAAACACAAAATAAGTGTCATAATAATGACACAAATCGTCATTTTAGAAGATGATGATATTGTCATATCGTATTTTAGAGATAAAGAGAGAAAGAATGTTTTTGTTAATTTAAATTTTTTTTTTCTCCAAAACATAATTTTATGTTTTCTTTCTAAAAGAAGTATTTATAAGAAAACTATATATATATTATTATTATTTTTAAATACTTATGTTTGTTTGATAGATATAGCACATTACCATATATTTTTCTTTTCTCTCTTAAAATGTGGAAGTTTTCTCTCTCAAAAAATCTTTTTTTAGAGCTCATAAAATTGTGGATCTCTAGTGGTGTGGTTACGACGGTTACAATTGATATCTTCTACGGCTATGGTTTGAAATCTCGGTATCAACCATCGTCTTGGTGACTATTGGTTGTTATTGGTGATTCGGTATTGTATTGGCCGATACTAAAATTTTTATATTTAATTTTAAAAAATTATTTAAATATATTTTTTAAAAAAGTTAAATTATTTAAATATTATATATATATATATTGAAAGGAGAAAAATGCCCGCCGAGGATAAAAGCGTCCACGCTACGGGTCGACCCGCTCAATTCCGCATACATCACGGTTTGACTCAAGATCAAAATCGTCAACGTAAGAAGTGGAACAAATAACCCACTCAATCCAAACGTGGATCCCCACTCTCCCACTAATAAAGACCGTTTTCCCACAACGACAACCACTAAAAGCCCACGAGCTGAATATACACGATCCCGTCCACCACCTCCCCTCAAGGAGGTTATAAAAGGAAAGGATCAGACGAAGGTAAGGATTCAAGCCAGATATCTTAAACAGTTACCAATTAAATACCAAACTAACTTGATCGTCGAAGAGTTCACGGGGATCCACGTCCCCCTCGAACTTCCTCTTTTTTGCAGGTTACTCCCACTCCGGGATTCTCCAAGATTTCTGGAGTTACATTTTACTTTTTTACCCTCAAAATATTCTTACCAATTTTTGACGAATCAATATATATATATATATATATATATATATATATATATATATAATATATAATTATAATTATAATTAATAGTTTAAAAATAAAATTAATAATATCAAAATTTTAATAAAATAATTATAAAATAATATAGTTAATAAAAAATATATAATGTCTAATTAAAAATCTAATATATAAAAATAAATTAATATTTTAAAAATATATAAGAAACAAATCAAATAATTCAAAATTTTGTTTGTTTTACAAATTAATAAAATATAAGCTCTTTGAACATTTAAATATCATCATGAACATCATCACCTTCATCAAACTATGTAAAAAATTGCATTGTGTTTCTTGTCCTGAACCATAATCAAAATATGTATTTTGAGTTGGATAATAATCATCATTCCATTAAATTTTAATTAATACAATATAATATATATTATTTTTTCATAAATTGTGCATAATATTAATATTGTAAACAAGTTTTCTTCAAAGAAAATAGGTTAATGTAATAAAATTACAAAATAATTTTTATGGGTCATATTTCTATTAATTCGCTGATTTGATCCGTTGTGGGTGGACTCAAGGGTATTTTTGGGTTTGAACTCGATCTAATGAATTTTAATTTTTCCCATGGGCATTTTGGGCTAATCTCGGACTGAATTCAACTTTGAGAGCAATTAGCTTGATCTCGATCTGTTGAACAGCTATAAATTTTTTCTGAGAGCTTCTGGTCTTTTCTTTAGAGGCCTTTGATATTTCGAGAGAGGAAGATTTTTTCGAAATTGACTTTCAAGGAGAGGAAGATCCAAAACGACAGAGTTTGATATTCTTCGCATTTCATATCTCTCAGCTTCTTTTGTATCAGCTTTTGTAATCTTCTATATGTCAGCTCTCTGTTCCTCTTTTTCTAAAAGGAATTTGACCCTCTATTTATAGATGGAGAGAATATCAATCAATGTCTATTATGATACTAAGTATCACTGATATGAGAGGGGGTAAGTATCTCAATATCATACACAACACAAAGCATTCTATTTATTATCTTCAATCTTAAGAGCATATTTTTAAATTATTTATTAGCTTAATTATAAAGTTATCCTAAAAAAACTTAATTATAGATTTAATTATTATAAATTTAACTAATTCAGATTCGTTACTGTTTAAGGTTGTAAATCTTAACGTTTTACTCGAAGGAAAATCTTCCTCTAAATATCTTTGTATACTTCTGAACATTTGGCTAGATGATATCTAGACCAAATAAATAAATAAAAAATCCAAAACTTTTACCACTTTGACCCTTTTTTATATATTTTTTTAAAATTTTTAGAAAAATTGACATATGTTATAAATCTATTATTAACAAAAGAAAATTAGTAAGAAATATAATACAAATATAAAAAAAACATAGAACATTCTTTCTTTTTTTCTATATTTCAAGTCTATCAAAGCATACAAACTAACTCCTATTTATAGGAATAGATCATATGTAACTTATATTTTTACGTATATATATATAACTATATACACAATTTTCTGTATTACTAAATATGTTACAAACTTAATTCATGAACATTATATATAGGTAGTGAAAGTTATATGGAAAAATTAAAGTTATATGATGGTAGGAAGTTATATGGACATACAAAATGATAATATGATTTATAAAAATATAAATAATTTGGTAGAATTAATCCTATTTAATCTTTTAATATAATAATTCTGACTTTCAGAGATCATTTGTTTAGAAAACAATTTAATGAGTTTCACGTATTAAGACATAATAAAAAAATAAAAATTAGAATCACTCGAGTCCGGTCGTAACAAAATTTTCTCTTATAAACCATATAAAAAGGAAGGAAAGATGAGAGACAGAAATGGGGGAAAAAAGAATGGAGTATGAAGAGGGACTGAAAAGAGCAGTGGAAGAAGCCAAGAGGAGATGTGAAGCCCTTGAAGATCGTTTGAAAATCTTGAAAATTCCTTCTTCTTCATCTTCCCCATGGAAGACAACCCTTTTCAGGTCGATCCGTTCTGAGCTCTCTTTCCTCAATTCTTTCTCGGACATTACCAATTCCCACGGCACCAACAACTCCAATCCATCACTCAGGTTCTTTTATCTTCATCCCTTTCCTACATAAGTTTTAAGTCATGTAGTTTTATGCATTTGTTGATTGAACTATAATCGAACATTTCTTCATTGAAGAGTTATTCTTTTCTTGATCAATTGAAATAATTTTTGAGTTTAGGGTAAAACATTGCATATGTTAATGGAGTTGAATGTTATAATTCCATTTAGGAAAATTGACCGATTTGGTCCTTTTTCAAAACTTTTGCCATTAAGGTTTCTCTTTCACCGCTAATAAGGTCCCTTTAACACACATTTAGTGAAAGAGTGACTTATTTCCTAAGCTTTAGCGTTAAAGAACTTTGTTAGTGAAAATTTGAAAAAAGGGTGCTTTTTGGCGAATCTAATGATCAAAATGGACAATTTTCCTGAGTTTTATTAGGTGTTGAAGGATAAAAAATGATGTAGACTTTACCATTCTTGTGGACATAAGAAAAGATGGCAGAGAGGATCATGCGTATTTGTTGACTTGTACAAGTAATTGAAAGTTTGAAACATCTCAAATTATGTAGAAGGCACTGAAAGATACTGAATGTTGACTGCTGCATTATTGTTTGATAAAGTTTTGGTTCTGTTCTTAATGTTATAATTTGAAGTGAAATCCCACTATTGTTGTATCAATATTCATGGACCTTAAACTGAATCCCATCTTAAATTTTTATAGAAGGTTCTAGTTTTTTAAATAACTACTCTTAGAGGTTGTGCATTATCCCTCTGTTGTTTAGTTTGTTTATATGGACGTGCATTTTCCGTTTTATATATTGTTAATCATTTAAAGTGGACAAACATATTTTGAAATTCCATGTTCTTGCTGTTGGAAACGTAGAATTTTTATTACACAAGGAACAAAATATTACAACACAAATATTACAACCTCACTTTTTTTTTTGGCAAAATAACTCTAATCCTCTGTTTTCTTATTAGTGCTGCGGCACCCTTTTTCTTTTTTTTTAGTACAAATATGGAGTATATTTATAGTGGTTTGTGGCGGTGGAAGAATTTGCTAGAAGCTACATGGTTTTGCTAGAAGCTACATGGTTTTTGCTAGAAGCTACATGGTTTTCTTGAGTCAAATATGGTTGCTAATGTGTGTAGGTCGGTTTGACTTTTAACACTCCCCCTCAAACCGAGCTTTCATTCCAAGCTTCTCTTTGAGTATGTGAAACACGTTTGCTTTCAAAGGCTTTGTGAAGATATCTGCCAACTGGTCTTCAGTGCGACAATAAACTAACTCCACTGTCTTATTCTTCACTTGCTCACGGATAAAATGATACTTTGTATCAATGTGCTTGCTCCGGCTATGCGACACAGGATTCTTTGAGAGTGATATGGCAGACTTATTATCAACATAGATTGTGATCGGATCTTCATGCGCAAAAGATAACTCCTTCAGAATATTCTTCAACCAAATTTGTTAAAAGTCAAACCGACCTACACACATTAGCAATCATATTTGACTCAAGAAAACCATGTAGCTTCTAGCAAATTCTTCTACGGCCACAAACCACTATAAATATACTCCATATTTGTACTAAAAAAAAAAAAAAGAAAAAGGGTGCCGCAGCACTAATAAGAAAACAGAGGATTAGAGTTATTTTGCAAAAAAAAGTGAGGTTGTAATATTTGTGTGTTGTAATATTTTGTTCATTGTGTAATAAAAATTCTACGTTTCCAACACTTGCCTGCACTTCTTGTGTAGTGTTGCTTGGTTGAAGATCTTCATGATTTTCTCAGTCACAATAAAATTTAGTTATATTTGCTCGTGCAAGTTGCATTACATATTGCATATTCTTAAGATAAATTATATGTAGAGATTCTTGACTTTTCCTAATAACGGAAAAGCCTTTAAAAGATATATCATTTCATTTTGAAAACAGTGTTAATGTTGGACACGTGGAATCAGTTATTTACATTCTTCAGCAGCCATTTATAACTGGAGTATCACGTGTATGCAAGCCGGTTCGGTTATCCTCTCTACAGAATTCAGATGCGACAAGCATCTATGTTGATATAGTCTGCTGTCTTAACGGAAAGCCAGTCTGGTTTATTGTATCAGATAGAAATCCAAAGTACATATCTTGGCATGGGTCATCTTCTAACAAGGGATTGAGAAAGCGTATCCAAGACGTCATTGAGGCTGCCCAATCTTCAGAAACACTAAGACCGACTTCAATCATTTTTTTCTTTTCAAGGGGACTTGACTATGATGTTCAAAAGAATCTAGAGGATGAATTTGGAGCCGCTGACTTAGACCTTGCCTTTCCATTTTTTGATTTTGTGTTCTTAGAGGACTTTGAGGACCAATGGATAAATATACTGGCAAGATCCTATCAAGAGGCTCAGATCCTTGAAATAGTAGTAAACCCTCCTCTCAATATCATCTCCACTTCAAGCAAAGAATGTGTGCTCATGCAAACAAGCAACACACATCCACTGAATCATGTTGCTGTAGACTTGAAACTGGGTGATTCTTTCTGTTCTCTCATCTCTGGAATGGCCTTTTGCTTGCCTGATACTGAAATTACCCAGCTGAAGGACTTCTGTAATAGCCATGTGCAGTTGGTTAATTTTGATACCACAGCACTTATTGCTATTGTCTCTGGAATCAGTAATGGAGGTACAACTAAGCTTTTGGCTACTCCAGAAAGTGAATTGAGAAGCAGATTTAAAGGAAATTATGATTTCGTACTTTCCCAGGTAGAAGACCACATTTTGTTTTCTATTCTTAGTAAGCTGCTATCTGCAAGTAAAACATGTGGTTTGGCTTGAAAAGCCTTCTTATGCATTCTGGTACATGAAATCTTCGTTAAATATCAACGCATTTGCTGAATGTGATTTATTATTAACAATTTTAAAAATTGTTAATATCTGCAATCATTTTAATTTTGTTGAATAAGAAAAGATGGAGACTTTTTTGAATCTACTCAAGATCTAAACTTTGACTTTGTTTCCAGAACCTTGATTAGATTTCTATCATGTAGCATTACAAACATTTCCATATCATATGTCTAACTGTTGGAAGTCTCGATTACTGTTCTGCCATTTTTTCATGATACCATGCAATGTTTTTAAATTATTTTTGCCAATGGTGTGGTTATGGAAACTCTTCATTTATTTTCTCCTGAAAATTTACTGCTTCTTGCTTACTGAAATTACCTTCTTTCTACTCCTATTTGGAATATTGATTCATAGGTGCCTGTTATGTTTTTATTATGTAGGGAAAAGACCAATTTAGTATATTTACAGTTACAGCGAACACTGAAGTTATTTTCTGCCATTAACATTCCTAAACATGTTAGAATTTATCAAAATGGATTTTCCATCCAGGATAGATTGACTATTATTTTTCTGACTAAATTGGTTATTATTTTTATAATGTAAATTTTTTAAACGGAATTCTTGAATGGAAAACCCTTTTTGATAGTCTAATATGTTTAAGAATAGGAGTGTTAATTAATGGTAGGAATAGAAATATTCAAGGAGCCAAGTGAATGTTGGCTATGACTTTAAGGGCCAAATAGGTCATTTGCTTACCAATAATTTGCATTAGCTGTTCTAGAATTAATTCTGACTTTACTGTTTCTTGTACATAGAACTTTGTGGGTGATCTATACTGTTTCAGTTTTTATGTATAGAATCTGTCCAACTATTTATCATTATTAATTTTCAAGTGAAAATTATAAAGCCTACATGGATTGTGCAGAAACATGTTGTCACTCTTGACAAAAACATGCACACTTTGGTTTGTAAAATATATCTATATGCACTTATGGATTTAAGGGTTTCATTTGTACAATAATGACTTGGTTTTCTGTTTTACTTGCCTGAAAGATCAGATATAGTACAGAGCATACTACAAGTCACTGTATAGGGATTACTAAACTTAAAATTTATACTGAAAAATATGCAAATATATTTTCCCCTGTCTTAAGTGTTGTCCTCTTTTATGGAGCACTTTTGGTTTCCTTTCCTAACATCCTAGTACACTTCAATTTTTCTGTTACTTTTAAAATACATGATAAATTTTCTGGTTTCAGACTGACTTTTAAGCTTGATATTATCTGCTTTAACTTTTATGATCTCTAATCTCTTCTCAGGTCAGTTCTGAAACTCTGAGCCCAATCCACATAGAACTAACTGATGTAATAGCTGGAAAGGAAGGAATCATTTGTGAAAGCGTTAATGCCGAATTTCAGGAGCTAGTGTCCTTGTGTGGTGGACCAAATGAGAAGTTAAGAGCTAATCATATACTGAATCGCCTAAGGTATGTTTCCTGATGACATGGAAAAGTTTCTCAGTAGTTCATGAATAACAGGACAGTCTTTTGAAACTTCAAAAGTATGATCACCAAAGTGAATTTACAGCATAAACCCAATTATTTTACTGCTGACTAAAACCAAATTGATGGATATGAGGAAGGCATAAAGATTATTCAGCCTGTCTGATTTAAATTTAGTTATTTCAGCTTACAGAACAAGTTTTGTTCAAATATGACTTGTATGTTTGCTGATCGCATGTAGCATTTCTCATCTTGTTTTTAAATTACTTCTGGCTTGCTATGATTAATTGCTATTTGCATGGATGTTGAACTCAAGATCTTGACACTTGTTGGTCTGAAAAGAATAGGCAGCAGCAGAAATCCTAATACTAAGATTGTGATACTGAACACTGATTCTGGAATGGGGTATTGTATCATTAGCTACTTTTATTCTCTTTCAGATTAATCTTGCAGAAGACTATATCAAAACAATATGAAGTTCGCATATCAAAAAAAAAAAAGAAAAAAAAAAAAAACAATTATGAACTTCAATTGTCCTTTTCAGAAGTAAGAAAATATGACCATCCCCAGAATATAAACAGCAAGTGCTTTGACAATTTCTGTTTCTGGGTTTTCATCACTATGCTGATACTAAATACTGCAATATCCCATTTATGAGTTGGATGACATGACCATCCTGGGCAATTATTATGATTATGAAGGACTTTTGCTCTGTTCTTTTCTTGGATGCTCTCTCCCTTAGAAAAATCGATAACTTTTAATATACTTGATCCATCCATGTCTTTATTCCCACATGAAAGTGCATTTTGGTGTAAGATACATATGCTCATGGATTTATACATGTACACTTATATTATATGTGTGTTCACTCATGGACTTCTCTACAAATGGAATGTCATAAAAATTGTGAAACTGAGATCGTCAGATTTTATAGTTGGTAAAACACAATCTCTTTTTCAATGGGTATGAACAAGTCACTCATTTTTAGACATGGTTTATGAGCATTTTTTGTGTTCTCTCATGAAGATTTTATTAATTTTTGTTTGAACCATGAAAATCATTAACATGCAGAGTTGTGTCTGACCATCCATCAAGTCGTATGATGAGTCTTCCAACTACCAGGAAGTTGGCCTTGAAGAACAAAGTGGTGTTTGGGACTGGAGATTTTTTCAGCGCTCCAACTGTGACTGCAAACATGGCATTTGTGAGAGCTGTTCTTCAGACAGGAATGTCTCTGTTTACCATAGAGCATAGGCCCCGAGCACTAATTGGTGACTAGAATAATCCGGGCATTGCCCGTGCAAAGATATCCTTCACTGGGCTTGTTATAGTGGATCAGAACCTAGAATCAAGAAGTTGCCAAATTCAACCAAGTACAAATCCAGGTTGCAAAAACAAATAAAACCCTTTTGAAAACAGGAATACAGAAGATCATAAGAAGGCAAAGATGTTACTAGAATCAAGGGATGAATAGGGAATTGACTAATAAAAGAATACAATGAAAAAAAGAATGTCTTAGAGCTTTAGTCTGAACTTGCATGTACTGGCTCTTATTCTGATTAAGCTATTAGTAGACAGACTATCAACAATCAACATGCAATCTCCCAATACTCTCACTTTTCTCAGTTTCAGCTTTCCAAGTTTTATACTCACAGGTACATCAATCTTAAGATCCAGCGGAATCCTTCCCGTTTGCTGTTCCTCCTGCAATGCAGACAACAAGGTTTGTCCATATGTAGACTGTCCGGTTAATGCCACGTTGAGAACTGTCCTATTCTGGTGACCCTGGTAGAACTTTGGCACCACTCCTTGACAAAGGTTAGTGTTTCTGTACCACACACTCAAATGGCTTCCTTTCTCGTAGTAAATTCCAATCTTTTTATTTGGGTTATATGCAGTGATCCTCACATCGAATCTTGCATAAAGGCTCAAATCAAAATTGAGCCTCAAATCTGATATCCTGAGAGTATCAACAGAGTAGTTAGGAAGCTTTGGTTTGAACACAAGGTAAAGAATGCCAGCAGCAGCTCCAATTATGATCAACATCAGAAGAAGGAGACCTATAGTCCAGCACAAGCACTTGCAGCAGCAGCTCCTTTGTTTTGGTGGCCTTGTCTGCATTACTGGAATCGTGCGCCTAATTGGTGCAGGCTGCTGCATCACTGGATCACCATTCTCCCACCTAAACAATGGTTTAGGAGGTCCCTTAGGAACTAAAGGACAAGAAGGCGGCGGCGCCTCCACATTCACGTCCACCACCGGATGAATTCTCTGATTATCTGCCATATCAGCCAACACAATTCATATATCTTGATTCTTGGATGTGTCTTTCTTGGGGGGGGGGGAAGAAAATGCCCTCTAGCTACTATAGGTGTTTCAGCTTTGCAAGTTAAAGCTTAATTCAAGCAACATGGACAGCCCAGCAAAATCTTGATGTCAACATATATATACATACATACATACACATATATATATATATATATAGCTTCCCTTAAAGTCAAAAAGGTAACGCATAGAACTAGGAAATGGAAATCCTAATTAGGTGGAATTCATGGAGGAAATAAAAGTTGAGAATTGCCACCATTTTCAACAGAAGTAGGTCAGCTAAAAACGAAGCATTAATGAGGTTTTGGTAATAAACGTGTGTTAATGGGATTGAGCGTTTTACACAGACAGCAGAATATGAATAGAAAGATTGAAACCAAAGGTAATTATTGGAAAGCTGACCTCATTTGTTTTTTCTCATGTCTTTAAATATGTTTATCGTTGACCTAATTCAGTACAAAGGGGATGCTTTTAATTTGTTAGGTGGCTGTTTATTATTATTTCAAGAGAAATTAAGTGGAATTCTATAGTTTTAAAATGGGAACCAATGGCATACAACTAGGAAAAATCTTGTAAAAAAATATATGATGTGCCCCTAAATTACCCCTAAATTGTTAGGGATTGGCATTAAAGTCTAAGAAGAGAGCAAATTAAATAGAGGGCATTTTCCAAATTTTGGTAACATACCCTTTTTTATTTGGTAGAAATACTTTAATACCATGTTGGAAGTTTAAACAATGTTTCCATAACTTTTTGCAGGTTTTCTTAGGCCTAAGTAAGCAGGAAGAACATGGCACATTTGGAAGGACATGATCCACAAAATAGTAGAATGCTCTTTCATGTGTGAGATCAAGCAAGCTTTGTTTGTTCTTCCAATTTGATCACCAAGTCTACTGTGAGCCCCTTTGTCCCGTTGGTGCGGGGCAGCTCTGGCGGAGGCCGGGCAAGTGTGATAGCGGCCGAGCAAGTGTGCCACGACCGAGAAAGTGCGCAGTAGCGAATGGCTTTGGGGGTTGGCTGAGCGTCCCTTTTATAGAAGGAAGGCAGGCGTGGGCTGCGGAGTGCCGAGTGGGCTGAGGCCCAGACCCAGACAGTTGGAAACCCTAATGAGATCTGAATGGAAAGAGTCAAACCGAGAATGGAGGCTTAATCCGTGAGTCAAAGATGGAAAGAGTCAAACCAAGATTGTGGGCACGATTTGTGGATCGTGTGTTGACTGACTCTAAACCCTACCCATCCCTAGTGGGCTATAAATAGGGGCAGATGGGCAAGGGAGAAGGCAGTTTGAGCGAGAGCACAACAAAAGCTAGCGAGAGCAGCGATAGCGAGCGAGAGAGATAGAGAGATAGACTAGGTTGATCTATCTTGTAGGCCATTGTGGCCGCGCAGCCTTGTGAATGGTTGCTTATACATTGTAATTCCTTACTATTTGTTCAATATAGAAAGGTTGGGTGAGTTACCCGTAATTACTGTGTCTATCTCTATACTTGTGATTTTTCCGTTGTGTGTGTGTGTACCTGTGCGTGCGCACGTACCCGTGCAAGTCGGGTTGAGTGCTTGAGAACTGGTGGCCGTGCCAGGAAGAGGCACTTCGTGACAAATTGGTATCAGAGCGCAGTCCGACCCTTGCGGAAATGTCTAGTTCGTCCGAAGATCTGCGGAGGACAGTACCGATCCGCCTCGACAGCACGCCGAATCCGCATGCCTCTACTGCGGATCGGTTGACAAGGCTGGAGACCTTGTTTTCGCATCATGTGCAGGCGATTGGTGTGTTAGAGCATGTGCAGAATGCTCGTCCCTTGATAGATCAGATCCAAGGACCGCCAGATGTGGTGGCGGATCTACACCAACTCCAAGAGATTGTCGACCATATGAAGGCAAGCATCGACGGGTTGAAGGCTAGTGTTGCGACACTGCAATCTAATACTGCGGGGACCAGTGTTAGACAACCATTGTTCAGGGTGCCTGAGCCTAGAACATATTCGGGTGTTCGGGATGCGACGGTGATCAGGAGTTTCTTGTGGGATCTGGAGAAGTATTTTGCGACGGCTAGGGTCCCGGAGAGCGAACAAGTGGCAATTACGTCATTGTTCCTCGTAGATACTGCCAAGTTATGGTGGCAGACAAGGGAAGCGGACCCCACGAAAGAGGTAGTCCGATCTTTCAGACATATGAAGGATGAATTGATGGAGCAATTCTTGCCAAAGAATTCTGCGTGGATGGCTCGTGAGAGTTTGAAGAGACTAGAACAGACGGGTACTGTTCGAGAGTATGTGAATCAATTCTCTGCAATCCTTCTGAATATACCTAACATGTCCGAGGAGGACAAGTTGTTCAACTTTTTGTCAGGGTTGAAGAAGTGGGCTAGGATCGAGCTAATGAGGCAGAACCCTAAGGATGTGAGGGAGGCCTATTCAATGGCGGAAAGATTGACGGATTTGCAATCTTCAGCCCCTCCTACCCCCGAGAGAAAGACTGTTCCATCGAAGAACAAGGGTAAGTCTTGGAATGACAAACCCAAGAAGAGAGATGTTGCTGGGGAAAACTAAGGATTTCCGTGTCAAGTGCTTCAATTGTAAGGAGACTGGACACATGTCATATCAATGTCCAAAGCCGAGGAGGAATCAAAATTTGGCTGTTGTCCAAATTGAAGATGAGACCGAAAGGGATCCACCTGCTCGTGTGAATCCTATTCAGTTGTGCAATGCCATTCAAGTGTCGGAGCGACCACAACCAGTACGTGGGTTGATGTACGTGTCAGTGGTTGTGAATGGTGTGAAGCTGTGGGCAATGATAGACTCGGGTGCAACAAACAACTTTGTGGCTGATCGAGAAGCCACGCGCTTGCAGTTGGCACTGCAAGAGAGTTCCCATACCATCAAGACTGTCAATGCTGTGCAACAACGGGTGAAAGGCAGTGCCATGGTGTCATTAAAGATGGGAGCTTGGGAAGGCCAGTGCAAGGTGACGGCCGTTCCATTGGATGATTTCGATCTCATTCTAGGGATTGAATTCTTGGCTATGGCCAAGGTGGCGGTGATGCCACATTTGCGTGGACTGATGATTATGGACGAGGGGACACCAAACTTTGTACAATGTACGTACAAGACTTGGATCAAAAGGATGCAAAGGGGATGTTGTCGGCGATGCAGTTGAAGGATGGGTTTGGGGTGAACCAACCTTTGTTGCTGTCTTGTTGGAAAAGACGATGGGGATCACTCAGAGTTGCCTGAATCCGTGTCCAAAGTGTTGGACGAGTTTGCTGATTTGATGCCCGACGAGTTGCCCAAGATGCTGCCCCCGAGGCGTGCCATTGATCACCAGATTGAGTTGGTACCTGGAGCAGTACCACCGCGCAAGCACCATATCGGATGGGACCAGCAGAGTTGTTGGAATTGAGGAAACAGCTGGGAGAATTGCTGGATGCGCAATTTATCAGACCCTCAAAGGCCCCTTATGGTGCCCCTGCCTTGTTCCAGAGGAAGGCAGATGGCTCGATGCGATTCTGTGTGGATTACCGAGCCTTGAACAAGTTGACAGTGAAGAACAAGTATCCTATCCCAAATCAGTTGGATTTGTTCGATAGACTAGCGAAAGGAAGGTACTTCACTAAGATTGACCTGCGGTCAGGATATTGGCAAGTACGGATTGCCAATGGTGATGAAGCCAAAACCACGGTTGTGACAAGGTATGGCTCATTCGAGTTTTTAGTGATGCCATTTGGCTTAACTAATGCCCCTGCAACATTTTGCAAATTGATGAATGATGTTCTGTATGAGTTTTTGGATAAATTCGTAGTTGTCTATTTAGATGATATTGTTATCTATAGTGAGTGCTTAGAGGAGCATGTTAGACATCTAAGACTTGTGTTTGCAAAATTGAGGGAGTATGTACTCTATGTCAAGAGGGAGAAGTGTGAATTTTGTAAGGAGGAAATAAGTTCCTCGGGCACATAATTAGCCATGGGTCAGTGAGAATGGATCCTCGAAAGGTGGAGGCTATTGAAAGTTGGTCTGCCCCGTTGACAGTGGCAGAGTTGAGATCTTTCTTGGGATTGGCCAATTATTATCGAAGATTCATTGGTGGGTATGCAAGTGTGGCAAGCCCCTTGACCGACCTCTTGAAGAAGGGAGTAGATTGGAAGTGGAGCAAGGAGTGTGTGGAGGCATTCCAGAAGCTCAAGAAGGCTATTGTGACAGCCCCTGTGCTACAGTTGCCTAATTTTGATGTGCCCTTCGAGGTGCACACGGACGCGTCTGATCGTGGAATTGGTGGTGTGCTGATGCAAGGCCAACACCCGGTAGCATTTGAGAGCCGCAAGATGAAGGATTGTGAGCAGCGTTATTCTGCCCATGAGAAGGAGATGACGGCTGTGATCCATTGCCTTACGATTTGGAGGCATTACTTGTTGGGCTCGTCTTTCACAGTGGTGACAGACAATGTGGCGAACACATATTTTAAGACGCAGAAGAAGCTGTCCGCAAAGCAAGCTCGTTGGCAAGAATTCTTGGCAGAATTTGATTTCGAGTGGGTGCATAGAGCGGGCAAGGCAAACGTAGTGGCAGATGCATTGAGTCGGCGGACTGAGTGCATGACATTGTCGGCAGTTTCGATTGTGGAATCGGACTTTGTGGCGAAAATACGTGAGTATGCACCTAAAGACCCTGTCTATCAACAATTGATATCGTTAGTGCAGGATGGCACAGTGAGAAGATATTGGCTCGATGATGGCTTGTTGTATGCCAAAGGTGGGCGAGCCTATGTCCCAAGTGGAGAGTTGAGACGGATGTTGCTTAAGGAAGCACATGACTCGTTGTGGGCTGGTCATCCCGGCATCGAAAGAACCCGTTCTTTATTAGCAAGAAGATTCTTTTGCCAAGATGAGGATGACATCGAAGCATACGTCCGAACGTGTTTGGTATGTCAACAAGACAAGGTGGAAAGGCGGAGGGAACCTGGTTTGCTACAACCTCTTCCCATTCCAGAGGGACCGTGGCAGAGTATTTCAATGGATTTCATCTCTGGACTGCCCAAGGTGAATGACCTGAGTTCTATCTTTGTAATAGTGGATAGATTCTCGAAGTATGCTGTATTTGTCCCAGCGCCATCGTCTTGTCCAGCTGATGTGGCAGCTGAATTGTTTTTCAAACATGTTGTAAAATACTTCGGTATTCCAAAGGACATAGTGAGTGACAGGGATGCCAGATTTACTGGTAGATTTTGGGTGGCGTTGTTCGGATTATTGGGATCTGAATTGAAGTTTTCGACTGCCAATCATCCTCAGACTGATGGTCAGACAGAGAGGATCAATGCCTTGTTGGAGGAGTACTTGAGGCATTATGTGACAGCAAGTCAGAAGAATTGGGTAAATCTTCTTGACTCGGCTCAGTTTTGTTACAATCTTCATCGATCTTCTGCAACGAAGATGAGTCCATTTGAGTTAGTAAATGGACAGCAGCCAACGACCCCACAGGATTTGGCAATGGTGGTGCCAAGTGTTGGGACGTGTCCAGCAGCCCAGAGATTTGCCAAGGCAAAGCAAGAGATGATTGCCGAAGCAAGAGACAGTTTGGAGATGGCTCAAAGAAGGATGAAGAAGTATGCTGATAAGCATCGACGTGACGTACAATTTGAGGTGGGTGACTTGGTGTTGCTGAAACTGACCCCTCAAATTTGGAAGAAGATCAGCCGGAAAGCTGTTCATCGTGGATTGATACCTCAGTATGATGGACCATTCGAGGTAATCAAAAGGGTAGGCAATGTTGCATATCGACTTAAGCTACCTGACAGATTTAAGATTCATCCTACTTTTCATGTGAGTTACTTGAAGAAGTACAACAAGGATGAATTCGAAAGAGAAAGGCAGAAGTCTAGGAGGGCTCCACCTGTGATTCGGAAACAGTTTGACAAGCTGGTTGAGAAGATTTTGGACCATCGAACTATGGGCCAAAGTAAGAAGAATCGTAGGACGGACTTCCTTGTGCAATGGAAGGGGGAGGCCGAGATTGATGCCACGTGGGAAAGAGATGTGACCCTCTGGCAGTTTGAGGATCACATTGCTGACTATTGGAAGCAGCAAAGGTCGACGAGGACGTCGACAGCTTAAGTGGGGGTGGTCTGTGAGCCCCTTTGTCCCGTTGGTGCGGGGCAGCTCTGGCGGAGGCCGGCAAGTGTGATAGCGGCCGAGCAAGTGTGCCACGGCCGAGAGTGCGCAGTAGCGAATGGCTTTGGGGGTTGGCCGAGCGTCCCTTTTATAGAAGGAAGGCAGGCGTGGGCTGCGGAGTGCCGAGTGGGCTGAGGCCCAGACCCAGACGTTGGAAACCCTAATGAGATCTGAATGGAAAGAGTCAAACCGAGAATGGAGGCTTAATCCGTGAGTCAAAGATGGAAAGAGTCAAACCAAGATTGTGGGCACGATTTGTGGATCGTGTGTTGACTGACTCTAAACCCTACCCATCCCTAGTGGGCTATAAATAGGGGCAGATGGGCAAGGGAGAAGGCAGTTTGAGCGAGAGCACAACAAAAGCTAGCGAGAGCAGCGATAGCGAGCGAGAGAGATAGAGAGATAGACTAGGTTGATCTATCTTGTAGGCCATTGTGGCCGCGCAGCCTTGTGAATGGTTGCTTATACATTGTAATTCCTTACTATTTGTTCAATATAGAAAGGTTGGGTGAGTTACCCGTAATTACTGTGTCTATCTCTATACTTGTGATTTTTCCGTTGTGTGTGTGTGTGTACCTGTGCGTGCGCACGTACCCGTGCAAGTCGGGTTGAGTGCTTGAGAACTGGTGGCCGTGCCAGGAAGAGGCACTTCGTGACATCTACCATGCTAAAGGGTGGCACCATTGTCCCCTAGTAGACTAAGCTGATTCTTTTATCTGATTCAAAATATCTTTCGAGAATTAGAGTCAGCATGGTATAAAGAGAAATAAAAATTGTATCTATTTGAATAATAGAGCTCTTGCACCTCTTGGCATATGTTTAGGTTTTCATCCATCTAGCTTTTGTTGGATTTTGGATACCAAATTGTGATGTCTCATCCCACATCGATAAGTGACGTAAATGTGCAATGGTATATAAGAATAAGTTTAGATACTTATAATTAATTTCGAATATTCATTTTAGTATAATGACATAAATCCAATAAGAATTTATGAAAATGAAAACTTGTGAATCAAAGTTTTTATCATTACAATGTGTAATTATTATATTTATTTGGCAACATTTAACTTGTTTAATAAAAATGGTCTTCGAATTATAAATGAGTTGAATTGTGTAATATAGTTTTTAAAACTCACTCATTTAAATAATTATTATAATTATATTTGTCAAATAACTTCATTTTATTATTCTCCCTTCCTTTTCCTCTCCCCTTATGTTTTAATTACAATGTTTATTTTCTTTAAATGTTATACTCTAGTTTGTTTGTTTTATTATTATTATTATTATTATTATTATTATTATTTTGTAATTTATTTATTTATTATTTATTTATATTCTAAGATGATGACGGCTTATATATATATATATATATATATAAGAGAATTTTTACTTAGTATTATAGCTATGTATTCCATTATCATATTAAACATTCAAGAGTTAAAAAGGAAATTGAATTTTGGCAACCTTAGCTAGAAGACGATCTTCATGGACAGTTGTAAGTTTACTATACTTGCCAAGTATATCTTTTTGCCATTTGTGTCAATTTTAAAATTTGTTGAATACAAATTTTTAATGGTTGAGTCAAGATTAACTATTCAAATATTTAAATGTTTTTTTTGAAATAACTCTATGAGATTTTCCTTCAAAATTGCTCCTTTGATGCAAAACATTTCTATTTATTTCTTTATGCAATGATATTGCCTTAAATTCCTAATTTTTTCTAGCTTGTGCTAAGGAGAATGACAAGCAGAGGGATCAAAAATTTTGGACTTAACCCATTTGATTCTTCTCTTGTACTTAATTATTCTTTTTAGAAAAAGTGAAGAGACTTAGATTGAGTAAAAAGAGATTTTATTAACACTCAAGAAGCAGTAGACAAAGGTATTGTGCTTACACTTTTACTCTCTCACCAACTCTCTCTCTCTTGGATGGATAATTATAATTGACCACCATCCCTATTTATAGTCTTTCACTTACTCAATGGATGGTTAGGATCAATTTGATCAAATGGTGGTTAAAGTTCCAATAGAATCCTCAAAACTACTCTTCTTTATGCATCGTGTAATTATCTTTGCATTCTGTATCTAAAATATTTTGTAGTACTCTATAACTTTTTAGAATGTTCTAAAATATCTTGAATATTCTAGAAACAATATTAGAGAGAGTTGTTGATTATTTAGAATAATTCTCACATTTAGTGAGATATATATTATAATCTACTATTTATGTTTTATAAATAGTTAAGAGTAAATTAATGACTCATGTTAGAAATTTAATTTCTAATATTGATTTATATAATTTAAGTAATTGATAATTGTTATTATACGGTGGTGATTAATGTTCTATTGGGGAGACAATTATTGGTGTAAATTCCTCTATACCAATTCGTCAAAATTTAAATATTGAGAGGTGTTCTTCTATAGTAATAAAAGTTAAGGGGTATTTTGGTAATTGATTATAAAGTATAAAAGACATATCATGATGTTCAATTTTAGATTGAAGTTTTCCTATTCCTTTTCTGATTCTGAAATTTTGAACTTTCTCCTGTAAAAGGGGTTAAAGACTCAGTTTTTAATAAATGGTGAATTAAAGTATTGATACTACTCAAATGCCTTTCAGATTAAAGAATGTTGGGCCGATTTCCAAGATGCTATCAATCACATGTTTACCTCTCAACTTGGTCGAAATGTTAAAACTTATATTGACAACATTCTGATAAAATCGAAGACTTCTTTGTATATATCTTAAGTGACCTTGAGGAAACTTTTTAACATGTCCAAACCTATGGATCAAAGATTAACTTTGAGAAATGATCATTTAAAGTTCAAGTGGGATAATTTTTGGGTTTTATGATTTCTCAAGGTGGACTTGAAGTTAATCCCTCAAAAATTATTGTCATTTAGAATTTGAAATGCCCGACAACTGTCAAGGAAGTTCAAAGTTTAAGTGGCCGAATTGCTGCAATCAGTCGATTTTTATCCAAAATCGGTAAATTGTTGCGTAACCCCAAGCATTTTCAATGGACTGTCGAATGTGAAGTTGTCTTCCAGAACATCAAGAAGCACCTCCCGCTATTGCTGGTCCCCACCAAACGTGATATTGTTTACTTTGAGTTTAAGTACTCACGTTTTTGTTCTTGGATAACTATTCAAAAGGTCTCATACTAATAGAGTTAGTGGTATTCTTATATGCTAATCAACTCCGATTTTATTCTTGGATAACCACCCAAAAAGCTTCATACTAATGGAATTAATTGGTATTCTTATATACTAGTCAACTCTAACATTATCTTCAAATGTGAGACATGAATTAATATCCTCACAGTCTACTCGAATTGATAATTTTTTAGCTGAATGGAATAATTTAACGAACAAGGAAAATTTAGTTGTATTAGATCACATTCGAAAGAAAAAAAAAATTAATGCACGAGAACATAACTACAAACGATATAAGAATGATAGGGTCTGGTCCCGTCAATTAATTCTTAGTGATTTAGTACTTCGGAAGAATAAAGTTAGTGGTCAAGATCTCACCCGAAAGTTTGATGCAATTTGAGAAGGACCGTATATCGTTTAGAAGGTGAATTTAAATGAAAGTTTTCGCTTGAAAGACTATAATGGAAATGAATTAACTCGATTATGAAAAGCTCATAATCTTCGCAAATTTTATCTTTAGATCATTATCTTTTTTCTCATTTCCTTGTTTACAATATTTCTTTTTTTTTTCTCTCTTTAAATGACATGTTAGAGAGAAAAGAAAATTCTAGACTTAAAAAGTCATCCAACATATTCATTTTCTCAAAAAAATGTTATTATAAGGTGATCCCAAAAGAGATCATATTTGTTATTCATGATAATAGCTATTGGTACGAAAAGATACATATAATTATAATAAATTTGATTAAAATATCAAATATTAATAACCACAAGAAATTGGATAAATAATATTTTTTGCATATTGTTCATGATTATATATATACATATATAATTGCTAGTGATTATATTGTTATATGGTGATAATGACATACTAGTTTGGTGTTGAAACAAATTATTAGTTATTTACTAAATTATGTAAATTTGTTTTATTATATATATAATGGTAGGTACACTATATATGTATAATACATATTTAATTATTAATTAAATAGTAATTAAATAATACATAACTTAATATGTATAACATGTATATATTAAATATATACTAAATATTTTTAAATTATATTTATATAATATGTGTAATGCATATAACAAGTATATACCATATGTATGTATATATTTGTTTTGCATGTTTTCTGGGTATATATATATATATATATATATATATATATATATATATATATATATATATATATATTTGTTTATTGCCTGCATGCCTTCCATGTATAATATTGCTAAACTTTCTACTGGATGCAATTCCTAGCTTAATATATACGTTTTTGCAATTTATATATATATATATATATATATATATGAGCTGAAAGTAATTAGAAATATATATATTGATTCGTCAAAAATTGGTCAAGATATTTTGAGGGAATCTCTGAGAATCCTGAAGTATCTGTCACCTGCAAAACAGAGGAAGTTCGGTGGGGGCGTAGTGTTGGACCCGAATATACCCACAAGATTGGGCTTCCACCACTTAACTCCACATTAGTAAGATATTGTCCGCTTTGGGCCTAAGCTCTCAAGGTTTTGTTCTTGGGCAACTTCCCAAAAGGCCTCTTACTAATGGAGTTAGTGGCATTCTTATAAGCTAGTCACCCTAGCATTATCTTCAGATGTGGGACATGGATTGATTATTCCTCTAGAGGAGGACACGAGTATGTGGTCCTTGGTTTGAGGGGAGGAATGTTGGGGTGTCAACCCATGTCCCACATCTGATGCTAGAGGTGACTAGCTTATAAAAATACCACTAACTCCATTAGAAAGAAGCATCTTGGGTGGTTACCTAAGAACAAAACCGTGAGGGCTTAGGCCCAAAGCGGACAATATCTTACTAATATGGAGTTAAGTGGTGGAAGCCCAACCTTGTGGGATCAATCGGGCCCAACAAGTGGTATCAGAGCCAAAGGCTAGAGGGCTTGCTTACCAGATGTGGATGCCTTGCGGAGGATGCAAGATGAGAGTCAGTGCCTTGTGAAAGATGCAAGATGATTATTCCTCTAGGGGAGGACACGAGTATGTGGTCTTTGGTTTGAAGATAATGCTAGGGTGACTAAGCTTATAAGAATACCACTAACTCCATTAGTAAGAGGCCTTTTGGGAAGTTGCCCAAGAACAAAACCGCGAGGGCTTAGGCCCAAAGCGGACAATATCTTACTAATGTAGAGTTAAGTGGTGGAAGCCCAATCTTGTGAGTATATTCGGGCCCAACACGTAGATCCCCGTGAACTCTCCGACAATCAAGTCAGTTTGGTGTTTATTAGTAATAGTTTTGGATATTTGGTCTTGACCGTCTTACCTTTCTCCTCCTTCTTTTATAGCCTTTCGCTTTAGTCAAATAGAAGAGATGGTGGGTCCACGTTTAGCCGGATCATGGGCTCTTTTAACGTTGCCATTATGGGGATGCCGTTATGGAAAGACCGTTACGGGAAACGGTCCTGGGTCGTGGGGAGAGGAGTTCGTGAATTGACGTGGAGTTATGAGTCCACCTTTTACGCCCGTTATTTGACTTTGTAGCTGATAATGCGAAGTCCTGAGCGTTATGCGGTTAATCCCTCTGTTAAATGACATATTTACCCTTGACGAGTGATATTTATTACTCAGTGGCCCCTCAGCGAAGTGCAACACGACTTCGTGCTGTACTTCGGTGGACAACTTGGTTTTTGAAGTCTCTAGCGGGCTACCGGGCTTCGTCGATACGAGGTCCCGTATATTTCCGAAGTGCCTCTAGGGTTCCTGATGGTGACTGCTGTCTCTTCACCTCATGCATTTCTGCTATTAATGCCAGAATGCTGTCAGCCGACAAGATGCCTTTTCACCTTCTCCGATGCGTTTCGAAACCAGTAGATAATCATTACAGACTTTCGTGCTTACAACTTTTATTTATAACCCTTCAGCCTTCCTTAAGAGATACTCTTCTTTCCTTTCCTCATACCGTTTTCTCCATTACAGACTATTCCTGCCATTATTGCTTCTGTATTTTCCTAAAGATTTTTCCATCTTTGTTCTCGTCGTGAGTTCAGTCTCGTGATTTTGCTCTCAGACTTCCATTTTAATCAATCGAAAAAGGTATGCTTTGTCCTTTTCTTAATAAATAGTTTTTTACCATTTTTGAGCTTTCTGCCATGGTCGTTCTACGCACAAGCTTTTTCCTTTAGGACTTTTGTCTTTTGAAGTATGCTCCCTCTGCTATTTTATCTTGTTGTTTTGGATGATGTGAGAACAACATGGGTTTTTGTTTTGGTACGTGATATGGGAATGCTGGATTTTTTTGAACATCTTTCTGGGTTTTGATATTTAGTCGTTCAGGAAAATGGGTGTGACCCTTGTTGTTCTGGGTGTAGATTGACCTTTCCCGTTGTCTTCTTAGTTAAAAAGCTTGTATGACCAAATTGATTTAGTCTCTATAGGCTAGCTCTTGCTTTTCTGGGTAGCTCTTTGAATGGGGTTCTAAAGTTTGAACTTCCATTTGCAGGTCATAATGGCTGCCCGGGAAGAGAATATAGCTAGGGAAGAAGTTGATGAATTGATGGCTGAGGGTTTTGGGGACCCCTTGCCTGCTCCTCAAGCCGGTGAAGTATCGGTGGCAATAGTTAGGGAGAACCCAGTGGTCGAAGTTCCAACGGGTGTTCCTTTCCAACCTTCCATGCCTGCACCCCTGACAACTGACTTTGCTCTCTGGCGAAGTAGGATTACCAATGATCAAGCCATTTCTTTTGCTCGCAGCTATAGTATAGATCCCAATACGTATAGGGTATTTGTAGTTCCTGAGGCAGGTAGGATGTCCCTTAGTCATATCCCGCTTCCTTTAGCTCACTTTGAAGTGGGACTTAGGCTACCTATGGACCCTACCTTCGTAGATTTCCTCGTGTTTGCTCGAGTGCAGCCTGGGCAGATTCATCCTAACGCTGTCCGGACTTTTTTTGCCTTGATATGTTTATGTCGTAGATTAGGTTTTGAGTTATCTATGAATATTCTTAGGGTGTTCTTCTCTTCCTTGAGGATGTCTAATAACACCCTTTCACTTCGGCCTCGTAAGAATAGGGTTCTGCTTTTTTATTCTCCTCCCAACAAAGTGAATTTTAAGGGGAGATGGGTAATGGTTGAGTCTAGGATAGGATTCCCTTTCCGCCCTAGTGTGAGTGAAGATTATCAGTGGAGTCAGATCGAACATACCTCATCCCTTAACCGCTCTAAGAGGGCTTTTTTAGAAACTATAACCTAGGACTTAGGAGATAGTCGCCAACACCAAACCCGGGTGTATTCCACTTCTGACATGTTGAGTGAAGAAAGTTTTAGGTGGTGCGGAGTGGGGGCTGATTTGGAAGACCGGAAAAGAGAGTTGGGTTTTGAAGTGGAAACCCCTAACTCTGATTGGACTATACACCCTAGTGGTGTTTTTTCTTTTCAATGTGATCTTTGCACCTCTACTACGCGGGGTTGTCGTACCGGCCGAGGTGTTGTATATGTTTCTCCTTTTCCTTATTTTTTTAACACTATCTTTTTGTAGGCCCGACCATGTTTGGCATAGCTTGGACGAACCGAGAAGAGAGCAAGAATGTGCGCCAATAGCACCTCAACTCCCTGCCCCGGTTTCCTCCAAGGTTGGTTGATTGTGGGGCCTCGGGTGACGTTGCGCCTTCTTGCCCGCCTTCCTCCAGGTCGACGTCACGTCGGGGTAGGAACCCCCATCGTCCAAGGGCACTCAGAGTTAGAACACCTCGGTCCGCTCCTGAGCCTCGAAGGGAGATGATCTCTGAGGTGGCAGAGGTTGCCCTCTTTGATGGTGGGGAGGACGAAGAGGAACAACTTCGTCCCCGTCAACGAAGAAGAACTTCACCCCATCCTCCCACCGAGGTAATCCATGTCTCTCCTTCTCCACCCTCTTCCCATGGTGAAGTGCCAGAGGAACACTTGTCCTTGGAAGTTCAAGGGGAAGAGCCGCACTTCACTCCTGCTGCTGCTGGTGAGGCACTTGCTGAGCACTTCAGGCCCTCTTGGTTGCAACCGGGGTTTGAGATGCCTACAAAGGCAGAGGCTCTGAGAGCTTTATCTGCGGAGATTTCACACAGGACTCCCCCTCTGGATAATATTTGGTTCACCAACCGATTTGCGGCGTCCTTCCTTGGGGGCTCGATTCTTGACCGAGCTGCAGATGTAGAGTCCCTAGCAACCATGGGTGGCATGGGGGTGGATGAAGCTACTAACCGAGTAGGCGCTCTCTTAGCTCTGGTAAGCATTCCTTTCAGAACAATTTTTATTTTTTTTTTGACATGTCACTCTACTTGGTAGATTTCCTCTTATATTATTTTCATTGCCAATTCTCGTTCTCCTAAAGCCGATCAGCGAGCTGAGGCAAATGAAGAGTGGCTGGTTGCCAATGAGCCTCGTCTGGCTGCTTTGCAAGTTGAAGTTGTTGAGCCGTCCACTCTCCTGGAGTTAGCCGAAGGAGAGAAATCTTAAACGACTAGCGAGATGATTGACTTGAGGGAGAGGTTGGCTAAGGCTGAGGGAAGGATAGTGGAGTTGGAGGCTGCCAACGTTGGCCTAAATACAGCCCGGGATGAAGCTATTGCTAGTCGCATCTCTACACAAGAAGAGCTGAAATATTGTAAGTCGGATAGGTTTAAAAAGAATATCATCGACAACTTCAAGAGTTCGGCTGAATATAATGAAGAGATAGGGCACGAGGCTGGCTCCTTTTTGGACAAGGGCTGTATTCACATTATCCGCCAACTTCACCCGTACTTTGAAGATAAGTCCATTCTTCTGCGGGCATTTCAGGAGAATTTTGATAACAAAGTCTGTAGGCGAGGTGTAGATTTTGTTCCTTTTACTGCAGAAGAGATGGATGCTCTTCGGGAGCCGGACGAGCAGCGAGGGCGGCCTAGTTGGAATCCTCCTCACCCGACCACACCCACTTTCTGGGAGTTGCTCGATGGTTCGGGCGTCCCCTGATTTGTACTTCAATATTTTGTGTAATAATTTTTTTTTTGAATTTAGTGGATTCTTTTGTTGTCTCTTTGTATGTTCATTCAGAAACTTCAATAATTTGACACTTCGAATGTTGCGAGGCGGTCTTTAACAAAATTTAACTTAGTAACTTTTTCCTAATTTTTTTTACCTCAGTATTTTTAACCATATGATTTTACTTAGTGGTGATTTTAAATCTCTCCCAAGTCTTAACTCAGTACTTTCTTAACCATAAGATTTCACTTAATGGTGATTTTAAATTTCTCCAAAGTCTTAACTCGGTACTTTCTTAACCATAAGATTTCACTTAATGGTGATTTAAAATTTTTCCCAATTCTTAACTCGGTACTTTTATTTCGAGATTTGTAAACAAAATAAAACTGATACTTCCCAAGGCTATCTCGGTATTTAGAACTGAAATAAAACCTTCCCAAGGTTGACTTGGTACTTAGAGAAATGCTTTTCGGGTGCTATTTATACATAGTACCTTTTCAAGTGGTTTGTATGCCACGGGTTTGGAAGGAGAATGTCGTCTTTGTTCATGAGCCTATAACTGTCGGGTCGTCCTTCGTCTTTGACAAGATACGTGATATGCACAAATCATATAACTTTTTAGCATGTTTTTAGGCACAATTTAGGGCAAAATTGGAATTAAATCGTTATCAATTGACTGTTATTAACGCAATTTCGTAGTTTTTGTGATTTTGGAAGCTTGGGGTGAAATATGCAAGAAAATGGAAAAATTTCAGGGTAAAAACGTGATTTTCAGAAGTTCAGAAGTTAGGACAGGCGTCCCAAGACCAAGACGGGCGTCCCAACCCGGTCAAAGACCCGAGACGGTCGTCCAGGACCCGGGACGGGCGTCTCTACCCGGTCAAAGCACCGGGAAGGGCATCCCAGACCCAGGATGGGCGTCCTGACCTAGTCAACAGGTTGGGACAGGTGCCCCGAACCCCTGTACAGACTCCCACATCATTTTCTGCATAAAAAATCACTCAGTTCCCCTGCTATAAATACCCCAGGCCTTTCATAGTTGAAATCATTCCTCTCCACTTGATCTGAATCATTCAGTGGCTTCCAGTACACAGTTTTCTACTGTTTACAAGTCATTCAGTGATTTCAGGTATTTTCGTTCAAGTAGATTTCTAGTATTCGAGAGTGTCTCATGTTCTTTGTTTTTTGAGAATTTGTCTCAGATCTTAGAATACTACTAGATAGGGTTTGTTTTTAATATTCATAGAATACCCGGGATTTCGTTAGGAGATCCTAAGAGAGCACTAGGCGTTCAAAGAATTATTCAATAGGGCTTTGCTTAAGCCGCTGAGGGAAGGGAAGGTAAAGGCAATGCAATAGCTACTAGGATAAAGAAATGTCCTCCAAAGGTTCTGTCGAGTAGAGTCGGGTCAAGCAGTCCAGGATATACAAGCAGTTGCTCCATCAGTGGACCTAATAAAGGGTGAATACTTTATGGTGGTGGTCCCCTTGTCCCTCTCTTTATATGTTTGTACTGTGTTTGTCCAAAGACCTATTTGAATATTAAATTATGATATTATGAATATGTGTTTTGCATGTTGAAGGTATTTACATTTTTCCGGAAAGGTCACCGGCTTAACTATCATTATGACTGTATATCTACTTGCTCTTTTAATTTAGATGAATGGTTATAGACAACTCCTAACCACGGTCTAATCATAACCTGTTTAGTTTATCAGGCCTTAATTTAAGGCTTTGTGTGAGGACGGGAGCATTAAGGTCTGTCATATTAGATGAAATAACCTATAGATCACAATGTTTGTTAAAGTAGTCTAAGTAGGTTGAGTTCGTGTGTTTATGCCGGCGTTAGGGCGAGTGGCATGATCTCCTGAGTGACACAGAACTTTCATTGATGCCTTTAGCTCGAACTGTGAGTAGGGCCGTCAATGGTGATGGAGCGGTTTATTAGATAACTCAGATGTGGTACACAAGTAGAATCAGTATATAATTGCAATCTAGACCAAGATATATCTAAAATACTCGAAGATTGGTCAATCAACATGTAGGAACAATATAACATATATCATAACACTGTCTGTAAAACACTCTTGCATGCTTAAGTAAACTTGAACCTAGTGTAGAATGGATCAACCTCTCATCAAAGATATTGATGAATGATTGCATAACTGGATAATAAAATGAGAGTTAGGGTAAAAGGATAGTTACTACTAAGCCGTTACCACTTGATACGCGAAAATCATATACCTTTTTTAGCATGTTTTTATGTATAATTTAGGATGAAATTGATAGGAAATCGATCTTAATTGATTGTTATTTACTCAATTTCACATTTTTTATGATTTTGGAAGTGTCAGGTGAAAAGTAGACGAAAAAAGCAAATTTTGGGGTAAAAATGCAATTTTTGGAAATGTTGACTTGGTCAACGGTTCGGGACGGGCGTCCCGACCCAGTCAGACCACCAGGACGGGCGTCCCAATCCGAGACGGGCGTCCCGAGCCGCCAGAAGCTGTCCCACATCGAATTTTTCAGAAATTTTCACTCCGGGAAGCTGCTATAAATACCCCAGGCCTCCAGCAGTTGAATTCATCCCTCTCCACTCGATCTGAGTCATTAAGTGGTTTCCAGTGTACAATTTTCCAGTACACAACTCACTCAGAGACTCGGATCTCAGTTTTCTTTCTTATTAGTGTTTGTTTTAGTTTCTGAGAAATAGTCTCAGATCTTAGGTTTCTATAGATAGGTTCGTTTCTGGTATTCATAGAATACCCAGGATTTCGTTAGGAGATCCTAAGAGAGCTCTAGGCGTTCAAAGAGTCAGTCCACAGGGCTAGGCTTAAGCCCAGGACGTAAGGTAAAGTCTAGCTACTAGGCTGAGGAAGCGTCCTCCGAAGGTTCTGGTGAGCAGAGTCAGGGCGAGCAATACGACATATACATCAGTACGCTCCGTAGGCGAGACTTTGTAAAGGGTGATTTCTTTATGGCATCGGTCCCCATGTCCCTCTCTTATATGTGTTATTGCTTTGTTCTAAATATGAATTATGAATATCAGATTACGATTTTATGAATAGTTGTGTTATATGTTGAAGTTTTTATGTTTTTCCAGAAATAGCCACCTGCTAAATATTCATTATGTCTGCATGTCTAATGTAAGTCTCTTTTAAACTAAAACTAGGGTTAGAGACAATTCCTAACCACGGTCTATTCATAACCTGTTTAGTTTAACAGGCATCAATTAGTATTGGTGTCTGCCATACTAGATAAAATAACCAACGGAACACCTTGTTTGTTAGAGTAGTCTAGGTAGGCTGAGTAGAGAGTTATGCCGGCGGTTTTGCGACGAGCAGCATGACCCCGAAGTGACATAGGGTACCGTTCATTGCTGACTTTAGTCCGGGTCGTGAGTAGGGCCGTTTACCTTAACGATGGGGCGGTAGCGTAGAGACCTCAGATGTGGTACACCTTTAGACACAGAACATAGTTGCATTCCAGGCTAAGATATATCTAAAACACTCGAATATAGGTCAATCAACATATAGGAACAGTATAACATAGAATCAGAACTCATCTTTAAAACACTTTTAGGATTAATTAGACTTAAACCTAGTGGAGAATGGATCACCCTCTCATCAAAGTATTTGATGAAGATTGCATAACTGGATTATAAGATAGGAGTTAGGATAAAAGGCTAGTTACTACTAAGCCGTTGCCACTTCCCTGGGAGTACGATAATTAAATTAATAAAATCGTAGATACTTTCCAATAGACTAGCTACACGATAGGTACTCTGCCTTAGGTTCTGGCTGATTAAGTGACATAGAGACTAAATGTGACAATTAGTCAATCACAGTCCTTAATTATTCATAATCAACATAGGGTAAAATAACACCTATTTAGCACGTCAATCGGAATCGCATCAGATTTTTGGCGCCGTTGCCGGGGAAATATCATAATGAATTTAGGATTAAAGGCCACAATTCTAGAGACTTATGATAGGTAACGGTAGTAACCTAGACTTTAGACCCAACACTTATGTTATACCAGTTAGACAATCAATTTCCGAAATATAGGATTATCATAACTAATTAATTTTAGATGTTATCTGGAATTAAGACACTTAGGATAATCAAATTTTAGAAAATCATTCTAAAACCATATTGAGGAAATTTAACTGCTTTCGAAAAAAAAAAAAGAGAAATTTTTTTTTAATTTTTAAAATCCCAAAAAGAATGTATCTTTCTTGCTATACGGTGAGTTGTTCCTTTTCCCTATCTCTTGTTTTTTTAATTGTTTTCTTAGTTGCTCTTTTTCGTGTTTTTCTTCTATTATTTAATTTCGAATAAAAATGGAAATGAGGATAAAATATATTTTCTTCTGAGTTGTAAAATGTTGGCTCAGATTTTTATCGGGAAGAAACTCTATTTTAGAATTTTCTTAGAGTCATGCCGGCCTTATTAGGATGAGTTATGAAATTGTTTTTTTTCCTTAATAGCCAGACCTTTGAATGTTCTATTGGAAAAAGGATGTTCCTTTTGTTTTGCTGATGATTGCATGAGAATTTTTAAAACCAAAAGGAATTATTGCACCCATTATGACATCACCTGATTGAAATCTGCTTTTTGAATGAATATGTGATGTAGTAAGAATTGCTTTAGACAGAATCATGATAAGAAAGTTCATGTATGATAAATCCTAATCTTATCTAGTCTTGTCTAAAAACAATAGGTTACACTGATCACTCTGAGATGTCTATGTTCAATAAAACTGATACTGAACCATAATTGATTAAGTTAGGTTTTATTGTTACTTGAATTTGATATAGAATAAAGGGATAAGAAAAAGGGTTGAAAATCTAGAAAGCAAACCATTGGTCTAGATTAGAAAACCCCGAGTTAGAGGCTAGTGTAATACTGATAAATTTTTGGATGAAAGCTTATTTGCATTGTTTGCTATGTATAATAATTCTCATCTGTGGTTTATTGCAAATTATCTAGTCACTGAATAAGCTCCAAGTGATATGACTTATCAGCAAAAGAAGAAATTCTTTGCTGATTTGAAATATTACTACTGGGCAGTTTCTCTTCTATTTCAAATTTTTGCAGATCAGTTGATCAGAAGATGTGTCTCAGAAGATGAAGGACACAAGATTTTGGAGCATTGCCCTAAAGAATCTACGGGAGACCAATTGATGGCTATCAACACTATCCGGAAAATGTTGAAAGCAGGATCTTGTTGACCCACTATATTCAAGGATTTTGTATCTCTGATACAATCTTGCGGTGCTTGCCAAATAACAGGCAACACATCCTTCAGAGATCATCTACCCCAACAAGATTCTAGTTGTCTTCCATATTCAGAGTGCCAATATTTTAGGAAGAAATGTTCAGCCTGTGTATCAAATCTGTGAAGTCTGCTAAGTACCACACTTTAGCAGGGATTGCTATGGGAATGACTGACCATTCTAAAAGAGGTAGGAGTAGGTTACTGCAGAATGCTACTCCAATGGGAAATGCATACAATCCCAGCTAGAGGAATCATACGGGATTTAGCTGAGGAATAATTCGGAAGCTGGAAACTTTCAGAAGATACCACCACAGCAAAACCCCTACCCGCATAATCAACAGATGAGATACTGGCAACAATTAAAGCCAGACCAGTGCAAGCAAGTGATCTACCAAGAGGTAACGAAGGGTCGGAGGATATAGAGGAATTTGGAGTTGTATCAGGAGCATAGCAATGGAGGAGCTTGCATTCCCTGCATACCAATCAGCTGTGAGAAACTTCCCCGAGGAAGTCTCAAATACTTGGGCGCAGATCTATACAACTGGAGCCCCTACCACCACAGCTTTGCCAAAACTTCAGGTATCTTTCCTTCCATTCGAGACTTGCATGCAATACCTTTACTAACATTGGCAGGTAGGCACACCAATCCAAAGAAGTCTCATTCCTAGACACGTTCCTTCTGGACACGTTGCTACGATTATGAGAAACTTTGCAGATGATTCGAGAAAACAGTCCTTGGGGCTTGAGTCATTCATCAAATGGATATGCCACTACCTAGAGCTCGACAATGAAGGATCGGAGCTGGCGTCATCCGTTCCAATATCTAGAGCTTGCAGAGTCAAGAACACCTCAGCAATAGCACATGGCTAAGGTGAAGAGCCAATTGACAGATCAGAGAAGACCCTTCTGCTCGCGACATGAAGGGAGTTTTTCTAATCCTCATGATCCTTTACTTTTGTTTTCTTTGTTTTGTGTTCTGTTTTGCTATTTCTATTATCCTTCTTGTTTTATTTTCTCTCTTACCCTGAATTAGTCAAATAAGTGTGGGGTAAGAGTTCTTTGTTTTATTTTCATTTCTTCTTGTTTGCAAATAAGTGTGGGGTAGTTTAGCTATGCATGAACACTGAGGACATTGTCAGACTTAAGTGTGGGGTAGCAGTGCACGGTGCACTGTAGCAGTTTGCAAAATTTTTCGCATGAATTTGCTTGTTTTCCCCGTATTTTCACACCCTTCCAAAAAAATTTCAAAATTTTTCCGTCTTTCAGACTTCTAAATGCAGTATGCTTGGTTAAACAATTGCTTATGTCTATGATATGTAGGTAGAATGTTATGGTTAGTAGGAGATAATTGATAACTATTGCTGAACCCATTGATTAGAAGTAGGGAATTCCTGATAATTGAGCACAACTTAGTCTGGATTAGAGACCTCAACCAATTACCTTTTCAAAACTTAACTAGATAAAATTAGACCAGTTGCAGGATGCATTGACAATTGGAATGACTAGATGAGACTCTGAGCCAAAAGTGAAAAAGAAAAAAAAATGAGCTAATTAAATTAGGGTAGTTTGCCAGCGGCCTTCGCTACTCGAGCACCACTCCTTCGGGGAACTTAAAGCCTGATGCCCTAAGGTCGTGTAGATCTGGGAGTCATCGGAGTGGGACTCGCTACATGGGTAGTTGAAGTTGACGTGTTCTAAGCAGACTCAAAAATACCCTAGAAAATCTATAAACGAAAGGAATCAATAAATGCTAAATGATAGAATCTGATCACCAAAGCTCAGAACTCAGAAAGTTATCTGTTGTCAGTATGTCTAGCGATAGGTCGAAGTGTTATCTGGTAATAGTTAAGACAAGAGTTTATTGTGTTGACTATCTGGTCTGGACTAGTACACACACTACACATCAGGAAGACCTTATGACTAAGAGAAGAGTTCAACCTAGTTGTTAAATTGTTTTCTGCTCATTCCTAACAATCTACTAGAGACATTTGAGACCTTGTCATAGCAACCTAACCAGTCAGACCTGTGTTAAGAATTATCTGAATAATTTTTGGAATAAAAACATGACTAGAAATTTAAGTGACTGCACATATGATTTAGAATCACTAACTTCAGGTAGACTTTGCTTGAGGACAAGCAAAAAGCTAAGTGTGGGGTTATCTGATACGCAAAAATCATATACCTTTTTTAGCATGTTTTTATGTATGATTTAGGATGAAATTGATAGGAAATCGATCTTAATTGATTGTTATTTACTCAATTTCACATTTTTTATGATTTTGGAAGTGTCAGGTGAAAAGTAGACGAAAAAAGCAAATTTTGGGGTAAAAATGCAATTTTTGGAAATGTTGACTTGGTCAACGGTTCGGGACGGGCGTCCCGACCCAGTCAGACCACCAGGACGGGCGTCCCAATCCGGGACGGGCGTCCCGAGCCGCCAGAAGCTGTCCCACATCGAATTTTTCAGAAATTTTCACTCCGGGAAGCTGCTATAAATACCCCAGGCCTCCAGCAGTTGAATTCATCCCTCTCCACTCGATCTGAGTCATTAAGTGGTTTCCAGTGTACAATTTTTCAGTACACAACTCACTCAGAGACTCGGATCTCAGTTTTCTTTCTTATTAGTGTTTGTTTTAGTTTCTGAGAAATAGTCTCAGATCTTAGGTTTCTATAGATAGGTTCGTTTCTGGTATTCATAGAATACCCAGGATTTCGTTAGGAGATCCTAAGAGAGCTCTAGGCGTTCGAAGAGTCAGTCCACAGGGCTAGGCTTAAGCCCAGGACGTAAGGTAAAGTCTAGCTACTAGGCTGAGGAAGCGTCCTCCGAAGGTTCTGGTGAGCAGAGTCAGGGCGAGCAATACGACATATACAGCAGTACGCTCCGTAGGCGAGACTTCGTAAAGGGTGATTTCTTTATGGCATCGGTCCCCATGTCCCTCTCTTATATGTGTTATTGCTTTGTTCTAAATATGAATTATGAATATCAGATTACGATTTTATGAATAGTTGTGTTATATGTTGAAGTTTTTATGTTTTTCCAGAAATAGCCACCTGCTAAATATTCATTATGTCTGCATGTCTAATGTAAGTCTCTTTTAAACTAAAACTAGGGTTATAGACAATTCCTAACCACGGTCTATTCATAACCTGTTTAGTTTAACAGGCATCAATTAGTATTGGTGTCTGCCATACTAGATAAAATAACCAACGGAACACCTTGTTTGTTAGAGTAGTCTAGGTAGGCTGAGTAGAGAGTTATGCCGGCGGTTTTGCGACGAGCAGCATGACCCCGAAGTGACATAGGGTACCGTTCATTGCTGACTTTAGTCCGGGCCGTGAGTAGGGTCGTTTACCTTAACGAGGGGCGGGGGGTAGCGTAGAGACCTCAGATGTGGTACACCTTTAGACACAGAACATAGTTGCATTCCAGGCTAAGATATATCTAAAACACTCGAATATAGGTCAATCAACATATAAGAACAGTATAACATAGAATCAGAACTCATCTTTAAAACACTTTTAGGATTAATTAGACTTAAACCTAGTGGAGAATGGATCACCCTCTCATCAAAGTATTTGATGAAGATTGCATAACTGGATTATAAGATAGGAGTTAGGATAAAAGGCTAGTTACTACTAAGCCGTTGCCACTTCCCTGGGAGTGAGATAATTAAATTAATAAAATCGTAGATACTTTCCAATAGACTAGCTACACGATAGGTACTCTGCCTTAGGTTCTGGCTGATTAAGTGACATAGAGACTAAATGTGACAATTAGTCAATCACAGTCCTTAATTATTCATAATCAACATAGGGTAAAATAACACCTATTTAGCACGTCAACCGGAATCGCATCACCACTTCCCTGGGAGTACGATAAATTCTTAAATTAAAATCGTAGGTACTTTCCAACAGACTAGCTACACGATAGGTACTCTGCCTTAGGTTCTGATTGATTAAGTGACAACATAGATGCTAAATGTGACAATTAGTAATTCTAAGTCCTTAGTTATTCATAATCGATAAAGGGTAAATAAAACCTATTTTTAGCATATCGATCGGAACGCATCAGATTTTTGGCGCCGTTGCCAGGGAAATATCAAAACAAATTTAGGATTCCTGATCAAAATTCTAGAGAATTATGATAGGTAGCGATAGTAATCTATACCTTAGACATAACACTCACTTTATGCTAGTTAGACAATCAGTTTCCTGAAGTATAGGGTTATCATAACTAATTAATTTTAGAAATTATCTAAAATTAAAAAATTTAGGATAATCAAAATTTAGAAAATTATTATAAAATGGTATTAAGGAAATTTACATTGCTTTTGAAAAAAAATAAATTAAAAAATTTTAAAAATTAAAATTTTTTTATAAATCTTTAATTTTCTTTTCTTCTATAAATTTTATTTTATGGAAAATATTATTTTCTAGAAAATAAAAAGAAATAAATTTTTTTTTCTGTTTACAGTTTTCGTGTTTGTTTGTTATTATTTATTTAATTTGAAAAAAAATTTGGAAATGAGGAAAAAATATTTTTTTTTCTTCTGAGTTGTCAATTTTGGCTTAGGTTTTTTTTTTTGGAAGAAATATCATTTTAGAATTTTCTTAGGTCATGCTGGGTTTATTAGACAAGCTATAAAATAGTTTTTCTTTAATAGCCAGACCTCTAAATATTCTATTGAGAAAGGATGTTCCTTTTGTTTTTGCTGATAAATGCATGATATCATTTTAAACAAACTAAAGGAACTATTTATGACTACACCCATTCTAACATCACTTGATTGGAGATTGTTTTTTGAATTAATATGTGATGTAACGATGCAGTAAGAATTGTTTTAGGAAAAAGGCATGATTAGAAATTTCATGTTATACACTAGGCACGTAAAACCTTTACTGATGTCCAGTAGAACCATAACATTACTGAAAAGGGATTACTAGTTGTTGTATATGCTGTCGATAAATTCGTATCATACCTAGTTCCATCTAAAACAATAATATACACTGATCGCTCTGAGATATCTGTGTTCAATAAAACTGATGTTGAACCAAGATTGATTAAGTTGAGTTTTATTGTTACCAGAATTTGATATAGAAATAAGGGAAAAGAAAAGGGGATGAATATCTAGAAAGCAAACCATTGTCTAGACTAGAAAACCCTGAGTTAGAGGCTATGGATGAGATAGTATATATGATAAATTATTTTTGGACGAGAATTTATTTGCATTGTTTGCTATGTATGATAAATCTCCTCCGTGGTTTACCGATATTACAAACTACCTAGTCGCTGAACTGTTCCCAAGTGATATGACTTATCAACAGAGGAAGAAATTCTTTGTTAATTTAAAATATTACTACTGGGAAGATTCCTTTTCTATTTCGAATTATTGCAGAGTAATTGATCAGAAGATGTGTCTCAGAAGAGAAAGACCACAAGATTATGGAGCATTGCCATAAAGAATCTACGGGAGACCAACTGACTGCTATCAACACTTTCCGGAAAGTGTTGGAAGCAGGATATTATTGGCCCACAATATTCAAGGATTCTGTATCCTTGATACAGTCCCACAATGCTTGCCAATTAAAGGTAACATATCTTCCCAAGATCATCTACCCCAGCAAAGTATACAGAATACTGAAATCTTTTATAGCTGGGGTATTAATTTCATGGATCCTTTTTCTTTCTTCCTTTTTGCAACAAGTACATCATAGTAGCTATAGAACACTTTTCAGAATGGCCTGAACCACGGGCATTACCTACTAATGATGTTAAAGTCATGTGCAGATCCCTTGAGAAACTATTTTTCAGATTCAGATGTGCCAATGTCTTGATAATTGATAAAGGGTTGCCCACCAGTTAACGCAGCTGACGCTTCCTCTGATGAGCAATTGAAGGCATTAATGGCTAATGATAACAGTCAAATTAATGCCTTTCAACAAAAGAAGAAACGTTCAGCCTATATATCAAATCTGTGAAGTCTGCCAAGTACCACACTATTAGCAGGGATTGCTATGGGAATGGAATACCGACCATTCCAAAAAGAGGTAGGAACAGGTTGCTACAAAATGCTGCTCCAATGGGTAACACATACAATCCCTACTGAAGAAATCATATGTGATTTAGTTTGAGGAATAATTCTGGAACTAAAAACTTCTAGAAGAGACTACCACAACAAAGTCCCTATCCGCAGAATCAACAGATGAGATACCGTTATTGGTAAGGCCCATTTACTATTATAGAAGTCTCGCCATAAAGGAACATGGGGATGGTAGTTTGCGACCCAGAGGGTAGATACACTCTCCATACGAAGCACACTGCAGAGTCAGACACTCCATCATCTAGAACTTACAAAGTCGAGGGCATTTCAGCAATAGCACATGGCTTAGGTGAAGAGCCAATTGACATATCAAAGAAGGCCCTTCTACTCAAGACATGAAGGGAGTTTTTCTAATCCTCATCTTCCTCTACTTTTATTTTATTTTATTTTCCTTTTATTTTTATCTTCATTTCGTGTTTTGTTTGTTTTGTCTTGTTTTTGTTGTTATTTCTATTGCCCTTATTGTTTTGTCTTGTTTCTTTCTCTTCCTCTTAGTTAGTCAAATAAGTGTGGGGTAAGAGTTTTATATGTTATGTTTCCAACTTTTGTTTTTCAAATAAGTGTGGGGTGATTGGATATGCATGAACACTGAGGACAGTGTAAACCTTAAGTGTGGGGTAGCAGTGCACTGTGCACTGTAGTAGCAGTAAAATTTTGCATATTTTCACATATTTCTCACTAAAATTGGACCCTTCCAAAAACAAATTTCAAAATTTTTCACTCTTTCAGACTTCAAAATGCAGTTGTGATTGGTAAAGAAATGCTTATGTCTATGATATGTGAGTAGAGCATTATGATCAGTAGGAAACAAGTTGATAACTTTACTGAATGCCTCGATTAGAAATAGGGAATTCCTGATAATTGAGCGCAACCTAGTTTGGATTAGAGACATCAACCAAAATACCTTTTTCGAGACTTAACTAAATAATATTAGACCGGTTAAGGATGTATTAGCAATTTGAATGACTAGATGATGCTCTGAGCTGGAAGTGAAAAAAGTTCAATAAATAGGGTAGTTTGCAAGCGTCCTTTGCTACTCGAGCATCACTCCTTAAGGGAACTTAAAGCCTGATGCCCTAAGGTCGTGGAAATCTAGGAGTCATCAGAGTGGGACTCACTACATGGGTAGTTAAAGTTGACGTGTGTGATGCGTTCCGACTGATATGCTAAAATAGGTGTTATTTTACCCTATGTTGATTATGAATAACTAAGGACTTAGAATGACTAATTGTCACATTTAGTCTCTATATTGTCACTTAATCAATCAGAACCTAAGACAGAGTACCTATCGTGTAGCTAGTCTGTTGGAAAGTATCTACGATTTTAATTAAATTAATTATCGTACTCCCAGGGAAGTGGTAACAGCTTAGTAGTAACTATTCTCTTACCCTAACTCTTATCTTATGGTCCAATTATGCAATCGTTCATCAAATTATTTGATGAGAGGGTGATTCATTCTCTACTAGGTTTAAGTCTATTTAATCCTAAAAAGTGTTTTACAGATAATATTCTGATTTTATGTTATACTGTTCCTACATGTTGATTGACCTATCTTCGAGTATTTTAGATATATCTTAGTTTATATTGCAATTATGTACTGAGTCTAAAGGTGTACCACATCTGAGTTACCTGATAAACCGCCCTACCTTAATGACGGCCCTACTCACGGTTCGAGCTAAAGGCATCCATGAAAGTCCTATGTCACTTAGGAGATCATGCCGCTCGCCCTAACGCCGGCATAAACGCACAAACTCAGCCTACTTAGACTACTTTAACAAATATGGTGATCTATAGGTTATTTCATCTAATATGGCAGACATTAATACTTCCGACGGGAAGTCCTAAATTAATGCCTGTTAAACTAAACAGGTTATGATTAGACCGTTGTTAGGAGTTGTCTATAACCATTCATCTAGTTTAAAAGAAACTACAGTAGACATGCAATCATAATGATAGTTAAGCTGGTGACCATTTCAAGAAAAATATAAATACTTCAACATGCAAAACACATATTCTTAAAATCATAATTCGGTATTGGTAATAGTTATTTGGACGAACACAGTACAGACATATAAAGAGAGGGACAAGGGGACCGATGCCATAAAGTATTCACCCTTTACGTAGTCTGCTGATGGTGCAACTGCTTGTATATGTTGGACTGCTCGACCCGACTATGCTCGACAGAACCTTCGGAGGACGCTTCCTCAGCCTAGTAGCTATACTTTACCTTAATACCCAGCTTAAGCACAACCTTGTTGACTAACTCTTTGAACACCTAGTGCCCTCTTAGGATCTCTTAACGAAATCCCGGGTATTCTATGAATACCAAAAACGAACCTATCTAGTCGTATTCTAAGATTTGAGACAGACTCTCAGAAACGAAGAACACGAGACACTCTCTAAAACTATAAATATACCTATACTAAAACCTGAGATCACTAAGTGACTTGTATACTATAGAAAATTGTATACTTGAAGTCACTAGATGACTCAGATCGAGTGGAGAGGAATGATTTCAACTAAGGAAGGCCTGGGGTATTTATAGTAGGGGAACTAGGTGAATTTCTCTCAAAAATTCGATGTGGGACTTTGACCAGGCATTCGGGACACCCGTCCTGGATCTGGGAAGCCCATCCCGGCCTGTTGACCAGGTCAGGATGACCATCCCATGTCCTGGACGCCTGTCCTGGTCTGTTGACCAGGTCAGGACGCCCGTCCTGGGTTCTGGACGCCCATCCCGACTTTTGAACTTCTGAAAATCACATTTTTGCCCCAAAATTTGCCATTTTCTTGCACTTTTCACGTGACACTTCCAAAATCACAAAATTTGTGAAACCGAGTTAATAACAGTCAATTGATAATGATTTAACACCGATTTCGCCCTAAATTGTGCCTAAAAACATGCTAAAAAGTGATATGATTTATGCATATCATATAACCCCACACTTAGCTTTTTGCTTGTCCTGAAGCAAAGTATACCTGAAGTTATTGATTTTAAATCATAGGTGCAGTCACTTAAAATTTATAGTCATGTTTTTACTCCAACATTTATCACTGAATCAGATAATTCACAACACATGTCTGAATGGTTCAGTTGCCATGACAATGTCTCAAATGTCTCTAGTAGATTATCATAGTCAAGCAGGGTTAACAACTTAATAACTAGATTGAACTCTTCTCTCAGTCACAAGGTCTTCCCGATGTGTAGTGTGTACTAGTCCAGACTAGATTGTCAACACAATATACTCTCATCTTGACTCTTACCAGATAATTCTTCGACCCGTCGCTAGACATACCAGCAACAAACAACCTTCTGAGTTCTGAGCTTTGGTGTCAAGATTTTCAATTAGGCAATTCAATATAATAATACACTGGGCTATGTATTTTTAGATTGATTTTTCAGGGTATTTTGTGTTTGCTTCCACACGTCAACTTTAACTACCCATGTAGCGAGTCCCACTCCGATGACTCCCAGACCTACACGACCTTAGGGCATCAGGCTTTAAGTTCCCTTAAGGAGTGGTGCTCGAGTAGCAAAGGCCGCTTGCAAACTACCCTATTTAGTTAACTCTCTTTTTTTCTTTTCACTTTCAGCTCAGAGCATCATCTAGTCATTTTGATTGCCAATACATCCTCAACTGGTCTAATCTTATCTAGTTAAGTTTTGAAAAGGTATTTGGTTGAGGTCTCTAATCCAAACTAAGTTGTGCTCAAGTATCAGGAATTCCCTATTTCTAATCGATAAATTCAAGAAAGTTATCACGTTGTCTCCTACTGATCATAATATTCTACATACATATCATAGACATCAGCAATTCTTTACCAATCATAACTACATTTGAAGTCTGAAAGAGTGAAAAATTGATGCTGCTCCGAATGATATGCTAAAATAGGTGTTGTTTTACCCTATGTTGATTATGAGTAATTAAGGACTTAGATTGACTAATTGTCACTTTTAGTCTCTATGCTGTCACTTAATCAGTCAGAACCTAAGGCAGAGTACCTATCGTGTAGCTAGTCTATTGGAAAGTATCTACGATTTTATTTAAATTAAATATCGTACTCCCAGGGAAGTGGTAACGGCTTAGTAGTAACTATCCTCTTACCCTAACTCTTATCTTATGATCCAGTTATGCAATCGTTCATCAATATCTTTGATGAGAGGGTGATTCATTCTCCACTAGGTTTAAGTCTATTTAAGCCTAAAAGTGTTTTACAGATAATGTCCTGATTCTATGTTATAATGTTCCTATATGTTGATTGACCTATCTTCGAGTATTTTAGATATATCTTGGCTTGGATTTCAACTATGTACTGAGTCTAAAGGTGTACCACATCTGAGTTACCTGATAAATCGCCCCATCGCCATTGACGGCCCTACTCACGGTTCGAGCTAAAGGTATCCATGAAAGCCCTATGTCACTTAGGGGATCAAGCCGCTCGCCCTAACGCCGGCATAAACACACAAACTCAGCCTACTTAGACTACTCTAACAAACATGGTGTTCTGTAGGTTATTTCATCTAATATGGTAGAAACCAATGCTTTCCAACGGGAAAGTCCTAAATTGATGCATGTTAAACTAAACAGGTTATGATTAGACCGTGGTTAGGAATTATCTATAACCCTACATTTAGTTTAAAAGAAACTACATTAGACATGCAGACATAATGAATTAAGCTGGTGGCCATTTCCGGAAAATCATAAAGAACTTCAACATGTATAACAAATACTCATAAAATCATAATCTAATAAACATAATCAATATTTGGACGAACACAGTACAGACATATAAAGAGAGGGACAGGGGCACTGATGCCATAAAGAATTCACCCTTTACTTAGTCTCGCCGATGAAGCAACTGCTTGTATATGTTGGACTGCTCGACAGAACCTTCGGAGGACGCTTCCTCAGCCTAGTAGCTGGACTTTACCTTAATACCCAACCCTGTGGACTGACTCTTCGAACGCCGAGAGCCCTCTTAGGATCTCCTAACGAAATCCTGGGTATTCTATGAATACCAGAAACGAACCTATCTAGTCATTTCCTAGGATCTGAGACTAATTCTCAGAAACAAAGAAAACGCGAGACACTATCTAGAAATAAAGAAAAACTTATACTGAAACCTGAGTCTCTAAGTGACTTGTATACTATGGAAAACTGTATACTTGAAGTCACTAAATGACTCAGATCGACTGGAGAGGAATGATTTCAACTGAGGAAGGCCTGGGGTTTTTATAGCAGCTTTCTGGAGTGATTTTCTCTCAAAAATTCGATGTGGGATTCTAAACTGCGGCTCGGGACGCCCGTCCCGGCCTGTTGACCAGGTCAGGACGGCTGTCCCGAGTCCTGGACGGCCGTCCCGAGTCCTGGATGCCCGTCCCGAGTCCTGGACGCCCGTCCTGGCCTGTTGACCAGGTCAGGACGCCCATCCTGACTTCGGGACGCCCACCCCGACTTCGGAATCTCTAAAAATCGCGTTTTTGCCCCGAAATTTGCCATTTTCTTCTACTTTTCACCTGACACTTCCAAAATTACAAAAACTGTGAAATTGAGTTAATAGCAATCAATTAAGACCGATTTACTATCAATTTCACCCTAAATTATGCCTAAAAATATGCTAAAAATGTGATATGATTTATGCATATCATATAACCCCACACTTAGCTTTTTGCTTGTCCTCAAGCAAAGTCTACCTGAAGTTAGTGATTTTAAATCATATGTGCAGTCACTTAAATTTTCTAGTCATGTTTTTATTCCAAAAATTATTCAGACAATTCACAACACAGGTCTGACTGGTTAGGTTGCTATGACAAGGTCTCAAATGTCTCTAGTAGATTATTATAATCAAGCAGGTTTAACAACTTAACAACTAGATTAAACTCTTCTCTCAGTCACAAGGTCTTCCTGATGTGTAGTGTGTGTACTAGTCTAGACCAGATAGTCAACACAATATACTCTCGTCTTAACTACTACCAGATAACACTTCAACCCGTCGCTAGACATACTAACAACAGACAACTTTCTGAGTTCTGAGCCTTGGTGATCAGATTTTTAATTATTTAGCATTTATTGATTTTTTCTTTTATAGATTTTTCAGGGTATTTTGAGTCTGCTTTAACACGTCAACTTTAACTACCCATGTAGCGAGTCCCACTCCGATGACTCCCAGACCTACACGACCTTAGGGCATCAGGCTTTAAGTTCCCCTAAGGAGTGGTACTGGAGTAGCAAAGGCCGCTAGCAAACTACCCTATTTAATTAACTCTCTTTTTTTTTCTTTTCACTTTTAGCTCAGAGCATCATCTAGTCATTCTAATTGCCAATACATCCTCAACTGATCTAATCTTATCTAGTTAAGTTTTGAAAAGGTAATTGGTTGAGGTCTCTAATCCAAACTAAGTTGTGCTCAATTATCAGGAATTCCCTATTCCTAATCAATAAGTTCAAGATAGTCATCACATTGTCTCCTACTAATCATAACATTCTACACACATATCATAGACATCAGCAATGTTTTACCAATCATACTGCATTTTGAAGTCTGAAAGAATGAAAAATTTTGAAAATTTTTTGGAAGGGTGTGAAAATACGGAGAAAACATGCAAAATCTTGCAAAAAAAAATTTCTACTACTACAGTGCACCGTGCACTGCTACCCCACACTTTAGTCTGACACTGTCCTCAGTGTTCATGCATATCTAAATTACCCCACACTTATTTGAAAACAAGAAGAAATAAAAACAGAATAGAGAACTCTTACCCCACACTTATTTAACTAACTAAGGGTAACAGAATAAAGCAACAAAACAAGAAGGATAATAGAATTAACAAAACAGAACATAAAACAAAGAAAATAAAATAAAAGTAGAGGAAGATGAGGATTAGAAAAACTCCCTTCATGTTTCGAGCAGAAGGGTCTTATCTGATCTGTCAATTGGCTCTTCACCTTAGCCATGTGCTATTGCTGAGGTGTTCTTGACTCTGTAAGCTCTAGATATTTGAACGGATGACGTCAGCTCCGATCCTTCAATGTCGAGCTCCAGGTAGTGGACTATCCATTTGATGAATGACTCAAGCCCCAAGGACTGTTTCCTCGAATCATTTGCAAAGTTTCTCGTAATAGTAGCAACGTGTCCAAAAGGAACGTGTCTAGGAATGAGACTTCTTTGGATTGGTGTGCCTACCTGCCAATGTCAGTGAAGGTATTGCATGCAAGTTTTGAATGGCAAAAAAGATACCTGAAGCTTTGGCGAAGCCGTGGTGGTAGGAGGCTCCAGTGGTGTAGATTTGGGCCCAAGTATTTGAGACTTCCTTGGGGAAGTTTCTCACAGCTGATTGGTATGCAGGGGATGCAAGCTCCTCCATTGCTATGCTCCTGATACAACCCCAAATTCCTCTATATCCTTCGACCCTTCGATACCACTTGGTAGACCACTTGCTTGCACTGGTCTGGCTTTAATTGTTGCCAGTATCTCATCTGTTGATTCTACGGGTAGGGGTTTTGCTGTGGTGGTATCTTCTGAAAGTTTCCAGCTTCCGAATTATTCCTCAGCTAAATCTCGTATGATTTCTCCAGCTGGGATTGTATGCGTCTCCCATTGGAGCAGCATTGACTGCAGCAACCTGCTCCAACTTCTGTTGGAATGGTCAGTATTCCATTCACATAGCAATTCCCGCTAAAGTGAAGTACTTGGCAGACTTCACAGATTTGATACACAGAATAAACGTTTCTTCCTAAGACATTGGCACTCTGAATCTGGAAAACAACTTCTCATAGAATCTGCACATGACTTTAACATCATTAGTAGGTAATGCCTGTGGTTCAGGCCATTTTGAAAGTGTTCTACAACTACTATGATGTACTTGTTGCCAAAGGGAAGAAAGAAAAAGGATTCAATGAATACCCCAGATATCAAAAGATTGCAACACTTTGTGTACCTTGCTGGGGTAGACGATCTCTGAAGGATATGTTACCAATTATTTGGCAAGCATCGCAGGACTGTATCAAGGATACAGAATTCTTGAATATTGTGGACCAATAAGATCCTGCTTTCAACACTTTTCGGACAATGTTGATGGCGGTCAATTGGTCTCCCGTAGATTCTTTAGGGCAATGCTCCATAATCTTGTGGCCTTCATCTTCTGAGATACATCTTCTGATCACTTACTCTGCAATGATTCAAAATAGAAAAACGGATCTCCCTAGTAGAATATTCCAAATCAACAAAGAATTTCTTCTTTTGCGGATAAGTTATATCACTTGGGAATAATTAGCAACTAGATAATTAGTAATATCAGTAAACCACGGAGGAGAATCATTACTCAGAGCAAACAATGAAAATAAACTCTCATTCAGAAATTTATCAGATACTACTGTCTCGTCAATAGCCTCTAACTCGGGGTTTTCTAATCTAGACCAATGGTTTGCTTTCTAGATTTTCAACCCTTATTTTCCGTCTTTCTATATCAAATTCAATAAAACTCAATTAATCAATCTTGGTTCAGCAGCATATATCTCAGAGTAGAGTAATCAGGGTATAATATTGTCTAGACTAGGTATGATATGAATAATGTCTAATCATGCCTTTGTCCTAAACAATTCTTACTGCATAATTACTAACATCAATTCAAAAAGCAATTTCCAATCAAGTGATGTTAGAATGAGTGCAGTAATAACTAGTTCCTTTAATTTGTTCAACAAGATATCATGCAATTATCAGCAAAAACAAAAGGAACATCCTTTCTCAATAGAACATTCAAAGGTCTGGCTATTAAGGAAAAATCATTTCAAAACTCGTCCTAATAAAGTCGGCATGACTCTAAGAAAATTCTAAAATGGAATTTCTTCCCAATAAAAATCTAAGCCAAAATTTTACAATTCAGAAGAAAATATTTTTTTTTCTCACTTCCATACTTTTGTTTTTCGAAATTAAAAAAACAAACAAACATGAAAACTGTAAACACAAAAAATTTATTTCTTTTATCTTCTGAAAAATAATATTTTCCAGAAAATTATATAGAAGAAAAGAAAAAAAATTGAAAGAAAACAAATGTTCAACTATGAAAGAACAAGAGATAGGGAAGAAGAACAACTTACTGTTGAGCAAGAAAAATACATTTTTTCGGGTTTTAAATTTTAAATTTTTTTTTTCTTTTTATATTTTATTTCAAAAGCATTTAAATTCCCTCAATATGGTTTTAGAATAATTTCCTAAAATTTGATTATCCTAAATGTCTTAATTTCAGATGATATCTAAAATCAATAAGTTATGATAACCCTATATTTCGGAAATTGATTGTCTAACTAGCATAAAATAAGTGTAGGTCTAAGGTCTAGGTTACTACCGTTACCTATCATAAGCTTCTAGAATTGTGGCCAATAATCCTAGATTCATTATGATATTTCCCCGGCAAAGGCGCCAAAAATCTGATGCTGCTCCGACTGATATGCTAAAATAGGTGTTGTTTTACCCTATGTTGATTATGAGTAATTAAGGACTTAGATTGACTAATTGTCACTTTTAGTCTCTATGCTGTCACTTAATCAGTCAGAACCTAAGGCAGAGTACCTATCGTGTAGCTAGTCTATTGGAAAGTATCTACGATTTTATTTAAATTAAATATCGTACTCCCAGGGAAGTGGTAACGGCTTAGTAGTAACTATCCTCTTACCCTAACTCTTATCTTATGATCCAGTTATGCAATCGTTCATCAATATCTTTGATGAGAGGGTGATTCATTCTCCACTAGGTTTAAGTCTATTTAAGCCTAAAAGTGTTTTACAGATAATGTCCTGATTCTATGTTATATTGTTCCTACATGTTGATTGACCTATCTTCGAGTATTTTAGATATATCTTGGCCTGGATTGCAACTATGTACTGAGTCTAAAGGTGTATCACATCTGAGTTACCTGATAAACCACCACATCGCCATTGACGGCCCTACTCACGGTTCGAGCTAAAGGCATCCATGAAAGCCTTATGTCACTTAGGGGATCATGCCGCTCGCCCTAATGCCGGCATAAACACACAAACTCAGCCTACTTAGACTACTCTAACAAACATGGTGTTCTGTAGGTTATTTCATCCAATATGGCAGACATCAATGCTTTCCAACGGGAAAGTCCTAAATTGATGCATGTTAAACTAAACAAGTTATGATTAGACCGTGGTTAGGAATTGTCTATAACCCTACATTTAGTTTAAAAGAAACTACATTAGACATGCAGACATAATGAATATTAAGCTGGTGGCCATTTCCGGAAAATCATAAAGAACTTCAACATGTATAACAAATACTCATAAAATCATAATCTAATAAACATAATCAATATTTGGACGAACACAGTACAGACATATAAAGAGAGGGACAGGGGGACTGATACCATAAAGAATTCACCCTTTACTTAGTCTCGCCGATGGAGCAACTGTTTGTATATGTTGGACTGCTCGACCCGACTCTGCTCGACAGAACCTTCGGAGGATGCTTCCTCAGCCTAGTAGCTGGACTTTACCTTAATACCCAGCTTAAGCCCAGCCCTGTGGACTGACTCTTTGAATGCCTAGAGCCCTCTTAGGATCTCCTAACGAAATTCCGGGTATTCTAGGAATACCATAAATGAACCTATCTAGTCGTTTCCTAGGATCTTAGACTAATTCTCAAAAACAAAGAAAACGAGACACTATCTAGAAATAAAGAAAAACTTATACTGAAACCTGAGTCTCTAAGTGACTTGTATACTATGGAAAACTGTATACTTGAAGTCACTAAATGACTCAGATCGTGTGGAGAGGAATGATTTCAACTGAGGAAGGCATGGGGTATTTATAGCAGCTTTCTGGAGTGATTTTCTCTCAAAAATTCGATGTGGGATTCTGAACTACGGCTCGGGACGCCCGTCCCGGCCTGTTGACCAGGTCAGGACGGTCGTCCTAAGTCCTGGACGCCCGTCCTGGCCTGTTGACCAGGTCAGGACGCCCATCCTGACTTCGGAACGCCTACCCCGACTTCTGAATTTCTGAAAATCGCATTTTTGCCCCGAAATTTTCCATTTTCTTCTACTTTTCACCTGACACTTCCAAAATCACAAAAACTATGAAATTGAGTTAATAGAAATCTATTAAGACCGATTTACTATCAATTTCACCCTAAATTATGCTTAAAAACATGCTAAAAATGTGATATGATTTATGCATATCAAAAATTTTGAATTTATTTTTGGAAGGGTGTAATTCTAGTGAAAATATGGGAAAAACATGCAAAAATTTCTACTACAGTGTATTGTGCACTGCTACCCCCACACTTAAGTTTGATACTGTCCTTAGTGTTCATGCATATCTAAATTACCCCACACTTATTTGAAAACAAGAAGAAATAAAAACAAAATAGAAAATTCTTACCCACACTTATTTGACTAAGGGTAAGAGAGAAAATAAAACAATAAAAGAAATAACAAAATATAATAAAAGAAACAAATGTTGTTATATCATATCAATCAACGTCATACAGAGATTCATATTTCATACAGCCCAGACATGATCACACACATAAAGTAGAAACAACGAAAGAAAGAAAAAGAAAAGGAAAAGAAAAACTAAGAACCAGGCTCATTGTCATCGGGTGCACGGAAGTCTGCTGAAAAGTAGACCTCTGGGTCTTTGACCAATCGGGAGGTCTGTTGAAAAATCTCCTCGACCCTACTGTTGGTCATGGTGATTCTATCTTCCATCATCGACATCCGCCTCTCGATATTTTCCATATCTCGGCTATGTCGGGCTGTGAATTCCACCAATCCTTGCGACATATGTCGCTCAAAGGCGGTGCGTGGGAAGAATGTCTCGGTCGGAGGTATATGTGTTGGGACCGATCCCGGTGCCGATGCCTGTCCTTGCTACTCTGTGTGGATGGAGTAGCGCCCAGTTGCATCCCTTACGACCATCCCCATGTTCCGTAGAATGGTAAGGTCCGTAGGTATGGTGATCGGGGCAACCTGGGTCAGCTCTGAGCCCTCGATGTCCAACTCCAAGTAGTGGGCTATCCTGGTGATGAACGGCCCGAGCCCCAAACACTGTTTCCAAGTGTCCGTAGCGAAACCCCGCATGATGACAGTAATGAGTCGAGCCATCTCTACTGTAGAACCCATATGCATGTTGGCCAGGAGGAATGTCTCCATCTGGGTGACATTCCCGAGGGCCGCCCGACGTCTTGACAGAGTATGTGCTATAATGGCATGTAAATAGCAAAGAGCATGATGGATACCTGTGGCTTTCGCAAAGCCATGCTGGTAGGGAGTGCCTGTCATACAAATCTGAGCCCAAACAGTGGAGACGTCTACAGAAGTGAAGTCTCGAACTGCTGCGGTGTAGGCGGGCGTATCCAGCTCGTCCCTCTACCAGATACCCAAGCCGATGCCGAACTCGGCCATGCTCATCGATTGATCCATTCCGCCCAGACGGAATGTGATGTGCTCCTGCTGGAATGTAAATGAAGCATAGACCTCACATACCAGCTCTAGGTAGGTCGGCTCAGTGACGATGAAGACTCGATTGTAGGGTAGTACGTCGAGTATACGTCGGACCTCCTACTCAACTCCCAGTGTCTGGACTGCTGCCCAGTCAAAGCGTTCTGCCAACCAGTACGCTGCGTCTGATATGTCCATGACATCTCTCTTGATATGCTGGAATGGAAGGAAAAGGCATAAAAGGGTGTGCCACAGATGTGACGGTCATAAAAGAAGTAATACGAGCGCATTTGGGAGCCATTTGGTTGAGAGCGTTCGAGAGAATTTAAGAATTTAGGCGGGAAAGAAGATTCGAATTCGAATTCTAGAGGTAAATTCGAATTCAGAAGGATGGATTTTGGTTAGGGAAGGATTTTGAGTTTTTGGCGGGAAATTCAAATTTTGGAAGGAAATTCGAATTTTGGAAGGAAATTCAAAAGTTCAAATTTTGGAGGGAAATTCGAATTTTGAAATTTCAAGAAGTTGCCAAAATTTTGTAGAGAGAAGGTGGAGAGAATTTTGTAGAGAGATGATTTTTGGTGGTTGGTTTGGTGGTTGCCTCGAGATGTGTGCCATTTCCGGATTTTTTTTTTCATAATTCCCTGCAAATCTTAGTACACCAAAACAATCATAATATTTAACAAGTCTTCATGTTTAGCCTATCAAATTCAGAAGCTGTTAAAAACTCTTTGCAAAAATTCTCAATCTCTTTTTCAAAAATCATAACTACCCTAATCATATCCTAACCTCTATTTAGCAAGAATTATAGAAAAACAAAAGACTAAATTTATACAATTTAATTAATGAAAATAAACTGTATTTTTAACACATTTATTTTTCATAAAGAATTTGAAAAATAAAATGTTTGAAGAAAAATTACTGAATAAAATAAAAGACCCTTTAAAAAGTTTGAAAATAAAAAGTAGGGGTCAGTTATTTAATTTTAGTTCAAACAATTTATTTGCTGAAAAGTAAAAAGAATCTTCCCTTTTTCAATGGCCTTTATTTCCGATTTCTCGCATCTCTACTCGCATAGCTCTCATCTCCTCCCTTTGCCTGCCCTGCTCACTTCGTATGTCAGCCAACTCCCGTAGTATCTGTGCACCTTGGCTTTCCTGGAGGCTTACTGTGGCCTTGAGTTGGTCCATGTTGGCTGTGATATTCAGAATGCTCTGTTCTGAATGACACAGTCTACTTGCGATCGCTTGATCCATCTGGTAAATCCTGTGAGTCAAAGTGTCTATCTGCATGGACAAAACTGACTGAGAACCGTTAGTACTTCCCTCGGATGAAGGGGTATGCTCGTTAGGCATTGGAGTATACTCAGGAGATGTTGGTGAGTTTTGGGTTTGGTCAAGGGGTGGTGGATTTCTAGGAACTCTTTGGGCAGGAGTGTGAACTGGAGATCTTTGAGGTTCTTCTCAAGGAGGAAAGGTTTCTTCAGAAGGATCTTCTTCCGTGGGACTGCGCTCACGGGTGTTCAGTAATCTTCTCACTAAATCACTGGTGTCTAGGCTTGAGTTTATTTCTATAGGTTGTGGAGGAAGGTTCCCTCGTGGTATTTCTGGTTCAGGCCTAGAGGGTCCTTCTGGCTTCGTCTTCTTTCGACCTGGAGTGTCAGGGTTTTCTATTTTTTTTGCTTGGTTTGTAGCTGCTCTTGTTCTCTTCATCTATGAGTGTAAAGTCTGGTTAGGATAAAATAAAAAATAGTAAAAATAGAAAGAAGAAACAAAATACGGATAATAAGAAAGACAAGAAAAATATTTTTCGGGTTTTAAATTTTTAACATTTTTTTTCTTTTTATATTTTATTTCGAAAGCAATTAAATTTCCTCTATATGGTTTTAGAATAATTTCCTAAATTTTGATTATCCTAAATGTCTTAATTTCAGATAATGTCTAAAATTAATTAGTTATGATAACCCTATATTTTGGAAACTGATTGTCTAACTAGCATAAAGTAAGTGTTGGGTCTAAGGTATATGTTACTACCGTTACCTATCATAAATCTCTAGAATTTTGATCAGGAATCCTAAATTCATTATGATATGTCCCCGGCAACGGCGCCAAAAATATGATGCGTCTCCCACTGATATGCTAAAATAGGTGTTATTTTACCCTATGTTAATTATGAATAACTAAGGACTTAGAATGACTAATTGTCACATTTAGTCTCTATATTGTCACTTAATCAATCAGAACCTAAGGCAGAGTACCTATCGTGTAGCTAGTGTGTTGGAAAGTATCTACGATTTTAATTAAATTAATTATCGTACTCCCAGGGAAGTGGTAACAGCTTAGTAGTAACTATCCTCTTACCCTAACTCTTATCTTATGGTCCAGTTATGCAATCATTCATCAAATTCTTTGATGAGAGGGTGATTCATTCTCCACTAGGTTTAAGTCTATTTAATCCTAAAAAGTGTTTTACAGATAATGTTCTGATTTTATGTTATATTGTTCCTACATGTTGATTGACCTATCTTCGAGTATTTTAGATATATCTTGGTCTAGATTGCAATTATGTACTGAGACTAAAGGTGTACCACATCTGATTTACCTGATAAACCGCCCTACCTTAATGACTGCCCTACTCACGGTTCGAGCTAAAGGCATCCATGAAAGTCCTATGTCACTTAGGAGATCATGCCGCTCGCCCTAATGCCGGCATAAACGCACAAACTTAGCCTACTTAGACTACTTTAACAAACATGGTGATCTATAGGTTATTTCATCTAATATGGCAGACATTAATACTTCCGACGGGAAGTCCTAAATTAATGCATGTTAAACTAAACAAGTTATGATTAGACCGTGGTTAGGAGTTGTCTATAACCATTCATCTAGTTTAAAAGAAACTACAGTAGACATGCAGTCATAATGATAGTTAAGCTGGTGACCATTTCCGGAAAAATATAAATACTTCAACATGCAAAACACATATTCTTAAAATAATAATTCGGTATTCATAATAGTTATTTAGACGAACACAGTACAAACATATAAAGAGAGGGACAAGGGGACCGATGCCATAAAGTATTCACCCTTTACGTAGTCCGCTAATGGAGTAACTGCTTGTATATGTTGGACTGCTCGACCCGACTCTGCTCGACATAACCTTCAGAGGACGCTTCCTCAGCCTAGTAGCTATGCTTTACCTTAATACCCAACTTAAGCACAACCCTGTTGACTGACTCTTCGAACGCCTAGTGCCCTCTTAGGATCTCCTAACGAAATCCCGGGTATTCTATGAATACCAAAAACGAACCTATCTAGTCGTAGTCTAAGATCTGAGACAGACTCTCAAAAACAAAGAACACGAGACACTCTCTAAAACTATAAATATACCTATACTAAAACCTGAGATCACTAAGTGACTTGTATACTTGAAGTCACTAGATGACTCAGATCGAGTGGAGAGGAATGATTTCAACTGAGGAAGGCCTGGGGTATTTATAGTAGAGGAACTGGGTGAATTTCTCTCAAAAATTTGATGTGGGACTTTGACCAGGCATTCGGGATGCCCGTTCTGCATCTAGGATGCCCGTCCCAGCCTGTTGACCAGGTATGGACGCCCGTCCTGGGTTCTGGACGCCCATCCCGACTTCCGAACTTCTGAAAATCACGTTTTTGCTCCAAAATTTGTCATTTTCTTGCACTTTTCACCTGACACTTCTAAAATCACAAAAACTTTGAAATCGAGTTAATAATAGTCAATTGGTAACGATTTAACACCAATTTTGCCCTAAATTGTGCCTAAAACATGCTAAAAAGTGATATGATTTATGTATATCAGTGTGAAAGCGAACACAAAAATACCCTAAACACTCAATCTAAAAATACATAGCCTAGTGTGTTCTTTTATTGAAAATTTTAATTGAAAAGCCTTGACACCAAAGCTCAGAACTCAGAAGGTTGTTTATTGTTGTTATGTCCAGCGATTGGTCGAAGTATTATCTGGTAAGAGTCAAGAGAAGACTATATTGTGTTGACAATCTAGTCTAGACTAATACACACACTACACATCAGGAATACCTCGTGACTAAGAGTGGAGTTCAGTCTAGTTATTAAATTGTTAACCCCGCCTGACCATGATAATCTACTAAAGACATTTGAGACCTTGTCATGGAAACTTAACCAGTCAGGCCTGTTTTGTGAATCATCTGACTCAGTGATCAATTTTGGCATAAAAACATTGCTAGGAATTTTAAGTGACTGCACCTATGATTTAAAAATCAATAATTTCATGTAGACTTTGTTTGAGGACAAGCAAAAAGCTAAGTGTGGGGTTATATGATATGCACAAATCATATCACTTTTTAGCATGTTTTTAGGCACAATTTAGGGCGAAATTGGAATTAAATCGTTCTTAATTGACTGTTATTAATGCAATTTCACAGTTTCTGTGATTTTGGAAGCTTTAGGTGAAATATGCAAGAAAATGGCAAATTTTGGGGCAAAAACATGATTTTCGGAAGTTCAGAAGTCAGGACGGGCATCCCAAGACCAGGACGGGCGTCCTGACCCAGGACAGGCATCCCGACCCGGTCAAGCACCGGGATGGGCGTCTTGAACCTAGGACGGGAATCCTGACCAGATCAACAGGTCGGGACGGGTGTCCCGAACCCCTGTACAAACTCCCACATCATTTTCTACATAAAAAATCACTTAGTTCCCCTGTTATAAATACCTCTGGCCTTTCACAGTTGAAATCATTCCTCTCCACTTGATCTAAATCATTCAGTGGCTTCCAGTACATAATTTTCTACTGTTTACAAGTCATTCAGTGATTTCAGGTGTTTTCGTTCAAGTAGATTTCTAGTATTCGAGAGTATCTCGTGTTCTTTGTTTTCTGAGAATCTGTCTCAGATCTTAGAATACGACTTGATAGGGTTTATTTTTAATATTCATAGAATACCCGAGATTTCGTTAGGAGATCCTAAGAGAGCACTAGGCGTTCGAAGAATTATTCAACTGGGCTTTGCTTAAGCCGCGGAGGGAAGGGAAGGTAAAGGCAACGCAATAGCTACTAGGATAAAGAAACGTCCTCCGAAGGTTCTGTCGAGCAGATTCGGGTCAAGCAGACCAGGATATACAAGCAGTTGCTCCATCAGCGGACCTAATAAAGGGTGAATACTTTATGGTGGTGGTACCCTTGTCACTCTCTTTATATGTTTGTACTGTGTTTGTCCAAAGACCTATTTGAATATTAAATTATGATATTATGAATATTTGTTTTGCATGTTGAAGGTATTTACATTTTTCCGGAAAGGTCACCAGCTTAACTATCATTATGATTGTATATCTACTAGCTCTTTTAAATTAGATGAATGGTTATAGACAACTTCTAACCACGGTCTAATCATAACCTGTCTAGTTTATTAGGCCTTAATTTAGGGCTTTGTGTGAGGACGGGAGTATTAAGGTCTGCCATATTAGATGAAATAACCTATAGATCACCATGTTTGTTAAAGTAGTCTAAGTAGGCTGAGTTCGTATGTTTATACCGGCATTAGGGCGAGAGGCATGATCTCCTGAGTGACACAGGACTTCCATGGATGCCTTTAACTCGAACCGTGAGTAGGACCGTCAATGGCGATGGAGCGGTTTATTAGATAACTCAGATGTGGTACACAAGTAGAATCAGTATATAATTTCCATCTAGACCAAGATATATCTAAAATACTTGAAGATAGGTCAATCAACATGTAGGAACAATATAACATATATCATAACACTGTTTGTAAAACACTCTTGCATGCTTAAGTAAACTTGAACCTAGTGTAGAATGGATCAACCTCTCATCAAAGATATTAATGAATGATTGCATAACTGGATAATAAAATGAGAGTTAGGGTAAAAGGATAGTTACTACTAAGTCGTTACCACTTCCCTGGGAGTACGATAAATTCTTAAATTAAAATCGTAGGTACTTTCCAACAGACTAGCTACACGATAGGTACTCTATCTTAGGTTCTGATTTATTAAGTGACAACATAGATGCTAAATGTGACAATTAGTAATTCTAAGTCCTTAGTTATTCATAATTGATATAGGGTAAATAAAACCTATTTTTAGCATATCGATCGGAACGCATCAATACGGGCCTTCCCAATTCAGAGTTAACTTGTTTGCTTTTATGTGCCTTGCTATGGCTTCGATTTTTCGAAGTACCCAGTCTCCGATTTTAATTGGTCTCTTGAACACCCTTTTATCATGAGCCTTTTTTACTATTTCTTTGATTGATTGCGATTTTAGTCAACTTACGATTGTCCTTTCCTCTAGTAGGTCTAGATCCATGTTTCTTTTTCCTCTGTTGATGTCCTTGTTATACATCGCGCCTCTTGTTGTGGGCAGTGCTACTTCGGCTGGAGCTATGACTTCTGAACCGTATACAAGCGCGTACGCTGTTTCCCAGTGGGGCCCCTGGTCGAAGTACGGACTGCCCATAGAGTGGAGTTTAGCTCATCGGCCCATTTGTTAGACTTCCCCTCTAGGTTTTTTCGTAGAGCGAGTAATACTAATTTATTCGCGGCCTCTGCCTGGCCATTCCCTTGGGGATGCGCGACCGAAGATTTCCAGTGTTTGATGTGTAATCGATGACATTCCGAGGTGAATTTTAACAAAAATTGGACTCTATGGTCAGTAATTACCTCTCTAGGAACACCGAATCGGCACAAGATATTTTCTCGAAAGAATTTCGAGATATTTTCCTCCGTAGGATTCGTTAAGGCTTTTGCTTCGATCTATTTTGAGAAGTAATCAACCGCCACTATTAGATATTCATAATCATTTCGTGTTTTGGGGAATTTTCCCATCAGATCCATTCCCCGCATGTCGAACGGTCATGCTGCCATGACTGGGGTTTGTTCTATGGATGACAACTGCGGTATATTTCCAAAAACTTGGCAAGTATCACAACTCTTAACAAATCGTCTGGCGTCCTCTCTTAGCGTTGGCCAGTAGTATCCTTGATTGATCACTCTTTCTGCTAATGCTTGGGCTCCTGGGTGTCCTCCACATACTCTCTCGTGCATCTCAGCGAGTAATTCACCTACTTGAAACAACGAGATGCATCGGAGTAGTGGTCTGGAGAATGAGCGCCGGTATAAAGTGCCACCATGGATCGTGTACCTAGCGGACTGTCGTCGTATTTGCCTAGCACAAATAGTGTCATTCGGTAATGTCCCCTGTTGGATAAACTTTGTCATTTCGTCGACCCAATCCTCCGATGTGGGTTGTATGGGTTGGACTAGGCATGTCTCCTTTGAGCTTGTTACCGTTTCGATAGGGATGTCCTCCTCATTTTGAGTCTCCCCGGAGGCTATCTTCGCTAACCTATCCGCCGTTTGATTATCTTTTCGACTAATCAGGGATAGGCTAAAAGGGTTGAACCTTTGTTTCCATTGTCTAGCTTTGTCTACATATGATTGGAGATTTTCTGAATGTACTGTGTATGTGCCTTGGACTTGATTGACCACCAGTTGCGAATCGCTAAAGACCTTTAAAGCTATTATATTCGCTGTGTGGGCCCACTCCATCCCTAGGAGTAATGCTTCGTATTCTGTCGTATTGTTTGAGAGGTTGGATTCCAATTTGATAGCTCGCATTTTGGTGTATCGTCTGTTAGGAGAAGATAAATTTATTCCCACACCTACTCCACTAGCATTGACCGCTCCGTCCACCCATAACTCCCAAGGATTCATCAATTGCTCGCCCTCATTCGAATTTGATTATGTGAATGACCCTTCCGCTAGGAAATCAGCTAGGGCTTGTGCCTTTATAGCAGTCCGTGGTTTGAAGGTTATATCATGTCCACATAGTTCGATGGACCATCGGAGCATTCTTCCGGATTGATCTAACTTATGGAAAATTTGTCTTAGCGGAGCGTCGATGTAGACGATAATCGGATGAGATTCAAAGTAAGGTCTGAGCTTCCTTGATGAGATTACCAACGTATACGCTAATTTTTCGATATTTGAATACCGGGATTCCACCTCGTTTAGGGTTTTACTTACGAAGTAGACGGGGTACTGCTTTAACCCTTCATCTTTTATCAGTACTGAAGCTACCACCAGATCAGAGAAGGAAAGATATAGGAAAAGTGTTTCCCTTGTGTTTGGGGATCGCAGCAGAGGGAGCTCCCATAGATGGCTTTTCAAATATTTCCATGCCAGGTTGCACTCCGGAGTCCATTCGAACTCGTTTTTTTGAATCCTTCAGTGCTTTGAAGAATGGGAGGCACCTTTCTGCAGACTTCGAGATGAAATGACCCAAGGCTGCGATGCACCCTTTCAGGCGTTGAACATCCTTAATGCACCGAGTTCAATAAGTCGGGCTATGGCTACTAACTTTTCCAGATTTGCTTCAATTCCTCACTCAGACGTCATAAAACCAAGGAATTTCCCAGACTTCACCCCGAGAATGTGCACTTCATGGGATTTAATTTCAGATTGAATTTGGCCAAGTTTGAGAATGTTTCCTCCAAGTCGTTTAAATGTGACATTCCACGCTTAGTTTTGACCACCATATCATCTACATAAGCCTCTATGTTTCTCCCTATTTAATCTCGGAGGATGTGGTTCATCATCCTTTGATATGTAGCCCCTGCATTCTTTAGGCCAAACGGCATGACATTATAACAGTATATGGCCCCTGCAGCTCGGAACGAAGTATGCATCTGGTCACTTGGCTTCATTTTGATTTGATGGTATCCTGAGAAAGCATCCATGAAGCTTAAGAACTCATATTCCGAGGTTGAATCTACAAGGGCATCGATTCGAGGTAGTGGGTAGCAATCTTTGGGACAAGCTTTGTTGAGGTCAGTATAATCGACACACATCCTCCATTTTCCATTAGCTTTCTTAACCATCACCACATTAGCTAACCACGTGGGATATTTGACTTCGAGAATGAATCCCGCTTTTAGCAACTTTTCTACCTCTTCCTTCATGCCTTGCATTTTTTCCTCTCTGAACTGCCTGGGCTTTTGCTTTACAGGATGGCACAGGGGGCTTATGCTAAGCGCATGCTCTGCTATCGAGGTGTCAATGCCAGGCATATCTTCTGTACACCAGGCGAAGCTTTTTTGTGGGCTTTGAGGAAGTCAAGGATGCTTTAACGAAGAGTGTTTGGCATCTCTCTGTCGATTTTGATGCGCTGTTGGGGATATTCGGGATTAACAACTACCTCATCGAATTCTTTATCCTGAGAAACTTCGATGACTAGATCACAAATCTGTTTCTCAAGTATCTTCTGTATCCTTTGATCATTGTTGGCGACCACCGAATTAATGCAGCCAATTTCAACCGGCTCTTTCCTCTTACTTTTTATTTTCATGATTTGCCCCAGAAGGCTTCGGGGACTACTTTTGACGAAGCCCACACCTCGTGAAGTGTTGAACTTTACTTGTTGGTGAGAAGTGGAAATCGCCAGGTTGAAAGCCGCGTGAAAAGGAGTTCCTAGTATCGCGTTGATATGCATAAATCATATCACTTTTTTAGCATGTTTTTAGGCACAATTTAGGGCGAAATTGGAGTTAATTCATTCGTAATTGACTATTATTAACACAATTTCATAGTTTTGTGATTTTGGAAGTTTCGGGTGAAATATGCGAGAAAATGGCAAATTTCGAGGCAAAAACGTGATTTTCAGAAGTTTGGAAGTCAGGACGGGTGTCCCAAGACCAGGACGGGCGTCCCAACCTGGTCAAAGCATCGGGACTGGTGTTCCAGACCCGGGACTGGCGTCAAGATGCCGGTCAACAGATCGGGACGGGCATCTCGGATTCGGGACGGGCATCCCGAACCCCTGTACAGACTCCCACATCGTTTTCTGCATCAAAAATCACTCAGCTTCCCTGCTATAAATACCCCAGGACTTCCACAGTTGAAATCATCCCTCTCCACTCAATACGAGTCAATTAGTGGATCATTCGATCCCTCTCCACTTGATCTAAATCATTCAGTGGCTTCCAGTACACAATTTTTCACTATTTACGAGTCATTCAGTGATTTCAGATGTTTTCGTTCAAGTAGATTTTCAGTATACGAGAGTTTCTCGTGTTCTTTGTTTTTCTGAGAGTCTGTCTCAGGATCTTAGAATACGACTAGATAGGGTTTGTTTTTAATATTCATAGAATACCCAGGATTTCGTTAGGAGATCCTAAGAGAGCACTAGGCATTCGAAGAATTATTCAACAGGGCTTTGCTTAAGCCGAGGAGGAAAGGGAAGGAAGGCAAAGCAATAGCTACTAGGGTAAGGAAGCATCCCCCGAAGGTTCTATCGAGCAGAGTCGTCGATATGCTAAAATAGGTGTTATTTTATCCTATGTCGATTATGAATAACTAAGGACTTAGAATGACTAATTGTCACATTTAGTCTCTATGTTGTCACTTAATCAATCAGAACCTAAGGCAGAGTACCTATCGTGTAGCTAGTCTGTTGGAAAGTATCTACGATTTTAATTTACTCAATTTATCGTACTCCCAGGGAAGTGGTAACGGCTTAGTAGTAACTATCCTTTTACCCTAACTCTTATCTTATTATCCAGTTATGCAATCGTTCATCAAATTTCTTGATGAGAGGTTGATTCATTCTCCACTAGGTTCAAGTCTATTTAAGCCTACAAGAGTGTTTTACAAATAGTGTTATGATTTTATGTTATATTGTTCCTACATGTTGATTGACCTATCTTCGAATATTTTAGATATATCTTGGTCTAGATTGCAATTATGTACTAATTCTACTTGTGTACCACATCTGAGTTACCTAATAACCCGCCACATCGCCATTGACGGCCCTACTCACAGTTCGAGCTAAAGGCATCCATGAAAGTCCTGTGTCACTCAGGAGATCATGTCGCTCGCCCTAACGCCGACATAAACACGCAAACTCAGCCTACTTAGACTACTTTAACAAACATGGTGATCTATAGGTTATTTCATCTAATATGGCAGATATTAATGCTTCCAACGGGAAGTCCTAAATTAATGCATGATAAACTAAACAGGTTATGATTAGACCGTGGTTAGGAGTTGTCTATAACCATTCATCTAGTTTAAAAGAGCAAGTAGACATGCAGTCATAATGATAGTTAAGCTGGTGACCTTTTCGAAAAAATGTAAATGACCTCAACATGCAAAATACATATTCATAAAATCATAGTTTAAAATTCAAAATGACTATTTGGACGAACACAGTACAAACATATAAAGAGAGGGACAAGGGGACCTCTGCCATAAAGTATTCACCCTTTACGTAGTCCGCTGATGGAGTAACTGCTTGTATATGTTGGACTGCTCGACAGAACCTTCGGAGGACGCTTCCTCAGCCTAGTAGCTATGCTTTACCTTAATACCCAGCCTAAGCACAATCCTGTTGACTGACTCTTCGAACGCCTAGTGCTCTCTTAGAATCTCCTAACGAAATCCCGGGTATTCTATGAATACCAAAAATGAACCTATCTAGTTGTATTCTAAGATCTGAGACAGACTCTCAGAAACGAAGAACACAAGACACTCTCAAAAACTATAAATATACCTAACTAAAAACCTGAAATCACTATGTGACTTGTATACTATAGAAAATTGTATACTTGAAGTCACTAAATGACTCAGATCGAGTGGAGAGGAATGAATTCAACTGAGGAAGGCCTAGGGTATTTATAGCAGGGGAACTGGGTGAATTTTTCTGCAAAAATCGATGTGGGACTTTGACCAGGCATTCGGGACACCCGTCCTGGCCTGTTGACTAGGTCAGGACGGCCGTCCCAAGTCCTGGACGCCCGTCCTGGTCTGTTGACCAGGTCAGGACACCCGTCTTGGGTTTTGGATGCCCATCCTGACTTTCGAACTTCCAAAAATCACGTTTTTTCCCCGAAATTTACTATTTTCTTGCAGATTTCACCTGACACTTCCAAAATCACAAAAACTGCGAAATTGTATTAATAACAGTCAATTGAGAACGATTTAATGCCAATTTTCCCTAAATTATACCTAAAACATGCTAAAAACGTGATATGATTTGTGCATATTAGTTGCTCCATCAGCGAACCTAATAAATGGTGAATACTTTATGGTGGTGGTCCCCTTGTCCCTCTCTTTATATTTTTGTACTGTGTTTGTCCAAAGACCCATTTGATTATTAAATTATGATATTATGAATATGTGTTTACCATGATTGAAGATATTTACATTTTTTCGGAAAGGTCACCAGATTAATTATCATTATGACTGCATGTCTACTTGCTCTTTTAAATTAGATGAACGGTTATAGACAATTCTTAACCACGGTCTAATCATAACCTGTCTAGTTTAATAGGCCTTAATTTAGGGCTTTGTGTGAGGACGGAAACATTAAGGTCTGTCATATTAGATGAAATAACCTATAGATCACCATGTTTATTAAAAGTAATCTAAGTAGGTTGAGTTCGTGTGTTTATGCCGGCGTTAGGGCAAGCGGCATGATCTCTTGAGTGACATAGGACTTTCATGGATGCCTTTAGCTCGAACAGTGAGTAGGGTCGTCAATGGCGATGGGGCGGTTTATCAGATAACTCATATGTGGTACACAAGTAGAGTCAGTAAATAATTGCAATCTAAACCAAGATATATCTAAAATACTCGAAGATAGGTCAATCAACATGTAGGAACAATATAACATATATCAAAACACTGTTTATAAAATACTCTTGCATGCTTAATGAACTCGAACCTAGTGTAGAATGGATCAACCTCTCATCAAATGATATTGATGAATGATTGCATAACTGGATAATAAAATGAGAGTTACGGTAAAAGAATAGTTGCTACTAAGTCGTTACCACTTCCCTAGGAGTATGATAAATTCTTAAATTAAAATCGTAGGTACTTTCCAACAGACTAGCTACACGATAGGTACTCTGTTTTAGATTCTGATTGATTAGGTGACGACATAGATGCTAAATGTGACAATTAGTAATTCTAAGTCTTTAATTATTCATAATCGATATAGGGTAATTAAAACCTATTTTTAGCATATCAGTCGGAATCACACCAGATTTTTTGCGCCGTTGCCGGGGAAATATCATAACAAATTTAGGATTTCTGATCAAAATTCTAGAGAATTATGATAGGTAGCGGTAGTAATATATACCTTGGACATAACACTCACTTTGTTCTAGTTAGACTATCAGTTTTCTGAAATATAGGGTTATCATAACTAATTAATTTTAGAAATTATCTAAAATTAAGAAATTTAGGATAATCAAATTTTAGAAAATAATTATAAAACCTTATTAAGGAAATTTAAATTGCTTTCGAAAAAAATAAAAGAAAAACAAAATTTAAAAATATAAAAAGTTAAAAACAAAATAAATTCTTTTCTTATTTACAATTTTTCTTTTAAAATTTTTTCTGAAAAATATTATTTTCCAGAAAATTAAGGAAATAAATTTTTTTTTTTACAGTTTTCCTGTTTGTTTGTTTTTTTTTTTTCGAAAAAGAAATGGAAATGAGGAAAAAAAAAATTCTAAGTTGTCAAATTTTGGCTTAGGTTGTAATTTGGAAAGAATGCCATGTTAGAATTTTCTTAGGTCATTCGACAAGCTATGAAATAAATTTTTCTTTAGCCAGACCTTTGAATTTCTATTAAGAAAGGATGTTCCTTTTGTGCATGACATCTTTTAAAAAAACCAAAAGGAACTACTGCACCCATTATGACATCATCTGATTGGAATTTGCTTTTTGAATTTATATATGATGTGTGTAATGATGCAGTAAGAATTGTTTTAAGAAAAAGGCATGATTAGAGATTTCATGTTATATACTATGCAAGTAAGACCTTTACTGATGCTCAGTAGAACCATACCACTACTGAAAAGGGATTACTAGTCGTTATATATGATTATAGATTCATATCATATCTAGTTTCATCTAAAACAATAGCATACACTAATCACTCTGCTCTGAAATATATGTTCAATAAAACTGAAGCTAAACCAAGATTGATTAAGTTGAGTCTTATTGTTACCAGAATTTGATATATAAATAAGGGAAAAAGAAAAGGGGATGAATATCTAGAAAGCAAATCATTGGTCTAGACAAGAAAACCCTGAGTTAGAGGCTATGGATAAGATAGTATATCTGATAAATTATTTTTGGACGAGAATTTATTTGCATTGTTTGCTATGTATGATAAATCTCCTCTGTGGTTTACCGATATTACAAACTACATAGTCGCTGAACTGTCCCCAAGTGATATGACTTATCAGTAGAAGAAGAAATTCTTTGTTGATTTGAAATATTACTACTGGGAAGATCCCTTTTCTATTTTGAATCGTTGCAGAGTAAGTGATCAGAAGATGTGTCTCAGAAGACAAAGGCCACAAGATTATGGAACATTGCCCTAAAGAATCTACTGGAGACCAATTGACTGCTATCAATACTGTCCGGAAAGTGTTGGAAGTAGGATATATTTGGCCCACAATATTCAAAGGATTATGTATCCTTGATACAGTCCAGCAATGCTTGACAAATAAAGGTAACACGTCTTCCCAAGATCATCTACCCCAACAAGGTATACAGAATACTGAAATCTTTTATCTGGGGTATTGATTTTATTAATCCTTTTTTCTTTCTTCCTTTTGGCAACAAGTACATTATAGTAGCTGTAGAACGCTTTCAAAATGGCCTGAACCACAGGTATTACCTACTAATGATGTTAAAGTCATGTGCAGATTCTATGAGAAACTGTTTTCCATATTCAGATGTGCCAATGTCTTGATAATTTATAAAGGGTTGTCCACCAATTAACGTAGCTAACGCTTCCTCTGATGAGCAGTTAGAAGTATTATTAGCCAATGATAACAGTCAAATTAATATCTTTCAGCAAAGAAGAAACGTCAAGCCTATGTATCAAATCTGTGAAGTCTGCCAAGTACCACACTTTAGCAGGGATTGCTATGGGAATGGAATACTGACCATTCCAAAAGAGGTAGGAGTAGGTTGCTGCAGAATGCTGCTCCAATGGGAAACACATACAATCCCTACCGAAGAAATCATCCGGGATTTAGTGGAGGAATAACTCTGGAGTTAAAAACTTCCAGAAAATACCACCACAACAAAGTCTCTAGTCGCAGAATCAACAGAGGAGATGTTGTTAATGGTCAGACTTGTTTACTGTTACAGAAGTGTCGTCATGGGAAGCTTGTGTTACAATGGATCAAGACAACACTACTAAAAAGGTAAACGGGCAACAACTAAAGTTGTACAAGTGCGAGCAAGTGACCTACAGACCAAGCGGTATCAATCGATCGATAGATATAGAGGAGTTTGGTGTTGTATCAGGAGTATAGCTATGGAGGAGCTTGCTTCTCCTGCATACCAATCAGCTGTGAGAAACTTTCCCGAGAAAGTTTCAAATACTTGGGCCCAGATCTACACCACTAGAGCCCCCTACCACCATAGCTTCGCCAAAGCTTCAGGTATCTTTTCTGTTATTCGAAACTTGCATGCAATACTTCACAGACATTGGCAGGTAGGCGCACCAATCCAGAGAAGTCACATTCCTAGACACGTTCAGCCTGACACGTTTCTATGATGGCAAGAAACTTTGCAAATGATTCGAGGAGGCAGTCCTTGGGGCTCGAGCCCTTAATCAACGGATAGGCCACTACCTGGAGTTCGACATTGAGGAATCATGGCTGACGAGGATAGATCCATCTACCAGACCTGACCATTCTTCAAAAACATGGGATGGTAGTTTGTGACCTAGAGGGTAGATACACTCTCCATACGAAGCACATTGCAGAGTCAGTCGGTCCAGCATCTAGAACTGACAGAGTCAAGGACATTTCAACAAACACATAACTAAGGTGAACAGCCAATTGACAGATAGAGCAGACCCTTCTGCTCGATACATGAAGGGAGTTTTTCTAATCCTCATCTTTCGCTACTTTTAGTAACTTTTGTTTTCTTTTTATTTTTTATCTTCATTTCGTGTTTTGTTTGTTTTTTCATGTTTTTGTTTTTAAACTCTTATTTCTCAAATAAGTGTGGGGTAAGAGTTTATATGTTTTGCAAATAAGTGTGGGGTGATTAGATATGCATGAACACTGAGGATAGTGTAAACCTTAAGTGTGGGGTAGCAGTGCATTGTGCATTGTAATAGTAAAATTTTGCATGTTTTCACATATTTCTCACTAAAATTGCACCCTTCCAAAAAAATTTCAAAATTTTTTACTCTTTCAGACCTCAAAATGCAGTTATGATTGGTATAAGAAATGCTTATGTCTATGATATATGTGAGTAGAGCATTATGATCAATAGGAAACAAGTTGATAACTTTACTGAATTCCTCGATTAGAAATAGGGAATTCCTGATACTTGAGCACAACCTAGTTTGGATTAGAGACATCAACCAAATACCTTTTCGAGACTTAACTAAATAATATTAGATCGGTTGAGGATATATTAGCAAATTGAATGACTAGATGATGCTCTAAGCTGGAAGTGAAAAAGTTAAATAAATATGGTAGTTTGCAAGCGTCCTTTGCTACTCGAGCACTACTCCTTAAGGGAACTTAAAGCCTGATGCCCTAAGGTCGTGTAGATTTGGGAGTCATCGGAGTGGGACTCGCTACATGGGTAGTTAAAGTTGATGTGTGAAAGCGAACACAAAAATACCCTGAACAATCAATCTAAAAATACATAGCCCAATGTGTTCTTTCATTGAAGATTTTAATTGAAAAGCCTTGACACCAAAGCTCAGAACTCAGAAGGTTGTCTGTTGCTGTTATGCCCAGCGACTGGTCGAAGTATTATCTGGTAAGAGTTAAGAGAAGACTATATTGTGTTGACAATCTAGTCTGGAATAATACACACACTACACATCAGGAAGACCTCGTGACTCAGAGTAGAGTTCAGTCTAGTTATGGAATTGTTAAACCTGCATGACCATGATAATCTACTAAGACATTTGAGACCTTATCATAGCAACTTAACTAGTCAGGCCTATTTTGTGAATCATCTGACTCAGTGATCAATTTTTGCATAAAAACATTGCTAGAAATTTTAAGTGGTTGCACCTATGATTTGAATTTTCAATAGTTTCATATAGAATTTGCTTGAGGACAAGCAAAAAGCTAAGTGTGGGGTTATATGATAGGCATAAATCATATCACTTTTTTAGCATATTTTTAGGCACAATTTAGGGCGAAATTGGAGTTAATTCGTTATTAATTGACTGTTATTAACACAATTTTGTAGTTTTGTGATTTTTGAAGTTTTAGGTGAAATATGCGAGAAAATGGCAAATTTTAGGGTAAAAACATGATTTTCGGAAGTTCGGAAGTCAGGACGGGCGTCCCGACCCGGTCAAAGACCCAGGACGGGCATCCAAGACCCGGGACAGGCATCCCGACCCGGTTAAAGACCCGGGACAGGCGTCCCGGACCAGGAACGAGCGTCCTGAACCCCTATACAAACTCCCACATCATTTTCTGCATAAAACATCACTCAGCTTCCCTACTATAAATACCCTAGGACTTCCACAGTTGAAATCATCCCTCTCCACTCAATACGAGTCAATTAGTGGATCATTCAATCCCTCTCCACTTGATCTGAATCATTCAATGGCTTCCAGTACACAGTTTTATGCATATCAGGAAGTGTAACCGCGCATTTTGTCGCCTTGCGTGGCGGGACTGTGGGCCCCGTAATACTCGTTGGATGGACACGTCAGGCTTACATGTCAGCTTTCATTCTACGTCAGCAGAGGGGTATTTAATATTCTTCTATATATATATATATATATATATATAATATATACTGTAGGGGAGTTAATATAATTTTTGTAACTAAAACATTATGCTCCAAATGTTTTTAAAAATAAAAAAATATATAACTGACTATAATGAGAAGAGAAGAAATCAATATTTTTCATATTAAAGATGAAACTATTGAAGTAAGAAATAATAATAATAAAAGAATAAAAGTAATAATAAGAAATAAAAAATTATAAAATATGTAAAAATTAAAATAATGAAAAGATATAATATGAAAGAATATAACATGAATATCTTTATATGTTTCTCCAATTTTTATTAATTAAGTGGAAAAAAAGAGAGGAAAAAAAATGTTTTAAGAAAGAACTATTTTAATTTTTTAAAAAAATAAGTTAGGTAGACAATTTTTTAAAAAACAATTACGAAAGGATGATGAAAATTTAGTAAATAAAAAAATTAAAGTTATTAAATATATTAATTATTAAATTAAAAATATTTTAATAAATAAACTAAATTCATAAATAAAAGTAAGTAAAAGATATATATATATAATAGGTAAACTATCTCATATGCACCTCTTGAATGTCAAAATTCAGCTTTTGCACCTCAACGATTTTTTTTTTTGTACATAGAGTGTCATTAACGTTTCAAAACGTCCCACTACATACACTTCTGTTAAATCAAACCGTTAGTGACTCAATTTTGTCGTTAGTCAACCTTTTTTTACTATTTGGCAGGCATTTTTGTCCAATTTTTCTTTTCTTTTTTTAATTTTTTTCTCTCTTTCTTCTTCCTCTTTTCTCTTTCTTCCTTCTTTCTCTCTCCATTAATTTAAATTTTTTTCTCTCTTCCTTCTTTCTCTCTCTTTTTTGTTCTTCCTCTCTCTCTTCCTTCTTTCTCTCTCCTTCTTCCTCCTCATATTTGTCCTGATCTCTGTATTTCTCTCCTTCTTCTTCCTCCTCGACAAATTCAAGATCAAATTCCTTCCATGGGTGAAATTTTCGGGCCGGACTCATTGGTGGATTATTTCATGGAGCATTTGAATGCCAAGAAATGGAACCACGACCATCTGTACAATACTAGCAGAGCCATAGAAGGGGAATTCGTTCAACTTCTGGAGAAAGACAAACTTACTAATGGGGAAAAGCATTGAGTTATTGGCCCGTTGAACCCAATTTCAATCCCGGAGAGAAAAAACCCTAATAATCAATGCTTGGAGTGGTTGGACAAACAATCCCAAGTTCTGTAATATTTGTTTCTTTAGGTACCACTACTTGCTTAAGAGACGATGAAGTTGCAAAAATTGCTATGGGATTGGAACAGAAAATGGCGGTGAAGGGAAGGCCCGTCTATGGACCCTCATGTAAGACGACGTCGAATTCCACTTTGATCTTTGCAATGTTCATTATGTTTTCGTTTTTGCTATTGATTATGTTTGCGCTCAGAATTTTGTCAATTCCTAACACTTTCAGAAATTCTCCGCCAACTAAGGATCTCAGTTCAATGGTGCATAGTACTGTTGACGGGTATGGAGCGTTGAATTGAATGTGTGCGTGCAGTTTTGGGTTTGAAAAAAGGAGAGAGAAAAAAGGAAGAGATAGAAAAGAGGAAGAGATGAAAAAATTAAATTAATGGAAAGAGAAAGGAGGAAGAGAGAAAAAAATTAAATTAATGGAGAGAGAAAGAAGGAAGAGAGAGAAAAGAGGAAGAAGAAAGAGAGAAAAAAAATTGAAAAAAAATGAAAAAAAAAATTAAGAAAAATTGGACAAAAATGCCCCTAATTGGAAGAGTGCCAAAGTGAAAAAATATTGACTAACCGCAAAATTGAGTCAGTAAGGGTTTGACTTAACAGAAGTGCATGTAGTGGGACGTTTTGAAACATTAATGGCACTCTATATACAAAAAATCTTTAAGGTGCAAAAGCTGAATTTTGACATTATTTAGGATAGTTTACCCTATACTAATTTAAACATCTTGCACTTACGTGCGAGATGCGTCCTATATATTATAAATTTTATTTTTTTAGCCTATGATAATTTTTTATTTATTCATCAATTATATAAATATAGTAATATTTAAAATATATTATTTAATTATAATTAATAAATAAAAAATTAATAAAAAATTTTGTATCTTAAATTAAAAAATTGTTATTGAAGTAGAAAAAAAAAGATAAATAAATAAATAATATATATATATATAATATATATATATATATATATATATAAAAGATAGTTATATAACAATTATTAATATAAATTAATGAAAAAATATGTTATAAATTTTAAACTTAATCTCTTTATTTATATTTTCGAAAAAGTCATAATTAAACAATTCTACATATTAAAGTATATTAATATATAATAACAAAAAATTACATTAAAAAAATTATAGGTCAGTTAGTAGAATATGAAAAGTTATTAGACATTAATATTAATTAAAAAAACATTCTTAAAAAATCATTATAAAGAAAAATAAATGAAAAATAAATATTAAAATAAAAAATCTTAAATATCATTAACTACTTAAAATTACAATAATATCTTTAAGAAAACAGCAAAATTAATAATATACCTAAGATATATATATAATATTTATTTTTAAAAAAACGATAAAAAAATTAAAAAAAAATTATGTTTATAAAAATTTTAATAAATAAATTAAATTCATAATTAAAAATATTAAATTGTAATAATGTTGATTTTAAAAAAAAACAATAAAGTCTAAAAAATTTTATAAAATTACAATAATGTATCATTAGAATTTTATAATCTTATATATATACTAAGTAGACACTCCGCATGCATGTGCAGAAATGTCTATAAGATTTTATACCAATTATTAAAATAATAAAAATTATTATGAATAAATACTTTTAAAATATGACAGACTATATATGATTACCACAAAGGATGCAAGATAAGTCTCCAATCGGAACAAACTGTTTAATGTTGTCTTTGGTAGGGATGATATGAATCAGAATTTTCCAAAGGAGGATTTTGTGTCTTTCATGCAGGTCTGAGTGCCATAGAGCAGTTCATTTCCTCGTAGCCTCATCTTCCACCAGATCAACTCTGTCTTCATTGTTCTTTCTATAAGAGCTTCGTATAGTAAAGGAGGAGTCTTGGAGGGTGCCCGTATGAAGGTATCTTGTCCCCTTTCATGTAAGGGAATACTTAAAATATGTGCACTGGTTCTAGGAGGGAATGAGGCCGCCATGTCTTGGAGGGTGCCCGTACAAAGGTATCTTGTTCCCTTTCATGTAAGGGAATACTTAAAATATGTGCATTGATTCTAGGAGGGAATGAGGCCTCTACCATGGCGGCGTTCCATGTATTTTTCCATATTCATTAGGTTCCTAGTTGATACTTTGATCCGTCGAGTTACAATATGTATTTAAGCAATCTCTAACAACCTTGGCCTCATCTACATTTCTCTGGCAATAGATGATAAGATCATCCGCACACATAAGATGAGCGATCCGAGAATTGCTTCTGATTACTTTAATTCTACTTATATTTCCATTTTGTTTCTCTCGATCAAGAATTCGAAAAAAGATATCCAATAAGATGGTGAACAATGTTGGTGAGAGGGGACCCCCTTGACGTATACCTCTCCTAGACCTTGAAAAACCACAGGGTGTGCCATTCACAAGAATTGAATAACTTGCTATAGATAAACATTCTTTCACCAAGCTGCAAAATTAATCTCTGAAACCGGATACCAATAATCACAGTCCACTCATCTTTATCGTATCATAATTTTACCTATAAGATATATTAATCAGAGCACTATCTTCCATTTCTTATGGGAAAGTAATATATATATATATACACATATATAATTTGATGATTTTTTCGCCTTCAATAAAATAAACTAAGACCTATTATAAAACATTATACAACAGATAATTTGAAATTTACATCTTTAGAGTAATTATGTTTCATTATTTTATACTACTTAGATAAAAGGTCTAAAAAAAAAAGATAAAGATGAAAATACGAAACCTTATCTTGAAACTAAAAAATTGTAGGATTAATATAAAGACCTAAAAATTCAAAGGAGTTCGACTATTGAAATATATATATATATATATATATATATATATAAGTTACAATCTTATATAACCATATTGTGGATCGAATTGGACCAATTGATCAGACTAATTGAACACTAAACTAGATCAATTTAGTTTTAAATTATTTACAGAAAAAAAAAATTATTGTAGAAAATAGATTTAAATCCAGATAAGTAATTAGATTTTATTTAAATAAATGTAATTCAATTAATAACAGTTTCATTTATAACTTCGACATATTATAAATTCGAGATAAACACGGAAATATCTCAAATTAAAAAAAAGAAAAAAAATTAAGATATTAAAATTTTAGGTTAAATTTGTATAATTTTTCAAATTATATAGCCTAATATTTATATTTATATATATATATAATATTTTGAATTTATGATCTCTAAAAAAAATATAAATAAGAGTTTATTAATTGAGTCACATTTTTTTCACTACAAATATTTAATTGAGTAAAGATTTAAATAATTATTTTTATTATTTATTCATTACTATTAATTTTAATGTATAGTTATGTATTGACTATTTGATCATGAATTTTAAATATTATAAATATCATTACAAATTAAAATTATATTTTGTTCTTTTTTTCTTTTTTTTTAAATATTTGTTTCTATTTTCTTAAACTTATAAAGTCCTCAAATTCATTAAGTGAAACTATTATTAATTATTGATCTACACCTTTCTAACATATATTTTCAATCTAATTTAAAATTTTATTATATCCCTCTAACCATTATAATTGTTTTTAGTTGGAATGTATCAACGAATTTGATTGTAAATAAATTCATATTTATCTTTATTCATGATTTTTTTTTTAATTTTAAAATTCTAAACATTTTTATTTAAAAAAATAAAAAAAATCACAAACTTTTTAAAATTTTAATTATTTATGTAATTTTAGTTAATTATAATAATAATTAAATTACTTTATATTAAATATATTCAAATTTAAAATAAATATTAATTTCAAACTCTGGTTCATAAAATATTATCAAAATGATAAAATTAAAATAATTTATTATTCGATCTTTTTATTCAATTAAATGAATAAAAAAATTGACAAAAATATATTAAAAAAACTTATTTTTCTTTTTAAAAAAAAATATTTTTTAATTTTAAACTTAGTAAACATAAATAACAAATTCACCTATTATTAGTATTACAAATGACCAGTTTGAATTCAATGAACTGGAAAAAAAAATAAAATAATATATATATATATATATATCTGAAAGATGATGATTGGCTGATGTGGGGCCAAATTGTGGAGGCACCTAACTGGAAACCACTATAAAACCGTCCAACCAGCTATGTCTTTCCACGTATCCACCTCAAACTAACATGACGTAAGCACAATTCGAAGTGGGCCATCCTTTTTTTTTTTTTTGGAAAATGTTTTTTTAGAAATTTAGTGAACGTGAGAAGATCAAAATCTGGGCCATGATTGGTCGGTCGGGTCCAGACATAATAAACCTGATTTGTTTCGGAAAATAAACAGAAAAAAGAAGGTAAATATACACGTGTCGGTCAGTAGTGGGGAACTTAGGTTCGGCAGCACGTGATGTTGCCCTTTCGGGCAAATGACGGTTACTTTCCGTTGCCGGCTTTCTATGTGCCCTGTCTTCACCGTTAAACTATTTTGCCACGTGTAGGGTAAGAACACCGGTCAAGCATTGACCTGTTCATCTTAAATTTTGACACGTCCGCCCTAATAATTTTTTTTCTTGATTTTCTCAAAGAGGATTTCCCTTGGTTTGATCAATTTTTTATTTTTTTTAATGTGCCCAAAACAAGAGGCCAAAGGAAAATATCTACAATTATTATTTTACTCAAATAAATATTATTCCTTTTATTTTTTATTAACAATTTTATTTATAATTTTAAAAAATTATAAGTTCAAGATAATATAAATTAAAAATATTTTAAAATTTATATATATATTTAAATTAAATTATTTAAACTTAATCTAAATGAATTAGAGTGTGATGTCTAAAAAAATGGTTTAAAAGAAAAGAAAAAAAAATTAAAAAAATACACAACTCTTAACCCCAATAAGAAAGACAAGAGGAGGAACAAGATGAAGAAATAGACATAAATATAATCCAAAACATTTTCTTTCTTTTTTTTTTTTGTTTTTTTGTTTTCCAATGTGAATAAAATTTCTCTATAAAGTTTTTGTTTTAATTATTTTTTTTATGTGTAATATTTTTATCATTTAAATTTAATTTTTTTTATAACTTTTTAGAGGGAGAGAGAGAGAGAGGATATTTCAATGATTTTGATGTTGCAATTGAAGTGAAACAATGCGATATTTGTATAACATGGGAAAAAGGAAGCAAAGAAAGAAGCTTGACATTGGTTTGATCTTTTTTGTGACTATTGATTGCTCATGCTCTATCACTATCTTCCTACTTTTGCCTCTTATAATTTTTTATTTTTTTTTGAGAAAATAAAGTATTTTATTAATTTAAAAGAGTAAAAGATCGAATTAAATAAAATAAAGTACAAAACGTGGTGAATAATTTATATATATATATTTATATATTAGTTACCAAATGTTTTCTTTCCAACTTGTTATTCATTCTCTAATGATTATTTATGTTTTTGTCATTATTATTGTTATTGTTTTAAGACAACAACAAGAGATATTTCGTGGCAAATAATTGGACATTGGTAATAATTATTGGACTTCTTTCCTTTCCTTGTTTGATTTTGTTTCTTATATATATATAAGCATATAATGGATTTTGTTTTTCTTTTCCTTCTACATAATAATTAAGAAAAAAAAATGAAGGTTGCAAGAAGACACGGCAGCTACCCACCAACCTACCTACCACAAACGTAAGGGATCCAAACTCAATCCTCTACCACCACGTCCCAAATTTAAAATGAAAACTCAATACTATATGATAGGGAAAAGAGCCTATGATCTGCCACGTACATCGAGTAGGGTTTTTACTTTAAGTGTTATATAAAATAAGGTTAAGAGTCGTGATGTTGATTCTTTAATACTTAAATTAATGACTAAAGACGATAAGAGATCTTAAAGGACTTTAGAAGTCCCAACAATTCTCTCAAAAAAAAAACATGAAATCAAAATACTTAGAGTGAATATAAGTATTAGAGTTTCATTCCATGTGTGCACGATGTGAGTTACTATTTTGTAATAGGACAGAGACCAATCAAGAATTGACATTGAGAATTGTGTTGTCCCAACAATTTGAACAATTTAAATTGGTGGCGTCAAACAGTATCTGTCGAAAAAACTCTATTGTTACAAGAGTTAGACATAAGTTAGACAAGTCAAAATAAATTTGACTAAAAAACAAAGTTAAATAAATAAGGGTTGGAGTTAAATCTCTCATTCCTTGCTCCATTCTTTTTTGATTAATTATTGACCTTCAACCAAAGCTTTTTAGATTTCCAAATTAAGGAATATATACCTTTAAAAGAAAAAAGGTAAAATGGAATATAGAGAGATATTTCCCACTGCCCACTTGTTAATTGAACCAAATTATTATACATACATACATATATATATATATATATATATATATATATATATATATATATATATATATATGTATGTATATATATATGCATCAAGGCTTAAACAAACAGTCCCCAACTACTAAAAGAATATTCTCAAACTAGTACTAATATATATATATATATATATATATATATATATATATATATATAGTCATTTTCTTTTTAGTAAACTTTTATCAGAAAATTAAAATATTTATATTTTTCAAACAATTTATTCTAGTAATTTGGTTTCTTAACTTATATATAAGTTATATATCTTGGCTAATTATATCTTATATATATATATATATATATTATATATATATACACGAGTAAGAAAAATGAATTTTGTGGAGAAAAATATATATGTTAAGGGACTTTATTAGTTTAAAAAAATGTTATTTATTATTTTAAATTATTTATAATTAAAATTTTAAAATATAATGAGCAGAAAATTTAAATTTAAATTTAAATTTTAACAATATTCAAATTTTTATTTTTTGGAGAAATAATTGGTGTTGAAATTCATTTACTTACTACAACTTGTAAAATTTCCCCACAATTAGAAAATCATGGAGGATGGTACATTTAGACTTAATAAATACTCATTTTTTAAAAGAAAAATTTTATTTTTCCTTCAATTATATGAATTATAATATGAATAATAATGTCAAGAAATTGCACCTTAATTTATAACAATTTTATTTATAAATTTAAAATAATAATAATAATTATCCAAATTTAAAAATAAGCAATAAGTCAATCTATAAATTTTTTAATTGCCAAGTCAAAAAGTCTTTTTCTCTTTTTTTTTTCCGATCCAATGTATTGACCAAGTCAAAATATTTTCCATTTCATTTCTTTCTTTTTCTTTTCATTTTCTATACGTTTTTAATAAATTAGTTATATTTTTATTCAATATATATTTTCAATTAAATAATACTCAAAAAAAAATATTATGTCTTTTTACTGTATTATTAAATAAAAATTTCAAGTTTTATTTAATAATGTGAATTTCTAAATATTAATTTTTAAATTAAAAAAAAGAAAATGAATTTGAAGAAATTGAAGAAGTTTGTGGTAAAAAATGAGTTCTTTTTGCTCTCCTTTTTTAACATAACATGGCATTTGACTCTCTTTAAAATCTCAAGCATGACGTAATCTTCTTGAACTCTTCTTTCTTTTTAACCTCCTTTTTTATTCCTTTCTCATTTTCAATGCTATTATTATAAGACTTTAACAACAACAAAGCACCTTTATTTAATATCTTAAATTAATGTCACATCAACCTTTAATTTTTAATTTATCTTTTTCTATATTATAATATAGATATAGATATATATATATATATATATTATTTATTAAATCATTATCCATTAAAACTTCTAGATTACACAAAATTAAAATGTGATACTTTATTATTTCTAAAATAATTAAATTTTGAAAAACTTTTAACAAAATAGAAATACCTAAATAATAGAAAATAATATTACGTCAATTAAACTATTACTTTCACGTTATCTTATAATTATTTATTGAACAAATGTTTTTTTTTTCTTAATAATTTATGGTAATTGACTAATGTAGCTCTATAATTTGCATGTTTTGGTCAATTACATCTTTTATTTTTTAATATATATATATTTAAAATATTTTTAAATTTTTTTTAAAATTATAAATAAGTTAAGTGAACGTGTTACTAATTAAATTATATTTTTTTTATTATCCATTTAATATTAATTGATAAATCTTGTTATTTATTAAAGGAACAAATTAACCAATTATTGAACAATTTAAATAAGGGTTGTAGGGGTACATTTTATTCAACAATTTAGCCCCAATTTTCTCTAAAGAGAAGGCCACAAACTAAAAAGAAAGTACTTTTTTTTTTTCTGTCCTTTTATTTTTTTCATCTTATCCAACTCTAACCCTCTTTTTCCTTACTTTCCTTTTGTCTTTGTGAATTATTGTACCCAAATATACCAATTTTCAAAATTAAAGATTTTTTTTTAGTAGTATTTAATTCCCAAAGAAAAAAAAAATAATACTATGACAATAGATATTATTTAATGTGCACACAATAACCAATATACCAAGTGTTCATATTTTATGCAAAAAAAAAAATTAATTTAATCTTTTAACTATTTTATATTTAAATTTTTTAAAAAATTAGCCCCTAATTTATTTTTATTTTTAAAATTAATCTTAAATAATTAAAAAGAAAGATTTTGTACATAAATTTACTGTGAAAACTAATTCCTCCTTCAAATAGTGTGAAAAACCATGAAGATTAAAATTACTAAAAATGTTTTTGATAAGTTTGACGTGTGATTGTCATGTGACCCAAAATTATGAGAAAGTTTAAATGGAAATAAAGATAGTTACAGAAATAAATTCTAAATTGAAAATAAATAAAAAAAATTATAATAAAATACATATCAATATATATATATATATATATATATGTGTATGTATGTATGTATGTATACACTTTTTGTTTTATAATTTTAGGGGAACAAGAAAAACCAAAAACCACTGTCTGCTGGCTCCCATTATTAATTTTCATGGTTTTCAGCACCAATTTAAACACCACTTGAAATAATAATTGACTAATTTGTCCCTTACTTTTTATATTTTGACCAATTAAAATTTCTTTTTTCGAATGATATTTTTAAATATTTAAAATTTACATGTTTTTTTCACTGATAGTTTTTTCCGTATACATATAGATAGACCCAAGATATTTAATTATTATTTATAATTTTATTTATTTCTTAAATAATAAATTTTAAGAAAATATATTTGGAATTCCGGCAACCACTTAACGTTGTTAAAGAAGGTTGTTGACTAAAATAAAGGAAAAAACAGACCTAATTATTAATTAGTATTTTTTAATTTAAATTTTTAAATACCAAAATATCAAATATTAAAATCGTATTTCATTTTGTACGATGTGACGTTCTTTGGCACATATGCGATAACCAATTTCATTTTTAAATTTTTTTTTAAAATTCAAATAAAGGGAAAAATAAAATTAAAAGATAGAAATATTATTATTTTTATTATGAACAAATAAGAGATTAGAAGTTGCAAAAAATTTTAAATTAAAAAACCAATGTATTTTTGTTTTTGGAAATTTTAAGGTATTTTAAATTAAAAGTAGAACGGAAGGATTCCATTTGAAAATCAAGCAAAATTGATTAGGAACAAGAAACCAACGTTGGATCAGATTCGGATTAAGAAAGAACAAATACATATATATATATATATTTTTTTTTTTTTTTGGGGGGGGCAGTTTCTCTTTTCAAAGTTCACAAGAATGTTGAACTTAACAAAAAGGCCAAGAAAATGCAAAAACTTTCAAGAAAAGAAAACTGCCAAAATTGATTGGTTGAAACTTGCAGAAGATCTCATGAATTCCAAGAATGAAGATACTCAAAATCTTTCATTTTCCAAAGAAAAGAAGAAAAAATCAAAAGTGAATGAAAGCAGCAGCCCAGAAGGAAGATTGATGAGAGGGGAAGAAGAATGCGACCTTTAAAAGGCTACATTCGGCTCTATATATATAAATAGTATTAACTATTGACTTCTTGTCCTTTTACTGCTTAAACATTCTAACAACCATGCTTTATCAGCACTCTGCTCAGCAGTAATTTTTTATGCTATAAATATGTAGAATTATATGTATTGCAGACAATTTGTGTTTTTTTAAAAGGGAAAAAGAAAAATTAGCAAAGCAACAAAAGGGCTTTTTGCTATGTGGGTTTCTTGATTTCTAGAATACTTTATTCTTTGCAAATGCTACAGCTATCCAGAATTCCACTCTAAGACTTTGTTCTCTTCTTTTTCTTTTCTTTTCTTGTTCAACTTCAGATTTTATGTTTTTTCATCAGAATTCTGTTGCTTGAAGAAGAATCTAGTTCAAGTTTGATTTGAGAGTGTCAACGACTTTGGCTAGTTTGGAAAGAAAAAATCCCATCTTTTTCAGTATTCTGTCTTTATTCTCCTTTTCCTTGGGGTTTTTATGGGATTATTTGGGTCCTCTGTTTTGTATAAGGTATATATTTCTTGAAAGAATAGAATACCTTCTAAAATTTCTGAATTTTCCATTGTGGTTGGTGTCAGAGATTGAAGAATTCAAGTGGGATGGTTGATGATTCTTGTGGCTAAATCAATTGGGTTTCATTGAATTTTCACTGTTTGTTCCATTAAGGGTTTGGATTGGCTTTTCATGGCTGCTCCACTTGCAACCCACTTGATGGCTTTTTGAATTCTTTTTTACAACTGATTACTGTTGAATCTGAATTTAGCAAACTCAATTCTTTAATATAGTTTTGCATTTTTAGTTCCCTTTGCTTCTCAAAATGAGCTATTGTGATCCTTTACTCAAAAGTCTAGCTCCAACTAAAAGCTTCCCTTTCCTGTTAGCAAGCAATTGGTTTGTTTTCCAAGCAGATTTTGGGCAAGCCTTAACTAAAAAGGGGAACTTTTTACGAGAGGTTTTTGTTTTCTTTTGGAAAAGCCATTTCAGTTCAAATCTTGAAAAAAGCATTTGACATTAGTGTTAAAGAAGTTGTAGGAGGAATTGTATACGTTGCAGCTGGCAGTTTTCATACCATTCTTGTGATATTATTGCTGTCCTTTATTTTTGCTTTACTTTGACTTACTTGCTTTGCATTTGCCCTTCTAATGTAGTTTTTGAAATTCTTGCAGAAAGTAATAGAGAATTTGACGCTTTAGTTGATCTTGTGATTATTAAAGAGCAGGTGTGAAATTTCATCTAACTTTTGGACGTTTTCTTACTTGTATTGTATTGTTTACATGAGTTCTTGAGTTGACAGAGTGGTTTTACTTCCCATCTCTGTGATATTGCTCGTGAGTGCCCAACTGCCCTGCTGGTTGTTCATTAATGAATTCTCAACTTTTTTACACCTTATTTTGTCCTGATGGTTGCTTGTGTCTTTAGAGTGGCTACGTGCTTCTAGTTTTTTCTTTTCATTTGAACCACAACTTTGATGTTTGTATCTCAGGCTGCCAGATAGAAGAAATATGGGATGCTTGGTATCAACACCCAAGGATGCCGGTGGAAACAGGAGGCGGCCTGGAAACATCGGCGAGGTTTCTGTATTTGTTCCTGGCTTAAGGATTCCAAAGCCTACAGATTTCTCTCAAGCACTTGGTGACCATCTATCTAAAAGTCTTGTAGAACGTCTATCTGCCCTTAGAACCAGAATAGTTGTCATGGCTGGCCAAGAAGCTCCAACAATTACTAGAACACGGAGAAAATCTGCTACTCAACATGGTTAGTATTGTTGTAACGTGTACAAATTTCATCGATTTGGAGATATGAGCTGATACTGATACATTATCAGTTGTCCCTTGCAGGAGGTTCCACACTGGCGGATCTTCTGCAAGCTCTTGAAGATTATTTGCCAGTACTTCTTGGATTAGTTAATGATGGTAAAGCATTCCGGTAATGGGGAGAAAATAAAGTACTTACAAATTTTGATATGTTCCTTGATATATCCTCTTTTTGCGTAATGCAGGAAGCCCATTACAACACAAAGTGCAATTTGTTTGGATCAATCAAGAGGATGATGGTGAGGTGAGATTAGAATTCCAACTCTGTGGTCATGGATGTTCAGTTTGATGGTCATTAATTTCTCTCCATGAGTATTCATCATTCTTTTAATATAAACTATTAACGGCTTTTTAGGAAACCGCAATGTATAGTGCTTGGTATGAAGTGCTATCGGTATTGCACTTGATGGCAATGTTGTCGCTATCACAAGCTAATTTACTACTTCTTCCAAGAACTTCTGCTGATGGTTATCAACCAAAGGTGTCAGAAGGTGTGTATTATCTTGCAATCCATGTCTTTTATGGGTTCTTTGCAGTTAACACGATTCTGATTCTGGTGAACCGTGTTATTGTTATTACTTAAATTAATATTAACATTGGAAGAAACCTTAAAGCTTTTTGGGTTTATAAGAGATCCAATGAAAAGCAAGAACTTGAGTTAGAGGGACTTGACTTAACTAATGCTAGATTATTCAAGAATTTGTATATACACTTTTTTAATTTCCTCATGTCATCTCTCGGCAACGTACTAATATCATATATGTATGACTGTTTTAACCATTTACTTCTCGATATTACTCTTACTTCTACTATCTTGACACTTATCTGTGACAGAGTGCAGAAGATCTTCTATTGATATTTTTCTGAAGGCAGCCGGATATCTTGACTGTGCAGTTCGGCAAGTCCTGCCGCAGCTGCCTATTGAATTAAGGTTTATTGATAAATGATGTCCCTACTGAACTGCAATTTTATAATTTGGAGTTACTTTTGGAAGCTAAGTAGTATATCTTGTTGACAATCGTGGTTTAGGAGAAATCTACCAGTAGATCTTGCTGAAGGAAATTTACGGGCACTTTGCCTTCAAGCACTAGGACAGGTAGTATCACATCCCTGTGGCGTTGTTTCTTATATTGAGAATCCACTCTCTTGTTTTTTCTTGTTCTGCTCTGCTATTATGAACTGTCATTTGCCATGATTTCTGATTAGTGATTAGTGATAAGTGAGTAACAATTTGGTGTTTCTTGAATACGTATGGCTACTTTAAAACTGATGGATTTTACTGTCTGGACTTCCCGGAATAGTGAACATTTCGTATGCAATTTTGATAAAGTTCACGCAAGTCAACTGATTATCCAGTTAGAACGTCCAATGTGCATGTTGATAACAATACGCAATCTTACCCTTTGTTTCATTTTTGTGAACGTTGTGGAACTCTGAAAATCAAATAAGTTTATAGAGATCACATATAGTTTGTGAAGCTCATGACTCTTTTGATTAGCATTAATCATGTATTGATTGCTTGACCATTTGAACCAGCTTAAGATTAACTTTCTAACAACATTTCGGGGAAACTATTGTAGAGATACATATGTGTGCAGACGAGGCTCTTTGTTCTTATTGTTTGTTTGTCAATGAACTCCGGTTATGTGTAGATATACTGTACAAAAGTATCATATGCCAAATTTTATCCCGTTTATAAAAATTAACTACCTTTTAGAGCAAGTAACAATTTACTTCAATTCAACATGGTATCAGACGGGAAGATTCTTAGTTCAAATCCTAGTTATTGTTCTCATTTATTGATTATTGTGTAAGCGTTAAACCCTGTTAATGATTCTTGGTTCGTTGAGGACAAAAAGCTTTTGTTTGGTTTATGTCTAAGGCAATCACTGTTTTCTTCCCTTCTCCTAATTAGGGAGTTGATATTCAACTTGGAGTTGCAATCGACAGTACTAAGGCCACGCTAGCTGTAAAACGAAGGCTTGCATGTGAAATGGTGAAATACTGGCAGCAGGTATTATGAATATTCCCCACTATTCTTAAGCACGGAAAAGCTTACATTCGAATTCTCTCTCTCGATGATTCTTTGCTTAAGTTGACTGTCAAATCTTCCGTAACTCCACTTTACATCTAATTTTTTTGTGCAAGATAACTTATTATTCTCTTTCCTTCTGTGAAATTTAGGCTCAAGATAACATTATGAATCTTCCGTTAACAAACGGCTGGGGAGAAAAGCATAGGTTCTTTGTGAAATGGAAGTACATCGAAGCAAAGGTACCTCGTGATACCCTTTTGTGTCCTCTTGTTAATGCTACTATTGAGCATCCCTCATGTGTGTGTCCTCAAATTCCCTTTTTATTTTTAGTAAAAACAAGTAAGGTGAAAATAGTAAAGGTATATGTATATATATATATATATTCATGTGTTTGATATATATCATCAATCATTGAAAAAAAAAAAAAGTTAAAATCTTTGCAACGGGCATCATGTAATAAACTGCTTACATATTAATGTAAGGGAGAGATGTTGTCTGTGCCAAAAAAGTGCTCCAAAAAGTGGGAAAGAAAAGGAACGACCCATTTTATAACGAAGACAATTACGATAAATTCTAAGTCCATTATAGTCCTAAAGTTTGGATCTTGAAAATTTTCTGCTCTTTTGTATCGTTGTTTGATTTGATAAGTATTTGTGTCGAACTAGGCTGCAGCATACTATTATCATGGCCTGATTCTCGATGAGGGTAATACTGAGAAATCTCATGGAATGGCCGTGGCAGCTCTCCAAGCTGCAGATGAGTATCTTAAAGAAAGTAAAAAGGCATGTGAAGCTTTCAACATGGCTGTTCCTTTATCCAGGTATCTTCTGATACCTTTACTATGTATTATATATATATATAATATATATATATATATATATGTATAAAGTATATATTAATCCTTTTACCTTGGACTTGAGACGAACCGATGATTGTGTTCATGGATATTTGCATACCTTTTTTTCTTCTTTTGTGTAATTGCAGAAATCCACCTCTTTGGGGAACCATGAAATTTCTCTCTGAGAAGATTCCGAAGGATACTTCTAGCAAGGTGCGGATCAACCGAGATCTCTACTCTCATGAAAAGTAAGTACACCTTACCTTCCGAATCTACAAAACTTTGTTGATCACAACGTAATTGGATGATGGTCAGATTCATTGAACTAGGATTATACCTTACCAAATGTCCGCTTAATCTAGATTTTGACTGATCAAGATTTGGCTCGAGTTTTGTTACTGTAGAGTTTGACTCTTGATCAAAATGCTCGAATTATGTCTAGATTGATTGATTCTTATTTGACAAAAACCATTGTGATATCTGTCCCACATCGATAAGTGAAGTGAATATGTAATGATATATAAGAATGAGTCTAGTATTCATAAGGTACAGTGAAGACAATACAAAATAGTTGATTGTGAATGGTGTCAGGTCCATAGTCACGGCATAGAGTTTTGCTGCATCTCTTTGTGACGTTATGAGAGAAACTAATGTAATACATAATGTGTCCAGAATAATGGAGACTGCGCCAACATTGCCAGACTTTGCTTTGGCACTAAAACCTGATGACTATCAACTTCCTCAAGTGGATGTCTCTTGGAATGAAGAAAATACAAATCCTAGCAAGGGACAATTCAGCATAAACAAGATTTAAGGATGAAAAAAACTGGATTCACTTTACACGCGCAGCCTCATCATCATATCCATGGAGAGTTATCGAATTCCTTGACTCACTCACAACTTCACCAAATGGCCATCACTGAACAAATGTCATGTTTGTTTCCTCCTTCCTTCCCTTTCTTTCTATCTCTATCTCTACTTGCTTGGTTGTTTGCTCTTCTCTTTTTTTCTTGTTAATTGGAGCTTTTGGACATGTTCTTTCTTTCTTTCTTTCTTTCTGCTATATTTTATGAGATCCTGGAATGGAGATCTGTGTACAAAGTCATTATATGATTTCTCTGCGGAAAAGGGATGTTTTTTATTTGGGAATTCTCACCAAAAAAAAAAAAAAAGTTGTAAGATCATTATTATTATTGTTCTGGAGAATAAGAATGGAATGGAATCAAATCCAGGAAGTGGAGGAAGATGAAGAGGAATGTTTGATACAGAAGAAGCTTTTTATTTCAAGAAAAACTCCTTTGTAATGTGTAAAAAAAAAATCATCTGAATACATGAAAAGAATGACCAAATTTTCTTTGACAATATTCTCTGTTTTTTGCTTTGATGATTTTGAGCACAAAAACTGCATTTTGAACATTTGAAGCTGCTCTTCATTACATTATAAGTGATAAATTGTCACAAGTGAAAGTGTTCTCTCATGAGATTTGGGAATTTACATGTTGGGGTTCAAATTGTGCTAAAATCAGAATTAAGTTAGATTAAATTTTTTAAAAGTGAAAGTTATATATATATATATATATTCTTTAGACCCTCAATTGAATGAAATGGAAGAATAAGAGTTTCCTTCCTCCTTTCTCTTAAGAAAACATGTAATTTTGTTAGGGACCTTAAAATCAAAATTTTAAAATAAAAAATAGGGATCATATTGACAAAAATATGTTTTACTAATGAATTTTCTCCACAAAATTTTAAATCCACAAAATAGGGTTCTATGTCCAAAATTTTTTCCAGAGTTTGCCAAACTGTTTTTGAATTATGGGTCACCCTTTTAGATTTCTACCTTTCACTTTCAAATTCATTTTTGTTAAATCTTTTCAAATAACTAATATGAAAAAAAATATGATGAATTTTGAACATGTCAAGAAACATATGTATATGCGTTACGAACATTCTTGATTATTATATACTGAAAATACTCAAGAAAGAATTATTCTTCTTGTTATGAATTCTGGGGGAATAGAATTATGTAATAATAAATTTGTAGGGGAGGGTTTAACATAGAGCTTTTAACATGGACATCTTTAGGGGATTCGAACTCTGAAGGAAGCATTTAAGAGTTCGCTTACCAACTCCTCCAAATTACGGGTTAACTCCTTCGATAATTTTATTAATTAAAAAATGTTTTGGACAAAAATTCTTTTAAAGAGGAACTTTGTTAGCAAAAATTAAAAACAAAAATTCAAGAAAGGTACAAAATCAGTTAATTTTCGGTTTAAAGATATTTATTTATGGTTTGAAATCTACTTAAAAAAAAAATCAATAAATTTTCTAATGCAGTTTTGTAGGTTGGGCTAATTAAAAATGGTTCAGTCCAGGATAACAAGCAGCAGGCCCGCCCCATTCCATTTTGAAAACCGTCGATAGATAGTCTTTCCCTCTCCTCTCTCTTCTTACAGGCTAGGGCTGAAATTTAAACGTTCGAATTTTCTCAGAATTACAAGATCACAAGCATTTCTTCTGCAATAGAGTTCGTATACTCAACTGTAAGTTCCCATTTGGTTCTCAGACTTTTTTTTTTTTTTTTTTGCCCGTTAGTATAATTTAATAATCCAGACCTGCGTTGTGGTTTCAATGTATCCAGATTATGGGTTGATGAAGAATTTTGATTTGTTTTTGATATTTGAGAAACCCGCAGGATTTGGTTATAGTGTGGTATTATATATATAATATGTATATTTGCCCATACAAAATTCTTGTTTTATCAGCTCAGCTGGTAAGTTATATTTTCAATTATTTTTATTTTTATTTTTTCGCATTTCTGTTCTTTTCGTGTTTGGAATGAAAAATATTAAGCTTCCTACTTCAAGAAAGGCTAATTGGCTCTAACAATGTTTGTTTCCTTAATTATTCAGTGCCCAGATTATTCATTTGATGTTAAAGATATCAGTTAGCTTCAAATTATGTTTGTTTGTTCACCATGATCTAGATTTACTTGTGTTCCAATTATTTCCTTAACTTGCAGTGCTTTATCACCTCAGCATGTAAAGTAAAAGAGAGAACAGGGTTCTTGAATATCAAATATTTTCCAAGCAATATCTAAATTTTGTTTTGACTTCTCCCACAGTGCATACTCATCATTGTATAAATTTGTAGAGATGGAGGAGACAGAACATGTAGCATCTGAGCAGAGTGTAAATTTAAAGGTTCAGAGTGTCTTAGAAGGTGCAGAATCAAGTGCTGTAGGAAGTCTCGAGACTGCTGGAATTCAGCATCTGAAATCCGATCTTGCAACTGCGACACCAGAAAAAACTAGTGGGTCACCTAACATTAGTAACAGTAAGGAAGCTAACCATCTTCCTGAAAAGTGAGATACTGAACATGAGGATTGTGTCTTATATTCTCCAATTTGCTTTGTTTTCCACACTGTCTATATTTGTTTTTCTGTTTCCAGGTACTGGGGCATTTTAGAGTTTTTTAATCGAATGACTTCTTCTCTGAGGTTACTTAGTTTACATAAAAAGGCGTCTACATTTCAGAACCTTTGCAGTCAGGTTGAAAGGTTGACTGGAAGGTACCTGATTCTTTGAATTTCTCCCTTGTACATTTAGATACTACTGATAGCTTGTTAAAAATATTCTATCTTTTTCTGTTATCAGGTTTCCAAGCTATTAGATGACTACCCTGTTAAGCTTAATGTTTAGTGGATCCATGCCAACCTTTCTGTTAGAAATGTTATTATTTCTTTTGTTTCTTATTTTTTAACAGAGGTCCTAAATTTGATTTTTATATGTATCAGAGATGATTGCCTGCAACTATATCATACTGCTCACGTAAAAATTGGCTTTCCAAGTCTCCCAAAAAAGATGTGTATTACTTTCCTTTTAGCCCATGCTAAATAAAATTGTTTTCGGCCTCTCTTGTCTTGAAAATGGCACCTTTTACTAAATTTTCTATTTGCTTATGAAAATTCTACTTCAACTTATGTACTTCCGTTGCTTTAGAATTTATGACATTTTGCTAATTGTGATTCTCTGGTGTGATAAAATTTAACTTATGTGGTCTCAAACTGATGGAGTCTGATATACATTTTAGCATTAACTCTGACATTTATTTTTCCTTTCTATCAGAAAGTTTGAATACAAGCATCTAGCACAGATAAAATACTTACTTCCGGAGGCCATTCAGATTAACAAGATACTTATACATGATATGAAGACCATGTGCATGAAGCCGGACATCAAGGTTACCTTGCTTTGTGATGTTGTTGATGGTCATCATGAGCAATCTGCTTTTATTGCTCTGAGTCATACTTTTGCTTCTAGGCTTAAGAATTTCTTAAGTGCCTATCCTAAGGTAATGCTATGCCACTCTATTATTACCGTTGATTAGCATATTAACAAATAATTATAACTAAAAGGACTTATTCTCTAAAGAAAAGGACATGGAAAAGGCATAGGTTGATGGTCTTTGCATGGATCCGTGGTATTTAGGCGAACCATTATTGAACATTGAAAAGTTTCTGTGAAAAAGGGTCCTCTTTTCTTCTTTTCAGATGAATTCTAATGGAAGATAGGATATTGGAGAATCGCAGAAAAACAAATTGAATCATACTCGTTTCATTGCCTTTGTGCAAGCTAATATAATTACAAGATGATAGGCATATACCTTCATGAATGCTCATAGGATTGCTATTTTAGTACAGTTATTATATTCTGCTAGTGAAGGTTTCTTCATTAGAATTTGTAGACAAGAGAATGAAAAGGTTTAGGATTACTTGAAAATTAGCAATTTCTGCACGTAATTCTTAAGATTTCTCCATGAAACACAAGTTTGATTGATTGCCTGCCTCTATGTATATGTCTCTGCATTAACTATCCTGCTTCCCTAAAATAGACATTTAGACAAACTGAGATGAATATCTGTTGTGAGATCCCTCAGAATATTATCCATATCTGTCTTTTGGACATGACCCAGTATTCTTGTATCAGCTTTAGTGAATCATTGCAGTTGTGTATTCCTAATTCACTACATGGTAGTGCACATAAATAAAAATTGTTTTTGTTTCACAGGACCAAATCTGTGACATTCCTGAAGCTGTTCTACCTGAACCATTTAACTGCATGACCATCACAGCAGATCCATTGCCGCTGGAGTCATCAACCTCAAGTAAAACAGAGCTTGTGACATTATCCCATTTTGGTCCTTCCTTTGAAAGATGCTTTTCTGAGAAGGCTGTTCATGCAGAAACAGAGAATTCAAGAACTTCTGTCTGTCCTTTAGCCGGTCCATCTGGTATAAGTGATCATACAACTGATAAAGAAATTGAAAAACCAACAACAGCTTCTAATTCATCAGTCATAGCCTTAATGGACAGAAGTTCTGATCAGGCAACCATGTCCAAGATTGGAATATCTGAGAACACTCCTGTGAAAGGTGTTACAGAAAATGATGATTTTGTGCTTGAAACCCCTGCAATGCCAACTCCCAAAAGAGCAATGCCTACTTGTGAAGATAAAGAGAAGACAATACCAAATGAGCTCTCCAAGTCTGGTAGTCAGACTGCAAAAAGGTCTTTGGATTTTTCTAGGTTTGATAATGATAAAAGTACCTTGGACTTTCTCACGGATGAGATGGGGCAGAGCACCACAGTTCTGAGTACCTCTGGTCAAATGAAGGTAAGATAATTTTTTCCCTTGTGCTAATACTCTTGGAAACAAAGAAACTTAATACACAGAATTTCTTGAAGTACAGTTTTTAGGTAAGATTTTTAATCAGTCTTTTCTGAAGAGGATTATTGGATCAAGCCCCCCCAGTAAGGCATTTAGGATACTTGAGTCATCACTTGTCTTTCAAGATTTGGGCATGATTTTCCAGCTCCTTTAACTTTCGTAGAGTTTGATTTTGGACTTTGAACTTTAAAATTCCTAAATTTAACCCTTAAAAAAAAAAAAGAAAAAAAAGAAAAAAAGAAAAAAAGAAGAAACTGTTGAAAGAAGCCCTTCTGTTGCTAGATTATAGCTTTTTAATGTAATTTTGCCTATACAGGAGGTCCATGAGGTCTAATCTTTCACAATGAAATTTGGGCAGGAGTAACTGTCTTTTTTCTGGGCATTACTCAGCCATAAAGCTCAGAGAGGTTAAGTAAAAATGGAATAAGATTGAGATTTGATGTGACTGATTTAATCACGAAGAATCTATTAGCAATTGTTGGCACTGCATTATGGTCATGAGAAACTGGAGGAAATACCATCTAAAGAAGCAATAAGAAGACACCTTTTAATAACTCAGGTTGAAGAGATGACTCTTTTTAAAGCATTTTAAATGTTCAATGGTCAAATTATGCATTTAAAGTTTGAGGGAAAAAAAAAAAAAAAAAATCAGAATTGAAGAAATTTTAAGGGGGTTGGCATATTTTTCCATTAAGATTTTAATAAGTTATGCACTTAAGTATTGGAAGAGACCTCCAAGAAGCTATTTACAAGGTATACAATCATTTCCTCTCTCTTTTGGGGGATATAAAGGGGAATGGGGAATGGGGAAAGAAGGATTAAACTAGGCATCTTACCTGGACTTCAGCTCATGACTCAACAGCTTTTAGTTCAACAGATGTTATGAGGTACAAAATAAACCTAGGCAGAAGAAGTGATGACCAAATAGTGAGCCATAAGCGTTTTTCCTTTCTTGTAGGATTCTACATATTTTCTGGGCATTCTTGAATCTTCCCTATTCAGGAACAATGTCTCTCTTACTAGTTAGTTGATAAACCTTAGCTGAAAGGTATTGTGATTCTTGCATATTAGAAATATATGTGAAGAAAAATAAGAGATATTTAACATGGGGATTTTTTCAGGAACAGTTCATTTCCTAAGCTAATGAAGCTGTAGGTGCTTTTACTACAATCACCTTTTATTTTAATGTTTCTATGTCATACGTGGATAAAAATTCTGAAATTATTTATGCATGGATGCTAGTATCTTCTTGGTGAATATTCATCTGGACAAAAGAACCATTGGTTAATCTGACATCTGAATTTGCATTTTGAGCCTTATCTTTATATGGCCCTTTTCTTGTACTACTAACAATATTTTTACATGTATTCATATTGATAGGATGAGCGGAGCAACTTTTGCACTGTCAAGCACCAAACAAGCAATCAAGGATATATGTTTGCAGATGAGCACATATCATTTTGTTTGTCTGACCTTGTTCCCACAATCCATCGCATATTTCAGTCTGTAAACTGTCGATCAATCACCAAGGAGGAGCTTGTTCACAAGATCATCATGAACAACTGCGATATTGATGAGAACAGTAAAGTCAATGCAATTGATCTTTTCATTTATGTGATTCCTTTATATTTTTCCTTCCTTTCTCTACAAATTTCTGAGATAATATTTTTTTTCTGTAGTTAACATTGAAGAACAAATAGAACAGCTGGAGAAATTGGTTCCTGATTGGATTCATAAGCATGTGACAGCCAGTGGTGATAAGTTGTATAAGTGAGTTATTTTTATTTTCATTCTCTTTTCGTTTATGAAATGTCCTCGGGTAAATTTATGAAACCCCAGTAGCATATGCTGTTGTATTGAAGTAATTTTAAACTCAGGAAGAATCTCAGAAGTAAAAATCTGAGGTCAATTGGTTTTAGTATATTCATCCCTTGAGATTTCTTCCTTTGTGAAAAAGTTGATCTTTTTGGTCCATGGATCATTATAGGCAGAAAAAAGTGATTCCACTCTCGTACAAATTCAATTAAACCTATAATCATCACACTGAGTAACCTACTTGTACAGTTCTTCATCTCTCTCATGTTCTTAGTTACTCCTCCATTCTTGTGGTAGTTTCTTTTGGCCTCCCTTGTGAAAATGATTTTTTATCATTTATCCCTGAAGTTATCTTTCTTAACTGAGGTTTTTGATGGTTGATTCTTTAGTTCATTTTTCCTTAATTGTGTGGCCTATGCTATTGGTTTTCAAAACTTGATTGTATGTTATGCTTTATCTTTGCACAATTGGTTTAGCCAACAATGAAAGATCTTCCTTTTAGTGTCATTTTATTAGAAAATATTTCTGAAAATGTGGTTATTAGAAAATATTTCTGAATAAGTGGCGTTGGTTTGCTGACAGTACAATGAATAAAGTATTAATTGCTACTTCTCTGGGTTGACGTTTTGCTTGACTTTCTCAGTATTACCTTGACATCCGAATTGGACTCTGTTCGCGAAAGAGTTAGTAGCAGTTGACAAACTTGAGAGAGGTTAGTATTTGCAATGGATTCAATATTATTCTCTAGGCTCCTTTTAGTTAGTTGTACTCACCGATTTCCTTCAAACGAATCATTTCTAGCATCTTGTGCACATGAAAGTTTTATTAAGTTCATCTTTATATCATCTTGATTTGCTTTTCTACCCCATATTAGACTCCATCCATCTGCTGGATTTAATTTCTCCAGCTCTTTATGACACCATCCAACTTGGTAATTTTATTTTTCCATTTAGCATATGAAAGAAGAATGGCCAGAGACGTCTTACATTTACCCAGATGGATGTGCAGCCTCACTTGATAAGGCATTCCTTTATGTTTGTTTGTATGTATGTAATCCTGGAAGGCATGTGTAAAAGTTGAATAACAATTTTTGATGAACTTTTGTGGTTTTATTTGGCTATATATATATATATATATATATACATATACTTATATGCAAATTTAGCTTAGTCTTTCCGATCTCAAATCTTAGGTCAGTTGCTCAGTTTAAAGAATCCAAGTCCCACATGCACAGAAGGTACAAGAAATTCTTTTAAAAAACTACTAAATGTTAGGATGGGCCACCCTTTTATCATTGCTAATTTAGGTCCATTGTTTGCCAAATATAACATTAACAATTAGCCATTAAGGTTTCTTTGCCTTATAAATATTATTTAATTAAAGTTTTATAACACATATAAAGCAAAACACCAAATTACAAAATTCAGGGAGAAAAAAAACAAATTTATATATATCTGAACTTTCTTATATTTAAACAAAATAAACACAAATGGGCAAAAATAGTTTCTATATTATAAAAAACTGTGAATTTCTGTTAAATTATCTCTCAGGTTAATATTATTATTACTTTTTCTTTTTTTTTAAAAGGAAGACATTATTTTTTATGGAATTCAACAATGGAGGTTGATTGATTGAGTTTAAGCCTACCTACAGTTAACGCTTGTTGGGTTTTTGACTGGATTGAGGATCTCTGTGGTGGCAAGTTAGCCATATTTGGTACTTTACAATAAAGGACAAGGTATCCAAAAAAAAAAAAAAAAAAAAAAAAAAATGTACTTGCAGTGCTCATTTTTAGATAAAATATGTCAAAAATAAGTCAACAATATATTAGATTTATTTCTTTTATATATAATAAATATCAAGATAATCACTGTGTATATTTTTTTATTCACGGTTATATTTTCTCTTTATAAAGAAATTTTCGAGATATTTTCGTGTTTGTTTCTTGCACAATAATCAAGATGGTAAATAAAATATCATGGATATTTGATTGAGAGAAAAATAAGGGGAGAGTGTAGATTCCGCATGCCCATCTTGACTAGAAGAAACTTGAGTTGTTTAGCCCCCAAAGCCTTTGTGAGAAGATCGGCTATCTGTGTCTTCGTGTCAACGTGAAGCGGCTTGATTTCCTGTGACTTGACTTGTTCCCTGACAAAGTAACAGTCCATTTCCACGTGCTTTGTTCGTTCGTGAAAGACCGGGTTATTAACAATATGTCGTGCCGCATTGTGTCACAGAAGAGAGGTGTAGGGCTATGTTGTCTTGTTTCTAGTCCTTCTAACAACCAACGCATCCACAGGATTTCACTAGTGGCGTTGGCCATGGCGTGATATTCCGCTTCAGCCGAGGAGCGAGAAACGACTGATTGCTTCTTTGATTTCCACGAGATATGAGTTCCCCCAAAAGAAGAACATACCTTGTCCTAGACCTCCGAGTGAGTGAGCATCCCATCCAGTTCGCATCACAGTATGCTACCAAATCTATTCCTCCTTCTTTCGGGAAGAAAATACCTTGTCCCGGAGTTGCTTTTAGGTAGAGAAGAACTCTCATGGCTGCGTCCATGTGTTTCTGTCGAGGGTCCGAGACGAACTGGCTTAGGACGTTTACCGAGTAGGCAAGATCTGGTCTCGTGGCTTGGAGGTAGAGCAATCGACCAACTAGTCTTCGATATTTGCTAGCATCGACACGAACGTCCTCTTCTCCTTTATCCAGCTTCACATTCTGTTCCATTGGGAAGGTGCATGGTCTACATCCTAGCATTCCACTATCTTCAAGGATGTCAAGGGTGTATTTTCGTTGACTTAGCACTATCCCGTCTTTGGTTCGAGCGGCTTCTATCCCGAGAAAATACTTCAGTGGCCCGAGATCTTTGATGCTAAACTTGTCATTCAGGAACTTCTTTGTTTCTTTGATTTTGTGTTCATCATTTCCTGCCATAATGACGTCGTCTACGTATATGAGGGTTGTGACAAAGATGCTTCCTTCCTTGTATATAAAGAGCGAGTGGTCCGCAGTGGATTGCTTGTAATTGAGTTCCAAAAGGGCCGATGTAGATTTTTGATACCAATTTCTTGAGGCTTGCTTCAACCCATATATTGATTTCCTTAGCCTACACACCTTTGTTCTCCCCTTTTATCGTAACCTTGTGGTATTCGCATGTATACCTCTTCATGTAAGTCACCGTGCAAGAACGCATTGTTCACGTCAAGTTGTTGAATACTCCAATCCTTTTTTTATGGCGACGACAATGAGGCTTCTTACGGTCACCAACTTTGCTACGGGGGCAGACGTGTCGTGGTAATCGACACCTTTCATTTGTGTGTAACCTTTGGCGACGAGTCTTGCCTTGTACCTTTCGACTTCACCATTCGGTTTAAATTTCGTTTTGTACACCCACTTCGAGTCTATAACTCGTTTTCCATCGGGCAGATCTTCGATGGTCCAAGTACCATTTTCTTCAAGGACCTTTATCTCACTTTGCATGGCATCCCTCCAATGTTGGTCCTGTACAACTTGTTTAAAACTTTTTGGCTCATCATTTTCAGTGATGGCCGCTAGGAAGGCTTTATGAGATTTTAAAATTTTTTCATAAGAACCAAAGTTGGCAATGGGACATACCGTTGAGGGTTCTTGATCGGAGGCGGGGGGCGGATGGTCTATAGATGGCGGAAGCTTCACATCATAGTCTTTAAGTTGTGCGGGTCTAGTTCGAGTTCGTCTCTCTCTTCCTTGTGCGACATTTTCACCATTTTCATTTTGGGTTTCACGAACAGAAGGCTCATTTGTTGTTTCTGTTTGAGGAGTGGTATTACTCGGCCCATAAAAAATTTGCCCAGTATCACCATCACTTGGGCTGAATTGGTTTGACACTTCTAGTTCTTCTTCTTCATCATGTTGGTCTTCTGGATTGCCTAAACCCAAATTTTCGGTGCTTGCTTCTTTGGGCCTGCTGGGCCCATCTTCTTCATCTATGAACGTGGTAAAAATATCCTCCTCTTCATATTTAACCTGTTCGATTTTTGTGGCAAATGGAAAAGTCTTTTCAGCAAATCGAACATCTCTTGAAGTAATAATTTTCCCACTTTTTGGGTCATAAAATTTGTAGCATTTTGTTCCATTAGGATACCCCCTGAATACACCCGGTCTCCCTCTTATCTCAAATTTGTCTCCATTTGTTTCAATGCTTCGATAGTATGCCAAACAACCTAGGACCCTCATGTGGTCGTAGTTCGGTTTCTCGCCGTATAGCAACTTGTATGGAGTTTTGTCTTCAATGACTTTTGAGGGTAACCTATTTATGATGTATGTTGCGGTCAAGACGCATTCCCCCCAAAATCCTTTCAAGAGACTTGCTTCGAACATGAGGGCACGCGCCGTATCAAGCAAGTGCCTATGTTTTCTTTCTATGATTCCGTTTTGTTGCGGAGTATGTGGACACGTTGTTTCCAACATGATTCCTCGTTCTTCATAGAACTTCATCATTCGGTTGGAAATGAATTCCCCACCGTTGTCGCACCTTATTCTTTTTATTTTTTTTCAAATTATGTTTTGACCATCTCGTAAAAATGCTTTATGCACGTGCTTGCTTCATGTTTATGTTTTAGAAGGTAGACCCATAAGTTCCTACTATAGTCATCAACTATTGTTAGAAAATAGTTGGCCTTTGTAAACGAAGGCGTACGGTACTTACCCCATATATCACAATGAATGAGTTCGAAACAAGCATTTGTTTTGGTCATGCTAGTGGGAAAAGGTAATCTAGTAAATTTAGACTTCATGCAAGAATCACAAACATTGTTACTGTTCTTAAAAGAAAAATTACTAAGAAACTTTATTTGGGATAACTTCTCATCACCCGCATGTCCGAGCCGTTTATGTCATAAATCACTAGTTACCATCATTGCCTTCCTCCTAGCCCCAAGCATCCCCATTTGATATAGACCATCTTCGCATCTACCCGCTCCAATCAATTTCCTCGAACGCAGTCCCTGCATAACAAAGAAATTTAGAAAAAAGGTTATGGCACAACATAGATCCTTTGTGAGTTTGCTTACTGACAAGAGATTAAAAGTGAATTGTGGAACATGCAACACATCTTGCACTTTTGTCCCATTTTGTAAAGTATGGCTGCCATTTCCTTCGACTGGTATGCTTTCTCCATTCGGTATGATTACAGGTGGTTCGTCTCTCAATTCGATTCGATTTTCGAGAGCATCGAACCTGTGTGTTATATGTTCCGTACATCCGGAATCGACTATCCATTTATCATTCTGGCCGACCCGATTCGGTGTCCCGCCGCGTTTTGCGGAGGCTTGGAAAACCATTGTTTCATTCACAAGTTTCTTCCTGCCGGCTATGGATCTTTGCTGCTCATCCTCGGCAACGGGATGGTATGCATTTCCCAAAGATGGGATTGGTTTAGTGGAAAGTATTTGGGTTCTAATGATGGAGAACTCACCATCTAGACCCATAAGAAACTCATAGAGCTGCTCCTTTTCCCTGAGTTCTCTAAGAGATTTTCCAATGCCACAGGTACATCCATTGCATTTGCAAACCGGAGCAGGCAAGAAGGACTGCATCTCATCTCATAATCCACGCAATTTCGTGTAATAGGCTAAAACGGTCATCCCTTCTTGTCTAGTGTTCGAGATAGCCTGCTTCAATTCATACACGCGCGGTGCGCTTTCTTTACCAAATCGTTCTTTTAGATCCTTCCAGATTTCCGACGCCGAATTGGCGTATTTCATGCTTCCTCGGATTTCTTTCTCCATGACTGTAGTAAGCCATCCTTTAATCATCGCATCGCATCGCATCCATGCCATATAACTAGCATCCTGCGCTTCTGGCCTTTTGATGGTTCCATCGATGAAACCGATCTTGTTTTTGGTGAACAAGAAATTCTCCATCTCTTGGACCCAATCAAGGTAGTTGTTCTCGGTCAAGGCGTCGTTGACATGCATCTGCCTCAGATAATCGGAGGGGTGGAGATAATATGACGAGTTGTGGTCTGGGTTGTTAGCATCGGTCTTGGCAAGATCTTTGTTTGCACCTTCTACCATATCGGTGATATGGTGAGAAAGACTTTAGGATTTGGGTTTGGATCGAATGTAATGATTAGTGCTCTGATACCATAAAGAATATGGTTCAAAAAGTTTTTTTTATTCACTGTGTATATTTTCTTTTTATAAAGAAACTTTCGAGATATTTTCGTATTTGTTTCTTGCACAATAATCAAAATTGTAAATAAAATATCATGAATATTTGTTTGAAAAAAAAATAAGGGGAGAGAAATATGCAATCTCAATAGAATTCAACAATGGAGGTTGATTGATTGAGTTTAAGCCTACGTACAGTTAACGCCTGTTGGGTTTTTTACTGGATTGAGGATCATTGTGGTGGCAAGTTAGTCATTTTTGGTACTTTACAATAAAGGACAAGGTATCCAAAAAAAAAAAAAAGTATTTGCAGTGCTCATTTTTAGATAAAAAATGTCAAAATAAGTCAACAATATATTAGATTTATTTCTTTTATATATAATAAATATGAAGATAATCATTTATTAAAAATATATATAAATATTTTGAAACACAATTTATATATAAGTTATAGGTGTAGAGTTTTTGCTTTCTTGACAAAATAAATAAATAAATAAATAGAAAAAGGTATTTGGGGAAAAGGTCTCATGTGCAATATGTAAACTAATGGGAAACTAGGATGCTTAACAGATTTTAGGATTTGTTTTCTCTTTTTAATTTTGCAAAAAGTGTGTCAATTTTTGCAAGCAGGTACGTACAATAATTTTTCTCATCAATTATTATTCCTTTTTCTTCTCCCACATCATAAATACATAACATATGAAAACATTTCACTTATTTAACAGTTTTCTTATCAAATATATATATATATATCAAAATAATATTAGACTTACGAACAAGCCAAAAAAAAAAAAAATTGTTTATAACTATAATGGCAAAGAAGTTGGTGTGGGTGCCAATGCTAGGGTTTATATATTAGTAGTTGTTGCAAACGTGAAATACAAGAAAAACCTGAAATTATAGAGATTGTTTCGGTATGTTGTTTTACTAATCCACTATGTTGTCAAAAGGAAGCAATAGCTAAAGGCTTTGTCCCAAATGGTTGGAAATTTGGCCATTAATTTGCTCAATTCGACTCTTTATCCAAGAAATAAAATAATATATATATATATATATATATATCCAAAACATGTAAAAATGAAAATTCAGAGTATTCTTTTGCTTCAATACATTCTTCTATTATTCAATTGTTTTATTTATAGTTAATGTTTGATAATTAAAATTCCTCCATTTGTTTCTCTCTCTCTCTCTTTGATTTTCACCCTTCTATTTGTCTCACATATTTATTAAGTATTCAAATTGAATATATTTCCACTCTTCTTAAAAAATACGATAAAATCAATAATTAGTGTGATACCATAAGACAACATTTGACCTAACTGTAATTTTCAAAATCTGAAAATATATTTGATGATAGGAGAAGGCACCTTATATATGATAGTTGCGCCCGCATAGTCAAATTATTATTTGAAAAATGTTTCATTTTGATTCTTGCTGCTAGGAATGAATCACACAACACACAAATAATCTGCAAGAACAAAGAGAAACGGAACACAAACGACACACAAGAATTTAACGTGGTTCAGTTTTCCTAATCCACGGCTGCAATAGGAGGAATTTCTATTTCACTCGTGGTATCTATTACAAGTACAAATATGCAATATATATAGGAAGAGCGCATCTAGGGTTTCATAACAAGTCAAGCCCAAAAATATCTAGCCTCCACAAACCCAACATTCTCCCACTTGGAGGCTTGATAATCATCAACTGCCATCCACCACGATCACTTGTACATCTAGTAATCTTCCCCAGCTCTCCTGCTGCAGCGGCCTTCTCATTAGTGAACTGAAAGGCCCGTTGAAGCTCCCCGGAGCTCCAACACATCAATCACGGTAAAATCTTCCCCTGACTCATCCTCGGTCCCTACCGGCTCCCACTGCAAACGCGCACTGCCGGATCCTGGAACATCCTGAGAAGAAACACTCTCCATACTCAGCAAGAAATTTTCTGAAGATGTTTCAATAGCTGGAATACTGGTTCTCCTGACCCACTATCTTCTAGGAACATTGGCTGAAGCACCACCTGAGCTCCTACTGCCACAAATACCTTTGACTGGCCTCCTTGAACCTTTCCTCGCTCGTTCATCTTGAATCTGACCTGTGGCTCTAGGTTTCCCTCTTGCAAGGACAACCCTCTTCTGCCCACGAGATTCTGTGAACCAGACTTTATTTCTCTGAACTGGGACGGTCACTCCCTCAGACGGTAATCTGACCACGTACAACGAACCACTCTTCTTCCTGTGGGCATGACAAGATTTCCCTTCACGACCTTCCAATGCCGGTCTCTGAACTTCACCTCGTGTCCCTGTTCGTCCAACTGCCTGACAGAAATCAAACTTTTCTTCAAGGCTGGAACCACTCTGACATCCTTCAAAGTCCAAAAACCGACTGGGGTCTGCAATACCATGTCACCCATGCCCATCACATCAAGAGCTGTATCGTCCGCTAGTCGTACATTTCCAAAGTCACCAATAACCAGATTCTGCAATGCTTCACCGCTGTGGGTAGCATGAAATGAAGCACCAGAATCCATGACCGAGGAATCCACATTGTTATCCGCACAACAAGTCAAAAGGACCTCCTCGTCACTCGTGAAGCCTTCAGCAATGTTCACTTTCTTATCATTCGGGCATTGATTCCTAAAATGCCCCACCTCCTTGCACTTCCAGCACGTTACACCTGAGCTATCACGAGTCTTTGACTGACTCCTTTGTCTGTTCCTACTTCCACTACCTCTGCTATTCCTAAGAACCCTAGTGACAATTTCTCTAGCAATTTGTGCTCGTGTTGAACAACCAAAGCTCTGATACCAATTGTTAGGAATGAATCACACAACACACATAAATAATCTGCAAGAACAAAGAGAAACGGAACACAAACGACACACAAGAATTTAACGTGGTTCGGTTTCCCTAATCCACGGCTGCAACAGGAGGAATTTCTATTTCACTCGTAGTGTCCATTACAAGTACAAGTATACAATATATATAGGAAGAGCGCATCTAGGGTTTCATAACAAGTCAAGCCCAAAAATATCTAGCCTCCACAAACCCAACACTTGCATGATATGATACTCATAACGAGTGTTGAAATCTTAACTTCGTGTAATTTTACCATACATTTTTTCATTGTACAAACAAGAGTTTTGCTATAAATATGTAAAAATAAAATAAAATTAGACAAGTTGTAATAGACAAAGACATGATGTCAAAATTAGTGAGCAGAGGAATAATTCGTACAAATTTGTAACAAGCCCTGATAAAAAAGCTTATTACCGTAATTCTGCACTATTTCTAGTCATCTTGCATTTCGCTTGCTTACTTATTTATTATATCTCATTTCATATTGTCATTTATTTTTAAATGTCAATGTGGTTCTTTATCATTATTTTAATTTATTTTTTTTTATTTTTTTTCTTAAGAGTAGGTAATTATCATTAATTTTATTTATTTATCATTTTTTTTAAAAAAGGTAATTATTTGTATAATCCAAGAGTATTTTAGTAAATATCTATTTGAAATGTTTGTAAATCCCACATTGAAACTTTATGAGAAAATCTATTATTTTCAACCTTAATAATATTTTAAAGGTAAAATTGATCAAGAAAGTAGACTTTATATGTCACGATTCTGACTTGCAAACTCGTGCCGCAATTATGGGTCTGATAACACCAACAATCAATTATTTTGTATTGTTACATTCTTTTATACTATTATACAGTTACATTCTTTTATACCATTACACATTCACTTATTTCGTATTGTCACATTCCTTTATATTATTATACAGTCAAATTTCTTTATACCATACACATTCACTTTAATGTATAGGACAAATATTACATTATAAAAGAATAAACTTAATTATTCATAGTCAACTCGAATACTATGAAATTTATAATTGCGACACAGAACTACGGGTTTGGATCGTGACACAACCTACATTGATGTCGGAAGAAATTTTATAAGATAGGGATAAAATTAAGATATGTGTGATACTCTTAAGTTTAGTGGTGTCTTAGGAGATCCAATGTATAAATTCTAAAATGATTGACAGAAAAAAAAAAAAAAAAAGCAACTCCAACATTTCTTTTTACACGGTTTGGAAATATACAGCATATATATATATATATATATATATATATATATATAGATATCCAACATGTATATATTAATTTTGCCCACACAGAGTCATAATTAATTAAGCAAACGACCAGATTTCCAATTGGCTGGGACAAGGCCTTTAGCTATTGCCTCCCTTTGGCAGCATTCGGGATCATGAAAGCAGCACTGCGGAACGGCATCGTTTTCGATTGTCTTAGTTTCTATTGCACGTTGGCAACATCTGGTACTATAAAAGCAGCAGAATGGAAATGCATGGACACCATCCATTACATTACACATGCTAATTATCACCGCCACTATACAAAAACCTACCATTGGCACCGACAAATATTTCTTCGCCATAATTATAATTAATCTTTCTCTCTCTCTCTCTCTTCTTTTTTAGTTTGTTCTTAGATTATCATATATATATATATATATATTAAAACATATATGGAAAAGTAGAGTTCCTATTAAATATAGTAAAATGTTTATCCAATTGTTATGTATTTGTGATGCGGAGAAAAAGCAGGAATAATTATTGACAACTTTGTTTTATCTTTTTATGTGAATTCTTGCAATTTGTGCAGCAAGACACTGAAATTTTTATAATTTAAAATATTAATAATATATACATAAATTTAATTAATTTTAAAAATAATATTAATCTTCTAAATTATTAATTACGGTATTATTTCATCTTTTAGCAAACTCATCATGTTTATCCATTACTCCATGAGATTTTTCCCAAATAGCAAATTTATTTTATACATATCTTTTTCTTTTTTATATATAAGGAACCTTTAATATATTTTGAATATATAAATAATCATAATCACATACACAATGTGCGTAATTTTTAAATTTTTTTTGTTTATATAAAAATAATTCATTTTTTTTATAAAATACTGTATTTGTTCTTTTTAAAATTTGTTGTGAAAATTATTTTGTTATATCTAACAAATGCAATATTAAAATATTAATAAAAATACTTTTAAAAATAATATTATTCTTCTAAATTAATTCGATATTTATGGCTCTTGAACTTGTAATCTCTTAAACTCACAAATGAAAATATGAATAATTTTTTTAATATAGAAAGAATAATATTTTAAATGATATATTTATCATTTAATTCATCCCTCAATATAGCTTCGATACTGATTGATTCACTGGTTGATTTGTGTCTCCCACCAGTAACCACGGAATCTTGATAATTAGGCCAATTTCTTTTACGTTGTTCCATAATTTCTCCCGTGCATGCATGCAACTTTATAGACTTAGGGAAATGGAATAATGAATGTTTAGACAATATCTTCTGGAAGATAGTCGGTGGAAGCAGTAGAAGGGTTACACGGGGTTCTGCTTCATCCAAAATTTGGTAATTTGGTGGAAAAATTCTTGAAGAATGAACCAGGAGATTTCAAGCAGAATGTTTGGAAATGGAATAATGAATGTTTAGACAATATCTTCTGGTAAGAGCTTTGTTTGTGAAGCTGTATGCTAAGGATTCTTCTATATCTTTCGATTCCCAAACTGGGCAGAGATGGTTGAACCGCGAGGTGGTATCATGTGAAATCAAACGAGCGGTCTTCCAGATTGTATCATTGCTGCATTTTTACACAAATATTGGGAATGGGAATGCAAGTGTTCAAGACTGGTGTGAATCCATCTGTAAGAAAAAACAACCTGAACATATCTTACCCATTTGTCTAAGAACAACCTGAAATTATGCTGATATGCTGTGAAATCTAAAGAAGAAGAAGAAGAAAAAAAATTTATATATAATGACAAAGAATTTGTATTTGTTAGGAATCCTTTGTATTTTGGTAATGGCAGTGTCGTCCTGCAAGGTGCGAATGCCACTGCAGGTTTTTCGTTTTGTTAAAAAGGATACATATTTGAGAAAGGATACATATTTTTTAAAGGATTCCTCTTCCTTATTTTGATGGTGCCGTTATATATCTATATATATACATCACTGATCACATATATATATATATATATATATCCACTAACATTCCACTAACACTCCACTAACATTCCACTAATGTATTTTGTCTTTACTTTTTCAGCCTCCCTCAATTCTATAGCTCGTTTAGAAGTGATATTCAACTTGTTTCTAAATCGGACAAAGAATTGACCTGTTAATGGTTTGGTCAATATGTCAGCAACTTGATGTAGACCAGGTACATACCGCACAGATACAATTCCTTCCTTAATCTTGTCTCTAATGAAATGAAGATCAAGTTCCAAGTGTTTAGTTCTTGAATGAAACACTGGATTGGAAGATAGGGAAACTGCACTGGTGTTATCATTCCATATGATGCTTGGTTTAAGCACTTTAATCCCAAGTTCAGAGAGTAAGTTTTGAATCCAAACTAGCTCACAAGTTACTGCAGCCACACTCCTGTATTCAACTTCTGAAGATGATCTTGAAACAATTCCTTGCTTCTTTGAACTCCAACTAACAGGGTTTTTACCCATAAAAACACAGTAGCCTGATGTTGATCTTCTGTTATCAACATCAGAACCCCAATCAGCATCAGCAAAGCCATTGAGATGTAGAGATGAATCTGAGTAGAAATGTAGGCCAAAATCAATGGAACCAGCTAGATATCTGAGTACTCTTTTTAATGCTTTCCAATGATTATCAAGGGGATTTTGCATATATTGAGAAAGTTTGTTTACACTGAAGCTTATATCTGGCCTGGAGATAGTTGCATACTGAAGAGCTCCAATAACCTTCCTGTAATTGGTTCTATTTTCCATAGGTTTACCATTGATTTTTGAAAGTTGATGATAATCACCATAGGTGATGCAACTGGTTTGGCCTCAATCATGTTGGTTTGCTTCAAAATTTCAGTGATGTAGGAACTCTGATTAAGAAAGGCACCTGAAGAAGTTTGTGAAATCTCAATTCCCAGGAAGTAATGTAATTGTCCAAGATCCTTTAAAGGAAAATTCTTGCTCAAACTATCAATGACAGTGTTGATTTCAACAGAAGAACTACCAGTGATGATTATATCATCAACATATGTAAGAATAAAGATATTGCAATCTCCATTTCTTCTGTAATATAAGGAACTATCTGCTGCAGAACTTTTCAACAAGCCATGGCCGAAAATCAACCACATACCAACACACAAACCTTAAATCAAGTTGTCACCATTAAACTATCAGAAAACAACTATCTTGTTTGGAGGCAGCAAGTTGTAGCTGCCATTTATGGCTACGGACTTGAGTCTTATATCTCTAAAGAAGGAGTTAAACCCATTGAATCAGATCCCTCCTTTACCAGCTGGAAGAGGCAGGATCAACTCCTAACTTCATGGCTCCTTTTATCTCTCACTGAACCTATCTTAGTTTCAACAGTTGGTCTTAATAGCTCCCAAGAAAACTGGGAAGCCTTGGAAACAAGTTTTGCCACTCAATCTAGGGCAAAAATCATGCAGTATAGACTCCAACTTCAGACCACAAGAAAGAAGGATCAACCTATGAGAGAATACCTCAACAAGATAAAGTTATGTTGTGATATGCTTGGAGCAGCTGGTCATAAGTTGTCTGATGAAGAACAAATTTCATACATTTTGAGTGGCCTAGGAAGTGAATATAATTTAGTGATGGTGAGTGTGAATTCCAGATTGGAGCCATATACAGTCAAAGAAGTCCATGCTCTACTGTTGAGTTTTGAGAGTAGGCTTAAAAGCCTTGATCTTTCTTCATCTCAGTTTGAATCTGAAGGATCTTCTGCATTCTTACACACCATTCAAAACTCCAGCTTTAATGGTGCTAAGAGAGGAAGTTACAGAGGAAGAGGAGGTCCTAGAGGCAGATCTGGCAGAGGATATAGAGGAAGAGGAGGCAGATTTGGAGGAAATAGAGTTTATTGCCAAATATGTCACAAGACCAATCATACTGCTAACAAGTGCTTCCATAGGACTAATCTCAACTATTCTCCAAACAATAATGGTAGTAGTTATTCCTCTAATGGCAGTATCAACATCTCTCAGTATCAAAATGACCCCTCTGTGAAGCTCACTGGTGGAAGCAGTAGCAGCATTAGAGAGATTTCCCATGATAATTGTTGGTTTCCAGATTCTAGAGCAACCAACCATGTTACATATGACCTAGGGAATCTAAGTCTTGCATCAGAATACTCAGGATCAGAGAAGGTGCAAGTTGGCAATGGGACAGGTTTGAACATCTCTCACCATGGTTTGTCTAAATTTATGTTTAACCATGATAAGTCTTACTGCTTCAACCTTAAAAACCTTTTACATGTTCAACATATAACTAAAAATCTCATTAGTGTTTCTCAGTTTTGCAAAGACAATGATGTTTACTTTGAATTTCATCCTAACTTTTACCTTGTGAAGGGTCCAATAACAAAGTGCATACTTCTTAAAGGAAATGTCAAGGATGGCTTGTATAGGTTCAGTCTTTCCAGCCTAGTTCAAGATCATGTTCTTCACTCTCACCAAATAACTAAGGATAGCCCTAGACTTAGTGCTAGTCTCCTTGAAAATAATAGATGTCAGGATGTTTTTCTTTGGCATAAGAGATTGGGACATGCATCTTTTGATGTTTTGAGAAGAATTCAGAGTAACTATAATGTGGTTTTTGATCATAATAAGGTATTCCCAGTTTATACTCCTTGTCAGCAAGCAAAAAGTCATAGGTTACCTTTCTTAAATTCCAACACTGATCATTATGACATTCTTGAGCTGATCTACATTGACCTATGGGGTCTAGCACCTATAACATCCAGAAATGGCTTTAAATATTACATTAGCTTTGTTGATCACAAAACTAGATTCACTTGGTTATATCTCCTTAAAGCTAAATTAGAAGCTGCTGTGACCTTTATCAAATTCAAAAACCTTGTTGAGAACCTTGTTGGAAAAAGAATCAAAATTCTGCAAAGTGATGGAGGAAGTGAATTCAAGCCCTTAGCCAAATATCTTTCTGAACATGGTATACTGCACAGAATGTCTTGTCCTTACACCCCTTAACAAAATGGACTCGTTGAGAGGAAACATAGGCACATTGTAGAAACTGGACTCAGTCTTCTTGCTACAGCTAGCATGCCAAAATCCTTTTGGGAAGATGCTTTTATAACATCTGTTTACATCATAAATAGATTGCCCTCAAAAGTGTTGAAATTCACTACTCCTTTAGAAGCCTTAAGAACTGTGAAACCAGATTATAAGATGCTTAAAGTGTTTGGTTGCCTCTGTTTCCCCTATCTCAGACCTTATAAGAGCAATAAGCTTGAGTATAAGAGTCAACCTTCTACCTTTCTTGGTTATCACGATCAATACAAGGGTTATAAGGTCCTACTCCCAAGTGGAAAAACAATATTGTCCAAACATGTCATTTTCAATGAGCTTGAATTTCCTTTCAAAAATAATTTTTCTCAATCTAATAAGGATGCTACTCAACATGAATGGAGTAGTGCTCCCTTTCCAGTCATTTCACACAGTATACCTGATTCTCAACATCCTAACAATACCACAACCTCAGATCACCATGGTCAAAGTCCTATCCTGTCCTCCTCTAGTTCAAAACAATCTACTTATTCTCCCATTCCCATATCACCTGATCAGACTTTTCATGGGGGTAACATAATAATAGACTTACCATTAGAGGGTGTTCCTACTGTTTCTAACAATACTGATGATAATATTGAGAGTGTTGCAAGAACTCATCACATGTCAACTAGATCTAAAACAGGTCACTCCAGACCCAAGAAGTTTGCCTTCAATGTTGAAACTGAACTGGAACCACAATCATATCAGGAGGCTCTACTAATTCCACAATGGAAGGAAGCAATGACCAAAGAGTTTGCAGCCTTGAAGAATAACAAAACATGGACACTTGTTCCTCATCCAAAAGATAGAGATGTTATTCAGTGCAAATGGATCTTCAAGATCAAGAAAAATGTTGATGGTTCAATATCCAGATACAAGGCTTAACTTGTAGCCAAGGGGTTCACACAAATTACTGGACTTGACTACACAGAAACCTATAGCCCTGTTGTAAAGCCAACCACTGTAAGAATAATTCTTTCTTTGGCTATAAGTAACTCTTGGACTATGAGACAACTTGATATTGACAATGCCTTTTTGAATGGGGAATTAACTGAGGAACTTTACATGAGTCAAGTACCAGGATTTGAGGAGTATGATAACACTGGAGCACAGTTAGTGTGTAAGTTAAAAAAGTCCCTTTATGGCCTTAAACAAGCTTCAAGAGCTTGGAACTCAAAATTATCTTCTGTTCTTTGCAATTTGGGATTCAAAATCAACCACATACCAACACACAAACCTTGAATCAAGTTGTCACCATTAAACTCTCAAAAAACAACTATCTTGTTTGGAGGCAGCAAGTTGTAGCTGCCATTTATGGCTACGGACTTGAGTCTTATATCTCTAAAGAAGGAGTTAAACCCATTGAATCAGATCCCTCCTTTACTAGCTGGAAGAGGCAGGATCAACTCTTAACTTCATGACTCCTTTCATCTCTCACTGAACCTATCTTAGTTTCAACAGTGGAGCATGGACTTCTCTGAGTGTATATGGCTCCAATCTGGAATTCACACTCACCATCACTGAATTATATTCACTTCCTAGGCCACTCAAAATGTATGAAATCTGTTCTTCATCAGACAACTTATGGCCAGCTGCTCCAAGCATATCACAACATAACTTTATCTTGTTGAGGTATTCTCTCATAGGTTGATCCTTCTTTCTTGTGGTCTGAAGTTGGAGTCTATACTGCATGATTTTTGCCCTAGATTGAGTGGCAAAACTTGTTTCCAAGGCTTCCCAGATTTCTTGGGAGCTATTAAGACCAACTGTTGAAACTAAGATAGGTTCAGTGAGAGATGAAAGGAGCCATGAAGTTAGGAGTTGATCCTGCCTCTTCCAGCTGGTAAAGGAGGGATATGATTCAATGGGTTTAACTCCTTCTGTAGAGATATAAGACTCAAGTCCGTAGCCATAAATGGCAGCTACAACTTGCTGCCTCCAAACAAGATAGTTGTTTTCTGAGAGTTTAATGGTGACAACTTGATTCAAGGTTTGTATGTTGGTATGTGGTTGATTTTCGGCCATGGCTTGTTGAAAACATATGTCGGTTTTATATATTTCATTTACCCTTCTTCTTTTTTTTTATGTGAAATTTATTTGTTTTTTTAATTGAAACTTGAAAACTACTTTAACTTCATTACAGAAAACTGGAAATAAAAGCCATGGAAAGACTCTAACCGAGTCTCTTACCGTTTCGTGACTTGCCGATTTGTTTTGCATTTGCCAAGACCTTGCTGGACTTGGATATATATGCATATTTTTGGTGCACCATTGAATTCAGCAGAGATGTTGGCCAGTGCAGAACAAACTGTCTGAATACGGAGAAGGGTAAAGGTTTCCCTTCTCCGGCCTCCACCCTTTTCAACGATGAGATGATATCCGAGGCGGCTGAGAAGTTGCAGGGACAACTACAGAAATTACACTTAGAAGAGAAGAGATTGAAACAGAGTTGAAAGAGGAGAAACGCAGGTTGAAAGCAGAAAAGATGCAGAAAATCCAGACCTTTCAAATGTCATCATCAAGCTCTGATACCATGTTAAAAAGGATACATATTTGAGAAAGGATACATATTTGAGAAAGGATTCCTCTTCCTTATTTTGATGGTGCCGTTATATATCTATATATTGAGAACACCTAATTTAGTCGGCATGGATATAAAGGAAAGGATGGTATTTTCCCAGATGAGTTCGGCTTCGCCTACAAACGACGAAGTCCGAAGTACAACTTCGCCTCCGAATAAAACAGCAATATCCAATACGGGACTCCAGAATGTTCTCCTCCGAAATATCTAACGAAATATCTCTACAATAGTGGGATATTTTGAGGACAGATAAATAGCGAGCCTCTCATCACAGGGTCACCCGACTCTATAAATACCACTCCTCACAAGGCAGGAGGTAAGTTCAGATATCCTCACAATAGTCTCTTCTCATTTTTCTATACACTCTCACCTAGTTTTGGTTAACTGACTTGACCGTCGGAGGGTTCGCCGGAGGTCCCTCACCCTCCGATTGAACTTCTCTTTCTTGTAGGTTACTTCGTCCACTTCGACCCACAGAGTTGGCAGAGACATTACGTCACGACCACGATTTTCGTGAAATTCTATATCAGACCAAATTCCGATGAATCAGTTTGGTTCCGTTACCGGGAATCGAAGATATTTCTATCATCTCCCAAGATTACTAATGGCTGGACCTTCAACAGAACGTGGACTTCACTTAGATACACCTACCCTGGAGCCGCGCCCGGAGGAGTATCGGGCTATGTCGGCTCCCGCCAAACCCCGGCATAACTCTGCTTTCGAGCGCCTGGGTATCAGGATGTCCTCGCGAGAAGTCACCACTCCACGGGGAATGGCACAGGGCAGAGCATACAGTCACGCCGAATATAGCAGAGAAATCGACGACCTACGGAAGGAAGTCGAACAACTTCGCAGAGAACGGGATCTCTTACAGCTACAGACGAGACACCAGACAGGGCATGGAAGACCGGATTTGGCCCCACAAATTATTCCGGCCATAAACGGAGGACGTTATCAACCATAGTCAGCCAAATCACCATCGGCAACTAGCAGACATCCTGGAAAGCAAGACCTTTTAGTCAGAAAGGCACCGCACCAACCCGCCAGCGAAGTGGCGGAAAGTCAACCAAAAGATATAACAGTGAAGAACAAGGATCAGCCCGAGCACCAATCCAAGAGACTCAGAAAGGAGCCCTGTGTTGATAAAGCACCAGAGAGCCGAAGTCAGGAAGACCACTTAATGGAAATTGGTCCCTTCACCGAATGGATTCACGTTGCCTTTCCTAAAAAGGCGCTGAAACTCCCGCAACTGGTCTTATATTCAGGGACGACTAAGCCCCAGGAACACATCTGTCGCTTCAGATACGCTATGGCCTTAGTAACCAATAGCGAAGCCGTCCTTTGCAAGGCTTTCCCCAGTACCTTATCAGACAAAGCCTTAACCTGGTTTTCATCACTCAAACCTGGCTCCATCAATTCATGGCGTGACTTGGAAAAATCCTTCCTAGACAAATTCAGCATAGCCGGCAAAATTCCGAAGACAAGGGGAGACCTCGCCAACATCAAACAAAGAGAAAATGAGCCTCTCCTCTCCTATTTAGAACGATTCAAGCACACATATGATGAAATCGAAGATATCAGTCAAGACACAGAGATCACATGTTTCGAAGCGGGATTCTACTCCAAGATGTTGTACACAGAATTACAACTCCGAAAATCGGACACTATCGGCGAAGTATTCAATGTGGCACGTAAGGTGGCACTGGCCGAGGACAGCACCAGTTTCTCTTGGAATGCGAGAAGAGAAAGATATCGCGAAGACTCCCCGGGGGATCGAAAGGGAAAAGGCAGGGCCAGAAGGACCGAACTGACCACATCGGACACTCCCAAAGAGAAATTCGTCGCTGTAGTTAAGCAAAAGTATGGGACTCAGAGCGCCCCGCCTACGTGGACACAGAACACATCCGCCAGAGATAAGTCGAAGTACCGCGACTATCACAAAGACTGCAACCACACTACTGAAGATTATTTTCAGCTAAAACGTACGATTGAGAAATTGGCACGGGAAGGGCACCTGAAGGAGTATCTTACAGAGCTACCCAAGGAGAAAGGAGAAAAGGTGATCGAGGTAATAACACCTCAGTTCGCCTATATCAAGCAAATAAAGCAGAAAATCCATAACCTGAACAAGCCGGTGCCGATGTGCAACTTCGACAGGCTCTCCTTAGAGCCCATAACATTCTCCGACCAGGACTTGGAGCTGAACGAAGAGGCACGGGTAACCCCTATCATATTGGAAGTCCGCATGACAGCGAAGGATATTGGTAACTGCCGAGTAAGGAGGGTGTTGATCGACACAGGCGCAACTAAAAACATATTATACTACAAGTGCTTCAGAGAAATGGGTATGAACGATACAATCCTAAAACCTAGCAAGATGGTGCTAGAAGGATTCACTGCGCACAAAATCAGAGTCAATGGAACGGTGAAAATTGATGTAACTTTGGGGTCCGATTTCTGTTGCCGTTGCGAGGAAATCAAGTTCTACGTGGTAGATGTCGATTCACCGTACAACGCCATTTTAGGGACTCTGGCACACTCCGCTTTCGGGTTAGTAATATCAACATCTCACCAACAGGTACGATTCACCACCAAGAATGGGATCGGTCACGTAAGAAGCAATCCTAAGAGTCTTCTCGCTCACGTCTTCAAATCCCGATAGCAGCAGGCTACTTCGACAACTACTTCGGTGCCCATATCGGCTATAGTTGAAACATCGAAAGTCACTTCGACACGCATGCACTGCGTCGACAAGGTAAAGCCGGAGACAGAGGAGTATGACGAAGTGTCTATTAACCCCGACTATCCTGAACAGAAGATACGAGTTGGAAAACATTTGCCTACACCTATGAGGGAGCAAATAATACAATTTCTCTCGGAACACCCCACCAACTTCGCTTGGAAAGTTGAGGACATGCAAGGGGTATCACCGGACGTCGCGTAGCATAAGCTTAATGTTGATCCAAAGGCTAAACCCATCAGGCAAAAAGTAAGACAGTTCGGCGAAGAGAAGGTTAGCAGCATGCGAGACGAAGTACAGAAGTTGCTATCATCCAACTTCATAAGGGAAGTAGAGTACCCTTCCTGGTTAGCGAATGTGGTAATGGTGAAGAAATCGAATGGGAAGTGGAGAATGTGTGTAGATTACACGGATTTGAATAGGCCATGCCCAAAGGACTGCTACCCCCTTCCACGCATTGATGCCCTCGTAGATTCGACTTCGGGATACGAATTTCTCTGCCTTATGGATGCTTTCTCGGGATACCATCAGATCAGAATGAGGCCACAAGACCAGATCCACACTTCGTTCTGAGCTGCTGGAGGGACTTATTGATACAACGTGATGCCCTTCGGACTCAAAAATGCCGGAGCAACATATCAATGGATGATGAATAAGGTTCTACAACAACAAATCGGGAGAAACGTGGAGACATATGTGGATGACATGGTTGTCAAGACTAAGCACAGACACTCCCACCTCGAGGATTTAAAGGAGACATTCATCACTTTATCGAAGTACAAGTTAATGCTTAACCCTACGAAGTGCAGTTTTGGAGTGAAGACCGGAAAATTCCTTGGTTTTATGATGTCAGAAAGGGGCATAGAGGCGAACCCGCGCAAAGTGGAAGCCGTACTAGCACTCACTCACCGAACCTCGATGCGTTAAGGACATTCAGCGCTTGAACGGATGTATAGCTGCCTTGGGGCGATTCATTTCTAAGTCCGCCGAGAAGTGTATGCCCTTCTTCAAAACCCTCAAAACTGCAGGAAGAACATTTGTATGGACTGAAGAGTGTGCTAAAGCCTGGGAAGACTTGAGGAATTACCTGGCGAAGTTACTCCTGCTCAGTGCGCCGGTAACAGGTGAAATATTATATATGTACCTCTCCGTCTCACAGCTGGCGATAGCTTCGGTATTGGTAAGGGATAAGGAGGGTAAGCAAACACCGATCTACTTCGTCAGTCGAATCCTACGGGATGCCGAGGTACGTTATTCAAACATTGAAAAACTTGCTTTCACTTTAGTGATCAGTACTCGTAAGCTGCGCGCTTACTTCGAATCCCATACCGTGGTTGTCTATACCAACCACCCACTAAAACAAGTTTTCATAAATTGGACCAATCCGGGAGATTGCTACAGTGGTCCATTGAGCTATGCGGATATGAACTTGAGTTCAAGCTAAGAACAGCAATTAAAGCACAGGCTTTATCAGACTTCCTAGCCGAGCTCTCCTTCACGGAGTCATCGCCTCACGAGAATATCACACCGACATTCGAACCAAAGAATACTTGGACAATGATGGTAGACGGAGCAGTCAATTCTCAAGGGGTTGGAGTCGGTATTATATTAAAATCACCTTCGGGACAGTACGAGGAAGTCCGAAGCCTTAGGCTTGATTACACGTTATCTAACAATCAAGCCGAATATGAGGCCCTCGTCCTCGGCCTGCTATGGGCTCTGGAAGTCGGAGTAAAAACTCTTGAGGTATTTAGCGACTCCCAAGTCGTAGTGGGACAGGTGAATCAAGAGTACTCGGTAAATTCCGACAATTTGAAGGGATATGTTGAAAAAGTAGAGCGATTGACTCCCCGGTTCCACCATTTTTCGCTCAAGAAAATATGCCAAAGTCAGAACGAGTCAGCTGACAAGTTGGCAAAGATAGCATCAGGAGAAACTCCCAATACTCTGGGAGTAATGGTAGAGCTTGTCACAACTCCGGAAGTCATCTTTCCCTTAAGACAATCAACCGAAGCACCCACTTGGATCAACGAATTACGCGAATACATAACTTCGGATATTTTGCCCGAAGACAAGACTAAGGCTAGACAGATACGACAGCGAGCCGCCCAGTACACGGTAATCAACTACATCCTATATCGTCGTTCGTTCACCAGGCCCTTACTTCGTTGTATCCCGCCAAATCTTACTCAGTCCATATTGGAGGAAATGCATGAAGGTGTATGTGGCGGACTCCTCAGTTTCAGATCTCTTTCAGAAAAGATCTTAAATCAGGGATTTTATTAGGTGACTTTGCGGAGGGACGCGGAGAACTTCGTCAGAAGATGCGATGTGTGCCAGAAGTTCGGCAAGATACCTCGACTACCCTCCATACCCCAAACCCTGGTTTTGGCAGCATGACCTTTTGACATGTGGGGAATAGACCTGATGGGTAAATTTCCGAAGTCTAGAGGAAGCGAATACCTGGTGGTGGCCGTAGACTATTTTTCTAGATGGATTGAGGCGAAGTCGCTAGCAGCTCCTACTGAGGAAAGTGTTCTAAAATTCCTGCATTACTTTGTGCTGTGTAGGTACGGAGCACCTCGCGCGGTGGTAACCGACCACGGTACTCAGTTCGCGGCAAAATTCACGGCAAAATTCACGGCAGAATGTACTCGCCTGGGAATCAAGCACTGGAAGTTGTCAGTCGCACATCCCCAGGGCAATGGTCAAGCAGAGGCAGCAAACAAGTTAGTACTGACAGCATTAAAAAAGAATTTGGAAGGAAAATCCAACAAATGGGTTGACGAACTCCCAACATCTCTTTGGGCAGTCCGGACTTCGGCTAGGGGCCCCACGAGTGAAACACCGTATGCCTTACTGTTTGGATCAGAAGCCATATCTCCAACCGAACTCGCACTCCCGTCATACAGAGTTTCTGTCTATAATACTGAAAGTAACAAACAACAGGGACGTCTAGATTTAGACCTACTGGAAGAAAGGAGGATAGCAGCACGGTTAAAAATGGAAGTTTTTAAACAAAAAACTAAACAATCTCATGATAAAAGTCTGACGAAGAGACTACTTTGCGTTGGTGACTGGGTGTTAAGAAAGATCGAGGGGACAGCCAGACAGATCACCACAAATAAATTGTCACCGAACTGGGAAGGCCCCTACCTAATCAAGGACGAAGTGCGCCCAGGGACATACCACCTCATGGATAAAGAAGGGAAAATACTACCCCGTCCATGGCATGCTAATCATCTGAAGAAGTACTTTGTATAAATACTATATTTCAAGTATAATAAACGAATCTTGTTCATCTCAAGATTCATAATAGCTACTTCGAGTTCACCTCGAAATTGAAAATTAGACAAGTCCCTCTTATCATCGAGCTCACCTCGAAAACGGACTTTACTTCGAGCTCATCTCGAAATTGGGTACCCAAATTAAAAGTGACCATGCTCACTTCGAACTCACCTCAGGGTGGGACATAAAACCCATAATCACTTCGAGCCCGCCTTGAAACAGGGTTTCACAATCCACAAACTTCGAGTTCACCTCGAAAGGGGAGTTTAGCGAATAAGCCATATTCGCTTCAAAGTAAACTTGGAATCAAAACTTCGAATCGTCCGAAGCAAATTAAGATTATAATTCAAGTATTGCCAGATAAATCACTTGGAAAATTTCGAAGGAAAAGCAAAGCACTTTCATTTATAAAAAAAAAAGAAAAATTATGCTATTACAGAGGGAGTGTCCGTGGACACCGGAGTGGCCACGACAGGAGAACCATCACCTCCTAATACACTACCTACAACTATCGGAGTGGGTTCACCCTCCTCCACATCCTCAGTCTCGGGATCAACTGCTGACAAAGGCTCCGCAGGTATGGCTTCAGATTCCTCCGGTTGATCGCGAAGTTGATCATAGAGCTCCATTAAATCTGGATGCACGGGCGCAAGCGGAGTCCAATACCTTCCCGCCTTCTGATCGGCCGCAGCTATCTCTTCCAGTTCACTTGTGGTGAAGGGAACGAAGTCACAGCCATTCCGGAATTCAGGATTCGCATAAGACCCTTCAAATGCCCGACACATGAGAGCTTTATCCGGGATCAGGTGATAAAATTAGCGAAGTATGTGCGCACATCCTCTATCGTAAAAACCGCTACATTTCGTGTAAAGTTCATCTCCGAACTCCGGTGAGGCACGATACTCAGCCACCACCTTCGTTGTGTAATCAACCGATTCATAATAAACCACCTTGGAGTCCGAAGCCCTGCATCTCGACTCCGTTTCCTTGAGCCGTCTGTCGAAGTCTCGCAGCTTGGCCTTCAAGTCTTCATTTGCCTTTTTATAACTTGCCAAGTCTGACGACTGCTTGTCTTTCTCGGCAACTACCAAGGCCACATTTTCTTCGGCATTCCGAGGCTTCTCCTCGGCAGAATCCAACGCTTCGCCCTTCGCCGAAAGCTGACTTTCCAGGTCAGCACATTTCTTCTCTAGGCCCGCGAACTGTGCCTTAGAAGCACTTGCCGAAGCAGCCTGGAGACCAAGGTTCCCAATGTATGCACCAATATAAAAATGAAATGAAAGGTTAGGATCAGGAGATACAAAAAAGCATTGTATAAGCGAGGTCTACCTGAGAAAAGTGAGCACCAAGATGACCCAGGATATTGTCTACCCCCATCGAAGCATCCCGGACACTTTGGAGCATGTCATGATCCATCATCCGGTATAGTACAGCCTTACCAAAATTCCTCCCTATCTGGTGATCGTTCAGTTGAAGATTTTTGAGGGGCGGAGTCGCTCGCTGAATCTCCCGAGCCAGGTCTTCTTTTTCTTTCTTAGATCCCGGAAGGATGAACCCTTCTTGAACCCAAGAAGGAGGCGAAGACTTTGAAGAATCCTTCCGAAGTGAAGCGGCACGGGCAGAAATAGGAACTTCATCTGACGACTCTGAAGGATTGGACGGCCGGGGAACTGATGCTTTCTTCCTTGGAAGGTTGTCCTCCCCACCATCACGAGTCTGCTTTGTCTGCAAACCGGTTGTTTCCTTCCCTTTTTGTCGCTCTGTACGACGAGGAGGCGGGGAAGTCTGCGCCACCTGTGGAGTAGATGGGGAAGCTGTGGTACCCTGCGAAGTTCCCACGGCAGTAGGAACAGACGACTTGTCAACAGCTTTAGCCGGAGTCAGGCCTGCTTGCTTGACAGCCCCACCTCGGGCAAGCCTTTCCATCTCACGTCTTTCAGCGAAGTCCATGGGAAAATCTAAAAAAGAGAGGGCAGAAGTCAGTATCGAGGTGGTAAAAAGAAAAATAAATTATTTAGGTCCTAATTCTACCCTTCTCCGCAGAACATCCTGCTCTGCTCAGATCCGAGCACTCTGGACATTCATCAAGAAACACCCTCCCCGGGTGCAGCTTCCAGAATGGGTATTCGTTATTGTCCTCTAGACCCAATTCCCGTCGACGAGCATCCATCGAATGACCGCCGATCCCGCAGAGATGACGGCTAGCATCAGCTATAAGCTCGTTGGACAGAAACACCTTAGTTTGGCTTCGAGGGTCGTCGCCCAATTCACTCCGGACGTAATTCAAGAACTTTACATCAGACTCTGAATAACGAGTGTTCTTCTTAATTGGGTCCCAAGTACGAAGTGCCTTGCACTTCGGAAGAAACGGAAAGCCTAGTCTAGACTCGACACACACCCACCGCTCTCTCCATTGGTTAACTTTGTTGGGCGGAGGTTCAAAAAGGGTGACCTGACTTGGCCAAGGTCTCAGCGACAACGTCAGGTTGTTCATCCTCAGGACGGTAAAAAATGTCCTAAGGAGCAGTTCCGATATTTCAACTCCTAAACGTCTACACAAAACAGTCAATACAAAAAAGTATCTCACTCCGTTGGGATGTACGTGAGCTGGCTGACACTTCACTAGATTTAAAAAGTCATAAAAAGCTGGATCTAAAGGTAAAGAAAGACCAGAGACGAAGTGATCGTAGGGAATATGGATGTATGCATCGGCCATGAGTCCGCATGACCTCACTACGAAGGGTTTGAAACGAGTTAGGTCGAGGTCAAGAGAAGACAGACACTGGTCAAGGCTAAGGGTATTGTTTTGTAAAGCGAAGTCACCGGATATTTGTTTCTTGGTTGATGGTACCTCCTCTACACTATCGGAGTCCGATTCAGCTAAGTTTTCTGGGGTCGGAGTCACAACAGGGGGGTCCTCAACGACTTCACCTGGGGTCTGAACGACCGGAACTTTGAAAATGCCGTCGTTCATCTCCAACCATGAGAAATTCTGTTCCTGGCCAGCACTCGAACTACTCGAAGCACTGGAAGTAAGACCTACATCGACTAAAGGACTTCGTGGGCGCGACATTTTCTGACATGGACATTGAAAATCCTATCAGTACTAACCTACCGAAATCCGCCGTCAACCAAAATCCCAAAAAATCCAACCAACCGGCGACACAACCTCTTATCCTCAAATCAAACAACTCAAGATGAAACAGGATTAAATCCCGAACAGAGCCCAACACACATTTATCCCTCCGAACAGAATATGTATAAATCGGAAAAAGATGAAGGAGCCATTACCTAATCAAAAAGTTGCAAAACGGGGCAGCCGGCACGATCGAGCTACGGGCACTTGAGGAAAGGAAAGCGTGACTTAAAAACAGGAAGGGTGGAAGTCTGAATGTTCAAACGAAGAGGGGAAGCTTGAAAACTCAGTGGATGAAAGGTATTTTCGTTTTCTGGAGACAAGTATTTATAAGAGGGAAAGTAGGAAGGCCAAGGGAGAGGAAGAGTCTGGAAGACGCTACCCTTTTAAAAAAAAAAAATGATGATGACTGGAAAGGTCGCATCGGGGGTCGCATCCTCTCTGATACGCGCAGAAGCCATTATTGCGCCTACCTCAAAAAGCGGAAACGGTGCCATCATGACTGACGCATTGAAAGTCTCATCAGTCTTCAAACGACACGAATTAGGAGCTCCTTTCACTTCGGTAAGTCTAGCATCGTAAGCTTGCGATTAGGTCACTTCTTACGCCGAAATCGAAGAAAGACTCTTCCACTTTGTCGAGGGGCCACTGAGAACACCTAATTTAGTCGGCATGGATATAAAGGAAAGGATGGTATTTTCCCAGATGAGTTCGGCTTCGCCTACAAACGACGAAGTCCGAAGTACAACTTCGCCTCCGAATAAAACAGCAATATCCAATACGTGACTCCAGAATGTTCTCCTCTGAAATATCTAACGAAATATCTCTACAATAGTGGGATATTTTGAGGACAGATAAATATCGAGCCTCTCATCACAGGGTCACCCGACTCTATAAATACCACTCCTCACAAGGCAGGAGGTAAGTTCAGATATCCTCACCATAATGTCTGCTCATTTTTCTATACACTCTCACCCAATTTTGGTTCACTGACTTGACCGTCGGAGGATTCGCCGGAGGTCCCTCACCCTCCGATTGAACTTCTCTTTCTTGTAGGTTACTTCGTCCACTTCGACCCACAGAGTTGGCAGAGACATTACGTCACGACCACAATTTTCGTGAAATTCTATATCAGACCAAATTCCGACGAATTAATATATACATCACTAATCATATATATATATATATATATATATATATATATATATATATATATATATATATATATATATATATATATATATATATATATCCACTAACATTCCACTAATATCCACTAATGTATTTTGTCTTTACTTTTTCACGTTTCCACTTTGCTGCTTTTACAATATCAACTGTTGCAGAGTTGCAACAAACGGATTGAATCCAAAAATCGTAAAGCATATTCCAAAATGCTGTTTTAATGGAAGCTACGAATGCTGTAGAAAGAATGTTTTAGAGAGAGGTTTGATTCCTCGCGGACCCCAAACAATTGATTAATTAAATTATTATTATTATTATTATTATTATTATTATTATATATATATTTATACTCCTCACATCCATCTCCATGAGATGTTGTTGTTACAAACAATATATAGTATTTGTTGTAATAATAATGTTTTAGTCGTTTAATTGAAAATATTGAAATAATATTTAATTTTCGTATTATTTTATAAAAATTATTGAATTAATATTTGTTATAATAAAAAGATTAACATTATTGTATGTACTTTATTATAGGAATAGTGAAGTAAAGTGTTTAAAATTTAGAATTAAAGTTTTTCTCACAAATGATTAATTCAACAACTCTCAATAAAAAATTTAAACGAGTTTAATTTTATTATTGGTTTTATATAATATATATATAAGAAGCAGACATTGATTGAGCTCACCAAACCAACAGAAACCAAAAATTAAACAACAAAAAAAAAAAGGAAGCATTTTTCCATTAAATAATTTGAGAAATGGACAAGAAATGGTTTGTTGTAAAACTGGAGAAATCAACATGCATGGCAGTCTTAATTGGCCGCTGCATCGCTCAACACTTATTTGAATCTTAAAATATGTTAATCCCATTGAGGTGAACGTTAATTTAAATGTTTACATACATACATATATATATATATATATATATATATATATAATATGAATTAATATATACATACATACATACATATGTGGTGAATTCTAATATTATTTTTAAATGTGGGATTTGGATTGATATCCATTTTTTGATTCAAGACTTTCTAATGGGAAGTTTTTAAATTCTGAAGCAAAAACTCGAATTGGGGCAGCACTAAAAAGGAAGAGATTTTAAAAAATTGGTGTTCTTGCACTGGAAACTGGAGATTTCAAAGATTGGGATACAAAAGCTTCTGAGTGAGTTGTTGGAGGAAATCCATGGATACCAAAGATTTTAAAAAGGTTGTAAATCTCATTATTTCACTTGGTTATGGGGAAAGGGATATTGAAGTGGGCATTGTTGAGGTAACAAACTTCCTTCTTGACGGTTTCTTTGAAACGATTATGACAACAACAAAAAAAAAAAAAATGTTCAGAAAATTATATTCTTATGTTTTTCTTGATCCATCTTTTAATTGCCCTAGGATTAATATGTTCAATTTGTTTGATTCAAGCATAGAAAATCTTTAAGGAATTTCCTACCCGCTTATAAAACCACCAAATTTTGATAATCGAGAAGGGAGTAGGAGTTCGTAGAGATTTATTTAAACCACTAAATTTGGAAAATAATTGTGTCATTGAACTTAGTGTTCATTCTTTAAAATAAGTCTACAATCTTTAAAGAGGATATTAATTGATGAAACTTAGACGATAAAGAAAAAGAAGTTAAGAGAATTTATTTGAAAAAAATTTAATGTAATTAAAGAAAAAAATCCATGAATTATTGTAATATAATATAATTGTAATAGAAAAAAAAATATACCAATGTTCTTCAGGAGAAAAGGGAAGTTATCCTCAGATGCACTCCATTTAGAGACACTTGGTGTTATAACAAAGGAAACATTTATTTTGCTTGCTGAAAATTTTCAAGTCTAGATTGCCACAAGTAAAAGGGAGAAGAATGACTTAAATAGGCAGAAGACAAATCGATATCAATGCAATTACATATGAAACTCGTAGCTCATTCAAGACATGTAATCTTCGTTACCTATAACCTATTCGTTATTTAGATTTTAGTAGCATGCCATGATACCTATAAAAAAAGACACATGTTGTAATTGGTTTCTCCGAACTCGCCATTCAATAATTAAGTTAGTAAATGCTAAAGAAATATGGCATATGAGAATATATATAATAACTCTAGATTTATATTGGGAGGTTAACCAATGGGAATAACACATCAAGAAAGTGTGATACCCCATCCCATATTCATAAGTAAAGTAAGTGTGCAATGATATATAAGAATGAGCGTAGGTACTCATACTCAACTCGAGGTATCCCTTTTGACATAGTGAGGATAATACCAAGTAGTTGATTGTAGGTATTACTAAATCCATAGTAGCGGCACGGGCCTGAGGGTTCGGGTCGAGATAATTGGTATCTGAGTAGGTAATTAGCCTGGACTATGGGAACAAAGTGTTACACCCTAGAATCCCGGACGTCCACTGGTTGATCTTGGGACGAGGCGTATTATGTTCGAGTTGGCCCTAGTGAGGACCCTAGGTCTTTAAGGGGGGTAAATGTCATACCTCGTCCCACAGCCGAGGCCTATTATGTTCGAGTTGGCCCTAGTGAGGACCCTAGGTCCTTAAGGCCTATTATGTTCAAGTTGGCCCTGGTGAGGACCCTAGGTCCTTAAGGGTAGGTTTCAGTTGGCCCTAGTGAGGACCCTAGGTCCTTAAGGGGGGTAAATGTGATACCTCGTCCCACATCATCTTGGACTGAGGCCTATTATGTTCGAGTTGGCCGAACTATGGGAACTAAGTGTTACACCCTAGTGAGGACCCTAGGTCTTTAAGGGGGGTAAATGTGATACTTCGTCTCACATCATCTTGGGCTGAGGCCTATTATGTTCGAGTTGGCCGGACTATGAGAACTAAGTATTACACCCAAAGGTGGGAGCTACCTCTAGGTTCTAGTTGGCCCTAGTGAGGACCCTAGGTCCTTAAGGGGAGGTATCAGTAGTTGGCCCTAGTGAGGACCCTAGGTTCTTAAGGGGAGGTATCAGTTGGCCCTAGTGAGGACCCTAGGTCCTTAAGGGGGGTAAATGTGATACCTCATCCCACATCATGTTGGGCTAAGGTCTATTATGTTTGAGTTGACCGGACTATGGGAACTAAGTGTTACACCCGAAGGTGGAAGCTACCTCTAGAATCTCTGACGTCCAGAGAACTAAGTGTTACACCCGAAGATGGGAGCTACCTCTAGAATCTCTGACGTCCAGGGAACTAAGTGTTACACCCGAAGATGGGAGCTACCTCTAGAGTCCCGGATGTCCACTAGTTGATCTTGGGCCGAGACCTATTATGTTTCAGTTGACCCTAGTGAGGACCCTAGGCTCTTAAGGGAGCTAGCTCTAGAATCCCAGACGTCCATGGAACTAAGCTTTACACCCGAAGGTGGGAGCTACCTCTAGAATCCCGCACGTCCACTAGTTGATCTTCGGCTGAGACCTATTATGTTTGAGTTGGCTCTAGTGAGGACCCTAGCTCTTAAGGGGAGTAAATGTGATACCTCATCCCACATCATCTTGGGTTAAGGCCTATTATGTTCCAGTTAGCCCTAGTGAGGATGTCCCACATCATCTTGGACCGATGCCTATTATGTTCGAGTTGGCCCTAGCGAGGACGCTAGGCCTTAAGGGGGATACCCTATCTCACATCGATAAGTGAATTAAGTGTGCAATGATATGTAAAAACAAGCCTAGGTACTCATAGTTAACTCGAGGTATTTTTTTTGGTATAATGAGTATAATATTAAGTAATTAATTGTGAGTATTATTAGACCCACAGTTACAACACGGACCCGAGAGTCTGGATAGTGATAAAAAGTGAAATACTATTTATCAGCTCATATTGTGGCATGTGGCAACGTTGCTTTATTAACCACTCTCTAGCCAATTTAATGTTATATTATTTGAAAATACAAACCTAAATTGTAACTCATGTCACTTATACGACTTCATTGAATCTTAGTCATGACATTGAGAACTACAATGGGTTCAGCTCGTCAGACGTTCTATGCTCATGTTAGTTACCTTATCGTACACATGACATTAGTCACCTCAATACTTTTTAATAAATGACAAGCAATCCAATGCAAGAGGAATGTAGATGCGGCATGTGTTTTTAAATTATTATATCTATTTGCAATGCTCATGATCTTTAAAATATATGTGTTTTTTTTAAAAATTAAAACTAAATAAATAAATAAATAATTCTCACGTGTGAAGGATAAACTTTGTTAGTTTAGAATAAAAAGGAATAGACGAAGATACTTAATATATTTGATTAAACTAAGGAATCTAAGTAATAAAAAAAGGTTGTCAATTATTATTCCTTTATTTTCTCGACATCAGAAAACAATAACAACATGTTATAACAAATTTTTCAATATATTAAATAGGAACATATTTGTATATCATATATAATCTACAAACAAACAAAAAAAATATTTAATTGAGTTATAATAATAATGGCGAAGAAGTTGGTGTCCGTGCCAATGCTAGGGTTTTGTATTGTGGTGATGATGATCACCATGTGTAATGTGATGCATGGTGCCCATGCAACATTTCCACTTTGTTGTTTTTATAGCACTGATTGCTGCAAACGTGAAATACGAAATACACCAGATATTATAGAAATTCTTCCAGTATGTTGCCGTACTGATCCAACATGTTGCCAAAGGGAAGCAATAGCCAAAGGCCTTGTTCCAAACGATTGGAAACTTGGACACTAGTTTACTTTCTTCATTAGGCTCTCTATTTGGGAAATAAATAAATACATTTTGGATATATATATATATATATATATATATATATATATATGAAACATAAAAAAAAACTAAAAATTGGAGCAGCCTTTTTGTTTCAATACATTCTTCTATTCGGTTTTTTATTTTTAGGCAATATTTGGTATTTAAAATTCATCCATTTTTATTGGTCACACATATTTATGTTTTTGTTTTTGTTTTTTTTTATTAATATTTCTTAAAAGAGGATCACTATTAAATCTTATTTTTCAATTATATATGGTGAGAATTAAAGAGAAAGTTGAAAGACAAAAAAAAAATGAATGAAAACAGTGTCTAGGATTTAATAAAATTGAATAATAATTAGAAGAGAAAAATATGAGTATATACAATAAACAATGTAAAAAGACTAAGAAAACTCTTCTATCCATATAAAGAATAATGAATAAAAAAATTAATATAAAGTCTAACATTCCCCAAACTCACTATGCGGCTATAAGGGAGAGTTTGTCAACAAATAAGCAAAATTACAGGACAATGTGAAACTTTGTGAAAACTTCAATTAACTGCATGGTGGAAGATACAAAAGCTAATATAATTTCTGAACGTTGTAACGTTTTCGAATAATATGACAATCAATCTTAATTTTAATGTACAAAAGGCAATGTAATTCCTTCACGTTATAGAATTGATAGAGAAGTTGTATGGATCAAACATGTTTTCTCATGGAAAATATAGGTATGTGCTCTTTTCCTATTGCAATTATATTATATTAGAATAATTTATGGATTTTAGGCTTTTTTTTTTATCAACTAAAGTTTCTTAACCTTTTTTTTAAACTAACAAATTCCATATTTCTTTTTAAGTTTCGAAAATTAATTCTCTTTTTTATACTATAAAGTTAATGATTAATTTAACTGACGTAATAGTGTTAAAAGAAATTTAGTTTTGAAAAATTTATGTAACTAGGAATCAAATTGATCAATATTATAAAATATTATTAACACAAACAAATTAGTAAGAAATATAATATAAAGATTAAAGAAAAGAGAGAAGTGTTTATATCTTTCATATATGAAATATATTTTCTTCGAGAAATGAATATGTTAGATGATTTTTCAAGTCTAATTTTTTTTCCTATAATGACATAATTTATTTATTTACTGATTATAATCTTGTAAACTCATACATTCGGGAAAAACGACCATGGTCAGGTGGTAAAAATTTTCTTTTAAATAATTTTCCCTATAATTAAATATTTTACATCGATGGTGTTTTCCGGACCCATCATAGCTAGATGATTATCGGGATCTAATTTTCATAACAAATAATTTCATCTAGTAATTTGAAGAGTTACAAATTCAAGATTAATAAAAATTGACATTAAAAATAACATACCTATTTATTCTCGAAACAATAATCGGTAGAGCCTCGTGCTGATAATATATTATAAAATATTATTAACAAAAATAAATTAATAAGAAATATAATATAGAGATTAAAGAAAAGAGAGAAGTGTTTATATCTTTCATATATGATTCATTAATCTACAAATATACATATGTAAGCCCCTATTTATAGGGATGAAGTAAGAGATATACATACATACAATATATATATATATATATATATATATATATATATAAACATGTAACTCCTAAACATTCAACATGAATAGGAGGTTACTAATGTTATTAGGTATTATTACTAAAGGGGTTATGGGAGTTGAAAGAAGTTCAATGGAAATACAAATAATGAGATTTATAAAAATCAATTCCTTTATTATTATTATTTTCCTTTTAGTAAATGCTTCCCAGAAGTTGCAAGATAGGTTTTCGATCTTTTAGGTCATGTATACCTTTGAGCCTGTATATAATTTTAGTGAAAAATCTATTTTATCTACCTATAAAAAGTTCAATAACTTAAAAAGCTACATATAACGATTGATGAATTACTTTGTTACTCAAAAAGTAACAAAGTAATACTAGAAATACAGTTTATTTTGTTTAACTATCAGAAAATTCAAACATTTTGGATTATTTATAATTTTTTTCTCTGAATTTTATAGTTTGGTATTTTGCTTTATATATGTCATAGGACCTTATTAAATAATATTGTTAGTGTAAAGGAAACCTTAGTTGGCTAATTGTTAATGTTATGTTGGACATTATCCACCCTAATAGTGGACTTACATTAGCAATGATAACAAGGTTTTTCATCCTAACATTTAAGTTGTTTTTTTAAAAGGGTTTCTTTTATCTTTATGCATATGCATGTACAACTTGAATACTTTAAACTGAGCAAATAACCTAAGATATAAGATCCGAAAGACTAAGCTAAATTTGCACATATATATATAGCTAGCAAAATAAAACCGCAAAAGTTCATTAAAGACTATTCTTCAACTTGTGCACATGCCTTCCAGGATACCATACAATCAAACATAAAGGAATGTAATCCCAATGTGCAGGCGAGCTAGTAAGAGCTCTTTTAGCTTAAATGAGATCAATAGTTCAAAAGAAACTCTGTTTAAAATTTGGTGTCACGATCCAGACCCTCGGGCACGTGTCGCAACTATGGGTCTGTCAATACCCACAATCAACTACTTGGTATTGTTCTCGTTGTATCAAAAGAGATACCCCGAGTTGACTATGAGTACCTAGGCTCATTCTTATATACCATTGCATACTTACTTCACTTATCGAGACGGGGTATCACATTTACCCCCCTTAAGGCCTAGCCCCTTAAGGCATAGCGTCTTGCTAGGGACCACTCAAACATAATTGGCCTCCACCCAAGATGAACCAGTGGACATCCGAGATTCTAGAGGTGGCTCCCACCCTGGGGTGTAGCACTTAGTTCCCATAATCCGGGCTAGTTATCTGCTCTGATATCAAATTGTCATGACCCGAACCCTCAGACACATGCCACAACTATGGGTCTGACAATACCCACAATCAACTACTTGGTATTGTCCTCACTATACCAAAAGGGATACCCCAAGTTGACTATGAGTATCTAGGCCCATTCATATATACCATTGCATACTTCACTTATCTATGTGAGACGGGGTATCGCATTTGGAGCCAGAGCTTCCTCTCCCAAGGGACCAACCCAGCTTCAATGGTAATTAGTTTAGATGTGGATTTATTTAAAGGTATCCTTGCATAGTTTGGAACCCATCTAGAACACTTGGTGCCCAGAAAAAAGAAAAGCATAAAGGAACTGATGTGTGGATTCCGGTTGACTTACTAAATAGGTGTTATTTTACCCTATGATGATTATGATTAATTAAGGACTGTGATTAACTAATTGTCACATTTAGTCTTATGGTGTCACTTAATCAGCCAGAATCTAAGGCAGAGTACCTATCGTGTAGCTAGTCTATTGGAAAGTATCTACGATTTTAATTATCGTACTCCCAGGGAAGTGGCAACGGCTTAGTAGTAACTAGCCTCTTATCCTAACTCTTATCTTATGATCCAGTTATGCAATCTTCATCAAATTCTTTGATGAGAGGGTGATCCATTCTCCACTAGGTTCAAGTCTAATTAACCCTAGAAGTGTTTTAAAGATAAATTCTGATTTTATGTTATACTGTTCCTATATGTTGATTGACCTACATTCGAGTGTTTTAGATATATCTTAGCCTGGAATGCAATTATGTTCTGTGTCTAAAGGTTTACCACATCTGAGTTTCTATGTTACCGCCCCCTCACTCATCAAGGGTAAACGGCCCTACTCACGGTACGAACAGAGACAGATATGAAAGCCCTATGTCACTTTCGGGGATCACTCTGAAGGCTCGTAATCGCTGGCATAACGCTCTACTCAGCCTTCCTAGACTACTCTAACATACAAGGTGATCAGCATGTTATTTTATCTAGCATGGCAGACACCATACTAATTGATGGCTGTTAAACTAAACAGGTTATGAATAGACCGTGGTTAGGAATTGTCTATAACCTCAACTTTAGTTTAAAAGAAACTATTAGACATGCAGACATAATGAATATTTAGCAGGTGGCTATTTCCGGAAAAACATAACAACTTCAACACATAAAACATATATTCATAACAATCATAGTCTGATATTCAAAATAAGTATTTGGACAGACACAGTAACAACATATAAAGAGAGGGACCGGGGGGACCAATGCCATAAAGAAATCACCCTTTACGTAGTCACTGCCGTGGGACTGTGCTCCTTTGTATGTCGTACTGCCGACCCGACTCTATTTGACAGAGCCTTCGGAGGACGCTTCCTCAGCCTAGTAACTGGGCTTTACCTTCGACTCTCGGCTTAAGCCCAGCCCTGTGGACTGACTCTTCGAACGCCTAGAGCTCTCTTAGGGTTTCCTAACGATACCCCGGGTATTCTATGAACACCGGAAACGAACCTATCTATAGAAACCTAAGATCTGAGACTATTTCTCAGAAACTAAACAAAACACTAATAAGAAAGAAAACTGAGATCTGAGTCTCTGAGTGAGTTGTGTACTGAAAAATTGTACACTGGAGACCACTAAATGACTCAGATCGAGTGGAGAGGGATGAATTCAACTGCTGGAGGCCTAGGGTATTTATAGCAGCTTCCAGGAGTGAAAATCTCTGAAAAATTCGATGTGGGACAGCTTCTGGCGGTTCGGGACGCCCGTCCTGGTTCGTTGACCAGGTTCGGGACGCCCGTCCCGGGTCAGGACGCCCGTCCTGGAGGTTTGACTGGGTCGGGACGCCCGTCCCGGGTTCGGGACGCCCGTCCCGGACCTTTGACCGGGTCAATATTTCCAAAAATTGCGTTTTTGCCCCAGAATTTGCTATTTTCGTCTACTTTTCACCTGACACTTCCAAAATCATAAAAACCGTGAAATCAAGTAAATAATAAACAATTAATGTCAATTTACTCTCAATTTCACATTAAAACATATATAAAAACATGCTAAAAATGTGATACGATTTTCGCGTATCAGATAACCCCACACTTAGCTTTTTGCTTGTCCTCAAGCAAAGTCTACATGGAGTTAGTGATTCTAAACCGTAGTGCAGTCACTTAAATTCCTAGTCATGTTTTTATTCCAAAAATTCTTCAGACAATTCTTAATACAAGTCTGATTGGTTAGGTTGCTATGACAAGGTCTCAGATGTTTTTAGTAGTTTGTTATGATCAGGCAGAAAACAAATCAACAACTAGGTTGAACCTTTCTCTTAGTCATAGGGTCTTCCTGATGTGTAGTGTGTGTACTAGTCCAGACCAGATAGTCAACACAATGGCTCCTATCTTAACTGCTACCAGATAACCCTTCGACCTATCGCTAGACATGCTGACAACAGATAACTTTCTGAGTTCTGAGCTTTGGTGATAAGATTTTTAACGTTTTAGCACTTAGTTATTTTCTTTATAGATTCAGGGTATTTCGAGTCTGCTTAGAACACGTCAACTTCAACTACCCATGTAACGAGTCCCACTCCGATGACTCCCAGACCTACACGGCCTTAGGGCATCAGGCTTTAAATTCCCCGAAGGAGTGGTGCTCGAGTGAAGGCCGCTGGCAAACTACCCTTATTATAATTAATTTCCTTAAGTTCTTTTCACTTTTAGCTCAGAGTCTCATCTAGTCGTTCTAACTGCCAATATATCCACAACTGGTCTAGTTTTATCTAGTTAAGTCTCGAATAGGCAATTGGTTGAGGTTTCTAATCCAGACAGGGTTGTGCTCAGTTATCAGGAATTCCCTATTCCTAGTCAATCAGTCCAAGATAGCTATTAACTATCTCCTACTAACCATAACATACTACCTACATATCATAGACATAAGCAATTTGTTTAACCAAGCATACTGCATTTAAAGTCTGAAAGACGGAAAGATTTTGAAAAAAAATTTTGGAAGGGTGTGAAAATACAGGGAAAACAAGCAAAAGCATGCAACAAGCAAAAGCATGCAAAAATTTTTCAAACTGCTAAGTGCACCGTGCACTGCTACCCCACACTTAAGGCTGGCACTGTCCTCAGTGGTCATGCACATCTACCCCACATTTATTTCGAAACAAGAAATAAAACACAAAAGAGTCTTACCCCACACTTATTTGAAAATAAGTAAAACAGAAAAGAAAGCATTCTGTATTGGTAAGTAAGACATAAAATAAAATAAAATGATGCAAACAATTCTGTATTTCATATAAATCAATTTTATACACAGATTCATACGTCATACAGCCCAGACATGCTTATATACATAGAACAAGAAAAACAAAAGAAAAGAAAGAAAAGAGAAAGAGAGAGACTAAGAACCCGGCGGGTCGCCGTCCAGTGGACCGAGGTCTGTTAAGTCGAACTCGAAGTTTTCCGCTACTCGAGAAGTCTGCTGATGTATCTCCTCGATCCTGCTGGTGGTCATGGCGATCCTGTCATCCATCATCGCCAAACGTCTGTCAATCTTCTCTTCCATCATCGTCAGCCGTCTGTCAATCCTCTCCATGTCTCGACTGTATCGGGCTGATAATTCTGCCAATCCGTGCGACATGTGTCGTTCGAAGGCAGTACGTGGCACGAACGTCTCGGATGGAGGGATCTGTGCTGGAGCTGCTTCTGATGCCGATGCTTGTCCTGGCTGATCCGTGTGGATGGTGTAGCGGCCGCTCGCATCCCGGACAACCATTCCCATGTTCCGTAGGATGGTAAAGTCAGCGGGAACGGTGGTCGGGGCGACCAGGGTCAGCTCTGAGCTCTCTATATCCAATTCCAGGTAGTGAGCTATCCTGGTGATGAATGGCCCGAGCCCCAGACACTGTTTCCGAGTGTCCGTAGCAAAACCCCTCATGATGACCGTGATAAGTCGAGCCATCTCTACTGTGGCTCCCATATGCATGTTGGCCAAGAGAAATGTCTCCATCTGGGTGACAGTTCCAGGGGCCGTCCTTCGTCCTGACAGTGTATGTGCAATGATAGCATGCAGGTAACGAAGAGTAGGATAAATACCTGTGGCCTTTGAGGAGCCGTGCTGGTATGGGGCACCCGTCATGCAAATATGTGCCCAGGCAGTGGAGACGTCTGCAGACGTGAAGTCTCGAACTGCTGCGGAGTATGCGGGCGTATCCAGCTCATCTCTCTGCCAGATACCCAGGGCGACGCCGAACTCGCCCATGCTCATCGATCGGTCTATTCCGCCCAAGCGGAATGTGATCTGCTCCTGGTGGCATGCAAAGGATGCATAGAACTCACATACCAGCTCCAGGTATGTGGGCTCTGTGACGATGAATACTCGACTGTAAGGTGGTACGTCGAGTATGCGTCTGATCTCAGCCTCTACTCCCAGTGTCTGTACTGCTGCCCAATCCAAGGTTCTGCCCGTCAGTATCGTGCGTCCGATGAATCCGTGGCATCTCTCCTGATATGCTGTGCTGGAGGGAAACAGCATAAAAGGGTGCGTTACTGAGGTGACTGTCATAGTGGATGTGGTACGAGCACGTTTGGCAGCCATTTGGGTTGAAAGTGTTCGAGAGATTTTGAGAGTTTGGAGTAGGAAGGAGGATTCGAGTTCAAATTCTGGAGGTGAATTTGAATTCAGAAGGATGAAATTAGGTTAGGGGAAGATTTCGAAATTTTTGGCGGGAAATTCGAATTTTGGAGGGAAATTCGAATTTGGAAGGAAAATTAAAATTCAAATTTTGGAGGGAAATTTGAAATTTTAAATTTGAAAAGTTTGCCAAAGGTAAGAGAGAGAGAGTTATTTGAGAGAGGTGGATTTTTGGAAGTGAATTTTGAGGGAAAAATGAAAAAATTGGGATTTTATAGAAGGAGCTGCCTTCGGGATGCCCGTCCCGGAGGCAGGACGCCCGTCCCTCTGGACGCCCGTCCCGGGTTGCCTCGGGACGCGTGCCAATTCCGAAAAAGAAAAAAAAAAAAAAATTTTTTTTCTTTTTTTTTTTTCGTAACTCCCTGCAAACCTCGAGATACCAAAAATAATCACAATTTATAAATCTTCATGTTCATCCATTCAGTTTCGGAAGCTGTTAAAAACTCTATGCAAAAATTCCTCAATCTCACTTTTTCGAAAATCATGACTACCCTAATTTTATTCCAATTTTAAATTTAGCAAGAAAAACAAAAAATTGAGTTTATACAATTTAGTTAATGAAAAATAAATTGTAATTGCAAAATTTTCGTTTTTCCTAAAATGTCTGAAGAAAATTGTTGAATATAAAGGACCCATAAAAAAAAAAGTTTGAGAAAAAAAAAAAAAAAAAATAGAAAATATGGGTCAAATATTCAGGTTTAGTTCAAACGAAATATTTGCTAAAAAGTAAAAGTGAAAGAATCTTCCCTTTTTAACGAATCCTATCTCTGATCTCCTGTAGCTCTGTCCGAATGCTCCGCATCTCTATGCGTATTGTTCGCATCTCCTCCCTCTGCCTGTTTTGCTCACTGCGTAGATCAGCCATTTCTCGGAGTAATTGCGCACCTTGGTTCTCCTGGAGATTGACCGTGGCTCTGAGTCGGTCTACGTTAGTTGTGATGTTTAGACTGATTTGGTCTAAATGACACAGTCTGCTGGCGATCCCTTGGTCCATCTCATAGACCCTTTGAGTTAGTGTGTCTATCTGCACGGACAACATTGAGTAATAACCATTAGTGCTTCCTGCAGATGAAGGGGTGCGCTCATTTGGTGTTGGGGTGTATGCAGGAGAGGTGGGTGAATTTTGGGTTTGGTCAGTAGGGGGTGGATTTATGGGAATTCTCTGGGCAGGAGGTTGGATTGGAGATCTCTGGGGTTCTTCCCTAGGAGGGAAGGTATCCTCAGACGGATCTTCTTCTATGGGACTGTGGGTGTTCAGGAATCGTCTCACTAGTTCACTGGCATCAGGGCTTGAGTTTACTTCCACTGGTTGTGAAGGCAGAGTCCCTCGTGGCACTTCTGGTGCAGGCCTAGAGGGGCCCTCTGGCTTTGTCTTCTTCGGTCCTGGGGTGTCAGGATTCTCGGTTTTCTTTGCCTGGTTGGTGGCTGCCCTTGTTCTTTTCATCTTTGAATGCAAGTCTGGTTAGAAATAACAAATAACAAAAACAGAAAGGTGAAGAAAGCAAGAAAAATATTTTTATGGATTTTGAATTTTTTTTTTTAGAAAGCAGGTAAAATTCCTAAATATGGTTTTAGAATAATTTTCTAAAATTTGATTATCCTAAGTGTCTTAATTTCAGATATTATCTAAAATTAATTAGTTATGATAACCCTATATTTCGGAAATTGATTGTCTAACTAGTATAAGATAAGTGCAGGTCTAAAGTCTAGGTTACTACCGTTACCTATCATAAGTTTCTAGAATTGTGGCCAATAATCCTAAATTCATTATGATATTTCCCCGGCAACGGCGCCAAAAATCTGATGTGTGGATTCCGGTTGACTTACTAAATAGGTGTTATTTACCCTATGATGATTATGATTAATTAAGGACTGTGATTAACTAATTGTCACATTTAGTCTTATGGTGTCACTTAATCAGCCAGAATCTAAGGCAGAGTACCTATCGTGTAGCTAGTCTATTGGAAAGTATCTACGATTTTAATTATCGTACTCCCAGGGAAGTGGCAACGGCTTAGTAGTAACTAGCCTCTTATCCTAACTCTTATCTTATGATCCAGTTATGCAATCTTCATCAAATTCTTTGATGAGAGGGTGATCCATTCTCCACTAGGTTCAAGTCTAATTAACCCTAGAAGTGTTTTAAAGATAAATTCTGATTTTATGTTATACTGTTCCTATATGTTGATTGACCTACATTCGAGTGTTTTAGATATATCTTAGCCTGGAATGCAATTATGTTCTGTGTCTAAAGGTTTACCACATCTGAGTTTCTATGTTACCGCCCCCCACTCATCATCAAGGGTAAACGGCCCTACTCACGGTACGAACAGAGACAGATATGAAAGCCCTATGTCACTTTCGGGGATCACTCTGAAGGCTCGTAATCGCTGGCATAACGCTCTACTCAGCCTTCCTAGACTACTCTAACATACAAGGTGATCAGCATGTTATTTTATCTAGCATGGCAGACACCAATACTAATTGATGGCTGTTAAACTAAACAGGTTATGAATAGACCGTGGTTAGGAATTGTCTATAACCTCAACTTTAGTTTAAAAGAAACTATTAGACATGCAGACATAATGAATATTTAGCAGGTGGCTATTTCCGGAAAAACATAACAACTTCAACACATAAAACATATATTCATAACAATCATAGTCTGATATTCAAAATAAGTATTTGGACAGACACAGTAACAACATATAAAGAGAGGGACCGGGGGGACCAATGCCATAAAGAAATCACCCTTTACGTAGTCACTGCCGTGGGACTGTGCTCCTTTGTATGTCGTACTGCCGACCCGACTCTATTTGACAGAGCCTTCGGAGGACGCTTCCTCAGCCTAGTAACTGGGCTTTACCTTCGACTCTCGGCTTAAGCCCAGCCCTGTGGACTGACTCTTCGAACGCCTAGAGCTCTCTTAGGGTTTCCTAACGATACCCCGGGTATTCTATGAACACCGGAAACGAACCTATCTATAGAAACCTAAGATCTGAGACTATTTCTCAGAAACTAAACAAAACACTAATAAGAAAGAAAACTGAGATCTGAGTCTCTGAGTGAGTTGTGTACTGGAAAATTGTACACTGGAGACCACTAAATGACTCAGATCGAGTGGAGAGGGATGAATTCAACTGCTGGAGGCCTAGGGTATTTATAGCAGCTTCCAGGAGTGAAAATCTCTGAAAAATTCGATGTGGGACAGCTTCTGGCGGTTCGGGACGCCCGTCCCGGTTCGGGACGCCCGTCCTGGTTCGTTGACCAGGTTCGGGACGCCCGTCCCGGGTCAGGACGCCCGTCCTGGAGGTTTGACTGGGTCGGGACGCCCGTCCCGGGTTCGGGACGCCCGTCCCGGACCTTTGACCGGGTCAATATTTCCAAAAATTGCGTTTTTGCCCCAGAATTTGCTATTTTCGTCTACTTTTCACCTGACACTTCCAAAATCATAAAAACCGTGAAATCAAGTAAATAATAAACAATTAATGTCAATTTACTCTCAATTTCACATTAAAACATATATAAAAACATGCTAAAAATGTGATACGATTTTCGCGTATCAGGAACACTTTATCAAGTGAAGCTGATAAGGTGATTACTACAGTTATATTTCAACTGTACATCCATCTGTGTACATGTATGAAGTCCCTTTCCATTCTTCTTTTTATTTCTAAATGGAAAAAATAAAATTACCAAATTGGATGGTGTTATAAAGAGTTGGAGTAGTTAAATCCAACAAATGGAGTCAAATATGGAGCAGAAAAGCAAGTAAAGATGATATAAAGACGAACTTAATAAAACTTGCATGTGCACAAGATGCTAGAAATGATTCATTTGAAGGAAACTAATGAGTACAACTAACTAAAAGGAGACTAGAGAATAAAATTGAATCCATTGCAAATACTAACCTCTCTTAACTTTGTCAATTGCTACTAACTCTTTTGAGAATAGAGCCTAAATTAGATATCAAGGTAATACTAGGAAAGTTCAACAAAAGGTGTTATTTTACCCTATGTGGATTATGAATAATTAAGGAATGTGATTGACTAATTGTCACATTTAGTCTCTATGGTGTCACTTAATCAGCCAGAACCTAAGGCAGAGTACCTATCGTGTAGCTAGTCTGTTGGAAAGTATCTACGATTTTATTAAATAAATATCGTACTCCCAGGGAAGTGGTAACGGCTTAGTAGTAACTAGCCTTTATTCCTAACTCTTATCTTATAATCCAGTTATGCAATCTTCATCAATAATTTTGATGAGAGGGTGATTCATTCTCCACTAGTTTTAAGTCTAACTAAACCTGAAAAATGTTTTATAGACGAGATCCTAATTTTATGTTATACTGTTACTATACGTTGATTAACCTATATTCGAGTATTTTAGACATGTCTTGGCCTGGATTGCAACTATGTTCTGTGTCTAAAGGCTACCACATCTGAGTTTCTACGCTACCGCCCCATCGTTAAGGGTAACGACCCTACTCACGGCTCGGACTAAAGTCAGCAATGAACGCCCTATGTCACTTTGGGGATCATACCGCTCGTCTCATAACCGCCGGCATAAAACTCTACTCAGCCTACCTAGACTACTTTCAACCAACAGGGTGTTCCGCAGATTATTTTATCTAGTATGGTAGATATCAATACTAATTGATGCCTGTTAAACTAAACAGGTTATGAATAGACCGTGGTTAGGAATTGTCTATAACCCTAAGTTCAGTTTAAAAGAACGGCGATAGACATGCAGACATAATGGATATTTAAGCAGGTGGCCATTTCTAGAAAAACATAATAACTTCAACATATATGACAAATATTCATAAAAACATAATCTGGTATTCAAATTGTTATTTGGACAAACACAATAACAACATATAAGAGAGGGACAGGGGGACAGATGCCATAAAGAAATCACCCTTTACGAAGTCTCGTCGATGGAGCGTACTGCTGTATATGCCGTATTGCTTGACCCGACTCTGCTCGCCAGAACCGTCGGAGGACGCTTCCTCAGCCTAGTAATTGGGCTTTACCTTAATACCCAGCTTAAGCCCAGCCCTGTGGACTGACTCTTCGAACGCCTAGAGCCCTCTTAGGATCTCCTAACGAAATCCCGGGTATTCTATGAATACCAGAAACGAACCTATCTATGTAAGCCTAAGATCTGAGACTATTTCTCAGAAACAAAAACAAAACACTAACAAGAAAGAAAACTGAGATCCGAGTCTCTGAGTGAGTTGTGTACTAGAGAAGTGTACACTGGAAACCACTTAATGACTCAGATCGAGTGGAGAGGAATGATTTCAACTGCTGGAGGCCTGGGGCATTTATAGCAGCTTCCCGGGGTGATTTTTCATCAAAAATTCAATGTGGGACTGGATCTGGGGGTTCGGGACGCCCGTCCTGATCTGTTGACCAGGTCGGGACGCCCGTCCCGGGTCCTGGACGCCCGTCTCGATGCTTTGACTGGGTCGGGACACCCGTCCTGACCCTTTGACCAAGTCAACATTTCCAAAAATTGCGTTTTTGCCCCAAAATTTGATGTTTTCGTTTACTTTTCACCCGACACTTCCAAAATCATAAAAACTGTGAAATTAAGTAAATAATAAACATTTAAGATCAATTTACTCTCAATTTCACCCTAAATCATATATAAAAACATGCTAAAAATGTGATACGATTTTCGCGTATCAGTAGGATGCACTTCGCGAAGACCTGGCGCGGATTCAACTGAAGAAAGTTTTTGGATTTCATTGAGAACTCCCTAGGGAATAATCCCAGGGACTAGTAGATGGTGTTTGAAAGAATATGATTCCTGAGGATTTCTATTGAATAGAATGAATAAGTAGTCTTTACAAAGAACAAAAAGAATATTTAAAATATTCTCGTAATCTAATCTAATCAAATCAAATATAAATAAATCATAAAAAGATAAATACAATATCTTTTTTATAATGATAAAGATAACCATAAATTAATTATCTAATACACCTCCATAATCAAAGCGGGAGGATCACGAACGTGGAGACTATCTCAGAAATCAGAAAAGAGTTGCAGCATAAGACTCTGTGAAAATATCAGCGACTTCAAAACGAAAAGGAACGTCAAGAACACAAACTTGACCACGAATGTGAATGTCCATTGCTTACTATTTAATAATATAAAAAACAGGTTGGGCCGACACGGGCCTCGCTGAAAAAGAGAGAAAAATAGGCCGAGGAGTTGAAGTTGGCCTAGATGACGACTCGGGAGAGAGGAATGCGGTCGAGATGGACTCGGACAATAGAAGCGCGTTGCTAGGATGCACATGGGTTGGGTCAGCAGAAATAAGCTAAGATGACCAATCCAAAAATAATGTAAAGGAAAATAATCCAAAAAAGAATGCAATGAAATAATCTCGACAATGAGAGGTATATCCCAAAAATATATATAGTGTAATACGAGTCGAGCTCGTAGCCTGTAATTTGTGAAGATGATAACATAAACACCCAAAAATAGGCGTATTGAAATTCTGAAGAAGAGGAAATTCAGAAGATGATTAGCCATATGAAGAGCATAAGACCAAAAATAAATTGGATCAGAGTCAGACAACGACAGATCTGAAGGGGAAGAAGATGTGATAAAATAAAGAAAGAAATAAACTAAAGAAAAATAAATTAAAGAAAGAACATGAAGAAGGTGATCATCCAGTAGTCTTATTTTTTTGGCCCATGGTTTTATCCATGATGAACCTCGCCTGGGGCGAGGAACTTGACTATGTGCTTATTGACTCTGATACTATGAAAGAATATGAACCGTAAGGATTTCTATTGAATAACATGAATAAATAGCCTTTACAAAGAAGAAAGAAAATATGTAAAATATTCTCATAATATATATAATCTAATCAAATTAAATCAAATATAAATAAATCACAAAAAGATAAATACAATATGTTTTTTATATTGGTAAAGATAATCATAAATTAATTATCTAATAGTATTGTTTATGACCAATTTGGTCGAGAGAGAAAGTTTGGAATGAAGTTGGATTGGGGCTTTGGGCGACAAAAGGAATCTGCTCAGGTTACCCGATGCCTACTACACATTCTAGATTTTAGAATTGACGGAGTTTTTGAGTCAGAGTGCTTAAATTGTCACGAAGGATTCCCAAGGCCCAAATGTAAACCTCGAAATTGTTTAGTGGGAGACCCCTTGTTGAAACAACCGATGCTTTTTATTTACACATTATGTGAATTAAAATTTGTGATTAAAAAGGATAGACAATTGCAAAGGCAAACTAGAAGAATGTCACTTCATCGGCAATGTACCTATGAATTGAATATATAAACGATGGTATCATCAACGATTTCACATTTTTATCTTTTATAGAGTAAAGATGACCATATAAGAAGGAGGGGGAAGGAGGAGTAAATAAATTTCATCAGTGGATTTTGTAGTCCTGCAAGAAAAATGATAGGCATCGGGTTATATTTGAGAAGGGGAAAAATCAGTGGAGGAGGAATTAGTATATGATTGAAGATTACGAGGATCATCTAAGAAAAGATCAAAGCATATGATATGAGACTTAGATAATTGTTGGAACATATTAGGAATATAGAAGAAGATAATGTGTTTAAGAAAGAATACATGACGAAGGTATATATAATCTCTAATTTATATGATCACAACAATGGTACCCCTTTTGTCTCACCATAAGCAAGGAAAAACACAACAAGACGAGTGAAAAGACATTTTACAAATTTGCGATTTTTGTCGAAAATCTTGCATGATGAGTAGTCTCCAAAATTAAGAGAATATCCATGCTCAACAAGTTGTCCAAGACTCAGTAAATTTTGCTCTAAGTATGGAACAAGAAGAACATCATGAATATATTTTGTTCCTTCCTTCGTCTCCACGACAATAGTTCCTTTTCCTTTGGCTTGAACTAGTGCTCCGTTACCCATCTTCACTTGAGATTTTGTGGAAGAATCGAGCTTCACAAAAATATTTTTGTCACCCGTCATGTGATTGCTACAACCACTATCAATGAACCAAATATGATTCGCATGTTCCATTTCTGGTTGACAAGCGTAGAACATGGATTCATATTCTTGTTCTTTAGTAAAATTTGCTTGCTGATTATTCTTGACTCGACAATCCTTTTGAATATGCACAAACTTCTTGCAATTGTTACATTGTGGTTTTCCTTTAAACCAACAATCTTTATCACTATGGCTGCTCCTTTTGCAAATCCCACACTTTTGTTGAGTGGATTCGAGATCTGAACTTCTATTGAAATTGGTTCTTCCTCTGCCTCTTGAAGATCGACCTCTTCCTCTTCCAAATCTGCCACCTCGATGTGAGTCTCCGCTGCTTCGATCACCATCAAGGTTATCTCGCCTTTGAAAAGTGAGCTTAGATTGAAGAGTGCTTTCAATGGATTTTTCCGAATGCCTACTCAGTCTTTGCTCAAATGTTTTTATCGAACCCATAAGTTCTTCCAGGCTTAAATCTGAGAGAATTTTGGTCTCTTCAATTACATCAACAATTGGGTCGTACTTTTTTGGAAGGCTAATAAGAACTTTTTCAACAATTCTATGATCATTAACCTGTTCACCAAGTGTCTTCATTTGATTTATGATATTGACAATTTTTGATGAGTAATCGTTCAAACTCTCATCGTTTCTCATTTTCAGATTTTCAAAATCTCTCCGTAGCGACTGCAGTTTCATTGCTTGACTTTGTCGTTGCCCCGATACTCCTTTCGAAGAATATCCCAGGCCTCCTTCTCTTTTGTAGCATTAATAATTCTGGGAAAAATTATTTCAGCTACTCCTTGTGGAATGAGATTCAAGGCCTTTGGATCTTTCTTTCGATGTTCCTTTAGTTGTTTCTTTTGCTCATTCGTTAAGGTTGAAGTGTCTTTTGGGTCATCATATCCTTCTTCAACGTACTCCCATAAATCATGTGAGATGAATATTGTTCTCATCTTCACATACCAGAAGTCATAACTTTCTCCGTTGAAGAGAGGAAATGAAGGTTGTAAGTTTCCCGATGCTTGGTTACTAGAACTCGCCATAGCTTGAATTTTTTTTATTTTGTTGATTTTTTTGCCCCAGTTGATTGAACAACCTTGCTCAGATACCAATCTGTTGGGAAACAAAATTGAGAATTTTAACAGAGAGGTGCAGAAAATATGAATGTGAAACTTCTTCTAGTTTTTTTTTTCTAATCGCCAAGTTCATCTCCGAGAAGAATGAGAAGCTTGACTGATATTTATGCTAGTTGCAATTTCTGTACTACTGAATCAGAAAGTTTTGAAGAAGCAATAAAAGAGGAAGCGTGGAAGAATGCCATGGAGGAAGAGCTACAGGTTATCGAAAAAAAATAAAACTTGGTTTCTGGTGAAAAGACCTCAGAACAAAGATGTGATTAGGGTAAAATAGATTTTCAAGACAAAGCTTAATCCTGATGGTTCGGTTCAAAGAAACAAGGCAAGACTCATCGCAAAAGGGTTCTCGCAACAGCTCGGAATTGATTTTTAGGAGACATTTGCACCGGTGGCTCGATTAGATACCATTCGGACTCTTATTGCATTAGCCGCTCAAAAGGGTTGGTTTTTATACCAACTTGATGTAAAGTCGGCATTTTTGAATGGAAAGTTGGAAGAAGATGTGTATGTCGAGCAACCACAAGGTTTTGTCATCAAAGGAGAAGAAACGAAAGTATACAGGGTAAACAAGGCGCTATACGGGTTAAAACAAGCACCACAGGCTTGGTATAGTGAGATGAATTCTTATTTTATTAAGAAGGGCTTTCAAAGGAGCAAGAGCGAACCTACCTTGTACGTGAAGACACAAGGTACTGATGAAATTCTTATTGCTTTACTCTATGTTGATGATTTGGTGTTCACCGGAAATAATGGTGAAATGACTGAAAGTTTTAAAAGGGATAAGATGAAAAAATATGAAATGAGTGATATGGGTCTGCTGCATTATTTTTTGGATATTGAGATTTGTGAAAACAAAGATAACATTCTTATTTACCAAAAGAAATATGCCAAAACACTGCTCGAAAAATTCAGAATGGGAGATTGCAAGCCAGTGGCTACACTATTAATTGTGAAGGAAAAGTTGAAGAAAGAAGATGGGAGCAAAGGAGTAGATGATTCAATTTATCGAAGTTTGGTTGGGAGCTTGCTGTATTTGACTGCAACAAGGCCGGATATCATGTATGCTACAAGCATGTTGTCAAGGTTTATGCATAAGCCAAGCCAAAGTCACTTTGGAGCTGCAAAAAGGGTGCTACGATACATTCAAAGTACTCTTGATTATGGTATTCTGTATGAAAGAGATATTGAAGCAAACTTGTTTGGATTTTGTGATAGCGATTGGGCTGGATGTGTCGATGATATGAGAAGCACATCGGGTTACGCATTTTCTCTTGGTTATGGTATATTTTCATGGGCATCGAAGAAGCAACGAACGGTGGCACTATCGTCGGCCGAAGCTGAATACATCTCGGCATCATTGGCAACCTCACAAGCAATATGGCTAAGGAGGATTCTGGAAGATATTTGTTCAAAGCAAGAAGTAGCTACTGCTCTCTTATGTGATAACAAATCTGCTATTGCAATGACAAAGAATCCCGTCTACCATAGTCACACAAAGCACATTGCAATCAAGCATCACTTTATTAGAGAAGCTGTAGAAGATGGAGAAATTCAGCTCAAGTATTGCAAGACCGAAGAACAAGTTGCTAATATTTTTACCAAGGCTCTCCCTAGAGATAAGTTCGAGTTTTTCTGTGAGATGATTGGAGTTACACAAGCCATTAAGGGGGAGTGTTAAAATTAATGTCTTGTAATCTTATTATTATTCAAGATTTCTAGATCTTAGAAAATGAGTATTCATTATGTTGAATGACTCTTTGAACATCTCTTTAATTATCTTTGAATTTCCTTTTGTATTCCAAGTTCTCTATTTAAAGAGTCTTGTAATAAAAAAAATTAGAAAAAAAAGATTGACTTCTCAAACTAGAAGAAGTTTCACATTCATATTTTCTGCACCTCTCTGTTAAAATTCTCAGTTTTTTATTTCCAACACATTGCTATCAGAGCAAGGTTGTTCAATCAACTGGGGCGAAAAAAAAATCAACAAAATAAAATTTTTTTTCAAGCTATGGCGAGTTCGAGTAACCAAGCATCGGGAAACTTACAACCTTCATTTCCTCTCTTCAACGGAGAAAGTTATGACTTCTGGTATGTGAAGATGAGAACAATATTCATCTCACATGATTTATGGGAGTACGTTGAAGAAGGATATGATGACCCAAAAGACACTTCAACCTTAACGAATGAGCAAAAATAGAAAAAGATTAGAAAAAATAATTAGAAAAATAATTAGAAAAAAAGATTGACTTCTCAAACTAGAAGAAGTTTCACATTCATATTTTCTGCACCTCTCTGTTAAAAATCTCAGTTTTTTTTATTTCCAACAGATTGGTATCAAAGCAAGGTTGTTCAATCAATTGGGGGGAAAAAAATCAACAAAATAAAAAAAATAAATTTCAAGCTATCGGGAAACTTACAACCCATCTTGTTGTAAGACTTACACCCCAATTTCTGTACTACTGAACCAGAAAGTTTTGAAGAAGCAATAAAAGAGGAAGCGTGGAAGAATGCCATGGAGGAAGAGCTACAGGTTAGCGAAAAAAATAAAACTTGGTTTCTGGTGAAAAGACCTCAGAACAAAGATGTGATTGGGGTAAAATGGATTTTCAAGACAAAGCTTAATCCTGATGGTTCGGTTCAAAGAAACAAGGCAAGACTCATCGCAAAAGGGTTCTTGCAACAACCCGTAATTGATTTTCAGGAGACATTTGCACCGGTGGCTCGATTAGATACCATTCGGACTCTTATTGCATTAGCCGCTCAAAAGACTCTTTTTACATCAAATCCAATAATAGACCAATAAGTTTTGTAAAAAGTAGTAGTCATACCATGAGGTCCCGGGCTTTTAAACGTACCCATTTCAAAAACTGTCTTCTGAATTTTCTTATATGAAGGGGCTGCAATCACCTCTCAATTAGCATCTTCTGATATCAGCCTAGGAGAAAGAGACTATATTCACCTAGAACACAAGAAAAAACACTAGAAAACAAGTGGGTAAAATATGACACAAATTTGTTGTCAATATCATTTCTGTTTGTTATCCAACGTTGATTATCATCAAGAATTCTGGAAATAGGATTGTACCTTCTATGAATGAGAGTAGAAACGTGGAAATAATGAGTATTTACATCTCCCTCCTCCATCTAACGAGTCTTGGATTTGTCTTTCCAAAGTAGTTCTTCACATTTAAGAAACTCATCTAGGTCTCTTTGGATCATAGTTTCCCTGGAGGCTGAATTAGGATCAAGTGGATTTGCTTGGATGTCATTAATTAGGTTTTTCAGATGGGAAATTTTATTTTGGATTTGTCCAACACTATTCTTATACCAGTTTTTCTGAGCGACTTTGGTATTCTTCTTCTTGGATAAAAGCGTAAAGCCCTTAGCCCAGGCAACATCAAAGACTCTGGCAGCCTGAGGTAAGGTAGTCCCGAAGGTTTTAAAACGAAAAGGCTTAGGAAGAGAGATCTCATTAGGAGAAGTATGGATAAGCAGATGTTTATGGTCCGAGAGCGGATAAATGAGTAACCGTGGCATGGGGGAATTGGATCTTCCAACAATCATTAGCAAACCCTCTATCCAACCTCTCTTGGATGTTTGCTACCCCTTCCCTTCTATTATTCCATGTAAATTTCGAGTTAACAAACCCCATATCAATAAGAGCCATATCTTCAACAAATTGTCTAAAGCCTTTGGTGCTCGAAGACGCCACTGGTCTCCCTCTCAACTTGTTTGCCTGAGAGAGAACTGTATTGAAGTCTCCTACAATCATCCAACCTCCCGACTGTGCCTGCCCACAATCTCTCAATGCATCCCAAAACAAGGAATGAAGCGAGGCAATATTCGGACCATTCCCGTAACCATCCAAGGATCTTCAGCTGTCTTTGGGGAAATCAAGCAGTTTATAAATTAATCTGAAGAGTTAACAATTTTTACATTAATATGTGAACTCCATGCTAGCATGAGCCTCCAGCTTGGTGATGCATTCCGACTGATATGCTAAAAATACGTTTTATTTACCCTATATCGATTATGAATAATTAAGGACTTAGAATTACCAATTGTCACATTTAGCATCTATGTTGTCACTTAACCAATCAGAACCTAAGACAGAGTACCTATCGTGTAGCTAGTCTATTGGAAAGTACGTACGATTTTAATTTAAGAAATTATTGTACTCCCAGGGAAGTGGTAACGGCTTAGTAGTAACTACCCTTTTTACCCTAACTCTCATTTTATTATCCAGTTATGCAATCATTCATCAATATCTTTGATGAGAGGTTGATCCATTCTACACTAGGTTCAAGTTTACTTAAGCATACAAGAATGTTTTACAGACAGTGTTCTGATATATGTTATATTGTTCCTACATATTGATTGACTTATTTTCGAGTATTTTAGATATATCTTGGTCTAGATTGAAATTATGTATTGATTCTACTTGTGTACCACATCTGAGTTATCTGATAAACTGCCCCATCGCCATTGACGACCCTACTCACGGTTCGAGCTAAAGGCATCCATGAAAGTCCTGTGTCACTCAGGAGATCATGCCGCTCGCCCTAACGCCAGCATAAACACACGAACTCAGCCTACTTAGACTACTTTAACAACATGGTGATCTATAGGTTATTTCGTCTAATATGGCAAACCTTAATGCTTCCGTCCGCACACAAAGCCCTAAATTAAGGCTTGATAAACTAGACAGGTTATGATAGACCGTGGTTAGGAGTTGTCTATAATCGTTCATCTAATTTAAAAGAGCAAGTAGATATACAATCATAATGATAATTAAGTTGGTGACCTTTTCAGAAAAATGCAAATACCTTCAACATGCAAAACTCATATTCATACAATCATAATTTAATATTCAAATAGGTCTTTAGACAAATATAGTCCAAACATATAAAGAGAGGGACAAGGGGACCACCACCATAAAGTATTCACCCTTTATTAGGTCCGTTAATGGAGCAACTGCTTGTATATCCTAGACTGCTTGACCCGACTCTGCTTGACAGAACCTTCGGAGGACGCTTCCTTACTCTAGTAGCTTTTGCCGTGCCTTCCTTCCCTTCCCTCCGCTGGCTTAACAAAGCCCTGTGGAGAAATTTTTCAAACGCCTAGTGCTCTCTTAGGATCCCTTAACGAAATCTCGGGTATCCTATGAATCTTAAAAATAAACTGTATCTAGTCGTATTCTAAGATCTGAGGCAGACTCCCAGAAAATAAAGAACACGAGACACTCTTGAATAGTAGAAATCTACTTGAGCGAAAAAACACCTGAAATCACTGAATGACTCGTAGATAGTAGAAAACTGTGTACTGGAAGCCACTGAATGATTCAGATCAAGTGGAGTGGGATGATTTCAACTGTGAAAGGCCTAGGGTATTTATAGCAGGGGAATTGAGTAATTTTTATTCAGAAAACGATGTGGGAGTTTGAACAGGGGTTCGAGACGCCCGTCCCAACCTATTGATTGGGTCAGGACGCCCGTCCCGAGTCCTGGACGCCCATCTTGGATCTTTGACTGGGTTGGGACGCCCGTCCTGACTTCTGAACTTCTGAAATTCACGTTTTTGCCCCGAAATTTTCCATTTTCTTGCATATTTCACCTGAAGCTTCTAAAATCACAAAAAATGTGAAATTGCATTAATAATAGTTAATAGAGAATGATTTAACCCCACACTTAGCTTTTGTGCATATGATTTGTGCATATCATATAACCCCACACTTAGCCTTTTGTTTGTCCTCAAGCAAAGTCTACATGAAATTATTAATTTTTAAATCATAGGTGCAGTCACTTAAAATTCCTAGCAATGTTTTTATTCTAAAATTGATCACTTCGTCAGATGATTCACAAAACTGGTCTGACTGGTTAAGTTGCCATGACAAGGTCTCAAATGTCTTTAGTAGGTTATCATAGTCAGGCAGGGTTAACAATTTAATAACTAGACTGAACTCCACTCTTAGTCACGAGGTCTTCCTGATGTGTAGTGTGTGTATTAGTTCAAGCTAGATTGTCAACACAATATAGTCTTCTCTTAACTCTTACCAGATAATACTTCGACCAGTTGCTAGACATAACACACTGGGCTATGTATTTTTAGAATGATTGTTCAGGGTATTTTTGTGTTCGCTTCCACACATCAACTTTAACTACCCATGTAGCGAGTCCCACTCCGATGACTCCCAGATCTACACGACCTTAGGGCATCAGACTTTAAGTTCCCTTAAGGAGTGGTGCTCGAGTAGCAAAGGACGCTTGCAAACTACCCTATTTATTTAACTTTTTTCACTTCCAGCTCAGAGCATCATCTAGTCTTTTAAATTGCTAATGCATCCTCAACTGGTCTAATATTATTTAGCTAAGTCTCGAAAAGGTATTTGGTTGATATCTCTAATCCAAACTAAGTTGTGCTCAAGTATCAGGAATTCCCTATTTCTAATCGAGGAATTCAATAAAGTTATATCTTTGTCTCCTACTGATCATAATGCTCTACTCACATATCATAGACATAAGCATTTCTTTACCAATCATAATTGCATTTTGAAGTCTGAAAGAGTGAAAAATTTTGAATTTTTTTTGGAAGGGTGTAATTTTAGTGAAAAATATGGGAAAACATGCAAAACTATTACTGCTACTACAATGCACAATGCACTGCTACCCCACACTTATGGTTTACACTGTCCTCAGTGTTCATGCATATCTAATCACCCCACACTTATTTGAAAAACAAAAATTAAAACGAACATAAAACTCTTACCCACACTTATTTGACTAACTAAGGGGAAGAGAAAGAAAAATAGAATAACAAAACAAAAAGGTAATAGAAATAACAAAATATAATAAAAGAAACAATGTTGTTATGTCATATAAATCAACGTTGTGCATACAAAGATTCATATTTCATACAGCCCAGACTTATCACATAATCACACATAAAGCAGAAAAAGCGAAAGAAAGAAAAGAGGAAAAAGAGAAACTAAGAACCGGGCTCATCATCGTCGGGTGGCCAGAAGTAGACCTCGGGGTCTTCAACCAACTGGAAAGTCTACTGAAAAACTTCCTCGACACTACTGTTGGTCATGCTGATTCTATCTTCCATCATCGACATCCGCCTCTCAATGTTAGCCATATCCCGGCTATGTTGGGCAGTGAGTTCCGCCAATCCTTGCAACATGTGTCGCTCAAAAGCTGTGCGAGGCACGAATGTCTGAGTGGGTGGTGTATGCTTTGTGGCTGGTCCCGACACCGATGACTATCCCTGCTGCTCCGTGTGGATGGAGTAGCGCCCAGTTGCATCCCGTGCGACCATTCCCATGTTCCGTAGAATGATCAGGTTCGTAGGAATGGTGGTCGGGGCAACCTGGGTCAACTTTGAGCCGTCGATGTCCAGCTCTAGGTAATGGGCTATCCTAGTGATGAACAACCTGAGCCCCAGACACGGCTTCCGAGTGTCCGTAGCGACCGCATGATGACGGTAATGAGTTGGGCCATCTCTACCGTAGTGCCCCTGTGCATGTTGGCCAGGAGGAATGTCTCAATCTGGACGACATTCCCGAGGGCAGTCCGGTGCCCTGACAGAGTATGTGCTATAATAGCATGTAAATAGCGAAGGGCAGGATAAATACCTATGAATTTCGCGAAACCATGCTGGTAGGGGACGCCAGTTGTACAGATCTGGGCCCAGGCGGTGGAGACGTCCGCAGAGGTGATATCTCGCACTGTTGTAGTGTAGGCGGGCGTATCTAGTTCCTCCCTCCGCCAGATACCCAAGGCGATGCCGAACTCGGCCATGCTCATCGATCGGTCCATTCCGCCCAGTCGGAATGTGATGTGCTCTTGCTGGAATGTAAAGGAAGCGTAGAACTCACATACCAGCTCGAGGTAGGTTGTCTCGGTGACGATGAAAACTCGACTGTAGGGTAGTACGTCGAGTATGCGCTGGACCTCCTGCTCGACTCCCAGTGTCCGAACTGCTGCCCAGTCGAGCTTTCTGCCAACCTGTACGTTGCGCCCGATGTGTCCATGACACCTCTTTTGATATGTCGGAATGGAAGGGAAAAGCATGAAAGGATGTGCCACAGATGTGATAGTCATGGTGAAGAGAGGGGCGGACATGCCAAAGCCAAAGCCAAAGCCAAATTCATCTTCTTCATTCCTACTTCTCTCCAGAAAGCCCCACGACCAGAAATCTCCTCTGAGAATTGGCATCTTATGAATATGGAATCTTGAATTGTTTTATACTTGAACTTAGATTCATGCAGGCACATTTTTTTCATATCATATGTTAGGCAATGGAACTCAATTGGTTTGAGTTTCTTTAGCAAACAAGAATTGAAGCAGACAAAAATCTTGCCGTCATGAATTCAGCAGTTCATAGCTTCTCTTGTTCAAATAGACATTTCCTTCAAAACCAGAGGGAGTGTACTGGAAAATCAATATTCAGTCATGCTTGCATATTTTAAAATGTAAGAATATTTTGCAGTCTAGCAAATAGGGGAAAGGCAAAAATGGAGCTGGACAGGAAATGTAAGAGCAGTCAGACAGAATTTACTGCTGACGTATGAGTAATGTAACAAAAACTTCCACATATGACCGGGAGAAATTTGCATCAGCTAAATAGAAAACCATATCAGTGGAGCAAGAGATGTACCAAAGTATGACAAATAACTTAATCACATCAAATGAGACTTTGGGTTTTCTTCAAAGTTCCTACCATATACAAAAGCAACACCATGTAAAAAACTAATCGATCATCCAACACAAAACAAAGTAGGTTAACTTTCTGAATTCCCAGTTAGGCAGTTTTCACAATGTGTTGAGAGATCATCTTCCCAACGTCTGAAAACCCAACTTTCTCTTTTCCACCAAAGAGATTCTTAAGCGTCTCATCACATAGAATCTCTCTTTTATTTTCATGGTTCTGTAGGTAAAATTGTACCCATGTTATTGAACAGAACATTTTGAACAGAACATTTTGAGAGCCCAATACTTTATTATACCAAACAAATACTTTATTAGACATTTCATCTAACATGTTCAAGAGGAACATTTTGAAGAGAACATAATACTTTATTTTCTTTTCTTGCTTCCAATTATTGAACAGAACATTTTGAGAGCCTTTCAGTTCCATGATTGGAACATAAAAGATCCTACTGGTTGAACATTTTGAACAGAACAGAACATTTTGGAACAAGCTATATTATACCAATTTATCTGAGTGCTCATCTTTAAATTAAAAAAATGTCTAAAATAATTCAATAATATATTCGATTTGTTTCTTTGTATATTTAACAAATATTAAGATAATCATCAAAAATATATTTATGTTAATGACTATTATTATTATTATCATTATTAAAAGAGGATCCGATTGATTGAGTATACATCAAATGATTTGAAACTTCAATAATATTATGGTTATTTATGTATACTTATTTTTTTTAAAGCAAAATAAATAAATAAATAAATAAAGTCTCATTTGTGACAGATAAATTTCATTAGTTTACAATAAGAAGAAATATATGATACTTAACATATTACAAGATTTGGTTTTTTCTCTTTTTAATTTGCAAATAATGCAAGTACAAAAGGTTGTCATTTATTATTCCTTTTTTTTCTCCACATCAGAAATACAAAACAACACCTTATAACAAATATTTTACTATATTATATAGGAACATTATTGTATATAATATATATCAAAATAATATTAATCGAAAAACAAGCAAACAAATATTTAATTGATAATAATGGTGAAAAAGTTAATGACGGTGCCCATGATAGGGTTTTGTATTGTGGTGATGATGATCACCATGTGTACTGTGATGCCTGGCGTCCATGCAACATTTCCACTTTGTTGTTTTTATAGCATTGATTGCTGCAAACGTGAAATACGAAATACACCAGATATTATAGAAATTCTTTCAGTGTGTTGCCGTACTGATCCAACATGTTGCCAAAGGGAAGCAATAGCTAAAGGCCTTGTCCCAAACGATTGGAAATATGGCCACTAATTTACTTCGTTCATTAGGCTCTCCATCCGTGAAATAAAATAAATATATTTGAGATATGTATATATATATATATATATATATATATGTTTGAATCATATAAAAGTAAAAATTTGGAGTAGCCTTTTGTTTTAAGAAATTCTTCTATTCAATTGTCTTTTTATATAGTTTATGTTTGATAATTATAATTCCTCCATTGTTCTTTCTTCTTAATTTTTCCCTATGTTTGTCACATATATTTATGTGTTTCTTTTTTATTGATTTGTTTTACTAAATGCTAACCAAACATTGCTAGCTGGCAAATCTAACATATTTTCTTTAAAAAAAAAAACTTTTGCTGAAAAAAATATTTTGGGCATATAGATTATTAAAATGAACAATATTATCACCAAATTTCATATTAATAGTAACATTTTGCAAATAAAATATAGTTTTTGCAGTTTTCAAGACAGCTCTACCCAGAATTAATGGTGTATTCCCATTTACCTTATCATTTTTCATCTCCAAAACATAGAAATTAGCAAGGAAAAAGAAGATGTAGGTTTCACTCTTACTGGAACATCTCCAAGACACCCATAGGTTAAATTGTATTCCCATTTTTTAACTGAATCACTATACATGTAGGTTTAAGCTTTCTAATCTGCATGGAAGAACAAACAGAATAAGACATAACATTAATTGAAGCACCCAAATCTAACATAGTGTTAATGAATTGATGTTCTACTATGGTGGAAGATATAGTAAATGTCCCAAGATCTTTGCAATTTGTAGGCATATTTGGCTGAATCAATACTAAAACATTCCTTCATTTCCTCTTGTGAGTGCAAAATTCCTTTTTGCATACTTAGGAATTTGTTTGATTGCTTCTAATAAAGGGATGTTCTTTCTACTTTCTTAAATGTGTCCCTAATTTCTTAGATTGAGTCGCTCTATTTGGAAATAATAGAGATTGGCTGGTAGACCCTACAACATTACTGTCTACTTTTGTTACCACTCGGTGGTGAAATCGATCAGGAAGGAAATTGTACAAAACCTTTACTTTTTAGTCCTAGTAGCAGGATCAAGAGAGAAAATTAATCTAAATCTAAAATAAGAAAGCGATTAGATGACATGAAAGTAAAGTGAGTGATCCAAAGGTAGCTAGATCAACTTTGGTGGGCTCTCACTTACACCCCCAAATCAAACCACAGATCTTAACCTAAACTTATGATTGTCATATAAGATTCTCTTATGATCCACATCCATAAGGAGGAATAAAGGTAGAGAATGACACAAATCATTAGAAATAGTAATATGGACACACAAGATACTCAAAGAATGATTCAATGAAATAATTCCCATAAATTCACTAAGGAAATGTAGAAGGAAGAATCCTTGAAACTTAGAAAATGTAGATCTTCAATAAATTGTTCACTAAATCTTCAATCCTTTAAAATCTCAAATTTCTTTTGATGGAGACAATTTGTGATTCCAACCTCTTAAAGGAGTGATGATACAAACAATCAAAACTCACATCAAATACTTTGATCTACAAGCCTCTTATAGTGGAGAAAACTAAAAGAAACAAACGCTTAAAGAAAGATTGATTACAACAATCAAATCCTACAATACAATATATCGAACTCAAGACTATTCCTATTGGTAGGGAAAAAGCCTGAACTTAATACAAATACTATAGAAAATAATGAAAAACCAACAAGATGAATAATAATTTTGATAGAATTTTTATATGGCCTAAATAATTCTTCTTTTTTCTCTATAAAATTACATATATTTATACATAAATTACAAAGAATTAAATAAAAAATTTCACAAAATAAAAATCATAAAAATTTAACATATGGTTCTTGACGGTCACTATATTCAAGTTAGTGTATTTATTGATTCACTAACTTGTGAAGTAAAAAGTCTATAAGGTTTAGTATTATTATCATATAAAATTCAATTACTTCAAAGACAAGAGGTATTCTAGAGATATAATAACCATATTAGAATCATAAAAAATTAAGAAATTAGAGATTAAAATCGATTAATTTTTAAAGAAAGATTTATCTACGGAGAGACATAGAAAGTTTTGGGAAGAAAATTTAAAAGAATGCGTAGAAATATTTCTTAAACAGTTTCATAATTATAGGTAGAATTGAAATTTCTACCAAAATTGTCCAATACTTATCGCTTTAATGATGAAATTTCTATTAAAAGTTCAAATTCTTGACAATTTATGAAACCTTAATTAGGAAAGATTATTCAAAATCTACTGACTAATTAAGCATAAAAATTGTGTACGGTATGAATTTACAATTTTAAAATTGTGTATATATGTATATATGTAAATATTTAAGAGATTTCATGATTCAATCAAGTTAAAAAAAAACAAATCTTAAATTATTGTTCTTAAAAAATTAAACATTTATCTTTTATTTATTAAAAAAATAAACAAACGTCTTCTAGTTTAGTTGGTATCACTTTGACAAGTTATAAATTTGACAACATGACAGAAATTTGGAAAGCCTAATAATTTCAATAAAAGAAAATAAAATAAAGTAAATAAATAAACAAACAAACACTCGCCTGTATATATTATATATGATATATTAATTCATAATTACTTATATATATTATCACTAATAGAAAGCAAGCAGAAACCTAACGCGGCCTAAAACATTGGAAAATGATGCATTTATTTCTCTATTCCATTTGAACACAACAACTAAAATATTACTATTATTAGCGTATTATACGAGTTTTTTTCAATTAAATATTACTATTCAGTGTAAAATTCTATCTTCTATTATTTATAATTAATAATATATCTACCAATTGTCGTAAATAAATAACGACCAATACTCTTCTTCTCCAAATACTATATATAAATAGACATAATTGTGAAGTAATATAGAATTAATTCAAGATATATATATATATATATATATATATATATATATATATATTATACCAAAATTATGGCATTTTCTTTAGTAAAGTTGATTTTTTTAGTTTCTCTATGTAACTGCATTTTTACATCTATGGCACAAAATCATGCTGCGGCCGCCGACCTTGTCCAAAAGATTTGCACCAAAGCAAGAAACTCTAATTTTTGTAATGAATTTTGGAAGGCTGATTGAAATTTGAGGGCAAAAAGCATTTAACAATGCAAAAGCTAGTGTTACTAAAACAAATAATATAATTGCTTCTCTTGTTAAGACTACAACGGATCCATCATTGAAAGAAAAGAACAAATCTTGTTTGGAAAATTATGGTGATGCCATTTCTAGCCTTGATGAAGCTAGAAATTCCTTTAATGATCCAGGCACTATGAATATTAAAGTCAATGCTGTCATGACTGATGTTGACACTTGTAATGACGGCATTGCTGGAAAACCTGTAAACCTCAAGACTGAGAACGAACATCTTGACAACATTTGTAGCATCATTTTAGTTATTTCTAATCTTTTGTAATTTTATATATATAAACAGAAATTTTTTGACTATTTTGTTTGGCAGGTTGGGGATGGAGGAACATCATTGTAAGAAGAGGTTGCAATTGCAATCATGTTTTTTGCAGTTATTCATATTATCTATAAACAAATATATATATATATATATATATATAAAGAGAAGAGCAACTAAAGATTCTTTCTTTTATTTTAGTTAATTTCATATAAAAATTCAATATTTTCCTTTCCAGCACATTTTTCCGACATAATAGGGTATAATTTCAAAATTGATGATGTGTCCCGTTCAATAGTGCTAAAAGATAGGGTTATAACCTAGGTAGGTTTATTATGAGTAATTAAGGACTTTAGTATAACACTTGGTTGTTAATCCAATAGAACCTAAGACAGAGTACCTATAGTGTAGCTAGTCTATTGGTAGCATCTACGATTTTACATTTGTAAATTATCGTATATCCCAAGGATTTGACAATAGCTTAGTAGTAACTATTACTTAGTCTAACAATTTACTATCGGGAATTAATCAATTGGATTTCATATTTGGAGAGTTTGTGGATCACAACATTCATAAAGAGTTTATAAGCTCAGTTTAGACATCTTGTTTGACTTATCTTCGAAGTTTAGACATTTCTTGATCTAAAGAAATTATAAACTGTTATCTGTTTGTTACCATATCTTAGTTATCTAAGTTACTTATGCCTCATGTTCCTGGCGTTGGTCATCAGAGGTAATCTTACTCATCTTTCGAGCTGCTTAGCAGTATTCATGATACTATGTCACTTTCGTAATCATGCTACTATCTCACTCTAGGACTGACATAAAGACCAAACTCAGCATTATTAGGTTTCTTTAACATATATGGTGTCTGTCATGTTAGTCCTCCTAATCTAGTAGTATCTACAATATCCTTTTGGTCAGAGCTTAAGGTAGACTATTAAGTTAACTTGGTTATGACTTGTCTATAACCCTAGGTTTAACTTAAAAGTAGAAACAGTTAATCAGAACATAATGATAATTTAGATTCATGATCTTCTTGGGAAATAAAAAGACTATAACCTCAAATTGTAAAACATGGATGATAAAACATCTTGAGTTTCGGCAATCAATTAGATATTGACACAAAACAATTCAAAGGAATAAAAGAAAGAGTTTAGGGAATAATTGACGTCAGGTTGTCATTACTTCACGATATTCCTAGAGCTGCGATCTTTCCAGCTCTTGGAAGTCGATTCTACTATGGACGTCAGAACCTTCAGGGGACGCTTCTTCGACCTAGTAGCAATTCTTTACCTTCCGGTCAGGGCTTAAGCACTTGCTCTATTTTACTAAGAAAAATGCTAACCTACAGTTCTCAAGGATATAACATCAAAATTTCGGTATTCTATGAATACCAAACTCAAATACATAACTAATCAAATTCCCGAATACTGAGATAAACATTCAAAAACTAAGGAAAACGAGTCACTTTGAGTTACTAGATGAACTGTGTTGAGTGTTGAAGGATGATTTGAACTCCTGGGGGTCTGGGGTATTTATAGCAGTGTAAAAGAGTGAATTTCTCTGAAAATCCCAATGTGGGACAAATTCCAGGTCAAGGACAATCAGATTGCTGTAGCACCAAAGGACCATGACAAAACGACCTTTACCTATCCTTATGGTACTTGTGCATTTAGAAGAATGTCATTCGGGTTATGTAATGCTCCAGCAATATTCCAACGATGTATGATGGCCATTTTCATAGATATGGTGGAGCAGTATTTAGAGGTTTTTATGGATGACTTCTCCATATTTGGGACTCTTTTAAAGAATGTTTAGAGAACTTGGCCAAGGTGCTTAAGTGATGTGAGGACACTAACTTAGTCCTCAATTGGGAAAAGTGTCAGTTCATGGTAAGAGAAGGTATTGCGTTGGGTCACATGATTTCAAAGAAAGGCCATAAAGTTGATAGAGCGAAGATTGAGGTGATTGAAAAGTTGCTAATCCCCACTACTGTAAAAAAAATTAAAAGTTTTTTAGGGCATGCAGGCTTTTATTGAAGATTTATTAAAGATCTTTCCAACGTTTCAAAGCCCTTGTATTGAAAAAAGATAATGTGTTTTCTTTTGATGCAACATGTATAGCAGCATTCCAGGAGTTGAAGCTGAAACTGATTTCCACCCCATTATTGTAGCACCGAACTGGAGTTTATCATTTGAGTTGATGTGTGATGCAAGTGACTACTCAGTTGGGGTAGTTTTGGGGCAGCGAAGGAAATGTTTTTCCATTTCATCTATTATGCCAGCAAGACACTCACATGCGCTTAGGTAAATTACACTATTACTGAAAATAGTTGCTTGTTGTTGTATTCTGTGGGCACAAAGGTAATAGTTTACACTGATCATTCCGCCATCAAATACTTAATTTCAAAGAAGGATTCAAAACCAAGTCTCATTAGATGGATTCTACTCCTACAAGAATTTGACGTGGAAATAAAAGACAAGAAGGGAGTAGAAAATCAAGTAGCTGACCATTTGTCTCGATTGGAGCACCAGGTGGAATTTCAGATTCCTAATAATGAGCATTTTCCGGATGAGCAATTGCTAGAAGTTCAAATCAACATGAGAGTGCCAAGGTATGCAAATTTTCCTAACTACTTGGCTAGTGGTGAAATGCCGCCGGATTTGTTCTATGAAGAAAGAAAAAGGTTTTTCCATGACGTTAAGAGTTCTTTCTGGGAGGAGACATTTCTATTTAAATAGTGTGCATACCAAATGATTCGTAGATGTGTTAATGATGATGAAATTGAGGAGATAATGATTCAATATCACAACTCACCTTGTGGAGGTCCCTTTGGAGGGTCCAGAATAACAGCAAAGGTACTACAATCTGGATTATTTTGGCCTTCTTTGTTTAAAGACTATTATGAGTTCGTGGCAAAGTGTGATCGCTGCCAAAGGGTTGGGAACCTATCAAGAAGAAAGGAAATGCCTCTTACCAATATTTTAGAAGTTTAACTATTTGATGTATGAGGTATTGACTTTATGGGACCCTTCCCACCATTCTATGGAAATTCCTACATTCTTGTGGCAGTTGATCATGTATCAATTTGATTCTAAAGAGGTCCTGAATTTCCTTAGAAAGAATATTTTAACAAGCTTTGGAACCCCGAGAGCAATTATTAGTGACGAGGGTTCTCATTTTGTTAACAAATGGCTAGGTGTGATATGCACAAATCATATCACTTTTTTAGCATGTTTTTAGGCACAAATTATGGCATAATTGGAACCAAATTGATCTTAATTGATTGAAATTAACATATTTTTGCATATTTTGTGATTTTGGAAGTTTCAGGAGAAATGTGCAAGAAAACAGCAAATATCAGGGCAAAAGTGCAATATTTGGAAGTTATGAGCTGGAGGCGGGCATCCTGAAGCCAGAACACTCGTCCCCACCGAGTCAAAGGCTCGGGATGGCCGTCCCCAAGCCAGGATGGGCGTCTTGACCCGGTCAAGGCACCGGGACGGGCGTCCCGAGCAGCAGAATTCTTTCCCACATTGAAAAATCATGTAAAACCTCCTCCTTTCCACCCCTATAAATACCCTAGGGGTTGGAAGGTTAGAAATATCCCTCAGCACTCAATACAAGTCATTTAGCAACTTTGAGTGTCCCGTTTTCTCTATTTTCTAAGTGTTTATCTAAGAATTTAAGAATTTGATTAGATAATGTTCGTTTTTAGTATTCTATGAATATCTGGGATTTTGTTAGCAGATCCTAAGAGAGCATTAGGTGAGCGAATAGCTAGTCAACAGGGCATTACTTAATCCCTGGATGTAAGGTAAAGGAATCAGTACTAGTCTAAGGAAGTGTTCTCCGAATGTTCTGCCGATCAGAGTCAGGTTGAGCAACCCAAAGTATACAAGTAGTCGCTCCGCCGGCGGACCTAATAAAGGGTGAATACTTTATGGTGGTGGTCCCCTAGATCCTCTATGTATATCTTTGTGTTGTGTTCGTCTAAAGAGTTATTTGAATACTAAATTATGATTGCTATGTTATACATGTTTTGCATGTTGAAGTTCTATGCATTTTTCTAGAAAGGTCACCTGCTAAATTAACATTTTGACTGATTATCTGTTTGCTCTTTTAAAAGAAGTGAACGGTTATAGACAATTCCTAACCATGGTCTACATCATAACCTGTTTATTTTAACAGGCATTTAGTTAGGGTAGAATAGATTAAGGTCTGCCATATTAAGTAAAATAACCTACAGATCACCATGTTTGTTAAAGTAACCTAATGAGGTTGAGTTTGGGCGCTATGCTGGCGTTAGGGTGAGTGACATGATTTCCTGAGTGACACTGGCTTTCATGGATACTTTAACTCAAACTGTGAGTCGGGTCATCATTATGGTAGGGTGAATACATCAGGTAACTCAGATGTGGTACATAGACAGATACAATACATAATTGCATTCCAGACCAAGATATATCTAAAATATTTGAAGATAGGTCAATCAACTTGTAGACACAATAAACATACATCAGAACATAGGTCTAGAAGATAACTCTTGCATGCTTAATGAGTACTTGTAATGTGTGATTGGGATCACAAATCAATCCAAAGTATTGATTATCGATTGACTGATTAAATAAATAAGATGAATGTTAAGATTAAGGGATTGTTGCTACTAAGCCGTTACCAGTTCCCTGGGACTACGATATTTATATTTTTAAAATCGTAGATACTTTCCAAGAACTAGCTACACGATAGGTACTCTGCCTTAGGTTCTGATTGATTAAGTGACAACAATTAATGCTAAAGTGAAAGTTAGTAAGACTAACTCCTTAATTACTCATAATCAACATAGGTACATAAATCATATCTTTTAACATACCAATCGGAACGCATCGAGGTGCTATGCTAGCCAAATACAATGTCCGTCACAAGGTTGCTTTGCCTGATTATCCTCAAACAAATGGATAGGTTGAATTGTCCAACCAAATCATAAAAGGTGTTCTTGAAAAAGTGGTAAATCGCAGTAGGAAGGATTGGTCAAGGAGAATTGGATGATGCCTTTTGGGCTTATAGAACAACCTTTAAAACTTCAATTGGCATGTCTCCTTATAGAATTGGTTTTGGAAAAGCTTGTCACCTTCCGGTGGAATTAGAGCACAAGGCATACTAGGCATTGTAGCAGCTTAATTTGGACATTAATGTTGCCAAGGATAGAAGAAAGCTGCAGCCTACTGAATTGGATGAATTGAGGTTATTTTCATATGAAAATTCCAAGTTATACAAAGAGAATAAAAAGAGATCGCATGACAAGCACATCCAAAGCAAAAATTTTGAAATCGGACAACAAATGCTTTTATTTAATTAATCATTGAGACTATTTCCTTGAAAATTGAAGTCAAGATAGTTAGGGTCATTCACGTTTGTACAAGTATTACACAACCTTAGGGCACCAGACATTAAATTCCCTTTAGAAGGGGTGTTCTGGTAACAAATGACACTTGCAAACTACCCTTATGCATTTAAAGTCAAATTGTGGCACCTAACTCAGATTTCTTTCAAGTTATTCACAAAGACTATCATATTTTCCAATGGTCTAATATTATTCAGATACAGCTCAAGGGTTTATTAGTTTACTAACTTGCTAAGCAGAACTAATGTGCTCAGGTATAAGGAATTTTCTATTTCTAAACGATCAAGCTAATACAATAGAAGAAATGTAATCTTAATGGTCACGACACTCAACTGAATTTCATATCATGGACAAAGCAACATAGATCATTTAACACAGTTTTTGAGTCTGAAAAGGTAAAAAATTTTGATTTTTTTTGGAAAGAGTGCAAAATCAGTATAAATATGCATTGAAACAAGGCAAATAATTGCACCGTGCACTGTTACCCTACATTTAAGATGAACACTGTCCCCAGTGTTCTGCACACTATCAACCCCATAGATTTTTGAAAATTGAAATGGAAATAACATAAAGCGGGAAAAATAAACACAAGTGAAAATAATTAAGAAGGAATGATGAAAACAAGTTAAAATAATGAAAGAAAAGAAAAAGAAAAGAAACAACTCCCCTTATGTCTCGAGCAGAACAATCTGCTCTGATATGTCAAACTGCTCCGAGTATAGCTTCAAACGTTACTCGTTTACTCTGAAAGTAGTGTCATCCTAATCAATGATCACGCATGCTCCATATGGCGACACTTCTTTAACATTAAACGGGCCAACCCAATAACTTCTGAGCTTTCCTAGAAACAATTTCAAATGTGAATTGAACAATAACATTTCATCTCCTGGTTTGAAATTTTTCTGGGATCTAAGTCGATTGCCATGCAAGATTTTACTTTTTATTTCAAAGTGGTAAGAATTTTCATAAGCATTAAACCTCTATTCATCCAACTCATTGATTTGTAAAATCTAATTTTCCTTAGCTGAACTGTTATCTAGATTGCATTTCTGCAAAGCCCAATATGCTCTATGTTATAATTCGACAGGAAACCTGCATGTTTTTCCGTAAACCAATCTATAAGGTGAAAATCCTGTAGAGGTTCTATATGCCGTATGAAAGGCCCATAAGCCATCATCTAATTTTATGGTCGAATTCTTACGATTAACACCTACAGTCTTTTCTAGAATTCTTTATACCCCTATTGGTTACCTCAACCTGCCCACTGGTTTGTGGATGACAGGCCGTGAAAAAACGATGATGAACTTCATATTGCTTGACTACTTTCTGGAGTTGTGAGTTGCAAAAGTGTGTAGCTTTGTCGCTTATTAGAGCTTTGGCACAACCAAATCTGGAAAATAGCTTTTTAAGGAATCTGCAAACAACATTAGCATCATTAGCAGGTAATGTTTGTAGTTCAGGCCATTTAGAAAAATATTCTACATCTACTATGATGTATTTATTGCCAAAGGAGGTAGGAAAATGACCCATTGATATGCATAAATCATATCACATTCTTAGCATGTTTTTAGGCATGATTTAGGGTGAAATTGAGGGCAAATTGATCTTAATTGTTCATTATTAAATCAATTTCACAGTTTTTATGATTTTTGGAAGTGTCAGGTGAAAAGTGGAAGAAAATGGCAAATTTCGGGGCAAAAACGCAATTTTTTAGAAGTTCAGACTTCGGGGAGGGCGTCCCGGTTCAGGACGGGCGTCCTGACCTGGTCAACAGGTCGGGACGGGCGTCCAAGATTCGGGACGGCTTTCCTGACCTGGTCAACAGACCGGGACGAGCATCCCGAACCAGAATTCAGAATCCCACATCAAACTTTTGAGATAAAATCACTCCAGAAAGCTGCTATAAATACCCCAGGCCTTCCTCAGTTGAAATCATCCCTCTCCACTCAATCTGAGTCATTTATTGACTTCTAGTGTACATCTTTCGAGTACATAAGTCACTGAGAGACTCAGATTCACTATAAGTTTTCTTTCTTTCTAGTTAGTGTTTCGTTTTTCTTAGATTCTTAGAAATAGTCTCAGATCTTAGGCTTCGATAGACAGGTTCGTTTATGGTATTCACAGAATACGCGGGATTTCGTTAGGAGATCATAAGAGGGCTCTAGGCGTTCGAAGAGTCAGTCTACATGGCTGGGCTTAAGCTGGGTATTATGGTAAAGCCTAGTTACTAGGCTGAGGAAGCGTCCTCCGAAGGTTCTGTCGAGCAGAGTCGGGTCAAGCAATATGACATATACAGCAGTACGCTCCATCGACGAGACTATGTAAATGGTGATTTCTTTATGGCATCAGTCCCCCTGTCCATCTCTTATATGTTGTTATTGTGTTTGTCCAAAGAATGATTTTGAATACTGGATTATGATGTTTATGAATATTTGTTTTATATGTTGAAGTGCTTATGATTTTCCGGAAATGGCCACCTGCTTAAATATTCATTATGTCTGCATGTCTAATGTAGTTTCTTTTAAACTAAATGTAGGGTTATAGACAACTCCTAACCACGGTCTATTCATAACCTGTTTAGTTTAACAGGCATCAATTAGTATTGGTGTCTGCCATACTAGATAAAATAACCTGCGGAACACCCTGTTTGTTAGAGTAGTCTAGGTAGGCTGAGTAGAGCATTATGCCGGCGGTTATGGGCCAGCGGCGTGATCCCCGAAGTGACATAGGGCTTTCATAGCTGTCTTTTGTTCGAACCGTGAGTAGGGTCATTTACCTTAACGAAGGGGCGGTAGCATAGAGACTCAGAAGTGGTACACCTTTAGACTCAGAACATAGGTGCAATCCAGGCTAAGATGCATCTAAAATACTCGAAGATAGGTCAATCAACATGTAGGAACAGTATAGCATAGAATCAGGACTTTATCTATAAAACACTTTTAGGCTTAATTGGACTTAAACCTAGTGGATAATGGATCACCCTCTCATCAAAGTTATTGATGAAGATTGCATAACTGGATCATAAGATAAGAGTTAGGATAAAAGGCTAGTTACTACTAAGCCGTTACCACTTCCCTGGGAGTACGATATTTATTTAATAAAATCGTAGATACTTTCCAACAGACTAGCTACACGATAGGTACTCTGCCTTAGGTTATGGCTGATTAAGTGACACCATAGACACTAAATGTGACAATTAGTCAATCTCAGTCCTTAATTACTCATAATCAACATAGGGTAAAATAACACCTATTTAGCATATCAGTCGGAAAGCCATCAGATTTTTGGCGCCGTTGCCGGGGAAATATCATAATGAATTTATGATTAAAGGCCACAATTCTAGAGACTTATGATAGGTAACGGTAGTAACCTAGACCTTAGACCTAACACTTATTCTATGCTAGTTAGAAAATCAATTTCTGAAATATAGGGTTATCATAACTAATTGATTTTAGATATTATTTGAAATTAAGACACTTAGGATAATCAAATTTTAGAAAATCATTCTAAAACCATATTGAGGAAATTTAACTGCTTTCGAAAAAAAAAGAAAAATTTTTTTAAAATTTAAAACCCGAAAATTTTTTTTTTTTCTTGCTCAATGGTAAGTTGTTCTTTTCCCCATCTCTTGTTCTTTCTTAGTTGTTTCCTTAGTTGCTATTTTTCGTGTTTTTCTTTTATTATTTAATTTCGAATAAAAATATAAATGAGGATAAAATATATTTTCTTCTGAGTTGTAAAATTTTGGCTTAGATTTTTATCGGGAAGAAACTCTATTTTAGAATTTTCTTAGAGTCATGCCGGCTTTATTAGGACGAGTTATGAAATAATTTTTCCTTAATAGCCAGACCTTTGAATGTTCTATTGAAAAAAGGATGTTCCTTTTGCTGATAATTGCATGAGATCATTTAAACCAAAAAGGAATTACTGCACCCATTATGGCATCACCTGATTGGAATCTGCTTTTTGAATTAATATGTGATGTAATGATGTAGTAAGAATTGTTTTAGGACAGAAACATGATAAGAAAGTTCATGTATGATAAATTCCGATCTTATCTAGTCTTGTCCAAAAATAATAGTTTATATTGATCATTCTGAGATATCTGTGTTCAATAAAACTAATGCTGAACCATAATTGATTAAGTTAAGTTTTATTGTTACTTGAATTTGATATAGAATGAAGAGATAAGAAAAAGGGGTGAAAAATCTAGAAAGCAAACCATTTGTCTAGATTAGAAAACCCCGAGTTAGAGGCTATTGTAATACTGATAAATTTTTGATGAAAACTTATTTGCATTGTTTGCTATGTATGATAAGTCTCATCTGTGGTTTATTGTTGTTGCAAATTATCTAGTCACTGAATGAGTTCCAAGTAATGTGACTTATCAGCAAAAGAAGAAATTCTTCGCTGATTTGAAATATTACTACTGGGCAGATTTCTCTTCTATTTCAAATTTTTGCATATCAGTTGATCAGAAGATGTATCTCGGAAGGTGAAGGCCACATGATTCTGAAGCATTGCAGGAATCTATGGGAGACCAATTAAAGATCGCCTACCCCAGCAAGGTATATAGAGTCTTGAAACCTTTAATATCTTAGATTCTATGAGAAGTGTTTTCTAGATTCAGAGTGCCAATGCCTTAGGAAGAAACGTTCAGTCTGTGTATAAAATTTGTGAAGTCTGTCAAGTACTTCACTTTAGCAGGGATTGCTATGGGAATGAAATACGAACCATTCCAAAAAGAGGTAGGAGTAGGTTACTGCAGAATGCTACTCCAATGGGAAATGCATACAATCCCAACTAGAGGAATCATACGGGATTTAGCTGAGGAATAATTCAGTCTGGAAACTTTCAGAAGATGCCACCACAGCAAAACCCCTACCCGCATAATCAACAGATGAGATACTGGCAACAATTAAAGTCAGACCAGTGCAAGCAAGTGATCTACCAAGTGATATCGAACGGTCGAAGGATATAAAGGAATTTGGCATTGTATCAGGAGCATAGCAATGGAGGAGCTTGCATCCCCTGAATATAATCAGCTGTGAGAAACTTCCCCCGAGGAAGTCTCAAATACTTGGGCCTAGATCTACACCACTGGAGCCTCCTACCACCAAGGCTTCGCCAAAGCTTCAGGTACCTTTTCTGCCATTCGAAAATTGCATGCAATACCTTCAATGACACTGGCAGGTAGGCACACCAATCCAAAGAAGTCTCATTCCTAGACACGTTCCTTCTGGACACGTTGCTACGATTACGAGGAACTTTGCAAATGATTCGAGGAAAAAGTCCTTGGGGCTTGAGTCATTCCTCAAATGGATATGCCACTACCTGGAGCTCGACAATGAAGGATCGGAGCTGACGTCATCCGTTCCAATATCTAGAGCTTACAGAATAAAAAAAAACACCTCAGCAATAGCACATGGCTAAGGTGAAGAGCCAATTGATAGATCAGAAAAGACCCTTCTACTCGCGACATGAAGGGAGTCTTTCTAATCCTCATATTCCTTTACTTTTATTTTATTTTCTTTGTTTTGTGTTCTGTTTTGTTATTTCCATTATCCTTCTTATTTTGTTGCTTTATTTTCTCTCTTACCCTTAGTTAGTCAAATAAGTGTGGGGTAAGAGTTCTTTGTTTTGTTTTCATTTCTTCTTGTTTGCAAATAAGTGTGGGATAGTTTAGCTATCCATGAACACTGAGGACAATGTCAGACTTAAGTGTGGGGTAGCAGTGCACGGTGCACTGTAGTATTTTGCTAAGAGTTGAGAAAACATTTTGCATGATTTTGCATGTTTTCCCCGTATTTTCACACCTTTCCAAAAAAAATTCAAAATTTTTCATTCTTTCAGACTTCTAAATGCAGTATGATTGGTAAACATTTGCTGATGTCTATGATATGTAGGTAGAATGTTATGGTTAGTAGGAGACAATTGAGAACTATTTTGAACTAATTGATTAGGAATAGGGAATTCCTGATAACTGAGCACAACTTAGTCTGGATTAGAGACCTCAACCAATTACTTTTTCGAGACTGAACTAGATAAAATTAGACCAGTTGTGGATATATTGGCAATTAGAATGACTAGATGAGACTTTGAGCTAAAAGTGAAAAGAAACAAAAAGAGAGTTAATTAAATAAGGGTAGTCTGCTAGCGGCCGTCGCTACTCGAGCACCACTCCTTCGGGGAACTTAAAGCCTGATGCCCTAAGGTCGTGTAGGTATGGGAGTCATCGGAGTGGGACTCGCTACATGGGTAGTTGAAGTTGACGTGTTCTAAGCAAACTCAAAATACCCTGAATCTATAAAGAAAATCAATAAATGCTAAATCATTAAATCTGATCACCAAGGCTCAGAACTCAGAAAGTTGTCTATTGTTATTATGTCTAGCGACAGGGTCAAAGTATTATCTTGTAGTAGTTAAGACGAGAGTATAAGTGTTGACTATCTAATCTAGGCTAATACACACACTACACATCAGGAAGACCTTGTGACTAAGAGGAAAGTTCAACCTAGTTGTTAAGTTGTCAACTGCTTGACTATAACAATCTGCTAGAGACATTTGAGACCTTGTCATATCAACCTAACCAGTCAGACCTGTGTTAAGAATCGTCTGAATAATTTTTGGAATAAAAACAAGACTAGGAAATTTAAGCGACTGCACTATGATTTAGAATCACTAACTTCAAGTAGACTTTGCTTGAGGACAAGCAAAAATCTAAGTGTGGGGTTATCTGATATGCATAAATCATATCACATTTTTAGCATGTTTTTAGGCATGATTTAGGGTGAAATTGAGGGCAAATTGATCTTAATTGTTCATTATTAACTCAATTTCATAGGTTTTATGATTTTGGAAGTGTCAGGTGAAAAGTGGAAGAAAATGGCAAATTTTGGGGCAAAAACGCAATTTTTCAGAAGTTTGAACTTCGAGGAGGGCGTCCTGGTTCAGGACGGGCGTCCTGACCTGGTCAACAGGTCGGGACAGGCGTCCAGGATTCGGGACGGCCATCCTGACCTGGTCAACAAACCGGGACGGGGCATCCCGAACCAGAATTTAGAATCCCACATCGAATTTTTGAGAGAAAATCACTCCAGAAAGCTGCTATAAATACCCCAGGCCTTCCTCAGTTGAAATCATCCCTCTCCACTCAATCTGAGTCATTTAGTGACTTCTAGTGTACATCTTTCGAGTACATAAGTCACCGAGAGACTCGGATTCACTATAAGTTTTCTTTCTTTCTAGTTAGTGTTTCGTTTTTCTTAGATTCTGAGAAATCGTCTCAGATCTTAGGCTTCGATAGATAGGTTCGTTTCTGGTATTCATAGAATACCCGGGATTTCGTTAGGAGATCCTAAGAGGGCTCTAAGCGTTCGAAGAGTCAGTCCACAGGGCTGGGCTTAAGCTGGGTATTAAGGTAAAGCCCAGTTACTAGGCTGAGGAAGCGTCCTCCGAAGGTTCTTTCGAGTAGAGTCGGGTCAAGCAATATGACATATACAGCAGTACGCTCCATCGGCGAGACTAAGTAAAGGGTGATTTCTTTATGGCATCAGTCCCCCTGTCCCTCTCTTATATGTTGTTATTGTGTTTGTCCAAAGAATGATTTTGAATACTGGATTATGATGTTTATGAATATTTGTTTTATATGTTGAAGTGCTTATGATTTTCCGGAAATGGCCACCTGCTTAAATATTCATTATGTCTGCATGTCTAATGTAGTTTCTTTTAAACTAAATGTAGGGTTATAGACAACTCCTAACCACGGTCTATTCATAACCTGTTTAGTTTAACAGGCATCAATTAGTATTGTTGTCTGCCATACTAGATAAAATAACGTGCGGAACACCCTGTTTGTTAGAGTAGTCTAGGTAGGCTGAGTAGAGCGTTATGCCGGCGGTTATGGGCCAGCGGCGTGATCCCCGAAGTGACATAGGGCTTTCATAGCCGTCTTTTGTTCGAACTGTGAGTAGGGCCGTTTACCTTAACGATGGGGCGGTAGCATAGAGACTCAGATGTGGTACACCTTTAGACTCAGAACATAGTTGCAATCCAGGCTAAGATGCATCTAAAATACTCGAAGATAGGTCAATCAACAAGTAGGAACAGTATAACATAGAATCAGGACTTTATCTATAAAACACTTTTAGGCTTAATTAGACTTAAACCTAGTGTAGAATGGATCACCCTCTCATCAAAGTTATTGATGAAGATTGCATAACTAGATCATAAGATAAGAGTTAGGATAAAAGGCTAGTTACTACTAAGCCGCTACCACTTCCCTGGGAGTGCGATATTTATTTAATAAAATCGTAGATACTTTCCAACAGACTAGCTACACGATAGGTACTCTGCCTTAGGTTCTGGCTGATTAAGTGATACTATAGAGACTAAATGTGACAATTAGTCAATATCAGTCCTTAATTACTCATAATCAACATAGGGTAAAATAACACCTATTTAGCATATCAGTCGGAAAGCCATCACCCATAAAGTAAATACCCCAGATATCCAATATTTCAATGCTTTGTATACCTTGCTGGGGTAGACCATCATTGGAAGAAATGTTACATGTTCTCTGACAAGCATCACATGACTTGATGTAGGATATTGCATACTTGAATATTGTGGGCTAATAAAATCCTGCTTCCAACACTTTTCTAGTAGTGTTGGCAGCAGCCAAATGGCGATGATGCGTTCTGATGGGTATGCTAAAAGGTAGGCTTTATTTACCTATATTGATTATGAGTAATTAAGGACTTAGTCTTACTAACTATTACTTTAGCATTTAATTGTTGTCACTTAATCAATCAGAACCTAAGGTAGAGTACCTATCGTGTAGCTAGTCCTTGAAAAGCATCTACGATTTTAAAATTATTAATATTGTACTCCCAGGGAACTAGTAACGACTTAGTAGCAACTATCCCTTAATCCTAACAATCATCTTATTTATCTAATCAGTCAATCGATAATCAATACTTTGGATTGATTGGTGATCCGAATCACACATAACACGCATTTATCAAGCATGCAGGAGTTATCATCTAGACATATGTTCTAATGTATATATACTATTTCTACAAGTTGGTTGACCTATCTTCGATCATTTTAGATTTATCTTGGTCTGGAATGTAATTATGTACTGTATCTGCTTGTGAACCACATCTGAGTTACCTTATGTATTCACCCTAGCTTAATGATGACCCTACTCATGGTTCGAGTTAAAGTATCCATGAAAGCTTTTGTCACTCAGGAAATCATGCCACTCACACTAAAGCCGGCATAGCGCCCAAACTCAGCCTCATTACGCTACTATAACAAACATGGTGATATGTAGGTTATTTTACCTAATATGGCAGACCTTAATATATTCTACCCTAACTTAAGGCTTGTTAAACTAAACAGGTTATGATGTAGACTGTGGTTAGGAATTGTCTATAACCGTTCATTTAGTTTAAAAGAGCAAACACATGATCAGGCATAATGTTAATTTAGCAGGTGATCTTTTCGGAAAAATGAATAGAACCTCAACATGCAAAACATGTATAACATAGCAATCATAATTTAATATTCAAATTGATTTTTAGACGAACACAACTCAAAGATATACAGAGAGGATCTATGAGACCACCACCATAAAGTATTCACCCTTTATTAGGTCTGCTGGAATTACCAATACTTGTATACTTTGGGTTGCTCGACCTGACTCTGATCTGCAGAACTTTCTGAGAACGCTTCCTTAGCCTAGTAGCAATTGCTTTACCATATATCCTGGGATTAAGCAATGGCCTGTTGACTAGCTATTCGCTCACCTAATGCTCTCTTAGGATCTCCTAAGGAAATCTCGGGTATTCTATGAATACAAAAAATAAACACTATCTAATCGAATTCTCAAAATTTGAGATAAATACTCAGAAAATAGAGAAAATGAGACACTCTTTATTGCTAGATGGCTTGTGTTGAGTACTGAGGGATATCTCTAAGCTTCCAACCCCTGGGTATTTATAGGTGTGAAAAGGAAGAGGTTTTACATGAATTTTCGATGTGGAACAACAACTTGCTACACAGGACGCTTGTCCCGGGGCTTTGACCGGGTCAGGACGGTCGTCCCGAGCCTTTGACTCGGTCAGGGCGGCCGTTCTGGCTCCGGGACGCCCACCCCTAGCTTAGAATTTCTAAAAATTACACTTCTGCCCCGATATTTGTTGTCTTCTTGCACTTTTCTCTGGAAACTTCCAAAATCACAAATTATGCAAAAATATATCAATTTCAATCAATTAAGATCGATTTGGTTCCAATTATGCCCTAATTTGTGTGTAAAAACATGGTAAAAAAGTGATATAATTTGTGCATCTCACTGTAAGTCCATGATGGCAATGCTCCAGAATCTTATAACCTTCTTCTTCCGAGACACATCTTCTGATAAAATGATGTGCACAAATTTGGAACGGAAAGGGATGTTCCCTGTAGTAATATTTCAAATCAGCAAAGAATTTCTTCTTTTGTTGATAAGTTAAATCACTCAGGATAATTTTAGCAACTAGATAATTTGTAATGAGCAAACCACGGAGGAGGATCAATATACATAGCAAATAATCAAATAAGTTCTCATCCGAAAATTTATCAAATATTAGTATTTCATCTATAGCCTCTAACTAGGGGTTTTCTAATATAGACAAGTGGTATGCATTTAGATTTTCAACCTGATGTGCATGAATCATATCACTTTTTAGCATGTTTTTAGGCACAAATTAGGGCAAAATTGCAGATAAATCGTTCTTAATTGATTGATATTAATACAATTTTGCAGTTTTGTGATATTGGAAGTTTCAGGTCAAATATGTAAGAAAATGGCAAATATTGGGGCAAAAACATGATTTTCTGAAGTTCGTGGATCAGGACGGGGGTCCCAAGGTCATGACGGGCATCCTGACCCGGTTAAAGCACCGGGACGGGCATCCCAGACCCGGTCAACAGATAGGGACGAGCGTCCCGAGACCTTGCACAGAATCCCACATTGATTTCTGCATCAAAAATCACTCAGCTTACCTGCTATAAAAACCCCAGCCCTTCCTCAATTGAAATGATCCCTCTCCACTTGATCTGAATCATTGAGTGACTTCAAGTATATATTTTTCTACAGTATACAAGTCATTTAGTGATTTCAGGTGTTTCATTCAAGTAGGTTTAGTATACGAGAGTTTCTCGTGTTCTTTGCTTTATGAGAATCTCTCTCAGAATCTTAGGATACGACTAGATAGGGTTTGTTTTTGGTATTCATAGAATACCTGGGATTTCGTTAGGAGATCCTAAGAGGGCATTAGGTGAGCGAAGAGCTAGTCAACATGGCTTTGCTTAAGCTCGGGACGTAAGGGAAAGCAATAACTGCTAGGCTAAGGAGGCATTCTCTGAAGGTTCTGTCAAGTAGAGACGGGTCAAACAGTCAAGGATATACAAGTAGTTGCTCCATCAGCGGACCTAATAAAGGGTGAATACTTTATGGTGGTGGTCCCCCTGTTCCTTGATGTGCACAAATCATATACCCTTTTTAGCATGTTTTTAGACATAAATTAGGGCAATATTTGAATGTATTTGATCTTAATTGAATCAAATTGACATAAAATTGCTTAAATTTCGATTTTGGAAGTTTCAGGAGTAAATTGGACGAAAACAGCAAATTTTGGGGCAAAAATGCAATTTTTGGAAATGTTGACTTGGTCAACGGTCCGGGACGGGCGTCCCGACCCAATCAGACCACCAGGACGGGCGTCCCAATCCAGGACGGGCGTCCCGAAGCGCCAGAATTTGTCCCACATCGAATTTTTTGGAATTTTTCACTCCAGAAAGCTGCTATAAATACCCCAGGCCTCCAAGAGTTGAAATCATTCCTCTCCACTCGATTTGAGTCATTCAGAGACTTCCAGTGTACAATTCTTGAGTACACAAGTCACTGAGAGACTCGGGTTTCAGTTTCAGTTTTCTTTCTTTCTTTAGTGTTTCGTTTTCTTAGATTCTGAGAAATAGTCTCAGATCTTAGGCTTCGATAGATAGGTTCATTTTTGGTATTCATAGAATACCGGGATTTCGTTAGGAGATCCTAAGAGAGAGATAGGGTGCGTGTTCTTAGTCAGATTAGGGCAATTTGCTTAAGCCCGGGATGTAAGGTAAAGCAATTGCTACTAGGTCTGAGGAGCGTTCTCCGAAGGCTCTGCCGAGCAGAGTAGGATCGAGCAGTCAGGAGCATACAGGAGCTGCAGCGCCGGCTGGACCTGCATAGAGTGGTGATTACTTTATGACAGTGGGTCCCCTAGACGAGGTTCTGTATGTTTACGAATTGTTTATCTAAATATTAATTTGAATATCAGATTACGATTCTTATGAATATCTGTTTTATATGTTGAAGTTCTTATGATTTTCCGGAAATGGCCACCTGCTTAAATATTCATTATGTCTGCATGTCTATTGCCGTTCTTTTAAACTGAAATTAGGGTTATAGACAATTCCTAACCACGGTCTATTCATAATCTGTTTAGTTTAACAGGCATCAATTAGTATTGGTGTCTGCCATACTAGATAAAATAATCTGCGGAACACCCTGTTGGTTGAAAGTAGTCTAGGTAGGCTGAGTAGAGTGTTATGCCGGCGGTTATGAGACAAGCAGCATGATACCGAAGTGACATAGGGTACCGTTCATTGCTGACTTTAGTCCGAGCCGTGAGTAGGGCCGTTACCCTTAACGATGGGGCGGTAGCGTAGAAACTCAGATGTGGTAGCCTTTAGACACAGAACATAGTTGCAATCCAGGCCAAGACATGTCTAAAATACTCGAATATAGGTCAATCAAGATATAGGAACAGTATAACATAGAATCAGGACTCATCTATAAAACACTTTTGGGATTAATTAGACTTAAACCTAGTGGAGAATGGATCACCCTCTCATCAAAGTATTTGATGAAGATTGCATAACTGGATCATAAGATAAGAGTTAGGATAAAAGGCTAGTTACTACTAAGCCGTTGCCACTTCCCTGGGAGTACGATATTAATAAAATAAAATCGTAGATACTTTCCAACAGACTAGCTACACGATAGGTACTCTGCCTTAGGTTCTGATTGATTAAGTGACATAAATTGAATGCTAAAGTGACAGTTAGTAAGACCCAGTCCTTAATTACTCATAATCAATATAGGTAAATAAAGCCTATCTTTTAGCATACCAATCAGAACGCATCATTCCTCTCTATATATTCTGTATTGTGTTTGTCCAAAAATCTATTTGAATTTTAAATTATGATATTATGAATATGTGTTTTGCATGCTGAAGTTATTTACATTTTTCCGGAAAGGTCACCAGCTTAATTATCATTATGACTATATGTCTACTTGCTCTTTTAAATTAGATGAACGGTTATAGAAAATTCCTAACCACGGTCTAATCATAACCTGTCTAGTTAACATGCCTTAATTTAGGGCTTTGTGTAAGGACGGAACCATTAAGGTCTGCCATATTAGATAAAATAACCTATAGATCACCATATTTGTTAGAGTAGTCTAATGAGGCTGAGTTCGTGTGTTTATGCTGGCGTTAGGGTGAGCGGCATGATCCCTTGAGTGACATAGGACTTTCATGGATGCCTTTAGCTCGAACCGTGAGTAGGGCTGTCAATGGTGATGGGGCGGTTTATCAAATAACTCAGATGTGGTACACATGTAGAATCAGTATATAATTGCAATCTAGACCGAGATATATCTAAAATACTCGAAGATAGGTCAGTCAACATGTAGAAACAATATAACGTATATCAGAATACTTATCTTGAAAATACTCTTGCATGCCTAATAAACTTGAATCTTGTGTAGAAAGGATCACCCTCTCGTCAAAGATAATGATGAATGACTACATAACCAAGTAATAAAATGAGAGTTAGGGTAAAAGGATAGTTGCTACTAAGCCATTACCACTTCCTTGGGAGTACGATAAATTCTTTAATTAAAATCGTAGATACTTTCCAACAGACTAGCTACACGATAGGTACTCTGCCTTAGGTTCTGATTGATTAAGTGACAACATAGATACTAAATGTGACAATTAGTAAGTCTAAGTCCTTAATTATTCATAATCGATATAGGGTAAATAAAGCCTATTTTTAGCATATCAATCGCAACGCATCAGATTTTTAGCGCCGTTGCCGGGGAAATATCATAAAATTTTAGGATTCCTGATCAAAATTCTAGAGGCTTATGATAGGTAACGGTAGTAATCTATATCTTAGATATAACACTCACTTTATTTTAGTTAGACAATTAGTTTCCTGAAATATATGGCTATGATAACTAATTAATTTTAGAAATTATCTAAAATTAAGAAATTTAGGATAATCAAATTTTAGAAAATTATTCTAAAACTGTATTAAGGAAATTTACATTTCTTTTGAAAAAAAAATTTGAAAATTAAAAATTTAAAAATTAAATTATATCTTTTCTTTTCTTTTCTTCTATTTTATTTTCTGGAAAATATTATTTTCTAGAAAATAAAAGAAATAAATTTTTCGTGTTACAGTTTTCCTGTCTGTTTGTCATTCTTATTATTTATTTTCGAAAAAATGGAAATGAGGAAAGAGTATTTTTTTTTCTGAGTTGTCAAATTTTGGCTTAGGTTGTAATTTGGAAAGAATGCCATGTTAGAATTTTCTTAGGTCATGCTGGCTTTATTCGACAAGCTATCAAATAAATTTTTCCTTAGCCAGACATTTGAATATTCTATTAAGAAAGGATGTTCCTTTTGTTTTTGATGATAAATGCATAACATTTAAAAACAAAAAACAAAAGGAACTATTGCACCCATTATGACATCACCTGATTGGAATTTACTTTTTGAATTTATATATGATGTGTGTAATGATGCAGTAAGAACCATACCACTAATGAAAAGGGATTACTAGTCGTTGTATATGATGATAGATTCATATCATATCTAGTTTCATCTAAAACAATAGCATACACTAATCACTCTGCTCTGAAATATATGTTCAATAAAACTGAAGCTAAACCATGATTGATTAAGTTGAGTTTTATTGTTACAAGAATTTGATATAGAAATAAGGGAAAAGAAAAGGGGATGAATATCTAGAAAGCAAACCACGTATTTAGTAAATAAAATGTGAATAATCCTAAAATTAATTCCAGCTGCCTTCTGATTTCTTTGTCTTTTTCCTCCATGCTACAAGATTCTCTCGGGTTTCAAGCTATAGTTGCCACGTATTTTAATTAATTAAAATATTTCATAATAATTTCTGAAAATAACTGAATAATAAATCGGTAAATTGATTTCTTCATCTCATTCCCCTTTTTACCCTTGTCACAATAAATCAATTCGAACCAAATCCCAAATAATAAATAGATAAATTCATTTCGTAACAAAATTTGGGAATTAATCAAATTAAATTGACTTATTGACATTAAAACCATATTTTTCGTAAAAAAGGGAAATAATAACAACTAGATGCAATTTTACTCCAATTTACGCAAAACTTCAATCATTTAATAGAAAAATGTGGGCAAAGCTTATGTGAATAACTCTATTATGTTAGAGTTATCACACCCCCAAACTTAAACCATTGCTCGTCCTGAGCAATGCTGCAGCAAAGCAAAGACAAAATAATGAAATGTGTACATCCACTAGAGAATTTGGCTCAGCAATTTTAGCTAAACTTGGGACCAGTGATTTCAGAGAGAAAAGTTTTTAAAATTCAAGCAAGCATCATGTTCCATCTTTTTTTAAATAGCAAAATATTAACCAACCCAAGCTCACTGTGTGTGTTAAATAGCAAAATATTAACCAACCCAACCCAGTCTAGCCTACCAATTTCATTCATTCATGAATCAGCAATTGATAATCCTAAGATTCATTTTGCATTGTCAGAATTCAATTTATCATACCACTCTCCACTAATGTAGCAAACTCACTAACAAAGATCAAGGAGGTCTTACTTTGGTTGTAATGTTGGCTGGGGCTAAGGCATGATAAATATAGGTAAAAAGTAGGCTCGAACTCAGTCCCAATCTGCCTTGAACACACTTAATGCAAGTATTTTTCACATTTTCTCCTGTTGAGGATCTACCCTTTGCTCCAGCAAATAATTCATCATTTAGTCACATTTTTATAGGTATCCTCAATACTGAGCTTTGCTCTCTTTTTTTCTTCATTTCTTTTTTCACCACTGGGTTCAGAGAGTTTTACTCTCTTTTTTAAGTAAATACATAAACCCTCATCACCCATAACATTCTTAATTTCAAAATTTTACTGCCACCGTTCTAGGATGTTGCAGCATTTTGCTACAATATTCTTATGCTTATTTTTAGCAATTCTTTTCTTTTTCTTCTCTCCTTTTTTCGCACCCCCAAACTTATTTTCAAAAGTATTCTAAGCAGACTGAGATTAAATTTATAGGAGGCAAAGAAAGGATACATGCAAATATTTTGGAAAAAATGGCTAGTTGTTTAACATGGGTGTCAAGAAATAGGCTAAGCTCAACTTGGTTTACTAGGGAAAAATAATGCATTAAGGTTAGGCCAAAAAAAGCTCAAACGATTCAAGAATGTGCCTCAATCATTCCAGTGTTATTGAATTCACTATAATTTCGCCTCAAGAGGTACTATAAATGAATCTAAAAATTCTGTTTCTTCATGCCTAGCTAACTCTTTTTTATGAATAAAGAAATTGTCTAAGCCAAGACTATTGTGCAAAAGATGGGAGTACAAATAATTTTTACTTAGTGTCAACTAATATCTAAATATTTTCAAAACTTTTGGTACATGGCATACAAGAATTAGTTTTAGCCTTAAGATATCATCATCAATCAGGTTCCCAAGGTCTACCCTAATTCTGCTCAAGCTAGTTTTTCTAATGAAACACATTCAATTGCTACCGCATTCATGCTAACAGATCTTTATGCTAAAGCCATTCATTCATTGAAACATATTCAGATGTTAACTCATTCATACCAGAATGCTACAACATAATTCTAGTCAGTTCTCAACACAATTTTAGCAGAACAGAGAGATGTCATTATAAGTTCAGTTAAGGGACAAGGAATTCAGATTTTAGCTAAGGGACACCCTCCCCCAAACTTAAGGAGAAGAAATGTCCCCATTGCGCAAAATAAACACTAGCACAAACAAGCAGTAAGAGAATTCAAACAGCAAAGGCAAGAAAAGAAAACAAATTGTTCAGGCTTGCTCGGCAGGTTAATTAAACAGTACAAATAGGGCAACCAAAAGTAATGAGTTTAGAGAGAAGAACCACTCCCAATGTGTTGGGAGTGCCTCAAATATTAATGTCATCCTCGTCCATGGTGTGTGGGTCTTCAGGCAAAAGTTGTTACGGAAAAGTTGGCTAGGGTGCGCCAGACTGTTGGCGTTGCCGCGGCAATGATCTGAAGTGTGCAGCATCACAGTTTCTGGCATACTGCTAGTACAACTGCTATTACTTGTACAGTTGGGACATAGTCATTGTCGGAGCATCCACTTGTGGCTCTGCTGGAGCATCTGCTGTGGCCGAGAACGGAGTGAGCGGAGTCTGGGTGGAAGGTGTTTGGGACCTTTGGAGGTTATGGCGATCCAGTGGGGAGGATCCTGCTCAGGTCGTATGCAGAGATAGTCCCCTATGGATAAAATCGGTGTCCTTCATGGCCACCATCACTCCAGCGGCCCTGCACAATAAACAAATCAAAGTGGGGAAAAATATTTCCCCACTCTTCTTATTAGCGCATGCACGTATTTGTTCACAAACTAATTTTCCCACATTGATAGGACGACCTTTTACAATGCAGGCCATCAAGACAATTCGTTCCACATTTAACGAAGAAGTGTGCCCTGTGGGCATCAAAGAGTGTCTGATGAAATAGAACCAGACTTTGGCTTCTGGTGTTAGGAATTCTCGGCGGCAGGTCTTGTTCCCTTATTTGGAACAAGACCATTGTGTTCTTGGGACTGTTACCTCTTGTAACAGCTTGTCACAAGTTTCTTCTGTGAGGTTGGAGAGATAGGAAAAGAAGTCATCGGTGTCATCCTGGTAGTTGGTCAAATCGAATAGTTTGTTTATTGCTCTAGGCTTTAGTGAGACATGTCGTTCCCTTACAAACACCGAATACACGTTGTTCGGTCATAAGTTGGCATAAAATTCTCGGACAATCAAGGGGTCCGGTTCTGCGCGTTGGGAGCATAACTTTTCCCATCCTAAGATATGTATTGCGTCACAGCATTCGGTTGGAAGGGGATAAGGTGACTCCCCGTCTAGAATAAACCCAAGGTCGGATAAGTACTGCTTCTCTGCATATAGTTCCTGGAAGCGTAGCTCAGCGTCCATGGAAGCAAAATGCTCCTTAGTGCATTTCTGGACGACTTGTTTAATGCGAGGCATCTGGAAAAATAAATGTTAGTCGATACCTAGTTCGCCAAACACACCATAGATTTTAGTGGCTAAAAATAATAAGTACAATAAGCATGACCGATATGAAAATTTTCATTTATCCGAGGCCGCTTAACACAACAGAGGAAGACAGTAGAATAATATATCCGCTCTGAAAGAGAAAACCCCCATTTTGAACAGAAATTTCATACTGGAAAACATATTTCAAAACAACATAGCAAGAAAGTAAAGAAATATATCTGCTTGGAAAGAGAAACCCTATTTTCCGAACAGAAATTTCATACCCAAAAGCAGAAAACAACATAGCAATATATCTATTCTGAAAGAAAAACCCCATGTTTTCGAATAGATATTTCATTCCTGAGAGACTTTTTCAAAACATAAGCACAGAAATATTGGATGTAACCCTAGTTTTTCAAAGAAACTTTTAAATCAAATTCTTTCAATACTCCCGCCAAAGCACATTCTAGAAACAAGCTTCAGTTTTTCTACGAAATGCAGTTTCTACAAAAAGAAAACACATACCTCTGGTCCTTATGGTTTCTTGAAATTGTTGCTCTGAAATTTTTTTGCTGTGTGTATCTTCTTGTTCTCGGGAGTTGTAGGAAGATAGACGGGTTTGAGAAACAGTGGGAGTTATTTGAAAGAGAAGAATATAACCGCGGCAGTTTGTTTAAAAAAATTCTAACTCCCAGATTCACAAAGATGTTTGCAAGTGAATGTGCGTCTTTGTCTCTTCAGTTTCCCTAGTCGGTTTGTATCTCTATCTATGTTAAAACTAAAAAAAGATAATGAATACTTACTTGTCCCGATGTGTTGTCTGTTGGGAAAATCGGGTAATTTTCCCACTAGCACAACTAGTGAAATGAATCAGTTCCGAAGAAATGAACTGAACAGAACACTATTAAAATACCCGACAAATAATATTGAATACTATAAGAAAGAAAAAACTTTGATAACGGAGTTCAGCTAAAATTAGCTTAATCTCCGAATACCGCTCAAATGGCCTACTTATATATATAAGAGAAAATATACAAACGAAGAAGAGAAGAGGATGGGATGATTTTCAAAGGAGGAGGAGGGGGTTATTTATAACCCCCAACTCCTTTCCCCTTTTCTATTCTAACCGATGTGGGATTTGAAAGAGAAGCCAAAAAGTCAACAAATCTCCACCTTGGCTTAATTTCAAGTCCCACCAAATACAAATTTTCTCCACAAAAATAAACAAATAAAAATAGTCTTCGCGGTACTTCCAATTTGGCGCCATGAGACGCCAACTCAAATATGCAAAATATTAACCAAGTTCAAACAATGTTCAAACTTGGTCCTTGTAACCACCTTGGTTAGCATGTCTGCAGGATTCTCCGTAGTATGAATCTTCAGGAGTAGTATCTCCTCTTCTTCGAGAATTTCCCGCACAAATTGATAGCGAACGTCAATGTGCTTCGTCCGTGCATGAAAGACTTGATTCTTTGCTAAATGAATAGCACCCTGACTATCAGAATATACCTCAAGTTGTTTCTGACCAACTCCCAAGTCTTCAAGCAACCCGTGAAGCCAAATTGCTTCCTTCACAGCCTCTGTAACCGCCATATACTCTGCCTCTGTTGTAGACAAAGCCACTGTTGACTGCAAGGTAGACTTCCAGCTAACTGGCGCTTTTGCTAAAGTGAACAAATAGCCAGTTGTAGACCGTCGCTTATCCAAATCTCCCGCATAATCAGAATCACAATATCCAACTATGCCTTGACCAAGTGATTCATCCCGCTCGAATGTCAATCCAACATCAGCGGTACTTTTGAGGTACCTAAGAATCCATTTCACAGCTAGCCAATGACCCTTGCCAGGATCATGCATGTACCTGCTAACAACACTAACAGCTTGTGAAATATCTGGTCTCGTACACACCATTGCATACATCAAGCTTCCAACTGCATTTGCATACGGGACTTTTGCCATGTACTTTCGTTCTTCATCAGTTGACGGAGATAAACGGTTACTCAATTTCAAATGAGGAGCAAGTGGGGTACTTACAGTTTTTGTATCTTCATGCATACCAAAATGTTGTAAGATCTTCTGTAAATACTGCTTCTGTGACAGCCAAAGTTTGCCCCTCTCTCTGTCCCTGCTTATCTCCATGCCGAGAATCTTCTTGGCTTCTCCCAAATCCTTCATCTCGAACTCTCTACTTAATTGAGCCTTCAATTTGTCAATTTGAACTTGGCTCTTTGCTGCAATCAACATATCATCAACATATAAGAGTAAGTAGATGTAGGAACCGTCTTGAAGTCTGCGCAAATACACACAATGATCGTATTTGCTCCTCTTGTACTTCTGACCATTCATGAACTTATCGAATCGTTTGTACCACTGTCTAGGAGATTGTTTCAGTCCATACAACGATTTGCTAAGTTTACAAACCCAATCTTCTTTTCCAACAACCCTGTATCCATCTGGCTGAGTCATATAGATTTCCTCCTTCAAATCGCCGTGTAGGAACGCGGTCTTTACATCAAGTTGAGCTAGCTCCAAATTCAACTGTGCTACCAAGGCCAACAAAATTCTAATAGAGGAATGTTTAACAACTGGAGAAAATACCTCATTATAATCAATTCCCTCCCTTTGAGCATAGCCTTTAGCCACCAACCTTGCCTTGTAGCGGACGTCTTCTTTGTTAGGAAATCCTTCTTTCTTTGCAAATACCCATTTGCACCCAATTGCCTTCCTGCCTTTCGGTAGTTGTGTCAGCTTCCACGTTCTATTCCTCTTGAGAGAGTGCATTTCTTCTTCCATTGCACCTGCCCAACTTCCATTTTCTGAACTTAGAATGGCTTCCCGGTAGGTGGATGGAATATCATCAACAACTGGAAGTGCATAAGCTACCATATCAGTGAAACGAGCTGGCTTCTGAATTTCTCGTCTCTGCCTTCTTATTGCAATTGGCGTCGATTGCTGTTGAGGTTCTTGGGTAGGAACCTCTTCCTCATCTGACTCTTCTTCTGTCATAGTAGAGTCACTGGTGGTGCTTCGTGCTGGGATCACCACTGTCTGCTTGAACTCCACCTGCTTCGGAGCACACTCCACCTCCTGCGGAGTACTATCAATTCCTTCTGGATTTACCTTGTTTAACAAGGTAGATTCATCAAAGGTAACATCCCTGCTAATAATCGTCTTCTTTCCCTCAAGACACCATAGACGATATCCCTTCACACCAGGATTGAAGCACATGAATAGAGCCTTCTTTGCCCGTGGATCCAACTTTGATTCAATCACATGATAATATGCAATAGAACCAAAAACATGTAAAGAATCATAATCAGTTGCAGGTTTTCCGGACCATACCTCTAATGGAGTTTTTCTATTTATAGCAGATGATGGAAAACGATTGACGAGATGTTGAGCGTACGTTATAGCCTCAGCCCAAAATTTTCTGTCTAACCCAGCATTAGACAACATACAACGAACTTTCTCCACAAGTGTCCTGTTCATACGCTCCGACACTCCATTCTGTTGTGGTGTTTTTCTGATAGTGAAGTGTCGAACTATGCCACAGTCTTGGCATACCTTCAGGAATGGATCACTCTTGTATTCTCCTCCATTGTCTGTTCGGAGAACTTTGATCTTCCTTCCTGTCTGATTTTCAACTTGAGCTTTCCACTTAAGGAAAATTCCAAGCACTTCATCTTTATTCTTCATAGTAAACACCCAAACTCTCCTGGAAAAATCATCAACAAAAGTGACAAAATAATGCCTACCTCCGATGGACGGAGTCTTGGCAGGTCCCCACACATCCGAATGCACATAATCCAAAATACCTTTGGTACTATGAATTGCAGTGCCAAACTTCACTCTTCGTTGTTTTCCTAGGACACAATGCTCACAAAATTCAAGTTTGCAGGTTTTCGTACCTTTTAACAATCCCTGCTTGGTAAGAATTTGCAAGGACTTTTCACCAGCATGTCCCAATCGCATATGCCACAGCTTCGTTGCCTCAGCATCCTTCTTAGTGCTCGAAGTTGCTACTGCTGCTACTGTCCCCACTACTGTACTACCTTGGTAGTAATACAGATTATTCTTTCTCACACCTTTCAAGATTACTAGTGCTCCTGAAGTTGCTTTAAGAATTCCATCTCGCATCGTCACAACTAGGCCTTTAGATTCTAAAGCCCCCAATGAGATGAGATGCTTCTTCAACTTTGGCACGTATCGCACATCCCGCAGAATTCTGGTGGATCCATCATGATTCCTCAGCTTGATTGAACCTATCCCGGTTGTTTTACATGAATTATCATTACCCATGTAAACAACCCCACCATTGAGTTCCTGAAATTCAAAGAACCATTCCCGAATGGGACACATATGATAGGTACAACCTGAATCTAATATCCACTCATCTGGGCTCGATGATGTTGAAGGCGAGACAGTCAAAGAGATATCTGATTCAGCATCACCTTTGCATTCTGCAACATTTGCATCTTGTGGAGATTTCCCTTTCTTCTTCAGCTTTGGACAGTCTTTCTTCCAGTGGCCTTTCTCATGACAGAAAGCACACTCATCTTTGGCAATGGATTGGCCTTTGGACTTGGACCTTCCTCTTCTCCCGTATGACTGGCTTTGCTGACGACCTCTTGCCACCAATACTTCTTCTGATGCCGATGTTTTGATTTTCATCTTATCCTGCTTTCTCAATTCATGACTATACAAAGCAGAACAAATAGCATCTAACGACACATTTTCTTTCCCGTGAAGTAACGTAATTTCCAAATGTTCAAATTCGTCGGGAAGAGATGATAATAACATCAAAGCCAGATCCTCATCCTCAAATTTCACATCTAAATTTAACAGGTCTGCTACTAATTGATTAAACATAGTAATGTGTTCATTCATAGTAGTACCTGATTGGTAATCAAATCGGAACAATCTTTTCTTCATAAGGAGCTTGTTCTGACCACTCTTTTTCAGAAACTTGTCCTCCAATGCCTTCCACAGTTTGTGTGCAGAAGTCTCATTTTTAAAAGCATATTTCTGCTCTCTGGATAGGCAGGATCGAATTGTTCCACATGCCAATCGATTAATAATGCTCCAATCTTTATCTTCTACCTCGTCTGGTTTCCTTTCTTCGACAGCAACATCAAGACCCTGCTGGAAAAGAGAGTCCAAGACCTCTCCTTGCCACATGCCAAAATGGCCAGTACCATCAAATATTTCAACTGCCAATTTCAAATTGGGCTGCGGGAACCTCGACCATGATGACGAGGAACCTGCTGTCCCTGACGGAATCTTTGCCATTACAGACCCAAAATATAATATTCAATATTATAACACACCAACAGCCCAAGGATGAACCTTTGGCTCTGATACCACTTGTTGGGAAAATCGGGTAATTTTCCCACTAGCACAACTAGTGAAATGAATCAGTTCCGAAGAAATGAACTGAACAGAACACTATTAAAATACCCGACAAATAATATTGAATACTATAAGAAAGAAAAAACTTTGATAACGGAGTTCAGCTAAAATTAGCTTAATCTCCGAATACCGCTCAAATGGCCTACTTTTATATATAAGAGAAAATATACAAAAGAAGAAGAGAAGAGGATGGGATGATTTTCAAAGGAGGAGGAGGGGGTTATTTATAACCCCCAACTCCCTTCCCCTTTTCTATTCTAACCGATGTGGGATTTGAAAGAGAAGCCAAAAAGTCAACATTGTCCATCTCGGAAACGTCCTGTCACATTGAAAAGTTCCTTTATTCCTGACAAGATTGCCTTCCCAAGATTTGACTCTGCCCGAGAGTCATAATGGCAGTTTGACTTTTCCACCTGCCCAATCTGCCTCATAAATGCTTTATCCACTGATTTTTGGTACTCAAAAATACATACAGAGCTGTGTAAGTAATACACCTAGTACCCCAATTCGAAACATAGAAATAGGAAACGAAAAACAACAAACAATAAAGAAAGAACATCGGTCAGAAATCCCCGACATTGCTAAAAACAAACTGATGGAAATAAAAACAGAAGTAAAAAAAAAAAGGAAAGTGTTCACTTGGAATTTTGCACTCGTGTTGGGTCTACTTAATCATTCGGCAGTGACCAATGATAGAGGTGCAAAATTTTGCTCGAGATCAGCGTCCCTGTAAAGTTTCAATCTGTGCCCGTTAACCTTGAATTTGACACCATTTTTGCCTGCGACCAAGACCACTCCATATGGATATATCTGTTCAATTGTGAATGGCTCTGTCCATCTCGATTTTAATTTTCCCAGAAATAATTTCAACCTTGAATTAAATATTAGATCTTGTTGTCCAATTTCAAAGTTTCTTGCTTGGATGTGTTTGTCATGCCATCTCTTAGTTTTTCCCTTGTATAATTTGGCATTTTCGTAAGAAAATAGTCCCAGTTCATCCAATTCTAAAAGCTGCAGCATTCTCTTGTCTCTGGTAGCGTTCATGTCCAGATTGGGTTGCTGCAGTGCCTAGTATGCCTTATTCTCTAATTCCACTGGTAGATGGCAGGCTTTCCTGAAAACAAGTCAATAAGGAGACATTCCAATTGAGGTCTTGAAAGTTGTTCTATAAGCCCATAGAGCATCATCTAACCTTTTTGACCAATCTTTTCTGCTAGGGTTAACCACCTTTCAAGTATAGCTTTAATGATCTGATTGGACAATTCCACTTGCCCGTTGGTTTGAGGATGATAGGGTAGAGCAATTTTGTGACGAACATTATATTTGGCTAACATAATACTTAGCCACTTGCTAACAAAGTGAGATCCTTCATCACTAATAATTGCTCTTGGAGTTCCAAATCGTGTGAAAATATTTTTCCTTAGGAAGTTCATCACTACTTTGGAGTCATTGGTGGGAGCTTCCACCCACTTTGATACATAGTCCACTGCCATTAAGATGGATGATTTTTCGAAAGAAGGGGGGAAAGGTCCCATGACGTCAATACCCCATACATCAAAAAGTTCAACTTCCAAAATATTAGTAAGGGGCATTTCTTTTCTTCGTGAGATGTTTCCTACCCTTTGGCAGCGGTCACATTTTGCCACAAACTCATAGCAATCCTTAAATAATGAAGGCCAAAAGAAACAAGATCGTAGTACCTTTGCTGTAGTTCTTGACCCTCCAAAATGTCCTCCACAAGGTGAGTTGTGACATTGAAACATGATGTCCTCAATTTCATCATCATTTACACACCTTCGAATCATTTGGTTTGCACATTGTTTGAACAAAAAGGGTTCCTCCCAAAAATAACTTTTTACATCATGGAGGAACTTCTTCCTTTCTTGAACGAGAAATCAGGCGTCATTTCACCACTGGCCAAATAATTTTCAAAATCAGCATACCATGGCACTTTCATATTTACCTGAATTTCCAGCAGTTGTTCATCTGGAAAATGTTCATTAATGGGGATTTAAAATCCCTCTTGTTGCTCCAACGGAGATAGATGGTCGGCTACTTGATTCTCCACTCCTCTCTTGTCCTTCATTTCCACATCAAATTCTTGTAGGAGTAGAATCCATCTAATGAGCCTTGGTTTTGAGTCCTTTGAAATTAAATATTTGATGGCGGAATGATCAGTGTAGACTATCACTTTCGTGCCCACCAAATAGGACCTGAATTTATCAAAGGCAAATACAACAGCAGGCAACTCTTTTTTAGTAACAGTGTAATTTACCTGCTCCTCAGTGAGTGTCTTGCTGGTGTAATAGATGGAATGAAACATTTTATTTCGCCGCTACCCCAAAACTGCACCAATTGCATAGTCACTAGCATCACACATTAGCTCAAATGGCAAACTCCAGTCCGGTGCTATGATAATGGGGGCTGAGATTAGCTTCTGCTTTAGCTCCTCGAATGCTGCGGCACAGGCTGCATCAAAAGAAAACACATTATCTTTTTCTAACAACATACATAAGGGCTTGGATACCTTTGAAAAGTCTTTGATGAATCTTCTATAGAAGCCCGCATGTCCTAGAAAACTTCTAATGTGCTTCACGGTCGTAGGGGTCGATAATTTCTCAATCACCTCTATCTTTGCTCGGTGTACTTCAATGCCTTTCTTCGAGATCCGATGACCCAATACAATGCCTTCTCGAACCATGAAATGACACTTCTCCTAGTTGAGGACTAAGTTAGTGTCCTCGCAGCGTTTAAGCACTTTGGCCAAATTCTCTAAACATTAATCAAAAGAATCCCAAAATATGGAGAAGTCATCCATGAAAACTTCTAAGTACTGCTCCACTATATCTGTGAAAATGGCCATCATACAGTGTTGGAACGTTGCTGGAGCATTGCACAGTCTGAATGGCATTCTTCTGAATGCAAATGTACCATAGGGACAAGTGAATGTTGTTTTGTCCTGGTCCCCTAGTGCTACAACAATCTGGTTGTAACCAGAATAACCATCCAGAAAGCAGTAATAATCACGTCCAGCCAACCTATCCAACATTTGATCAATGAAGGTAGTGGAAAGTGGTCTTTCCTTGTGGCTTTGTTGAGCTTTCTATAGTCAATGGAAATTCTCCATCCCGTGACAGTTCCGATGGGAATTAATTCATTGTCTTCATTCTTCACCACTGTAATTTCCCCTTTCTTGGTCACACACTGTACAGGACTTACCCAAGAACTGTCAGAGATTGGATAAATTATGCCAAAATCCAACCACTTGATGATTTGCTCCTTTACCTCTTCATTCGTAATGGGGTTTAATCTTCTGTGCCCTTCAATTGAATTTTTGGAATTTTCTTCCAAAATAATTTTATGCATGCATAAGGTTGGACTTATACCTTTTATGTCAACTATGGTCCAGCCCATAGCTCTCTTAGGCTGCTTCAGAACTCCAAGCAATTTTTCTTCTTGTTCAGCATTCAGTAGTGCTGAAATAATCACAGGCAGAGTTGAATCTGCTCCCAGAAATCCGTACTTCAAATGTTGTGGCAATGATTTCAGTTCCAGCTTAGGTGGTTCTTCCATAGAAGGTTTTGTTACTTTGAATTCCCGAGAAGACAAGTCCAAAGATTCAAATAGAGCTGTAAATTTGAAACCCTGAGAATTTGCTTCTAACCAAGCTGAATATTCTTCTTCCTCCTCATTGCCATCATCATGCAACATCTCCTCCGTTAACACTCTCTCCAGTGCATCATCTCCATATTTCTTCTGCTCTTCATCTTTCTCCGTCAAGAAATATATATATAAAAAACACTAACTATAAGCAAATATATATATATTCTATATATATATATAATATATATATATATATATAAATATAACCATAAGTAAATATATACATATGTATATGTATAATTATATATAAAAACATTAAACAAATATATACATATGCATAACTATATATATATATGAAACAATAAACATATATTTATACATATGTAAGTTTCCAATAAAACATACATATCTATAAAATAAAATCTTTATACACAATATTATACATATTTGTATAAAATATATATTATCTATCCAATAAGCTATGCAGTAAATATATAGATATAACAATTTAAAATTATATTTCATTTTTAAGAGCATTTAGTATATATATATATTTTTTACTGTTTTGCCTAATATATATATATATATATATATATATATATATATATATATATATATATATTTAATGATGAACAATATACAAGAAATATTATTTATCTCACTTTTAGTAGTTATTAATATTTGGTATTTTAATTAAAGTTATCATAATTATATGTATTTTTTTGTACCAACAACCATTACCACGAATACAAACATTATGTTTTTTTTTTCGGAGTTATAAAAACATTTTTTTTCGAGAAAATGAATATGTTAGACGACTTTTCAAGTTCAGATTTTTTTGTCTAACAGGTGGTTAAATGTTTCTTTTAAATAAATTTCCCAATGATTATGTATTTTACATTGATGATGTTTTCTATATCCATCATAACGGATGATTATCGAGATCTAATTTCCATAACAAATGATTTCATCTAGTAACTTAAAAATAATAAAACACAAATTAAAGTTTAATAAGAATTGACATTAAAAATAACATACCTATTTATTTTGGAGTTCAAGTTCAAACAATAATTTGTAAAACTTCATGCTCATAACGTGTTATAAAATTATAAATAACAAAAGAATTTTACAAAAGATCAAATGAGATAGAAATCAATGAAAATAAGAAGAGAGAGTTGTTATTTATATATTTCTCATATGATTGGTCTATCTCCAAATATATATATGTAAGCCCCTATTTATAGGGATGAAGTAAGGGACATATATATACATATAATATACATATACAAATGTGTAACTCCTAAACATTCACTGAGAATAGTACATTCACTGAGAATAGGAGGTTACTAGTGTTATTAGATATTATTGAAAAAGGGTTATGATAGTTGAAAGAAGTTGAATGAAAATATAAATATTTTTAAAAAAACATTTTAAAAAATGGTTAAAATGATGAAATTTGGCAAAACACGTCATGGTTCATTGCCATAAGGCAATGAGTTTTACTCCCCACAACCCAAAATGTCTGGATAAAAAAATCAGCTGAATTGGCAATTAAATTTTCAGATTAGAATAATTGGAACAACAGATGTAAACTGAATTTTTCGAATTTCAAACCTAAAACTCGACTCAAAGGAAAAAAAAATGCAAATAATTAAAAGAGCCCTAAAACTCGACTGAAATGAAATGAAAAGGATGCAAATAATTAAAACAAATAAAAAGATAAATTCTTATTTTTGATTAATCAATTATGTTTCCCCGACAATTGTGCTAAAATCATAGTGTGGTTTTAGAATTACACTATTGTCGTGTGAACGATATCCAAAATTAATTCCATTTATTCGATGAGCAATATAAAATGTTCACTGAGTCATTTCAATAATAAAACTAATCTAAATCAATAAATACGAATCAAAAATAAATAAAAAAAATGAAAATTTTTAATAGCTAGATCGTAGAAATTGAAATTTGAAAAAACTTTGGTCGGGATTATTCAATTCATGTTCGTCATCGTTCCTAAATTAATTTTCTAAATTAAAAACCAATTCTTTAATTTAATTTCAACAAAACAGTCAAAATTTCTATTACCTACAAACAAAGTCTTTAAAATTTGATTAAATAACAAAAATATATTAAAGACAAGCGTGAAATAGTCAATTCAAATTTAACCTGAACTCCTTCATAAAATTAAAACAATTTGTGAAGTAACTAAATTGTCTAACAAATATATATATATATATATATATATATATATATATATATATATGATAATGAACAATATAGAAGAAATATTATTTATGTCACTTTTAGTGTTTATTAATATTTAACATTTTAATTAAATTTATTATAATTATATGTATTTCTCTATACCAACAACCATTACCATGAATACAAACATTATTTTTTCTCGGATAACGAGTTATAACAACAATTTTTTCCAGAAAATGAATATGTTAGACGACTTTTCATGTATGGAATTTTTTCTCTGACATAACATGATTTGTTCATTTACGGATTATAATATCGTAATCTCGAATTTTCAGGAAAAACGACCATCTTCAGGTAGTCAAATTTTTCTTTTAAATAATTTTCCCAATAATTATGTATTTTACATTGATGATGTTTTTTGTATTCATCATAACGGATGATTATCAGGATCTAATTTTAATAACAAATGATTTCATCTAGTAACTTGAAAATAATAAAAGACAAATTAATGCTTAATAAGAATTGACATTAAAAATAACATACCTATTTATTTTGGAATTCAACTTCATGCTGATAACGGGTAGAACTTCATGATGATAACGTGTTATAAAACTATAAATAACAAAAGAAATTTATAAAAGATCAAATGAGATAGAAATAAATGAAAATAAGAAGAGAGAGCTGTTATTCATATCTTTCTCATATGATTCGTCTATCTCCAAATATAAATATGTAAGCTCCTATTTATAGGGATGATGTAAGAGACATATATATACATATAATATACATATACAAACGTGTAACTCCTAAACATTCAGTATGAATATGAGGTTACTAGTGTTATTAAATATTATTGAAAAAGGGTTTATGAGAGTTGAAAGAAGTTCAATGAAAATACAAATATATTTATAAAAGAAAAATTTAAAATAATGGTTAAAATGATGAAATTTGGCAAAACACGTCATGGTTCATCGCCATAAGACAATGCGTTTTACTCCTCACAACCCAAAATCTTTGGGTAAAAAAATCAGCTCAATTGGCAATTAAATTTTCGATTAGAATAATTGGAACAACAGATGTAAACTGAAATTTTCGAATTTCAAACCTAAAACTCGACTCAAACGAAACAAAAAATGCAAATAATTAAAAGGGCCCTAAAACTCGACTGAAATGAAATGAAAAGGATGCAAATAATTAAAACAATTAAAAAGACAAATTCTTATTTATGATTGATCAATTATGGTTTCTCCGACAATTGTGCTAAAATCTAGTGTGGTTTTAGAATTACGCTATCATTGTGTAATCGGTGTTCAAAATTAATTCAATTTATTCAATGAGCAATATAAAATGTTCAATGAGTCATTTCGATAATAAAACTAATATAAATCAATAAATACGAATAAAAAATAAATAAATAAAATGAAAATTTTTAATAGTTAGATCCTAGAAATTGAAATTTGAAAAAACTTTGGTCGGGATTATTCAATTCAAGTTCGTCATCGTTCCTAAATTAATTTTCCGAATTAAAAACCAATTCTTTAATTTAATTTCAACAAAACAGTCAAAATTTCTATCATCTACAAACCAAGTCATTAAAATTTGATTAAATAAAAAAACTATATTAAAGACAAGCCCCAAATAATCTATTCAAGGTTAACCTGAACTCCTTCATAAAATTAAAACAATTTGTGAAGTAACTAAATTGTCTAAAATTGAATTTAATTATAATGATAAAAACTCAACTGAATTGAAAAAAAAAAATTACCAAAAGAATCAAGTAAATCTTTTCAATATTCAATGAAGTAATAAAAATATTGAATTATTAAATTAATTAAATTCAAAATTTGAAAACACGTCTAGAATCCTATAATTTTGTGGCTTGTGAGCTCATAACTTGTCATGAAATCATCCCTAAACTCAATCAAGGCTTAAGTGACTATTATCACTTTCAGCTTGTTTTTTCTAGTAATGGCTCCTTTCAAAATCCTAAGGGTAGGAAATCTCTATTTTATAAAATCATTCTTAATTTTGTTTAAAGAATCCCAGTAAAATAATAATTTCTATCAAAAGAATAAAATAAAATAATAAAATAATATTTTAACTAAAATAGTATTTTTTGCTGGGGATCGCTAGTTCCAAAATCCTAAGGGTTGGAAATCTTTATTTTATAAAATCATTCTGAATTTTTTATTAATAATTTCTGAATTTATATTAATAAATGCATCTGTAAGCCTAATTATACTCAATTCTCGACTTTCTATACATATTACTAAAATAAATTTAAATTTATAATTATCAATATGATTAATAATAGAAAGCAAGCAGAAACCTAACACGGCCTAAAACATTGGGAAAAAGATGCATTTATTTCTCTATTCCATTTGAACACAACAACTCAAATATTACTATTAGCGCATAATACGAGTTTTATTTCAATTAAATATTACTACTGATGGTAAAATTGTATCTTCTATTATTTATAATTAATAATATATCCACTAATTGTCGTAAATAAATAACCACCAATACTTTTCTTTTCCAAATAATATATATAAATAGACATATTTATCAAATGTTATAGCATTAATTCAAGAAGAAAAAAAAAACATTATTCTTAGAGATATATTATACGAAAATTATGGCATTTTCATTAGTAAAATTGATTTTTCTAGTTTCTTTAAGTAGCTGCATTTTTGCATCTATGGCACAAAATAATGCTGGGGCTGGCGACCTCGTCCAAAAGATTTGCACCAAAGCAAGAAACCCTAATTTTTGTAATGATTTTTTCAAGGCTGATCACGGAGTATCATCTCTTCAAATTTTAGGACAAAAAGCATTTGACAACGCAAAAGCTAGTGTTACTAAAGCAAATAATATAATTTCTTCTCTTGTTAAGACTACAACAGATCCATCATTGAAAGAAAAGTACAATTCTTGTTTGGAGAATTATGGTGATGCCATTTCTAGCCTTGATGAAGCTAGAAATTCCTTTAATGATCCAAAAACTATGAATATTAAAGTCACTGCTGTCATGACTAATGTTGACACTTGTAATGACGGCATTGATGGAAAACCTGTTAACCTCAAGACTGAGAACGAACATGTTGACAACATTTGTAGCATTATTTTAGTTATTTCCAATCTTCTGTAATTTTATATATATATACACAGATAATTTTAATTATTTTGTTTGGCAGGGTGAGGATGGAGGAACATCATTGTAATAAGAGGTTGCAACAACAATCATGTTTTTTGCAGTTATTCATATTATCTATAAACAAACACACACACACACACACATATATATATAAACAAAGGAGCAATTAGGCATTCTTTATTTTTATTTCAGTTGATTTCACATAAAAATTAAATATTTTCCTTTCCAGTACATATTTTTCCGACATAGTAGGGTGTAATTTCTAAATGGATTAAGATTCCACCACTTGAGGTAAAAATCATGAGGATTGGTAGAAGAATGCCGTCCTTGTAATGTTTTAGTTTATATAAAGAAGAGGAAAGAATGAAATAAAAAAGACATTTTTTAAAAAAGGTATAATTATTTTATTAAAAAACATTTCACTAACGGTTGACTTCTAATCAAAATTATAAATATAAGTGATGATATTATTTAAAAATTTTAAAATTAGTTAAAAAGACGTTATTGTGATGGTAAGTATCCTTACTTTTGACTGAAAACTAATGAATTCGTGACGTAATAATGATGAAAATGGTTGCACATGTATTATAATACAAAAATTAAAAAATAGATAAAATCATAAAAAATATATAATTTAATAAATATAAATTTGGGATTTACCCATTAATATATATATATATATATATATATATATATATATATATATATATATATATTAAAGATTACATTTTCTCACATATGTAATTATTATAATTTTTAAGGTTTTTTTTTTATTTCAATTCTTTTTTAACCTCACAACTTTTCATATTTCAACAATCGTATAACCTTCCACTATATTTACTAGATCAAATTATTTGTTATGAAAATTAGATTCCGAGAATCATCTAGTTGTGATGTGTGTGGAAGACGCCATTGATGTAAAATATTCAATCATCGGAAAAATTATTTAAAAGAAAATATTGACCACCTGAAGTTGATTATTTTTCTAGAAAATACGAGATTACAAGATTATAATTCGTTAATGAATAAATTATGTCATGATAAAAAATATTTGGACTTGAAAAGTCATCTAATATGCTAAGAAAATGTTGCTATATTTTCTGATCCCAGAAGAGATCATGTTTGTATTCATGGTAATGGTTTTCGATATGAAAAGATACATATGATCGAGATAAATTATATCTAAGTATCACATAATATTAATAACCACAGGAAGTGGGACAAATAATAATGTATAAATTTGTTGATAAAATTATTATTTCTTATATATTGTTCATTATCCGTATAAATTATACATATGCACCTGCTATATAACAATAAAATATATGAACAATATATATTTTTGCTATGTATATACTGTTATTTGTGTATTGTGCTAATTTCATACTATTAAATAATTGTGTGTACACTATTCATTATATATATATGTATATATAATGTTATGTGATTTACGTTTGTAATTTAAACATATTGTGTAACATATATATATATATATTATATATATATAATATATTTAATTACTAAATATATACTAAATATTCTTAAAATATCAAATATAACACATATTATATTTATTAGAAATATAATATGTATAATGCATATAATTATTATATATATATATATATTGTTGTTGGATTGCATTGCTTTTAGTTTCTGGAAATATATATACACTTGTACAGTGCATATATAGTTTATCGCCTGGAGATACATATATACTTGTTTACTGCTACATATATTGCTATATATATTAATTCATAGAATTAATATAAATTGCTTATATTGCACTATTATATATATATATATATATATATATATATAATATATTATTATAATAAAGTGTATATGTTGGTAGTTAGTCTTAAAGCACTAATGAATAATTATTATATTAATTTGATCTAGATTTTGAATTCGTGACCTATAAGTTTCAAAAGAAAAAATTGCACCACTACACCACTCAAATAAGATGTGTGTAATTATATTACATAAATGTTATTTAACTCAAATTTTGTTGTTATCATTATTATTATTTCTTAGGTTACTTATATCTTATTATATTTTCTTTAATTATAATATTTTTTTAATTGCTTGAAAAATATGGATGAAGATATATGTCTTGCCGATAGTGCAACTAGTCACACTATTCTTAAAAATAAAAATTATTTTATTGCAATCAAGATGAATGATGCATATGTTACTATAATTTCGAGTAGTACAAAAAATAATTGAAAGCTCCGGAAGAACTATTATAATGTTACCCAATGGAACAAAATTGAATATGTTTTGTTCGGGATTGTACTACACAAGAATAAATGCAATTGAAATACATTCAATAAACTAAAAGTTTTTTTATTCAAAAACATTCACTACTTGGCATGACTGATTGGGGCATCCCGATTCAAGCATGATGCGAAATATTATTGAAAATTTGAATGGACACTCATTGAAAAATTTGAATATTTTTCAATCGAAAGAATTTTCTTGTGCTGTTTGTTCTCAAGGGAAATTGATTATTAAGTCATCACCAACTAAAGTTACAATTGAATCTCCAACATTTTTAGAAAGAATTCAAGGTGACATGTGGACCAATTCACCCATCATGTGAACCATATCAATATTTTATGGTTCTAATAGACGCATCTAGTAGATAGTCTCATGTTAGCTTACAATTAACTCACAACCTAGCGTTTGCAAGATTGTTGCTCAAATTATTAAATTACGAGCACAATTTCTAAATTATACAATTCAAAAAAATAAGTCTGGATAATGTTAGTGAGTTCTCATCTCAAGCTTTCAATGATTATTGTAAGTCTATTAATGTAAGTGTTGGACATCCTGTAGCTCATGTTCATACACATAATAGGTTAGCTGAATCTTTTATTAAAAGACTTCAATTGATAGATAGACCTATACTTTTGATAACTAAATTACGCATTTCGGCATGAGGTCATGCAGTTTTGCATGTAGCAGCACTTGTATGTGCTAGACCAACAAATTATCATAAATATTTCCCATTGCAATTAGCTTATGGTCAGGAGTCAAATATTTTCCATTTTAGAATTTTTGAATGTTCGTTATATGTTTCTGTTGTTCCACCACAACGCACAAAAATGGTTCCTAAAAAAAGATTGAGAATATATGTTAGTTTTGATTCTCCTTCCACAATTTGCCGATTATCATTTTTTATGAATCAATGTTCCTAGGATTAGGGGGAGAAAAAGAAAAATAACTTGATAAAAATATTACGTGGAATACTTTGCAACATCTTGATACTCGTACAAATCAATGTGAACTTGAAGTTCAAAAGATAATAAATTTGCAACGTATAGCAAATCAACTGTCAGATGCAATTACCGACCTAAATAGAGTGACTAAGTCACGTATACCTGCTGAAAATGCTCATATACGGATGATGTCCGAAATGGACAATCTATAAATGAAATAGAAAATCAATCTATAACATGTTAGAAGCGTGGTAGATCAATTGGTTCAAAATATAAAAATCCCAGTAAAAAAAGAAAGCAAATGTTAATAATGAACCCGAGTTTCATACTGTAGAAGAGTCAAGAGACATAATAAATAAAATAACTTCAGAAGAAGTTTTGGTACCTAAAGATATTGAAAATATCGAAAAAATTAGATAATAATGAGATCTCAATAAATTATGTTTTAATAGGGAAACAATTAACCAAGAAGAAATAACTATCGATAGTGCTTTTGAATATAATATAACATCAACTATTATAAATGAAAATGATTATAATGAGCCTACATCCATTGATGAATGTCGATCTAGAAGTGATTGGCTAAAATGGAAAGATGCAATTCAAGCAGAATTAAACTCACTTGCAAAACTTGAAATTTTTTACCCATAGCTCGGACACTTGAAGATGTCATACATGTAAGGTACAAATGGGTATTTCTATGGAAAAGAAATGAGAAATATAAAGTTGTGAAATATAAAGTACGTCTTATTGCAAAAGCTTTTTCTAAAACACCAGAAATTGACTATGAGGTCACTTGTTTTCCAATAGTGGATGTAATTAAATTTCGTTATCTCCTTAGTCTCGCAGCTAATGAGAAACTTGATATGCTTCTTATGGATGTAGTTACAACCTATTTATATTGTTCACTTGATAGTGATATCTATATGAAAATCTCTAAAACGTTTAAAATGCCTGAAGCATATAAATCAGATTCTCGAGAATGTAGTACAATCGTCTTAGTGAAAATTTATTGAAAGAAGGTTATCAAAATAACCAAATTTATCCGTGTGTGTTTATTAAGAAAGAAAAATCAGGGTTTGTTATAGTTGTTGTATATGCTGATGATTTAAATATTATTGGAACCCCTAAAGAAATTTTAAAAGTAGTAGATCCTTTGAAGAATGAATTTGAGATGAAAGATCTTAGAAAAATAAAATTTTGTCTCGACCTACAGATCGAGCATTCAAAAGATGAAACTGGAATATTTGTTCATCAATTAAATTATGTTAAACAGGTCCTTAAAAGATTCAACATAGACAAGGCACATCCATGGAATACCCCAATGGTTGTTCGATCACTTGATGTGAAAAAGGACAATTCAAACCCGTGAGGATAATGAAGAAGTTCTTGGTCCTAAAGTACCATATCTTAGTACAATAGGTGCACCAATGCATCTTGCTAATAATACAAGACCTGATATAGCTTTTGTTATTAATTTATTTGCAAAGGTTTAGTTCATGTCAAATTAGAAGATATTGGAATGAAATTAAACATGTTTTTCGATACCTTCAAGGTACAATTGATATGGGATTATTATATCCATCTAGTTCTACACCACAACTTGTTGGTTATGCTGATGTTGGTCACTTGTCCGATCAACAAAACTAGATCTCTGACAGAAATTGTTTTTTACATGTGAAAAAGCTGTTGTTTCATGGCGTTCTACAAAGTAAACATTAGTTTCTCCTTCTTCAAATTATGCAGAAATTATAGCAATCCATGAAGCAAGTCGTGAATGTAATTAGTTAAGATCCATGTCTCAACACATCCGAGAGACATGTGTTTAATCTTTAGGCAAAGAACTTCCAACAAAATTTCTGAAGATAACACTGCATGTATAGCTCAATTACGGGTAGGATATATCAAACAAGATTGCACAATGTATATTTTACCAAAATTTTCCTTTACGCATGATCTTCAGAAATATGGTGATATGGGTATACAACAGATTTGTTCAGGTGATAATTTGGTAGACTTGATTACAAAAGCATTATCAACTTCAACATTTGAAAGACTGGTCCACAACATTAGAATGTGCCTGTATAAAGATATTATGTAATGATCAGGGGAGTGTACAAGGAATGATGTACTTTTTTTTCCTTCAATAGGGTTTTTTCTCACTAGGTTTTTTTCTAGTAAGGTTTTAATGAGACATATTTCTTGTACAATGGACATCCAAAGGGGGAGTTTTATAAATTTTACTATTGTTTTGTATATCCATATAACCTCCCACTACCTCCACTATCTTCATATAACATCCACTGCCTTCATATAACCTCCACTACCATCATATAACTTCCACTACTTCCATATACCCTCCATGAATTATGTTTGTAACATCTTTAGTATAATGGAGAGTTATGTATATAGTTATATATGTATGTATGTGGGTATATAAGTTACATATGATTCATCTCTATAAATAGGGGTTAGTTTGTATGTTTCGATAGATTTCAAATATACAAGAAAAGAAAGGATGCTCTCTTTCCTTTTATCTTTATATTATATTTCTTACTAATTTGCTTTTGTTAGTAATTGTTTTATAATAATTTTATATTTTTTTAATTTTTCTTATTTTCTTTTTCTTTTCTATATGATCTTCATTTTTTTTAGCATTACTAATTTTATTTTATCTAATTTTTTAATAAATTTTATAAATTTACTTTGAATTAATTTTAAATTTATTTCAAGATTGAGTACTTCTGAAGAACATAGTTAAGATGAACTTATTGACTCATGTAACTCATTCTCACTAATAGTACTTACGTTACCTCCAATATATGGAATCAATTTGAAAGATAACTCTCTATAACATTGATTTTTCAACTTATTAACTCTAGCAACAAGTTGTTCAATCTGTGTCTCTAAATTATCTATTTTGAATTATCTATTTCCCATACTCAAATGAGAAAATTATTTCTCATATTTAAATGATGTGCATAGTTCCACTGTCAATTTGACATACACTTATGCCAATAGTCATCATAATATTATCTAATATATTATTGCTCATAATCAAATTATTTGAGCAACAATCTCAAAACTTCAAGTTGTGAGTTACTAATAAATATTTATAAGACCATCTACCAGATGCGTCAAACTTCAGGTTGTGATTCATTAACTAATCCCTATTTATATGGATGGATCATATGTAACTTATATCCCCACATACATACATATATAACTATACACATAACTCTCCATTATACTAAAAGTGTTACAAACATAATTCATGGAAGCTAAATGGAGGTAATGGAAATTAGATGATGGTAGTGGAGGTTATATGAAGGTAAGGGATGTTATATGAAGGTAGTGGATGTTATATGAAGATAATGGAGGTAGTGGGAAGTTATATGGACATATAAAATAATAGTAGGATTTATAAAACTCCCCCTTTGAATGTTCATTCTACAAGGAATATGACTCATTAAAACCTTACTAGAGAAAAATTCAGTGAGAAAAAACCCTAGTGAAGGAAAAAGAGTGCATTGTTCCTTGTACACTTCCCTTGATCATTACATAATATCTTTATACCGACGCATTCTTATATTATGGACCAGTCTTTCAAATGTTGAAGTTGGTAATGCTTTTGTGAACAAGTCTACCAAATTATCACTTGAATGGATCTATTGTACATCAATATCACAATATTTCTGAAGATCATGCGTAAAGGAAAATTTTGGTAAAATATGCTTTGTGTGATCTTGTTTGATATATCATTCCTGTAATTGAGCTATACATGCAGTGTTATCTTTATAAATTTTGTTGGAAGTTCTTTTCCTGAAGATAAACACATGTCTCTCGGATGTGTTGAGACATGAATCTTAACAAAACACATTCACGACTTGCTTCATAGATTACTATAATTTCTGCATGATTTGAAGAAGGAACAACTAATGTTTGCTTTGTAGAACGCCATGAAACAACAGCTTTTCCACATGTAAAAACATAGTCTGGCTGAGATCTGGCTTTATGTGGATAAGACAAGTAATTAACATCAGCATAACCAACAAGTTGTGGTTTAGAACTAGAGGGATATAATAATCCCATATCAATTGAACCTCGAAGGTATCGAAAAACATGTTTAATTCCATTCCAATATCTTCTAATTGGACATGAACTAAATCTTGCTAATAAATTAACAGCAAAAGCTATATTAAGTCTTGTATTATTAGAAAGATACATTAGTGCACCTATTGCACTAAGATATGGTACTTTAGGACCAAGAACTTCTTCATTATCCTCATGAGCTTAAAAAATGTTCTTTTTCACATCAAGTGATCGAACAACCATTGGGGTACTCAATGAGTATGCCTTGTCCATGTAGAATGTTTTAAGGACCTTTTCAATATAATTTGATTGGTGAACAAAAATTCAAGTTTCATCTTTTAAATGCTCGATCTATAGGCCGAGACTAAACTTTATTTTTTCGAGATATTTCATCTTAAATTCTTTCTTCAAAGAATATGCTACTTTTAAAATTTCTTCAGGAGTTCCAATAATATTTAAATCATTAACATATACAACAAATATAGCAAACCCTGACTTTTTCTTTCTTAATAAATACACAAATTTGGTTATTTTGATAACCTTCATTCAATGGATATTCACTAAGACGATTGAACCACATTCGTCTCCACTGTTTTAAACCATACACTATGTTACGTGGTGCCTTTGACTTTGGGTTGACTAGGGATCCTCCTATAATAATCTTTGTGCTCTAGTGGCCTAGTTAGACCCTCTTTTAGCTAATCTTTCCCCAATCTATGTAACCAACCGATATAAAAGCCTATTTGGAGTTTTAAAAGTAGGATATTTTTGCTTGTGAGCAAAGGTACATATGCAAATGACCTAGAGATAATTTTTATGATTAACTTTTTGTTGGCTTTCTTTGGAATTAAAAAGAGAGATGAGGTGGGATAAGAGAAAGCCCAAGGAGGTATCTTTTTCTTCAAGTATGAACTAAAAGAAAGCTACGCCGAGATAAGAAATGTTTCCCAATAATGAAATCAACTAATCGGGAATGATTTATGGACTTGACATGTAGGTCATTACTTGGATTTTAGTAAGATGCCAAATAACCTAAAAAGGAAACCACGTGTTGGAGGTGGTATCCTGGACTTGATCGTCCAATTATTAAGATAGTAAATACTAAACAAATCTGATAGAGCTCATCGAAATAGACAAAGTTCTTTGTTGTGCAATAAGAATATTATGTAAGATTTAATGTGTGTTTAAGCATTGCTTTTCCAATGACCCTTCAACAACTTTAATGCTCTAGTACTTTGAAGTAAGAGCTTAACTGTAACTCATGCACTTGTACAACTTTATTGTTATTGGCTATTATTGAAAAAGGGGTTATGAGAGTTGAAAGAAGTTCAATTAACATATAAAGAGATTTATAAAACTGCCCCTTGGATGTCTATTGCACAAGGAATATGCTTCATTAAAAATTTACTAGAGAAAGACCTAGTGGGAAAAAACCCTAGTGAAGGAAAAAGAGTACACCATTCCTTGTATACTCCCCTTGATCATTACATTATATCTTTGTCCCGACGCATTCCAATATTATAACTAGTCTTTCAAATGTTGAAGTTGGTAATGCATTTGTGATTAAGTCTGCCAAATTATCACTTGAACGAATCTGTTGTACATCAATATCACCATTTGTTTGAAGATAATGTGTAAAGAAACTTTTTGGTGAAATATGCTTTGTGCGATCTTGTTTGATATATCCTACCTGTAATTGAGCTATACATGTAGTGTTATCCTCATAAATTATTTTTAGATGTTCTTTGTCTGAAGATAAACCACATGTCTCTCAAATGTGTTGAGACATGGATCTTAACCAAACACATTCACAACTTGCTTCATGGATTGCTATAATTTCTGCATGATTCGAAGAAGTAGCAGCTAACGTTTGCTTTGTAGAACGCCATGAAACAATAGTTCCTCCACGTGTAAAAACATAGCTTGTTTGAGATCTGGCTTTTATATGGATCAGACAAGTAACCAGCATCAGCATAACCAACAAGTTGTGGTTTAGAACTATGAGGATATAACAATCTCATATCAATTGTACCTCGAAGGTATCGGAAGACATGTTTAATTCAATTCCAATGTCTTCTAGTTGGACATGAACTAAACCTTGCTAAAAGATTAACAGAAAAAACTATATCAGGTCTTGTATTATTAGCAAGATACATTAGTGCACATATTGCACTAAGATATGGTACTATAGGACCAAGAACTACTTCATTATCGTCACGTGGTCAAAAAATGTCCTTTTTCACATCTAGTGATCTAACAACCATTGGGGTACTAAATGGATGTGTCTTGTCCACGTAGAATTTTTAAGAACCTTTTCAGTATAATTTGATTGATGAACAAAAATTCTAATTTCATCTTTTAAATGCTCGATCTGTAGGCCGAGACAAAACTTTTATTCTGAGATCTTTCATATCAAATTCTTTCTCCAAAGAATCTACTGCTTTTAAAATGTCTTCAAGTCAAAAAATATTTAAATCATCAACATATACAATTATTATAGCAAACCCTGAATTTTCTTTCTTGATAAATACACATGGACAAATTTGGTTATTTTGATAACCTTCTTTCAATAAATATTCACTGCGACGATTGTATCACATTCGTCCGGATTGTTTTAAACCATACAAAGATCTTTGTAATTTTATTGAATATAATTCTCGAGAATCTGATTTATATGCTTCAGGCATTTTAAATCTTTCAGGGATTTTCATATAGATATCACTATCGAGTGAGACATATAAATAGGTTGTAACTACATCCATAAGATGCATATCATGTTTCTCAGTAGCTGTCAGACTAAGGAGATAACAAAAAGTAATTGCATCCACCACAAGAGAATAAGTGACCTCATAGTCAATCACTTCTTGAATTGCAAGTGAGTTTAATTCTTCTGGAATTGCATCTTTCCATTTCAACCAATCACTTCTATGTTGACATTCATCAACGAATGTAGGCTCATTATAATCATTTTCATTTATAATGACTGATGTTATATTATATACAAAAATACTATCGATAGTTATTTCTTCTCGGTTCAATCGTTTTCTCGTTGAGACATAATTTATTGAGATCTCATCATTATCTATTTTTTCAATATTTTCAAATCTTTAGGTACCTGAACTTCTTCTGGAGTTATTTTATTTATTATGTCTCTTTACTCTTCTAGAGTATTAAGCTTAGGTTCATTATTAACATTTGCTCGCTTCTTTTTACAGGAATTTTTATCTTTTGAACTAATTGGTCTATCACGCTTCTGGAGTGCTATAGACTGATTTGCCACTTCATTTACAGATTGTCCTTTTGGGACATCAATGCGTATAGGAGAATTTTCAACTAGTATATGTGACTTAGTCAGTCTCTTTAGGTTGGTAAATGCATCTAGTAGTTTATTTGCTATACTTTGCAAATGTATTATATTTTGAACTTCAAGTTCACACTGATATGTACGAGTGTGAAGATGTTGCAGAGAATTCCAAGTCATATTTTTACCAAGCTATTTTTCTTTTTCACCCCCTAATCCCCTGAACATTGATTCATCAAAATGACAATCGGCAAATTGTACCATAAAAAGATCTCCTTTCATAGGTTCAACATATCTTATAATAGAAGGAGAATCAAAATTAACATATAACCTCAATCTTCATAGGTATGGTTCCTGCAGTGCTGAATTTGTCCAGGAACATTTTCTCTAAAGTGTGCCAGGAGTCAATGGTACCTGCTTTAAGGGACATGAACCAGGTCAGAGCTTTATCAGATAGCGTGATCGGGAACGCCTTACATAAAATGGCTTTGTCATTTGTGACTAGCCCCATGGCTGATTTGTAACTGCACACGTGTTTGAGGGGTCGGGAAGATCCCGAGTACAGGACGAACTGCGGAATTTTGAGGCTTGGATCCGAGGAGACATTTTGAATCCATTTGGCGAAAGGTCCCAGCTCGATCGATCTGGATTTATGAACTTGGTTGGGGTTCTTTCCCTTCTCCGGGCTATATTCGGGAGAACGCTTTCTGGCCCCTGCCCGTCCGTGTTCCACGCCATTCATCTTTTTTGGTGGCTGTTTGTGTTCGTTGTGGAAATTCCGAGGGATCTCCGGAAAATCTCGGTGGGGGCAGATCCGCGTCGGCCTTCCTGAATTCAGCCCTCAACTTTAGCCATTGATGTGAGAGCTCTTGATCCCGCTTCAATTGTTCATTTTCTCGTTGCAATCGCTGTAACTCCTTTTCTGTTTCCTCAATTCTCTTAGAATTGAGTTCTTCCCTTAGATCTTGGGAACGTCGAGAAGCCTCCGGTTGTGGTCCCAATCTTTCTGAGATCGGACGGCGACTGGAACTGGGTGAGGATGAAGAACGTGATATTCTTGTCCCAGTCCCACGGAAAGAAGATTGTCGAACGGTGCGTCCGTCTCCTGAGTGTCTAGACATGTTGTTTTATGAGGATGCAATTTCTGGCTAGTTCCCGGTAACGGAACCAAACTGATTCTGCAAGAATTTGTCGAGGGGTAAAAAGGTAAATTTGGTTGCCGGGAATTCAGGAAACTTTATGGTTGACTTGTAAAGGAGAGCTTTTGGATGGGTCAAAGTCAAGGAAGGTGGTACTTCGGGTAGGCGAAGTATAACTCTTGGGGCGATACCTCGCTGGGTGTGATCAGAGCGTACCTCGGGGTGCTATACTTAGCTTATCAAGAGCCTACAAAACAAGTAAGTTCAATGGGGAGTTTGTACCCCGTGAACTCTCCGATGCTTAAGTCAGTAGAGTGTATTTTGGATATCTGGAAATTAGAAAAAAAGTCCTTACCTTATGTTCATATCTCTCTTTTATAGGAGTCTGTTAATAAGATTACCGTTGGAGATTTGGACTGTTTCGACCGTTGTGGATAACAGGCTATAAATGTGGCCTTAAAGGAGATAACGTCTGGCCTTGATGATGCCCATTAATTTGTATTTATGACGTCAGGTGAGATCCGGGACAGTTAATGTGTGGCAAAATTACATTTCTGCGCCTGAGGTATTTTTCTGACTGTTTAATATATATATATATATTAATATATTATATATATATATATATATATAATGTATATCCTTTTACTTAAGGATAATTTGCAAAATTTATATTATTCTATTATTTATTGAAATTTCTCTTCTGATTCCAAATCGTGGTGTAACCTATATCCTCCCTTGTTCCGGTCATGGAACAAATGAAATAAATCTAAAAATAGATTTTTGTTCAAGAATGAAATCTTATTGGAACTGGTCATATCCGGTTCATCCTTCAGAAGAGTATCAAATATTTAAAATTGATAATTATATGGTAAAAGAAAATTAGAATTTAAGATAATGTTAATTCTTAACTCATAAATACTCCTCCTTTGACTGAAGAAGGAAGGAGTTTTGAAATTGAAGATACTTAAAAACAATTCTGAAAAAATTAATTTGGAAAATCTATAATCCGCTAACATGATGTCTGATTTTTTTTTCTATTGTTAAGTCATGTCTAAAACATTTTATTGTTTAAATTGTGAACACAATTTAAAGCAAATAATATTATTAAGTTTATTTATAATATATATATATAATTTTGTTTTTTAGTTATAAAATTAAAAACAAAGGATAAGGTATCATTCTATATTGTCCACTTATAAAATGTCTTTAAGAAGTAAAGCTCAGTTGTAGATAAAAAAACACAGAGCGTTTCGTATTTCTTTCGTCCGGGATTTGTGTATCAGAAGATGGTGAATTTCAATCTCTTCAAGCTCTCATTTCTGTTGAGTTTATTCAGCCATGGGACGAATACGGGATTATCTCCGGCAAAATCCAATGCCCACGTTAGTATTTTCCCCCCGACATGTAATCGTATAGAGTGTCCGAGCTACGACGTGATTCAAACCGGAAATGGTTTTGAAATTCGGCGTTATGATTCTGCAGAGTGGATGTCCACCTCCCCAATTGATGATATCTCCTTGGTTGCAGCTACGAGAACTGGTTTCTTGAGGTATTATGTTTCTTCTTCTTCTTCTTCTTGTAATTCCATTTTCCGACCAATATCTTCACGTGGTAAACTTTCAATTCGATTATTTCCCCTTCATTGTTAGCCAAAAATTACCTGAAATAACTATTTAGGGGTTTCTTGGTAATATGGATTAGAGCGGGGGATTCGGGATGGTGGTTCAAGTTGAAGAAATTGAAGAAACCTTTATTTGCTTTTACTCGTGGAGGCCTTTGGTACTGTGCGATTCCTGGCCAAAGGCGGCTTTTAGGTGCTGGGCTGCTTTTACACTACCGTCTTTGGTATAGAGAGTACAGCAAAGCTGCAAAATAGCTTAAGCAAGAAATTCCTTCAAAATACAGAGATGGGATGTTATGCTTAAATTAACATATAAATCCTGGACCTTTTTTGACCAAAAGAAACTCAAATTTAACTGATGAAATAAAGCAGTAGATGACAAGCGAATTAAGAAAATATGAATAAATGATAAATGATGATGATTATGTTATGTTTCATATACTCTTTACATTAGTGCAGAGTTGATGTTCTCATTGCAATCTTGAGCATTAGAAACTACCTTATCACTAAACACAAACCTAGATGATTGTAATTTGAAATTATTGTCCATGCTGGTCAATTTTTGATCAGAGATTGAGAAAGAGCAAATAAAATCTTCTAACATCTGTCCCTAGCTTAAAGCATGAGTGCGTGACCATTGCAAAATGTTATATGTTACAGAGAATAAAAATTTTATAACTGTGAAAGATTTCCTTAACCATTTTGCATCACTTGATTGTGTATAACTTTAGAATTCAAAAATGCATGGTAGAAAATGTTGGTCTTCCATAATATATTGATAAAGAAACTGTATATGTAAGTGAGTTCTTTTGCATCCCTGCTTACCTATATATGGCTTACACAGTTCTCTCTAAGAAAAGAAATAAAAGTATCCTTGATAATTGCTCATTATGGTGATAGTTTTTATGAAAAGCAGGTATGATTTTCCAACAGTTTTTTTTTTTTTTTTTTTTCATTCAGTATGGAAGTATCAATTGTCTTTAGTAACAACGTTGGAGCAAAGAAATTGTCTACAATTCTCTATATCCTCGAGGGGAATGGAAATGATCTATAAGTAAAATACTGTTCCTATCAATTGATTGTCTCATCTTTTAAATCTTTGATAAATTTGCTACTGGAATGTCCTTAATGCATAGATTTTGAGAAAGTACTATATTTCAATAAGCTTTTGATGTCTCTGGTATTAAGCCACTATATGATCCTCATACCTATATCTGGTATATTTTGCATTGATTTCTATGCCATTAAATAACATTTCTGGCTTGTAAGAAGGTTGGAAATTGTTGGTGAATAAACATTATTCATGTAAAATTTATGCAGGGGAGGCATAAAATCATTTTATAGCAGTGTATTTGAATTTATATCCTCCTCTCTTTGCATATTTTCATCTGAAATCAGCACTTTGTGGTTTTTAATTTACTGTGCAGGCTGTTTAACTATATTCAGGGCAAGAATGAATACAATGAAGAAATAGAAATGACTGCACCGGTGATCACTCAAGTTCAACCAAGTGATGGACCATTCTGTACATCAGCATTTGTAGTGAGCTTTTACGTTCCGAAGAAGAACCAGGCAAATCCGCCACCTGCTAAGGGCCTTCATGTCCAAAAATGGGGAAGGACTTATGCAGCTGTTAGGCAGTTTGGTGGATTTGTAGCAAATATTGATGTGGGACAGGAAGCTTCATACTTGTACGAGAGTCTTGCCGGAACTGTTTGGTCAGAACTCATTGACAAAAGCCATGCAGGAGAGAACAAAACTTTGTACACTGTTGCACAATACAATTCCCCATTTGAGTTTAAAAATAGAGTGAACGAGGTATGGCTGTCATTTGATCTGGACTAAAGTGTTTCCCAGTGAGAATGTGAGATCCGTATGATCATTTATGTATTTAATACTTCCTGTAAGTTGTAACCACTGCCAGTAGCTTTGCAATAAGGCACTGCCCAAATTTCAGTGTATTGGAAGAGAATATATATATATATATATATATATATATATATGATGAATATGTAAAATTTAATCGTTACCTGATTTGTATTATATATAAAAATATATAGACAAGTGAATGAGTATTAAAAAGAAAGAGAATATGTTTAATTAATCTTGTGATTCTATTAAATTGTAATATACATAGAAAATTATAATATATAAATAGTAAATCATAAAAGATATAAAAAATTATCTATCTCATACACCTCGTAGACGTTGAAACTATCTTAGAAAAATTTAAAAACAGTTGTAGCAGAAATCTTTTAATAAAAATATTAGCAATTTGATAATGAAAGCGCACATAAAGAACATAAACTTGGCCATGATCAACTTTCTCGCGAACAAAGTTAATATCCATTTCAATATTGAAATACAAAATAACCCTTAATCTAATTCACCTCTAATGTATTTTTGTTAAAGAATGTAAGCTTTTTTTTTTTTCTTTTCCCGGAGCTTGGAGCTTGGTGCTAAGGTTGTGTTATTCCTGCAATTAACTTTTCTGGACCATTATTAACATGTTTTATTCTTTTCGGCTGTAGGAATCTGAATTTGGACAAAGGTTTTTACTTTGTTTATTTTACATGTATGTGCTTAAATCCCATGTTCTTGGAGGTTAACAAGTATGGACATCTTTCTGAGTATCCATTTTTTCTTTAATGAATAAATAAACTGTTTTTCAGCAGTTTCTTAACATCCTAGTAAATTTGATATCATATGGCACACCAAAGCTTGTAAGGAAAACTTTGTAATTGTAGATAAATGTCTACAAGCATCAAATAATAACAAATGTAGACTTATGATTAACTACAATGTTGTTCTATTTTTTTACTTTCTATAAAAGGCTATTTAAAATTAATATTATGGTTACATCTTTATCTTCTTTTGTTACATGATTTTTTTTTAAAGAATAACAAAATATATTCTTAAGAATAATATCTATCTAATAGAATATTTTAAAGAATGGATGTTTTCCGAATAAAGTTGAATTTGTTTTCGTTGGTCAAATAACAAATGTGATTGTAAAATACTCCAATAGTTGAATAATGTATGAAACACACCATACTTGATTTTTAGAAGCAATTGTAGAATTTAGGTAATCAACTTTTACAAGTATTCGTTTATTAAGGCAATAAATGATCTAACTTATTCTTATTCTTTAACATAGAAAGGGATGATTCTCTTTCACTTTCTTTTTTTTTCCTTTCTATCTTATATACTTGTTAAAGACAATAACAAAATGGTAGCAGTCAACAACAATTTTCATTTTTAATTTTGAGATGTTATAAGATTAAAATATAATAATTATAAAAATATTTAACTCACGATCTTAAACTCTGTGACCAAGCCGAGTTCGGATTAGTCTCACCGAAAGTGAGTACACTGAATGCTGGGCCCAAGTGAATAGAAAAAAAAAATTATTTTTTTTTTTAATAATTGATTAAGTAAAAAATATGAAAATTTAATAATAAAACTTAATAAGTCTTCACTTAAAATAAAACATTATATATTTCAATCTGGCTTTTGGTGACATGAAAGTAAAAGTATCAGTAGTGTATAAAAATATATGGTTGTTTGTTTGTATAACATTTAGTTTTCGATAAAATAAAATTTTAAAGTTATATTGTAAAAATTAATTAATCCAAATAAAAATAATTTAAAATTTAATTAATTATTTATTTCTTTTTTTGAAACCAAAGAGAAATGCCATTTCTTTTATTGCGAAACAGTCAGTGTAACAAGTTCATCACATGGGGATGGGAAGCATACAACCAAGTAACATCCTGATCTAATGGTTGCTAATACCAGCTAATTTATGAGCAGCTGCGTTAATAGATTGCTGACAGAAAATGATCTGCCATGTAGCAAGCTATCTCCCATGCAATTGTAATCTTGCTATTAAAACGTTTTAGTTGAGTGAACACCAATTGACAATCAGTGTAAACAATGTGTTATGATATGTAATAACTTTGTATATTCGGTGAAGTATTTTTAATTATTATTAAGCTTGATGTAGGCTTAATTTAGGTAATTAGATTTCTTATTTTAGGTAGCTTATGTAGTATAAATAGTCATTACTTCAATAGTAAACACACACAAGTTATACATAATATTCATATATTAGTTACTTCTTTTTTTATCAGAGCTAAGCTTTTTATAAGTATACCTCGTTCTTGGGAATGTTGTCTAGTGCATCAATTCACTCCAAAGTACACTTTACATCAAATTTGGTTCACTCTTGAATTAAACCGGTTCAAATTGACTTAACTATTTGATTCAATCATCTTTTGATTGGTTCTCTGACAACATATATTGGTTCCCAAATGTTTTAACCTTTCTAAACTCATTTATGAGGCATGTTTTTTCATATTCTGCCTCTTTTTTTTATTACTTTCAGATTTGGGTACTTTTGTTTTCCACAATTTCCTATTATCATCATGTTTGCTTTAGGTAATTATCATTCTGTAACACATCCTATTACTGTAATTTTTTATGGTTTCAATTATGATTTATGGGCTCAAGAAATGTGTAATTTTCTGAAAGGTAGACTTTTTGGTGTATTGGTACCCGTGAAACTAAATAACCTACCAAAGAAACTTCTGATACTGAAGATAAGTTTATTGAAAGACTCAACCAATGGGATAGCAGAAATCATTAAATTTTAACTTGGTTTCTTAATACTTGTTAGCCTAATAGGAAATTGAAATTTTGTCGTTTCGATTGTGCTAAAGATTTTTGAGATTTTTTTAAAGAATCGATATGCAATTTCAGATGATATTCATCAGTTTCAGCTCTATCGTCGCTTTCATCGCATGCATCAACAACCAGGTCAGACTATTCAGTTATATTTTTTAGTTATAGACTTTATTGGATCAATTATCTGTTGGTGATCCTATCTTCCTGATAAAGCCTTTGTAAGTATTTATGCAAACCTTCTTGAACGTCAGAATGTTTGGCATTTGCTTATGACTCAAACTAGTGATTTTGAGTCAGTTTGTGATACACTTCTTCATTGCAAACATTTTTCTAACATGGACACAATAATTTGAGAACTAATTTTTGAAGAAACTCGTATTAACACTCTTCGAGTTGAGAGCAATCTCACATCTCTAGATATAGTTCTTACTACACTTTCAGTCCCTTCTCAATCCAAAAAGGAATATTGCAATTATTGCAAAAAAACATGGGCATCTGATCCCTACTTGCTATAAACTTGAGGTAAAACGCAAGAATTTTGGTAAAAGCAATTCAACCAACTCATCTACTACATCTTGGGGGTACTTCATCTATTACTGTGGCTACCATAGAGATCTCTGAAGCTGATGATAAGTCCCTTCAATTTTCTCGAAAGGACATTCAATCTCTTCTTCACCATATACAATCTAATTCTGAGAGTCTCAATTCTTCTGCTTTGTCTGTCACTCTAGGTACACATGCTTCTTGGTTCTTTGATTTTGGCTGTTGTAATCATGACTCTTGAGCCTAAGCATTTTCATTCTATCTCTATCCCATCTCATGCACCTGTTGTTCACATAGTTGATAACTCTACATTAGATATTCAACACAGGTAATGTAATTCTTCTTTTGATAGTGTGCTAAAGATAGAGTTTTAACCTATGTGGATTATGTAGTGTTAAGGACTTTCAGTTAAGCACATAGCAAATAAAGGTGTCACTTAATCAAACAGAACCTAAGATAGAGTACCTATCGTGTAGCTAGTCATGTGGTAGAACCAATAATTTTATATTAAGAATATCATTTGTGTGAAGAACGTGGCAATGACTTGTGTAACATCTATTATTCAGTTTCATAATTTATCTCTTTAAAATTAATCAAGGGCTTACTTAATTTGTAGGAAATGTTTGATCACAATCCCTATTCAAACAGATAAATTTCAAGTAAAATCACTTAATAGTTAAATATCCATAGAGAGTTTTTAAACCTCACATTAGACAATTTGCTTGACCTATGTTTGAAGATTTGACTCTAATCTTGATCTAAGACAATTATGATCTGTTATTTATTTGTTGCCATATTTGAGTTACCTTAATTGATTACCCTGGTATTGGTCAATGGTTGTAATCCTAATCATCTTTTGAAATTATTAATAAGCATCGTGTTATTAACTCCCTCTAGGACTGACATAAAGACCTAACTCGGTATTTTAGAGTTCTTAACATACATGGTGTCTGTCGTGTTAATTATCCTAATCTAGTAGTGATAGCGCTAAAATATACTTATATTTTAGCAACATTTTGTGCTTAATTCTTGATCAATTTGATGAATTTTAATCACTTTTTGTTTATTAATTCTTTGTATTAAGTGGTTTCATGAAGTTTTTGGGCAAAATCGCAAGAAATTACAAGCTCAGGGACTCAATTGCAAAATTTGAAGATATTTGACACGTCGCGCCTTGACGCCCGTCAAGACCACGTTCTTGACGGCCGTCAAACACTGTTTATCAGATTTTTTTTGTGAATTTCTAATTTTATCCCATGAAATTTATCTATAAATAGTGGAATTTTTATCTAGATGAAAATAATATATGTAGAATAATTGTTGAAAGGAATTGTAAGGCATTTTTGTATTTTCATACATTTTTCTTCAATACAAAGAATTTGTTCTTTAAACATTCGTTTTCATTCCTCCATCTCTTTTGGTTTCTTGTTCTAAACCAAGAAGGGAATCTTGAGAGTTTGTTGTTTGAGAGTGACAATCAAGCCATTTTGAGTGAGTGAGTGTTTGATGTTCTAAACTAAGAAATTGAGCATTCATATTACATGGAGTGAGTTTGATTCTTAATATCAAACATCCTCCAATAGATTGACAAATTGAAGGTGCCTCAACCCATACGGACTTCATATTTGCTGATTTTCCTTGTTGGATGATTCGTTCCGAATGATATGCTAAAAGATAGGATTTATTAACATATGTTGATTATGAATAATTAAAGACTTTAGCATTTATTGGTCATCATTTAATCAAACAGAACTTAAGGCAAAATACATATCGTGTAGCTAGTTTGTTGGAAAGTATCTACGATTTTAAATTTATAATACCGTAATCCCAAGGAATTGGTAATGACTTAGTAGTAACTATAACTTAATCCTAACATTCATCTTATCATGAATTAATCAAAGTAATATCAAATCTTGAGAGATGTTTTATCACAACAACACATGCAAGTATCAAACATTCAAGAGTAATCAAATAGATACGCATTCTAATGTATACCCATGTTTATACAATTTGGTTTACCTGTCTTCGAATATTTTAGAAATATATTGGTCCAGAATACAATTATGAACTGTATTCGGTTACTATCATATTTGAGTTACCTGGTGTATTCAATCCTAAAGAGGGATGTGCGTACTCATCTGTCGGGTTAAAGTATCTATGAAGTTCCTATGTCACTTCGGTATTATGCCACTCACCCTAGGACTAGCCTAACATGCAAACTCAACTTTATTAGGATACTCTAACAAATATGGTGATCCGTTTTGTTATTTATTCCTAATCTAGAAGATCTTTAGAATCGGTTAAACTAAACATGTTATGAATTAGACCGTGGTTAGGAGTTGTCTATAACCTTAGATTTAGTTTAAAAGTGCATATAGATTATCAACACATAATGTAAGTTTAGTTCTATGACCTTTCCGGAAAAATGAGCAGAACCTCAACTTGTAAAATATGTATAATATAGCAATCATAATTCAGTACTCAAATAGATATTTAGATGACACAACTCAAAACAATACAGAAAGAGTGTAGGGAACCATTTTCATAGAGTAGTCACCCCTTTATGAGGTTAGTTGGTGCTGCCGATCTTGTATGCTTTGGGCTGCTCGATCCTATTCTAGACGGTAGAGCCTTTGGGGAATGCTTCTTTGACCTAGTAGCAATTGTTTTACCTTACGTCATGTACTTAAGCAATGCTCTGTTGACTAAGACTACGCTAACCTATTGTTCTATTAGAATCTCCTAACGAAATTCTGGTATTCTATGAATACAAAAAATGATACTTATCTTATTGAGTTCCTAGAATCTGAGATAAACACTCAAAGAACAGAGAAAACGAGACACTCAAAATAATAAAATAATATTTTAACTAAAATAGTATTTTTTGCTGTGGATGGCCAGTTCCAAAATCCTAAGGGTTGGAAATCTTTATTTTATAAAATCATTCCTAATTTTGTTTAAAGAGTACTAGTTGCATATTTTTCTTTTTCATTGGATCGTGTTGATAATATTTTCAAAATCTGAATTTTTTATTAATAATTTCTTTAATTTATATTTATAAATGCATCTGAAAGCCTAATTATACTCAATTCTCGACTTTCTATACATATTATTAAAATAAATTTAAATTTATAATTTATCAATATGATTAATAATAGAAAGCAAGCACAAACCTAACACGGCCTAAAACATTGGGAAAAAGATGCATTTATTTCTCTATTCCATTTGAACACAACAACTCAAATATTACTATTAGCGCATAATACGAGTTTTATTTCAATTAAATATTACTATTGATAGTAAAATTGTATCTTCTATTATTTATAATTAATAATATATCCACTAATTGTCGTAAATAAATAACCACCAATACTTTTCTTTTCCAAATAATATATATAAATAGACATATTTGTGAAATGATATAGCATTAATTCAAGAAGAAAAAAAAAAATTATTCTTAGAGATATATTATACCAAAATTATGGCATTTTCATTAGTAAAATTGATTTTTCTAGTTTCTTTAAGTAGCTGCATTTTTGCATCTATGGCACAAAATAATGCTGGGGCTGCCGACCTCGTCCAAAAGATTTGTACCAAAGCAAGAAACCCTAATTTTTGTAATGATTTTTTCAAGGCTGATCACGGTGTATCATCTCATCAAATTTTAGGACAAAAAGCATTTGACAATGCAAAAGCTAGTGTTACTAAAGCAAATAATATAATTGCTTCTCTTGTTAAGACTACAACAGATCCATCATTGAAAGAAAAGTACAATTCTTGTTTGGAGAAGTATGGTGATGCCATTTCTAGCCTTGATGAAGCTAGAAATTCCTTTAATGATCCAAAAACTATGAATATTAAAGTCACTGCTGTCATGACTAATGTTGACACTTGTAATGACGGCATTGCTGGAAAACCTGTTAACCTCAAGACTGAGAACGAACATGTTGACAACATTTGTAGCATTATTTTAGTTATTTCCAATCTTCTGTAATTATATATATATATATACACAGATAATTTTAATTATTTTGTTTGGCAGGTTGAGGATGAGGAACATCATTGTAATAAGAGGTTGCAATAACAATCATGTTTTTTGCAGTTATTCATATTATCTATAAACAAAGATATATATATATATATATATATATATATATAAAAGCAATGGAGCAACTAGGCATTCTTTATTTTATTTCAGTTGATTTCATATTAAAAATAAATATTTTCCTTTCCAGTACATATTTTTCCGACATAGTAGGGTGTAATTTCTAAATTGATTAAGATTCCACCACTTGAGGTAAAAATCATGAGAAGAATGCCGTCCTTGTAATGTTTTAGTTTATATAAAGAAGAGGAAATAAATAAATAAAAAAGACATTTTTATTTTTTAAAATATAATGAATTTTTTTTAAATAGTTTTTTACTAACGGTTGACTTCTAATCAAATTCACGAAAAGAAAAATTTCGTCAAAACTATAAATATAAGTAATGACATTATTTAAAAATTTTAAATATAATTGATAGTAAGTATTATCACTTTTGATTGATAACTCATGAATTCGAGATCTAGTAGAGACGAAAATCATCGCATAGTTATTATAATACAAATATTTTAAAATAGATACAATCATAAAAAATATATAATTTAATAATTATAAATTGCCCATATACCCATTAATATATATATATATAATATATATATATATTATAATATATATATATATATATATTAAAGATTACATTTTCTCGCATATGTAAATATTATAATTTTTAAGGTTTTTTTTAATATCATTTTTTTTGTTTTTAATTTTTTTTTCTTTTTTAACCTCACACCTTTTCATATTTCTCCTTCCAGTACATTCACTATCCCTATATAACCTCTATGAATTAAATTTATAACATCTTTAGTATAATGGAGCGTTATGTATATAGTTATATATGTATGTATGTGGGTATATAAGTTACACATGCTCCATCCCTATAAATAGGTGTTAGTTTGTATGTTTTATAGACTTAAAATATACAACAAAAAAAGAATGCTCTCTTCCCTTTTATCGTTATATTATATTTCTTACTAATTTGCTTTTGTTAGTAATAGTTTTATAACACGTTATCAGTATGAATCTCTAACGGTTTAAGATATTGTTTGAAGTTGAATCTAATAATAAATAAGTATGTTATTTCTTCTAATGTCAATTCTTATTAATCTTAAATTTGTAACTCTTGAAGTTATTAGATGAAATTATTTGTTATGAAAATTAGATCCCGATAATCATCTAGCTATGACGGGTGCGGAAGACACCATTGATGTAAAATATTCAATCATCGGGAAAATTATTTAAAAGAAAACATTGACCACCTGAAGATGGTCATTTTTCCAGAACGTACGAGATTACAAGATTATAATCCGCAAATGAATAAATTTTGCCATGATAAAAAAAAATTGGACTTGAAAAGATATCCAATATGCTTTTCTGGAAGAAAATGTTGCTATATTTTTTTATCCCAGAAGAGATCATGTTTGTATTCATGGTAATAGTTTTCGATATAGAAAGATACATATGGTCGGGATAAATTTTACCTAAGTATCAAATAATATTAATAACCACTGAAAGTGGGACAAATAATAATGTATAAATTTATTGATGAAATTATTATTTCTTATATATTGTTCATTTTCGGTATAAATTATATATATGTACCTGCTATATAACAATAAAATATATGAACAACATATATTGTTGCTATGTACATACTGTTATTTGTGTATTATGCTAATTCCATACTATTAAATTATTGTGTGTACTATTCATTACATATGTATATATATATATATAATGTTATGTGATTTAAAGCTATTGTATAACATATATATATATATATAATATATTTAATTACTAAATATATACTAAATATTCTTAAAAGTATCAAATATAACACATATTATATTTATTAGAAATATAATATGTATAATGCATCAAAAAATAAAATTATATATATATATATATATATATATTGTTTTTGGATTGCATTGCTTTTGGTTTCTGGATATATATATATACACTTGTACACTGCATATATAGTTTATGGCCTGGAGATACATATATATTTATTGCTAATATATTATATGTGTTTACTGCTACATATATTGCTATATATATTAATTATATGAATTAATATATAAATTTCTTATAGATTGCACTATTATATATATATTGTAAAATGAAAATTTCTTATAATAAAGTGTATATGTTGCTAGTTAGTTTTATAGATTTTTGCCTTTCCCTTTCAAATTCATCTTTGTTATACATTTTCAAATAGGTAACATGAAAAGTAGGATAAAGTTTTAACCTGCTTGAAAGCTTGATTCGATAAGCAACATTTTCCACCTTTTTTGACTACCACAAATGGTCCATCATACTGAGGTATTAACTCACCATGAACAATTTTCCGACTAATATTCTTCCAAATTTGAGGTCATTTTCAGTAACATCAAGTCACCTACCTCAAATTGCACATCACGTCTATGCTAATCACCATACTTTTTCATCCTCTTTTGAGCCAACTCTAAACTATCTCTTGCTTTGACAATCATCTCATGTTTTGCCTTAGCAAATCTTTGCGCCGCTGGACAAGTTTCATTACTTAGCACCACCATTGACAAATCTTGTGGGGTCGTTGGTTGTTGTCCATTCATCAGCTCAAAGGGACTCATCTTTGTTGTAGAAGATCATTAAGATTGTGATAAAACTGTAATGCCTCATGTATTCCTCCAACTAGGCATTGATCCTCTCCGTCTGACTATCGGTTTGAGAATGATTTGCAGTCAAAAATTTTAGTTCGGATCCCAACAACCCAATCAAAGCCACCCAAAATCTACTAGTAAATATGACATCCCTATCACTAACTATGTCCCTCGGTACACCAAAGTTCTTCTCAACATGTTTGAAAGACAACTCAGTTGCAATGACAGTTGGATAAGATGATGGGGCAGGGATAAAAGTAGCATATTTAAAAAATCTCTCAACTATTACAACAATAGAAGCCAAATCATTCATCTTGAGCACCTAGAGATGAAATCCATCGAAATACTTTACCACGGCCCATCGGGAATAGGAAGTGGTTGCAACAAACTAGATTCCCTTCCCCTTTCAACATTGTCTTGTTGACACACCAAACACGTTCGGATATATGCTTCAATGTCATCATCTATCCGGGGATAGAAGAATTGTCTTGGCAACAATCATATCACTTTCTTAGCAATTTTTTGGCACAAATTAGGGCAAAATGAGAACCAAATAGATCTTAATTGATTGGAATCAACATATTTTTACATAATTTATGATTTTGCAAGTTTCAGGGGAAATGTGCAAGAAAACAGTAAATATCAGGGCAAAAGTGCAATTTTTGAAAGTTTTGAGCTTGGGGCGGGCGTCCTGGAGCCAGAACGGCCACCCAAACCGAGTCAAAGGCTCGGGGTGGGCGTCCCCAAGTAAGGACGGGCGTCCCAAGCTCGAGACGAGCGTCCGGAGCAACAGGAGCCTGTCCCACATCGAAGAGAAATTAACTCCATTCACCTGCTATAAATACCACAGTCCTCCAACAGTTGAAATCATCCCTCAGCATTGAATATGAGTCAATTAGCAACTTCGAGTGAATTATTGGATCGCTCTACACTCAATACAAGTCATTTAGTAACTCCGAGTGCATCCTTCAGCACTTGACACAAGTCATTTAGCATTTTGGAGTTTCTTGTTTTCTCTATTTTCTGAGTGTTTATCTCAGATTTTGAGAATTCGATTAGATAGTGTTCGTTTTTTGTATTCATAGAATGCCCGAGATTTTGTTAGGGGATCTTAAGAGAGCATTAGTTGAGCGAATAGCTAGTCAACAGGGCATTTCTTAAGCTCAGGATGTAAGGTAAATCAATCGCTACTAGTCTAAGGAAGCGTTCTCCTAAGGTTCCACTAATCAGAGTCAGGTCGAGCAACCTAGAGTATACAACTAGTCGCTCCACCGGCGGACCTGATAAAGGGTGAATACTTTATGGTGGTGGTCCCCTAGATCCTCTCTGTATACTTTGTGTTGTGCTCGTCTAAATACTAATTTGAATACCAAACTATGATTGTATGTTATATGTGTTTGGCATGTTGAAGTTATTCTCATTTTCCTGGAAAGGTCACCTGCTAAATTAACATTATGACTGAATATCTGCTTGCTCTTTTAAACGAAATGAACGGTTATAGACAATTTCTAACCATGGTCTAATCATAACCTGTTTAGTTTAACAGACTCTTAAGTTAAAATAAATTGTATTAAGGTCTGCCATATTAGGTAAAATAACCTACAGATCACCATGTTTATTAAAGTAACATAATGAGGCTGAGTTTGGTCGCTATGCCGGTGTTAGGTTGAGTGGATGAATTCTTGTTTGACACAGGTTTTCATGGATACCTTTAACTCGAACCGTGAGTAGGGTCATCATTAAGGTAGTGTGAATACATCAGGTAACTCAGATGTGGGACACATGCAAGATACATTACATAATTGCATTCTAGACCAAGATATATCTAAAATATTTGAACATAGGCCAATAAACATGTAGAAGCAGTAGAACATACATCAGGACACATGTCTATAAGATAACTCTTGCATGCTAAATGAATACGTGTTATGTGTGGTTGGGATCACCAATCCATCAAAGATATTGATGAACGATTGATTAATTGAATAAATAAGATAATTGTTAGGATTAAAGAATAGTTGCTACTAAGCCGTTACCAATTTCATGGGATTAAGATATTAATAAATTAAAATCGTAGAAACTTTCAAAGAACTAACTACAAGATAGATACTTTGCCTTAGGTTCTGATTGATTAAGTGACAATAATTAAATATTAAAGTGACAGTTAGTAAGACTAAGCCTTTAATTACTCATAATCAACATAGGTAAATAAATCCTATCTTTTAGCAAACCAATCGGAACACACACCCGATTTTTGGCGTTGTTGCTGGTGACATTCAAAAAATTTTAGTATTTCTGATCAAAATTCTAGAAGGTTATGATAGGTAACCGTAGTAATCTATAACTTAAAAAACAATCACGCTTATTTGAAATTAGTCAATCAATTCCCTGAACTATAGGATTATCTTAAATAATTAATTTTAGAAATTATCCAAGATCAAGAAATTTAGATTAATCAATTTTTAGAAAATCATTCTGAACCATAATAAGGAAATCAAATTGGGAAAAAATATAAAAATATAAAAATATAAAAAGTTAAAAACAAAATAAATTCTTTTGTTGTTTACAATTTTTCTTTTAAAAAGTTTTATTTTCTTAAAACATATTATTTTCCAGAAAATAAAATAAATAAATTTTTCATGATTACAATCTTCTTGTTTGTTTGTATTCTATTTCTCTTTTCTGAAAATATAATTTTTAGAAATTAATCAAACCCAGACTTTGCACTTATAGATGAAGAAAACAAGAGCAGCTACTAATAAAGTAGTAGAACATATAGAAAATCCTGAAACTCTTATTCGAGAGAAAAAGAAACCGGAAGGATCATCAAATTCCGTAAACAAGGCACCTCTGAGAATTAACCCTCCACAAGCAATAGAAATAAACTCGAGCCAAGACACTAGTGCTCTAGTAATTAGATTCTTAAACGCATGTGTGCCCAGTTCTATAGAAGAAGTAGATCCCTTTGAAGATACTTTTCCGCTAAGGAACGAACAACCAAAATTTCCAATTCACACACCTATCCAAAGAGTGCTTGAGCACTTACCAAATTTTGACTGTACCCCGAATTCACCCACATCTCTAGAATTTACACCAGCTCCTAAAGATAACACGCCTTCATCCAGGGGAAGCACTAATGGTTTTCAATCAGCTTTATCTGTGCATATAGACAATCTGACTAACAAGATCTATTCTATGGATCAGACTATAACAAACAGATTCTGTCACATAGATCAGGTTATACTGAATGTCACCTCAAGTGTAGATCATCTCAGAGCTATGGTGAATCTTCAAGAAGACCAAAATGCACTCGTGCTATGAGAAATAAGCGAAATACGAGATGAGCAAAGAAGGCAGCAGGAAGAGATGAAAGAGATACGAGTCGAAATGAGGGAAATAAGAAATAGCATCAAATAAAAAAGGGAAGAATTCTTTTTTTTATATACGCAAATAAATTAGCTATTCAGAATCATTGTGGAAATTAATAATTATTTCATTATCTTAATCCATATATCAAAAACAATAAATGGATTTTTATTAAATTTCCAAAATTCTATCGTAAATGATTTATGTACGTTTTAGATGAACAATTTTCGTTTTTGATTTTATTTGTTGTATGAAAGACGAAGAATGATGATGGCAAAAGAAATTTTGAACAGAAGAAGAAATTTTAGAGAAAGAGAATTTCTCGAAAAAGTTTCAAAAATAAATTTTGTATCACTATGTTTCACTATAAAAATTTGTTAATGATTAATTTTAGAAGATAATTTTTGTATAAATAAGTTAGCAGGATGCAAAGAAGCTGGGAAAAATAATAAAAATCGAGAACGAGCATGGCAAGCACCCTGAGGTAACCCGGGTGGGCGTTCCGATAGCTAGACGGTCGTCTAGACCGGGACGGGCTTCCCGAGCTCGGGTTCGGCGTGTTGGAGGAGGAAAAACCTCTATAAATAGAGGCACTCCCCTCATAAAGTTTACTCAAAAAATATCTTCCCTCTCAAAAATCTCTCTCTCTACAATTTTCCCTCAAAAGTTTTTTGAAATTTCCAATTTTCAAATTTTCCCTCAACAATATTGAATTTTTTAATTTTCGAATTTCTTCTTAAAATTTGAATTTCCCTCCAAAAATTGAATTTTTCCGCCAAAAGTAAAATATTCACATAAGTTAAATAATTCCCCTTGAATTCACATTTGCCTACCGAATTCGAATTTTCAAATTTTCTAGCCACTTTTCGAAAAAGTTTAAACTTCTCAGATGGCTCCCAAACGTGCACGTGTCACTCCAGCTATGACTGTCATAGCTGTGACACACCCTTTCACACTCTTCCCTGTCATCACAGCTTACCAGGAGAGCAGCCAGGGGTTGATTGGACGCAGCATTCTAGTGAGCAGGATGCTTAACTGGACTCCAGTCAAGACGCTTGGAGTGGAGAAGGAGATTCGGCGTATGCTTGACGTCCTTCCTTACAGTCGAGTCTTCATCATCACCGAGCGTACCTACTTAGAGCTGGTATGTGAGTTCTACGCCTCTTTTACATTCCAACATGACTAGGTTACATTCCGACTGGGTGGACCAGACCGGTCGATGAGCATAGCCGAGTTTGGTATTGCACTTGGTGTCTAGCAACGGGAGGAGCTGGAGACCTCCACCTACTTGATTATCGTACAAGACTTCACTTCGGAGGACATCTCCACAGCTTGTGCCTTGATCTGCACGACTGGAGCCCCCTATCAGCACGACCTCACGAAGGCTACAAGTATCTTTCTAGCTCTCAGCTATTTACATACCATCGCAGCTCACACACTGGCAGGCCGCCGGACCACTCCGGGGAATGTCACTCAGACGGAGATATTCCTTCTGGCCCATATGCACAGAGGTATCACTGTGGATATGGGTAGGTTCATTACTCTCGCCATGAGGGGCTTTACGATAAACACTCGGAAGCAGTGTCTGGGGCTCGGGCCGTTCATCACCCGGATAGCACACTACCTAGAACTAGATATCGAGTGTTCAAAGTTGACCCAGATAGCTCCGTCCACCATCCCCACCGATTTGACTATTCACTGAAACATGGGGATGGTAGTACGGGATGCACAGGGAAGATAACCCATTCATACCGAGCAGCCAAGCGAGTTATCGACGTCAGAGCCGTTCATACAGCAGGCACCATCGTCCCCGACATTTGTACCGCGCACTGCCTTCGAGCGGCATATAACACAAGGGCTGGCATATTTGTGAAATAGGCATAGCCAGGATATGGTAGATATTCGTAGGCAGTTGGCGGTGATAGACAACAATGTTAGTAGGAACAGTAGTCAGATCAAGGAGCTTTATCAGTATTACAACACATGTGCTACTGACAACCATGAGGTTACTTCTTCGCGCCAGATGGCGATCCGGGTTCTTAGGTTTTCATTTTATTTTTCATTTATAATGATATGTGCATATGTCTGGGCTATATAGCATATAATTATGTGTATTCAAACTTGAATTTATATGATATAACAGTTTTATTTTCTTCATTTTGTTTTTTTGTTTTTAATTTTTCTATTATTTTCAAAAAAGTGTGGGGTGATAGGAGATGCTTGCACACTGAGGACAGTGTAAATTTTAAGTGTGGGGTAGTAGTGCACAGTGCACTCATGTTTCAAATATTTTCATGTTCTCCTATGTTTTTCACTGAAATTGCACACTTCCAAAAAAAATTTAAAATATTTTCACACTTCAGACTTCAAAAATAGCATTGATTGATTGAAAAACTGCTTATGTCTGTGATATATGTTCAGTAGATTATTATGACCATTAGAAAACATTTTGATTGCTTTACTGTATTTATCACGTAGAAGTAGGGAATTCCTTATTTTTTAGCACAACTTAGTTTGGATTAGAAAAATCAACCCAATATATTTTCGAGCTAGAATTAAATAATATTAGACCGATTGATAATATGTTATCAACTTGAAAGACTAGATGGAATTCTGAGCTGAAAGTGTCATAGCTTAAAAGTAAAAAGGGGTAGTTTGCAAGTGTCCTTTGCTACTCGAGCACCCTTTCTAAAGGGAATTTAATGCCCGGTGCCCTAAGCTCGTGTAGATCTGGGAGTCATCGGAGTGAGACTCGATACCTGGGTAGTCAAAGTTGATGTGTGAAAGAAAACACAAAAATACCCTGGAAATCAATTAAAACATACACCTAGTGTATTTTTATTTGGGATCATAACTAGAGAGTATTGGCACCAAAGCTCAGAACCCGGAAGGTCATTTATAGTGCTATTATATTCGGAAAAATGGGTCGAATTATTATCAGGTAACGGCTTAGAAAAGTTTACTATGAGTTGACAATCTAGTCTAGACTAGTTCACATACTACACATCAAGAAAACCTTGTGACTAAGTAGAGAACTCAGTCAGGTTTTTGAACTGTTTCAGCTTATATGGTCATGACACATGTACCGAATATTTGAAACCTTTACATAGCAACTCAATCAATCCATATGTATTTTATGAATCATCTGACTCAGTGATAAATTTTGCTAAAAACATAGCTAAGAACCTTGTAGTGATTGCACCTATGATTCAGTCATGCACTAATTTCAGATTGGTTTTGCTTGAGGACAAGCAAAAAGCTAAGTGTGGGGTTTTGATATGCACAAATCATATAACTTTCTTAGCATGTTTTAGGCACAAATCAGGGTAAAATCGGAACCAAATCGATCTTAATTGATTAAAATCAACATATTTTTAAATAATTTGTGATTTGGAAAGTTTCAGGTCAAATGTGTAAGAAAATAGCAAATATCGGGGTAAAAGTGCAATTTTTTGAAGTTATGAGCTAGGGGCGGGTGTCTCGGAGCCACAACGGCTGCCCCGAGCCTTTGACTCGGTGTCCCCAAGTCATGACGTGTGTCCTAACCCAGTCAAAATACAGGGACGAGCGTCCCGAGCAGCAGGAGCCTATCCCACATCGAATTTTTGAAAGAAATTCACTCCTTTCACCTACTCTAAATACCCCAGGCCTCCAACAATTGAAATCATCCCTCATTACTCAATACGAGTCAATTAGCAGCTTCGAGTGGATCATTGGATCCCTCTACACTCAATACAAGTCATTTAGTGACTCCGAGTGCATCCTTCAGCACTCGACACAAGCCATTTAGCATTTTAGAGTTTCTAGTTTTCTCTATTTTCTGAGTGTTTATCTTAGATTTTGAGAAATTGATTAGATAGTGTTGGTTTTTGGTGTTCATAGAAAACCCGAGATTTCTTTAGGGGATCCTAATAGAGCATTAGGTGAGCGAATAGCTAGTCAACATGGTATTGCTTAAGCCCATGATGTAAGGTAAAGCAATTGCTACTAGTCTAAGGAAGCGTTCTTCGAAGGTTCTGCTGATCAGAGTCAGGTCGAGCAACCCAGAGTATACAAGTAGTCACTCCGCCGGTGGATATAATAATGGGTGAATACTTTATGGTGGTGGTCCCCTAGATCCTCTCTGTATACTTTGTGTTGTGCTCGTCTAAATACTAATTTGAATACCAAACTATGATTGCATGTTATATGTGTTTTGCATGTTAAAGTTATTCTCATTTTTCGAAAAGATCACCTGCTAAATTAAGATTATGACTGAATATCTGATTGCTCTTTTAAACTAAATGAACGGTTGTAGACAATTTCTAACCATGGTCTAATCATAACCTGTTTAGTTTAACAAGTCGTAAGTTAGGATTAATTGTATTAAAGTCTGCCATAGTAGGTCAAATAACCTACAAATCATCATGTTTGTTAAAGTAACCTAATGAGGCTAAGTTTGGACGCTATGCCGATGTTAGGGTGAGTGGCATGAATTCTTGAGTCACACAGGTTTTCATGGATACATTTAACTCGAACCGTGAGTAGGGTCATCATTAAGGTAGGGTGAATACATCAGGTAACTCATATGTGGTACACATGCAAGATACAATACATAATTGCATTCTAGATCAAGATATATCTAAAATATTCGACGATAGGTCAATCAACATGTAGAAACAGTAGAACATACATCTGAACATATGTCTATAAGATAACTCTTGCATGCTAAATGAATACGTGTTATGGTGGTTGGGATCACCAATCCATCAAAGATATTGATGAACGATTGATTACTTGAATAAATAAGATAATTGTTAGGATTAAGAGATAGTTGTTACTAAGCCGTTACCACTTCCCTGGGATTACGATATTAATAAATTAAAATCGTAGGTACTTTCCAAGAACTAGCTACACGATAGGTACTTTGTCTTAGGTTATGATTGATTAAGTGACAACAATTAAATGCTAAAGTGACAATTATTAAGACTAAGTCCTTAATTACTCATAATCAACATATGTAAATAAATCCTATCTTTTAGCATACCAATCGAAACGCACACCAACAACAAACCCATTTAGTTCTACGGTTACGACCGTATTCATATCACAGCTGCCGGGACTCAATTCACTCAGAATTTCAATGGCATGCATAGATTATAAACCATGGGGAATTAAGCCACTGCACACTCACCCCACCCAGAGCCACCAAAATTCTTACAGTTATTGAAGGAATTCTTGAAGTTGATTTTGTGACTTCAAATCCTGAGAATCGGTTAATCACCAAGTACTTCGAAAAGGCGACGTTTTTGTTTTTTCCGTTGGATTTATTCACTTTCAGCGCATGTTTGGTATAGAAATACAGTTGTGATTCCGACGCTGATGCAAAATTAAATTACACGATTAAATAACATGAGAGAGAAAGAAGGAAGAGAGAGAAAAGGAAAAGGGAAAAAAGGGGAAGAATAAGGAGTGGGAAAAAAATTAAGGAAGAATGAAAAAAACATTTGCATTTTATTTTGGGCTGGTTAGACAAAAATACCCCTGACTAGAACTGTGCCAAACAGTGAAAAAGATTGAGTAACGGAAAAATTAAAGACTTAACGGTTTGACTTAACAGAAGTGCATGTAATGGGACATTTTGAGGTGCAAAAGTTAGTTTTTGAGATCTAAAAAGTGTAACTAAGATAGTTTATCCTAAATTATATATATGCACATGCTATATAACAATAAAATATATGAACAACATATATTTTTTGCTATGTATATACTGTTATTTGTGTATTGTACTAGTTTCATACTATTAAATTATTGTGTGTACACTATTCATTATATATGTATATATATATAATGTTATGTGATTTACGTTTGTAATTTAAACCTATTGTGTAACATATATATATATATATATATATATATATATATATATATATATATATATTTAATTACTAAATATATACTAAATATTCTTAAAAGTATCAAATATAACAAATATTATATTTATTAAAAATATAATATGTATAATGCATAAATATATATATATATATATATATATATATATATATATATTGTTTTTGGATTGCGTTGCTTTTAGTTTCTGGAAATATAATTGCTTTTAGTTCTGGAAATATATATATACACTTGTACACTGCATATATAGATTATCGCCTGGAGATACATATATACTTATTTGCTGCTACATATATTGCTCTATATATTAAGTATATGAATTAATATATAAATTGCTTATAGATTGCACTATTATATGTATATATATATATAATATTATAATAAAGTGTATATGTTGCTAGTTAGTCTTAAAGCACTAATGATAAAATATTATATTAATTTGATCTAGGTTTTGAATCCATGACCTATAAGTTTCAAAAGAAAAATTTGTACCACTACACCACTCAAACAAGATGTATGTAATTATGTTAAATAAATGTTATTTAACTCAAATTTTGTTGTTATCATTATCATTACTTCTTAGGTTACTTATATCTTATTATATTTTCTTTAATTATAATATTTTTTTAATTGCTTGAAAAATATGGATGAAGACATATGTCTTGCCGATAGTGCAACTAGTCACACTATTCTTAAAAATAAAAAATATTTTATTGCAATCAAGATGAATGATGCATATGTTACTATAATTTCGAGTAGTACAAAAAATAATTGAAAGCTCCGGAAGAGCTATTATAATGTTACCCAATGGAACAAAATTGAATATGTTTTCTTCGGGATTGTACTACACAAGAATAAATACAATTGAAATACATTCAATAAACTAGAAGTTTATTAATTCGAAAATGTTCACTACTTGGCATGACTAATTTGGGCATCCCGATTCAACCATGATGCGAAATATTATTGAAAATTTGCATGGACACTCATTGAAAAACCTGAAAATTTGCAAGGACATTCACAACTTGTGCTGCTTGTTCTCAAGGAAAATTGATTATTAAGTCATCACCAACTAAAGTTGGAATTGAATCTCCAACATTTTTAGAATGAATTCAAGGTGACATGTGGACCAATCAACCTGGCGTTTGCAAGATTGCTTGCTCAAATTATTAAATTACGAGCACAATTTCTAAATTATACAATTCAAAAAATAAGTCTGGATAATGTTAGTGAGTTCTCATCTCAACTTTTCAATGATTATTGTAAGTTTATTAATGTAAGTGTTGGACATCCTGTAGCGCATGTTCATACACATAATAGGTTAGTTTAATCTTTTATTAAAAGACTTCAATTGATAGCTAGACCTATACTTATGATAACTAAATTACCCATTTCGACATGAGGTCATGTAATTTTGCATGTAGCAGAACTTGTATGTGTTAGACCAACAAATTATCATAAATATTTCCCATTGCAATTAACTTATGGTCGGGAGCAAAATATTTTCTATTTTAGAATTTTTGAATGTTCGTTATATGTTTCTATTGCTCCACCACAATGCACAAAAATGGGTCCTAAAAGAAGATGTAGAATATATGTTGGTTTTGGTTCTCCATCCACAATTTGCGGATTTTCATTTTTTATGAATCAATGTTCCGGGGATTAGGAGGAGGAAAAGAAAAATAACTTGGTAAAAATATTATATGGAATACTTTGCAACATCTTGATACTCGTACAAATCAATGTGAACTTGAAGTTCAAAAGATAATAAATTTGCAATGTATAGCAAATCAACTGCCAGATGCAATTACCGACCTAAACAGAGTGACTAAGTCACATATACCAGCTGAAAATACTCATATACGGATTGATGTCCCAAATGGGTATTTGTATGGAAATGAAATGAGAAATATAAAATTGTGAAATATAAAGTACGTCTTGTTGCAAAATAGTTTTCTAAAACACTAGAAATTAACTATGAGGTCACTTGTTTTCCAGTGGTGGATGCAATTAAATTTTGTTATCTCCTTAGTCTGGCAGCTAATGAGAAACTTGATATGCGTCCTATGGATGTAGTTACAACCTATTTATATGGTTCACTTGATAGTGATATCTATATGAAAATCTCAAAAATATTTAAAATGCCTGAAGAATATAAATCAGATTCTCGAGAATGTAGTACAATCATCTTAGTGAATATTTATTAAAAGAAGGTTATCAAAATAACCAATTTTGTCCGTGTGTATTTATTAAGAAAGAAAAATCAGGGGTTGTTATAGTTGTTGTATATGCTGATGATTTAAATATTATTGCAACTCCTGAAGAAATTTTAAAAGTAGTAGATTCTTTGAAGAAAGAATTTGAGATGAAAGATCTCAAGAAAACAAAGTTTTGTCTCGATCTACAGATCGAGCATTCAAAAGATGATATTGGAATATTTGTTCATCAATCAAATTATGTTAAACAGGTCCTTAAAAGATTTTACATGGACAAGGCACATCCATTGAGTACCCCAATGGTTGTTCAATCACTTGATGTGAAAAAGGACATTTCAACCCCGTGAGGATAATGAAGAAGTTCTTGGTCCTGAAGTACCATATCTTAGTACAATAGGTGCACTAATGTATCTATCTAATAATACAAGACCTGATATAGCTGTTGTTTTTAATTTATTTGCAAAGGTTTAGTTCATGTCCAATTACGAGATATTGGAATGGAATTAAACATGTTTTTCGATACGTTCGAGGTACAATTGATATGAGATTATTATATCCCACTAGTTCTACACCACAACTTGTTGGTTATGCTGATGTTGGTCACTTGTCTGATCCATAAAACCAGTTCTCAGACAGACTATGTTTTTACATGTGAAAAAACTGTTGTTTCATGGCGTTCTACAAAGTAAACATTAGTTTCTCCTTCTTCAAAAAATGCGAAATTATAGCAATCCATGAAGCAAGTCGTGAAAGTGTTTAGTTAAGATCCATGTCTCAACACATCCGAGAGACATGTGTTTAATCTTCAAGCAAAGAACTTCCAACAAAATTTATGAAGATAACACTGCATGTATAGCTCATTTACTGGTAGAATATATCAAACAAGATCGCACGAAGTATATTTTACCAAAATTTTCCTTTACGCATGATCTTAAGAAATATGATGATATTCATACACAACAGATTTGTTCAAGTGATAATTTGGTAGACTTGAAAGCATTACCAACTTCAACATTTGAAAGACTTGATAACAAAAGCATTACTAACTTCAACATTTGAAAGAGTGGTCCATAACATTTGAATGCGCCAGTATAAAGATATTATGTAATGATTAGGGGACTGTACAAGGAACGATGTACTCTTTTTCCTTCACTGTGATTTTTTCTCACTGGGTTTTTTTCTAGTAAGGTTTTAATGAGACATATTCCTTGTACAATGGACATCCAAAGGGGAGTTTTATAAATTTTAATATTGTTTTGTATGCTAAATATAACCTCCCACTACCTCAACTATCTTCATATAACATCCGCTGTCTTCATATAACCTCCACTGCCATCATATAACTTCCACTACCTCCATATAATCTCCATGAATTAAGTTTGTAACATCTTTAGTATAATGGAGAGTTATGTATATAGTTATATATGTACGTATGTGGGTATATAAGTTACATATGATTGATCTCTATAAATAGGGGTTAGTTTGTAAGTTTCGATAGATTTCAAATATACAAGAAAAGAAAGGATGCTCTCTTTCCTTTTATCTTTATATTATATTTTTTACTAATTTGCTTTTGTTAGTAATAGTTTTATAACATTTTTATATTTTATTAATTTTTTTTGTTTTCTTTTTCTTTTCTATATGATCTCCTTCATTTTTTTTAATCTTTACTAATTTTATTTTATCTAATTTTTTAATAAATTTTTTAAATTTACTTTGTATTAATTTTAAATTTATTTCAAGATTGAATCATGTAACTCTTTCTCACTAATAGTACTTACGTTACGTCCAATGTTTGGAATCAATTTGAAAGATAACTCTCTATACAATTGATTTTTCAAGTTATTAACACTAGCACCAAGTTGTTCAATTTGTGTCTCTAAATTATCTATTTTGAATTGTGTTTTTAAATTTTGCATTCTTGATTGTATTTCCTCAAGACTAAGCTCTGTTTCCAAATTCTATTGTTGTGGTTGTTGTTCCCAAGTATTTTCATATCTAAAGTTCATGTCATCTTACTATCCAAAATTATAAGTTGATGAATATAGATCATACATTTGAGAACACTACCCTGAACGATGCATGGATGAGACACATATACCATAAAGAATGACAGGAACTTGTCCCATGCTAATTGTCTTAGCCAATATTCTAATTCATTGAGTTTGTTCTCCATTCTCTACTACTTATTAACTACATAAAAGTAAAACATCAAAAAAATGCAAATAACAAATGCAATTATACCAAAAACCTTTTTTATAAAAAATTTAATATATATTAAAATAAAACATACAAATTTAAAAAATGGCTTAAATGATCGAATTTGGCAAAACAAGTCATGGTTCATTGCCCTAAGGCAATGAGTTTTACCCCCCACAACCCAAAATCTTTGAGTACAAAAAATTCGCTCAATTGGCAATTAAATTTTCATATTAGGATAATTGGAACAACATGTGTAAACTGAAATTTTTGAATTTCAAACTTAAAACTCGACTCAAACGAAAAGAAAAATATGCAAATAATTAAAAGAGCCCTAAAATTCGACTCATACGAAATGAAAAGGATGCAAATAATTAAAACAATTAAAAAGACATATTCTTATTTAGGATTAATCAATTATGGTTTTCCCAAACACGGTGCTAAAATCTTGGTGTAATTTTAGAATTAGGCGATTGTTGTCTAATCCGTATCTAAGATTAATTCAATGAATAATATAAGATGTTCACGAAATTAATTCGATAATAAACCTAATCTAAATCAATATATAAGAATAAAAATAATAAAAAATAGATTATTTTAGATAACTAAATTGTAGAAGCGCAACTAACATTTAACAAATTGAAATACGACAAAACCTTTCTCGGTATTATTCAATTCAACTTTTTCATCGTTCCTAAATTAATTATATCAATTAAAAACCAATTCTTTAATTTAATTTTGACAAAATAGTCAGAATTTCTATCGCCTACTAACGAAGCCATTAAAATTCGATTAAACAACAAAAAGATATTTAAGGCAAATGTTCAATAATCAATTCAAGTTTAACCGGAACTCCGTGATAAAATTAAAACAATTTGTGAAGTCACTAAATTGTCTAAAATTGAATTTAATTATAATGAGATAAAAATCTCAACTAAATTGAATAAAGAAACATCAAAAGAATCAAGTAAATCTCTTCAATATTCAATCGAGCAATAAAAATATTGAATGATTAAATCAATTAAATTCAAAATTTGAAAACAAGTCTAGAATCCTGATATTTTGTGGCTCGTGAACTTGGAACTTGTCATAAAATAATACCCAAACTGAATCAAGATTTAAGCGACTATCATCATAAAATTCTTTCAACTTGTTTTTTTTTTTTGTAATAGATGGTTCTAAAATCCTAAGGGTAGAAACCTCTATTTTATAAAATTATTTTTAATTTTATTTAAAGAGTTCTAGTAGAATAATAACTTCTATTAAAAGAATATAATAAAATAATAAGATAATATGTTAACTAAAATAGCATGTGGATGGTGTTGACAATATTGTCAAATTCTGATTTTTTTATTAATAATTTCTTTAATTTATAATTATAAATGCGTCTTTAAACCTAATTATGCTCGATTACTAACATTTTACACATATTATTAAAATAAATTTTAAAATAAATTCATCCATACGATTAATAATAGAAAGCATTGAGAAAATGATGCATTTATTTCTCTAGTCCATTTGAACACAACAACTCAAATATTACTATTAGCGCATACTACGAGTTTTATTTCAATTAAATATTACTATTGATAGTAAAATTTTATCTTCTATTATTTATTATTGATAACATATTCACCAATTATAGTAAATAAATAACGACCAATACTTTTCTTTTTCAAATAATATATATAAATAGACGTAGTTGTGAAGTGATATAGCATTAATTCAAGAAAATAAATAAATAAATAAATAATATATATATATATATATATATATATATATATTATACAAAAATTATGGAATTTTCTTTAGTAAAACTGATTTTTCTTGTTTCTTCAAGTACCTACATTTTTGCATCTATGGCACAAAATAATGCTGCGACCAACCTCGTCCAAAAGATTTGCACCAAAGCAAGGAACTCTAATTTAATAGTAAGGATTACAATCGTTGAACACCTATAAACAAGGTTGTTCAGCCACACAGGACCTAGAGATAGAACCCACCTATTTCATCTATCCCACGCTATCCCTCTTTTAAGCTGTGTGTACTACTCTCTATTCCACTCTCTCTCTCTCTCGGTTAATGTCACTCCCAACTATCTCTATTTATAGCCATCTAGGGGTTAGCAGGGGTTAAAGTCGTCCACATAGGCCACAACCCATCTAGGGCTCTAGTTTCGAGTTCTGACTTATTCGGACTAGGGTTCTGACTTACTCGGACTTGTGCCTCGGCATGTACCAGAATGCCTCAGACTACGATGCACGTCTCAACCTACGCACAATACTTCATGCGTCATACGCACATTGCCCCGCCGCTGCCAGGGCTGTCCCTTACCAAAACCTTTTCTACCAATTTGTCAAACTATTTCTGAATCACGACGGAGCCCTTATAGATTCTTGCCTTCCCTTTCAAATTCATCTTTGTTATACTTTTTCAAATAGTTAACATGAAAAGTAGGATAAATTTTTAACTTGCCTGGAAACTTGAGTCGATAAAGAACATTTCCCACAATTTTTACTACCACAAATGGTTCATCATACTGAGGTATCAACCCACAATGAACAACTTTTCGACTGATATTCTTCCAAATTTGAGGAGTCAGTTTCAGTAACACCAAGTCCTACCTCAAATTCCACATCACGTCTATGATAATCACCATACTTTTTCATCGTCTTTTGAGCCAACGCTAAACTATCTATTGCTTTGGCAATCATGTCATGCTTTTCCTTAGCAAATCTTATCTTTGTGTCGCTAGACATGTTCCAACACTTGGCACCACCATTGACAAATTTTGTGGGGTTGTTGATTGTTGTCCACTCACCAGCTCAAAGGAACTGATCTTTATTGTAGAAGATCGATTGAGATTGTGACAAAGCTGTACCGAGTCTAGAAGATTCACCCAATTCTTCTGACTTATGGTCACATAATGCCTCATGTATTCCTCCAACAAGTTATTAATCGTCTCCGTCTGACCATCGATTTGAGGATGATTTGCAATCAAAAATTATACTCGATTCTTGACCTTCTCCACAAATTATTAAAATAAATTTAAATTTATAATTTATCAATTTTTCGTTGCTCGGAATATTTTATGTTGTGATGCTATACTGGTTAATATCGTATGAGATATTATCACTGTGGGGGTATGTGGGGGGTATATTTGTACATATACCATAAGCATTTTTATTTTATTATTATTATTTTTTAAGTAAAGTCAGAGTGGATATTGTTTTTAACCCGAAACTCTCATTTTTAAGTAAAGCTTAGTAAAGCTAAAGGCTATCTTCCGGAGTTTATTTCAGTAATAAAGTGGTAGTGTTTATTTTATGAATATATATATATATTAAATAAGCCAGAGGCTCACTTTCGAAGCATTTTTTGGTAATAAAGACGGAACATTTATTGTAGGAATATATAAATATATATATATATATATATAAATAAATATATAATATAAATAAATATATATATATATATATAAATATATTATAATAATATAAATATATATATATATATATATTTAAGTAAAAATTGAGACTCATTTTTTTTTAATAAAGGCAGAAGTCACTTTCGGAACAGTTTTGAGTAATAAGGTTGGAGCCTTTATTTTGGGAATATATGTATATTTCTAAGTAAAATCGAGACTTTTATTTTTTACTAAAAATGAAAGTCGCTTTCAGAGCAGTTTTGAGTAAAAAGGTTGGAGCCTTTATTTGGGGAATATATGTATATTTCTAAGTAAAATCGAGACTTTTATTTTTTATTAAAACCGAAAGTCGCTTTCGGAGCAATTTTGAGTAATGAAGTTGGAGCCTTTATTTTAGGAATATATGTATATTTAAAGTCGAGACTTTCATTTTTTACTAAAGCCGGAAGTCTCTTTCGGAGTAGTTTTGAGTAATAAACTCTTCTGACTTTTGGGAGCATAAAGCTTTTTTTTATACTAACCGCGAAGCTTTTTATTTTGTATGAAAGATGAAAGCGCAGAGCTTTTTGTTTGTAGGAAAGCGCAGCATTTTTTTTTGTAGGAAAGCACAGAGCTAAAGTCGGAAGTCACTTTCGGGAGCATTTTTTAGTAATAAAATCTTCCGACTTTCGGGAGTATAAAGCTTCTTTTGCTTTTTGTTTTTTTGTAAAGCGCAGAGCTTTTTATTTTGTATGAAAGATAAAGCGCAAAGCTTTTTGTTTGTAGGAAAGCGTAGTACCAAAGCACGGAGCTTTGTTGTTTGTACCAAAGCACAGAGCTTTTTGTTTGTAGGAAAGTGCAGAGTTTTTTGTTTGTAGGAAAGCACAGAGCTAAAGTCGGAAGTCACTTTCAGGAACATTTTTTAGTAATAAAATCTTCCGACTTTCGGGAGCATAAAGCTTTTTTTGCTTTTTGTTTTTTTGTAAAGCGCAGAGCATTTTATTTTTTATGAAAGATGAAAGCGCAGATCTTTTTGTTTGTAGGAAAACGAGGTACCAAAGCATGGAGCTTTGTTGTTTGTAGGAAAGCACAAAGCTTTTTGTTTGTAGAAAAGCACAGTACCAAAGCGCGGTGCTTTGTTGTTTGTACCAAAGTATGCAAGAGGTGAAAATTATGAGAAAATATTGTTAATAATAGTAAAAAATGAATAGGATAGGTCAGTAAATCTATCTATCATATAAAAACGATAGATTGTGTGTTGGACTATAGAAAAAAAAATGACAAAATTCTGTAGAGAAAGAAAGTTGCTATACAGATGGAAAACGATTAGAAAAAGAAGCAGGAAAACGAAAATTTAGACTCATCAAATAAGACATGACGTTAAATAAAAATTTTATTAGTAGATAAATCTAGACATTTGTAACTTCTGTTATTCAGAGGGTACCTAAAAACATACATGAAGTGACACAAGTCTGTAATTTATTACGAGAGACAAAGAGAATAAGAAAACAAAAACACGTAAATGATGATAAGTTGAAATTTTATGATAAAGATTGTGAGTAGAGTAGATAAATTTTAGTGCGAGGGGAAGAATATTTAACATGGCTAAGTGAAGGGTATATGAGAAAAAAGATGAGGGAACAGAAGCGTGAGAGAAGAATGCGTATAGTATTATTTATTGGGTAGATTTTGCGTTCACATTTGCCATTTTGGGAGGTACAAGAATAGGAAAAAAGAAAATTAATTTTATGGGACATCAAACAAATATTATCAAATTGTTTACTACTATTGTCATCTTACACGAATTTCATATCACATTCAAATTTAGTAACAATACAGGAATGTAAATTAATAAAAATAAAAAAACTTGACAAGTATGAGAAAAAGGAAAAGTCCATTTAAAAAAATTTGTAAAATCATAATAAATAATAACGATGACTAGTAGAACTGAGAACATGAGATGTCCAAATATGTATTAAGTCAAAAGGCATGTGAAATAATTGTTAAAAAAATATGAATTTAATAAATTTTCCTAAATGACAAGAGGAATAGAAAGATGCAAAGAACACGAAGTATTGATGAACGAATAATTTATCCAATTAAGATAAAGAGAAAGCAGCATAATCAAATTACGAATCCTAATTCTTGGAGACAACGAACGAGGATATAGAGTCTGAAAGAATATATATTGAATCAACAACACGGACATCAACAATCAAAACAAATTCAAAACGCGATCATAAAAAATAACTCCGATCCATCATTATCCAACCTCTACCGTCGAGTAAAAGTGTGACTTTATATAATAAATTTCAATTAAATAGTTTACGGAAGCATATCTGAATGAACGACGACTAAAATTAGGGTTTCGCCTTACTTGCTTCGATAAGAGATTTCAGTCTGTAAGAACTGCTGTGAGTATTTCGGAATTTTTCAAATCTCACCTGAATTGTTATACATATGCATATGTATATATATATATATATATACATATGCATATGTATATATATATAAATATGCATATATGCATATGTATATATATATATATCCGCAAGCAAATATATACATATGCATAACTATATATATATAAAACAATAAACATATATTTATGGATATGTATGTTTTCAATGAAACATACATATCTATAAAATAAAATCTATATATACAGTATTATACATATTTATATATAATATATATTATCTATCCAATAAACTATGCACCAAATACATAGATATAACAATTTAAAATTATATTTAATTTTTAAGAGCATTTAGTATATATATATATTTTTTATGTACTGGTTTGCCTAACAAAAAAAAAATAAACAAAAAAAATATATATATATATATATTTGATCATGAACAATATAGAAGAAATATTATTTATCTCACTTTTAGTGATTATTAATATTTGGCATTTTAATTAAATTTATTATAATTATATGTATTTCTCTATACCAACAACCATTACCATGAATACAAACATTATTTCTTCTCAAATAACGAGTTATAACAACATTGTTTTCGAGAAAATGAATATGTTAGACGACTTTTCAAGTCCGGATTTTTTTCTTTGACATAACATGATTTGTTCATTTACGGATTATCATCTCGTAATCTCGAATTTTCAGGAAAAACGGCCATCTTCAAGTAGTAAACTTTTTCTTTTAAATAATTTTCCCAATGATTATGTATTTTATATTGATGATGTTTTATATATCCATCATAACGGATGATTATCGGGATCTAATTTTAATAACAAATGATTTCATCTAGTAACTTGAAAATAATAAAAGACAAATTAATGCTTAATAAGAATTGACATTAAAAATAACATACCTATTTATTCTGGAGTTCAACTTCATGTTGATAACGGGTAGAACTTCATGCTGATAACGTGTTATAAAACTATACATAACAAAAGAAATTTTTAAAAGATCAAATGAGATAGAAATCAATGAAAATAAGAAGAGAGAGTTGCTATTTATATCTTTCTGATATGATTCGTCTATCTCCAAATATACATATGTAAGCTCCTATTTATAGGGATGATGTAAGAGACATATATATACATATAATATACATATACAAACGTGTAACTCCTAAACATTCAGTATGACTATGAGGTTACTAGTGTTATTAAATATTATTGAAAAAGGGGTTATTAGAGTTGAAAGAAGTTCAATGAAAATACAAAGATATTTATAAAAGAAAAATTTAAAAAAATGGTTAAAATGATGAAATTTGGCAAAACACGTCATGGTTCATTGCCATAAGACAATGAGTTTTACTCCTCACAACCCAAAATCTTTGGGTAAAAAAATCAGCTCAATTGGCAATTAAATTTTCAGATTAGAATAATTGGAACAACAGATGTAAACTGAAATTTTCGAATTTCAAACCTAAAACTCGACTCAAACGAAAACAAAATGCAAATAATTAAAAGGGCCCTAAAACTCGACTGTATTGAAATGAAAAGGATGCAAATAATTAAAACATTTAAAAAGACAAATTCTTATTTATGATTAATCAACTATGGTTTCTCGGACAATTGTGCTAAAATCTAGTGTGATTTTAGAATTACGCTATTATTGTGTAATCGGTGTCCAAAATTAATTCAATTTATTCAATAAATAATATAAAATGTTCACTGAGTCATTTCGAAAATAAAACTAATCTAAATCAATAAATACAAATCAAAAATAAATAAATAAAATGAAAATTTTTAATAGCTAGATCCTAGAAACTGAAATTTGAAAAAACTTTGGTCGGGATTATTCAATTCAAGTTCGTCATCGTTCCTAAATTAATTTTCTGAATTAAAAGCCAATTCTTTAATTTAATTTCAATAAAACAGTCAAAATTTCTATCACCTACAAACGAAGTCATTAAAATTTGATTAAATAAAAAACAAATATTAAAGACATGCGTCAAATAATCAATTCAAATTTAACCTGAACTCCTTCATAAAATTAAAACAATTTGTGAAGTAACTAAATTGTCTAAAATTTAATTTAATTATAATGATAAAAACTCAACTGAATTCAATAAAAAAAAATTACCAAAAGAATCAAGTAAATCTTTTCAGTATTAAATGGAGTAATAAAAATACTGAATTATTAAATTAATTAAATTCAAAATTTGAAAACAAGTCTAGAATCCTATAATTTTGTGGCTTGTGAACTCATAACTTGTCATGAAATCATCCCTAAACTCAATCAAGGCTTAAGTGAATATCACAAAATTCTTTCAGCTTGTTTTTTCTAGTAATGGCTCCTTTCAAAATCCTAAGGGTAGGAAATCTCTATTTTATAAAATCATTCTTAATTTTGTTTAAAGAATCCTAGTAAAATAATAATTTCTATCAAAAGAATAAAATAAAATAATAAAATAATATTTTAACTAAAATAGTATTTTTTGCTGTGGATCGCTAGTTCCAAAATCCTAAGGGTTGGAAATCTTTATTTTATAAAATCATTCCTAATTTTGTTTAAAGAGTACTAGTTGCATGTTTTTCTTTTTCATTGGATCGTGTTGATAATATTTTCAAATTCTGAATTTTTTATTAATAATTTCTTTAATTTATATTTATAAATGCATCTGTAAGTCTAATTATACTCAATTCTCGACTTTCTATACATATTATTAAAATAAATTTAAATTTATAATTTATCAATATGATTAATAATAGAAAGCAAGCAGAAACCTAACACGGCCTAAAACATTGGGAAAAAGATGCATTTATTTCTCTATTCCATTTGAACACAACAACTGAAATATTACTATTAGCGCATAATACGAGTTTTATTTCAATTAAATATTACTATTGATAGTAAAATTGTATCTTCTATTATTTATAATTAATAATATATCCACTAATTGTCCTAAATAAATAACCACCAATACTTTTCTTTTCCAAATAATATATATAAATAGACATATTTGTGAAATGTTATAGCATTAATCCAAGAAGAAAAAAAACATTATTCTTAGAGATATATTATACCAAAATTATGGCATTTTCATTAGTAAAATTGATTTTTCTAGTTTCTTTAAGTAGCTGCATTTTTGCATCTATGGCACTGGTATATATACAAATATACCCCCCCACTCTCATACGATATTATAGAGTATAACATCACAACATAAAATATCCCGAGCAACCCGCATACAGCATATCATCATATATTTCCGTTATGTAGTCACAATATCAAATATCTAAAAAAGCTCATGGCATAGAAGGCCCACGACCCATAGACAATAATAAATAAAAACCCTTCTAAGATCAGAAGGGGGTTTTAGGGTTGGGAGATTCAAGAACCCTAAGAACAGTTCTGAGGAAAATAATCTGGAAAATCTCTAATCCGGCAACATCATATTGGCGTCCACCTTGACTTTTCGATTTTGGTCGAAAAGATAACAACCCTAGCTGAGATTCGAATAATTCAGGAATACTCAGAGCAGTTCTTACGGATTAAAATCTCTTAACCTATCGAAGCAAGTAAGGTCAAACCCTAATTTTAGCACTGTTCATTCAGATATGCTTCCGTAAACTATTTATTTGATATTTATTATATAAAGTCACCCTTTTACTCGACTGTTCATTCAGATATGCTTCCGTAAACTATTTATTTGATATTTATTATATAAAGTCACACTTTTACTCGACGGTAGAGGTTGATTAATGATGGATCAAATTTATTTTTTATGATGGATCAAATTTATTTTTTATGATCCCATTTTGAATTTGTTTTGATTGTTGATGTTCGTGTTGTTGATTCGATATATATAATTTCTGTCTCTATATCCTCGTTTTATGTATCCAAGAATTAGGATTCGTAATTTCATTATGTAGTTTTCTCTTTATTTTAATTGGATAAATTATTCGTTCATCAATACTTCGTGTTTTTTGCATCTTTCTATTCCTCTTTTCATTTAGGAAAAGAATTTATTAAATTCGTTTTTTTTACCCGTTACTTCAAATGCCTTTTGACTTAATACATCTTTGGACATCTCATGTTCTCAGTTCTACTAGTCACCGTTATTATTTATTATGATTTTATAATTTTTTAAATGGACTTTTCCTATTTCTCATACATCTTAAGTTTTTTCATTCTTATTAATTTACATTCCTATATTGTTACTAAATTTGATTGTGATATGAAATTCGTGTAATATGAAAATAGTGGTAAACAATTTGATAATATTTCTTTGCAGTCCCATAAATTTAATTTTCTTTTTTCATATTCTTGTACCTCCTCCCAAAATGGCAAACGCGAACGCAAAATCTACCCAATAAATAATATTAAACGCCCTCCTCCCTCACACTTCTGTTCCCTCATCTTTTTTGTCATATGGCCTTCACTTAGCCATGTTCAATATTCTTCCCCTCGCACTAAAATTTATCTACTCTACTCACACTCTTTATTATAAAATTCCAACTTATCATCATTTACGTGTTTTTGTTGTCTTTGTTTTCATCTTATTTCTTATTCTCTTTGTCTCTCGTAATAAATTACAGACTTGTGTGATTCCATGTATGTTTTTAGGTACCCTCAGAATCACAGAAGTTACAAATGTCTAGATTTATCTACTAATAAAATTTTTATTTATTGCCATGTTTTATTTGATGAGTCTAAATTTTCGTTTTCCTGCTTCTTTTTCTAATCGTTTTTCATCTGTATAGCAACCTTCTTTCTCTACAGAATTTTGTCCTTTAATTTTTTCTATAGCCCAACACACAATCTATCGTTTTTATATGATTGATAGATTTACTGACCTATCCTCTTCATTTTTTACTATTATTACCAATATTTTCTCATAATTTTCACCTCTTGCGTGCTTTGGTACAAACAACAAAGTTCCGTGCTTTGGTACCGCGCTTTCTTACAAATAAAAAGCTTTGTGCTTTCCTACAAATAAAAAGCTCCGTGCTTTCCTACAAACAAAAAGCTCCGTGCTTTCCTACAAATAAAAAGCTCCGTGCTTTCCTACAAACAAAAAGCTCCGTGCTTTCCTACAAACAAAAAGCTCCGTGCTTTCCTACAAACAAAAAGCTCCGTGCTTTCCTACAAATATCAAAGCTCCGCGCTTTTATCTTTCATACAAAATAAAAAGCTCTGCGCTTTACGAAAAAACAAAAAGCAAAAAAAGCTTTATGCTCCCGAAAGTCAGAAGACTTTATTACTAAAAAAAAATACTCTCGAAAGTTAGAAGACTTTATTATTAAACAATGCTCCCGAAAGTCAGAAGACTTTATTACTAAACAATGCTCCCGAAAGTCAGAAGACTTTATTACTAAACAATGCTCCCGAAAGTTAGACTACTTTATTACTAAAAATGCTCCTGAAAGTCAGAAGACTTTATTACTAAAAAATGCTCTCGAAAGTCAAACAATGCTCCCGAAAGTTAGAAGACTTTATTACTAAAAAAGACTCCCGAAAGTCAGAAGACTTTATTACTAAAAAATGCTCTCGAAAGTCAGAAGACTTTATTACTAAACAATGCTCCCGAAAGTCAGAAGACTTTATTACTAAACAATGCTCCCGAAAGGTAGAAGACTTTATTACTAAAAAATACTCCCGAAAGTGACTTTCGACTTTAGCTCTGCTTTCCTACAAACAAAAAGCTCTGTGCTTTGGTACAAACAACAAAGCTTTGTGCTTTGGTACCGCGCTTTCCTACAAATAAAAAGCTATGCGCTTTCATCTTTCATACAAAATAGCTTTGGTACAAACAACAAAGCTCCGTGCTTTGGTACCGCGCTTTCCTACAAACAAAAAGCTATGCGTTTTCATCTTTCATACAAAATAAAAAGCTCCGCGCTTTACAAAAAAACAAAAAGCAAAAAAATAAAAAGCTTTATGCTCCCGAAAGGCAGAAGACTTTATTACTCAAAACTATTCCGAAAGCGACTTCCGGCTTTAGTAAAAAATGAAAGTCTCGATTTTACTTAGAAATATACATATATTCCTAAAATAAAAGCTCCAATTTTATTACTCAAAACTACTCCGAAAGCGACTTCCGGCTTTATTAAAAAATGAAAGTCTCGACTTTACTTAAAAATATACATATATTCCTAAAATAAAGGCTCCAATTTTATTACTCAAAACTACTCCGAAAGTGACTTCGGCTTTAGCAAAAAATTAAAATCTCGACTTTACTTCAAAATATACATTCCTAAAATAAATGATCTATCTTTATTACTCAAAACTCCTCCGAAAGCGACTTCCGGCTTTAGTAAAACATTAATTGTCCTAGTTGTACCCGATAGTACTTACAAATATCTATAAATAAGGGATGCAATCACCAAACCCTAAATTTCTCGCGAAACTACATTGATACCAAAAGTTATCATTACAACCTGATACCCCGACATACCAAAATCACGACTCGCCTCCGAAACTTACATCCAGAAAACTGATTTACAACCATTCTCATCACCCGAAACCTCTTTTTTTGTTTCTCCCCTTTCTTCATTCACTCGAAACCCTTTCCTTATGTTTTTCCCTTTCTTTTCTGTTTTTGTTCCATTTCCCTAATAACTTTCGGCCACACCCTTACATTCACACCCTCAGTAACATGCACACAATCATCCCAGATCCTTAAAAAAAATGCTTATTGTATATGTACAAATATACCCCCCAACTCTCATACGATATTATACAGTATAACATCACAACATAAAATATCCCGAGCAACCCGCATATAGCATATCATCAGATATTTCCGTTATGTAGTCACAATATCAAATATCTAAAAAAGCCCATTGCATAGAAGGCCCACGTCCCATAGACAATAATAAATAAAAACCCTTCTATGATCAGAAGGGGGTTTCAGGGGTTGAGAGATTCAAGAACCCTAAGAACAGTTCTGAGGAAAATTATATGGAAGATCTCTAATCCGGCAACATCAGACACAAAATAATGCTGGGGCTGGCGACCTCGTCCAAAAGATTTGCACCAAAGCACGAAACCCCACTGTGGGGGTATGTGGGGGGTATATTTGTACATATACGATAAGCATTTTTATTTTATTATTATTATTTTTTTAAGTAAAGTCAGAGTGGATATTGTTTTTAACCCGAAACTCTCATTTTTAAGTAAAGCTTAGTAAAGCTAAAGGTTATCTTCCGGAGTTTATTTCAGTAATAAAGTGGTAGTGTTTATTTTATGAATATATATATATATATATATATATTAAATAAGCCGGAGGCTCACTTTCGGAGCATTTTTTGGTAATAAAGGCGGAACATTTATTGTAGGAATATTAATATATATATATATATATATATATATATATATTTAAGTAAAAATTGAGACTCGTTTTTTTTAATAAAGGCAGAAGTCACTTTCGGAGCAGTTTTGAGTAATAAGGTTGGAGCCTTTATTTTGGGAATATATGTATATTTCTAAGTAAAATCGAGACATTTATTTTTTACTAAAGATGAAAGTCACTTTCAGAGCAGTTTTGAGTAATTAGGTTGGAGCCTTTATTTGGGGAATATATGTATATTTCTAAGTAAAATCGAGACTTTTATTTTTTACTAAAACCGAAAGTCGCTTTCGGAGCAGTTTTGAGTAATGAAGTCGGAGCCTTTATTTTAGGAATATATGTATATTTAATGTCGAGACTTTCATTTTTTACTAAAGCCGGAAGTCTCTTTCGGAGTAGTTTTGAGTAATAAACTCTTCTGACTTTCGGGAGCATAAAACGTTTTTTTTATACTAACCGCGAAGCTTTTTATTTTGTATGAAAGATGAAAGCGCAGAGCTTTTTGTTTGTAGGAAAGCGCGGTACCCAAGCACGGAGCTTTGTTGTTTGTACCAAAGCACAGAGCTTTTTGTTTGTAGGAAAGCGCAAAGTTTTTTTTTTGTAGGAAAGCACAGAGCTAAATTCGGAAGTCACTTTCGGGAGCATTTTTTAGTAATAAAATCTTTCGACTTTCGGGAGCATAAAGCTTCTTTTTCTTTTTGTTATTTTTGTAAAGCGCAGAGCTTTTTATTTTGTATGAAAGATAAAGCGCAAAGCTTTTTGTTTGTAGGAAAGCGTAGTACCAAAGCACGGAGCTTTGTTGTTTGTACCAAAGCACAGAGCTTTTTGTTTGTAGGAAAGCGCAGTGTTTTTTGTTTGTAGGAAAGCACAGAGCTAAAGTCGGAAGTCACTTTCAGGAGTATTTTTTAGTAATAAAATCTTCCGACTTTCGGGAGCATAAAGCTTTTTTTGCTTTTTGTTTTTTTGTAAAGCGCAAAGCTTTTTATTTTTTATGAAAGATGAAAGCGCAGAGCTTTTTGTTTGTAGGAAAACGAGGTACCAAAGCACGGAGCTTTGTTGTTTGTAGGAAAGCACAGAGCTTTTTGTTTGTAGGAAAGCGCAGTACCAAAGCGCGGAGCTTTGTTGTTTGTACCAAAGTACGCAAGAGGTGAAAATTATGAGAAAATATTGTTAAAAATAGTAAAAAATGAAGAGGATAGGTTAGTAAATCTATCTATCATATAAAAACGATAGATTGTGTGTTGGACTATAGAAAAAAAAATAAATGACAAAATTTTATAGAGAAAGAAGGTTGCTATACAGATGGAAAACGATTAGAAAAAGAAGCAGGAAAACGAAAATTTAGACTCATCAAATAAGACATGACGTTAAATAAAAATTTTATTAGTAGATAAATCTAGACATTTGTAACTTCTGTTATTCAGAGGGTACCTAAAAACATAAATGGAGTGACACAAGTCTGTAATTTATTACGAGAGACAAAGAGAATAAGAAAACAAAAACACGTAAATAATGATAAGTTGAAATTTTATGATAAAGATTGTGAGTAGAGTAGATAAATTTTAGTGCGAGGGGAAGAATATTTAACATGGCTAAGTGAAGGGTATATGACAAAAAAGATGAAGGAACAGAAGCGTGAGAGAAGAATGCGTATAGTATTATTTATTGGGTAGATTTTGCGTTCACATTTGCCATTTTGGGAGGTACAAGAATAGGAAAAAAGAAAATTAATTTTATGGGACAGCAAACAAATATTATCAAATTGTTTACTACTATTGTCATATTACACGAATTTCATATCACATTCAAATTTAGTAACAATATAGGAATGTAAATTAATAAAAATAAAAAAACTTGACAAGAATGAGAAAAAGGAAAAGTCCATTTAAAAAAAATTGTAAAATCATAATAAATAATAACGATGACTAGTAGAACTGAAAACTTGAGATGTCCAAATATGTATTAAGTCAAAAGACATTTGAAATAATTGTTAAAAAAATACGAATTTAATAAATTTTCCTAAATGACAAGAGGAATAGAAAGATGCAAAGAACACGAAGCATTGATGAACGAATAATTTATCCAATTAAGATAAAGAGAAAGCAGCATAATCAAATTACGAATCGTAATTCTTGGAGACAACGAACGAGGATATAGAGACTGAAAGAATATATATCGAATCAACAACACGAACATCAACAATCAAAACAAATTCAAAACGCGATCATAAAAAATAACTCCGATCCATCATTATCCAACCTCTACCGTCGAGTAAAAGTGTGACTTTATATAATAAATATCAATTAAATAGTTTACGGAAGCATGTCTGAATGAACGACGACTAAAATTAGGGTTTCGCCTTATTTGCTTCGATAAGAGATTTCAGTCCGTAAGAACTGCTGTGAGTATTTCGGAATTATTCAAATCTCAGCTGGATTGTTATACATATGCATATGTATATATATATATATACATATATGCATAACTATATATATATAAAACAATAAACATATATTTATAGATATGTATGTTTTCAATGAAACATACATATCTATAAAATAAAATCTATATATACAGTATTATACATATTTATATATAATATATATTATCTATCCAATAAACTATGCAGCAAATACATAGATATAACAATTTAAAATTATATTTAATTTTTAAGAGCATTTAGTATATATATATATTTTTTATGTACTGTTTTGCATAACAAAAAAAAAATATATATTTGATCATGAACAATATAGAAGAAATATTATTTATCTCACTTTTAGTGATTATTAATATTTGACATTTTAATTAAATTTATTATAATTATATGTATTTCTCTATACCAACAACCATTACCATGAATACAAACATTATTTCTTCTCAAATAACGAGTTATAACAACATTTTTTTTGAGAAAATGAATATGTTAGACGACTTTTCAAGTCCGGATTTTTTTCTTTGACATAACATGATTTGTTCATTTACGGATTATCATCTCGTAATGTCGAATTTTCAAGAAAAACGACCATCTTCAAGTAGTCAAATTTTTATTTTAAATAATTTTCCCAATGATTATGTATTTTACATTGATGATGTTTTATGTATCCATCATAACTCATGATTATCGGGATCTAATTTTAATAACAAATGATTTAATCTAGTAACTTGAAAATAATAAAAGACAAATTAATGCTTAAAAAGAATTGACATTAAAAATAACATACATATTTATTCTGGAGTTCAACTTCATGCTGATAACGGGTAGAACTTCATGCTGATAACGTGTTATACAACTATACATAACAAAAGAAATTTATAAAAGATCAAATGAGATATAAATCAATGAAAATAAGAAAAGAGAGTTGTTATTTATATCTTTCTCATATGATTCGTCTATCTCCAAATATACATATGTAAGCTCCTATTTATAGGGATGATGTAAGAGACATATATATACATATAATATACATATACAAACGTGTAATTCCTAAATATTCAGTATGAATATGTGGTTACTAGTATTATTAAATATTATTGAAAAAGGGGTTATGAGAGTTGAAAGAAGTTCAATGAAAATACAAAGATATTTATAAAAGAAAAATTTAAAAAAATGGTTAAAATGATGAAATTTGGCAAAACACGTCATGGTTTATTGCCATAAGACAATGAGTTTTACTCCTCACAACCCAAAATCTTTGGGTAAAAAAATCAGCTCAATTGGCTTAAATTTTCAGATTAGAATAATTGGAACAATAGATGTAAACTGAAATTTTCGAATTTCAAACCTAAAACTCGACTCAAACGAAAAAAAAATGCAAATAATTAAAAGGGCCCTAAAACTCGACTGTATTGAAATGAAAAGGATGCAAATAATTAAAACATTTAAAAAGACAAATTCTTATTTATGATTGATCAACTATGGTTTCTCGGACAATTGTGCTAAAATTTAGTGTGATTTTAGAATTACGCTATTATTGTGTAATCGGTGTCCAAAATTAATTCAATTTATTCAATAAATAATATAAAATGTTCACTGAGTCATTTCGAAAATAAAACTAATCTAAATCAATAAATACGAATCAAAAATAAATAAATAAAATGAAAATTTTTAATAGCTAGATCCTAGAAACTGAAATTTGAAAAAACTTTGGTCGGGATTATTCAATTCAAGTTCGTCATGGTTCCTAAATTAATTTTCTGAATTAAAAACCAATTCTTTAATTTAATTTCAATAAAACAGTCAAAATTTCTATCACCTACAAACGAAGTCATTAAAATTTGATTAAATAAAAAACAAATATTAAAGACAAATGCCAAATAATCAATTCAAATTTAACCTGAACTCCTTCATAAAATTAAAATAATTTGTGAAGTAACTAAATTGTCTAAAATTGAATTTAATTATAATGATAAAAACTCAACTGAATTCAATAAAAAAAATTACCAAAAGAATCAAGTAAATCTTTTCAGTATTAAATGGAGTAATAAAAATATTGAATTATTAAATTAATTAAATTCAAAATTTGAAAACAAGTCTAGAATCCTATAATTTTGTGGTTTGTGAGCTCATAACTTGTCATGAAATCATCCCTAAACTCAATCAAGGTTTAAGTGACTATTATCACAAAATTCTTTCAGCTTGTTTTTTCTAGTAATGGCTCCTTTCAAAATCCTAAGGGTAGGAAATGTCTATTTTATAAAATCATTCTTAATTTTGTTTAAAGAATCCTAGTAAAATAATAATTTCTATCAAAAGAATAAAATAAAATAATAAAATAATATTTTAACTAAAATAGTATTTTTTTGCTGTGGATCGCTAGTTCCAAAATCCTAAGGGTTGGAAATCTTTATTTTATAAAATCATTCCTAATTTTGTTTAAAGAGTACTAGTTGCATATTTTTCTTTTTCATTGGATCGTGTTGATAATATTTTCAAATTTCTGAATTTTTTATTAATAATTTCTTTAATTTATATTTATAAATGCATCTGTAAGTCTAATTATACTCAATTCTCGACTTTCTATACATATTATTAAAATAAATTTAAATTTATAATTTATCAATATGATTAATAATAGAAAGCAAGCAGAAACCTAACACGGCCTAAAACATTGGGAAAAAGATGCATTTATTTCTCTATTCCATTTGAACACAACAACTGAAATATTACTATATTAGCGCATAATACGAGTTTTATTTCAATTAAATATTACTATTGATAGTAAAATTGTATCTTCTATTATTTATAATTAATAATATATCCACTAATTGTCGTAAATAAATAACCACCAATACTTTTCTTTTCCAAATAATATATATAAATAGACATATTTGTGAAATGTTATAGCATTAATTCAAGAAGAAAAAAAAACATTATTCTTAGAGATATATTATACCAAAATTATGGCATTTTCATTAGTAAAATTGATTTTTCTAGTTTCTTTAAGTAGCTGCATTTTTGCATCTATGGCACAAAATAATGCTGGGGCTGGCGACTTCGTCCAAAAGATTTGCACCAAAGCAAGAAACCCTAATTTTTGTAATGATTTTTTCAATGCTGATCACGGAGTATCATCTCTTCAAAATTTAGGACAAAAAGCATTTGACAACGCAAAAGCTAGTGTTACTAAAGCAAATAATATAATTTCTTCTCTTGTTAAGACTACAACAGATCCATCATTGAAAGAAAAGTACAATTCTTGTTTGGAGAATTATGGTGATGCCATTTCTAGCCTTGATGAAGCTAGAAATTCCTTTAATGATCCAAAAACTATGAATATTAAAGTCACTGCTGTCATGACTAATGTTGACACTTGTAATGATGGCATTGCTGGAAAAGCTGTTAACCTCAAGACTGAGAACGAACATGTTGACAACATTTGTAGCATTATTTTAGTTATTTCCAATCTTCTGTAATTTTTTATATATATACACAGATAATTTTAATTATTTTGTTTGGCAGGGTGAGGATGGAGGAACATCATTGTAATAAGAGGTTGCAACAACAATCATGTTTTTTGCAGTTATTCATATTATCTATAAACAAACACACACACACACACACACATATATATATATATATATATAAACAAAGGAGCAATTAGGCATTCTTTATTTTTATTTCAGTTGATTTCACATAAAAATTAAATATTTTCCTTTCCAGTACATATTTTTCCGACATAGTAGGGTGTAATTTCTAAATGGATTAAGATTCCACCACTTGAGGTAAAAATCATGAGGATTGGTAGAAGAATGCCACTTGTAATGTTTTAGTTTATATAAAGAAGTGGAAAGAATGAAATAAAATAGACATTTTTATTTTTTAAAATATAATTAATGTTTTTTAATTTTTTTTTACTAACGGTTGACTTCTAATCAAATTCACATAAAGAAAAAATTTGTCAAAAGTAATGACATTATTTAAAATTTTTAAATATAATTGATAGTAAGTATCTTTACTTTTGACTGATAACTCATGAATTTGAGACCTAGTAGAGACGAAAATCATCACATAGTTATTATAATATAAAAATTTAAAAATAGATAGAATCATAAAAATAATAATTTAATAATTATAAATTGCCCATTTACCCATAAATAAATATTATATATATATATATATATATATATAAACATATATTAAAGATTACATTTTCTCGCAAATGTAAATATTATAATTTTTAAGGTTTTTTTTAATATCATTTTTTTTGTTTTTAATTTTTTTCTTTTCTTTTTTAACCTCACAACTTTTCATATTTCTCCTTCCACTACATTCACTACCTCCATATAACCTCCATGAATTAAATTTGTAACATCTTTAGTATAATGGAGCGTTATGTATATAGTTATATATGTATGTATGTGGGTATATAAGTTACATATACTCCATCACTATAAATAGGTGTTAGTTTGTATGTTTTGATACACTTAAAATATACAACAAAAGAAAGAATGCTCTCTTCCCTTTTATTGTTATATTATATTTCTTACTAATTTGCTTTTGTTACTAATAGTTTTATAACATGTTATCAGTATGAATCTATAACGGTTTAAGATATTGTTTGAAGTTGAATCTAATAATAAATAAGTATGTTATTTCTTCTAATGTCAATTCTTATTAATCTTAAATTTGTAACTCTTGAAGTTATTAGATGAAATTATTTGTTATGAAAATTAGATCCCGAGAATCATCTAGCTATGACGGGTACGGAAGACACCATTGATGTAAAATATTCAATCATTGGGAAAATTATTTAAAAGAAAACATTGACCACCTGAAGATGGTCATTTTTCCAGAACGTACGAGATTACAAGATTATAATCTGCAAATGAATAAATTATGCCATGATAAAAAAAAATTGGACTTGAAAAGATATCCAATATGCTTTTCTCGAAGAAAATGTTGCTATATTTTTTTATCCCAGAAGTGATCATGTTTGTATTCATGGTAATGGTTTTCGATATAGAAAGATACATATGGTTGGGATAAATTTTACCTAAGTATCAAATAATATTAATAACCACCAAAAGTGGGACAAATAATAACGTATAAATTCATTGATGAAATTAGTATTTCTTATATATTGTTCATTTTCGGTATAAATTATATATATGCACCTGCTATATAACAATAAAATTTATGAACAACATATATTGTTGCTATGTACATACTGTTATTTGTGTATTATGCTAATTCCATAGTATTAAATTATTGTGTGTACTATTCATTCCATATGTATATATATAATGTTATGTGATTTAGGTTTGTGATTTAAAGCTATTGTATAACACCACACACACACACACACACACACACATAAATATATAATATATATATATATATATATAATTTATTTAATTACTAAATATATACTAAATAACTTAAAAGTATCAAATATAACACATATTATATTTATTAGAAATATAATATGTATAATGCATCAAAAACTAAAATAATATATATACATATATATATATATATATATATAGATATTGTTTTTCGATTGCATTGCTTTTGGTTTCTGGATATATATATATACACTTGTACACTGCATATATAGTTTATGGCCTGGAGATACATATATATTTATTGCTAATATATTATATTTGTTTACTGCTACATATATTGCTATATATATTAATTATATGAATTAATATATAAAATTCTTATAGATTGCACTATTATATATATATTGTAAATATATATATATATTATAATAAAGTGTATATGTTGCTAGTTAGTTTTATAGATTTTTGCCTTTCCCTTTCAAATTCATCTTTGTTATACATTTTCAAATAGGTAACATGAAAAGTAGAATAAATTTTTAACCTACTTGAAAGCTTGATTCGATAAGCAACATTTTCCACCTTTTTTGACTACCACAAATGGTCCATCATACTGAGGTATTAAACCACCATGAACAATTTTCCGACTAATATTCTTCCAAATTTGAGGGGTCATTTTCAGTAACACCAAGTCACCTACTTCAAATTGCACATCACGTCTATGCTAATCACCATACTTTTTCATCCTCTTTTGAGCCAACTTTAAACTATCTCTTGCTTTGGCATTCATCTCATGCTTTGCCTTTGCAAATCTTTGCGCCGCTGAACATGTTTCATTACTTAGCACCACCATTGATAAATCTTGTGGGGTTGTTGGTTGTTGTCCATTCACCAGCTCAAAGGGACTCATCTTTGTTGTAGAAGATCATTAAGATTGTGATAAAACTGTAATGCCTCATGTATTCCTCCAACAAGGTATTGATCCTCTCCATCTGACTATCGGTTTGAGGATGATTTGCAGTCAAAAATTTTAGTTCGGATCCCAACAATCCAATCAAAGTCACCCAAAATCTACTAGTAAATATGGCATCCCTATCACTAACTATGTCCCTTGGTACACCAAAGTTCTTCTCAACATGTTTGAAAGACAACTCAGTTGCAATGACAGTTGGATAAGATGATGGGGCAGGGATAAAAGTAGCATATTTAAAATATCTCTCAACTATTACAACAATAGAAGCCAAATCATTCATCTTGAGCACCTAGAGATGAAATCCATCGAAATACTTTACCACGGCCCATCGGGAATAGGAAGTGGTTGCAACAAACTAGATTCCCTTCCCCTTCCAACCTTGTCTTTTTGACACACCAAACACGTTCGAATATATGCTTCAATGTCATCCTCCATCCGGGGATAGAAGAATTGTCTTGGCAACAATCATATCACTTTCTTAGCATATTTTTAGGCACAAATTAGGGCAAAATGAGAACCGAATAGATCTTAATTGATTGGAATCAACATATTTTTGCATAATTTGTGATTTTGGAAGTTTCAGGTGAAATGTGCAAGAAAACATTAAATATCAGGGTAAAAGTGCGATTTTTGAAAGTTTTGAGCTCGGGGCGGGCGTCTTGGAGCCAGAACGGCCACCCTAACCGAGTCAAAGGCTCGGGGTGGGCGTCCCCAAGTAAGGACGGGCATCCCAAGCTCAAGACGAGCGTCCGGAGCAGTAGGAGCCTGTCCCACATCGAAGAGAAATTCACTCCATTCACCTGCTATAAATACCACAGGCCTCTAATAGTTGAAATCATCCCTCAACACTGAATATGAGTCAATTAGCAACTTCGAATGAATTATTGGATCGCTCTACACTCAATACAAGTCATTTAGTAACTCTGAGTGCATCCTTCAGCACTCGACACAAGTCATTTAGCATTTTGGAGTTTCACGTTTTCTCTATTTTCTTAGTGTTTATCTCAGATTTTAAGAATTCGATTAGATAGTGTTCGTTTTTGGTATTCAAAGAATACCCGAGATTTTGTTAGGGGATCTTAAGAGAGCATTAGGTGAGCGAATAGCTAGTTAACAGGGCATTGCTTAAGTCCAGGATGTAAGGTAAAGCAATCGCTATTAGTCTACGGAAGCGTTCTCCTAAGGTTCTACTGATCAGAGTCAGGTCGAGCAACCTAGAGTATACAACTAGTCGCTCCACCGGCGGACCTGATAAAGGGTGAATACTTTATGGTGGTGGTCCCCTAGATCCTCTCTGTATACTTTGTGTTGTGCTCGTCTAAATACTAATTTCAATACCAAACTATGATTGCATGTTATATGTGTTTTACATGTTGAAGTTATTCTCATTTTTCCGGAAAGGTGACCTGCTAAATTAACATTATGACTGAATATATGCTTGCTCTTTTAAATTAAATGAACGGTTATAGATGATTTCTAACCATGGTCTAATCATAACCTGTTTAGTTTAATAGACCCTTAAGTTAAAATAAATTGTATTAAGGTTTGCCATATTAGGTAAAATAACATACAGATCACCATGTTTGTTAAAGTAACATAATGAGGCTGAGTTTGGTCGCTATGCCGGTGTTAGGATGGGTGGATGAATTCTTGATTGACACAGGTTTTCATGGATACCTTTAACTCGAACCGTGAGTAGGGTCATCATTAAGGTAGTGTGAATACATCAGGTAACTCAGATGTGGTACACAGGCAAGATACATTACATAATTGCATTCTAGACCAAGATATATCTAAAATATTTGAACATAGGCCAATAAACATGTAGAAGAAGTAGAACATACATCAGAACACATGTCTATTAGATAACTCATGCATGCTAAACGAATACGTGTTATGTGTGGTTGGGATCACCAATCCATCAAAGATATTGATGAACAATTGATTAATTGAATAAATAAGATAATTGTTAGGATTAAGGAATAGTTGCTACTAAGCCGTTACCAGTTCCAAGGGATTAAGATATTAATAAATTAAAATCGTAGGTACTTTCCAAGAACTAACTACAAGATATATACTTTGCCTTAGGTTCTGATTGATTAAATGACAACAATTAAATATTAAAGTGACAGTTAATAAGACTAAGCCTTTAATTACTCATAATCAACATAGGTAAATAAATCTTATCTTTTAGCATAGCAATTGGAACACACCAGATTTTTGGCGCTGTTGTCGGGGGCATTCAAAACATTTTAGGATTTCTGATCAAAATTCTAGAAGGTTATGATAGGTAACCGTAGTAATCTATAACTTAAAAAACAATCACGCTTATTTGAAATTAGTCAATCAATTTCCTGAACTATAGGATTATCTTAAATAATTAATTTTAGAAATTATCCAAGATCAAGAAATTTAGATTAATCAATTTTTAGAAAATCATTCTAAACCATAATAACGAAATCAAACTGGGAAAAAAATATAAAAATATAAAAAGTTAAAAACAAAATAAATTCTTTTGTTGTTTACAATTTTTCTTTTAAAAAATTTTATTTTCTGAAAAATATTATTTTCCAGAAAATAAAATAAATAATTTTTTCCTGATTACAATCTTCTTGTTTGTTTGTATTCTATTTCTCTTTTCTGAAAATATAATTTTTAGAAATTAATCAAACCCAGACTTTGCACTTATAGATGAAGAAAACCAGAGTAGCTACTAATAAAGTAGTAGAACAGATAGAAAATCCCGAAACTCTTATTCGAAAAAAAAGAAACTAGAAGGATCATCAAATTCCGTAAACAAGGCACCTCTGAGAATTAACCCTCCACAAGCAATAGAAATAAACTCGCGCCAAGACACTAGTGCTCTAGTAATTAGATTCTTAAACGCACGTGTGCCCAGTTCTATAGAAGAAGAAGATCCCTCTGAAGATACTTTTCCGCCAAGGAACGAACAACCAAAATTTCCAATTCACACACCTATCCAAAGAGTGCTTGAGCACTTACCAAATTTTGACCGTACCCCGAATTCACCCACATCTCTAGAATTTACACCAGCTCCTAAAGATAACATGCGTTCATCCAGGGGAAGCACTAATGGTTTTCAATCAGTTTTATCTGTGCATATAGACAATCTGACTAACAAGATCTATTCTATGGATCAGACTATAGCAGACAGATTCTGTCACTTAGATCAGGTTATACTGAATGTCACCTCAAGTGTAGAGCATCTCAGAGCTATGGTGAATCTTCAAGAAGACCAAAATGCACTTGTGTTATGAGAAATAAGCGAAATACGAGATGAGCAAAGAAGGCATCGGGAAGAGATGAAAGGGAAGAATTCTTTTTTTTTATATACGCAAATAAATTAGCTGTTCAGAATCATTGTGGAAATTAATAATTATTTCATTATCTTAATCCATATATCAAAAACAATAAATGGATTTTTATTAAATTTCCAAAATTCTATCGTAAATGATTTATGTACGTTTTAGATGAACAATTTTCGTTATTGATTTTATTTGTTGTATGAAAGACGAAGAATGATGATGGCAAAAGAAATTTTGAACAGAAGAAAAAATTTTACAAAAAGAGAATTTCTCGAAAATTTTTCAAAAATAAATTCTGTATCACTATGTTTCACTATAAAAAATTGTATTGCCGAGTTTGGTATTGCACTCGGTGTTTAGCAGCAGGAGGAGCTGGAGACCTCCACCTACTTGATAGTCGTACAAGACTTCACTTCGGAGGACGTCTCCACAGCTTGGGCCTTGATCTGCACGACTGGAGCCTCCTATCAGCACAGCCTCACAAAGGCTACAGGTATCTTTCCAGCTCTCCGCTATTTACATACCATCGCAGCTCACACACTGGCAGGCCACCAGACTGCTCCGGGGAATGTCACTCAGACGGAGATATTCCTTCTGTCCCATATGCACAGAGGCATCACTATGGATATGGGTAGGTTCATTAATCTCGCCATGAGGGGCTTTGCGACAAACACTCGGAAGCAGTGTCTGAGGCTCGGGCCGTTCATCACCCGGATAGCCCACTACCTAAAACTAGATATCGAGTGTTCAGAGTTGACCCATATAGCTCCGTCCACCATCCCCCCCGATTTGACTGTTCTCCGAAACATGGGGATGGTAGTACGGGATGTAGAGGGAAGATACTCCATTCATACCGAGCAGCCAAGTGAGTTATCGACGTCAGAGCCGTTCATGCAACAGGCACCATCAGCCTTGACATTTGTACCACGCACTGCCTTCGAGCGGCATATAACACAGGGGCTGGCAGATTTGTGAAATAGGCATACCCAGGATATGGCAGATATCCGTAGGCAATTGGAGGTGATAGACAACAATGTCAGTAGGAACAGTAGTCGGATCAAGGAGCTTTATTAGTATTACAACACCTGTGCTACTGACGACCATGAGGTTACATCTTCGCGCCAGATGGCGATCCGGGTTCTTTGTTTTTCATTTTATTTTTCTTTTATAATGATATGTGCATATGTCTAGGCTATATAGCATATAATTATGTGTATTCAAACTTGAATTTATATGATATGACAGTTTTATTTTCTTCATTTTGTTTTTTTGTTTTTAATTTTTCTAATATTTTCAAATAAGTGTGGGGTGATAGGATATGCATGTACACTGAGGACAATGTAAATTTTAAGTGTTGGGTAGTAGTGCACAGTGCACTCATGTTTCAAATATTTTCATATTCCCCTATGTTTTTCACTGAAATTGCACACTTCCAAAAATATTTCAAAAGTTTTTCACTCTTCAGACTTCAAAAATAGTATTGATTGATTGAAAAACTGCTTATGTCTGTGATATATTTTAGTAGGGTATTATGACCATTAGAAAACATTTTGATTGCTTTACTGAATTTATCACGTAGAAGTAGGGAATTCCTTATTTTTGAGCACAACTTAGTTTGGATTAGAAAAAGCAACCCAATATATTTTCAAGCTAGAATTAAATAATATTAGACCGGTTGATAATATGTTATCAACTTGAAAGACTAGATGGAATTTTGAGCTAAAAGTGTCATAGCTTAAAAGTAAAAAGGGGTAGTTTGCAAGTGTCCTTTGCTACTCGAGCACCCTTTCTGAAGGGAATTTAATGCCAGGTGCCCTAAGGTCGTGTAGATCTGGGAGTCATCGGAGTGAGACTCGATACCTGGGTAGTCAAAGTTGATGTGTGAAAGAAAACGCAAAAATACCCTAGAAATCAATTAAAACATACACCTAGTGTATTTTTATTTGGGATCATAACTAGAGAGTATTGGCACCAAAGCTCAGAACCCGAAAGGTCATTTATTGTGCTATTATATTCAGAAGAATGGGTCGAATTATTATCTGGTAACGGCTTAGAAAAGTTTACTATGAGTTGACAATCTAGTCTAGACTAGTTCACTTACTACACATCAAGAAAACCTTGTGACTAAGTAGAGAACTCAGTCAGGTTTTTGAACTGTTTCAGCTTATATGGTCATGACACATGTACCGAATATTTGAAACCTTTACATAGCAACTCAATCAATCCATATCTATTTTTTAAATCATCTGACTCAGTGATAAATTTTGCTAAAAACATAGCTAAGAACCTTGTAGTGATTGCACCTATGATTCAGTCATGCACTAATTTCAGATTGGTTTTGCTTGAGGACAAGCAAAAAACTAAGTGTGGGGTTTTGATATGCACAAATCATATAACTTTCTTAGCATGTTTTAGGCATAAATTAGGGTAAAATGGGAACCAAATCGATCTTAATTGATTAAAATACACATATTTTTACATAATTTGTGATTTGGACAGTATCAGGTGAAATGTGTAAGAAAATAGCAAATATCGGGGTAAAAGTGCAACTTTTTGAAGTTATGAGCTCGGGGCGGGTGTCCCCAAGTCAAGACGGGTGTCCTGACCTAGTCAAAGTACAGGGACGGGCGTCCCGAGCAGCAGGAGCCTATCCCACATCGAATTTTTGAAAGAAATTCACTCATTTCACCTGCTCTAAATACACCAGGCCTCCAACAATTGAAATCATCCCTCAATACTCAATACGAGTCAATTAGCAGCTTCAAGTGGATCATTGGATCCCTCTACACTCAATACAAGTTATTTAGTGACTCCGAGTGCATCTTTCAGCACTCGACACAAGCCATTTAACATTTTAGAGTTTCTCATTTTCTCTATTTTTTGAGTGTTTATCTTAGATTTTGAGAAATTGATTAGATAGTGTTGGTTTTTAGTGTTCATAGAATACCCGAGATTTCTTTAGGGGATCCTAAGAGAGCATTAGGTGAGCGAATAGCTAGTCAACAGGGCATTGCTTAAGCCCATGATGTAAGGTAAAGCAATTACTACTAGTCTAAGGAAGCGTTCTCCGAAGGTTCTGCTGATCAGAGTTAGGTCGAGCAACCCAAAGTATACAAGTATTCGCTCCGCCAGTGGATCTAATAAAGGGTGAATACTTTATGGTGGTGGTCCCCTAGATCCTCTCTGTATACTTTGTGTCGTGCTCGTCTAAATACTAATTTGAATACCAAACTATGATTGCATGTTATATGTGTTTTGCATGTTAAAGTTATTCTCATTTTTTCGAAAAGATCACCTGCTAAATTAAGATTATGACTGAATATCTGATTGCTCTTTTAAACTAAATGAACGTTTATAGACAATGTTTAACCGTGGTCTAACCATAACCTATTTAGTTTAATAGGTCGTAAGTTAGGATTAATTGTATTAAAGTCTGCCATATTAGGTAAAATAACCTACAAATCATCATGTTTGTTAAAGTAACCTAATGAGGCTAAGTTTGGACGCTGTGTCGGAGTTAGGGTGAGAGTCATGAATTCTTGAGTCACACAGGTTTTCATGGATACATTTAACTCGAACCGTGAGTAGGGTCATCATTAAGGTAGGGTGAATACATCAGGAAACTCATAAGTGGTACACAGGCAAGATACAATACATAATTGCATTCTAGATCAAGATATATCTAAAATATTCGAAGATAGGTCAATCAACATGTAGAAGCAGTAGAACATACATCTGAACATATGTCTATAAGATATCTCTTGCATGCTAAATGAATATGTGTTATGGTGGTTGGGATCACCAATCCATCAAAGATATTGATGAACGATTGATTAATTGAATAAATAAGATAATTGTTAGGATTAAGAGATAGTTGTTACTAAGCTGTTACCAGTTCCCTGGGATTACGATATTAATAAATTAAAATCGTAGGTACTTTCCAAGAACTAGCTACATGATAGGTACTCTGTCTTAGGTTCTGATTGATTAAGTGACAACAATTAAATGCTAAAGTGACAATTTGTAAGACTAAGTCCTTAATTACTCATAATCAACATATGTAAATAAATCCTATCTTTTAGCATACCAATCGGAACACACACCAACAACAAACCCATTTAGTTCTACGGTTACGACCGTATTCATATCACAGCTGCCAGGACTCAATTCACTCAGAATTTCAATGGCATGCATAGATTATAAACCATGGGGAATTAACCCACCGCACACTCACCCCACCCAGAGCCACCGAAATACTTACACTTATTGAAGGAATTCTTGAAGTTGATTCCGTGACTTCAAATCCCGAGAATCGGTTAATCACCAAAGTAATTCGAAAAGGCGACGTTTTTGTTTTTTCCGTCGGATTTATTCACTTTCAGCGCACGTTTGTTATAGAAATACAGTTGTGATTCCGACGCTGATGCAAAATTAAATTACATGATTAAATAATATGAGAGAGAAAGAAGGAAGAGAGAGAAAAGGAAAAGGGAAAAAAGGGGAAGAATAAGGAGAGGGAAAAAATTAAGGAAGAATGAAAAAAAATTTGCATTTTATTTTGTGCTGGTTGGACAAAAATACCCCTGACTGAAACTGTGCCAAACAGTGAAAAAGGTTGAGTAACGAAAAAATTAAAGACTTAACGGTTTGACTTAACAGAAGTGCATGTAATGGGACATTTTGAAACTTCAATGGTACTATAAGTGCAAAACAATTGTGAGGTGCAAAAGTTAGTTTTTGAGATCTAAAAAGTGTAACTAAGATAGTTTACCCTAAATTATATATATGCCCCTGCTATATAACAATAAAATATATGAACAACATATATTTTTTGCTATGTATATACTGTTATTTGTGTATTCTACTAGTTTCATACTATTAAATTATTGTGTGTACACTATTCATTATATATGTATATATATATAATGTTATGTGATTTACGTTTGTAATTTAAACCTATTGTGTAACATATATATATATATATATTTAATTATTAAATATATACTAAATATTCTTAAAAGTATCAAATATAACAAATATTATATTTATTAAAAATATAATATGTATAATGCATAAATAAATAAATAATATATATATATATATATATATATATTGTTTTTGGATTGCGTTGCTTTTAGTTTCTGGAAATATAATTGCTTTTAGTTCTTGAAATATATATATACTTGTACACTGCATATATAGATTATCGCCTGGAGATACATATATACTTGTTTGCTGCTACATATATTGCTATATATATTAAGTATATGAATTAATATATAAATTGCTTATAGATTGCACTATTATATATATATATATATATATATATGTATATATAATATTATTATAAAGTGTATATGTTGCTCGTTAGTCTTAAAGCACTAATGAAAAAATATTATATTAATTTGATCTAGGTTTTGAATCCATGACCTATAAGTTTCAAAAGAAAACATTGTACCACTACACCACTCAAACAAGGTGTGTGTAATTATGTTACATAAATGTTATTTAACTCAAATTTTGTTGTTATCATTATCATTACTTCTTAGGTTACTTATATCTTATTATATTTTCTTTAATTATAATAATTTTTTAATTGCTTGAAAAATATGGATGAAGATATATGTCTTGCCGATAGTGCAACTAGTCACACTATTCTTAAAAATAAAAAATATTTTATTGCAATCAAGATGAAGGATGCATATGTTACTATAATTTTGAGTAGTTCAAAAAATAATTGAAAGCTCTGGAATAGCTATTATAATGTTACCCAATGGAACAAAATTGAATATGTTTTCTTCGGAATTGTACTACACAAGAATAAATACAATTGAAATACATTCAATAAACTACAAGTTTATTAATTCAAAAACGTTCAATACTTGGCATGACTGATTTGGGCATCCCGATTCAACCTTGATGCGAAATATTATTGAAAAATTGCATGGACACTCATTGAAAAACCTGAAAATTTGCAAGGACACTCACTACTTGTGCTGCTTGTTCTCAAGGAAAATTGATTATTAAGCCATCACCAACTAAAGTTGGAATTGAATCTCCAACATTTTTAGAATGAATTCAAGGTGACATGTGGACCAATTCACCCATCATGTGAACCATATCGATATTTTATGGTTCTAATAGACGCATCTAGTAGATAGTCTCATGTTAGCTTACTATTAATTGGCAACCTAGCGTTTGCAAGATTGCTTGCTCAAATTATTAAATTACGAGAACAATTTCTAAATTATACAATTCAAAAAATAAGTCTGGATAATGTTAGTGAGTTCTCATCTCAAGTTTTCAATGATTATTGTAAGTTTATTAATGTAAGTGTTGGACATCCTGTGGCGCATGTTCATACACATAATAGGTTAGTTGAATCTTTTATTAAAAGACTTCAATTGATAGCTAGACCTATACTTATGATAACTAAATTACCTATTTTGACATGAGGTCATGTAATTTTGCATGTAGTAGAACTTGTATGTGTTAGACCAACAAATTATCATAAATATTTCTCATTACAATTAGCTTATGGTCGGGAGCAAAATATTTTCTATTTTAGAATTTTTGAATGTTCGTTATATGTTTCTATTGCTCCACCACAATGCACAAAAATAGTTCCTAAAAGAAGATTGAGAATATATGTTAGTTTTGGTTCTCCTTCCACAATTTGCGAATTTTCATTTTTTATGAATCAATGTTCCGGGGATTAGGGGGAGAAAAAGAAAATTAACTTGGTAAAAATATTACATGGAATACTTTGCAACATCTTGATACTCGTACAAATCAATGTGAACTTGAAGTTCAAAAGATAATAAATTTGCAATGCATAGCAAATCAACTGCCAGATGCAATTACCGACCTAAACAGAGTGACTAAGTCACATATACCAGCTGAAAATGCTCATATACGGATTGATGTCCCAGATGGACAATCAATAAATGAAATAGCAAATCAGTCTATAACATGCCCGAAGCGTGGTAGATCAATTGGTTCAAAATATAAAAATCCCCGTAAAAAGAAGGAAGTATATGTTAATAATGAACTTTGGTTTAATACTGTAGAAGAGTACTTATGACACATAATAAATAAAATAACTTCAAAAGAAGTTTTGAAACCTAAAAATATTAAAAATATCAAAAAAATAGATAATAATGAGATCTCAATAAATTATTTCTTAATAGGAAAACAATTGAACCAAGAAGAAATAACTATCGATAGTGTTTTTGAATATAATATAACATCAACTATTATAAATGAAAATGATTATAATGAGCCTATATCCATTGATGAATGTCGACATAGAAGTGATTGACTGAAATGGAAAGATGCAATTCAAGCAGAATTAAACTCACTTGCAAAACTTGAAATTTTTTACCCATAGCCCGGACACCTGAAGATGTCGCACCTGTAGGTACAAATGGGTATTTGTATGGAAATGAAATGAGAAATATAAAATTGTGAAATATAAAGTACGTCTTGTTGCAAAATATTTTTCTAAAAGACTAGAAATTGACTATGAGGTCACTTGTTTTCCAGTGGTGGATGCAATTAAATTTTGTTATCTCCATAGTCTGGCAGCTAATGAGAAACTTGATATGCGTCTTATGGATGTAGTTACAGCCTATTTATATGGTTCACTTGATTGTGATATCTATATGAAAATCTCAAAAATATTTAAAATGTCTAAAGAATATAAATCAGATTCTTGAGAATGTAGTACAATCGTCTTAGTGAATATTTATTAAAAGAAGGTTATCAAAATAACCAAATTTGTTCGTGTGTATTTATTAAGAAAGAAATATCAGGGTTTGTTATAGTTGTTGTATATGCTGATGATTTAAATATTATTGCAACCCCTGAAGAAATTTTAAAAGTAGTAGATTCTTTGAAGAAAGAATTTGAGATGAAAGATCTCAGAAAAACAAAGTTTTGTCTCGATCTACAGATCGAGCATTCAAAAGATGAAATTGGAATATTTGTTCATCAATCAAATTATGTTAAACAGGTCCTTAAAAGATTTTACATGGACAAGGCACATCCATTGAGTACCCCAATGGTTGTTCGATCACTTGATGTGAAAAAGGACATTTCAACCCCGTGAGGATAATGAAGAAGTTCTTGGTCCTGAAGTACCATATCTTAGTACAATAGGTGCACTAATGTATCTTGCTAATAATACAAGACCTGATATAGCTGTTGTTTTTAATTTATTTGCAAAGGTTTAGTTCATGTCAAATTACGAGATATTGGAATGGAATTAAACATGTTTTTCGATACCTTCGAGGTACAATTGATATGAGATTATTATATCCCACAAGTTCTACACCATAACTTGTTGGTTATGCTGATGTTGGTCACTTGTCTGATCCATAAAACCAGATCGCAGACAGACTATGTTTTTACATGTGAAAAAGCTGTTGTTTCATGGCGTTCTACAAAGTAAACATTAGTTTCTCCTTCTTCAAAACATGCAGAAATTATAGCAATCCATGAAGCAAGTCGTGAAAGTATTTAGTTAAGATCCATGTCTCAACACATCCGAGAGACATGTGTTTAATCTTCAGGCAAAGAACTTCCAACAAAATTTATGAAGATAACACTGCATGTATAGCTCAATTACAGGTAGAATATATCAGACAAGATCACACGAAGTATATTTTACCAAACTTTTCCTTTACGCATGATCTTAAGAAATATGATGATATTCATATACAACATATTTGTTCAAGTGATAATTTGGTAGACTTGATCACAAAATCATTACCAACTTCAACATTTGAAAGACTTGATCACAAAAGCATTACTAACTTCAACATTTGAAAGAGTGGTCCATAACATTTGAATGCGCCGGTATAAAGATATTATGTAATGATCAGGGGAGTGTACAAGGAATGATGTACTCTTTTTCCTTCACTAGGAGTTTTTCTCACTGGATTTTTTTCTAGTAAGGTTTTAATAAGACATATTCCTTGTACAATGGACATCCAAAGGGGAGTTTTATAAATTTTAATATTGTTTTGTATGTCCATATAACCTCCCACTACCTCAACTATCTTCATATAACATCCGCTGTCTTCATATAACCTCCACTGTCATCATATAACTTCCACTACCTCCATATAATGTTCATGAATTAAGTTTGTAACATCTTGAGTATAATGGAGAGTTATGTATATAGTTATATATGTACGTATGTGGGTATATAAGTTAGATATGATTGATCTCTATAAATAGGGGTTAGTTTGTATGTTTCTATAGATTTCAAATATACAAGAAAAGAAAGGATGCTCTCTTTCCTTTTATCTTTATATTATATTTCTTACTAATTTGCTTTTGTTAGTAATAGTTTTATAACATTTTTATATTTTATTAATTTTTTTTGTTTTCTTTTTCTTTTCTATATGATCTTCATTTTTTTAAGCTTTACTATTTTTATTTTATCTAATTTTTTAATAAATGTTTTATATTTACTTTGTATTAATTTTAAATTTATTTCAAGATTGAATACTTCTGAAGAACATAGTTAAGATGAACTTAGTGAATCATGTAACTCTTTCTCACTAATAGTACTTACGTTACGTCCAATGTTTGGAATCAATTTGAAAGATAACTCTCTATACAATTGATTTTTCAAGTTATTAACACTAGCACCAAGTTGTTCAATTTGTCTCTCTAAATTATCTATTTTGAATTGTGTTTTTAAATTTTGCATTCTTGATTGTATTTCCTCAAGACTAAGCTCTGTTTCCAAATTCTATTGTTGTGGTTGTTATTCCCAAGTATTTTCATATCTAAAGTTCATGTCATCTCACTATCCAAAATTATAAGTTGATGAATATGGATCATACCTTTGAGGACACTACCCTGAACGATGCATGGATGAGACACATATACCATAAAGAATGACAGGAACTTGCCTTTTCCTTTGTCCCATGCTAATTGTCTTAGCCAATATTCTAATTCATTGAGTTTGTTCTCCATTCTCTACTACTTATTAATTACATAAAAGTAATACATAAAAAAAATGTAAATAACAAATACAATTATACCAAAAACCTTTTTTATAAAAAATTTAATATATATTAAAATAAAACATACAAATTAAAAAAATGGCTTAAATGATCGAATTTGGCAAAACAAGTCATGGTTCATTGCCCTAAGGCAATGAGTTTTACCCCCCACAACCCAAAATCTTTGAGTACAAAAAATCAGCTCAATTGGCAATTAAATTTTCATATTAGGATAATTGGAACAACAGGTGTAAACTGAAATTTTTGAATTTCAAACATAAAACTCGACTCAAACGAAAAGAAAAATATGCAAATAATTAAAAGAGCCCTAAAATTCGACTCAAACGAAATGAAAAGGATGCAAATAATTAAAACAATTAAAAAGACATATTCTTATTTAAGATTAATCAATTATGGTTTTCCCGGTGCTAAAATCTTGGTGTAATTTTAGAATTAGGCGATTATTGTATAATTCGTGTCTAAGATTAATTCAATTTATTCAATGAGCAATATAAGATGTTCACCAAATTAATTTGATAATAAACCTAATTTAAATCAATAAATAAGAATAAAAAATAATAAAAAATAGATTATTTTAGATAACTAGATTGTAGAAGGGCAACTAACATTTAACAAATTGAAATATGACAACTTTTCTCGGTATTATTCAATTCAACTTTTTCATGGTTCCTAAAATAATTATATGAATTAAAAACCAATTCTTTAATTTAATTTTGACAAAACAGTCAGAATTTCTATCACCTACTAACGAAGCCATTAAAATTCAATTAAACAACAAAAAGATATTTAAGGCAAATGTCAAATAATCAATTAAAGTTTAACTTGAACTCCGTAATAAAATTAAAACAATTTGTGAAGTCACTAAATTGCCTAAAATTCAATTTAATTATAATGATAAAAATCTCAACTAAATTGAATAAAGAAACATCAAAAGAATCAAGTAAATCTCTTCAATATTCAATGGAGCAATAAAAATATTGAATGATTAAATCAATTAAATTAAAAATTTGAAAACAAGTCTAGAATCCTGAAATTTTGTGGCTCGTGAACTTAGAACTTGTCATAAAATAATCCCCAAACTCAATCAAAATTTAAGCCACTATCATCATAAAATTCTCTCAACTTGTTTTTTTTTGGTAATAGGTGGTTCTAAAATCCTAAGGGTAGGAAACCTCTATTTTATAAAATTATTCTTAATTTTATTTAAAGAGTTCTAGCAAAATAATAACTTCTATTAAAAGAATAAAATAAAATAATAAAATACTATATTAACTAAAATAGCATGTGGATCGTGTTGACAATATTTTTAAATTCTGATTTTTTTTATTAATAATTTCTATAATTTATAATTATAAATGCTTCTTTAGACCTAATTATGTTCGATTCTTAACATTCTACACATATTATTAAAATAAATTTAAATTTATAATTTATGAATATGATTAATAATAGAAAGCAAGCAGAAACCTAACCCAGCCTAAAACATTGGGAAAAAGATGCATTTATTTCTCTTTTCCATTTGAAGATAACAACTCAAATAGTACGAGTTTTATTTCAATTAAATATTACTATTGATAGTAAAATTTTATCATCTATTATTTATTATTAATAACATATTCACCCATTATAGTAAATAAATAACGACCAATACTTTTCTTTTTCAAATAATATATATAAATAGACGTAGTTGTGAAGTGATATAGCATTAATTCAAGAAAAAAAAAAAAAAAAAAAATATATATATATATATATATATATATATATTATACAAAAATTATGGAATTTTCTTTAGTAAAACTGATTTTTCAAGTTTCTTCAAGTAGCAGCATTTTTGTATCTATGGCACAAAATAATGCTGCCACCAACCTCGTCCAAAAGATTTGCACCAAAGCAAGAAACTCTAATTTAATAGCAAGGATTACAATCGTTGAACACCTATAAACAAGGTTGCTCAGCCACACAAGACCTAGAGATAAAACCCACCTATTTCATCTATTCCACGCTATCCCTCTTTTAAGTTATGTGTACAACTCTCTATTCCACTCTCTCTCTCTCTTTCGGTCAATGTCACTCCTAACTATCTTTATTTATAGCCATCTAGGGGTTAGCAAGGGTTAAAGTTGTCTACATAGGCCACAACCCATCCATGGTCTCTCAAACCATCTAGGACTCTAATTTAGAGTTCCGACTTATTCAGACTAGGGTTCCGACTTACTCGGACTTGTGCCTTGGCACGTACCAGAATGCCTCAGACTACGATGCACGTCTTGACCGACGCACAATACTTGGTCTCGCACAATACTTGGTCTAACACACAACTAAAACCTTAAGTCGCATGCCATACGCACATTGCCCCGCCGCTGCCAGGGTTGTCCAGTACCTTCTGGATAAAGGATCTCACATACCTCCCCCATTTAAGCTATCGACGTCCTTGTCGATCTTTGTCACTTCCAATAATCAGAAATGCCATCCTCAGACTGCCAAAGGGTCACGTCTTTTTTCCATGTGGCATTAATGTCGGACTCGCCCTTCCAATGCACAAGGAAGTCAGTCCTACGATTCTTCTTACTTTGGCCCAGGCTCCGATGGTCCAAAATTTTTTCTACCAATTTGTCAGACGGTTTACGAATCAGGAGTTGGGCCCTTATAGATTTTTGCCTTTCCCTTTCAATTTCATCTTTGTTATACCTTTTCAAATAGTTAACATGAAAAGTGGATAAATTTTTAACCTGCCTCGAAGCTTGAGTCGATAAGCAACATTTCCCACCTTTTTTACTACCACAAATGGTCTATCATACTGAGGTATCAACTCACGATGAACAACTTTCCGACTGATATTCTTCCAAATTTGAGGGGTGGTCAGTTTCAGTAACAGCAAGTCACATACCTGAAATTGCACATCACGTCTATGCTAATCACCATACTTTTTTATCCTCTTTTGAGCCAACTCTAAACTATCTCTTGTTTTGGCAATCAACTCATGCTTTGCCTTAGCAAATCTTTGCGCCGCATGACATGTTCCAACACTTGGCCCCACCATTGACAAGTCTTGTGGGGTCGTTGGTTGTTGTCCATTCACCAACTCAAAGGAAGTTATCTTTGTTGTAAAAGATCGATTAAGATTGTGACAAAACTGTACCGAGTCTAGAAAATTCACCCAATTCTTTTGATTTGTCGTCACATAATGTCTCAAATATTCCTCCAATAAGACATTGATCGTCTCCGTCTGACTATCGGTTTGAGGATGATTTGCAGTCAAAAATTATACTCGATTCTTGACCTTCTACATATATTATTAAAATAAATTTAAATTTATAATTTATCAATATGATTAATAATAGAAAGCAAGCAGAAACCTAACGCAGCCTAAAACATTGGGAAAAAGATGCTATTATTTCTCTATTCCATGTGAACACAACAACTAAAATATTATTATTAGCGCATTATACGAGATTTTTTTAAAATAAATATTGTTTTTATAGTAAAATTGTATCTTCTATTATTTATAATTAATAATATATCCACTAATTATCGTAAATAAATAACCACCAATACTTTTCTTTTCCAAATAATATATATAAATAGACATATTTGTGAAATGATATAGCATTAATTCAAGAAGAAAAAAAACATTATTCTTAGAGATATATTATACCAAAATTATGGCATTTTCATTAGCAAAATTGATTTTTCTAGTTTCTTTAAGTAGCTGCATTTTTGCATCTATGGCACAAAATAATGCTGGGGCTGGCGACCTCGTCCAAATGATTTGCACGAAAGCAAGAAACCCTAATTTTTGTAATGATTTTTTCAAGGCTGATCACGGAGTATCATCTCTTCAAATTTTAGGACAAAAAGCATTTGATAATGCAAAAGCTAGTGTTACTAAAGCAAATAATATAATTGCTTCTCTTGTTAAGACTACAACAGATCCATCATTGAAAGAAAAGTACAATTCTTGTTTGGAGAATTATGGTGATGCCATTTCTAGCCTTGATGAAGCTAGAAATTCCTTTAATGATCCAAAAACTATGAATATTAAAGTCACTGCTGTCATGACTGATGTTGACACTTGTAATGACCGCATTGCTGGAAAACCTGTTAACCTCAAGACTGAGAACGAACATGTTGACAACATTTGTAGCATTATTTTAGTTATTTCCAATATTCTGTAATTTTATATATATATACAAAGATAATTTTAATTATTTTGTTTGGCAGGGTGAGGATGGAGGAACATCATTGTAATAAGAGGTTGCAATAACAATCATGATTTTTGCAGTTATTCATATATATATATATAAACAAAGGTGCAATTAGGCATTCTTTCTTTTATTTCAGTTGATTTCATATAAAAATTAAATATTTTCCTTTCCAGCACTTGAGGTAAAAATCATGATGATTGGTAGAAGAATTCTGCCACCTTGTAATGTTTTAGTATACATAAAGAAGAGGGAAGAAAGAAAAAAAAGACAATACACCCTGATGAGATAAATTCTCAATATCTTTGAATTACGCAAATTAATCTTATATCTCAATTTCTCAAAGGTTGCGGTTGAAAGGGCTTAGTGAATAAATTTGCAAAATTATCACATGACCTTATTTGAAAAATATCAATTCACCATTATTTCGAAATTCACGAGTAAAGAAAAATTTAAGTGAAATATATTTACTCATATCTCCTTTGATATATCCTCCTTTCAATAGAGCTATACAAGGTACATTATTTTTATATAGAGGAGTTCGAATTTCTCTTCTAGAGAATAAACCACATCTCCCTCTAACATAATTATTGACCTTATATAATCCGATGTCTTTACACCATTCCAATGTTGTTACGGTGGTGATGAACTAAATTTTACTAATGAATTATTTTCAAGAAGTATTAATGCACCGATAACTCTCAAATATGGTACTTCAGGACCAAGTAGTTCTTCATTATTTTCTCGAAGTCTAAAAATAACTTTATTTACTTTTATTGACCTCACAACCATTGGAATACTATATGAATGTGCATTGTCCATGAATTTTTTTTTCAAAACTTTAATTGTATATGTTGACTGATGAACAAAGATTCCATCTTTTATATGATCAATGTGTAGCCAAGAGAAAACTTTTTATTTTTTCAAAATTCTCTAAGTTCAAATTGCTATTTGTAGCTTTTCCGAACTCTTCTGAAGTTCAAATGAGATTAATATCATCAACATATATATAACAAGAATTACAAATCACATTCTGATTTCTCAATAAAAACACATGGATAATTTGGTCATTCTCATATCCCAATTTCAATAAAAATTCACTAAGACAATACATGTGTCTTGATTCATTCTGCCCATATAATATTTTCTATAATTTTATAGAATAATTATCACGATAGCCATTATAAGCCTTTAATCCTTCAAGAATTTTCATATAAATTTCATTTGTATGGCTATAGAGATAAGTTATAACAATATCCATTAAACGCACTTTTCAAGAACTGCAAATCTTATAACATATCAGAGCGTAATAGCAACAATAATGGGTGAATAAATATGATAATAACCAATACCTGGTTTTTGTTAAAAGTCTTGTGTACAAGTCGTACTTATCTTACGACTTCACTATTCACATTTTATTTTCACATAAAACATCCATGTATAACCAACATGTTTCATATCATTTGGGTTGGGACTACATACCCAAAAAAACTTTTCACTTTTTAAGTGAATTAACTCTAATTGAATCACATCTTTCTATTGAAGCCCAATCAATTCTATAGTGATATTCTTCAACTAATGAAAGATCAGGATCCTCATTATCCTTGAAAACATCAAGAATACATTATATTCAAAAGTATTATCAAATAATTCTCTTTAATCCCAACTTTTATCATAAGGGGTAAAATTGATAGATATCTTCAAATTCTCAGCATCATTTGTAACTAGAATCTTTTCATTAGTTGTCCACTGGTTTTTCTTTTTCAATTTCTTCAATATAATCTTTTGAATCATTTAATATTTTCTTTCAACGATTTTTATCTTTAGCACCAAGGGGTCCTCCACGTTTCTGGCGTGTTTTTGATTCAAAAACTATATGATTTGTGTTTTGTCCTTCAGGAACTTCTATTTGTATAGGAGCATCCATAGCTCAAATATGCGATTTAGTGACTCTTCCGGAGTTGATAAAAGAATCTGGCAATTAGTTTGCAATTTGCTACAAATAAATCATCTTAAAACATTCAGTTCAATCACACATGTGCGTGGATCTAAATGCCTCAAAAATATTTTCCACACAAGTTCTATTTTATGTCATTTACTTTCTCCTCCTAATTTGAGAATCAAATTCTCATTAAAATGGCATCAGCAAATTTTGCTGTAAAAATATCTCATTATCAAAGGTTACAAATACCTTACAATAAATGGGTAGTAATAAATAATTTAATTATATTATCCGCTTTGAACCACTTCAGGTGAGAATGCTATTAAACTACTACCACTTTAGATTGTAAGTTTATTAAAATACTATAGATAAATTACTCATACAAAATATTATCAATGCGAGTGATAAATAACAAATATTTATCCATATAAATATACATAAATATAGATAAATAAAATATCAAATAGATAATATAGGATAACATATCAAACATAATATAATAATATACATATATTTTTCAATGGTCATCGTCTTTTTCTACTCCAAGTGGTTCTTCATATTTCGGTACTTAATATTGTTTCTCAATAATTGCTATATAATAGCCAAATGCATCATGACCAAGTGTTTCTCTACAAGTGTTTCAACATGTAAATTAAATGATTCAACTAGATCATTTTGCGTGTGAATATGAACTCATGAATGTTAAAAAATTATTTTTCAATAAGAATCAAATATATTTCAAGAAAATTCACCATCATTATCTGAACGAATTCGTTTAATAGTATTATCAAGAAATTGAATTCTCAAACGAATTATTTGGTCGTGTAATCTCGCACACTTCAGGATGCGAATTAATAATAAACAAAAATGTGACTATCAAGTCACTGTATCAATTGAAACTATAAAATATATAAATTGCCCACATGGTGGATTAATCGATCCACACATATCTCCATGAATCCATTTTAGAAACGTAGGACTTTTTGCTCCTACTTTCAATGGTGATGGTCTTACATTTATTTTCTCTTTTATAAATTCAACACATGAATTTAACAAAAGTCAAAATCAATGTATGACCATGTGTAATATCAATTATTTTTCACATTATAATTAATCTCGGATGACCCAAATGATCCTACAAAATTTTAAAAGTAACGGGATTAGTAAACTTCTTGTTTACTAAATGATGAATCTCAAAAACATTAATTTTAGCATAATATAGCCATACAAGAGATGATTGTTTTTATAACAAAAACTTATTACCAGAGGTTATTTTAGTCATGGCCAAATATTTATGGCAATTATCTTTCATAGTCTCAACATGATATGCATTACATTAGATATATCTAAAACTCAAATTTATTCCTTAGACTTGGAGAAAAATCAATAATAATCATATTTCCTCTCGGTAATAATACATGAGCTCTTCTGGAGCCATTAAAAATTTTTTTCAATACCATTTATCTTTGTAACATTTGTTTTTCCCATACACAAATGAGAAAATTATTTCTCATATTTAAATGATGTGCATAGTTCCACTGTCAATTTGACATACACTTATTCTAATAGTCATCATAATATTATCTAATATATTATTGCTCATAATCAAATTATTTGAGCAACAATCTGAAAACTTCAAGTTGTGAGTTACTAATAAATATTTATAAGACCATCTACCAGATGCGTCAAACTTCAGGTTGTGATTCATTAACTAACCCCTATTTATATGGATGGATCATATGAACTTATATCCCCACATACATACATATATAACTATACACATAACTCTCCATTATACTAAAAGTGTTACAAACTTAATTCACTGAACTTATATGGAGGTATGGAAATAATATGATGGTAATGGAGGTTATATGAAGGTAACGAATGTTATATGAAGGTAGTGGATATTATATGAAGATAGTGGAGGTAGTGGGAGGTTATATGGACATATAAAATAATTGTAGGATTATAAAACTCCCTTTTGGAATGTCCATTCTACAAGGAATATGCCTTATTAAAACCTTACTAGAGAAACATTCAGTGAGAAAAAACCCTAGTGAAGGAAAAAGAGTACATTGTTCCTTGTACACTTCCCTTGATCATTACATAATATCTTTGTACCGACGCATTCTTATATTATGGACCAATCATTAAAATGTTGAAGTTGGTAATGCTTTTGTGAAAAAGTCTATCAAATTATCACTTGAATGGATCTGTTGTACATCAATATCACCATATTTCTGAAGATCATACGTAAAGGAAAATTTTGGTAAAATATGCTTTGTGTGATCTTGTTTGATATATCATTCATGTAATTGAGCTATACATGCAGTGTTATCTTTATAAATTTTGTTGGAAGTTCTTTGCCTGAAGATAAATTACATGTCTCTCGGATGTGTTGAGACATGAATCTTAACAAAACACATTCACGACTTGCTTCATGGATTGCTATAATTTCTGTATGATTTGAAGAAGGAGCAACTAATGTTTGCTTTGTAGAACGCCATGAAACAACAACTTTTCCACATGTAAAAACATAGTCTAGCTGAGATTTGGCTTTTTGTGGATAAGACAAGTAACTAACATCAGCATAACCAACAAGTTGTGGTTTAGAAATAGATGGATATAATAATCCCATATCAATTGAACCTCGAAGGTATCGAAAAACATGTTTAATTCCATTCCAATATCTTCTAATTGGACATGAACTAAATCTTTCTAATAAATTAACAGCAAAAGCTATATCAAGTCTTGTATTATTATTAGCAAGATACATTAGTGCACCTATTGCACTAAGATATGGTACTTTACGACCAAGAACTTCTTCATTATCCTCATGAGGTTAGAAAATGTTCTTTTTCACATCAAGTGATCGAACAACCATTGGGATACTCAATGGGTAAGCCTTGTCCATGTAGAATCTTTTAAGGACCATTTTTAATATAATTTGATTGATGAACAAAAATTCAAGTTTCATCTTTTAAATGCTTGATCTATAGGCCGAGACTAAACTTTGTTTTTTCGAGATCTTTCATCTTATATTCTTTCTTCAAAGGATCTACTAGTTTAAAATTTCTTTAGGGGTTCCAATAATATTTAAATCATCAACATATACAACAAATATAGCAAACCCTGATTTTTCTTTCTTAATAAATACACACGGACAAATTTAGTTATTTTAATAACCTTCATTCCATAAATATTCACTAAGACGATTGAACCACATTCGTCTCGACTGTTTTAAACCATACACTATGTTATGTGGTGCCTTTCACTTTAAGTTGACTAGGGATCCTCCTATAATAATCTTTGTGCTCTAGTGGCCTAATTAGACCCTCTTTCAGATAATCTTTCCCCAATCTATGTAACCAACCGATATAAAAGCCTAATTGGAGTTTTAAAAGTAGGATATTTTTGCTTGTAAGCAAAGGTACATATGCAAATGACCCAGAGATAATTTTTATGATTAACTTTTTGTTGGCTTTCTTTGGAAATAAAAAGAGAGATGAGGTGGGCTAAGAGAAAGCCCAAGGAGGTATCTTTTTCTTCAAGTATGAACTAAAAGAAAGCTACGCCGAGATAAGAAATGTTTCCCAATAATGAAATCAACTAATCAGAATGATTAATGGACTTGACATGTAGGTCATTACTTGAATTTTAGTAAGATTCCAAATAACCTAAAAAGGAAACCACGTGTTGGGGGTGCTATCCTGGACTTGATCGTCCAATTATTAAGATAGTAAATACTAAACAAATCTGATGGAGCTCATGGAAATAGACAAAGTATCTCTTCAAAAGTTCTTTGTTGTGCAATAAGAATATTATGTAAGATTTAATGTGTGTTTAAGCATTGCTTTTCCAATCACCCTTCGACAACTTTAATGCTCTAGTACTTTGAAGTAAGAGCTTGACTGTGACTCATGCACTTGTAAAACTTTATTGTTATTGGCTATTATTGAAAAAGGGGTTATGGGAGTTGAAAGAAGTTCAATTGACATATAAAGAGATTTATAAAACTGCCCCTTGGATGTCCATTATACAAGGAATATGCTTCATTAAAACTTTACTAGAGAAAAACCTAGTGGGAGAAAACCCTAGTGAAGGAAAAAAAGTACATCATTCCTTATATACTCCCCTTGATCATTACATAATATCTTTGTACCGGCGCATTCCAATATTTTAACTAGTCTTTCAAATGATGAAGTTGGTAGTGTTTTTGTTAACAAGTCTGCAAATTATCACTTGAACGAATCTGTTGTACATCAATATCACCATTTTTCTGAAGAAAATGTGTAAAGATAAATTTTGGTGAAATATGCTTTGTGCGATCTTGTTTGATATATCCTTCCTGTAATTGAGTTATACATGTAGTGTTATCCTCATAAATTATTTTTAGAAGTTCTTTGCCAGAAGATAAACCACATGTCTCTCGAATGTGTTGAGACATGGATCTTAACCAAACACATTCACAACTTGCTTCATGGATTGCTATAATTTCTGCATGATTCGAAGAAGTAGCAGCTAACGTTTGCTTTGTAGAACGCCATGAAACAGTAGTTCATCCACATGTAAAAACATAGCTTGTTTGAGATCTAGCTTTTATTGTGGATCAGACAAGTAACCAGCACCAGCATAACCAACAAGTTGTTGTTTAGAACTATGAGGATATAACAATCCCATATCAATTGTTCCTCGAAGGTATCGGAAGACATGTTTAATTCCATTCCAATGTCTTCTAGTTGGACATGAGCTAAACCTTGCTAATAGATTAACAGAAAAAGCTATATAAAGTCTTGTATTTTTAGCAAGATACATTAGTGCACATATTGCACTAAGATATGGTACTTTAGGACCAAGAACTTCTTCATTATCCTCACGTGGTCGAAAAATGTCCTTTTTCACATCTAGTGATCGAACAACCATTGGGGTACTAAATGGATGTGCCTTGTCCATGTAAAATGTTTTAAGAACCTTTTCAGTATAATTTGATTGATGAACAAAAGTTCTAATTTCATCTTTTAAATGCTCGATCTGCAGGCCGAGACAAAACATTTTTTATGAGATCTTTCATATTAAATTCTTTCTTCAAAGAATCTACTGCTTTTAAAATGTCTTCAAGTAGAAATAATATTTAAATCATCAACATATACAATTATTATAGCAAACCCTGAATTTTCTTTCTTGATAAATACACATGGACAAATTTGGTTATTTTGATAACCTTCTTTCAATAAATATTCACTACGACGATTGTATCACATTCGTCCAAACCATTTTAAACCATACAAAGATCTTTGTAATTTTATTGAATATATCGAGAATCTGATTTATATGCTTCAGGCATTTTAAATCCTTAAGTGATTTTCATATAAATATCACTCTCGAGTGAGCCATATAAATAGGCTGTAACTACATCCATAAGATGCATATCAAGTTTCTCGTTAGTTGTCAGACTAAGGAGATAACAAAAAGTAATTGCATCCACCACAAGAGAATAAGTGACCTCATAGTCAATTCCCGGTCTTTTGGAAAACTTTTGTGCAACAAGACGTGCTTTATATATCACAATTTCTTTTTTCTCATTTCTTTTCCGTACAAATACCCATTTGTACCTATAGGTATGACATCTTCAGGTGTCCAGGCTTTGGGTCCAAAAACTTCACGTTTTGCAAGTGAGTTTAATTCTTCTTGAATTGCATCTTTCCATTTCAACCAATCACTTCTATGTCGACATTCTTCAACGGATGTAGACTCATTACAATCATTTTCATTTATAATAGCTGATGTTATATTATATACAAAAACTCTATCGTTAGTTATTTCTTCTCGGTTCAATCGTTTCCTCGTTGAGACATAATTTATTGAGATCTCTTCATTATCTATTTTTTCAATATTTTTTGATATCTTTGGGTACCTGAACTTCTTCTGGAGTTATTTTATTTATTATGTCTCTTTACTCTTTTGGAGTATTAAGCTTAGGTTCATTATTAACATTTGCTCGCTTCTTTTTACAGGGATTTTTATCTTTTGAACTAATTAGTCTACCACGCTTCTGCAGTGGTATAGACTGATTTGCTACTTCATTTACAGATTGTCCTTCTGGGACATCAATCCGTATAGGAGCATTTTCAACTGGTATATGTAACTTAGTCAGTCTCTTTAGGTTGGTAATGCATCTAGCAGTTCATTTGCTATACTTTGCAAATGTATTATATTTTGAACTTCAAGTTCACACTGATTTGTACGAGTATCAAGATGTTGCAAAGAATTCCATGACATATTTTTACCAGGCTGTTTTTATTTTTTCCCCCCTAATCCCGTGAACATTGATTCATCAAAATGACAATCGGCAAATTGTAAAGTAAAAATATCTCCAGTCATAGGTTCAAGATATCTTATAATAGAAGGAAAATCAAAACCAACATATAACCTCATTCTTCTTTGAGAACACATTTTTTGTATTGTGGTGGAGCAATAGGAACATATACTGCACGTCCAAAAAATTCTAAAATGAGAAATATTTGGCTCTCGAACATAAGCCAATTGCAATGGTGAATATTTATGATAACTTGTTGGTTTAACACGTACATGTGCTACTGCATGCAAAAATGCATGACCCAGAGCTGAAATGGGTAATTTAGTTCTCATAAGTATAGGTCTAGCTATCAATTGAAGTCTTTTAATAAAAGATTCAGCTAACCCATTTTGTGTATGAACATGAGCAACATGATGCTCAACACTTATACCAAAAGACTTACAATAATCATTGAAAGCTTGAGATGAAAACTCACCAGCATTATCAAAATGTATTGATTTAATTGTACAATCTGGAAATTATGCTCGTAATCTAATAATCTGAGCAAGCAATCTCGCAAATGCGAGGTTGTGAGTTTATAGTAAGCTAACATGAGACCATCTGCTCGATACGTCTATTAGAACCATAAAATATCAAAATAGTCCACATGTAGGGTGAATTGGTCCACATATTTCACCCTGAATTCTTTCTAAAAATATTGGAGATTCAATTCCAACTTTAGTCGGTGATAGCTTAAAATCAATTTTCCTTGAGAACATGCAGTACAACAAAATTATTTTGATTGAAAAATTTTCAGGTTTTTCAATGAATGCCAATGAGAATTTTCAATAATATTTTGCATCATGTTTGAGTCGGGATGCCCTAATCAGTCATGCCGAATAGTGAACATTTTTTAATCAATAAACTTCTGGTTTATTGAATGTATTTCAATTGCATTTATTCTTGTGTAGTACAAGCCGTAAGAAAACATATTCAATTTTCTAATATAATTTTCTTACTCGAAATAATGCTTCTAATATGAAGGTAATCATCATTTCCTTCACTTACAATCTCCACATGATATTCGGAGCCTTCAATTATTTTTATACTACTAAAAATTGTAGTAACATATGCTTCATTCATTTTTATTGCAATGAAATATTTTTTATTTTTAAGAATAGTGTGAGTAGTTGCACTATCGGCAAGACATATATCTTCATCCATATTGTTCAAGCAAATAAAAAAATATTATAATTAAAAAAAAAGATATAATAATAATAATAATAATGACAGCAACAAACTTTCAGTTAAATAACATTTATCTAACTTAAATATATACATGTTGTTTAAATGGTATAATGAAATAATGTATTATTTTCAAGTTTATAGATAATGGGTTGAAAACTAAAAATATTTATTTACTTTATAATTAAGTTCCAAATAACAAAAGAAGCTCACTCTCTCTATATAAAATAATCAGCAAACATATATATATATATATAATAGTATATATGTATAACAATATATATAAAACAAACTATATATATAAAAACAGTAATTGTAAGATATATATATATATATATATATAACTATATATATAAAACAGTAACATATATATCAAACATTAATATGTATAACTAAAAAAAAAATATATATATATATAACTATATACATGTGTAAATAACTAGATACATGTGTATATAACTAGATACATGTGTATATAACTATACAAGTGTATAACATATATATATATATATATATATATGTATGTATGTATTTATAACTATATATATATATATAATATAAAACAGCAACGTAAGAAATATATATATACAAAACACAAACTATAACCAAATATATATATATAATATATATGTTTACTGTTTATATATATATAATTATACATATACATATGTATATATTTACTTACGGTTTTATATATATATATATATATATATGCTTACTTAATGTTTTAAAAATATATATTGATTCAGCAAAAATCTGTCAAAATAATTAAAGGGATAAAAAAGTAATTTGAGAGGGTAGGAATTCAGGAGATATTGGAATGGAGTGGACTTCGGGAGACGGAGAGTCGGTCAAGCTTAGTGAAAGCGATACTTCGGGGAGTGGCACCTCGGAAAGCTATACTTCGGGAAGCGATGCATCGTGGAGCGGTGCTCGGTAGGTGTACTTCGAGATAGAATACCTACAAAACCGAAATAAGTTCGATGGGGATGTGTATTCCCCATGAACTCTCCGATGCTTAAGTCAGTAGAGTGTTATAAGAGAATTTTGGATATTTGGAACTTGTCTTACCTTTTGTCTGGGTTCCCCTTTATATAGGAGTCAGTTTGAGGGTGTCTCATTTATTAATGAGTTTCCCGTTGGTGTTTGGGCCTTTTCGACCGTTATGGAAAATGGGCTTTGAATGGGGTGTTTAAAGAGAGGTAACGTCTATTCTTTATGAGACCCATAAATTTGGACTTATAACGTCTAATGAAGTCAGGGGCAGTTACTTTTACGGTCAAAGTACTGTTTTTCCCCTGAGGTATTTTATTGGCGGTTCAGTGGCCCCTCAGCGAAGTAGCATATGGCGAGGTATTGATAACTTCGCTGGAAGGTTGGTGTCGTTCCTTAGTAGCAGTACTTCGAAAGGTTTTTAGGGTTTTTGGCTGTGACCGTTGTCTCTTCAACTTCTATATGTCATAAATGGCAGAATGTCAGTGGGGCAAGGAGCTCTTTTTGCCGTCCCCAATGTATTGATCTTGGAAAATAATCATGACACCTGTCAGTGTGCCTTTATTTTTAACCGTTTTGAATCTCTGATTTTTACTTTTGGTATCTTTCTCATTTTCTTCTCCAACCTTTTTCCGCCATTATTGACTCTGCAACATTCTGAAGATTCCTCTGCTCTTTCATTTTGTAGAAAGTTCGGTCTTGCTTCAACTTTTCAGACGTTTATTTCAATAATTTTCAAAAAAGGATGGTTGATTTTTGTTTTTCCGGCGTTTTTGTGGGGGTACGAACATTCCTCTGTTTTTGTTTACTTCTGGAAAAATTGTGATTGCTTCCTGTGACCTTGGTATGAGGGTGTTTAGGAGTTTGTCTTAGGTTTCTTTTTCTGGGGGGCTTTTTTGAATGGGGTTCTAAATGTCGAACTTCCATTCGCAGGTAGGAAAATGGTTGCCCAGGAAGAGAATGTTAGGGAGGTGGATGGTCTCATGGGTGAAGGTTTTGGGGATCCTCAGCCTGAGCACCCAGAGACCGAAGTTACCGTGGCTGTTAGGGATGGTCAACCCCTGGCTCCTTTAGGTGTTCCTCTCCAGCCGTCTATGCCCCTTGCTTCAGATTTTTCATTCTGGCGAAGTAGGGTTAATCACGAGCAATTGGATTCCTTTATTCGTAAGTATCACATAGATCCTCAAGTGTATAGGATTTTCGTAGCTCCCGAAGTAGGTAGGATGTCTATTCATCATATCCCTCTTCCTTTGGCTCACTTCGAGGTAGGTCTTAGGCTTCCTATGGATCCCGCGTTTGCTGATTTTCTGATCATTGCTCGGGTTCAACACGGGCAGATTCACCCGAACGCAGTTCGCACTATTTTTTGCTTAATTGTTCTTTGTGGTAGGTTAGGTTTTGAATTTACTCCCAATATCCTTAGAATATTTTTCTCTTCACTTCGGATGTCGGACAACACTCTTTCTCTTCGTCCGCGTCGGAACAAGGTTCTTCTTTTTTATTCTCCCCCGAATAAAATAGATTTTAAGGGGAAGTGGGTAATGGTTGAGTCTCGGATAGGCTTCCTGTTTCGACCATGTGTTAGTGAAGATTATCAATGGTCTCAAATCCAACTCTCTTCTTCCCTTAGCCCTTCTGAGAAATCCTTCTTAGAAACCATTACCCGAGATTTAGGAGATAATTGCCAACATCAATCCCAAGTATACTCTTCAGCCGACCTAGTAAGTGAGTCCAGCTTAGAATGTTGTAGTATAGGGGCTGGTTTGGCTGGTAGGAAGAAGGAGCTGGGGTTTGAGGAAGAGAAGCCTAACCGCTACTGGGCTATACGCCCTGGGGGTGTTTTCTCTTTCTAGTGTGAACTGTGTACTTCCACTACCCGTGGATGTCGCAATGGCCGGGGTGAGACAATGGTTTTTTTTTGTTTTTTTTTACTTCGTAAAGGTTTTGACTTGGGTATTTTGTTGTAGGTCCCACCATGTTTGGCAAGGCTTGGGGAAACCGCGTGGATGGTAGGGATGTCCGCCAATCCCACTTGGATTCCTTACCCCGGTTTCCTCCACGTCTGATAGATCGGGTGCCTCAGGGGACACCCCTCTTACTTATTCCTCCTCTGCTGGTACCCCGTCTGGGCGAGGTAGGAGTCTTCGATGAGCAAGGGATGGGGGGGATGAGAGATATGACTCCCCGATCTGCACCCGAATCTCGTAGGGAGGAGATTCCTGAACCTTAGGTTGAGGGGGACGAAGAACAGCTCCGCCCGCGTCAAAGACAGAGAGAGTCTACTAAATTTGTTGCTGCCTCCCCTTCATCTCCGTCCATTCTAGCAGGTATTTCGGAGGAACCCTTGCCCTTGGCGATTCAGAGAGAGTCTGAATCGATTCCTGCCGCCGAAGCTGGAGTGGATCCAGAGAGCTTCAGACCCTCTTGGCTCCAACCCGGGTTCGAGTTACCAATCGAGGAAGGAGCCTTGCGAGCCTTAGCCTCTGAGATTTCTTTCTGGACTCCCCCTCTAACTAATCTCCGTTTCACTAACTGGTATGTAGCCTCCTTCCTTGGTGGTGTTATTTTACACCGGGCGGCAGATACAAAGGGCTTATCAACAATGGGTGAGATGGGAGTTGATGAGACTACCAACCTGATTGGTGCTCTCCTGGCCCGGGTAAGTTACCTTATACATTATTTTCTCTTTTTTTTATTTCGGTGTGTAAACACTTTCTTCGTCTTCCCTTGTAGATTTCTTCTTTGGTCCTTTATATCGCCAACTCTCATTCCTCGAGGCAATCTGAGCAAGCAGCAGCCAACAAACCTCGCCTAGCTGCTTTGGAATCCGAGGTTGTGGATCAATCTTCCCGTTTAGAGTTAGCTGCTTCTGAGAAACTTCAAATGGTTGGTGAGATGTTAGATTTGAAGGAGAAGCTGACCCGGGCGGAGGAAAAAAGTACAGAGTTGTAGACTACTAATGCTGATTTGAATACGTCTCGTGATGAGGGTATGGCTGCCCGGCTCTCCACCCAAGAAGAACTCAAGTATTGCAGATCAAATGGCTTCAAGAAGAACATTATCGATGACTTTAGAAGCTCATTTGCATACCATGAAGAGATTGGTCATGAAGCCGGGTCCTTTTTGGATAAGGGCTGTGTTCATGTTATTCCTCATCTTCATCTGCACTTTGAAGACAAGTCCGCTCTTCTGCGCGCCTTTCAATCCAACTGTGACAATGAAGCCTGCAGGCAAGGTGCAGACTTTGTACCTTTTACCGCAGAGGAAATGGATGCACTCCGAGAGTGGGATGAGAAGAGAGGAAAGCCTGTCTGGAATCCCCCTACTCCGTCTGAACCGCCTTTCTGGGATCTGTTGGGTGGTTCATCCTCTGCTCCTTCACTTTGTAAACCTTGTACTTAGAATTTTGAATGTAAACTTTTTTTTTGAATGTAAACTTTGTACTCTTATTTGGGAAACTTTGATAGAATTCCCAGTTGTCTTTATGCCTGTGCTAATTTTGCTTTTCCTAATTCGCTTCTCTAACTTGATACTAAGCGACCATGAGGTTAACTATGTGGTAGTTTTAACTCTCCCAAATTTTCAACTTTGTACTTCTTAACCACGAGATTTCACTTGATGGTAATTCATTCTTCCGAGATTGATCTTGGTACTTCGTAACCAAGAGATTTCACTCAATGGTAATTCATTATCCCGAGATTGATCTCGGTACTTCGTAACCACGTGATTTCACTCAATGGTAATTTTCTTACTCCCGAGATTGATCTCGGTACTTCGTAACCACGAGATTTCACTCAATGGTAATTTCCTTACCCCCTAGATTGATCTCAGTACTTCGTAACCATGAGATTTCACTCAATGGTAATATTCTTTACTCCCGAGATTGATCTCGGTACTTCGGAACCACAAGATTTCACTTATGGAAATTTATTTGCCATGTTCTAGCTTAGTTCTTTTATTTTGAAATTTCAACAGGGTGCTTTCTAAAGCTGTTCAACAAACTTGTTTCCAAGATGACTTGGTACTCAAGACAATGCTTTCTAGGTGCTATTTATACATAGTACCTTTTCAAGTGGTTTGCGTGCCATGGGTTTGGTAAGAGAATGCCGTCTTTGTTCATGAGCCTGTAAGTGCCGGGTCTTACTTCATGTTTCACGAGGTACAGTCCTTCCCAGTTCGGAGTCAACTTGTTTGCTTTTATATCCCTAGTCGTGCCCTCTATCTTTCGGAGTACCCAATCCCCAATCTTTATTGGTCATTTGAATACATTCTTATCATGGGCTTTTTTGGCTTTTTGTTTGAACGACTGTGATCTTAGGCAGTTTGCTATTCTCCGTTCTTCTAGCAGATCTAGTTACATGCCTCTTCTTTCCTTGTTGACATCTTCGCTGTGCATTGACACTCTTGTTGTGGGTAATGCGACTCCGGCTGGTGCTACTGCTTCGGAACCGTACACTAGCGAGTATGTCATTTCTCCCGTGGGGCCCCTAGTCGAAGTGCGAATTGCCCACAAAGCTGGATTCAATTCATCAGCCCATTTGTTGGACTTTCCTTCCAAGTTTTTCCTTAGGGCCATTAATACCAGCTTGTTAGCGGCTTCTGCTTGACCATTCCCCTGAGGGTGTGCTACTGATAATTTCCAGTGTTTGATGTACAACCTTTGACACTCTACGGTGAACTTGGTTGAAAATTGAACTCCGTGATCAGTCACCACTGCTCTAGGTATTTCAAAATGACATAGGACGTTTTCCCGAAAGAACTTAGAAATATTTTCCTCAGTGGGATGTGTGAGAGCTTTTGCTTCTACCCATTTTGAGAAATAATTCACCGCTACTACTAAGTATTCATAGCCATTCCTTGTTTTTAGAAACATTCCCATTAAGTCCATTCCCCACATGTAGAATGGCCAGACTGCCACCACTGGGGTTTGCTCAATTGAAGGCAGTTGTGGAATACTTCCAAAAGTTTGGCACGTATCGCATTTCTTGACATATCTTTTGGCGTCTTCTATAAGCGTTGGCCAGTAATACCCTTGGTTGATTACTCTTTCGGCCAGAGCTCGGGATTCAGGGTGTCCTCCGCATACTCCCTGTTGCTTTGTTTGCGTGTGTCACAAATTGAGAAGATAAGAAAATAAAATAAATCAACGCAATCTTAACAAGTACAAGCCGGTCAACAAGTAATATATGTACCTAAGTACAAGATTATCGATCCCACAGGGATTTAGTATGCCAATTATACATGCAAACATGATTTACATCTGGTTAAAAGAATAAAGAATGATGAATAATGACGGGATAATCGGAGATTAAGCTACTGCTAAGATATTGCTACAGCAACGGAAATGCTGCAGCATTACCAATGCCGCAGCAATTCTACCTAACTACTACTACAGGATAGCCTACTGGAAAATCACCATGAGAATACAACAGGTAATACAATGCTGTAAAAATAAAGCCAAAAATGCAAACACAAACCAATAGTGAATCCAAGAATGCTAAGCATGCTTTTCGATTTCCAAATTAACACTACAGCGGTCTGGTTCTACCCAGACTACTTAGCCTACTAGTCTAAACCCCCGATAATATCGTCTCATGGAGTACAAAGTACCATGAGCCTAGAACAACACAAGGCAGTGAAATTGGTCGTATCCCCTGCAATATTGAACGCACGGTCATGCGCCCCAAGCAAGTGCCATGCAATTAACGTGTCAACTAGACCCCTTCCAGTTAAAAAGCCAGATACAAGTTTGATACATAACTTGGATAGTCATAACCGCAAGTTATTCCTACTCCGTTTAAGTAATTGAATGAATAAATTAAGCATTCCCCATACAAGCATCAATAAAGAAAACGATACACAAAACTTATGCATTCTTATCATCTTATGCCACATTACGTTTTGCCACATGTTTATGATTTACTAGACTACAGCACCTTCAGGTTATGTATGTATATTTTGCTGAAATGACTCACGAAAGACAAGGATCAACGTAATAGGAAAAATAGTCCCTAGGTCCATAGTGACACCAGTCAATCCCAAGACGGAAAACATATCAATCCCAAAACATTTTTAATTAATCCTTGAATCCATGTAAATATTCTCATATTACAAAGAACACTTAATTCCAAAACAGTAGCAAATTGAAGAAATGGAGAGAGGATTACTCTGGGTCGGAGATCACCCTACTGCCCAAATCGAATTTAATCAACGTACTGCTGCCCTTCGTTCCCTCTGCGTGGTTCTGCTGCCCTCGGTTATGAACAGCTCGTAAAATTCCAGCAAAGTCGCCCCAGCCTTCTCAGGTTCTTTTCCACTCGATCTAGACTCTAAGACACTCTAAAACACACTACCTACTGCCCCTAATCTAACAGACCCGACAATAGATACAAAGGAAAAAAAAACAACTGCTATACTACCACTCTATCACTATAATATCTCCATTTTCTCTCTATTCCTATCTAACTCGTCTAAGTCTCTCCAGACAGTCTAACCCCGTCTGCCCTTCTCTTCCTTGTATTTACCTTTGTCTTTGATGCTCCCAGAACTTCAGATTGATAGTGGACAGCTGTCCCTTGCTTCAAACAAGACTTACATTTCTTCTGCCAGCAAGTGTACAGCTACCGGTTTCCTTGATAATTTCTGCTGCCAGCTGGAATGTTTCTTGGATGTATATGTGTGTGTATATATGTATATATATATATATATATAACAAACTGCTGCTGCTTCTGTTGCTCTTGAAAACCCGCAAGAAATAGGCACCTACCGTCTGGAAATCTCAGCTGCAATGTGTGTTTCATTGTTTTATGTCCAGCTGGAATTAATTTGGACTTTTATAGTATATATATATATATATGTTTGTCAGAGTGCATGGCGGCAAGGTGGACAAGAAGACAGAAGAAAGTGGGCATAATGAATTCGTCTTTTCCAACTCTCTCCCTCTCTCTCTCTCTCTCTCTCTCTATATATATATATATATATAATGGATAGGACAAAAGAAATATATATTGTACCCGAAGTGTCCAGCTGGATTTTAAATTGCAAATGGTGTGTGTGTGCACATTTTATATATATATATATATACACACACGTATAGATGCCTTCTGGAATTTAATTTCCCATTTTCCCTCTTGATGAATCATCCACTAATTTCCAATTTCTTCCAATCGGTCAACTTTTATCCAAATTCCTTTTACCAATTTCAACCATCAAAATTCCCTTTTTACCCTTGGCAATTGAATCCAAAAATTCCATCATCTTTTATGTGAAATCCTGCACAAATTTAAATGTTAACAATGGAATAATAAAACTTAGGAATTTCTTCAATTAAAATTGTCCTTTTTAACAATTAATCCACAAAATTAAAATTGGGAAAAGAATTATGCAATTTAACAAAATCTAACTCAAAATCACAAACAAGTCAAGCAAATTGAGCTAGAAACTAGGCAAAACAACTGCAAATAACTCTACTATTGTAGAGTTATCACACCCCCAAACTTAAATCATTGTTCATCCCGAGCAATGTTGCAGTAGATAAGATAGATCAATAAAACTCAATCAAACAGTACAACAATTCATGTCCAGAATCATCCTGCAATCATAGGCAAATTTGGGTTTATATTTTCAGATCAAAGATGTGAAACAAAACTCTAATATGTTCATGACCCAAGTTCCTCAAAAATCAAAACATTAACTAAATCAAGCTCCCGTGTGTGTGTGAATAGTCTTTCCTTTTCAATCTCTCATTCATAAGTCAACGTATGGTAATCCTAAGATTCATTTTGCATCTTCAAACTCAATCTATTACACCACTCTCCACTAATGTAGCAAATTCAGCAATAAAGATCAAATACGTCTTAATTTGGTTGTAATGTAGGCCAAGGCTAAGGTAGAAAAAATATAGATAAAAAGTAGGCTCAAAACTTAGTCCTATTCTGCCATGAACTTCAACCCAATGCTATCATTTTTCTCATTTTTTTTCTTTTCACAACTCAAGGAGCATAAATATTTACACCCTGCTTCAGTAATAAGTGCAGCATTTAACCACAATCAGTATATAGCATTTGACCACAAAGAAGCATAATATGTATTTCCTTTTGCTCTTTTTGTTCTTCTTTTTCTTTCTCTTTTTCTTTTTTTTTCGTAAAGAGGGTTCTTTCATTTTCACACATTATTTTAATACACATACCCTCAATACATAGAGAATTCATAACATAATTTCATAAAGCAATTAACTACCACTGATCCAGTAAAAATGATCTTGCTGCAGCAACACCAATGCTGCAGCAATGACAATGTTGCAGCATCGCTACAACATTTCTCTGCTCTTTAATACATCATTCTCCGCATACCCCCAAACATATGTTCAACAGTGTTCATAGCAGACTAAGATCAAGTTTAGGGAAAACAAAGAATGTATACATGCAAAACATTTAGGATAAGTGGCTATTATTTAATAAGGGTGTCAAGAAATTAGGCTTAAGCTCAACTTGGTTTAACTAAGGAAATAAAATGCATTAGGGTAAGTTAGAAAGGCTCAAACGATTCAAGAATATGCCTTAATCATTTCTATATTACCAAATCTACTAGGATTTCGCCTCAAGGGATATAACAAACGAGTCTAAAGATTCTGAACCTTCATACCAAAGCTAACTCTTTTTATAAACATGAAATCTCCAAGTAAGACTATGTGCAAACATTTTGGTGGGAGCAAAAATTTTCACTTAAATCTAGTTAATATCAACATATTCTAAGTACTAAAGGATCACTACCATATAAGAGTTATGAAATCATATCAACATGAATTATCATCATAAATAATCTTCCCAAATTTACATAATCCTGCTAAAATGATTCACTAGAGTATGATCATGCTAGAGAGATTTAATAGATAATGCAGGAGCAATAACACATTCATTCAGCTCATTCATAAAAAAAACCACAACAACAAACGTATTCATTCACTTTAATAACAAGAAATGATCTTGAACTGGCAAAAGGATATCCTCCCCCAAACTGAAGAGGAGCAATGTCCTCATTGCTGTAGCAACAGGGGGAAAACATGCCATTGGACTGATCATAAAAAGGGAAAAATGAGTTCAACATGAAGCACTGAAATGAACAGAGATAAAAACATAACAGTACAATATAATGTCAGCGGGAAGTAGAGAAAAATAGGATAGAAACCACTCCCACAAGATTAGGAGAGTTCATCATTCATCGTTGTCGTCATCCTCCATGTTCTGAGGAGTGCTCATGGAAGGGTCCGGATCAATTCTTTGGTTACACAAACTCTCCCAATTTAGTCTCCGTATGGCTGCTAGGGTAGCCGAGGGCAGTGGGTATGGTTCCTCGCCAATTACAATGAACTCCAAATCAGCTAGCAAGGCCCGCTCGCTGTACAATTCCTCATATCTTGTTTCAGCATCAAGGGAAGCAAAGTTTTCCATAATAACAATCTTTCGTGCAACCTGTTTGATCTTTGGCATCTTTACATTATCCGAACATACAATATATAAATGCAATGTAGGAGCATGTCAAGAAAATGTAACACAATAGCATTAGTGGCACATAAGTTCTCAATTCTCGGGTGAGAAGAAAGCAAATACAAATTTACCAATAATTCAGGCGGCATTGTTACTAAGTAAAAAACATGAAGACCATTAAGACATGAAATTCGTTTTGAATCATAACCACCCTTCTGCCCAACACAATAAATCAAGATACACATCAACTGGCAGATCTGTCATTTCTACAAGCATGCTCACACACAAGAACTCAAGTATAACTAGAACCCTAAATACAGCCAATACAATCCTCTATCCATTGGTAATGCAAAAATTGTACTCCATAAATTCTATACATGCTACTCAAGGAATGTATACTCACATTAAGATAAGAGAAATGAACCAGAAATTTTTTTTCTTGCAAGTACCATACACCAACTCACATTACTGAGAAGAAATAAAAATGTAGAAAAGTGAGTACTAACCTTGAATCTTCTAGTTTGTTGAAGGCTGAAAATAGAGTTTGAAGAGAAGGAAAGTAGAAGACTGTGTGTGTAGAGAAATTTGTGTACTTTAGATAATTCCCACTTCTTTCTCTCTTTGTCTTTTCAATTCACACACATTCTCCACAAATAAAATATAAAAATTAAACTAACCTTTTTTAGTTTCCCAACAAGTTCTAGTTGTATGCCACCCATTGAAAATTTTGAAATTGAAAGGAACTAGGGCTGCTTGCATAAGTAGTCAATTCATGGCAGTCCCTTGTTGAATTGCACCGCCTGAATTTTGAAATTGAAATTGGACTAAGGCTGCCTTGAATGGCTTTGTCGGTGTGTGGCAGCCTGTTGTCACAGCATTTCTGCCGAGAGGCAGTTGCAAGTCCCATCTTACTTTCCCCTTTTTTTCTTTAATAAAATGGCCTTGACTCCGTTTGCTCTTTGACCGTAGGCATACTTGTATTATCAAACAACAAAGTACCAATAAGAGAGAAAGAGAACGGCATTGTAATATGAAATTGAAGTCTCAAAACCAATTCTGAAGGAAACTTAGGAGTAAACATCCATTAATTCCGCATTGAAGCACCTGAAAATAAAAGAACAATAATTAAAACAAAATAAGGAAAAGAAATTGAATGCTGAAAAAAATAAAAACAAACAAGAAGAAATAAGAAAAACGAAATAAAAAGAAATGCAATAAATAATAGATGAAAGTGTTCACTTATAGATTTTGCTCAATTAACTACTTAGCATCGACAAGTATTATAGGTGAAGAGTTTTGCACAATGTCTTCTTTCACCATGAAGTGACACTGCTTCCAATTGAGGACTAGGTTGGTGTCCTCACAACGTTTAAGCACCTTGGCCACATTCTCTAAGCATTTTTCAAAAGAGTCCCCAAATATGGAGAAGTCATTCATGAAAACCTCTAAATATTGCTTCGCCATATCTGTGAAAATGGCCATCATATATCGTTGGAACATTGCTAGAGCATTACATAGTCTGAATGACATTCTTCTAAATACTAAAGTACCATAGGGACAAGTGAAGGCCATTTTGTTCTGGTCCTCTGGTTATATAGCAATCTGATTGTAACCAGAATACCCATCCAGAAAGCAATAAGAATCCCGTCCAGCTAACCTATCCAACATTTGATCAATGAAAGGCAGTGGGAAGTGGTCGTTTCCTATGGCTTTGTTTATCTTCTTGTAATCCATGCAAATTCTCCATCCCCAGCGCTGTTAGATATAGGATAAATAATGCCAAAATCTAGCCACTTGATAATTTTGTTCCTTTACCACTTCCTTCGTAATTGGATTTAATCATTTCTTCCCCTCTATTAAATTTTTGGGATTGTCTTCCAAATTATCTTGTGCATGCATAAGGTTGGTCATATACCTTTGATATAAGCTATGGTCCAGCACATAGCTCTCTTATGTTGCTGCAAAGCTCCAAGCAATTCTCCTCCTGTTCCGCACTCAACAGTGCTGAAATTATTACTGGCAGTATTGAGTCTGCTCCTAGAAAACCATACTTCAAATGCTGTGGCAGTTGCTTCAATTCCAGCTGTGGTGGTTCTTCCACGGAAGGTTTTGTTATCTTGAAATCTCGAGAAGACAACTCCAAGGATTCAAATTGCGCATGAAACTTGAAACCATGAGAATTTGCTTCTAACCACGCTAAGTATTCTTCTTCTTCTTCATTACCATCATCGTGCAACATTTCCTCCATCAACACTCTTTCCAATGCATCATCTCCATATTTCTTTCGCTCTTCATCTTCGGTTGTCAAAGAATCAACAGTGGATATGTGAAAACAATCCTCCCCTTCATCATGAAATTTCATGGCTTTGAATACATTAAACGTGACTTTATCATCTTGAAACCTCATGGTGAGTTCCCCTTTTTGAACATCAATAAGGGTCTTTCCCGTAGCAAGGAAAGGTCTCCCCAAAATATTTGGAACTTCTCTATCTGCTTCATAATCAAGAACAATAAAATCAGCTGGAAAAATAAATTTATCAATTCTTACCAGGACATCCTCAATTTTTCCATCTGGGTGTGCTATAGACCTATATGCTAATTGTAGTGTTACCGTCGTAGGTCTTACCTTACCTATGCCCAATTGTTTAAAAATAGATATAGGCATCAAGTTGATGCTAGCACCAAGATCACATAAGGTCATACCACAATATGAGTTTCCAATAAAACAAGGAATATTAAAGCTCCCTGGATATTTCATTTTAGGGGGCAACTTGTCCTGCAAAAAGAAACTACATTCTTTGGTTAATAAAACAATTTCATATTCTCCCAACTTTCTCTTCTTTGTAAGGATATCCTTCATAAATTTGGCATAGTTGGGCATTTGTTCTATTGCTTCCACCAATGGAATGTTGATGTGCAGCAGTTTCAAAATGTCCAAGAACTTCTTGAACTGCTCATCCTGTTTCTTTTTGGCAAACCTCTGTGGGTAAGACATTCGTTGCTGTACTGGTTTGCTCTCTGGAATATTACATTGCTGCGACATCGGCGATACTACAACATCGGTCGGTTCTGGAATTGTTCTCTGCTGCGGCATTTGCGATGCTGCAGCATTCGGCTATTCTGGAATGGTGCTATGCTGCCGCATTTGCGATGCTGCAACATTTGGCTCCACTAGTTCGGGTTCAGCTACTGGAATTTCTACATTCCGGCTGGGCTCACTGGTCTTCTCAGCTGCTCCAAACTTCATTTTTGGTTCGTCCAGTATTCTGCCACTCCGCAGTGTAACTACCTTGCAATGTTCCTTTCCTTCTCTTCTTGGATTCTCCGTATCGCTTGGAAGTAATCCTTGTGGTCTACTCCTCATCTCCTGAGCTAACTGCCCCATTTGGCTTTCCAAGTTCTGCACAGTAGAGGATAATCCCTGTATGGTTGTTTCCATCCATGCCATGAAGTCTCTCATCATGTTTTCTAAAGCGTTTGAAGGTGGTGGTTGTTGTAGAGGTCTTAGGGAGTACGGGAACAATTTCAGCCTCAACACTTCATCTGCTATCTCGTTTGCAACATTTGAAACATCACTGGTTTCAGCTCGAACTGGGCTGCAGTAATCTCTGGTCTTACAATGCTTGGATTCAATTCATTAAACATAGGGACCGCATACTGTCGAATAGCATGGTCCCTATCGTCTGCCAACACCACAGGATTATAGACAGGTTCATTTTCTACAACACGCTGCTCCGCCATGTCTACCTTGTCCTTGGTTTATTTCTTTTTCCTCAACGGCTTGGTGTTTCTCTCAATCTCTGGATCAAGTGGCAGCACTGTAGCTTGAGAGCCCTTGCGCATTTTACTCATGCAAAATAGCACACGTTAAGGAATGAATGATACACAAGCTGAAATTTAACAACTAATTCAGTTCAATAATTCACAAAAACAGTTCCACCCATGCATATTTATTCGTCCCTCATACATCATTTCAATAATCTCATAAGCTCAAGAATGAGTATAACATAAAACAACAAAAGTAACCAAATGCAAACAATATTTACAAACAATTGACACCAAAATCCCCGGCAACGGTGCCAAAAACTTGTTGCGTTGTGTGCGTGTGTCACAAATTGAGAAGATAAGAAAATAAAATAAATCAACGCAATTTTAACAAGTGCAAGTATACACCGGTCAACAATTCATATATGTACCTAAGTACAAGATTATCGATCCCACATGGATTTAGTATGCCAATTATACATGCAAACATAATTTACATCTGGTTAAAAGAATAAAGAATGATGAATAACGACAGGATAAATCGGAGATTAAGCTACTGCTAAGATATTGCTGCAGCAACAGAAATGCTGCAGCATCACCAATGCCGCAGCAATTCTACCTAACTACTACTACAGGACAACCTACTGTAAAATCACCATGAGAATACAACAGGTAATACAATGTTGTAAAAATCAAGCCAAAAATGCAAACACAAACCAATAGTGAATCCAAGAATGCTAAGCATGCTTTTCGGTTTCCAAATTAACACTACAGCGGTCAGGTTCTACCCAGACTACTTAGCCTACTAGTCTAAACCCCCGATAACATCGTCTCATGGAGTACGAAGTACCGTGAGCCTAGAACAACACAAAACAGTGAAATTGGTCGTGTCCCCTGCAATATTAACCGCACGGTCATGCGCCCCAAGCAAGTGCCATGCAATTAACGTGTCAACTAGACCCCTTCCGGTTAGAAAGCCAGATACTAGTTCGATACATAACTTGGACAGTCGTAACCGCAAGTTATTCCTACTCCGTTTAAGTAATTGCATGAATAAACTAAGCATGCCCCATACAAGCATCAATAAAGAAAACGATACACAAAACTTATACATTCTTATCATCTTATGCCACATTACATTTTTCCACATGTTTATGATTTACTAGACTACAACACCTTCAGATTATGAATGTATATTTTGCTGAAATGAATCACGAAAGACAAGGATCAACGTAATAGGAAAAACAATCCCTAGGTCCATAGTAACACCAGTCAATCCCAAGAGGGAAAACATATCAATCCCAAAGCATTTTTAATTAATCCTTGAATCCATGTAAATATTCTCATATTACAAAGAACACTTAATTAAAAAACATTAGCAAAATGAAGAAATGGAGAGTGGATTACTCTGGGTCGGAGATCACCCTACTGCCCAAATTGAATTTAATCAACGTACTACTGCCCTTCGTTCCCTCTGCGTGGTGCTGCTGCCCTCGGTTATGAACAGCTCGTAAAATTCCAGCAAAGTCGCCCCAGCCTTCTCAGGTTCTTTTCCACTCTATCTAGACTCTAAGACACTCTAAAACACACTACCTACTACCCCTAATCTAACACACCCGACAATAGATACAAAGGAAAATAAAAACCACTGCTATACTACCACTCTATCACTATAATATCTCCGTTTTCTCTCTATTCCTATCTAACCCGTCTAAGTCTCTCCAGACTGTCTAACCCCATCTGCCCTTCTCTTACTTGTATTTACCTTTGTGTTTGATGCTCCCAGAACTTCAGATTGATAGTGGACAGCTGTCCCTTGCTTCAAACAAGACTTACATTTCTTCTGCCCGCAAGTGTACAGCTGCCGGTTTCCTTGACAATTTCTGCTGCCAGCTGGAATGTTTCTCGGATGTATATGTGTGTGTATATATATATATATACATACATATATATATATATATATGTATGTATATATATATATATATAACAAACTGCTGCTGCTGCTTCTTTTCCTCCTGAAATCCCGCAAGAAATAAGCACCTACCGTCTAGCAATCTCAGCTGCAATGTGTGTTTCTTTGTTTTATTTCCAGCTGGAATTAATTTGGGCTTTTAGAGTATATATAATATATATATATATATATATATATATATATATATATATATATATATATATATATATATATATATATGTTTGTGAGAGTGCATGGTGGCAAGGTGGAGAAGAAGACAGAAGAAAGTGGGCATAATGAATTCGTCCTTTCCAACTTTCTCTCTCTCTCTATATATATATATATATATAATGGATAGGACAAAAGAAATAATATAGTACCCGAAGTGTCCAGCTATTTTAAATTGCAAATGGTGTGTGTGTGCACATTATATATATAATATATATATATATATATATATATATATACACACACGTATAGATGCCTTCTGGAATTTAATTTCCCATTTTCCCTCTTGATGAATCATCCACTAATTTCCAATTTCTTCCAATTGGTCAACTTTTATCCAAATTCCTTTTACCAATTTCAACCATCAAAATTCCCTTTTTACCCTTGGCAATTGAATCCAAAAATTCCATCATCTTTTATGTGAAATCCTACACAAATTTAAATGTTAACAATGGAATAATAAAATTTATGAATTTCTTCAATTAAAATGTCCCTTTTTAACAATTAATCCACAAAATTAAAATTGGGAAAAGAATTATGCAATTTAACAAAATCTAACTCAAAATCATAAACAAGCCAAGCAAATTGAGCTAGAAACTAGGCAAAACAACGTCAAATAACTCTACTATTGTAGAGTTATCACTCCCTCGTGTATCTTGGCGAGCAGCTCGTTGATTTGAGATGGAGGAATGCAGCGAAGTAAAGGCCTTGAGAAAGACCGTTTGTACAAGACATTGTCACGAATTGTGTATCCGGCAGACTGTCGCCGTATTTGCCTAGCCTGGGTAGGGTCATTCGGGAGACTCCCTTTCTGAATAAAATTCTTTATCTCCTCATCCCAATTTTCCAAAGTGGCATGTATGCATTGAATTAAGTCAGCTTCTCTCAAAATTTTGTTGCTCTTTCTATTGGGATGCCCTCTTCGTTTTGAGTTTCTCTGGAGGTAATTTTTGCTAGTCTGTCTGCTTGCTGATTTTCTCTTATGCTAATCAAAGACAGCGTGATTGGGCAGAATTTCTCTCTCCTTTTTCTTGCTTTATCTACATATGACTGTAGACCCTCTGATTGTATCGCATAGGTACCTTGGACCTGATTTACCACCAACTGTGAGTCACTATAGACCTTCAAAGCTTTTATATTTGTCTCATGGGCCCATTCTAATCCAATTAGCAACGCTTCATATTCCGCTTGATTATTCGAAAGATTGATCTTCAATTTGATGGCCCGCATTTTAGTGTACTCTTTGTTGGGCAAAGTTAAGATAATGCCTGCTCCGACTCCGCTGGAGTTGACTGCTCCATCTACTCTTAGTTCCCATGGTTCTTTTGTTGGCTCAACTACTTCTATGCACAATTCCGTGAAGGACCCTTCTGCGAGGAAATCTGCGAGAGCCTGTGCTTTGATAGCTGTTCGGGGCTTGAATGTGATTTCTTGCCCGCATAATTCGATAAACCTTCAAAGCATTCTTCCAAATTGATCTAGTTTATGAAAACTTTGCTTTAAAGGGGCATTAGTGTAGACCACAATAGGGTGAGATTCGAAGTATGGTCTAAGTTTCCACGTGGAAATGACTAATGCGTATGCTAGCTTTTCGATATTTGAATATTGGGACTCAGCGTCATTTAGCACCTTGCTGACGAAGTATACGGGATATTGCTTTGTTCCTTCCTCTTTTATCAACACTGATGCTACGATCAAATCGGAGAAAGATAAGTATAGGAAAAGTGTTTCTCCTGAGATTAAAGGTCTTAGCAGAGGAATATTTAACAGATGATCCTTCAAACTCTTCCAAGAGTGGCTGCATTCCGGAGTCCACACAAAGTCATTCTTCAAAATTTTCAAGGCTTTGAAGAATGGAAGACACTTCTCCGCTGATTTTGAAATAAAGCGTCCTAATGCAGCTATACACCCATTTAGCCTCTAGATGTCTTTTACACATCGGGGCTCGGTGAGCCGAGCTATGGCTTCCAATTTCTCAGGATTTGCTTCGATTCCCCTACCGGACGTCATAAAACCCAGAAATTTTCTAGATTTCACTCCAAATGTGCACTTCGTTGGATTAAACTTGAGGTTGAACTTCGCCAGGTTGGAGAAAGTTTCCTCCCGATCATCTAGGTGTGATGTGCCATGTGTGGTTTTGACAACCATGTCATCGACGTATGCTTCTATGTTCCTTCCGATTTGGCTCTGGAGGATGTGATTCCTCATTCGTTGGTATGTGGCCCCTGCATTCTTCAATCCAAATGGCATAACATTAATGCAATATATGGCCCCTGCAGCTCAGAACGAAGTGTGTACATAATCACTTGGCCTCATTTTTATTTGATGGTATCCCGAAAAGGCGTCCATGAAGCATAGAAATTCGTATCCCGCTGTTGAATCTACCAGTACATCAATTCGAGGTAGCGGGTACCAGTCTTTAGGACAAGCCTTGTTGAGGTCAGTGTAAACAACACATTCTCCATTTTCCGGTGGACTTTTTTACCATTACTACGTTGGCCAACCATGTGGGATATTTTACCTCAAGTATGAATCCTGCTTTCAGAAGTTTATCTACTTCTTCCTTCATGCCATGTATTTTCTCTTCTCCGAATTTCCTTGATTTCTGTTTTACTGTGCGACACGTCAGGCTTATGTTCAGTGCGTGTTCGGTAATGGAGGTGTCGATACCTGGCATATCGTCGGTACACCAGGCAAAGCTATGTTGATGATCTTTCAGGAACTTGATGCTGTCTTGCCGGAGTTTGTCCGGTATCTCCCTTCTGAATTTGACACGTTGCTGAGGATAGTTGGGATTTATTGCTACTTTGTCAAACTCGCTCTCTCGTGATACTTCGATGACTAGATTGCAGATTTGCTTTTCCAGTATCCTTTGTATCCTCAGGTCATGGTCCACTATCACTGAATAGATGTACCCGACTTCGGTGGAAGAGTCCCTTTTCCTTTTTATCTTCATGATTTGTCACAACAGACTTCGCGGGCTGCTCTTCACAAAACCAACACCCCGCGAAGTGTTGAACTTCACTTGTTGGTGAGATGTAGAAATTACTAAGTCAAAGGCTGCATGGAAAGGTGTCCCCACTTTGACATTATAGGGGGATTCCAAGTCCACAATTGTTCTGGCTTTGTCTCCTTCGTCGAGGGTGACTTGCATTCTCACTGTTCCTTTCACTGGTACTTTGTGTCGTGTGAACCCCTCTAGTACCATTTTACTTGTCTTGAGGCGCTCATCTTTCAAGCCCATTTCCTCGACACATCGAAGGTACATAATATTCTTCGTGGCTCCCGTGTCAACCAGAACTCTTTTCAAGGTGCACTTATCGATTCCATCTCGCGTCATACAAATTTCGAGGACAATGGGGGTGACTTTGGCCTCCTCATTGTTCTCTAGCTCCTCATTCGTGAAGGTAATGACCTCCGACTGTTCAAATTCATACTTCAGAACAAGGTATGATTTGGTAAGGTTGTATATCCTCTTCTTGATCTTCTTGACGGAGGTCAGTTCTGGGTTTATCATGTTGATCACCCTCTCTCCTTTATCCTTCTGTTGTTGCATACTGGCAACATACTCTTTCAAACTCCCTTCTTCAATGCGTTTTTTAATTGCTCTTTTCAGTTGGAAGCATTCGTCCGTGGTGTGTCCGTAGTCTCTATGCAATCCACAGAATTTGGTCTTATCCCACATAGTTAATGAGTGTGGCCTCATCGGGGCAGGATCCCTTACTCCGTATTTTTCTTTTATTACTGCTATCAGACTTTCCTTTGGAACATTCAAGGGCGTGAAGGTTTTGAATTTCTTACCTCGACTTTTGTCTCTTCGTTCTCAGAAGCTCGATGCGACATCTTTTGGATGCTCGTGCTTCTTATCCTTCCTTTTTGTGGTGGATTCAAGTGCACTACTTTTGGCTAGCGCTACTTTTCGAGCAACGCTGAACATTTCACCTATGGTCTCTGGCTTTCTCAGTTGAAGCTCGGTGTATAGCATCCTAGACCAAAATCCTCCTTCAAAGCAGGTAATGACCGTGTCTTGGCTGATCCCAAGAAGGATAGCAGAGTCTCGTCCTCTTGCTGTTTGATGTTAGCCAAGTCTCCTCTTGTTTTCGGTATGGTTCTTGCCGTGCTGAATTTGTCCAGGAACACCTTTTCCAGAGTGTCCCAGGAATCAATGGTACCTGGTTTTAGAGATGTAAACCAGGTTAGAGCTTTATCGGACAGAGTGCTTAGGAACGCTTTGCACAAGATGGCTTCATCATTTGTGACTAGTCCCATGGCCGATTTGTAGCGGCACACATGCTCGAAAGGTCGAGTCGGTCTTGAATAGAGGACGAATTGCGGAATTTTGAGACTTGGATCGGGGGAGACATTTTGGATCCACTTGGCGAAAGGACCTAGCTCAATTGACCTTGTTTTATGGACTTTGGTCGTGCTTTTTCCTTTTTCAGGACTGTACTCGGGGTAACGCTTCCTGGCCCCTCGCTTAGGAATAGGTTTCAAGGAATAATGACTTTCCCCTACTTCGCTGATGCAGTTCCGGCCGATGTGTTAAATAGGTGTTATTTTATCCTATGTTGATTATGAATAATTAAGGACTGTGATTGACTAATTGTCACATTTAGTCTCTATGGTGTCACTTAATCAGCCAGAACCTAAGGCAGAGTACCTAACGTGTAGCTAGTCTGTTGGAAAGTATCTACGATTTTATTAAATAAATATCGTACTCCCAGGGAAGTGGTAACGGCTTAGTAGTAACTAGCCTTTATTCCTAACTCTTATCTTATAATCCAGTTATGCAATCTTCACCAATAATTTTGATGAGAGGGTGATTCATTCTCCACTAGGTTTAAGTCTAACTAAACCTGAAAGTGTTTTATAGACGAGATCCTGATTTTATGTTATACTGTTACTATACGTTGATTGACCTATATTCGAGTATTTTAGACATGTCTTGGCCTGGATTGCAACTATGTTCTGTGTCTAAAGGTTACCACATCTGAGTTTCTATGCTACCGCCCCAACGTTAAGGGTAACGACCCTACTCACGGCTCGGACTAAAGTCAGCAATGAACGCCCTATGTCACTTTGGGGATCATACCGCTCGTCTCATAACCGCCGGCATAAAACTCTACTCAACCTACCTAGACTACTTTCAACCAACAGGGTGTTCCGCAGATTATTTTATCTAGTATGGCAGGCACCAATACTAATTCATGCATGTTAAACTAAACAGGTTATGAATAGACCGTAGCTAGGAATTGTCTATAACCCTAATTTCAGTTTAAAAGAACGGCGATAGACATGCTACATAATGGATATTTAAGCAGGTGGCCATTTCTAGAAAAACATTATAACTTCAACGTATATCACAAATATTCATAATAATCATAATCTGGTATTCAAACTGTTATTTGGACAAACACAATAACAACATATAAGAGAGGGACATGGGCACCGATGCCATAAAGAAATCACCCTTTACGAAGTCTCGCTGATAGAGCGTACTGTTGTATATGCTGTATTGCTTGACCAGACTCAGCTCTCCAGAACCGTCGGAGGACGCTTCCTCAGCCTAGTAACTGGGCTTTACCTTAATACCCAGATTAAGCCCAGCCTTGTGGACTGACTCTTCGAACGCCTAGAGCCCTCTTAGGATCTCCTAACGAAATCGCGGGTATTCTATGAATACCAGAAACGAACCTATCTATGTAAGCCTAAGATCTGAGACTATTTCTCAAAAACTAAAACAAAACACTAACAAGAAAGAAAACTGAGATCCGAGTCTCTGAGTGAGTTGTGTACTAGAGAAGTGTACACTAGAAACCACTAAATGACTCAGATCGAGTGGAGAGGAATGATTTCAACTGCTGGAGGCCTGGGGTATTTATTGCAGCTTCCCGGGTTGATTTTTCATCAAAAATTCGATGTGGGACTGGATCTGGGGGTTCGGGACGCCCGTCCTGGTCTGTTGACCGAGTTGGGACGCCCGTCCTGAGTCCTGGACGCCTGTCCCGGTGCTTTGACTGGGTCGGGACGTCCGTCCAGGGTTCGGGATGCCCGTCCTGACCCTTTGACCAAGTCAACATTTCCAAAATTTGCGTTTTTGCCCCAAAATTTGCTGTTTTCGTCTACTTTTCACCTGACACTTCCAAAATCATAAAAACTGTGAAGTTAAGTAAATAATAAACAATTAAGATCAATTTACCCTCAATTTCACCCTAAATCATATATAAAAACATGTTAAAAATGTGATACGATTTTCGCGTATCAGATAACCCCACACTTAGCTTTTTGCTTGTCCTCAAGCAAAGTCTACCTGAAGTTAGTGATTCTAAACCGTAGTGCAGTCACTTAAATTCCTAGTCATGTTTTTATTCCAAAAATTCTTCAGACAAGTCTTAACACAGGTCTGACTGGTTAGGTTGCTATGACAAGGTCTCAGATGTTTTTAGTAGCTTGTTATGATCAAGCAGAAAACAAATCAACAACTAGGTTGAACTTTTTCCTTAGTCACAGGGTCTTCCTGATGTGTAGTGTGTGTACTAGTCTAGACCAGATAGTCAACACAATGTACTCTTATCTTAACTACTACCAGATAACACTTCGACCCATCGCTAGACATATTAACAACACACAACATTTTGAGTTCTAAGCTTCGGTGATCAGATTTTTAATGTTTTAGCATTTAGTTATTTTCTTTATAGATTCAGGGTATTTTGAGTCTGCTTAGAACACGTCAACTTCAACTACCCATGTAGCGAGTCCTACTTCGATGACTCCCAGATCTACACGACCTTAGGGCATCAGGCTTTAAATTCCCCGAAGGAGTGGTGCTCGAGTAGCGAAGGCCGCTGGCAAACTACCCTTATTTGATTAACTTTCTTTTGTTTCTTTTCACTTTTAGCTCAGAGTCTCATCTAGTCATTCTAACTGCCAATATATCCACAACTGATCTAATTTTATCTAGTTAAGTCTCGAATAGGCAATTGGCTGAGGTCTCTAATCCAGACAAAGTTGTGCTCAGTTATCAGGAATTCCCTATTCCTAATCAATTAGTTCAGCAATAGTCATCAATTATCTCCTACTAACCATAACATACTACCTACATATCATAGACATAAGCAATTGTTTAACCAAGCATACTGCATTTAGAAGTCTGAAAGACGGAAAATTTTGATGAATTTTGAAAAACCTTTTTTGGAAGGGTGTGAAAATATGGGGAAAACAAGCAAAAGCATGCAAAAACTTTTGCAAACTGCTACAGTGCACCGTGCACTGCTACCCCACACTTAAGTCTGACACTGTCCTCAGTGTTCATGTATATCTAAACTACCCCACACTTATTTGAAGACAAGAAGAAATGAAAACAAAATAGAAAACTCTTACCCCACACTTATTTGACTAACTAAGGGTAAGAGAGAAAATAAAACAACCAACAAAACAAGACACAAAAATGAAGAAAATAAAAGTAAAGGAAGATGAGATTAGAAAAACTCCCTTCATGTCGCGAGCAGAAGGGTCTTCTCTGATCTGTCAATTGACTCTTCAACTTAGCCATGTGTTATTGCTGAGGCATTCTTGACTCTATAAGCTCTAGATACTGGAACGGATGGCGTCAGCTTCGATCCTTCATCGTCGAGCTCTAGGTAGTGGCCTATTCATTTGATGAATGGCTCGAGCCCCACGGACTGCTTCCTCGAATCATTTGTAAGATTTCTCACAATCATAGCAACGTGCCCAGGAGGAACATGTCTAGGAATGAGATTTCTTGGGATTTGTGTGCCTTCCTGCCAATGTTAGTAAAGGTATTGCATGCAAGTCTCGAATGGAAGAAAAGATACTTGAAGTTTTGGTGAAGTTGTGGTGGTAGGGGGCTCCAGTTGTGTAGATCTGGGCACAAGTATTTTAGACTTCCTCGGGGAAGTTTCTCACAGCTGATTGGTATGCAGGGAATGCAAGCTCCTCCATTGCTATGCTGCCGACACAATGCCAAATTCCTCTATATCTGTCGACCGTTCGTTACCTCTTTGTAGATCACTTGCTTGCACTGGTTTGACTTTAATTGTTGCCAGTATCTCATTTGTTGATTCTGCGGGTAGGGGTTTTGCTGTGGTGGTATCTTCTAAAAGTTTCCAGCTTCCGAATTATTCCTCAGCTAAGTCCCGTATCATTCCTCCAGCTGGAATTGTATGCATTTCCCATTGGAGTAGCATTTTGCAGTAACCTACTCCTACCTCTTTTTGGAATGGTTCGTATTTCATTCCCATAGCAATCCCTGCTAGAGTGTGGTACTTGGCAGACTTCACAGATTAGATACATAGACTCAACGGTTCTTCCTAAGACATTGGCACTCTGAATCTGAAAAACAATTTCTCATAGAATCTGCACATGACTTTAACATCATTAGTAGGTAATGCCTGTGCTTCAGGCCATTTTGAAAAAGTGTTCCACGACTACTATGATGTAATTAGTGTCAATGGAAAAAAGGAAAAGGATTCTAAATACCCCTGATATGAAAGGCTGCAACATTCTGTGTACGTTGCTGGGGTAGACGATCTCTGGAAGATGTGTTACCTATTATTTGGCAAGCATCGCAGGACTGTATCAGAGATACAAAATCCTTGAATATGGTGGGTCAACAAGATCCTGCTTTCAACACTTTCCGGATAGTGTTGATAGTAGTCAATTGGTCTCCCATAGATTCTTTAGGGCAATGCTCCAAAATCTTGTGCCCTTCGTCTTCTGAGATACGTCTTCTGATCACTTACCCTGCAATGATTCAAAATAGAAAAACGGATCTCCCTAGTAGTAACATTCCAAATCAACAAAGAATTTCTTCTTTTGTTGATAAGTCATATCACTTGGGAATAATTAGCAACTAGATAATTAGTAATATCAGTAAACTACGGAGGAGAATCATTATTCCTAGCAAATAATTTCTCATTCAGAAGTTTATCAGATACTACTGTCTCGTCAATAACTTCTAACTCGGGGTTTTCTAATCTAGACCAAAGGTTTGCTTTCTAGATTTTTAGCCCTTTTTCTTATCCCGTCTTTCTATATCAAATTCAATAGAACTTAACTAATCAATCTTGGTTCATCATTAGTTTTATTGAACAGATATCTTAGAGTAAAGTAATCAATGTATACTATTGTTTAGACTAGGCATGGCATGAATGTATCATAGTCATATGCAATAACTAGTAATCCCTTTTCCAGTGGTGGTAAGATTCTACTAGGCATCAGTAAAAGGTCTTACTTGCATAGTGTATAATATGAAGTTCTAATCATGCCTATTTCCTAAAACAATCATTACTACATGGTCACTAGCATCACATATTAATTCACAAAGCAAATTCCAATGAGGTGATGTCATAATGGGTGCAGTAATTCATTTTGGTTTAAACAATCTCATGCATTTATCATCAAACAAAAGGAACATCCTTTCTCATTAGAATACTCAGAGGTTTGTCTATTAAAGAAAATTTTATTTCATGATGTAGTTCCGGTCGATGTGCTAAATAGGTGTTATTTTACCCTATGTTGATTATGAATAATTAAGGACTGTGATTGACTAATTGTCACATTTAGTCTCTATGGTGTCACTTAATCAGCCAGAACCTAAGGCAGAGTACCTATCGTGTAGCTAGTCTGTTGGAAAGTATCTACAATTTTATTAAATAAATATCGTACTCCCAGGGAAGTGGTAACGGCTTAGTAGTAACTAGCTTTTATTCCTAACTCTTATCTTATAATCCAGTTATGCAATCTTCATCAATAATTTTGATGAGAGGGTGATTCATTCTCCACTAGGTTTAAGTCTAACTAAACCTGAAAGTGTTTTATAGACGAGATCCTGATTTTATGTTATACTGTTACTATACGTTGATTGACCTATATTCGAGTATTTTAGACATGTCTTGGCCTGGATTGCAACTATGTTCTGTGTCTAAAGGTTACCACATCTGAGTTTCTACGCTACCGCCCCATCGTTAAGGGTAACGACCCTACTCACGGCTCGGACTAAAGTCAGCAATGAACGCCCTATGTCACTTTGGGGATCATACCGCTCGTCTCATAACCGCCGGCATAAAACTCTACTCAGCCTACCTAGACTACTTTCAACCAACAGGGTGTTCCGCAAATTATTTTATCTAGTATGGCAGACACCAATACTAATTGATGTCTGTTAAACTAAACAGGTTATGAATAGACCGTGGTTAGGAATTGTCTATAACCCTAATTTCAGTTTAAAAGAACGGCGATAGACATGCAGATATAATGGATATTTAAGCAGGTGGCCATTTCTAGAAAAACATTATAACTTCAACGTATATCACAAATATTCATAATAATCAAAATCTGGTATTCAAACTGTTATTTGGACAAACACAATAACAACATATAAGAGAGGGACAGGGGGATTGATGCCATAAAGAAATCACCCTTTACAAAGTCTCGCCGATGGAGCGTACTGCTTTATATGCCGTATTGCTTGACCCGACTCTGCTCGCCAGAACCGTCGGAGGACGCTTCCTCAGCCTAGTAACTGGGCTTTACCTTAATACCCATCTTAAGCCCAGCCTTGTGGACTGACTCTTCGAACGCCTAGAGCCCTCTTAGGATCTCCTAACGAAATCCCGGGTATTCTATGAATACCAGAAACGAACCTATCTATGTAAGCCTAAGATCTGAGACTATTTCTCAGAAACTAAAACAAAACACTAACAAGAAAGAAAACTAAGATCCGAGTCTCTGAGTGAGTTGTGTACTAGAGAAGTGTACACTAGAAACCACTAAATGACTCAGATCGAGTGGAGAGGAATGATTTCAACTGCTGGAGGCCTGGGGTATTTATAGCAGCTTCCCGGGGTGAGTTTTCATCAAAAATTCGATGTAGGACTGGATCTGGGGGTTCAGGAAGCCCGTCCCAGATTGGGACGCCCGTCCTGGTCTGTTGACCGAGTCGGGACGCCCGTCACGAGTCCTGGACGCCTGTCCCGGTGCTTTGACTGGGTCGGGACGCCCGTCCTGACCCTTTGACCAAGTCAACATTTCCAAAAAATGCGTTTTTGCCCCAAAATTTGCTGTTTTCGTCTACTTTTTCACCTGACACTTCCAAAATCAAAAAAACTGTGAAATTAAGCAAATAATAAACAATTAAGATCAATTTACCCTCAATTTCACCCTAAATCATATATAAAAACATGCTAAAAAGGTGATACGATTTTCGCGTATCATTCGCTGACCGTTTGCTTTCCGCCTGCTCGTGTACCTCACCTTTCCTCTTTCTTGGTGGCTGTTTGTGTTCGTTGTGGAAGTTCCAAGGGATCCCCTGAGAATCTCGGAGGGGGTAGGTCTGCACCGGCCTTCCGAAATTTAGCCCGTAACTTCAACATTTATCTCGAAAGCTCTTGATCCTGTTTTAACTATTCATTTTCTCTTTGTAACCTTTGTAACTCCTTTTCTGTATCCTCTATTCTTTTTGAATTAAGTTGTTCTCTTAGATCTTGAGAACGTCTGGAAGTTTCTTGCTGTGGTCCCAGTCATTCCGAGACCGGACGGCGATTGGAACTAGATGAGGCCGAAGATTGGGATATTCTTGTCCCAGTTCCTCGGAATGATGCTTGTCGGACAGTGCGTCCATCTCCTGAATGTCTAGACATTATGATTAGTGAGGGAAAGATAGTCGTTTCCCGATAACGGAACCAAACTGATTCGGCAAAAATCTGTTAAAATAATTAAAGGGATAAAAAAGTAATTTGAGAGGGTAGGAATTCAGGAGATATTGGAATGGAGTGGACTTCGGGAGACGGAGAGTCGGTCAAGCTTAGTGAAAGCGATACTTCGGGAAGTGACGCTTTGTGGAGCGGCGCTCGGTAGGTGTACTTCGAGATAGAATACCTACAAAACCGAAATAAGTTCGATGGGGAGGTGTATTTCCCGTGAACTCTCCGATGCTTAAGTCAGTAGAGCATTATAAGAGAATTTTGGATATTTGGAACTTGTCTTACCTTTTGTTTAGGTTCCCCTTTACATAGGAGTCTGTTTGAGGGTGTCTCATTTATTAATGAGTTTCCTGTTCGTGTTTGGGTCATTTTGACCGTTATGGAAAACAAGCTTTGAATGGGGTGTTTAAAGAGATGTAACATCTGTTCTTTATGAGGCCCATAAATTTGGACTTATGACGTCTGGTGAAGTCAGAGACAGTTACTTTTGCGGTCAAAGTACTGTTTTGCCCCTGAGGTATTTTATTGACGATTCAATATATATATATTTGTTTACTATTACTGTTTTATATATAAAACAGTAATAGTAAACAATATATATATATATATATATATCCTCAAGCAAATATATACATATGCATAACTATATATATAATATAAAACAATAAACATATATTTATAGATATGTATGTTTTCACTGAAACGTACATATCTATAAAATAAAATCTATATATGCAGTATTATACATATTTATATATAATATATATTATCTATCCAATAAACTATGCAGCAAATATATAGATATAACAATTTAAAATTATATTTCATTTTTAAGAGCATTTAGTATATATATATTTTTTATGTACTATTTTGCCTAAAAATATATATATATATATATATATATATGATCACGAACAATATACATGAAATATTTTTTTTCACTTTTAGTGGTTATTAATATTTGGCATTTTAATTAAATTTATTATAATTATATGTATTTTTCTATACCAACAACCATTACCATGTATACAAACATTATCTCTTCTGAGATCACGAAGTTATAACAACATTTTTTACGAGAAAATGAATATGTTAGACAACTTTTCAAGTCCAGATTTTTTTCTCTAACATAACATGATTTGTTCATGTACGGATTATCATCTCATAATCTCGAACTTTAAGGAAAAACGATCATCTTCAGGTGGTCAAAATTTTATTTTAAATAATTTTCCCAATGTTTATGTATTTTACATGTTTTCTGTATCCATCATAACAGATGATTATCAAGATCTAATTTTCATAACAAATGATTTCATCTAATAATTTAAAAATAATAAAATACAAATTAAAGCTTAATAAGAATTGACATTAAACATACTTATTTATTCTCGAGTTCAATTTCAAACAATAACCTGTAGAGCTTCATGGTAATAACGTGTTATAAAATTATAAATAACAAAAGAAATTTACAAAAGATCAAATGAGATAAAAAGATATTTAAAAAAAAATATTAAAAATTGTTAAAATGATGAAATTTCACAAAACACATCATGGTTCATTCCCATAAGACAATGAGTTTTACTCCCCAAAATCATTGGGTAAAAAAATCACCTCAATTGGCAATTAAATCTTTGGGAACAACAGATGTAAACTGAAATTTTCGAATTTCAAACCTAAAACTCGAGTCAAACGAAAACAAAAATGCAAATAATTAAAAGGGCCCTAAAACTCGACTGAAATGAAATGAAAAGGATGCAAATAATTAAAACAATTAAAAAGAAAAATTTTTATTTATTAATTAATTATGGTTTCCTCGACAATTGTGCTAAAATCTTAGTGTGGTTTTAGAATTATGCTACTATCGTGTAATCAGTTTCCAAAATTAATTCAATTTATTCAATGAATAATATAAAATATTTACCGAGTCATTTCGGTAATAAAACTAATCTACATCAATAAATACAAATGAATAATAAATTAAAAAATGGAATTTTTAATAGCTAGATCGTAGAAATTGAAATTTGACAAAACTTTGGTTGGGATTATTCAATTCAAGTTCGTCATCGTTCTTAAATTAATTTTCTGAATTAAAAACCAATTCTTTAATTTAATTTCAACAAAACAGTCAAAATTTCTATCACCTACTAACGAAGCCATTAGAATTTGATTAAATAACAAAAATATATTAAACACAAGCTCCAAATAATCAATTCAAGTTTAATGTTAACTATATAAAATTAAAACAATTTGTGAAGTAACTAAATTGTCTAAAATTGAATTTAATTATAATGATAAAATCTCAACTCAATTCAATAAAAAAAACACCAAAAGAATCATGTAAATCTCTTCAATATTCAATGGAGCAATAAAAATATTGAATTATTAAATTAATTAAATTCAATATTTGAAAACAAGTCCAGAATCCTAAAGTTTTGTGGCTCGTGAACTCGAAATTTGTCATGAAATCATCCCTAAACTCAATCAAGGCTTAAGTGACTATTGAGAATAATTGGAAAAACCACCACACGTAAAAGGTGGTGAGAGTTTTCTATTTATAATCATTTACAAATCAAATAAGATCAAAATAGATTACAAAGTATCATTTACAAATCAAATAAGATCAAAATAGATTACAAAGTAAAAGGAAAGTAGCAGTAAACGGATACAAGATATTAGCAAATAATCAAGGGTCAAACATGATACATATGGTAAACCGTAATGGACGGCTAAGTATCCTTAACACCCTTCGGCAAGTTAAGCGTCGGATTGGGGCAAACGTGAGGCTTGGATCTGAAAAATTCAAAGAGAGGTCGAGAAACACTTTTGGTGAAGATGTCAGTAACCTGGAGATGGGAGGGCACATACTGTGTGTGAAGTTTGCCAGCGACAACAAGTTCCCGAAGGAAATGATAGTCTAATTCAACATGCTTGGCCCGCTTGTGAGAAATGGGATTGGAGCTCAAAAAAATAGCACTTTTGTTGTCACGGAAGAGCAAGGGCTGCTGTGGAATGGGGACCTTGAGGTCATGCAGAAGATGCGTAAGCCAAAGAGCACGATACTCAGATTCACAGCTGGAGCGTGAGACAGTAGGTTGCTTCTTGGCACTCCAAGAAAAGAGATTGTTTCCAAGATAAATAGAGTAGCTGGATGTGGAACGACGAGTATCAGGACAGCCAGCCCAGTCAGCATCCGAATAAGCCACTAGCGCACTAGGAACAGTGGATGGACGAAAGGTAAGGTCAAAGTGGAGTGTGCCCTTAACATAGCGAAGAATACGCTTGACAGCAAGAAAATGATCTGCAGTAGGGGCATGCAAAAATTGACTGACAGAATTGACAGCATGGGCAATATCTGGACACGTAATGATCAAGTACTAAAGGGCGCCAACAAGAGATCGATAGAGAGTAGGATCAGAGAAAGGAGAACCATCAGCAGTCTGGTGTTGAGAAACAACCATGGGGGTGTGGACTGGTTTGCTATCGAGCAACTGAGCACGAGTAAGAATATCTCGAGCATATTTTAACTGACTGATAAAGAGACCATCAGGAGTGGGTGAAGCTTCAAGACCAAGAAAGTAACTGAGAGAGCCCAAATCCTTGATAGCAAACTCAGAATGAAACTTGCGAGTAAAGCTGTCAAGAAGAGATGGGTTGTTGCCAGTAACAATAATGTCATCAACATAAAGAAGTAAATAAATAAGGTTAGATTGCTGATGAAAGATAAAAAGTGACGTGTCAGCGCGACTGCAAGAAAAACCAAGTGTGAGAAGAAATGAGCTGAAACGCTGAAACTAGGCGCGAGGAGCTTGCTTTAAGCCATAGAGGGCTTTCTTTAATAGACAGACATGAGTGGGAAAGCGAGGATCAATATACCCAAGAGGTTGTTCCATATGAACATGTTCATTAAGAGTGCCATTGAGAAAAGCATTCTTGACATCAAGTTGCCGAAGGGGCCATTTATTGGTGACAGCAAGAGAAAGCACAACAAGGACAGTAGTAGCTTTGACAACCGGACTGAAAGTGTCAGTGTAGCCAGGAACCTGATTATAACCTTTGGCAACACGACGAGCCTTGAGACGCTCGACGGATCCACCTGGCAAATATTTAGTACGAAACACCCATTTAGAGCCCACGATGTTTGTGTTGGCAGGGCTAGGAACCAAAATCCAAGTGCCATTTTGTTGTAAAGCGCGAACTTCCTCTTCCATGGCAGCAAGCCAAGCAGGATTCTTAGTAGCAGATTTGAATCCTTTTGGCTCAGTGGATGCAAGAAGAGCAGAAAGAAGTCGAGATGAGCTCAAAACACCAAGATTTGCTGGATGACGAGTCTTGAAAATACCAGCTTTGGCTCGTGTGATCATAGGATGAGAGCCCAAGGAAGAAGAGGAGGGAGCAGCAGGTTCAATAGCGGGCGGATCAGAAGCCGAGGGTGGCAAAGAGGAACCTGCAAGAGAAGTATCAACCTGCACAGACTCATCCACAAGGTCAGAACAAATATCACACGGAGAGGAGCTGGACCGAGAAATGGGCGGTGAAGGAGGGGTAGGGGGGGATGGATCAATGTGGTAAAGACGCGGTTCCAAGAAATTTGAAATATGAAGAGAGGAAAGGGGTTGGGCCTGGGAGCTAGGGACAGCAGGAAAGTGAGTTTCATCAAATTGAGCGTGGCGGGTGATGTAAAGCCTAGTAGTGGTGGGTGATGTAAAGCCTAGTAGTGGTGGGATCGAGACAACGAAACCCTTTATGAGAGGGACTATAACCCAAGAAAATGCAAGGAATGCTGCGGGGAGAAAGTTTGTTAGGCATATAATCACGCAAGCAAGGATAAACACGACAACCAAAAGGATGAAAATTGTCATAATGCGGAGAGTAGCCGTATAGAAGTTCAAAGGGTAACTTACCTCCAAGAAGTGGAGTGGGCAACCGGTTGATGATATAAGCTGCAGTGCTGAAAGCGTCAACCCAAAAACGAGGAGAAAGATGGGAGTGGAAGAGAAGGGCTAAGCCAGTTTCTGTCACATGACGATGTTTTTTCTCAGCACGGCGATTTTGAGCAGGTGTATATGGGCAAGAGAGTTGATGATGGATGCCAGAAGTACGTAAGTGATCTTTGAAGCAAGTGCTAGTAAATTCGGCACCTCCATCGCTTTGAGAAACCTTGATACGAGCAGAATGTTGGTTTTCCACGAATTTTTTAAATTGAAGAAAAATATCAAAGAAATCAGATTTAAATTTTAAAAGGTAAAGCCAAGTGAATCGGGAATAATCATCAATAAAAATAACATAATAAAGAAAACCCGAATTGGACTTGACGGGAGAAGGACCCCAAAGATCACAATGAATAAGATCTAACACATGAGACGACCTATGTTCATTGCGGGAATAAGGCAATCGATGATTTTTCGCAGGTTGACAGGTACTACATAGTGATGGAGAAGGCAATAAAGACGTAAGAGAAAGATGTCCTTTTTTATTTAAAAAAGAAATAACAGAATAATTCACACGACCCAGACGAGCATGCCATAAATCATATGAAGCACGTAGAGATTTATTTTTAAGGACTGAAATAAAGGCAGAGTTGCCGCGCTCCAGCACATATAGCCCTCCATCCCTTTTAACGGTCACCACTACCCTTTCTGTTTGACGATTCTGGATAGTAAAAAGATTATTAGTAAATGTAACGGATAAAGGAAAATCAGACGTTAATTTACTAATTGAAAGAAGATTTTTAGTGAGATGAGGGACAACCAAAACATCTAATAAGTGAATATTTGGAACCGGAGAAAGAGTACCAGTGTGGGTAATGGGTAGAGAGGCACCGTTTCCAACGATCACAAAGTCCTTACCCGTGTAATTTTTGGACTAATCCAAAACAGATGAATCGGTGGTCATATGGGCCGAAGCCCCAGTGTCCAAAAACCAATCAGTAGCCTCGGGTCCAGCAATAGAACAGGAAGTGTTAAAAGCTTCGGCAAGGTGAGCAGCAGAACCAGTCCGAGCATACCGTTGGTTGCAGCGGTCAGCATAATGGCCCTCCGTGCGACATATATGGCAACGAGGTGGTCGACGACTCTAACTAGAGTGGTTTCGTCCTCGGTTGGAAGAGTTATTTCTGTGGGAATGAGACCGACCTCGCTGGTTGCTACGAGAGGTAGCGTTGTTGCCATGGGTGCGGCCACGATTAGTGGCTGTGAATGTCGTAGGAGTGGAGTCAGAAGACTCAAGGGAGCGCTGGAACAACTCAAACCTTTCGGCTTTAGAGACTAAATCTGCAAAATAGGGGAGAGGGGTGAGAGACATTTGAGCAGTAGAAAAACATGAGAAGTCGGTGCCGAGTCCATGAAGGAACCAGTGCACTTTGTCAGTGTCCTCGACGGGTCTGCCAATGGCATGAAGCTGATCACAGATTGTTTTGAAGGTACGGGCATACTCGGCAACAGGTTTGGTGCCGCGTTTCATCAGTTGCAAGTCATCCTTGAGTTTCAGTTCACGTGCTTTATAATGATAGCTGAACGTAGTCTCCAACGCGAGCCAAACATCACGGGCAGTGGAGAGACCAACGATGACAGCAATGGCTTCCTCGGTGAGAGGGGAGAGTAGGAGATATAGAAGTCGTTGATCGGCTGCTTTCCACGCCAAATATTTGGGGCTGAGTGTGGTAGAGTTTTCTGGTTCAAAACGAGGTGGTGAAACCAGAGTTCCATCAACATAGCCCAGTAGGTCTTGACTCTCAAGGAGAGGGTGAAGTTGGCTTTTCCAGAGAAGATAATTGGAGGAAGAAAGCTTGATGGTGATCATATGGATTAGAGTGTTGAAAGGAAGGAGATGAGAAGAGGATTCGGAAGCCATGGAGAAGAAGGGATCGGGGTTGCTAAACCGGAGTGGCTCTGATACCATGAGAATAATTGCAGAAACCACCACACGTAAAAGGTGGTGAGAGTTTTCTATTTATAATCATTTACAAATCAAATAAGATCAAAATAGATTACAAAGTATCATTTACAAATCAAATAAGATCAAAATAGATTACAAAGTAAAAGGAAAGTAGCAGTAAATGGATACAAGATATTAGCCGATAATCAAAGGTCAAACATGATACATATGGTAAACCGTATGGACGGCTAAGTATCCTTAACAACTATCATCGTAAAATTCATTCAACTTATTTTTTTGGTTCCAAAATCCTAAGGGTAGTAAATCTCTATTTTATAAAATCATTTTTAATTTTGTTTAAAGAACCTTAGTAGGATAATAACTTCTATTAAAAGGATAAAATAAAATAATAAAATAATATTTTAACTAAAATAGCATTTTTTCTGTGGATTACTAGTTCCAAAATCCTAAGGGTAGGAAATCACTATTTTATAAAATAATTTCTAATTTTGTTTAAAGAGTACTAGTTCCATAATAACTTGTTTAAAAGAATAAAATAAAATAATAAAATAATATCTTAACTAAAATAGTATATTTTTCTTTTTCTTTAGATCGTGTTAACAATATTTTCAAATTCTCATCTTTTTTATTAATAATTTCTTTAATTTATATTTAAATGCGTTACTCGATTCTTGACCTTCTACACATATTATTAAAATAAATTTAAATTTATAATTTATCGATATGATTAATAATAGAGAGCAAGCAGAAACCTAACACGGCCTAAAACATTGGGAAAAAGATGCATTTATTTCTCTATTCAATTTGAACACAACAACTCAAATATTAGTATTAGCGCATAATGCGAGTTTTATTTCAATTAAATATTACTATTGATAGTAAAATTGTATCTTCTATTATTTATAATTAATAATATATCCACTAATTGTCGTAAATAAATAACCACCAATACTTTTCTTTTCCAAATAATATATATAAATAGACATATTTGTGAAATGATATAGCATTAATTCAAGAAGAAAAAAAACATTATTCTTAGAGATATATTATACAAAAAATATGGCATTTTCATTAGTAAAATTGATTTTTCTAGTTTCTTTAAGTAGCTGCATTTTTGCATCTATGGCACAAAATAATGCCTGGGGCTGGCGACCTCGTCCAAAAAATTTGCACCAAAGCAAGAAACCCTAATTTTTGTAATGATTTTTTCAAGGCTGATCACGGAGTATCATCTCTTCAAATTTTAGGACAAAAATCATTTGACAATGCAAAAGCTAGTGTTACTAAAGCAAATAATATATTTGCTTCTCTTGTTAAGACTACAACAGATCCATCGTTGAAAGAAAAGTACAATTCTTGTTTGGAGAATTATGGTGATGCCATTTCTAGCCTTGATGAAGCTAGAAATTCCTTTAATGATCCAAAAACTATGAATATTAAAGTCACTGCTGTCATGACTAATGTTGACACTTGTAATGACGGCATTGCTGGAAAACCTGTTAACCTCAAGACTGAGAACGAACATGTTGACAACATTTGTAGCATTATTTTAGTTATTTCCAATCTTCTGTAATTTTATATATATATATATATACACAGATAATTTTAATTATTTTGTTTGGCAGGGTGAGGATGGAGGAACATCATTGTAATAAGAGGTTGCAATAACAATCATGTTTTTTGCAGTTATTCATATATATCTATAAACAAAGATATATATATATATATATATAATATATATATATATATATAAAAGCAATGGAGCAACTAGGCATTCTTTATTTTATTTCAGTTGATTTCATATAAAAATTAAATATTTTCCTTTCCAGTACATATTTTTCCGACATAGTAGGGTGTAATTTATAAATTGATTAAGATTCCACCACTCGAGGTAAAAATCATGAGGATTGGTAGAAAAATGACGTCCTTGTAATGTTTTATTTTATATAAATAAGAGGAAAGAAAGAAATAAAAAAGACATTTTTATTTTTTAAAATATAATTAATTTTTATAAAAACTTTTGACTAACGGTTGACTTCTAATCAAATTCAGTTAAAATAAATTTGTCAAAATTATAAATATAAGTAATGACATTATTTAAAAATATTAAACATATTCGATACTAAGTATTCTCACTTTTGACTGATAACTCATGAATTTGAGATGTAATAGAGACAAAAATCGTCGCATAGTTATTATAATACAAAAATTTTAAAATAGATAGAATCATAAAAACTATATAATTTAATAAATATAAATTGCCCATTTACCCATTAATATATATATATATATATATATATATATATATATATAATATATATATTAAAGATTACATTTTCCCGCATATTTAAATATTATAATTTTTAGGTTTTTTTTTAATTTAATTAATTTTTTTTTGTTTTAATTTTTTTTTTTTCAATTCTTTTTTAACCTCACAACCTCCATTCACTATCTCCATATAACCTTCATGAATTAAATTTGTAATATCTTTAGTATAATGGAGAGTTATGTATATAGTTATATATGTATGTATGTATGTAGGTATATAAGTTACATATGCTCCATCCCTATAAATAGGTGTTAGTTTGTATGTTTTGATAGACTTAAAATATACAACAAAAGAAAGAATGTTCTCTTCCATTTTATCGTTATATTATATTTCTTACTAATTTGCTTTTTTAGTAATAGTTTTATAACACGTTATCAGCACGAATCTCTAACGGTTTAAGATATTGTTTGAAGTTGAATCTAAGAATAAATAGGTATGTTATTTCTTCTAATGTCAATTCTTATTAATCTTGAATTTGTAACTCTTGAAGTTATTTGATGAAATTATTTGTTATGAAAATTAGATCACGAGAATCGTCTAGTTATGACGGGTCCGAAAGACATATTGATGTAAAATATTCAATCACCGGGGAAATTATTTAAAAGAAAATATTGACCACCTGAAGATGGCCATTTTTCCAGAAAGTACGAGGTTACGAGATTATAATCCGTAAATGAATAAATTATGTCAACATAAAAAAAAATGTAGACTTGAAAAGTCGTCCAATATGCTTTTCTCGAAGAAAATATTGCTATATTTTTTATCCCAAAAGAGATCATGTTTGTATTCATGGTAATGGTTTTCGATATGAAAAGATACATATGGTCGGAATAAATTTTATCTAAGTATCAAATAATATTAATAACCATCGAAAGTGGGACAAATCATAATGTATAAATTTATTGATAAAATTATTATTTCATATATATTGTTTATTATCAGTATAAATTATATATATGCACTTGCTATATAACAATAAAATATATGAATAACATACTGTTATTTGTGTATTGTGCTAATTTCATACTATTAAATTATTGTGTGTACTATTCATTATATATGTATATATATAATGTTATGTGATTTACTATTGTGATTTAAAGATATTGTATAACATATATATATATATATATATATATATATATATAGATATATAATATATTTAATTACTAAATATATACTAAATATTCTTAAAAGTATCAAATATAACACATGTTATATTTATTAGAAATATAATATGTATAATGCATAAAAAAATAGATTAATAATATAATAATATATAATATATATATATATATTGTTTTTGGATTGCATTGGTTTTGGTTTCTGGAAATATATATACACACTTGTACACTGCATATCTAGTTTATGGCCTGGAGATACATATATTTATTGCTAATATATTATATTTGTTTACTGCTACATATATTGCTATATATTAATTATATGAATTAATATATAAATTTCTTATAGATTGCACTATTATATATATTGTATAAATATAAATATATATATATATATATATAATATTATAATAAAGTGTATATGTTGCTAGTTAGTTTTATAGATTTTGTGTTTCCCTTTCAAATTCATCTTTGTTATACATTTTCAAATAGCTAACATGAAAGGTAGGATAAATTTTTAACCTTCCTGGAAGCTTGAGTCCATAAGCAACATTTTTCACTTTTTTGACTACCACAAATGGTCCATCATGCTGAGGTATTAACCCACCATGACCAACTTTCCGACTAATATTCTTCCAAATTTGAGGGGTCATTTTCAGTAACACCAAGTCACCTACCTCAAATTGCACATCACGTATATCTCTAATCTATCTCTTGTTTTGGCAATCATATCATGCTTTGCCTTAGCAAATTTTTGCGCCGCTGGACATGTTTGAATACTTAGCACCACCATTGACAAATCTTGTGGGGCCGTTGGTTGTTGTCCATTCACCATCTTGAAGGGACTCATCTTTGTTGTAGAAGATTGAGATAAAACTGCACCAAGTTTAGAAGATTCACCCAATTCTTTTGACTTGCCGTCAGATAATGCCTCATGTATTCCTCCAACAAGGCATTGATCCTCTTGGTCTAACTATCGGTTTGAGGATGATTTGCAGTCAAAAATTTTAGTTCGGATCCCAACAATCCAATCAAAGCCACCAAAAATCTACTAGTAAATATGGCATCCCTATCACTAACTATATCCCTCGGTACACCAAAGTTCTTCATAACATGTTTGAAAGACAACTCAGTTGCAATGACAGTTGGATAAGAAGATGGGGCAGGGATATTTAAAAAATGTATCAACTATTACAACAATAGAAGCCAAATCATTCATCTTGAGCACCTAGAGATGAAATCCATCGAAATACTTTACCACGGCCCATCAGGAATAGGAAGTGGTTGCAACAAACTAGATTCCCTTCCCCTTTCAACCTTGTCTTGTCGACACACCAAACACGTTCAAATGTATGCTTCAATGTCATCCTCCTTCTGCGGCTAGAAGAATTGTCTTGCCAACAATGAATGAGTTCTTTCTATGCCTGGATGACCAACCCACAACAAGTTATGCGCTTTCTTAAGCAACATCCTTCTCAACTCTCCACTATGGACATACAACATGCCGTCATCGAGCCAATATCTTCTAATAGTGTCATCCTGCACTAAAGATATTAGTTCCCAATAAATAGGGTCATTAGGGGCATACAAAATTTGATTCCATCATCAAAACCGCAGACATGGTCATGCACAAAGCCCTTCTACTCAAAGTATTTGCCACCAAGTCTGTCTTTCTTGGCCTATATAACCACTCAAAATCAAATTTCTCCAAGAATTCTTGCCACATTGTTTTGCAGTAACTTCTTTTGTGTTTTAAAATACGTGTTCGCCATATTGTCTGTCACCACTGTGAAAGATGACCCCAACAAATAGTACCTCTAGACTGTAAGGCAATGAATCACAGTCGTCATCTTTTTTTCATGGGCAAAATAACGCTACACACAGTCTTCAATCTCGCGACTTTCGAATGCCAATGGGTGGTGTTCTTGCCTCAACACTCCCCCAATCGCAAGATCTAATGCATTAGTATGTACTTCAAAGGGAAACTCAATGTTTTGCAACTATAGTACTGGGGCAGTCACAATCGCATCTTTGAGTTTCTGGACTGTCTCCCCACATTCCTTGCTCCACGTCTAGTGCACTCCCTTTTTAAAAATATTTGTCAAAGGGCTTGCCACACTCGTATATCCACCAATGAATCTCTTATAGTAGTTGGTCAATCCCAAAAATTATCTCAACTCTGCTACTGTCGTAGGGGTAGATCAACTTTCAAAGGCCTCCACCTTTCGAGGATTGATGCTGCTCCGACTGATATGCTAAATAGGTGTTATTTTACCCTATGTTCATTATGAGTAATTAAGGACTGAGATTGACTAATTGTCACATTTAGTCTCTATGGTGTCACTTAATCAGCCAGAACCTAAGGCAGAGTACCTATCGTGTAGCTAGACTGTTGGAAAGTATCTACGATTTTATTAAATAAATATCGTACTCCCATGGAAGTGGTAACGGCTTAGCAGTAGCTAGCCTTTTTATCCTAACGCTTATCTTATGATTCAGTTATGCAATCTTCATCAATAATTTTGATGAGAGAGTGATCCATTCTCCACTAAGGTTTAAGTCTAATTCAGCCTAGAAGTGTTTTATAGATAAGGTCATGATTCTATGTTATACTGTTCCTACATGTTGATTGACCTATATTCGAGTGTTTTAGATATGTCTTGGCCTGGATTGCAACTATGTTCTGAGTCTAAAGGTGTACCACATCTGAGTCTCTATGCTACCGCCCCATCACTAAGGTAAACGACCCTACTCACGATTCGGACAAAAGACAGCTATGAAAGCCCTATGTTACTTCGGGGATCACGCCGCTGGCCCATAACCGCCGGCATAACGCTCTACTCAGCCTACCTAGACTACTCTAACAAACAGGGTGTTCCGTAGGTTATTTTATCTAGTATGGCAAACACCAATACTAATTGATGCCTGTTAAACTAAATAGGTTATGAATAGACCGTGGTTAGGAATTGTCTATAACCCTAATTTTAGTTTAAAAGAAACTACATTAGACATGCAGACATAATGAATATTAAGCAGGTGGCCATTTCCGGAAAAACATAACAACTTCAACATATATAACAAATATCCATAACAACCATAATCTGATATTCAAAATTATTCTTTGGACAAACACAATAACAACATATAAGAGAGGGACAGGGGGACTAATGCCATAAAGAAATCACCTTTTACTTAGTCTCGCCGATGGAGCGTACTGCTGTATATATCGTATTGCTTGACCCGACTCTGCTCGCCAAAACCTTCGGAGGACGCTTCCTCAGCTTAGTAACTGGGCTTTACCTTAATACCCAACTTAAGCCCAGCCCTGTGAACTGACTCTCCAAACGCCTAGAGCCCTCTTAGGATCTCCTAACGAAATCCTGAGTATTCTATGAATACCAGAAACGAACCTATCTATCGAACCCTAGGATCTGAGACTATTTCTCAGAAACTAAGAAAAATGAAACACTAAAAAGGAAAGAAAGAAAACTTACACTGAAATCTGAGTCTCTGAGTGATTTGTGTACTAGAGAATTATACACTGGAAGTCACTGAATGACTCAGATCGAGTGGAGAGGGATGATTTCAACTGAGGAAGGCCTAGGGTATTTATAGCAGCTTCATGGGGTGATTTTTCATCAAAAATTCAATGTGGGACTTGGAATTTCTGCTCGGGACGCCCGTCCTGGATTGGGACGCCCGTTCTGAGTCCGGGACGCCCTCCCCGAAGTCCGAACTTCTAAAAAATTGCATTTTTGGCCCGAAATTTGCCATTTTCTTCTACTTTTCACCTGACACTTCCAAAATCCTAAAAACTGTGAAATTGAGTTAATAACGAGCAATTAAGAGCGATTTGCCCTCAATTTCACCCTAGATTATGCCTAAAAACATGCTAAAAATGTGATATGATTTATGCATATCTGATAACCTCACACTTAGCTTTTTGCTTGTCCTCAAGCAAAGTCTACCTGAAGTTAGTGATTCTAAATCATAGTGCAGTCACTTAAATTTCCTAGTCATGCTTTTATTCCAAAAATTATTCAGACAATTCTTAACACAGGTCTGACTGGTTAGGTTGCTATGACAAGGTCTCAAATGTCTCTAGTAGATTGTTGTGATCAAGCAGAAAACAACTTAACAACTAGGTTGAACTCTTTTCTTAGTCACAAGGTTTTCCTGATGTGTAGTGTGTGTACTAGTCTAGACCAGATAGTCAACATAATAAACTCTCGTCTTGACTGTTACCAGATAACACTTCGACCCGTCGCTAGACATACTGACAACAAACAACCTTCTGAGTTCTGAGCCTTAGTGATCAAATTTTTAATGATTTAGCACTTATTGATTTTTTTTCTATAGATTCAGGGTATTTTGAGTCTGCTTAGAACACGTCAACTTCAACTACCCATGTAGCGAGTCCCACTCTGATGACTCCCAGACCTACACGACCTTAGGGCATCAGGCTTTAAGTTCCCCGAAGGAGTGGTGCTCGAGTAGTGAAGGCCGCTGGTAGACTACCCTTATTTGATTAACTTTCTTTTGTTTCTTTTCACTTTTAGCTCAGAGTCTCATCTAGTATTTCTAATTGTCAAAACATCCACAACTGGTCTTAATTTTATCTAGTTAAGTCTTGAAAAGGTAATTGGCTGAGGTTTCTAATCCAGACTAAGTTGTGCTCAGTTATCAGGAATTCCCTATTTCTAATCAATTAGTTCAAGATAGCTATCACATTGCCTCCTACTAAACATAACTTCTACACACATATCATAGACATAAGCAAATGTTTAACCAATCATACTGCATTTAGAAGTCTGAAAGAATGAGAATTTTGAAAAAAATTTGGAAGGGTGTGAAAATATGGGGAAAACAAGCAAAATCATGCAAATATTTTCGAAAATTTTCAAACCACTACTACAGTGCACTATGCACTGCTACCCCACACTTAAGTCTGACACTGTCCTCAGTGTTCATGCATAGTTAAACTACCCCACACTTATTTGAAAACAAGAAACAAACAAAACAAAACAAAGAATTCTTACCCCACACTTATTCGACTAACTACGGGTAAGAAGGAACATAGAGTAATGAAAGAAATAACAAAACATGAAATAAAATGAAAGAGATACTCCCTTATTCTGTGAAGTCCACAGTCTGCTCGGACGAGTCAAACGACTCTCTGTAAATATTTAGGCGTTGTCCGTTTACTTTTTGAATAATGTCGTCAGAATCCATGATCTCACATGCTCCGAAAGGTGATACTTCCGTGATTGTGAACGGTCCTGACCAACAGCTACGCAGCTTTCCTGGGAAAAAATTTAAACGTGAGTTGTATAGTAATACCTTGTCTCCTGGTTCAAAATTCTTCTGGGTTCTGAGTCGCCTATCATGCTGGAGTTTACTTGTCATCTTGAATTGGTGTGAGTTTTCATAGGCTTTGAGCCTCCACTCATCCAATTCATTCAATTGTAGAATCCGGCGTTCCTTAGTTAAATTATCGTCGAGATTGCATTTTTGTACCGCCCAATAGGCTCTGTGTTCAAGTTCAACCGGAAGGTGGCATGCTTTTCCATAGACTAGTCGATAGGGTGAGAACCCCGTAGTGGTCTTGTATGCTGTACGGAAGGCCCATAATGCATCCTCCAGTTTATTGGCCCAATCCTTACGGTTGACACCCACCGTCTTTTCTAGGATTCTCTTTATACCCCTATTGGTTACCTCAGCCTGCCCGTTGGTTTGAGGATGGTAGGCTGTGGAAATGTGATGCTGAACTCCGTACTGCTGAAGTACCTTCTGCAATTGAGAGTTGCAGAAGTGCCTACCTCGATCACTGATTAGGGCTTTCGGACATCCAAATCTGGCGAAAATCTGCTTAAGGAATCTGCATACGGCTCTAGAATCATTAGTAGGTAGGGCCTGTGCCTCAGGCCATTTTGAAAAATATTCTATAGCTACTATGATGTACTTCATACCAAAAGAGGGAGGAAACGGACCCATGAAGTCTATACCCCATATGTCAAATATTTCTACACTTTGGATTACCTGTTGGGGTAGACTGTCTCGAGAAGATATGGTTCCCACTTTTTGACAAGCATCGCACGATCCTGTAAATGCTACGGCGTCTTTGAATATGGTAGGCCAGTAGAAGCCCGCTTCTAATACTTTTCGGGCGGTATTAGCTGCAGCTAAGTGACCGCCTGTTGGTCCGCAGTGACAATGTTCCAGAATTTGGAAACCTTCTTCTTGAGAGACACATCTCCTGATCATCTGATCTGCACATATTCGAAATAGAAAAGGATCTTCCCAATAGTAATATTTCAGGTCAGCAAAGAATTTTCTTCCTTGTTGAGCAGTGATATCACTAGGGAGAGTCCAGGATGCCAAGTAATTTGCTATATCTGCAAACCAAGGGGGTGAGAAAATAGTAAACATTGCACATAGATTCTCATCCGGGAATTTATCAGATATAATTGATTCATCAATAGCCTCTAGGGTCGGATTTTCTAGCCTAGACAAGTGGTCTGCGGCTAAGTTTTCTGCCCCTTTCTTATCCCAAATTTCTATGTCGAATTCTTGAAGCAATAAAACCCATCTGATTAATCTTGGTTTTGCATCGGTTTTATTGAACAAGTATTTTAACGCAGAATGATCAGTATAAAAAATAGTTTTAGACAGGACTAGATAAGATCGAAACTTGTCAAATGCATATACTACTGCTAATAATTCCTTTTCTGTCGTAGTGTAATTTTCCTGAGTATCAGTTAAGGTTTTACTAGCATAATATATTACCCGAAATTTCTTGTCATGTCTTTGTCCTAAAACTACTCCTACTGCATAGTCACTAGCATCACACATAAGCTCAAAAGGTAGACTCCAGTTAGGTGACGTCATGACGGGTGCAGTAGTTAAAAGCTCCTTAAGTCTATTAAAAGCTTTTAGACATTTCTCATCAAAGACAAATGGAACATCTTTTCCGAGTAAATTGGTCAACGGCCTGGCTATTAATGAGAAATCTTTTATAAACCTCCGATAAAAGCCAGCGTGTCCCAAAAAACTTCTAACGGCTCTCACATTCTTGGGTGGAGGTAGTTTTGAAATAACTTCAATTTTGGCTTTATCTACTTCCATACCTAGGTGTGAGATCTTCTGTCCTAAGACGATTCCCTCTTTTACCATGAAGTGGCATTTTTCCCAATTTAAAACCAGGTTAGATTTTATACAACGTTTCAACATTAACTCCAAGTTCTTTAGACAAACCTCAAATGAATTACCAAAAATAGAAAAGTCATCCATAAATACTTCCATAGATTTTCCTAACATGTCCTCAAAGATAGCAGTCATACAACGTTGAAATGTAGCAGGTGCATTACACAACCCAAAAGGCATCCTTCTATATGAAAATGTTCCAAAAGGGCATGTGAAAGTAGTTTTATGCTGGTCCTCAGGGGAAATAGGAATTTGAAAATAACCAGAAAACCCATCAAGAAAGCAATAAAACATGTGTCCAGATAATCTTTCTAACATTTGGTCAATAAAAGGAAGGGGGAAGTGATCTTTTCGTGTGGCCGTATTTAGTTTTAAATAGTCTATGCATACACGATGACCAGTTACAGTTCTCGTAGGGATTAGTTCATTATGCTCATTCCTAACAACTGTTATACCGCCTTTCTTAGGTACTACCTGCACCGGGCTTACCCACTCACTATCTGAGATAAGGTAGATAAGTCCTGCATCTAACAGTTTAATGACTTCTTTCTTAACAACATCACACACATTAGGATTCAACCTCCTTTGAGGTTGCACACATGGCTTATTCTCATTTTCTAGAAGAATCTTATGCGAACAAAAGCTTGGATTAATACCTGGATGTCTGTAATTTTGTAGGCGAAGGCTCTTCTATACTTTCTGCACATGTCCACGGTCAGCTTCCTTTGTTCTGCAGTCAGATCAGCTGCAAGAATAATGGGAAGTTTCTTGTTTCCATCTAGGAATTCGTAGCACAGATGAGTGGGCAGTTCCTTCAGTTCCAAATCTGGTGGATCTTCAAACGAGGTTCGTTCTTTCTTCATCTCATCATCACCTATCTCAGTGAAACTATCAGAAGTATTTTCATTTTCAGAAGAGCTAAGTTCAGTCTCCTCTAATTCTAGGGAGTCCTCACTCAGGACTTGATAGTTTGAGCATAGGTCTGTCACATTAATTGCAATCAAGTGTTCCATGGCATCCACACAAAAACAAGTATCATCTAAATGCATGGGATACCTAAGGGTCTCATTTAGATCAAAAGTGATGTCATCATTTCCTACCCTTAACTTGATTTGACCATTACTGACGTCTATTAATTCTTTTGAGGTAGCTAGAAATGGTCGACCTAGGTTCAGGGGCACTCCTCCTTCCCCATTCATATCCATGACAACAAAGTCCACAGGAAACACAAATTTTCCGACCTTTACTAAGAGATCTTCAATTATTCCTTTGGGGATTTTGACTGTCCTATCTGCAAGTTGTATGCACATCCTAGTCGTTTTCAAATCATGCAATCCTAATTTATCAAATAAACTAGATGGCATAAGATTAATACTAGCTCCTAAATCTGCTAATGCATGCATGTTAGTAATATTTCCAATTGTACATGGCAAGGTAAAACAACCAGGATCTTTCTGTTTAGACTGTAGTTTATTCAACAGGACCGCCGAACATTCTTCATTAAGAACCACCTTGTCCATGTCAAATTTTCTTTTATTACTAACAACTTCTTTTAAAAACTTAGCATACTTTGGCAAATTAACATCAAGTAAAGGCAAATTAACATGAATCTGACTAAAATTCTTAAGACATTTTTCAAATTTCTCCTTATCTTTATTGTGCATAAGTCTGGCAGGGTAAGGTACTTTTGGCCGGTACTCAGGAATAAACTCCGTCTTCCCTTTCCTTGCTACTTCGATTTCGACATCCGTCGGCGTTGGGTCCTTGGAGCCTTCTTCTGGTTCCTGCACAAGAATAGGAGGGTCAGATGGTTTGGGTGGAGATGGAGATAGAATTTTACCAGATCTTAGAGTGATGGTCTTGCATTCAGTTTGAGGGTTGGTCTCAGTGTTGCTTGGTAGCGCTCCCTAGGACCTGTGAGAGAAATGGGTGGATAGCTGACCCATTTGTCTCTCTAAAGTTTGTATAGCAGCTTGTGTGTTTTTGATTGTTTGCTCGGTTTGCTTCTGTCTATTCTCGTTCTGCTGGATTCTTTCTGCGTGAGCTTCCTGGATTTTCCTGTTAGACTCTATCATTTCCTTGTTAGAGTTGGAAATGCTCTTCAGCATGTCTCTGAATTCTTGCATGGGGTCAGTTGGAACGATGTAGTTCCTCGGTGCAGGCAGAGCAACTTGCTGGTTCTGCGGATATGGTAGTTGCTGAGGTACTCTTTTCTGGAAGTTAGTAGTCCCAAAATTGTTTCTCCAGCTAAATCCCGGATGGTTCTTCCAAGTGGGATTGTAGGTATTTCCTATAGGAGCAGAATTCACTGCATCCACTTGTTCCATATCCTCTCGAATAGTTAATATCCCATTACCATAACAATCTCCACTGAAATGTGGTCCTTGGTAAAATTCGCAGACTTGGTATACTCACTGAACGTTTTTCCCCTGTTGGAAAGCATTCAGGTGATTAGTAATGCTGGCCTTCAGTGCCTCAAATTGATCATTAGTGGAGGCAACGGCCGCATTTACTGGTTGCTTCTTAGCTCGGCCACTTGTGCGCCAATTCTTGCTATTCCTGTAGAGCCTCTCGAGAGCGTTTCTAGCATCTACATCACTCATTCCATTGAAACCGCTCTGGGGATTAAGTCCATCAAGAATTTGCTTACCCATGTTTGTCATACCCCCGTAAAATTGCATGATCAGCAATGCTTCGGTAAGTCCATGTTGGGGGCAGAGCCTGAGTAGCTCCTTGAATCTGTCCCAAGCTTCGATCACTGTCTCATCAGCAGCTTGAGTAAAACTAGACAGAGCCCTTCGATATTCTAGGACTCTTGCTGCAGAGTAGTACTCTTCTAGGAAGGCTTTGCTTAACTCGTCCCAAGACGTGATGGAGTTAGTAGGTAGCTGGGCCAACCATCTCTTAGCTCTGTCCCTCAGTGAGTAGGGAAAGAGGTTGAGTTTAGTTACTTCTGCAGTATGATCTCCCTTGAGGCCCTCGCGGAGAGAAGAGAAATCAGATAAGTGTTCTAGCGGATTCTCGGCTGCAGTTCCTCCAAACTGAACCCGGTTTATAATCAGCTGGATTACATTCGGTTTAAGATCATAGCGAGGGTTTCCAGGGATTTGGATGGCGGATGATACTAGAACAGTCTGTTGCTGGATGTAGGATTCGAGGGTAGGTCTTTCAGCAGCTATTTCTGTTCTTCGCCTGTTAGCTGTACGAATGAGACGTTCAGGATTCTCAACTGGTGTTTCAAGGTTAGCTTCAGAAGTTCGAGTCATGCAACTACAGAGAAGAATACGTTTAAGCCTGAGCAAACTGGTTAGTGGAGTTACACGAAAAGAAAAGAAAAAAAAACTCGGAAGAAAAACAAATATTCAATTATGAAAGTGAAATAACACAAAAGATAGGGAAAATAACAACTTACCATTGAACAAGAAAATTACAATTTTTTCGGTTTTTAAATTTTAAATTTTTTTTTCTTTTTATATATTTTGAAAGCACTTAAATTCCCTCAATACGATTTTAGAATAATTTTCTAAAATTTGATTATCCTAAGTGTCATAATTTCAGATAACATCTAAAATTAATTATTTATGATAACCCTATATTTCGGAAAGTGATTGTCTAACTAGTGTAAGATAAGTGTAGGTCTACAGTCTAGGTTACTACTGTTACCTATCATAATTCTCTAGAATTTTGATCAGGAATCCTAAGTTCATTATGATATGTTCCCCGGCAACGGCGCCAAAAATCTGGTGCTGCTCCGATTGATATGCTAAATAGGTGTTATTTTACCATATGTTGATTATGAGTAATTAAGGACTGAGATTGACTAATTGTCACATTTAGTCTCTACGGTGTCACTTAATCAGCCAGAACCTAAGGCAGAGTACCTATCGTGTAGCTAGTCTGTTGGAAAGTATCTACGATTTTATTAAATAAATATCGTACTCCCAGGGAAGTGGTAACGGCTTTGCATTAGCTAACCTTTTTATCCTAACGCTTATCTTATGATCCAGTTATGCAATCTTCATCAATAATTTTGATGAGAGAGTGATCCATTCTCCACTAAGATTTAAGTCTAATTCAGCCTAGAAGTGTTTTATAGATAAGGTCCTGATTCTATGTTATACTGTTCCTACATGTTGATTGACCTATATTCGAGTGTTTTAGAAATGTCTTGGCATGGATTGCAACTATGTTCTGAGTCTAAAGGTGTACGACATCTGAGTCTCTATGCTACCGCCCCATCGCTAAGGTAAACGGCCCTATTCACTGTTCGGACAAAAGACAGCTATGAAAGCCTTATGTCACTTCGGGGATCACGCCGCTGGCCCATAACCGCCGGCATAACGCTCTACTCAGCCTACCTATACTACTCTAACAAACAGGGTGTTCCGCAGGTTATTTTATCTAGTATGGCAGACACCAATACTAATTGATGCCTGTTAAACTAAACAGGTTATGAATAGACCGTGGTTAGGAATTGTCTATAACCCTAATTTTAGTTTAAAAGAAACTACATTAGACATGCAGACATAATGAATATTAAGCAGGTGGCCATTTCCGGAAAAACATAACAACTTCAACATATATAACAAATATCCATAACAACCATAATCTGATATTAAAAATTATTCTTTGGACAAACACAATAACAACATATAAGAGAGGGACAGGGGGACTGATGCCATAAAGAAATCACCCTTTACTTAGTCTCGCCGATGGAGCGTACTGCTGTATATGTCGTATTGCTTGACCCGACTCTGCTCGCCAGAACCTTCGGAGGACGCTTCCTCAGCCTAGTAATTGGGCTTTACCTTAATACCCAGCTTAAGCCCAACCCTGTGGACTGACTCTTCGAACGCTTAGAGCCCTCTTAGGATCTCCTAACGAAATCCCAAGTATTCTATGAATACCATAAACGAACCTATCTATCGAACCCTATGATCTGAGACTATTTCTCAGAAACTAAGAAAAACGAAACACTAAAAAGGAAAGAAAGAAAACTTATACTGAAATCTGAGTCTATGAGTGATTTGTGTACCAGAGAATTGTACACTGGAAGTCACTGAATGACTCAGATCGAGTGGAGAGGGATGATTTCAACTGAGGAAGGCTTGGGGTATTTATAGCAGCTTCCTGGGGTGATTTTTCATCAAAAATTCGATGTGGGACTTGGAATTTCTTATCGGGACGCCCGTCCTGAACTGTTGACCAGGTCAGGACGCCCTCCCCGAAGTCCGAACTTCCGAAAAATTGCATTTTTGCCCCGAAATTTGCCATTTTCTTCTACTTTTCACCTGACACTTCTAAAATCATAAAAACTGTGAAATTGAGTTAATAACGAGCAATTAAGACCGATTTGCCCTCAATTTCACCCTAGATTATGCCTAAAAACATGCTAAAAACGTGATATGATTTATGCATATCAAGGATCCATTCAAACTAAACCATGACTAATAATGTGACCAAGGAACTGAATTTCCTTTTTACAAAAGTCACATTTTTCCCTCTTTATATGAAGTACATACTCCCTCATTTTAAAAAACACAAGTCTAAGATGTCTAACATGCTCCTCCAGGGACTCACTTTACATGACAATATCATCTAAATATACGACCACAAATTTATTCAAAAATTCATACAAGACATCATTCATTAGCTTGCAAAATGTAGCAGGGGCATTAGTTAAGCCAAAAGGCATTACTAAAAATTCAAATGAGCCATACCTCGTCACCACTGTGGTCTTGACCTCATCACCATTGGTAATTCGTCCTTGCCAATAACCAGACCGCAAATCAACTTTTGTCAACCTATCAAACAAATCCAACTGATTCAGGATAGAGTATTTGTTCTTCACAGTCAATTTGTTCAAGGCTCGGTAATCCACACAAAATTGCAAGGAGCCATCTGCCTTCTTTTGGAAAAAGGTTGGGGCACTATAAAGGGCTTTCGAAGGTTTGATACTTTGCACATCAAGAGACTCACCCAATTGTTTCCTCAATTCCAACAACTCTGCTTGTCCCATTTGATATGGTGCTTGCACAAGTGGTACTATTCCAAGTACCAACTCTATCTGATGGTCAATGGCACGTCATGGGGACAACAGTTTAGGCAACTCATCGGGCATCATGTCATCAAACTCGTCCAACACCTTGGACACAGATTCAAACAACATCGAGTGATCAACATTTACGTCTTCTAATAAAATAGCCACGAATGTTGGTTCACCCCTTCTTAACCCATTCTTCAATTGCGTTGCCGACAACATTCCCTTAACATCTTTTTGATCCAAGTCTTTGTATGTGCACTATACAAAATTTGGTGTCCCCTCGTCCATGATCATTAGTCTGCACAAATGTTGCATCACTGCCACTTTGGCCATTTCCAAAAATTCAATCCCTAGGATAATATCAAAGTCATCCAATAGAACGGCCGTCACCCTGCACTAGCCTTCCTAAGCTCTCATTTTTAATGATATCATGGTACTGCCCCTCACCCATTGCTGGGTGGCGTTGATATTCTTAATGGTATGGGATCTTTCTTGCAGTGAAAACTGCAAGCGCGTAGCTTTTCGATCAGCTACAAAGTTAATGGCATTGCACAACTGGATTGGTTTCACCCGAGCAAGTGGATCCCTTCTTGTCACATTTCCAATTTGGACAGCAGCCAAATTTTGATTCCACCTCGACTTAGGGCATTGATAGGACATGTGTCTAGTCTCCCTACAATTGTAGCACTTGACACTCGAATCCTTCAATTTTCTGGCAACACCATCTTTTTTTTGGGTTTGCCATTCCAAGACTTACCTTTGCTCTCCTCAACGGGACACTCTTCTTTTAAAGGGTCGGAGGAGCCAAAGATTGCATATCTGTCAATTGATCTGCCATCCAAAAGGCATCCACCACATTCTTAGGATCTTGCCTCATTAGCTCGTTCCTAGGCCATTTTTTCATTCCTGAAAAAAAAGTTAAACAACTTGTCCTCCTCGGACATGTTAGAAATATTAAGAAGTATTGAAGAGAATTCGTTAACATACTCTCGAACAGTCCCCATCTGTTCTAGATTTTTTAAGCTTTCACGAGCCTATCACTCGGCATTCTTTGTCAAGAATTGCTCCATCAATTCCACCTTCAAATGTCTAAAAGATTGTACATTCTCTTTCCAAGGGTCTGTTTCCCTTTTCTGCCACCACAGCTTGGCGTTGTTAGTAAGGTACAATGTTGCAATCACAACTTGTTCATCCACCGGGACTCTAGCCATCATGAAATATTGATCAATATCCCATAGGAAATTCTTGAACATCATAGCATCATGAACACCCGTATATGCCATTGGCTTAGACATATTTATCTTCGTCTTGCTAACACTTGCTCCAAAAGTAGTAGCTTCAAGGGTTTCTATGTTAGCTCTAATCGCAATAACATCCATCCCCATATTGTCTACTATCTCTTGGAGTTGTTGCAAATCCAACATAATGTCTGGTGGTCCTTGGATCTGATCCACCAATGTATGGACATCCTCAACATGCTCTGTCACACCAATTTCTTGCACTAGGTGCAAGAACAACATTTGCAACCTTGTCCACCGATCCACAGTTGTGGTATGAGGGGTCGGCATACTGTCTAGGCGCATGCCTCGCCTCGATTCCCCGACTGAACTTAACATCCACAAAGAAGTCAAACTAGGCTTTGGTACCCAATTGTCATGAAGTGTCACTCCTAGCACAGTCACCAGCTCACGACGCTCAACACAGTGGTGTGCACAACACGTGTGCACGTACACGCGCACGAAATGGGAAAAAATTCACAAACAAGGACCAACAATAATCATTACGGGTAAAACACCAAACCTTCCTATATTATTCAATAGTAAGGATTACAATAGTTGAGCACCTATAAACAAGATTGCTCGGCCACAAAAGGCCTTTAGATAGAATCCACCTATTCTATATATCACACATTATCCCTCTTTTAAACTATGTGTACTCTCTATCCCACTATCTCTCTTTCTCTACCAATGTCGCTCCCAACTATCTCTATTTATAGTCATCTAGGGATTGGCAGAGGTTAGAGTCATCCACATGGGTCACGACCCATCCATGGTCTCCGAAACCATCTAAGACTCTAGCTTAGGGTTCGAACTTATTCAGACTAGGGTTCCGTCTTACTCGGACTTGTGTCTCAGCTCGTGCCACAATGCCTCAGCCCATGACGCATGTCTTGACCCAAGCACAATACTCAGTCCTATATAAAGCATTGTCACACAACCAAAACCATAGGTCGCATGCCACACGCACACTGCCAGCCAGTACCAAGGTTGTCCCGCACCTTTAGGACAAGGGGTCTCACATATACTATATTCCTAGGCCAATAATTACGTTTGGATGTTTGGGTACCAAGTGTGAGTTGATCGATAACTACACTATCTATCCCTTGGATCATACACTAAGATATCTCAATTGATGAGATTATCGAATGATGGTCCATCCAAAATTCATTTGGGTTAATTGTTAGATTCCTACATTTTTCTATGTTTTCATCTACTTGCTTTCTAGATTATATTTAGTTTTAAATCTCTCGGTAAATATTTGGTTTGGAATTCTAAATTGAGTTCTATGGTTTAATCTTGCGTTAAGTGATATGTCATTACCACTTCCTTTGGTTATAACAATTTTATCTATAAATTGTAAAATCTTGATACTACCAGTTTTTACTATGCTTTATGATAGGTACGATGTCTATTTGTTTGAGCACACTTTAGTGACAATATCGTAATTCTATGTTACTTAAGTTTTACACCTCAATCACACCCTTACCCCCTGATTGTGTAGTTATGAAAAATAACGCATAACTTTTGAGGATGGTCCTTTTAGTTGTAGAGTGTGAACTGATATTGCTTTCGAGATGGCTTTGGCAAAGCATCTCAAATTCACTTTGTGAATTGCTTTACATCGAATGTCCTCTCTAGCACACTTATTTAAACAAGTGGATATACTATTGGATTTGATGGAGCTTCGACCACAACCTCAGTTTGTTGTAGCATTAGGAAACTTCTTGTGTGTGGTCACTTTGGTTCACATTGGGTTGAATGATCTCCTCCATAATTGTTGGCTAGGTCATCGATTAGTACCGCAACAATTAGCTCCATTCCTCTCGGTCAATTTAACTGATACGCGAAAATCGTATCACCTTTTTAGCATGTTTTTATATATGTTTTAGGGTGAAATTGAGAGTAAATTGATGTTAATTGTTTATTATTTACTTGATTTCACGGTTTTTATGATTTTGGAAGTGTCAGGTGAAAAGTAGACGAAAATAGCAAATTCTGGGGCAAAAACGCAATTTTTGGAAATGTTGACCCGGTCAAAGGTCCGGGACGGGCGTCCGAACCGGTCAAACCGCCAGGAGGGCGTCCTGAACCGGGACGGCGTCCCGAACCTGGTCAACGAATCAGGACGGGCGTCCCGAACCGGGAGGGCGTCCTGAGCCGCCAGAAGCTGTCCCACATCGAATTTTTAGAATTTTCACTCGGGAAGCTGCTATAAATACCCCAGGCCTCCAGCAGTTGAATTCATCCTCTCCACTCGATCTGAGTCATTAAGTGGTTTCCAATGTACAGTTCCAGTACACAACTCACTCAGAGACTCGGATCTCAGTTTTCTTTCTTATTAGTGTTTGTTTTAGTTTTGAGAAATAGTCTCAGATCTTAGGCTTCTATAGATAGGTTCGTTTCTGGTATTCCTAGAATACCCGGGATTTCGTTAGGAGATCCTAAGAGGGCTCGAGGCGTTCGAAGAAGTCAGTCCACAGGGCTGGGCTTAAGCCGGGTTGTTAGTAAAGCCCAGCTACTAGGCTGAGGAAGCGTCCTCCGAAGGTTCTGACGAGCAGAGTGGGTCAAGCAACTACGGCATATAACAGCAGTACGCTCCTCGGCGAGACTTCGTAAAGGGTGAATTCTTTATGCATCGGTCCCCCTGTCCTCTCTTATATGTTGTTATTGTGTTGCCCAAATACTGATTTGAATACCGATTATGTTTTTATGAATATTGTGATATACGTTGAAGTTATTATGTTTTTCTAGAAATGGCCACCTGCTTAAATATCCATTATGTGCATGTCTATTGCCTTCTTTTAACTGAAATTAGGGTTATAGACAATTCCTAACCACGGTCTATTCATAACCTGTTTAGTTAACAGACATCAATTAGTATTGGTGTCTGCCATACTAGATAAAATAATCTGCGGAACACCCTGTTGGTTGAAAGTAGTCTAGGTAGGCTGAGTTGAGTATTATGCCGGCGGTTATGAGACGAGCAGTATGATCCCCAAAGTGACATAGGGCGGTCATTGCTGACTTTAGTCCGAGCCGTGAGTAGGGCCGTTACCCTTAACGATGGGGCGGTAGCGTAGAAACTCAGATGTGGTAACCTTTAGACACAGAACATAGTTGCAATCCAGGCCAAGACATGTCTAAAATACTCGAATATAGGTCAATCAATGTATAGTAACAGTATAACATAGAATCAGAACATCTTTAAAACACTTTTAGGATTAATTGGACTTGAACCTAGTGGAGAATGGATCACCCTCTCATCAAAGTATTTGATGAAGATTGCATAACTGGATCATAAGATAGGAGTTAGGATAAAAGGCTAGTTACTACTAAGCCGTTGCCACTTCCCTGGGAGTACGATAATTATTTAATAAAATCGTAGATACTTTCCAATAGACTAGCTACACGATAGGTACTCTGCCTTAGGTTCTGGCTGATTAAGTGACACCATAGACTAAATGTGACAATTAGTAATTCACAGTCCTTAATATTCATAATCAACATAGGGTAAAATAACACCTATTTAGCACGTCGGTCGGAAACCGCATCAGATTTTTGGCGCCGTTGCCGGGGAAATATCATAATGAATTTAGGATTATTGGCCACAATTCTAGAGACTTATGATAGGTAACGGTAGTAACCTAGACTTTTGATTAACACTTATTATACCAGTTAGACAATCACTTTCCTGAATATAGGATTATCATAACTAATTAATTTTAGATAATATCTGGAATTAAGAGACTTAGGATAATCAAATTTTAGAAAATTATTCTAGAACCATATTGAGGAAATTTACCTGCTTTCTAAATAAATTTTAAAATCCATAAAAATATTTTTCTCGTTGTCTTCACTTTCCTATGTTTGTTTTTGTATTTCTAACCAGACTTTGCACTCAGAGATGAAGAGAACAAGAGCAGCTACTAACCAGGCAAAGAAAACAGAAAACCCTGACACTCCAGGACCAAAGAAGACGAAACCAGAAGGCCCCTCTAGACCCGCACCAGAAGTACCACGAGGGACTCTTCCTTCACAACCAGTAGAAGTAAACTCGAGCCCTGATGCCAGTGAACTAGTGAGACGATTCCTGAACACCCGTGAGCATAGTCCCACGGAAGAAGATCCTTCTGAGGATACCTTCCCTCCTAGAGAAGTACCCCAGAGATCTCCAATTCACCCTCCTACCCAGAGAGTTCCTCTAAATCCACCCCCTACTGATCAAACCCAGAATTCACCGACCTCTCCTGCATACACCCCAACACCTCACGAGCGCACCCCTTCATCTGCGGGGAGTACTAACGGTTATTATTCACTGTTGTCCGTGCAGATAGACACACTAACTCAAAGGGTCTATGAGATGGACCAAGGGATTGCCAGCAGACTGTGTCATTTAGACCAACTCAGTCTGAACATCACAACTAACGTAGACCGACTCAGAGCCACGGTCAATCTCCAGGAGAACCAAGGTGCACAACTACTCCGAGAGATGGCTGATCTACGCAGTGAGCAAAACAGGCAGAGGGATGAGATGCGAACAATACGCATAGAAATGCGAAGCATTCGGACAGAACTACAGGAGATCAGAGACAGGATTCGTTAAAAAGGGAAGATTCTTTTACTTTTATTTTCAGCAAATAATTCGTTTGAACTGAAACTTGAATAATTGACCCATATTTTCTATTTTTCAAACATTTTTAAAGGGTCCTTTATTTTCAACAATTTTCTTCAGACATTTTATTTCTATGAAAAACGAAAATTTTGCAATTACAGTTTATTTTTCATTAACTAAATTGTATAAATTCAAATTTTTGTTTTTCTTGCTGAATTTAAATAGGAATAAAATTAGGGTAGTATGATTTTCGAAAAAGTGAGACTGAGGAATTTTTGCATAGAGTGTTTTTAACAACTTCTGAATTTCATTGGATAAACAGGAAGCCTTGTTAAAAATTATGATTATTTTTGGTATACTGAGATTTGCAGGAATTAAGAAAAAAAAACAAATAAATTTTCGGAATTGGCACGCGTCCCGAGGCAACCCGGGACGGGCGTCCAGCGGGACGGGAGTCCTGCCTCCGGGACGGGCGTCCCGAAGGCCTCCCCTTCTATAAAATCTCAATTTTTTCATTTTTCCTCAAAATTCACTTCCAAAAATCCACCTCTCTCAAATAACTCTCTCTTTTCCTTTGGCAAACTTTTCAAATTTAAAATTTCAAATTTCCCTCCAAAATTTAAATTTTAAATTTCCTTCCAAATTCGAATTTCCCTCCAAAATTCGAATTTCCCGCCAAAAATTTCGAAATCTTTCCCTAGCCTAATTTCACCCTTTTGAATTCAAATTCACCTCCAGAATTCGAATTCGAACCTTCCTTCCTACCTAAACTCCCCAAAAGTCTCTCAAACACTTTCAAACCAAATGGCTGCCAAACGTGCTCGTACCCATCCACTATGACAGTTACCTCAGTGACACATCCTTTTATGCTGTTTCCCTCCAGCACAGCATATCAGGAGAGATGCACTGGGTACATCGGACGCACGATTCTGACGGGCAGAACGCTGGATTGGGCAGCAGTACAGACACTGGGAGTAGAGGCTGAGTCAGACGCATACTCGATGTACTACCCTACAGTCGAGTATTCATCGTCACAGAGCCCACGTACCTGGAGCTGGTATGTGAGTTCTATGCATCCTTTGCATGCCACCAGGAGCAGATCACATTCCGCTTAGGCGGAATAGATCGGTCGATGAGCATGGCCGAGTTCGGCATCGCTTTGGGTATCTGGCAGAGAGAGGAGCTGGATACGCCCGCCTACACCACAGCAGTTCGGGACTTCACTTCTGCAGATGTCTCCACTGCTTGGGCTCAGATCTGTATGACGGGTGTTCCCTACCAGCATGGCTTTGCGAAAGCCACAGGTATCTATCCTGCTCTTCGCTACTTACATGCCATTATTGCACACACTTTGTCAGGACGACGGACGGCCCCCGGGAATGTCACCCAGATGGAGACATTCCTCTTGGCCAACATGCATATGGGATACAAGTAGAGATGGCTCGACTTATCACAGTCATCATGCGGGGTTTTGCTACGGACACTCGGAAACAGTGTCTGGGGCTCGGGCCATTCATCACCAGGATAGCCCGCTACCTGGAGTTGGACATAGAGGGCTCGGAGCTTACTCTGGTCGCCCCAACCACTATTCCCACAGACGTTACCATCCTACGGAACATGGGAATGGTTGTCCGGGATGCGAGCGGCCGCTACACCATCCACACAGAGCAGCCAGGACAGGCTTCGGCATCAGAAGCAGCTCCACCGCATATCCATCCATCCGAGACGTTCGTGCCACGTACTGCCTTCGAACGACACATGTCGCACGGATTGGCAGAACTATCGGCACGATACAGTCGAGACATGGACCGGATCGACAGACGGCTGGCAATGATGGATGACAGGATTGACAGACGACTGGCGGTGATGGATGACAGGATCGCCATGATCACCAGTAGGATTGAGGAGATACATCAGCAGACTGCCCGAGTAGCGGAGAACTTCGAGTTTGTTAACAGACCTCGGTCCACTGGATGGCGACCCGCCGGGTTCTTAGTCTCTCTATCCCCTTCTTTTCTTTCTTTTTCTTTTGTCTTTTGTTTATCTTGTTCTTTGTGTATGTCTGGGCTGTATGACTATGAATCTTTGTACAAAATTGATTTATATGACATACAGAATTGTTGCATTATTCTGTCTTTTCTTGTTTTTTATGTTTTATTTCTTGTCTTCAAATAAGTGTGGGGTAATTAGCTATGCATGAACACTGAGGACAGTGCCAAACTTAAGTGTGGGGTAGCAGTGCACGGTGCACTGTAGCAGTTTGAAGCAGTTTGAAAAATTTTCGCATGCTTTTGCTTGTTTTCCCTGTATTTTCACACCCTTCCAAAATTTTTCAAAATTTTTCGTCTTTCAGACTTCTAAATGCAGTATGCTTGGTTAAACAAATTGCTTATGTCTATGATATGTAGGTAGTATGTTATGGTTAGTAGGAGATAGTCGATAGCTATCTTGGACTAATTGATTAGGAATAGGGAATTCCTGATAACTGAGCACAACTTGTCTGATTAGAGGACCTCAACCAATTGCCTATTCGAGACTTAACTAGATAAAATTAGACCAGTTGTGGATATTGGCAGTTAGAATGACTAGATGAGACTCTAAGCCAAAAGTGAAAAGAACTTAAGGAAGTTAATTACAATAGGGTAGTTTGCCAGCGGCCTTCGCTACTCGAGCACCACTCCTTCGGGGAACTTAAAGCCTGATGCCCTAAGGTCGTGTAGATCTGGGAGTCATCGGAGTGGGACTCGCTACATGGGTAGTTGAAGTTGACGTGTTCTAAGCAAACTCGAAATACCCTGAATCTATAAAGAAAATAACTAAGTGCTAAAACATTAAAAATCTGATCACCAAAGCTCAGAACTCAGAAAGTTATCTGTTGTCAGTATGTCTAGCGATAGGTAGAAGTATTATCTGGTAGCAGTTAAGATAAAAGTTCATTGTGTTGACTATCTGGTCTGGACTAGTACACACACTACACATCAGGAAGACCTTATGACTAAGAGAAAGGTTCAACCTAGTTGTTGATTTGTTTTCTGCCTGATCATAACAAACTACTAGAGACATGTGAGACCTTGTCATAGCAACCTAACCAGTCAGACCTGTGTTAAGAATTGTCTGAAGAATTTTTGGAATAAAAACATGACTAGGAATTTAAGTGACTGCACTACGGTTTAAAATCACTAACTCCATGTAGACTTTTCTTGAGGACAAGCAAAAAGCTAAGTGTGGGGTTATCTGATACGCGAAAATCGTATCACCTTTTTAGCATGTTTTTATATATGTTTTAGGGTGAAATTGAGAGTAAATTGATGTTAATTGTTTATTATTTACTTGATTTCACGGTTTTTATGATTTTGGAAGTGTCAGGTGAAAAGTAGACGAAAATAGCAAATTCTGGGGCAAAAACGCAATTTTTGGAAATGTTGACCCGGTCAAACCGCCAGGACGGGCGTCCTGAACCGGGACGGGTGTCCCGAACCTGGTCAACGAATCAGGACGGGCGTCCCGAACCGGGACGGGCATCCTGAGCCGCCAGAAGCTGTCCCACATCGAATTTTTCAGAATTTTTCACTCCGGGAAGCTGCTATAAATACCCCAGGCCTCCAGCAGTTGAATTCATCCCTCTCCACTCGATCTGAGTCATTAAGTGGTTTCCAGTGTACAGTTTTCCAGTACACAACTCACTCAGAGACTCGGATCTCAGTTTTCTTTCTTATTAGTGTTTGTTTTAGTTTCTGAGAAATAGTCTCAGATCTTAGGCTTCTATAGATAGGTTCGTTTCTGGTATTCCTAGAATACCCGGGATTTCGTTAGGAGATCCTAAGAGGGCTCGAGGCGTTCGAAGAGTCAGTCCACAGGGCTGGGCTTAAGCCGGGTTGTTAAGTAAAGCCCAGCTACTAGGCTGAGGAAGCGTCCTCCGAAGGTTCTGACGAGCAGAGTCGGGTCAAGCAATACGGCATATACAGCAGTACGCTCCATCGGCGAGACTTCGTAAAGGGTGAATTCTTTATGGCATCGGTCCCCCTGTCCCTCTCTTATATGTTGTTATTGTGTTTGCCCAAATACTGATTTGAATACCAGATTATGTTTTTATGAATATTTGTGATATACGTTGAAGTTATTCTGTTTTTCTAGAAATGGCCACCTGCTTAAATATCCATTATGTCTGCATGTCTATTGCCGTTCTTTTAAATTGAAATTAGGGTTATAGACAATTCCTAACCACGGTCTATTCATAACCTGTTTAGTTTAACAGACATCAATTAGTATTGGTATCTGCCATACTAGATAAAATAATCTGCGGAACACCCTGTTGGTTGAAAGTAGTCTAGGTAGGCTGAGTTGAGTATTATGCCGGCGGTTATGAGACGAGCAGTATGATCCCCAAAGTGACATAGGGCGGTCATTGCTGACTTTAGTCCGAGCCGTGAGTAGGGCCGTTACCCTTAACGATGGGGCGGTAGCGTAGAAACTCAGATGTGGTAACCTTTAGACACAGAACATAGTTGCAATCCAGGCCAAGACATGTCTAAAATACTCGAATATAGGTCAATCAATGTATAGTAACAGTATAACATAGAATCAGAACTCATCTTTAAAACACTTTTAGGATTAATTGGACTTGAACCTAGTGGAGAATGGATCACCCTCTCATCAAAGTATTTGATGAAGATTGCATAACTGGATCATAAGATAGGAGTTAGGATAAAAGGCTAGTTACTACTAAGCCGTTGCCACTTCCCTGGGAGTACGATAATTATTTAATAAAATCGTAGATACTTTCCAATAGACTAGCTACACGATAGGTACTCTGCCTTAGGTTCTGGCTGATTAAGTGACCCCATAAACTAAATGTGACAATTAGTTAATTCACAGTCCTTAATTATTCATAATCAACATAGGGTAAAATAACACCTATTTAGCACGTCGGTCGGAAACCGCATCATTAACCATTCATGGAGCTCCTCGTCGTGTTGACTACCCATACACCATGTTAAGTGGTGCCTTTGACTTTGAGTTGACTAGGGATCCTCCTATAATAATCATTGTGCTCTAGTGGCCTAGTTAGACCCTCTTTCGGCCAATCTTTCCTCAATCTATGTAACTAACCGATATAAAAGCCTAATTAGAGTTTTAAAAGTAGGATATTTTTTCTTGTGAGGAAAGGTACATATGCAAATGACTTAGATATAATTTTTAAGATTAACTTTTTGTTGGCTTTCTTTGGAAATAAAAAGAGAGATGAGGTGGTCTAAGAGAAATCCCGAGGATGTATCTTTTTCTTCAACTATGAACTAAAAGAAAGCTACACCGAGATAAGAAATGTTTCCCGATAATGAAATTAACTAATCGGGAATGATTTATGGACTTGACATGTAAGTCATTACTTGGATTTTAGTAGGATGCCAATGAAAGGAAGGAGCCGTTTGAATGCAAAAAAAAGGAAGAAGTCGTTTGATAGAAAAAAAAGGAATGAAGCTGTTAGACTCATTCCAAACATAGAATAGGAATGAAAATCATTTCCTTGTATTGCATCACTTGAGTAGTATAAATACCTGTAAACAACACAACATTTGATAAAAAAAACAAGATTACATTGTTCTATTTCTCTTCATGGTATCAGAGCATACTGATCCACAGAAAGGGATCGTTTGTTTTTCTCATCATCTACCAATAAACCAATCACCTGCAAATGGGTAAAGACGATGGTCCTACCAGCCCAACCTCGAAAGGCGGCGGCCAAACCACCGTTATCACAACCGAAGCCCTCGAGCGGCTTTTAAAGATCAATGAACAATCGGAACAGAACAGTAATTCTCATGTTGATCTAAAACTCAATGAACACAACTTTGCACTATGGTCCGATTTGGTGAAATTGGCAATTCAAGCACGAGGCAGAGAACACCACTTGACTGGAAATCCACTACCACCAAGTCCCAACAATCCCGAATTCGGGAAATGGAAGCAGTCGGATCTCCAGGTTTCCACATGGATCATCCAGGCCATGGACCATTCGTTGATTGGCCGGTTCATCCAATACCCATCTTCTAAAGCAGTGTGGGACGACCTCAACACCACCTACAGATCGGAAGAAAACTCCTTGCAAATATTCCATCTTTCACTCAAGGTAAATACATATGCACAATCAAATCAAATCATTGGAAGAATACTATTCTTGTTTTCAAGAAATATGGCAGGAGATAGATCTTAGAAAAAAGAACCCAATGAAAAGTGTCGAAGACATTACCGCGTGGGATAACGAAAGGCAAGAGCAAAGGCTCTTTCAATTCCTCCATGGGCTAGACGATCGGTTCGAATTGGTCAAGAGTGACATCTTAAATGAGAGTCCACTGCCCACCGTACAAGCCGCCTATGCCGCAGCCCGCCAGGAGGAATCCCGGGTCCAAATCCTTGGATGATCCTCCGGCGAGGGCAAAGGATCGGGTCTCAGTACGCGGTACAAGAACAACTAACAACCCCTAAAACCTGAATCATGACAATATCGGAGTAAGAACAAGCCAAAAACCCTCAAATGCACGAATTGCACGAAACTCGGAAATGAGAAACAAAATTGCTTCTTTATCCATGGCTTCCCAGAGAATTGGAACAAACGACGGCTGCCACACGACAAGGCTGGCCAAGCGGCGGCGGCCATCAACGATCTCGATAACACCGGCATGATCCCATCAGACGAGGGGTTCGCAGCGTACGGAGCCACAAGTGCTCTGCCCACGACACCCATACATGGAGAAACTCGGCCAACGACCGCGCCTGGAGGAGGAGGATTGCACATGGAAGCGGCGACAAAAGAGTTAGGGCAAAGAAATGGTCTAAACCGAGGCTATAAGGGCAAGGAACGGGCCAACGGGCTTGATGATGGACCAAAACCAGGTATCGAGTCTGGTTCCTTTGGAACATGCCCACAATCCTGTAATAATTATTTTGTGCATAAAATTATCCCGTCTAATTATAAATATTTGTGTGAACGATAAAAACTAGTAATAAATTTGGTCCGTTAAATGAAACAAAAAGAAAAAAAGGAAAAAGAAAAAAGAAATTTCCTAGGAATAATATCTTTTCAAAATTAAAAGAGATTAATAAAAAACATTTTGCTTTATCCTATCAATCCAAACAGAACAAAGATAAAAATTGGATTATCGATTCAAGAGCCACTGATACTATGACATACGATATTAGAGATTGAAGGGATTCCGACCGATGTGCTAAATAGGTGTTATTTTACCCTATGTCGATTATGAATAATTAAGGACTGTGATTCACTAATTGTCACATTTAGTCTCTATGGTGTCACTTAATCAGCCAGAACCTAAGGCAGAGTACCTATCGTGTAGCTCGTCTGTTGGAAAGTAGCTACGATTTTATTAAGTTAAATATCGTACTCCCAGGGAAGTGGTAACGACTTAGTAGTAACTAGCCTTTTATCCTAACTCCTATCTTATGATCCAATTGTGCAATCTTCATCAAATACTTTGATGAGAGGGTGATTCATTCTCTACTAGGTTTAATTCTAATTACTCCTAGAAGTATTTTATAGATGAGTCCTGATTCTATGTTATACTGTTCCTATATGTTGATTGACCTATATTCGAATATTTTAGACATGTCTTAGCCTGGATTGCAACTATGTTCTGTGTCTAAAGGCGTACCACATCCGAGGTCTCTATTAAACCGCCCTACCTTAATGACGGCCCTACTCAAGGTTCGGGACGAAGGCATCCATGAAAGCCCTATGTCACTTCGGGGATCATACCGCTTGCCCTAGCCGCCGGCATAATCGGACTCGGCTCGGCTCCTACCTAGACTACTTTAACATGTAGGGTGTTCAGCAGATTATTTTATCTAGCATGGCAGACACCAATACTAATTGATGCCTGTTAAACTAAACAGGTTATGATTAGACCGTGGTTAGGAATTGTCTATAACCCTAACTTTAGTTTAAAAGAGCACATTAAACATGCTGACATAGTGAATATTTAGCAGGTGGCTATTTCCGGAAAAACATAACAACGTCAACATATAAAACAACTATTCATAAAAATCGTAATCTCGTATTCATAACAAATATTTGGAACAACACAATAACAACATATAAGAGAGGGACATGGGCACTGATGCCATAAAGAAATCACCCTTTACGTAGTCTCGCCGACGGAGCGTACTGCTGTATATGTCGTATTGCTCGCCCCGACTCTGCTCGCCAGAACCTTCGGAGGACGCTTCCTCAGCCTAGTAACTGGGCTTTACCTTAATACCCAGCTTAAGCCCAGCCCTGTGGACTGACTCTTCGAACTCCTAGAGCCCTCTTAGGATCTCCTAACGAAATCCCGGGTATTCTATGAATACCAGAAATGAACCTATCTATAGAAGCCTAAGATCTGAGACTATTTCTCAGAAACTAAAACAAAACACTAATAAGAAAGAAAACTGAGATCCGAGTCTCTGAGTGAGTTGTGTACTGGAGAAGTGTACACTGGAAACCACTAAATGACTCAGATCGAGTGGAGAGGAATGAAATCAACTGCTGGAGGCCTAGGGTATTTATAGCAGCTTCCCGGGGTGATGTTTCATCAAAACTTCGATGTGGGACAACTTCTGGTGCTTCGGGACGCCCGTCCTGGATTGGGACGCCCGTCCTGGTTGTTTGACTGGGTCGAGACGCCCGTCCCGGACCGTTGACCAAGTCAGCATTTCCAAAAATTGCATTTTTACCCCAAAATTTGCTGTTTCGTCTACTTTTCACCTGACACTTCCAAAATCATAAAAACTGTGAAATTGAGTAAATAACAATCAATTAAGATCGATTTCCTATCAATTTCACCCTAAATCATACATAAAAACATGCTAAAAAAGGTATATGATTTTCGCGTATCAGATAACCCCACACTTAGCTTTTTGCTTGTCCTCAAGCAAAGTCTACCTGAAGTTAGTGATTCTAAATCATATGTGCAATCACTTAAATTTCTAGTCATGTTTTTATTCCAAAAATTATTCAGATAATTCTTAACACATGTCTGACTGGTTAGGTTGCTATGACAAGGTCTCAAATGTCTCTAGTAGATTGTTAGGATTGAGCAGAAAACAATTTAACAACTAGGTTGAACTCTTCTCTTAGTCATAAGGTCTTCCTGATGTGTAGTGTGTGTACTAGTCCAGACCAGATAGTCAACACAATAAACTCTTGTCTTAACTATTACCAGATAACACTTCAACCTGTCACTAGACACACTGACAACAGATAACTTTCTGAGTTCTGAGCCTTGGTGATCAGATTTTAATTATTTAGCTCTTATTGATTTATTTCGTTTATAGATTCAGGGCATTTTGAGTCTGCTTTGAACACGTCAACTTCAACTACCCATGTAGCGAGTCCCACTCCGATGACTCCCAGACCTACACGACCTCAGGGCATCAGGCTTTAATTTCCCCGAAGGAGTGGTGCTCGAGTAGCGAAGGCCACTGGCAAACTACCCTATTTTTATTTTCATCATCAAATTTTTTTTCTTTTCTTTTCACTTTTAGCTCAGAGTCTCATCTAGTCATTCTAATTGTCAATGCATCCTACAACTGGTCTAATTTTATCTAGTTAAGTCTTGAAAAGATAATTGGCTAAGGTCTCTAACCCAGACTAAGTTGTACTTAATTATCAGGAATTCCCTACTCCTAATCAATAAGTTCAAAAATAGTCATCAATTATCTCCTACTAACCATAACATTTTACCTACATATCATAGACATAAGCAATTGTTTAACCAAGCATACTGCATTTAGAAGTCTGAAAGACGGAAAAATTTTGAAAAAATTTTGGAAGGGTGTGAAAATACGGGGAAAACAAGCAAAATCATGCAAAAATTTTGCCAACTGCTACAGTGCACCGTGCACTGCTACCCCACACTTAAGTCTGACACTGTCCTCAGTGTTCATGCATAGCTAAACCACCCCACACTTATTTGCAAACAAGAAGAAATGAAAACAAAACAAACTCTTACCCCACACTTATTTGACTAATTAAGGGTAAGAGAGAAAATAAAACAAGAAGGATAATGGAAATAACAAAACAGAACACAAAATAAAGAAAACAAAAGTAAAGGATCATGAGGATTAGAAAAACTCCCTTCATGTCTCGAGCAGAAGGGTCTTCTCTGATCTGTCAATTGGCTCTTACCTTAGCCATGTGCTATTGCTGAGGTGTTCTTGATTCTGCAATCTCTAGATATTGGAACGGATGACGTCAGCTCCGATCCTTCATTGTCGAGCTCCAGGTAGTGGCATATCCATTTGAGGAATGGCTCAATCCCCAAGGACTGTTTCCTCGAATCATTTGTAAGATTTCTCATAATCATTGCAACGTGTCCAGGAGGAACGTGTCTAGGAATGAGATTTCTTGGGATTTGTGTGCCTTCCTGCCAATGTTAGTAAAGGTATTGCATGCAAGTCTCGAATGGAAGAAAAGATACTTGAAGTTTTGGCGAATCTGTGGTGGTAGGGGGCTCCAGTTGTGTAGATCTGGGCCCAAGTATTTGAGACTTCCTCGGGGAAGTTTCTCACAGCTGATTAGTATGCAGGGGATGCAAGCTCCTCCATTGCTATGCTCCTGATACAATGCCAAATTCCCCTATATCCTTCGACCCTTCGATACGACTTGGTAGATCACTTGCTTGCACTGGTCTGACTTTAATTGTTGTCAGTATCTCATCTATTGATTCTGCGAGTGTGGGTTTTGCTGTGGTGGTGTCTTCTGAAAGTTTCCAGCTTCCGAATTACTCCTCAGCTAAATCCCGTATGATTCCTCTAGCGGGGATTGTATGCATTTCCCATTGGAGCAGCATTCTGCAGTAACCTACTCCTACCTCTTTTGGAATGGTCAGTCATTCCCATAGCAATCCCTACTAAAGTGTGGTACTTAGCAGACTTCACAGATTTGATACACAGGCTGAACATTTCTTCCTAAAACATTGGCACTCTGAATCTGGAAAACAACTAGAATCTGCACATGACTTTAACATCATTAGTAGGTAATGCCTGTGGTTCAGGCTATTTTCGAAAAGTGTTCCACGACTACTATGAGGTAATTAGTGTCAAAGTGTAATACCCGCATTCTATTTTATTTTATTTTATTTTATTTTTGGGGCTTTAATTATTTATTTAATAGTGTAAGGACTTGATGGTAAATAGTATATAGTTGGATATGAGAGTAATTATAAATATAAGCGTAAGTATGATTATTAGGATTTACTAGGGTTTTCTTTTATCTCAGAACGTGATAGCCGCCAGAGACAAGGGTTTTCTCAATACCGTGAAGTTGTTCAAAGAGGTAAGTAATTTTTAGTGGTTTTGATTATTAGAATGGTAAGATTAAGTAATCAACTATAAATTTAGTTTTAATGGTTGTACTATGGATTTCTGATAGAGTCCGGAGAAAATTTAAGAGCGGAATACTTGAGTTAATCAAGAGTCAAGAAAGTACGCTTAGAGCTCAATCGAGGTAGGTGGACTATCCCCTCTTTTGTTTTTATCTATAGTATGAATGAATTTTCTAAGTATTGAAATTGAAGATTCCATTGCTTTTATCTATAGTTTGAATATTTTCTTTTAAGTATTGAATGTGAAGATTTTGATATGTTTCTTTAATTGCTATTTTTCTTCATAGAGTTTTGAAAGTTTAAGATCTGAGATTAATCGTTGATTTATAAAAGTCTTAAGTATACATGTTTTCTTTATTATTCTTTTTATTATATATATTTGTATATATTTGATACTCCGAGAATTCAGAACATTATATTTCTTTATTCTTTTTATTTATATATATATATATATATATATATATATATATATATATATATATATATATATATATATATATATTTGACACTGCGAGAATTCAGAGAATCATATTTGATTACTTTTTCAATATATATATCTGATACTCAGAAAATTGTCGTGTTTATACTTCCTTTTGATATAAAATTTTGAATAAATATTATATATGTATTTAAATCAAGTTTGAGTTTTCCGATTATCATTTTAAAATAATGAATATTTTCTCATTTCAATATTTGTATTTTCTCATTTCAATATTTGTCAAATATTTTAGAATGTTAAGTATTTTTTTTACATGAAAGTTTTATAAAAGTAAATTATATGTAATGTTTTTATATTTGATTTTATTGGGGATTAACTTGATGGATAGCAATGGGGGGAACATGTTCCACCATTTAAAGATCTCCATTGGCATGGACAAAAAGCCACAATGATAAAGATAAAGTAAAGGCCCTTTCCTAACGGGATTAAAGTTAGGAACTGATATCAGTTAAAGACTCATTCGCGAAACATTCATATTATTCCCCCAATAGTCAAAGAAAAGAAAAGAAAAATGAAAGATATTTGAATGAGATTGTTACGTGTTTTGCTCAATGTTTTTATTTAACATTTATTTTATGTTGTCTTTTTGTACTTTAAATATAAAAGTACGGTACTATTATTATTATTATTATTTTAAACATATATATATATATATATTGTTTTTCTTTTAATTGAAAAGATTGTTTTAAATGAGGTGAGATGTTCTGCCTACTGGGTATTTTTATACTCACCCCCTATGTTTCCCACTTTACAGATGACAGAGAAGATTCTGATTTTGGGGATGATTACTGGACTGATGATTTTGAATAGGAGTTTAATGTGTTTTCTTCTTGTTTTTTGGAAACTTATTGTTTGAGTTGAAGTTTTATTATTGGAGAAAGTTGGTATTTGTGGTTGATGTTTTATAATTATTTAAGTTAATATTTGGACTATTTTTGTTGATTAATTGAAAGTAAGTGGCTTTACATTCTTTGGAGAAATCTTGGGAGTGTAGCCGTGTCTTTTTCTTGAATTTGGGAATCTAGTTCACGAACTAGGCCCGGATTCGGGGCGTGACATTTAGTGGTATCAGAGCAGTAGGTTATGACTCACAAATTAAGAATTGATTTCCCTTTTAGGATTAGGAAAGTACGGATTGCATTCACAATTAAGAGTTGATTTGGCCTTTTAGGATTGGGAAAGTACGAATTGAAGTGGACTTAGAAATTTAAGGAAGTAATTTTTGTTTGTATTTATGTTTTTGTTTTTATTCTATTTTATTGATTATTTTATTTTATTTATTATTTTTTAATTATTATTTTAAATGTTTATATTCATTTTCCTTGGGAAATTTTTACTACCAAAAGATGAATCGTGGCGAGCAAGAGAATGATGAAATGAACGTTCCTCTAGCTAATTGGCCTAGAAGGGCACGTAGGCAAAGAGATGAAGCTGCAAACGACGATCGTGACGTTAGGAGAGATCCTCCACCTCCACCTCCTCCAACTCCTGCTTTCACTATGCCTCCAGAAATGATGGCATTACTCAATACGATGACGCAACTGATGCAAGGTCAGCAGCAACTTCAACAATCTCAAGAGTGACGCTCACAAAGTGCAGCTACTAGTACTAGAGCACATTACGAGCATCTGAAGAAGGCCAACGTACTAACTTTTGATGGTGGAGCAGACCCTGAGAAAGCTGAGAAGTGGTTGAGAGAGTTGGAACGCAATTTCAAAGTTTTGGAGGTACCCATAGAAGTAAGAGGTAAAGTTGTCGTACCGTTTTTAGTCGGAGATGCACAAAGATGGTGGGAAGGAGCTTCACCAGCATATGTATCTGCAAATCAGCCTGTAGATTGGGAGGTATTTAAAAAGGCTTTTTTGGATCATTATTTTCCGGACTCACTTCGTCTCGAGAAGCAGAGACAATTCTTTAATCTGAAGCAGACTGAGTCCATGTCTGTGGTTGAATATGCCAATAAGTTTAACTCTTTGGGGCAGTATGTGCCTGAGTTGATGGGGAACAGTAGATTGAGACTACTTCGTTTTGAAGATGGTCTTTTGATACGGATTCAAGCTAGACTGTCGTCCGTACCTTCACGAGATTACGAAGATTCTTACATGAGGGCTATTCGAATAGAGTCTGATATCCGAGTGGGTGATGCGGAAAGAGGGAAAAAGAGGTTCAGACCCACTAACAATCAGCAAGGGCGGAATGTTAGGCCAAACACTGGAAGTTCTCAAGTACAAAGGAGGCCACTACCCAGTACAAAACAGAGTCGGGGTGAAACTTCCTTTCAAAAGAAGCCTTGTGAAACTTGTGGTAAATTACATCTTGGTGAATGCAGATTCAAGACGGGTGCATGTTTTAATTGTGGAGAGATAGGACACAAAATTGCAGATTGTCCTAAGCCTAAGCCAGCGAGGCCTAATTCCACTGACAAGCCAGCATTGCAACAGCCTTCGCAGCCACAACAAAAGAAGTCTAATGCAAGAGTGTTTACTGTGACCCGACAGGAAGCAAATGAGTCCAATGAAGTGGTGGCAGGTACACTATCTATCAATGTACTCCCAGCTTATGCCTTATTTGATTGTGGTGCTACTCACTCCTTTATGTCTCATAAATTTGCTAAGACCCTTGGTTTAGTGCCTGAATATTTTGTTGATAATTATCATATTGCTACCGCCGGAGGAAAAATTCTCAATTCTAACCATATTATTCAGGATTGTGAAGTTGACATTGGGACACATAAACTTCTTGCTAGTTTTATTTTGATTGACATATTGGATTTTGATATAATCTTGGGTATGGTTTGGTTATCACGAAATCATGCCACAATAAATTGTAGAGAGAAGAGTGTGGATTTTAGAATACCTGGAAAGGATGAATTCAAATTTCAAGGTACATACCAGTGCAGTAAAAAGAAGATCACACCAATTATTTCAGTGATAAAGGCCTCTAAATACTTACAAAAAGGTTGTACGGGATACTTGGCATACGTGGTGGATTCAAAGAAGAATATCCCAAACATGGAAGATGTACCAATTGTTTGTGAGTTTCCTGATGTGTTTCCAGAGAAATTACCAGGTTTACCTCCTAAACGTGAAGTTGATTTTGAGATTAATCTCATTCCTGGAGCAGAACCTATCTCTAAGACTCCTTATAGAATGGCACCAGCTGAACTTAAGGAATTGAAAGGACAACTTCAAGAACTACTGGATATGAAGTTCATTCGGCCTAGTGTTTCACCATGGGGAGCACCAGTTTTATTCGTGAAGAAGAAGGATGGGAGCATGCGGTTATGTATTGATTATAGAGAATTGAACAAGGTCATAGTGAAGAATAAGTATCCATTGCCTCGAATAGATGATCTCTTTGATCAACTAAAGAATTCCAAGATATTTTCGAAGATTGATCTTCGATCTGGATATCATCAATTGAAGATGAAGGAAGAAGATATTCCTAAAAGTGCATTTAGAACTCGATATGGACATTACGAGTTTCTCGTGATGTCGTTTGGATTAACAAATGCTCCAGCTGTTTTTATGGATTTAATGAACAGAGTATTCAGATAACAGTTGGATATCTGTGTGGTGGTATTCATTGATGATATTCTTATCTACTCATCATCGAAGGAACAACATTCAGAGCACTTAAGGATGGTACTACAAACGCTTCGAGAAAATAAGTTATATGCTAAATTTTCAAAATGTGAATTTTGGATCCCAAGTGTGACTTTCTTGGGGCATGTGATATCTGGAGAAGGTGTATCCGTGGATCCGAAAAAGATAGAAGCAATTGTGGATTGGCCTCAACCATCCAATGTTACGGAGATTCGCAGTTTTCTTGGTCTTGCAGGATATTATCGGAAGTTTATTGAAGGCTTCTCTTCAATCGCTATGCCTCTGACTCGTTTGACTCAAAAGAGAACGAAGTTTGAGTGGAGTCCATCATGTGAGGAGAGTTTTCAACAACTGAAACAAAAGTTAGTATCAGCACCTGTGTTAGCACTTCCAACTGAATCTGGAGGGTTTCAAATTTACAGCGACGCTTCGAAACATGGCCTAGGATGCGTATTAATGCAGAATGGTAGGGTAATTGCATATGCTTCTCGACAGTTGAAACCGTATGAGCAAAATTATCCTACTCATGATTTGGAATTAGCAGCAGTTGTGTTTTCTCTGAAGATTTGGAGACATTATTTGTATGGAGAACAGTGTGAGGTGTTTACTGATCATAAAAGCTTAAAGTATCTTTTCACACAAAAGGAATTAAACATGAGGCAACGAAGATGGTTGGAGTTACTGAAAGACTACGACTTAAAAATTAGTTATCATCCTGGAAAGGCCAACAAGGTAGCAGATGCTTTAAGTAGAAAATCATCAGGGATGCTAGCAGCTATGTGGACTCAACAAGAACAGTTGATTTTGGAATTTGAGAAGTTGGAGATTAAAATTGGTGAACTTGTGGATGGAACGCTTTCTGTGCTTCTAGCTCAGCCAACATTAATTGAAAGGATTAAGACAGCCCAAGAAGGTGATGAAGGTACAATCCAAATAAACAATCAAGTACACGAGGGTTCAGATTTTCAAAGGCACTCAGATGGTAGTTTATGGTTTCGAGGTAGATTATGGGTACCAAATAATATACAATTGAGGCAAGAAGTATTGAAGGAGGCGCATAACACCAAATTTTCGATACACCCAGGAGGAACAAAAATGTACAGGGACTTGAAGACAAACTTTTGGTGGAAGGGAATGAAGAAGGACATTGCAGAGTTGCAACCATTAGAGATACCAGAATGGAAATGGGAACACGTGACTATGGATTTTGTGGTTGGATTGCCTAAATCCAGAACTGGTAAAGATACAATATGGGTGATAGTGGATAGACTAACAAAGTCAGCTCATTTTCTTCCAATGAAGGCCACTATGTCCATGGAAGACTTGGTACGCTTATACATTGATAACATAGTTCGATTACATGGTGTACCAATATCAATTGTCTCAGATCGTGATTCTCGATTTGTCTCTCATTTTTGGAAAAGTTTAAATGAATCCTTTGGTACCAAATTATCCCTAAGTACTGCTTTTCATCCTCAAACTGATGGTCAGTCAGAGAGAGTAATTCAAATTTTGGAAGACATGCTTCGAGCATGTGTCATTGATTTTAAAGGTAATTGGGTGGATTACCTAACCTTAGTGGAGTTTTCATACAACAACAGTTATCAGTCTAGCATTGGTATGGCTCCGTTTGAAGCTTTGTATGGGAGAAGATGTCGTTCCCCCACTTATTGGGATGAAGTTGGGGAAAAGAGCATAACTGGTCCGGAATTAGTGCAAATAGCTAAAGAGAAGGTGACATTGATAAGACAACATTTGAAGACAGCTCAGGATCGACAAAGAAGTTGGGCAAATACAAAAAGGAGACCATTGGAATTTCAGAAAGGAGAAAAGGTATATTTAAGGGTCTCACCGACAAAAGGTGTTATGAGATTTGGCGTGAGTGGAAAGTTAAGTCCAAGGTTTGTTGGACCTTTTGAAATATTAGAGAGAGTTGGACAACTAGCATATCAACTGGCTTTACCGCCTGCTTTATCCAGAGTACACAATGTCTTCCACGTGTCACAATTGAGGCGTTATGTTCCAGATGAAAGTCATGTGTTAGAAGTGGAACCTTTACATGTTCAAGAGAATTTAAATTATGAAGAAGTTCCAATAAAAATTGTTGATCGTAAAGAACAAGTATTGAGAAGAAGAACTATACCGTATGTCAAAGTGCAATGGACCAATCACACCCCAAGGGAAGCTACATGGGAATTGGAGGAAGATATGCGCACCAAATATCCATATTTGTTTGACGAACAAGGTACATTAGTTTCGAGGCCGAAACTTTTTCTATGGGGGGTAGAATGTAATACCCGCATTCTATTTTATTTTATTTTATTTTATTTTTGGGGCTTTAATTATTTATTTAATAGTGTAAGGACTTCATGGTAAATAGTATATAGTTGGATATGAGAGTAATTATAAATATAAGCGTAAGTATGATTATTAGGATTTACTAGGGTTTTATTTTATCTCAGAACATGATAGCCGCCAGAGACAAGGGTTTTCTCAATACCGTGAAGTTGTTCAAAGAGGTAAGTAATTTTTAGTGGTTTTGATTATTAGAATGGTAAGATTAAGTAATCAACTATAAATTTAGTTTTAATGGTTGTACTATGGATTTCTGATAGAGTCCGGAGGAAATTTAAGAGCGGAATACTTGAGTTAATCGAAGTATCAGAAAGTACGCTTAGAGCTCAATCGAGGTAGGTGGACTATCCCCTCTTTTGTTTTTATCTATAGTATGAATGATTTTTCTAAGTATTGAAATTGAAGATTCCATTGCTTTTATCTATAGTTTGAATATTTTCTTTTAAGTATTGAATGTGAAGATTTTGATATGTTTCTTTAATTGCTATTTTTCTTCATAGAGTTTTGAAAGTTTAAGATCTGAGATTAATCGTTGATTTATAAAAGTCTTAAGTATACATGTTTTCTTTATTATTCTTTTTATTATATATATTTGTATATATTTGATACTCCGAGAATTCAGAACATTATATTTCTTTATTCTTTTTATTTATATATATATATATATATATTTGACACTGCGAGAATTCAGAGAATCATATTTGATTACTTTTTCAATATATATATCTGATACTCAGAAAATTGTCGTGTTTATACTTCCTTTTGATATAAAATTTTGAATAAAATTATATATGTATTTAAATCAAGTTTGAGTTTTCCGATTATCATTTTAAAATAATGAATATTTCTCATTTCAATATTGTATTTTCTCATTTCAATATTTGTCAAATATTTTAGAATGTTAAGTATTTTTTTACATGAAAGTTTTATAAAAGTAAATTATATGTAATGTTTTATATTTGATTTTATTGGGGATTAACTTGATGGATAGCAATGGGGGGAACATGTTCCACCATTTAAAGATCTCCATTGGCATGGACAAAAAGCCACAAAGATAAAGATAAAGTAAAGGCGCTTTCCTAACGGGATTAAAGTTAGGAACTGATATCAGTTAAAGACTCATTCGCGAAACATTCATATTATTCCCCCAATAGTCAAAAAAAAGAAAAGAAAAATGAAAGATATTTGAATGAGTTTGTTACGTGTTTTGCTCAATGTTTTTATTTAACATTTATTTTATGTTTTGTCTTTTTGTACTTTAAATATAAAAGTACGGTACTATTATTATTATTATTATTTTAAACATATATATATATATATATATATATTGTTTTTCTTTTAATTGAAAAGATTGTTTTAAATGAGGTGAGATGTTCTGCCTACTGGGTATTTTTATACTCACCCCCTATGTTTCCCACTTTACAGATGACAGAGAAGATTCTGATTTTGGGGATGATTACTGGACTGATGATTTTGAATAGGAGTTTAATGTGTTTTCTTCTTGTTTTTTGGAAACTTATTGTTTGAGTTGAAGTTTTATTATTGGAGAAAGTTGGTATTTGTGGTTGATGTTTTATAATTATTTAAGTTAATATTTGGACTGTTTTTGTTGATTAATTGAAAGTAAGTGGCTTTACATTCTTTGGAGAAATCTTGGGAGTGTAGCCGTGTCTTTTTCTTGAATTTGGAAATCTAGTTCACGAACTGGGCCCGGATTCGGGGCGTGACATTTAGTGGTATCAGAGCAGTAGGTTATGATTCACAAATTAAGAATTGATTTCCCTTTTAGGATTAGGAAAGTACGGATTGCATTCACAATTAAGAATTGATTTGGCCTTTTAGGATTGGGAAAGTACGAATTGAAGTGGACTTAGAAATTTAAGGAAGTGATTTTTGTTTGTATTTTTGTTTTTGTTTTTATTCTATTTTATTGATTATTTTATTTTATTTATTATTTTTTAATTATTATTTTAAATGTTTATATTCATTTCCTTGGGAAATTTTTACTACCAAAAGATGAATCGTGGCAAGCAAGAGAATGATGAAATGAACGTTCCTCTGGCTAATTGGCCTAGAAGGGCACGTAGGCAAAGAGATGAAGCTACAAACGACGATCGTGACGTTAGGAGAGATCCTCCACCTCCACCTCCTCCAACTCCTGCTTTCACTATGCCTCCAGAAATGATGGCATTACTCAATACGATGACGCAACTGATGCAAGGTCAGCAGCAACTTCAACAATCTCAAGAGCGACGCTCACAAAGTGCAGCTACTAGTACTAGAGCACATTACGAGCATCTGAAGAAGGCCAACGTACCAAACTTTTGATGGTGGAGCAGACCCTGAGAAAGCTGAGAAGTGGTTGAGAGCTGGAACGCAATTTCAAAGTTTTGGAGGTACCCATGAAGTAAGAGGTAAAGTTGTCGTACCGTTTTAGTCGGAGATGCACAAAGATGGTGGGAAGGAGCTTCACCAGCATATGTATCTGCAAATCAGCCTGTAGATTGGGAGGTATTTAAAAAGGCTTTTTTGGATCATTATTTTCCGGACTCACTTCGTCTCGAGAAGCAGAGACAATTCTTTAATCTGAAGCAGACTGAGTCCATGTCTGTGGTTGAATATGCCAATAAGTTTAACTCTTTGGGGCAGTATGTGCCTGAGTTGATGGGGAACAGTAGATTGAGACTACTTCATTTTGAAGATGGTCTTTTGAGACGGATTCAGGCTAGACTATCGTCCGTACCTTCACGAGATTACGAAGATTCTTACATGAGGGCTATTCGAATAGAGTCTGATATCCGAGTGGGTGATGCGGAAAGAGGGAAAAAGAGGTTCAGACCCACTAACAATCAACAAGGGCGGAATGTTAGGCCAAACACTGGAAGTTCTCAAGTACAAAGGAGGCCACTACCCAGTACAAAACAGAGTCGGGGTGAAACTTCCTTTCAAAAGAAGCCTTGTGAAACTTGTGGTAAATTACATCTTGGTGAATGCAGATTCAAGACGGGTGCGTGTTTTAATTGTGGAGAGATAGGACACAAAATTGCAGATTGTCCTAAGCCTAAGCCATCGAGGCCTAATTCCACTGACAAGCCAGCATGCAACAGCCTTCGCAGCCACAACAAAAGAAGTCTAATGCAAGAGTGTTTACTATGACCCGACAGGAAGCAAATGAGTCCAATGAAGTGGTGGCAGGTACACTATCTATCAATGTACTCCCAGCTTATGCCTTATTTGATTGTGGTGCTACTCACTCCTTTATGTCTCATAAATTTGCTAAGACCCTTGGTTTAGTGCCTGAATATTTTGTTGATACTTATCATATTGCTACCGCCGGAGGAAAAATTCTCAATTCTAACCATATTATTCAGGATTGTCAAGTTGACATTGGGACACATAAACTTCTTGCTAGTTTTATTTTGATTGACATATTGGATTTTGATATAATCTTGGGTATGGATTGGTTATCACGAAATCATGCCACAATAAATTGTAGAGAGAAGAGTGTGGATTTTAGAATACCTGGAAAGGATGAATTCAAATTTCAAGGTACATACCAGTGCAGTAAAAAGAAGATCACACCAATTATTTCAGTGATAAAGGCCTCTAAATACTTACAAAAAGGTGTACGGGATACTTGGCATACGTGGTGGATTCAAAGAAGAATATCCCAAACATGGAAGATGTACCAATTGTTTGTGAGTTTCCTGATGTGTTTCCAGAGAAATTACCAGGTTTACCTCCTAAACGTGAAGTTGATTTTGAGATTAATCTCATTCCTGGAGCAGAACCTATCTCTAAGACTCCTTATAGAATGGCACCAGCTGAACTTAAGGAATTGAAAGGACAACTTCAAGAACTACTGGATATGAAGTTCATTCGGCCTAGTGTTTCACCATGGGGAGCACCAGTTTTATTCGTGAAGAAGAAGGATGGGAGCATGCGGTTATGTATTGATTATAGAGAATTGAACAAGGTCACAGTGAAGAATAAGTATCCATTGCCTCGAATAGATGATCTCTTTGATCAACTGAAGAATGCCAAGATATTTTCGAAGATTGATCTTCGATCTGGATATCATCAATTGAAGATGAAGGAAGAAGATATTCCTAAAAGTGCATTTAGAACTCGATATGGGCATTACGAGTTTCTCGTGATGCCGTTTGGATTAACAAATGCTCCAGCTGTTTTTATGGATTTAATGAATAGAGTATTCAGAGAACAGTTGGATATCTGTGTGGTGGTATTCATTGATGATATTCTGATCTACTCATCATCGAAGGAACAACATTCAGAGCACTTAAGGAGGGTACTACAAACGCTTCGAGAAAATAAGTTGTATGCTAAGTTTTCAAAATGTGAATTTTGGATCCCAAGTGTGACTTTCTTGGGGCATGTGATATCTGGAGAAGGTGTATCCGTGGATCCGAAAAAGATAGAAGCAATTGTGGATTGGCCTCAACCATCCAATGTTACGGAGATTCGCAGTTTTCTTGGTCTTGCAGGATACTATCGGAAGTTTATTGAAGGCTTCTCTTCAATCGCTATGCCTCTGACTCGTTTGACTCAAAAGAGAACGAAGTTTGAGTGGAGTCCATCATGTGAGGAGAGTTTTCAACAACTGAAACAAAAGTTAGTATCAGCACCTGTGTTAGCACTTCCATCTGAATCTGGAGGGTTTCAAATTTACAGCGACGCTTCGAAACATGGCCTAGGATGCGTATTAATGCAGAATGGTAGGGTAATTGCATATGCTTCTCGACAGTTGAAACCGTATGAGCAAAATTATCCTACTCATGATTTGGAATTAGCAGCAGTTGTGTTTTCTCTGAAGATTTGGAGACATTATTTGTATGGAGAACAGTGTGAGGTGTTTACTGATCATAAAAGCTTAAAGTATCTTTTCACACAAAAGGAATTAAACATGAGGCAACGAAGATGGTTGGAGTTACTGAAAGACTACGACTTAAAAATTAGTTATCATCCTGGAAAGGCCAACAAGGTAGCAGATGTTTTAAGTAGAAAATCATCAGGGATGCTAGCAGCTATGTGGACTCAACAAGAACAGTTGATTTCGGAATTTGAGAAGTTGGAGATTAAAATTGGTGAACTTGTGGATGGAACGCTTTCTGTGCTTCTAGCTCAACCATTAATTGAAAGGATTAAGACAGCCCAAGAAGGTGATGAAGGTACAATCCAAATAAACAATCAAGTACACGAGGGTTCAGATTTTCAAAGGCACTCAGATGGTAGTTTATGGTTTCGAGGTAGATTATGGGTACCAAATAATATACAGTTGAGGCAAGAAGTATGGAAGGAGGCGCATAACACTAAATTTTCGATACACCCAGGAGGAACAAAAATATACAGGGACTTGAAGACAAACTTTTGGTGGAAGGGAATGAAGAAGGACATTGCAGAGTTTGTATCTCGTTGTTTGGTTTGTCAAAAGGTGAAAGCTGAACATCAACGACCCGGAGGCCTATTGCAACCATTAGAGATACCAGAATGGAAATGGGAACACGTGACTATGGATTTTGTGGTTGGATTGCCTAAATCCAGAACTGGTAAAGATACAATATGGGTGATAGTGGATAGACTAACGAAGTCAGCTCATTTTCTTCCAATGAAGGCCACTATGTCCATGGAAGAATTGGTACGCTTATACATTGATAACATAGTTCGATTACATGGTGTACCAATATCAATTGTCTCAGATCGTGATTCTCGATTTGTCTCTCATTTTTGGAAAAGTCTAAATGAATCCTTTGGTACCAAATTATCCCTAAGTACTGCTTTTCATCCTCAAACTGATGGTCAGTCAGAGAGAGTAATTCAAATTTTGGAAGACATGCTTCGAGCTTGTGTCATTGATTTTAAAGGTAATTGGGTGGATTACCTAACCTTAGTGGAGTTTTCATACAACAACAGTTATCAGTCTAGCATTGGTATGGCTCCGTTTGAAGCTTTGTATGGGAGAAGATGTCGTTCCCCCACTTATTGGGATGAAGTTGGGGAAAAGAGCATAACCGGTCCGGAATTAGTGCAAATAGCTAAAGAGAAGGTGACATTGATAAGACAACATTTGAAGACAGCTCAGGATCGACAAAGAAGTTGGGCAAATACAAAAAGGAGACCATTGGAATTTCAGAAAGGAGAAAAGGTATATTTAAGGGTCTCACCGACAAAAGGTGTTATGAGATTTGGCGTGAGTGGAAAGTTAAGTCCAAGGTTTGTTGGACCTTTTGAAATATTAGAGAGAGTTGGACAACTAGCATATCAACTGGCTTTACCGCCTGCTTTATCCAGAGTACACAATGTCTTCCACGTGTCACAATTGAGGCGTTATGTTCCAGATGAAAGTCATGTGTTAGAAGTGGAACCTTTACATGTTCAAGAGAATTTAAATTATGAAGAAGTTCCAATAAAAATTGTTGATCGTAAAGAACAAGTATTGAGAAGAAGAACTATACCGTATGTCAAAGTGCAATGGACCAATCACACCCCAAGGGAAGCTACATGGGAATTGGAGGAAGATATGCGCACCAAATATCCATATTTGTTTGACGAACAAGGTACATTAGTTTCGAGGCCGAAACTTTTTCTATGGGGGGTAGAATGTAATACCCGCATTCTATTTTATTTTATTTTATTTTATTTTTGGGGCTTTAATTATTTATTTAATAGTGTAAGGACTTGATGGTAAATAGTATATAGTTGGATATGAGAGTAATTATAAATATAAGCGTAAGTATGATTATTAGGATTTACTAGGGTTTTCTTTTATCTCAGAACGTGATAGCCGCCAGAGACAAGGGTTTTCTCAATACCGTGAAGTTGTTCAAAGAGGTAAGTAATTTTTAGTGGTTTTGATTATTAGAATGGTAAGATTAAGTAATCAACTATAAATTTAGTTTTAATGGTTGTACTATGGATTTCTGATAGAGTCCGGAGGAAATTTAAGAGCGGAATACTTGAGTTAATCGAAGTATCAGAAAGTACGCTTAGAGCTCAATCGAGGTAGGTGGACTATCCCCTCTTTGTTTTTATTATATATGAATGATTTTTCTAAGTATTGAAATTGAAGATTCCATTACTTTTATCTATAGTTTGAATATTTTCTTTGAAATGTGAAGATTTTGATATGTTTCTTTAATTGCTATTTTTCTTCATAGAGTTTTGAAAGTTTAAGATCTGAGATTAATCGTTGATTTTATAAAAGTCTTAAGTATACATGTTTTCTTTATTATTCTTTTTATTATATATATTTGTATATATTTGATACTCCGAGAATTCAGAACATTATATTTCTTTATTCTTTTTATTTATATATATATATATATATATTTGACACTGCGAGAATTCAGAGAATCATATTTGATTACTTTTTCAATATATATATCTGATACTCAGAAAATTGTCGTGTTTATACTTCCTTTTGATATAAAATTTTGAATAAATATTATATATGTATTTAAATCAAGTTTGAGTTTTCCGATTATCATTTTAAAATAATGAATATTTTCTCATTTCAATATTTGTATTTTCTCATTTCAATATTTGTCAAATATTTTAGAATGTTAAGTATTTTTTTTACATGAAAGTTTTATAAAAGTAAATTATATGTAATGTTTTTATATTTGATTTTATTGGGGATTAACTTGATGGATAGCAATGGGGGGAACATGTTCCACCATTTAAAGATCTCCATTGGCATGGACAAAAAGCCACAAAGATAAAGATAAAGTAAAGGCGCTTTCCTAACGGGATTAAAGTTAGGAACTGATATCAGTTAAAGACTCATTCGCGAAACATTCATATTATTCCCCCAATAGTCAAAAAAAAGAAAAGAAAAATGAAAGATATTTGAATGAGTTTGTTACGTGTTTTGCTCAATGTTTTTATTTAACATTTATTTTATGTTTTGTCTTTTTGTACTTTAAATATAAAAGTACGGTACTATTATTATTATTATTATTTTAAACATATATATATATATATATATATTGTTTTTCTTTTAATTGAAAAGATTGTTTTAAATGAGGTGAGATGTTCTGCCTACTGGGTATTTTTATACTCACCCCCTATGTTTCCCACTTTACAGATGACAGAGAAGATTCTGATTTTGGGGATGATTACTGGACTGATGATTTTGAATAGGAGTTTAATGTGTTTTCTTCTTGTTTTTTGGAAACTTATTGTTTGAGTTGAAGTTTTATTATTGGAGAAAGTTGGTATTTGTGGTTGATGTTTTATAATTATTTAAGTTAATATTTGGACTGTTTTTGTTGATTAATTGAAAGTAAGTGGCTTTACATTCTTTGGAGAAATCTTGGGAGTGTAGCCGTGTCTTTTTCTTGAATTTGGAAATCTAGTTCACGAACTGGGCCCGGATTCGGGGCGTGACATTTAGTGGTATCAGAGCAGTAGGTTATGATTCACAAATTAAGAATTGATTTCCCTTTTAGGATTAGGAAAGTACGGATTGCATTCACAATTAAGAATTGATTTGGCCTTTTAGGATTGGGAAAGTACGAATTGAAGTGGACTTAGAAATTTAAGGAAGTGATTTTTGTTTGTATTTTTGTTTTTGTTTTTATTCTATTTTATTGATTATTTTATTTTATTTATTATTTTTTAATTATTATTTTAAATGTTTATATTCATTTTCCTTGGGAAATTTTTACTACCAAAAGATGAATCGTGGCAAGCAAGAGAATGATGAAATGAACGTTCCTCTGGCTAATTGGCCTAGAAGGGCACGTAGGCAAAGAGATGAAGCTACAAACGACGATCGTGACGTTAGGAGAGATCCTCCACCTCCACCTCCTCCAACTCCTGCTTTCACTATGCCTCCAGAAATGATGGCATTACTCAATACGATGACGCAACTGATGCAAGGTCAGCAGCAACTTCAACAATCTCAAGAGCGACGCTCACAAAGTGCAGCTACTAGTACTAGAGCACATTACGAGCATCTGAAGAAGGCCAACGTACCAACTTTTGATGGTGGAGCAGACCCTGAGAAAGCTGAGAAGTGGTTGAGAGAGCTGGAACGCAATTTCAAAGTTTTGGAGGTACCCATAGAAGTAAGAGGTAAAGTTGTCGTACCGTTTTTAGTCGGAGATGCACAAAGATGGTGGGAAGGAGCTTCACCAGCATATGTATCTGCAAATCAGCCTGTAGATTGGGAGGTATTTAAAAAGGCTTTTTTGGATCATTATTTTCCGGACTCACTTCGTCTCGAGAAGCAGAGACAATTCTTTAATCTGAAGCAGACTGAGTCCATGTCTGTGGTTGAATATGCCAATAAGTTTAACTCTTTGGGGCAGTATGTGCCTGAGTTGATGGGGAACAGTAGATTGAGACTACTTCATTTTGAAGATGGTCTTTTGAGACGGATTCAGGCTAGACTATCGTCCGTACCTTCACGAGATTACGAAGATTCTTACATGAGGGCTATTCGAATAGAGTCTGATATCCGAGTGGGTGATGCGGAAAGAGGGAAAAAGAGGTTCAGACCCACTAACAATCAACAAGGGCGGAATGTTAGGCCAAACACTGGAAGTTCTCAAGTACAAAGGAGGCCACTACCCAGTACAAAACAGAGTCGGGGTGAAACTTCCTTTCAAAAGAAGCCTTGTGAAACTTGTGGTAAATTACATCTTGGTGAATGCAGATTCAAGTCGGGTGCATGTTTTAATTGTGGAGAGATAGGACACAAAATTGCAGATTGTCCTAAGCCTAAGCCAGCGAGGCCTAATTCCACTGACAAGCCAGCATTGCAACAGCCTTCGCAGCCACAACAAAAGAAGTCTAATGCAAGAGTGTTTACTGTGACCCGACAGGAAGCAAATGAGTCCAATGAAGTGGTGGCAGGTACACTATCTATCAATGTACTCCCAGCTTATGCCTTATTTGATTGTGGTGCTACTCACTCCTTTATGTCTCATAAATTTGCTAAGACCCTTGGTTTAGTGCCTGAATATTTTGTTGATACTTATCATATTGCTACCGCCCGAGGAAAAATTCTCAATTCTAACCATATTATTCAGGATTGTGAAGTTGACATTGGGACACATAAACTTCTTGCTAGTTTTATTTTGATTGACATATTGGATTTTGATATAATCTTGGGTATGGATTGGTTATCACGAAATCATGCCACAATAAATTGTAGAGAGAAGAGTGTGGATTTTAGAATACCTGGAAAGGATGAATTCAAATTTCAAGGTACATACCAGTGCAGTAAAAAGAAGATCACACCAATTATTTCAGTGATAAAGGCCTCTAAATACTTACAAAAAGGTTGTACGGGATACTTGGCATACGTGGTGGATTCAAAGAAGAATATCCCAAACATGGAAGATGTACCAATTGTTTGTGAGTTTCCTGATGTGTTTCCAGAGAAATTACCAGGTTTACCTCCTAAACGTGAAGTTGATTTTGAGATTAATCTCATTCCTGGAGCAGAACCTATCTCTAAGACTCCTTATAGAATGGCACCAGCTGAACTTAAGGAATTGAAAGGACAACTTCAAGAACTACTGGATATGAAGTTCATTCGGCCTAGTGTTTCACCATGGGGAGCACCAGTTTTATTCGTGAAGAAGAAGGATGGGAGCATGCGGTTATGTATTGATTATAGAGAATTGAACAAGGTCACAGTGAAGAATAAGTATACATTGCCTCGAATAGATGATCTCTTTGATCAACTGAAGAATGCCAAGATATTTTCAAAGATTGATCTTCGATCTGGATATCATCAATTGAAGATGAAAGAAGAAGATATTCCTAAAAGTGCATTTAGAACTCGATATGGACATTACGAGTTTCTCGTGATGCCGTTTGGATTAACAAATGCTCCAGCTGTTTTTATGGATTTAATGAACAGAGTATTCAGAGAACAGTTGGATATTTGTGTGGTGGTATTCATTGATGATATTCTTATCTACTCATCATCGAAGGAACAACATTCAGAGCACTTAAGGATGGTACTACAAACGCTTCGAGAAAATAAGTTGTATGCTAAATTTTCAAAATGTGAATTTTGGATCCCAAGTGTGACTTTCTTGGGGCATGTGATATCTGGAGAAGGTGTATCCGTGGATCCGAAAAAGATAGAAGCAATTGTGGATTGGCCTCAACCATCCAATGTTACGGAGATTCGCAGTTTTCTTGGTCTTGCAGGATACTATCGGAAGTTTATTGAAGGCTTCTCTTCAATCGCTATGCCTCTGACTCGTTTGACTCAAAAGAGAACGAAGTTTGAGTGGAGTCCATCATGTGAGGAGAGTTTTCAACAACTGAAACAAAAGTTAGTATCAGCACCTGTGTTAGCACTTCCAACTGAATCTGGAGGGTTTCAAATTTACAGCGACGCTTCGAAACATGGCCTAGGATGCGTATTAATGCAGAATGGTAGGGTAATTGCATATGCTTCTCGACAGTTGAAACCGTATGAGCAAAATTATCCTACTCATGATTTGGAATTAGCAGCAGTTGTGTTTTCTCTGAAGATTTGGAGACATTATTTGTATGGAGAACAGTGTGAGGTGTTTACTGATCATAAAAGCTTAAAGTATCTTTTCACACAAAAGGAATTAAACATGAGGCAACGAAGATGGTTGGAGTTACTGAAAGACTACGACTTAAAAATTAGTTATCATCCTGGAAAGGCCAACAAGGTAGCAGATGCTTTAAGTAGAAAATCATCAGGGATGCTAGCAGCTATGTGGACTCAACAAGAACAGTTGATTTCGGAATTTGAGAAGTTGGAGATTAAAATTGGTGAACGTGTGGATGGAACGCTTTCTGTGCTTCTAGCTCAGCCAACATTAATTGAAAGGATTAAGACAGCCCAAGAAGGTGATGAAGGTGCAATCCAAATAAACAATCAAGTACACGAGGGTTCAGATTTTCAAAGGCACTCAGATGGTAGTTTATGGTTTCGAGGCAGATTATGGGTACCAAATAATATACAGTTGAGGCAAGAAGTATTGAAGGAGGCGCATAACACCAAATTTTCGATACACCCAGGAGGAACAAAAATGTACAGGGACTTGAAGACAAACTTTTGGTGGAAGGGAATGAAGAAGGACATTGCAGAGTTTGTATCTCGTTGTTTGGTTTGTCAAAAGGTGAAAGCTGAACATCAACGACCCGGAGGCCTATTGCAACCATTAGAGATACCAGAATGGAAATGGGAACACGTGACTATGGATTTTGTGGTTGGATTGCCTAAATCCAGAACTGGTAAAGATACAATATGGGTGATAGTGGATAGACTAACGAAGTCAGCTCATTTTCTTCCAATGAAGGCCACTATGTCCATGGAAGAATTGGTACGCTTATACATTGATAACATAGTTCGATTACATGGTGTACCAATATCAATTGTCTCAGATCGTGATTCTCGATTTGTCTCTCATTTTTGGAAAAGTCTAAATGAATCCTTTGGTACCAAATTATCCCTAAGTACTGCTTTTCATCCTCAAACTGATGGTCAGTCAGAGAGAGTAATTCAAATTTTGGAAGACATGCTTCGAGCTTGTGTCATTGATTTTAAAGGTAATTGGGTGGATTACCTAACCTTAGTGGAGTTTTCATACAACAACAGTTATCAGTCTAGCATTGGTATGGCTCCGTTTGAAGCTTTGTATGGGAGAAGATGTCGTTCCCCCACTTATTGGGATGAAGTTGGGGAAAAGAGCATAACCGGTCCGGAATTAGTGCAAATAGCTAAAGAGAAGGTGACATTGATAAGACAACATTTGAAGACAGCTCAGGATCGACAAAGAAGTTGGGCAAATACAAAAAGGAGACCATTGGAATTTCAGAAAGGAGAAAAGGTATATTTAAGGGTCTCACCGACAAAAGGTGTTATGAGATTTGGCGTGAGTGGAAAGTTAAGTCCAAGGTTTGTTGGACCTTTTGAAATATTAGAGAGAGTTGGACAACTAGCATATCAACTGGCTTTACCGCCTGCTTTATCCAGAGTACACAATGTCTTCCACGTGTCACAATTGAGGCGTTATGTTCCAGATGAAAGTCATGTGTTAGAAGTGGAACCTTTACATGTTCAAGAGAATTTAAATTATGAAGAAGTTCCAATAAAAATTGTTGATCGTAAAGAACAAGTATTGAGAAGAAGAACTATACCGTATGTCAAAGTGCAATGGACCAATCACACCCCAAGGGAAGCTACATGGGAATTGGAGGAAGATATGCGCACCAAATATCCATATTTGTTTGACGAACAAGGTACATTAGTTTCGAGGCCGAAACTTTTTCTATGGGGGGTAGAATGTAATACCCGCATTCTATTTTATTTTATTTTATTTTATTTTTGGGGCTTTAATTATTTATTTAATAGTGTAAGGACTTGATGGTAAATAGTATATAGTTGGATATGAGAGTAATTATAAATATAAGCGTAAGTATGATTATTAGGATTTACTAGGGTTTTCTTTTATCTCAGAACGTGATAGCCGCCAGAGACAAGGGTTTTCTCAATACCGTGAAGTTGTTCAAAGAGGTAAGTAATTTTTAGTGGTTTTGATTATTAGAATGGTAAGATTAAGTAATCAATAAATTTAGTTTTAATGGTTGTACTATGGATTTCTGATAGAGTCCGGAGGAAATTTAAGAGCGGAATACTTGAGTTAATCGAAGTATCAGAAAGTACGCTTAGAGCTCAATCGAGGTAGGTGGACTATCCCCTCTTTGTTTTTATTATAGTATGAATGATTTTTCTAAGTATTGAAATTGAAGATTCCATTTTTATCTATAGTTTGAATATTTTCTTAAGTATTGAATGTGAAGATTTTGATATGTTTCTTTAATTGCTATTTTTCTTCATAGAGTTTTGAAAGTTTAAGATCTGAGATTAATCGTTGAATTATAAAAGTCTTAAGTATACATGTTTTCTTTATTCTTTTTATTATATATATTTGTATATATTTGATACTCCGAGAATTCAGAACATTATATTTCTTTATTCTTTTTATTTATATATATATATATATTTGACACTGCGAGAATTCAGAGAATCATATTTGTTACTTTTTCAATATATATCTGATACTCAGAAAACTGTCGTGTTTATACTTCCTTTTGATATAAAATTTGATAAATATTATATATGTATTTAAATCAAGTTTGAGTTTTCCGATTATCATTTTAAAATAATGAATATTTTCTCATTTCAATATGTATTTTCTCATTTCAATATTTGTCAAATATTTTAGAATGTTAAGTATTTTTTTACATGAAAGTTTTATAAAAGTAATTATATGTAATGTTTTTATATTTGATTTTATTGGGGATTAACTTGATGGATAGCAATGGGGGGAACATGTTCCACCATTTAAAGATCTCCATTGGCATGGACAAAAAGCCACAAAGATAAAGATAAAGTAAAGGCGCTTTCCTAACGGGATTAAAGTTAGGAACTGATATCAGTTAAAGACTCATTCGCGAAACATTCATATTATTCCCCCAATAGTCAAAAAAAAGAAAAGAAAAATGAAAGATATTTGAATGAGTTTGTTACGTGTTTTGCTCAATTTTATTTAACATTTATTTTATGTTTTGTCTTTTTGTACTTTAAATATAAAAGTACGGTACTATTATTATTATTATTTTAAACATATATATATATATATATATATTGTTTTTCTTTTAATTGAAAAGATTGTTTTAAATGAGGTGAGATGTTCTGCCTACTGGGTATTTTTATACTCACCCCCTATGTTTCCCACTTTACAGATGACAGAGAAGATTCTGATTTTGGGGATGATTACTGGACTGATGATTTTGAATAGGAGTTTAATGTGTTTTCTTCTTGTTTTTTTGAAACTTATTGTTTGAGTTGAAGTTTTATTATTGGAGAAAGTTGGTATTTGTGGTTGATGTTTTATAATTATTTAAGTTAATATTTGGACTGTTTTTGTTGATTAATTGAAAGTAAGTGGCTTTACATTCTTTGGAGAAATCTTGGGAGTGTAGCCGTGTCTTTTTCTTGAATTTGGGAATCTAGTTCACGAACTAGGCCCGGATTCGGGGCGTGACACAAAGGAAGAAAGGAAAAGGATTCGAAATACCCCTGATATCAAAGGTTGCAACATTCTGTGTACGTTGCTGGGGTAGACGATCTTTGGAAGATGTGTTACCTATTATTTGGCAAGCATCGCAGGACTGTATCAGAGATACAAAAGTCCTTGAATATGGTGGGTCAACAAGATCCTGCTTTCAACACTTTCCGGACAGTGTTGATAGCAGTCAATTGGTCTCCTGTAGATCCTTGATGACAATGCTCCAAAATTTTGTGGCCTTCGTCTTTCGAGACACGTCTTCTGATCAACTGATCTTCCAAAAATTTGAAATAGAAGAGAAACTGCCCAGTAGTAATATTTCAAATCAGCAAAGAATTTCTTCTTTTGCTGATAAGTTATATCACTTGGAACTTATTCAGTGACTAGATAATTTGAAATAAACCACAGATGAGAAGTATTATACATAGCAAACAATGCAAATAAGTTTTCATCCAAAAATTTATCAGTATTACACTAGCCTCTAACTCGGGGTTTTCTAATCTAGACAAATGGTTTGCTTTCTAGATTTTCAACCCTTTTTCTTATCCCTTCATTCTATATCAAATTCAAGTAACAATAAAACCTAACTTAATCAACTATGGTTCAGCATTAGTTTTATTGAACACAGATATCTCAGAGTGATCAGTGTAACCTATTGTTTCTAGACAAGACTAGATAAGATCGGAATTTATCATGCATGAACTTTCTTATCATGTTTTTGTCCTAAAACAATTCGTACTACATCATTACATCACATATTCATTCAAAAAGCAGATTTCAATCAGGTGATGCCCTAATGGGTGCAGTAATTCCTTTTGGTTTAAAAGATCTCATGCAATTATCAACATAACAAAAGGAACATCCTTTTTTTTCAATAGAACATTCAAAGGTCTAGCTATTAAGGAAAAATTATTTCATAACTCGACCTAATAAAGCCGGTATGACTCTAAGAAAATTCTAAAATGGAGTTTCTTTCCAATAAAAATCTAAGCCAAAATTTTACAACTCAGAAGAAAACATATTTTATCCTCATTTCCATTTTTATTCGATATTAAATAATAGAAGAAAAACACGGAAAAGAGCAACTAAGAAAACAGTTAAGAAAGAACAAGAGATGGGGAAAAGAACAACTTACCATTGAGCAAGAAAAATACATTTTTTTCGGTTTTTAAATTAAAAATTTTTTTTTCGAAAGCAGTTAAATTTCCTCAATATGGTTTTAGAATGATTTTCTAAAATTTGATTATCCTAAGTGTCTTAATTTCAGATATTATCTAAAATCAATTAGTTATGATAATCCTATATTTCGGAAACTGATTGTCTAACTAGCATAAAACAAGTGTTAGGTCTAAGGTCTAGGTTACTACCGCTACCTATCATAAGTATCTTGAATTTTGATCAGGAATCCTAAATTCATTATGATATGTCCCCGGCAACGGCGCCAAAAATCTGATGGGATTCCGACTGATGTGCTAAATAGGTGTTATTTTACCCTATGTCGATTATGAATAATTAAGGACTGTGATTCACTAATTGTCACATTTAGTCTCTATGGTGTCACTTAATCAGCCAGAACCTAAGGCAGAGTACCTATCGTGTAGCTAGTCTGTTAGAAAGTATCTACGATTTTATTAAGTTAAATATCGTACTCCCAGGGAAGTGGTAACGGCTTAGTAGTAACTAGCCTTTTATCCTAACTCCTATCTTATGATCCAGTTATGCAATCTTCATCAAATACTTTGATGAGAGGGTGATTCATTCTCCACTAGGTTTAAGTCTAATTACTCCTAGAAGTGTTTTATAGATGAGTCCTGATTCTATGTTATACTGTTCCTATATGTTGATTGACCTATATTCGAATATTTTAGACATGTCTTAGCCTGGATTGCAACTATGTTCTGTGTCTAAAGGCGTACCACATCCGAGGTCTCTAATAAACCGCCCTACCTTAATGACGACCCTACTCACGGTTCGGGACGAAGGCATCCATGAAAGCCCTATGTCACTTCGGGGATCATACCGCTTGCCCTAGCCGCCGGCATAATCGGACTCAGCTCGGCTCCTACCTAGATTACTTTAACATTTAGGGTGTTCAGCAGGTTATTTTATCTAGCATGGCAGACACCAATACTAATTGATGCCTGTTAAACTAAAAAGGTTATGATTAGACCGTGGTTAGGAATTGTCTATAACCCTAACTTTAGTTTAAAAGAGCACATTAAACATGCAGACATAGTGAATATTTAGCCGGTGGCTATTTTCGGAAAAACGTAACAACGTCAACATATAAAACAACTATTCATAAAAATCGTAATCTCGTATTCCTAACAAATATTTGGAACAACACAATAACAACATATAAGAGAGGGACATGGGGACTGATGCCATAAAGAAATCACCCTTTACGTAGTCTCACCGACGGAGCGTACTACTATATATGTCGTATTGCTCACCCCGACTCTGCTCGCCAGAACCTTCGGAGGACGCTTCCTCAGCCTAGTAACTAGGCTTTACCTTAATACCCAGCTTAAGCCCAGCCCTGTGGACTGACTCTTTGAACTCCTAGAGCCCTCTTAGGATCTCCTAACGAAATCCCGGGTATTCTATGAATACCAGAAACGAACCTATTTATAGAAGCCTAAGATCTGAGACTATTTCTCAGAAACTAAAACAAAACACTAATAAGAAAGAAAACTGAGATCCGAGTCTCTGAGTGAGTTGTGTACTGGAGAAGTGTACACTGGAAACCACTAAATGACTCAGATCGAGTGGAGAGGAATGAAATCAACTACTGGAGGCCTGGGGTATTTATAGCAGCTTCCCGGGGTGAGTTTTCATCAAAAATTCGATGTGGGACAACTTCTGGTGCTTCGGGACGCCCGTCCTGGATTGGGACGCCCGTACTGGTGGTTTGACTGGGTCGGGACGCCCGTCCCAGACCGTTGACCAAGTCAGCATTTCCAAAAATTGCATTTTTACCCCAAAATTTGCTGTTTTCGTCTACTTTTCACATGACACTTCCAAAATCATAAAAACTGTGAAATTAAGTAAATAACAATCAATTAAGATCGATTACCTATCAATTTCACCCTAAATCATACATAAAAACATGCTAAAAAAGGTATATGATTTTCGCGTATCAGAGATATCAATGCTAACCATCTCCCGATAAAGAAAAATATTTCTAGTTCTAGTGGAAACTTAGTAAAAGTGGAAAAAATAGGAAGTGTTGAGATATCACCAAGCTTAAAATTATCAAAATGTTTATATATTCCTTCACTTTCATGCAAATTACTATGTGTTAGTCAAGTTACTAAAGAGTTAAATTGTGTTGTCTCTCTTTATGCCGACTTTTGCTTACTACAAGACATCCGGACCAAGGAGATTATTGGGCGTGGCACTGAAAGAAACGGTCTGTATTACGTCGATGATATTTCCCCTCAAGGTTTTGTTTTGATGGTCAGTAACCAAAATAACAGCTGGGTCTGGCATAGACGACTAGGTCATCCCTCTGCCAACTAATTTAAGGTTTTATTTCCAACCCTTCCTAATAATTTTGTATGTGAAACTTGTGTCTTGGCAAAAAGCCATAGACAACCTCATTTTCCTTCAAATACTTGGGCATCAAACTTATTTGATTTAATACATACAGATGTTTGGGGCCCAGCACCAAGTACTAGTCATAATAAATTTTCATATTTCTTATTATTTATTGATGATTATTCTGGAATGACATGGGTATATTTTTAAAAAAATAAATCCGAGGTTGCTCAAATTTTTATTCATTTTTTCTACATGATTTTAAATCAATTTCAAAAGGGAATAAAAATTCTTCGGTCAGATAATGGAGGAGAATTTGTAAACCAAAAATTAAAAAGTGTTTTTCAAGAAAAAGGGATTATTCATCAGACCTCGTGTCCAAACACACCTCAACAAAATGGGGTGGCAGAAAGAAAAAATAGAATTATTTTAGAAATTACAAGAGCTCTGCTAATTGAATCAAAGGTTCCAAAATTTTTCTGGCCTGAAGCAGTTGCAACCTCTGTTTTTTTATTAAATCGACTTCCAACAAAGGTACTTAAAATGAAATCTCCTTCTGACATCTTTTATGACTCTTTAGGACAGGCACCACCCTCTAGTCTTCCACCAAAAATATTTGGGTGGGATATTTCAGAATCTGACAACTATCAGATTCTTCACTACGTACCTATTTCTCAGGGTCATTTATTCCTATAAATACCCCTCATGAGGATAAAATGTAAGGCCAGATAACTCAACAAATTCTCTGTCAAATTCATACATCTCTCTAGTCAGATATTCAGATTACTGACTTAATCTTCGGAGGGTTCATCGGAGATCCCTCACCCCCCGCTTCAAACCTCTCTGTTTTGCAGATAATCTTCGGAGGAAATCTTCATCAAAGCACCAACGAAATAGCCACCTAGGCAGAGATATTTTGACAGAGACCATCAGACGACGTCGGTTAATCAACACGTGGCATCAAACCAATTTTTGTCGAATCAGTTTGGTTTTGTTACCGGGAAACGAAAATTTTTCTGTCTCTCTCTTCAGAACAGAAAATGTTAGGACGATCCGGCGAACGTGAATATCAACATGATACCACGTTTCCCACATCTTACCACAAGACCACCGTGGTGAGCAACCACACTAGGGGCCGAAACGCCCCCTCCCAAAAAGACACTTCGCTCCATCAGCAAAGTAGGCGAGAGTCAACCGTCGAGCAAACAGTCAAGGGAGAAGCCGTTGTCGCGAAGAAGCCATACCGATCACTTGAAAAAGTACTTCGTCTAAACCATCTGGCGAAGTCAACTCAACCACCGATTTGTTTCGCCACAACCCGATTTTCACAATCTCTTCCCATCCATTTCTTCTCCACCACAAAAAAAAGGAAAGTAAAATCGCACAATCTTCAACTATTACTCTTTCCTTCCGTTTCTCTTTCTCTCTCTATCAGAAATGTTGGGTTTATTAAACCCATTGAATTAAATAAAAAAATAAATAAAAGATGTATACATATGCATAGAGATCCTGAGCTCCGTGGACAACCACCAAGCTTTTCTTCTACTGCTGTTACTATGGAAGTAGAACAACAAATTGTGACGGCTACCTCATCGTCATCATCATCGGCATCATCATCGGCACCATCATCGACGATACTCCGCCTCCTCAATCAACTGCCACCACCGCCACTGAGGTTACACCAGCCGCATCACCTGCTCCTCCAACAACCACCACTGCTTTCCTCTCTATCGCGGCAAGTACACCAATGTCAACCGCAGCTGCCTCCTGGAAGCTTAATGGCAAAATATCTACTGACGACTAAGTTTCTGTTAGAATGCCTTGAATTAGTCAAATCTGTTACTTCTCCTTGGGATTAGGAAGTTAGTCAAATATTATAATATCTATTATTATAATATTTTATATTAGTCAAATATTATAATATTTAATATTATAATATTTTATATTCTAGATCTATTTTATATTCAAAGGTGGCTGCCATCTTTCCTATAAATAGGTTCATTTGTAAAGCATTCAGGGTGTCGTAGCCACCAAAATTATCCCCTCCTCTCCTTTTGTATATCTTCTCCTATATATATAAAAACAGGCCGTTTGAGCGGTACTCGGAGATTAAGCCAATTAGGCTGAACTCCGTTATCAAAGGTTTTTTCTTTTTAGTATTCAATATTATTTGTCAGGCATATTTGATAGTTGTGTAGTCGTAGTGGGAAAATTGCCTGATTTCCCCAACAAGTGGTATCAGAGCCAAAGGTTCGTCCTTGGGCTGTTGGTAAGTGTTATAATATTGAATATTATATTTTGGGTCTGTAATGGCAAAAATTCCTTCAGGGGCATCATGTTCCTCGTCATCATGGTCTAGGTTCCCGCAGCCCAATCTGAAATTGGCAGTCTAAATTTTTTATGGTACTGGCCATTTTGGCATGTGGCAAGGAGAAGTCTTGGACTCTCTTTTCCAGCAGGGTCTTGATGTTGCTGTTGAGGAAAGGAAACCAGACGAGGTAGAAGATAAAGATTGGAACATCATTAATCGGTTGGCATGTGGAACAATTCGATCCTGCCTATCCAGAGAGCAGAAATATGCTTTCAAAAATGTGACTTCTGCACACAAATTGTGGAAGGCATTGGAGGACAAGTTTCTGAAAAAGAGTGGTCAAAACAAGCTCCTTATGAAGAAAAGATTGTTCCGATTTGATTACCAATCAGGTACTACTATGAATGAACACATCACTATGTTTAATCAATTAGTAGCAGACCTGTTAAATTTATATGTGAAATTTGAGGATGAGGATCTGGCTTTGATGTTGTTATCATCTCTTCCGGATGAATTTGAACATTTGGAAATTACGTTACTTCACGGGAAAGAGAATGTGTCGTTAGATGCTGTTTGTTCTACTTTGTATAGTCATGAACTGAGAAAGGAGGATAAGATGAAAATTAAAACATCAACATCAGAAGAAGCATTGGTGGCAAGAGGTCGTCAGCAAAGCCAGACAAAGGGGAGAAGAGGAAGGTCCAAGTCCATAGGCCGAGTCATTGCCAAAGATGAGTGTGCTTTCTGTCATGAGAAAGGGCACTGGAAGAAAGACTGTCCAAAGCTGAAGAAGAAAGGGAAGACTCCACAAGATGCAAATATTGCAGAATGCAAAAGTGATGCTGAATCAGATATCTCTTTGATAGTCTCGCCTTCAACATCACCGCGTCCAGATGAGTGGATATTGGATTCAGGTTGTACCTATCATATGTGTCCCATTCGGGAATGGTTTTGTGAATTTCAGGAACTCGATGGTGGGGTTGTTTACATGGGTAATGATAATCCATGTAAAACAGCCGGGATAGATTCAATCAAGCTGAGGAATCATGATGGATCCACCAGAATTCTGCGGGAGGTGCGATACGTTCCAAAGTTAAAGAAGAATCTCATCTCATTGGGGGCTTTAGAATCTAAAGGCCTAGTTGTGACGATGCGAGATGGAGTTTTTAAAGCAACTTCAGGAGCACTAGTGATGCTGAAAGGTGTGAGAAAGAATAATCTATATTACTACCAAGGTAGTACAGTAGTGGGGACAGTAGCAGCAGTAGCAACTTCAAACACTAAGAAGGATGCTGAGGCAACGAAGCTGTGGCATATGCGATTGGGACATGCAGGTGAAAAGTCCTTGCAAATTCTTGCCAAGCAGGGATTGTTAAAAGGTACAAAGACTTGCAAACTTGAATTTTGTGAGCATTGTGTTCTTGGAAAACAACGAAGAGTGAAGTTTGGCACTGCAATTCATAATACCAAGGGTATTCTGGATTACGTGCATTCAGATGTGTGGGGACCTGCCAAGACTTCATCCATTGGAGGTAGGAATTATTTTGTTGATGACTTTTCCAGGAGAGTTTGGGTGTTTACTATGAAGAATAAAGATGATGTGCTTGGAATTTTCCTTAAGTGGAAAGCTCAAGTTGAAAACCAGACAGGAAGGAAGATCAAAGTTCTCCGAACAGACAATGGAGGAGAATACAAGAGTGATCCATTCCTGAAGGTATGCCAAGATTGTGGCATAGTTCGGCACTTCACTGTCAGAAAAACACCGCAACAGAATGGGGTGTCGGAGCGTATGAACAAGACACTTGTGGAGAAAGTTCGCTGTATATTGTCTAATGCTGGGTTAGCAAGAAAATTTTGGGCTGAGGCTGTAACGTACGCTCAACATCCCGTCAATCGTTTGCCATCATCTACTATAAATGGCAAAACTCCATTAGAGGTATGGTCCAGAAAACCTGCAACTGATTATGATTCTTTACATGTTTTTGGTTCTATTGCATATTATCATGTGATTGAATCAAAGTTGGATCCCCGGGCAAAGAAGGCTCTATTCATGGGCTTCAATCCTAGATTGAAGGGATGTCGTCTATGGTGTCTTGAAGAAAAGAAGACGATTATTAGCAAGGATGTTACCTTTGATGAATCTGCCTTGTTAAACAAGGTAAATCCAGAAGGAATTGATAGTACTCCGCAGGAGGTGGAGTGTACTTCGAAGCAGGTGGAGTTCGAGCAGACATTGGTGATCCCAACACGGAGCACCACCAGTGACTCTACTATGACAGAAGAAGAGTCAGATGAAGAAGAGGTTCTTACCCAAGAACCTCAACAGCAATCGGAGCCAATTGCAATTAGAAGGCAGAGACGAGACATTCAGAAGCCTGCTCGTTTCTCTGATATGGTAGCTTATGCACTTCCGTTGTTGATGACATTCCATCCACCTACCCGGAAGCCATTCTAAGTTCAGAAAGTGGAAGTTGGGCGGGTGCAATGGAAGAAGAAATGCACTCTCTCATGAAGAATAGAACGTGGAAGCTGACACAACTACCAAAAGGCAAGAAGGCAATTGGGTGCAAATGGGTATTTGCAAAGAAAGAAGGATTTCCTAACAAAGAAGACGTCCGCTACAAGGCAAGGTTGGTAGCTAAAGGCTATGCTCAGAGGGAGGGAATTGATTATAATGAGGTATTTTCTCCAGTTGTTAAACATTCCTCCATTAGAATTTTGTTGGCCTTGGTAGCACAGTTGAATTTGGAGCTAGCTCAACTTGATGTGAAGACCGCGTTCCTACACGGTGATTTGGAGGAGGAAATCTATATGACTCAGCCAGATGGATACAGGGTTGCTGGTAAAGAAGATTGGGTTTGTAAACTTAGCAAATCGTTGTATGGACTGAAACAATCTCCTAGACAGTGGTACAAACGATTCGATAGGTTCATGAATGGTCAGAAGTACAAGAGGAGCAAATACGATCATTGTGTGTATTTGCGCAGACTTCAAGACGGTTCCTACATCTACTTACTTTTATATGTTGATGATATGCTGATTGCAGCAAAGAGCCAAGTTGACATTGACAAATTGAAGGCTAAATTAAGTAAAGAGTTCGAGATGAAGGATTTGGGAGAAGCCAAGAAGATTCTCGGCATGGAGATAAGCAGGGACAGAGAGAGGAGCAAACTTTGGCTGTCACAGAAGCAGTATTTACAGAAGATATTACAACATTTTGGTATGCATGAAGATACAAAAACTGTAAGTACCCCACTTGCTCCTCATTTGAAACTGAGTAACCGTTTATCTCCGTCAACTGATGAAGAACAAGAATACATGGCGAAAGTCCCGTATGCAAATGCAGTTGGAAGCTTGATGTATGCAATGGTATGTACGAGACCAGATATTTCACAAGCTGTTAGTGTTGTTAGCAGGTACATGCATGATCCTGGCAAGGGTCATTGGCTAGCTGTGAAATGGATTCTGAGGTACCTTCAAAGTACCACAGATGTTGGATTGGCATTCGAGCGGGATGAATCACTTGGTCAATGCATAGTTGGATATTGTGATTCTGATTATGCAGGAGATTTGGATAAGCGACGATCTACAACTGGCTATTTGTTCACTTTAGCAAAAGCGCCAGTTAGCTGGAAGTCTACCTTGCAGTCAACAGTAGCTTTGTCTACAACAGAGGCAGAGTATATGGCGGTTACAAAGGCTGTGAAGGAAGCAATTTGGCTTCATGGGTTGCTTGAAGACTTGGGAGTTGGTCAGAAACAACTTGAGGTATATTTTGACAGTCAGAGTTCTATTCATTTAGCAAAGAATCAAGTCTTTCATGCACGGACGAAGCACATTGACGTTCACTATCATTTTGTGCGGGAAATTCTCGAAGAAGAGGAGATACTACTCCTGAAGATTCATACTAAGGAGAATCCTGCAGATATGCTAACCAAGGTGGTTACAAGGACCAAGTTTGAACACTGTTTGAACTTGGTTAACATCTTGCATATTTGAGTTGGCGTCTCATGGCGCCAAATTAGAAGTACCCGAAAACTATTTTTTTATTTGTTTATTTGTATTTGGTGGGACTTGAAATTAAGCCAAGGTGGAGATTTGTTGACTTTTGGCTTATTTCTCAAAATCCCATATCGAAAGAGTAGCATTTGGAGAGGGGAGCGGATACTTCTGGCACCAAGGAGGTGCATCTAGTAAATTGTGAGAGAATTCAAGTCAAGGTGGACATTTGTTAGAATGCATTGAATTAGTCAAATCTGTTACTTCTCCTTAGGATTAGGAAGTTAGTCAAATATTATAATATCTATTATTATAATATTTTATATTAGTCAAATATTATAATATTTAATATTATTATATTTTATATTCTAAAGTTAGTCAAATATTATAATATCTATTATTATAATATTTTATATTAGTCAAATATTATAATATTTAATATTATAATATTTTATATTCTAGATCTATTTTATATTCAAATGTGGCTGCCATCTTTCCTATAAATAGGTTCATTTGTAAAGCATTCAGGGTGTCGTAGCCACCAAAATTATCCCCTCCTCTCCTTTTGTATATCTTCTCCTATATATATAAAAACAGGCCCTTTGAGCGGTACTCAGAAATTAAACCAATTAGGCTGAACTCCGTTATCAAAGATTTTTTTCTTTTTAGTATTCAATATTATTTGTCAGGCATATTTGATAGTTGTATAGTTGTAGTGGGAAAATTGCCTGATTTCCCAACAGTTTCGACTGGAGGCCAAGAATTTTTGCTCAATCTTGGGCCGTTCAATATAAGTAAATGCTTCGGATTTCGATTTGGATCTCTGCTCCTCCTTCCTCTTAAACCCTAATTTACTCCTCTCCTTCGATCTCTCATTCTCCGTGTCTAAATTCTCAATTTCCCTCTTTCTCCCTCAGTATCTATTTCTATACATACCCTAACGGAGTACTGCCGGCGAGGATGTATATGGCGTATGGATGGCCGCAGGTTATTCCATTAGAATCTAGATTATGTCTTACTCCTTCTAATCAGATTGTTTACCTCAAAGTTCTGAATCGATTGTTGCTTGTGGTCTCTCCCTCTCATATCGAGATATGGTCTTCTTCGCAGCATAGAGTGATATTGGCCAAGTCGAAGAGAGGTGTAGATGCAATCCAGAAAGAAGGGGAGAATTTGCGGACCGTCTGGAGCTCTGACACGAAGTTGATTGCTGTTGTTACCTCTTCTTATTATCTTCATATATATAAGGTCCAGTTCACGGAGAAAAAAGATACAAGTAGGAGGAAAGCAATCAACTGGTTTTACTGTTGCTACTATTTCTTTTATGGTCTGTTTATTGAAAAGATTGAAATAATGTTGTTGTGGATTGGATGGATGAAAGCATCTTGAATCGTCTAGAGAATGTTGTGTCGCAAGATGCGGAGTGTGGCAGAACAAGATCTTGCGGAAAGTATCAAGGAACGCGATCTTACTGTTCTTGTTCATATCCATGGTGGTCGAACTATCAATATGGAAGGTTTTAGGGCAGCTAAGCGACGAGCATGGCGTTGTGGTCAATTCTCCATGCTAAAAAATTGATTCACTATTTTATCAAGCTTTTCTTGGAAGTCAAAAAACAATAGATTTCGTGCTGACGCAAGGACTGTGGAACTTTAAAAACACTTTGGTCCTCATTCGTCTGGACCTTCAAAGGAGTCTATTGAAGGAGAGTTCTGTGGGGCCTTTTATCTTGATGTTCAGCTAAGTAGTGGAATAGAAGCTAATAATTTGTCTTATGCACTCGACAATGGTCTATCTGCCAACGGTGCCAATGATGCTTTTACACCCAACTTTTATTTGTCTAAGAAGTCTGCTGTTATTCATCTAGAGTTCTCCCTACCCCTGAGATTGTTGTTTGTGCTATTTGCTGATGGGCTCCTCATGCAATATAAGTTTGAAAGGATTAAAGCAAGCTGAGTTAATTAAAGCTGGAATGAAGCTGGTTTCTGTTGATGTTGTATGTGCTTCAATTGCTTCAGAACAACAAATTCTTGCTGTGGGTACAAAAAGGGGTGTCGACGAGCTGTATGACCTTGCAGATTCTGCTTCATTAATTCGTTCTGTTTCTTTGTATGACTGGGGATATTCTGCTGAATTTTGTGTCGATTTTACCGGCTTCCTTAAGTCATATTTCCAGCAGAACCTCATTCTGTCTTATATGTAATTCTTGCATTGCCAGGACAGAAAGTTGCCATGTCTGTCTACCTAAATAATATCTTTATCAATCTTGAACCGGTGACCTTTGTAAGCTGATATGCGGTGCTTTGTGCGAAAAGATCAAATAGAGGCGCCTATCAAAAAGATAGTCCGAAGGCTTCGAGATCGAGGTCTCATTAGCCGAAGAAGACCCTGGTCAATCCACGTGGCCTGCTTGACGAACGTCAGCGACGGAGACATCGTAAATTGATCAGTGGGCATCGCGATAAGTCCTCTGTCCTACTACAAGTGCCGCGACAACTTTTACCAAGTCCGAACGATTGTCGACCACCAGATCCGCTGGTCTGCAATATTCACCCCGGCCCACAACAGTTTTCCTGGATAACAGGACTTATGTACCAAAGAGAAGGACAACATGAAAAAGCTGCAGCTCATTTTATTAATCTTCTACGGACTAAGGACTCATCATCTTCTATGGGTTCTGAATGCGTGCAGTTTGTTATTGCACGCATTACGGAAAGTTATACAGCAACTTCTGATTGGAAACCTTTGGAATCCTTGATGTTCGGAATCTTTGCAAACATTACGTGAAAAGCGTGCTGGCAAAAAGTATTCTGGTGCTTTAACCACTGCAGGAAATAAAATAAGTACAATTGCAATACCAATTGTCATCAAAGTTGTGGAGATAATGTGTTGTTGTTGGTTTGTGGGCTGAACTTACTATTGGTTTGGTCACTGAATATTACACAAGCCATGTTTACAGCCCTGTTCAAGACTTGCTTTGGGATACAAATCAGTTATCATTCCAATCTTCACCATAGCAGTCAGCATTTTCGGTTGTTTCTCTTTTGCTGCTATGTATGGTATTGCAGTAGCTGCTCTTGATATGCTTAGCACCATTGCTGCTGGCTTAGCCATTGATGCCTATGGTCCCATCAGTGACAATGCTGGAGGCATTGCCGAAGTGGCTGGCATGAGACACAGAATTTGTGAGGGTACCACTGCCCTTGATGCTGCTGGTAATACCACTGTTGCCATTGGAAAGGAAATACTGAATGGCAATGAAAATCTTCCTTATTTCCCTATGGATGACCATGTTGATGCATATGGCCATAGTAAAGCCATTGCTGAGCAGTTAGTACTGAAGAGCAATGGCCGCCCCCTGAAGAACAAGAATGGAAAACGCCTGTATACATGTGCAGTGCGTCCCGCTGCTATTTATGGACCTGGTGAAGAAAGGCATCTTCCGAGAATATTAAAATTGGTCAAATTAGGTCTTGTGCCATTTAAAATTGGTGATGCCACTGTGAAAACTGACTGGGTCTATGTGGATAACCTTGTACTAGCCATATTATTAGCCAGTATGGGGCTTTTAGATGACATTCCTGGAAGAGAAGGACAGCCAGTTGCTGCTGGGCAACCTTACTTCATCTCAGATGGCTTGCCAGTTAATAGCTTTGAGTTCATCCATCCACTGCTTAATAGCCTGGATTATGACCTGCCACAAATGTCATTAGCAGTTCCCCATGCACTTCTTTTGGTAAAATTCTGTACTGCTCTCTACTCTATTTTGTATCCTTGGTTGAGTAAAAAGTGGCTTCCTCAGCCCTTTATACTTCTTGCTGAAGTCTACAAGGTTGGTACTTTTCTTATATGAAAGCAAGAGAAGAGCTTGGGTACATCCCAATAGTGAGCCCTCGAGAGGGTATGACTAACACTATCTCATATTGGAAAGAGAAGAAGAAGAGAAGTCTGGATGGGCCAACAATATTCACATGGCTGTTCTGTGTGATTGGAATGTTGGTTGTATTTGCAGCGGCTTACCTGCCAGATTTTGGTCCTATTCCCCTAATCAAAACTTTTGCACTTTTCTTCCTACGCTCTATGACAGCATTAAGGGTGCTTTTCCTTGCGTCTGCAGCAACTCATATTGGCGAAGCCTTGTACGCATGGCAACTTGCAAAAAGCATGAATCCTGCAAATGCAAAGGGCTGGTTTTGGCAAACTTTTGCATTAGGGATCTTTTCCTTGCGTTTTCTCTTAAAGGGAGTTAAAGATAATACTTAAATCTTAGTCTTTCATGTCTATATTGTATAACAACTTTTCTGAGAATTGAAGTGGAAGCTAGCTCATGTAACTCAAACATCTGGGGCATTCTGTTTGAGGTGCCATGGCTGTGCTGAAAGCTGGATTTTCATGTCATTTCTAGCTTTGTCTGATTTCTTGCAGGCTATCTCTTTTCTTAAAAAACAAAAGAAATCATTGACATTACTTTTAATTCTCTACTGTTCAACAAAAGAATTAGCCATTAATGGCGTCAACATCAGCTATATTTTTATGTTCGCCGAGAACATCGCTTTCCTGTTCTGGACAGTATCAGAAAATCAGGCACAGTTCGACGGCGTGTAGAATGAGGAGCGAAGCGGATTACGGAAGCGGTAGGTTGTGGACGAGGACATGATCGTTCTGCGTAAGAGAATTCACGAAACGAAGATGATAGAGGAATTACGAGTCACCGGCGGACTGTATGGATTGGGAGAAGAGTTTATACACGAGTTACGATTCCTTGATCTGCGAGGCCATGGGAATTCTACAGTCGGAGTTGATGAATACGAGGCTGAGTTGGGCACTTGGATTGATCGCTTTCTTTACCGTTTAGCGTGCCTATAACGACTGTGCTGGGAATGATTCATTTGATGGAGTTAATCAGAGGAATCCTTGCAGTAGGGATTCATATTAAAAAAAAAGAAAAAAAAAGGAAAAGAGTTGTGAAACTTGTCGAAGACTCTGAAGTATTCCAAGAGGGTACAATAGGTGAGAGTCCCACTTACAAATAATTATGCAACCTAGCCAATGAGATGGGGCAACCAGACTTGATTTACAAGTTCATGGACTCAGCTAATTATCAAGCTTCACTAAATTCCAAAAGAGGTGCTGCTTTTGGGTTCTCTAAGATAGCCAAACATGGTGGAGATGTCCTAAGGCCATATATGCGTGCATTAATTCCTAGACTCGTCAGATACTAGTATGACCCGAATAAAAGTGTGCAGGATACTATGGCCCACATTTGGAAGTCACTAGTGGCGGACTCAAAGAGGACAATTGATGAACACTCGGACTTAAAAAAGTTTTGAGTAAATCACGGAACTTATGAATTTCAGAGTTAATTATGAAGTTCGCTCTCAATTTGTGTTAATCTTGGAGTTAAAAGTTTCTAAGTTAATCATAGAACTTATGGATTTCAGAGCTAATCGTGGAATCCACTCTCACTTCGAGTTAATCTTGGAGTCAAAGTTTCGAGTAAATCACGGAACTCATGAATTTCAGAGTTAATCATGGAATTCGCCCTCACTTCGAGTCAATCTTGGAGTTAACAGTTTCAGAATCAATCATGGAACTTAATGGGTTTCAGGGTTAATAATGGAATCCACTCTCACTTCGAGTTAATCTTGGAGTCAAAGTTTCGAGTAAATCACGGAACTCATGAATTTCAGAGTTAATCATGGAATTCGCCATCACTTCGAGTGAATCTTAGAGTTAAAAGTTTCAGAGTCAATCATGAAACTTAATGGGTTTCAAAGTTAATCATGGAATCCACTCTCACTTTGAATTAATCTTGGAGTCAAAGTTTCGAGTAAATCACGGAACTCCTGAATTTCAGAGTTAATCTTGGAATTCGCCCTCACTTCGAGTCAATCTTGGAGTTAAAAGTTTCAGAGTCAACCATGGAACTTAATGGGTTTCAGAGTTAATCATGAAATCCTATTTCACTTCTAGTCAATCTTGGAGTTAAAAGTTTCAGAGTCAATCATGGAACTTAATGGGTTTCAGAGTTAATCATGGAATCCTACTTCGCTTCGAATCAATCTTGGAGTTCAAACCCATTCTACCACAAGCAGCAAATGAGATATGGTTTGCGAATTATGTTTTACCTGAAGTTTGTGATAGTTTTGATAAAAGAACTACACTGGAGCACATTCAGCAAAGTCACGTTACTCTGAGTCACAATTCGGGTTACACTCAATTCGAGTTACATTAACTTCGGGTTACATTCAATTCGGGTTACGTTCTGGATTATTTTGATTCATTTTGTCCCAAGGTCAAATTTGAATTTTTCCACAAGTTAATGACAAGAGAGCAGCCCCAAGAATGGATTTTCAGTTACGTCGAAGTAAAAGAAAGTCACTCTTCCACTTCAATGAAGGGTCACTGAGAAGTATAAAAATACCACGTGCTGACATGTGGTGAAAGTTGACATGGCAATCTGACGTGTCCGTCCACCGAGCCTATCAGAGCCCACAACACCGCTAAATAAGGCACCAAAGTCCACGGTCTCGCCTCTTAGGCAACCCACTTCGCCAATATCCTGACTACTAGTTGGTCAAGATTCTTTCAGAATATTCCTCAAAGAATATCTTTTGACCAACAGTTTATCTCGGTTAAAAGTATCTCACAAATATCCCTATAACAGTCAGATATTTCAGAATCTGACAACTATCAGATTCTTCACTATGTACCTATTTCTCAGGGTTATTTATTCCTATAAATACCCCCTCATGAGGATAAAATGTAAGGCCAGATAACTCAACAAACTCTCTATCAAATTCATACATCTCTCTAGTCAGATATTCAGATTACTAACATAATCTTCGGAGGGTCATCGGAGATCCCTCACCCTCCGCTTCGAACCTCTCTGTTTTGCAGAGAATCTTCGGAGGAAATCTTTATCAAAGTACCAACGAAATAACCACCTAGGCAGAGATATTTTGACAGAGACCATCAGACGACGCCGGTTAATCAACAGGTGGTGTCAAACTGATTTTTGTCGAATCATTAATATAAAATAATTTGATTACCCTTTATTTTCATTTAAAAATTTGCATAGCTAAAATTTTTAAAATATTTGACAAAATTGGTGAAGAAGAACTTTATTGTTCTTAAGTAAAAATATTTGAGACTTTAAATACGAAAAATATATATTTTAAGTCTTAACTTACCCAATATAAATTTTTTTTAAAACTAAATTCACCAATTTCTCTTTAAAAAAAAATTAAATCATATGAACCATTTATGAGATTAACTTTACCAAATTTCCTCAAATTGTCAATGCAATATATTTTGTCAATGATAAGATTGTCTTAAATTTTTGAGGTAATTTGCATTTAATGTATGTTAATATCATAAGTTAAGTTAAAGTTCCTTCTTCAATAATCAAAATATTTCTTTCCTTATATTAATTAAATGTGGACCTTATATGAGTTTTATAGGACAAAAAAAATTATAATTAAGATTTGAAATATATCTTTTTACTTTGTTTTCCTTCATCAAATAATGTTATAAATAGGACTGCATTCTTAACCATTACCATTCACACCCAAAACCAAAAATCATAGAAATGAAAGGCATTTTGAAGTTCTCTTTGTTTGCTTTCTTTCTCTTCACATTGATAAGCAAAGGTAAGCAAAAGAAGCATATATATATGTATATATTTAACTTTTCGTACTCCCCAAATCTCTTTGTAATGTAGACATCTCATTTTTTCTTTTTCTTGATTTAAAACTTACAGGAACAGCTCAAGGACAATGTGATTTTAAAAGAATTAAAATCAGCCAAGCTCAAACAGGAACAAAAGTGCAAAATAAACCAGAATGGAGTGTGGCAGTAAAGAATGATTGTATTTGTACTCAATCTAATATACAATTGTCATGTTCAGGATTTAAGACAGTGGAAACAATTGATCCTTCAATTTTGACAATTGGAAATACTTGTTCTCTTCTCCCCAATAGTCGGCTCGTTCGCTTTAGTAATGTTAGTTTTAAGTATGCTTGGGATACTCAATTCTCTTTTGCACCTATTTCTAGTAGTGTGGCTTGTTCTTAGATCTAACTTTGGTTCTTGAATTTTTTATGTTTATTGTATTGCCCTTTCTTTATAGGATAATAATTATCGTTATATAAAAATTTGATTTCATACCATCTGAGTTTAAGAGTTATCACCCTAATTCAAATTTGTCTTTAAGTTGTGTCATGGTCCAAATCTGAGCCTAAATTATGAATTAAAATCCTAAATTCAAGAAAAAACACGCAAACATTCTCAAATTTTTGAAGGGGTATTTTATAATTAGAGATGTTAACTAACCGTGTCGAACCGAACATAGGATATTTTGAGTTTGTTTGATTATTATTCGAGCATGTTTGAATTTGTTCGTTTAATATTTCGAACACACAAAATTATTCGAGTTTGTTCGATTTTTTTTTGTTATTGTTTGAGTTGGAGCTCGAGTTCGCTCGATTAATATTTCGAACACACAAAATTGTTCGATTTTGTTCGGTTTTTTTTTCTCTTATTGTTTGAGTTCGAGATCGAGTTCCCTCGATTATGTTTAAAAAATTTTCAAATTTAAATTTCAATATTAATTCTTTTTCAAAATTTTAAATTTATAAAATAATAAATAAAATTATAATTTAAATATTTAACTATACAATAAATTGTTACAAAAATATTGAATCACACCTCAAAATTTAAGAAATTTTTTTAAAAAATCTCTGATTTAAATATAATATATAATATATATAAATATTTATAATTTATTCACGAATGCTCAGTAATGTTCGCGATCAGTGTTTGTATAAATTTGAAATTTAATCGAACCTAAAATTTTGTTCGAGTTTATTTGTTAATAAATGAACGAGTCCGAGCCCGAACCAAGCATAAACGAGCTCTAACGAGATTTGTTCGCAAACATTTTGGTTCATTTACAACTTTATTTATAATACACTTCCGTTAATTATTGTTGTTACGTCAAAATTGACCGTTAATCAACTATTTTTATTGTTTCAAGCAAGGGTATTTTATCCATTATTTAAAAAAATAAACTCTAATTTTTATAAAAGGTAATTTTGTAATTTTAATTAAAAATATTAAATTTTCCAAATTTTTTATCTTCATCTTTCATCTTTCTTCTTTCTTCTTTCTTCTTTCTTTATCTTTCTTTGGCAACTTTTTTCCCTCTCTTTCAATTTCTTTCTCACTCTCTCTTCTTCCTTCTTTCTCTCTTTCTTCTTCTTCTTAACCCATTCTCCTTCTCCACTCATTCTTCTTCTATCATCCATCTTCTTCTTTTTTCACTCTCCATCTCTTCTTCTAATTTTTTTGTCCCATATGTATTGTTCTTCCACCCATCATTCTTCCACTATTTCTTCTTTTTACTTTTCTCTCTCTTTCTTCTTCTTCTTGTTTTCTCTCTCTTTCGTCTTGTTCTTCCACCATTTTTTCTTCTTATTTGTCTCTCTCTCTCTTTTCTTCTACAATTCTTCTTCTGTCACTATTGAACTCTTTTTCCCTTTGAATTTCTTTTCATTCCCCAGATTTCCTCGCATTTTCCCTCTTTTTATTTATTTATTTAATTATTAATTATATTACAAAAAGTAAAGGACAAAGCAATTTCATTTATTTTTGAAAAGAAAGAAAAAGAAAAAGATGAAAAATAGAAGAAAGAACAAGAACAGGAGGAAGCTCGATCGAACGAAGCAAACACTTTTCGAGCACAAGAGATGTAAGATGGGCAAAAGAAAACGAATTTTACCGAGAAAAAAAATATGAGATTAGACGATTTAAACTCCGAATCGATCCTTCTTCCCCTAATTAAACTAAAAATTAAAAATTTTAAAATATTTGGGAAAAGAGAGAGAGAAAGAAGAAAGAAGAAAGAAAGAGTGAGAAAAAGGAAGATGAAGGAGAGAAAAAGAAGGAAAAAGAAGATAGAAAAAAATAGGGAAATGTTTTTAATTAAAATTAAAAAATAATCCTTTAAAAAATTAGAGTTTTTTTTTAATAATAGACAAAAATACCTTAGTTCAAAATAATAAAAAAAAGTTGACTAAAGATCAAAATTTTGATCTAAGAACAAGAATTAACGAGATAGTGCATTTCGTGAAACGTTTTAAAACTTAAGATGCAATATAAAAGAAAACAAATTTTAAAGTACTAACTTGGATCTTGAACTCTAACAAATAATAATTTACCCTTTAAAATATTCTAATACACGAGTATAATAACTTTAAATATATCATATCTATTAACTTTGTCAACTAAAGACTTACTACCTAAATGGTGGAATATTAGTGGTAAGTACGAAACTCAATGAACAAAATGTTTTCCTTTTTCAATTTGATTATTATTTAAAATAAATAATAACTTTTTAACACATTTTTATAAGTTTAAAATATCATTCAATATATACAACTGGTACAAAAAGCATAAATATTTCGTAATAGAATAAAATAAACTATCATAAAATCCAAATTTAACACCTAACTTTTTTTTTTTGTCCACCTAGCGCTCTTCTTGGAACTTTCTAAAGTTCCACAACTAGCACTTCGGTCTATTTCGACCGATAAGTCAATATTTTTCTCCAAAGTTCCTTTTTTTTTTTTTATTGTTTTAAACAAATGTATTTTTGTTCATTAACTTTAACTCTAATTATTATCTTTCTATTAATTTTGATAACATTAATTTTTTAATTATTATTCTTTCACTACTGGCTGTGACAATCCAAAGACAATACTAACGGTAGAGGATGACGATGACAATAGCATCGATACCATTGATGATGATAGTGAGAATGATGACAATATCAACAACAACACATCAACTAATCATCCATTTGGCTCAAAATAAATCTTAAATTACTCAAGAAAGAATATTAAAAATATCATTCACTCGTACTCAAATACGAAGAAATTTGAAAAATTTTAAAATTTAAATAAACTCTAAATCTAAAGAAATTTGAAAAAAAATTAAAATTTTAAGAAAATCTAAATCTCAAAATTTTGATGAAAACTCAAAAAAAAAAAACTTAAATTAAAAATATTATGAGATTCTCTCTCTAAATCTACTCAGATATGATGGAAACTCATACCACAAAAGTAGAAAAAAAAATTAATAAAGTAATAAAAATGGAAGAATGAATGTTGTTTTAGAGATTATATATATATATATATATATTATATTATATATATATTATATATATGTTAAATATGAGACACCACATATAGTTGATTGTCACATAGCCATTCATTATTATGAGATTCTCTCTCTAAATCTACTCAGATATGAAGGAAACTCATATCACAAAAGTGAAAAAATAATTATTTAATAAAGTAATAAAAATGGAAGAATGAATATTATTTTAGAGATTTTATATATATAACTTAAATATGAGACACCACATATAGTTGATTGTCACAGCCATTCATTAAATGGGAATTAAACACGACGTGAATCAATCACGCAATCTTCTGATCTGGAGTCAGACGCACTACCATTGCGCCACAAATCTTCACATTTACTAATCTCCTTAACGTTTTATTTATAGTAAAGTTACATATGTTACTAAACATTAACCAAACAGGAATTTAAAAAACTATTCAGTATTTTTTTTTTGTTTTTTTTTTTGCTTCAGTAGTTCATCATTGTTCCTGCGCCCGCCACCCTACTCTTCAACCTTCTTCACTTTCGTCCTCCCTCCATACTCCTTTATCTTCGGGTCATACTTCACATATATCAAACTATCCTCTCCACCACAAACCCTATACATATATAATATATATGATATTCTTCTTCTTCTCGGGCTGTTGTATTTTTCTTTCTTCATTCTTTTTTTCTAAATATATTTTATTTTCTTCCTTTTCATTTATGATAATATTTTTACTCTTTTTTTAATAAATTAAACAATAAAAACTATTAATTTTTTAATATTTTGACAGAATCTATCAATAGTAACCTTATTTTTCTCTAATAAAAAAAATTTTAAACTTTAAAAGTTAAAAATAAATATTTTGGGACTAAACTTGCCAAAAAAAATTTGTTTAAGATCAAATTCACCTGTTATTGATATTTAAAAATATTCAAAGATTTTTGGATGAACTATTTGTTGAGTGTGAAGCCACTCTTGTGGCTGCTGTCAAAAGAAGTGGCTGGACAGCTGACATTGTTGAAGCCACTCTTGTGGCTGCTGTCAAAAGAAGTAGCTGGACAAGCCGACATTGTTGACCTTTTTTTCTTCAGCTGCATTTTTTGAACTCCTTATATATATATGTGTGTGTGTGTGTGTGTGTGTGTGTGTATAAATAGGCAGAATGCCTTAGAGAGAAAAGCAGAGAAAAAAAGAAGAGAAGAAGGGAAGAGAGTGCTTTCCTATGTAATCTCTATATTAATTCCTCGACCAGAATTTTCTGAAGAGAGAAATAAAACATCCTAGTTATCCACCGTGGACGTAGGTTAGATTTTGGACCGAACCACGTTAAATCTTTTGTGTTATTAATTGTGAGCTAAGTGTGTGTTGATTTGTGTTCGTGTGTGATCCGTTTGATCCTAACAACTGGTATCAGAGCACTAGGCTCTTTGATTCACACGAACTTGTGAAATCGGAACTAGGGTTCCGATCAGAGACGTTCAGCCACTGCCGCTGCTCATCAGCCACTGCCGCCGCTCGTCAGCCACTGCCGCCGCTTGTTAGCCACTGCCGCTGCTCGTCAGCCACTATCGCTGCTCGTCAGCCACTGCTGCCGCTCGTCAGCTGCCGCCGATGCTCGTCTAGGGTTCCGACGAACCGGTTGACTTGAACAAGATCTCATTATCCACCATAACTTGTTCCTTGCCAATTAAAGCTTGAAACAGATGGCAGAGGACGACAAGATTAAGATTGATAAGTTTGATGGAAGTGATTATGGATTTTGGAGAATTCAAATTGAAGATTTGTTGTATCAGAAAAGTTTGCATTTGCCTATGTTGGGTGAACAACCGGATGACATGAAAAATGAAGAATGGAAGTTGTTGGATAGACAAGCTTTGGGTATGGTTAGGCTTTCTTTGGCAAAAAGTGTTGCATATAACATTGTCAATGAAACAACCACATATGGTGTATTGAAAGCTTTGTCCAACATGTATGAAAAACCATCCGCTTCAAACAAAGTATTCCTCATCCGACAATTGGTTAACACCAAGATGAAGGAAGGCATGTCGGTTACCGCTCACATAAATGAGTTTAACTCGATTATCTCTCGTTTAGCCTCAATTGAAATAAAGTTTGAAGATGAAGTACAAACGCTACTCCTTTTATCATCATTGCCCGACAGTTGGTCAGGCACAGTCACAGCTGTTAGTAGTGCATCCGGCACTACCAAACTCACTTTCGAGAATATTCGTGACTTTATAGTAAATGAAGATATTAGACGGAGAAGCAATGGTGAGACTTCTAATTCTAGTTCTTTATTGCATACAGAAAATAGAGGAAGAAGAAACGAAAGAGGACAGAAAATAGAGGAAGAAGAAACGAAAGAGGACATAATCGAGGCAGGTCTAAGTCAAAAAAAAAGGGGACAGTCAAAGAACAGAAAAGACATTGAATGTTGGAATTGCAAAGAAAAAGGTCACTTTAGAAGCCAATGTACAAAACCAGTTGCAAAGAAAGAAGTAAACAATTTATCCTCAGAAGAATTAGGTGATGCCCTCATCTGTTCTGTTGAAGATTCAGTTGAATCTTGGATTATGGATTCAGGTGCTTCCTTCCATGCTATCTCATGCCCAGAAATGGTCAAGAATCTACGAACATGTAACTTTGGTAAAGTTCGTTTAGCAGATGATCAAATGCTTGATATTATAGGTATTGGAGATATAGACTTGAAGACCTCGTTAGGAACTATATGGACATTGAAAAATGTCAGCGTTATTCCTAACTTGAGAAGAAAGTTGATTTCAGTTGGAAAATTAGATGATGAAGGGTTTAATGTTCACTTTGGGGGTGGACAATGGAAAGTGATCAAAGGCAATTTAGTGACTACCAAAGGAATAAGAAAGGCACTCTATACATGACAGAAGTTTCCGCTGAAGGTGTTCATGCAATGACCACCGGTCCGAGTCCATCAAATTTATGGCACAACCGACTCGGACACATGAGCGAGAAGGGATTGAAGACGTTGGCTCAGAAAGGAAAGTTTCCAGACTTGAAGAAAGTGGAAACCGAATTTTGTGAACCTTGTGTTCTTGGAAAACAAAAGAGGGTTACTTTTGTGAAGACATGGAGGACACCGAAAGCTTAGAAGTTGGAGCTTGTTCACTCAGATGTATATGGACCAACTTCAGTTTAATCTCTAGGAGGCTCGAGATACTATGTTACCTTCATCGATGATTCAACACGCAAGGTATGGGTATATTTTCTTAAACATAAATCTGGTGTATTTGATGCTTTTAAGATATGGAAATCTGCTGTTGAAAATGAAACTAATTTGAAGGTAAAGTGCTTAAAATCGGACAATGGTGGTGAATACATAAGCAAGCAGTTCACTGATTATTGTGCCAAGGAAGGGATAAAGATGATCAGGACAGTTCCGGGAACTCCTCAGCAGAATGGTGTAGCTGAGAGAATGAACAAAACGCTGAATGAAAGGGCTAGAAGCATAAGGCTGAATGCCGGGATGCCCAAGACATTTTGGGCAGATGCAGTTAACACTGCAGCCTACTTGATCAACCGTTCACCATCCTTTTCCCTTGAGTTTTAAATTGCCAGAAGAAATGTGGCAAGGAAAGGAGGTAAGTCTCAAATACTTACGAGTCTTTGGTTGCAGTGCTTACGATTTGTTAGAAGTTGGTGATAGGGATAAGCTAGACTCAAAGTCCAAGAAGTGTACATTCATTGGTTATGGGTCAGAAGAAATGGGTTACAGACTTTGGGATAATGAAGGCAGAAAATTAATCAGAAGCAAGAATGTCGTCTTCAATGAAAACGAGTTGTACAAAGACAGAAACACCAAAAGACCAGAAGTTCAGAAAGAAAGTGTTGAGTTTGAAAGTGGTGAAAAAAAGAAAAGAAGCTTCAGTCGACATTCCAGAAAATGGGAATGAGTCAAGCGACAGTGGGAGCTCAGAATCCCCAGAAACAGCTCAAAATCAACCAAGGAGGTCGTCTAGAATCACTAGACCACCAGAAAGGTACTCACCATCAGTCAACTACATACTTTTGACAGATAATGGTGAACCCCAGTGTTACTCTGAAGCTATGGGATTGAAAGATTCATTGCAGTGGGAGCTTGCAATGAAAGATGAAATGACGTCACTTGAGAAGAACAAGACCTAGCACTTAACAAAACTTCCATCTGGGAAGAAGGCTCTTCAGAACAAATGGATCTTCAGAGTCAAGGATGAACATGATGGTACCAAACGGTACAAAGCAAGATTAGTAGTCAAGGGATTTCAACAGAAAGAGGGAATTGATTTCAATGAAATATTCTCTCCAGTGGTGAAGATGACTACCATCAGACTTGTTCTCAGTATTGTAGCAGCAGAAGGCTTGCATCTAGAGCAACTAGATGTCAAAACAGCTTTCTACATGGTGACCTAGAAGAAGACATCTACATGACACAACCAGAAGGTTTTCAGGTTAAAGGCAAAGAAAACTTGGTGTGTAAGTTGAAGAAGAGTTTGTATGGTCTAAAACAAGCGCCCAAACAATGGTATTTGAAGTTTGATAACTTCATGGGAAGAGTTGGTTACAAGAGATGTGACAATGACCATTGTTGTTACATAAAAAGGTTTAAAGGTTCTTATATCATTCTACTACTCTATGTGGATGATATGTTAATTGCCGGATCAGACATGACAGAGATCAAGAAGTTGAAGAAACAAATGTCTGAAGAATTTGAGATGAAAGACTTAGGAGCTGCAAACTAAATACTCGGGATGAGTATTTTTAGAAACAAAGAAGATGGTTCTTTGACACTCTCTCAAGAAAAGTACATTGAGAAAGTGTTAGAGAGATTCAGCCTCAAAGATGCCAAGATCAGAAGCACACCTTTGGGAAGTCACTTTAAGCTTTCTAAAGTTCAGTCACCCAAATCAGATGAAGACAAAGCAGAAATGACTAAAATTCCTTATGCATCTGCAGTTGGTAGCCTCATGTATGCAATGGTATGCACGAGACCAGATATTGCACATGCAGTGGGAGTTGTTAGTCGGTTTATGTCCAATCCAGGAAGAGAACATTGGGAAGCAGTTAAATGGCTGCTGAGATACTTGAAGGGAACTTCAAAGATGGCATTGCATTTTAAGAAAAAAGATGTTATTCTGAAGGGATTTGCAGATGCAGATCTTGGTGGATGTAAAGAGTCATTCAAAAGCACCACAGGGTATGTCTTTATAGTAGGAGACACTGCAGTAAGTTGGATGTCCAAACTACAGAAAAGTGTTGCCCTTTCAACCACAGAAGCAGAGTATATGGCAGTTGCTGAAGCAAGCAAAGAGCTTATATGGTTGAAGAACTTTCTCAACGAACTTGGCAAAGAACAAGATGATTGTGTGCTATTATGTGACAATCAAAGTGCAATTCATCTTGCAAAGAATCCTGTCTTCCATTCGAAAACGAAACACATACAGCTGAGATATCACTTCATCAGAGAGCAAGTTAGTGAAGGCACTTTGAAGTTGAAGAAGATCAAAGGAAGTGAAAATCCATCTGATATGTTGACTAAGGTTGTCACCTTAGAGAAGTTGAAGCTTTGCATAGCTTCAACCGGCCTTCAGGAAAATTAAAGAGAAGGTCGGGTAACTAGGAATGAGCTAAGATCAAAAGTTTTTTTATAATACAGATGCACAGTTGAAGCACATGTGAAGATTGTTCCGTGGCTTCAAGTGGGAGATTGTTGAGTGTGAAGCCACTCTTGTGGCTGCTGTCAAAAGAAGTGGCTGGACAGCTGACATTGTTGAAGCCACTCTTGTGGCTGCTGTCAAAAGAAGTAGCTGGACAAGCCGACATTGTTGACCTTTTTTTCTTCAGCTGCATTTTTTGAACTCCTTATATATATATATATATATATATATATATATATATATGTGTGTGTGTGTGTATAAATAGGCAGAATGCCTTAGAGAGAAAAGCAGAGAAAAAAGAAGAGAAGAAGGGAAGAGAGTGCTTTCCTATGTAATCTCTATATTAATTCCTCAACCAGAATTTTCTGAAGAGAGAAATAAAACATCCTAGTTATCCACCGTGGACGTAGGTCAGATTTTGGACCGAACCACGTTAAATCTTTTGTGTTATTAATTGTGAGCTAAGTGTGTGTTGATTTGTGTTCGTGTGTGATCCGTTTGATCCTAACACTATTAAAACAGATTTAAAAAAGAAGTAGATTTATTGAAAAAATAATTTTAGATGAAATATTTGAAAGGAATAAATAAATAATTTTTTTGTCGGTCTACAAACCGAGTATTTAAAAGATAAAATTTTTATTTATCAATCATTTATACAGAAATAGTCTTTAAAAGATTTGGTGAACTTGGTCGTGGACGAGAAATAATCATCCCAAATCCATCATAATATATGACAACCATTCTTAACCATGGCAAATTGATGACTTATTGGCCATAACAAATATGGCAAAATAAGGACGATTTTGCTTCTTTGAGGTTGGTCACAGTGTACAATTTTTCTTGTAGTGGAGTAATTGAGGATCTTGTTCGAACTCTAGACTTATAATTGTGTAGAATTTAACATCCTAGAATTAATATGGATAAATTTTCATCTTGATATTTCTTTGTATAAATGTAGATTGATTTAAAATGTCTTATTCTAATTTAGGACTCATCTAAAACATTTTATTCCCTTGAAAGAAAAAAAAGTTTCATCTTGATATTGCTTTTGTTCTTAGTGTAACAGTAAAGTAGTGATAAAAAACGATCCATGAGACACACTCCTTAGAATATATTGATTCATCGAAAATTGATTTGATGCCACCTGTCATTGAAACGGCGTCATCTGATGGTATCTGCCAAATGTTATTGTCAAGATAGTCGTTGAGTCATGTTTTAATGGAGGTTCTGTCTTATGACGCGTTCCGATTGATATGCTAAAAGTAGGCTTTATTTACCCTATATCGATTATGAATAATTAAGGATTGAAACTTACTAATTGTCACATTTAGTATCTATGTGTCACTTAATCAATTAGAACCTAAGGCAGAGTACCTATCGTGTAGCAAGTCTATTTGAAAGTATCTAAAATTTTAATTAAAGAATTTATCGTACTTCCAGGAAAGTGGTAACGGCTTAGTAGCAACTATCCTTTTACCCTAACTCTCATTTTATTACCTAGTTATGCAATCGTTCGTCAATTCATTGATGAGAGGGTGATCCTTTCTACAGAAGACTCAAGTTCATTAAGCATGCAAGAGTATTTTACAAACAAGTGATCTGATGTATGTTATATTGTTTCTACATGTTGACTGACCTATCTTCGAGTATTTTAGATATATCTTGGTCTAGATTGCAATTATGTACTGATTTTACTTGTGTACCACATCTGAGTTATCTGATAAACCGTCTCATCGCCATTGACGGCCCTACTCACCGTTCGAGCTAAAGGCATCCATGAAAGTCCTATGTCGCTCAGGAGATCAAGCCGCTCGCCCTAACGCCGGCATAAACACACGAACTCAGTCTCATTAGACTACTCTAACAAACATGGTGATCTATAGGTTATTTTATCTAATATAGCAGACCTTAATGCTTCCGTGCTCACACAAAGCCCTAAATTAAGGTCTGTTAAACTAGACAGGTTATGATTAGATCGTGGTTAGGAATATTCTATAACCGTTCATCTAATTTAAAAGAGCAAGTAGACATTCAGTCATAATGATTAATTAAGCTGGTGACCTTTCCGGAAAAATGTAAATAACTTCAGCATGCAAAACACATATTCATATCATCATAATTTAGTATTCAAATAGATCTTTAGACAAACACAGTACAGAATATACAAAGAGAATCTAGGGAACCACCACCATAAAGTATTCACCCTTTATCAGGTCCGCCGATAGAGCGACTACTTGTATATCCTGGACTGCTTGACCCGACTCTGCTCTACAGAATCTTCGGAGAACGCCTCCTTAGCCTAGCAGCTATTGCTTTACCTTACGTCTCGGGCTTAAGCAAAGCCCTGTTGACTAGCTCTTCGCTCGCCTAATGCCCTCTTAGGATCTCCTAACGAAATCCCGGGCATTCTATGAATACCAAAAACGAACCCTATCTAGTCATATTCCGAGATTCTGAGACAAACTCTCAGAAAGCAAAAAACACGAGAAACTCTCGTATACAAAACTACTTGAATGAAACACCTGAGATCACTAAATGACTTGTATACTGTAGGAAAATGTATACGTAAAGTCACTGAATGATTCACATCAAGTGGAGAGGGATGATTTCAACTGAGGAAGGCCTGGGTATTTATAGCAGGTAAGCTGAGTGTTTTTTATGCAGAAATCGATGTGGGATTTTGTGCAGGGGCTCGGGATGCCCGTTCCGATTTGTTGACAGGGTCAGGACGCCCGTCCTGCCCTGGGGACGCCCGTCCTGATTCAAGAACTTCTTAAAATCACGTTTTTGCCCTAATATTTGCCATTTTCTTGCACATTTCACCTTAAACTTCCAAAATCACAAAAACTGCAAAATTATATTAATAATAATCAATTAAGAATGATTTATCTCCAATTTTGCCCTAATTTGTGCCTAAAATATGCTAAAAAAATTATATGATTTATGCACATCATATAACCCCACACTTAGCGTTTTGCTTGTCCTCAAGCAAAGTCTATATGAAATTATTGAAATTCCAAATCATAGGTGCAATCACTCAAAAGTACTAGCAATGTTTTTAGCCAAAATTAATCACTGAGTCAGATGATTATCAAAACAGGCCTGACTGGTCAAGTTGTTATGACAAGGTCTCAAATGTCTCAGTCAATTATCATGGTCATGCAAGTGTAACAACTCAATAACTAGATTGAACTCTACTCTTAGTCACGAGGTCTTCCTGATGTGTAGAGTGTGAACTAATCTAGACTAGATTGTCAACACAATATAGTCTTCTCTTAACTCTTATCGGATAATACTTCGACCAATCGTCGAATGTAATAGCAACAAACAACCTTCTGAGTTCTGAGCTTTGGTGTCAAGGCTTTTCATTTATAATTTTCAACAAAAGAACACACTGGACAATGTATTTTTAGATTGATTGTTCAGGGTATTTTTGTGTTCGCTTTCACACATCAACTTTAACTACCCAGGTAGCGGGCCCCACTCCGATGACTCCCAGATCTACAAGACTGATATGCACAAATCATATCACTTTTTTAGCATGTTTTTAGGCACAATTTAGGGCAAAATTGGAGTTAAATCGTTCTTAATTGACTGTTATTAACACAATTTCACAATTTTTGTGATTTTGGAAATTTCAGGTGAAATATGTGAGAAAATGGCAAAATTTCGGGGCAAAAATGTGATTTTCAAAAGTTCAGAAATCAGGACGGGCGTCCTGACCCGGTCAACAGATCGGGACGGGCGTCCCGAAGCCATGAACAATGTCCCACATCATTTTCTGAAGAGAAATTCACTCAGCTTCCCAGCTATAAATACCCTAGGCCTAAGTAAACTTGCATGCTTAAGTAAACTTGAACCTAGTGTAGAATGGATCAACCTCTCATCAAAGATATTGATGAATGATTGCATAACTGGATAATAAAATGAGAGTTAGGGTAAAAGGATAGTTACTACTAAGCCGTTACCACTTCCCTGGGAGTACGATAAATTCTTAAATTAAAATCGTAGGTACTTTCCAACAGACTAGCTACACGATAGGTACTCTGCCTTAGGTTCTGATTTATTAAGTGACAACATAGATGCTAAATGTGACAATTAGTAATTCTAAGTCCTTAGTTATTCATAATCGATATAGGGTAAATAAAACCTATTTTTAGCATATCGATCGAAACGCATCGTAGTTTCTTCAGTAAAAAGATATCTTACAATTATTAGCAAAAACAAAAGGAACATCCTTTCTCAATAGAATACTCAAAGGTCTGGCTAAAGAAAAATCTATTTCATAGCTCGTTGAATAAATCCAACATGACCTAAGAAAATTCTAACATGGCATTCTTTTCAAATTAAGACCTAAGCCAAAATTTGACAACTCAAAAAAAATATTCTTCCCTCATTTCCATTTTTTTTAAAATTAAATAGATAATGAAAATGACAAACAAACAGGAAAATGGTAAACAGGAAAATTATATTTCTTTTATTTTCTTGAAAATAATAAAAAAAATTTCAGAAAATAAGATTTATAGAAGAAAAGAAAAGAAAAGATTTAATTTAAATTTTAAAATTTTTTAAAATTTAAAATTTTTTTTTTCAAAAGTAATGTAAATTTCCTTAATAAGGTTTTAGAATAATTTTCTAAAACTTGATTATCCTAAATGTCTTAATTTTAGATAATGTCTAAAATTAATTAGTTATGATAACCCTATATTTCTGGAAACTGATTGTCTAACTAGAATAATATGAGTGTTATGTCTAAGGTATAGATTACTATCGCTACCAATTATAAGCCTCTAGAATTTTGATCAAGAATCCTAAATTTGTTATGATAATTCTCCCGGCAACGACGCCAAAAATCTGGTGTGATTCCGATCGATATGCTAAAAAATAGGTTTTATTTACCCTATATCGATTATGAATAATTAAAGACTTAGAATTACTAATTGTCACATTTAGCACCTATGTTATCACCTAATCAATCAGAACCTAAGGGAGAATACCTATCGTGTAGCTAGTTTGTTGGAAAGTACCTACGATTTTAATTTAAGAAATTATCGTACTCCTAGGGAAGTGGTAACAGCTTAGTAGCAACTATCCTTTTACCCTAACTCTCATTTTATTACCTAGTTATGCAATCATTCATCAATATCCTTTGATGAGAGGTTGATCTATTCTACACAAAGTTAGAGTTCATTAAGCATGCAAGAGTATTTTACAGATAGTGTTCTGATATATGTTATATTATTTCTACCTGTTGATTGACATATCTTCGAGTATTTTAGATGTATCTTGGTCTAGATTGCAATTACATACTGATTCTACTTGTGTACCACATGTGAGTTATTTGATAAACCGCCCCATCGCCATTGACGGCCCTACTCACGGTTCGAGCTAAAGGCATCCATGAAAGTCCTGTGTCACTCAAGAGATCATGCCATTCACCCTAACGCCGGCATAAACACACGAACTCAACCTCATTGGACTACTCTAACAAACATGGTTCTATAGGTTATTTTATCTAATATGGCAGACCTTAATGCTTCCGTCCTCACACAAAGCCCTAAATTAAGGCCTGTTAAACTAGACAGGTTATAATTAGACCGTGGTTAGGAATTTTTTATAACCGTTCATCTAATTTAAAAGAGAAAATAGACATACATTCATAATGATAATTAAGTTGGTGACCTTTCTGGAAAAATGTGAATATCTTCAACATGCAAAACACATATTCATATTATCATAATTTAATAATCAAATGGGTCTTTGGACAAACACAGTACAAAAATATAAAGAGAGGGACAAGGGGACCACCACCATAAAGTATTCACCCTTTATTAGGTCCGCTGATGGAGCAACTACTTGTATATCCTAGACCGCTTGACCTGACACTGCTCGACAGAACCTTCGGAGAATGCTTCCTCAGCATAGCAGCTATTGCTTTACCTTACGTCTTGGGCTTAAGCAAAGCTCTGTTGACTAACTCTTCGAATGCTTAGTGATCTTAGGATCTCCTAACCAAATCCTGGGTACTCTATGAGTATTAAAAACAAACCTTATCTAGTCGTATTCTAAGATCCTGAGACAGACTCTCAAAGAACAAAGAACACGTGAAACTCTCGTATACTGAAAATATACTTGAACGAAAACACCTGAGATCACCAAATGACTTGTAAACAGTAGAAAATTGTGTACTGGAAGCCACTGAATGATTCAAATCAAGTGGAGAGGGATGATTTCAACTGTAGAAGGCCTAGGGTATTTATAGCACGGATGCTGAGTGATTTTCTCTTTAGAAAACGATGTGGGATACTGTTCATGGGTTCGGGACGCCCGTCCCGATCTGTTGACCGGGTCAGGATGCCCGTCCTGGTGCTTTGACCTTGATGTGTTCCGATCGATATGCTAAAAATAGGTTTTATTTACCCTATATCGATTATGAATAACTAAGGACTTAGAATTACTTATTGTCACATTTAGCATCTATGTTGTCACTTAATCAATCAGAACCTAAGGCAGGGTACCTATCGTGTAGCTAGTCTGTTGGAAAGTACCTATGATTTTAATTTAAGAATTTTATCAAACTCATAGGGAAGTGGTGACGGCTTAGTAGTAACTATCCTTTTACCCTAACTCTCATTTTATTATCCAGTTATGCAATCGTTCATCAAAATCTTTGATGAGAGGTTGATTCACTCTACACTAGGTTCAAGTTTACTTAAGCCTACAAGAGTGTTTTACAGACAGTGTTCTAATATATGTTATATTGTTCCTACATGTTGATTGACATATCTTCGAGTATTTTAGATATATCTTGGTTTAGATTGCAATTATGTACTAATTCTACTTGTGTACCACATCTGAGTTATCTAATAAACCACCCCATTGCCATTGAAGGCACTACTCACGGTTCGAGCTAAAGGCATCCATGAAAGTCATGTGTCACTCAGGAGATCATGTCGCTCGCCCTAACGCCGGCATAAGGACACGAACTCAGCCTACTTAGGCTACTTTAACAAACATGGTGATCTATAGGTTATTTCATATAATATGGCAGACCTTAATGCTTCCGTGCTCACACAAAGCCCTAAATTAAGGCTTGATAAACTAGACAGGTTATGATTAGACCGTGGTTAGGAGTTGTCTATAACCATTCGTCTAATTTAAAAGAGCAAGTAAATATGCAGTCATAATGTTAGTTAAGCTAGTGACCTTTCCGGAAAAATGTAAATATCTTCAACATGCATAATACATATTCATAATATTATAATTTAATATTCAAATATATTTTTGGACACACACAGTACAAACATATAAAGAGAGGGACAAGGGGACCACCGCCATAAAGTATTCACCCTTTATTAGGTCCGCTGATGGAGCAATTGCTTGTATATCCTGGACTGCTTGACCCGACTCTCGACAGAACCTTCGGAGGACGCTTCCTCAGCCTAGTAGCTATTGTTTTACCTTACGTCCCGGGCTTAAGCAAAACCTTGTTGACGAACTCTTTGAACGCCTAGTGGTCTCTTAGGATCTCCTAACGAAATCCCGGGTATTCTATGAATATTAAGAACGAACCTATCTAGCCGTATTCTAAGATCTGAGACAGACTCTCAGAAACGAAGAACACGTAGGAATTAATTCATTATTTTCATTTCTGACAACTGTTATCCCACCTTTCTTAGGTACTACCAGCACTGGCTTACACATTCACTATTTGAAATGGGATAGATAAGTTCAGCATCCAACAGTTTGATTACTTCTTTTTTAACAACATCGCACACATTAGGATTCAACCTTCTTTGAGGTTGCACACATGGCTTATAATCATTTTCTAAAAGAACCTTATGCGAACAAAAGCTTGGATTGATACCTGGAATATCTGCAATTTTGTATGTGATATGCACAAATCATATCACTTTTTTAGCATGTTTTTAGGCACAATTTAGGGCGAAATTGGTGTTATCATTCTCAATTGTCTGTTATTAACTCGATTTCACAGTTTTTGTGATTTTGGAAGTGTCAGGTGAAAAGTGCAAGAAAATGGCAAATTTCGGGGCAAAAACGTGATTTTCAGAAGTTCGGAAGTCGGGATGGGTGTCCAGAACCCAGGACTGGCGTCCTGACCTGGTCAACCGACCGGGACAGGCGTCCAGGACTTGGGACGGCCGTCCTGACCTGGTCAACAGACCAGGACGGGCGTCCCAAATGCCTGGTCAAAGTCCCACATCAATTTTTGCAGAAAAATTCACCCAGTTCCCCTGCTATAAATACCTCAGGCCTTCCTCAGTTGAAATCATTCCTCTCCACTCTATCTGAGTCATTTAGTGACTTCAAGTATACAATTTTCTATAGTATACAAGTCACTTAGTGATTTCAGGTTTTAGTATAGATATATTTATAGTTTTAGAGAGTGTCTCGTGTTCTTCATTTTTGAGAGTCTGTCTCAGATCTTAGAATACGACTAGATAGGTTCATTTTAGGTATTCATAGAATACCCTGGATTTCGTTAGGAGATCCTAAGAGAGCACTAGGCGTTCGAAGAGTCAGTCAACAGGGCTGTGCTTAAGCTGGGTATTAAGGTAAAACATAGTTACTAGGCTGAGGAAGCGTCCTCCGAAGGTTCTGTCGAGCAGAGTTGGGTCGAGCAGTCCAGCATATACAAGCAGTTGCTCCATCAGCGGACAACGTAAAGGGTGAATATTTTATGGCATCGGTCCCCTTGTCCCTCTCTTTATATGTCTGTATTGTGTTCGTCCAAATACTTATTATGAATATTAAACTATGATTTATGAATATGTGTTTTGCACGTTGAAGTCATTTATATTTTTCCGGAAAGGTCACCAGCTTAACTATCATTATGACTGCATGTCTACTTTAGTCTCTTTTAAACTAGATGAATGGTTATAGACAACTCCTAACCACGATCTAATCATAACTTGTTTAGTTTAACAGGCAATAATTTAGGACTTCCCGTCGGAAGTATTAATGTCTGCCATATTAGATGAAATAACCTATAGATCACCATGTTTGTTAAAATAGTCTAAGTAGGCTGAGTTTGTGTGTTTATGCCGGCATTAGGGCGAGCGGCATGATCTCCTGAGTGACACAGGACTTTCATGGATGCCTTTAGCTCGAACCGTGAGTAGGGCCGTCAATGGCGATGGGGCGGTTTATTAGGTAACTCAGATGTGGTACCCAGGTAGAATCAGTACGTAATTGCAATCTAGACCAAGATACATCTAAAATACTCGAAGATAGGTCAATCAACATGTAGGAACAGTATAACATAAATCAGAACATTATCTATAAAACACTCTTGTAGGCCTAAATAGACTTAAACCTAGTGGAGAATGAATCACCCTCTCATCGAAGAATTTGATGAACGATTGCATAACTGGATCATAAGATAAGAGTTAGGGTAGAAGGATAGTTACTACTAAGCCGTTACCACTTCCCTGGGAGTACGATAATTGATTAAATTAAAATTGTAGATACGTTCCAACAGACTAGCTACACGATAGGTACTCTGCCTTAGGTTCTGATTGATTAAGTGACAATATAGTGACTAAATGTGACAATTAGTCATTCGAAGTCCTTAGTTATTCATAATCGACATAGGGTAAAATAACACCTATTTTAGTATATCGATCGGAACGCATCAGATTTTTGGCGCCGTTGCTGGGGAAAGTCATAATGAATTTAGGATTATTGGCCACAATTCTAGAGACTTCTGATAGGTAACGGTAGTAACCTATACCTTAGACCTAAACACTTATTTTATGCTAGTTAGACAATCAGTTTCCGAAATATAGGGTTATCATAACTAATTAATTTTAGACATTATCTAAAATTAAGACATTTAGGCTAATCAAATTTTAGAAAATTATTCTAAAACCATATTGAGGAAATTTAATTGCTTTCGAAAAAAATTATAAAAACTCAAATATATTTTTCTTGTTTTTATCTGTATTTTGTTTTTCTTTCTGTTTTTGTTATTATTATCCTGACCAGACTTTACACTCATAGATGAAGAGAACAAGAGCAGCTACAAACCAAGCAAAGAAAGCAGAAAACCTTGACACTCTAGGTCGAAAGAAGACGAAGCCAGAAGGACCATCTAGGCCTGAACCAGAAATACCACGGGAGAACCTTCCTCCACAACCTATAGAAATAAACTCAAGCCTAGACACCAGTGATTTAGTGAGAAGATTACTGAACACCCGTAAGCCCAGTCCCACATAAGAGGATCCTTCTGAAGAAACCTTTCCTCCGAGAGAAGAACCTCAAAGATCTCCGGTTCACACTCCTGCCCAAAGAGTTCAAAGAAATCCACCACCCCTTGACCAAACCTAAAACTCAACAACATCTCCTGAGTATACTCCAATGCCTAACGAGCACACCCCTTCATCTAGGGGAAGTACTAATGGTTCTCAGTCAGTTTTGTCCATGCAGATAGACACTTTGACTCACAGGATTTACCAGATGGATCAAGCGATCGCAAGCAGACTGTGTCATTCGGAACAGAGCATTCTGAATATCACATCCAACATGGACCACCTCAGGGCTACAGTAAGCCTCTAGAAAAGCCAAGGTGCACAGATACTACGGGAGTTAGCTAACATACGAAGTGAGCAGGGCAGGCAAAGGGAGGAGATGAGAGCTATGCGAGTAGAGATGCGAGAAATCAGAAATAAAGGCCATTGAAAAGGGAAGATTCTTTTTATTTTTCAGCAAATAAACTGTTTGAACTAAAGTTAAATAATTGACCCCTACTTTTCATTTTTCAAACTTTTAAAAGGTCTTTTATCTTATTCAGTAACTTTTCTTCTGACATTTTATTTTTCAAATTCTTTACGAAAAACAAATGTGTTAAAATGCAGTTTATTTCTCATTAAATAAATTGTATAAATTTAGTCTTTTGTTTTTCTAGAATTTTTGCTGAATAGAGGTTATGATATGATTAGGATAGTTATGATTTTTGAAAAAGAGATTGAGAATTTTTGCAAAGGGTTTTTAACAACTTCTGAATTGTATAGGTTAAACGTGAAGACTTGTTAAAATTATGATTGTTTTTTGTGTATTAAGATTTGCAGGGAATTATGAAAAAAAAAATCCGGAAGTGGCGCACATCCCGAGGCAGCCCGGGACGGGCGTCCCGAAGGCCGACCCCTTCTACAAAAATTTCATTTTCTCCCATTTCCTCCCAAATAAACCACCAAAAATCATCTCTCTACAAAATTCTCTCCACCTTCTCTCTACAAAATTCTCTCCACCTTCTCTCTACAAATTTTTGGCAACCTCTTGAAATTTCAAAATTCAAATTTCCATCCAAAATTTGAACTTTTGAATTTCCTTCAAAATTCGAATTTCCCTCCAAAATCTGAATTTCCCGCCAAATACTCAAAATCCTCCCCTAACCAAAATCCATCCTTCTGAATTCAAATTTACCTCAAGAATTCAAATTCGAATTTTCTTTCCTGCCAAAATTCTCAAATTCTCTCGAACGTTCTCAACCAAATGGCTCCCAAATGCGCTCGTATTACTTCTTCCATGACCGTCACATATGTGGCACATCCTTTTATGCTTTTTCCTTCCATTCCGAAATATCAGGAGAGGTGTCATGGATACATCGGACGCAGCGTACTGGTTAGCAGAATGCTTGACTGGGCAGCAGTCCAGACATTGGGAGTTGAGCAAGAGATTCGACGCATACTCTACGTACTACCCTACAGTCGAGTTTTCATCGTCATTGAGCCGACCTACCTAGAGCTGGTATGTGAGTTCTATGCTTCATTTACATTCCAGCAGGAGCATATCACATTCCGACTAGGCAAAATGGATCGGTCGATGAGCATGGCCGAGTTCGGCATCGCCTTGGGTATCTGGCAGAGGGACGAGCTGGATACGCCCGCCTACACCACAACAGTTTGAGACTTCACTTATGCGGACGTCTCCACCGCTTGGGCTCAGATTTGTACGACGGGCACTCCCTACCAGCATGGCTTTGCGAAAGCCACATGTATTCATCCTGCTCTTCGCTATTTACATGCCATTATAGCATATACTTTGTCAGGACGTCGGGCGGCCCCCGGGAATGTCACCCAGATGGAGACATTCCTCTTGCCCAACATGCATATGGGTTCTACAGTATAGATGGCTCGACTCATTACCATCATCATGCGGGATTTCGCTACGGACACTAGGAAGCAGTGTCTGGGGCTCGGGCCATTCATCACCAGGATAGCTCACTACTTGGAGTTAGACATCGAGGGCTCAGAGCTGACCCAGGTTGCCCCGACCACCATTCCTACGGACCATACCATTCTATGGAACATGGGGATGGTCGTACGGGATGCAACTGGGAGCTACTCAATCCACACGGAGAAGCAGGGAGAGGCATCGGCACCGGGATCGGCCCCAACATATATACCTCCGACCCAGACATTTGTCCCACGCACCGCCTTTGAGTGACATATGTCACAAGGATTGGTTGATCTCACAGCCCGACATAGCCAGGATATGGAAAACATTGAGAGGCAGATGTCGATGATGGAAGATAGAATCACCATGACCAACAGGAGGGTCGAGGAGATTTTTCAACAGACTTCCCGATTGATCGAAGACCCAGAGGTCTACTTTTCAGTAGACTTCCGTGCACCCGATGATGATGAGCCTGGTTCTTAGTTTTTCTTTTCCTTTTCTTTTTCTTTCTTTCGTTGTTTCTGCTTTATGTGTGTGATCATGTCTGGGCTGTATGAAATATGAATCTTTGTATGACATTGATTTATATGACATAACATCATTTGTTTCTTTTATTATATATTATTATTTCCTTTGTTGTTTTATTCTCGCTCTTACCCTTAGTTAGTCAAATAAGTGTGGGGTAAGAATTTTCTGTTTTGTTTTTATTTCTTCTTGTTTTTCAAATAAGTGTGGAGCAGCTAGGACAGGCATCGGCACCAGGAGCAGTTCCAGCACATATACCTCCGACCGAGACGTTCGTTCCACGCACTGCCTTTGAACAACATATGTCGCACGGATTGGCAGAACTCTCAGCCCGATATAGCCAGGATATGGAAAGAATCGAGAGACGGATGACGATGATGGACTGTAGAATCGCTATGAACACCAGTAGGATCGAGGAGATTTATCAGCATACCTCCCAACTGGTGGAAAACACAGAGGTCTACTTTCCAGCAGACTTCGGTCCACCTAACGACGACGAGCCGGGTTCTTAGCTTTTCTTTTCCTTTTCTTTTCCTTTTCTTTTTCTTTTGTTGTTTTTGTTCTATGTGTGTGATCATGTATGGGCTGTATGAAATATGAATCTCTGTATAAAGTTGATTGATATGACATAACAACATTGTTTCCTCTATTTTATCTTGTTATTTTACTTCTTACCCATAGTTATTCGAATAAGTGTGGGGTAAGAGTCTTTTCTGTTTTGTTTTTGTTTCTTGTTTTCAAATAAGTGTGGGGTAGTTTAGATATGCATGAACACTGAGGACAGTGTCAGACTTAAGTGTGGGGTAGCAGTGCACGGTGCACTGTAGTAGTTTGAGAAAATTTTTGCATGATTTTGCATGATTTCCCCGTATTTTCACACCCTTCCAAAAATTTTCAAAATTTTTCATTCTTTCAGACTTCAAAATGCAATATGATTGGTAAAACATTACTGATGTCTATGATATGTGTGTAGAATGTCATGATTAGTAGGAGACAATGTGATGACTATTTTGAACTTATTGATTAGGAATAGGGAAATCCTAATAATTGAGCACAACATAGTCTGGATTAGAGACTTCAGCCAATTACCTTTTCAAAACTTAACTAGATAAGATTAGATCAGTTGAGGATGTATTGACAATTAGAATGACTAGATGAGACTCTGAGCTGAAAGTGAAAAGAAAAGAAAAAAAAGAGAGTTAATTAAATAGGGTAGTTTGCCAGTGGCCTTTGCTACTCGAGCACCACTCCTTAGGGGAACTTAAAGCCCGATGCCCTAAGGTCGTGTAGGTCTGGGAGTCATCGGAGTGGGACTCGCTACATGGGTAGTTAAAGTTGACGTGTTCAAAGCAGACTCAAAATACCCTGAATCTATAAAAGAAAGAAAATCAATAAATGCTAAATCAATAAAAATCTGATCACCATGGCTCAGAACTCGGAAAGTTGTCTGTTGTTAGTATGTCTAGCGACCGGTCGAAGTGTTATCTTGTAGTAGTTAAGACAAGAGTATATTGTGTTGACTATCTGGTCTAGACTAGTACACACACTACACATCAGGAAGACCTTGTGACTGAGAAAAGAGTTCAATCTAGTTGTTAAGTTGTTAACCTGCTTGATTATAACAATCTACTAGAGACACTTGAGACCTTGTCATAGCAACCTAACCAGTCAGACCTGTGTTAAGAATTGTCTGAAAAATTTTGGAATAAAAACATGACTAGGAAATTTAAGTGACTGCACAAATGATTTAGAATCACTAACTTCAGGTAGACTTTGCTTGAGGACAAGCAAAAAGCTAAGTGTGGGGTTATCTGATATGCATAAATCATATCACATTTTTAGCATGTTTTTAGGCATAATTTAGGGTGAAATTGAGGGCAAATCGGTCTTAATTGTTTGTTATTAACTCAATTTCATAGTTTTTATGATTTTGGAAGTGTCATGTGAAAAGTAGACAAAAATGGCAAATTTTGGGGCAAAAATGCAATTTTCAGAAGTTCGGAAGTCGGGGAGGGCGTCCTGACCTGGTCAACAGGCCAGGACGGGCATCCAGGACTCGGGATAGCCGTCCTGACCTGGTCAATAGGCCGGGACGGGTGTCCCAATCCAAGACGAGCGTCCCGGATGCCTGGTCCAAGTCCCACATCGAAATTCTTGGAAACATTCACTCCAGAAATCTGCTATAAATACCCCAGGCCTTACTCAGTTGAATTCATTCCTCTCCACTCGATCTGAGTCATTTAGTGACTTCAAGTGTACATTTTTCTCGAGTACACAAGTCACTTAGAGACTCAGGCTTAATATAAGTTTTCTTTTATTTCTAGTTAGTGTTTCGTTTTCTTAGTTTCTGAGAATTAGTCTCAAATCTTAGGCTTCGATAGATAGGTTCATTTCTGGTATTCATAGAATACCCAGGATTTCGTTAGGAGATCCTAAGAGGGCTCTAGGCGTTCGAAGAGTCAGTCCTAGAAGCTGGGTATTAAGGTAAAGTCCAGCTACTAGGCTGAGGAAGCGTGCTCCGAAGGTTCTGTCGAGCAGAGTCGGGTCGAGCAGTACGACATATACAAGTAGTTGCTCCATCAGCGAGACTAAGTAAAGGGTGATTTCTTTATGGCATTAGTCCCCCTGTCCCTCTCTTTATATGTTTGTATTGTGTTTGTCCGAAGATTGATTATGAACATTAGATTATGATTTTTATGAGTATTTGTTATATATGTTGAAGTTCTTATGATTTTCCGGAAATAGCCACCTGCTTAATATTCATTATGTCTGCATGTCTAATGTAGTTTCTTTTAAACTAAATTTAGGGTTATAGACAATTCCTAACCACAGTCTATTCATAACTTGTTTAGTTTAACAGGCATCAATTAGTATTGGTGTCTGCCATATTAGATAAAATAACCTACGGAACACCCTGTTTGTTAGAGTAGTCTAAGTAGGCTGAGTTGCATTTTTATGCCGGCGTTAGGGTGAGGGGCATGATCCCCTAAGTGACATAGGGCTTTCATGGATGCCTTTAGCTCGAACCGTGAGTAGGGCCATCAATGGGGATGGGGCGGTTTATTAGTTGACTCAGATGTTGTACACCTTTAGACTCAGTACATAGTTGCAATCCAAGCTAAGATATATCTAAAATACTCGAAGATAGGTCAATCAACATGTAGGAACAGTATAACATAGAATCAGGACATTATCTATAAAACACTTTTAGGCTTAAATAGACTTAAACCTAGTGGAGAATGAATCACCATCTCATCAAAGTTATTGATGACGATTGCATAACTGAATCTTAAGATAAGAGTTAGGGTAAAAGGCTAGTTACTACTAAGCCGTTACCACTTCCCTGGGAGTACGATATTTAATTTAATAAAATCGTAGATACTTTCCAACAGACTATCTACACGATAGGTACTCTGCCTTAGATTCTGGCTGATTAAGTGACAGCATATAGACTAAAAGTGACAATTAGTCAATCTAAGTCCTTAATTACTCATAATCAACATAGGGTAAAACAACACCTATTTAGCATATCAGTCGGGAACACATCAGGGAACTTAAAGCCTGATGCCCTAAGGTTGTGTAGGTCTGGGAGTCATCGGAGTGGGACTCACTACATGCGTAGTTAAAGTTGACGTGTGAAAGCAAACACAAGATACCCTGAAAAATCAATCTAAAAATACATAACCCAGTGTATTCTTTTATTGAAATGCTTAATTGAAATTCTTGTCACCAAAGCTCAGAACTCAGAAGGTTGTTTGTTGCTGGTATGTCTAGCGACCGGTCGAAGTATTATATGGTAAGAGTCAAGATAAGAGTATATTATGTTGATAATCTAGTCTGGACTAGTACACACACTACACATCAAGAAGACCTTGTGACTGAGAGAAGAGTTCATTCTAGTTATTAAGTTGTTAACCCTACTTGACCATGATAATCTACTAGAGATATTTGAGACCTTGTCATGGCAACTTAACCATTCGGACCTGTGTTGTGAATTATCCGATTCAGTGATAAATTTTGGAATAAAAACATTGCTAGAAATTTTAAGTGATTGCACCTATGATTTAAAATCAATAACTTCAGGTAGACTTTGCTTGAGGACAAGCAAAAAGCTATGTGTGGGGTTATATGATATGCATGAATCATATCACCTTTTTAGCATGTTTTTAGGCACAATTTAGGGCAAAATTGGTGTTAAATAATTTTGAATTGACTGTTATTAACTCGATTTCGCAGTTTTTGTGATTTTGGAAGTGTCAGGTGAAAAGTACAAGAAAATGGCAAATTTCAGGGCAAAAATGTGATTTTCAGAAGTTTGGAAGTCGGCATGGGCGTCCAGAACCCAAGACGGGCATCCTGACCTGGTGCACAGACCAGGACGGGCGTCCAGGACTTGGGACGGCCGTCCTGACCTGGTCAACAGGCCAGGACGGGCGTCCTAGATCCAGGATGGGCATCCCGAACGCCTGGTCAAAGTCCCACATCGATTTTTGTAGAAACATTCACCCAGTTCCCCTGCTATAAATACCCCAGGCCTTCCTCAGTTGAAATCATTCCTCTCCACTCGATTTGAGTCATTTAGTGACTTCAAGTATACAATTTTCTATAGTATACAAGTCACTTAGTGATTTCAGGTTTTAGTATAGGTATATTTATAGTTTTAGAGAGTGTCTCGTGTTCTTCGTTTCTGAGAGTTTGTCTCAGGTCTTAGAATACGACTAGATAGGTTCATTTTTTGTATTCATAGAATACCCGAGATTTCGTTAGGAGATCCTAAGAGAGCACTAGGTGTTCGAAGAGTCAGTCAACAGGGCTGTGTTTAAGCTGGGTATTCAAGTAAAACATAGTTACTAGGCTGAGGAAGCGTCCTCTAAAGAGTCAGGTCGAGCAGAGTCGGGTCGAGCAGCCAGCATATACAAGCAGTTGCTCCATCAGCGGACTACGTAAAGGGTGAATACTTTATGGCATCGGTCCCCTTGTCCCTCTCTTTATATGTTTGTATTATGTTCGTCCAAATACTTATTATGAATATTAAACTATGATTTTAAGAATATGTGTTTAGCATGTTGAAGTCATTTATATTTTTCCGGAAAGGTCACCAACTTAACTATCATTATGACTACATGTCTACTTTAGTCTCTTTTAAACTAGATGAATGGTTATAGACAACTCCTAACCACGGTCTAATCATAACCTGTTTAGTTTAACAGGCATTAATTTAGGACTTCCCGTCGTAAGTATTAATGTCTGCCATATTAGATGAAATAACCTATAGATCACCATGTTTGTTAAAGTAGTCTAAGTAGGCTGAGTTTGTGTGTTTATGCCGGCGTTAGGGCGAGCGGCATGATCTCCTGAGTGACACAGGACATTCATGGATGCCTTTAGCTCGAACCGTGAGTAGGGCCGTCAATGGCGATGGGGTAGTTTATTAGGTAACTCAAATGTGGTACACAGGTAGAATCAGTACGTAATTGCAATCTTGACCAAGATATATCTAAAATACTCGAAGATAGGTCAATCAACATGTAGGAATAGTATAACATAAATTAGAACATTATTTGTAAAACACTATTGTAGGCCTAAATAGACTTGAACCTAGTGGAGAATGAATCACCCTCTCATCGAAGAATTTGATGAACGATTGCATAACTGGATCATAAGATAATAGTTATGGTAGAACGATAGTTACTACTAAGCCGTTACCACTTCCCTGGGAGTATGATAATTGATTAAATTAAAATCGTAGATACTTTCCAATAGACTAGCTACACGATAGGTACTCTGCCTTAGGTTCTGATTGATTAAGTGACAATATAGAGACTAAATGTGACAATTAGTCATTCTAAGTCCTTAGTTATTCATAATCGACATAGGGTAAAATAACACCTATTTTAGCATATCGATCGGAACGCATCAGTATGCAAAGGCTCTTTTGTACTTTTTTTGCATATGTCCACGATTAACTTCAGTTGTTCTGCAGTCAGATCGGCTGCGAGAATGATGGGAAGTTTCCTGTTGTCATCTAGGAATTCATAGCACAGATGAATGGGCAATTCCTTTAGCACCAAGTCTGGTGGATCTTCAAATGAAGTTTGTTCTTTCTTCATCTCTTTAGTACCTATCTCAGTGAAATTGTCAGAATTAATTTCGTAATCAGAGGGGCTGAGATCAGTCTCTTCTATTTCTAGAGAGTCTTCCCCCTAGACTTGATAGTTTGAGCATATGTATGTCATGTTAACTTCAATCAACTGTTCAATAGCATCCACACAAAAACAAATATCATCTAAGTGCATGGGATACTTAAGGGTTTCATTTAGATCAAACGTGATATCTTCATTGTATACCCTTAGTTTGATTTGACCGTTACTGATGTCTATTAAAGCCTTCGAGGTAGCTAGAAAGGGTCGACCTAGAATTAGAGGCACTCCTCCTTCTCCATTCATGTCCATGACAACAAAGTCTACAGGGAAAACAATTTTCAAACCTTTACTAAGAGAGCTTCAATTATTCCCCTGGGAATTTTGACTGTCCTGTCTGCAAGTTGTATGCACATGCAATCCTAATTTATCAAATAAACTAGATGGCATGAGATTTATACTAGCTCCTAAGTCTGCTAATGCATGCATATTAGTAATATTTCCAATCGACATGGCAAGGTAAAGCAGCCTGGATCTTTCTGTTTGGAAGGTAGTTTGTTCTGTAGAACTGCCGAGCATTCTTCATTAAGAACTACCTTGTCCATGTTAATTTTTCTTTTATTACTAATAACTTCTTTTAAAACCTTAGCATACTTTGGCATTTCAGAAATAACATCAAGCAAAGGTAAATTAACATGAATCTGACTAAAAATCTTAAAAAACTTTCCAAACTGCTCCTTATCTTTATTCTGCATAACTCTTGCAGGGTAAGGTACTCTCAGTCGGTACTCAGGGACGGACTCATCTTCCCTTTCTTTGCCACTTCGGTTTCGACATTCGTTGACATTGGTTCATGGGAGGCTTCTTCTGGTTCATTTTGTGGGTTGGTCTCAGTGTTGCTTGGTGTTGCGTTGTGTTCGTTTGTCACAAATTGAGAAGATAAGAAATAGAATAAATCAACGCAATCTTAACAAGTGCAAGTATACACCGGTCAACAAGTAATATATGTACCTAAGTACAAGATTATCGATCCCACAGAGATTTAGTATGCCAATTATACATGCAAACATGATTTACATCTGGTTAAAAGAATAAAGAATGATGAATAATGACGGGATAATCGGAGATTAAGCTACTGCTAAGATATTGCTGCAGCAACATAAATGCTGCAGCATCACCAATGCTGCAACAATTCTACCTAACTACTACTACAGGACAGCCTACTGGAAATTCACCATGAGAATACAACAGGTAATACAATGATGTAAAAATCAAGCCAAAAATGCAAATACAAACCAATAGTGAATCCAAGAATGCTAAGCATGCTTTTCGGTTTCCAAATTAACACTACAGCGGTCTGGTTCTACCCAGACTACATAGCCTACTAGTCTAAACCCCCGATAACTTCATCTCATGGAGTACGAAGTAGCGTGAACCTAGAACAACACAAGGCAGTGAAATTGGTCGTGTCCCCTGCAATATTGACCGCACGGTCATGCGCCTCAAGCAATTGCCATGCAATTAATGTGTCAACTAGACCCCTTCCGGTTAGAAAGCCAGATACTAGTTCGATACATAACTTGGACAGTCGTAACCGCAAGTTATTCCTAATCCATTTAAGTAATTGCATGAATAAACTAAGCATGCCCCATACAAGAATCAATAAAGAAAACGATACACAAAACTTATGCATTCTATTCATCTTATGCCACATTACGTTTTTCCACATGTTTATAATTTACCAGACTTCAGCACCTTCAGGTTATGAATATATATTTTGCTGAAACGAATCATGAAAGACAAAGATCAACGTAATAGGAAAAACAGTCCCTAGGTCCATAGTGACACCAATCAACGGAGCCAATCCCAAGATGAAAAACATATCTATCCCAAAACATTTTTAATCAATCCTTGAACTCATGTAAACATTCTCATATCACCAAGAACATTCAATTACAAAACAGTAGCAAATTGAAGAAATGGAGGGAGGATTACTCTGGGTCGGAGATCACCCTACTGTCCAAATCAAATTTAATCAATGTGCTGCTGCCCTTCGTTCCCTCTGCGTGGTGCTGCTGCCCTCGGTCATGAACAGCCCGAAAATTCCAGCAGAGTCGCCCCAGCCTTCTCAGGTTCGTTTCCACTCGATCTAGACTCTAAGATGCTCTAAAACACACTACCTACTGCCCCTAATCTAAACTACACGAAACTAAACACAAAGGAAAATAAAACTGCTGCTATACTACCATTCTATCACTATAACATCTCCGTTTTCTCTCTATTGCTATCTAACCCGTCTAAGTCTCTCCAGACTGTCTAACCTCTTCTCCTCTTCTCTTCCTTGCATTTATCTTTTTCTTGGATGCTCCCCAAACTTCAGATTGGTAGTGGACAGCTGTCCCGTGCCTCAAATGAAACTTTCATTGCTTCTGCCCGCAAGTGTACAGCTGCCGGTTTCATTGATAGTTTCTGCTGCCAGCTGGAATGTTTCTTAGCTGTATATGTGTGTATATATGTATATATATATATATATATATATATATATATATATATATAACAAACTGCTGCTGCTTCTTTTCCTCCTGAAAACCCGCAAGAAATTCTGCCTCAACCGATTGGAATTTTCAGCTGCAATGTGTGTATTTCTTTGTTTTATCTCCAGCTGGAACTAGTACATATATATATATATATGAAATCATTCTGCCCAATTGCTTTTGTCTTCTTGTCCACCTTGCTGTCATGCACTCTCACAAACACACAGATATATATATATGTATATATATATATATGTGTGTGTGTGTGTGTGTGTGTGTGTGTATATATATGTAAAATGGATAGGACAAAGGAATTAAATGCATAGTACCGCAAGTTCACCTTTAATATGCCCAGCTGGATTTTAAGTGACAAATAGTGTGTGGGTGTATATTATATATATATATATATATACATGTATATGTATAGATGCAAATTATCCACACATTCTTCACTTTCTTCTCGATAACTTTTATCCAACTTTCTTTCAACAATGTCAACCATCCACATTCCCTTTTTACCCTTGTCATAATAAATCAATTCAAATAAATTCCCAAATAATTACAAATAATACAGCTCATCCACATGTTGAGAAATTTATTCAATTAAATTGACTTTTAACAATAAATCCACATTTTTAGGTAAAAAGAGAGAAAATATCATATCAACACATTTTTATTCCATTTTCCAAATAAACTTAGTTAATACAGGAATAAAATGTGGCAAAATAGATGTGAATAACTCTATTATTTTAGAGTTATCACATGGTAGCGCTCCTTGTGACCCGTGAGAGAGATGGGTAGATAGCTGTCCCATTTGTCTCTCCAAAGTTTACAGAGCAGCTTGTGTGTTCCTAACTGTTTGCTCGTTCTGCTTCTGCCTATTGTCATTCTACTGAATTCTCTCTGCATGAGCCTCCTGGACTTTCCTATTTGACTCTATCATTTCCTTGTTAGAGTCAGCAATGCTTTTCAGTATGTCTCGGAATTCTTGCATGGGGTCAACTGGAACGATGTAGTTCCTTGGTGTGGGCAGAGTGACTTGCTGATTCTGCGGATAAGGCAATTGCTGAGGTGCTCTTTTTTGGAAGTTGACATTCCCGGAATTGTTTCTCCACCTAAATCCTGGGTGGTTCTTCTAGGTGGGGTTGTAGGTATTTCCCATAGGGGCAGAGTTAACTACTTCCACTTGTTCTATATCCTCTGGAATAGTCAGTATTCCATTACCATAATAATCCCCACTGAAATGCGGTCCTTGGTAAAATTCGCAGACTTGATATACTGGTTGAATACTCTTTCCCTGTTGGAAGGCATTTAGTTGATTAGTAATACTGGTCTTGAATGCCTCGAATTGTTCATTGCTGGAGGCATTTGTCGCATTAACTGGTTGTTTCTTGGCTCAGCCGCTAGTGCGCCAGTTCTTGCCGTTCCTATAGAGTCTCTCCAGGGCATTTCTAGCATCTACTTCATTCAGTCCATTGAAACCGCACTGGGGGTTAAGTCCATCAAGAACTTGCTTGCCCATTTCTGTCATACCTCCATAGAATTGCTGGATTAGCAGTGCTTCAGTAAGTCCATGTTGTGGGCAGAGCTTGAGTAGTTCCTTGAATCTGTCCCAGGCTTCGATTACTGTCTCATCTGCAGCTTGAGTGAAGCTGGAAAGAGCATTTCGATATTCTCGGACTTTTGCTGCGGAATAGTATTCTTCCAGGAAGGTTTTGCTTAACTCATCCCAAGTTGTGATTAAGTTATTAGGTAACTGTGCCAGCCACCTCTTAGCTCTGTCCCTAAGTGAGTAGGGGAAGAGGTTCAACTTGGTTACTTCCGCAGTGTGATCTCCCTTGAGACGTTCACAGAGAGTGGAGAATTCGGACAAGTGCTCGAGAGGATTTTCGGCTGCAGTTCCTCCAAACTGGACCCGGTTTATTATCAGCTGGAGCACATTCAGTTTGAGATCATTACGAGGGTTTCTAGGGATTCTAATGGTGGATGCCACTTGAACAATTTGTGGCTGGATGTAAGATTCGAGGGGAGGTCTTTCGGCAACTATCTATGTTCTTCGTCTGTTAGCTGTACGGATGAGACGTTCGGGATTTTCAACTAGGGTTTCAAGATTAGCTTTTGAGGTTCGAGTCATACAACTACAGAGAGAAATACGTTAAGTCTGAGCAGAAAGGTTACTGGAGTAAAATAGATTGAAAGACGAAAGAATCTGGGAAAAATAAAACAAATAAATAATCAAAGGAGTGAAACAAGGAAGAAATAAAATTAAGAACAAGAAAATATTTTTAGGGTTTTTTTTCTTCGAAACCAATTTAAATTTCCTTAATAAAGTTTTAGAATAATTTTTTAAAATTTGATTATCCTAAATGTCTTAATTTTAGATAATTTTTAAAATTAATTAGTTATGATAACCCTATATTTTAGGAAACTGATTGTCTAACTAGAATAAAGTGAGTGTTATGTCTAAGGTATAGATTACTACCGCTACCTATCATAAGCCTCTAGAATTTTGATGAGGAATCCTAAAATATTATGATATTTCCCCGGCAACGGCGCCAAAAATATGATGCGTTCCGATTGATATGCTAAAAATTAGCTTTATTTACCCTATATCGATTATGAATAATTAAGGACTGAGACATACTAATTGTTACATTTAGTATCTATGTTGTCACTTAATCAATCAGAACCTAAGGCAGAGTACCTATCGTGTAGCTAGTCTATTGGAAAGTATCTACGATTTTAATTAAAGAATTTATCGTACTCCTAGGGAAGTGGTAACGGCTTAGTAGCAACTATCCTTTTACCCTAACTCTCATTTTATTACCTAGTTATGCAATCGTTCATCAATTCTTTGATGAGAGGGTGATCCTTTCGACACAAGACTCAAGTTCATTAAGCATGCAAGAGTATTTTACAGACAAGTGATCTGATGTATGTTATATTATTTCTACATGCTGACTGACCTATCTTCGAGTATTTTAGATATATCTTGGACTAGATTGCAATTATGTACTGATTCTACTTGTGTACCACATCTGAGTTATCTGATAAACTACCCCTACTCACAGTTTGAGCTAAAAGCATCCATGAAAGTCATGTGTCACTCAAGAGATCATGCCGATCGCCCTAACACCGGCATAAACACACGAACTCAACCTCATTAGACTACTCTAACAAACATGGTGATCTATAGGTTATTTTATCTAATATGACAGACCTTAATGCTTCCATCCTGATACGTGAAAATCGTATCACCTTTTTAGCATGTTTTTATGTATGAATTTGGGTGAAATTAAGGGTAATTTGATCTTGATTGTTCATTATTCACTTAATTTCACAGTTTTTATGATTTTGGAAGTGTCAGGTGAAAAGTAGACGAAAACAGCAAATTTTGGGGCAAAAACGCAATTTTTGGAAATGTTGACTCGGTCAAAGGGTCGGGACGGGCGTCCCGACCAAGTCAAGGCACCTGGACGGGCGTCCAGGACCCGGGACGGGCGTCCCGACCTGGTCAACAAACCAGGACGGGCGTCCCAATCCGGGACGGGCGTCCCGAGCCGCCAGAAGCTGTCCCACATCGAATTTTTCAGAGATTTTCACTCCGGGAAGCTGCTATAAATACCCCAGGCCCCCAGCAGTTGAATTCATTCCTCTCCACTCGATCTTAGTCATTTAGTGGTGTCCAGTGTATAATTCTCTAGTACACAACTCACTCAGAGACTCGGATCTCAGTTTTCTTTCTTGTTAGTGTTTTGTTTTAGTTTCTGAGAAATAGTCTCAGATCCTAGGTTTCTATAGATAGGTTCGTTTCTGGTATTCATAGAATACCCGGGATTTCGTTAGGAGATCCTAAGAGGGCTCTAGGCGTTCGAAGAGTCAGTCCACAGGGCTGGGCTTAAGCTGGGTATTAAGGTAAAGCCCAGTTACTAGGCTGAGGAAGCGTCCTCCGACGGTTCTGGTGAGCAGAGTCGGGTCAAGCAATACGGCATATACAGCAGTACGGTCCATCGGCGAGACTTCGTGAAGGGTGAATTCTTTATGGCATCGGTCCCCCTGTCCCTCTCTTATATGTTGTTATTGTGTTTGTCCAAATAACTGTTTGAATACCAGATTATGTTTTTATGAATATTTGTTATTTATGTTGAAGTATTATGTTTTTCTAGAAATGGCCACCTGCTTAAATATCCATTATGTCTGCATGTTTATTGCCGTTCTTTTAAACTGAAATTAGGGTTATAGACAATTCCTAACCACGGTCTATTCATAACCTGTTTAGTTTAACAGACATCAATTAGTATTGGTGTCTGCCATACTAGATAAAATAATCTGCGGAACACCCCGTTGGTTGAAAGTAGTCTAGGTAGGTTGAGTAGAGTTTTATGCCGGCGGTTATGCGACGAGCAGTATGATCCCCAAAGTGACATAGGGCGGTCATTGCTGACTTTAGTCCGAGCCGTGAGTAGGGCCGTTACCCTTAACGATGGGGCGGTAGCGTAGAAACTCAGATGTGGTAGCCTTTAGACACAGAATATAATTGCAATCCAGGCCAAGACATGTCTAAAACACTCGAATATAGGTCAATCAACGTATAGTAATAGTATAACATAAAATCAGGATCTAATCTTTAAAACACTTTCAGGTTTAGCTAGACTTAAACCCAGTGGAGAATGAATCACCCTCTCATCAAAATTATTGATGAAGATTGCATAACTGGATTATAAGATAAGAGTTAGGAAGAAAGGCTAGTTACTACTAAGCCGTTGCCACTTCCCTGGGAGTACGATATTTATTTAATAAAATCGTAGATACTTTCCAACAGACTAGCTACACGATAGGTACTCTGCCTTAGGTTCTGGCTGATTAAGTGACACCATAGAGACTAAATGTGACAATTAGTCAATCACAGTCCTTAATTATTCATAATCAACATAGGGTAAAATAACACCTATTTAGCACATCGGTCGGAAACCGCATCAGATTTTTGGCGTCGTTGCCGGGGAAATATCATAATGAATTTAGGATTATTGGCCACAATTCTAGAAACTTATGATAGGTAGCGGTAGTAACCTAGACTTTTGACTTACACTTATCTTATACTAGTTAGACAATCACTTTCCTAAATATAGGATTATCATAACTAATTAATTTTAGATAATATCTGGAATTAAGACACTTAGGATAATCAAATTTAGAAAGTTATTCTAAAACCATATTAAGGAAATTTACCTGCTTTCTAAATAAAAATCAAAATCCATAAAAATATTTTTCTTGCTTTCCTGTTTCACTTTCCTACTTTTGTTATTTGTTATTTCTAACCAGACTTTGCACTCAGAAATGAAGGGAACAAGAGCCCAGGATATTCTGGACGAAGTAGAACATAACACTTCCCCAGAAATCCAAACAATTCCTTCTTCTCCCGAATACACTCCTGCTTCTCCCGAATATACTCCTAAATCTCCCGAGTACACCCCGAAATCTCCTGAATATACTCCTGCATCCCCCGCACCTAACGACCAACCACCTTCATCAGAGGATAGCACTGACAGTTCTCAATCAGCCTTGGTAGATGCCCTGGTAGATGCTATATCTCACAGGATAAGCGCTATGACTCAGACAATACCGGGCGGACTAAGACGATCATATCAGGCTGTTCTAACCTTAAGTTCTGAAGTAACCCAACTCAGAACCACAATAGAACGCCAAAATGTGCAATTACTCCGAGAGATGATGGAAATCTTGAAGGAACAAAGGAACCAGCAGGAGGAAATGCGCAACATACAAGCAGAACTGCAAGAGATGCGAAACATTCAGACCGAACTACAGGAGATCAGAGATAGGATTCGTTAAAAAGGGAAGATTCTTTTACTTTCAACAAATAATTCGTTTGAACTGAAACTTGAATAATTGACCCTTATTTTTCTATTTTTTTCAAACATTTTTAAAGGGTCCTTTATATTCAACAATTTTCTTCAGACATTTTATTTCGAATTTCTATGAAAAACAAGAGTTTTGAAAATACAGTTTATTTTCCACTAATTACACTGCACAAACTCAGTTTTTTTTTTCTGAAATTCTTGCTGAATTTAAGTTAGGATAAAATTAGGGTAGTCACAATTTTCGAAAAGAGACTGAGGAATTTTTGCATAGAGTTTTTAACAACTTCTGAATTTCATTGGATAAACATGAAGCCTTGTTAAGAATTATGATTAATTTTTGTATCTTGAGATTTTCAGGGAATTATGAAAAAAAAATTATTTTTTTTCCTCCCCGGAATTGGCACGCGTCCCGATGCAACCCGGGACGGGCGTCCCGGTTCTGGACGGGTGTCCAGCGGGACGGGAGTCCTTCCTCCGGGACGGGCGTCCCGAAGGCCGCCCCTTCTATAAAAATTCAATTTTTTTCATTTTCTCTCAAATCTACAACAAAAAATTCATCTCTCTAAAAACATTTCTCTCTAACCTCTCTCTACAAATTTTTGGCAAACTCCTCAAAGTTTAAAAATTCGAATTTCCCTCCAAAATTTGAATTTTAAACTTCACTCTAAAATTCGAATTTCCCTCCAAAATTTGATTTTCCCGCCAAAAATTCAAAATCCGTCCCTAACCTAATTTCATCCTTCTGAATTCAAATTCACCTCCAGAATTTGAGTTTAAAGCTTTCTTTCCCACCTACACTCTCTCATACGTTTTAAATGGCTCCCAAACGTGCTCGTACCACATCTACCATGACAGTTACCTCAGTGACACATCCTTTCATGTTGTTTCCCTCCAGCACAGCATACCAAGAGAGATGCACTGGGTACATCGGGCGTACGATACTAACGGGCAGAACGCTGGATTGGGCAGCAGTACAGACACTGGGAGTAGAGCCGGAAGTCAGACGCATACTCGACGTGCCACCCTACAGTCGAGTATTCATCGTCACCGAGCCCACATACCTGGAGCTGGTATGTGAGTTCTATGCGTCTTTTACCTGCCACCAGGAGCAGATCACATTCCGTTTAGGCGGAATAGATCGATCGATGAGCATGGCCGAGTTCGGCATCGCCCTAGGCATCTGGCAGAGAGATGAGCTGGATACGCCCGCATACACCATGGCAGTTCGAGACTTCACGTCTGCAGACGTCTCCACTGCTTGGGCTTAGATCTGCATGACGGGTGTCCCATACCAGCATGGCTTAGCAAAAGCCACAGGTATTTATCCTACTCTTCGTTACTTTGCATGCTATCATTACACACACATTGTCAGGACGACTGACAGCGCCTGAAACTGTCACCCGGATGGAGACGTTCCTTCTAGCCAACATGCACATGGGATCTACAGTAGAGATGGCTAGACTCATAGCGGTCGTCATGCGAGGATTCGCTACAGACACTAGGAAATAGTGTCTAGGACTCGGACCATACATCACCAGGCTAGCGGCGCTACCTAGAGTTGGACATAGAGGGCTCGGAGCTTACTCTGGTCGCCCCAACCACCATTCCCACAGACGTTACCATTCTACGGAACATGGGAATGGTTGTACGGGATGCGAATGGCCGCGACACCATCCACACGGAGCAGACAGGGCAGGCATCGGCATCGGAAGCATTTCCAGCGCATATCCCTCCATCCGAGACGTTCGTGCCACGTACTGCCTTCGAACGACACATGTCGCATGGATTGGCAGAACTATCGGCCCGATACAGTCGAGATATGGACAGGATTGATAGACGGCTGACAATGATGGAGGACAGGATTGACAGACGGTTGGCGATGATAGCTGATAGGATCGCCATGAATACCAGCAGGATTGAGGAGATACATCAGCAGACTTCCCGAGTAGCGGAAAACTTTGAGTTTGACTTAGCAGACTTAGGTCCACTGGACAACGATCCGCCGGGTTCTTAGTCTCTCTCTCCTTCTTTCCTTTTCTTTCCTTTCTTTTGTTTTTGTTTTTCTTGTTCTATGTGTATAAACATGTCTGGGCTGTATGACGTATGAATCTATGTACAAATTTGATTTATATGACATACAGAATTGTTTGCATTATTTTATGTCTTACTTACCCATACGGAATCCTTTATTTTATTTTATTTTTTTTGTTTTACTTCTTATTTTCAAATAAGTGTGGGGTAAGAATCTTTTCTGTTTTATTTCCTATTTTCAAATAAGTGTGGGGTAATTAGATATGCATGAACACTGAGGACAGTGCCAGACTTAAGTGTGGGGTAGCAGTGCACGGTGCACTGTAGCAGAGTGAAAAAGTTTTCGCATGATTTTGCTTGTTTTCACGTACTTTCACACCCTTCCAAAAAAAAGTTTCAAAATTTTTCCATCTTTCAGACGTCTAAATGCAGTATGCTTGGTTAAACAATTGCTTATGTCTATGATATGTAGGTAGTATGTTATGGTTAGTAGGAGATAATTGATAGCTATCTTGGACTAATTGATTAGGAATAGGGAATTCCTGATAACTGAGCACAACTTTGTCTGGATTAGAGACCTCAACCAATTACCTGTTCGAGACTTAACTAGATAAAATTAGACCAGTTGTGGATATATTGGCAGTTAGGATGACTAGATGAGACTCTGAGCTAGAAGTGAAAAGAAATTAAAAGAAGTTAATCAAATAAGGGTAGTTTGCCAGCGGCCTTCGCTACTCGAGCACCACTCCTTCGGGAAATTTAAAGCCTGATGCCCTAAGGTCGTGTAGATCTGGGAGTCATCGGAGTGGGACTCGCTACATGGGCAGTTGAAGTTGACGTGTTCTAAGCAGACTCAAAATACCCTGAATCTATAAAGAAAATAACTAAATGCTAAAACATTAAGAATCTGATCACCAAAGCTCAGAACTCAAAAAGTTGTCTGTTGTTAATATGTCTAGCGATAGGTCGAAGTGTTATCTGGTAGTAGTTAAGACAAGAGTACATTGTGTTGACTATCTGGTCTGGACTAGTACACACACTACACATCAGGAAGACCCTGTGACTAAGAAAAAGGTCCAAACTAGTTGTTGATTTATTTTCTGCCTGATCATAACAAGCTACTAGAGACATTTGAGACCTTGTCATAGCAACCTAACCAGACAGACCTGTATTAAGACTGGTCTGAAGAATTTTTGGAATAAAAACATGACTAGGAATTTAAGTAACTTCAGGTAGACTTTGCTTGAGGACAAGCAAAAAGCTAAGTGTGGGGTTATCAAAAATCTGATGCGGTTTCCGACCGATGTGCTAAATAGGTGTTATTTTACCCTATGTTGATTATGAATAATTAAGGACTGTGATTGACTAATTGTCACATTTAGTCTCTATGGTGTCACTTAATCAGCCAGAACCTAAGGCAGAGTACCTATCGTGTAGCTAGTTTGTTGGAAAGTATCTACGATTTTATTAAATAAATATCGTACTCCCAGGGAAGTGGCAACGACTTAGTAGTAACTAGCCTTTCTTCCTAACTCTTATCTTATAATCCAGTTATGCAATCTTCATCAATAATTTTGATGAGAGGGTGATTCATTCTCCACTGGGTTTAAGTCTAGCTAAACCTGAAAGTGTTTTAAAGATTAGATCCTGATTTTATGTTATACTGTTACTATACGTTGATTGACCTATATTCGAGTGTTTTAGACATGACTTGGCCTGGATTGCAATTATGTTCTGTGTCTAAAGGCTACCACATCTGAGTTTCTACGCTACCGCCCCATCGTTAAGGGTAACGACCCTACTCACGGCTCGGACTAAAGTCAGCAATGACCGCCCTATGTCACTTTGGGGATCATACTGCTCGTCGCATAACCGCCGGCATAAAACTCTACTCAGCCTACCTAGACTACTTTCAACCAACGGGGTGTTCCGCAGATTATTTTATCTAATATGGCAGACACCAATACTAATTGATGTTTGTTAAACTAAACAGGTTATGAATAGACCGTGGTTAGGAATTGTCTATAACCCTAATTTCAGTTTAAAAGAACGGCAATAAACATGCAGACATAATGGATATTTAAGCAGGTGGCCATTTCTAGAAAAACATAATACTTCAACATAAATAACAAATATTCATAAAAACATAATCTGGTATTCAAACAGTTATTTGGACAAACACAATAACAACATATAAGAGAGGGACAGGGGGACCGATGCCATAAAGAATTCACCCTTCACGAAGTCTCGCCGATGGAGCGTACTACTGTATATGCCGTATTGCTTGACCCGACTCTGCTCGCCAGAACCATCGGAGGACGCTTCCTCAGCCTAGTAACTGGGCTTTACCTTAATACCCAGCTTAAGCCCAGTCCTGTGGACTGACTCTTCGAACGCCTAGAGCCCTCTTAGGATCTCCTAACGAAATCCTGGGTATTCTATGAATACCAGAAACGAACCTATCTATAGAAACCTAGGATCTGAGACTATTTCTCAGAAACTAAAACAAAACACTAACAAGAAAGAAAACTGAGATCCGAGTCTCTAAGTGAGTTGTGTACTAGAGAATTGTACACTGGACACCACTAAATGACTCAGATCGAGTGGAGAGGAATGAATTCAACTGCTGGAGGCCTGGGGTATTTATAGCAGCTTCCCGGAGTGAAAATTTCTGAAAAATTCGATGTGGGACAGCTTCTGGCAGCTCGGGACGCCCGTCCTGGTCTGTTGACCAGGTCGGGACGCCCGTCCCGACCCTTTGACCGAGTCAACATTTCTAAAAATTGCGTTTTTGCCCCAAAATTTGATGTTTTCGTCTACTTTTCACCTGACACTTCCAAAATCATAAAAACTGTGAAATTAAGTGAATAATGAACAATCAAGATCAAATTACCCTTAATTTCACCCAAATTCATACATAAAAACATGCTAAAAAGGTGATACGATTTTCACGTATCACATCCTCACACAAAGCCCTAAATTAAGGCTTGTTAAACTAGACAGGTTATGATTATACCATGGTTAGGAATTGTATATAACCATTCATCTAATTTAAAAGAGCAAGTAGACATGTAGTCATAATGATTAATTAAGCTGGTGACCTTTCCGGAAAAATGTAAATAACTTAGCATGCAAAACATATATTCTTATCATCATAATTTAGTATTCAAATAGATCTTTAGACAAACACAATACAGAATATACAAAGAGGATCTAGGGAACCACCACCATAAAGTATTCACCCTTTATCAGGTCCGCCGATGGAGCGACTACTTGTATATCCTGGACTGCTTGACCCGACTCTACTTGACAGAACCTTCGGAGAACGCCCCCTTAGCCTAGCAGCTATTGCTTTACCTTACGCCCCGGGCTTAAGCAAAGCCCTGTTGACTAGCTCTTAGCTCACCTATTGCCCTCTTAGGATCTCCTAACGAAATTTCGGGTATTCTATGAATACCAAAAATGAACCCTATCTAGTCGTATTCTAAGATTCAGAGATAGGCTCTTAGAAAGCAAAGAACACGAGAAACTCTCGTATACTAAACAACTTGAATGAAACACCTGAGATCACTAAATGACTTGTATACTATAGGAAAATGTATACTTGAAGTCACTGAATGATTCAAATAAAGTGGAGAGGGATGATTTCAACTGAGGAAGGCCTGAGGTATTTATAGAAGGTAAGCTGAGTAATTGTTTATGCAGAAATTGATGTGGGATTCTAACTGAGAAAGGCCTGAGGTATTTTCAACTGGTATATGTGACTTTCTTTAGGTCGGTTGATATGCACAAATCATATCACTTTTTTAGCATGTTTTTAGGCACAATTTAGGGCGAAATTGGTATTAAATCATTCTAAATTGACTGTTATTAACACAATTTCACAATTTTTGTGATTTTGGAAGTGTCAGGTGAAATATGCAAGAAAATGGCAAAGTTCGGGGCAAAAACGTGATTTTCGGATGTTCGGAAATTAGGACGGGCATCCAGGACTCGGGACGGCTGTCCTGACCTAGTCAACAGGCCGGGACGGGCGTCCCGAGCCCTTGTTCAGACTCCCACATCGATTTTTGAAGAGAAATTCACTCAGTTTCCCTGCTATAAATACCCCAGGCCTTCCACAGTTGAAATCATCCCTCTCCACTTGATCTGAGTCATTCAGTGACTTCAAGTATACATTTTTCTATAGTATACAAGTCACTCAATCATTTCAGGTGTTTTTCGTTTAAGTAGATTTCTAGTTTTCGAGAGTGTCTCGTGTTCTTCGTTTCTGGGAGTCTGTCTCAGATCTTAGAATACGACTAGATAGGTTCGTTTTTATTATTCATAGAATACCCAGGATTTCGTTAGGAGATCCTAAGAGAGCACTAGGCGTTCGAAGAGGTAGTCAACAAGGCTTTGCTTAAGCCCGGAGAGTCGGGTCAAGCAGTCCATGATATACAAGCAGTTACTCCATCAGCGGACCTAATAAAGGGTAAATACTTTATGGCGGTGGTCCCCTTGTCCCTCTCTTTATATGTCTGTACTGTGTTTGTCCCAAAACCCATTTTGAATATTAAACTATGATATTATGAATATGTGTGATGCATGTTGAAATTATTTACATTTTAACGGAAAGGTCACCAGCTTAACTATCATTATGACTGCATGTCTATTTGCTCTTTCAAACTAGATGAACGGTTATAGACAACTCCTAACCACGGTCTAATCATAACCTGTCTAGCTCTAATCATAACCCGGGAAGCTTCCCTCTATTTTTGAATTTTTGGCTTTTCGTTTTCTTCTTTTAAATAGAGGAGACGAGTTCCATTCGAGATTTTTAGCATTCTTCAAACTCTCGTGCATTCCTTCTTCTCCTTTTCAATCTCTTCTTACTCCTAGATTAACCTGCCTTTCACTTTTATCCTTTACGATTAATTGAGGACTTCTTCATTTCCATCCCCTACAACTAGTAAGGAAGTGATTTGTGCTTGTTGTTTTTTTCCTTTTATGTTTTTGTTTCTGGCATGGTTTGGGTGATGAACAAGGAGGGTGCCTGTTCATCTTCCCTGGGGTTTTTTGTGTTTTTTTTGGGTTTATGTTGAGTTTACTCTGGGTTTTTGCTTAAATATGCAAAAACCCGTAGTTAGTAGTGTATTATGGAGTGTTTTTAGGGTAGGACTTTTGAAGGAGTGTCATTTTAGGGGAAGAACTGGTTGAAGGCGAAGTGGGGAAACTTAGGTTGGATTTTAGAACTAATAGTCAATCTATTCTCGTTGTAGATATGTCGATTTTAGAGAACAACGAAGTCAATACCCCCATAGTCGAAGTTGAGTCTAGCTCCTCAGCGTCTACTTTGGTGGATAGGCTGGCTGATGAGGTACCCCAGGCCCAGAGTGATGAGAGTTCGAGCACTTCGAGCCATGAGAGCACGAGTGCTGAGATTGAACGAACCCAACCAATCAATTTTGACTTTGGCGAGGGACAAGATTTGCCCACCAAGCTAGACACTGATGATGGGATCATCAGAGTGCTGAGTCTCCGAGCTTTGACAGGTAGCACTTTTGATGTCCTGCCTATGATGCGTTTCCGACTGATATGCTAAATAGGTGTTATTTTACCCTATGTTGATTATGAGTAATTAAGGACTGAGATTGACTAATTGTCACATTTAGTCTCTATGGGGTCACTTAATCAGCCAGAACCTAAGGCAGAGTACCTATCGTGTAGCTAGTCTGTTGGAAAGTATCTACGATTTTATTAAGTTAAATATCGTACTCCCAGGGAAGTGGTAATGGCTTAGTAGTAACTAGTCTTTTATCCTAACTCTTATCTTATGATCCAGTTATGCAATCTTCATCAATAACTTTGATGAGAGGGTGATCCATTCTCCACTAGGTTTAAGCCTAATTAAGCCTAAAAGTGTTTTATAGATAATGTCGTGATTCTATGTTATACTGTTCCTACATGTTGATTGACCTATCTTCGAGTATTTTAGATGCATCTTAGCCTGGATTGCAACTATGTTCTGAGTCTAAAGGTGTACCACATCTGAGTAATCTGATAAACCACCCCATCGCCAAGGTAAACGGCCCTACTCACGGTTACTACTAAAGACAACTATGAAAGCCCTATGTCACTTCGGGGACCATGCCGCTTGCCCATAACCGCCGGCATAAAAGTTCTACTCAACCTAGTTAGACTACTCTAACAAACAGGGTGTTCCGCAAGTTATTTAATCTAATATGGCAGACATCAATACTAATTGATGCCTGTTAAACTAAACAGGTTATGAATAGACCGTGGTTAGGAATTATCTATAACCCTACATTTAGTTTAAAAGAAACTACATTAGACATGCAAACATAATGAATATTTAAGCAGGTGGCCATTTCCGGAAAATCATAAGCACTTCAACATATAAAACAAATATTCATAGGAATCACAATCCAGTATTCATAATTGATATTTGGACAAACACAATAACAACATATAAAAGAGGGACAGAGGGACTGATGTCATAAAGAAATCACCCTTTACTTAGTCTCGCCGATGGAGCGTACTGCTGTATATGTCGTATTGCTTGACCCGACTCTGCTCGACAGAACCTTCGAAGGACGCTTCCTCAGCCTAGTAGTTGGACTTTACCTTAATACCCAACTGAAGCCCAGCCCTGTGGACTGACTCATCGAACGCCTCGAGCCCTCTTAGGATCTCCTAACGAAATCCCGGGTATTCTATGAATACCAGAAACGAACCTATCTATCGAAGCCTAAGATCTGAGACTTTCTCAGAATCTAAGAAAACGAAACACTAATTAGAAAGAAAGAAAACTTATACTAAGCCCGAGTCTCTCAGTGACTTATGTACTCGAGAAAAGTGTACACTTGAAGTCACTAAATGACTCAGATCAAGTGGAGATGGATGATTTCAACTCTTGGATGCCTGGGGTATTTATAGCAGCTTTCTGGAGTGAAAATCTCCAAACATTTCGATGTGGGACAACTTCTGGTGCTTCGGGACGCCCGTCCTAGATTGGGACGGCCGTCCTGGTGCTTTGACTAGGTCGGGACGCCCGTCCCGAATTCGGGACGCCCACCCCGAAATCAGCATTTCCAAAAATTGCATTTTTTTCCCAAAATTTGCTGTTTTCGTCTACTTTTCACTTGACACTTCCAAAATCACAAAAACTGTGAAATTGAGTTAATAACAATCAATTAAGACTGATTTCCTATCTATTTCACCCTAAATCATGCCTAAAAACATGCTAAAAATGTGATATGATTTCTGCATATCAGATAACCCCACACTTAGCTTTTTGCTTGTCCTCAAGCAAAGTCTACCTGAAGTTAGTGATTTTAAATCATAGGTGCAGTCACTTAAATTCCTAGTCATGTTTTTATTCCAAAAATTATTCAGACACTTCTTAACACAGGTCTGACTAGTTAGGTTGCTATGACAAGGTCTCAAATGTCTCTAGCAGATTGTCATAATCAAGCAGGAAACAACTTAACAACTAGGTTGAACTTTTTCTCAGTCACAAGGTCTTCCTGATGTGTAGTGTGTGTACTAGTCTAGACCAGGTAGTCAACATAATAAACTCTCATCTTAACTACTACCAGATAATATTTCGACCCGTCGCTAGACATACTGACAACAGACAACTTTCTGAGTTCTGAGCCTTGGTGATCAGATTTTAATTATTTAGCACTTATTGATTTTTTTTCTTTTATAGATTCAGGGTATTTTGAGTCTGCTTAGAACACGTCAACTTCAACTACCCATGTAGCGAGTCCGACTCCGATGACTCCCAGACCTACACGACCTTAGGGCATCAGGCTTTAAGTTCCCCGAAGGAGTGGTGCTCGAGTAGGGAAGGCCGCTGGCAGACTACCCTTATTTAATTTACTCTCTTTTGTTTCTTTTCAATTTTAGCTCAGAGTCTCATCTAGTCACTCTAATTGTCAATACATCCACAACTAGTCTAATTTTATCTAGTTAAGTCTTGAAAAGGTAATTGGTTGAGGTCTCTAATCCAGACTAAGTAGTGCTCAGTTATCAGGAATTCCCTATTCCTGATCAATAAGTTCAAAATAGTCATCACATTATTTCCTACTAACCATAACATTCTACCTACATATCATAGACATAAGCAATTGTTTAACCAATCATACTGCATTTAGAAGAATGGAAAATTTTGAAAATTTTTGGAAGGTGTGAAAATATGGGGAAAACAAGCAAAATCATGCAAAAATTTTCAAACTACTACAGTGCACCGTGCACTGCTACCCCACACTTAAGTCTGACACTGTCCTCAGTGTTCATGCATTTCTAAACTACCCCACACTTATTTGAAACAAGAAGAGATGAAAACAAAACAAAGAACTCTTACCCCACACTTATTCGACTAACTAAGGGTAAGAGATAAAATAAAGCAACAAAACAAGAAGGATAATGGAAATAACAAAACAGAACACAAAACAAAGAAAATAAAAGTAAAGGAATATGAGGATTAGAAAAACTCCCTTCATGTCGCGAGCAGAAGGGTCTTCTTTGATCCGTCAATTGGCTCTTCACCTTAGCCATGTGCTATTGCTGAGGTGTTCTTGACTCTGCAAGCTCTAGATATTGGAATGGATGACGTCAGCTCCGATCCTTCAATGTCGAGCTCCAGGTAGTGGCCTATCCATTTGATGAATGACTCGAGCCCCAAGGACTGATTCCTCGAATCATTTGCAAAGTTTCTCGTAATCGTAGCAACTTACCCAAACCAAACGTGTCTAGGAATGAGACTTCTTTGGATTTGTGTGCCTACCTGCCAATGTCAGTGAAGGTATTGCATGCAAGTTCCGAATGGCAGAAAAGATACCTGAAGCTTTGGCGAAGCCGTGGTGGTAGGAGGCTCCAGTGGTGTAGATCTGGGCCCAAGTATTTGAGACTTCCTCGGGGAAGTTTCTCACAGCTGATTGGTATGCAGGGGATGCAAGCTCCTCCATTGCTATGCTCTTGATACAACACCAAGTTCCTCTATATCTCTTGACCCTTCGATACCATTTGGTAGATCACTTGCTTGCACTGGTCTGGTTTTAATTGTTGCCAGTATCTCATCTGTTGAATCTGCGGGTAGGGGTTTTGCTGTGGTGGTATCTTCTGAAAGTTTCCAGCTTCCGAAGTATTCCTCAGCTAAATCCCGTATGATTCCTCTAGTTGGGATCGTATGCATTTCCCACTGGAGTAGCATTCTGCAGTAACCTACTCCTACCTCTTTTGGAATAGTTCGTATTTCATTCCCATAGCAATCCCTGCTAAAGTGTGGTACTTGGTAGACTTCACAGATTTGATACACAGACTGAACATTTCTTCCTAAGACTCTGAATCTGGAAAACAACTTCTCATAGAATCTGCACTTGACTTTAACATCATTAGTAGGTAATGCCTGTGGTTCAGGCCATTTTGAAAAGTGTTCCACGACCACTATGATGTAATTATTTTCACAGGAAACCTATTGTTTTTAGACAAGACTAGATAAGATCAGAATTTATCATACATGAACTTTCTTATCATGTTTCTGTCCTAAAACAATTCTTACTACATCATTACATCACATATTAATTCAAAAAGCAGATTCCAATCAAGTGATGTCATAATGGGTGCAGTAATTCCTTTTGGTTTAAAAGATCTCAAGCAATTATCAGCAAAACAAAAGGAACCTCCTTTTTTCAATAGAACATTCAAAAGTCTAGCTATTAAGGAAAAATTATTTCATAACTCGTCCTAATAAAGCCGACATGACTCTAAGAAAATTCTAAAATGGAGTTTCTTCCCGATAAAAATCTAAGCCAAACATTTTACAACTCAGAAGAAAATATATTTTATCCTCATTTCCATTTTTATTTCTTCGAAATAATAGAAAAACACGAAAAAGAGCAACTAAGAAAACAACTAAGAAAGAACAAGAGATAGGGAAAAGAACAACTTACCATTGAGCAAGAAAAATACATTTTTTTTTCGGGTTTTAAATTTTTAAATATTTTTTTTTTCGAAAGCAGTTAAATTTCCTCAATATGGTTTTAGAATGATTTTCTAAAATTTGATTTTCCTAAATGTCTTAATTTCAGATAATATCTAAAATTAGTTAGTTATGATAACCCTATATTTCGGAAAGTGATTGTCTAACTTGCATAAGATAAGTGTAGGTCTAAGGTCTAGGTTACTACCGTTACCTATCATAAGTCTCTAGAATTTTGATCAGGAATCCTAAATTCATTATGATATTTCCCCGGCAACGGCGCCAAAAATTTGATGCGTTTCCGACTGATATGCTAAATAGGTGTTATTTTACCCTATGTTGATTATGAGTAATTAAGGACTGAGATTTACTAATTGTCACATTTAGTCTCTATGGGGTCACTTAATCAGCCAGAACCTAAGGCAGAGTACCTATCGTGTTGCTAGTCTGTTGGAAAGTATCTACGATTTTATTAAGTAAAATATCGTACTCACAGGGAAGTGGTAACGACTTAGTAGTAACTAGCCTTTTATCCTAACTCTTATCTTATGATCCAGTTATGCAATCTTCATCAATAACTTTGATGAGAGGGTGATCCATTCTCCACTAGGTTTAAGCCTAATTAAGCCTAAAAGTGTTTTATACATAACGTCCTGATTCTATGTTATACTGTTCCTACATGTTGATTGACCTATCTTCGAGTATTTTAGATGCATCTTAGCCTAGATTGCAACTATGTTCTGAGTCTAAAGGTGTACCACATCTGAGTAATCTGATAAACCGCCCCATCGCCAAGGTAAACGGCCCTACTCACGGTTACTACTAAAGACACCTATGAAAGCCCTATGTCACTTCGGGGATCATGCCGCTTGCCCATAACTGCCGACATAAACGCTCTACTCAGCCTACTTAGACTACTCTAACAAATAGGGTGTTCCACAGGTTATTTTATCTAATATGGCAGACATCAATACTAATTGATGCCTGTTAAACTAAACAGGTTGTGAATAGACTGTGGTTAGGAATTGTCTATAACCCTACATTTAGTTTAAAAGAAACTACATTAGACATGCAGACATAATGGATATTTAAGCAGGTGGCCATTTCTGGAAAATCATAAGCACTTCAACATATAAAACAAATATTCATAGGAATCATAATCCAGTATTCATAATTGATATTTGGACAAACACAATAACAACATATAAGAGAGGGACAGGGGGACTGATGCCATAAAGAAATCACCCTTTACTTAGTCTCGCCGATGGAGCGTACTGATGTATATGTCGTACTGCTTGACCCGACTCTGCTCGACAGAACCTTCGGAGGACGCTTCCTCAGCCTAGTAGCTGAACTTTACCTTAATACCCAGCTTAAGCCCAGCCTTGTGGACTGACTCTTCGAACACCTCGAGCCCTCTTAGGATCTCCTAACGAAATCCCGGGTATTCTATGAATACCAGAAATGAACCTATCTATCGAAGCCTAAGATCTGAGACTATTTCTCAGAATCTAAGAAAACGAAACACTAACTAGAAAGAAAGAAAACTTATACTAAACCCGAGTCTCTCAGTGACTTATGTACTCGAGAAAAGTGTACACTTGAAGTCACTAAATGACTTAGATCAAGTGGAGAGGGATGATTTCAACTCTTGGAGGCCTGGGGTATTTATAGCAGCTTTCTGGAGTGAAAATCTCCAAACATTTCGATGTGGGACAACTTCTGGTGCTTCGGGACGCCCGTCCTAGATTGGGACGGCCGTCCTAGTGCTTTGACTAGGTAGGGACGCCCGTCCCGAATTCGGGACGCCCACCCCGAAATCAGCATTTCCAAAAATTACATTTTTGCCCCATAATTTGCTGTTTTCGTCTACTTTTCACCTGACACTTCCAAAATCACAAAACCTATGAAATTGAGTTAATAACAATCAATTAAGACTGATTTCCTATCAATTTCACCCTAAATCATGCCTAAAAACATGCTAAAAATGTGATATGATTTATGCATATCAACCTACTCCTGTAGCAGCCCCTTTTAACCCAACGTCCCTAGAACCAACAGTGCCAGGGTGACAGGCACCAGCTGGACCACTAGGGACCCGACTAACCCCAGCACCCTCCATGGGGAAGGTGTTGACTCCAATTCTTCTGAGGAGCTCTCGAGGACCAAAAATCGGTTGTCGGGTGACTTCGTTCTTAAAACCAACACCATTAGTTTAGAGTTCCCAACCTTGGCCCTAGAAGTTGACCAAAGTAGGTTTAGGATGTTTATTCTGAAGTCATGCGAGGCCATGTCTGATTTCTATGTCCACGTCTTGTTTGACCATTTCCTTGTTGGACTCAGTATACCCTTCAATCCCGCCATTTGCGACTTCCTGAACATTGTTAGGTGCCAACCCGCCCATGTCCATCCTAACGGAGTTTGGTACTTCGTAGCCCTAACCATTTTATGTAGGAGAATAGGGGTAGAAATCTCTGAGCTCATTCTTAGGACATTCTTCACCATCCTTCGTATGAATAACCTAACTCTTTCACTTCGACCCCCGCCTAGCGTAGTCACCCTTTTTGAACCTCCCCCAAACAAGCTTTGTCAATGGAGAGAGCGTTGGGTCTATGTGGAGTGCAAGTAGGGCTTCCCATTTTACCCCAAGTGTAAGGCACTTCGCACTTGGACTCCGGTTAAGAAAAAAACTAGATACTCTGACTCCGACATGAAATTTTTTTATTATGTCCGGAGTGAGTTAGGAGATTACCCTAGGACCCAGACAAAATGTTTTCTAACTAGTGAAGTTATTGCAAATGAGAGTAGATACCCCTGCAGGATAGGCGGGAAATCAATTGATGCCCACCTGAGAGAGCTCTGTTTGGAGGATAATGATGATTACCCGGTGTGGAGATTACACCCGGGTAGGGTATTTTTTGATGATTTCCCAGAGTGCTCCAATCCACGGAGTGCGGCCTGCCCCACCGCCAATGGTAGACTATTTTTGTTTGCAAATCACAGTACTTCGCTTTACTTGATTTCATTTACTGACTATCTTTTTGCTTGACTTCAACAGATATGAGGCTTACATTCACCGAACACCGTGTCGCAGCTAGGCAGGCTCGGGAGGCTGCCATAAGCAATTCCACTCCCAACCCAGCAAGGGCGGTGGAACGGGTTTCTACTACGACAGCTGCCACTTCAGCGGGGGACACTGCCACCACGCCCTTAGCCCAGGGGGTTTCAAGTTAATCCCCTAAACCGATGAGAGAGACGGATCGCTCCAAGGGGAAGGAGTCGGTCCAGCCGACATCAAAGATGGCCCGTGAGGTGAGCAAAGCGGAGCCATCAAGGAAAAGACCCTCGCAGGGTCCTCGACTATCGGACTCAACCGAGTTGAGGGAAGTGGCCCCTGCCACCGCACAAGCTCTTTCACTCTGGGCCTCCCAGGGAGAAAGCCCTTCTGGTCCATCTTCCTGCCCTTAGACCAGGGAGGGCTTCAAGCTACCGGAGTCAAGGCTACAGTTGGAGATCCTGGCCAAGGAGATTCAAAGGGCCTCCCCACCGTTAACTAACCTTCAAATGTCCAATTCGAAGGTGGGGAGGCACTTTGGCAAAGTGGTGCTCAACCGAGCCACAAATATCGACCTCTCCCAGATTCTTCGCCGCTCTTCTACAGGAGTGGATGATACACTGGGTTAGATTGGGGCCAATTTATCCCAGGTGTGATGGAACGGAGTGGGCTGATTTATTGTTTTCATCCTCTTTTTCTCTTTCCTTTTTCACTAACATTGTTTATGTTTTTTAACCAGGTTTGTGCTTTTGTTGGCCATCTCGGTGGAATGGCGGCCTCAGCCAACACTTCCAGGCAATGCAGATCAATTTGGAGAAGAAGTGTGTTGACCTAGAAGGGTAGCTGTCCTGGAAGAACAAGGCACTAGACTCCGCCGCTGAGAAGCTGCGAACTGCCGAGGAAAATGTAGCACTGGTGGTGGCAAAGAAGGACCGGCAGTCTACTGACCCGATTTCCTTCCAACGAGCCAATGAAGATCTCAAAGCTCATATTCGAGACTTCAGCAGAAAGACGAAGGAGTTAGAATTGAGTTGCAGGGCATCCGAAGAGAAGGTGGGGTACTATGAGCCAGCCAAGTACACTGCAAAGGTGGTGGATATTTACAAAAGCTCTCCTATCTTCGAGGAGGAGTTTTTTGTGAAGTCCAACACCTTCTTTGACCGAGGCAGTACTCACATACTTTGCCAATGATGGGAATTCCGACCGACGTGCTAAATAGGTGTTATTTTACCCTATGTCGATTATGATCAATTAAGGACTGTGATTGACTAATTGTCACGTTTAGTCTTATGGTGTCACTTAATCAGCCAGAATCTAAGGCAGAGTACCTATCGTGTAGCTAGTCTATTGGAAAGTATCTACGATTTTACTAAGTTAATTATCGTACTCCCAGGGAAGTGGCAACGGCTTAGTAGTAACTAGCCTCTTATCCTAACTCTTATCTTATGATCCAGTTATGCAATCTTCATCAAATACTTTGATGAGAGGGTGATCCATTCTCCACTAGGTTCAAGTCTAATTAACCCTAAAAGTGTTTTAAAGATGAGTTCTGATTCTATGTTATACTGTTCCTATATGTTGATTGACCTACATTCGAGTGTTTTAGATATATCTTAGCCTGGAATGAAACTATGTTCTGTGTCTAAAGGTTTACCACATCTGAGTCTCTATGCTACCGCCCCCTAGCATTAAGGTAGACGGCCCTACTCACGGTACGAACATAGACAGTTATGAAGGCCCTATGTCACTTTCGGGGATCACTCTGAAGGCTCGTAATCGCTGGCATAACGCTCTACTCAGCCTACCTAGACTACTCTAACAAGCCAGGTGTTCAGCATGTTATTTTATCTAGTATGGCAGACACCAATACTAATTGATGCCTGTTAAACTAAACAGGTTATGAATAGACCGTGGTTAGGAATTGTCTATAACCCTAATTCAGTTTAAAAGAAACTACATTAGACATGCAGACATAATGATTATTTAGCAGGTGGCTATTTCCGGAAAAACATAATAACTTCAACATACAAAACAACTATTCATAAAATCATAATCTGATATTCATAATTGATGTTTAGGACAAAGCAATAAAACATATAAGAGAGGGGTATGGGGACTGATGCCATAAAGAAATCACCCTTTACTTAGTCTCGCCTACAGAGCGTACTGCTGTATACGTCGTATTGCCCGCCCTGACTCTGCTCGCCAGAACCTTCGGAGGACGCTTCCTCAGCCTAGTAGCTAGACTTTACCTTACGTCCTGGGCTTAAGCCTAGCCCTGTGGACTGACTCTTCGAACGCCTAGAGCTCTCTTAGGGTCTCCTAACGAAACCCCGGGTATTCTATGAATACCGGAAACGAACCTATCTATAGAAACCTAAGATCTGAGACTATTTCTCAGAAACTAAAACAAAACACTGAAAAGAAAGAAAACTGAGATCCGAGTCTCTGAGTGAGTTGTGTACTGGAAAACTGTACACTGGAAACCACTAAATGACTCAGATCGAGTGGAGAGGGATGATTTCAACTGTTGGAGGCCTGGGGTATTTATAGCAGCTTTCTGGAGTGAAAAATTCCAAAAAATTCGATGTGGGACAGCTTCTGGCGGTTCGGGACGCCCGTCCCGGTTCGGGACGCCCGTCCTGATTCGTTGACCAGGTTCGGGACGCCCGTCCCGGTTCAGGACGCCCGTCCTGGCGGTTTGACTGGGTCAGGACGCCCGTCCCGGGTTCGGGACGCCCGTCCCGGACCTTTGACCGAGTCAACATTTCCAAAAATTGCGTTTTTGCCCCAAAATTTGCTATTTTCGTCTACTTTTCACCTGACACTTCCAAAATCATAAAAACCGTGAAATCAAGTAAATAATAAACAATTAATGTCAATTTACTCTGATTTCACATTAAAACATACATAAAAACATGCTAAAAATGTGATACGATTTTCGCGTATCAGATAACCCCACACTTAGCTTTTTGCTTGTCCTCAAGCAAAGTCTACATGGAGTTAGTGAATCTAAACCGTAGTGCAGTCACTTAAATTCCTAGTCACGTTTTTATTCCACAAATTCTTCAGACAATTCTTAACACAGGTCTGATTGGTTAGGTTGCTATGACAAGGTCTCAAATGTCTCTAGTAGTTTGTTATGATTAGGCAGAAAACAGATCAACAACTAGGTTGGACTTTTTTCTTAGTCACAGGGTCTTCCTGATGTAGTGTGTGTACTAGTCTAGACCAGATAGTCAACACAATGAACTCTTATCTTAACTGCTACCAGATAATACTTCGACCTATCGCTAGACACACTGACAACAGATAACTTTCTGAGTTCTGAGCTTTGGTGATAAGATTTTTAATGTTTTAGCACTTAGTTATTTTCTTTATGGATTCAGGGTATTTTGAGTTTGCTTAGAACACGTCAACTTCAACTACCCATGTAGCGAGTCCCACTCCGATGACTCCCAGATCTACACGACCTTAGGGCATCAGGCTTTAAGTTCCCCGAAGGAGTGGTGCTCGAGTAGCGAAGGCCGCTGGCAAACTACCCTATTGTAATTAACTTCCTTAAGTTCTTTTCACTTTTAGCTCAGAGTCTCATCTAGTCATTCTAACTGCCAATATATCCACAACTGGTCTAATTTTATCTAGTTAAGTCTCGAATAGGTAATTGGTTGAGGTCTCTAATCCAAACAAAGTTGTGCTCAATTATCAGGAATTCCCTATTCCTAATCAATTAGTTCAGCAATAGTCATCAATTATTTCCTACTAACCATAACATACTACCTACATATCATAGACATAAGCAATTGTTTAACCAAGCATACTGCATTTAGAAGTCTGAAAGACGGAAAAATTTTGAAAAATTTTGGGAGGTTGTGAAAATACAGGGAAAACAAGCAAAAGCATGCGAAAATTTTTTCAAACTGCTTCAAACTGCTACAGTGCACCGTGCACTGCTACCCCACACTTAAGTTTGGCACTGTCCTCAGTGTTCATGCATAGCTAATTACCCCACACTTATTTGAAAATAAGAACAAAAACAAAACAAAGAACTCAAGAACAAAACAAAGAACTCTTACCCCACACTTATTCGACTAACTAAGGGTAAGAGAGAAAACAAATAAGAAGGATAGCAAAACAAAACACAAAACAAAAATAAGATAAAAGTAAAGGAATATGAGGGCTAGAAAAACTCCCTTCATGTCGCGAGCAGAAGGGTCTTCTCTGATCTGTCAATTGGCTCTTCACCTTAGCCATGTGCTATTACTGAGGTGTTCTTGACTCTGCAAGCTCTAGATATTGGAACGGATGACGCCAGCTCTGATCCTTCATTGTCGAGCTCTAGGTAGTGGCATATCCATTTGATGAATGACTCAAGCCCCAAGGACTGTTTCCTCGAATCATCTGCAAAGTTTCTCGTAATCGTAGCAACGTGTCCAGAAGGAACGTGTCTAGGAATGAGACTTCTTTGGATTGGTGTGCCTACCTGCCAATGTTAGTGAAGGTATGGCATGCAAGTCTCGAATGGAAGAAAAGATACCTGAAGTTTTGGCAAAGCTGTGGTGGTAGGGGCTCCAATTGTATAGATTTGGGCCCAAGTATTTGAGACTTCCTCGCGGAAGTTTCTCACAACTGATTGGTATGCAGGGGATGCAAGCTTCTCCATTGCTATGCTCCTGATACAACACCAAATTCCTCTATATCTGTCGACCGTTCGTTACCCCTTGGTGGATCACTTGCTTGCACTGGTCTGGCTTTAATTGTTGCCAGTATCTCATCTATTGATTCTGCGAGTGTGGGTTTTAATGTGGTGGTGTCTTCTGAAAGTTTCCAGCTTCCGAATTACTCCTCAGCTAAATCCCGTACGATTCCTCTAGTTGGGATTGTATGCGTTTCCCATTGGAGCAGCATTCTACAGTAACCTACTCCTACCTCTTTTGGAATGGTCAGTCATTCCCATAGCAATCCCTGCTAAAGTGTGGTACTTAGCAGACTTCACAGATTTGATACACATGCTGAACATTTCTTCCTAAAACATTGGCACTCTGAATCTGGAAAACAACTAGAATCTGCACATGACTTTACCATCATTAGTAGGTAATGTGGTTCAGGCTATTTTCGAAAAGTGTTCCACGACTACTATGATGTAATTATGTTCAAAGGAAGAAAGAGAAAAGGATTCGAAATACCCCTGATATCAACGGTTGCAACATTCTGTGTACGTCGCTGGGGTAGATGATCTCTGGAAGATGTGTTACCTGTTATTTGGCAAGCATCGCAGGACTGTATCAGAGATACAAAAGTCCTTGACTATGGTGGGTCAACAAGATCCTGCTTTCAACACTTTCCGGACAGTGTTGATAGTCGTGAATTGGTCTCTCGTAGATTCTTTAGGGAAATGCTCCAAACTCTTGTGGCCTTCGTCTTCTGAGACACATCTTCTGATCAACTGATCTGCAAAAATTTGAAATAGAAGAGAAACTGCCCGGTAGTAATATTTCAAATCAGCAAAGAATTTCTTCTTTTGCTGATAAGTCATATCACTTGGAACTTATTCAGTGACTAGATAATTTGCAATAAACCACAGATGAGAATTATTATACATAGCAAACAATGCAAATAAGTTTTCATCTAAAAATTTATCAGTATTACACTAGCCTCTAACTCGGGGTTTTCTACTCTAGACCAATGGTTTGCTTTCTAGATTTTCAACCCTTTTTCTTACCCCTTCTTTCAATATCAAACTCAGGTAGCAATAAAACCTAACTTAATCAATTATGGTTCAGTATCAGTTTTATTGAACACAGACATCTCAGAGTGATCAGTGTAACCTATTGTTTTTAGACAAGACTAGATAAGATTAGGATTTATCATACATGAACTTTCTTATCATGTTTCTGTCTAAAACAATTCGTACTACATCATTACATCACATATTCATTCACAAAGCAAATTCCAATTAGGTGATGTCATAATGGGTGCAGTAATTCCTTTTGGTTTAAACAATCTCATGCATTTATCATCAAACAAAAGGAACATCCTTTCCTCGTTAGAATACTCAGAGGTCTGTCTATTAAAGAAAATTTTATTTCATGATTCCGTCTAATAAACTAAGCATGACCTAAGAAAATTCCATAATGATATGTCTTCCAGATTAAAATCTGAGCCAAAATTTGACAAATCGGAAAAATATTCTATCCTCATTTCCATTTTTATTTCTTCGAAATTAAATAAAGGAAGAAAAACACGAAAAAAAAAAGAGCAACTAAGAAAACAAAAAAAAAAAAAACAAGAGATAGGGAAAAGGAACAACTCACCGTTGAGCAAGAAAGATACATTCTTTTTGGGATTTTAAATTTAAAATTTTTTTTTCTCTTTTTTTTTCCGAAAGCAGTTAAATTTCCTCAATATGGTTTTAGAATGATTTTCTAAAATTTGATTATCCTAAGTGTCTTAATTTCAGATACCATCTAAAATTAATTAGTTATGATAATCCTATATTTAGGAAAGTGATTGCCTAACTGGTATAACATAAGTGTTAATCAAAAGTCTAGGTTACTACCGTTACCTATCATAAGTCTCTAGAATTGTGGCCAATAATCCTACATTCATTATGATATTTCCCCGGCAACGGCGCCAAAAATCTGATGGGAATTCCGACCGACGTGCTAAATAGGTGTTATTTTACCCTATGTCGATTATGATCAATTAAGGACTGTGATTGACTAATTGTCACGTTTAGTCTTATGGTGTCACTTAATCAGCCAGAATCTAAGGCAGAGTACCTATCGTGTAGCTAGTCTATTGGAAAGTATCTACGATTTTACTAAGTTAATTATCGTACTCCCAGGGAAGTGGCAACGGCTTAGTAGTAACTAGCCTCTTATCCTAACTCTTATCTTATGATCCAGTTATGCAATCTTCATCAAATACTTTGATGAGAGGGTGATCCATTCTCCACTAGGTTCAAGTCTAATTAACCCTAAAAGTGTTTTAAAGATGAGTTCTGATTCTATGTTATACTGTTCCTATATGTTGATTGACCTACATTCGAGTGTTTTAGATATATCTTAGCCTGGAATGAAACTATGTTCTGTGTCTAAAGGTTTACCACATCTGAGTCTCTATGCTACCGCCCCCTAGCATTAAGGTAGACGGCCCTACTCACGGTACGAACATAGACAGTTATGAAGGCCCTATGTCACTTTCGGGGATCACTCTGAAGGCTCGTAATCGCTGGCATAACGCTCTACTCAGCCTACCTAGACTACTCTAACAAGCCAGGTGTTCAGCATGTTATTTTATCTAGTATGGCAGACACCAATACTAATTGATGCCTGTTAAACTAAACAGGTTATGAATAGACCGTGGTTAGGAATTGTCTATAACCCTAATTCAGTTTAAAAGAAACTACATTAGACATGCAGACATAATGATTATTTAGCAGGTGGCTATTTCCGGAAAAACATAATAACTTCAACATACAAAACAACTATTCATAAAATCATAATCTGATATTCATAATTGATGTTTAGGACAAAGCAATAAAACATATAAGAGAGGGGTATGGGGACTGATGCCATAAAGAAATCACCCTTTACTTAGTCTCGCCTACAGAGCGTACTGCTGTATACGTCGTATTGCCCGCCCTGACTCTGCTCGCCAGAACCTTCGGAGGACGCTTCCTCAGCCTAGTAGCTAGACTTTACCTTACGTCCTGGGCTTAAGCCTAGCCCTGTGGACTGACTCTTCGAACGCCTAGAGCTCTCTTAGGGTCTCCTAACGAAACCCCGGGTATTCTATGAATACCGGAAACGAACCTATCTATAGAAACCTAAGATCTGAGACTATTTCTCAGAAACTAAAACAAAACACTGAAAAGAAAGAAAACTGAGATCCGAGTCTCTGAGTGAGTTGTGTACTGGAAAACTGTACACTGGAAACCACTAAATGACTCAGATCGAGTGGAGAGGGATGATTTCAACTGTTGGAGGCCTGGGGTATTTATAGCAGCTTTCTGGAGTGAAAAATTCCAAAAAATTCGATGTGGGACAGCTTTTGGCGGTTCGGGACGCCCGTCCTGATTCGTTGACCAGGTTCGGGACGCCCGTCCCGGTTCAGGACGCCCGTCCTGGCGGTTTGACTGGGTCAGGACGCCCGTCCCGGGTTCGGGACGCCCGTCCCGGACCTTTGACCGAGTCAACATTTCCAAAAATTGCGTTTTTGCCCCAAAATTTGCTGTTTTCGTCTACTTTTCACCTGACACTTCCAAAATCATAAAAACCGTGAAATCAAGTAAATAATAAACAATTAATGTCAATTTACTCTGATTTCACATTAAAACATACATAAAAACATGCTAAAAATGTGATACGATTTTCGCGTATCAGCCAATTCCACCAGTACATCCCAGATAAGGTTTTGATGTCTCAAGCATATGAAGGCTCCTTTGCTGACCCATAAATTTAGGGGTGGCAGCAACTTTGCCCCGTTCACGGAGAGTGAGCTGGAGGAGATTGCCGTTGACCAGAAGGTGGGAAGACATTGGAGTCCGCCGGCCTTGATATCGCCCACCCTAAATGAGTTGTGTGATCAACTACGTGGCGCAAAAGAAGAGGCGGAGCCGGCTTTGGCGGATCCCACTTCGTCTGAGGTGCCCGAGGTAGCAGAACCTGCACCAGTGGTAGAGCTGATCTTGGTGGATGGGTCCCCAAGTGCAGCTGAGGGGGGTGCTGAGGCCCCTAATGTCGGTGGAGGTTTGTCCCCCCTCGACCGAAGCACCTTCTATTGTGTAATAGATTATATAGGTTGTCATTAATAAAATGTCTAAATTTTCAAAAATTATTGCAAGTGTATTTACTTAAGGCTTCTATTATTTGCTTTCTTTAAATTCTGTCCTTGTACGTATTCTTGCCTTTAATTCCTTGGATAACTTGAAACTATTCTGACTTCGGGCGAAGTCAATCATTAAATGGTCTTCCCGTGTTTGAACATCACCGTAAGTGTTCCAAATGGACTTCGAAGCGAAGTTGCATAATAATCCACAAGTATTTTGCGTAGGACAAGTTGGAAGTGCAACCCAAAATCTAACTTTTGATATGCATAAATCATATCACTTTTTTAGCATGTTTTTAGGCACAATTTAGGGTGAAATTGGTGTTAAATCGCTCTTAATTGATTGTTATTAACTCAATTTCATAGTTTTTGTGATTTTGGAAATGTGAGGTGAAAAGTACAAGAAAATGGCAAATTTAAGGGCAAAAACGTGATTTTCAGAAGTTCGGAAGTCGGGATGGGCGTCCAGAACCCAGGACGGGCGTCCAAGACTTGGGACGACCGTCCTGACCTGGTCAACAGGCCGGGACGGGCGTCCCAGATCCAGGACGGGCATCCCGAGTTCCTGGTCAAAGTCCCACATCAAAAGTTTGAGAGAAATTCACCCAGTTCCCCTACTATAAATACCCCAGGCCTTCCTCAGTTGAAATCATTCCTCTCCACTCGATCTGAGTCATTTAGTGACTTCAAGTATACAATTTTCTATAGTATACAAGTCACTTAGCTATTCAGGTTTTTAGTATAAGTTTATTTACAGTCTTAGAGAGTGTCTTGTGTTCTTCGTTTTTGAAAATCTGTCTCAGATCCTAGAATACGACTAGATAGGTTCGTTTTCGATATTCATAGAATACCCGGGATTTCGTTAGGAGATCCTAAAAGGGCACTAGGCATTCGAAGAGTCAGTTAACAGGGTTGTGCTTAAGCTGGAGATTAAGGTAAAGTACAGCTACTAGGCTTAGGAAGCATCCTCTGAAGGTTCTGTCGAGCAGAGTAGGGTCGAGCAGTCCAACATATACAAGCAGTTGCTCCATCAACGGACTACGTAAAGGGTGAATACTTTATGGCATCAGTCCCCTTGTCCCTCTCTTTATATGTCTGTATTGTGTTCGTCCAAATATGTATTATGAATATTAAACTATGATTATATGAATATGTGTTATGCATGTTGAAGTGCTTTATGTTTTTCCAGAAATGGTCACCAGTTTAACTATCATTATGACTGCATGTCTGCTGTAGTTTCTTTGAAACTAGATGAATGGTTATAGACAATTCCTAACCACGGTCTAATCATAACCTGTTTAGTTTAACAGGCATTAATTTAGGACTTTCCCGTCGTAAAGCATTAATGTCTGCCATATTAGATGAAATAACCTATAGATCGCCATGTTTGTTAAAGTAGTTTAAGTAGGCTGAGTTTGTGTGTTTATGCCGGCGTTAGGGCGAGCGACATGATCTCCTAAGTGACATAGGACTTTCATGGATGCCTTTAGCTCGAACCGTGAGTAGGGCCGTCATTAAGGTAGGGCAGTTTATCAGGTGACTCAGATGTGGTACACCTTTAGACTCAGTACATAATTGCAATCTAGACCAAGATATATCTAAAATACTCAAAGATAGGTCAATCAACATGTAGGAACAGTATAACATATAACCAGAACATTATCTGTAAAATACTCTTTAGACTTAAATATACTTGAACCTAGTGGAGAATGAATCACCCTTTCATCAAAGAACTTGATGAACGATTGCATAACTGGATCATAAGATAAGAGTTAGGGTAAGAGGATAGTTACTATTAAGCCGTTACCACTTCCCTGTGAGTACGATAATTAATTTAATTAAAATCGTAGATACTTTCCAACAGACTAGCTACACGATAGGTACTCTGCCTTAGGTTCTGATTTATTAAGTGACAACATAGAGACTAAATGTGACAATTAGTCAGTCTAAGTCCTTAATTACTCATAATCAACATAGGGTAAAATAAAACCTATTTTAGTATGTCAGTCGGAATCCCATCAAATTTTTGGCGCCGTTGCCGGGGAAATATCATAATAAATTTAGGATTATTGGCCAGAATTCTAGAGACTTATGATAGGTAACAGTAGTAATCTATACCTTAGACCTAGCACTTATTTCATGCTAGTTAGATAATCAGTTTCCAAAATATCTGATTATCATATCTAATTAATTTTAGACATTATCTGAAATTAAGACATTTAGGATAATCAAATTTTAGAAAATTATTCTAAAACCATATTGAGGGAATTTAACTGCTTTCGAAATAGAATATAAAAAGAAAAAAAATTCAAATTTAAAACCCGAAAAAAATGTATTTTTCTTGCTCATCAGTAAGTTGTTCTTCTTCCCTATCTCTTGTCTTATTTGTTCTTTCATAGTTGAACATTTGTTTTCTTTCAATTTTTCTAATCTTTCACTTCCTGTGTTACTCCACTAACCAGTTTGCTCATGCTTAAACGTATTCTTCTCTGTAGTTGCATGACTCGAACTTCAGAAGCTAACCTTGAACCCCCAGTTGAAAATCCCGAACGTCTGATCCGTACAGCTAATAGGCGAAGAACAGAGATGGCTGCTGAAAGACCTCCCCTCGAATCCTACATCCAGCCACAAACTGTTCCAGTATCATCCGCCATTCAAATCCCTAGAAACCCTCGCTATGATCTTAAACCGAATGTGATCCAGTTGATTATTAATCGGGTCCAGTTTGGAGGAACTACAGCCAAGAATCCGCTAGAACACTTATCCGACTTCTCCTCTCTTTGCGAAGGCCTTAAGGGAGACCATACTGCAGAAGTAACCAAACTAAACATCTTCCCCTACTCACTCAGGGACAGAGCTAAGAGATGGTTGGCACAGCTACCTACTAACTCCATCACCTCATGGGATGAGTTAAGCAAAGCCTTCCTGGAAGAACACTACTCTACAGCAAGAGTCCTAGATTATCGAAGGGCTCTTATCCAGTTTTACTCAAGTTGCTGACGAGATAGTGATCGAAGCTTGGGATAGATTCAAGGAGTTACTCAGGCTCTGCCCCCAACATGGACTTACCGAAGCATTGCTGATCCAGCAATTCTACGGGGGTATGACGGACATGGGCAAGCAAGTTCTTGATGGACTCAATCCCCAGAGCAGTTTCTATGGAATGAGTGATGTAGATGCTAGAAACGCTCTAGAGAGACTCTATAGGAATAGCAAGAACTGGCGCACGAGTGACCGAGCTAAGAAACAACCAGTAAATGCGGCCCTCGCCTCCACTGATGATCAATTTGAGGCACTGAAGGCCAGCATTACTAATCAACTGAATACTTTGCAACAAGGAAAAAGCATTCAGCCAGTATATCAAGTCTGCGAATTTTGCCAAGGACCGCATTTTAGTGGAGATTGTTATGGTAATGGAATATTGACTATTCCAGAAGATATGGAACAAGTGGAAGCAGTTAACTCTGCCCCTATGGGAAATACCTACAATCCCACCTCGAAGAACCATCCGGGATTTAGTTGGAGAAACAATTCCGGGATTGCTAACTTCTAGAAAAGGGTGCCTCAGCAATTGCCCTATCCGCAGAACCAGCAAGTCGCTCTGCCCGCACCAAGGAACTACATCGTTCCAGTCGACCCCATGCAAGAATTCAGGGACATACTAAAAGGCATTGCCGACTCTAACAAAGAGATGATAGAGTCCAATAGGAAAGTCCAGGAAGCTCATGCAGAGAGAATCCAGCAGAACGAGAACAGACAGAAGCAGACAGAGCAAACAATAAGAAATACACAAGCTGCTATACAAACCTTGGAGAGACAAATGGGCCAGCTATCCACCCATCTCTCTCACAGGTCCCAAGGAACGCTACCAAGCAACACTGAGACCAACCCCCAAACTGAATGCAAGACCATCACTTTAAGATCTGGTAAACTTTTATCTCCATCTCTGCCCAAACCATCTGACCCTCCTATTCTTGTGCAGGATCCAGAAGAGGGCTCCAAGGATCCAAAGCCGACAGATGTCGAAATCGAAGTAGCAAGGAAAGGGAAGACGGAGTTTATTCCTGAGTATCGACCAAAAGTACCCTACCCTGCTAGACTTATGCAGAATAAAGATAATGAGCAATTTGAAAAGTTTCTTAAGAATTTTAGTCAGATTCATGTTAATTTACCTTTACTTGATGCTATTTTTGAAATGCCAAAGTATGCTAAGTTTTTAAAAGAAGTCGTTAGTAATAAAAGAAAATTTGACATGGACAAGGTGGTTCTTAATGAAGAATGCTCGGCAGTTTTGCTGAATAAACTGCCGTCTAAACAGAAAGATCATGGTTGCTTTACCTTGCCATGTACAATTGGAAATATTACTAACATGCATGCATTAGCAGACTTAGGAGTTAGTATTAATCTCATGCCATCTAGTTTATTTGATAAATTAGGATTGCATGATTTGAAAACGACTAGGATGTGCATACAACTTGCAAATAGGACAGTCAAAATCCCCAAGGGAATAATTGAAGATCTCTTAGTAATGGTCGGAAAATTTGTGTTCCCCATGGACTTTGTTGTCATGGATATGAATGGGGAAGGAGGAGTGCCCTGATCCTAGGACGACCATTTCTAGCTACCTCAAAAGCATTAATAGACGTCAATAATGGTCAAATAAAGTTAAGGGTAGGTAATGAGGACATCACCTTTGATCTGAATGAAACCCTTAGGTATCCCATGCATTTAGATGATGCTTGCTTATGTGTGGATGCTATTGAACACTTGATTGAAATTAACGTGACAGCCCTATGCATTTATAAGTCTTGAGTGACGACTCCCTAGAATTAGAGGAGACTGAACTCAGCTCCTCCGAATATGAAATTAACTCTGATAGTTTCACTGAGATAGGTGATGATGAGATGAAGAAAGAACAGAATTCATTTGAAGATCTACCAGACTTGGAACTGAAGGAATTTCACACTCATCTGTGCTATGAATGCCTAGACGACAACAAGAAACTTCCTATCATTCTCGTAGCTGATCTGACTGCAGAACAACAGAAGTTGACCGTGGACATGTGTAGAAAGTATAGAAGAGCCTTTGCCTACAAAATTGCAGACATTCCAGGTATTAATCCAAGCTTTTGTTCGCATAAGATTCTTCTAGAAAATGATTATAAGTCATGTGTGCAACCTCAAAGGAGGTTGAATCCTAATGTGTGTGACGTTGTTAAGAAAGAAGTAATCAAACTGTTAGATGCAGGACTTATCTATCCTATCTTAGATAGTGAATGGGTAAGGCCGGTGCAGGTAGTACCTAAGAAAGGCGGTATAATAGTTGTCAGAAATGAACATAATGAACTAATTCCTACGAGAACTGTAACTGGTCATCGTGTATGCATAGACTATAGGAAACTAAATACGGCCACACGAAAAGACCACTTTCCTCTTCCTTTTATTGACCAAATGTTAGAGAGATTATCTGGACATATGTTTTACTGCTTTCTTGATGGGTTTTCCGGATATTTTCAAATTCCTATTTCCCCAGAAGACCAGCATAAAACTACTTTCACATGCCCTTTTGGAACATTTGCATATAGAAGGATTCCTTTTGGTTTGTGTAATGCACCTGCTCTATTCCAACGTTGTATGACTGCTATCTTTGAGGACATGTTAGTAAAGTCTATGGAAGTATTCATGGATGACTTCTCTGTTTTTGGAAATTCATTTGGGATTTGTCTAAAGAACTTGGAATTAATGTTGAAACGTTGTATAAAATCTAATTTGGTTCTAAATTGGGAAAAATGCCACTTCATGGTAAAAGAGGGAAATGTATTAGGACATAAGATCTCACACCGAGGTATGGAAGTAGATAAGGCCAAAATTGAAGTTATTTCAAAACTGCCTCCACCCAATATTGTGAGAGCCGTTAGAAGTTTTTTGGGACACGCTGGCTTTTATCGTAGATTTATAAAGGATTTCTCATTAATAGCCAAGTCGTTGACCAATTTACTCGGAAAGGATGTTCCATTTGTCTTTGATGAAAAATGTCTAAAAGCCTTTAATAGACTTAAGGAACTTCTAACTACTGCACCTATCATGACGTCACCTAACTGGAGTTTACCTTTTGAACTAATGTGTGATGCTAGTGACTATGCAGTAGGAGTTGTTTTAGGACAAAGACATGATAAGAAATTTCATGTAATATATTACGCTAGTAAAACCTTAACTGATGCTCAGGAAAATTTCACTACGACAGAAAAGGAATTATTAGCAGTCGTATATGCATTTGATAGATTTTGATCTTATCTAGTCCTGTCTAAAACCATAGTTTATACTGATCATTCTGCATTAAAGTACTTGTTCAATAAAATCGACGCAAAGCCAAGATTAATCAGATGGGTTTTATTGCTTCAAGAATTCGACATAGAAATTCGGGATAAGAAAGGGGCAGAAAACTTAGCCGCGGACCACTTGTCAAGGCTAGAGAATCTGACCCTAGAAGCTATAGATGAATCAATCATATCTGACAAATTTCCAGATGAGAATCTATGTGCACTGTTTGCTATTTTCTCACCCACTTGGTTTGCAGATATAGCAAATTACTTGGTAGCTCAGACTCTTCCTAATGATATCACTGTTTAGCAGAGAAGAAAATTCTTTGCTGACCTTAATTATTACTATTGGGAAGATCCCTTTCTGTTTCGAATATGTGCAGATCAGATGATCAGGAGATGTGTCTCTCAAGAAGAAGGTTTCCAAATTCTGGAACATTGTCACTACGGACCAACAGGCGGTCACTTAGCTGTAGCTAGTACCGCCCGGAAAGTATTAGAAGCAGGCTTCTACTGGCCTACCATATTCAAGGACGCCGCAGCGTTCACAGGATCGTGCGATGCCTGTCAGAAAGCTGGAAACATATCTTCTCGAGACAGTCTACCCCAACAGGTAATTCAAAGTGTAGAGATATTTGACATATGGGGTATAGATTTTATGGGTCCATTTCCTCCCTCTTTTGTTAAGAAGTACATCATAGTAGCCGTAGAATATTTTTCGAAATGGCCTGAGGCACAGGCCCTACCTACTAATGATGCTAGAGTCATGTGCAGATTCCTTGAACAGATATTCGCTAGATTTGGATATCCGAAAGCCCTAATCAGTGACCGAGGTACGTACTTCTGCAACTCTCAATTGCAGAAGGTACTTCAGCAATATGGAGTTCAACATCACTTTTCCACAGCATACCATCCTCAAACCAATGGGCAGGCTGAGGTAACCAATAGAGGAATAAAGAGAATCCTAGAAAAGACTGTGGGTGTTAACCGTAAGGATTGGGCCATAAAGCTGGATGATGCATTATGGGCCTTCCGTACAGCATACAGAACCACTACGGGATTCTCGCCTTATAGACTAGTCTATGGAAAAGCATGTCACCTTCCGGTTGAAGTTGAACATAGAGCTTACTAGGCAGTGCGAAAATGCAATCTAGACGATAACTTAACTAAGGAACACCATATTCTACAACTCAACAAATTGGATAAGTGGAGGCTCAAAGCCTATGAAAACTCACATCAATTCAAGATGACAAGTAAACTCCGACATGATAGGCGACTCAGAGCCTAGAAGAATTTTGAACCAGGGGATAAGGTATTGCTATACAACTCACGTTTCATACTTTTCCCAAGAAAGTTGCGTAGCTGTTGGTTAGGCCCGTTCACTATCATGGAAGTATCACCCTTCGGAGCATGTGTCATCATGGATTCTGACGGTACTACTCAAAAAGTGAACGGGCAAAGCTTAAAGATCTACTGATGGGGTTCCGATTGGTATGCTAAAAGATAGGCTTTATTTACCTATGTCGATTATGAGTAATTAAGGACTGAGTCTTACTAACTGTCACTTAGCATTCAATTATTGTCACTTAATCAACCAGAACCTAAGGTAGAGTACCTAACGTGTAGCTAGTCTGTTGGAAACTATCTACGATTTTATTAAGTTAAATATCATACTCCCAGGGAAGTGGCAACGGCTTAGTAGTAACTAGCCTTTTATCCTGACTCCTATCTTATGATCCAGTTATGCAATCTTCATCAAATACTTTGATGAGAGGGTGATTCATTCTCCACTAGGTTTAAGTCTAATTAATCCTAGAAGTGTTTTATAGATGAGTCCTGATTCTATGTTATACTGTTCCTATATGTTGATTGACCTATATTCGAGTATTTTAGACATGTCTTGGCCTGGATTGCAACTATGTTCTTTGTTTAAAGGCGTACCACATCCGAGGTTTCTAATAAACCGCCCTACCTTAATGACGGACCTACTCACGGTTCGGGACGAAGGCATCCATGAAAGCCCTATGTCACTTCGGGGATCATACCGCTTGCCCTAGCCACTGGCATAATTGGACTCGGCCCGGCTTACCCTAGACTACTTTAACAGGCAGGGTGTTCAGCAGGTTATTTTATCTAGCATGGCAGACACCAATACTAATTGATGCCTGTTAAACTAAACATGTTATGATTAGACCGTGGTTAGGAATTGTCTATAACCCTAACTTTAGTTTGAAAGAGCACATTAGACATGCAGACATAGTGAATGTTAAGCAGGTGGCTATTTCCGGAAAAACATAACAACGTCAACATATAAAACAATTATTCATAAAACTCGTAATCTCGTATTCATAATAAATATTTGGAACAACACAATAACAACATATAAGAGAGGGACATGGGGACTGATGCCATAAAGAAATCACCCTTTACGTAGTCTCGCCGACGGAGCGTACTGCTGTATATGTCGTATTGCTCGCCCCGACTCTGCTCGCCAGAACCTTCAGAGGACGCTTCCTCAGCCTAGTAACTGGGCTTTACCTTAATACCCAGCTTAAGCCCAGCCCCGTGGACTGACTCTTCGAACTCCTAGAGCCCTCTTAGGATCTCCTAACGAAATCCTGGGTATTCTATGAATACCAGAAACGAACCTATCTATAGAAGCCTAAGATCTGAGACTATTTCTCAGAAACTAAAACAAAACACTAATAAGAAAGAAAACTGAGATCCGAGTCTCTGAGTGAGTTGTGTACTAGAGAAGTGTACACTGGAAACCACTAAATGACTCAGATCGAGTGGAGAGGAATGATTTCAACTGCTGGAGGCCTGGGGTATTTATAGCAGCTTCCCGGGGTGATTTTTCATCAAAACTTCGATGTGGGACTGGATCTGGGGGTTCAGGATGCCCGTCCCGGATTGGGATGCCTGTCCTGATCTGTTGACCAGGTCGGGACGCCCATCCCGAGTCCTAGACGCCCATCCCGGTGCTTTGACTGGGTCGGGACGCCCATCCTGACCCTTTGACTAAGTCAACATTTCCAAAAATTGCGTTTTTACCCCAAAATTTGCTGTTTTCGTCTACTTTTCACCAGACACTTCCAAAATCATACAAACTGTGAAATTAAGTAAATAATGAACAATTAAGATCAATTTACCCTCAATTTCACCCTAAATCATATATAAAAACATGCTAAAAAGGTGATACGATTTTCGCGTATCAGATAACCCCACACTTAGCTTTTTGCTTGTCCTCAAGCAAAGTCTACCTGAAGTTAGTGATTCTAAACCGTAGTGCAGTCACTTAAATTCCTAGTCATGTTTTTATTCCAAAAATTCTTCAGACAAGTCTTAACACAGGTCTGACTGGTTAGGTTGCTATGACAAGGTCTCAAATGTTTTTAGTAGCTTGTTATGATCAGGCAGAAAATAAATCAACAACTAGGTTGAACTTTTTTCTTAGTCACAGGGTCTTCCTGATGTGTAGTGTGTGTACTAGTCTAGACTAGATAGTCAACACAATGTACTGTTGTCTTAACTACTACCAGATAACACTTCGACCCATCGTTAGACATATTAAAAATAGATAACTTTTTGAGTTCTGAGCTTTGGTGATCAGATTTTTAATGTTTTAGCATTTAGTTATTTTCTTTATAGATTCAGGGTATTTTGAGTCTGCTTAGAACACCTCAACTTCAACTACCCATGTAGCGAGTCCCACTTCGATGACTCCCAGATCTACACGACCTTAGGGCATCAGGCTTTAAATTCCCCGAAGGAGTGGTGCTCGAGTAGCGAAGGCCGCTGGCAAACTACCCTTATTTGATTAACTTCCTTTTGTTTCTTTTCACTTTTAGCTCAGAGTCTCATCTAGTCATTCTAACTGCCAATATATCCACAACTGGTCTAATTTTATCTAGTTAAGTCTCGAACAGGCAATTGGCTGAGGTCTCTAATCCAGACAAAGTTGTGCTCAGTTATTAGGAATTCCCTATTCCTAATCAATTAGTTCAGCAGTAGTCATCAATTATCTCCTACTAACCATAACATACTACCTACATATCATAGACATAAGCAATTGTTTAACCAAGCATACTGCATTTAGAAGTCTGAAAGACGGAAAAATTTTGAAATTTTTTTGGAAGGGTGTGAAAATACGGGGAAAACAAGCAAAAGCATGCAAAATATTTTGCAAACTGCTGTGCACCGTGCACTGCTACCCCACACTTAATTCTGGCATTGTCCTCAGTGTTCATGCATATCTAATTACCCCACACTTATTTGAAAACAAGAAATAAAACACAAAGAAAAGATGCTTACCCACACTATGGGTAAGAAAGACATAAAAAAAATAAAAAACAAAATAATGCAAACAATTCTGTATGTCATATAAATCAACTTTGTACATAGATTCATACGTCATACAGCCCAGACATGTTTATACACATAGAACAAGAAAAACAAAAGCAAAAGAAAGGAAAGGAAAGAAGGAGAGAGAGACTAAGAACCCGGCGGGTCATCGTCCAGTGGACCTAAGTCTGCTGTAAAGTCAAACTCGAAGTTTTCCGCCAGTTGGGAAGTATGCTGATGTATCTCCTCAATCCTACTGGTGTTCATGGCGATTCTGTCATCCATCATCGCTAGCCGTCTGTCAATCCTGTCCATGTCTTGACTGTATCGGGCCGATAGTTCTGCCAATCCGTGCGACATGTGTCGTTCGAAGGCAGTACGTGGCACGAACGTCTCGGACGGAGGGATATGCGCTGGAAATGCTTCTGATGCTGATGCCTGTCCTGGCTGCTCCGTGTGGATGGTGTAGCGGCCATTCGCATCCCGGAAAACCATTCCCATGTTCCGTAGAATGGTAAGATCAGTGGGAACGGTGGTCGGGGCGACTAGGGTCAGCTCCGAGACCTCTATGTCCAACTCCAGGTAGCGGGCTAGCCTGGTGATGTACGATCCGAGCCCTAGACACTGTTTCCTGGTGTCTGTAGCGAATCCTCGCATGACGATCGTGATGAGTCTAGCCATCTCTACCGTAGATCCCATGTGCATGTTGGCCAGAAGGAATGTCTCCATCTGGGTGACAGTTCTGGGAGCCGTCCGTCGTCCTGACAATGTATGTGCAATGATAGCGTGCAGGTAACGAAGAGTAGGATAAATACCTGTGGCTTTTGCAAAGCCTTGCTGGTATGGGACACCCGTCATGCAGATCTGAGCCCAAGCAGTGGAGACGTCTGCAGTCGTGAAGTCTCGAACTGCTGTGGTGTATGCGGGCGTATCCAGCTCATCTCTCTGCCAGATACCTAGGGTGACGCCGAACTCGTCCATGCTCATCGACCGATCTATTCCGCCCAAGCGGAATGTGATCTGCTCCTGGTGGCATGTAAAAGATGCATAGAACTCACATACCAACTCCAGGTATGTGGGTTCTGTGACGATGAATACTCGACTGTAAGGTGGCACGTCGAGTATGCGTCTGACTTCCGGCTCTACTCCTAGCGTCTGTACTGCTGCCTAATCCAACGTTCTGCCCGTCAGTATCGTACGCTCGATGTACCCAAGGCATCTTTCTTGGTATGCTGTGCTGGTGGGAAACAGCATAAAAGGGTGTGCCACTGAGGTAACTGTCATGGTAGATGTGGTACGAGCACGTTTGGGAGCCATTAAGAACGTATGAGAGAGTTTAGGTGGGAAGGAAAGCTTTAAACTCAAATTCTGGAGGTGTATTTAAATTCAGAAGGATGAAATTAGGTTAGGGAAAGATTTTGAATTTTTGGCGGGAAAATAGAATTTCGGAGGGAAATTCGAATTTTTGAGTGAAGTTCAAAATTCAAATTTTGGAGGGAAACTCGAATTTTTAAACTTTGGAGAGTTTGCCAAAATTTTGTAGAGAGAAGGTAGAGAGAAATATTTTTAGAGAGATGAATTTTTTGTTGTAGAATTGAGAGAAAATGAAAGAAATTGAATTTTTATAGAAGGGGCGGCCTTCGGGACGCCCGTCCCGGAGGCAGGACTCCCGTCCCGCTGGACGCCCATCCCGGGTTGCTTCGGGACGCGTGCCAATTCTAAGAAATATATATTTTTTTTCCTAATTCCCTGAAAATCTCAAGATACCAAAAATAATCATAATTTTTAACAAGGCTTCATGTTTATCCAATTAAATTCAGAAGTTGTTAAAAACTCTATGCAAAAATTCCTCAGTCTCCCTTTTTTTTTTCGAAAATCATGACTACCCTAATTTTATCCCAATTTAATTAGTGAAAAATAAACTGTATTTGCAAAACTTTTGTTTTTCATAGAAATTTGAAAATAAAATGTCTGAAGAAAATTGTTGAATATAAAGGACCCTTAAAAAGTTTGAAAAATAGAAAAATATGGGTCAATTATTCAGGTTTAGTTCAGATGAATTATTTGCTGAGAATAAAAGTAAAAGAATCTTCCCTTTTTCAACGACCCTTATCTCTGATCTCCTGTAGCTCTGTTCGAATGCTTCGCATTTCTATACGTATGGCTCTCATCTCATCCCTCTGCCTGTTTTGCTCACTGCGTAAGTCAGCCATCTCTCAGAGTAGTTGTGCACCTTGGTTCTCCTGAAGACTGAACGTGGCTCTGAGTCAGTCCACGTTAGTTGTGATATTCAGACTGAGTTGGTCTAAATGACACAGTCTGCTGGCAATTCCTTGGTCCATCTCATAGACCCTTTGAGCCAACGTATCTATCTGCACGGACAGCATTGAATGATAACCGTTAGTACTCCCCCCGGATGAAGGGGTGCGCTCATTAGGTGTTGGGGTGTATGCAGGAGATGTTGGTGAATTTTGGGTTTGGTCAGTGGGTGGTGGATTTATAGGAACTCTCTGGGCAGGAGGGTGAACTGGAGATCTCTGGGGTTCTTCTCTAGGAGGGAAGGTATCCTCAGAAGGATCTTCTTCCGTGGGACTAGGCTCATGGGCGTTCAGGAATCGTCTCACTAGGCCACTGGCATCTGGGCTTGAGTTTACTTCCACTGGTTGTGAAGGAAGAGTCCCTCGTGGTATTTCTGGTGCAGGCCTAGATGGGCCTTTTGGCTTTGTCTTCTTTGATCCTAGAGTGTCAGGGTTTTCTGTTTTCTTTGCCTGGTTAGTAGCTGCTCTTGTTCTGTTCATCTCTGAGTGCAAAGTCTGGTTAGAAATAACAAATAACAAAAATAGGAAAATAAGAAAGCAAGAAAAATATTTTTAGGGATTTTGAGTTTTATTTAGAAAGCAGGTAAATTTCCTCAATATGGTTTTAGAATGATTTTCTAAAATTTGATTATCCTAAGTGTCTTAATTCCAGATATTATCTAAAATTAATTAGTTATGATAATCCTATATTTAGGAAAGTGATTGTCTAACTAACATAAGATAAGTGTAAATCAAAAGTCTAGGTTACTACCGCTACCTATCATAAGTCTCTAGAATTGTGGCCAATAATCCTAAATTCATTATGATATTTCCCCGGCAACGGCGCCAAAAATCTGATGGGGTTCCGATTGGTATGCTAAAAGATAGGCTTTATTTACCTATGTCAATTATGAGTAATTAAGGACTGAGTCTTACTAATTGTCACTTAGCATTCAATTATTGTCACTTAATCAACCAGAACCTAAGGCAGAGTACCTATCGTGTAGCTAGTTTGTTGGAAACTATCTACGATTTTATTAAGTTAAATATCGTACTCCCAGGGAAGTGACAACGGCTTAGTAGTAACTAGCCTTTTATCCTGACTCCTATCTTATGATCTAGTTATGCAATACTTTGATGAGAGGGTGATTCATTCTCCACTAGGTTTAAGTCTAATTAATCCTAGAAGTGTTTTATAGATGAGTCCTGATTCTATGTTATACTGTTCCTATATGTTGATTGACTCATATTCGAGTATTTTAGACATGTCTTGGCCTGGATTGCAACTATGTTCTGTGTCTAAAGGCGTACCACATCCGAGGTTTCTAATAAACTGCCCTACCTTAATGACGGCCCTACTCACGGTTCGGGACGAAGGCATACATGAAAGCCCTATGTCACTTCGGGGACTACGTAAAGGGTGAATACTTTATGGCATCGGTCCCCTTGTCCCTCTCTTTATATGTCTGTATTTTGTTCGTCCAAATATGTATTATGAATACTGAACTATGATTATATGAATATGTGTTATGCATGTTGAAGTACTTTATGTTTTTCCGGAAATGGTCACCAGCTTAACTATCATTATGACTGCATGTCTGCTGTAGTTTCTTTTAAACTAGATGAATAGTTAGAGACAATTCCTAACCACGGTCTAATCATAACCTGTTTAGTTTAACATGCATTAATTTAGGACTTTCCCGTCGGAAAGCATTAATGTCTGCCATATTAGATGAAATAACCTGTAGATCACCATGTTTGTTAAAGTAGTCTAAGTAGGCTGATTTTGTGTGTTTATGCCGGCGTTAGGGCGAGAGGCGTGATCTCCTAAGTGACATAGGACTTTCATGGATGCCTTTAGCTCGAACCGTGAGTAGGGCCGTCATTGAGGTAGAGTGGTTTATCAGGTAACTCAGATGTGGTACACCTTTAGACTCAGTACATAATTGCAATCTAGACCAAGATATATCTAAAATACTCGAAGATAGGTCAATCAACATGTAGGAACAATATAACATATAACCAGAACATTATCTGTAAAACACTTTTTAGACTTAAATAGACTTGAACCTAGTGGAGAATGAATCACCCTCTCATCAAAGAACTTGATGAACAATTGCATAACTGGATCATAAGATAAGAGTTAGGGTAAGAGGATAGTTACTACTAAGCCGTTACCACTTCCCTGGGAGTACGATAATTATTTTAATTAAAATCGTAGATACTTTCCAACAGACTAGCTACACGATAGGTACTCTGCCCTAGGTTCTGATTGATTAAGTGACAGCATAGAGACTAAATGTGACAATTAGTCAGTGTATGTCCTTAATTACTCATAATCAACATAGGGTAAAATAACACATATTTTAGTGTGTCAGTCGGAATCCCATCAAACTTTAAAGTTTATTCCATGTATGTTGAAATAATAGACTTCAATATTAATTAACTCAAATTCCGTGATTGACTCCTAACTAAACTCCCAAATTAACTCGAAGCAAAGAATAACGATGAATTCCAAGATTATTTAAAAATTTACAAGTTCCATGATTGACTCGAAACTAGGCTCCAAGGTTAACTCGAAGCAAAACATAATGATGAATTCCAAGGTCAACTCAAAATTTACAAGTTTCGTGATTGACTCGAAACTGGACTCCAAGGTTGACTCGAAGCAAAATCCTTTATTGCAGAGATGCCTTGTTGTGGTGAAGCTGATAGGACATCCCGCCCCGTGCTAATTCATGGGACGGCTCAAACGAAGTACTTTTTTAGGTGATTGTCGTGCCATGGGTTGGGCAGTGTCTTCCCCTCTTGATCCTTAAGGTGGAAAGTTCCCTGGCGTACTTCAACTTTGATCAATTAAGGGCCTTCCCAGTTTAGTGTTAGCTTGTTTACCTTGATCTATTTGGCTGTCTTCAATCTTTCTAAGTACTCAATCACCAACCGATAATGGTCTCTTTACTAGGCCTTTATCATGTGTCAGCTTGGTTTTTTGTTTGAAAGTTTCTGCCCTCAGACGTGCGGTTATTCGTCTTTCTTCTAGTAGGTCCAAGTCTAGGCAATGTTGTCACTTATTGTTGTCCTCATTATACATGGAGATTTTGTATGATGGGAGTGCGAGCTCGGTTGGTGATACGGCCTAAGATCCAAATACCAAAGCATAGGCTATTTCTCCAGTGTGGCCCCTAGCCAAGGTTCGGACGACCACAGAGTATGGCGGGGAGCTCATCGACCCATTTGTTGGATTTTCCCTCTAGGTTCTTTTTCAGTGCTGTGAGGACCAGCTTGTTTGCAGCCTCCACCTGTCTGTTCCCCTGAGGGTGTGCGACAGATGGTTTCCAATGCTTTATCCCTAGTCGGGAGCCTTGTGCTGTGAACTTTGTAGCAAACTGGGTGTCGTGATCTGTAATAATGGCCCGAGGTATCCCGTACCTGCATAGTACAAAATCGTGGAGGAACTTGAGTGTGTTTTCCTCTGTCGGGGCAGCTAGTGGCTTTGCTTCTATCCATTTGGAGAAGTAGTCTATGACCGCTATCAAGTATTCGCTTCCACCTCTGGACATGGGGAACTTCCCCATAAGGTCAATTCCCCACATGTCGAAGGGCCAAGTGGCCAGTACCGGTGTCTGTGGGACGGAGGGTAGCCGAGGTATTTTGCCGAATTTCTGGCATACATCGCAATGCTTTACATATCTGTCAGCATCTTTTCGCAGTGTCATCCAGTAATAGCCTTGGTTGATGACTTTTTATGACAATGGTCTCGAACTTGGGTGTCCTCCACACACCCCTTTGTGTAATTCTTCGAGAATTTCTTGAGTATGGTTAGGCGGAATACAGCGTAGCAGAGGCTTTGTGAAGGAATGCCGATATAGGATACTGTTGATCACCGTGTACCAGGCTACCCTTTTTGGATTTGTCTTACCTTATCCTTGTCATCGGGCAGGATATCCGAGGATATGTAGTTCACGAGTTCGTCTACCCAGGTGGGGGAGTCAAAGGCGGCCGGTTGTAGTGGGTGAATATGCTCTGGAGCCGAAAGGAGTTCTACCAAAATTCCCTGGTCGTTGGGAGTTTCTCCCGATGCTATTTTGGCCAATCTATCAGCCGCCTCCTTGCTATTCCGGTCCACCTTTCCCAATGTAAAGTGTCGGAACTGGGCAGCTAGTAGGTTGACCTTTTCTGCATACTCTTTCAGGTTATCTAAATTTACTGCATACTCGTGGTTTACTTGGCCTACCATGACTTGAGAATCGCTGATGACTCTTAGAGAGTCTATGCTTGTGTCCAAGGCCCATTGCATCCCGATGATGAGAGCCTCGTACTCGGCTTTATCCTAACTCCTATCTTATGATCCAGTTATGCAATCTTCATCAAATACTTTGATGAGAGGGTGATTCATTCTCCACTAGGTTTAAGTCTAATTAATCCTAGAAGTGTTTTATAGATGAGCCCTGATTCTATGTTATACTGTTCCAATATGTTGATTGACCTATATTCGAATATTTTAGACATGTCTTAGCCTGGATTGCAACTATGTTCTGTGTCTAAAGGCGTACCACATCTGAGGTTTCTAATAAACCGCCCTACCTTAATGACGGCCCTACTCACGGTTCGGTACGAAGGCATCCATGAAAGCCCTATGTCACTTCGGGGATCATACCGCTTGCCCTAGCCACCGGCATAATCGAACTCGACCGGGCTTACCCTAGACTACTCTAACAAACAGGGTGTTCAGCAGGTTATTTTATCTAGCATGGCAGACACCAATACGAATTGATGCCTGTTAAACTAAACAGGTTATGATTAGACTGTGGTTAGGAATTGTCTATAACCCTAACTTTAGTTTAAAAGAGCACATTAGACATGCAGACATAGTGAATGTTAAGCAGGTGGCTATTTCTAGAAAAATATAATAATGTCAACATATAAAACAACTATTCATAAAAATCGTAATCTCGTATTCATAATAAATATTTAGAACACAATAACAACATATAAGAGAGGGACACGGGGACTGATGTCATAAAGAAATCACCCCTTACGTAGTCTCGCCGACGGAGCGTACTGCTATATATGTCGTATTGCTCGCCCTGACTCTGCTCGCCAGAACCTTCGGAGGACACTTCCACAGCCTAGTAACTGGGCTTTACCTTAATACCCAGTTTAAGCCCAGCCTTGTGGACTGACTCTTCGAACGCCTATAGCCCTCTTAGGATCTCCTAACTAAATCCCGGGTATTCTATGAATACCAGAAACAAACCTATCTATAGAAGCCTAAGATCTGAGACTATATCTCAGAAACTAAAACAAAACACTAATAAGAAAGAAAAGTGAGATCCGAGTCTCTGAGTGAGTTGTGTACTAGAGAAGTGTACACTGGAAAACACTTAATGACTCAGATCGAGTGGAGAGGAATGAATTGAACTGCTGGAGGCCTGGGGTATTTATAGCAGCTTCTCGGGGTGATTTTTCATCAAAATTTCGATGTGGGACTTGTTCTAGGGGTTCGGGATGCCCGTCCCGGATTGGGACGCCCGTCCTGATCTGTTGACCAGGTCGAGACGCCCGTCCCGAGTCCTGGACGCCCGTCCTGACCCTTTGACCGAGTCAACATTTCCAAAAATTGCATTTTTGCCCCAAAATTTGCTGTTTTTGTCTACTTTTCACCTGACACTTCCAAAATCATAAAAACTGTGAAATTGAGTAAATAATGAACAATTAAGATCAATTTATCCTCAATTTCACCCTAAATCATATATAAAAACATGCTAAAAATGTGATACGATTTTCGCGTATCAGATAACCCCACACTTAGCTTTTTGCTTCTCCTCGAGCAAAGTCTACCTGAAGTTAGAGATTCTAAACCGTAGTGTAGTCACTTAAATTCCTAGTCATGTTTTTATTCCAAAAATTCTTCAGACAAGTCATAACACAGGTCTGACTGGTTAGGTTGCTATGACAAGGTCTCAGATGTTTTTAGTAGCTTGTTATGATCAGGCAGAAAACAAATCAACAACTAGGTTGGACTTTTTTCTTAGTCACAGGGTCTTCCTGATGTGTAGTGTGTGTACTAGTCTAGACCAGATAGTCAACCCAATGTACTCTTGTCTTAACTACTACCAGATAACACTTCGACCCATCGCTAGACATATTAACAACAGACAACCTTTTGAGTTCTGAGCTTTGGTGATCAGATTTTTAATGTTTTAGCATTTAGTTATTTTCTTTATAGATTCAGGGTATTTTGAGTCTGCTTAGAACACGTCAACTTCAACTACCCATGTAGCGAGTGCCACTCCGATGACTCCCAGATCTACACGACCTTAGGGCATCAGGCTTTAAATTCCCCAAAGGAGTAGTGCTCGAGTAGCTAAGGCCGCTGGCAAACTACCCTTATTTGATTAACTTTCTTTTGTTTCTTTTCACTTTTAGCTCAGAGTCTCATCTAGTCATTCTAACTGCCCATATATCCACAACTAGTCTAATTTTATCTAGTTAAGTTTCGAACAGGCAATTGGTTGAGGTCTCTAATCCAGACAAAGTTGTGCTCAGTTATTAGGAATTCCCTATTCCTAATCAATTAGTTCAGCAATAGTCATCAATTATCTCCTACTAACCATAACATACTACCTACATATCATAGACTTAAGCAATTGTTTAACCAAGCATACTACATTTAGAAGTCTGAAAGACGGAAAACTTTTGAAAAAAATGTTTTGGAAGGGTGTGAAAATAAGGGGAAAACAAGCAAAAGCATGCGAAAAATTTTGCAAACTGCTACAGTGCACCGTGCACTGCTACCCCACACTTAATTGTGGCACTGTCCTCAGTGTTCATGCATATCTAATTACCCCACACTTATTTGAAAACAAGAAATAAAACACAAAGAAAAGATGCTTACCTATACTATGGGTAAGAAAGACATTAAAAAAAACAAAATAATGCAAACAATTTTGTATGTCATATAAATCAATTTTGTACATAGCTTCATACGTCATACAACCTAGACATGTTTATACACATAGAACAAGAAAAAACAAAAGCAAAAGAAAGGAAAGGAAAGAAGGAGAGAGAGACTAAGAACCCGGCGGATCGTCGTCCAGTGGACCTAAGTCTGGTGTAAAGTCAAACTCGAAGTTTTCCGCCACTCGGGAAGTCTGCTGATGTATCTCCTCAATCCTGTTGGTGTTCATGGAGATCCTGTCATCCATAATCGCCAACCGTCTGTCAATCCTGTCCTCCATCATCGTCAGCCGTTTGTCAATCCTGTCCATGTCTCGACTGTATCGGGCTGATAGTTCTGCCAATCCGTGCGACATGTGTCGTTCGAAGGCAGTACGTGGCACGGATGTCTCGGATGGAGGGATATGTGCTGGATATGATTCCGATGCCGATGCTTGTCCTGTCTGCTCCGTGTGGATGGTGTCGCGGCCATTCGCATCCCGGACAACCATTCCCATGTTCCGTAGAATGGTAAGATCAGTGGGAACGGTGGTCGGGGCGACCAGGGTCAGCTCCGAGCCCTCTATGTCCAACTCCAGGTAGCGGGCTAGCCTGGTAATGTACGGTCCGAGCCCGAGACACTGTTTCTTGGTGTCTGTAGCGAACCCTCGCATGACGATCGTGATGAGTCTAGCCATCTCTCGGAGTAGTTGTGCACCTTGGTTCTCCTGAAGACTGACCGTGGCTCTGAGTCAGTCCACGTTAGTTGTGATATTCAGACTGTGTTGGTCTAAAGGACACAGTCTGCTGGCAATTCCTTGGTCCATCTCATAGACCCTTTGAGCCAACGTATCTATCTGCATGGACAACATTGAATGATAACCGTTAGTACTCCCACCGGATGAAGGGGTGCGCTTGTTAGGTGTTGGGGTGTATGCAGGAGAGGTTGGTAAATTTTGGGTTTGGTCAGTGGGTGGTGGATTTATAGGAACTCTCTGGGCAGGAGGGTGAACTGGAGATCTCTGGGGTTCTTCTCTAGGAGGGAAGGTATCCTCAGAAGGATCTTCTTCCGTGGGACTAGGCTCACGGGCGTTCAGGAATCGTCTCACTAGGTCACTGGCATCTGGGCTTGAGTTTACTTCCACTGGTTGTGAAGGAAGAGTCCCTCGTGGTATTTCTGGTGCAGGCCTAGATGGGCCTTCTGGCTTTGTCTTCTTTGGTCCTGGAGTGTCAGGGTTTTCTGTTTTCTTTGCCTGGTTAGTAGCTGCTCTTGTTCTCTTCATCTCTGAGTGCAAAGTCTGGTTAGAATTAACAAATAACAAAAGTAGGAAAGTGAAATAAGAAAGCAAGAAAAATATTTTTATGGATTTTGAGATTTATTTAGAAAGCAGGTAAATTTCCTTAATATGGTTTTAGAATAATTTTCTAAAATTTGATTATCCTAAGTGTCTTAATTTCAGATATTATCTAAAATTAATTAGTTATGATAATCCTATATTTAGGAAAGTGATTGTTGATGGGTTTCCGACCGATGTGCTAAATAGGTGTTATTTTACCCTATGTTGATTATGAATAATTAAGGACTGTGATTGACTAATTGTCACATTTAGTCTCTATGGTGTCACTTAATCAGCCAGAACCTAAGGCAGAGTACCTATCGTGTAGCTAGTCTGTTGGAAAGTATCTACGATTTTATTAAATAAATATCGTACTCCCAGGGAAGTGGCAACGGCTTAGTAGTAACTAGCCTTTTATCCTAACTCCTATCTTATAATCCAGTTATGCAATCTTCATCAAATACTTTGATGAGAGGGTGATTCATTCTCCACTAGGTTTCAGTCTAATTAAATCTAGAAGTGTTTTATACATGAGTCCTGATTCTATGTTATACTGTTCCTATATGTTGTTTGACCTATATTCGAGTATTTTAGATATATCTTAGCCTGGATTGCAACTATGTTCTGTGTCTAAAGGCGTACCACATCCGAGGTCTCTAATAAACCGCCCTATCTTAATGACGGCCCTACTCACGGTTCGGGACGAAGGCATCCATGAAAGCCCTATGTCACTTCGGGGATCATACCGCTTGCCCTAGCCGCCGGCATAATCGAACTCAGTTCGGCCCCTACCTAGACTACATTAACAGGCAGGGTGTTCAACATGTTATTTTATCTAGCATGGCAGACACCAATACTAATTGATGTCTGTTAAACTAAACAGGTTATGATTAGACCGTGGTTAGGAATTGTCTATAACCCTAACTTTAGTTTAAAAGAGCACATTAAACATGCAGACATAGTGAATATTTAGCAGGTGGCTATTTCCGAAAAAACATAACAACGTCAACATATAAAACAACTATTCATGAACATCATAATCTCGTATTCATAATAAGTATTTAGAACAAAACAATAACAACATATAAGAGAGGGACATGGGGACTGATGCCATAAAGAAATCACCCTTTACGTAGTCTCGCCGACGGAGCGTACTGCTGTATATGTTTTATTGCTCGCCCTGACTCTGCTCACCAGGACCTTCGAAGGACGCTTCCTCAGCCTAGTAACTGGGCTTTACCTTAATACCCAGCTTAAGCCCAGCCCTGTGGACTGACTCTTCGAACTCCTAGAGCCCTCTTAGGATCTCCTAACGAAATCCCGGGTATTCTATGAATACCAGAAACGCTCTGTCCTGAGATCTGAGACTATTTCTCAGAAACTAAAACAAAACACTAACAAGAAAGAAAACTGAGATCCGAGTCTCTGAGTGAGTTGTGTACTAGAGAATTGTACACTGGACACCACTAAATGACTCAGATCGAGTGGAGAGGAATGAAGTAAACTGCTGGAGGCCTGGGGTATTTATAGCAGCTTCTCGGGGTGATTTTTCATCAAAATTTCGATGTGGGACTGGTTCTAGGGGTTCGGGATGCCCGTCCCGGATTGGGACGCCCGTCCTGATCTGTTGACCAGGTCGAGACGCCCGTCCCGAGTCCTGGACGCCCGTCCTGACCCTTTGACCGAGTCAACATTTCCAAAATTTGCATTTTTGTTCCAAAATTTCCTGTTTTCTTCTACTTTTCACCTGACACTTCCAAAATCATAAAAATTGTGAAATTAAGTAAATAATGTACAATTAAGATCAATTTACCCTCGATTTCACCCTAAATCATATATAAAAACATGCTAAAAATGTGATACGATTTTCGCGTATCATCTTCCCTGAATTGGTGGGGCTTTTGCTTCATTGATTTGTAGGTAGGGTCAAAATTAGGCCGGTGCTCCGCGATGGTTGGGGCAATTCCCGACATGTCTTCAGTGTTCCATGCGAAGTTGTGGAGGTGAGTGGAGAGGAAGTGGATCATCTCCTCTTTCATGTGTTGAGGCATCTCCTTTCCAATCTGGATTTTCTGGTCAGGATAATCGGGGTGAATTGTCATTTCTTCAAACTCCTTTGCCTCTAGTTCAGGGACCTCAGTAGGGAGGCTCATATAGCCCGAATTTGCTGGGTATACAGGTTTTCCAGTCATCAGGATTGACCCGATAGCCATGGGTGGCTGTGCAGCTTGGTGCAAGTTTTGGGAGTTTATGATATGTGCGAGCAAGCTTTTGGGGCTGTTCTTGACAACTCTCACGCCGCTTCTGGTAGCAAACCTAACTTGCTGATGTGAAGTAGAGATAATTAGCTCGAAAGCTGCATGATCCAGAGTTCCAAGGATGGCGTTGTAGGAGGAAACAATGTCCACTACGTAGAACTTGATCTTCTCCTCACAGGTACAGTCATGGGAACCTAAAGTTACTTTAATCTTGACCGTTACTTTAACGTTGATCATGTGAGAGGTAAAACATTCCAAGACCATATTGCTAGGCTTCAGGTGGCTGTCGTTCATTCCCATCTTTTTGAAGCATTTGAAGTAGAGGATGTTCTTGGTGGCTCCCGTGTCTATCAGGACCCTCTTCACCTGGCATTGGTCGATCCCTTTCTTGGTCATGCCGACCTCGAGAACGATAGGGGTGACTCGGGCCTCCTCATTGAGCTCGAGGTCCTTGTCGTAAAACGTTATTGGGTCGTGGGGGAATATGTCGAAGTGGGATCCTAGAGTGGGCTTGCTGAGTTTGTAAATCTTCTGCTTTATCTGTTTGATAGATGAGAACTGCAGAGAGATCACTTCGATCACTCTTTCGTGCTTTTCGTTTGGCCGTTTTTTCGACACGAATTCCTTTAGATGTCCCTCTCGGATGAGTCTCTCGATTGCCCGTTTTAGCTGCATGCAGTTTTCAGTAGTGTGGCCAAAATCTTGGTGGAACCCACAGAACTTTGATTTGTCTCTGGGGGCAATGTTTGGAGTTCGTGTGGGCGTAGGCTCACGGACTCCGAGCTTCTCCTTGACAACTATAACGAGGTTCTCCTTAGGTGTGTTCAGTGAAGTGAACGTCTTAGTCCTCCTTGTTCGGTTTTTTCCTCTCCAGTCTTGAGGTGAGGTCCTTGTGTATCTTTCCTTCTTGTGCTGCATCTCTTGGGCACTGCCTTCTGCCAACACGACCTTGCGGGCTACGTTAAACATCTCACCGATCGTCTCGGGCTTGCGGAGTTGGAGTTCAATGTACAACATCCTTGACCAAAATCCACCTTCAAAGCAGGTGATCACCGTGTCCTGACTGAGTCCTTCGATCTCGTCATATGTCTTTTTGAAGGGCTCCAAATAGGCAAGGAGGGTCTCGTTGTCTCCTTGTTTGATGTTGGCAAGGTCTCCCCTCGTCTTGGGCATTGTCTCGGCGATGCTAAACTTGTCGAAGAATAGCTTCTCGAGGCTCATACGCGAAAATCGTATCACCTTTTTAACATGTTTTTATATATGATATGGGTGAAATTGAGGGTAAATTGATCTTAATTGTTTATTATTTACTTAATTTCACAGTTTTTATGATTTTGGAAGTGTCAGGTGAAAAGTAGACGAAAACAGCAAATTTTGGGGTAAAAATGCAATTTTTGGAAATGCTGACTTGGTCAAAGGCTCAGGACGGGCGTCCCGACCCAGTCAAAGTACCGAGACGGGCGTCCAGGACTCGGGACTGGCGTCCCGACTTGGTCAACAGACCAGGACGGGCGTCCCAATCTGAGACGGGAGTCCCGAATCCCCAGATCAAGTCCCACATCAAATTTTTGATGAAAAATCACCCCGGGAAGCTGCTATAAATACCCCAGGCCTCCAGCAGTTGAAATCATTCCTCTCCAATCGATCTGAGTCATTAAGTGGTTTCCAGTGTACACTTCTCTAGTACACAACTCACTCAGAGACTCGGATCTCAGTTTTCTTTCTTGTTAGTGTTTTGTTTTAGTTTCTGAGAAATAGTCTCAGATCTTAGGCTTCTATGGATAGGTTCGTTTCTGGTATTCATAGAATACCCGGGATTTCGTTAGGAGATCCTAAGAGGGCTCTAGGCGTTCGAAGAGTCAGTCCACATGGCTAAGCTTAAGCTGGGTATTAAGGTAAACCCCAGTTACTAGGCTGAGGAAGCGTCCTCCGAAGGTTCTGGCGTGTAGAGTCGGGTCAAGCAGTAACGGCATATACAGCAGTACGCTCCATCGGTGAGACTTCGTAAAGGGTGATTTCTTTATGGCATCAGTCCCCCTGTCCCTCTCTTATATGTTGTTATTGTGTTTGTCCAAATAACAGTTCTGAATAGCAGATTATGATTATTATGAATATTTGTTATATATGTTGAAGTTATTATGTTTTTCTAGAAATGGCCACCTGCTTAAATATTCATTATGTCTGCCTGTCTAATGCCGTTCTTTTAAACTAAAATTAGGGTTATAGACAATTCCTAACCACGGTCTATTCATAACCTGTTTAGTTTAACAGGCATCAATTAGTATTGGTGTCTGCCATACTAGATAAAATAATCTGCGGAACACCCTGTTGGTTGAAAGTAGTCTAGGTAGGCTGAGTAGAGTGTTATGCCGGCGGTTATGAGACGAGCAGTATGATCCCCAAAGTGACATAGGGCGTTCATTGCTGACTTTTGTCCGAGCCGTGAGTAGGGCCGTTACCCTTAACGATGGGGCGGTAGCGTAGAAACTCAGATGTGGTACACCTTTAGACTCAGAACATAGTTGCAATCCAGGCCAAGACATTTCTAAAATTCTCGAATATAGGTCAATCAACGTATAGTAACAGTATAACATAAAATCAGGATCTCATCTATAAAACACTTTCAGGTTTGGTTAGACTTAAACCTAGTGGAGAATGAATCATCCTCTCATCAAAGCTATTGATGAAGATTGCATAACTGGATTATAAGATAAGAGTTAGGAATAAAGGCTAGTTACTACTAAGCCGTTACCACTTCCCTGTGATACGCGAAAATCATATATTTATAGCATGTTTTTATGTATGATTTAGGGTGAAATTGATAGGAAATCGATCTTAATTGATTGTTATTTACTCAATTTCACAGTTTTTATGATTTTGGAAGTGTCAGGTGAAAAGTAGACGAAAACAGCAAATTTTGGGGTAAAAATGCAATTTTTAGAAATGCTGAATTGGTCAACGATCCGGGATGGGCGTCCCGACCCAGTCAAACCACCAGGACGGGCGTCCCGAAGCACCATAAGTTGTCCCACATCGAAAGTTTTGGAGATTTTCACTCCAGAAAGCTGCTATAAATACCCTAGGCCTCCAGGAATTGAAATCATCCCTCTCCACTCGATCTGAGTCATTCAGAGACTTCCAGTGTACAATTCTCGAGTATACAAGTCACTGAGAGACTCGGGTTTCAGTTTCAGTTTTCTTTCTTTCTTTAGTATTTCATTTTCTTAGTTTCTGAGAAATAGTCTCAGATCTTAGGCTTCGATAGATAGGTTCGTTTTTGGTATTCATAGAATACCGGGATTTCGTTAGGAGATCTTAAGAGAGAGATAGGGTGCGTGTTCTTAGTCAGATTAGGGCAATTTGCTTAAGCCCGGGATGTAAGGTAAAGTAAGTGCTACTAGGTCTAAGGAGCGTTCTCCGAAGGCTCTGCCGAGCAAAGTAGGATCGAGCAGTCATGAGCATACAGGAGCTGCAGCGTCGGCTGGACCTGCATAGAGTGGTGATTACTTTATGACAGTGGGTCCCCTAGACAAGGTTCTGTATGTTTACGAATTGTTTTATCTAAATATTAATTTGAATATCAGATTACGATTCTTATGAACATCAATTTTATATGTTGAAGTTCTTATGATTTTCCAAAAATGGCCACCTGCTTAATATTCACTATGTCTGCATGTCTAATGCCGTTCTTTTAAACTAAAATTAGGGTTATAGACAATTCCTAACCACGGTCTATTCATAACCTGTTTAGTTTAACAGGCATCAAGTATTGGTGTCTGCCATACTAGATAAAATAATCTGAGGAACACCCTGTTGGTTGAAAGTAGCCTAGGTAGGCTGAGTAGAGTGTTATGCCGGCGGTTATGAGACGAGCAGTATGATCCCCGAAGTGACATAGGGCGTTCATTGCTGACTTTTGTTCGAACCGTGAGTAGGGTCGTTACCCTTAACGATGGGGCGGTAGCGTAGAGACTCAGATGTGGTACACCTTTAGACTCAGAACATAGTTGCAATCCAGGCTAAGATATATCTAAAATACTTGAATATAGGTCAATCAACATATAGGAACAGTATAACATAGAATCAGGACCTCATCTATAAAACACTTATGGGCTTAATTAAACTTAAACCTATTGGAGAATGGATCACCCTCTCATCAAAGTATTTGATGAAGATTGCATAACTGGATCATAAGATAGGAGTTAGGATAAAAGGCTAGTTACTACTAAGCCGTTGCCACTTCCCTGGGAGTACGATAATTATTTAATAAAATCGTAGATACTTTCCAGTAGACTAGCTACACGATAGGTACTCTGCCTTAGGTTCTGATTGATTAAGTGACAATAATTGAATGCTAAGTGACAGTTAGTAAGACTCAGTCCTTAATTACTCATAATCGACATAGGTAAATAAACCCTATCTTTTAGCATACCAATCGGAACGCATCACCCTAGGAGTACGATATTTATTTAATAAAATCGTAGATACTTTCCAACAGACTAGCTACACGATAGGTACTCTGCCTTAGGTTCTGGCTGATTAAGTGACACCATAGAGACTAAATGTGACAATTAGTCGATCAGAGTCCTTAATTATTCATAATCAACATAGGGTAAAATAACACCTATTTAGCATATCGGCTGGAAACCCATCAGAGGCTACACCAGGAATTGATGACCCCTGGTTTCAGTGAAGTGAACCACGTCAGGGCTTTGTTGGACAGAGTGTTGGGAAATGCCTTGCACATGACGGACTCATCATTGGTTACAAGGCCCATGGCGAGACCTGAACCGGCAAACATGCTCTTGAGGTCGACACTTGATGCGTTCCGATTGGTATGCTAAAAGACATGATTTATTACCTTATATTTATTATGAATAATTAAGGACGGAGACTGACTAATTGTCACTCTTAGCATCTCTGTTTGTCACTTAATCAATCAAAACCTAAGGCAGAGTACCTATCGTGTAGCTAGTGTATTGGAAAGTACCTACGATTTTAATTTAGAAATTATCGTACTCCCAAGGAAGTGGTAACGGCTTAGTAGTAACTATCCTTTTACCATAACTTTCATTTTATTACCTAGTTATGCAATCGTTCATCATAATCCTTGATGAGTTGGTGATCCTTACTACACAAGACTCAAGTTTATTTACCATGCAAGAGTATTTTATAAACAAGTATTCTGGTGTATGTTCTATTGTTCCTACATGTTGATTGACCTATTTTCAAATATTTTAGATATATCTTGGTCTAGAATGCAATTACATACTGTATCTTACTTGTGTACCACATCTGAGTTATCTGATAAACTGCCCCATCGCCATTGACAGCCCTACTCACGGTTCAAGTTAAAGTTATACATGAAAGCCTGTGTCACTCAGGAAATCATGCCACTCACCCTAACGTCGGCATAAAAACCCGAACTCAGCCTCATTAGACTACTCTAACAAACATGATGATCTATAAGTTATTTGACCTAATATGGCAGACCTTAATGCTTTTTCAAATCCTAAATTAAGGTTTGTAAAACTAGACAGGTTATGATTAGACCATGGTTAGGAATTGTCTATAACCATTCATCTAGTTTAAATGAGCAAGTAGATATGCAATCATAATGTTTAATTAACAGGTGACCTTTTCAAAAAAATGAAAACAACTTCAACATGCAAAACATATATAACCTATCATAAAAAATTTAATATTCAAATTGGTATTTAGACAAACACAATACAGAATGTACCGAGAGGATCTAGGGAACCACCACCATAAAGTATTCACCCTTTATCAGGTCTGCCGATGGAGCGACTACTTGTATATCCTGGATTGCTTGACCTGACTCTACTTGACAGAACCTTCGGAGAACGCTTCCTTAGCCTAGTAGCAATTGCTTTACCTTACATCCTGGGCTTAAGCAAAGCTCTGTTGACTAGCTCTTCGCTCACCAAATGCCCTCTTAGGGTCTCTTAACGAAATCCAGGGTATTCTATGAATACCAAAGATGAACTCTATCTAGTCGAATTTTAGATTCTGAGATAAGCACTCAGAAAGTAAGGAAAACGAGACACTCTCGTATTACTAAACTACTCATGGGATGCACCTGAGATCACTAATGACTTGTATTGAGCATAGAAATGTACACTTGAAGTCACTAGATGATTCAGATCGAGTGAAGAGGGATGATTTCAACTGAGGAAGACGTGGGGTATTTCTAGAAAGGAACTTGAGGGTTTTTCTCTGTGAGTCCCGATGTGGGATTCTGAACTGGTGCTCGGGACGCCCGTCCTGAGTCTGTTGACTGGGTCAGGACACCCTTCTTGGGTTCAGGACGACAGTCCCGGTGCTTTGATTGAGTTAAGACGCTCGTCCCGAGTTCGGGATACCCGTCTTGGTCATTTGACTGGGTCGGGAAGCCCGTCCTAAACTGAAAAGTTCCAAAAATCACGTTTTTGCCTCAATTTTGCTATTTTTTGCACATTTCACCTAAAACTTCCAAAATCACAAATACTACAAAATTGTGTTAATATCAATCAATTAAGAACGATTTATCTCTAATTTTGAACTAATTTGTGCCTAAAAACATGCTAAAAAAGTGATATGATTTATGCATATCATATAACCCCACACTTAGCTTTTTGCTTGTCCTCAAGCAAAACCTATATGAAATTATTGAAATTTAAATCATAAGTGCAATCACTCAAAGGTCTTAGCAATGTTTTTAGCCAAAATTTATCATTGAGTCAGATGATTCACAAAACAGGCCTGGCTGATCAACTTGCTATGGAAAGGTCTCAAATGTTTGGTAAATTATCATGGTCATGTAGATGCAACAATTCAATAACTCGATTGAATTCTACTATTAGTCACGAGGTCTTCTTGATGTGTAGTGTGTGAACTAATCTAGACTAGATTGTCAACTCAATATAGGCTTCTCTAAACCTTTACCAGATAATAATTCAACCAATCGTCGAATATAATAGCAACAAACAACCTTCTGAGTTCTGAGCTTTGCTGTCAAGGCTTTCCATTTATAATTTTCAATAAAAGAATACACTAGGTAGTGTATTTTTAAATTGATTATCCAGGTATTTTTGTGTTTGCTTTCACACATCAACTTTAACTACCCAGTTATCGAGTCCCACTCCGATGACTACTGATGCGTTTCTGACTGATATGCTAAATAGGTGTTATTTTTACCCTATGTTGATTATGAGTAATTAAGGACTGAGATTGACTAATTGTCACATTTAGTCTCTATGGTGTCACTTAATCAGTCAGAACCTAAGGCAGAGTACCTATCGTGTAGCTAGTCTGTTGGAAAGTATCTACGATTTTATTAAATAAATATCGTACTCCCAGGAAAGTGGTAACGGCTTAGTAGTAACTAGCCTTTTATCCTAACTCCTATCTTATGATCCAGTTATGCAATCTTCATCAAATACTTTGATGAGAGGGTGATTCATTCTCCACTAGGTTTAAATCTAATTAATCCTAGAAGTATTTTATAGATGAGTCCTGATTCTATGTTATACTGTTCCTATATGTTGATTGACCTATATTCGAATATTTTAGACATGTCTTAGCCTGGATTGCAACTATGTTCTGTGTCTAAAGGCGTACCACATCCGAGGTTTCTAATAAACCACCCTACCTTAATGACGGCCCTACTCACGGTTCAGGACGAAGTCATCCATGAAAGCCCTATGTCACTTCGGGGATCATACCGCTTGCCCTAGCCGCCGACATAATCAGACTCGGCTCGGCTCCTACCTAGACTACTTTAACAGGCAGGGTGTTCAGCAGGTTATTTTATCTAGCATGGCAAACACCAATACTAATTGATGCCTGTTAAACTAAACAGGTTATGATTAGACCGTGGTTAGGAATTATCTATAACCCTAACTTTAGTTTAAAAGAGCACATTAAACATGCAGACATAGTGAATATTTAGCAGGTGGCTATTTCCGGAAAAACATAACAACGTCAACATATAAAACAACTATTCATAAAAATCGTAATCTCGTATTCATAATAGATATTTAGAACAACACAATAACAACATATAAGAGAGGGACATGGGGACTGATGCCATAAAGAAATCACCATTTACGTAGTCTCACCGACGGAGCGTACTGCTGTATATGTCGTATTGCTCGCCCTGACTCTGCTCACCAGAACCTTCGGAGGACGCTTCCTCAGCCTAGTAACTGGGCTTTACCTTAATTCCCAGCTTAAGCCCAGCCCTGTGGACTGACTCTTCAAACTCCTAGAGCCCTCTTAGGATCTCCTAACGAAATCCCGGGTATTCAATGAATACCAGAAATGAACCTATCTATAGAAGCCTAAGATCTGAGACTATTTCTCAGAAACTAAAACAAAACACTAATAGGAAAGAAAACTGAGATCCGAGTCTCTGAGTGAGTTGTGTACTAGAGAAGAGTACACTGGAAACCACTTAATGACTCAGATCGAGTGGAGAGGAATGATTTCAACTGCTGGAGGCCTGGGGTATTTATAGCAGCTTTCCAGGGTGATGTTTCTTCAAAAATTCGATGTGGGACTGGATCTGGGGGTTCGGGACGCTAGTCCCGGGTTCGAGACGCCCGTCCTGACCCTTTGACCAAGTCAACATTTCCAAAAATTGCATTTTTGCCCCAAAATTTGCTGTTTTCGTTTACTTTTCACCTGACACTTCCAAAATCATAAAACCCGTGAAAATTGAGTAATTAACAAACAATTAAGATCAATTTGCCCTCATTTCACCAGAAATCATACATAAAAACATGCTAAAAAGGTGATACAATTTTCGCGTATCAGATAACCCCACACTTATCTTTTTGCTTGTCCTCAAGCAAAGTCTACCTGAAGTTAGTGATTCTAAATGGTAGTGCAGTCACTTAAATTCCTAGTCATGTTTTTATTCCAAAAATTCTTCAGACAAGTCTTAACACAGGTCTGACTGGTTAGGTTGCTATGACAAGGTCTCAGATGATTTTAGTAGCTTGTTATGATCAGGCAGAAAACAAATCAACAACTTGGTTGAACTTTTTTTCTTAGTCACAGGGTCTTCCTGATGTGTATTGTGTGTACTAGTCTAGACCAGATAGTCAACACAATGTACTCTTGTCTTAACTACTACCAGATAACACTTCGACCCATCGCTAGACATATTAACAGCAGACAACGTTTTGAGTTCTGAGCTTTGGTGATCAGATTTTTAATGTTTTAGCATTTAGTTATTTTCTTTATAGATTCAGGGTATTTTGAGTCTGCTTAAAACACGTCAACTTCAACTACCCATGTAGCGAGTCCCACTCCGATGACTCCCAGATCTACACGACCTTAGGGCATCAGGCTTTAAATTCCCCGAAGGAGTGGTGCTCGAGTAGCGAAGGCCGCTGGCAAACTACCCTTATTTGATTAACTTCCTTTTGTTTCTTTTCACTTTTAGCTCAGAGTCTCATCTAGTCATTCTAACTGCCAATATATCCACAACTGGACTAATTTTATCTAGTTAAGTCTCGAATAGGCAATTGGCTGAGGTCTCTAATCTAGACAAAGTTGTGCTCAGTTATCAGGAATTCCCTATTCCTAATCAATTAGTTCAGCAGTAGTCATCAATTATCTCCTACTAACCATAACATACTACCTACATATCATAGACATGAGCAATTGTTTAACCAAGCATACTGCATTTAGAAGTCTGAAAGACAGAAAAATTTTGAAAACATTTTGGAAGGGTGTGAAAATACTGATAAAACAAGCAAAAGCATGCGAAAATTTTTGCAAACTGCTATAGTGCACCGTGCACTGCTACCCCACAATTAATTCTGGCACTGTCCTCAGTGTTCATGCATATCTAATTACCCCGCACTTATTTGAAAACAATAAATAAAACACAAAGAAAAGATGCTTACCTATACTATGGGTAAGAAAAAAGAAAAAGAAAATAATGCAAACAATTCTGTATGTCATATAAATCAACTTTGTACATAGATTCATACGTCATACAGCCAAGACATGTTTATACACATAGAACAAGAAAAAAAACAAAAGCAAAAGAAAGGAAAGAAAAGAAGGAGAGAGAGACTAAGAACCCGGCAGATCGTCGTCCAGCGGACCTAAGTCTGCTGTAAAGTCAAACTCAAAATTTTCCGCCACTCGGGAAGTCTGCTGATGTATCTCCTCAATCCTACTGGTGTTCATGGCGATCCTGTCATCCATCATCGCCAGCCGTCTGTCAATCCTGTCTTCCATCATCGTCAGCCGTCTGTCAATCATGTCCATATCTCAACTGTATCGGGCTGATAGTTCTGTCAATCCGTGCGACATGTGTCTTTCGAAGGCAGTACGTGGCACGAACGTCTTGGACGGAGGGATATGCGCTGGATATTCTTCCGATGCCGATGCCTATCCTGGCTGCTCCGTGTGGATGGTGTAGCGGCCATTCGCATCCCGGACAACCATTCCCATGTTCCGTAGAATGGTAAGATCAGTGGGGACGGTGGTCGGGGCGACCAGGGTCATCTTCGAGCCCTCTATGTCCAACTCCAGGTAGCGGGCTAGCCTGGTGATGTACGGTCCGAGCCCCAGACACTGTTTCCTGGTGTCTGTAGCGAATCCTCGCATGATGACCGTGATGAGTCTAGCAATCTCTACCGTAGATCCCATGTGCATGTTGGCCAGAAGGAATGTCTCCATCTAGGTGACAGTTCCGGGAGCCATCCGTCGTCCTAGTAATGTATGTGTGATATGCGAAAATCGTATCACCTTTTTAGCATGTTTTTATATATGATTTCGGGTGAAATTGAGGGCAAATTGATCTTAATTGTTTGTTAATTACTCAATTTCACGGTTTTTATGATTTTGGAAGTGTCAGGTGAAAAGTAGACGAAAACAGCAAATTTTGGGGCAAAAATGCAATTTTTGGAAATGTTGACTTGGTCAAAGGGTCAGGACGGGCGTCCCGAACCCGGGACGGGCGTCCCGACCCAGTCAAACCGCCGAGATGGGCATCCAGGACTCGGGACGGGCGTCCCGACCTGGTCAACAGATCAGGACGGGCATCCCAATCCGGGACGGGCGTCCCGAACCCCCAGAACCAGTCCCACATCGAACTTTTGATGAAAAATCACCCCGGGAAGCTGCTATAAATACCACAGGCCTCCAGCAGTTCAAATCATTCCTCTCCACTCGATCTGAGTCATTAAGTGGTTTCCAGTGTACACTTCTCTAGTACACAACTCACTCAGAGACTCGGATCTCAGTTTTCTTTCTTATTAGTGTTTTGTTTTAGTTTCTGATAAATAGTCTCAGATCTTAGGCTTACATAGATAGGTTCGTTTCTGGTATTCATAGAATACCCGGGATTTCATTAGGAGATCCTAAGAGGGCTCTAGGCGTTCGAAGAGTCAGTCCACAGGGCTAGGCTTAAGCTGGGTATTAAGGTAAAGCCCAGTTACTAGGCTGAGGAAGCGTCCTCCGAAGGTTCTAGCGAGCAGAGTCAGGGCGAGCAATACGACATATACAGCAGTACGCTCCGTCGGCGAGACTACGTAAAGGGTGATTTCTTTATGGCATCAGTCCCCATGTCCCTCTCTTATATGTTGTTATTGTTTTGTTCTAAATATCTATTATGAATACGAGATTACGATTTTTATGAATAGTTGTTTTATATGTTGACGTTAGTATATTTTTTCCGGAAATAGCCACCTGCTTAACATTCACTATGTCTGCATGTCCAATGTGCTCTTTCAAACTAAAGTTAGAGTTATAGACAATTCCTAACCACGGTCTAATCATAACCTGTTTAGTTTAACAGGCATCAATCAGTATTGGTGTCTCCCATGCTAGATAAAATAACCTGTTGAACATCTTGTTTGTTAGAGTAGTCTAGGGTAAGTCGGGCCGAGTCCGATTATGCCGGCGGCTAGGGCAAGCGGTATGATCCCCGAAGTGACATAGGGCTTTCATGGATGCCTTCGTCCCGAACCGTAAGTAGGGCCGTCATTAAGGTAGGGCGGTTTATTAGAAACCTCGGATGTGGTACGCCTTTAGACACAGAACATAGTTGCAATCCAGGCTAAGACATGTCTAAAATATTCGAATATAGGTCAATCAACATATAGGAACAGTATAACATAAAATCAGGACTCATCCATAAAACACTTCTAGGATTAATTAGACTTAAACCTAATGGAGAATGAATCACCCTCTCATCAAAGTATTTGATGAAGATTGCATAACTGGACCATAAGATAGGAGTTAGGATAAAAGGCTAGTTACTACTAAGTCGTTGCCACTTCCCTGGGAGTACGATATTTAACTTAATAAAATAGTAGATACTTTCCAACAGACTAGCTACACGATAGGTACTCTGCCTTAGGTTCTGGCTGATTAAGTGACACCATAGAGACTAAATGTAACAATTAGTCAATCACAGTCCTTAATTATTCATAATCAACATAGGGTAAAATAACACCTATTTAGCACGTCAACCGGAATCCCATCAGATTTTTGGCGCCGTCGCCGGGGAAATTTCATAATGAATTTAGGATTATTGGCCACAATTATAGAGACTTATGATAGGTAACGGTACTAACCTAGACTTTAGACCCAACACGTATGTTATACCAGTTAGACAATCACTTTCCTAAATATAGGATTATCATAACTAATTAATTTTAGATAATATCTGAAATTAAGACACTTAGGATAATCAAATTTTAGAAAATTATTCTAAAACCATATTAAGGAAATTTACCTACTTTCTGAATAAAATTTAAAATCCCGAAAAATATTTTTCTTGCTTTCTTATTTTATTTTCCTATTTTTGTTATTTGTTATTTCTAACCAGACTTTGCACTCAGAGATGAAGAGAACAAGAGTAGCTACTAACCAGGCAAAGAAAATAGAAAACCCTGACACTCCAGGACCAAAGAAGACAAAGCCAGAAGGCCCATCTAGGCCTGCACCAGAAATACCACGAGGGACTCTTCCTTCACAACCAGTGGAAGTAAACTCAAGCCCAGATGACAGTGACCTAGTGAGACGATTCCTGAACGCCCGTGAGCCTAGTCCCACGGAAGAAGATCCTTCTGAGGATACCTTCCCTCCTAGAGAAGAACCCCAGAGATCTCCAGTTCACCCTCCTGCCCAGAGAGTTCCTATAAATCCACCACCCACTGACCAAACCCAAAATTCACTAACCTCTCCTGCATACACCCCAACACCTAACGAGCGCACCCCTTCATCCGGGGGGAGTACTAACGGTTATCATTCAATGTTGTCCGTGCAGATAGACACGTTGGCTCAAAGGGTCTATGAGATGGACCAAGGAATTGCCAGCAGACTGTGTCATTTAGACCAACTCCGTCTGAATATCACAACTAATGTAGACCGACTCAGAGCTACGGCTAGTCTTCAGGAGAACCAGGGTGCACAACTACTCCGGGAGATGGCTGACTTACGCAGTGAGCAGAACAGGCAGAGGGATGAGATGAGATCCATACGCATAGAAATGCGAAGCATTCGAACGGAGCTACAGGAGATCAGAGATAAAGGTCGCTGAAAAAGGGAAGATTCTTTTACTTTTATTCTTAGCAAATAATTCGTTTGAACTAAACCTGAATAATTGACCCATATTTTTCTATTTTTCAAACTTTTTAAAGGGTCCTTTATATTCAACAATTTTCTTCAGACATTTTATTTTTAAATTTCTATGAAAAACAAAAGTTTTGCAAATACAGTTTATTTTTCACTAATTTAATTGTATAAACTCAGTTTTTGTTTTTCTGAAATTCTTGCTGAATTTAAGTTGGGATAAAATTAGGGTAGTCATGATTTTCGAAAAAAAAAAAGAGACTGAGGAATTTTTGCATAGAGTTTTTAACAACTTCTGAATTTAATTGGATAAACATGAAGTCCTGTTAAAAATTATGATTATTTTTGGTATCTTGAGATTTTCAGGGAATTACGAAAAAAAAATTTTTGGAATTGGCACGCATCCCGAAGCAACCCGGGACGGGCGTCCAGCGGGACAGGAGTCCTGCCTCCGGGACGGGCGTCCCGAAGGCCGCCCCCTCTATAAAAATTCAATTTTTTTCATTTTCTCTCAAATCTACAACCAAAAATTCATCTCTCTAAAAATATTTCTCTCTACCTTCTCTCTACAAATTTTTGGCAAACTCTTCAAAGTTTAAAAATTCGAGTTTCCCTCCAAAATTTGAATTTTAAACTTCACCCAAAAATTCGAATTTCCCTCCAAAATTCGATTTTCCGCCAAAAATTCAAAATCTTTCCCTAACCTAATTTCATCCTTCTGAATTCAAATTCACCTCCAGAATTTGAGTTTAAAGCTTTCCTTCCCACCTAAACTCTCTCGTACGTTTTTAATGGCTCCCAAACGTGCTCGTACCACATCTACCATGACAGTTACCTCAGTGGCACACCCTTTTATGCTGTTTCCCTCCAGCACAGCATACCAAGAAAGATGCCTTGGGTACATCGGGCGTACGATACTAACGGGCAGAACGTTGGATTGGGCAGTAGTACAGACGCTAGGAGTAGAGCCGGAAGTCAGACGCATACTCGACGTGCCACCTTACAGTCGAGTATTCATCGTCACAGAGCCCACATACCTGGAGCTGGTATGTGAGTTCTATGCATCTTTTACATGCCACCAGGAGCAGATCACATTCCGCTTGGGCGGAATAGATCGGTTGATGAGCATGGACGAGTTCGGCGTTGCCCTAGGTATCTGGCAGAGAGATGAGCTGGATACGCCCGCATACACCACAGCAGTTCGAGACTTCACGACTGCAGACATCTCCACTCCTTGGGCTCAGATCTGTATGACGGGTGTCCCATACCAGCATGGCTTTGCAAAAGCCACAGGTATTTATCCTACTCTTCGTTACCTGCACGCTATCATTGCACATACATTGTCAGGACGACGGACGGCTCCCGGAACTGTCACCCAGAAGGAGACATTCCTTCTAGCCAACAGGCACATGGGATCTACGATAGAGATGGCTAGACTCCTCGTGGTCATCATGCGAGGATTCGCGATAAACACAAGGAAACAGTGTCTGGGGCTCGGACCGTACATCACCAGGCTAGCCCGCTACCTGGAGTTGGACATAGAGGGCTCGGAGCTGACCCTGGTCGCCCCGACCACCGTTCCCACAGATCTTACCATTCTACGGAACATGGGAATGGTTGTCCGGGATGCGAATGGCCGCTACACCATCCACACGGAGCAGCCAGGACAGGCATCAGCATCGGAAGCATATCCAGCGCATATCCCTCCATCCGAGATGTTCGTGCCACATACTGCCTTCGAACGACACATGTCGCACGGATTGGCAGAACTATCGGCCCGATACAGTCGAGACATGGACAGGATTGACAGACGGCTGACGATGATGGAGGACAGGATTGATAGACGGCTGGCGATGATGGATGACAGGATCGCAATGAACACCAGCAGGATTAAGGAGATACATCAGCAGACTTCCAGAGTGGCGGAAAACTTTGAGTTTGACTTTACAGCAGACTTAGGTCCACTGGACGACGATCCGCCGGGTTCTTAGTCTCTCTCTCCTTCTTTTCTTTCCTTTCTTTTGCTTTTGTTTTTTTTTTCTTATTCTATGTGTATAAACATGTCTGGGCTGTATGACGTATGAATCTATGTACAAAGTTGATTTATATGACATACAGAATTGTTTGCATTATTTTGTTTTTTTTATGTCTTTCTTACCCATAGTATAGGTAAGCATCTTTTCTTTGTGTTTTATGTCTTGTTTTCAAATAAGTGTGGGGTAATTAGATATGCATGAACACTGAGGACAGTGCCAGACTTAAGTGTGAGGTAGCAGTGCACGGTGCACTGTAGCAGTTTGCAAAATTTTTTTGCATGCTTTTGCTTGTTTTCCCCGTATTTTCACACCCTTCCAAAATTGTTTCAAAATTTTTCCGTCTTTCAGACTTCTAAATGCAGTATGCTTCGTTAAACAATTGCTTATGCCTATGATATGTAGGTAGTATGTTATGGTTAGTAGGAGATAATTGATGACTACTACTGAACTAATTGATTAGGAATAGGGAATTCCTGATAACTGAGCACAACTTTGTCTGGATTAGAGACCTCAGCCAATTGCCTGTTCGAGACTTAACTAAATAAAATTAGACCAGTTGTGGATATATTGGCAGTTAGAATGACTAGATGAGACTCTGAGCTAAAAGTGAAAAGAAACAAAAGGAAGTTAATCAAATAAGGGTAGTTTGCCAGCGGCCTTCGCTACTCGAGCACCACTCCTTCGGGGAATTTAAAGCCTGATGCCCTAAGGTCGTGTAGATCTGGGAGTCATCGGAGTGGGAATCGCTACATGGGTAGTTGAAGTTGACGTGTTCTAAGAAGACTCAAAATACCCTGAATATATAAAGAAAATAACTAAATGCTAAAACATTAAAAATCTGATCACCAAAGCTCAGAACTCAAAAAGTTGTCTGTTGTTAATATGTCTAGCGATGGGTCGAAGTGTTATCTGGTAGTAGTTAAGACAATAGTACATTGTGTTGACTATCTGGTCTAGACTAGTACACACACTACACATCAGGAAGACCTTGTGACTAAGAAAAAAGTTCAACCTAGTTGTTGATTTGTTTTCTGCCTGATCATAACAAGCTACTAAAAAAACATCTGAGACCTTGTCATAGCAACCTAACCAGTCAGACCTGTGTTAAGACTTGTCTGAAGAATTTTTGGAATAAAAACATGACTAGGAATTTAAGTGACTGCACTACGATTTAGAATCACTAACTTCAAGTAGACTTTGCTTGAGGACAAGCAAAAAGCTAAGTGTGGGGTTATCTGATACGCGAAAATCCTATCACCTTTTTAGCATGTTTTTATGTATGATTTCGGGTGAAATTGAGGGCAAATTGATCTTAATTGTTTGTTAATTACTCAATTTCACGGTTTTTATGATTTTGGAAGTGTCAGGTGAAAAGTAGACGAAAACAGCAAATTTTGGGGCAAAATGCAATTTTTGGAAATGTTGACTTGGTCAAAGGGTCAGGACGGGCGTCCCGACCCAGTCAAACCACCGGGACGGGCATCCAGAACTCGGGACGGGCATCCAGAACTCGGGACGGGCGTCCCGACCTGGTCAACAGATCAGGACGGGCGTCCTGAACCCCCAGAACCAGTCCCACATCGAATTTTTGATGAAAAATCACCCCGGGAAGCTGCTATAAATACCCCAGGCCTCCAGTAGTTGAAATCATTCCTCTCCACTCGATCTGAGTCATTAAGTGGTTTCCAGTGTACACTTCTCTAGTACACAACTCACTCAGAGACTCGGATCTCAGTTTTCTTTCTTATTAGTGTTTTGTTTTAGTTTCTGAGAAATAGTCTCAGATCTTAGGCTTACATAGATAGGTTCGTTTCTGGTATTCATAGAATACCCGGGATTTCGTTAGGAGATCCTAAGAGGGCTCTAGGAGTTCGAAGAGTCAGTCCACAGGGCTGGGCTTAAGTTGGGTATTAAGGTAAAGCCCAGTTACTAGGCTGAGGAAGCGTCCTCCGAAGGTTCTAGCGAGCAGAGTCAGGGCGAGCAATACGACATATACAGTAGTACGCTCCGTCGGCGAGACTACGTAAAGGGTGATTTCTTTATGGCATCAGTCCCCATGTCCCTCTCCTATATGTTGTTATTGTTTTGTTCTAAATATCTATTATGAATACGAGATTACGATTTTTATGAATAGTTGTTTTATATGTTGGCGCTAGTATATTTTTCCAGAAATAGCCACCTGCTTAACATTCACTATGTCTGCATGTCCAATGTGCTCTTTCAAACTAAAGTTAGAGTTATAGACAATTCCTAACCACGGTCTAATCATAACCTGTTTAGTTTAAAAGGCATTAATTAGTATTGGTGTCTGCCATGCTAGATAAAATAACTTGCTGAACACCTTGTTTGTTAGAGTAGTCTAGGGTAAGCCTGGCCGAGTCTGATTATGCCGGCGGCTAGGGCAAGCGGTATGATCCCCGAAGTGACATAGGGCTTTCATGGATGCCTTCATCCCGAACCGTGAGTAGGGCCTTCATTAAGGTAGGGCGGTTTATTAGAAACCTTGGATGTGGTACGCCTTTAGACACAGAACATAGTTGCAATCCAGGCTAAGACATGTCTAAAATATTCGAATATAGGTCAATCAACATATAGGAACAGTATAACATAGAATCAGGACTCATCTATAAAACACTTCTAGGATTATTAGACATAAACCTAGTGGAGAATGAATCACCCTCTCATCAAAGTGTTTGATGAAGATTGCATAACTGGACCATAAGATAGGAGTTAGGATAAAAGGCTAGTTACTACTAAGCCGTTGCCACTTCCCTGGGAGTACGATATTTAACTTAATAAAATCGTAGATACTTTCAAACAGACTAGCTACACGATAGGTACTCTGCCTTAGGTTCTGGCTGATTAAGTGACACCATTGAGACTAAATGTGACAATTAGTCAATCACAGTCCTTAATTATTCATAATCAACATATGGTAAAATAACACCTATTTAGCACGTCAACCGGAATCCCATCAATGTGCAATGATAGCGTGTAGGTAACGAAGAGTAGGATAAATACTTGTGGCTTTTGCAAAGCCATGCTGGTATGGGACACCCATCATGTAGATCTGAGCCCAAGCAGTGGAGACGTTTGCAGACGTGAAGTCTCGAACTGCTGTGGTGTATGCGGGCGTATCCAGCTCATCTCTCTGCCAGATACCTAGGGCTGTGCACCCTGGTTCTCTTGATGACTAACCGTGGATCTGAGTCGGTCTACGTTTGTTGTGATATTCAGACTGAGTTGGTCTAAATGACACAGTCTGCTGACAATTCCTTGGTCTATCTCATAGATCCTTTGAGCCAACGTGTCTATCTGCACAGACAACATTGAATGATAACCGTTAGTACTCCCCCCGGATGAAGGGGTGCGCTCGTTAGATGTTGGGGTGTATGCAGGAGAGGTTGGTGAATTTTGGGTTTGGTCAGTGGGTGGTGGATTTATAGGAACTCTCTGGGCAGGAGGGAAGGTATCCTCAAAAGGATCTTCTTCCGTGGGACTAGGCTCACGGGTGTTCAGGAATCGTCTCACTTGGTCACTGGCATCTGGGCTTGAGTTTACTTCCACTGGTTGTGAAGGAAGAGTCCCTCGTGGTATTTCTGGTGCAGGCCTAGATGGGCCTTCTGGCTTTGTCTTCTTTGGTCCTGGAGTGTCAGGGTTTTCTGTTTTCTTTGCCTGGTTAGAAGCTGCTCTTGTTCTCTTCATCTCTGAGTGCAAAGTCTGGTTAGAATTAACAAATAACAAAAATAGGAAAATAAAATAAGAAAGCAAGAAAAATATTTTTATGGATTTTGAATTTTATTTAGAAAGCAGGTAAATTTCCTTAATATGGTTTTAGAATAATTTTCTAACATTTGATTATCCTAAGTGTCTTAATTTCAGATATTATCTAAAATTAATTAGTTATGATAATCCTATATTTAGGAAAGTGATTGTCTAACTAGTATAACATAAGTGTTGGGTCTAAAGTCTAGGTTACTACCGTTACCTATCATACGTCTCTAGAATTGTGGCCAATAATCCTAAATTCATTATCATATTTCCCCGGCAACGGCGCCAAAAATCTGATGCGTTTCCGACTGATATGCTAAATAGGTGTTATTTCTACCCTATGTTGATTATGAGTAATTAAGGACTGGGATTGACTAATTGTCACATTTAGTCTCTATGGTGTCACTTAATTAGTCAGAACCTAAGGCAGAGTACCTATCGTGTAGCTAGTCTGTTGGAAAGTATCTACGATTTTATTAAATAAATATCGTACTCCCAGGAAAGTGGTAACGGCTTAGTAGTAACTAGCCTTTTATCCTAACTCCTATCTTATGATCCAGTTATGCAATCTTCATCAAATACTTTGATGAGAGGGTGATTCATTCTCCACTAGGTTTAAGTCTAATTAATCCTAGAAGTGTTTTATAGATGAGTCCTGATTCTATGTTATACTGTTCCTATATGTTGTTTGACCTATATTCGAGTATTTTAGATATATCTTAGCCTGGATTGCAACTATGTTCTGTGTCTAAACGCGTACCACATCCGAGGTCTCTAATAAACCGCCCTACCTTAATGACGTCCCTACTCACGGTTCGGGACGAAGGCATCCATGAAAGCCCTATGTCACTTCGGGGATCATACCGCTTGCCCTAGCCGCCGGCATAATCAGACTCGGCTCGGCTCCTACCTAGACTACTCTAACAGGCAGGGTGTTCAGCATGTTATTTTATCTAGCATGACAGACACCAATACTAATTGATGCCTGTTAAACTAAACAGGTTATAATTAGACCGTGGTTAGGAATTATCTATAACCCTAACTTTAGTTTAAAAGAGCACATTAAACATGCAGACATAGTGAATATTTAGCATGTGGCTATTTCCGGAAAAACATAACAACGTCAACATATAAAACAACTATTCATAAAAATCGTAATCTCGTATTCATAATAGATATTTAGAACAACACAATAACAACATATAAGAGAGGGACATGGGGACTGATGTCATAAAGAAATCACCCTTTACGTAGTCTCGCCGACGGAGCGTACTGCTGTATATGTCGTATTGCTCGCCCTGACTCTGCTCACCAGAACCTTCGGAGGACGCTTCCTCAGCCTAGTAACTGGGCTTTACCTTAATACCCAGCTTAAGCCCAGCCCTGTGGACTGACTCTTCGAACTCCTAGAGCCCTCTTAGGATCTCCTAACGAAATCCCGGGTATTCTATGAATACCAGAAATGAACCTATCTATAGAAGCCTAAGATCTGAGACTATTTCTCAGAAACTAAAACAAAACACTAATAAGAAAGAAAACTGAGATCCGAGTCTCTGAGTGAGTTGTGTACTAGAGAAGAGTACATTGGAAACCACTTAATGACTCAGATCGAGTGGAGAGGAATGATTTCAACTGCTGGAGGCCTGGGGTATTTATAGCAGCTTTCCGGGGTGATTTTTCATCAAAAATTCGATGTGGGACTGGATTTGAGGGTTCGGGACGCCCGTCCCGGGTTCGGGACGCCCGTCCTGACCCTTTGACCAAGTCAACATTTCCAAAAATTGCGTTTTTGCCCCAAAATTTGCTATTTTCGTCTACTTTTCACCTGACACTTCCAAAATCATAAAAACCATGAAATTGAGTAATTAACAAACAATTAAGATCAATTTACCCTCAATTTCACCCGAAATCATACATAAAAACATGCTAAAAATGTGATACGATTTTCGCGTATCAACTACCCACCTTAGGGCATCAGACATTAAGTTCCCTTCAGAAGTGGTGCTCGAGTAGCAAAGGACGCTTGCAAACTACTCTTTTTACTTTTAAACTTTGTCACTTTCAGCTCAGAGTATCATATAGTCATTCAAGTTGCTAACACATTCTAAACCGGTCTAATATTATTTAGTTTATGTCTCGAAAAGGTATTTGAGTGATGTTTCTAATCCAAACTAGGTTGTGCTCAATAATATCAGGAATTCCCTACTTTTAAGTGATGAATTCAATAAAGTTATCAACTTGTTTCCTACTGATCATAATACTCTACTCAACATATATCATAGACATAAGCATTTCTTTAACCAATCAATACTGATTTTGAGGTCGGAAAGAGTGAAAATTTTTGAATTTTTTTTGGAAGGGTGCAGAGTCGGGTCGAGCAGTCCAACATATACAAGTAGTTGCTCCATCAGCGGACTACGTAAAGGGTGAATACTTTATGGCATCGGTTCTCTTGTCTCTCTCTTTATATGTCTATAAAGTGCTTGTTGACCTTATTAGGGTTTCTTGCTTTGGTGCAAATCTTTTGGACGAGGTCGCCAGCCCCAACATTATTTTGTGCCATAGATGCAAAAATGCAGCTACTTAAAGAAACTAGAAAAATCAATTTTACTAATGAAAATGCCATAATTTTGGTATAATATATCTCTAAGAATAATGTTTTTTTTTCTAATTGAATTAATGCTATATCATTTCACAAATATGTCTATTTATATATATTATTTGGAAAAGAAAAGTATTGGTGGTTATTTATTTACGACAATTAGTGGATATATTATTAATTATAAATAATAGAAGATACAATTTTACTATAAAAACAATATTTATTTAAAGAAAAATTCGTATAATGCGCTAATAATAATATTTTAGTTGTTGTGTTCAAATGGAATAGAGAAATAATTGCATCTTTTTCCCAATGTTTTAGGCCGCTTTAGGTTTCTGCTTGCTTTCTATTATTAATCATATAGATAAATTATAAATTTAAATTTATTTTAATAATATGTGTAGAAGGTCAAGAATCGAGTATAATTAGGCCTATAGACGCATTTATAAATATAAATTAAAGAAATTATTAATAAAAAATTCTAGAATTTGAAAATATTGTTAACACGATCCAAGGAAAAAGAAAAATATATTATTTTAGTTAAAATATTATTTTATTATTATTATTTTTATGCTTTTAAAAGAAGTTATTATTCAACTAGTGCTCTTCAAACAAAATTAGGAATGATTTTATAAAATAGTGATTTCCTACCCTTAGGATATTGGAACTAGCTATCACTACTAGAAAAAACAAGTTTTGCGACGGCCAAATCCGTCGTAAATTGACTTTTGCGACGGATTCTGTGTGCCGTCGCAATCAGCGATGAAGATATTGCGACGGCATGGGCGTCGCTATTTTGCGACGGATTTGCGACGGATTTGGCCGTCGCAATATCTTCGTCGCTGATTGCGACGGCACACAGAATTCGTCGCAAATAGCGACGAATTTGCGACAGGCAAATCCGTCGCTATTTTGCAACGGATTTGCGACGGCATATGGGCAACGGATTTGCGACGGCATATGGGCGTCGCTAAAGCGGTGACTACTTTATGATAGTGGGTCCCCTAGATGAGGTTCTGTATGTTTTTGAATTGTTTTATCTGAATATTAATTTGATACTGAATTTATTATCATACATGTTTTACAATTTGAGATATTGTTCATTTTCCCAGGAAGATCATAGAGCTAGAATTATCATTATGAATGTTGAACTGTCGTGTCCTTTTAAATTAAACTAGGGTTATAGACAACTCCTAACCAAGGTCTGAATCATAACCGGTTTAGTTTAACAGACTGTAAAAGGCCTGCCAGATTAGGAAGAAATAACAAAACAGATCACCATGTTTGTTAGAGTACCCTAATAAAGCTGAGTTTGTACACTAGGCCAATCCTAGGGTTAAGTGGCATGATACCGAAGTGACATAGGGTACCGTTCATGGATACTTTAATCCGACAGATGAGAAGGATCATCCCAAGGTAGGGGTGAATACACTAGGCAACTCAGATATGGTAAACAGATGGTTACATTTCATATTTGCCTTAGAGATCAAGATATATCTAAAATGTTCGAAGATAAGGTCAAACAAATTGTAATAACTGAGCTTAAACTGATGAATGCCTGTCTAATCTTGAATACTAATTGCTTGTTATAGGTGAGTGGGATCACCAATCAATCTCAAAGTATTGATTATCGATTGACTAACTAGATAATATTACTACTAAGTCGTTACCAGTTCCCTGGGAGTACGATATTAATAAATTAAAATCGTAGATACTTTCCAAGAACTAGCTACACAATAGGTACTCTGCCTTAGGTTCTGATTGATTAAGTGACAACAATTGAATGCTAAAGTGACAGTTAGTAAGACTCAGTCCTTAATTACTCATAATCGACATAGGTAAATAAAGCCTATCTTTTAGCATACCAATCGGAACGCATCACGTTCCAATTGGTATGCTAAAAGATACGATTTATTTACCTATCTTGATTATGAGTAATTAAGGACTTAGTCTTACTAACTGTCATTTTAGCATGTAATTGTTGTCACTTAATCATTCAGAACCTAAGACAGAGTACCTATTGTGTAGCTAGTTCTTGGAAAGTACCTATGATTTTAATTTATTAATATTGTAATCCCAAGGAACTGGTAACGACTTGGCAGCAACTATCCCTTAATCCTAACAATTATCTTATTTATTCAATTAATCAATCATTCATCAATATCTTTGATGGATTGGTGATCCCAACCACACATAACACGTATTCATTTAGCATGCAATAGTTATCTTATAGACATGTGTTCTGATATATGTTCTACTGTTTCTACATGTTGATTGACCTATCTTCGAATATTTTAGATATATCTTGATCTAGAATGAAATTATGTACTGTATCTTGCATGTGTACCACATCTGAGTTACATGATGTATTCACCCTACCTTAATGATGACCCAACTCACGGTTTGAGTTAAAGGTATCCATGAAAACCTATGTCACTCAAGAATTCATGCCACTCACCCTAACGCCAGCATAGCGACCAAACTCAGCCTCATTATGTTACTTTAACAAACATGATGATTGGTATGTTATTTTACCTAATATGGCAGACCTTAATACAATTTATCCTAATTAAGGCATGTTAAACTAAATAGGTTATGATTAGACCATGGTTAGGAATTATCTATAACTATTCATTTAGTTTAAAAGTGCAAGCAGATATTCAGTTATAATGTTAATTTAGTAGGTGACCTTTCCAGAAAAATGAGAATAACTTGAACCTGCAAAACACATATAACATGCAATCATAGATTGGTATTCAAATCAGTATTTAGACGAGCACAACACAAAGTATACAGAGAGGATCTAGGGGACCACAACCATAAAGTATTCACCCTTTATTAAGTCCACTGGCGGAGCGACTTCTTGTATACTCTGGGTTGCTCGACCTGACTCTGATGAGTAGAACCTTCGGAGAACGCTTCCTTAGACTAGTTGCGATTGCTTTACCTTACATCCTATGCTTAAGCAATGCCTTGTTGACTAGCTATTCACTCACCTAATGCTCTCTTAGGATCTCCTAACAAAATCCCAGGTATTCTATAATACAAAAAATGAACACTATCTAATCGAATTCTCAAAATCAAATATAAACACTCAGAAAATAGAGAAAATGAGAAACTCTAAAATTCTAAATGACTCGTGTCGAGTGCTGAAGGATGCACTCGAAGTCACTAAATGACTTGTATTGAGTGTAGAGGGATCCAATGATCCACTCGAAGCTGCTAATTGACTCGTATTGAGTGTTGAAGGATGATTTCAACTGTCGGAGGCCAGAGGTATTTATACCAGGTGAAAGGTGTGAATTTCTCTCAAAAATTTGATGTGGGACAGGCTCTTGCTGCTTAAGACACCTGTCCCGGTGCTTTAACTCAGTTAGGGTGGCCGTTTTGACTCCTGGACGCCCGCCCCATGCTCAGAATTTCCAAAAACCGCACTTTTGCCCTGATATTTGCTATTTTCTTGCACATTTCACTTGAAACTTCAAAAAATGACAAATTATGCTAAAATATGTTGATTTAAATCAATTAAGATCAATTTGGTTCCCATTTTGCCCTAATCTGTGCCTAAAAACATGCTAAAAAGGTGATATGGTTTGTGCATATCAAAACCCCACACTTAGCTTTTTGCTTGTCCCCAAGCAAAACCCATATGAAATTAGTGAATGACTGAATCATAGGTGCAATCACTACAAGGTTCTTAGCAATGTTTTTAGAAAAGTTTCTCATTGAGTTAGATGATTCAAAAAACAGAAATGGACTGATCGAGTTGCTATATAAAGGTCTCAAATATTCGGTACATGTGTGATGACCATATAAGCTGAAACAGTTCAAAAACCTAACTGAGTTCTCTGCTTTGTCACAAGGTTTTCCTGATGTGTAGTGTGTGAACTAGTCTAGACTAGATTGTCAATTCAGAATAAACTTTTCTAAGCCATTACCAGATAATAATTCGACCCATTTTTTCGAATATAATAGCACGATAAATGACCTTCCGAGTTCTGAGCTTTGGTGCCAATACTCTCTAGTTATGATCCCAAATAAAAAAACACTAGGTGTATGTTTTAATTGATTTCCAAGGTATTATTGTGTTTGCTTCCACACATCAACTTTGACTACCTAGGTATCCAGCCCCACTCCGATGACTCCCAGATCTACATGACCTTAGGGCACTAGACATTAAATTCCCTTCAAAAAGGGTGCTCGAGTAGTAAAGGACACTTGCAAACTACCCCTTTTTACTTTTAAGCTATGACACTTTCAGCTCAGAATTCCATCTAGTCATTCAGGTTGCTAACACATTCTCAACCGGTCTAATATTATTTAATTCTAGCGTGAAAAGATATTGGGTTGATTTTTCTAATCCAAACTAAGTTGTGCTAAAATATTAGGAATTCCCTACTTCTAGGTGATGAATTCAGTAAAGCAATCAAATTGTTTTCCTAATGTTCATAACACTCTACTGAACATATATCACAGACATAAGTAGTTTTTCAATCAATCAATAATGTTTTTGAAGTTTGAAGAGTGAAAAAAATTAAATTTTTTTTAGAAGCGTGCAATTTCAGTGAAAAACATAGGAGAACATGCAAATATTTGAAACATGAGTGCACTGTGCACTACTACCCCACACTTAAAATTTACATTGTCCACAGCGTACATGCATATCCTATCACCCTACACTTATTTGAAAAATAATAGAAAAATTAAAAACAAATAAACTAAATGAAGAAAATAAAACTATTATATCATATAAATTCAAGTTTGAATACAAAGAATTATATGCTATACAGCCCAGACATATGCACATATCATTATAAAAGAAAAAGAAAAGGAAAAAGAAAAACTAAGAACCCGGATCATCATCTGGCGCGAAGAGTAGACATCGTGGTTGTCAGTAGCACATGTGTTGTAATACTGATAAAGCTCCTCGATCCGACTACTGTTCCTGCTGACTTTGTCATCTATCACCGCCAACTGCCTACGAATATCTGCCATATCCTGGCTATGCCTAGCTCGCAAATCTGCCAGCCCTTGTGTCATATGCCCCTCAAAGGCGGTGCGTGGTTGATGGGTTTCCGACCGATGTGCTAAATAGGTGTTATTTACCCTATGTTGATTATGAATAATTAAGGACTGTGATTGACTAATTGTCACATTTAGTCTCTATTGTGTCACTTAATCAGCCAGAACCTAAGGCAGAGTACCTATCGTGTAGCTAGTCTGTTGGAAAGTATCTACGATTTTATTAAATAAATATCGTACTCCCAGGGAAGTGGCAACGGCTTAGTAGTAACTAGCCTTTTATCCTAACTCCTATCTTATAATCCAGTTATGCAATCTTCATCAAATACTTTGATGAGAGGGTGATTCATTCTCCACTAGGTTTCAGTCTAATTAAACCTAGAAGTGTTTTATAGATGAGTCCTGATTCTATGTTATACTGTTCCTATATGTTGTTTAACCTATATTCAAGTATTTTAGATATATCTTAGCCTGGATTGCAACTATGTTCTGTGTCTAAAGGCGTACCACATCCGAGGTCTCTAATAAACCGCCCTACCTTAATGACGGCCCTACTCACGGTTCGGGACGAAGGCATCCATGAAAGCCCTATGTCACTTCGGGGATCATACCGCTTGCCCTAGCCGCCGGCATAATCGGACTCAGCTCGGCCCCTACCTAGACTACTTTAACAGGCAGGGTGTTCAACATGTTATTTTATCTAGCATGGCAGACACCAATACTAATTGATGCCTGTTAAACTAAACAGGTTATGATTAGACCGTGGTTAGGAATTGTCTATAACCCTAACTTTAGTTTAAAAGAGCACATTAAACATGCAAACATAGTGAATATTTAGCAGGTGGCTATTTCCGGAAAAACATAATAACGTCAACATATGAAACAACTATTCATAAAAATCGTAATCTGATATTCATAATAAGTATTTAGGATAAAACAATAACAACATATAAGAGAGGGGTATGGGGACTGATGCCATAAAGAAATCACTCTTTACTTAGTCTCGCCGATAGAGCGTACTGCTGTATATGTCGTATTGCTCGCCCTGACTCTGCTCACCAGAACCTTCGGAGGACGCTTCCTCAGCCTAGTAACTGGGCTTTACCTTAATACCCAGCTTAAGCCCAGCCCTGTGGACTGACTCTTCGAACGCCTAGAGCTCTCTTAGGATCTCCTAACGAAATCCCGGGTATTCTATGAATACCAGAAACGAACCTATCTATAGAAACCTAAGATCTGAGACTATTTCTCAGAAACTAAAACAAAACACTAATAAGAAAGAAAACTGAGATCCGAGTCTCTGAGTGAGTTGTGTACTAGAGAATTGTACACTGGACACCACTAAATAACTCAGATCGAGTGGAGAGGAATGAATTCAACTGCTGGAGGCCTGGGGTATTTATAGCAGCTTCCCGGAGTGAAAATTTCTGAAAAATTCAATGTGGGACAGCTTCTGACGGCTCGGGACGCCCGTCCTGGTGGTCTGACTGGGTCGGGACGCCCGTCCCGGAATGTTGACCAAGTCAACATTTCCAAAAATTGCATTTTTACCCCAAAATTTGCTGTTTTCGTCTACTTTTCACCTGACACTTCCAAAATCATAAAAATTGTGAAATTGAGTAAATAACAATCAATTAAGATCGATTTCCTATCAATTTCATCCTAAATCATACATAAAAACATGCTAAAAAAGTGATACGATTTTCGCGTATCAGATAACCCCACACTTAGCTTTTTGCTTGTCCTCAAGCAAAGTCTACCTGAAGTTACTTAAATTCCTAGTCATGTTTTTATTCCAAAAATTCTTCAGACAAGTCTTAATACAGGTCTGTCTGGTTAGGTTGCTATGACAAGGTCTCAAATGTCTCTAGTAGCTTGTTATGATCAGGCAGAAAATAAATCAACAACTAGGTTGGACTTTTTTCTTAGTCACAGGGTCATCCTGATGTGTAGTGTGTGTACTAGTCCAGACAAGATAGTCAACACAATGTACTCTTGTCTTAACTACTACCAGATAACACTTCGACCTATCGCTAGACATATTAACAGCAGACAACTTTTTGAGTTCTGGGCTTTGGTGATCAGATTTTTTATGTTTTAGCATTTAGTTATTTTCTTTATAGATTCAGGGTATTTTGAGTCTGCTTAGGACACATCAACTTCAACTACCCATGTAGCGAGTCCCACTCCGATGACTCCCAGATCTACACGACCTTAGGGCATCAGGCTTTAAATTCCCCGAAGGGGTGGTGCTCGAGTAGCGAAGGCCACTGGCAAACTACCCTTATTTGATTAACTTTGTTTTGTTTCCTTTCACTTTCAGCTCAGAGTCTCATCTAGTCGTTCTAACTGCCAATATATCCACAACTGGTCTAATTTTATCTAGTTAAGTCTCGAACAGGTAATTGGTTGAGGTCTCTAATCCAGACAAAGTTGTGCTCAGTTATCAGGAATTCCCTATTCCTAATCAATTAGTCCAAGATAGCTATCAATTATCTTCTACTAACCATAACATACTACCTACATATCATAGACATAAGCAATTGTTTAACCAAGCATACTGCATTTAGAGGTCTGAAAGACGGAAAAAAATTTTGAAAACTTTTTGGAAGGGTGTGAAAGTACCTGAAAACAAGCAAAATCATGCGAAATATTTTGCAAACTGCTACAATGCATGATACGCGAAAATCGTATCACATTTTTAGCATGTTTTTATATATGTTTTAATGTGAAATTGAGAGTAAATTGACATTAATTGTTTACTATTTACTTGATTTCACGGTTTTTATGATTTTGGAAGTGTCAGGTGAAAAGTAGACGAAAACAGCAAATTCTGGGGCAAAAACGCAATTTTTGGAAATGTTGACCCGGTCAAAGGTCCGGGACGGGCGTCCCGACCCGGTCAAACCGCCAGGACGGGCGTCCTGAACCGGGACGGGCGTCCCGAACCTGGTCAACGAATCAGGACGGGCGTTCCGAACCGGGACGGGCGTCCCGAGCCGCCAGAAGCTGTCCCACATCGAATTTTTCAGAATTTTTCACTTCGGGAAGCTGCTATAAATACCCCAGGCCTCCAGCAGTTGAATTGATCCCTCTCCACTCGATCTGAGTCATTAAGTGGTTTCCAGTGTACAATTCTCTAGTACACAACTCACTCAGAGACTCGGATCTCAGTTTTCTTTCTTATTAGTGTTTGTTTTAGTTTCTGAGAAATAGTCTCAGATCTTAGGCTTCTATAGATAGGTTCGTTTCTGGTATTCCTAGAATACCTGGGATTTCGTTAGGAGATCCTAAGAGGGCTCGAGGCGTTCGAAGAGTCAGTCCACAGGGCTGGGCTTAAGCCGGGTTGTTAAGTAAAGCCCAGCTACTAGGCTGAGGAAGCGTCCTCCGAAGGTTCTGACGAGCAGAGTCGGGTCAAGCAATATGGCATATACAGCAGTACGCTCCATCGGCGAGACTTCGTAAAGGGTGAATTCTTTATGGCATCGGTCCCCCTGTCCCTCTCTTATATGTTGTTATTGTATTTGTCCAAATACTGATTGGAATACCAGATTATGTTTTTATGAATATTTGTGATATACGTTGAAGTTATTATGTTTTTCTAGAAATGGCCACCTGCTTAAATATCCATTATGTCTGCATGTCTATTTCCGTTCTTTTAAACTGAAATTAGGGTTATAGACAATTCCTAACCACGGTCTATTCATAACCTGTTTAGTTTAACAGACATCAATTAGTATTGGTGTCTGCCATACTAGATAAAATAATCTGCGGAATACCCTGTTGGTTGAAAGTAGTCTAGGTAGGCTGAGTTGAGTATTATGCCGGCGGTTATGAGACGAGCAGTATGATCCCAAAGTGACATAGGGCGGTCATTGCTGACTTTAGTCCGAGCCGTGAGTAGGGCCGTTACCCTTAACGATGGGGCGGTAGCATAGAAACTCAGATGTGGTAACCTTTAGACACAGAACATAGTTGCAATCCAGGCCAAGACATGTCTAAAATACTCGAATATAGGTCAATCAATGTATAGTAACAGTATAACATAGAATCAGAACTCATCTTTAAAACACTTTTAGGATTAATTGGACTTGAACCTAGTGGAGAATGGATCACCCTCTCATCAAAGTATTTGATGAAGATTGCATAACTGGATCATAAGATAGGAGTTAGGATAAAAGGCTAGTTACTACTAAGCCGTTGCCACTTCCCTGGGAGTACGATAATTATTTAATAAAATTGTAGATACTTTCCAATAGACTAGCTACACGATAGGTACTCTGCCTTAGGTTCTGGCTGATTAAGTGACACCATAGACTAAATGTGACAATTAGTTAATTCACAGTCCTTAATTATTCATAATCAACATAGGGTAAAATAACACCTATTTAGCACGTCGGTCGGAAACCGCATCAATGCACCGTGCACTGCTGATAACCCCACACTTAGCTTTTTGCTTGTCCTCAAGCAAAGTCTACCTGAAGTTACTTAAATTCCTAGTCATGTTTTTATTCCAAAAATTCTTCAGACAAGTCTTAATACAGGTCTGTCTGGTTAGGTTGCTATGACAAGGTCTCAAATGTCTCTAGTAGCTTGTTATGATCAGGCAGAAAATAAATCAACAACTAGGTTGGACTTTTTTCTTAGTCACAGGGTCTTCCTGATGTGTAGTGTGTGTACTAGTCTAGACCAGATAGTCAACACAATGTACTCTTGTCTTAACTACTACCAGATAACATTTCGACCTATCGCTAGACATATTAGCAGCAGACAACTTTTTGAGTTCTGAGCTTTGGTGATCAGATTTTTAATGTTTTAGCATTTAGTTATTTTCTTTATAGATTCAGGGTATTTTGAGTCTGCTTAGGACACGTCAACTTCAACTACCCATGTAGCGAGTCCTACTCCGATGACTCCCAGATCTACACGACCTTAGGGCATCAGGCTTTAAATTCCCCGAAGGGGTGGTGCTCGAGTAGCGAAGGCCGCTGGCAAACTACCCTTATTTGATTAACTTTCTTTTGTTTCCTTTCACTTTCAGCTCAGAGTCTCATCTAGTCATTCTAACTGCCAATATATCCACAACTGGTCTAATTTTATCTAGTTAAGTCTCGAACAGGTAATTGGTTGAGGTCTCTAATCCAGACAAAGTTGTGCTCAGTTATCAGGAATTCCCTATTCCTAATCAATTAGTCTAAGATAGCTATCAATTATCTTCTACTAACCATAACATACTACCTACATATCATAGACATAAGCAATTGTTTAACCAAGCATACTGCATTTAGACGTTTGAAAGACGGAAAAAAATTTTGAAAACTTTTTGGAAGGGTGTGAAAGTACGTGAAAACAAGCAAAATCATGTGAAAAATTTTGCAAACTGCTACAGTGCACCGTGCACTGCTACCCCACACTTAAGTCTGGCACTGTCCTCAGTGGTCATGCATATCTAATTACCCCACACTTATTTGAAAATAAGAAACAAAAACAAAACAAAGAACTCTTACCCCACACTTATTTGACTAACTAAGGGTAAGAGAGAAAATAAAACAACGAAACAAGAAGGATAGCAAAACAGAACACAAAACAAATAAAATAAAAGGAATATGAAGATTAGAAAAACTCCCTTCATGTCGCGAGCAGAAGGGTCTTCTCTGATCTGTCAATTGGCTCTTCACCTTAGCCATGTGCTATTGCTGACGTGTTCTTGACTCTACAAGCTCTAGATATTGGAACGGATGACGTCAGCTCCGATCCTTCATTGTCGAGCTCCAGGTAGTGCATATCCATTTGAGGAATGGCTCAATCCCCACGGACTGCTTCCTCGAATCATTTGTAAGATTTCTCACAATCATAGCAACGTGTCCAGGAGGAACGTGTCTAGGAATGAGATTTCTTGGGATTTGTGTGCCTTCCTGCCAATGTTAGTAAAGGTATTGCATGCAAGTCTCGAATGGAAGAAAAGATACCTGAAGTTTTGGCGAAGCTGTGGTGGTAGGGGGCTCCAGTTGTGTAGATCTGGGCCCAAGTATTTGAGACTTCCTCGGGGAAGTTTCTCACAGCTGATTGGTATGCAGGGAATGCAAGCTCCTCCATTGCTATGCTCCTGATACAACGCCAAATTCCTCTATATCCTTCGACCCTTCGTTACCTCTTGGTAGATCACTTGCTTGCACTGGTCTGGCTTTAATTGTTGCCAGTATCTCATCTATTGATTCTGCGAGTGTGGGTTTTGCTGTGGTGGTATCTTCTGAAAGTTTCCAACTTCCGAATTATTCCTCAGCTAAATCCCGTATCATTCCTCTAGCTGGGATTGTATGCGTTTCCCATTGGAGCAGCATTCTGCAGTAACCTACTCCTACCTCTTTTGGAATGGTCAGTCATTCCCATAGCAATCCCTGCTAAAGTGTGGTACTTAGCAGACTTCACAGATTTGATACACAGGCTGAACATTTCTTCCTAAAACATTGGCACTCTGAATTTGGAAAACAACTAGAATCTGCACATGACTTTAACATCATTAGTAGGTAATGCCTGTGGTTCAGGCCATTTTGAAAAGTGTTCCACGACTACTATGATGTAATTATGTTCAAAGGAAGAAAGAGAGAAGGATTCGAAATACCCCCGATATCAACGGTTGCAACATTCTGTGTACGTCGCTGGGGTAGATGATCTTTGGAAGATGTGTTACCTGTTATTTGGCAAGCATCGCAGGACTGTATCAGAGATACAAAATCCTTGAATATGGTAGGTCAAGAAGATCCTGCTTTCAACACTTTCCGGACAGTGTTGATAGTAGTCAATTGGTCTCCCGTAGATTCTTTAGGGCAATGCTCCAAAATCTTATGTCCTTCATCTTCTGAGACACCTCTTCTGATCAACCGATCTGCAAAAATTTGAAATAGAAGAGAAACTGTCCAGTAGTAATATTTCAAATCAGCAAAGAATTTTTTTCTTTTGCTGATAAGTCATATCACTTGGAACTTATTCAGTGACTAGATAATTTGCAATAAACCACAGATGAGAATTATTATACATAGCAAACAATGCAAATAAGTTTTCATCCAAAAATTTATCAGTACTAGCCTCTAACTCGGGGTTTTCTAATCTAGACCAATGGTTTACTTTCTAGATTTTCAACCCTTTTTCTTATCCCTTTCGTCTATATCAAGTTCAAGTAACAATAAAACTTAACTTAATCAAGTATGGTTCAGCATTAGTTTTATTGAACACAGATATCTTGGAGTGATCAGTGTCACCTGTTGTTTCTAGACAAGACTAGATAAGATCGGAATTTATCATGCATGAACTTCTTATCATGTTTCTGTCTAAAACAATTCTTACTACATCACATATTCATTCAAAAAGCAGATTTCAATCAGGTGATGTCATAATGGGTGCAATAATTCCTTTTGGTTTAAAAGATCTCATGCAATTATCAGCAAAACAAAAGGAACATCCTTTTTCCAATAGAACATTCAAAGGTCTGGCTATTAAGAAAAAAAAACTATTTCATAACTCATCCTAATAAGGCCGGCATGACTCTAAGAAAATTCTAAAATAGAGTTTCTTCCCGATAAAAATCTAAGCCAATATTTTACAACTCAGAAGAAAATATATTTTATCCTCATTTCCATTTTTATTTCTTCGAAATTAAATAAAGGAAGAAAAACACGAAAAAGAGCAACTAAGAAAACAACTAAAAAAACAAGAGATAGGGAAAAGGAACAACTCACCATTGAGCAAGAAAGATACATTCTTTTTGGGATTTTAAATTTTTAACATTTTTTTTCTTTTTATGTTGAAAGCAGGTAAATTTCCTTAATATGGTTTTAGAATAATTTTCTAAAATTTGATTATCCTAAGTGTCTTAATTTCAGATATTATCTAAAATTAATTAGTTATGAAAACCCTATATTTAGGAAAGTGATTGTCTAACTAGTATAAGATAAGTGTAATTCAAAAGTCTAGGTTACTACCGCTACCTATCATAAGTCTCTAGAATTGTGGCCAATAATCCTAAATTAATTATGATATGTCCCCGGCAACGGCGCCAAAAATCTGATGGGCTTCCGACCGATGTGCTAAATAGGTGTTATTTACCCTATGTTGATTATGAATAATTAAGGACTGTGATTGACTAATTGTCACATTTAGTCTCTATTGTGTCACTTAATCAGCCAGAACCTAAGGCAGAGTACCTATCGTGTAGCTAGTCTGTTGGAAAGTATCTACGATTTTATTAAATAAATATCGTACTCCCAGGGAAGTGGCAACGGCTTAGTAGTAACTAGCCTTTTATCCTAACTCCTATCTTATAATCCAGTTATGCAATCTTCATCAAATACTTTGATGAGAGGGTGATTCATTCTCCACTAGGTTTCAGTCTAATTAAACCTAGAAGTGTTTTATAGATGAGTCCTGATTCTATGTTATACTGTTCCTATATGTTGTTTGACCTATATTCGAGTATTTTAGATATATCTTAGCCTGGATTGCAACTATGTTCTGTGTCTAAAGGCGTACCACATCCGAGGTCTCTAATAAACTGCCCTACCTTAATGACGGCCCTACTCACGGTTCGGGACGAAGGCATCCATGAAAGCCCTATGTCACTTTGGGGATCATACCGCTTGCCCTAGCCGCCGGCATAATCGGACTCAGCTCGGCCCCTACCTAGACTACTTTAACAGACAGGGTGTTCAACATGTTATTTTATCTAGCATGGCAGACACCAATACTAATTGATGCCTGTTAAACTAAACAGGTTATGATTAGACCGTGGTTAGGAATTGTCTATAACCCTAACTTTAGTTTAAAAGAGCACATTAAACATGCAGACATAGTGAATATTTAGCAGGTGGCTATTTCCGGAAAAACATAATAACGTCAACATATGAAACAACTATTCATAAAAATCGTAATATGATATTCATAATAAGTATTTAGGATAAAACAATAACAACATATAAGAGAGGGGTATGGGGACTGATGCCATAAAGAAATCACCCTTTACTTAGTCTCGCCGACAGAGCGTACTGCTGTATATGTCGTATTGCTCGCCCTGACTCTGCTCACCAGAACCTTCGGAGGACGCTTCCTCAGCCTAGTAACTGGGCTTTACCTTAATACCCAGCTTAAGCACAGCCCTGTGGAGTGACTCTTCGAACGCCTAGAGCCCTCTTAGGATCTCCTAACGAAATCCCGGGTATTCTATGAATACCAGAAACGAACCTAACTATAGAAACCTAAGATCTGAGACTATTTCTCAGAAACTAAAACAAAACACTAATAAGAAAGAAAACTGAGATCCGAGTCTCTGAGTGAGTTGTGTACTAGAGAATTGTACACTGGACACCACTAAATGACTCAGATCGAGTGGAGAGGAATGAATTCAACTGCTGGAGGCCTGGGGTATTTATAGCAGCTTCCCGGAGTGAAAATTTCTGAAAAATTCGATGTGGGATAGCTTCTGGCGGCTCGGGATGCCCGTCCCGGAATGTTGACCAAGTCAACATTTCCAAAAATTGCATTTTTACCCCAAAATTTGCTGTTTTCGTCTACTTTTCACCTGACACTTCCAAAATCATAAAAAATGTGAAATTGAGTAAATAACAATCAATTAAGATCGATTTCCTATCAATTTCATCCTAAATCATACATAAAAACATGCTAAAAAAGTGATACGATTTTCGCGTATCAGTGGTACAAATGTCGTGGCCAGTGGTGCCTGATGCATGAACGACTCTAACAACAATGACTCGCGAGGCTGCTCGGTATGAATGGAGTATCTTCCCTCTGCATCCCCTACTACCATCCCCATGTTCTGGAGAATAGTCAAATTTGCGGGGATAGTAGACGGAGCTATCTGGGTCAACTCTGAACCCTTGATATCTAGTTCGAGGTAGTGGGCTATCCAGGTGATGAACGGCCCGAGCCCCAGACACTGCTTCCAAGTGTCTGTCACAAATCCCCTCATGGCGAGAGTGATGAACTTACCCATATTCACAGTGATGCCTCTATGCATATGGGCCAGAAGGAATATCTCCGTCTGAGTGACATTCCCCGGAACATGCTGTGATGGTATGTAAATAGCAGAGAGTTGGAAAGATACCTGTAGCCTTCATGAGACAGTGCTGATAGGAGGCTCCAGTCGTGCAGATCAAGGCCCAAGCTGTAGAGACGTCCTCCGAATTGAAGTCTCGTACGACCATCAAGTCGGTGGAGGTCTCGAACTCCTCCCGCTGCCAGACACCGAGTGCAATGCCGAACTCGGCTATGCTCATGGACCTATCTAGTCTACGCAGTTGGAATGTAACTTGCTCACGCTGGAATGTACAAGAGGCGTAGAACTCACATACCAGCTCTAAGTAAGTAGGCTCGGTGACGACGAAGACTCGGTTGTAAGGAAGGACGTCGACCATACGCCAAATCTCCTGCTTAACTCCAAGAGTCTTGACTATAGTCCAGTCAAGCGTCCTGCCCGCTAGAATGCTGCGTCCGATTAACCCTTGGCTCCTCTCCTGGTAAGCCGGGACGGAAGGGAAGAGTGTGAAAGAGTGTGTTGCAACTGTGACAGTCATAGCTGGAGTGACACGTGCACGTTTGGGAGCCATCTAAGAAGTTTGAACTTTTTCAAAAAGTGACACGTGCACGTTTGCAAGCAAATGCGAATTCAAAGGCAATTATTTAACTTCTATGAATATTTTAACTTTTGGTGGAAAAATTCAATTTTCGAGAAACATTCGAATTTTAAGAAAAAATTCGAAAATTCAAAAATTCAAATTTTTGGAGGGAACATTTGAAAATTTGAAAATTCAATAATTCTTGAATTTTTGGAGGGAAAATTGTAGAGAGAGAGATATTTTATAGGGAAGATAATTTTGGTGTAAAAATTATGAGGGGGAGTGCCTCTATTTATAGAGGTTTTTCCTCTTTCGGGATGCTTGTCCTGGTTTGGACGGCCGTCCAGCCGGCGGGACGCCCGCCCAGTTTGTCTCGGTGTGCGTGCCACACTCGTTCTCGATTTTTAACATTTTTTCCGAGCTTCTTTGCATCCTGCTAACTTATTTATACAAACATTATCTTCTAAAATTAATCATTAACAAATTTTTATAGTGATACAAAATTTATTTTTTAAACATTTCCGAGGAATTCTCTTTCTCTAAAATTCTTTCTCCTGTTCAAAATTTCTTTTGCCATCATCATTCTGCATCTTTCATACAACTAATAACATCAAAAAGCGAAAAGTTTTCATCTAAACCGTACAGAAATCATTTAGGATAGAATTTTGGAAATTTAATAAAAATCCATTTATTGTTTTTAAAATATGGATTAAGATAATGAAATAATTATTAATTTCCACAATGATTTTGAATAGCTAACTTATTTGCGTATATAAAAAAAGAATTCTTCCCTTTTTTATTTGCCGCTATTTCTTATTTCCCTCATTTTGGCTCATATCGCTTTCATCTCTTTTTGCTGCCTTCTTTGCTCGTCTCCCGGATGAAGGCGTGTTATTGTTAGGAGTTAGTGTAAATTCTGGAGATGTGGGTGAATTCGGGGCACGATCAAAATTTGGTAAGTGCTCAGGAGCACTTTGGATAGGTGTGTGAACTGGATATTTTGGTTGTTCGTTCCTTGGCGAAAAAGTATCTTCAGAGGGATCTTCTTCTTCTATAGAACTGGGCACACATGCGTTTAAGAATCTGTTTACTAGAGCACTAGTATCCTGGCTCAAGTTTATTTCTATTGTTTGTGGAGGGTTAATTCTTAGAGGTACATTGTTTACGGGATTTGATGATCCTTCCGGTTTCTTTTTCTTTCGAACAAGAGTTTTGGGGTTTTCTATTTGTTCTACTACTTTGTTAGTAGCTGCTCTTGTTCTCTTCATCTATAAGTGCAAAGTCTGGGTTTGATTAATTTCTAAAAATTATATTTTCAGAAAAGAGAAATAAAATGCAAACAAACAAGAAGATTGTAATCAGGAAAAATTTATTTCTTTTATTTTATGGAAAATAATATTTTTTAGAAAATAAAATTTTTTAAAAGAAAAATTGTAAACAAGAAAATAATTTATTTTGTTTTTAACTTTTTATATTTTTATTTTTTTCCAGTTTGATGCCATTAGTATGGTTTTAGAATGATTTTAAAAAATTTATTAATCTAAATTTCTTAATCTTGGATAATTTTTAAAATTAATTATTTTAGATAATCCTATAGTTTAGGAAATTGATTAACAAATTTCAAATAAGCGTGATTATTTTTTAAGTTATAGATTACTACCGTTACCTATCATAACCTTCTAGAATTTTGATCAGGAATCCTAAAATTTTATGAATGTCCCCGGCAATGGCGCCAAAAATCTAGTGTGCGTTCCGATTGATATGCTAAAAGATAGGATTTATTTACCTATGTTGATTTTGAGTAATTAAGGACTTAGTCTTACTAACTGTCACTTTAGCATTTAATTGTTGTTACTTAATCAATCAGAATCTAAGGCAGATCGTGTACCTAGTTCTTGGAAAGTACCTACGATTTTAATATATTAATATCGTAAACCCAGGGAATTGGTAACGGCTTAGTAACAAGTATCCCTTAATCCAAACAATTATCTTATTTATTCAATTAATCAATCGTTCATCAATATCTTTGATGGATTGGTGATCCCAACCACACATAACAAGTACTCATTTAGTATGCAAGAGTTATCTTATAGACATGAGTTCTGATGTATCTTCTACTGCTTCTACATGTTTATTGACATATCTTCGAATATTTTAGATACATATATGTACTGTATCTTGTCGGTGTACCACATCTGAGTTACCTGATGTATTCACCCTACCTTAATGATGACCCTACTCACGGGTCGAGTTAAAGGTATCCATGAAAACTTGTCTCACTCAAGAATTCATGCCACTCACCCTAACGCCAGCATAGCGACCAAACTCAGCCTTATTAGGTTACTTTAACAAACATGGTGATTTGTAGGTTATTTTACCTAATATGGCAGACCTTAATACAATTTATCCTAAATTAAGGCTTGCTAAACTAAACAAGTTATGATTAGACTATGGTTAGGAATTATCTATAACCATTCATTTAGTTTAAAAGAGCAAGCAGATATTTAAGTCATAATGTTAATTTAGTAGGTGACTTTTTTGGAAAAATGAGAATAACTTCAACATTCAAAACACATATAACATGCAATCATAGTTTAGTATTCAAATTAGTATTTAGACGAGCACAACAAAAAGTATACAAAGAGGATTTAGGGGACCACCACCATAAAGTATTCACCCTTTATCAGGTTCGCTGGCGGAGTGACTATTTGTATACTCTGGGTTGCTCGACCTGACTCTGATCAGTAGAACCTTTGGAGAACGCTTCCTTAGACTAGTAGCGATTGCTTTACCTTACATCATGGGCTTAAGCAATGCCCTGTTGATTAGCTATTCGCTCACCTAATGCTCTCTTAGGATCTCCCAACGAAATCTCGGGTATTCTATGAATACTAAAATCGAATACTATCTAATCAAATTCTCAAAATCTGAAATAAACACTCAGAAAATAGAGAAAACGATAAACTCTAAATTGCTAAATGACTCGTGTTGAGTGCTGAAGGATGCACTCGGAGTCACTAAATGACTTGTATTGAGTGTAGAGGGATCCACTTATCCACTCGAAGCTGCTAATTGACTCATATTGAGTGTTGAGGGATGATGCCTGGGTATTTATAGCATGTGAAAGGAGTGAATTTCTCTCAAAAATTCAATGTGAGACAGGCTCCTGCTGCTCGAGACTCCCGTCCCGAGCATGGGACGCCCGTCCTGACTTGGGGACGCTCGCCCCGAACTCAGAACATCCAAAAATTGCACTTTTGCCCCGATATTTGCTGTTTTCTTGCACATTTCACCTGAAACTTCCAAAATAATAAATTATGAAAAAATATGTTGATTTCAATCAAGTAAGATCGATTTGGTTCCCATTTTGTCCTAATTTGTGTCTAAAACATGCTAAAAAAGTGATATGATTTGTGCATATCAGTTGTGTTTTCGGGTATGTGTAGTCCGCTGAAGAAGGAAGAGAGAGAAAAGAGGAAGAATAAAAAAGAAAAATAAATTAAATTACCAGAGAAAATGTAAACAAATTTTGGGTCGAGTTAGGAACTCTAACTCGGTACCAATCCCTAATCATCATCTTAATTCAGACCTAATATTGAATTTCCTTATGGATTAGGTATGTTTTTAAGAGGAGTTGAGACTAATTGCTCTTTAAAATTAGGTTTATTATTGGTTGAATTGTAGACGATGGTGAAATCCATATGCATTTCCAAAGCAAGAAAACAATCCTCCATCTTAATTCCTTCGCAAATGTGCTATTCGGGATCCATCTCCTTCATACATCCTCCTCCTCCTCCTCCTCGTTAGTGCCTTTGATGATGTCATCAATCCTTTAATGATCGCTTCCTCCATCGTCATTTCTTCCACGATGGATAATATTTTCTTATCCGGCGACGGTGCTCGACTCTGTTCTAGTACCGTAACTGATTTCCGAGCTATTTTTGCCGCCACTATTGATGTCGAAGGTCCGATATCGGAATATAATTTTGATCCACTAGTTACGGACGGATCCCCTTTTTCTAGACTTTAGAATCTCAAGAGAGAGAAAGAAGGAAAAGAGAGAAAAGAGGAAGAAGGAGAGAGAAAAAAATGAAAAAATGAAAAAAAATTGTTTGACCAACACTCGAGCCTTAGAAAGCTCAGTCAAATTCCCTCCAGATTTCCCAAAATCAGAGGGATTCTAAAATCTTCCACATAATCCGGTAACTACCAGGTCTCCCAGCTTACATCACTTGATCTGCCTATTTCTCAGGGTGGTTTACATCTATAAAAACCACCCCCGTAAAGGTAAAAGTGGGCCAAATTTTCTATACTATATCTACTCTCCAATCTAAATCAAATCACTCACTTTACCATCGGAGGGTTCATCAGAGTCCCTCCACCCTCTGTGTGAACTTTACTGTTTTGCAGATATCCTGAGACTGAAATCCTAATCGAATCACGAGCGCGATGCCCCCCTTGGTCGTAATATTTGGTAGAGATCATGAGATGACACTGTTTCATTGACAGGTGGCGTCAAACCGATTTTCGACGAATCAGTTTGGTTACATTACCAAGAATCGTAAGTATCACATCTTTTCATTACTCTTGACAGGAAGTCAAAATGTCGCGACGATCTAGCAATCGTGGCCATTACCCTGATGCCACGAGACCCATGGTGCAGCACATTCGGTCGCCCTTGAGAGGCTTCAACGGCGGTCGGTGATTGAACATTTGGGACCCTGAGATTCCGCACGCAATGTACCGGACCTCCATGATAGGCTAAACAGAAAATGGTCCAATGAGGATAGATGCACAAAGGAGGTCAAGGACTTGCTAAAAGAGGTCGAACATCTCTGAAAAGAGCCTGACCTCTCGAAACAATGGATGCGGCTCTGTGCTGAATCCCGCAGGCTGGGATTGCCACCCCCAGGCTTGCCTAATGACGAAAAGGTGCTCTCGGATACCTTACCACCCCGATCCCGCACGATGCTGAGCAAACACACCAGGGGCCAGAATGCACACACGAAGAAAGCACTTTGCTCAATCAGCAAAGTGGAAGAGAGTCAACCGTCTAGTGAACCGTTCAAAGGAAAAAAGTCACCGTGACAGACTCCGCCCAAAGAGGAACCGACGTGAGCGAAGTCCTGAGCTGACACGAAGGGATCACTTCAAAAAGAATCGTTCAGTCGGCACAAGCCCATTCGCAAAGTGGATCCACTCCGCGATACTGAACCCAGCGTTGAAGATTCCCCAATTCGTGTTGTACAATGGGCAGAGCAAACCTCAAGAGCACATTTTCCGGTTCAAGTCTACCATAGGCCTTGTAACCAATGACGAGGCCGTCATGTGCAAGGCCTTTTCCAGCACTCTATCCGATAAAGCCTTGACGTGGTTCACTTTGCTAAAGCCAGGGGTCATCGATTCCTGGCGTAACCTCGAAAAGCTATTCTTGGGCAAGTTTAGTACCGTATGAACGATGCCCAAGTCGAGGGGAGACCTCGCCAACATCAAACAAGGAGACAACGAGACCCTCCTTGCCTACTTTGAAGGTAGGCAAGGAGGATGATCACCTGCTTTGAAGGTAGATTCTGGTCAGGGATGTTGTACACGGAACTCCAACTCCACAAGCCTGAAACGATCGATGAGATGTTCAATGTAGCCCACAAGGTCGCGTTGGCAGAAGGCAGTGCCCAAGAGACGCAGCACAAAAAGAAGGATAGATACACGAAAACCTCACCTCAAAACCGGAGAGGAAAAAAACGAACAAGGAGGACTGAGACGTGCACTTCGCTGAACACACCTAAGGAGAACCTCGTTACAGTCTTCAAGGAGAAGCTCAGAGTCCGCGAGCCTGCGTCCACATAAACTCAAAACATTCCCCCCAGAGACAAGTCAATGTTTTGCGGGTTCCACCAAGATTTCAGCCATACTACCAAAAACTGCATGCAGCTGAAATGGGCAAACGAGAGGGTCATCTGAAGGAATTTGTATAGGAAAGACGATTGTACGAAAGGCCCGAATGAGTGATCGAAGTGATCTCTCCGCAGTTCTCATCTATCAAACAGATAAAGCGGAAGATCTACAACCTAAGCAAGCCCACTTTGGGGTCCCACTTAGGCACATTCCCCCACGAGCCAATAACATTTTACAACAAGGACCTTGAGCCCAACGAGGAAGCTCGAGTCACTCCTATCATCCTCGAGGTCGGCATGACCAAGCAAGGGATCGACCAATGCCGGGTGAAGAGGGTCCTAATAGACACCAGAGCCACCAAGAACATTCTTTATTTCAAATGCTTCAAAGAAATGGGAATGAACGACAGCCACCTGAAGCCCAGTAATATGGTCTTGGAGCATTTCACTTCTCACAAGATCGACATGAAGGGAACGATCAAGATCAACGTAACTTTAGGCTCCGATGACTGCACCCGGGAAGAAGAGATCAAGTTCTACGTAGTGGACATTGATTCCTCCTATAATGCCATCTTTGGAACTCCGACCCACGTAGCTTTCGAGTTATTTATCTCTACTTCCCATCAGCAAGTCAGGTTTGCCACCAGAAGCGGCATGGGAGTCATCACGAGCAATCCCAAAAGCCTGCTCACACATATCATGAAGTCCCAAAACTTGCAGGAAGCTGCACAGCCACCCGTGGAGAACCTGTATACCCGACAACCCCGGGCGAGATGAGCCTCCCTACTGAGGTTCCTGGGCCAAACGCAAAGGAGTTTTTAGTAATGACAATTCACCTTGACTATCCCGATGAGAAAATCCAGATTGGGAAGGAGATGCCCCGGCACATGAAAGAGGAAATGATCCAATTCCTCTCCATTCACCTCCACAACTTCGCATGGAACACCCGAGATATGCCAGAAATTGCCCCAACCATCGCGGAGCACCGGTTTAATATTAACTCTACCTATAAACCAGTGAAGCAAAAGCCCCGTCAATTCGGGGAAGACAAGCTCAATGGCATGCAAGTTGAAATCTAGAAGCTGCTGGAATCGGGATTCATATGCGACATCGATTACCCTTCCTAGCTAGCCAACGTGGTAATGGTCAAAAAATCAAGTGGGAATGGGAGAATGTGCGTAGACTACACCGACTTAAACAAAGCCTGTCCCAAGGATTGCTACCCGCTTCCCCGAATAGATGCTTTGGTAGACTCCACCTCTAGATACGAGTTCCTCAGCTTTATGGATGCATTCTTCGGATACCACCAGATCATAATGAAGCCACAGGACCGAATCTACACCTTTTTCCAAGCGGCAGGGGCCATCTACTGCTATAACGTAATTCCATTAGAATTAAAGAATGCAGGAGCAACCTACCAGCGAATGATGAACAATATTTTACAAAAACAAATAGGCCGGAACATAGAAACCTATGTGGACGACATGGTGGCCAAAACCAAGCGAGGACAATCCCATCTGGAGGATCTAAGTGAAACCTTCGCCACCATAACCAAGTATGAGCTGAAGCTCAAGCCCACAAAATGCACAGGGTATCGAGGTGAATCCCTGTAAAGTAGAAACAGTGATGGCATTGGCCGAGCCTCGCTGCGTAAAAGACATACAGAGATTGAACTATTCAATCGCCGCCTTAGGAAGGTTTCTGTCCAAGTTTGCTGAAAAATGTATGCCATTTTTCAAAGCACTAAAGCTATTTGGGAAGAGCTTCCAATGGAGTGAAGAATGCTCACAAGCGTGGAAAGATTTAAAGAGCTACTTGGCAAACCTAGCCTTGTTAAGCGCACCAACACCAAGAGAGGTGTTATACTTGTACCTGTCAGTCTCACAACAGGTAGTAGCCTCCGTCCTGGTTAGAGAGTCAGAGGATAAACAGCTACCAGTCTACTTTGTTAGCGGAGTACTCAGGGATGCCGAAATATAATACCCCTACAGTGAAAAACTGGCTTACTCATTGGTTATAAGCATGCAAAAGCTTCGAGCAAACTTCGAATCACATTCCGTCGCCATATACACCAACCATTCTTTGAAGCAGATCTTTCACAAACTAGACTAGTCTGGAAGAATGCTGAGATGGTTCATTGAACTCTGCAGATTAGATCTCAAGTTTGTGCCACGAACTGCTATCAAAGCCCAAGCTTTATAAGACTTCCTGACATAACTCTCCTTCTTTGAGACCGCTTGCACAGAAGATGTGAACCCCGAATCCCTAGAGGGGGGAACCTTTGATAATGACAGCAGATGGAGTTGTCAACGCAAAGGGGGTGGGGGTAGGCATCACCGTCACCTCCCCCTCCGGGTAGCATGAAAGAGTTCAAAGTGTGAGGCTGGGCAACCCATTGTCGAACAATCAAGCCGAGTATGAGGCTCTCATCATCGGGATGCAATGGGCCTTGGACACAGGCATAAACTCTTTAAAAGTCTTCAGCGATTCTCCAGTTGTTGTAAGCCAAGTAAACCACGTGTACATAGTAAATTAGGATAACTTGAAAGAGTACGCAGAAAAGGTCGACCTACTAGCCGCTCGGTTCCTACACTTTACATTGGGAAAGGTGGACCAAAACAACAACGAGGCAGCTGACAAGTTGGCCAAAATAGCATCAGGAGAAACTCCCAATGACCAGAGAATCTTGGTAGAACTCCTCTCAGCCCCAGAACATATTCACCCACTACAATCAGCCGTCTCTGACTCCCCCACTTGGGTAGACGAACTCGTAAACTACATATCCTCGGATATTCTGCCCAATGACAAGGATAGGGCAAGACAAATCTGGAAATGGGTAGCCTGGTATACGGTGATCGACAACATCCTGTATCAGCGTTCCTTCACGAAACCTCTGCTACGTTGTATTCCGCCCAACCTCACTCAAGCAATCCTCGATGAATTACACAAATGGGTGTGTGGGGGACACCCAGGTTTGTGACCATTGTTAGAAAAAGTGATCAACCAGGGCTACTACTGGATGACACTTCGGAAGGATGCAGAAAAATATGTAAAGAATTGTGAGGTGGGACAGAAATTTGGCAAAATACCTCGACTACCCTCCGTCCCTCAAATATCGGTACTGGCAGCTTAGCCTTTTGATATGTGGGGAATTGACCTTATGGGTAAATTCCCTAAATCCAGAGGAGGAAGAGAATACCTGATCGTGGCTGTAGACTACTTCTCCAAATGAATAGAGGCAAAGCCACTGGCTACTCCCATGGAGGAAAACACACTAAACTTCCTCCACGATTTCGTACTATACAGATACGAGATACCACGGGCAATTATTACAGATCACGGTACCCAGTTTGCTACTAAATTCGTAGCAGAATGCTCCTGACTAGGAATAAAGCATTGGAAATCATCTGTTGCACACCCTCAGGGAAATGGACAAGCAGAGGTAGCAAACAAATTGGTCCTCACAGCACTGAGAAAGAACCTAGAGGGAAAATCCAACAAATGGGTCGATGAGCTCCCCGCCACACTCTGGGCAGTCCGAACCTCGGCTAGGAGCCCCACTGGAGAAACAACCTATGCTTTAGTGTTCGGATCGGAAGTTGTATAACCAGCCGAGCTCGCACTCCCGTCATATAGAATCTCCATGTATAATGAGGACAGCAATAAGCGACAATGTTGCCTAGACTTGGACATACTAGAAGAAAGATGGAAAGTCGCACGCCTACGGACTGAAACTTTCAAACAAAAAACTAAGCTGACCTACGATAAAGGCCTGGTGAACAGCCTACTATCTGTTGATGATTGGGAGCTTCGAAAGATAGAAGGCACAACCAGACAGATCAAAGAAAACAAGCTAACAACAAATTAGGAAGGCTCCTACCTGATAAAGGATGAAGTACGACTAGGAACTTTCCACATTATGAATCGAGAGGGAAAGACACAACCCAACCCGTGGCACGCCAATCACCTAAAGAAGTACTTCATCTGAGTCTCTCTACCACACTAAGGCCTTGCCTCTCCACAATAAAGGACCTCGCTTCGAGTTAATCTTGGAATTTACCACTACATCTCACTTCGAGTTAATCTTGGAGCCTAGTTTCGACTCAATCACGGAACTTGTAATAAATTTTGAGTCAATCATAGAATGTCATTCTGCTTCGAGTTAATCTTGGAGCCTAGTTTCGAGTTAATCACGGAACTTGTAATAAATTTTGAGACTATCTCAGAATGTCATTCTGGTTCAAGTTAATCTTGGAGCTTAGTTTCGAGTCAATCACAAAACTTGTAATAAATTTTGAGTCAATCTCGGAATGTCATTCTGCTTCGAGTTAATCTTGGAGCTTAGTTTCGAGTGAATCACAGAACTTGTAATAAATTTTGAGTCAATCTCGGAATGTCATTCTTCTTTGAGATCTTGGAGCTTAGTTTTGAATCAGTCACGAAACTTGTAATAAATTTTGAGTCAATCTCAGAATATCATTCTGCTTCGAGTTAATTTTGGAGCTTAATTTTGAGTAAATCATGGAACTTGTAATAAATTTCGGGTTAGTCTCGGAACGTCATTATACTTCGAGTTAATTTTAGAACTCAGTTGTGAATAAACTTTTCTTTCGAGTTTATCTCAGAATTCGTTCATTTACTATGCATTAAAATAAAGGGTTGTTTTTTCCCGAAGTACCGGCAGTTCGGATTAACGCCGAAGTCAAGGTACTTGTGAATTAATTTAAGAAAGGTCATGAAGAATGTGAGTACGCGAAGATAGAGTTGAAGAAAGCAAATAAAAGAAGACGAAGTAAATACACTTGCACTATTTTCTGAAAAATGCATCATTTTATTACATCCAATGATGGGTTTCCGACTGATATGCTAAACTAGGTGTTACTTTACCCTATGTTGATTATGAATAACTAAGGACTTAGATTGACTTAATCAATCAAAACCTAAGGCAGAGTACCTATCGTGTAGCTAGTCTGTTGGAAAGTATCTACAATTTTAATTAAATTAATTATCGTACTCCCAGGGAAGTGGTAAAGGCTTAGTAGTAACTATCCTCTTACCCTAACTCTTATCTTATGATCCAGTTATGCAATCATTCATCAAGTTCTTTGATGAGAGGGTGATTCATTCTCCACTAGGTTTAAGTCTATCTAAGCCTAAGAAGTGTTTTACAAATAATGTTCTATTTTTATGTTATACTGTTCCTACATGTTGATTGACCTATCTTCGAGTATTTTAGATATATCTTGGTCTAGATTGCAATTATGTATTGAGTCTAAAGGTGTACCACATCCGAGTTACCTGATAAACCGCCCTACCTTAATGACGGCCCTACTCATGGTTCGAGCTAAAGGCATCCATGAAAGTCCTATGTCACTTAGGAGATCATGCCGCTCGCCCTAACAGCGGCATAAACACACAAACTCAGCCTACTTAGATTACTTTAACAAACATGGTGATCTATAGGTTATTTCATCTAATATGGCAGACATTAATGCTTTCCGACGGGAAAGTCCTAAATTAATGCCTGTTAAACTAAACAAGTTATGATTAGACCGTGGTTAGGAATTGTCTATAACCCTTCATCTACTTTAAAAGAAACTACAGCAGACATGCAGTCATAATGATAGTTAAGCTGGTGACCATTTCCAGAAAAACATAAAGTACTTCAACATGCATAACATATATTCATATAATCATAGTTCAATATTCATAATACATATTTGGACAAACACAGTACAGACATATAAAGAGAGGGACAAGGGGACCGATGCCATAAAGTATTCACCCTTTACGTAGTCCGCTGATGGAGCAACTGCTAGTACATGTTGGACTGCTCGACCCGACTCTGCTCGACAGAACCTTCGGAGGATGCTTCCTCAGCCTAGTAGCTGTGCTTTACCTTAATACCCAGCTTAAGCACAACCCTGTTGACTGACTTTTCGAACGCCTAGTGCCCTCTCAGGATCTCCTAACGAAATCCCGAGTATTCTATGAATACCGAAAACGAACATATCTAGTCGTATTCTAAGATCTAAGACAGACTCTCAGAAACGAAGAACACGAGACACTCTCTAAAACTGTAAATAAACATATACTAAAAACCTGAATCGCTAAGTGACTTGTATACTATGGAAAATTGTATACTTGAAGTCACTAAATGACTTAGATCGAGTGGAGAGGAATGATTTCAATTGAGGAAGGCCTGGGGTATTTATAGTAGGGGAACTGGGTGAATTTCTTTTCAAAAATCGATGTGGGATTCTGAACTGGGGCTCTGGACGCCCATCCTGGATCTAGGACGCCCGTCCCGGCCTGTTGACCAGGTCAGGATGGCCGTCCCAAGTCCTGGACGCCCGTCCTGGTCTGTTGACCAGGTCAGGATGCCGGTCCTGGGTTTTGGACGCCCATCCCGACTTCTAAACTTCTGAAAATCACGTTTTTGCCCCGAAATTTACTATTTTCTTGCACTTTTCACCTGACACGTCCAAAATCACAAAAACTGAGAAATTGAGTTAATAAAAATCAATTAAGAACGATTTAACACCAATTTCACCCTAAATTGTGCCTAAAAACATGCTAAAAAGTGATATGATTTATGCATATCATCCAATACAATCTATTACAAAATTTAGGATGCTTAGGTAGGTGGGGGACAAACTTCCACTGAAGCACCCTCCTCTCCTCTAGGGGCCTCAATACCCCCCTCAGTCGCACTTGGGGGCCCATCCACTAAGATTGGCTTCACCACTGGTGGAGGCTCCACTACATCAGGCACCTTAGACGAAGTGGGATCCGCCGAAGTCGGTTTTGCGTCTTTCGATGCGTCCCGATATTGATCACAGAGCTCATCTAGGGTCAGCAATATCAAGGCCGGCGGACTCCAATGCCTTCCTGCCTTCCGGTCAGTGGCTGCAATTCCCTCCAGCTCACTCTCCTTGAACGGAGCGAAGTTACTGCCACCCCTAAATTCGGGGTAAGCAAAGGAGCCTTCATATGCTCGGCACATCAACACCTTGTTTGGGATGTACTGGTGGAATTGGCAATGTATGTGGATGCAGCCTCGGTCAAAGAAGGCGTTGGACTTCACAAAAAACTCCTCTTCAAAGGTAGGAGAGCTTTTGTAAATGTCCACCACCTTTGCGGTATACTCGGCTGACTCGTAGTACCCCACCTTCTACTCGGATGCTCTGCACCTCAACTCTAACTCCTTCGTCTTTCTGTCGAAGTCCCGAAGCTAGGCTTTGAGATCTTCATTGGCTTGCCGGAAGGAAATCAGGTCGGCGGACTGTCGGTCCTTCTCTGCTACCATCAGCACTACATTTTCCTCAGCAATCCATAGCTTCTCAGCCACGGAGTCCAGTGCTTTGTTCTTCCAGGACAGCTGTCTTTCTAGGTCAGCATACTTCTTCTCCAAATTGATCTGCATTGTCCTAGAAGTGTTGGCTGAGGCCGCCATATGATCGAGGTGGCCAACAAAAGCACAGACCTAATTCAAAATGAGCAAGCAAAGTTAGTACAAAGAATGATCATACTGTCACTTACTTTGTTTCATCAGACATACCTGAGATAGATGGGCCCCAATCTAACCCATAGTGTCATCCACTCCGGGGGAGGACCGACTGAGGTTTTGGGAGAGGTTGAAGTCCATAGCCCTGTTCAGAACCTCTTGGTCGAAGAACCTCCCCACCTTCGAATTTGAAAGCTGAAGGTTTGTTAATGGTGGGGAGGCCCGTATAACCTCCTGAGCCAGACTCTCCAAATTCCTCCTTGACTCCGGTAGCCGGAATCTCTCCTTGGTCCAGGGGTAGGATGATTGACCGGAAGAGCTTTCCCCTTGGGAGGCTCGGAGTGCTAACACTTGTGAAGTGGCAGGAGCCACTTCCCTCAGACCGGTAGAGTTGAATAGACGAGGACCCGACGAGACCCTTTTTTGGGCCGGCTCCGCATCACTCGCCTTGCGAGCCCTCTTTGAAGTAGACTGGACCGGCTCCTTTCCCTTGGAGCGATCCGTCTGCCTCGCCGGTTGAGAAAACTGGCCTGAAGTCAATGGTGTTGGGGGAGGAGTAGCCGCGTCCCCCGACGAAGTGGCAACCACGGCGATGGAGGCACGATCCACCGCCCTTGCGGGGTTGGGGGTGGAATTATTGATAGCAACCACCCGAGCCTACCTCGCTACTGCACGACGTTCTATTAATGTAAGCCCCATATCTGTCGAATTAAAGAAAACGAGATTAATCACAAAACTAAATGAAATGAAGCACAAAAACTTGAAACAAAAAACAAAAATGTCTACCCTTGACTATGGGGCAACCCTCACTTCGGAGATCAGTACAGTCCGGGCATTCATAAAAAAGGACCCTACCGGGGTGTAATCTCCATGGCAGGTACTCGTTATTGTCCTCTAAGCAGAGCTCTCTCTGGCGGGCATCAATTGATCTCCCGCCGATCCCGCAATAGTACCTACTCTCGTTAGCGATAAGTTCGCTAGTCAGGAAAATCTTTGTCTGAGTCCTAGAGTCATCTCCTAACTCGCTCCAAACATAATCTAAAAATTTTATGTCGGAGTCAGAGTACCGAGTATGTTTCTTAACAGGAGACCAAGCGCGAAGTGCCTTACACTTAGGGTAAAATGGGAAGCCCAATCTGGACTCCACACAAACCCAACGCTCTCTCCACTTACCTAACTTGTTGGGGGGCTTAAAAAGAGTAACTACACTAGGACGCGGGCAAAGTGAGAGGGTCAGGTTGTTCATGCGAAGTATGGTGAAAATGTCCTAAGGATGAGTTCGGAGATTTCTACCCCTATTCTCATACACAAAATGATCAAGGCTTGAAAATACCGGACTCCATTGGGATGAACATGAGCGGGCTGACACCTAACGAAGTTCAGAAAGTCGCAAAAGGTGGGGTCCAAAGGAATGCTGAGTCAGGCAAAAAAATGGTCAAAGCGGATATGTACGTAGCAGTCCGTCATGACGCTACATGACTTCACAGAAAAAATCCTAAACCTACTACGGTCGACTTCTAATGACAAGACCGGAAGTTCTAAACTAATGGTGTTGATCTTTAGGATGAAATCCCCCGGCAACCTATTTTTGGTCGTCGAAAGAATTAGAGTCAGAACCCTCCCCCTGGAAGGTACTTGGGTCAGCCTGTTCCCTAGTGGTCCAGCAGGTAGCTGCTACTCCGGCACATGTGGTCCTAGAGGAATTCGGATCTAAAGGAACTGCTACGGGAGTGGTTGGGACATCAAAGGTACCGCCGGTTCCCATTGAAGTGGGCAATTCGAGTGGGTAAGTCCTGGTTCCCATCGAAGTTACTTGTGCTTGTGCTCGTGCTCTCATCACTCGAAGTACTCGAGCTATCACTCTGGTACCGAAGTGGACGCTGAGGAGCTAGACTCGACTTCGACTATGGGGGTATTGACTTCGTTGTTCTCTGATATCGACATATTTAAAACGAGAGCAGATTGACTATCAGATTAAAATTCATCCTAAGATTCCCCACTTCGCCTTCAACCAGTTCATCCCCTCAACCACTCTCCTTCAAAAATCCTCTCTATAATACCTAGTCAACTATGGATTTTTGCGTATCTAAGCAAAAAACCTAGAACATACTCAACCAAACCGAGAAACATCACAAAACAGCCCAGACAACAAACACAAAACCCCAGAAAGATGAACAGACACCCCCCTTTTTTTTCATCACCCAAAAACTCAACAAAAACGGAAAAAATAAAGAGGATGACAAGCATGAATCACTTCTTTACCTGTTGTAGTTGATGGAAATGAAGGAATCCTCGATTAATCGCAAAGGAATCAAGTGAAGAGCAGGCTAATGCGGGAGTAAGAAAACTGAAGAATAAAAAAAGAACAGCAGGAAGAACTTGAAGAAAGGTACAAAATCTCGAAAGTGAGCTAATCCGGCTATTTATAGAAGGGAAGCAGAAGGCGAGAAGTCAAAAAATTCAAAAAGAGGTGGGAAGCTTCCCGGGCACGCTTCGCTCGAACCCGCTCCCAACCAGGTCAGAAGTCACACCAAACGTCGCTTCACCAGTCCCTAGGCTTGATAGCCATCATTGCCTAAAGCGTGGGGAAGTGTGAACGACGTCATCAATCCCACTTGCGGATCCAGCTGGCGCCTGGATAACAGAACTGACATTGGCAACCGCGAAGATGTTCAACACACCATCAGGAAGTCTCTCCACTTCGCCCCTACCACTTTCGAAGCGAAGATCGAGTCAAGCTCTTTGACGAGCACGTTGGGAACAAGGCAGGATACTCCCAACTGCGTCCAAGTGAAAGGAAGGTCACCCTTCCACTTCGACGAGGGGCCACTGAGAGTCATAAAAGTACCCAAGGGTTGACGAAGCAATGGGAGATGACCTGGCGATCTGAGTGTCTATACACTCCACTCAAGAACCTCTACTTCACCACGCCGAATAGCGAAGTGAAGGGATGCACCAAGCACCCCAATTCGCCCAAAGTCAAACTACCATCTAGACAAAGAATTTCTCGTTTATTCCTCAAAGGATATTGTTTGACCAACACTCGAGCCTCAGAAAACTTAGTCAAATTCCCTCCAGATTTCCTTAAATCAGAGGGATTCTAAAATCTTCCACATAATCCGATAACTACCAGATCTCCCAGCTTACATCACCTGATCTACCTATTTCTCAGGGTGGTTTACATCTATAAAAACTACCCCCCGTAAAGGTAAAAGGGGGCCAAATTTTCTATACTAAATCTCTGTCAAATTATCTACTCTCCAATCTAAATCAAATCACTCGCTTTACCATTGGAGGGTTCATCAGAGTCCCTCCACCCTCTGTATGAACTTTACTATTTTGCAGATATCCTGAGACTAAAATCCTAATCGAATCACGAGCGCGACGCCCCCCTTGGCAATAATATTCGACAAAGATCATCAGACGACACCGTTTTCGACGTCAAACCGATTTCCGACAAATCAATATATATATTAATGAATAAATCGGGAATTTATATTTATTAAATTATATATTTTTTATGATTCTATTTTTTAAAAATTTTTGTATTATAATACCTATGCGACGATTTTCGTCTTTACTACGTCTCAAATTCATGAGTTGTCAGTCAAAAGTGAAGATACTTACCATCACAACAAGGCCTTCATAACTATTTTTAAAATTTTTAAATAATATCATCACTTATATTTTTAATTTTGACAAAAAAATTTTTTAACTCAATTTGATTAAAAGTCAACTGTTAGTCAAAATGTTTTAATAAAATAATTATATTTAAAAAAAATTTCTTTTTTATTTCTTTCTTTCCTCTTCTTTATATAAACTAAAACATTACGAGGACGGCATTCTTCTACCAATCCTCATGATTTTTACCTCAAGTGGTAGAATCTTAATGAATTTAGAAATTACACCCTACTATGTCTGAAAAATATGTACTGGAAAGGAAAATATTTAATTTTTATATGAAATCAACTGAAATAAAAGAAAGAAGGTCTAGGTGCTCCTTTGTTTATATATAGATATATATATATGTATGTTTGTTTATAGATAATATGAATACTGCAAAAATCATGATTGTTATTGCAACCTCTTATTACAATGATGTTCCTCCATCCTCACCTTGCCAAATAAAATAATTAAAATTATCTGTATATATATATATATATATATAATTACAGAAGATTGGAAATAACTAAAATGATGCTACAAATGTTGTCAACATGTTCGTTCTCAGTCTTGAGGTTAACAGGTTTTCCAGCAATCTCGTCATTACAAGTGTCAACATCAGTCATGACAGCAGTGACTTTAATATTCATAGTTTTTGGATCATTAAAGGAATTTCTAGCTTCATCAAGGCTAGAAATGGCATCACCATAATTCTCCAAACAAGAATTGTACTTTTCTTTCAATGATGGATCTGTTGTAGTCTTAACAAGAGAAGCAATTATATTATTTGCTTTAGTAACACTAGCTTTTGCATTGTCAAATGCTTTTTGTCCTAAAATTTGAAGAGATGATACTCCGTGATCAGCCTTGAAAAAATCATTACAAAAATTAGGGTTTCTTGCTTTGGTGCAAATCTTTTGGACGAGGTCGCCAGCCCCAGCATTATTTTGTGCCATAGATGCAAAAATGCAGCTACTTAAAGAAACTAGAAAAATCAATTTTACTAATGAAAATGCCATAATTTTGGTATAATATATCTCTAAGAATAATGTTTTTTTTTCTTCTTGAATTAATGCTATATCATTTCACAAATATGTCTATTTATATATATTTTTTGGAAAAGAAAAGTATTGGTGGTTATTTATTTACGACAATTAGTGGATATATTATTAATAATAAATAATAGAAGATACAATTTTACTATAAAAATAATATTTATTTAAAAAAAAAAGTCGTATAATGCGCTAATAATAATATTTTAGTTGTTGTGTTCAAATGGAATAGAGAAATAATTGCATCTTTTTCCCAATGTTTTAGGCCGCGTTAGGTTTCTGCTTGCTTTCTATTATTAATCATATTGATAAATTATAAATTTAAATTTATTTTAATAATATGTGTAGAAGGTCAAGAATCGAGTATAATTAGGCCTACAAACTAATTTATAAATATAAATTAAAGAAATTATTAATAAAAAAATATGAGAATTTGAAAATATTGTCAACACGATTCAAGGAAAAAGAAAAATATGCTATTTTAGTTAAGATATTATTTTATTATTTTATTTTATTCTTTTAAAAGAAGTTATTATTCAACTAGTACTCTTTAAACAAATTTAAGAATGATTTTATAAAATAGTGATTTCCTACCCTTAGGATTTTGGAACTAGCGATCCACAGGAAAAAAAAATTTGCTATTTAGTTAAAATATTATTTTATCATTTTATTTTATTCTTTTAATAGAAGTTATTATCTTACTAATTAAGCCTTGATTGAGTTTAGGGATAATTTCATGACAATTTCTGAATTCACAAGCCACAAAATTTTAGGATTCTAGACTTGTTTTCAAATTTTGAATTTAATTAATTTAATAATTCAATATTTTTTATTGCTCCATTGAATATTTGAAGAGATTTACTTGATTCTTTTGGTGTTTTTTTATTGAATTGAGTTGAGATTTTATCATTATAATTATATTCAATTTTAGACAATTTAGTTACTTCACAAATTGTTTTAATTTCATGGAGTTGAGATTAAACTTGAATTGATTATTTGGAGCTTGTGTTTAATATATTTTTCTTGTTTAATCAAATTCTAATAGCTTCGTTAGTAGGTGATAAAAATTCTAACTGTTTTGTTGAAATTAAATTAAAGAATTGATTTTTAATTCATAAAATTAATTTAAGAACGATGACGAACTTGAATTGAATAATCCCGACTAAAGTTTTGTCAAATTTCAATTTCTACGATCTAGCTATTAAAAATTCAATTTTTTTAAATTTATTTTTTATTGGTATTTATTGATTTAGATTAGTTTTATTACCAAAATGACTCGATGAATATTTTATATTGCTCATTGAATAAATTGAATTAATCTTAGAAACTGATTACAAGACAGTAACATAATTCTAAAATCACACTAAGATTTTAGCACAATTGTCGGGGAAACCATAATTGATTAATCATAAATAATAATTTATCTTTTTAATTGTTTTAATTATTTGCGTCCTTTTCATTTCATTTCAGTCGAGTTTTAGAGCCCTTTTAATTATTTGCATTTTTGTTTTCGTTTGAGTCTAGTTTTAGGCTTGAAATTCGAAAATTTCAGTTTACATCTGTTGTTGCAATTATTCTAATCTGAAAATTTAATTTCCAATGAGGTGATTTTTTTACCCAAAGATTTTGGGTTGTGAGGAGAAAAACTCATTGCCTTATGGCAATGAACCATGACGTGTTTTGTCAAATTTCATCATTTTAACCTTTATTTTTTAATTTTTTTTTATAAATATCTTTTTATCTTATTTGATCTTTTGTAAAAAGTTTTTTATTATGTATAGCTTTATAACACATTATCAGCATGAAACTTTACCGGTTATTGTTTGAAGTTGAACTCCACAATAAATAAGTATGTTATTTTTAATGTCAATTCTTATTAAGCTTTAATTTGTATTTTATTATTTTTAAGTTACTAGATGAAATCATTTGATATGAAAATTAGATCCCGATAATCATTTGTTATGATGGATACAGAAAACATCATCAATGTAAAATACATAATCATTGGGAAAATTATTTTAAAAAAAAATTTGACCACCTGAAGATGGTCGTTTTTCCTAAATATTCGAGATTACGAGATGATAATCCGAACATGAACAAATCATGTTATGTTAGAGAAAAAAATATTGACTTGAAAAGTAGTCTAACATATTCATTTTCTCGAAAAAAAAATGTTGTTATAACTCGTGATCCCAGAAGATATAATGTTTGTATTCATGGTAATGGTTGTTGGTATAGAGAAATACATATAATTATAATAAATTTAATTAAAATGTTAAATATTAATAATTACAAAAAGTGAGATAAATAATATTTCTTGTATATTGTTCGTGATCAAATATATATATATTTGTTAGGCAAAACAGTACATAAAAAAAAATATATACTAAACGCTCTTAAAAATGAAATATAATTTTAAATTGTTATATCTATACATTTATTGCATAGTTTATTGGATAGATAATATATATTATATATAAATATGTATAATACTGTATATATATATTTTATTTTATAATTATGTATGTTTCATTGAAAACATACATATCTATAAATATATGTTTACTGTTTTATATTATATATATAGTTATGCATATGTATATATTTTCTTGCGGATATATATTGAGAAGTCCAAATTTATTCAATACCGATATAGAAAAGGGTGATATGTTTTCCCGAATGAGTTCGACTTCACCAACGAAGTACGAAGTGGCACTTCGCTTCCGAATAAAAAGTAACTTCCAGTATGGGACTTTCTAGAATATTCACCTCTGAAATATCTATCAACTAAAGCATTCTTTGGTTAAGAAATATCCAACGAAATATCCCTACGATAGTGGGATATTTCGAGGTCTGACAAATATCATACCCCTCATCACAGGGTCTCTCGTCTCTATAAATACCACTCCTCAAAAGGCAGAAGGTAAGTTCAGATATCCTTACAATAGTCTCTGTTCATTCCTATATCTCTCTCTACTGTCCCGCCGGATTTTGAGTTACTGACTTGACCGTCGGAGGGTTCGCCGGAGGTCCCTCACCCTCCGATTGAACTTCTCTTCCTCTTGCAGGTCATCTCGTCCATCTTCGCCCACATAATCGACAGAGACTTACAACCACATCCACGTTTTCTTAACATTCAATATCAGAAAAAATTCAGACTAATTAGTTTGGTTCCGTTACCGAGAACGAAGATATTTATTTCATCTCCCAAGATCACGAATGGCTGGACCGTCGACAGAACGTGGACTTCGCTTCGACACTCCTACCCTGGAACCTCGCCTAGAAGAATATCGGGCTATGTCGGCTCCCGCAAAACCCTAATATCACTCTGCTTTCGAACGTCTTGGTCCCCAGGTGGCCTCACACGAAATCCCCACACCGCGGGGAACGGCACACGGCAGAGCATACAGTCATCCTGAGTATGGCAGAGAAATCGACGACCTACGGAAGGAGGTCGAACAACTTCGTAGAGAACGGGATCTCTCACGGTTACAGACTAGACACCAGACCGAGCTCGGAAGACCGGACTTGGCCCCACAGGCTATCTCGACCATAGACGGAGGACGTTACCAACCGTTGTCGGCCAAGTCCCCCTCGGCGACAAGTAGACATCCGGGAAAACAAGACCCCCACTCTAGGAAGATACTGCCCCAACTCGCCAGCGAAGTTGCGGAGAGTCAGCCAAAGGATAAACATGCGAAAAACAAAGATCAGCCTAAGCATCAATCCAAGAAACTCAGAAAGGAGAACAGTATGGATAAAGCGCTAGAGAACCGAAGTCAGGAAGACCACTTAATGGAGACTGGTCCTTTCACCGGATAGATTCACGCTACTATCCCCGATCCGGCGCTGAAACTCCCACAACTGGTCTTGTACTCAGGGACAACTAAGCCTCAGGAGCACATCTGTCGCTTCAGATACACTATGGCCTTGGTGACCAATAGCGAAGCGGTCCTTTGCAAGGCCTTCCCCAGTACCATATCAGACAAAGCCTTGAACTGGTTTTCATCACTCAAGCCCGACACCATCAACTCATGGCGCGACTTAGAAAAATCCTTTCTGGACAAATTCAGCATAGCCGGCAAAATTCCGAAGACAAGGGGGGACCTCGCCAATATCAAACAAAGGGAAAATGAACCCCCCCTAGCTTACTTAGAGTGATTCAAGCGCACATATGATGAGATCGAAGACATTAGCCAGGACACGGTGATCACGTGTTTTGAGGGGGGATTCTGCTCCAAGATGTACACCGAATTACAACTCAGAAAGCCGGACACCATCGGTGAAGTATTTAATGTAGCTCGGAAGGTGGCACTGGTCGAAGACAACGCTAGTTTGTCATGGAACGCGAGAAGAGAAAGATATCGTGAAGACTCTCCGCGAGACCGGAAGGGAAAAGGCAGGGCCAGAAAGACTGAGTCGTCTACATCGCTGAACACTCCCAAGGAAAAATTCGTCGCTGTCGTCAAGCAGAAGTACGGGACCCAGAGCGCCCCGCCTACGCGGACACAGAGCACCTCCACTAAGGATAAGTCGAAGTACTGCGACTTCCACAAAGACTGCGGCCACACAACCGAAAATTGTTATTAGCTGAAACGTACAATTGAGAAATTGGCGCGGGAAGGACACCTGAAGGAGTATCTCACGGAACCGCCCAAGGAGAAAGGAGAAAGGGTGATCGAAGTGATAACACCTCAGTTCGCCTCTATCAAGCAAATTAAGCGGAAAATCCATAACCTGAACAAACCAGTACCGATGTGCAAATTTGGCACGCTCTCCTTAGATCCCATAACGTTCTCCGACCAGGACTTAGAACTAAACGAGGAAGCACGGGTAACCCTTATCATATTGGAGGTTCGCATGACAGCAAAAGATATCGATAAGTGCCGTGTGAGAAGAGTGTTGATCGACACCGGCGCGACTAAAAATATATTATACTACAAGTGCTTTCAGAGAAATGGGCATGGAAGATATGATTTTGAAACCCAGCAACATGGTGCTAGAAGGGTTCACGACACACAAAATCGGAGTCAAGGGAACGGTTAAAATTAACGTAACTTTGGGATCCGATCTCTGTTGCCGCTGTGAGGAAATCAAATTCTATGTGGTAGATGTCGATTCTCCGTACAACGCCATTTTGGGCACTCCGACACACTTCACTTTTGAATTAATCATATCGACATCACATCAACAAGTACGGTTCGCCACCAATAATGGGATCGGCCACGTAAGAAGCAATCCTAAAAGCCTTCTTGCTCACGTCTTCAAATCTCGACAGCAACAGTCCACTTCGACGACTACTTCGGTACCTATATCAGCCATAACTGAAGCAAGACCGAAGGTCACTTCGACACGGATGCATTGTGTTGACAAGATAAAACCTGAGTCAGAGGAGTACGATGAGGTTTCAATCAACCCCGACTACCCTGAGTAGTGGGTACGAGTAGGAAGACATTTACCTACACCTGTGAGGGAGCAGGTGGTACAATTCCTCTCGGAGCACCTCACCAACTTTGCCTGGAAAGTTGAGGACATGCAGGGAGTATCGCCAGATGATGGGGTTTCCGACCGACGTGCTAAATAGGTGTTATTTTACCCTATGTTGATTATGAATAATTAAGGACTGTGATTGACTAATTGTCACATTTAGTCTCTATGGTGTCACTTAATCAGCCAGAACCTAAGGCAGAGTACCTATCGTGTAGCTAGTCTATTGGAAAGTATCTACGATTTTATTTTACTAATATCGTACTCCCAGGGAAGTGGCAACGGCTTAGTAGTAACTAGCCTTTTATCCTAACTCCTATCTTATGATCCAGTTATGCAATCTTCATCAAATACTTTGATGAGAGGGTGATCCATTCTCCACTAGGTTCAAGTCCAATTAATCCTAAAAGTGTTTTAAAGATGAGTTCTGATTCTATGTTATACTGTTACTATACATTGATTGACCTATATTCGAGTATTTTAGACATGTCTTGGCCTGGATTGCAACTATGTTCTGTATCTAAAGGTTACCACATCTGAGTTTCTACGCTACCGCCCCATCGTTAAGGGTAACGGCCCTACTCACGGCTCGGACTAAAGTCAGCAATGACCGCCCTATGTCACTTTGGGGATCATACTGCTCGTCTCATAACCGCCGGCATAATACTCAACTCAGCCTACCTAGACTACTTTCAACCAACAGGGTGTTCCGCAGATTATTTTATCTAGTATGGCAGACACCAATACTAATTGATGTCTGTTAAACTAAACAGGTTATGAATAGACCGTGGTTAGGAATTGTCTATAACCCTAATTTCAGTTTAAAAGCACGGCAATAGACATGCAGACATAATGGATATTTAAGCAGGTGGCCATTTCTAGAAAAATATAATAACTGCAACGTATATCACAAATATTCATAAAAACATAATCTGGTATTCAAATCAGTATTTGGGCAAACACAATAACAACATATAAGAGAGGGACAGGGGGACCGATGCCATAAAGAATTCACCCTTTACGAAGTCTCGCCGATGGAGCGTACTGCTGTATATGCCTTATTGCTTGACCCGACTCTGCTCGTCAGAACCTTCGGAGGACGCTTCCTCAGCCTAGTAGCTGGGCTTTACTTAACAACCCGGCTTAAGCCCAGCCCTGTGGACTGACTCTTCGAACGCCTCGAGCCCTCTTAGGATCTCCTAACGAAATCCCGGGTATTCTAGGAATACCAGAAACGAACCTATCTATAGAAGCCTAAGATCTGAGACTATTTCTCAGAAACTAAAACAAACACTAATAAGAAAGAAAACTGAGATCCGAGTCTCTGAGTGAGTTGTGTACTAGAGAATTGTACACTGGAAACCACTTAATGACTCAGATCGAGTGGAGAGGGATGAATTCAACTGCTGGAGGCCTGGGGTATTTATAGCAGCTTCCCGGAGTGAAAAATTCTAAAAAATTCGATGTGGGACAGCTTCTGGCGGCTCGGGACGCCCGTCCCGGTTCGGGACGCCCGTCCTGAATCGTTGACCAGGTTCGGGACGCCCGTCCCGGTTCAGGACGCCCGTCCTGGCGGTTTGACCGGGTCGGGACGCCCGTCCCGGGTTCGGGACGCCCGTCCCGGACCTTTGACCGGGTCAACATTTCCAAAAATTGCGTTTTTGCCCCAGAATTTGCTGTTTTAGTCTACTTTTCACCTGACACTTCCAAAATCATAAAAACCGTGAAATCAAGTAAATAGTAAACAATTAATGTCCATTTACTCTCAATTTCACATTAAAACATACATAAAAACATGCTAAAAATGTGATACGATTTTAGCGTATCAGATAACCCCACACTTAGCTTTTTGCTTGTCCTCAAGCAAAGTCTACATGGAGTTAGTGATTTTAAACCGTAGTGCAGTCACTTAAATTCCTAATCATGTTTTTATTCCAAAAATTCTTCAGACAATTCTTAACACAGGTCTGACTGGTTAGGTTGCTATGACAAGGTCTCAAATGTTTCTAGTAGCTTGTTATGATCAGGCAGAAAACAAATCAACAACTAGGTTGGACTTTTTTCCTAGTCACAGGGTCTTCCTGATGTGTAGTGTGTGTACTAGTCTAGACCAGATAGTCAACACAATGAACTCTTATCTTAACTGCTACCAGATAATACTTCGACCTATCGCTAGACATACTGACAACAGATAACTTTCTGAGTTCTGAGCTTTGGTGATCAGATTTTTAATGTTTTAGCACTTAGTTATTTTCTTTATAGATTCAGGGTATTTCGAGTTTGCTTAGAACACGTCAACTTCAACTACCCATGTAGCGAGTCCCACTCCGATGACTCCCAGATCTACACGACCTTAGGGCATCAGGCTTTAAGTTCCCCGAAGGAGTGGTGCTCGAGTAGCGAAGGCCGCTGGCAAACTACCCTATTGTAATTAACTTCCTTAAGTTCTTTTCACTTTTAGCTCAGAGTCTCATCTAGTCATTCTAACTGCCATATATCCACAACTGGTCTAATTTTATCTAGTGGAGTCTCGAATAGGCAATTGGTTGAGGTCTCTAATCCAGACAAGGTTGTGCTCAGTTATCAGGAATTCCCTATTCCTAATCAATTAGTCCAAGATAGCTATCGACTATCTCCCACTAACCATAACATACTACCTACATATCATAGACATAAGCAATTTGTTTAACCAAGCATACTGCATTTAGAAGTCTGAAAGACGGAAAAATTTTGAAAAATTTTGGAAGGGTGTGAAAATACAGGGAAAACAAGCAAAAGCATGCGAAAATTTTTCAAACTGCTTCAAACTGCTACAGTGCACCGTGCACTGCTACCCCACACTTAAGTTTGGCACTGTCCTCAGTGTTCATGCATATCTAATTACCCCACACTTATTTGAAAACAAGAAATAAAACACAATTAAAAGATCCTTACCCCACACTTATTCAACTAACTACGGGTAAGAAGGAACATAGAAATAACAAAAACAAGAAATAAAATGAAAGAGATACTCCCTTAGTCTGTGAAGTCCACAGTTTGTTCGGACGAGTCAAACGGCTCTCTGTAAATCTTTAGGCGTTGTCCGTTTACTTTTTGAATAATGCCGTCGGAATCCATGATGTCACATGCTCCGAAAGGTGATACATTCGTGATTGTGAATGGTCCTGACCAGCAGCTACGCAGCTTTCCTGGGAACAATCTTAACCGTGAGTTGTATAGCAATACCTTATCTCCTGGTTCAAAATTCTTCTGGGTTCTGAGTCGCCTGTCATGCCGGAGTTTACTTGTCATCTTGAATTGGTGTGAGTTTTCATAGGCTTTGAGCCTCCACTCATCCAATTCATTGAGTTGTAGAATCCGGCGTTCCTTAGTTAAATTATCGTCGAGGTTGCATTTTTGTACCGCCCAATAAGCTCTGTGTTCAAGTTCAACTGGAAGGTGACATGCTTTTCCATAGACTAATCGATAGGGTGAGAATCCTGTAGTGGTCTTGTATGCTGTACGGAAGGCCCATAATGCATCCTCCAGTTTATTGGCCCAATCCTTACGGTTAACACCCACAGTCTTTTCTAAGATTCTCTTTATTCCCCTATTGGTTACCTCAGCCTGCCCATTGGTTTGAGGGTGGTAGGCTGTGGAAACGCGATGCTGAACTCCGTAATGATGAAGTACCTTCTGCAATTGAGAGTTGTAGAAGTGCGTACCTCGATCACTGATTAGGGCTTTTGGACATCTAAACCTGGCGAAAATCTGCTTAAGGAATCTGCATACAGCTCTAGAATCATTAGTAGGTAGGGCCTGTGCCTCAGGCCATTTTGAAAAATATTCTACAGCTACTATGATGTACTTCATACCAAAAGAGGGAGGAAACGGACCCATGAAGTCTATACCCCATATGTCAAATATTTCTACACTTTGGATTACCTGTTGGGGTAGACTATCTCGAGAAGATATGGTTCCCGCTTTCTGACAGGCATCGCACGATCCTGTAAATGCTGCGGCATCTTTGAATATGGTAGGCCAGTAAAAGCCTGCTTCTAATACTTTTTGGGCGGTATTAGCTGCAGCTAAGTGACCGCCTGTTGGTCCGCAGTGACAATGTTCCAGAATTTGGAAACCTTCTTCTTGAGATACACACCTTCTGATCATCTGATCTGCACATATTTTAAATAGAAAAGGATCTTCCCAATAGTAATATTTCAGGTCAGCAAAGAATTGTTTTCTTTGTTGAGCAGTGATATCACTAGGGAGAGTCCGGGCTGCCAAGTAATTTGCTATATCTGCAAACCAAGGGGGTGAGAAGACAGCAAACAATGTACATAAATTCTCATCCGGGAATTTGTCAGATATGATTGTTTCATCAATGGCTTCTAGGGTCGGATTTTCCAGCCTAGACAAGTGGTCTGCGGCTAAGTTTTCTGCCCCTTTCTTATCCCGAATTTCTATGTCAAATTCTTGAAGCAATAAAACCCATCTAATCAATCTTGGTTTTGCGTCGGTTTTATTGAACAAGTATTTTAGTGCAGAATGATCAGTATAAACAATAGTTTTAGATAGGACTAGATAAGATCGAAACTTATCAAAAGCATATACTACTGCTAATAATTCCTTTTCTGTCGTAGTGTAATTTTCCTGAGCATCAGTTAAGGTTTTACTAGCATAATATATTACATGAAACTTCTTATCATGTCTTTGTCCTAAAACTACTCCTACTGCATAGTCACTAGCATCACACATAAGCTCAAAAGGTAACTCCAGTCAGGTGACGTCATGATAGGTGCAGTAGTTAAGAGTTCCTTAAGTCTATTAAAAGCTTTTAGACATTTCTCATCAAAGACAAATGGAACATCTTTTCCGAGTAAATTGGTCAACGGCCTGGCTATTAATGAAAAATCTTTTATGAACCTACGATAAAAGCCAGCGTGTCCCAAAAAACTTCTAACGGCTCTCACATTTTTGGGAGGAGGTAGTTTTGAAATAACTTCAATTTTTGCCTTGTCTACTTCCATACCTAGGTGTGAGATCTTATGTCCTAAGACGATTCCCTCTTTTACCATGAAGTGGCATTTTTCCCAATTTAAAACCAGGTTAGATTTTATACAACGTTTCAACATTAACTCCAAGTTCTTTAGACAAACCTCAAATGAATTACCAAAAACAGAAAAGTCATCCATGAATACTTCCATAGATTTTCCTAACATGTCCTCAAAGATGGCAGTCATACAACGTTGAAATGTAGCAGGTGCATTACACAAACCAAAAGGCATCCTTCTATATGCAAATGTTCCAAAAGGGCATGTGAATGTAGTTTTATGCTGGTCCTCAGGGGAAATAGGAATTTGAAAATAACCAGAAAACCCATCAAGAAAGCAATAAAACATGTGTCCAGATAATCTTTCTAACATTTGGTCAATAAAAGGAAGGGGAAAGTGATCTTTTCGTGTGGCCGTATTTAATTTTCTATAGTCTATGCATACACGATGACCAGTTACAGTTCTTGTAGGGATTAGTTCATTATGCTCATTCCTAACAACTTTATACCGCCTTTCTTAGGTACTACCTGCACCGGGCTTACCCACTCACTATCGAGATAGGGTAGATAAGTCCTGCATCTAACAGTTTAATGACTTCTTTCTTAACAACATCACACACATTAGGATTCAACCTCCTTTGAGGTTGCACACATGGCTTATACTCATTTTCTAGAAGAATCTTATGCGAACAAAAGCTTGGATTAATACCTGGGATATCCGCAATTTTGTAGGCAAAGGCTCTTCTATGCTTTCTGCACATGTCCACAGTCAGCTTCCTTTGTTCTGCAGTCAGATCAGCTGCAAGAATAATGGGAAGTTTCTTGTTGTCATCTAGGAATTCGTAGCACAGATGAGTGGGTAGTTCCTTCAGTTCCAAGTCTGGTGGATCTTCAAACGAGGTTCGCTCTTTCTTCATCTCATCATCACCTATCTCAGTGAAACTATCAGAAGTAATTTCATTTTCAGAAGAGCTAAGTTCAGACTCCTCTAATTCTAGGGAGTCCTCACTTAGAACTTGATAGTTTGAGCATAGGTTGTCACGTTAATTGCAATCAAGTGTTCCATGGCATCCACACAAAAGCAAGTATCATCTAAATGCATGGGATACCTAAGGGTTTCATTTAATCGAAAGTGATGTCATCATTTCCTACCTTAACTTGATTTGACCATTACTGACGTCTATTAATGCTTTTGAGGTAGCTAGAAATGGTCGACCTAGGATCAGGGGCACTCCTCCTTCCCCATTCATGTCCATGACAACGAAATCCACAGGAAATACAAATTTTCCGACCTTTACTAAGAGTCTTCAATTATTCCCTTGGGGATTTTGACTGTCCTATCTGCAAGTTGTATGCACATCCTAGTCGTTTTCAAATCATGCAATCCTAATTTATCAAATAAACTAGATGGCATAAGATTAATACTAGCTCCTAAGTCTGCTAATGCATGCATGTTAGTAATATTTCCAATTGTACATGGCAAGGTAAAACAACCAGGATCTTTCTGTTTAGACGGTAGTTTATTCAACAGAACCGCCGAACATTCTTCATTAAGAACCACCTTGTCCATGTCAAATTTTCTTTTATTACTAACAACTTCTTTTAAAAACTTAGCATACTTTGGCATTTCAGAAATAACATCAAGTAAAGGTAAATTAACATGAATCTGACTAAAATTCCTAAGAAACTTTTCAAATTGCTCCTTATCTTTATTGTGCATAAGTCTGGCAGGGTAAGGTACTTTTGGCCGGTACTCAGGAATAAACTCCGTCTTCCCTTTCCTTGCTACTTCGATCTCGACATCCGTCGGCGTTGGGTCCTTGGAGCCTTCTTCTGGTTCCTGCACAAGAATAGGAGGGTCAGATGGTTTGGGTGGAGATGGAGATAGAATTTTACCAGATCTTAGAGTGATGGTCTTGCATTCAGTTTGAGGGTTGGTCTCAGTGTTGCTTGGTAGCGTTCCCTGGGACCTGTGAGAGAAATGGGTGGATAGTTGACCCATTGCCTCTCTAAAGTTTGTATAGCAGCTTGTGTGTTTCTGATTGTTTGCTCGGTCTGCTTCTGTCTATTCTCGTTCTGCTGGATTCTTTCTGCGTGAGCTTCCTGAATCTTTCTGTTGGACTCTATCATTTCCTTGTTGGAGTCGGAAATGCTCTTCAGCATGTCTCTAAATTCTTGCATGGGATCAGCTGGAACGATGTAGTTCCTTGGTGCAGGCAGAGCAACTTGCTGGTTCTGCGGATATGGCAGCTGCTGAGGTACTCTTTTCTGGAAGTTAGTAGCCCCGGGATTGTTTCTCCAGCTAAATCCCGGATGGTTCTTCCAAGTGGGATTGTAGGTATTTCCTATAGGAGCAGAATTTACTGCGTCCACTTGTTCCATCTCTTCTGGGACAGTTAATATCCCATTACCATAACAATCCCCACTGAAATGTGGTCCTTGGCAAAACTCGCAGACTTGGTATACTGACTGAATTTTTCCCTTGTTGGAAAGCATTCAGCTGATTAGTAATGCTGGCCTTCAGTGCCTCAAATTGATCATCAGTGGAGGCAACGACCGCATTTACTGGTTGCTTCTTAGCTCGGCCACTTGTGCGCCAATTCTTGCTGTTCCTGTAGAGTCTCTCCAGAGCGTTTCTAGCATCTACATCACTCATTCCATTGAAACCGCTCTGGGATTGAGTCCATCGAGAATTTGCTTACCCATGTCTGACATACCCCCGTAAAATTGCTGAATCAGCAATGCCTCGGTAAGTCCATGTTGGGGGCAGAGCCTGAGTAGCTCCTTGAATCTGTCCCAAGCTTCGATCACTGTCTCATCAGCAGCTTGAGTGAAACTAGACAGAGCCCTTCGATATTCTAGGACTCTTGCTGCAGAGTAGTACTCTTCTAGGAAGGCTTTGCTTAACTCGTCCCAAGAGGTGATGGAGTTAGTAGGTAGCTGGGCCAACCATCTCTTAGCTCTGTCCCTAAGTGAGTAGGGAAAAGGTTGAGTTTAGTTATTTCTGCAGTATGATCCCTTGAGGCCTTCGCAGAGAGAAGAGAAATCAGATAGGTGTTCCAGCGGATTCTCGGCTGCAGTTCCTCCAAACTGAACTCGATTTATAATCAGCTGGATCACATTCGGTTTCAGATCATAGCGAGGGTTCCCAGGGATTCGGATGGCAGATGAGACTGGGATAGTCTGTGGCTGGATGTAGGATTCAAGGGTAGGTCTTTCAGCAGCCATTTCTGTTCTTCGCCTATTAGCTGTACGAATGATTCGTTCAGGATTTTCAACTGGTGTTTCAAGGTTAGCTTCTGAAGATCGAGTCATGCAACTACAGAGAAGAACACGTTTTAGCCTGAGCAAACTGGTTAGTGAGGTTACAGGGAGAGTGAAAACTAAAGAAAAACTTGGAAGAAAGAGAAAACAAAACAAAACAACTATTCACAAGAAAACACAAAGGATAGGGAAAAGAGAATAACTTACCGTTTAAACAAGAAAAAAAATACAATTTTTTTCGGATTTTTAGATTTTAAAATTTTCTTTTTTCTTTTAAATATTTTGAAAGCACGTAAATTCCCTCAATATGGTTTTAGAATGATTTTCTAAAATTTGATTATCCTAAATGTCTTAATTCCAGATAATATCTAAAATTAATTAGTTATGATAATCCTATATTTCGGAAACTGATTGTCTAACTGGTATAACATAAGTGTTAGTCTAAGGTCTAGGTTACTACCGTTACCTATCATAAGCCTCTAGAATTTTGATCAGGAATCCTAAATTCATTATGATATTTCCCCGGCAACGGCGCCAAAAATCTGATGAGGTTTCCGACCGACGTGCTAAATAGGTGTTATTTTACCCTATGTTGATTATGAATAATTAAGGACTGTGATTGACTAATTGTCACATTTAGTCTCTATGGTGTCACTTAATCAGCCAGAACCTAAGGCAGAGTACCTATCGTGTAGCTAGTCTATTGGAAAGTATCTACGATTTTATTTTACTAATATCGTACTCCCAGGGAAGTGGCAACGGCTTAGTAGTAACTAGCCTTTTATCCTAACTCCTATCTTATGATCCAGTTATGCAATCTTCATCAAATACTTTGATGAGAGGGTGATCCATTCTCCACTAGGTTCAAGTCCAATTAATCCTAAAAGTGTTTTAAAGATGAGTTCTGATTCTATGTTATACTGTTACTATACATTGATTGACCTATATTCGAGTATTTTAGACATGTCTTGGCCTGGATTGCAACTATGTTCTGTGTCTAAAGGTTACCACATCTGAGTTTCTACGCTACCGCCCCATCGTTAAGGGTAACGGCCCTACTCACGGCTCGGACTAAAGTCAGCAATGACCGCCCTATGTCACTTTGGGGATCATACTGCTCGTCTCATAACCGCCGGCATAATACTCAACTCAGCCTACCTAGACTACTTTCAACCAACAGGGTGTTCCGCAGATTATTTTATCTAGTATGGCAGACACCAATACTAATTGATGTCTGTTAAACTAAACAGGTTATGAATAGACCGTGGTTAGGAATTGTCTATAACCCTAATTTCAGTTTAAAAGAACGGCAATAGACATGCAGACATAATGGATATTTAAGCAGGTGGCCATTTCTAGAAAAACATAATAACAACGTATATCACAAATATTCATAAAAACATAATCTGGTATTCAATCAGTATTTGGCAAACACAATAACAACATATAAGAGAGGGACAGGGGGACCGATGCCATAAAGAATTCACCCTTTACGAAGTCTCGCCGATGGAGCGTACTGCTGTATATGCCGTATTGCTTGACCCGACTCTGCTCGTCAGAACCTTCGGAGGACGCTTCCTCAGCCTAGTAGCTGGGCTTTACTTAACAACCCGGCTTAAGCCCAGCCCTGTGGACTGACTCTTCGAACGCCTCGAGCCCTCTTAGGATCTCCTAACGAAATCCCGGGTATTCTAGGAATACCAGAAACGAACCTATCTATAGAAGCCTAAGATCTGAGACTATTTCTCAGAAACTAAAACAAACACTAATAAGAAAGAAAACTGAGATCCGAGTCTCTGAGTGAGTTGTGTACTAGAGAATTGTACACTGGAAACCACTTAATGACTCAGATCGAGTGGAGAGGGATGAATTCAACTGCTGGAGGCCTGGGGTATTTATAGCAGCTTCCCGGAGTGAACAATTCTGAAAAATTCGATGTGGGACAGCTTCTGGCGGCTCGGGACGCCCGTCCTGAATCGTTGACCAGGTTCGGGATGCCCGTCCCGGTTCAGGACGCCCGTCCTGGCGGTTTGACCGGGTCGGGACGCCCGTCCCGGACCTTTGACCGGGTCAACATTTCCAAAAATTGCGTTTTTGCCCCAGAATTTGCTGTTTTCGTCTACTTTTCACCTGACACTTCCAAAATCATAAAAACCGTGAAATCAAGTAAATAGTAAACAATTAATGTCCATTTACTCTCAATTTCACATTAAAACATACATAAAAACATGCTAACAATGTGATACGATTTTAGCGTATCACCAGACATTGCAGAGCATAAGCCTAACATCGATCCCAATGCTAAACCCATTAGATAGAAAGCAAGACAGTTCGGCGAAGAGAATGTCAATAGCATGCGAGACGAAGTGCAGAAGTTGTTATCATCCAACTTCATAAGGGAAGTAGAATACCCCTCCTGGTTAGCAAATGTGGTCATGGTGAAGAAATGGAATGGGAAGTGGAGAATGTGTGTAGATTACACGGATCGGAATAGGGCATGCCCAAAGGACTGTTACCCCCTTCCCCGCATTGATGCCCTTGTAGATTCAACTTCAGGCTATGAATTCCTCAGCCTTATGGATGCTTTCTCGGGGTATCACTAGATTAGAATGAGGCCGCAGGACCAAATCCACACTTCGTTTCGAGCTGCGGGAGGAACTTATTGTTACAATGTGATACCTTTCGGACTCAAAAATGTCGGAGCAACGTATCAAAGGATGATGAATAAAGTTCTACAACAACAAATTGGTAGGAACGTGGAACATATGTGGATGACATGGTTATCAAGATCAAACACGGGCACTCCCACCTCGAGGATTTGAAGGAAACGTTCTCCACCTTATCGAAGTACGGGTTAATGCTTAACCCTACGAAGTGCAGCTTCGGAGTAAAGATCGACAAATTCCTAGGCTTTATGATGTCAGAACGGGGCATCGAGGTGAACCTGCGCAAAGTGGAAGCCATATTAGCACTTACCGAACCTCGATGCATCAAGGACATTCAACGCTTGAATGGATGTATAGCCGCCTTGGGACGATTCATTTCTAAATCCACCGAGAAGTGTATGCCCTTCTTCAAAACCCTCAAAACCGCAGGAAGGATGTTTGTATGGACTGAAGAGTGTGCTAAAGCCTAGGAAGAGTTGAGGAATTACCTGGCGAGGCTACCTCTGCTAAGTGCGCCTGTAACGGGTGAGGTATTATATATGTACCTCTCCGTCTCGCAGCTAGCAGTAGCCTCGGTACTGGTAAGAAATGTCGAGGATAGGCAAACTCCGGTCTACTTCGTCAGTCAAATCCTGCGGGACGCCGAGGTATGCTATTCACACTTCGAAAAACTTGCTTTCACTTTAGTGATCAGTACTCGCAAACTTCGCGCTTACTTCGAATCCCACACCGTGGTCGTCTATACCAACCACCCGCTAAAACAAGTTTTTCACAAATTGGACCCATCCGGGAGATTGCTGCGGTGGTCCATTGAGCTATGCAGATATGATCTTGAGTTCAAACAGAGAACGGAAATTAAGGCACAGGCTTTATCAGACATCCTGGCCGAACTCTCCTTCACGGAGTCATCGCCCCATGAGAACATCACACCGACATCCGCGCTAGAGAACACTTGGACCATGATGGTAGACGGAGCAATCAATTCTCAAGGGGCCCGAGTCGGTATTATATTAAAGTCACCTTCTGGAAAATACGAAGAGGTCCGAAGCGTAAGACTCGATTATGTGTTATCTAACAATCAAGCCGAATACGAAGCCCTCGTCCTCGGTTTACTATGGGCTTTGGAAGTCGGAGTAGAAGCTCTCGAGGTATTTAGCGACTCCCAAGTTGTAGTGGGACAGGTGAATCGAGAGTATTCGGTTAATTCTGATAATTTGAAGGGATATGTTGAAAAGGTGGAACGATTGGTCCCTCGGTTCCACCATTTTCCACTCAGGAAAATATGCCGAAGTGGGAATGAGCCAGCTGACAAGTTGGCGAAGATAGCATCAGGAGAAACTCCCAACACTCTGGGAGTAACGATAGAGCTTGTCACGACTCCGGAAGTCGTCCTTCCTTTGAGACAATCAACCGAAGTACGCACTTGGATCGACGAATTATGCGATTATATAACTTCGGACATTTTGCCCGAAGGCAAGAGTAAGGCCAGACAGATATGGCAACGAGCTGCCCCGGTACACGGTAATCAACGACATCCTATATCGTCATTCGTTCACCAGACCCTTACTTCGCTGTATCCCGTCGAATCTCACTCAGTCCATACTAGAGGAGATGCATGAAGGCATATGTGGCGGGCATCTCAAGTTCAGACCTCTTTCAAAAAAGATCTTAAACCAGGGATTTTATTGGGTGACATTGCGAAAAGACGCGGAGAACTTCGTCAGAAGGTGCAAAGTATGTCAGAAGTTCGGCAAGATACCTCGACTACCTTCCATACCCCAAACTCCCGTTTTGGCGGCATGGCCTTTTGACATGTGGGGCGTTGACCTAATTGGCAAGTTTCCAAAGTCCAGAGGAAGCGAATACCTGGTGGTGGCCGTAGACTATTTCTCTAGATGGATTGAGGCGAAGGCCCTAGCAGCTCCCACTGAGGAAAATGTTCTAAAGTTCTTGCATGACTTTATGCTGTGCAGGTACGGAGCACCTCGAGCTGTGGTAACCGACCACGGTACTCAGTTCGCGGCGAAGTTCACGGCAGAATGTACCCGCCTGGGAATCAAGCACTGGAAGTCGTCAGTCGCACATCCCCAAGGCAATGGTCAAGCAGAAGCAGCAAACAAATTAGTGCTGATAGCGTTGAAAAAGAATCTAGAAGGAAAATCCAACAAATGGGTTGACGAACTCCCAGCAACTCTTTGGGCAGTCCGGACTTCAGATAGGGGCTCCACGGGTGAAACACCGTATGCCTTACTGTTCGGGTCAGAAGCCATATCTCTAGCCGAATTCGCACTCCCGTCATACAGAGTTTCCGTCTACAATGCTGAAAGTAACAAGCGACAACGATGTCTAGATTTAGATCTACTGGAAGAAAGGAGGATAGCAGCACGGTTAAAAATGGAAGTTTTTAAACAGAAAACTAAGCAATCTCATGACAAAAGTCTGGCAAAAAGACCACTTTGCATTGGCGACTGGGTGTTAAAAAAGATTGAAGGGACAACTAGGCAAATTACCGCAAATAAACTATCACCAAACTGGGAGGGCGCTTACTTAATCAAGGACGAAGTGCGCCCAGGAACATACAGCCTCATGGATCAAGAAGGGAAAATACTACCCCATCCATGGATGCTAATCATTTGAAGAAGTACTTCGTATAAATACTTAGGAAGTTAAAAACAATACTATATTTCAAGTCTAATAAACACATCTTGTTGATTTCAGGATTCATCATAGCTACTTCGAGTTCACCTCGAAATTGAAATTTAGACAAGTCCATCTTATCTTCGAGCTCACCTCGAAGGTGGACTTTACAGAATCTATAATTACTTTGACCCCACCTCGAAATTGGGTACCCAAGTTTAAAAAAGTCCATCCTCACTTCGAATTAACCTCGAAGTTGGACTTCATAAAATCCATAATCACTTCGAGCTCACCTCGAAATTGGATTTCAAAATACTCAGTTCTTCTCACTTTGAGCTCACCTCGAAACTGGATCTCGCAAAATCCATAGATACTTTGGGTTCACCTCAAAATTGAATTTTAAGCGAACAGGCCACATTCACTTCAAATTAACTTTGGAATCAAGTCGACCAAGGTTCACCTCGATTAAGTGGATTAATATCACAGAAATAACTCAAGTGTTACCAAATTATACTTGGAAAGTTTCAAAGGAAAAAAGTACTTTCATTAATAAAAACAAAACTATTCTACTACAGATGGAGGGGCCTCGGACACCGAAGTGGCCTCTACAGGAGCACCCTCACCTCCTAAAACACTATCTCCAACTACCGGAGTAGGTTCACTCTCCTCCATATCCTCAGCTTTAGGACCGACTGCTGACAAGGGCTCCGCAGGAATGGCTTCGGACTCCTCCGGTTGGTCGCGAAGTTGATCACAAAGCTCCATAAAGTCTGGATGTACGGGCGTAGGCGGAGACCACTGCCTTCCCGCCTTCCGATCGACAGCCGCTATCTCTTCCAGTTCACTTGCGGTGAAGGGGACGAAATCACAGCCGTTCCGGAATTCATGATTGGCATAAGACCCCTCAAATGCCCTACACATGAGAGCTTTATCTGGGATAAGGTGGTGAAATTGGCGAAGTATGTGCGCGCACCCTCTGTCATAAAAACTGCTACATCTTGTGTAGAGTTCGTCTCCGAACTCCGGAGAGGCGCGCTATTCAGCCACCACCTTTGTCGTGTAATCGATTGACTCGTAATATGCCACCTTGGAATCCGAAGCCTTGCATCTCGACTCCACCTCTTTGAGCCATTTGTCGAAGTCTCTTAGTTTGGCCTTCAGGTCTTCATTTGCCCTTTTAAAACTTGTTAAGTCTGAGGACTGCTTGTCCTTCTCAGCAACGACCAAGGCCACATTTTCTTCGGCAGTCCGAAGTTTCTCCTCGGCGGAGTCCAGCGCCTTGTCTTTCGCCAACAGTTGACCCTCCAGATCAGCGCATTTCTTCTCTAGACATGCGAAATGTGCCCGTGAAGCACTCGCCGTAGCAGCCTGAATACGGAGGTGCCCAATGTATGCACCAACCTAAAGACAAAAGAGAAGAAAGTAATAGGTTAGGATCAAAAGAGACGAAGGAAGAAATATATAAGCCTTGGCCGGAGTCAGGCCCGCCTTTTTGAAAGTCCCACCCCGGGCAAGCCTATCCATTTCACGTCTCTCCGCGAAATCCATGGGCAAATCTGAACAAGAAGAGAAAAGGCAAAGATTAGCATCGAAGTGGCAATAAGAAGAGCAAATTGTTTTTAGGTCCTAAGTCTACCCTTCTCCGCAGACTTTGGTTAGATCCGCGCACTCCGGGCACTCATCAAGAAAAACTCTCCCCAGATGCAATTTCCAGAACGAGTATTCATTGTTATCCTTCAAACCTAATTCTCACCTACGAGAATCTATCAAATGTCCTCCGACTCCGTAGAGATGACGGCTAGCATCGGCAATGAGCTCACTGGACAGGAACACTTTGGTCTGGGTCAAAGGGTCATCACCCAATTCACTCCGGATATAATTCAGAAATTTCATATCGGACTATGAGTAACGAGTGTTCTTCTTAATCGGGTCCCAAGTGCGAAGTGCTTTGCACTTCGGAAAAAATGGGAAGCCTAGTCTAGACTCAACACATACCCATCGTTCTCTCCATTGGTTAACCTTGTTTGGCGGGGGTTCGAAAAGGGTAACCTGACTTGGACGAGGTCTCAATGATAATGTTAGGTTATTCATTCTAAGGAAGGTAAAAAATGTCCTAAGGATTAGCTATAATATTTCCACTCCTAATCTTCTACACAGGATGGTCAAAGCAAAGAAATATCTAACTCCGTTAGGGTGTACGTGAGCTGGCTAACACTTGACTAGATTCAAAAAATCACAAAAAGCTAGATCTAAGGGTAAGGAAAGACCAGAGGCGAAGTGATCATAGGGAATATGGATATATGCGTCGGCCATGAGTCCGCACGACCTTACTACAAAGGGTTTAAAATGACTTAGGTCAAAATCAAGAGAAGATAAACAATGGTCGAGGCTAAGGGTGTTGGTTTTCAAGGCGAATTCGCCAGATAATTGTTTCTTGGTTGATGGTAGCTCCTCTACACTATCGGTGTCCGACTTAGCTAAGTTTCCTGGGGTCGGAGTCGCAACAGGGGGATCCTCAGCAACATCGGTTGGGGTCTGAACAGCCGGAACCCTGAAGATATCGTCATTCATCTCCAACCATGAGGAAGTTTGCTCTTGACCAGCACTCGAACTACTCGAAGCACTGGAAGTAAGAGCTACTTCAACTAAAGGGTTTCGTGGGCGCGATATTTTCTGACCTGAACATTAAAAATCCTATCAGTACTAACCTATCAAAGTCCTCCCTCGACAAAGATCCCGAAATCCCCGATAAAGCCACCGGCGACACACACACAGAATCTCTCATCCTTAAAATCAGTCTATCCAAAACAGAATATCAACAACCCCAGAACAAAGCCTAAGACCCATTCCTCTCTCCTAACAGAAAATACATATAAACCGAAGAAATATGAAGAAGCCATTACCTGATTAAAATGGTTGCATGAGAAGACGGTCAGCACAAACGAAGGTCGAGCACTTGGAGACAGGAAAGGATGGAAGATCAAGTGATTCAGAAGCAGAGGGAAGCTTGAATATTCAAAAAATCAGAGATGATAAAAGGTATTTTCGGTTTATGAGGATGAGTATTTATAAGAGGAGAGATAAGAAGGGTAAGGATGAGGAAGAGTCTGGAAGACGCTTCGTAGGTAATAAAAAAAATGATGATGAGTGGAAAGGTCGCGTCGGGAGTCACGTTCTCTCTAAGGCGCGCAGAAGCCATCATTGCGCCGACCTCAAAAACGGAAACAGTGTCATCATGACTAACGCTTTGAAAATCTCGACAACATTCAAACGGCACAAGTAAAATTAGGGGAACTCTTTTCACTTCGGTAAATCTAGCGTCGCAAGCTCGCGAGAGATTGTAACTTTCTACGCCGAAATCAAAGAGAGACACTTCCACTTCGGCGAGGGGCCACTGAGAAGTCCAAATTTATTCAATACGGATATAGAAAAGGGTGATATGTTTTCCCGAATGAGTTCGACTTCACCGACGAAGTACGAAGTGGCACTTCGCTTCCGAATAAAAAGTAACTTCCAGTATGGGACTTTCTAGAATATTCACCTCCAAAATATCTATCAACTAAAGCATTCTTTGGTTAAGAAATATCCAACGAAATATCCCTACGTTAGTGGGATATTTCGAGGTCTGACAAATATGATACCCCTCATCACAGGGTCTCTCGTCTCTATAAATACCACTCCTCAAAAGGCAGAAGTTAAGTTCAGATATCCTTACAATAGTCTCTGTTCATTCCTATATCTCTCTCTACTCTCCCGCCGGATTTTGAGTTACTGACTTGACCGTCGGAGGGTTCGCCGGAGGTCCCTCACCCTCCGATTGAACTTCTCTTCCTCTTATAGGTCATCTCGTCCATCTTCGCCCACATAATCGACAGAGACTTACAACCACATCCACGTTTTGTTGACATTCAATATCAGACCAAATTCAGACTAATCAATATATATATATATATATATATATATATATATTTCTTACAGTTACTGTTTTTATATATATAGTTTGTTTTATATATATTGTTTTACATATATACTATTTTATATATATACGTTTGCTGATTATTTTATATAGAGAGAGAGCTTCTTTTGTTATTTGGAACTTAATTAAAAAATAAATAAATATTTTTAGTTTTGAACCCATTGTCTATAAACTTGAAAATAATATACATTATTTCATTATACCATTTAAACATATATATATATATATATATATATATATATATATATTTATGTTAGATAAATGTTATTTAATTGAAAGTTTGTTCCTGTCATTATTATTATTATTATATCTTTTTTTATTTAATTATAATATTTTTTTTATTTGCTTGAACAATATGGATGAAGATATATGTCTTGTCGATAGTGCAACTATTCACACTATTCTTAAAAATAAAAAAATTTTCATTGCAATAAAAATTAATGAAGCATATGTTACTACAATTTTGGGTAGTACAAAAAATAATTGAAGGCTCCGGATATCATGTGGAGACTGTAAGTGAAGGAAATGATGATTACCTTCATATTAGAAGCATTGTTTCGAGTAAGAAAATTATATTGGAAAAATTGAATATGTTTTCTTAGGGCTTGTACTACAAAAGAATAAATGCAATTGAAATACATTCAATAAACCAAAAGTTTATTGATTAAAAAATGTTCACTATTGGGCATGACCGATTGCGGCATCCCGGTTCAAACAAGATGCGAAATATTATTGAAAATTCGAATGGGCATTCATTGAAAAATGTGAAGATTTTTCAATCGAAAGAATTTTCTTGTGATGCATGTTCTCAAGGAAAATTGATTTTTAAGCTATCACCAGCTAAAGTTGGAATTGAATGTCCAATATTTTTAGAAAGAATTCAAGGTGACATATGTGGACCAATTCACCCTACATGTGGACTATTTTGATATTTTATGATTCTAAAAGACGTATCGAGCAGAGGGTCTCATGTTAGCTTACTATAAACTCGCAACCTCGCGTTTGCGAGATTGCTTGCTCAGATTATTAGATTACGAGCATAGTTTCCAGAATTTTATGATGATAGTCACTTAAGCCTTGATTGAGTTTAGGGATGATTTCATGACAAGCTCTGAATTCATGAGCCACAAAATTTTAGGATTCTAGACTTGTTTTCAAATTTTGAATTTAATTAATTTAATAATTCAATATTTTTATTGCTCCATTGAATATTGAAGAGATTTACTTGATTCTTTTGGTGTTTGTTTTATTGAATTGAGTTGAGATTTTATCATTATAATTAAATTCAATTTTAGACAATTTAGTTACTTCACAAATTGTTTTAATTTTATGGAGTTGAGGTTAAACTTGAATTGATTATTTGGAGTTTGTGTTTAATATATTTTTGTTGTTTAATCAAATTCTAATGGCTTCGTTAGTAGGTGATAGAAATTCTAACTGTTTTGTTGAAATTAAATTAAAGAATTGGTTTTTAATTCAGAAAATTAATTTAGGAACTATGACGAACTTGAATTGAATAATCCCGACCAATGTTTTGTCAAATTTCAATTTCTACAATCTAGCTATTAAAAATTCAATTTTTTTTAAATTTTTTATTCGTATTTATTGATTTAGATTAGTTTTATTACCAAAATGACTCGTTGAATATTTTATATTACTCATTGAATAAATTGAATGAATCTTGGAAACTGATTACACGACACTAGCATAATTCTAAAACCACACTAAGATTTTAGCACAATTGTCGAGGAAACCATAATTGATTAATCATAAATAAAAATTTGTCTTTTTAATTGTTTTAATTATTTGCATCCTTTTCATTTCATTTCAGTCCAGTTTTAGGGCCCTTTTAATTATTTGCATTTTAATTTTCGTTTAAGTCGAGTTTTAGGTTTGAAATTCGAAAATTTCAGTTTACATCTGTTGTTCCAATTATTCTAATCTGAAAATTTAATTTCCAATGAGGTGATTTTTTTACCCAAAGATTGTGGGCTGTGAGGAGTAAAACTCATTGCCTTATGGCAATGAACCATGACGTGTTTTGTCAAATTTCATCGTTTTAACCATTTTTAAAATTTTTTTTTTATAAATATCTTTTTATCTCATTTGATCTTGTGTAAATTTCTTTTGTTATTTATAGTTTTATAACACGTTATCAGCATGAAGTTCTACCGGTTATTGTTTGAAGTTCAACTCCAGAATAAATAGGTATGTTATTTTTAATGTCAATTCTTATTAAGCTTTAATTAGTATTTTTGAAAGAGTTAAAAGGATTTCAACATCAGCTGTCAGGTGTTCTCGTGTGTTCTCAATAATAATATTGATATTATTGAGATATTGAGATTGATATTGTTGAGACTGCATATTGATATGATTGAGATATTACTAACGTTTAGAGGTAGAGTTGTAACTACGTAAGTAATATCTAAAGAAATATCCAATATACTATATATATATATATATATATATATATATAGTGTATGTGATAATTCAGATGATACGTAGATAAAATTCTTACGTATACATTGTAAACAAACAAAAACCTTTTAAACTGAAATTAGAAAATATTCTTAAAAATCAGAAAATATTCCTTCATGGTATCAGAGCTATTAATGACTCTGATATTCTTTTTTCTTTAAAGATATGGCAGACGAGGCAACCTCAGCTTACACAGCTCCATCTACAACCATAGATGGAGTCAAGATCCAACTTATCTATCCCCAGAGTCAACTAGTTTCTGTAAAGCTAGCTGAAGGAAATTTCTTGGTGTGGAAAATGCAGATCCTTATTGCTATTAAAGGCTATGGCCTTGAAGATTACCTGACCTCTGAAACACCACCTCCAGACAAATATATTCCAGGTAACTCTCAAATTCAGACCATTAATTCATCTTTTATTTTGTGGAATCGCCAAGATCAGATCTTGGCTTCTTGGATTCTTTCATCACTGTCAGAAAATGTTTTGCCTTTGATTATTGGCTTGAATACCTCTTCCCAGATTTGGAGTGCCCTTGAGAAATTTGTTTCAAGCCAATCCAAGGCAAAGACCTTACAATACAAGTTGCAGCTGCAAACTACAAGAAAGGGTAACTTATGTATGACTGAGTATTTGGCAAAAATCAAGATGTGCTGTGATTTACTTGCAACTACTGAAAATCTTGTAAATCAAAATGATCATATAATGCACATTTTAGTTGGTTTAGGTCCGGAATATGATCCAGTGGTGGTCACAGTTACTGCTAGCATTAATTCTTTTACCTTGAGTGATATTCAAGCACTGTTGTTAAGCTTTGAAGCTCGGTTGGAATCTTCTAGCAGTATGAGTGGTACTAGAGCAATAAATACTGATGGTTCTCAGCCTACTGTGAACTTCATGGCTCATGATAACAATCAAAGTAGAAATTTCAATGGTTAAGGAGAACTATCAGAACAAGAATCATTTACTAAACATGGTGCATATCCCTAATAGCAACTTTTCAAATACTGAAGGATGGTGGTATCCAGACTCTGGAGCTTCCACACATGTCACCAGTGAGCTCAATAATATGACCTCTGCATCAGAATATAATGGATCCAACAAGCTGCAGTTAGGAAATGGGCAAAGTGAGAATATCAGTCACATAGGTAACACCACCCTTCATTCTAGTCAAAATGATAAATTATTTCAACTTAAGGACTTGTTACATGTGCCTAGTATAACTAAGAATCTCATAAGTGTTTCAAAATTTGCCCTTGACAATGATGTGTTCTTTGAGTTTCATCCTTTGATCTATATTGTAAAGGATCAAGCTACTCATCAGATCCTTCTCAGAGGAATGCTTAAGGATGGTCTCTACAAATTTCACTTGGTTCAACATGGAGATTTTGGAAATAAGGAAGCAATCCTTCAAGATCAGCCTTATGGTTTTAATGTTTCTGTTTGTAATAACTTGGATATCAGTTTATGGCACAAGAGATTTAGTCATTGTAGTTATGAAATTGTTAAGAGGGCTTTGAGAGATTGTCAGATTCCATTTGATAATAGAGATCATGATTCAAAAATTTGTCATCCTTGTATTCTCGCTAAAAGTCATAAGTTGCCTTTTGGAAATTCTGAAACTCAAACTAATGCAGCTTTTGATTTAGTGCACACTGATCTATGGGGTCCAGCTCCTTTACAATCTGTAAATGGATACAAGTATTATGTGACTTACATAGATGATTACACTAAACACACTTGGATATATCTGTTGAAGTTGAAGTTGAAGTCAGAAGTTGCTGGTACCTTTATTCACTTTCATAGTCTGGTGCAAACACAGTTTCAAACAAAGATAAAGATGGTGCAAAGTGATGGAGGTACTGAGTATAAGCCCTTAAATAATTTTTTCAAGGAAAATGGAATCATACAGAGGATCTCATGTCCTAATACACCTGAACAAAATGGTTGTGCTGAGAGAAAGCACAGACATGTTGTGGAGATTGGTTTGGCTTTACTGGCTCAATCTTGTATGCCTTTGAAATATTGGGATGATGCTTTCACCACAGTTGTGTATTTGATCAATAGACTGCCAACAAGATCCATTCAATATGTATCTCCTTATGAGAAACTTACAAAGCAAAAGCCAGCCTATTCTGCCCTAAAGGTTTTTGGTTTTCTAGCATATCCTCATGTTAGACCTTATAATGATCATAAACTGGAATTTAGGGCTGCTGCTGGAGTGTTTATTGGATATAGCTCTCAGTATAAGGGATATAAGATTCTTCTGTCAACATGAAAAGTAATTGTCTCAAGGCATGTAGTTTTTGAAGAAAGTGTTTTTCCCTTCTCCAAGAAAGATTGTTCTGAGATGCAAAGAAAAGAACATGTTGGTTCTGTATTCACATCATTGGAGCCTACTGTGATGAGTTTTCCAAATTTTTAATCAACATTTGTGGAGAATGAAGATACAATAGGAGATAATCAGTTTGAAACACCTCATTCCAGTAAGAGTTTATCCTCTTCATCAGAAAGTTATGACACTATTCCCCTGAGAATAGATTTACCCATTATGAGTCCAGAACACGTCTTACCAGACCAGTTACCTCAGTATGCTCCAGAAGAAAGACCTGTTACAGTGAACCAACATCCCATGGTTACCAGGGGTAAAGCAGGAATATACAAGACTAAGGTGATGTCAACCATTTTGGTTGAAAATGAAGAGCCTAAAAAGGTAGAGGATGCTTTAATGAATCCTGTTTGGAGAAAAGCAATGAAGGAAGAATATGATGCTCTTATTAAGAATAGAACCTGGACACTTGTTCCACTTCCTAAGGGTGCACATGTAGTTGGCAACAAATGGGTTTTTAAAGTGAAAACAAAGGCAGATGGCAGTGTTGAGAGGCATAAAGCTAGGTTGGTGGCACAAGGATTTACTCAAACAGCAGGGTTTGACTTCCATGAGACTTTTTCTCCAGTAGTTAAACCAACCACAATAAGAATCATATTTTCAATTGCTCTTAACTACTGTTGGAATGTGAAGAAGTTGGATGTTTCAAATGCTTTCTTGAATGGAGAACTTTCAGAGGAGATTTACATGTGTCAACCAAGAGGTTTTGAGAGGAAGGAAGGTTATGTATGCAGATTGCATAAAGCTATCTACGGTTTAAAGCAAGCTCCTAGAGCATGGTTCACAAAGGTAAGAGAAACTCTGTCATCACTGGAGTTCATAAGCTCAAAGGCTGATAATTCTCTCTTCATATTCAATAAGAATGGAATAAAGATCTTTGTTTTGATATATGTGGATGATATATTGGTTACTGGGAATAATGATCAGGTAGTACATAAATTTATTGAAAGGTTGAAGAAGTATTTTACATTGAAGGATCTGGGAAATGTTCACCACTTTCTAGGAATTGAAGTAAATAAAACCCCTGAAGGGTATCATCTTTGCCAAAAGCAGTATGTAAAGAAGCTGCTGGATAGAGCAAATATGCTACAAGCAAAGTCAAGTTCTACACCTATGATCACAAGTCCACATCTATCTAGCTATAATGGAGATCCAATTCAGAATCCACAATGTACAGGAGCATTGTTGGGGGACTTCATTATGCTACTATCTCAAGACCTGATATTAGTTTTGCTGTCAACACAGTGAGTCAGTACATGGAAAATCCATTAGAACCTCATCTCAAAGCCGTTAAAAGGATACTGAGATATCTGGTTGGAACATTAGACTATGGTTTGAATTTTAGCAGGTCCAAGGATTTAAATATGATAGCCTTTTCAGGCGGTGATTGGGCTACTGATTTGGATGATAGAAAGTCTGTTACTGGCTACTGTGTGTACATAGGAAGGAATTTAGTTTCTTGGTCCAGCAAGAAGCAACAAAGTGTATCAAGATCAAGCACAGAGGCTGAGTATTGAAGTCTTGGGCTAGCCACTGCTGAAATCACTTGGATCAGGTATCTTCTTAGTGAATTGAACATAGAGCAGACTAGAGTTCCTCAAGTATGGATAGACAATCAAAGTGCTATATACTTATCTGCAAATCCAATTCTACATGCAAGAACTAAGCACATTGAGCTTGATTTTCATTTCATTAGAGAAAAGGTGGCCAAAGGAGAGATGCGGGTTAATTATGTTCCTTCAATTGATCAAAATGCAAATATTCTTACTAAGGCTTTAGGTTTGCAATTCTTCACACGGCTTAGAGGAAAGTTAACTGTTGTAGTAAGGCCGAGTTCGAATTGAAGGGGTGGGAAAGAGTTAAAAGGATTTCCACATCAGCTGTCATGTGTTCTCGTGTGTTCTCAATAATAATATTGATATTATTGAGATATTGAGATTAATATTGTTGAGATTGGATATTGATATTATTGAGATATTACTAAGGTTAGAGGTATTGTTGAGATTGCATATTGATATTATTGAGATATTACTAAGGTTAGAGGTAGAGTTGTAACTACCTAAGTAATATCTAAAGAAATATCCAATATACTATATATATATATATATATAGTGTATGTGATGATTCAGATGATTCGTAAATAAAATTCATACGTATACATTGTAAACAAACAAAAACCTTTTAAACTGAAATCAGAAAATATTCTTCAAAATCAGAAAATATTCTTTCAATTTTATTATTTTTATGTTACTAGATGAAATCATTTGTTATGAAAATTAGATCCCGATAATCATTTGTTATGATGGATACAGAAAAAAACATCATCAATGTAAAATACATAATCATTGGAAAAATTATTTAAAAGAAAAATTTGATCACCTGAAGATAGTCGTTTTTCCTGAATGTTCAAGATTACGAGATGATAATCCGTACATGAACAAATCATGTTATGTTAGAGAAAAAAATCATGACGTGAAAAGTAGTCTAACATATTCATTTTCTCGAAGAAAATGTCGTTATAGCTCGTGATCCCAGAAGATATAATGTTTGTATTCATGGTAATGGTTGTTGGTACAGAGAAATACATATAATTATAATAAATTTAATTAAAATGTCAAATATTAATAACTGCTAAAAGTGAGATAAATAATATTTCTTGTATATTGTTCATGATAAATATATATATTTGTTAGGCAAAACAGTACATAAAATATATATATATATATACTAAATGCTCTTAAAAATGAAATATAATTTTAAATTGTTATATCTATACATTTGCTGCATAGTTTATTGGATAGATAATATATATTATATATAAATATGTATAATACTGTATATATAGATTTTATTTTATAGATATGTATGTTTCATTGAAAACATACATATCTATAAATATATGTTTATTGTTTTATATTATATATATAGTTATGCATATGTATATATTTTCTTGCGCATATATATATATATATATATATATATATATATTATATATATATATATGTATATGTTTACTTATTGTTATATACATACATATGTATATAGTTATATACATATATTTTCTTAGTTATACATATAAATGTTTGATATATATGTTACTGTTTTATATATAGTTATATATATATATATATCTATATATATATATTTCTTACAGTTACTGTTTTTATATATATAGTTTATTTTATATATATTGTTATACATATATACTATTTTATATATAGTTTGCTTCTTTTGTTATTTGGAACTTAATTAAAAAATAAATAAATATTTTTAGTTTTGAACCCATTGCCTATAAACTTGAAAATAATACATTATTTCATTATACCACTTGAACAATATGTATATATTTATGTTAGATAAATGTTATTTAACTGAAAGTTTGTTCCTGTCATTATTATTATTATATCTTTTTTTTTTTTAATTATAATATTTTTCTTATTTTCTTGAACAATATGGATGAAGATATATGTCTTGCCGATAGTGCAACTACTCACACTATTCTTAAAAATAAAAAATATTTCATTGCAATAAAAATGAATGAAGCATATGTTACTACAATTTTGGGTAGTACAAAAAATAATTGAAGGCTCTGGATATCATGTGGAGACTGTAAGTGAAGGAAATAATGATTACCTTCATATTAGAAGCATTGTTTCGAGTATGAAAATTATATTAGAAAAATTGAATATGTTTTCTTAGGGCTTGTACTACACAAGAATAAATGCAATTGAAATACATTCAATAAACTAGAAGTTTATTGATTAAAAAATGTTCACTATTGGGCATGACCGATTGGGGCATCCCGGTTCAAACATGATGCGAAATATTATCGAAAATTCGAATGGGCATTCATTGAAAAACATGAAGATTTTTCAATCGAAAGAATTTTCTTGTGCTGCGTGTTCTCAAAGAAAATTGATTTTTAAGCTATCACCAGCTAAAGTTGGAATTGAATCTCCAATATTTTTAGAAAGAATTCAGGGTGACATACGTGGACCAATTCACCCTACATGTGGACTATTTTGATATTTTATGGTTCTAATAGACGTATCTAGCAGATGGTCTCATGTTAGCTTACGATAAACTCGCAACCTCACAGATTACGAGCATAATTTCCAAATTATAAAATTAAATCAATACGTTCTGATAATGCTGGTGAGTTTTCATCTCAAGCTTTCAATGATTATTGTAAGTCTATTGGTATAAGTGTTGAGCATCATGTTGCTCATGTTCATATACAAAATGGGTTAGCTGAATATTTTATTTAAAGACTTCAATTGATAGCTAGACCTATACTTATGAGAACTAAAATACCCATTTCAACTTGGGGTCATGTAATTTTGCATGCAGCAGCACATGTACGTGTTAAACCAACAAGTTATCATAAATATTCCCCATTGAAATTGGCTTATGGTCGGGAGCCAAATATTTCTCATTTTAGAATTTTTGGATATGCAGTATATGTTCCTATTGCTCCACCACAATACACAAAAATGGGTCCTCAAAGAAGATTGAGGTTATATGTTAATTTTGATTCTCCTTCTATTATAAGATATGTTGAACCTATGACATAAGATCTTTTTACTGTACAATTTGCCGATTGTCATTTTGATGAATCAATGTTCACGGGATTAGGGGGAGAAAAAGAAAAATAGCATGGTAAATATATGACATGAAATTATTTGCAACATCTTGATACGCGTACAAATCAGTGTGAACTTGAAGTTCAAAATATAATACATTTGCAAAGTATAGCAAATAAACTGTCATTTGCATTTACCAACCTAAAGAGACTGACTATGTCACATATACCTGTTGAAAATGCGCCTACGCATTGATGTCCCAAAAGGACAATCTGTAAATGAAGTGGCAAATCAGTCTATAGCACTCTAGAAGCGTGGTAGACCAATTAGTTCAAAAGATAAAAATCCCTGTAAAAAGAAGCGAGCAAATGTTAATAATGAACCTAAGCTTAATACTCCATAAGAGTAAAGAGGCATAATAAATAAAATAACTCCCGAAGAAGTTCAGGTACCTAAAGATATAGAAAATATTTAAAAAATAGATAATGGTGAGATCTCAATAAATTATGTCTCAACGAGAAAACGATTGAACCGAGAAGAAATAACTATCGATAGCATTTTTGTATATAATATAACATCAGCCATTATAATTGAAAATGATTATAATGAGCCTACATCCGTTGATGAATGTCAACATAGAAGTGATTGGTTGAAATGGAAAGATGCAATTCCAGAAGAATTAAACTCACTTGAAATTCAAGAAATGATTGACTATGAGGTCACTTATTCTCTTGTGGTGGATGCAATTACTTTTTGTTATCTCCTTAGTCTGACAGCTAATGAGAAACTTGATATGCATCTTATGGATGTAGTTACAACCTATTTATATGGCTCACTCGATAGTGATATCTATATAAAAATCCCTGAAGGATTTAAAATGCCTCAAGCATATAAATTAGATTCTCGAGAATTATATTCAATAAAATTACAAAGATCTTTGTATGGTTTAAAACAATCTAGACGAATGTGATACAATCGTCGTAGTGAATATTTATTGAAAGAAGGTTATCAAAATAACCTAATTTGTCCATGTGTATTTATCAAGAAAGAAAATTCAGGTTTGCTATAATAATTGTATATGTTGATGATTTAAATATTATTCGACTTGAAGACATTTTAAAAGCAGTAGATTCTTTGAAGAAAGAATTTGATATGAAAGATCTCAAAATAAAAGTTTTGTCTCGGCCTGCAGATCGAGCATTTAAAAGATGAAATTAGAATTTTAGTTCATCAATCAAATTATACTGAAAAGGATCTTAAAAAATTCTACATGGACAAGACACATCCATTTAGTACCCCAATGGTTGTTCAATCACTAGATGTGAAAAAGGACATTTTTTGACCACGTGAGGATAATGAAGAAGTTCTTGGTGCAATATGTGCACTAATGTATCTTGCTAATAATACAAGACCTGATATAGCTTTTTCTGTTAATCTATTAGCAAGGTTTAGTTCATGTCCAACTAGAAGACATTGGAATAAAATTAAACATGTCTTCCGATACCTTCGAGGTACAATTGATATGGGATTGTTATATCCTCATAGTTCTAAACCACAACTTGTTGGTTATGCTGATGCTGGTTACTTGTCTGATCCACATAAAAGCCAGATCTCAAACAAGCTATATTTTTACACGTGGAGTAACTACTGTTTCATGGCGTTCTACAAAGCAAACATTAGCTGCTACTTCTTTGAATCATGCAAATATTATAGCAATCCATGAAGCAAGTTGTGAATGTGTTTGGTTAAGATCCATGTCTCAACACATTCGAGAGACTTGTGGTTTATCTTCAGGCAAAGAACTTCTAAAAACAATTTATGAGGATAACAATACATGTATAGCTCAATTATAGGTAGGATATATCAAACAAGATCGCACAAAGCATATCTCACCAAAAATAATTTTACACATTATCTTCAAACAAATGGTGATATTGATGTACAACAGATTCGTTCAAGTGATAATTTGACAGACTTAATCACAAAAGCATTACCAACTTCAAAATTTGAAAGACTAGTTATAATATTGGAATGCGTCGGGACAAAGATATTATGTAATGATCAAGGGGAGTATACAAGGAATGATGTACTCTTTTTCCTTCACTAGGGTTTTTCTCTAGTAAATTTTTAATGAAGCATATTCCTAGTACAATGGACGTCCAAGGGGCAGTTTTATAAATCTCTTTATATGTTAATTGAACTTCTTTCAACTCTCATAACCCCTTTTTCAATAATAGCCAATAACAATAAAGTTGTACAAGTGCATGAGTTACAGTTAAGCTCTTACTTCAAAGTACTAGAGCATTAAAGTTGTTGAAGGGTGATTGGAAAAGCAATGCTTAAACACACATTAAATCTTACATAATATTCTTATTGCACAATAGAGAACTTTGTCTATTTCCGTGAGCTCTTTCAGATTTGTTTAGTATTTACTATCTTAATAATTGGACGATCAAGTCCAGGATACCACCTCCACCACGACTTGCTTCATGGATTGCTATAATTTCTACATGATTTGAAGAAGGAGAAACTAATGTTTGCTTTGTAGAACACCATGAAACAATAGCTTTCTCACATGTAAAAACATAGTCTGTTTGAGATCTGGTTTTGTGGATCAGACAAGTGACCAACATCAGCATAAACAACAAGTTGTGGTGTAGAACTAGAGGGATATAATAATCCCATATCAATTGCACCTCAAAGGTATCGAAAAACATGTTTAATTCCATTCCAATATCTTCTAATTGGACATGAACTAAACCTTTGCAAATAAATTAAAAACAATAGCTATATCAGGTCTTGAATTATTAGCAAGATACATTAGTGCACCTTGATAACTCTAAAATAATAGAGTTATTCACATCCAATTTGCCACGTTTTATTTGGGAATTAACTGAATTTATTTGGAAAATGGAATGAAAGTGTGTTGATTTGATATTTTCTCTCTTTTTACCTAAAAATGTGGATTTATTGTTAAAAGTCAATTTAATTGAATTAATTTTCAAAATGAGGACGAGCTGTATTTATTTATTATTATTTGAGAATTAATTTGAATTGATATATTGTGACAAGAGTAAAAAGAGAATAAAAATTCAGTTATATTATTCAGCCATTTTCTTTATAGTTTGTTTTATTTGAAACGTGGCAGAAAAAAATACAGGAAAATTTAGAAAGCATCTGGAATTCTGCTGCTGATACTGCAGCAGCAGAAGAAAAAGACAAGAATTTCAGAAAGCAGCTGGAAGTCTGCAAAAGATCCTACGGCAGTGATGCGATTCCGGTTGACGTGCTAAATAGGTGTTATTTTACCCTATGTTGATTATGAATAATTAAGGACTGTGATTGACTAATTGTCACATTTAGTCTCTATGGTGTCACTTAATCAGCCAGAACCTAAGGCAGAGTACCTATCGTGTAGCTAGTCTGTTGGAAAGTATCTACGATTTTATTAAGTTAAATATCGTACTCCCAGGGAAGTGGCAACGACTTAGTACTAACTAACCTTTCATCCTAACTCCTATCTTATAATTCAGTTATGCAATCTTCATCAATAACTTTGAAGAGAGGGTGATCCGTTCTCCACTAGGTTTAAGTCTAATTAATCCTAGAAGTGTTTTATAGATGAGTTCTGATTCTATGTTATACTGTTCATATATGTTGAATGACCTAAATTCGAGTATTTTAGACATGTCTTAGCCTGGATTGCAACTATGTTCTGTGTCGAAAGGCGTACCACATCCGAGGTTTCTAATAAACCGCCCTACCTTAATGACGGCCCTACTCACGGTTCGGGACGAAGGCATCCATGAAAGCCCTATGTCACTTCGGGGATCATACCGCTTGCCCTAGCCGCCGGCATAATCAGACTCGGCTCGGCTTCCCCTAGACTACTCTAACAAACAGGGTGTTCAGTATGTTATTTTATCTAGCATGGCAGACACCAATACTAATTGATGCCTGTTAAACTAAACAGGTTATGATTAGACCGTGGTTAGGAATTGTCTGTAACCCTAACTTTAGTTTAAAAGAGCACATTAGACATGCAGACATAGTGAATGTTAAGCAGGTGGCTATTTCCGGAAAAACATAACAACGTCAACATATAAAACAACTATTCATAAAAATCTTAATCTCGCATTCATAATAAATATTTAGAACAATACAATAACAACATATAAGAGAGGGGCATGGGGACTGATGCCATAAAGAAATCACCCTTTACGTAGTCTCGCCGACGGAGCGTACTGCTGTATATGTCATATTGCTCGCCCTGACTCTGCTCGCTAGAACCTTCGGAGGACGCTTCCTCAGCCTAGTAACTGGGCTTTACCTTAATACCCAACTTAAGCCCAACCCTGTGGACTGACTCTTCGAACGCCTAGAGCCCTCTTAGGATCTCCTAACGAAATCCCGGGTATTCTATGAATACCAGAAACGAACCTATCTATGTAAGCCTAAGATCTGAGACTATTTCTTAAAAACTAAAACAAAACACTAATAAGAAAGAAAACTGAGATCCGAGTCTCTGAGTGAGTTGTGTACTGGAGAAGTGTACACTGGAAACCACTTAATGACTCAAATCGAGTGGAGAGGAATGAATTCAACTGCTGGAGGCCTGGGGTATTTATAGCAGCTTCCCGGGGTGATGTTTCAGCAAATATTCGATGTGGGATTGGTTCTGGGGGCTCGGGACGCCCGTCCCGGATTGGGACGCCCGTCCTGATCTGTTGACCAGGTCGGGACGCCCGTCGCGAGTCCTGGACGCCCGTCCCGGGTTCGGGACGCCCGTCCTGACCCGTTGACTAAGTCAATATTTCCAAAAATTGTGTTTTTACCCCAAAATTTGCTGTTTTTGTCTACTTTTCACCTGACACTTCCAAAATCATAAAAACTGTGAAATTAAGTAAATAATGAACAATCAAGATCAAATTACCTTCAATTTCACCCAAATTCATGCATAAAAACATGCTAAAAAGGTGATACAATTTTCGCGTATCAGATAACCCAACACTTAGCTTTTTGCTTGTCCTCAAGCAAAGTCTACCTGAAGTTACTTAAATTCCTAGTCATGTTTTTATTCCAAAAATTTCTTCAGACAAGTCTTAACACAGGTCTGACTGGTTAGGTTGCTATGACAAGGTCTCAGATGTTTTTAGTAGCTTGTTATGATTAGGCAGAAAACAAATTAACAACTAGGTTGAACTTTTTTCTTAGTCACAGGGTCTTCCTGATGTGTAGTGTGTGTACTAGTCCAGACCAGATAGTCAACACAATGTACTCTTGTCTTAACTACCACCAGATAACACTTTGACCTATCGCTAGACATATTAACAACAGACAACTTTTTGAGTTCTGAGCTTTGGTGATCAGATTTTTAATATTTTAGCATTTAGTTATTTTCTTTATAGATTCAGGGTATTTTGAGTCTGCTTAGAACACGTCAACTTCAACTACCCATGTAGCGAGTCCCACTCCGATGACTCCCAGATCTACACGACCTTAGGGTATCAAGCTTTAAATTCCCCGAAGGAGTGGTGCTCAAATAGCGAAGGCCGCTGGCAAACTACCCTTATTTGATTAACTTCCTTTAATTTCTTTTCACTTCTAGCTCAGAGTCTCATCTAGTCATTCTAACTACCAATATATCCACAACTGGTCTAATTTTATCTAGTTAAGTCTCGAACAGGTAATTGGTTGAGGTCTCTAATCCAGACAAAGTTGTGCTCAGTTATCAGGAATTCCCTATTCCTAATCAATTAGTCCAAGATAGCTATCAATTATCTCCTACTAACCATAACATACTACCTACATATCATAGACATAAGCAATTGTTTAACCAAGTATACTGCATTTAGACGTCTGAAAGACGGAAAAAATTTTGAAATGTTTTTTGGAAGGGTGTGAAAGTACGTGAAAAACAAGCAAAAGCATACAAAAACTGCTACAGTGCACTATGCACTGCTACCCCACACTTAAGTCTGGCACTGTCCTCAGTGTTCATGCATATCTAGATACCCCACACTTATTTGCAAACAAGAAGAAATGAAAACAAAACAAAGAACTCTTACCCCACACTTATTTGACTAATTAAGGGTAAGAGAGAAAATAAAACAAGAAGGATAATGGAAATAACAAAACAAGGAAAACAAAAGTAAAGGATCATGAGGATTAGAAAAACTCCCTTCATGTCGCGAGCAGAAGTGTCTTCTCTGATTTGTCAATTGGCTCTTCACCTTAGCCATGTGATATTGCTGAGGTGTTCTTGACTCTGCAAGCTCTAGATATTGGAACGGATGACGCCAGCTCTGATCCTTCATTGTCGAGCTCTAGGTAGTGGCATATCCATTTGATGAATGGCTCGAGCCCCACGGACTGCTTCCTCGAATCATCTGCAAAGTTTCTCGTAATCGTAGCAACGTGTCCAGAAGGAACGTGTCTAGGAATGAGACTTCTTTGGATTGGTGTGCCTACCTGCCAATGTTAGTGAAGGTATGGCATGCAAGTCTCGAATGGAAGAAAAGATACCTGAAGTTTTGGCAAAGCTGTGGTGGTAGGGGCTCCAGTTGTATAGATCTGGGCCCAAGTATTTGAGACTTCCTCGGGGAAGTTTCTCACAACTGATTGGTATGCAGGGAATGCAAGCTCCTCCATTGCTATGCTCCTGATACAATGCTAAATTCCTCTATATCCTTCGACCGTTCGATACCACTTGGTATATCACTTGCTTGCACTGGTCTGGCTTTAATTGTTGCCAGTATCTCATCTATTGCTTCTGCGAGTAGGGGTTTTGCTGTGGTGGTGTCTTCTGAAAGTTTCCAGCTTCCGAATTATTCCTCAGCTAAATCACGTATGATTCCTCTAGCTGGGATTGTATGCATTTCCCATTGGAGTAGCATTCTGCAGTAACCTACTCCTACCTCTTTTGGAATGGTCAGTCATTCCCATAGCAATCCCTGCTAAAGTGTGGTACTTAGCAGACTTCACAGATTTGATACACAGGCTGAACATTTCTTCCTAAGACATCGGCACTCTGAATCTGGAAAACAACTAGAATCTGTTATTTGGCAAGCATTGCAGGACTGTATCAGAGATACAAAAGTCCTTGAATATGGTGGGTCAACAAGATCCTCCTTTCAACACTTTCCAGACAGTGTTGATAGCAGTCAATTAGTCTCTTGTAGATCCTCGATGACAATGCTCCAAAATTTTGTGGCCTTCATCTTTCGAGACACGTCTTCTGATCAACTAATCTGCCAAAAATTTGAAATAGAAGAGAAACTGCCCAGTAGTAATATTTCAAATCAGCAGAGAATTTCTTCTTTTGCTGATAAGTCAGATCACTTGGAACTTATTCAGTGACTAGATAATTTGAAATAAACCACAGATGAGAATTATTATACATAGCAAATAATGCAAATAAGTTTTCATCCAAAAATTTATCAGTATTACACTAGCCTCTAACGCGGGGTTTTCTAATCTAGACAAATGGTTTGCTTTCTAGATTTTCAACCCTTTTTCTTATCTCTTCATTCTATATCAAATTCAAGTAACAATAAAACTTAACTTAATCAAGTATGGTTCAACATTAGTTTTATTGAACACAGATATCTCGGAGTGATCAGTGTCACCTATTGTTTTTAGACAAGACTAGATAAGATCGGAATTTATCATGCAAGAACTTTCTTATCATGTTTCTGTCCTAAAACAATTCGCACTACATCATTACATCACATATTATTCAAAAAGCAGATTTCAATCAGGTGATGCCATAATGGGTGCAGTAATTCCTTTTGGTTTAAAAGTTCTCATGCAATTATCAGCAAAACAAAAGGAACATCTTTTTTTTTTCAATAGAACATTCAAAGGTCTGGCTATTAAGGAAAAATTATTTCATAACTCATCCTAATAAAGCAGGCATGAATCTAAGAAAATTCTAAAATGGAATTTCTTTCCGATAAAAATCTAAGCCAAAATTTTACAACTCATAAGAAAATATATTTTATCCTCATTTCCATTTTTATTTCTTCAAAAAAAAAAAGAAAAGCACGAAAAAGAGCGACAACTGGACAACCAAGAAAACAACTAAGAAAGAACAAGTGATAGAACAACTTACCATTGAGCAAGAAAAATACATTCTTTTTGGATTTTAAATTTTTAACATTTTTTTATGTTTAATTTCGAAAGCAATTAAATTCCCTCAATATGGTTTTAGAATAATTTTCTAAAATTTGATTATCCTAAGTGTCTTAATTCCAGATAATATCTAAAATCAATTAGTTATGATAATCCTATATTTCGGAAACTGATTGTCTAACTAGCATAAAACAAGTGTTAGGTCTAAGGTCTAGGTTACTACTGCTACCTATCATAAGTATCTAGAATTTTGATTAGTGTCTAGAATTTTGATCAGGAGTCCTAAATTCATTATGATATTTCCCCGGCAACGGAGCCAAAAATATGATGCGATTCCGGTTGACGTGCTAAATAGGTGTTATTTTACCCTATGTTGATTATGAATAATTAAGGACTGTGATTGACTAATTGTCACATTTAGTCTCTATGGTGTCACTTAATCAGCCAGAACCTAAGGCAGAGTACCTATCGTGTAGCTAGTCTGTTGGAAAGTATCTACGATTTTATTAAGTTAAATATCGTACTCCCAGGGAAGTGGCAACTGCTTAGTAGTAACTAGCCTTTCATCCTAACTCCTATCTTATAATTCAGTTATGCAATCTTCATCAATAACTTTGATGAGAGGGTGATCCGTTCTCCACTAGGTTTAAGTCTAATTAATCCTAGAAGTGTTTTATAGATGAGTTCTGATTCTATATTATACTGTTCATATATGTTGAATGACCTAAATTCGAGTATTTTAGACACGTCTTAGCCTTGATTGCAACTATGTTCTGTGTCTAAAGGCGTACCACATCCGAGGTTTCTAATAAACCGCCCTACCTTAATGACGGCCCTACTCACGGTTCGGGACGAAGGCATCCATGAAAGCCTATATCACTTCGGGGATCATACCGCTTGCCCTAGCCGCCGGCATAATCGGACTCGGCTCGGCTTCCCCTAGACTACTCTAACAAACAGGGTGTTCAATATGTTATATTATCTAGCACGGCAGACACCAATACTAATTGATGCCTGTTAAACTAAACAGGTTATGATTATACCATGGTTAGGAATTGTCTATAACCCTAACTTTAGTTTAAAAGAGCACATTAGACATGCAGACACAGAGAATGTTAAGCAGGTGGCTATTTCCGGAAAAACATAACAACGTCAACATATAAAACAACTATTCATAAAAATCGTAATCTCGCATTCATAATAAATATTTAGAACAATACAATAACAACATATAAGAGAGGGACATGGGGACTGATACCATAAAGAAATCACCCTTTACGTAGTCTCACCGACGGAGCGTACTGCTGTATATGTCATATTGCTCGCCCTGACTCTGCTCACTAGAACCTTCGGAGGACGCTTCCTCAGCCTAGTAACTGGGCTTTACCTTAATACCCAGCTTAAGCCCAGCCCTGTGGACTGACTCTTCGAACGCCTAGAGCCCTCTTAGGATCTCCTAACGAAATCCCGGGTATTCTATGAATACCAGAAACGAACCTATCTATGTAAGCCTAAGATCTGAGACTATTTCTCAGAAACTAAAACAAAACACTAATAAGAAAGAAAATTGAGATCCGAGTCTCTGAGTGAGTTGTGTACTGGAGAAGTGTACACTGGAAACCACTTAATGACTCAGATCGAGTGGAGAGGAATGAATTCAACTGCTGGAGGCCTGGGGTATTTATAGCAGCTTCCCGGGGTGATTTTTCAGCAAAAATTCGATGTGGGATTGGTTCTGGGGGCTCGGGACGCCCGTCCAGGATTGGGATGCCCGTCCTGATCTGTTGACCAGGTCGGGACGCCCGTCCCGAGTCCTGGACGCCCGTTCGGGCGGGTTGACTGGGTCGGGACGCCCGTCCCGGGTTCGGGACGCCCGTCCTGACCCATTGACTAAGTCAATATTTCCAAAAATTGCGTTTTTACCCCAAAATTTGCTGTTTTCGTCTACTTTTCACCTGACACTTCCAAAATCATAAAAACTGTGAAATTATATAAATAATTAACAATCAAGATCAAATTACCTTCAATTTCACCCAAATTCATGCATAAAAACATGCTAAAAAGGTGATACGATTTTCGCGTATCAGGCAGTCAGAAGAAAAAGACAAAAATTCTGCTGAAGATCCTGCAGTAGTCAGAAGAAAAAGACAAAGACTTCAAAAAGCAACTGGAATTCTGCTGAAGATCCTGCAGCAATCAGAAGAAAACAACAAAGACCTCAGAAAGCAGCTGGAATTCGGCTGAAGATGCTGCAGCAAATAGAGGAAGAAGACAACAACTTTAGAAGGCAGCTGGAATTTATTCAGTTATTTGTTGAAATTTTTGGAGAAAATTCCAGAATTATGGACAGATGGCAGCTTGGTAATGGCTCTCGGTACACAAAGAGGCTCTATATATATGTGAAAAACCGAGAGGATTGAGGTTGGCTTAGTTTTGGCTTTTGGTCATTTTTATAGAGAGATTGGTTTTTCTTAGTTTTCTTTGATATTTTAGTAGTTTTTCGATAGGATAGTTTAGCTTTTCTTTTTAGTTTTAGACTAACTTTTAGTAGGGAAAAACCCAAGAGTGAGCAGGGTGACTTGCTGAAGTGTTCATCAGCTAGGCAGTAAAGACGCTGCAGCATCAAGCAGAGGGAACGAAGGGCAGTAGTACGTTGATTAAACCGATTTGGGCAGTAGGGTGATCTCCGATCCAAAGTAATCCTCTCTCCATTTCTTCAATTTGCTACTGTTTTGTAATTAAATGTTCTTTGTAATATGAGAATATTTACATGGGTTCAAGGATTGATTAAAAATGTTTTGGGATTGATATGCTTTCCGTCTTGGGATTGACTCCGTCTTGGGATTGACTGGTGTCACTATGGACCTAGGGACTGTTTTTCCTATTACGTTGATCCTTGTCTTTCATGATTCGTTTCAGCAAAATATATATGTTTAACCTGAATATGTTGTGGTGTAGTTAAGTATGAACATGTTGAATACACTGTTTTGATTATGATGATGAGTATGTTGTAGCATTGCTTTCTGTTTTTATGTTTGGTGCTTGTATGGGGCGATGCTTAGTTTATTCATGTAATTACATTAAACTAATTTAACATCAATTGCGGTTAAGACTGTCCAATGTATGAATCCAACTAGTATCTGGCCTTCTAGCGGAGGGGAGCTAGTGGACGTGATAATTATGTGGCACTAGATTGAGACTGCAGAAGCAGTAGGACACGGAAGTGCACTCAATATTGTAGTGGAAATGACCAAATTCACTGACTAGTGTTGCGCTAGGTCAACGATACTTTGTACTCCATGAGACGATGTTATCGGGGATCTAGACTAATAGATCAAGTAGTTTGGGTGGAACCAGACATGCTGTAGCATCGATATGGACACTGAAAGCATGCTTGTATGCTTAGATTCATCTATGGTTTGTACTTGAAATTTTGGGCGTGAATGCCGCAGCATTGTATTACCTGCAGTACTATTGTGGTTATTTCCAGTAGGCTAACCCTTAACTGTTAGTTTAGTTAGGAGTAGGACTTTCGTAGCATTAGATCAATCTCTGTTCATAATTCATTATTCATTATTCTTTATTCTTTTATTCTTTTAACCATTTGTACAATCATATTTGCATTTGTTTTGGCATACATAGTCCTTGTGGGATCGATAATCTTGTACTTAGGTACATATATTACTTGTTGACCGGTGTATACTTGCACTAGTTAAACTTGAGTTGATTTATTCTATTTTCTTATCTTTACAAATTGTGACACACACAACGCGAGACAAGTTTTTAGCGCCGTTGCCGGGGACTTTGGAGTCAATTAATTGTAAATATTGATTGTTTGCATTTGGTTACTTTTATTTTTCAGTTTATTTTTATACTCATTCTTGAGCTTATCAGATTATTGAAATGATTGTATGAGGGGCAAATAAATTATGCATGAGCTCAACTATTTTGTGGATTTATTGATCTAAATTATTTGCTAAATTTCAGCTTGTGTATCATTCATTCCTTAACGTGTGCTGTTTTGCAAGAATAAAACGCGCAAGGGCTCTCAAGCTTCATTGCTGCCACTCGATCCAGAAATTGAGAAAATAGCCAAGGCGTTAAAGAAGAAGAAACAAACAACGGATAAGGCAGTTATGGCGGAACAGCGGGAAATTCAACCTAAACCGGCCCATAATCCAGTGGTGATGGTAGACGATAGGGATCATGCCATTCGGCAGTATGCAATCCCTATGTTTAATGCATTGAAACCAAGTATTGTGCAACCGGAGATTGCCGCAACACAGTTTGAGTTGAAACCAGTGATGTTTCAAATGTTGCAAACAGTAGGGCAGTTTGGTGGATCACCTGTTGAAGATCCACACTTGCACCTACGTTTATTCTTGGAAGTAAGCGACTGTTCTAAGATACCAGGGGTGACGGACGATGCTTTGAGGCTGAAATTGTTTCCATATTCTCTGAGAGACAAAGCTAGAGAATGGCTTAACTCTTTACCCTCTGGTAGTGTGACTACATGGCAGTAGCTTACTGAGAAATTTTTGATGAAATATTTTCCTCCAACGAAAAATGCTAGGTTGAGAAATGAAATCACCTCTTTTCAACAATTAGAAGATGAATCATTGTATGAGGCATGGGAAAGATTCAAAGAGTTGTTAAGGAGATGTCCACATCACAGAATCCCACATTGTATTCAAATGGAGACATTTTACAACGGGTTGAATGCACACACCAGAATGATAGTTGATGCTTCAGCAAATGGAGCACTCTTGGCAAAGACATACAATGAGGCCTATGAACTAATTGAGAGGATTGCCAACAACAACTATCAATGGCCTACAAGAAGACTGCCAAGCGGAAGAAGAGTGGCTGGAGTGTTGGAGTTAGATCCAATAACTTCGCTTTCAGCCCAAGTATCATCCATGTCTAATATGCTGAAGACACTGAGTATGCAGCAGCATAGCGGGCAGACGACTGAGCAACCAAACCAATCTAATGTAAGTCAGGTGCAAGCTGTGTGTTGTGTTTATTGTGGAGAGGGGCATCTATTTGAAGATTGTGTTCACAATCCCGCATCAATCTGCTACATGGGGAATCAAAACAGGGGTAATGGTCTTCAATCAAATACTTATAACCCTACTTGGAGGCAGCATCCAAATTTTTCTTGGAGTAATCAAGGGATGCACCCCACTCAAGGTGTGAACCCAAGACCACTGCTCCAGCAGCAACAACAGTACCCCCAGCAGCAGCAACAACAACTCCAACACCAACAAAGACCTCTACAACAACAACCACCTTCAAGCATTTTAGGAAACATGATGAGAGACTTCATGGCAAGGACAGAAACAACCATACAAGGACTATCATCTACTGTTCGAAACTTGGAAACCCAGATGGGGCAGTTAGCCCAAGAGATGAGGAGTAGACCACAAGGATCACTTCCGAGCGATATAGAAAATCCAAGAAGAGAAGGAAAAGAACATTGCAAGGCTGTAACATTACGAAGTGGTAGAATACTGGACGATCCAAAAATGAAGTCTGGAGTAGCTGAGAAGACCAGTGAGCCCAGCAAGAATGCAGAAATTCCAGTAGCTGAACTAGAACCAGTGGAGCCAAATGCTGCAGCATCTCCAATGTCGTAGCAAAGCACCATTACAGAACAGCCGGATGCTGTAGCATCACCAATGCCGCAACAATGCAATATTCCAGAGAGCAAACCAGTGCAGCAAAGAATGCCTTTTCCACATAGGTTTGCCAAAAAGAAACAAGATGAGCAGTTCAAGAAGTTCTTGGATATTTTGAAACAACTGCACATCAACATTCCATTGGTGGAAGCAATAGAACAAATGCCCAACTATGCGAAGTTCATGAAGGATATCCTTACAAAAAAGAGAAAGTTGGGAGAATATGAAATTGTTTCACTAACCAAAGAATGCAGTTTCTTTTTGCAGGACAAGCTGCCACCTAAAATGAAAGATCCGAGGAGCTTTAATATTCCTTGTTCTATTGGAGACTCATACTGTGGTATGGCCTTATGTGATCTTGGTGCTAGCATAAATTTGATGCCTATGTCAGTGTTTAAGCAATTGGGCATAGGTAAGGTAAGACATACGACGGTAACACTACAGTTGGCAGATAGGTCTATAGCTCACCCAAATGGAAAGATTGAAGATGTCCTGGTAAGGGTTGATAAATTTATTTTTCCAGCTGATTTTATTGTTCTTGATTATGAAGCGGATAGAGAAGTTCCAATTATTTTGGGGAGACCTTTCCTTGCTACGGGAAGGACCCTTATTGATGTTCAAAAAGGAGAACTCACCATGAGGTTTCAAGATGATAAAGTCACGTTCAATGTATTCAAAGCCATGAAATTCCATGATGAAGGTGAGGATTGTTTTCGCATATCCACTTTTGATTCTTGGACAAGTGAAGATGAAGAATGGAGGAACTATGGAGATGATGCATTGGAAAGAGTGTTGATGGAGGAAATGTTGCACTATGGTAATGAAGAAGAAGAAGAATACTCAGCGTGGTTAGAAGCAATTTCTCATGGTTTCAAGTTTCGTGCACAATTTGAATCCTTGGACTTGTCTTCTCTGGAGATCAAAGTGACAAAACCTTCTGTGGAAGAACCACCTGAACTGGAACTGAAGTCATTGCTGCAGCATTTGAAGTACGGATTTCTGGGAGCAGACTCAACTCTGCCTGTGATTATTTCAGCATTACTGGATGCTGAACAAGAAGAAAAATTACTTGGAGTTCTGAAGCAGCATAAGAGAGCTATGGGCTGGACCATAGCTGACATAAAAGGTATAAGTCCAACCTTATGCATGCATAAAATCATTTTGGAAGAAAATTCCAAAAATTCAGTTGAGGGGCAACGAAGATTAAATCCTATTATGAAGGAAGTGGTAAAGGAACAAATTATCAAGTGGCTGGATTTTGGCATAATCGAAATCGTCGGAATCGAAATTGTTTTTCTGCACAAAATAAAATGTATATATGTTTGTTTATAGATAATATGAATAACTGCAAAAATCATGATTATTATTGCAACCTCTTATTACAATGATGTTCCTCCATCCTCACCCTGCCAAACAAAATAATTAAAATTATCTGTCTATATATATATATAAAATTACAGAAGATTGGAAATAACTAAAATAATGCTACAAATGTTGTCAACATGTTCGTTCTCAGTGTTGAGGTTAACAGGTTTTCCAGCAATGCCGTCATTACAAGTGTCAACATTAGTCATGACAGCAGTGACTTTAATATTCATAGTTTTTGGATCATTAAAGGAATTTCTAGCTTCATCAAGGCTAGAAATGGCATCACCATAATTCTCCAAACAAGAATTGTACTTTTCTTTCAATGATGGATCTGTTGTAGTCTTAACAAGAGAAGCAATTATATTATTTGCTTTAGTAACACTAGCTTTTGCATTGTCAAATGCTTTTTGTCCTAAAATTTGAAGAGATGATACTCCGTGATCAGCCTTGAAAAAATCATTACAAAAATTAGGGTTTCTTGCTTTGGTGCAAATCTTTTGGACGAGGTCGCCAGCCCCAGCATTATTTTGTGCCATAGATGCAAAAATGCAGCTACTTAAAGAAACTAGAAAAATCAATTTTACTAATGAAAATGCCATAATTTTGGTATAATATATCTCTAAGAATAATGTTTTTTTTTCTTCTTGAATTAATGCTATATCATTTCACATATATGTCTATTTATATATATTTTCTGGAAAAGAAAAGTATTGGTGGTTATTTATTTACGACAATTAGTGGATATATTATTAATAATAAATAATAGAAGATACAATTTTACTATAAAAATAATATTTATTTTAAAACAAAACTCGTATAATGCGCTAATAATAATATTTTAGTTGTTGTGTTCAAATGAATAGAGAAATAATTGCATCTTTTTCCCAATGTTTTAGGCCGCGTTAGGTTTCTGCTTGCTTTCTATTATTAATCATATTGATAAATTATAAATTTAAATTTATTTTAATAATATGTGTAGAAGGTCAAGAATCGAGTATAATTAGGCCTACAAACGCATTTATAAATATAAATTAAAGAAATTATTAATAAAAAAATATCATAATTTGAAAATATTGTGAACACGATCCAAGGAAAAAGAAAAATATGCTATTTTAGTTAAGATATTATTTTATTATTTTATTTTATTTTTTTTAAAAGAAGTTATTATTCAACTAGTACTCTTTAAACAAAATTAAGAATGATTTTATAAAATAGTGATTTCCTACCCTTAGGATTTTGGAACTAGCGATCCACAGAAAACAAAATGGTATTTTAATTAAAATATTATTTTATTTTATTCTTTTAATAGAAGTTATTATTCTACTAAGATTTTAAACAAAATTAAGAATGATTTTATAAAATAGAGATTTTCTACCCTTAGGATTTTGGAAGGAGGGATTACCAAAAAAAACAAGTTGAAAGAATTTTATGATGATAGTCACTTAAGCCTTGATTGAGTTTAAGAATGATTTCATAACAAGTTCTGAATTCAGGAGCCACAAATTTTAGGATTCTAGACTTGTTTTCAAATTTTGAATTTAATTAATTTAATAATTCAATATTTTTATTGCTCCATTGAATATTGAAGAGATTTACTTGATTCTTTTGGTGTTTGTTTTTTATTGAATTGAGTTGAGATTTTATCATTATAATTAAATTTAATTTTAGACAATTTAGTTACTTCACAAATTGTTTTAATTTTATGAAGGATTTCACCTTAAACTTGAATTGATTATTTGGCACTTGTCTTTAATATAATTTTGTTGTTTAATCAAATTTTGATGACTTCGTTAGTAGGTGATAGAAATTTTGACTGTTTTGTTGAAATTAAATTAAAGAATTGGTTTTAAATTCAGAAAATTAATTTAGTAACGATGACGAACTTGAATTGAATAATCCCGGCCAATGTTTTCTCAAATTTCAATTTCTACTATCTAGCTATTAAAAAAATTTATTTTTTTATTTATTTTTGATTCGTATTTATTGATTTAGATAAGTTTTATTATCCAAATGACTTACTGAACATTTTATATTACTAATTGAATAAATTGAATTAATTTTAAACACCGATTACACGATAATAGCGTAATTCTAAAACCCCGCTAAATTTTAGCACAATGGTCGGGGAAACCATAATTGATTAATCACAAATAAGAATTTGTCTTTTTAATTGTTTTAATTATTTGCATCCTTTTCATTTCATTTCAGTCGAGTTTTAGGGCTCTTTTAATTATTTGCATTTTTTTTCGGTTGAGTCGAGTTTTAGGTTTGAAATTCGAAAAATTCAGTTTACATCTGTTGTTCCAATTTTTCTAATCTGAAAATTTAATTGCCAATTGAGCTGATTTTTTTACCCAAAGATTTTGGGTTGTGAGGAGTAAAACTCATTGCCATATGCCAATGAACCATGACGTGTTTTGCCAAACTTCATCATTTTAACAATGTTTTATAAATATCTTTGTATTTTCATTGAACTTCTTTCAATTCTCATAACCTCTTTTTTAATAATATTTAATAACACTAGTAACCTCCTATTCATTCTAAATATTTAGAAATTACACGTTTATATATGTATATATATGTCTCTTATTTCATCCTTATTAATAGGGGCTTACACATATATATTTGGGACGAATCCTTTGAGAAAGATATAAATAACAACTCTCTCTTCTTATTTTGATTGATTTCTATCTCATTTGATCTTTTTGTAATTTTTTTTTCTTATTTGTAGTTTGATAACACGTTATCAGCATGAAGTTCTATCCGTTATTGTTTGAAGTTGAACTCTAGAATTAATAGGTATGTTATTTTTATTGTCAATTCTTATTAAGCTTTAATTTGTGTTTTATTATTTTTAAGTTACTAGATGAAATCATTTGTTATGAAAATTAGATTCCGATAATCATCTGTTATAATGGATACAGAAAACATCATCGATGTAAAATACATAAACATTGGGAAAATTATTTAAAAGAAAAATTTGACCACCTGAAGATGGTCGTTTTTCCTGAAAGTTCGAGATTATGAGATGATAATCCGTACATGAACAAATCATGTTATGTTAGAGAAAAAAATCTAGACATGAAAAGTCGTCTAACATATTCATTTTCTCGAAGAAAATGTTGTTATAACTCGTGATTTCAGAATAGATAATGTTTGTATTCATGGTAATGGTTGTTGGTATAGAAAAATACATATAATTGTAATAAATTTAATTAAAATGCCAAATATTAATAATAACTAAAAATGAGGTAAATAATAATTCTTGTATATTGTTCATGATCAATATATATATATATATATATATATATATATATATATATATATATTTGATAGGAAAAACAGTACATAAAAAAAAAGAAAAAAAATATATATATAATAAATGCTCTTAAAATGAAATATAATTTTAAATTGTTATATCTATGTATTTGCTGCATAGTTTATTGGATAGATAATATATATTATATATAAATATGTATAATACTGTATATATAGATTTTATTTTATAGATATGTATGTTTTATTGGAAACATACATATCTGTAAGTAGATGTTTATTGTTATATATATATATATATATATAATGTTATATATAGTTATACATATGTATATATTTGCTTGCGGATATATATATACATATATGTATATATATATATATATAGAACAATAACTAAACAAATATATATAAATATAACCGTAAGTAAATATATACATATGTATATGTATATGTATAATTATATATATAAAACAGTAACAGTAAACAAAATCTGAAATATATATATATTTGTTTATTATTACTGTTTTATATATATATATAATTATACATATACATATGTATATATATATATATATATATATTTGCTTATAGTTAGTGTTTTATATATATATATATATTTCTTACGTTACTGTTTTATATATATATAGTTCCACATATACATATATATATATGTTTACTTATTGTTCTATAAATATATATATTTATATATATATTTGCTTATAGTTATTGTTTTTTGTATATATATTTCTTACGTTACTGTTATATATATATATATATAGTTATACATATACATATATATGTTTACTTATTGTTCTATAAATAAATAAATAAATAATATATATATATAATATATATATATATAGTTATACATATATATTGAGAGGTCATAAAAACCTCGGTCTGACCTGGAATAAAGAAGCTGACGTGTCTTCACGTGTCCACCCACCAAGCCTGCCAAGCCTCCACCGCTCCGCAGAATGAGGGCGAAGTGCGAGTTGTTACCTCTGATTTTACAAGTTGAATATCGAGACTATCGACTGATCGAGATCCTTCCATATTCTTCGTCGAGGAATATCTTGTGACCGACGGTTACTTTAAAGATTATTTAGGTAAAAATATCTCATCCATATCTTCATTTAGAAGGGATATTTCATAATCTGACAAATATCAGATTCTTCATACACATTTCGTAAGATCATCCTTTCATATAAATACCTCCCTAATGAGGACAAAAGGTAAGGTCAGATACTTCTATCAATTCTCTATCAACCTCCTAAATCTTCGATCAATATTCTGAACACTGACTTGATCGTCGGAGGGTTTGTCGGAGGTCCCTCACCCTCCGTTCTGAACCACCCTGTTTTGTAGATACCGCTTGGGGAATCATCATCAGACCAACGAGCAAACAGTATTTTAGACTAAGGTACGTTGGTAGAGACTCCCAAACGACGCCGGTATACAGCCACTTGTCACCAGACCGATTTTCGTCAAATCAGTTTGGTTCCGTTACCGGGAACGAAAATTCTCTCACCTCAAAATACAAAATGTCTGGACGATCTACGAAGCACGGACATCAGTGCGAGACCACGGCTCCTACGACTCAACCAGAAGCTTATCGCACCAGGTCAGTCCCTGAAAGGCCGCGTATTCGCTCGGTCGTGGAAAGCCTCAAACCTTGCGAAGCTTCAGGAAGCCTCAAGGGAGCGAGTAAGAATAAAGGCGGAAACCTCGGACACGCCAAAGACTTTCAAGATCTCTCACGCGGATTGCCGGGAGAAGGTAAAGGAGTAACCATGAGTAAGTGCGTTGACGTTAAATACGCCAAGGACCTCGATGAAATGCGCAAAGAGATCGAGCAACTTCGCAGGGAACGCAATCTATCACGACAGTTACTACAATTTCAGACGGAGTTCGTCAGGCACGGATTGACTCCCCCAGCCACCCCTATCGATGAGGGAGAACGCTACCGACCACTGTCATTAAAATCTCCTACCGCGATGAGCAAGCATGCAAGAGATCGGAACATTCCATCCAAAAGGATCACATTCTGCCCAGCCAGCAAAGTCGGTGAGAGCCAACCTAGGGATAAACCAGAAAGAGAAAAAAGCCGTCGACACACACATCGTTCCAAGAGACATAGGAAGGACAATAGTATGTATAAAGCACGCAAGGATCGATACAGAAAGAACACCCTGACGGAGACATGGCCATTCACCAAGTGGATACACTCCGCAATTCTGGACCCTTCACTCAAAATCCCTCAGTTCGTCTTATACTCCGGATCGAGCAGACCACAAGAGCACATATGTCGTTTCAAGTATGCCATGGAGCTGGTAAGCAAAGACGAGGCTGTCGTCTGTAAGGCTTTTCCCAGCACCTTATCTGATAAAGCTCTAACTTGGTTCGCATCGCTCAAGCCGGGAACGATAGACTCATGGAGCGACTTAGAGAAGTCCTTCCTGAACAAATTCAGCACTGCTGGGAAGATTCCGAAGATGAGAGGGGACCTCGCTAACATTAAGCAGAGAGATGACGAGACTCTCCTCGCATACTTGGAGCGTTTTAAACGAACATATGATGAAATCGAGGACATTACACAGGACACGTCGATCACCTATTTTGAGGGGGGATTTCGATCGTAGATGTTGTTTACTGAACTCCAGCTCCAGAAACCCGAGATAATTAGTGAAGTCTTCGGAGTGGCGAGGAAGGTCGCACTAGCCGAAGATAGCGCGTATGGGACAAGGAGCAAGAAGAAAGAGCGGAATCTGGAAGGATCCCCTCGAGAACGGAAAGGTAAAAGTAGAACGAGGAAGACGGAGTCGTTCACATCACTGAATATCCCGAAGGAGAACCTCGTGTCTGTTATTAAGAAGAAGTACGGAGTGCATGACCCCCTGCCGATGCGAACTCAGAACGCCCCTACCAAGGATAGGACGAAGTACTGTGCGTTCCACCAGGATTACGGCCATACCACCGAGAATTGCATGTAGTTGAAACGTACTATCGAGAAATTGATACGTGAAACACATTTGAAGGAATACCTCGCGAAGCCACCCAATGAAAAGGCTGAAAAGGTAATTGAGGTTATAACCCCTCAGTTTTCCTCCATCAAGCAGATAAAGAGGAAAATCCACAATCTGAACAAACCTGTGCCTACCCCCCACTTCGATAGGTTCTCCCACGAGCCTATAACTTTCTTCAACCAGGATTTGGAGTTGAATGAGGAAGCACGAGTTACTCCCATCATTTTGGAAGTAGGCATGACTGCGGAAGGCACTGACAAGTGTCGAGTGAGGAGAGTGCTAATTGACACCGGTGCAACAAAAAATATACTCTACTATACATGTTTTAAAGAAATGGGTATGGATGATATGCGGTTAAAACCCAGCAAGATGGTCCTAGAGGGATTCATAGCACATAAAATCGGAGTCAAGGGGACGGTCAGAATTAATGTAATCCTGGGGTCCGATGCCTGCTCACAGGAAGAGGAGATCAAATTCTACGTAGTGGATGTCGATTCCCCCTATAATGCCATTTTAGGCACGCCTGCGCACTCCGCCTTCGAATTAATCATCTCGACCTCGCACCAGCAAGTGAGATTTGCAACGAAGAATGGAATCGGTTGGATGAGGAGTAGCCCCAAGAGCCTCCTGGCACACATCTTTAAATCCTAGAAACAAAAAATTTCCCCGCCATCTTCTACGGTAGCCCCATGTTGTCGGTAAAAGAAACAAGATTACCCGGGACTTCGACCCAGGCAAGTTGCGCCAGTAATGTCGAACCGGAATCACAGGAGTACGACGAAGTTATCATTCATCCCGACCACCCCGATCAGAAGATACGCGTAGGAAACAACATGTCGCCCTCCGGGAGAGAACAAATAATACAGTTCCTCTCAAGTCACCTCCGCAACTTCGCCTGGCGAACCGAAGATATGCCGGGGATATCAGCAGACATCACGGAGCACAGACTGAACATTGATCCTACGTTCAAACCTGTTAGACAGAAGGCGCGGCAATTTGGCTAGGATAAGGTTAAAGGCATGCAGACCGAGGTACAAAAGCTGTTGAAATCTAATTTCATAAGAGAAGTAGACTATCCTTCTTGGCTCGCAAATGTGGTAATGGTAAGAAAGTCTAGCGGGAAATGGAGGATGTGCATGGACTACACCTACCTGAATAAGGCTTGCCCTAAGGATTGTTATCCTCTTCCCTGAATCGATGCCCTTGTAGATTCGACGTCAGGATACGAATTCGTTAGATTTATGGATGCCTTCTCAGGGTACCACCAGATCGGCATGTGGCCGCAGGACCAAATTCATACCTCTTTTCGGGGGGCTGGAGGGATTTATTGCTACAATGTAATGCCTTTCGGACTAAAGAACGCTGGAGCGACCTACTAGAGGATGATGAACAAAATCCTATAGGAGCAGATTGGTAGGAATGTAGAAACGTACGTCGACGATATGGTCGTCAAGACTAAACGGGGGAGCTCTCATCTAGAAAACTTAGAAGAGACGTTCACTACCTTGTCGAAGTTCGGGTTAATGTTAAACCCATCGAAGTGTGTTTTTGGGGTAAGATCCAGAAACTTTCTGGGTTTCATGATATCGGAGCGTAGCATTGAAGCCAATCCACTCAAAATTGAAGCTATATTAATGCTCACAAAACCTCGCTGTATTAAGGACGTCCAGAGATTAAATGGCTGCTGATATGCATAAATCATATCACATTTTTAGCATGTTTCTAGGCATAATTTAGGGTGAAATTGATAGGAAATCGGTCTTAATTGATTGTTATTAACTCAATTTCACAGTTTTTGTGATTTTGGAAGTGTCAGGTGAAAAGTATAAGAAAATGGCAAATTTCGGGGCAAAAACGCGATTTTCAGAAATTCAGAAGTCGGGGTGGGCGTCCTGACCTGGTCAACAGGCCAGGACGGGCATCCAGGACTCGGGACGGCTGTCCTGACCTGGTCAACAGGCCGGGACGGGCGTCCCAATCCAGGACGGGCATCCTGGATGCCTGGTCAAAATCTCACATCAAAGTTTTGAGAGAAAATCACTCCAGAAAGCTGCTATAAATACCTCAGGCCTTCCTCAGTTGAAATCATTCCTCTCCACTCGATCTGAGTCATTTAGTGACTTCAAGTATACAGTTTTCCAGCATACAAGTCACTTAGAGACTCAGATTTCAGTATAAGTTTTCTTTTATTTCTAGATAGTGTCTCGTTTTCTTTGATTCTGAGAATTAGTCTCAGATCCTAGGATATGATAGATAGGTACGTTTCTGGTATTCATAGAATACCCGGGATTTTGTTAGGAGATCTCTAGAGGGCTCTAGGCGTTCAAAGAGTCAGTCTACATGGCTGGGCTTAAGCTGGGTATTAAGGTAAAGTCCAGCTACTAGGCTGAGGAAGCGTCCTCCGAAGGTTCTGTTGAGCATAGTCGGGTCGAGCAGTCCAACATATACAAGCAGTTGCTCCATCGGCGAGACTAAGTAAAGGGTGAATTCTTTATGGCATCAGTCCCCTTCTCCCTCTCTTTATATGTCTGTACTGTGTTCGTCCAAATATTAATTATGTTTATTGGATTATGATTTTATGAGTATTTGTTATACATGTTGAAGTTCTTTATGATTTTTCGGAAATGGCCACCAGCTTAATATTCATTATGTCTGCATGTCTAATGTAGTTTCTTTTAAACTAAATGTTGGGTTATAGACAATTCCTAACCACGGTCTAATCATAACCTGTTTTGTTTAACAGGCATCAATTTAGGACTTTCCCGTTGGAAGCATTAGTGTCTGCCATATTTGATGAAATAACCTAGAGATCACCCTGTTTGTTAAAGTAGTCTAATTAGACTGAGTTTGTGTGTTTATGCTGGCGTTAGGGCGAGCGGCATGATCTCCTAAGTGACATAGGGCTTTCATGGATGCCTTCAACTCGAACTGTGAGTAGGGCCGTCAATGGCGATAGGGCGGTTTATCAGGTAACTCAGATGTGGTATGCCTTTAGACTCAGTACATAGTTGCAATCCAGGACAAGATATATCTAAAATACTCGAAGATAGGTCAATCAACATGTAGGAACAGTATAACATAGAATCAGGACATTATCTGTAAAACACTTTTAGGCTTAAATAGACTTAAACCTAGTGGAGAATGAATCACCCTCTCATAAAAAATATTGATGAACGATTGCATAACTGGATCATAAGATAAGAGTTAGGGTAAGAGGATAGTTACTACTAAGTCGTTACCACTTCCCTGGGAGTACGATATTTAATTTAAATAAAATCGTAGATACTTCCCAACAGACTAGCTATACGATAGGTACTCTGCCTTAGGTTTGGACTGATTAAGTGATAACATAGAGACTAAAAGTGACAATTAGTCAATCTAAGTCCTTAATTACTCATAATCAACATAGGGTAAAAACACCTATTTTAGCATATCAGTCAGGAAGCCATCAGATTTTTGGCGTCGTTGCCGAGGAAATATCATAATGAATTTTGGATTATTGGCCACAATTCTAGAGACTTATGATAGGTAGTGGTAGTAATCTATACCTTAGACCTACACATATTTTCTGCTAGTTGTCTAATCAACTTCCGAAATATAGGGTTATCATAACTAATTAATTTTAGATATTATCTGAAATTAAGACATTTAGGATAATCAAATTTTAGAAAATTATTCTAAAACCATATTGAGGAACTTTATCGGCTTTTTAAATAAAGTATAAAAAGAAAAAAAATGTTAAAAATTTAAAAACCCGAAAAATATCTTTCTTACTTTTCTTTTTCTATTTTGTTTTATTCCTGTCTTTGTTATTTGTTATTCCTAACCAGACTTTGCACTCATAGATGAAGAGAACAAGAGCAGTGACAAATCAAGCAAGGAAAATAGAAAACCCTGACACTCCAGGACGACAGAAGACCAAACCAGAAGGACCATCTAGGCCTGAACCAGAAATACCACGGGATAACCCTCCTTCACAACCTATAGAAATAAACTCAAGCCTAGACACCAGTGACTTAGTGAGAAGATTACTGAACACCCGTGAGCCTTGCCCCACGGAAGAAGATCCTTCTGAAGATACCTTTCCACCTAGAGAAGAACCTCAAAGATCTCCAGTTCACACTCCTGCCCAGAGAGTTCCTATAAATCTACCACCCCTTGACCAAACCCAAAACTCACCAACATCTCCTGATTACACTCCAACGCCTAACGAGCACACCCCTTCATCTGGGGGAAGTACTACGGTTCTCATTCAGTGTTGTCCGTGCAGATAGATACTTTGGCTCAAAGGATCTATGAGATGGATCAAGGAATTGCACGCAGATTGTGTCATTCAGACCAATGTATTCTGAATATCACAACCAACATGGACCAACTCAGGGCCACAGTAAGTCTCCAGGAAAACCAAGGTGCACAGATACTCCGGGAGTTAGCTGACTTACGAAGTGAGCAGGGCAGGCAAAGGGATGAGATGAGAGCCATGCGCATAGAGATGCGAACCATCAAGCAGAAATACGAGAGATCAGAAATAAGGGCCATTGAAAAAGGGAAGATTCTTTTCACTATTCTTTTCAGCAAATAAATTGTTTGAACTAAAATTAAATAATTGACCCCTACTTTTTATTTTCAAACTTTTTTTAAAAAGGGTCTCTTATTTTATTCAGCAATTTTTCTTCAGACATTTTATTTCTCAAATTTTTATGAAAAGCAAAGGTGTTGCAAATGCAGTTTATTTTTCACTAATTAAATTGTATAAACTCAATATTTTGTTTTTCTAAAATTCTCGCTGAATAAAAGTTATGATATGATTAGGGTAGTCATGATTTTCAAAAAAAAGAGATTGAGAAATTTTTGCAAAGAATTTTTAACGGCTTTTGAATTTGATGGGTTAAACATGAAGACTTGTTAGATATTATGATTGTTTTTGGTGTACTGAGATTTGCAGGGAATTATGAAAAAAATAAAAATTAAAAAAATCTGGAAGTGGCACACATCCCGAGGCAACCCGGGATGGGCGTCCCGAAGGTCGCCCCTCCTACAAATATGCCATTTCTCTTCATTTTCTCTCAAATCAACCACCAAAAATTCATCTCTCTACCTTCTCTCTACAAATTTTTGGCAACCTCCCAAAGTTTCAAAATTCGAATTTCCCTCCAAAATTCGAATTTCAAATTTCCCTCCAAAATTCGAATTTCTCGCCAAAAATTCAAAATCCTTCCCTAACCAAAATCCATCCTTCCGAATTCAAATTCACCTCCAGAATATGAATTCCAATCTTCTTGCCCGCCTAAATTCTCAAAGTCTCTCGAACGTTCTCAATGGCTCCCAAACGCGCTCGTATCACTTCTTCCATGACCGTCACATCGGTGGCACACCCTTTTATGTTATTTCCCTCCAGTCCAGCATACCAGGAGAGATGTCATGGATATATCGGATGCACCATACTGATTGGCAGAATGCTTGACTGGGCAGCAGTACAGACACTAGAGGTTGAGCAGGAAGTCCGACGCATACTCGACGTACTACCCTATAGTCGAGTCTTCGTCACTGAGCCGACCTACCTAGAGCTGGTATGTGAGTTCTATGCTTCATTTACATTCCATCGGGAGCATATCACATTCCTCTTGGGCAGAATAGATCGATCGATGAACATGGCCGAGTTCGGCATCGCCTTGGGTATCTGGCAGAGGGACGAGCTGGATACGCCCGCCTACACCACAGCAGTTCGAGACTTCACTTCTGCAGACGTCTCCACTGCTTGGGCTCAGATTTGTACGACAGGTGTTCCCTACCAGCATGGCTTTGCTAAAGCCATAGGTATTTATCCTGCCCTTCGCTATTTACATGCCATTATAGCATACACTCTGTCAGGACGTCGGGCGGCCCCCGGGAATGTCACCCAGATGGAGACATTCCTCCTAGCCAACATGCACATGGGTTCCACAGTGGAGTTGGCCTGACTCATCACTGTCATCATGCGGGGTTTCGCTACGGACACTCGGAAACAGTGTCTGGGGCTCGGACCGTTCATTACCAGGATAGCCCATTACTTGGAGTTGGACATCAAGGGCTCAGAACTGACCCAGGTTGCCCCGACCACCATTCCTACAGACCTTACCATTCTACGAAACATGGGGATGGTCGTACGGGATGCAAATGGGCGCTACTCCATCCACACTGAGCAGTCAGGACAGGCATCGACACCAAGAGCAGTTCCAGCACATATACCTCCGACCGAGACATTCATTCCACGCACTTCCTTTGAACGACATATGTCGTAGGATTGGTGGAACTTTCAGCTTGATATAGCCGGGATATGGAAAGAATCGAGAGACGGATGTCGATGATGGATGACAGGATCGCTATGAACACCAGCAGGATCGAGGAGATTTATCAGCATACCTCCCAACTGGTGGAAAACACAGAGGTCTACTTTCCAACAGACTTCCATCCACCTGACGACGATGAGTCGGTTCTTAGATTTTCTTTTCCTTTTCTTTTTCTTTTGCTGTTTTCATTCTATATGTGTGATCATGTCTGGGCTGTATGAAATATGAATCTATGTATAACGTTGATTGATATGACATAACAGCATTGTTTCCTCTATTATATCTTATTTCGTTTATTGCTTTATTTTCCTTCTTACCCATAGTTATTCGAATAAGTGTGGGGTATGAGCTATCTGTTTTGTTTCTATTACTTCTTGTTTTCAAATAAGTGTGGGGTAATTTCGATATGCATGAACACTGAGGACAGTGTTAGACTTAAGTGTGGGGTAGCAGTGCAAGGTGCACTATAGTAGTAGAAAATGAGAAAAGTTTTGCATGATTTTGTATGTTTTCCCCGTATTTTCACACCCTTCCGAAATTTTTCAAAATTTTTCATTCTTTCATACTTCAAAATGCAATATGATTGATAAAAATAATTGCTGATGTCTATGATATGTAGGTAGAATATTATGGTTATTAGGAGACAACGTGATGACTATCTTGAACTTATCGATTAGAAATAGGGAATTCCTGATAATTGAGCACAACATAGTTTGGATTAGAGACCTCAACCAAATACCTTTTCAAAACTTAACTAGATAAGATTAGACTAGCTAAGGATGTATTGGCGATTAAAATGACTAGATGAGACTCTGAGCTGAAAGTGAAAAGAGAAAAAAAAAGAGAGTATGGTAGTTTGCCAGCGGCCTTTGCTACTCGAGCACCACTCCTTAGGGGAACTTAAAGCCTGATGCCCTAAGGTCATGTAGGTCTGGGAGTCATCGGAGTGGGACTCGCTACATGGGTAGTTAAAGTTGACGTGTTAAAGCAGACTCAAAATACCCTGAAAAATCTATAAAAGAAAAAATCAATAAATGCTAAATAATTAAAAATCTGATCACCAATGCTCAGAACTCAGAAAGTTGTCTGTTGTTAGTATGTCTAGCGACGGGTCGAAGTGTTATCTGGTAGTAGTTAAGACGAGAGTATATTGTGTTGACTATCTGGTCTAGACTAGTACAGACACTACACATCAGGAAGACCTTGTGACTGAGAGAAGAGTTCAACCTAGTTGTTAAGTTGTTAAACCTACTTGATCATAATAATCTACTAGAGACATTTGAGACCTTGTCATAGCAACCTAACCAGTCAGACTTGTGTTGTGAATTGTCTGAATAATTTTTGGAATAAAAACATGACTAGAAAATTTAAGTGACTGCACATATGATTTAAAATCACTAACTTCAGGTAGACTTTGCTTGAGGACAAGCAAAAAGCTAAGTGTGGGGTTATATGATATGCATAAATTATATCACATTTTTAGCATGTTTTTATGCATAATTTAGGGTGAAATTGATAGGAAATCGGTCTTAATTGATTGTTATTAACTTAATTTCACAGTTTTTGTGATTTTGGAAGTGTCAGGTGAAAAGTAGAAGAAAATGGCAAATTTCGGGGCAAAAACGCGATTTTCATAAATTCAGAAGTCGGAGTGGGCGTCCCGAATCAGGATGGGCATCCAGACCTGGTCAACAGGCCGGGACGGGCGTCCCAAATGCCTGGTCAAAATTCCACATCTAATTTTTGAGAGAAAATCACTCCAGAAAGCTACTATAAATACCCCAGGCCTTCCTCAGTTGAAATCATTCCTCTCCACTCGATTTGAGTCATTTAGTAACTTCAAGTTTACAGTTTTCCAGTATACAAGTCACTTAGAGACTCAGATTTCAGTATAAGTTTTCTTTTATTTCTAGATAGTGTCTCGTTTTCTTTGTTTCTGAGAATTAGTCTCAGATCCTAGGATACGATAGATAGGTTCGTTTCTGGTATTCATAGAATACCCGGGATTTCGTTAGGAGATCCTAAGAGGGCTCTAGGCGTTCGAAGAGTCAGTCCACAGGGCTGGGCTTAAGCTGGGTATTAAGGTAAAGTCCAGCTACTAGGCTGAGGAAGCGTCCTCCGAAGGTTCTGTCGAGCAGAGTCAGGTCGACCAGTCCAACATATACAAGCAGTTGCTCCATCGGCGAGACTAAGTAAAGGGTGAATTCTTTATGGCATCAGTCCCCCTGTCCCTCTCTTTATATGTCTGTACTGTGTTCGTCGAAATATTAATTATGTTTATTGGATTATGATTTTATGAGTATTTGTTATACATGTTGAAATTCTTTATGATTTTCCGGAAATGGCCACCAGCTTAATATTCATTATGTCTGCATGTCTAATGTAGTTTCTTTTAAACTAAATGTAGGGTTATAGACAATTCCTAACCGCGGTCTAATCATAACCTGTTTAATTTAACAAGCATCAATTTAGGACTTTCCCGTTGGAAGCATTGGTATCTGCCATATTAGATGAAATAACCTAGAGATCACCCTGTTTGTTAGAGTAGTCTAAGTAGGCTGAGTTTGTGTGTTTATGCCGGCGTTAGGGCGAGTGGCATGATCCCCTAAGTGACATAGGGCTTTCATGGATGCCTTCAACTCGAACCGTGAGTAGGGCCGTCAATGGAGATGGGGCGGTTTATCAGGTAACTCAGATGTGGTATGCCTTTAGACTCAGTACATAGTTGCAATATAGGCCAAGATATATCTAAAATACTCGAAGATAGGTCAATCAACATGTAGGAACAGTATAACATAGAATCAGGACATTATCTGTAAAACACTTTTAGGCTTAAATAGACTTAAACCTAGTGGAGAATGAATCACCCTCTCATAAAAAATATTGATGAACGATTGCATAACTGGATCATAAGATAAGAGTTAGGGTAAGAGGATAGTTACTACTAAGTCGTTACCACTTCCCTTGGAGTACGATATTTAATTTAAATAAAATCCTAGATACTTTCCAATAGACTAGCTACACGATAGGTACTCTGCCTTAGGTTCTGACTGATTAAGTGACAACATAGAGACTAAAAGTGACAATTAGTCAATCTAAGTCCTTAATTACTCATAATCAACATAGGGTAAAAACGCCTACTTTAGCATATCAGTCGGGAAGCCATCAGCTGCAAGGCCGCCTTGGGGAGGTTTATTTCCAAATCAGCCGAAAGATGTATACCGTTCTTCAAAGTATTAAAAAATTCAGGGAAGGTCTTTTTATGGAATGAAGAGTGTGCCAAAGCCTGGGGAGTTAAAGGAATATTTGGTAAAGTTACCCTTGCTTACCCCGCCTACTCCAGGCTAAGTTCTCTACCTATACTTGTCCGTTTCGCAGCAAGCGATGGCATCGGTGCTAGTGAGAAACTCGGAGGACAAGCAGATACCGGTTTACTTCGTCAATCGTGTGTTAAGGGATGCCAAAGTAAGATATTCACGGATTGAAAAATTGGCATATGCTTTGGTTATCATCACAAGGAAGCTCTGCGCCTACTTCGAATCTCATACATTGGTTGTTTACGCCAACCATCCGCTAAGGCAAGTTTTTCACAAATTGGATTAATCGGGGAGGATGCTTCGATGGTCTATCGAGTTATGTGGTTATGACCTCAAGTTCGCTTCTCGAACAATGATTAAAGCTCAGGCATTATCAGACTTTCTCATCAAGCTTTCCTTCACGGAAGCATCTCCCCTCGAAGAGTCAACATCTTCTCCCATGAAGAGAAACACCTGGACCATGATAGTTGACGGGGCGGTCAACTCACAAGGCGTCAGAGTAGGCATCACCATGAAGTCCCCTTCGGGTCAATTTGAGGAAAAGCGAAGTATAAGACTTGATTACCCTCTATCTAACAACCAGGCCGAGTACGAAGCCTTGGTCCTCGGACTACAATGGGCTCTGGAAGCTGGTGTAGAGGCCATCGAAGTCTTCAGTGATTCCCAAGTCGTGGTCGGGTAGGTAAACCACGAATACTCGGTGAACTCCGATAATTTGAAGGTATACGCTTGATCTCTCAGTTCCAATATTTCTCGCTAAGAAAGATAGGTCGGAGTCCTAACGAAGCAGTGGACAAGTTGGCGAAGATAGCATCAGGAGAGTCCCACAACGACCTGGGGGTATCTGTCAAATTTCTGACTTCACCAGAGTACGTGTTGCCGCTGCAGCAACCAACTCTCAACCCCTCTACATGGATTGATGAGTTGAAGAACTTTATAACTTCCGACACCCTCCCCGAAGATAAAAACAAAGCAAGGCAAATACGAATGTGAGCAGCTTGGTATACGGTAATCAATGTCATCCTATACCGCCATTCTTTTTCGAGACCCTTGCTTTGCTGCGTACCCCCGGAGCTTACGAAGTCAGTGCTGGAAGAAATGCATGAAGGGATATGTGGCGGACATCCCGGGTCGAGAACCCTCGCGGAGAAAGTCTTAAATCAAGGGTTTTATTGGATGACACTACGCAGAGACGCTGAGGACTTCGTCAAACACTGCAAGGTCTGTCAAAATTTTGGCAGGATTCCTCTACTGCCATCAACTCCCCAGATTCCCGTTTTGGCTGCATGGCCCTTCAACATGCGGGGAATCGATCTTATGGGCAAATTCCCCAAATCCAGAGGAAATGAGTACCTGATAGTGGCTGTGGATTATATTTCCAAGTGGATAGAGGTGAAGTCGCTGGCAGCACTTACGGAGGAAAACGCTCTCAACGTTTTACATAATTTCTTGTATTGCAGGTATGGGGTACCGCGAGCTGATATGCATAAATCATATCACATTTTTAGCATGTTTTTAGGCATGATTTAGGGTGAAATTGAGGGTAAATTGGTCTTAATTGTTCATTAATAACTCAATTTCACTGTTTTTATTATTTTGGAAGTGTCACGTGAAAAGTGGAAGAAAATGGCAAATTTCGGGGCAAAAACGCAATTTTTCAGAAGTTTGGACTTCGGGGAGGGCGTCCCGGTTCAGGACGGGCATCCTGACCTCAACAGACCGGGACGGGCGCCCCAAACCAGAAAATCAAGTCCCACATCGAATTTTTGAGAGAAAAGCACTCCAGAAAGCTGCTATAAATACCCCAGGCCTTCCTCAGTTGAATTCATCCATCTCCACTCGATCTGAGTCATTCAGTGGTTTCCAGTGTACAATTCTCGAGTACACAACTCACTCGGAGACTCAGATTTCAGTAGAAGTTTTCTTTCTTTCCTTTTTGTGTTCGTTTTTCTAGTTTCTGAGAAATAGTCTCAGACCCTAGGGTTTGATAAATATGTTCGTTTCTGGTATTCATAGAATACCCGGGATTTCGTTAGGAGATCCTAAGAGGGCTCTAGGGGTTCGAAGAGTCAGTGCATAGGGCTGGGCTTAAGCTGGGTATTAAGGTAAAGCCCAGTTACTAGGCTGAGGAAGCGTCCTCGGAAGGTTCTAGCGAGCAGAGTCGGGTCAAGCAGTACGACATATATAGCAGTACGCTCCAACGGCGCGACTACGTAAAGGGTGATTTCTTTATGGCATCAGTCCCCCCTGTCCTTCTCTTTATATGTTGTTACTGTGTTTGTCCAAATACTGATTTGAATACGAGATTATGATTATTATGAATATTTGTTATATTTGTTGAAGTTGTTATGTTTTTCCGGAAACAGCCACCTGCTTAAATATCCATTATGTCAGCATGTCTAATGTAGTTTCTTTTAAACTAAAATTAGGGTTATAGATAATTCCTAACCACGGTCTATTAATAACCTGTTTAGTTTAACAGACATCAATTAGTATTGGTGTCTGCCATACTAGATAAAATAACCTGCGGAACACCTTATTTGTTAGAGTAGTCTAGGTAGGCTGAGTAGAGCGTTTATGCCAGCGGTTATTGGCAAGCGGCACGATCTCCGAAGTGACATAGGCTTTCATAGCTGTCTTTAGTAGTAACCGTGAGTAGGGTCGTTTACCTTGGCGATGGGGCGGTATATCAGATTGCTCAAATGTGGTACACCTTTGGACTCAGAACATAGTTGCAATCCAGGCTAAGATATATCTAAAACACTCGAAGATAGGTCAATCAACATATAGGAACAATATTACATAAAATCATAACTTTGTCTATAAACACTTTTAGGCTGGATTAGACTTAAACCTAGTGGAGAATGGATCACCCTCTCATCAAGATTATTAATGACGATTGCATAACTGGATCATAAGATAAGAGTTAGGATAAAAGGCTAGTTACAACTAAGCCGTTACCACTTCCCTGGGAGTACGATAGTTATTTAATAAAATCGTAGATACTTTCCAACAGACTAGCTACACGATAGGTACTCTGCCTTAGGTTCTGGCTGATTAAGTGACACCTTAGAGACTAAATGTGACAATTAGTCAATCACAGTCCTTAATTACTCATAATCAACATGGGGTAAAATAACACCTATTTAACATATCGACCGGAACGCATCAGATTTTTGGCGCCCTTGTCTGGGAAATATCATAATGAATTTAGGATTATTGGCCACAATTCTAGAAACTTATGATAGGTAGCGGTAGTAACCTAGACTTTTGATTTACACTTATCTTATATTAGTTAGACAATCACTTTCCAAAATATAGGATTATCACAACTAATTAATTTTAGATAATATATGAAATTAAGACACTTAGGATAATCAAATTTTAGAAAATTATTCTAAAACCATATTGAGGAAATTTACCTGCTTTCTAAATAAAATTCAAAATCCCTAAAAATATTTTTCTTGCTTTTCTATTTTACTTTTCCTCCTATTCTTGTTATTTGTTATTTCTAAGCAGACTTTGCACTCAGAGCTGAAGGGAACAAGAGCCCATGATATTCTGGACGAATTAGAAAATAACATCAATCCTTTCCCAGAGATCCAAACAACTCCTGCTTCTCCCGAATATACTCCTGCTTCTCCCGAATATACTCCTGCATCTCCCGAATATACTCCTGAATCCCCCGAATACACTCCGGAATCTCCTGAGTATACTCCTACATCCCCCGCACCTAACAACTAACCACCTTCATCAGAGGATAGCACTAACAGTTCTCAATCAGCCTTGGCTGCCCGGGTAGTTGATATATCTCACAGGATAAGCGCCATGACTCAGACAATACCGGGCGGACTAAGACGGTCATATCAGGCTGTTCTAACCTTAAGTTCTGAAGTAACCCAACTCAGAACCACAATAGAACGCCAAAATGTGCAAATACTCCGAGAGGTGATGGAAATCTTAAAGGAACAAAGGAACCAGCAGGAGGAGATGCGAAACATTCAGGCAGAGTTATAGGAGATCAGAGATAAGGGTCGTTGAAAAAGGGAAGATTCTTTTACTTTTATCTCAGCAAATAAATTGTTTGAACTAAACCTGAATAATTGAGCCCTATTTTTCTATTTTTCAAACGTTTTAAAGGGTCCTTTATATTCAACAATTTTCTTCAGACGTTTTATTTTCAAATTTCTATGAAAAACAAAAGTTTTGCAAATGCAGTTTAGTTTTCACTAATTAAATTGTACAAACTCAGTTTTTGTTTTTCTGAAATTCTTGCTGAATTTAAGTTGGGATAAAATTAGGGTAGTCATGATTTTCGAAAAAGATTGCGGAATTTTTGCATAGAGTTTTTAACAGCTTCTGAATTTGATTGGATAAACATGAAGACTTGTTAAAAATTATGATTATTTTTGGTATCCTGAGATTTGCAGGGAATTACCCTGAGGTTTGCAGGGAATTAAGAAAAAAAATTTTTATTTTTTCAGAATTGGCACGCGCCCCGAAGCAACCCGGGACGAGCGTCCCGGAGGCCGCCCCTCCTACAAATAATCCATTTTTTTTCATTTCCCCTCAAATCAACTTCCTCTCTCAAATAATTCTCTCTATCTTCTCTCTACAAATTTTTGGCAAACTTCCTAGAAATTAAAAAGTTCAAATTTCCCTCCAAATTTTGAATTTTAAATTTCCTTCCAAATTCGAATTTCCCGCCAAAAATTCAAAATCATTCCCTAACCAAAATCCATCCTCCCAAATTCAAATTCACCTCCAGAATTCGAATTCGAATCTTCCTTCCTGCCTAAACTCTCAAAATCTCTCAAACGCTCTCAAACCAAATGGCTCCCAAACGCGCTCGTATCACATCCACCATGACCATCAATTCAGTGGCACATCCTTTTATGCTGTTTCACTCTGGCCTAGCATACCAGGAGAGTTGTCACGGATACATCTGACGCACCATACTTACGGGCAGAACACTTGACTGGGCCGCAGTACAGACGCTAGAGGTGGAGCAGGAAGTCAAACGCATGCTCGACGTACTACCCTACAGTCGAGTATTCATCGTCACTGAACCGACATACCTAGAGCTGGTATGTGAGTTCTATGCGTCATTTACGTACCATCAGGAGCAGATTACATTCCGCTTGGGCAGAATAGATCGATCGAGCATGGCCGAGTTCGGCATGGCCCTGGGTATCTAGCAGAGAGATGAGCTGGATACGCCCGCGCTACACCACGGAGTTCGAGACTTCACGTCTGCAGACATCTCCACTGCTTGGGCTCAGATCTGTATGACGGGTGTCCCATACCAGCATGGCTTTGCGAAAGCCACAGGTATCTATCATGCTCTTCGATACTTGCATACTATCATTGCACACACTTTGTCAGGACGACGGACGGCCCCCGGGAATGTCACCCAAATGGAGACATTCCTCTTGGCCAACATGCACATGGGATCCACAGTAGAGATAGCTCGACTTATCACGGTCATCATGCCGGGATTCGCTACGGACACTCAGAAACAGTGTCTGGGACTCGGTCCATTCATCACCAAGATAGCTCACTACCTGGAGTTGGACATCGAGGGCTCGGAGGTGACCCAGATCGCCCCGACCACCATTCCTACGGACCTCACTATCCTACAGAACATGGGAATGGTCGTACGGGATGCAAATGGGCGCTACTCCATCCAAACGGAGCAGCCAGCACAGGCTTCGGCACCAGGAGCAGTTCCAGCACACATACCTCCGCCCGAGATGTTTGTTCCACGCACTGCCTTCAAACAACACATGGCGCACGGATTGACAGAACTCTTAGCCCGATACAGCCGAGATATGGATAGGATCGAGAGACGGCTGACGCTGATAGAGGACAGAGTCACCATGAACACCAGCAGGATCTATTAGATTCATTAGCATACCTCCCACCTGGTGGAAAACTCCGAGGTCCACTTTCAGGCAGACTTTCCGGTAGACTTTTCGGCAGCCTTCGGTCCACCTAATGACGGCGAGCCGGGTTCTTAGTTTTTCTTTCCTTTTCCTTTTCTTTTTCTTTTGTTGTTTTCATTTTATTTGTGATCATGTCTGGGCTGTATGAATTATGAATCTCTGTGTAACATTGATTGATATGACATAACAGCATTGTTTTCTCTATGTTTTCTTGTTATTTCTATTATTTCCTTAATGTTCCTTTTTACCCGTAGTTAGTTGAATAAGTGTGGGGGTAAGAACTCTTTGTGTTTTTTTGTTTCTTGTTTTCGAATAAGTGTGGGGTAGCTTAGAAATGCATGAACACTGAGGACAGTGTCAGATTTAAGTATGGGGTAGCAGTGCACAGTGCACTGTAGTGAGAAACATTTTGCATGATTTTGCTTGTTTTCCCAATATTTTCGCACCTTTCCAAAAATTTTCAAAATGTTTCATTCTTTCAGACTTCTAAATGCAGTGTGATTGGTTAAACATTGCTTATGTCTATGATATGTAGGTAGAATGTTATGGTTAGTAGGAGGCAACGTGATAGCTATCTTGAACTAATTGATTAGGAATAGGGAATTCCTGATAACTGAGCACAACTTTGTCTGGATTAGAGACCTCAGCCAATTACCTTTTCAAGACTTAACTAGATAAAATTAGACCAGTTGTGGATGTTTTGACAATTAGAATGACTAGATGAGACTCTGAGCTAAAAGTGAAAAGAAATAAAAGAAAGTTAATTAAATAAGGGTAGTCTGCCAGCGGCCTTCGCTACTCGAGCACCACTCCTTCGGGGAACTTAAAGCCTGATGCCCTAAGGTCGTGTAGGTCTGGGAGTCATCGGAGTGGGACTCGCTACATGGGTAGTTGAAGTTGACGTGTTCTAAGCAGACTCAAAATACCCTACATCTATAAAGAAAATCAATAAATGGTAAATCATTAAAAATCTGATCACCAAGGCTTAGAACTCAGAAAGTTGTCTATTGTTATTATGTCTTGCAACAGGGTCGAAATATTATCTGGTAGAAGTTAAGATGAGAGTATATTGTGTTGACTATCTGGTCTAAACTAGTACACACACTACACATCAGGAAGACGTTGTGACTAAGAAAGGAGTTCAACCTAGTTGTTAAGTTGTTTTCTGCTTAACTATAACAATCTGCTAGAGACATTTGAGACCTTGTCATAACAACTTGACCAGTCATACTTGTGTTAAGAATTGTCTGAATAAATGTTTGGAATAAAAACATGACTAGGAATTTAAGTGACTGCACTATGATTTAGAATCACTAACTTCAAGTAGACTTTGCTTGAGGACAAGCAAAAAGCTAAGTGTGGGGTTATATGATATGCATAAATCATATCACATTTTTAGCATGTTTTTAGGCATAATTTAGGTTGAAATTGAGGGTAAATTGGTCTTAATTGTTCATTATTAACTCAATTTCACAGTTTTTATGATTTTGGAAGTGTCAGGTGAAAAGTGGAAGAAAATGGCAAATTTTGGGGCAAAAACGCAATTTTTCAGAAGTTTGGACTTCGGGGAGGGCGTCCCGGTTCAGGACGGGCGTCCTGACCTGGTCAACAGGTCGGGACGGATGTCCAGTACTCGGGACGACCGTCCTGACCTGGTCAACAGACCGGGACGGGCGTCCCGAACCAGAAAATCAAGTCCCACATCGAATTTTTGAGAGAAAATCACTCTAGAAAGCTACTATAAATACCCCAAGCCTTCCTCAGTTGAATTCATCCCTCTCCACTCAATCTGAGTCATTCAGTGGTTTCCAGTGTACAATTCTCGAGTACACAACTCACTCGGAGACTCAGATTTCAGTAGATGTTTTCTTTCTTTCCTTTTTCTGTTCGTTTTTCTAGTTTCTGAGAAATAGTCTCAGACCCTAGGGTTTGATAGATAGGTTCGTTTCTGGTATTCATAGAATACCCGGGATTTCGTTAGGAGATCCTAAGAAGGCTCTAGGCGTTCGAAGAGTCAGTGCATAGGGCTGGGCTTAAGCTGGGTATTAAGGTAAAGCCTAGTTACTAGGCTGAGGAAGCGTCCTCTGAAGGTTCTGGCGAGCAGAGTCGGGTCAAGCAGTACGACATATATAGCAGTACGCTCCAACGGCGCGACTACGTAAAGGGTGATTTCTTTATGGCATCAGTCCCCCATGTCCCTCTCTTTATAAGTTGTTACTGTGTTTGTCCAAATACTTATTTGAATACGAGATTATGATTATTATGAATATTTGTTATATTTGTTGAAGTTGTTATGTTTTTCCGGAAATAGCCACCTGCTTAAATATCCATTATGTCTGCATGTCTAATGTAGTTTCTTTTAAACTAAAATTAGGGTTATAGACAATTCCTAACCACGGTCTATTCATAACCTGTTTAGTTTAACAGACATCAATTAGTATTGGTGTCTGCCATAGTAGATAAAATAACCTGCGGAATACCTTGTTTGTTAGAGTAGTCTAGGTAGGCTGAGTAGAGCGTTTATCCCTGCGGTTATTGGCAAGCGGCATGATCTCCGAAGTGACATAGGCTTTCATAGCTGTCTTTAGTAGTAACCGTGAGTAGGGCCGTTTACCTTGGCGATGGGGCGGTATATCAGATTGCTCATATGTGGTACACCTTTGGACTCAGAACATAGTTGCAATCCAGGCTAAGATATATCTAAAACACTCGAAGATAGGTCAATCAACATATAGGAACAATATTACATAAAATCAGAACTTTGTCTATAAACACTTTTAGGCTGGATTAGACTTAAACCTAGTGGAGAATGGATCACCCTCTCATCAAGATTATTGATGACGATTGCATAACTGGATCATAAGATAAGAGTTAGGATAAAAGGCTAGTTACAACTAAGCCGTTACCACTTCCTTGGGAGTACGATAATTATTTAATAAAATCGTAGATACTTTCCAACAGACTAGCTACACGATAGGTACTCTGCCTTAGGTTCTGGCTGATTAAGTGACACCTTAGAGACTAAATGTACAATTAGTCAATCACAGTCCTTAATTACTCATAATAAACATCGGGTAAAATAACACCTATTTAGCATATCGACCGGAACGCATCAGATTTTTGGCGCCCTTGTCTGGGAAATATCATAATGAATTTAGGATTATTGGCCACAATTCTAGAAACTTATGATAGGTAGCGGTAGTAACCTAGACTTTTGATTTACACTTATCTTATATTAGTTAGACAATCACTTTCCAAAATATAGGATTATCACAATTAATTAATTTTAGATAATATCTGAAATTAAGACACTTACGATAATCAAATTTTAGAAAATTATTCTAAAACCATATTGAGGAAATTTACCTGCTTTCTAAATAAAATTCAAAATCCCTAAAAATATTTTTCTTGCTTTTCTATTTTACTTTTCCTCCTATTCTTGTTATTTGTTATTTCTAACCAGACTTTGCACTCAGAGCTGAAGGGAACAAGAGCCCATGATATTTTGGACGAATTAGAAAATAACATCAATCCTTTCCCAGAGATCCAAACAACACATGCTTCTCCCGAATATACTCCTGCTTCTCCCGAATATACTCCTGCATCTCCCGAATATACTCCTGAATCCCCCGAATACACTCCGAAATCTCCTGAGTATACTCCTGCATCCCCCGCACCTAACAACTAACCACCTTCATCAGAGGATAGCACTAACAGTTCTCAATCAGCCTTGGCTGCCCGGGTAGTTGATATATCTCACAGGATAAGCGCCATGACTCAGACAATACCGGGCGGACTAAGACGGTCATATCAGGCTGTTCTAACCTTAAGTTCTGAAGTAACCCAACTCAGAACCACAATAGAATGCCAAAATGTGCAAATACTACGAGAGGTGATGGAAATCTTAAAGGAACAAAGGAACCAGCAGGAGGAGATGCGAAACATACGAGCAGAACTACAAGAGATGCGAAACATTCAGGCAGAGTTATAGGAGATCAGAGATAAGGGTCGTTGAAAAAGGGAAGATTCTTTTACTTTTATCTTAGCAAATAAATTGTTTGAACTAAACCTGAATAATTGAGCCCTATTTTTCTATTTTTCAAACGTTTTAAAGGGTCCTTTATATTCAACAATTTTCTTCAAACATTTTATTTTCAAATTTCTATGAAAAACAAAAGTTTTGCAAATGCAGTTTAGTTTTCACTAATTAAATTGTACAAACTCAGTTTTTGTTTTTCTGAAATTCTTGCTGAATTTAAGTTGGGATAAAATTAGGGTAGTCATGATTTTCGAAAAAGATTGAGGAATTTTTGCATAGAGTTTTTAACAGCTTCTGAATTTGATTGGATAAACATGAAGACTTGTTAAAAATTATGATTATTTTTGGTATCCTGAGATTTGCAGGGAATTACCCTGAGGTTTGCAGGGAATTAAAAAAAAAAAATTTATTTTTTCAGAATTGGCACGCGCCCCGAAGCAACCCGGGACGAGCGTCCCGAAGGCCGCCCCTCCTACAAATAATCCATTTTTTTTTCATTTCCCCTCAAATCAACTTCCTCTCTCAAATAATTCTCTCTATCTTCTCTCTACAAATTTTTGGCAAACTTCCTAAAAATTAAAAAGTTCAAATTTCCCTCCAAAATTTGAATTTTAAATTTCCTTCCAAATTCGAATTTCCCTCCAAAATTCGAATTTCCCGCCAAAAATTCAAAATCATTCCCTAACCAAAATCCATCCTCCCGAATTCAAATTCACCTCCAGAATTCGAATTCGAATCTTCCTTCCTGCCTAAACTCTCAAAATCTCTCAAACGCTCTCAAACCAAATGGCTCCCAAACGCGCCCGTATCACATCCACCATGACCATCACTTCAGTGGCACATCCTTTTATGCTGTTTCACTCTGGCCCAGCATACCAGGAGAGTTGTCACGGATACATCGGACGCACCATACTTACGGACAGAACACTTGACTGGGCCGCAGTACAGACGCTAGAGGTGGAGCAGGAAGTCAAACACATGCTCGACGTACTACCCTATAGTCGAGTATTCATCGTCACTGAACCGACATACCTAGAGCTGGTATGTGAGTTCTATGCGTCATTTACGTACCATCAGGAGCAGATTACATTCCGCTTGGGCAGAATAGATCGATCGAGCATGGCCAAGTTTGGCATTGCCCTGGGTATCTGGCAGAGAGACGAGCTGGATACGCCCGCCTACACCACGGAGTTCGAGACTTCACGTCTGCAGACATCTCCACTGCTTGGGCTCAGATCTGTATGACGGGTGTCCCATACCAGCATGGCTTTGCGAAAGCCACAGGTATCTATCATGCTCTTCGATACTTGCATACTATCATTGCACACACTTTGTCAGGACGAGGGACGACGGACGGCCCCCGGGAATGTCACCCAAATGGACACATTCCTCTTGGCCAACATGCACATGGGATCCACAGTAGAGATGGCTCGACTTATCACGGTCATCATGCGGGGATTCGCTACGGACACTCAGAAACAGTGTCTGGGACTCGGTCCATTCATCACCAAGATAGCTCACTACCTGGAGTTGGACATCGAGGGCTCGGAGCTGACCCAGATCGCCCCGACCACCATTCCTACGGACCTCACTATCCTACGGAACATGGGAATGGTCGTACGGGATGCAAATGAGCAGCCAGCACAGGCTTCAGCACCAGGAGCAGTTCCAGCACACATACCTCCGTCCGAGATGTTTGTTCCACGCACTGCCTTCAAACAACACATGGCGCACGGATTGACAGAACTCTTAGCCCGATACAGCCGAGATATGGATAGGATCGAGAGACGGCTGACGTTGATAGAGGACAGAGTCACCATGAACACCAGCAGGATCTATAAGATTCATCAGCATACCTCCCACCTGGTGGAAAACTCCGAGGTCCACTTTCCGGCAGACTTCCGGTAGACTTTTCGACAGCCTTCGGTCCACCTAATGACGGCGAGCCGAGTTCTTAGTTTTTCTTTCCTTTTCTTTTTCTTTTGTTGTTTTCATTCTTTTTGTGATCATGTCTGGGCTGTATGAATTATGAATCTCTGTGTAACATTGATTGATATGACATAACAACATTGTTTTCTCTATGTTTTCTTGTTATTTCTATTATTTCCTTAATGTTCCTTTTTACCCGTAGTTAGTTGAATAAGTGTGGGGTAAGAACTCTTTGTGTTGTTTTGTTTCTTGTTTTCGAATAAGTGTGGGGTAGCTTAGAAATGCATGAACACTGAGGACAGTGTCAGATTTAAGTGAGGGGTAGCAGTGCACAGTGCACTGTAGTGAAAAACATTTTGCATGATTTTGCTTATTTTCCCAATATTTTCGCACCTTTCCAAAAATTTTCAAAATGTTTCATTCTTTCAGACTTCTAAATGCAGTGTGATTGGTTAAACATTGCTTATGTCTATGATATGTAGGTAGAATGTTATGGTTAGTAGGAGGCAATGTGATAGCTATCTTGAACTAATTGATTAGGAATAGGGAATTCCTGATAACTGAGCACAACTTTGTCTGGATTAGAGACCTCAGCCAATTACCTTTTCAAGGCTTAATTAGATAAAATTAGACCAGTTGTGGATGTTTTGACAATTAGAATGACTAGATGAGACTCTGAGCTAAAAGTGAAAAGAAATAAAAGAAAGTTAATTAAATAAGGGTAGTCTGCCAGCGGCCTTCGCTACTCGAGCACCACTCCTTCGGGGAACTTAAAGCCTGATGCCCTAAGGTCGTGTAGGTCTGGGAGTCATCGGAGTGGGACTCGCTACATGGGTAGTTGAAGTTGACGTGTTCTAAGCAGACTCAAAATACCCTACATCTATAAAGAAAATCAATAAATGGTAAATCATTAAAAATCTGATCACCAAGGCTTAGAACTCAGAAAGTTGTCTATTGTTATTATGTCTAGCAACAGGGTCGAAATATTATCTGGTTGAAGTTAAGATGAGAGTATATTGTGTTGACTATCTGGTCTAAACTAGTACACACACTACACATCAGGAAGACGTTGTGACTAAGAAAGGAGTTCAACCTAGTTGTTAAGTTGTTTTCTGCTTAACTATAACAATCTTCTAGAGACATTTGAGACCTTGTCATAACAACTTGACCAGTCATACTTGTGTTAAGAATTGTCTGAATAAATGTTTGGAATAAAAACATGACTAGGAATTTAAGTGACTGCACTATGATTTAGAATCACTAACTTCAAGTAGACTTTGCTTGAGGACAAGCAAAAAGCTAAGTGTGGGGTTATATGATATGCATAAATCATATCACATTTTTAGCATGTTTTTAGGCATAATTTAGGGTGAAATTGAGGGTAAATTGGTCTTAATTGTTCATTATTAACTCAATTTCACAGTTTTTATGATTTTGGAAGTGTCAGGTGAAAAGTTGAAGAAAGTGGCAAATTTTGGGGCAAAAACGCAATTTTTCAGAAGTTTGGACTTCGGGGAGGGCGTCCCGGTTCAGGACGGGCGTCCTGACCTGGTCAACAGGTCGGGACGGACGTCCAGTACTCGGCACGGCCGTCCTGACCTGGTCAACAGACCGGGACGGGCGTCCTGAACCAGAAAATCAAGTCCCACATCGAATTTTTGAGAGAAAATCACTCTAGAAAGCTACTATAAATACCCCAAGCCTTCCTCAGTTGAATTCATCCCTCTCCACTCAATCTGAGTCATTCAGTGGTTTCCAGTGTACAATTCTCGAGTACACAACTCACTCGGAGACTCAGATTTCAGTAGAAGTTTTCTTTCTTTCCTTTTTCTGTTCGTTTTTCTAGTTTCTGAGAAATAGTCTCAGACCCTAGGGTTTGATAGATAGGTTCGTTTCTGGTATTCATAGAATACCCGGGATTTCGTTAGGAGATCCTAAGAAGGCTCTAGGCGTTCGAAGAGTCAGTGCATAGGGCTGGGCTTAAGCTGGGTATTAAGGTATTAAAGGGTGATTTCTTTATGGCATCAGTCCCCCATGTCCCTCTCTTTATATGTTGTTACTGTGTTTGTCCAAATACTTATTTGAATACGAGATTATGATTATTATGAATATTTGTTATATTTGTTGAAGTTGTTATGTTTTTCCGGAAATAGCCACCTGCTTAAATATCCATTATGTGTGCATGTCTAATGTAGTTTCTTTTAAACTAAAATTAGGGTTATAGACAATTCCTAACCACGGTCTATTCATAGCCTGTTTAGTTTAACAGACATCAATTAGTATTGGTGTCTGCCATAGTAGATAAAATAAATTGCGGAACACCTTGTTTGTTAGAGTAGTCTAGGTAGGCTGAGTAGAGCGTTTATGCCTGCGGTTATTGGCAAGCGGCATGATCTCCGAAGTGACATAGGCTTTCATAGCTGTCTTTAGTAGTAACCGTGAGTAGGGCCGTTTACCTTGGTGATGGGGCGGTATATCAGATTGCTCAGATGTGGTACACCTTTGGACTCAGAACATAGTTGCAATCCAGGCTAAGACATATCTAAAACACTCGAAGATAGGTCAATCAACATATAGGAACAATATTACATAAAATCAGAACTTTGTCTATAAACACTTTTAGGCTGGATTAGACTTAAACCTAGTGGAGAATGGATCACCCTCTCATCAAGATTATTGATGACGATTGCATAACTGGATCATAAGATAAAAGTTAGGATAAAAGGCTAGTTACAACTAAGCCGTTACCACTTCCTTGGGAGTACGATAATTATTTAATAAAATCGTAGATACTTTCCAACAGACTAGCTACACGATAGGTACTCTGCCTTAGGTTCTGGCTGATTAAGTGACACCTTGGAGACTAAATGTACAATTAGTCAATCATAGTCCTTAATTACTCATAATAAACATAGGGTAAAATAACACCTATTTAGCATATCGATCGGAACGCATCAGATTTTTGGCGCCCTTATCTGGGAAATTTCATAATGAATTTAGGATTATTGGCCACAATTCTAGAAACTTATGATAGGTAGCGGTAGTAACCTAGACTTTTGATTTACACTTATCTTATATTAGTTAGACAATCACTTTCCAAAATATAGGATTATCACAATTAATTAATTTTAGATAATATCTGAAATTAAGACACTTACGATAATCAAATTTTAGAAAATTATTCTAAAACCATATTGAGGAAATTTACCTGCTTTCTAAATAAAATTCAAAATCCCTAAAAATATTTTTCTTGCTTTTCTATTTTACTTTTCCTCCTATTCTTGTTATTTGTTATTTCTAACCAGACTTTGCACTCAGAGCTGAAGGGAACAAGAGCCCATGATATTTTGGACGAATTAGAAAATAACATCAATCCTTTCCCAGAGATCCAAACAACACATGCTTCTCTCCGAATATACTCCTGCTTCTCCTCGAATATACTCCTGCATCTCCCGAATATACTCCTGAATCCCCCGAATACACTCCGAAATCTCCTGAGTATACTCCTGCATCCCCCGCACCTAACAACTAACCACCTTCATCAGAGGATAGCACTAACAGTTCTCAATCAGCCTTGGCTGCCCGGGTAGTTGATATATCTCACAGGATAAGCGCCATGACTCAGACAATACCGGGCGGACTAAGACGGTCATATCAGGCTGTTCTAACCTTAAGTTCTGAAGTAACCCAACTCAGAACCACAATAGAACGCCAAAATGTGCAAATACTCCGAGAGGTGATGGAAATCTTAAAGGAACAAAGGAACCAGCAGGAGGAGATGCGAAACATACGAGCAGAACTACAAGAGATGCGAAACATTCAGGCAGAGTTATAGGAGATCAGAGATAAGGGTCGTTGAAAAAGGGAAGATTCTTTTACTTTTATCTCAGCAAATAAATTGTTTGAACTAAACCTGAATAATTGAGCCCTATTTTTCTATTTTTCAAACGTTTTAAAGGGTCCTTTATATTCAACAATTTTCTTCAGACATTTTATTTTCAAATTTCTATGAAAAACAAAAGTTTTGCAAATGCAGTTTAGTTTTCACTAATTAAATTGTACAAACTCAGTTTTTGTTTTTCTGAAATTCTTGCTGAATTTAAGTTGGGATAAAATTAGGGTAGTCATGATTTTCGAAAAAGATTGAGGAATTTTTGCATAGAGTTTTTAACAGCTTCTGAATTTGATTGGATAAACATGAAGACTTGTTAAAAATTATGATTATTTTTGGTATCCTGAGATTTGCAGGGAATTACCCTGAGGTTTGCAGGGAATTACGAAAAAAAAATTTATTTTTTCAGAATTGGCAGGCGCCCCGAAGCAACCCGGGACGAGCGTCCCGAAGGCCGCCCCTCCTACAAATAATCCATTTTTTTCATTTCCCCTCAAATCAACTTCCTCTCTCAAATAATTCTCTCTATCTTCTCTCTACAAATTTTTGGCAAACTTCCTAAAAATTAAAAAGTTCAAATTTCCCTCCAAAATTTGAATTTTAAATTTCCTTCCAAATTCGAATTTCTCTCCAAAATTCGAATTTCCCGCCAAAAATTCAAAATCATTCCCTAACCAAAATCCATCCTCCCGAATTCAAATTCACTTCCAGAATTCGAATTCGAATCTTCCTTCCTGCCTAAACTCTCAAAATCTCTCAAACGCTCTCAAACCAAATGGCTCCCAAACGCGCCCGTATCACATCCACCATGACCATCACTTCAGTAGCACATCCTTTTATGCTGTTTCAATCCGGCCCAGCATACCAGGAGAGTTGTCACGGATACATCGGACGCACCATACTTACGGGCAGAACACTTGACTGGGCCGCAGTACAGACGCTAGAGGTGGAGCAGGAAGTCAAACGCATGCTCGACGTTCTACCCTACAGTTGAGTATTCATCGTCACTGAACCGATATACCTAGAGCTGGTATGTGAGTTCTATGCGTCATTTACGTACCATCAGGAGCAGATTACATTCCGCTTGGGCAGAATAGATCGATCGAGCATGGCCGAGTTCGGCATTGCCCTGGGTATCTGGCAGAGAGACGAGCTGGATACGCCCGCCTACACTACGGAGTTCGAGACTTCACGTCTGCAGACGTCTCCACTGCTTGAGCTCAGATCTGTATGACGGGTGTCCCATACCAGCATGGCTTTGCGAAAGCCACAAGTATCTATGATGCGCTTCGATACTTGCATACTATCATTGCACACACTTTGTCAGGACGACAGACGGCCCCCGGGAATGTCACCCAAATGGAGACATTCCTCTTGGCCAACATGCACATGGGATCCACAGTAGAGATGGCTCGACTTATCACGGTCATCATGCGGGGATTCGCTACGGACACTTAGAAACAGTGTCTGGGACTCGGTCCATTCATCACCAAGATAGCTCACTACCTGGAGTAGGACATCGAGGGCTCGGAGCTGACCCAGATCGCCCCGACCACCATTCCTACGGACCTCACTATCCTACGGAACATGGGAATGGTCGTACGGGATGCAAATGGGCGCTACTCCATCCAAACGGAGAAGCCAGCACAGGCTTCGGCACCAGGAGCAGTTCCAGCACACATACCTCCGTCCGAGATGTTTGTTCCACGCACTGCCTTCAAACGACACATGGCGCACGGATTGACAGAACTCTTAGCCCGATACAGCCGAGATATGGATAGGATCGAGAGACGGCTGACGCTGATAGAGGACAGAGTCACCATGAACACCAGCAGGATCTATTAGATTCATCAGCATACCTCCCACCTGGTGGAAAACTCCGAGGTCCACTTTCCGGCAGACTTTCCGGTAGACTTTTCGGCAGCCTTCGGTCCACCTAATGACGGCGAGCCGGGTTCTTAGTTTTTCTTTCCTTTTCTTTTTCTTTTGTTGTTTTCATTCTATTCGTGATCATGTCTGGGCTGTATGAATTATGAATCTCTGTGTAACATTGATTGATATGACATAACAGCATTGTTTTCTCTATGTTTTCTTGTTATTTCTATTATTTCCTTAATGTTCCTTTTTACCCGTAGTTAGTTGAATAAGTGTGGGGGTAAGAACTCTTTGTGTTTTTTTGTTTCTTGTTTTCGAATAAGTGTGGGGTAGCTTAGAAATGCATGAACACTGAGGACAGTGTCAGATTTAAGTATGGGGTAGCAGTGCACAGTGCACTGTAGTGAGAAACATTTTGCATGATTTTGCTTGTTTTCCCAATATTTTCGCACCTTTCCAAAAATTTTCAAAATGTTTCATTCTTTCAGACTTCTAAATGCAGTGTGATTGGTTAAACATTGCTTATGTCTATGATATGTAGGTAGAATGTTATGGTTAGTAGGAGGCAACGTGATAGCTATCTTGAACTAATTGATTAGGAATAGGGAATTCCTGATAACTGAGCACAACTTTGTCTGGATTAGAGACCTCAGCCAATTACCTTTTCAAGACTTAACTAGATAAAATTAGACCAGTTGTGGATGTTTTGACAATTAGAATGACTAGATGAGACTCTGAGCTAAAAGTGAAAAGAAATAAAAGAAAGTTAATTAAATAAGGGTAGTCTGCCAGCGGCCTTCGCTACTCGAGCACCACTCCTTCGGGGAACTTAAAGCCTGATGCCCTAAGGTCGTGTAGGTCTGGGAGTCATCGGAGTGGGACTCGCTACATGGGTAGTTGAAGTTGACGTGTTCTAAGCAGACTCAAAATACCCTACATCTATAAAGAAAATCAATAAATGGTAAATCATTAAAAATCTGATCACCAAGGCTCAGAACTCAGAAAGTTGTCTATTATTATTATGTCTAGCAACAGGGTCGAAATATTATCTGGTAGAAGTTAAGATGAGAGTATATTATGTTGACTATCTGGTCTAAACTAGTACACACACTACACATCAGGAAGACGTTGTGACTAAGAAAGGAGTTCAACCTAGTTGTTAAGTTGTTTTCTGCTTAACTATAACAATCTGCTAGAGACATTTGAGACCTTGTCATAACAACTTGACCAGTCATACTTGTGTTAAGAATTGTCTGAATAAATGTTTGGAATAAAAACATGACTAGGAATTTAAGTGACTGCACTATGATTTAGAATCACTAACTTCAAGTAGACTTTGCTTGAGGACAAGCAAAAAGCTAAGTGTGAGGTTATATGATATGCATTAATCATATCACATTTTTAGCATGTTTTTAGGCATAATTTAGGGTGAAATTGAGGGTAAATTGGTCTTAATTGTTCATTATTAACTCAATTTCACAGTTTTTATGATTTTGGAAGTGTCAGGTGAAAAGTAGAAGAAAATAGCAAATTTTGGGGCACAAACGCAAATTTTCAGGACGGGCGTCCTGACCTGGTCAATAGGTCGGGACGGACGTCCAGTACTCGGGACGGCCGTCCTGACCTGGTCAACAGACCGGGACGGGCGTCCCGAACCAGAAAATCAAGTCCCACATCGAATTTTTGAGAGAAAATCACTCTAGAAAGCTACTATAAATACCCCAAGCCTTCCTCAGTTGAATTCATCCCTCTCCACTCAATCTGAGTCATTCAGTGGTTTCCAGTGTACAATTCTCGAGTACACAACTCACTCGGAGACTCAGATTTCAGTAGAAGTTTTCTTTCTTTCCTTTTTCTGTTCGTTTTTCTAGTTTCTGAGAAATAGTCTCAGACCCTAGGGTTTGATAGATAGGTTCGTTTCTGGTATTCATAGAATACCCGGGATTTCGTTAGGAGATCCTAAGAAGGCTCTAGGCGTTCGAAGAGTCAGTGCATAGGGCTGGGCTTAAGCTGGGTATTAAGGTAAAGCCTAGTTACTAGGCTGAGGAAGCGTCCTCTGAAGGTTCTGGCGAGCAGAGTCGGGTCAAGCAGTACGACATATATAGCAGTACGCTCCAACGGCGCGACTACGTAAAGGGTGATTTCTTTATGGCATCAGTCCCCCATGTCCCTCTCTTTATATGTTGTTACTGTGTTTGTCCAAATACTTATTTGAATACGAGATTATGATTATTATGAATATTTGTTATATTTGTTGAAGTTGTTATGTTTTTCTGGAAATAGCCACCTGCTTAAATATCCATTATGTCTGCATGTCTAATGTAGTTTCTTTTAAACTAAAATTAGGGTTATAGACAATTCCTAACCACGGCCTATTCATAACCTGTTTAGTTTAACAGACATCAATTAGTATTGGTGTCTGCCATAGTAGATAAAATAACCTGCGGAACACCTTGTTTGTTAGAGTAGTCTAGGTAGGCTGAGTAGAGCGTTTATGCCTGCGGTTATTGGCAAGCGGCATGATCTCCGAAGTGACATAGGCTTTCATAGCTGTCTTTAGTAGTAACCGTGAGTAGGGCCGTTTACCTTGGCGATGGGGCGGTATATCAGATTGCTCAGATGTGGTACACCTTTGGACTCAGAACATAGTTGCAATCCAGGCTAAGATATATCTAAAACACTCGAAGATAGGTCAATCAACATATAGGAACAATATTACATAAAATCAGAACTTTGTCTATAAACACTTTTAGGCTGGATTAGACTTAAACCTAGTGGAGAATGGATCACCCTCTCATCAAGATTATTGATGACGATTGCATAACTGGATCATAAGATAAGAGTTAGGATAAAAGACTAGTTACAACTAAGCCGTTACCACTTCCCTGGGACTACGATAATTATTTAATAAAATCGTAGATACTTTCCAACAGACTAGCTACACGATAGGTACTCTGCCTTAGGTTCTGGCTGATTAACTGACACCTTAGAGACTAAATGTACAATTAGTCAATCACAGTCCTTAATTACTCATAATAAACATCGGGTAAAATAACACCTATTTAGCATATCGACCGGAACGCATCAGATTTTTGGCGCCCTTGTCTGGGAAATTTCATAATGAATTTAGGATTATTGGCCACAATTCTAGAAACTTATGATAGGTAGCGGTAGTAACCTAGACTTTTGATTTACACTTATCTTATATTTGTTAGACAATCACTTTCCAAAATATAGGATTATCACAACTAATTAATTTTAGATAATATCTGAAATTAAGACACTTAGGATAATCAAATTTTAGAAAATTATTCTAAAACCTTATTGAGGAAATTTACCTACTTTCTAAATAAAATTCAAAATCCCTAAAAATATTTTTCTTGCTTTTCTATTTTACTTTTCCTCCTATTCTTGTTATTTGTTATTTCTAACCAGACTTTGCACTCAGAGCTGAAGGGAACAAGAGCCCATGATATTCTGGACGAATTAGAAAATAACATCAATCCTTTCCCAGAGATCCAAACAACTCCTGCTTCTCCCGAATATACTCCTGCATCTCCCGAATATACTCCTGAATCCCCCGAATACACTCCGAAATCTCCTGAGTATACTCTTGCATCCCCCGCACCTAACAACTAACCACCTTCATCAGAGGATAGCACTAACAGTTCTCAATCAGCCTTGGCTGCCCGGGTAGTTGATATATCTCACAGGATAAGCGCCATGACTCAGACAATACCGGGCGGACTAAGACGGTCATATCATGCTGTTCTAACCTTAAGTTCTGAAGTAACCCAACTCAGAACCACAATAGAACGCCAAAATGTGCAAATACTCCGAGAGGTGATGGAAATCTTAAAGTAACAAAGGAACCAGCAGGAGGAGATGTGAAACATACGAGCAGAACTACAAGAGATGCGACACATTCAGGCAAAGTTATAGGAGATCAGAGATAAGGGTTGTTGAAAAAGGGAAGATTCTTTTACTTTTATCTCAGCAAATAAATTGTTTGAACTAAACCTGAATAATTGAGCCCTATTTTTCTATTTTTCAAACGTTTTAAAGGGTCCTTTATATTCAACAATTTTCTTCAGACATTTTATTTTCAAATTTCTATGAAAAACAAAAGTTTTGCAAATGCAGTTTAGTTTTCACTAATTAAATTGTACAAACTCAGTTTTTGTTTTTCTGAAATTCTTGCTGAATTTAAGTTGGGATAAAATTAGGGTAGTCATGATTTTCGAAAAAGATTGAGGAATTTTTGCATAGAGTTTTTAACAGCTTCTGAATTTGATTGGATAAACATGAAGACTTGTTAAAAATTATGATTATTTTTGGTATCCTGAGATTTGCAGGGAATTACCCTGAGGTTTGCAGGGAATTACGAAAAAAAAAATTTATTTTTTCAGAATTGGCAGGCGCCCCGAAGCAACCCGGGACGAGCGTCCCGAAGGCCGCCCCTCCTACAAATAATCCATTTTTTTCATTTCCCCTCAAATCAACTTCCTCTCTCAAATAATTCTCTCTATCTTCTCTCTACAAATTTTTGGCAAACTTCCTAAAAATTAAAAAGTTCAAATTTCCCTCCAAAATTTGAATTTTAAATTTCCTTCCAAATTCGAATTTCCCTCCAAAATTCGAATTTCCCGCCAAAAATTCAAAATCATTCCCTAACCAAAATCCATCCTCCCGAATTCAAATTCACCTCCAGAATTCGAATTCGAATCTTCCTTCCTGCCTAAACTCTCAAAATCTCTCAAACGCTCTCAAACCAAATGGCTCCCAAACGCGCCCGTATCACATCCACCATGACCATCACTTCAGTGGCACATCCTTTTATGCTGTTTCACTCCGGCCCAGCATACCAGGAGAGTTGTCACGGATACATCGGACGCACCATACTTACGGGCAGAACACTTGACTGGGCCGCAGTACAGACGCTAGAAGTGGAGCAGGAAGTCAAACGCATGCTCGACGTACTACCCTACAGTCGAGTATTCATCGTCACTGAACCGACATACCTAGAGCTGGTATGTGAGTTCTATGCGTCATTTACGTACCATCAGGAGCAGATTACATTCCGCTTGGGCAGAATAGATCGATCGAGCATGGCCGAGTTCGGCATTGCCCTGGGTATCTGGCAGAGAGACGAGCTGGATACGCCCGCCTACACTACAGAGTTCGAGACTTCACGTCTGCAGACGTCTCCACTGCTTCGGCTCAGATCTGTATGACGGGTGTCCCATACCAGCATGGCTTTGTGAAAGCCACAGGTATCTATCATGCTCTTCAATACTTGCATACTATCATTGCACACACTTTGTCAGGACGACGGACGGCCCCCGGGAATGTCACCCAAATGGAGACATTCCTCTTGGCCAACATGCACATGGGATCCATAGTAGAGATGGCTCGTCTTATCACGGTCATCATGCGGCGATTCGCTACGGACACTCAGAAACAGTGTCTGGGACTCGGTCCATTCATCACCAAGATAGCTCACTACCTGGAGTTGGACATCGAGGGCTCGGAGCTGACCCAGATCGCCCCGATCACCATTCCTACGGACCTCACTATCCTACGGAACATGGGAATGGTCGTACGGGATGCAAATGGGCGCTACTCCACCCAAACGGAGCAGCCAGCACAGGCTTCGGCACCAGGAGCAGTTCCAGCACACATACCTCCGTCCGAGATGTTTGTTCCATGCACTGCCTTCAAACGACACATGGCGCACGGATTGACAGAACTCTTAGCCCGATACAGCCGAGATATGGATAGGATCGAGAGACGGCTGACGCTGATAGAGGACAGAGTCACCATGAACACCAGCAGGATCTATTAGATTCATCAGCATACCTCCCACCTGGTGGAAAACTCCGAGGTCCACTTTCCGGCAGACTTTCCGGTAGACTTTTCGGCAGCCTTCGGTCCACGTAATGACGGCGAGCCGGGTTCTTAGTTTTTCTTTCCTTTTCTTTTTCTTTTGTTGTTTTCATTCTATTTGTGATCATGTCTGGGCTGTATGAATTATGAATCTCTGTGTAACATTGATTGATATGACATAACAGTATTGTTTTCTCTATGTTTTCTTGTTATTTCTATTATTTCCTTAATGTTCCTTTTTACCCGTAGTTAGTTGAATAAGTGTGGGGTAAGAACTCTTTGTGTTGTTTTGTTTCTTGTTTTCGAATAAGTGTGGGGTAGCTTAGAAATGCATGAACACTGAGGACAGTGTTAGATTTAAGTGTGGGGTAGCAGTGCACAGTGCACTGTAGTGAGATACGTTTTGCATGATTTTGCTTGTTTTCCCAATATTTTCGCACCTTTCCAAAAATTTTCAAAATGTTTCATTCTTTTAGACTTCTAAATGCAGTGTGATAGGTTAAACATTGCTTATGTCTATGATATGTAGGTAGAATGTTATGGTTAGTAGGAGGCAATGTGATAGCTATCTTGAACTAATTGATTAGGAATAGGGAATTCCTGATAACTGAGCACAACTTTGTCTGGATTAGAGTCCTCAGCCAATTACCTTTTCAAGACTTAACTAGATAAAATTAGACCAATTGTGGATGTTTTGACAATTAAAATGACTAGATGAGACTCTGAGCTAAAAGTGAAAAGAAATAAAAGAAAGTTAATTAAATAAGGGTAGTCTGCCAGCGGCCTTCGCTACTCGAGCACCACTCCTTCGGGGAACTTAAAGCCTGATGCCCTAAGGTCGTGTAGGTCTGGGAGTCATCGGAGTGGGACTCGCTACATGGGTAGTTGAAGTTGACGTGTTCTAAGCAGACTCAAAATACCCTACATCTATAAAGAAAATCAATAAATGGTAAATCATTAAAAATCTGATCACCAAGGCTCAGAACTCAGAAAGTTGTCTATTGTTATTATGTCTAGCAACAGGGTCGAAATATTATCTGGTAGTAATTAAGACGAGAGTATATTGTGTTGACTATATGGTCTAAACTAGTACACACACTACACATCAGGAAGACCTTGTGACTAAGAAAGGAGTTCAACCTAGTTGTTAAGTTGTTTTCTGCTTAACTATAACAATCTGCTAGAGACATTTGAGACATTGTCATAGCAACTTGACCAGTCATACTTGTGTTAAGAATTGTCTGAATAAAGTTTTGGAATAAAAACATGACTGGGAATTTAAGTGACTGCACTATGATTTAGAATCACTAACTTCAAGTAGACTTTGCTTGAGGACAAGCAAAAAGCTAAGTGTGGGGTTATATGATATGCATAAATCATATCACATTTTTAGCATGTTTTTAGACATGATTTAGGGTGAAATTGAGGGTAAATGGGTCTTAATTGTTCATTATTAACTCAATTTCACAGTTTTTATGATTTTGGAAGTGTCAGGTGAAAAGTGGAAGAAAATGGCAAATTTCGGGGCAAAAACGCAATTTTTCAGAACTTTGGACTTCGGGGAGGGCCTCCCGGTTCAGGACGGGCGTCCTGGCCTTGTCAACAGGTCGGGACGGGCGTCCAGGACTCAGGACGGCAGTCCTGACCTGGTCAACAGACCGGGACGGGCCTCCCGAACCAGAAAATCAAGTCCCACATGAAATTTTTGAGAGAAAATCACTCTAGAAAGCTGCTATAAATACCCCAGGCCTTCCTCAGTTGAATTCATCCCTCTCCACTCGATTTGAGTCATTCAGTGGTTTCCAGTGTACAATTCTCGAGTACAAAATTCACTCGGAGACTCAGATTTCAATAGAAGTTTTCTTTCATTCCTTTTTGTGTTCGTTTTTCTAGTTTCTGAGAAATAGTCTCAGACCCTAAGGTTTGATAGATAGGTTCGTTTCTGGTATTCATAGAATACCCGGGATTTCGTTAGGCGATCCTAAGAGGGCTCTAGGCGTTCGAAGAGTCCTAGGCTGGGTATTAAGGTAAAACCCAGTTACTAGGCTGAGGAAGCGTCCTCCGATGGTTCTGGCTAGCAGAGTCGGGTCAAGCAGTACGACATATATAGCAGTACGCTCCAACGGCGCAACTACGTAAAGGGTGATTTCTTTATGGCATCAGTCCCCCCTGTCCCTCTCTTTATATGTTGTTATTGTGTTTGTCCAAATACTGATTTGAATACGAGATTATGATTATTATGAATATTTGTTATATTTGTTGAAGTTGTTATGTTTTTCCGGAAATAGCCACCTGCTTAAATATCCATTATGTCTGCATGTCAAATGTAGTTTCTTTTAAACTAAAATTAGGGTTATAGACAATTCCTAACCACGGTCTATTCATAACCTGTTTAGTTTAACAGGCATCAATTAGTATTGGTGTCTGCCATACTAGATAAAATAACCTACTGAATACCCTGTTTGTTAGAGTAGTCTAGGTAGGCTGAGTAGAGCATTTATGCCTGCGGTTATGGGCAAGCGGCATGATCTCCGAAGTGACATAGGCTTTCATAGTTGTCTTTAGTAGTAACCGTGAGTAGGGCCGTTTACCTTGGCGATGGGGCGGTATATCAGATTGCTCAGATGTGGTACACCTTTGGACTCAGAACATAGTTGCAATCCAGGCTAAGATATATCTAAAACACTCGAAGATATGTCAATCAACATATAGGAACAATATTATATAAAATCAGAACTTTGTCTATAAACACTTTTAGGCTGTATTAGACTTAAACCTAGTGGAGAATGGATCACCCTCTCATCAAGATTATTGATGACGATTGCATAACTGGATCATAAGATAAGAGTTAGGATAAAAGGCTAGTTACTACTAAGTCGTTACCACTTCCCTGGGAGTACGATAATTATTTAATAAAATCGTAGATACTTTCCAACAGACTAGCTACACGATAGGTACTCTACCTTAGGTTCTGGCTGATTAAGTGACACCTTAGAGACTAAATGTGACAATTAGTCAATCACAGTCCTTAATTACTCATAATCAACATAGGGTAAAATAACACCTATTTAGCATATCGACCGGAACGCATCACGAGCTGTGGTAACCGACCACGGCACACAATTCTCCAATAAGTTCACAGCGAAGTGCACCTGCCTTGGTATCAAGCATTGGAAATCATCTGTGGCCCATCCCCAAGGTAATGGACAGGCAGAGGCAGCAAACAAAATAGTTCTCACGACATTGAGGAAAAATTTAGAAGGAAAGTCCAATAAATGGGTCGATGAACTCCCAACAACATTATGGACAGTTCGTACTTCGGCTAGGGGCCCCACTGGTGAAACAGCTTATGCCTTGGTATTCGGGTCAGAGGCCATATCTCCAGCCGAACTCGCACTCCCTTCATACAGAGTGTCCACCTATGACGTAGAAACCAACAAATGACAGCGATGTATAGATCTGGATCTACTTGAAGAAAAACGGATATCAGCACGGCTAAGGATGGAAGATTTCAAGAAGAAGACCAAGATGACACATGTTAAAGGGTTGGTAAAGAGACCGTTAGGTATCGGAGACTGGGTACTAAGGAAGATCGAAGGGACGGCTAGGCACATCAAAGCAAACAAGCTATCACCGAACTGGGAAGGGCCCTATTTGATTAAAAGCGAAGTGCGCCCAGGAACTTTCTATCTCATGGATCAAGAAGGAAAGATGCTACATAATCCTTGGCATGCCAACCATCTAAAGAAATACTTTGTATAGCCATTTAAACTTGCTAATATGTCACACCGCCTATTTCAAATAAATGTTTCAGAGTTAATCATGGAACTTTAATAGATTTCAGAGTCAATCATGGAATCTTACCTCGCTTCGAGTCAATCTTGGAGTTAAATGTTTCAGAGTTAATCATGGAACTTTAATAGACTTTAGAGTCAATCATGGAATCTTACCTCGCTTCGAGTCAATCTTGGAGTTAAATGTTTCAGAGTTAATCATGGTTTTAATAGATTTCAGAGTCAATCATGAAATCTTACCTCACTTCGAGTCAATCTAAGAGTTAAATGTTTCAGAGTTAATCATGGTACTTTAATAGATTTCAGAGTCAATCATGGAATCTTACCTCGCTTCGAGTCAATCTTGGAGTTAAATATTTCAGAGTTAATCATGGAACTTTAATAGATTTCAGAGTCAATCATGGAATCTTACCTCGCTTCGAGTCAATCTTGGAGTTAAATGTTTCAGAGATAATCATGGAACTTTAATAGATTTCAGAGTCAATCATGGAATCTTACTTCGCTTCGAGTCAATCTTGGAGTTAAATGTTTCAGAGTTAATCATGGAACTTTTATAGATCTCACAATTAATCATGGAATCTTACTTCAATCTTAGAGTTAAATATTTTAATGTTAAACAGGAAACTTAGAAAGACTTCATAGTTAATTAATGACATCTTACTTCGCATCGAGAAAAGATGTTAATAAAGAACAAAGGCAAAGTTTTATTCAAAAGAGGATCCTAATCTATTACATGTGCAAGGACTTCGGTCGAAGTTGGAGCAACCTCCGCCGAAGTACCCTCACCTATCGGAGCCTCTTCTACCACCAAGGCAGGACCACTATCCGCTGCCTCTGTCTCCGACACCAGTCCGACGGTTGTCAAAGGCTCCACTTGTATAGCCTCGGACTCTTCAAGCTGCTCACTGTATTGATCACACAACTCTAATAAGTTTGGATGCACTGGAGCCGACGGAGTCCACTGCCTTCCCGCTTTGCGATCTGCCTCGGCTATCTTCGCCAGTTCGCTTTCTATGAACGGGACGAAGTCATAGCCGGCCCTAAAGTCGGGGTTGGTGTAGGTGATGTGCACAAATCATATACCCTTTTTAGCATGTTTTTAGACATAAATTAGGGCCATATTTGAATGTATTTGATCTTAATTGAATCAAATTGACATAATATTGCTTAAATTTCGATTTTCGAAGTTTCAGGAGCAAATTGGACGAAAACAGCAAATTTTGGGGCAAAAATGCAATTTTTGGAAATGTTGACTTGGTCAACGGTTCGGGACGGGCGTCCCGACCCAGTCAAGCCACCAGGACGGGCGTCCCAATCCAGGACGGGCGTCCCGAAGCACCAGAATTTGTCCCACATCGATTCTTTTGGAATTTTTCACTCCAGAAAGCTGCTATAAATACCCCAGGCTTCCAAGAGTTGAAATCATTCCTCTCCACTCGATCTGAGTCATTCAGAGACTTCCAGTGTACAATTCTCGAGTACACAAGTCACTGAGAGACTCGGGTTTCAGTTTCAGTTTTCTTTCTTTCTTTAGTGTTTCATTTTCTTAGTTTCTGAGAAATAGTCTCAGATCTTAGGCCTCGATAGATAGGTTCGCTTTTGGTATTCATAGAATACCGGGATTTTGTTAGGAGATCCTAAGAGAGAGATAGGGTGCGTGTTCTTAGTCAGATTAGGGCAATTTGCTTAAGCCCGGGATGTAAGGTAAAGCAATTGCTACTAGGTCTGAGGAGCGTTCTCCAAAGGCTCTGCCGAGCAGAGTAGGATCGAGCAGTCAGGAGCATACAGGAGCTGCAGCGCCGGCTGGACCTGCATAGAGTGGTGATTACTTTATGATAGTGGGTCCCCTAGACGAGATTCTGTATGTTTACGAATTGTTTTATCTAAATATTAATTTGAATATCAGATTACGATTCTTATGAATATCTGTTTTATATGTTGAAGTTGTTATGATTTTCCGGAAATGGCCACCTACTTAAATATTCATTATGTCTGCATGTCTATTGCCGTTCTTTTAAACTGAAATTAGGGTTATAGACAATTCCTAACCACGGTCTATTTATAACCTGTTTAGTTTAACAGGCATCAATTAGTATTGGTGTTTGCCATACTAGATAAAATAATCTGCGGAACACCCTGTTGGTTGAAAGTAGTCTAGGTAGGCTGAGTAGAGTGTTATGCCGGCGGTTATGAGACGAGCAGCATGATACCGAAGTGACATAGGGTACTGTTCATTGCTGACTTTAGTCCGAGCCGTGAGTAGGGCCGTTACCCTTAACGATGGGGCGGTAGCGTAGAAACTCAGATGTGGTAACCTTTAGACACAGAACATAGTTGCAATCCAGGCCAAGACATGTCTAAAATACTCGAATATAGGTCAATCAACGTATAGTAATAGTATAACATAGAATCAGGACTCATCTATAAAACAATTTTGGGATTAATTAGACTTTAACCTAGTGGAGAATGGATCACCCTCTCATCAAAGTATTTGATGAAGATTGCATAACTGGATCATAAGATAGGAGTTAGGAGAAAAGGCTAGTTACTACTAAGCCGTTACCAGTTCCCTGGGAGTACGATATTAATAAATTAAAATCGTAGATACTTTCCAAGAACTAGCTACACGATAGGTACTCTGCCTTAGGTTCTGATTGATTAAGTGACAACAATTGAATGCTAAAGTGACAGTTAGTAAGACTAAGTCCTTAATTACTCATAATCGACATAGGTAAATAAAGCCTATCTTTTAGCATACCAATCGGAACGCATCAGATTTTTGGCGTCGTTGCTGGGGAAATATCATAATGAATTTAGGATTCCTGATCAAAATTCTAGAGGCTTATGATAGGTAACGGTAGTAACCTAGACCTTAGACCTACACTTATCTTACACTAGTTAGACAATCAGTTTCCGAAATATAGGATTATCATAATTAATTTTAGAGGTTATCTGAAATTAAGACACTTAGGATAATCAAATTTTAGAAAATTATTCTAAAACCATATTGAGGAAATTTAATTGCTTTCGAAAAAAAAACAAAAAAAAAATTTTAAAAATTTAAAAACCGAAAAAAAAATGTATTTTTCTTGCTCAACGGTAAGTTGTTCATCTTCCCTATCTCTTGTTCTTTCTTAGTTGTTTTTTTTTCTTAGTACATTTGTTTCTCTTTTTTTTAAATTTTTTTCCCTATTACTTAATTTTGAAAAAAAATAAAAATGGAAATGAGGATAGAATATTTTTCTGAGTTGTCAATTTTTGGCTCAGGTTTTAATCTGGAAGAAATATCATTGTGGAATTTTCTTAGGTCATGCTTAGTCTATTAGACAGAATCATGAAATAAATTTTTCTTTAATAGACAGACCTCTGAGTATTCTAATAAAAGAAGGATGTTCCTTTTGTTTTGATGATAAATGCATGAGATTGTTTAAACCAAAAGGAATTACTGCACCCATTATGACATCACCTAATTGGAATTTGCTTTGTGAATTAATATGTGATGCTAGTGACCATGTAGTAATGATTGTTTTAGGAAATAGGCATGATTAGAACTTCATATTATACACTATGCAAGTAAGACCTTTTACTGATGCCTAGTAGAACCTTACCACCACTGAAAAGGGATTACTGGTTATTGCATATGCCTATGATACATTCATGCCATGCCTAGTCTAAACAATAGTATACACTGATTACTTTACTCTAAGATATTTGTTCAATAAAACTAATGATGAACCAAGATTGATTAGTTAAGTTCTATTGAATTTGATATAGAAAGACGGGATAAGAAAAAGGGCTAAAAATCTAGAAAGCAAACCTTTGGTCTAGATTAGAAAACCCCAAGTTAGAAGCTATTGACGAGACAGTAGTATCTGATAAACTTCTGAATGAGAAATTATTTGCTATGAATAATGACTCTCCTCCGTAGTTTACTGATATTACTAATTATCTAGTTGCTAATTATTCCCAAGTGATATGACTTATCAACAAAAGAAGAAATTCTTTGTTGATTTGGAATGTTACTACTAGGGAGATCCGTTTTCCTATTTTGAATCATTGCAGGGTAAGTGATCAGAAGACGTATCTCAGAAGACGAAGGACACAAGATTTTGGAGCATTGCCCTAAAGAATCTACGGGAGACCAATTGACTACTATCAACACTGTTCGGAAAGTGTTGAAAGCAGGATCTTGTTGACCCACCATATTCAAGGATTTTGTATCTCTGATACAGTCCTGCGATGCTTGCCAAATAATAGGTAACACATCTTCCAGAGATCGTCTACCCCAGCGACGTACACAGAATGTTGCAACCGTTGATATCAGAGGTATTTCGAATCCGTCTCTCTTTCTTCCTTTGAACATAATTACATCATAGTAGTCGTGGAACACTTTTCAAAATGGCCTGAACCACTGGCATTACCTACTAATGATGTTAAAGTCATGTGCAGATTCTAGTTGTTTTCAGATTCAGAGTGCCAATGTTTTAGGAAGAAATGTTCAGCCTGTGTATCAAATCTGTGAAGTCTGCCAAGTACCACACTTTAGCAGGGATTGCTATGGGAATGAAATTTGCACCATTCCAAAAGATGTAGGAGTAGGTTACTGCAGAATGCTGCTCCAATGGGAAATGCATACAATCCCAGCTGGAGGAATCATACGGGATTTAGCTGAGGAATAATTCGGAAGCTGGAAACTTTCAGAAGACACCACCACAACAAAACCCACACTCGCAGAATCAATAGATGAGATACTGGCAACAATTAAAGCTAGACCAGTGCAAGCAAGTGATCTACCAAGAGGTAACGAACAGACGACAGATATAGAGGAATTTGGCATTGTGTCGGGAGCATAGCAATGGAGGAGCTTGCATTCCCTGCATACCAATCAGCTGTGAGAAACTTCCCCGAGGAAGTCTCAAATACTTGGGCTCAGATCTACACAACTGGAGCCCCCTTACCACCACAGCTTCGCCAAAACTTCAGGTATCTTTTCTTCTATTCGAGACTTGCATGTAATACCTTTACTAACATTGGCAGGAAGGCACACAAATCCCAAGAAATCTCATTCCTAGACACGTTCCTCCTGGACACGTTGCTATGATTGTGAGAAATCTTACAAGCAGTCCGTGGGGCTCGAGCCATTCCTCAAATGGATATGCCACTACCTGGAGCTTGACAATGAAGGATCAGAGCTGATGTCATCCGTTCCAATATCTAGAGCTTGCATAGTCAAGAACACCTCAGCAATAGCACATGGCTAAGGTGAAAAGCCAATTGACAAATCAGAGAAGACCCTTCTGCTCGCGACATGAAAGGAGTTTTTCTAACCATCATCTTCCTTTTTCATTTCGTGTTTTGTTATTTGTTATTTACTTCGTTACTTCATTTTCCTTCTTACCCTTAGTTAGTCAGATAAGTGTGGGGTAAGAGTTTTTCTATTTTGTTTTTGTTTCTTGTTTTCAAATAAGTGTGGGGTAACGTAGATATGCATGAACACTGAGGACAGTGTCAAACTTAAGTGTGGGGTAGCAGTGCACAGTGCACTGTAGTAGTTTGAGAAAATTTTTGCATGATTTTGCTTGGTTTCCCCGTATTTTCACACCCTTCCAAAATTTTTCAAAATTTTTCATTCTTTCAGACTTCAAAATGCAGTATGATTGGTTAAACGTTGCTTATGTCCATGATATGTAGGTAGAATGTTATGGTTAGTAGGAGACAATGTGATGACTATTTTGAACCTATTGATTAGGAATAGGGAATTCCTGATAAATGAGCACAACTTAGTTTGGATTAGAGACCTCAGCCAATTACCTTTTCAAAACTTAACTAGATAAGATTAGACCAGTTGAGGATGTATTGACAATTAGAATGACTAGATGAGACTCTGAGCTAAAAGTGAAAAGAAACAAACGAGAGTAAATTAAATAAGGGTAGTTTGTTAGCGGCCTTCACTACTCGAGCACCACTCCTTCGGGGAACTTAAAGCCTGATGCCCTAAGGTCGTGTAGATCTGGGAGTCATCGGAGTGGGACTCGCTACATGGGTAGTTGAAGTTGACGTGTTCTAAGCAGACTCAAAATACCCTGAAAGATCTATAAAAGAAAAAATCAATAAAATGCTAAATAATTAAAAATCTGATCACCAAGGCTCAGAACTCAGAAAGTTGTCTGTTGTTAGTATGTCTAGCGACGGGTCGAAATATTATCTGGTAGTAGTTAAGACGAGAGTTTATTGTGTTGACTATCTGGTCTAGGCTAGTACACACACTACACATCAGGAAGACCTTGTGACTGAGAAAAAGTTCAACCTAGTTGTTAAGTTGTTTCTTGCTTGATTGTAACAATCTGCTAGAGACATTTGAGACCTTGTCATAGCAACCTAACCAGTCAGACCTGTGTTAAGAAATGTCTGAATAACTTTTGGAGTAAAAACATGACTAGAAATTTAAGTGACTGCACATATGATTTAGAATCACTAACTTCAGGTAGACTTTGCTTGAGGACAAGCAAAAAGCTAAGTGTGGGGTTATTTGATGTGCACAAATCATATACCCTTTTTAGCATATTTTTAGACATAAATTAGGGCCATATTTGAATGTATTTGATCTTAATTGAATCAAATTGACATAATATTGCTTAAATTTCGATTTTCGAAGTTTCAGGAGCAAATTGGACGAAAACAGCAAATTTTGGGGCAAAAATGCAATTTTTGGAAATGTTGACTTGGTCAACGGTTCGGGACGGGCGTCCCGACCCAGTCAAGCCACCAGGACGGGCGTCCCAATCCAGGACGGGCGTCCCGAAGCGCCAGAATTTGTCCCACATCGATTTTTTTGGAATTTTTCACTCCAGAAAGCTGCTATAAATACCCCAGGCCTCCAGGAGTTGAAATCATTCCTCTCCACTCGATCTGAGTCATTCAGAGACTTCCAGTGTACAATTCTCGAGTACACAAGTCACTGAGAGACTCGGGTTTCAGTTTCAGTTTTCTTTCTTTCTTTAGTGTTTTATTTTCTTAGTTTCTGAGAAATAGTCTCAGATCTTAGGCCTCGATAGATAGGTTCGCTTTTGGTATTCATAGAATACCGGGATTTCGTTAGGAGATCCTAAGAGAGAGATAGGGTGCGTGTTCTTAGTCAGATTAGGGCAATTTGCTTAAGCCCGGGATGTAAGGTAAAGCAATTGCTACTAGGTCTAAGGAGCGTTCTCCAAAGGCTCTGCCGAGCAGAGTAGGATCGAGCAGTCAGGAGCATACAGGAGCTGCAGCGCCGGCTGGACCTGCATAGAGTGGTGATTACTTTATGATAGTGGGTCCCCTAGACGAGGTTCTGTATGTTTACGAATTGTTTTATCTAAATATTAATTTGAATATCAGATTACGATTCTTATAAATATCTGTTTTATATGTTGAAGTTGTTATGATTTTCCGGAAATGGCCACCTGCTTAAATATTCATTATGTCTGCATGCCTATTGCCGTTCTTTTAAACTAAAATTAGGGTTATAGACAATTCCTAACCACGGTCTATTTATAACCTGTTTAGTTTAACAGGCATCAATTAGTATTGGTGTTTGCCATACTAGATAAAATAATCTGCGGAACACCCTGTTGATTGAAAGTAGTCTAGGTAGGCTGAGTAGAGTGTTATGCCGGCGGTTATGAGACGAGCAGCATGATACCGAAGTGACATAGGGTACCGTTCATTGCTGACTTTAGTCCGAGCCGTGAGTAGGGTCGTTACCCTTAACGATGGGGCGGTAGCGTAGAAACTCAGATGTGGTAACCTTTAGACACAGAACATAGTTGCAATCCAGGCCAAGACATGTCTAAAATACTCGAATATAGGTCAATCAACGTATAGTAATAGTATAACATAGAATCAGGACTCATCTATAAAACAATTTTGGGATTAATTAGACTTAAACCTAGTGGAGAATGGATCACCCTCTCATCAAAGTATTTGATGAAGATTGCATAACTGGATCATAAGATAGGAGTTAGGAGAAAAGGCTAGTTACTACTAAGCCGTTACCAGTTCCCTGGGAGTACGATATTAATAAATTAAAATCGTAGATACTTTTCAAGAACTAGCTACACGATAGGTACTCTGCCTTAGGTTCTGATTGATTAAGTGACAACAATTGAATGCTAAAGTGACAGTTAGTAAGACTAAGTCCTTAATTACTAATAATCGACATAGGTAAATAAAGCCTATCTTTTAGCATACCAATCGGAACGCATCAGTAGGACCCTTCAAAAATCTGGCACAATAATACCTTGTCTGGAACAAGGTGATGGAATTGACGAAACACATGAGCCCACCCTCGGTTAAAAATTCCGATGCATCTGCGGTACAGTTCATCTTCAAACTCGGGGGAAGTACGGAAGGTATCCACCACCTTAGCTGTGTAATCAATAGACTCATAATATGACACCTTGTAGTCCGAAGCTCTACACCTTGACTCCGCTTCCTTCAATCGCCGATCGAAGTCTCTCAACTGGGCCTTGAGATCTTCGTTAGCCCTCTGGCAAGACAGCAACGTTGAAGACTGCTTATCTTTCTCAGCTACGACCAGGGCTACTTTCTCTTCGGCCGTCCGAAGCTTCTCTTCTGCGGAGTCAAGGGCCTTGTTCTTCTCTGACAGCCGGCTTTCCAAGTAAGCACACTTCTTCTCCAAACTCAGATGCAAAGTCCGAGAAGTGTTCGTTGACGCCGCCATCGAACCGAGGTGACCAACCAAGGCACCAATCTGGTAGAAAGAAGAAGTCAGAAGTGATAATTCAAAAATAAATAACAAAAGAGAGCAAAACATTTACCTGTGCCAGATGAGCTCCGACGTGGCCCATCGTGATGTCCACTCCCATCGAAGCATTACGAATGTTTTTCAACATATCGTGGTCCATCACTCTGTGTAGCACCGCCTTGCCAAAATATCTCCCCACCCAGGAGTCCGACAGCTACAGGTTGAATAAGGGTGGGGAGGCTCGCTGCACTTCAATAGCAAGGTTCTCCAAGTCCCTCCTACCAGTAGGAAGAAGGAATCCTTCCTTCAACCAGGAAGGCCCCGAAGATTTCTCCACGCACGAAGTGCGTTGAGCAACGAGGCGGGCTGTCAATGGAACCTCGTCTTGAAGGTCGTGGGAGTCAGACGTCCGGGAAGGCCTCTTGCGGGGTGGTTCGACTTCTCCCCCATCACGCCCCCGCTTCAACGTAGTATCAGCAGGTCCCTTTCCCTTGTCACGATCGGAGGACCTCGGCAGCAGAGGATTTTTGGGCGCTGGTGGTGCAGGTGAAGGGGAGGCTGTGCCCTCCGACGAAGTCCCAGCCGCTGCTGAGACCGAGGCTCGGTCAACAGCTCTAGCCGGAGTAAGACCGGCCTTGCGGAAAGCTGCACTCCGCGCACGCCTTTCTGTTTCGCGCCTCTCTTCAAATCCTTCAGGCATGTCTGCAAGACAAAGAAATGAGGTCAGCATTAAGGTAACATAAAACTCACATTTTAAATAAAAGTTGCCCTAGTCTACCCTTTGCCACAGGACATCCTGCACTTTCCAAATTGGAGCACTCCGGGTTACTCATTGTTGTCCTCCATGCCGAGCTCCCGCCGGCGGTCATCTACCTCATACCCGCCGATCCCGCAAGGGTTACGACTGGCATTAGCGATAAGTTCACTAGACAGAAAGACTTTGGTTTGGGGCCTAGGGTTGTCTCCTAGCTCACTCCGGACATAGTCCAAAAATTTTATGTCAGAGTCGGAGTACTTGGTGTTTTTCTTGAGAGGCGGCTATGTTCGAAGTGCCTTACACTTTGGGTAAAACGGGAAGCCCAATCTGGACTCCACACAGACCCACCGCTCTCTCCACTAACTCACCTTATTTTGGGGGGGGGGGAGGTCAAAAAGAGTAACTTTACTCGATCGGGGTCTCAAAGATAGGGTCAAATTATTCATCCAAAGGATAGTAAAGAAGGTTTTTAAAATCAATTCTGAGACTTCTACTCCTATTATCCTACACAAAACTGTCAAGGCTATAAAGTACCGGACTCCGTTTAGGTGTACGTGTGCAGGTTGACACGTTACTAAATTTAAGAAATCAAAAAAGGCGGGGTCTAAATGTATGGCAAGGCTCGAGTAAAATGGTCGTATGGGATGTGGATGTAGGCGTCAGCCATGAGTCTGCATGACTTCACTATGAAAAGGTTGAACCGACTTCGGTCGACCACTAGGCATAATGTGGGGTATTCTAAGCTGATGGTATTGGTCTTAAGGGCGAAGTCCCCGTCTATCTGTCTTTTGGTTGTGGGCAACTATTCTAAGATGTCAGAGTCTGAATTTTCCCCTTGGAAAGTTCGGGCACTGGTTGGGTTGGAGGTCCTAGGGGCCTGTACAGGAACGGCGGGATCAGAGGTAGAACCACCGGTCGAAGTCCGGACTACGGGAACCCTAATGAAACCATCGTCTGTTTCTAAAATAGTCTGGGAACTCTGTCTACATCCCTCTGACGAACTATCGCCACTTGATGTGCTGAGGGACAGAGGAACCGGCTTGTCTACTGAGGTGGATTCCGAGCTAGATTCTACATCCAACAATGATTTCGACATCTTGACCTGAAGACACAAAAACCCTATCAGTCCTAAAACCGATACTTCGTTCTCAAAGAAACTTTAAGCCTAAAACTTTCATTCAGTCCACCTAACCCCAAAAACACTTCTCTCCCTCAGAAAAACAGGAAAAAAGACAACCCCGAAAGAACAGAAAGCAGTAAGAAAAATTCTACCTTCTTAGTCACCCCATAACAGAAACTATACAAAAGGAAATGTAACCCGAGAACAGTAAATACTTGATAATGATGCGTCGAAGAGGGAACTGAAGAGGTCTGATGGGTTTTCGTAGCAAGAAGAAGAAAGGATTAAAGGTTGAAGAAGTTAGAAGATGGAATAGAGAGAAAATCAAGAAAAGTGTTGTTGAAGAAGGGAAGAATGATTTATAGGTGAGGAGGAAGATGAAAAATGTTTGACTTCTTGAGGACGCTTGGCCCTGACCTATTTTTCTCACGGGTCTAGTCACACCAAACGTCACATCTGCTTAGATACCATCATTACACTCGGCTCTGGAAACGAGAGCGCCATCATTACAGTCGTCATTTTGGGGAACCCAAACGCGTCTAAATAAAGCAAAGAAAAAACCTAACTCTTGGCACTCCGAAAAAAGAGTGTCCATTCGAATCCACAAAAAAGCAAGCCATATGATTTACGTCGAAGTCAAGGAAGGGCTTTCTCTCACTTCGACGAGGGGCCATTGAGAGGTCATAAAAACCTCGGTCTGACCTAGAATAAAAAAGCTGACGTGTCTTCACGTGTCCACCCACCAAGCCTGCCAAACCTCCGCCGCTCCGCAAAATGAGGGCGAAGTGCGAGTTGTTACCTCCGATTTTACAGGTTGAATATGGCGACTATCGATTGGTCGAGATCCTTCCAGATTCTTCCACGAGGAATATCTTGTGACTGACGGTTACTTTAAAGATTATTTAGGTAAAAATATCTCATCCATATCTCCATTCAGAAGGGATATTTCAGAATCTGACAAATATCAGATTCTTCATACACATTTCGTAAGATCATCCTTTCCTATAAATACCTCCCTAATGAGGACAAAAGGTAAGGCCATATACTTCTATCAATTCTCTATCAACCTCCTAAATCTTCGATCAATATTCTGAACACTGACTTGATCGTCGGAGGGTTTGTCGGAGGTCCCTCACCCTCCATTCTAAACCACCTTGTTTTGTAGATACCGCATGGGGAATCATCATCAGAACAACGAGCAAACAGGTATTTCAGACTGAGGTACGTTGGTAGAGACTCCCAAACGACGCCGGATAACAGCCACGTGTCACCAGACAAATTTTCGTCGAATCAATATATATATATAATATATATAATATATATATATATTATTGAACAACTAGAAAAATACCTCAGAGGCAAAACAGTACTTTGACCACAAAGTACTGCCCTTGACTTCACCGGACATCATAAGTCCATCTTTATGGGCCTCATAAAGAGTAGACGTTACCACCCTATAAAAACCATATTCAAAGCCCGTTTTCTACAACAGTCAAAACAGCCCAAAACTCCAACGGGAAACTCATGAATAAATGAGACACCCTTAAACAAACTCCTAAAAAAGGGAGATCCGAACGAAAGGTAAGACAAGTTCCAAATATCAAAAACACTCATATAACTCTTCTGACTTAAGCATCGGAGAGTTCACGGGGAATACACCTCCCATCGAACTTACTTATTTTGCAGGTACTCAACACCTCGAAGTGTAGCCATCAAAGTGCCGCTCCATGAAGTGACGCTTCCCGAAGTATAGCTCCCCGAGGGGCCACTCCCCGAAGTACCGTTTTCATTGACTTTGACCGGCTATAAATCTCCCAAAGACCAATCCATTCAAATATCTCCCGAATTCTTACCCTTTCAAATTACTTTCTTACCCTTGACATATTTTTGCAGAATCAGTTTTGTTCCGTTACTGGGAACCCTATCTTTCCCTCACAAATAAAAATGTCTAGACGATCAGAAGATGGAGACACTGTCCGACAATCATCTTCCCGATGAAAGGGGATAAGAATCGCATATTCTTCGACCTCACCCAGTTCCAGTCGCCGTCCACTCTCGGAAAGGCTGGGACCACAACCAGAAGCTTCCAAACATTCTCAAGATCTAAGAGAACAACTCAGTTCGAAAATAATAGAGGATACAGAAAAAGCGTTTTAGAGGTTACAAAGTGAAAATGAACTATTAAAATAGGATCAAGAGCTTTCGCGACAATGGTTGAAGTTAAGGGCTGAATTTCGGAAGGCCGGTGCAGATCTACCCCCTCCAAGATTCTCAGGGGATCCCTCGAAACTTCCACAATGAACACAGACAGCAACCAAAAGAGACGAAAGGCGTGGTACGCGAGCTAGCAGAAAACAAACGATCATCGAAGTAGGGGAAAGTCATCATTCCTCGAAACTTGTTCCTAAGCGAGGGGCCAAAAAGAGTTCATAAAATGTCTCCCCCGATCAAGGTTCATAAAACAAGGTCAATTGAGTTAGGGCCTTTCGCCAAGTGGATCCAAAATGTCTCCCCCGATCCAAGTCTCAAAATTCTACAATTCGTCCTTTATTCAGGACTATCTCGACCCATTGAGCACGTGTGCCGCTACAAATCGGCAATGGGGCTAGTCACAAATGATGAAGCCATCTTATGCAAAGCTTTCCCGAGCACTCTGTCCGACAAAGCTCTAACTTGGTTTACATCTCTAAAAGCAGGTACCATTGATTCTTGGCATACCTTGGAGAAAGTGTTCCTGGACAAATTTAGCACTGCAGGAACCATACCGAAAATAAGAGGAGACTTGGCTAACATCGAACAGCGAGAGGATGAGACTCTGCTCTCCTTCTTGGAAAGAATCAAGAAGACATATGATGACATCGAAGGAATCAGCCAAGACACGGTCATCACCTGCTTTGAAGGAGGATTCCGATCTAGGATGCTATACACCGAGCTTCAATTGAGAAAGCCGGAAACCATAGGTGAAATGTTCAGCGTTGCTCGAAAAGTAGAACTAGACGAAAGCAATGCAATTAAATCCACATCAAAAAGGAAGGATAAGCAACACGAGCATCCAAAAGATGTCACCTCGAGCTTCTCAGAACGAAGAGACAAAAGCCGAGGTAAGAAATTCAAAACTTTCACTCCCCTCAATGTCCCAAAAGAAAGTCTGATAGCAGTAATCAAAGAAAAATACGGAGTAAGAGATCCTGCCCCGATGAGGCCACACTCATTCTCTACGCAGGATAAGACCAAATTCTAGGGATTCCACAGAGACTACGGGCACACCACAGACGAATGCTTCCAACTAAAGAGAGCAATTGAAAAGCTCATCCAAGAAGGATGTTTGAAAGTGTATGTTGCCGGTATGCAGCAACAGAAGGATAAAGGGGAAAGGGTGATCAACATGATTAACCCAGAGCTGTCATCCATCAAGAAAATCAAGAAGAGAATATACAATCTTACCAAATCATACCTCGTTCCGAAGTATGAGTTTGAACATACGGAAGTCATTACTTTCACGAATGAGGAGTTAGAGAACAATGAGGAGGCTAAAGTTACTCCTATTGTCCTTGAAATTCATATGACACGAGAAGGAATCGACAAGTGCACGGTGAAAAGAGTTTTGGTCGACACTGGAGCTACAAAGAATATTATGTACTTGCGATATTTCGAAGAAATGAGCTTAAAAGAAGAACATCTCAAGACTAGCAGAATAGTACTGGAGGGATTCACACCACACAAGGTGCTAGTTAAAGGAACAGTAAGGATGCAAGTCACCCTCAGCGAAGGGGACAAAGCACGAACAGAGGAGGTCAAGTTTTATGTTGTCGACTTGGAATCCCACTATAATGTCATAGTGGGGACACCTTTCCATGCAGCTTTTGACTTAGTAATTTCTACATCTCACCAACAAGTGAAGTTCAACACTTCGCGAGGTGTTGGTTTTGTGAAAAGCAGCCCACGAAGTCTGTTAGGGCAAATCATGAAGATAAAAAGGAAAAGGGACTCTTCCACAGAAGTGGGGTACATCAATTCGGTGACGGGGGATCATGATCTGAGGATACAAAGGGTATTGGAAAAGTAAATCTGCGATTTAGTCATCGAAATATCGTGAGAGAGCGAGTTTGACGAAGTAGCGATAAATCCCAAGTATCCTCAGTAACTTATCAAAATCGAAAGAGAAATGCTGGACAAACTCCGGCAAGACATCATCAAGTTCCTAAAAGATCATCAACATAGCTTCGCCTGGTGTACCGAAGATATGCCAGGCATTGACACCTCCATTGCCGAGCATGCACTGAACTTAAGCCCGACGTGTTGCCCGATAAAACATAAATCCAGATAATTCGGTGAGGAGTAAATACAAGGCATGAAGGAAGAAGTAGATAAACTTCTAAAAGCAGTATTCATACGCGAAGTAAAGTACCCCACATGGCTGGCCAATGTGGTAATGGTAAAAAGAGGACGGCGTGGCGAAGTCCGTCGCCGCTGATGAGGGTGAAGTTGCTCCTCCTCATCACCCCCGTCAGAGCGAGCTAGAGTACAAGCTTATGCGTTTCCGACTGATATTCTAAAAATAGGTGTTATTTACCCTATATCGATTATGAATAACTAAGGACTTAGAATTACTAATTGTCACATTTAGTCTCTATGTTGTCACCTAATCAATCAGAACCTAAGGCAGAGTACCTATCGTGTAGCTAGTCTGTTGGAAAGTATCTACTATTTTAATTTAATAATTTATCGTACTCCCAAGGAAGTGGTAACGGCTTAGTAGTAACTCTCCTTTTACCCTAACTCTTATCTTATGATCCAGTTATGCAATCATTCATCAAAATCTTTGATGAGAGGTTGATTCATTCTCCATTAGGTTCAAGTCTATTTAAACCTACAAAAGTGTTTTACGGACAGTATTCTGATTTATGTTATATTGTTCCTACATGTTGATCGACCTATCTTCGAGTATTTTAGATATATCTTGGTCTAGATTGCAATTATGTACTGATTCTACTTGTGTACCACATCTGAGTTACCTAATAAACTGCCTCATCGCCATTGACGGCCCTACTCACGGTTCGAGCTAATGGCATCCATGAAAGTCCTGTGTCACTCAGGAGATCATGCCGCTCGCCCTAACACCGGCATAAACACGCAAACTCAGCCTACTTAGACTACTTTAACAAACATGGTGATCTATAGGTTATTTCATCTAATATGGCAGACCTTAATGCTTCCAACAGGAAGTCCTAAATCAAGGCCTGATAAACTAAACATGTTATGATTAGACCGTGGTTAGGAGTTGTCTATAACCATTCATCTAGTTTAAAAGAGCAAGAAGACATGCAGTCATAATGATAGTTAAGCTGGTGACCATTCCGGAAAAATGTAAATGACTTCAACATGCAAAACACATATTCATAAAATCATAATTTAATATTCAAAATAAGTATTTGGACAAGCACAGTACAGACATATAAAGAGAGGGACAAGGGGACCACCGCCATAAAGTATTCACCCTTTATTAGGTCCGCTGATGGAGCAACTGCTTGTATATGCTGGACTGCTTGACCAGACTCTGCTTGACAGAATCTTCGGAGGACGCATCCTCAGTCTAGTAGCTATGCTTTACCTTATAATCCGGCCTAGGAACAGCCCTGTTGACTGACTCTTCGAACGCCTAGAGCTCTCTTAGGATCTCCTAACGAAATCCCAGGTATTCTATTAATACCAAAAATGAACCAATCTAGTCGTATTCTAAGATCTGAGACAGACTTTCAAAAACGAAGAACACGAGACACTCTCGAAAACTATAAATCTACCTAAACTAAAAATACCTGAAATCACGAAGTGACTTGTATACTATAGAAAATTGTATACTTGAAGTCACTAAATGACTCAGATTGAGTGGAGAGGAATGATTTCAACTGAGGAAGGCATGGGGTATTTATAGTAGGGGAACTGGGTGAAATTCTCTTCAAAAATCAATGTGGGACTTTGAATAGGAATTCGGGACGCCCGTCCCGGCCTGTTGACCAGGTCAGGACGGCCGTCCCGAGTCCTGGATGCCCGTCCTGGTCTGTTGACCAAGTCAGGACGCCCATCCTGGGTTCTGGACGCCCGTCCCGGGTTCAGGATACCCGTCCCAACTTCCGAACTTCTGAAAATTACATTTTTGCCCCGAAATTTGCCATTTTCTTGCATTTTTCACCTGACATTTCCAAAATCACAAAAACTATGAAATTGTGTTAATAACAGTCAATTCAGAAGGATTTAACACCAATTTCGCCCTAAATTGTGTCTAAAAACATGCTAAAAAAGTGATATGATTTGTGCATATCATATAACCCTACACTTAGCTTTTTGCTTGTCCTCAAGCAAAGTCTACATGAAATTATTGATTTTAAATCATAGGTGCAGTCACTTAAAATTCCTAGCAATGTTTTTATTCCAAAATTGATCACTAAGTCAGATAATTCACAATACAGGTCTGACTGGTTAAGTTGCCATGACAAGGTCTCAAATATCTCTAGTAGATTATCACGGTCAGGCAGGGTTAACAACTTGACAACTAGACTGAACTCTCCTCTTAGTCACGAGGTTTTCCTGATGTGTAGTGTGTGTATTAGTCTAGACTAGATTGTCAACACAATATAGTCTTCTCTTGACTCTTACCAGATAATACCTCGACCGGTCGCTAGACATACCAGCAACAAACAACCTTCTGAGTTCTGAGCTTTGGTGACAAGGATTTTCAATTAAGAATTTCAATATAAGATTACACTGGGCTATGTATTTTTAGATTGATTGTTCAGGGTATTTTTGTGTTTTCTTTCACGCGTCAACTTTAACTACCCATGTAGCGAGTCCCACTCCGATGACTCCCAGATCTACACGACCTTAGGGCATCAGGCTTTAAGTTCCCTTAAGGAGTGGTGCTCGAGTAGCAAAGGCCGCTTGCAAACTACCCTATTTATTCAACTTTTTAACTTTCAGCTCAGAGCATCATCTAGTCATTTAGATTGCTAATATATCCTCAACTGGTCTAATATTATTTAGCTAAGTCTTGAAAAGGTATTTGGTTGAGATCTCTAATCTAAACTAAGTTGTGCTCAAGTATCAGGAATTCCTTATTTCTAATCGATGAATTCAAGAAAGTTATCACGTTGTCTCCTACTGATCATAATGATCTGCATACATATCATAGACATAAGCATTTCTTTACCAATCATAACTGCATTTTGAAGTCTGAGAGAGTGAAAAGTTTTGAAATTTTTTTTGGAAGGGTGTAATTCTAGTGAAAATATGGGAAACATGCAAAACTTTTACTGCTACAGTGTACTGTGCACTGCTACCCCACACTTAAGTTTGACACTGTCCTCAGTGGTTATGCATATCTAACTACCCAACACTTATTTGAAAAACAAAACATAAAATTCTTACCCCACACTTATTTGGCTAACTAAGGGGAAGAGAAAAATAAAACAACAAAAGAAATAACAAAATAACAGGAAAAAAATAAAATGAAAGGAATACTCCCTTATTCTGCGAAGTCAACAGTCAACTCGGACAAGTCGAATGGTTCTCTGTAGGGCTTTAAGCGTTGCCCTGTGACCTGTGAGAGAGATGGGTGGATAGCTGGCCCATTTATCTCTCCAAAGTTTGTATAGCAGCTTGTGTGTTTCTGACTGTTTGCTCGGTCTGCTTCTGTCTATTCTCGTTCTGCTTGATCCTCTCTGCATGAGCTTCTTGGACTTTCCTATTTGACTCTATCATTTCTTTGTTAGAGTCAGCAATGCCTTTCAGTATGTCCCGAAATTCTTGCATGGGGTCGACTGGAACGATGTAGTTCCTTGGTGCGGGCAGAGCGACTTGCTGGTTCTGCGGATAGGGCAATTGCTGAGGCACTCTTTTCTGGAAGTTAGCATTCCCAGAATTATTTCTCCAACTAAATCCCGGATGGTTCTTCCAGGTGGGATTGTAGCCCATAGGGGCAGAGTTAACTACGTCCACTTGTTCCATATCTTCTAGAATAGTCAATATTCCGTTACCATAACAATCTCCACTAAAATGCGATCCTTGGCAAAATTTGCAGACTTGATATACTGGCTGAACGCTTTTCCCTTGTTGGAAGGCATTCAGTTAATTAGTATTACTGGCCTTCAGTGCCTCAAATTGATCATCAGTGGAGGCAAGTGCCGCATTTACTGGTTGTTTCTTAGCTCGATCACTCGTGCGCCAGTTCTTGCTGTTCCTATAGAGTCTCTCCAGGGCGTTTCTAGCATCTACATCACTCATTCCATTGAAACCGCTCTGGGGATTAAGTCCATCAAGAACTTGCTTGCCCATGACCGTCATACCTCCATAGAATTGTTGGATTAGCAATGCTTTGGTAAGTCTATGTTGGGGGCAGAGCCTGAGTAGCTCCTTGAATTTGTCCCAAGCTTCGATCACTATCTCATCAGCAGCTTGAGTAAAACTGGACAAAGCCCTTCGATATTCTAGGGCTCTTGCTACAGAGTAGTATTCTGCCAGGAAGGCTTTGCTTAACTTATCCCATGATGTGATTGAGTTAGTAGGTAACTGTGCCAGCAACCTCTTAGCTCTGTGCCTGAGTGAGTAGGGAAAGAGGTTTAGCTTGGTTACTTCTGCAGTGTGATCTCCCTTGAGACCTTCACAAAGAGAAGAGAAATCGGATAAGTGTTCGAGCGGATTCTTGGCTGTAGGTCCTCCAAACTGGACCAGATTTATTATCAACTGGATCACATTCGATTTGAGATCATAGCAAGGGTTTCCAGGGATTTGAATGGCGGACGACACTGGAGCATTCTATGGCTGGATGTAGGATTCGATGGGAGGTCTTTCTGCACCTATCTCTGTTCTTTGCCTATTAGCTGTACGGATGAGACGTTCGGGATTCTCAACTCGGGATTCGAGGTTAGCTTCTGAAGTTCGAGTCATGCAACTACAGAGAAAAATACGTTAAGTCTGAGCAAACTGGTTAGTGGAGTAAAACAGAAGTGAAAGATTAGAAAAATTGAAAAAGAACAACACAAATTAACAATTAAGAAATAATAAACAATAAAAGCAACAGGAAAGAAAACACATACAGATGAACAAGAAAAACATATTTTTTTCGGGTTTTAATTTTTTTTTAAAGCAGTTAAATTTCATAAATATGGTTTTAGAATAATTTTCTAAAATTTGATTATCCTAAATGTCTTAATTTCAGATAATGTATAAAATTAATTAGTTATGATAACCCTATATTTCGGAAACTAATTGTCTAACTAGCATAAAATAAGTGTTATGTCTAAGGCATATATTACTACCATTACCTATCATAAGTCTCTAGAATTTTGATCAGGAATCCTAAATTCGTTATGTATTTCCCCGGCAACAGCGCCAAAAATTTGATGGCTTCCCGACTGATATGCTAAAAATAGGTGTTATTTACCCTATATCGATTATGAATAACTAAGGACTTAGAATTACTAATTGTCACATTTAGTCTCTATGTTGTCACTTAATCAATCAGAACTTAAGGCAGAGTACCTATCGTGTAGCTAGTCTATTGGAAAGTATCTACGATTTTAATTTAATAATTTATCGTACTCCTAGGGAAGTGGTAACGGCTTAGTAGTAACTATCCTTTTACCCTAACTCTTATCTTATGATCCAGTTATCCAATCGTTCATCGAAATCTTTGATGAGAGGTTGATTCATTCTCCACTAGGTTCAAGTCTATTTAAGCCTACAAGAGTGTTTTACGGACAGTGTTCTGATTTATGTTATATTGTTCCTACATGTTGATTGACCTATCATCGAGTATTTTAGATATATCTTGGTCTAGATTGCAATTATGTACTGATTCTACTTGTGTACCACATCTGAGTTACCTAATAAACCGCCCCATCGCCATTGACGGTCCTACTCACGGTTCGAGCTAAAGGCATCCATGAAAGTCCTGTGTCACTCAGGAGATCATGCCGCTCTCCCTAACGCCGGCATAAACACGCAAACTCAGCCTACTTAGACTACTTTAACAAACATGGTAATCTATAGGTTATTTCATCTAATATGGCAGACCTTAATGCTTCCAACGGGAAGTCCTAAATTAAGGCCTGATAAACTAAAAGAGCAACTGCAACGTGGTTAGGAGTTGTCTATAACCATTCATCTAGTTTAAAAGAGCAAGTAGACATGTAGTCATAATGATAGTTAAGCTGGTGACCTTTCTGGAAAAATGTAAATGACTTCAACATGAAAAACATATATTCATAAAATCATAATTTAATATTCAAAATAAGTATTTGGGCAAACACAGTACATGCATATAAAGAGAGGGACAAGAGGACCACCGCCATAAATTATTCACCCTTTATTAGGTCCGTTGATGGAGCAACTGCTTGTATATGCTGGACTGCTTGACCCGACTCTGATTGACAGAACCTTCGGAGGATACTTCCTCAGCCTAGTAGCTATGCTTTACCTTATAACCCGGCCTAAGCACAACCCGGCCTAGTGCTCTCTTAGGATCTCCTAACGAAATCCTGGGTATTTCATGAATACAAAAAACGAACCTATCTAGTTGTATTCTAAGATCTGAGACAGACTTTCAGAAACGAAGAACACGAGACACTCTCGAAAACTATAAATCTACCTAAACTAAAAATACCTGAAATCACTAAGTGACTTGTATACTATAGAAAATTGTATACTTGAAGTCACTAAATGACTCAGATCGAGTGGAGAGGAATGATTTCAACTGAGGAAGGCCTAGGGTATTTATAGCAGGGGAATTTGGTGAAATTCTCTTCAAAAATCGATGTGGGACTTTGACCAGGCATTTGAGACGCCCGTCCTGGTCTGTTGACCAGGTCAGGACGCCCGTCCCGACTTCCGAACTTCCGTAAATCACGTTTTTGCACCAAAATTTGCCATTTTCTTGCATTTTTCACCTGACACTTCCAAAATCACAAAAGCTACGAAATTGTGTTAATAACAATCAATTGAGAACGATTTAACACCAATTTCACCCTAAATTGTGCCTAAAAACATGCTAAAAAGTGATATGATTTGTGCATATCAGAAGCAAGCTCAACTTCCCTACGGACTCGGGAGCAGATTGGGGAGTCCTATCTCTTACTCTCCCGTCCCTTGTCCGTCTAAGGTTCCTGCTTCTCTCGAACGGGGTACTAGCAGAGGGATAAGTAAGAGGAGTATCCCCTGCTGCACCCCGATCTATCAGACATGGAGGAAACTGAGGTAAGGAGTCTAAGTGGGATTGGCGAACCTCCCTACCCTCTACACGGTTTTCCCAAGCCTTGCTAAACATGGTGGGACCTGCAATAAAAATTCCAAGTCAAAACCTTTATGAACTAAAAAAAATTGTTTAGTTACCCCGGGAGGTGCAGTGATGCAGTTCCGATTGATTTGCTAAATAGGTGTTATTTTACCCTATGTTGATTATGAATAATTAAGGACTGTGATTAACTAATTGTCACATTTAGTCTATATGGTGTCACTTAATCAGCCAGAACCTAAGGCAGAGTACCTATCGTGTAGCTAGTCTGTTGGAAAGTATCTACGATTTTATTAAATAAATATCGTACTCCCAGGGAACTGGTAACGGCTTAGTAGTAACTAGCCTTTATTCCTAACTCTTATCTTATAATCCAGTTATGCAATCTTCATCAATAATTTTGATGAGAGGGTGATTCATTCTCCACTAGGTTTAAGTCTAATTAAACCTGAAAATGTTTTGTAGACTAGATCCTGATTTTATGTTATACTATTACTATACGTTGATTGACCTATATTCGAGTATTTTAGACATGTCTTGGCCTGGATTGCAACTATGTTCTGTGTCTAAAGGCTACCACATCTGAGTTTCTACGCTACTGCCCCATCTTTAAGGGTAACGGCCCTACTCACGGCTCGGACTAAAGTCAGCAATGAACGCCCTATGTCACTTTGGCGATTATACCGCTCGTCTCATAACCGCCGGCATAAAACTCTACTCAGCCTACCTAGACTACTTTCAACCAACAGGGTGTTCCGCAGATTATTTTATCTAGTATGGCAGACATCAATACTAATTGATGCCTGTTAAACTAAACAGGTTATGAATAGACCGTGGTTAGGAATTGTCTATAACCCTAATTTCAGTTTAAAAGAACGGCGATAGACATGCAGACATAATTGATATTTAAGCAGGTGGCCATTTCTAGAAAAACATAAAAACTTCAACATATATGACAAATATTCATAAAAACATAATCTGGTATTCAAATTGTTATTTGGACAAACACAATAACAACATATAAGAGAGGGACAGGGGGACCGATGCCATAAAGAAATCACCCTTTACAAAGTCTCACCGATGGAGCGTACTGCTGTATATGCCGTATTGCTTGACCCGACTCTACTCGCTAGAACCGTCGAAGGACGCTTCCTCAGCCTAGTAACTGGGCTTTACCTTAATACCCAGCTTAAGCCCAACCCTGTGGACTAACTCTTCGAACGCCTAGAGCCCTCTTAGGATCTCCTAACGAAATCCCAGGTATTCTATGAATACCAGAAACGAACCTATCTATGTAAGCCTAAGATCTGAGACTATTTCTCAGAAACTAAAACAAAACACTAACAAGAAAGAAAACTGAGATCCAAGTCTCTGAGTGAGTTGTGTACTAGAGAAGCGTACACTAGAAACCACTTAATAACTCAGATCGAGTGGAGAGGAATGATTTCAACTGCTGGAGGCCTGGGGTATTTATAGCAGCTTCCCGGGGTGATTTTTCATCAAAAATATGATGTGGGATTGGATCTGGGGGTTCGGGACGCCCGTCCTGATCTGTTGACCAGGTCGGGACGCCCGTCCCGGTGCTTTGACTGGGTCGGGACGCCCATCCCAGGTTCGGGACGCCCGTCCTGACCCTTTGACCAAGTCAACTTTTCCAAAAATTGCGTTTTTGCCCCAAAATTTGCTGTTTTCGTCTACTTTTCACCTGACACTTCCAAAATCATAAAAACTGTGAAATTAAGTAAATAATGAACAATTAAGATCAATTTGCCCTTAATTTCACCCGAAATCATACATAAAAACATGCTAAAAATGTGATACGATTTTCGCGTATCAGATAACCCCACACTTAGCTTTTTGCTTGTCCTCAAGCAAAGTCTACCTGAAGTTAGTGATTCTAAACCGTAGTGCAGTCACTTAAATTCCTAGTCATGTTTTTATTCCAAAAATGCTTCAGACAATTCTTAACACAGGTCTGACTGGTTAGGTTGCTATGACAAGGTCTCAGATGTTTTTAGTAGCTTGTTATGATCAGGCAGAAAACAAATCAACAACTAGGTTGGACTTTTTCTTAGTCACAGGGTCTTCCTGATGTGTAGTGTGTGTACTAGTCTAGACCAGATAGTCAACACAATGTACTCTTGTCTTAACTACTACCAGATAACACTTCGACCCATCGCTAGACATATTAACAGCAGACAACTTTTTGAGTTCTGAGCTTTGGTGATCAGATTTTTAATGTTTTAGCATTTAGTTATTTTCTTTATAGATTCAGGGTATTTTGAGTCTGCTTAGAACACATCAACTTCAACTACCCATGTAGCGAGTCCCACTCCGATGACTCCCAGATCTACATGACCTTAGGGCATCAGGCTTTCAATTCCCCGAAGGAGTGGTGCTCGAGTAGCGAAGGCCGCTGGCAAACTACCCTTATTTGATTAACTCTCGTTTGTTTCTTTTCACTTTTAGCTCAGAGTCTCATCTAGTCATTCTAACTGCCAATATATCCACAACTGGTCTAATTTTATCTAGTTAAGTCTCGAACAGGCAATTGTCTGAGGTCTCTATTCCTATTCTATTAGTTCAGCAATAGTCATCAATTATCTCCTACTGACCATAACATACTACCTACATATCATAGACATAAGCAATTGTTTAACCAAGCATACTGCATTTAGAAGTCTGAAAGACGGAAAAATTTTGAAAACTTTTTGGAAGGGTGTGAAAATACGGGGAAAACAAGCACAAGCATGCGAAAATGTTTTGCAAACTGCTACAATGCACCGTGCACTGCTACCCCACACTTAATTCTGGCACTGTCCTCAGTGTTCATGCATATCTAATTACCCCAAACTTATTTGAAAACAAGAAATAAAACACAAAGAAAAGATGCTTACCTATACTATGGGTAAGAAAAAAAAAACAAAATAATGCAAACAATTCTGTATGTCATATAAATCAACTTTGTACATAGATTCATACGTCATACAACTCAGACATGTTTATACACATAGAACAAGAAAAACCAAAAGCAAAAGAAAGGAAAGAAAAGAAGGAGAGAGAGACTAAGAACCCGGCGGATCGTCGTACAGTGGACCTAAGTCTACTGTAAAGTCAAACTCGAAATTTTCCGCCACTCGGGAAGTCTGCTGATGTATCTCCTCAATCCTGCTGGTGTTCATGGCGATCCTGTCATCAATCATCGTCAGCCGTCTGTCAATCCTGTCCATGTCTCGACTGTATCGGGCTGATAGTTCTGCCAATCCGTGCGACATGTGTCGTTCAAAGGCAGTACGTGGCACGAACGTCTCGGATGGAGGGATATGCGCTGGATATGCTTCCGATGTCGATGCCTGTCCTGGCTGCTCCGTGTGGATGGTGTAGCGGCCATTCGCATCCCGGACAACCATTCCCATGTTCCGTAGAATGGTAAGATCAGTGGGAACGGTGGTCGGGGCGACCAGGGTCAGCTCTGAGCCCTCTATGTCCAACTCCAGGTAGCGGGCTAGCCTGGTGATGTACGGTCCGAGCCCCAGACACTGTTTCCTTGTGTCTGTAGCGAATCCTCGCATGACGACCGTGATGAGTCTAGCCATCTCTACCGTAGATCCCATGTGCATGTTGCCCAAAAGGAATGTCTCCATCTGGGTGACAGTTCCGGGAGCCGTCCGTCGTCCTGATAATGTATGTGCAATGATAGCGTGCAGGTAACGAAGAGTAGGATAAATACATGTGGCTTTTGCAAAGCCATGCTGGTATGGGACACCCGTCATGCAGATCTGAGCCCAAGCAGTGGAGACGTCTGCAGTCGTGAAGTCTCGAACTGATGTGGTGTATGCGGGCCTATCCAGCTCATCTCTCTGCCAGATACCTAGGGCGACGCCGAACTCGTCCATGCTCATCAACCGATCTATTCCGCCCAAGCAGAATGTGATCTGCTCCTGGTGGCATGTAAAAGATGCATAGAACTCACATACCAGCTCCAGGTATGTGGGCTCTGTGACGATGAATCCTCGACTGTAAGGTGGCACGTCGAGTATGCGTCTGACTTCCGGCTCTACTTCTAGCGTCTGTACTGCTGCCCAATCCAACGTTCTGCCCGTCAGTATCGTACGTCCGATGTACCCAAGGCATCTTTCTTGGTATGCTGTGCTGGAGGGAAACAGCATAAAAGGATGTGTCACTGAGGTAACTGTCATGGTAGATGTGGTACGAGCACGTTTGGGAGCCATTAAAAACGTACGAGAGAGTTTAGGTGGGAAGGAAACCTTTAAACTCAAATTCTGGAGGTGAATTTGAATTCAGAAGGATGAAATTAGGTTAGGGAAAGATTTTGAAATTTTTGGAGGGGAAAGTCGAATTTTGGAGGGAAATTTGAATTTTTGGGTGAAGTTCAAAATTCAAAATTTGGAGGGAAACTCGAATATTTAAACTTTGAAGAGTTTGCCAAAAATTTGTAGAGAGAAGGTAGAGAGAAATATTTTTAGAGAGAATGAATTTTTGGTTGTAGATTTGAGAGAAAATGAAAAAAACAATGAATTTTTATAGAGGGGGCGGCCTTCGGGGACGCCCGTCCCGGAGGTAGGACTCCCATCCCGCTGGACTCCCATCTAGAATAGGGATGCCCGTCCCGGGTTGCTTCGGGACGCGTGCCAATTCCGAGAAATTTTTTTTTAATTCCCTGAAAATCTCAAGATACCAAAAATAATCATAATTTTTAACAAGGCTTCATGTTTATCCAATCAAATTCAGAAGTTGTTAAAAACTCTATGCGAAAATTCCTCAGTCTCTCTTTTTTTTTTTCAAATATCATGACTACCCTAATTTTATCCCAACTTAAATTCAGCAAGAATTTCAGAAAAACAAAAACTGAGTTTGTACAATTTAATTAGTGAAAATAAACTGTATTTGCAAAACTTTTGTTTTTCATAGAAATTTGAAAATAAAATGTCTGAAGAAAATTGTTGAATATAAAGGACCCTTTAAAAAGTTTGAAAAATAGAAAAATATGGGTCAATTATTCAGGTTTAGTTCAAACGAATTATTTGCTGAGAATAAAAGTAAAAGAATCTTCCCTTTTTCAACGACCTTTATCTCTGATCTCCTGTAGCTTCGTCTGAATGTTTTGCATCTCTTGTAGTTCTGCTCGTATGTTGCGCATCTCCTCCTGCTGGTTCCTCTGTTCTTTTAAGATTTCCATCATCTCTCGGAGTATTTGCACATTTTGGCGTTCTATTGTGGTTCTGAGTTGGGTTACTTCAGAACTTAAGGTTAGAACAGCCTGATATGACCGTCTTAGTCCGCCCGGTATTGTCTGAGTTATAGCGCTTATCCTGTGAGATATATCATCTACCCGGGCAGCCAAGGCTGATTGAGAACTGTCAGTGCTATCCTCTGATGAAGGTGGTTGGTTGTTAGGTGCGGGGGGTGCATGAGTATACTCAGGAGATTTCGGGGTGTATTCGGGGGATTCAGGAGTATATTCGGGAGAAGCAGGAGTATATTCGGGAGAAGCATGAGTATATTCGGGAGAAGCAGGAGTTGTTTGGATTTCTTGGGAAGTATTATGTTCTACTTCGTCCAGAATATCCTGGGCTCTTGTTCCCTTCATCTCTGAGTGCAAAGTCTGGTTAGAAATAACAAATAACAAAAATAGGAAAATAAAATAAGAAAGCAAGAAAAATATTTTTATGGATTTTGAATTTTATTTAGAAAGCAGGTAAATTTCCTTAATATGGTTTTAGAATAATTTTCTAAAATTTGATTATCCTAAGTGTCTTAATTTCAGATATTATCTAAAATTAATTAGTTATGATAATCCTATATTTAGGAAAGTGATTCTCTAACTAGTATAACATAAGTGTTGGGTCTAAAGTCTAGGTCACTACCGTTACCTATCATAAGTCTCTAGAATTGTGGCCAATAATCCTAAATTCATTATGATATGTCCCCGGCAACGGCGCCAAAAAATCTGATGCAGTTCGGATTGATTTGCTAAATAGGTGTTATTTTACCCTATGTTGATTATGAATAATTAAGGACTGTGATTGACTAATTGTCACATTTAGTCTATATGGTGTCACTTAATCAGCCAGAACCTAAGGCAGAGTACCTATCGTGTAGCTAGTCTGTTGGAAAGTATCTACGATTTTATTAAATAAATATCGTACTCCCAGGGAAGTGGTAACGGCTTAGTAGTAACTAGCCTTTATTCCTAACTCTTATCTTATAATCCAGTTATGCAATCTTCATCAATAATTTTGATGAGAGGGTGATTCATTCTCCACTAGGTTTAAGTCTAACTAAACCTGAAAATGTTTTATAGACTAGATCCTGATTTTATGTTATATTGTTACTATACGTTGATTGACCTATATTCGAGTATTTTAGACATGTCTTGGCCTGGATTGCAACTATGTTCTGTGTCTAAAGGCTACCACATCTGAGTTTCTACGCTACTGCCCCATCGTTAAGGGTAACAGCCCTACTCACGGCTCGGACTAAAGTCAGCAATGAACGCCCTATGTCACTTTGGCGATCATACCGCTCGTCTCATAACCGCCAGCATAAAACTCTACTCAACCTACCTAGACTACTTTCAACCATATCAAACAAGATCGCACAAAGCATATTTCACCAAAAATTTTCTTTACACATTATCTTCGGAAAATGGTGATATTGATGTACAACAGATTCGTTCAAGTGATAATTTGACAGACTTGTTCACAAAAGCATTACCAACTTCAACATTTGACAAACTAGTTATAATATTGGAATGCGCCGGTACAAAGATACTATGTAATGATCAAGGGGAGTATACATGGAATGATGTACTCTTTTTCCTTCACTAGGGTTTTTTCCCACTGGGGCTTTCTCTAGTAAGGTTTTAATTAAGCATATTCCTTATACAATGGACATCCAAAGGGCAGTTTTATAAATCTCTTTATATGTGAATTGAACTTCTTTCAACTCTAATAACCCCTTTTTCAATAATTTCTAATAACACTAGTAGCCTACTATTCATGTTGAATGTTTAGGAGTTACATATTTGTGTATATATATTGAATGTATATATATATCTCTTACTTCATCCTTATAAATAGGGGAATACATATGTATATTTGGAGATAGAAGAATCATATGAGAAAGATATAAAGAACAACTCTCTTTTCTTATTTTAATTGATCTGTATCTCATTTAATATTTTGTAAAAAAAAATTTGTTAGTGATATGCATAAATCATATCACATTTTTAGCATGTTTTTAGGCATAATTTAGGGTGAAATTGATGGTAAATCGTTCTTAATTGATTGTTATTAACTCAATTTCACAGTTTTTGTGATTTTGGAAGTGTCAGGTGAAAAGTAGAAGAAAATGGCAAATTTCGGAGCAAAAACATGATTTTCAGAAGTTCGGAAGTCGGGGTGGGCATCCCGAACCCAGGATGGGCGTCCAGGACTTGGGACGGCCGTCCTGACCTAGGCAACAGGCCGGGACGGGCGTCCCAGATCCAGGACAGGCGTCCCGTGCCCCAGTTCAGAATCCCACATCAAAAGTTTGAGAGAAAATCACTCAGCTCCCCTACTATAAATACCCCAGGCATTCCTCAGTTGAATTCATTCCTCTCCACTCGATCTGAGTCATTTAGTGACTTCAAGTATACAGTTTTCCATTGTATACAAGTCACTTAGTGTTCTCAGGTTTTAGTATAGGTTTATTTATATTCTTAGATAGTGTCTCGTGTTCTTTGTTTCTGAGAGTCTGTCTCAGATCCTAGAATACGACTAGATAGGTTCATTTTTTGTATTCATAGAATACCCAGGGTTTCGTTAGGAGATCCTAAGAGGGCTCTAGGAGTTCGAAGAGTCAGTCAACAGAGCTGTGCTTAAGCTGGGTATTAAGGTAAAATCCAGCTACTAGGCTGAGGAAGCGTCATCCGAAGGTTCTGTCGAGCAGAGTCGGGTCGAGCAGTCCAACATATACAAGTAGTTGCTGCATCGGCGTGACTAAGTAAAGGGTGAATACTTTATGGCATCAGTCCCCCTGTCCCTCTCTTTATATGTATGTACTGTGTTCGTCCAAACATTTATTATGACTATTGGATTATGATTTTATGAATATTTGTTATACATGTTGAAGTACTTTATGATTTTCCGGAAATGGCCACCAGCTTAACTCAGCCCCTCATCAAAGATTTTAATGAATGATTGCATAACTGGATAAAAAAATGAGAGTTAGGGTAAAAGGATAGTAACTACTAAGCCGTTACCACTTCCCTGGGAGTACGATAAATTCTTAAATTTAAAATCTTAGGTACTTTCCAACATACTAGCTACACGATAGGTACTCTGCCATAGGTTCTGATTGATTAAGTGACAACATGGATGCTAAATGTGACAATTAGTAATTCTAAGTCCTTAGTTATTCATAATCGATATAGGGTAAATAAAACCTATATTTAGCATATTAGTCGGAATCACACCAGCTATACTTCGGGAAGCATCACTTCATGGAGCGGCACTTTGATGGCTACACTTCGAGGTGTTGGCTACCTGCAAAATAAGTATGTTTAATGGGGAGGTGTATTCCTCGTGAACTCTCCGATGCTTAAGTCAGAAGAGTTATATGAGTGTTTTTTATATCTGGAACTTGGCTTACCTTTTTTTTATCTCCCTTTTATAGGAGTTTGTTTGAGGGTGTCTCATTTATTCATGAGTTTCCCGTTGGAGTTTTGAGCCGTTTTGACCGTTGTAGAAAATGGGCTTTGAATATGGTGTTTAAAGGGTGGTAACGTCTGCTCTTTATGAGGACCATAAAGATGGACTTATGATGTCCGGTGAAATCAGGGGCAGTACTTTGTGGTCAAAGTATTGTTTTACCCATGAGGTATTTTTCTAGTTGTTCAGTGGCCCCTCGCCGAAGTGCCACATGACGAAGTATGGGGGCTTCGGCGGAATAGTTGTATCTCGAGTACTTTTGACTTATGGCTGAAATTAAGGTCTTTGATAGTAACCGGTTGTCTTTTCCTCTTCTGCCTCTATCATTAATGGCAGGGTGTAAGCCAACAGAAGCACCCTTTCACCTTCCCCGATGTGTTGGTTCTGGCAAATAATCATTCTGCAAGAGTTCCTTTTCGGCTATTTAATAGTCTCTTCTCCACATATGCCTTTTTCCATACTTTTGCTTTCTTGCTTCCATAACTTTATGCCATTAACGTCCTCTGAAGATTCCTTCGTCTTTATTTTGTCGCTAGTTCAGTCACCCTTTTTCCGAGACTTCCATCTCAGATACTAAAAAGGTATATTTTAACTTTTAATTGATGACTGGTTATTTATCTATTTCACCATTGTTGGTCTAAGTATGCCATCTCTGACTATTTTTACTGCTTTCTCTGTTTCTATTTATTCTGCGGGAAGGTATTTTTGTTTTCATTTTTCTGTGAGAGAGTGTAGTAGTAATATCATGTATTCTTCTGGGCTACGGACTAGAAATGATTTAGGTTTCTCTTACTGGGTGGCTTTTTGTTTGAATGGAGTTTAAATGTTGAACTTCTGTTCGCAGGTTGGAAATGGCTGCCCAGAGAGAAGATGAAAGTGTGGTTGAGGAGCTCATGACTGAGGGTTTTGGTGATCTGCATCCTGCCCAACCAGAGGTTGCTGTAGCGATTAGGGAAGGCCAGGCTGAGGTTCTTGTGGGTGTCCCCTTTCAGCCGCTCATGCTTGCATGATACGCGAAAATCGTATTACATTTTTAGCATGTTTTTATGTATGATTTCAGGTGAAATTAAGGGCAAATTGATCTTAATTGTTCATTATTTACTTAATTTCACAGTTTTTATGATTTTGGAAGTGTCAGGTGAAAAGTAGACGAAAACAGCAAATTTTGGGGCAAAATGCAATTTTTGGAAAAGTTGACTTGGTCAAAGGGTCAGGACGGGCGTCCCGACCCAGTCAAAGCACCGGGACAGGCATCCAGGACTCAGGACGGGCATCCTAACCTGGTCAACAGATCAGGACGGGTGTCCCAAACCGGGACGGGCGTCCCGAACCCCCAGATCCATTCCCACATCGAAATTTTGATGAAAAATCACCCCGGGAAGCTGCTATAAATACCCCAGGCCTCTAGCAATTGAAATCATTCCTCTCCACTCGATCTGAGTCATTAAGTGGTTTCCAGTGTACGCTTCTCTATGTTTGCATGTCTAATGTAGTTTCTTTTAAACTAAATGTAGGGTTATGGACAATTGCTAACCATGGTCAAATCATAACCTGTTTAGTTTAACAGGCATTAATTTATGACTTCCACGTCGGGATGCATTAATGTCTGCCATATTAGATGAAATAACCTATAGATCACCATGTTTGTTAGAGTAGTCTAAGTAGGCTGAGTTTGTGTCTTTATGCCGGCGTTAGGGCCAGCGGCATGATCTCCTAAGTGACATAGGACTTTCATGGATGCCTTTAGCTCGAACCGTGAGTAGGGCCGTCATTAAGGTAGGGCAGTTTATCAGGTAACTCAGATGTGGTACACCTTTAGACTCAGTACATAATTGCAATCTAGGCCAAGATATATCTAAAATACTCGAAGATAGGTCAATCAACATGTAGGAACAGTATAACATAGAATCAGGACATTATCTGTAAAACACTCTTAGGCTTAAATAGACTTAAACCTAGTGGAGAATGAATCGCCCTCTCATCAAAGATATTGAACGATTGCATAACTAGATCATAAGATAAGAGTTATGGTAAGAGGATAGTTACTACTAAGCCGTTACCACTTCCCTGGGAGTACGATATTTGATTTAATTAAAATAGTAGATACTTTCCAACAGACTAGCTACACGATAGGTACTGTGCCTTAGGTTTTGATTGATTAAGTGACAGTATAGAGACTAAATGTGACAATTAGTCAGGACAAGTCCTTAATTACTCATAATCAACATAGGGTAAAACAACACCTATTTTAGTATATGAGTCGGAACGTCATCAATTAGTTATAATTTTATAACATTTTTAAGTGTTTTTAATATTTATTAAATTCTTTTGTAAAAATGTTTTTGGTATAATTAAGTTTGTTATTTGCATTTTTTTTTTTGCTGTTTTACCTTTATGTAGTTCATAAGTAGTAGAGAATGGAGAACAAGCTCAATGAATTAGAAGATAGACTAAGACAATTAGCATGGGACAAAGGAAAACCCAAGTTCTTGTAATTGTTTATGATATATGTGTCTCATCCATGCATCGTTCAGGGTCGTGTCCTCAAAGGTATGATCCATATTCATCAACTTATAATTTTTGATAGTGAGATGACATGAGCTTTAGATATGAAAATACTTGGGAACAACAATCACAACAATAGAATATACAAATAGAATCTTGAGGAAATACAATCATGAATGCAAAATTTAAAAACACAATTCAGAATGGATAATTTAGAGACACAGGTTGAGCAACATCGTTGCTAGTGTTAATAAGTTAATAAATCAAGGTTATAGAGAGCTATCTTTCAAATCCATTCCAAACATTCGAGGTAACGTAAGTAATATTAGTGAGAAAGAGTTACATGATTCAGTAAGTTCATCTCAACTATGTTCTTTAGATCAAGTATTTAATATAGAAATAAATTTAAAATTAATACAAAGTAAATTTATAAAATTTTAAAAATAATTAGATAAAATAAAATTAGTAAAGCTAAAAAAATTGAAGGAGATAATATAGAAAAGAAAAATAAAAGCCAATATATATATAAAGATATAATAATGAATGTTGAAATATGAAAAGTTATGGGGTTAAAAAAGAATTGATAAAAAATTAATTAAATAAAAAAACTGAAAAAAACACCCCCATAAAAATCATAATATTTACATATGCCATGAGAAAATGTAAGCTTTTATATATATATATATATATATATAATATATATATATATATATATTAATGGGTAAATTGGAAATTTTTATTCATTAAATTATATAATTTTTATGATTTTATCTATTTTAAAATTTTTAAGTAATGTCATCCCTCATATTTATAATTTTGGTAAAAATTTTCTTTATATCAATTTTATTAAATGTCAACTGTTAGTGAAATTTTTTAAATAAAATAATTATATTTAAAAGGATAAAAATGTCTTTTTCATATCTTTCTTTCCTCTTCTTTATGTAAACCAAAACATTACAAGGTGGGGTCATTCTTCTACCCATCATCATGATTTTTTACCTAAGTGCTGGAATCTTAATCAATTGATATCGTAAATTATATCACATTTTTAGCACGTATTTAGGCACAAATTAATGTAATTTGGGAAGTATTTAATCTTAATTGGATTGAAATAACCCAAACATTGGAGGTAACGTAAGTAATATTAGTGAGAAAGAGTTACATGAATCAGTAAGTTCATCTCATCTATGTTCTTCATATCAAGTACTTAATACATAAATAAATTTAAAATTAATAGAAAGTAAATTTATAAAATTTATAAAAAAAATTAGATAAAATAAAATTAGAAAAGTTAAAAAAATTGAAGGAGATAATATAGAAAAGAAAAAAAAGCCTATATATATAAAGTTATAATAATGAATGTTGCAATATGAAAAGTTATGGGGTTAAAAAAGAAATGATAAAAAATTAATTAAATAAAAAAACCCATAAAAATCATAATATTTACATATGCCATGAGAAAATGTAATCTTATTATATATATATATATATATATATATATATATATTAATGGGTAAATTGGAAATTTTGATTCATTAAATTATATAATTTTTATAATTTTATCTATTTTAAAATTTTTAAGTAATGTCATTCCTTATATTTATAATTTTGGTAAAAATTTTCTTTATGTCAATTTTATTAAATGTCAACCGTTAGTGAAATTTTTTAAATAAAATAATTATATTTAAACGGATAAAAATGTCATTTTCATATCTTTCTTTCCCCTTCTTTATGTAAACCAAAACATTACAAGGTGTGGTCATTCTTCTACCCATCATCATGATTTTTACCTAAGTGCTGGAATCTTAATCAATTGATATCTCTAAATTATATCACATTTTTAGCACGTATTTAGGCACCAATTAGGGTAATTTGGGAAGTATTTGATTTTAATTGGATTGAATTAACCCATAATTGCATAATTTGTTATTCTGGAAGTTTCAGGGATTAAATTGCATAAAACAGGAAAGTTGAGGATCAGAACGGCTGTCCTTAGCATCAGAACGGTCGTCCTCAATTCCTCTGGCATTCAAGACGGGCGTCCTTGACCCAGAATTTATCCCACATCAGGATTTTCAGAGAAATTCACTCCTATCCACGGCTATAAATACCCCAGACTCCCAGGAGTTCAAATCATCCCTCAACAGAAATAATCTAGTAACTCAGAGTTACTCGTTTTCCCTCATTTCTGAGTGTTTATCTCAGTATTCGGGAATTTGATTAGTTAAGTATTCGTGTTCAGTATTCATAGAATACCAGAATTTTGATAAGGAATCCTCGAGAGCTGTAGGTTAGCGTTTTTCTTAGTCAAATAGAGCAAGTGCTTAAGCCCTAATTGGAAGGTAAAGCATTGCTACTAGGTCGAAGAAGCATTCCCCGAAGATTCTAACGTCCAGAGTAGGATCAACTTCCAAGAGCTAGAAAGTTCATACCGTCGGAAATATCATAAAGTAGTGATAGCCTTGCGTCAATTTTTCCCTAAACTCTTTCTTTTATTCTTTTGAATTGTTTTGTCTCAATATGTATTTGATTGCCGAAACTCAAGATGTTTTATCATACATGTTTTACAATTTGAGGTTATAGTCTTTTTATTTCCAAGGAAGATCATGAAGCTAAATTATCATTATGTTCTTATTAAGTATTTGTGCTTTTAAGTTAAACCTATGGTTATATAAAAATCATAACAAAGTCATAACCATGTTAACTTAACAGTCTACTTTAAGCCCTGACTGGAAGGATATTGTAGATACTTCTAGATTAGGAGGACTAACATGAAAGACACCATGTATGTTAAAGAAACCTAATAATGTTGAGTGTGGTCTTTATGCCAGTCCTAGAGTGAGATAGTAGCAAGATTATGAGAGTGACATAGTAGCATTATTACCAGAGTGACATAGTATCATGAATACTGCTAAGCAGCTCGAAAGATGAGTAGGATTATCTCCGATGAACAACGCCAGGAACACCGGGGATAAGTAACTTAGATAACTCAAATATGGTAACAAACAAATAACAGTTCATAATTGCCTTAGATCAAGACATGTCTAAACTTCGAAGATAGGTCAAACAAGTCGTCTAAACTGAGCTTATAAACTCTTTATGAATGCTTGATTGTCGAAATACTCCTTGCATGCTAGATACTTGTATGTGTTGTTGTAATCCATAAACTCTCCAAATATGAAATCCAATTGATTAATTCCTGATAGTAAATTGTTAGACTATGTAATAGTTACTACTCAGTCGTTGCCAGATCCATGAGATATACGATAATTAACAAATGTTAAATCGTAGATGCTACCAATAGACTAGCTACACAGTAGGTACTCTGCCTTAGGTTCTGTTTGATTAAGTGACCATCAGGTGGTACACTAAAGTCTTTAATTACTCATAATCAACATAGGTTATAAAAATAAGATTTTTGGCATCATTGCCGGGGAACACTCATAAACCCTACCCTTCCCTAGATGACTATAAATAGGGATAGTTGGGCAAGGGAGAAAGAGGCAGCCAGAGAGAGAGAGAAGAGACAAACGGAGAGAGATAGAGGAATTGAGGGTAGCATAGATAGACTAGGGTTACTCTATCTTGTAGGCCTGTGTGGCCGTGCAGCTTTGTGCATAGTTGAGAATCCTTTGTAATTCCTTCCTATTGAATGATATAGAAGGGTTGGGCGAGTTGCCTGTAAATATTATTACTTACCCCTTTACTTGTGATTGTCTATCTGCTGCATGTACTTGCTCTTGAACCCGTGCCGCGCGCAAGTTGTGTGAGTGTCGTGAACTAGTGGTCGTACTAGGAAGAGGCACTTCGTGACAAAAGTGGTATCAGAGTGCAGTTCGACCCTTGCGGAAATGTCTAGTTCGTTCAGAGAATCTCGTAGGGTGATGCTTTTTGACAGTACGCCGATCCCTCATGCCACAACTGCGGATCGGTTGACAAGGTTGGAGACGTTGTTCACGCATCATGTGCAAGCAATTGGTGTGTTAGAGCATGTGGAGAATGCTCGTCCTTTGATAGATCAGTTCCAAGGACCACTAGACGTTGTGTTGGATTTACACCAACTCCAAGAAATAGTCAGTAATATGAAGGAAAGTATCCAAAATAGCATCGACGCCCTCCAAGCTAGTGTGGCGGGACTTCAATCTAGTACTGCAGGAGCCAGTATTAGACAACCGTTGTTTAGGGTGCCTGAGCCTAGAACATATTCAGGTGTTCGTGATGCGACTGTGATTAGGAGTTTCTTGTGGGATCTGGAGAAATACTTTACGATGGCTAGAGTCCTGGAGAGTGAACAAGTTGCGATTATATCGTTGTTCCTCACAGACACTGCCAAGTTATGGTGGCAGACAAGGAAAACAGACCCTACGAAAGACGAAGAACAATCTTTCAGACACATGAAGGAGGAATTGATGGAGCAATTCTTGCCAAAGAATTCTGCGTGGATGGCTTGTGAGAGCTTGAAAAGACTAGAACAGACGGGGACTGTTCGAGAGTATGTGATCAATTCTCTGCAACACTTCTTAATATTCCTAACATGTCCAAGGAGGACAAATTGTTCAACTTTTTGTCATGGTTGAAAAAGTGGGCTAGGATCGAGCTAATGTGAGGGAGGCCTACTCGATGGCAGAAAGATTGACGAATATGCAATCTTCGGCTCCTCCTACCCCTGAAAGAAAGAGTGTTCCATTTAGGAGCAAGGGTAAGTCTTGGAATGACAAGCCCAAGAAGAAAGATGGTGTTGTTGGGAAATCAAAGGATTTAAGTGTCAAGTGCTACAATTGTAGGGAGACTGGACACATGTCCTATCAATGCCCTAAGCCAAGGAGGAATCAAAATTTGGCTGCTGTCCAAATTGGAGATGAGACTAGAGGGGATCCACTTGCTCGTGTGAATCCCATTCAGGTGTCTGAGCGACCACAACCAGTGCGTGGGTTGATGTACGTGAATGTGGTCGTGAATGGTGTTAAGATGTGGGCAATGATAGACTCCGGTGCAACAAATAACTTTGTGGCTGATCGAGAAGCCACGCGCTTGCAGTTTACCCTGCAAGAAAGTTCACACACCATTAAGAGTATCAATGCCGCGAAACAACGAGTGAGAGGTAGTGCCATGGTGTCATTGAAGATGGGAGCTTGGGAAGGCCAATGCAAGGTGACGGCCATTCCATTGGATGACTTTGATCTAATCCTAGGGATTGAGTTTTTGGCTATGGCCAAGGTGGCAGTAATGCCACATTTGCGTCGATTGATGATCATGGATGAGAAGATACCAAACTTTGTACAGTGCACGTACAAATACATGGATCAAAAGGATGCAGAGGGGATGTTGTCGGCAATGCAGTTGAAGGATGGGTTAAGATGGCGTGAACCAATATTTGTGTCTATTTTGTTGGAAGAAACAAACGTTGATTGCTCAGAGTTGCCTAAATCCATGTCTAAGGTGTTGGATGAGTTTGCTGATTTGATGTCCGACGAGTTGCCCAAGGTGTTACCCCCGAGACGCGCCATTGATCACCATATTGAGTTGGTACCTGGAGCAGTACCACCCGCGCAAGCACCATATCGAATGGGACCAGCAAAGTTGTTGGAATTGAGGAAGCAGCTGGGTGAATTACTGGATGTGCAATTTATCAGACCCTCAAAAGCCCCTTTTGGTGCCCCTGCCTTTTTCCAAAAGAAGGCAGATGGCTCGTTGCGATTCTGTGTGGATTACCGAGCTTTGAACAAATTGACAATGAAGAACAAGTACCCTATCCCAAATCAGTTGGATTTGTTTGATAGGCTGTCAAAAGGAAGGTACTTCACCATAGTCGATTTGCGGTCAGGATATTGGCAAGTACGGATTGCCAATGGTGATGAAGCCAAAACCACCGTAGTGACAAGGTATGGCTCATTTGAGATTTTAGTGATGCCTTTCGGCTTAACTAATGCCCCTGCTACATTTTGCAAGTTGATGAATGATGTGTTGTATGAATTTTTGGATAAATTCATGGTTGTTTATTTAGATGATATTGTCATCTATAGTGAGTCCTTAGAGGAGCACATTAGACATCTTCGACTTGTGTTTGCAAAATTAAGGGAATATGTACTCTATATCAAGAGGGAGAAGTGCGAGTTTTGTAAAGAGGAAATTAAGTTCCTTGGTCACATAATAAGACATCGTTCAGTGAAGATGGGTCCTTGAAAGGTGGAGGCCATTGAAGGTTGGTCAGCCCCGACGTCAATGGCAGAGTTGAGATCCTTCGTGGGATTGGTCAATTACTATCGAAGGTTCATTGGTGGGTATGCAAGTGTTGCAAGCCCTTGATTGACCTCTTGAAGAAGGGAGTAGATTGGATGTGGAGTAAGGAGTGTGTGGAAGCATTCCAGAAACTCAAGAATGCAATTGTGACAACCCTTGTGCTACATTTGCCTAATTTTGAGGTGCCCTTTGAAGTACACACAGATGCGACAGATCGTGGGATCGGGGGAGTGTTGATGCAAGAACACCACCCATTGGCATTCGAGAGCCGTAACATGAAGGATTGTAAGAAGCTTTATTCTGCCCATGAGAAGGAGATGATGGCTATGATTCACTGCCTTACCGTTTGGAGGCAACTATCTGTTGGGATCGTCTTTCACTGTGGTGACAAACAATGTGGTTAATACGTATTTTAAGACACAAAAAAAGTTGTCCGCAAAGCAAGCTCGATGGCAAGAGTTCTTGGCAGAATTCGACTTCGAGTGGGTGTATAGGTCTGGCAAGATAAACTTGGTGCATGACACTGTCAGCAATTTTGATTATGGAATCAGATTTTGTAGCAAAAATACGTGAGTATGCACCTAATGACCCTGTTTATCATAAACTAATATCTTTAGTGCAGGATGGTACTGTGAGAAGGTATTGGCTCGATGATGGCATGTTGTATGCCAAAGGTGGGCGAGCCTATGTCCCTAGTGGAGAGTTGAGAAGGATGTTGCTTAAGGGAGCACATGATTCGTTGTGGGCTGGTCATTCTAGCATTGAAAGAACTCGTTCTTTGTTGGTAAGAAGATTCTTTTGGCCAAGGATGGAGGATGACATTGAAGCTTATGTCCGAACGTGTTTGGTGTGTCAACAAGACAAGGTTGAGAGGCGAAGGGAACCTAGTTTGTTGCAACCTCTTCCTATTCCCGCGGGACCATGGCAAAGTATTTCGATGGATTTCATCTCTGGATTGCCTAAGGTGAATGACTTGACTTCTATTTTTGTAATAGTTGATAGATTTTTGAAATATGTTGTATTTGTCATGCCCCTTCATCTTGTTCAGCTGATGTTGCAGTTGAGTTATTTTTCAAACATGTTGTAAAGTACTTTGGAGTACCAAAGGACATAGTTAGTGACAAGGATGCCAAGTTTACTGGTAGATTTTGGGTGGCTTTGTTTGGATTGTTGGGATCCGAACTTAAATTTTCAACTGCCAATCATCCTCAGACCGATGGTTAGACGGAGAGGATCAATGCCTTGTTAGAGGAGTACTTGAGGCATTATGTGATGGCAAGTCAGAAGAATTGGGTGAATCTTCTCGACTCTACTCAGTTCTGTTAAAAGCTTCATCGATCTTCTGCAACGAATATGAGTCCATTTGAGCTAGTGAATGGACAACAACCAACGACCCCACAGGATTTGGCAATGGTGGTGCCAAGTGTTGGAACATGTCCATCAGCTTAAAGATTTTCCAAGGCAAAGCATGAGATGATTGCCGAAGCAAGAGATAGTTTGGAGATGGCTCAAAAGAGGGAGAAGAAGTATGCTGATAAGCATCGACGTGATGTGCAATTTGAGGTACGTGACTTGGTGTTGCTGAAATTGACTCCTCAAATTTGGAAGAAGATTAGTCGAAAAGTTGTTCATCATGGATTGATACCTCAGTATGATGGACCATTCGAGGTAATAAAAAAGGTGGGAAATGTTGCATATCAACTCAAGTTTCCGGATAGGTTAAAAATTCATCTTACTTTTCATGTAAGTTACATGAAGAAGTATAACAAAGATGAATTTGAAAGAGAAAGGAAGAAGTCTAGAAGGGCTCCACCAGTGATTCAAAAACAGTTTGACAAGCTGGCTGAAAAGATTTTGGACCATCGGACTATGGGCCAAAGTAAGAAGAATCGTAGGACTGACTTCCTTGTGCATTGGAAGGGGGAGGCCAAGATTGATGCCACGTGGGAAAGAGATGTGACCCTTTGAAAATTTGAGGATCACATTTCTGACTATTCTTGTCACATCACAATGTCTCAGAATATTTTTATTCTTGTCATCCCAAAACCTGTAACCGAACATGTCAGAACCATAACCTATGAAGTAACACTTTACAGCCTTAGCATCAAGCTTGTCCCTCTTTTCTAGATCAACATGAACATAAGCAGTGCAACCAAAAGTTCTCAAGTGTGAGTACTTGAGTTCCTTTCCTGTCCACACTTCCATTGGAATCTTGAATCCCAAGGGAACTGATGGCCCCCTATTGATCAAGTATGCAGCTGTGCTCACAGCATCTTCCCAGAACATCTTGGGCAGCCCACAATGTATCCTCATGCTCCTTGCACGCTCGTTCAATGTTCTATTCATCCTCTCAGCAACTCCATTCTGTCTTGCCTTTCTGGGAACTGTCCTCATCAATCTGATTCCCTCAGCAGCATAGAATGTTTTAAATTCTAACGTGTCATATTCTCCCCCATTATCAGACCTCAAGCATTTGATCTTTAATCCAGTCTGATTCTCAACTTCAGCTTTCCACCTCTTGAAAGTTGTAAACACATCTGATTTATGTTTCAAGAAGTAAACCCATACCTTCCTACTAAAGCCATCAATGAAGGTGACATAGAACCTGGATCTTCCAAGTGATGAAATTGGAGATGGTCCCCAAACATCTGTATGGACCATTTCCAACCGCACTTTCTTTGGCTCTCTTGGAGTCTTTGTGAAGCTAACTCTTTTCAGTTTACCCATAACACAGCTCTCACAAAGATCCATATCAACAGACTTTAGGCCCTCTAAAGCTCCTTTTCCAACCAGCATCTTCATTCCCTTCGCACTCATGTGTCCAAGTCTGTTGTGCCACAGACATGAACCAGAAGTGTTTTCAGCAACAGCAGCCATGTTGATACAACCTGCACTGGTGTACAAGGTTCCAGATTTTGTGCCACGAGCAACAACCATAGCACCCTTCACAATCTTCCACGAACCTTTCCCAAATTTTGTGGCATAGCCCGTGCTATCCAACTGACCAACAGAGATCAGATTCTTCTTGAGCCCGGGAATAAATCTGACATCCTCCAATGTCCACTGGTCTCCCGATGGAGTCTTAATGCAGACATCCCCCTTTCCTTCAATCTCCAAGGCTTTGTTGTCAGCAAGATACACCTTTCCAAAATTTCCAGATTTGAAAGTTAGGAATAATTCCTTGCTTGGAGACGAATGAAAAGATGCACCTGAATCCAGAATCCAAGATTCAACTGGGCTACCACACTAAGGATTAGAGCATCCCCAATGTCCTCTACTGAATTTACAGAATCATTGTCATCTCCAGATCTTTGATTATGCTTCTTCTTTGGCTCTTTACAATCTGTCTGAAAGTGTCCTTTATCTCAACAGTTCCAACAAGTTATGTTTGATATGTTCGGAGATTTTCCTCAAATCTCTGATTTTGATCGACCATGTTGATGTTGGCCCTTCGACTTGCTTCTCCCCCTTTGGTCAACGCTATGAGCACTGCCCAATGAATCTCACACTTCTCGTTTACGAATACTTTCACTGAGAACAACATCACGGATTTCATCGAACTTCATCTTCTCAAATCCACGGGAACTGCTAATCGCAGCAACAATAATATCCCAAGACTCGGGCAAAGATGACATCAAAATCAATGCTTTAATTTCATCTTCGAAGTTAATTTCCACAGAACTCAGTTGACTTACAATCATATTGAAATCATTTATATGATCAGCAACAGAACCTGTTTGATATGCATAAATCATATCACATTTTTAGCATGTTTTTAGGCATAATTTAGGGTGAAATTGATAGGAAATCGGTCTTAATTGATTGTTATTAACTTAATTTCACAGTTTTTGTGATTTTGGAAGTGTCAGGTGAAAAGTAGAAGAAAATGGCAAATTTTGGGGGCAAAAATGCAATTTTTCAGAAGTTCAGACGTCGGGGTGGGCGTCCCGAATCAGGATGGGCTTCCTGACCTGGTCAACAGGCCAGGACGGGCATCCAGGACTCGGGACGGCCGTCCTGACCTGGTCAACAGGCTGGGACGGGCGTCCCGGATGCCTGGTCCAAGTCACACATCGAAATTCTTGGAAACATTCACTCCAGAAAGCTGCTATAAATACCACAGGCCTTCCTCAGTTGAAATCATTCCTCTCCACTCGATCTGAGTCATTTAGTGACTTCAAGTGTACATTTTTCTTGAGTACATAAGTCACTTAGAGACTCGGGTTCAGTAGAAGTTTCTTTTATTTCTAGATAGTGTCTCATTTTCTTTGTTTCTGAGAATTAGTCTCATATCCTAGGATACGATAGATAGGTTCGTTTCTGGTATTCATAGAATACCCGGGATTTCGTTAGGAGATCCTAAGAGGGCTCTAGGCGTTCGAAGAGTCAGTCCACAAGGCTGGGCTTAAGCTGGGTATTAAGGTAAAGTCCAGCTACTAGGCTGAGGAAGCGTCCTCCTAAGGTTCTGGTGAGCAGAGTCGGGTCGAGCAGTACAACATATACAAGCAGTTGCTCCATCGGCGAGACTAAGTAAATGGTGAATTCTTTATGGCATCAATCCCCCTGTCCCTCTCTTTATATGTTTGTATTGTGTTCGTCCAAATATTGATTATGTATATTGGAATATGATTTTATGAGTAGTTGTTATGCATGTTGAAGTTCTTATGATTTTCCGGAAATGGCCACCTGCTTAATATTCATTATGTCTGCATGTCTAATGTAGTTTCTTTTAAACTAAATTTAGGGTTATAGACAATTCCTAACCACGGTCTATTCATAACTTATTTAGTTTAACAGGCATCAATTAGTATTGGTGTTTGCCATATTAGATAAAATAACCTACAGAACACCCTGTTTGTTAGAGTATTCTAAGTAGGCTGAGTTGTGTTTTTATGCCGGCGTTAGGGCGAGAGGCATGATCCCCGAAGTGACATATGGCTTTCATGGATGCCTTTAGCTCGAACCGTGAGTAGGGCCGTCATTAAGGTAGGGCGGTTTATTAGGTGACTCAGATGTGGTACACCTTTAGACTCAGAACATAGTTGCAATCCAGGTCAAGACATGTCTAAAATACTCGAAGATAGGTCAATCAACATGTAGGAACAGTATAACATAGAATCAGGACATTATCTGTAAAACACTTTTAGGCTTAAATAGACTTAAACCTAGTGGAGAATGAATCACCCTCTCATCAACAGTATTGATGAACGATTGCATAACTGGATCATAAGATAAGAGTTAGGGTAAGAAGATAGTTACTACTAAGCCGTTACCACTTCCCTGGGAGTACGATATTAATAAATTAAAATCGTAGATACTTTCCAAGAACTAGCTACACGATAGGTACTCTGCCTTAGGTTCTGATTGATTAAGTGACAACAATTGAATGCTAAAGTGACAGTTAGTAAGACTCAGTCCTTAATTACTCATAATCGACATAGGTAAATAAAGCCTATCTTTTAGCATACCAATCGGAACGCATCAGATATTTGGCGCCGTTGTCGGGGAAATATCATAATGAATTTAGGATTCCTGATCAAAATTCTGGAGACTTATGATAGGTAACGGTAGTAACCTAGACCTTAGACCCAACACTTATTTTATACTAGTTAGACAATCAATTTCCGAAATATAGGGTTATGATAACTAATTGATTTTAGACATTATCTGAAATTAAGACATTTAGGATAATCAAATTTTAGAAACTTATTCTAAAACCATATTGAGGAAATTTAACTGCTTTTGAAAAAAATATAAAAAGAAAATAAAATTAAAAATTTAAAACCCGAAAAAAATGTATTTTTCTTGCTCAACAGTACGTTGTTCTTCTTCCCTATCTCTTTTATTATTTGTTCTTTTGTTTTCTTTCAATTTATTTTCTTTTCTTTTCTTTTCTTCTATAAAATTTTCTGAAAAATATTATTTTCCAGAAGATAAAAGAAATAAATTTTTCGTGTTTACAGTTTTCCTGTTTGTTTGTTTTTTTATTTTTTTTTATTTCAAAAAACAAAAGCATGGAAGTGAGAAAAAAAATTTTCTTCTGAGTTGTAAAATTTTGGCTTAGATTTTTATTGGGAAGAAATTCCATTTAAGAATTTTCTTAGAGTCATGCCGGCTTTATTAGGATGAGTTATGAAATGATTTTTCCTTAATAGCCAGACCTTAGAATGTTCTATTGAAAAAGGACGTTCCTTTTGTTTTGCTGATAATTGCATGAGATCTTTTAAACCAAAAGGAATTACTGCACCCATTATGGCATCACCTGGTTGGAATCTGCTTTTTGAATTAATATGTGATGTAATGATGTAGTAAGAATTGTTTTAGGACAGAAACATGATAAGAAAGTTCATGTATGATAAATTCCGATCTTATCTAGTCTTGTTGATGCAGTTCCGATTGGTATGCTAAAAGATAGGCTTTATTTACCTATGTCGATTATGAGTAATTAAGGACTGAGTCTTACTAACTATCACTTAGCATTCAATTATTGTCACTTAATCAACCAGAACCTAAGGCAGAGTACCTATCGTGTAGCTAGTCTGTTGGAAAGTATCTACGATTTTATTAAGTTAAATATCGTACTCCCAGGGAAGTGGCAACAGCTTAGTAGTAACTAGCCTTTTATCCTAACTCCTATCTTATGATCCAGTTATGCAATCTTCATCAATGACTTTGATGAGAGGGTGATCCATTCTCCACTAGGTTTAAGTCTAATTAATCCTAGAAGTGTTTTATAGTTGAGTCCTGATTCTATGTTATACTGTTCCTATATGTTGATTGACCTATATTCGAGTATTTTAGACATGTCTTGGCCTGGATTGCAACTATGTTCTGTGTCTAAAGGCGTACCACATCCGAGGTTTCTAATAAACCGCCCTACCTTAATGACGGCCCTACTCACGCTTCGGGACGAAGGCATCCATGAAAGCCCTATGTCACTTCGGGGATCATACCGCTTGCCCTAAGCCGCCGGCATAATCGGACTCGGCTCGACTTACCTAGACTACTCTAACAAACAGGGTGTTTAGCAGGTTATTTTATCTAGCATGGCAGACACCAATACTAATTGATGCCTGTTAAACTAAATAGGTTATGATTAGACCGTGGTTAGGAATTGTCTATAACCCTAACTTTAGTTTAAAAGAGCACATTAGACATGCAGACATAGTGAATGTTAAGCAGGTGGCTATTTCCGGAAAAACATAACAACGTCAACATATAAAATAACTATTCATAAAAATCGTAATCTCGTATTCATAATAAATCTTTAGAACAACACAATAACAACATATAAGAGAGGGACATGGGGACTGATGCCATAAAGAAATCGCCCTTTACGTAGTCTCGCCGACGGAGCGTACTGTTGTATATGTCGTATTGCTCGCCCTGACTCTGCTCGCTAGAACCTTCGGAGGACGCTTCCTCAGCCTAGTAACTGGGCTTTACCTTAATACCCAGCTTAAGCCCAGCCCTGTGGACTGACTCTTCGAACGCCTAGAGCCCTCTTAGGATCTCCTAACGAAATCCCGGGTATTCTATGAATACCAGAAACGAACCTATCTATAGAAGCCTAAGATCTGAGACTATTTCTCAGAAACTAAAACAAAACACTAATAAGAAAGAAAACTGAGATCCGAGTCTCTAAGTGAGTTGTGTACTAGAGAAGTGTACACTGGAAACCACTTAATGGCTCAGATCGAGTGGAGAGGAATGATTTCAACTGCTGGAGGCCTGGGATATTTATAGCAGCTTTCTGGAGTGAAAAATTCCAAAAATTTCGATGTGGGACAACTTCTGGTGCTTCGGGATGCCCGTCCTGGATTGGGACGCCCGTCCTGGTGGTTTGACTGGGTCGGGACGCCCGTCCCGGACCGTTGACCAAGTCAGCATTTCCAAAAAATTGCATTTTTACCCAAAAATTTGCTATTTTCGTCTACTTTTCACATGACACTTCCAAAATCATAAAAACTGTGAAATTGAGTAAATAACAATCAATTAAGATCGATTTCCTATCAATTTCATCCTAAATCATACATAAAAACATGCTAAAAAAGTATATGATTTTCGCGTATCAGATAACCCCACACTTAGCTTTTTGCTTGTCCTCAAGCAAAGTCTACCTGAAGTTAGTGATTCTAAATCTTATGTGCAGTCACTTAAATTTCTAGTCATGTTTTTATAATTCTTAACACAGGTCTGACTGGTTAGGTTGCTATGACAAGGTCTCAAATGTCTCTTGTAGATTGTTAGGATTGAGCAGAAAACAATTTAACAACTAGGTTGAACTCTTCTCTTAGTCATAAGGTCTTCCTGATGTGTAGTGTGTGTACTAGTCCAGACCAGATAGTCAACACAATAAACTCTTGTCTTAACTATTACCAGATAATACTTCGACCAATCGATGGACATAACAACAACAAACAACCTTTTGAGTTCTGAGCTTTGGTGTCAAGGCTTTTCAATTGAAATTTTCAATAAAAGAACACACTGGGCTATGTATTTTTAGATTGATTGTTCAGGGTATTTTTGTGTTCGCTTTCACACATCAACTTTAACTACCCATGTAGCGAGTCCCACTCCGATGACTCCCAGATCTACACGACCTTAGGGCATCAGGCTTTAAGTTCCCTTAAGGAGTGGTGCTCGAGTAGCAAAGGACGCTTGCAAACTACCCTATTTATTTAACTTTTTCACTTGCTAGTGCATCCTCATCTGGTATGATATTATTTAGTTAAGTCTCGAAAAGGTATTTGGTTGATGTCTCTAATCCAAACCAGTTTGTGCTCAATTATCAGGAATTCCTTATTTCTAATCGAGGAATTCAGTAAAGTTATCAACTTGTTTCCTACTAATCACAATGCTCTACTCACATATATCATAGACATAAGCATTTCTTAAACCAATCAATAATGCATTTTAAAGTCTGGCAGAGTGAGAAAAGTTTGAATTTTTTTTTGGAAGGGTGCAATTGTAGTGAGAAATAATGGAAAACATGCAAAAATTTGCTATAGTGCACTATGCACTGCTACCCAACACTTAAGGTTGACACTGTCCTCAGTGTTCATGCATATCCTATTACCCCACACTTATTTGACTCAATAAGAGAAAGAAAAAGAAAAGCAGGAAAAACAAACAAAACTCTTACCCCCACACTTATTTGAGAAATAAGAGTTTAAAAACAAAAACAGGAAAAAATAAACAAACCACGAAATGAAATAAAATAAAAAGAAAACAAAACAAAATAAGAGTAGAGGAAGATGAGGATTAGAAAAACTCCCTTCATGTATCGATTAGAAGGGTCTGCTCTGATCTGTCAATTGGATGTTCACCTCAACCATGTGCTATTGCTGAAATGCCCTTGACTCTGTAAGTTCTAGATGCTGGAACGGCTGACTCTGCAGTGTGCTTCGTATGGAGAGTGTATCTACCCTCTAGGTCGCAAACTACCATCCCCATGTTTTGAAGAATGGTCAGGTCTGGTAGATGAAGCTATCCTCGTCAGCCATGATTCCTTAATGTCGAACTCCAGGTAGTGGCCTATCCGTTTGATGAATGGCTCGATCCCCAAGGACTGCTTCCTCAAATCATTTGCAAAGTTTCTCGCAATCATAGCAACGTGTCCATGATGAACGTGTCTAAGAATGTGGCTTCTTTGGATTTGTGTGCCTACCTGCCAATGTCTGTGAAGGTATTGCATGCAAGTTTTGAATGTCAGAAAAGATACCTGAAGCTTTGGCGAAGCCGTGGTGGTAGGAGGCTCCAGTTGTGTAGATCTGGGCCCATGTATTTGAGACTTCCTCGGGGAAGTTTCTCACAGCTGATTGGTATGCAGGGGATGCAAGCTCCTCCATTGCTATGCCCCTGCTACAATGCCAAATTCCTCTATATCCATCGACCGTTCGATACCACTCGGTAGGTCACTTGCTTGCACTGGTATAACATTAATTTTTGCCCGTTTACTTTTTGAGAAATGCCATCTTGATCCATTATAACACATGCTCCGTATGGCGACACTTTTAAAATAGTAAACTGGTTTGACCAATAACAGTATCTCATGTGTTGATTCTGCGGGTAGGGACTTTGCTGTGGTGGTATCTTCTGGAAGTTTTCAGCTTCAGAATTATTTCTCAACTAAATCCCATATGATTTCTCCAGTTGGGATTGTATGCGTTTCCCATTGGAGCAGCATTGACTGCAGCAACCTGCTCCTGCCTCTTTTGGAATGGTCAGTATTCCATTCCCATAACAATCCCTGATAAAGTGAGGTACTTGGCAGACTTCACAGATTTGATACACAAACTGAACGTCTCTTCCTTGATGAAAGGAATTAATTTAACTGTTGTTATTAGCCTTTACTGCCTCCAATTACACATCAGAAGAAGCGTTAGCTGGCTGGCAACCCTTTATTGCTCATCACGAAATTGACACATCGAAATCTGGAAAACAGTTTCTCAAGGGATCTGCACATGACTTTAACATCATTAGTAGGTAATGCCTGTGGTTCAGGCTATTTTGAAAAGTGTTCCACGGCTACTATGATGTAATTGTTTTCAAAGGAAGAAAGAAAAAGGATTCATGAAATCAATACCCCAGATATAAAAGATTTTAGTATCCTGTATACCTTGCTGGGGTAGATGATCTCGGGAAGACGTGTTACCTGTTATTTTTCATGCATCGCCGAACTGTATCAAGGATACAAAATCTTTGAATAGTGGGCCAGTAATATCATGCTTCCAACACTTTCCGGACAGTTTTGCTAGCAGTCAAATAGCCTCTCGTAGATCTTTGATGACAATGCTCCAAATTTTTGTGGCCATTGTCTTTCGAGACACATCTTCTGATCAACTGATCTGCAAAAATTTGAAATAGAAAAGGGATCTGTCCAATAGTAATATTTCAAATCAGCAAAGAATTTCTTCCTTTGCTGATAAGTCATATCACTTGAGACTAATTCAGCGACTAGATAATTTGCAAGATCGATAAACAACAGATGAGAATTATTATACATATCAAACAATGCAAATAAGTTTTCATCCAAAAATTTATCAATATTACTACATCAACAAGAGCCTCTAACTCGTGGTTTTCTAATCTAGACAAATGGTTTGCTTTCTAGATTTTCAACCCTTTTTCTTATCCCTTCATTCTATATCCAATTCTTGTAACAATAAAACTCAACCAATCAATCTTGGTTCAATATTAGTTTTATGGAACAGATATCTCATAGTAGAGTGATCAGTATATACTATTGTTTTAGACTAGGTATGATATGAATGTACCACAAGCATATACGACAGGTAGTAATTTCTTTTCAGTAGTGGTATAGTTCGACTAGGCATCAATAAAGGTTTTACTTGCATAGTATATAAAATGTCTAATCATGCCTTTGTCCTAAACAATTCTTACTGCATAATTACTAACATCACATATCAATTCAAAAAGTAATCTCCAATCAAGTGATGTCAGAATGGGTGCAGTAATAAATAGTTCCTTTAGTTTGTTTAAAAAGATATGCAATTATCAGCAAAAACAAAAGGAACATCCTTTCTCAATAGAATATTCAAAGGTTTGGCTATTAAGGAAAAATCATTTCATAACTCATCCTAATAAAGCTAGCATGACCCTAAGAAAATTCTAAAATGGAATTTCTTCTCAATTAAAACCTAAGCCAAAATTTGACAATTCAGAAGAAATATTTTCTCCTCACTTCCATGCTTTTTTTCCCGAAATTAAATAAATAAGAAAAATAACAAACAAACGGGAAAACCGTAAACACGAAAATTTTATTAGATTAATTTCTAAAAAAAAATATTTTTCAAAAATTAAAAGAATAAAATGTATAAAAGAAAAGAAAAGAAAAGAAATTATTTTGTTTTTAAAATTTTTCTATTTTCTATTTTGTTTTTAAATTTGATTTCCTTAGTATGGTTTTAGAATAATTTTCTAAAATTTGATTAACCTAAATTTCTTAATTTTAGATAATTTCTAAAATTAATTATTCAAGATAACCCTATATTTCAGGAAAGTGATTGACTAATTCAAATAAGAATGAGTGTTTATTAAGGTATAGATTACTACCGTTACCTATCATAACCTTCTAGAATTTTGATCAGGAATCCTAAATTCGTTATGATATTTTCCCCGGCAACGGCGCCAAAATCTGATGCGTTCCGATTAGTATGCTAAAAGATAGGCTTTTATTTACCTATGTCGATTATGAGTAATTAAGGACTGAGTCTTACTAACTGTCACTTTAGCATTCAATTGTTGTCGCTTAATCAATCAGAACCTAAGGCAGAGTACCTATCGTGTAGCTAGTTCTTGGAAAGTATCTACGATTTTAATTTATTAATATCGTACTCCCAGGGAACTGGTAACGGCTTATTAGCAATTATCCCTTAATCCTAACATTCATCTTATTTATCTAAATAGTCAATCGATAATCAATACTTTGAGATTGATTAGTGATCCCAATCACCCATAACAAGCAAATAGCATTCAAGAGTAGACAGGCATTCATCAATTTAAGCTCAGTTATTACAATTTGTTTGACCTTATCTTCGAACATTTTAGATATATCTTGATCTCTAAGGCAATTATGAAATGTAGCCATCTGTTTACCATATCCAAGTTACCTGGTGTATTCACCCCTACCTTGGGATGATCCTTCTCATCTGTCGGATTAAAGTATCCATGAACGGTACCCTATGTCACTTTGGTATCATGTCACTTAACCCTAGGATTGGCCTAACAAAACATGGTGATCTGTTTTGTTATTTCTTCCTAATCTGGCAGACCTGTTACAGTCCGTTAAACAAAATCGGTTATGAATTAGACCTTGGTTAGCAGTTGTCTATAACCCTAGTTTAATTTAAAAGGACACGACAGTTCAACATTCATAATGATAATTATAGCTCTATGATCTTCCCGGGAAAATGGATAGCATCTCAAATTGTAAAACATGTATGATATATTAATTCAGTATCAAATCAATATCCAGATAAAAAAATTCATAAACATACAGAAACTCGTCTAGGGGACCCACTATCATAAAGTAGTCACCGCATTATGCAGGTCCAGCCGGTGCTGTAGCTCCTGTACGCTTCTGATTGCTCGATCCTACTCTGCTCGGTAGAGCCTTCGGAGAACGCTCCTCAGACCTAGTAGCAATTGCTTTACCTTACATCCTGGGCTTAAGAAAATTGCCCTAATCTGACTAAGAACACGAACCCTATCTCTCTCTTAGGATCTCCTAACGAAATCTCGGTATTTTGTGATACCAAAAACGAACCCTATCTAGTCGTAATCTAAGATTCTGAGACAGACTCTCAGAAAGAAAAGAAAACGAGAAACTCTTGTATACTAAACTACTTGAATGAAACACCTGAGATCACTCAATGACTTGTATACTGTAGAAAAATGTATACTTGAAGTCACTGAATGATTCAGATCAAGTGGAGAGGGATGATTTCAACTATTGGATGCCTGAGGTATTTATAGTAGCTTTTTGGTGTGAATTTCTCCAAAAATTTTGATGTGGGACAACTTATGGTGCTCGGGACGCCCGTCTCGAGCTTGGGACGGCCGTCCTGGTGCTTTGACTGGGTCGGGACGCCTGTCCCAAACTCAGCATTTCCAAAAATTGCATTTTTGCCCCGAAATTTGCTGTTTTCATGCAATTTACTCCTGAAACTTCCAAAATCAAAATTTAAGCAATTTTATGTCAATTTGATTCAATTAAGATCAAATACATTCAAATATTATCCTAATTTGTGTCTAAAAACATGCTAAAAAGGGGATATGATTTATGCATATGAAATAACCCCACACTTAACTTTTTGCTTGTCCTCAAGCAAAGTCTATATGAAATCATTGACATTATAAATCATATGTGTAATCACTTAAAATTCCTAGCAATGTTTTTAGCAAATAAATTAATCACTGAGTCAGATGATTCACAAAACAGACCTGACTGGTCAAGTTGCTAAGACAAGGTCTGTGAGGATGAGGCTAGCAGGACAACTCTCTCAATGTTCAGAGATGAGGTGTGATTTGTTGGCATCAGAGAGTGCCTCACAAAGTAGAACCATATTTTTGCCTCGTCTGTCAAATACTCACGCTTGCAGGTTTTGTTCCCATTCTTTGACAATGTCCATTCTGTACCAGGGACTGTCACCTCATGCAGCACCCTATCGCAAGTTTCGGGATCAGCCAGGAAGGCATAATAGTCATCCGAACCGTGGTCTTAGTTCATCAAGCCAAACAACTGGTTGACTGCCCGAGGGTTTAATGCCACCAACCGTTCTCTCACAAAGACCGCGTAGACACTGTTGGGCCATAGATTTGAGTAGAACTCCCGGACAACTCCAGTGTCCGGTTCTACCCGTTGGGAGCATAACCGTTCCCAGCCCATCACTCGGATGATGTGTCGGCATTCGTCGGGAAGTGGGTATGGCGTTTTGCCCGTGAGATCGAAGCCCAAGTCCACCAGACATTGCTTTTCTGCACATAAGTCTTCCATTCTTGCCTCCGCATCGGAGGAAGAAAATCTTTCCTTTGTGCATTTGTGGGCTACTTGTTTGATAGTCATCTAAAAAGGAATAATGTGAGAAAAATAAGCACAGATTCAGTAAACACAATCATCAAGCAAAATCAGTCCTGATTTCAAAAATATTCAGTCAAGATGTTTTCATTTTTACTCCACTAAACATGCTGGTTTACCCGACAGAAAATAAAAATCTAAAAACCCGCAAAATAATCATATCAACTCCTTTCTGCAAATCAGTATTTACCCAAAAAGAAATAATTGCAAAACCCCCAGGAAACCAATATGTATCCCAATCAATGCCATTTAGAAAAATGAATAATGAGAGCAAATCAAGCACAGATTCAGTCAACAAAAAAATGAGCAAAATCACGTTCACATTTAAAAAAGATTCAGTCAAAAGACTTCCTTAATTTTATCCACTAAACCTGCTGGTTTGCACAACACAAATAAAAATTTAAAACCCGTTCGATATTCATATCAACTTCTTTCCGCAACCAGTGTTCACCCAGATGCAAGAAGTCTCAAAAATCGTTCAGAAAAATTACAGAGGTGTACAGGTTATATAAAAAAATAAGTAGAAACGTGAAACCTATTTTGAAATAAAACCCTTTTTTCTGAAACTGTACTCAAGCCCATCAAATAAGAGACACAAAACTTCAGACTTTAAGTAGATCTAGAACATGTAAACCCCATTATCAACGCAAAAATGTCTAGTTTGCAGAAAGCCCAGCCGTTATCAAGAAAGAATTGCATGCCTAGAAACAAACAGACCACAACCACAACATTCATACACAAAGAAAAACCCATTTTATTTTTGGCATTTTTCACGGTAAATCCGAAAATATTAAGCACAAATCCAACAACCCAGTCACTGTAGATAGAAAATTTTCACATTCTCGACCGAAAAGGAAAAAAAATCCAGATACAAACATGGATTAATGCTTTTCAGTGAACGGTTATCCCAGAAAAATCCTAACCGCAACGTCACAGTGTAACCTTCAGATTAATGCAAGAAAAACATACCTTTAGTGTTTAGTTTGCGTCGGACTTTGACTGAGAACTGCCGATCGTGAGAGTAGAAGAAGAGCAGAAGATTTTTTTTCTTTCGATGAGAAGTGAGGGAAGTGAGAAGTGAAATAAGTGTTGTATGTTTCCTTGTTTTAAATGGGACGTTCTTTTAGTTGAGTAAGTGAAAACAAACTAGAGGAATGTTGGTGTCTTTTGGTTTCTTGAACTAAGTGGCATTCATCTCTTTAGAAACATTAAGCATAGAATAATAGTAATGAATACTCACCTGTTCCAAAGCCTTCGGAAGAAAATGGAAACTGAAAAGTCACCTTTTGTTTCTTGAAAGTCATAAAGAAAGAGTTGATTGGATTTTCCACTTATCCATTTGCTTCATTTTGTCTCTATTATCCAAAAGTGGCATATATATTCTGTCCCAAAATATATATCTACTGTGCGTATATCCCCTTTTTGACCTGAAATAAAAGCAAAACAAAACAAGGAAAGAGAACAGCTGTCGGGTACAGGGGTACCTGACACAAAAGGGACAGAAATAATAAATAAACGAAAAGAAAAGAAAAAACAGGAAATAAAATAAATAAATAGAAAGGAAAGAAAAACAGAAAAAGAAAATAAATAAACAGAAAAGAAAAGCAGAAAATGAAATAAATAAACAGGCAGGAAAGGAAAACAGAAAATAAAATAATTAAACTGAAATAACAGAAAAATAGAAAATAAAGCAAAATTGAAAAGTGTTCACTTGAATTTTTCACTTGTGTGGGACCCACTAAAATGTTCAGCTTCGACCAAAGATAGAGAAGCAACAGTTTGTTCTTGGTCACCATCTCTGTAGAGTTTTAGTCTATGCCCGTTGACTTTAAATTTGGTCCCCTTTTTGCCCACAACCGAGACCACTCCATAAGGATATATTTGTTCAATCGTGTATGGTCCGGTCCATCTCGATTTCAATTTTCCTGGAAATAATCTCAATCTTGAATTAAAAATCAGAACTTGTTGTCCAATTTCAAAATTCCTTGGCTGGATGTGTTTATCATGCCATCTCTTCGTTTTCTCCTTGTATATCTTGGCATTTTCATAAGAAAATATCCTCAGCTCATCCAGTTCAGAAAGCTACAACATTCTCTTGTTTCCAGCAGCATCCATATCCAGATTGAGATGTTTTAGTGCCTAGTATGCTTTGTGCTCTAACTCAACGGGTAAGTGACAAGCTTTCCCAAAAACGAGTCTATAAGGAGACATACCTATTGAAGTCTTGAAAGCTGTCCTATAGGCCCATAGAGCATCATCTAACCTTTTTGACCAATCTTTTCTATTAGGGTTCACCACCTTCTCAAGTATACATTTAATGATTCGGTTGGACAATTCAACTTGTCCATTGGTTTGAGGATGATAAGGTAGGGCAATCTTGTGATGAACATTATACTTGGCTAACATGACACGTAGCCACCGGTTAACAAAATGAGTTCCTTCATCACTAATAATTGCCCGTGGAGTTCCAAATCTTGTGAAAATGTTTTTCCTTAAAAAGTTCATCACAACCTTGGAATCATTGGTGGGGAATGCTGCAACTTCCACCCACTTTGAAACATAGTCTACTGCCATTAAAATGTATGACTTTCCAAAAGAAGGGGGGAAAGGTCCCATGAAGTCAATACCTCACACATCAAAAAGTTCAACTTCCAAAATGTTGGTGAGAGGCATTTCTTGTCTTCTTGAGATGTTTCCTACCCTTTGGCAGCGATCACACCTTGCCACAAACTCATAACAGTCTCTAAATAATGAAGGCCAAAAGAAACCAGATTGTAGTACCTTTGCTGCAGTTCTTGACCCTCCAAAATGTCCTCCACATGGTGAGTTGTGACATTGAAAAATGATGTCATCAATTTCATCATCGTTTACACATCTCCGAATCACTTGGTCTTTGCATTGTTTGAACAAAAAAGGTTCCTCCCAAAAATAACTTTTTACATCATGGAGAAACTTCTTTCATTCCTGGTATGAGAAATTCGGCGGCATTGCACCACTGGCCAGAAAATTAGCAAAATCAGCATACCACGACATTTTCATGTCTTCTGAAATTTCCAGCAATTGTTCATCAGGAAAATGCTCATTAATTGGGATTTGAAATCCCTCTTGTTGTTCCAATCGAGACAAATGATCAGCCACTTGATTTTCCACTCCCTTCTTGTCCTTGATTTCCACATCAAATTCTTGTAGGAGTAGAATCCATCTAATGAGCCTTGGTTTTGAGTCCTTCTTTGCAAGTAAATATTTGATGGCAGAATGATCGGTGTAGACTATCACTTTCGTGCCCACCAAATAGGACCTGAATTTATCAAAGGTAAATACAACTGCAAGCAACTCTTTTTCAGTAATAGTGTAATTTACCTGAGCCTCCGTGAGTGTCTTGCTGGCATAATAGGAGTGAAAAATTTTGTTCAACCGCTGCCCCAAAACTGCACCAACTGCATAGTCACTAGCATCACACATTAGCTCAAATGGTAGACTCTAGTCGGGTACTATGATAATGGGGGCTGAAATAAGCTTCTGTTTAAGCTCCTCAAATGCTGCGACACAGGCTGCATCAAAAGAAAACACATTATCTTTTTCTAATAATTTACATAAGGGCTTAGATACCTTTGAAAAGTCTTTGATGAATCGTCGATAGAAGCCCGCATGTCCCAAGAAGCTTTGAATGTGTTTCACAGTTGTTGGGGTTGGTAATTTTTCAATCACTTCTATCTTGGCTCGGTCCACTTCGAGACCTTTCTTTGAAATCCGGTGTCCCAACACAATTCCCTCTCTAACTATAAAGTGACACTTCTCCTAGTTGAGGACTAAGTTGGTGTCCTCACAACGTTTAAGCACATTGGACAAATTCTCTAAACATTCATCAAAAGAATCCCCAAATACGGAGAAGTCATCCATAAAAACCTCTAGGTACTGCTCCACCATATTTGTGAAAATGGCCATCATACAGCGTTGGAACGTTGCTGGAGCATTGCATAATCCAAATGGCATCCTTCTGAAAGCAAATGTACCATAGGGACAAGTGAAAGTTGTTTTGTCATGGTCCTCTGGTGCTACAGCAATCTGGTTGTAACCAGAATAGCCATCCAGACAACAGTAGTAATCACGTCCAGCCAACCTATCCAACATTTGATCCATGAAGGGCAGTGGGAAGTGGTCTTTCCGTGTGGCTTTGTTGAGTTTCCTGTAGTCAATGCAAATCCTCCATCCCGTGATGCTTCTGGTGGGAATCAACTCATTATCTTCATTTTGCACCACAGTGATTCCCCCTTTCTTGGGCACACATTGTATTGGACTTACCCAAGAACTGTCAGAAATAGGATAGATTATGCCAAAATCCAGCCACTTGATAATATACTCCTTTACCACTTCCTTCATAATAGGATTCAATCTTCTTTGCCCCTCAACTGAATTTTTGGAAATTTCTTCCAAAATGATTTTATGCATGCATAAGGTTGGACTTATACCTTTTATGTCAGCTATGGTCCAGCCCATAGCTCTCTTATGTTGTCTCAGAACTCCAAGTAGTTTTTCATCTTGTTCAGCATCCAGCAATGCTAAAATAATCACAGGCAAAGTTGAGTCTGCTCCCAGAAATCCGTACTTCAAATGCTGCGGCAATGACTTCAGTTCCAGTTCAGGTGGTTCTTCCACAGAAGGTTTTGTCACTTTGATCTCCCGAGAAGACAAGTCCAAGGATTCAAATTGCGCGCGAAACTTGAAACCATGAGAATTTTCTTCTAACCACGCTGAGTATTCCTCTTCTTCTTCATTACCATAGTGCAACATTTCCTCCATCAACACTCTTTCCAATGCATCATCTCCATAGTTCCTCCACTCTTCATCTTCACATGTCAAAGAATCAGCAGTTGATATGCGAAAACAATCCTCACCTTCATCATGGAATTTCATGGCTTTGAATACGTTGAACGTGACTTTATCATCTTGAAACCTCATGGTGAGTTCTCCTTTTTGAACATCAATGAGGGTCCTTCCCGTAGCAAGGAAAGGTCTTCCCAAAATAATTGGAACTTCTCTATCTGCTTCATAATCAAGAACAATAAAATCAGCTGGAAAAATAAATTTATCAACCCTTACCAGGACATCTTCAATCTTTCCATATGGGTGAGCTATAGACCTATCTGCCAATTGCAGTGTTACCGTCGTATGTCTTACCTTTCCTATGCCCAATTGCTTAAAGACTGACATAGGCATCAAATTTATGCTAGCACCAAGATCACATAAGGTCATACCACAGTATGAGTCTCCAATAGAACAAGGAATATTAAAGCTCCCCGGATCTTTCATTTTAGGGGGCAACTTATCCTGCAAAAAGAAACTGCATTCTTTGGTTAGTGAAACAATTTCATATTCTCCCAACTTTCTCTTCTTTGTAAGGATATCCTTCATGAATTTCGCATACTTGGGCATTTGTTCTATTGCTTCCACCAATGGAATGTTGATGTGCAGCTGTTTCAAAATATCCATGAACTTCTTGAATTGCTCATCTTGTTTCTTTTTGGGAAACCTCTGTGGAAAAGGCATTCTTTGCTGCACTGGTTTGCTCTCTGGATTATTGCATTGATGCGGCATTGGTGATGCTGCAGCATCCGGCTGTTCTGGAATGGTGCTTTGCTGCGGCATTGACGATGCTGCAGCATTTGGCTCCACTGGTTCTGGCTCAGCTACTGGAATTTTTGCATTCTTGCTGGGCTCACTGGTCTTTTCAGTTACTCCAGACTTCACTTTTGGTTCGTCCAGTATTCTGCCACTTCGTAGTGTTACAGCCTTGCAATGTTCTTTTCCTTCTCTTCTTGGATTTTCTGTATCACTCGGAAGTGATCCTTGTGGTCTGCTCCTCATCTCTTGGGCTAACTGCCCCACCTGGTTTTCCAAGTTACGAATAGTAGATGATAGTCCTTGTATGGTTGTTTCTGTCCTTGCCATGAAGTCTCTCATCATGTTTTCTAAAGCACTTGAAGGTGGTTGTTATTGTAGAGGTCTTTGTTGGTGTTGGAGTTGTTGTTGCTGCTGCTGGGGGTACTGTTGTTGCTGCTGGAGTAGTGGTCTTGGGTTCATACCTTGAGTGGGGTGCATCCCTTGATTACTCCAAGAAAAATTTGGATGCTGCCTCCAAGTAGGGTTGTAAGTATTTGATTGAAGACCATTACCTGTATTTTGATTCCCCATGTAATAGATTGATGCGGGATTGTGAACACAATCCTCAAACAGATGCCCCTCTCCACAATAAACACAGCACATGGCTTGTACCTGGCTTACATTGGACTAGTTTGGTTGCTCAACCGTCTGCCCGCTATGCTGCGGCATCGTCAGTGTCTTCATCATATTAGACATGGATGATACTTGGGCTGAAAGCGAAGTAATTGGATCTAATTCCAACACTCCAGCCACTCTTCTTCCGCTTGGCAGTCTTGTTGTAGGCCATTGATAGTTGTTGTTGGCAATCCTCTCAATTAGTTCATAAGCCTCTTTGTATGTCTTTGCCAAAAGTGCTCCATTTGCTAAAGCATCAACTATCATTCTGGTGTGTGCATTCAACCCGTTGTAAAATGTTTCCATTTGAATGTAGTGTGGGATTCCGTGATGTGGACATCTCCTTAACAACTCTTTGAATCTTTCCCATGCCTCATACAATGATTCATCTTCTAATTGTTGAAAAGAGGTGATTTCATTTCTCAACCTAGCATTTTTCGTTGGAGGAAAATATTTCATCAAAACTTTCTCAGTAAGCTGCTGCCATGAAGTCACACTACCAGAGGGTAGAGAGTTAAGCCATTCTCTAGCTTTGTCTCTCAGAGAATATGGAAATAATTTCAGCCTCAAAGCATCGTCCGATACCCCTGGTATCTTAGAACAATCGCTTACCTCCAAAAATAAACGTAGGTGCAAGTGTGGATCTTCAGCAGGTGATCCACCAAACTGCCCTACTGTTTGCAACATTTGAAACATCACTGGTTTCAACTCAAACTGTACTGCGGCAATCTCTGGTTGCACAATACTTGGTTTCAATGCATTAAACATATGGATTGCATACTGACGAATGGCATGATCCCTATCGTCTGCCATTACCACTGGATTATGGGCAGGTTCAGGTTGAATTTCCCGCTATTCCGCCATGACTGTCGTATCCATGGTCTGTTTCTTCTTCTTTAACACCTTGGTTGTTTTCTCAATTTCTGGATCGAGTGGCAGCAATGAAGCTTGAGAGCCCTTGCGCGTTTTACTCATGCAAAACAGCACACGTTAAGGAATGAATGAGACACAAGCTGAAATTTAACAAATAATTCAGATCAATAAATCAACAAAAACAGTTCAGCTCATGCATAATTTATTCGTACCTCATACAATCATTTCAATAATCTCGTAAGCTCAAGAATGAGTATAAAAATAAACTGAAAAATAAAAGTAACCAAATGCAAACAATCAATATTTACAATCAAATTGACTCTAAAGTCCCCGGCAACGGCGCCAAAAACTTGTTGCGTTGTGTGCGTGTGTCACAATTTGTAAAGATAAAGAAAATAGAATAAATCAACGCAATCTTAACAAGTGCAAGTATACACCGGTCAACAAGTAATATATGTACCTAAGTACAAGATTATCGATCCCACAGGGACTATGTATGCCAATTACAAATGCAAATACGATTGTACAAATGGTTAAAAAAATAAAAGAATAAAGAATAATGAATCATGAAGAATAAAAGAATAATGAATCATGAAGAATAAAAGAATAAAGAATGATAAATCATGAACAGAGATTGGTCTAATGCTACGGCAATCCTACTCCTAACTAAACTAACAATAAAAGGTTAGCCTACTGGAAATAACCACAAGAATACTGCAGGTAATACAATGCTGCGACATTCACGCCAAAAATGCAAGTACAAACCATAGATGAATCAAAGTATACGAACATGCTTTCAGTTTCCATATCAATGCTACAACATGTCTGGTTCTACCCAGACTACTTGATCTATTAGTCTAGATCCCCGATAACATCGTCTCATGGAGTACGAAGTACCGTTGACTTAGCGCAACGCTAGTCAGTGAATTTGGTCATTTCCACTGCAATATTGAGTGCACTCTCGTGTCTTACCGCTTCCGCAGTCTCAATCTAGCGCCACATAATTATCACGTCCACTAGCTCCCCTCCGCTAGAAGGCCAGACACTAGCTCAGTTCATACATTGGACAGTCGTAACCACAAGTGATGTTAAATCAGTTTAATGTAATTACATGAATAAACCAAGCATCGCCCCATACAAGCACCAAACATAAAAACAGAAAGCAATGCTACAACATACTCATCATCATAATCAAAACAGTGTATTCAACATGCTCATACTTAACTACGCCACAGTATCTTCAGGTTAAAAATATATATTTTGTTGAAACGAATCATGAAAGTCAAGGATCAACGTAATAGGAAAAACAGTCCCTAGGTCCATAGTGACACCAATCAACGGAGTCAATCCCAAGACGGAAAACATATCACTTCCAAAACATTTTTAATCAATCCTTGATCCCATGTAAACATTCTCCTATTACAAAGAACATTTAATTACAAAACAGAACTAAATTGAAGAAATGGAGAGAGGATTACTCTGGGTCGGAGATCACCCTATTGCCCAAATCAAGTGTAATCAACGTACTGCTGCCCCTCGTTTCCTCTGCTTGATGCTGCAGCGTCCTTACTGCCCAACTGATGAATGCTTCAGCAAGTCACCCTGCTCACTCTTAGGTTTTTCCCTACTAAGAGTTAGTCTAAAACTAAGAAGAAAAGCTAAACTAACCTATCGAAAGACTACTAAACTATCTAAAAAAACTAAGGAAACCAATCTCTCTATAAAAATGACCAAAAGCCAAACCTAAACTAACAAAACCAATCCTCTCGGTTTTTCTCATTTATATAGAGCCTATTTGTGTACCGAGAGCCATTACCAAGCTGCCATCTGTCCATAATTCTGGAATTTTCTCCAAAAATTCTGGCAAATAATCTGAATAAATTCCAGCTGCCTTCTGAAGTTGTTGTCTTCTTCCTTTGATTGCTGCAACATCTTCAGCCTAATTCCAGCTGCTTTATGTGGTCTTTGTCGTTTTCCTCTACTGCTGCAGCATTTTCAACAGAGTTTTTGTCTTTTTCTTCTGACTGTCGCAGGATCTGCAGCAGACTTCCAGATGCTTTATGCAGGATTTTTGTCTTTTTCTTCTGCTGCTGCAAGATCAGCAGCAGAATTGCAGATGCTTTTCTAAATTTTCTTGTATTTTTTTCTGCCACATTTCAAATAAAACAACTATAAAGAAAATGGCTGAATTAATACAACTGAATTTTTATTCTCTTTTTACCCTTGTCACAATAAATCAAATTAAATTAATTCCCAAATAAAAATAAATACATACAACTCTACCACATTTGAAAATTAATTCAATTAAATTGACTTTTAACAATAAATTCACATTTTTAGGTAAAACGAGAGAAAATATCAAATCAACACATTTTCATTCCATTTTCCAAATAAATTCAGTTAATTTCCAAATAAAACATGGCAAATTGGATGTGAATAACTTTATTATTTTAGAGTTATCATTGGGGTAGATGATCTCGGGAATACGTGTTACCTGTTATTTTTCAAGCATCGTCGAACTGTATCAAGGATACAAAATCTTTGAATAGTGGGCCAGTAATATCATGCTTCCAACACTTTCCGGACAGTGTTGCTAGCAGTCAAATAGCCTCTTGTAGATCTTTGATGACAATGCTCCAAAATTTTGTGGCCTTTGTCTTTCAAGACACATCTTCTGATCAACTGATCTGCAAAAATTTGAAATAGAAGAGGGATCTGCCCAGTAGTAATATTTCAAATCAGCAAAGAATTTCTTCCTTTGTTGATAAGTCATATCACTTGGGACTAATTCAGCGACTAGATAATTTGCAAGATCGATAAACCACAGATGAGAATTATTATACATATCAAACAATGCAAATAAGTTTTCATCCAAAAATTTATCAATATTACTACATCAACAATAGCCTCTAACTCGGGGTTTTGTAATCTAGACAAATGGTTTGCTTTCTAGATTTTCAACCCCTTTTCTTATCCCTTCATTCTATATCCAATTCTTGTAACAATAAAACTCAACCAATCAATCTTGGTTCAATATTAGTTTTATTTTCTTGGTTCAACCAAGAAAATATTTTCTCCTCCATGCTTTTTTACCCGAAATTAAATAAATAAGAAAAATAACAAACAAACGGGAAAACCGTAAACACGAAAAATTTATTAGATTAATTTCTGAAAAATAATATTTTTCAGAAATTAAAAGAATAAAATGTATAAAAGAAAAGAAAATAAATTATTTTGTTTTTAAAGTTTTTCTATTTTCTATTTTGTTTTTAAATTTGATTTCCTTAGTATGGTTTTAGAATAATTTTCTAAAATTTGATTAACCTAAATTTCTTAATTTTAGATAATTTCTAAAATTAATTATTCAAGATAACCCTATATTTCAGGAAAGTGATTGACTAATTCAAATAAGATTGAGTGTTTATTAAGGTATAGTGATATGCATAAATCATATCACTTTTTAGCATGTTTTTAGGCACAATTTAGGGTGAAATTGGTGTTAAATAGTTCTTAATTGATTGTTATTAACTCAATTTCACAGTTTTTGTGATTTTGGAAGTGTCATGTGAAAAGTGCACGAAAATAGCAAAATTTGGGGCAAAAATGCAATTTTTTGAAATGCTGAGTTCGGGGTGGGCGTCCCGAATTCGGGACGGGCATCCCGACCCAGTCAAAGCACCAGGACGGCCGTCCCAAGCTCAGGATGGGCGTCCCGAGCACCAGAAGTTGTCCCACATCAAAAGTTTTGGAGAAATTCACTCCAGAAAGCTGCTATAAATACCCCAGGCCTTCCTCAGTTGAAATCATTCCTCTCCACTCAATCTGAGTCATTTAGTGACTTCAAGTATACAGTTTTCCATACTATACAAGTCACTTAGAGACTCAGGTTTCAGTATAAGTTTCTTTTTTATTTCTAGATAGTGTCTCGTGTTCTTTGTTTCTGAGAGTTAGTCTCACATCCTAGGATATGACTAGATAGGTTCGTTTCTGGTATTCATAGAATACCCGGGGTTTCGTTAGGAGATCCTAAGAGGGCTCTAGGCGTTCGAAGAGTCAGTCCACAGGGCTGGACTTAAGCTGGGTATTAAGGTTAAGTCCAGCTACTAGGCTGAGGAAGCGTCCTCCGAAGGTTCTATCGAGCAGAGTCGGGTCGAGCAGTCCAACATATACAAGCAGTTGCTCCATCGGCGAGACTAAGTAAAGGGTGAATTCTTTATGGCATCAGTCCCCCTGTCCCTCTCTTTATATGTCTGTACTGTGTTCGTCCAAATATTGATTATGTTTATTAGATTATGATTTTATGAGTATTTATTATACATGTTGAAGTTCTTTATGATTTTCCAGAAATGGCTACCAGCTTAATATTCATTATGTCTGCATGTCTAATGTAGTTTCTTTTAAACTAAATGTAGGGTTATAGACAATTCCTAACCACGGTCTAATCATAACCTGTTTAGTTTAACAGGCATCAATTTAGGACTTTCCCGTTGGAAAGCATTGGTGTCTGCCATATTAGATGAAATAACCTATAGATCACCCTGTTTGTTAGAGTAGTCTAAGTAGGCTGAGTTTGTGTGTTTATGCCGGCGTTAGGGCGAGCGGCATGATCCCCGAAGTGACATAGGGCTTTCATGGATGCCTTTAGCTCGAACCGTGAGTAGGGCTATCATTAAGGTAGGGCGGTTTATCAGGTAACTCAGATGTGGTACACCTTTAGACTCAGTACATAGTTGCAATCCAGGCCAAGACATGTCTAAAATACTCGAAGATAGGTCAATCAACATGTAGGAACAGTATAACATAGGATCATGACATTATCTGTAAAACACTCTTAGGCGTAAATAAACTTTAACCTAGTGGAGAATGAATCACCCTCTCATCAAAGATATTGATGAACGATTGCATAACTGGATCATAAGATAAGAGTTAAGGTAAGAGGATAGCTACTACTAAGCCGTTACCACTTCCCTGGGAGTACGATATTTGAATTAATTAAAATCGTAGATACTTTCCAACAGACTAGCTACACGATAGGTACTCTGCCTTAGGTTCTGACTGATTAAGTGACAGCATAGAGACTAAATGTGACAATTAGTCAATCCAAGTCCTTAATTACTCATAATCAACATAGGGTAAAACAACACCTATTTTATCATATCAGTCGGAAGCACATCAGATTTTTGGCGCCGTTGCCGAGGAAATATCATAATGAATTTAGGATTCCTGATCACAATTCTAGAGACTTATGATAGGTAACGGTAGTAACCTAGACCTTAGACCCAACACTTATTTTATGCTAGTTAGATAATCAATTTCCGAAATATAGGGTTATCATAACTAATTAATTTTAGATATTATCTGAAATTAAAACATTTAGGATAATCAAATTTTAGAAAATTATTCTAAAACCATATTGAGGAAATTTAAATGCTTTCGAAATAAAATATAAAAATGAAAAAATTTTGAAAAATTCAAAACCCGAAAAAAAATTATATTTTTCTTGCTCAATGGTGAGTTGTTCTTTTTCCTATCTCTTGTATTATTTGTTTTTTCTCTTTCATAGTTTAATATTTGTTTTCTTCCAAATTTTTCTAAATTTTCACTTCCCGTGTAACTCCACTAACCAGTTTGCTCAAGCTTGAACGTATTCTTCTCTGTAGTTGCATGACTCGAACTTCAGAAGCTAACAATGAAACCCCAGTTGAGAATCCTGAACGTCTCATCCGTACAGCTAATAGGCGAAGAACAAAGATGGCTGCTAAAAGACCTCCCCTCGAATCCTACATCCAGCCACAGACTGTTCCAGTATCATCCGCCATTCAAATCCTTGGAAACCCCCGCTATGATCTTAAATCGAATTTGATCCAGTTGATTATTAATCGGGTTCAGTTTGGAGGAACTGCAGCCGAGAATCCGCTAGAACACTTATCCGATTTCTCTTCTCTCTGTGAAGGCCTCAAGGGAGATCATACTGCAGAAGTAACCAAACTAAACCTCTTTCCCTCCTCACTGAGGGACAGAGCTAAGAGATGGTTGGCCCAGCTACCTACTAACTCCATTACCTCTTGGGATGAGTTAAGCAAGGCCATCCTGGAAGAGTACTACTCTGCAGCAAGGGTCCTAGAGTACCGAAGGACTCTATCCAGTTTTACTCAAGTTGCTGATGAGACAGTGATCGAAGCTTGGGACAAATTCAAGGAGCTACTCAGGCTCTGCCCCCAACATGGACTTACCGAAGCATTGTTGATCCAGCAATTCTACGGGGGTATGACGGACATGGGCAAGCAAGTTCTTGATGGACTCAATCCCCAGAGCGGTTTCAATGGAATGAGTGATGTAGACGCTAGAAACGCTCTGGAGAGGCTCTATAGGAATAGCAAGAACTGGCGCACAAGTGGCCGAGCTAAGAAACAACCAGTAAATGCGGCCCTCGCCTCCACTGATGATTAATTTGAGGCACTGAAGGCCAGCATTACTAATCAATTGAATGCTTTCCAACAAGGGAAAAATGTTCAGCCAGTATATCAAGTCTGCGAATTTTGCCAAGGACTGCATTTTAGTGGAGATTGTTATGGTAATGGAATATTGACTATTCCAGAAGATATGGAACAAGTGGATGCAGTTAACTCTGCTCCTATAGGAAATACCTACAATCCCACTTGGAAGAACCATCCGAGATTCAGCTGGAGAAACAATTCCGGGACTGCTAACTTCCAGAAAAGGGTGTCTCAGCAATTGCCATATTTGCAGAACCAGCATGTCGCTCTGCCCGCACCTAGGAACTACATCGTTCCAACTGACCCCATGCAAGAATTCAGGGACATGATGAAAAGCATTGCCGACTCTAATAAGGAAATGATAGAGTCTAACAGGAAGGTCCAGGAAGCTCACGCAGAAAGAATCCAGCAGACCGAGCAAACAGTCAAAAATACACAAGCTGCTATACAAACCTTGGAGAGACAAATGGGCCAGCTATCCACCCATCTCTCTCACAGGTCCTAGGGAACACTGCCCAGCAACACTGAGACTAACCCCCAAACTGAATGCAAGACGATCACCCTAAGATCTGGTAGAGTTCTATCTCCATCTCCGCCCAAACCATCTGACCCTTCTATTCTTGTGCAGGAACCAAAAGAAGGCTCCAAGGATCCAACGTCGACAGATGTCGAAACCGAAGTAGCAAGGAAAGGGAAGACTTAGTTTATTCCTGAGTACCGGCCAAAAGTACCTTACCCTGCCAGACTTATGCACAATAAAGATAAGGAGCAATTTGAAAAGTTTCTTAAGAATTTTAGTCAGATTCATGTTAATTTGCCTTTACTTGATGTTATTTCTGAAATGCCAAAGTATGCTAAGTTTTTAAAAGAAGTCGTTAGTAATAAAAGAAAATTTGACATGGACAAGGTGGTTCTTAATGAAGAGTGTTCGTCAGTTTTGCTGAATAAACTGCCGTCTACACAGAAAGATCATGGTTGCTTTACCTTGCCATGTACAATTGGAAATATTACTAACATGCATGCATTAGCAGACTTAGGAGCTAGTATTAATCTCATGCCATCTAATTTATTTGATAAATTAGGATTGCATGATTTGAAAACGACTAGGATGTGCATACAACTTGCAAATGGGACAGTCAAAATCCCCAAAGGAATAATTGAAGATCTCTTAGTAAAGGTCGAAAAATTTGTGTTCCCTGTGGACTTTGTTGTCATGGATATGAATGGGGAAGGAAGAGTTCCCCTGATCCTAGGTCGACCATTTCTAGCTACCTCAAAAGCATTAATAGACGTCAGTAATGGTCAAATCCAGTTAAGGGTAGGTAATGAGGACATCACTTTTGATCTGAATGAGACCCTTAGGTATCCCATGCATTTAGATGATACTTGCTTTTATGTGGATGCATTTGAACACTTGATTGCAATTAACGTGACAGACCTATGCTCAAACTATCAAGTTTTGAGTGAGGACTCCCTAGAATTAGAGGAGACTAGAATTAGCTCTTCTGAATATGAAATTAATTCTGATAGTTTCACTGAGATGAAGTGTTGATGAGATGAAGAAAGAACATACTTCGTTTGAAGATCCACCAGACATGGAACTGAAGGAACTGCCCACTCATCCGTGCTATGAATTCCTAGACGACAACAAGAAACTTCCCATTATTCTTGCAGCTGATCTGACTGCAGAACAACGGAAGATGACCGTGGACATGTGCAGAAAGTATAGAAGAGCCTTTGCCTACAAAATTGCAGACATTCCAGGTATTAATCCAAGCTTTTGTTTGCATAAGATTCTTCTAGAAAATGAGTATAAGCCATGTGTGCAACCTCAAAGGACGTTGAATCCTAATGTGTGTGATGTTGTTAAGAAAGAAGTAATCAAATTGTTAGATGCAGGACTTATCTACCCTATCTCAAATTGTGAGTGGGTAAGCCTGGTGCAGGTTGTACCTAAGAAAGGTTGTATAACAGTTGTCAGAAATGAACATAATTAACTAATTCCTACGAGAACTGTAACTAGTCATCGTGTATGCATAGACTATAGGAAACTAAATACGGCTACATGAAAAGACCACTTCCCCCTTCCTTTTATTGACCAAATGTTAGAAAGATTGTCTGGACATATGTTTTAATGTTTCCTTGATGGGTTTTCTGGTTATTTTCAAATTCCTATTTCCCTTGAGGACCAGCATAAAACTACTTTCACATGCCCTTTTGGAACATTTGCATATAGAAGGATGCCTTTTGGTTTGTGTAATGCACCTGCTACATTTCAACATTGTATGACTGCTATCTTTGAGGACATGTTAGGAAAGTCTATGGAAGTATTCATGGATGACTTTTCTATTTTTGGTGATTCATTTGAGGTTTGTCTAAAGAACTTGGAATTAATGTTGAAACGTTGTATAAAATCTAACTTGGTTTTAAATTGGGAAAAATGCCACTTCATGGTAAAAGAGGGAATCGTTTTAGGACATAAGATCTCACACCAAGGTATGGAAGTAGATAAGGCCAAAATTGAAGTTATTTCAAAACTGCCTCCACCCAAGAACGTGAGAGTCGTTAGAAGTTTTTTGGGACACGCTGGCTTTTATCGTAGGTTTATAAAAGATTTCTCATTAATAGCCAGGTCGTTGACCAATTTACTCGGAAAAGATGTTCCATTTGTCATTGATGAAAAATGTCTAAAAGCATTTAATAGACTTAAGGAACTTTTAACTACTGCACCTATCATGACGTCACCTGACTGGAGTGTACCTTTTGAACTTATGTGTGATGCTAGTGACTATGCAGTAGGAGTTTTTTTAAGACAAAGACATGATAAGAAATTTCAGGTAATATATTATGCTAGTAAAACCTTAACTGATGCTCAGGAAAATTACACTACGACAGAGAAGGAATTATTAGCAGTAGTATATGCATTTGACAAATTTCGATCTTATCTAGTCCTGTCTAAAACTATTGTTTATACTGATCACTCTGCATTAAAGTACTTGTTCAATAAAACTGACGCAAAGCCAAGATTAATCAGATGGGTTTTATTGCTTCAAGAATTCGACATAGAAATTCGGGATAAGAAAGGGGCAGAAAACTTAGCCGCAGACCACTTGTCCAGGCTAGAGAATCCGACCCTAAGAAGCTATTGATGAATTAATTATATCTGATAAATTTCCAGATGAGAATCTATGTGCATTATTTGTTATTTTCTCACCCCCTTGGTTTGCAGATATAGCAAATTACTTGGCAGCTCAGACTCTCCCTAGTGATATCACTGCTCAACAAAGAAGAAAATTCTTTGCTGACCTGAAATATTACTATTGGGAAGATCCTTTTCTGTTTCGAATATGTGCAGATCATATGATCAGGAGATGTGTCTCTCAAGAAGAAGGTTTCCAAATTCTGGAACATTGTCACTGCGGACCAGCAGGCGGTCACTTAGCTGCAGCTAATACCGCCCGAAAAGTATTAGAAGCAGGCTTCTACTGGCCTACCATATTCAAAGACGCTGCAGCGTTCACAGGATCGTGTGATGCCTGTCAGAAAGCTGGAAACATATCTTCTCGAGACAGTCTACCCCAACAGGTAATTCAAAGTGTAGAGATATTTGACATATGGGGTATAAACTTTATGGGTTCGTTTCCTCCCTCTTTTGGTAAGAAGTACATCATAGTAGCTGTAGAATATTTTTCAAAATGGCCTGAGGCGCAGGCCCTACCTACTAATGATGCTAGAGTAGTGTGCAGATTCCTTAAGCAGATTTTCGCCAGATTTGGATGTCCGAAAGCCCTAATCAGTAACCGAGGTACGCACTTCTGCAACTCTCAATTGCAGAAGGTACTTCAGCAATAGGGAGTTCAACATCGCTTTTTTCACAGCCTACCATCCTCAAACCAATGGGCAGGCTGAGGTAACCAATAGGGGAATAAAGAGAATCCTAGAAAAGACTGTGGATGTTAACCGTAAGGATTGGGCCATAAAGCTGGATGATGCATTATGGGCCTTTCGTACAGCATACAAGACCACTACGGGGTTCTCACCTTATCGACTAGTCTATGGAAAAGCATGCCACCTTCCGGTTGAACTTGAACATAGAGCTTACTAGGCAGTGCAAAAATGCAATCTCGACGATAACTTAACTAAGGAACACCGGATTCTACAACTCAACGAATTAGATGAGTGGAGGCTCAAAGCCTATGAAAACTCACATCAGTTCAAGATGACAAGTAAACTCCGACATGACAGGCGACTCAGAGCCCAGAAGAATTTTGAACCAGGAGATAAGGTATTGTTGTACAACTCACGTTTCAAATTTTTCCAAAGAAAGTTGCGTAGCTGTTGGTCAGGCCCGTTCACCATTACGGAAGTATCACCCTTCGGAGCATGTATTCTGACGGCACTACTCAAAAAGTGAACGGACAACGCTTAAAGATCTATAGAGAGCCTTTTGACTTGTCCGAGCAGACTGTTGACTTTGCAGAATAAGGGACTATCTCTTTCATTTTATTTCGTGTTTTGTTATTTGTTATTTCTTTCATTGTTCTATTTTCCTTCTTACCCTTAGTTAGTCAAATACGTGTGGGGTAAGAGTTCTTTGTTTTGTTTTTATTTCTTCTTGTTTTCAAATAAGTGTGGGGTAATTTAGATATGCATGAACACTGAGGACAGTGTCAGACTTAAGTGTGGGGTAGCAGTGCACGGTGCATTGTAGTAGTAGAAAGGTTTTTGCATGATTTTGCATGTTTTCCCCGTATTTTCACACCCTTCCAAAAAAAATTTCAAAATTTTCCATTCTCTTAGACGTCAAAATGCAGTATGATTGGTAAAACATTGCTGATGTCTATGATATGTGTGTAGAATGTTATGATTAGTAGGAGACAACGTGATGACTTTCTTGAATTTATCTATTAGAAATAGGGAATTCCTAATACTTGAGCACAACTTAGTTTGGATTAGAGACCTCAACCAAATACCTTTTCAAAACCTAACTAGATAAGATTAGACTAGTCGAGGATGTATTGGCAATCAAAATGATTAGATGATGCTATGAGCTGAAAGTGAAAGAATAATAAAGAGAGTTAACTAAATAGGGTAGTTTGCAAGAGGCCTATGCTACTCGAGCACCACTCCTTAGGGGAACTTAAAGCCTGATGCCCTAAGGTCGTGTAGGTCTGGGAGTCATCGGAGTGGGACTCGCTACATGGGTAGTTAAAGTTGACGTGTGAAAGCAGACTCAAAATACCCTGAAAAATCTATAAAAGAAAAATCAATGAATGCGTAATTAAAAATCTTGTCACCAAGGCTCAGGACTCAGAAAGTTGTTTGTTGATAGTATGTCTAGCGATGGGTCGAAGTATTATCTGGTAATAGTCGAGATAAGAGTATAATGTGTTGACTATCTAGTCTAGACTAGTACACACACTACACATCAGGAGGACCTTGTGACTGAGAGAAGAGTTCAATCTAGTTATTAAGTTGTTAACCTGCTTGACCATGATAATCTACTAGAGACATTTGAGACCTTGTCATAGCAGCTTAACCAGTCAGACATGTGTCGTGAATTATCTAATTCAGTGATGAATTTTGGAGTAAAAACATGACTAGATATTTTAAGTGACAGCACTTATGATTTATAATCACTAACTTCAGGTAAAATTTGCTTGAGGACAAGCAAAAAGCTAAGTGTGGGGTTATATGATATGCGTAAATCATATCACTTTTTTAGCATGTTTTTAGGCACAATTTAGGGTGAAATTGGTGTTAAATCATTCTTAATTGATTGTTATTAACTCAATTTCACAGTTTTTGTGATTTTGGAAGTGTCAGGTGAAAAGTGCACGAAAATAGCAAATTTTGGGGCAAAAATGCAATTTTTGGAAATGCTAAGCTCGGGGTGGGCGTCCCGACCCAGTCAAAGCACCGGGACGGCTGTCCCAAGCTTAGGATAGGCATCCCGAGCACCAGAAGTTGTCCCACATCGAAATCTTTGGAGAAATTCACTCCAGAAAGCTGCTATAAATACCTCAGGCCTTCCTTAGTTGAAATCATTCCTCTCCACTCGATCTGAGTCATTTAGTGACTTCAAGTATACAGTTTTCCATAGTATACAAGTCACTTAGAGACTCAGGTTTCAGTATAAGTTTCTTTTTTATTTCTAGATAGTGTCTCGTGTTCTTTGTTTCTGAGAGTTAGACTGAGATCCTAGGATACGACTAGATAGGTTCGTTTCTGGTATTCATAGAATACCCGTGGTTTAGTTCGGAGATCCTAAGAGGGCTCTAGGCATTCGAAGAGTCAGTCCACAGGGCTGGGCTTAAGCTGGTTATTAAGGTAAAGTCCAGCTACTAGGCTGAGGAAGCGTCCTCCGAAGGTTCTGTCGAGCAGAGTCGGGTCGAGCAGTCCAACATATACAAGCAGTTGCTCCATTGGCGAGACTAAGTAAAGGGTGAATTCTTTATGGCATCAGTCCCCCCCTGTCCCTCTCTTTATATGTATGTACTGTGTTCTGTTGCGTTGTGTGCGTGTGTCATAAATTGAGAAGATAATAAAATAGAATAAATCAACGCAATCTTAACAAGTGCAAGTATACACCGGTCAACAAGTAATATATGTACCTAAGTACAAGATTATCGATCCCACAGAGATTTTGTATGTCAATTATACATGCAAACATGATTTACATTTGGTTAAAAGAATAAAGAATGATGAATAAATGGGTGGAGATTTGGAGAGTAGTCTACTGCTAAGCTACTGCTGCAGCAACAAAAATGCTGCAGCAACAGAAATGCTGCAGCAACCGAAATGCTGCAGCAACCGAAATGCTGCAGCAATTCTACCTAACTAAAATACAGGGCAGCCTACTGGAAATTTACCAACAGAACACAATAGGTAATACAATGCTGTAAAAATCAAGCCAAAAATGCAAACATAAACCAGTAATGAATCCAAGAATGCTAAGCATGCTTTTCGATTTCCAAATTAACACTACAGCGGTTTGGTTCTATCCAAACTACTTAGCCTACTAGTCTAAACCCCCGATAACATCGTCTCATGGAGTACGAAGTACCGTGAACCTAGAACAACACAAGGCAGCGAAATTGGTCGTGTCCCCTGCAATATTGACCGCACGGTCATGCGTCTCAAGCAAGTGCCATGCAATTAACGTGTCAACTAGACCCCTTCCGGTTAGAAAGCCAGATACTAGTTCGATACATAACTTGGACAGTCGTAACCGCAAGTTATTCCTATTCCATTTAAGTAATTGCATGAATAAACTAAGCATGCCCCATACAAGCATCAACAAGGAAAACGATACACAAAACTTATGCATTCTATTCATCTTATGCCACATTTCGTTTTTCCACATGTTTATAATTTGCTAGGCTACAGCACCTTCAGGTTATGAATATATATTTTGCTGAAACGAATCATGAAAGACAAAGATTAAAGTAATAGGAAAAACAGTCCCTAGGTCCGTAGTGACACCAATCAACGGAGTCAAGCCTAAGACGGAAAACATATCAATCCCAAAACACTTTTAATTAATCCTTGAAAACATGTAAACATTCTCATATCACCACAAATATTCAAATACAAAACAATGACAATTTGAAGAATATTCAATTACAAAACAAGAAGCAAATTGAAGAAATGGAGAAAGGGTTACTCGGGTCGGAGATCACCCTACTGCCCCAAATCGGATTTAATCAAGCTGCTGCTGTCCTTCGTTTCCTCCGCGTGGTGCTGCTGCCCTCGATCATGAGCAGCCCGGAAATTCCAGCAATGTCGCCCAGCCTTGTTGGGTATTTTTCCTCTCTAACTAAAGCTAAAAAAAACAACTCAAAACAACCTACCTACTGCCTAAATCCTATACTGCCCGAGAACTTAACACAAAACAAAACAAAAACTATGGTAGTATTCTACTCCTCCTCCTCTCTTCTCTTTTCCAAAAACTCTCGAACTCCTTCCCCCGTTCTTCTTCTGCCCTTTTTGTAAAAGAAAGACTGGTTCTCTCCAACAAAAACCACAGTTGTCCTTCAACATCGTGAGTCATTGTACTAGCTGAAATAAAATCCAAAAATTGCTGCAAGGCTTCACCCGAAATCTCAGCTTCAATATGTGTTTTTTTTTGTTTTATTCCAGCTGGAATTTGTTTAGAATCTGAGTGTATATAAATATACATATATATATACATATACATACATATATATATATATATGTATATATTTGCAGCTCGAAATTCAGCACATTCTGCCCCCTTCTTTGTCCTTTTTTTCTTTTGTATTTTTGTGCCAACTTGCCAACTTGTATGCCTAGATAGATATATATATATATACATACTTACATATATATATATATATATATATATAAGTGATGGTCAGCATAAAAATCCAACGTCCATCCATTCCCAATTCCATCTAAAAGTGGTCAAGATTTCATCCAATTCATTTTGACATATTTCAATCAAAAAATTCCCTTTTTACCCTTTTGCAATTGGATCCAAAAAATTCCATAATCTTTCATGTAAAACCCTGCACAAATTTAAATGTTAGTAATGGAATTCAATTATGATAAAATTTAGGAATTTAAATAATTAAAATGGTCATTTTTACAATTAATCCACAAAATTGAAATGGAGAAAGGACTTATGCCATTTGGTGCATTTTAACTCAAAAACATTTGCATAAGTCATGGAATTGGTTTCAAATTAAGGGCAAAACATATGTGAATAACTCTATTATTTAGAGTTATCACACCCCCAAACTTAGCTCATTGCTCGTCCCGAGCAATGCTGCAAGAGATAAGATAGTTCGATAAAGCGCAATCAAACAATGCAACAATTCATGTCCAGAATCATTCCAGCAATCATAGGCAAATTTGGGTTCATATTTTCAGATCAAAGATGTGAAACAAAACTCTAATATATTCATGACCCAAGTTCCTCAAATATCAGAACATTAACTAAATCAAGCTCAAAGATCTCCTCCCGTGTGTGTGAATAGTCTTTCCTTTTCAATCTCTCATTCATAAGTCAACATATGGTAATCCTAAGATTCATTTTGCATCTTCAGACTCAATCTACTACACCACTCTCCACTAATGTAGCAAATTTAGCAATAAAGATCAAAGAGGTCTTAATTTGGTTGTAATGTAGGCTAAGGCTAAGGTGGGAAAAATATAGATAAAAAGTAGGCTCAAACTTAGTCCTAGTCTGCCATGAACTTCAACCCAATGCCATCATCTTTCTCAAAAAAAAAAATTTTTCACAACACAAGGAGCATAAATATTTACACCCTGCTTCAGTAATAAGTGCAGCATTTAACCACAATTAGTATATAGCATTTGACCACAAAGAAGCATAATATGTATTTCCTTTTTGCTCTTTTTTTTTTTTTTTTGAGGCAAAATGTTGCAGCAACGGAAATGCTGCAGCATTACCAATGCTGCGGCAACAGGAATGCTGCAACATTCCTTCACACCCTTTTTTTTTTTGCAAAGAGGATTCTTTCATTTTTCACACATAATTTTTTTTTCTTTTTTTTTTTCTTCAAAAACACATATCCTCAATACTTAGAGCATTCATAACATGATTTCATAAAACAAATAACTACCACCAATCCAGTAAAAGATGATACTGCTGCAGCAATTCTCCAACATTTTCTATTCTATGTAATGCAACATTCTCCGCATACCCCCAAACTTATATTCAGCAGTGTTCATAGCAGACTAAGGTCAAGTTTAGGGAAAATAAAGAATGGATATATGCAAAACATTTAGGATACGTGGCTATTAAATAAGGGTGTCAAGAAATTAGGCTTAGGCTCAACTTGGTTTAACTAAGGAAATAACATGCATTAGGGTAAGCTAGAAAGGCTCAAACGATTCAAGAACATGCCTTAATCATTTCTATATTACCAAATCTACTAGGATTTCGCCTCAAGAGATATAACAAACGAGTCTAAAGATTCTGAACCTTCATACCAAAGCTAACTCTTGTTATAAACATGAAATCTCCAAGTAAGACTATGTGCAAAAATTTTGGTGGGAGCAGAAATTTTCACTTAAATCTAGTTAATATCAACATATTCTAAGTACTAAAGGCTCACTACCATAAAAGAGTTATGAAATCATATCAACATGAATTATCATCACAAATAATGTTCCCAAATTCACATAATCCTGCTGAAATCATTCACTCTTCATTCAGCTCATGAAAAAAAACTTTCATTCAACACTCATCATCATTCATTCATAATTCATCAAGGACAACACATTCATTCATCATAAAAAATATATACTCAGCATTCATCATTCCTCATCAAAAAATATACTCAGCATTCAGCATAAATACATATCATTTATCATTCCTCTTCTAGCAAGAGGGCACCCTCCCCCAAACTTAAAGAGGAGCAATGTCCTCATTGCTGTAGCAACAGGGGGAAAACATGTCATTGGACTGATCATAAAAAAAAGGAAAACTAGTTCAACATGAAGCACCGGAAATGAACGGAGATAAAAACATAACAGTACAAATAAAGTCAGCAGGAAGTAGAGAAAAATAGGATAGAAACCACTCACACAAGATCATGAGAGTTCATCATTCATCGTTGCCGTCATCCTCCATGTTCTAAGGAGTGTTCACGGAAGGGTCCGGATCAATTCTTTGGTTACAAAAACTCTCCCAATTTAGTCTCTGTATGGCTGCTAGGGTAGCCGAGGGCAATGGGTATGGTTCCTCGCCAGTTAAAATGTACTCCAAATCAGCTAGCAAGACTCGCTCGCTGTACAATTCCTCATATCTTGTTTCAGCATCAAGGGCAGCAAAATTTTCCATAATAACAATCTTTCGTGCAACCTGTTTGATCTTTGGCATCTTTACATTATCCGAACATAACATATATAAATGCAATGTAGGAGCATGTCAAGAGAATGTAACAACACAACATTAGTGGCACATAAGTTCTCAATTCTCGGGTGAGAAGAAAGCAAACACAAATTTACCAACAATTCAGGCGGCATTGTTACTAAGTAAAAACATGAAGACCATTAAGACATGAAATTCATTCTGAATCATAACCATCCTTCTGCCCAACACAATAAACTGAGATACACATCAACTGGCAGATCTATCATTTCTACAAGCATGCTCACACACAAGAACTCAAGTATAACTAGAACCTTAAATACAGCCAATACAATCCTCTATCCATTGGTAATGCAAAAATTGTACTCCATAAATTCTATACATGCTACTCAAGGAGTGTATACTCACATTAAAATAAGAGAAATGAACCAGAATTTTTTTTTCTTGCAAGTACCATACACCAACTCACATTACCGAGAAGAAATAAAAATGTAGAAAAGTGAGTACTAACCTTGAATCTTCTGGTTTGTTGAAGGCTGAAAATAGAGTTTGAAGAGAAGGAAAGTAGAAGAGCGTGTGTGTAGAGAAATTTGTGTCCTTTAGATAACTCCCCACTTCTTTCTCTCCTTGTCTTTTCAATTCAAACACATTCTCCACAAATAAAATATAAAAACTAACCTTTTTGGTTTTCCAACAAGTTCTAGTTGTATGCCATGCATTGAAAATTTTGAAATTGAAAGGAACTATGGCTGCTTGCATAAGTAACCAATTCATGGAAGTCTCTTGTTAAATTGCACCGCCTGAATTTTGAAATTGAAATTGGACTAAGGCAGCCTTGAATGGCTTTGTCGGTGTGTGGCAGCTTGTTGTCACAGCATTTCTGCCGAGAGGCAGTGGCAAGTCCCATCTTACTTTCCCTTTTTTTTTCTTTAATAAAACAGCCTTGACTCCGTTTGCTCTTTGACCGCAGGCATACCTGTATTATCAAACAGAAGAGTACCAATAAGAGAGAAAGAGAACGACATTATAATATGAAATTGAAGTCTCAAAACCAATTCTGAAAATTCTGAAAGAAACTTAGGAGTAAACAGCCATTAATTCCGAATTGAAGCACCTGAAAATAAAAGAACAACAATTAAAACAAAATAAGGAAAAGAAATCGAATGCTGAAAAAAAAACAAACAAGAAGAAATAAGAAAAACAAAATAAAAAGAAATGCAATAAATAATAGATGAAAGTGTTCACTTATAGATTGTGCTCAGTTAACTACTTAGCATCGACAAGTATTATAGGTGAAGAGTTTTGCACAATGTCTTCTTTAACCATGAAGTGACACTTCTTCTAATGAAAGGCAGTGGGAAGTGGTCGTTTCTTGTGGCTTTGTTTATCTTCTTGTAATCCATGCAAATTCTCCATCCCCAACGCTGTTAGATATAGGATAAATAATGCCAAAATCTAGCCACTTGATAATTTTATTCCTTTACCAATTCCTTCGTAATTGGATGTAATCATTTCTGCCCATCTATTAAATTTTTGGAATTGTCTTCCAAAATTATCTTGTGCATGCATAAGGTTAGTCATATACCTTTGATGTAAGCTATGGTCCAGCACATAGCTCGCTTATGCTGTTGCAAAGCTCCAAGCAATTCTCCTCCTATTCCGCACTCAGCAGTGCTGAAATGATTACTGGCAGTGTAGATTCTGCCCCTAGAAAACCATACTTCAAATGCTGCGGCAATTGCTTCAATTCCAGCTGTGGTGGTTCTTCAACTGAAGGTTTTGTTATCTTGAAATCTCGCGAAGACAACTCCAAGGATTCAAATTGCGCGCAAAACTTGAAACCATGAGAATTTGCTTCTACCCAAGCTGAATGTGCTTTGGTCTCCATATTGCCAGCATCATGTAGACTTTCCTCCATCAATGCATCCTCTGCATCCTCATCTTGCTCTTCATCTTTTTCTGCCCGAGAATCACTTGTGGTGATTCGAAAACACTCCTCACCTTCATCATGGAATTTCATGGCTTTGATAAGAGTCCTTTAGCACTCTCTGGAATATTGCATTGCTGCAGCATCTCCGCTGTTCTGGAATGATATTTTTCTGCGGTAGTTGCGATGCTGCAGCATTCGGCTGTTCTGGAATACTGTTTTGCTGCAGCATTTTAGATGCTGCAGCATTTGACTCCCCTGATTTTTTTTTCAGCTACTGGAATTTCTGCATTCTGGCTGGACTCATTGGTCTTCTCAGCTGCTCCAGACTTCATTTTTAGCTCGTCCAGTATTCTGCCACTTCATAGTGTTATCGCTTTGCAATGTTCATTTCTTCTCTCCTTGGATTCTCTATATCACTCGAAAGTGATCCTTGTGGTCTGTTTCTCATCTCTTGGGCTAACTGCCCCATTTGGCTTTCCAAGTTCCACACAGTAGATGATAGTCCTTGGAGAGTTGTTTCTGTTCTTGCCATGAAGTCTTTCATCATATTTTCTAAAGCGTTTGAAGGTGGTGGTTGTTGTAGAGGTCTTAGGGAGTACGGGAACAATTTCAGCCTCAACACTTCATCTGCTATCCCGTTTGCAACATTTGAAACATCACTGGTTTCAGCTCGAACTGGGCTGCAGTAATCTCTGGTCTTACAATGCTTGGATTCAATTCATTAAACATAGGGACCGCATACTGTCGAATAGCGTGGTCCCTATCGTCTGCCAACACCACAGGATTATGGACATGTTCATTTTCTACAACACGCTGCTCCGCCATGTCTACATTGTCCTTGGTTTGTTTCTTTTTCCTCAACGCCTTGGTGGTTCTCTCAATCTCTGGATCAAGTGGCAGCACTGTAGCTTGAGAGCCCTTGCGCGTTTTACTCATGCAAAATAGCACACGTTAAGGAATGAATGATACACAAGCTGAAATTTAAATAATTCAGATCAATAATTCACAAAAACAGTTCAGCCCATGCATATTTATTCGTCCCTCATACATCATTTCAATAATCTCATAAGCTCAATAATGAGTACAACATAAAACAACAAAAGTAACCAAATGCAAACAATATTTACAAACAATTGACTCCAAAATCCCCGGCAACGGCGCCAAAAGTGCACGAAAATATTTCACAGTTTTTGTGATTTTGGAAGTGTCAGGTGAAAAGTGCACGAAAATAGCAAATTTTGGGGCAAAAATGCAATTTTTGGAAATACTAAGCTCGGGGTGGGCGTCCCAGCCCAGTCAAAGCACCAGGACGGCTGTCCCAAGCTTAGGATAGGCATCCCGAGCACCAGAAGTTGTCCCACATCGAAATCTTTGGAGAAATTCACTCCAGAAAGCTGCTATAAATACCTCAGGCCTTCCTTAGTTGAAATCATTCCTCTCCACTCGATCTGAGTCATTTAGTGACTTCAAGTATACAGTTTTCCATAGTATACAAGTCACTTAGAGACTCAGGTTTCAGTATAAGTTTCTTTTTTATTTCTAGATAGTGTCTCGTGTTCTTTGTTTCTGAGAGTTAGACTGAGATCCTAGGATACGACTAGATAGGTTCGTTTCTGGTATTCATAGAATACCCGGGGTTTAGTTCGGAGATCCTAAGAGGGCTCTAGGCATTCGAAGAGTCAGTCCACAGGGCTGGGCTTAAGCTGGTTATTAAGGTAAAGTCCAGCTACTAGGCTGAGGAAGCGTCCTCCGAAGGTTCTGTCGAGCAGAGTCGGGTCGAGCAGTCCAACATATACAAGCAGTTGCTCCATTGGCGAGACTAAGTAAAGGGTGAATTCTTTATGGCATCAGTCCCCCCCTGTCCCTCTCTTTATATGTATGTACTGTGTTCTGTTGCGTTGTGTGCGTGTGTCATAAATTGAGAAGATAATAAAATAGAATAAATCAACGCAATCTTAACAAGTGCAAGTATACACCGGTCAACAAGTAATATATGTACCTAAGTACAAGATTATCGATCCCACAGAGATTTTGTATGCCAATTATACATGCAAACATGATTTACATTTGGTTAAAAGAATAAAGAATGATGAATAAATGGGTGGAGATTTGGAGAGTAGTCTACTGCTAAGCTACTGCTGCAGCAACAAAAATGCTGCAGCAACAGAAATGCTGCAGCAACCGAAATGCTGCAGCAATCGAAATGCTGCAGCAATTCTACCTAACTAAAATACAGGGCAGCCTACTGGAAATTTACCAACAGAACACAATAGGTAATACAATGCTGTAAAAATCAAGCCAAAAATGCAAACATAAACCAGTAATGAATCCAAGAATGCTAAGCATGCTTTTCGGTTTCCAAATTAACACTACAGCGGTTTGGTTCTATCCAAACTACTTAGCCTACTAGTCTAAACCCCCGATAACATCGTCTCATGGAGTACGAAGTACCGTGAACCTAGAACAACACAAGGCAGTGAAATTGGTCGTGTCCCCTGCAATATTGACCGCACGGTCATGCGTCTCAAGCAAGTGCCATGCAATTAACGTGTCAACTAGACCCCTTCCGGTTAGAAAGCCAGATACTAGTTCGATACATAACTTGGACAGTCGTAACCTCAAGTTATTCCTATTCCATTTAAGTAATTGCATGAATAAACTAAGCATGCCCCATACAAGCATCAACAAGGAAAACGATACACAAAACTTATGCATTCTATTCATCTTATGCCACATTTCGTTTTTCCACATGTTTATAATTTGCTAGGCTACAGCACCTTCAGGTTATGAATATATATTTTGCTGAAACGAATCATGAAAGACAAAGATTAAAGTAATAGGAAAAACAGTCCCTAGGTCCGTAGTGACACCAATCAACGGAGTCAAGCCTAAGACGGAAAACATATCAATCCCAAAACACTTTTAATTAATCCTTGAAAACATGTAAACATTCTCATATCACCACAAATATTCGAATACAAAACAGTGACAATTTGAAGAATATTCAATTACAAAACAAGAAGCAAATTGAAGAAATGGAGAAAGGGTTACTCGGGTCGGAGATCACCCTACTGCCCCAAATCGGATTTAATCAAGCTGCTGATGTCCTTCGTTTCCTCCGCGTGGTGCTGCTGCCCTCGATCATGAGCAGCCCGGAAATTCCAGCAATGTCGCCCAGCCTTGTTGGGTATTTTTCCTCTCTAACTAAAGCTAAAAAAAACAACTCAAAACAACCTACCTACTGCCTAAATCCTATACTGCCCGAGAACTTAACACAAAACAAAGCAAAAACTATGGTAGTATTCTACTCCTCCTCCTCTCTTCTCTTTTCCAAAAACTCTCGAACTCCTTCCCCCGTTCTTCTTCTGCCCTTTTTGTAAAAGAAAGACTGGTTCTCTCCAACAAAAACCACAGTTGTCCTTCAACATCGTGAGTCATTGTACTAGCTGAAATAAAATAAAAAAATTGCTGCAAGGCTTCACCCGAAATCTCAGCTTCAATATGTGTTTTTTTTTTGTTTTATTCCAGCTGGAATTTGTTTAGAATCTGAGTGTATATAAATATACATATATATATATATACATATACATACATATATATATATATGTATATATATTTGCAGCTCGAAATTCAGCACATTCTGCCCCCTTCTTTGTCCTTTTTTTCTTTTGTATTTTTGTGCCAACTTGCCAACTTGTATGCCTAGATAGATATATATATATATATACATACTTACATATATATATATATATATATAAGTGATGGTCAGCATAAAAATCCAACGTCCATCCATTCCCAATTCCATCTAAAAGTGGTCAAGATTTCATCCAATTCATTTTGACATATTTCAATCAAAAAATTCCCTTTTTACCCTTTTGCAATTGGATCCAAAAAATTCCATAATCTTTCATGTAAAACCCTGCACAAATTTAAATGTTAGTAATGGAATTCAATTATGATAAAATTTAGGAATTTAAATAATTAAAATGGTCATTTTTACAATTAATCCACAAAATTGAAATGGAGAAAGGACTTATGCCATTTGGTGCATTTTAACTCAAAAACATTTGCATAAGTCATGGAATTGGTTTCAAATTAAGGGCAAAACATATGTGAATAACTCTATTATTTTAGAGTTATCATGTTCATCCAAATATTGATTATGTTTATTAGATTATGATTTTATGAGTATTTGTTATACATGTTGAAGTTCTTTATGATTTTCCGGAAATGGCCACCAGCTTAATATTCATTATGTCTGCATGTCTAATGTAGTTTCTTTTAAACTAAATGTAGGGTTATAGACAATTCCTAACCACGGTCTAATCATAACCTGTTTAGTTTAACAGACATCAATTTAGGACTTTCCCATTGGAAAGCATTGGTGTCTGCCATATTAGATGAAATAACCTATAGATCGCCCTGTTTGTTAGAGTAGTCTAAGTAGGCTGAGTTTGTGTGTTTATGCCGGCGTTAGGGCGAGCGGCATGATCCCTGAAGTGACATAGGGCTTTCATGGATGCCTTTAGCTCGAACCGTGAGTAGGGCTATCATTAAGGTAGGGCGGTTTATCAGGTAACTCAGATGTGGTACACCTTTAGACTCAGTACATAGTTGCAATCCAGGCCAAGACATGTCTAAAATACTCGAAGATAGGTCAATCAACATGTAGGAACAGTATAACATAGGATCATGACATTATCTGTAAAACACTCTTAGGCGTAAATAAACTTTAACCTAGTGGAGAATGAATCACCCTCTCATCAAAGATAATGAAGAACGATTGCATAACTGGATCATAAGATAAGAGTTAAGGTAAGAGGATAGCTACTACTAAGCCATTACCACTTCCTTGGGAGTACGATATTTGAATTAATTAAAATCGTAGATACTTTCCAACAGACTAGCTACACGTTAGGTACTCTGCCTTAGGTTCTGACTGATTAAGTGACAGCATAGAGACTAAATGTGACAATTAGTCAATCTAAGTCCTTAATTACTCATAATCAACATAGGGTAAAACAACACCTATTTTAGCATATCAGTCAGAAGCACATCATATAGATTACTACCGTTACCTATCATAACCTTCTAGAATTTTGATCAGGAATCCTAAGACCGTTATGATATTTTCCCCGGCAACGGCGCCAAAAATCTGATGTGTTCCGATTGGTATGCTAAAAGATAGGTTTTTATTTACCTATGTCGATTATGAGTAATTAAGGACTGAGTCTTACTAACTGTCACTTTAGCATTCAATTGTTGTCACTTAATCAATTAGAACCTAAGGCAGAGTACCTATCGTGTAGCTAGTTCTTGGAAAGTATCTACGATTTTAATTTATTAATATCGTACTCCCATGGAACTGGTAACAACTTAGTAGCAACTATCCCTTAATCCTAACATTCATCTTATTTATCTAATTAGTCAATCGATAATCAATACTTTGAGATTGATTGGTGATCTCAATCACCCATAACAAGCAAATAGCATTCAAGAGTAGACATGCATTCATCAATTTAAGCTTAGTTATTACAATTTGTTAGACCTTATCTTCGAACATTTTAGATATATCTTGATCTCTAAGGCAATTATGAAATGTAGCCATCTATTTAAAATATCCGAGTTACCTGGTGTATTCACCCCTACCTTGGGATGATCCTTTTCATCTGTCGGATTAAAGTATCCATGAACGGTACCCTATGTCGCTTCGGTATCATGTCACTTAACCCTAGGATTGGCCTAGCGTACAAACTCAGCTTTATTAGGGTACTCTAACAAACATGGTGATCTGATTTGTTATTTCTTCCTAATCTGGCAGACATTTTACAGTCGGTTAAACTAAACCGGTTATGATTCAGACCTTGGTTAGGAGTTGTCTATAACCCTAGTTTAATTTAAAAGGACACGACAGTTCAACATTCATAATGATAATTCTAGCTCTATGATCTTCCCGGGAAAATGGATAGCATCTCAAATTGTAAAACATGTATGATATATTAATTCAGTATCAAATCAATATCCAGATAAAACAATTCATAAACATACAGAACCTCGTCTAGGGGACCCACTATCATAAAGTAGTCACCGCTTTATACAGGTCCAGCCGGTGCTACAGCTCTTGTACGCTTCTGATTGCTCGATCCTACTCTGCTCAGTAGAGCCTTCGGAGAACGCTCCTCAGACCTAGTAGCAATTGCTTTACCTTACATCCCGGGCTTAAGCAAATTGCCCTAATCTGACTAAGAACACGCACCCTATCTCTCTCTTAGGATCTCCTAACAAAATCCCGGTATTCTGTGATACCAAAAACGAACCATATCTAGTTGAAATCTAAGATTCTGAGACAGACTCTCAGAAAGCAAAGAAAATGAGAAACACTCATATACTAAACTACTTGAATGAAATACCTTAGATCACTCAATGACTTGTATACTGTAGAAAAATGTATACTTGAAGTCACTGAATGATTCAGATCAAGTAGAGAGGGATGATTTCAACTATTGGAGGCCTGAGGTATTTATAGCAGCTTTCTGGAGTGAATTTCTCCAAATATTTCGATGTGGGACATCTACTGGTGCTCGGGACGCTCGTCTCGAGCTTGGAACGGCCGTCCTGGTGCTTTGACTGGTTCGGGACGCCCGTCCCAAACTCAACATTTCCAAAAATTGCATTTTTGCCTCGAAATTTGTTGTTTTCATGCAATTTACTCCTGAAACTTCCAAAATCAAAATTTAAGCAATTTTATGTCAATTTGATTCAATTAAGATCAAATACATTCAAATATTACCCTAATTTGTGTCTAAAAACATGCTAAAAAGGGGATATGATTTATGCATATCAAATAACCCCACACTTAAGTTTTTGCTTGTCCTCAAGCAAAGTCTATATGAAATCATTGACATTATAAATCATAGGTGTAATCACTTAAAAGTCCTAGCAATGTTTTTAGCAAATAAATTAATCACTGAGTCAGATGATTCACAAAACAGGCTTGACTGGTCAAGTTGCTATGACAAGGTCTCGAATGTCGTAGTAGATTATCATGGTCATGCAGGTTTAACAATTTAATAACTAGACTGAACTCTACTCTTAGTCACGAGGTCTTCCTGAGGTGTAGTGTGTGTATTAGTCTAGACTAGATTGTCAACACAATATAGTCTTCTCTTAACTCTTACCAGATAATACTTCGACCAATCGCTGGACATAACAGCAACAAACAACCTTCTGAGTTCTGAGCTTTGGTGTCAAGGCTTTTCAATTGAAATTTTCAATAAAAGAACACATTGGGCTATGTATTTTTAGATTGATTGTTCAGGGTATTTTTGTGTTGGCTTTCACACATCAACTTTAACTACCCATGTAGCGAGTCCCACTCCGATGACTCCCAGATCTACACGACCTTAGGGCATCAGTCTTTAAGTTCCCTTAAGGAGTGGTGCTCGAGTAGCAAAGGACGTTTGCAAACTACCCTATTTATTTAATTTTTTCACTTCAGCTCAGAGTATCATCTAGTCATTTAACTTGCTAGTGCATCCTCAACTGGTTTGATATTATTTAGTTAAGTCTCGAAAAGGTATTTGGTAGATGTCTCTAATCCAAACCAGGTTGTGCTCAATTATCAGGAATTCCTTATTTCTAATCGAGGAATTCAGTAAAGTTATCAACTTGTTTCCTACTGATCACAATGCTCTACTCACATATATAATAGACATAAGCATTTCTTAAACCAATCAATACTGCATTTTGAAGTCTGGCAGAGTGAGAAAATTTTGAATTTTTTTTGGAAGGGTGCAATTGTAGTGAGAAATAATGGAAAACATGCAAAAATTTGCTATAGTGCACTGTGCACTGCTACCCCACACTTAAGGTTGACACTGTCCTCAGTGTTCATGCATATCCTATTACCCCACACTTATTTGACTCAATAAGAGAAAGAAAAAGAAAAGCATGAAAAACAAACAAAACTCTTACGCCACACTTATTTGAGAAATAAGAGTTTAAAAACAAAAACAAGAAAAAATAAACAAACCACGAAATGAAAATAAAATAAAAAGAAAATAAAACAAACTAAGAGTAGAGGAAGATGAGGATTAGAAAAACTCCCTTCATGTATCGATTAGAAGGGTCTGCTCTGATTTGTCAATTGGATGTTCACCTCAACCATGTGCTATTGCTGAAATGCCCTTGACTCTGTAAGTTCTAGATGCTGGAACGACTAACTCTGCAGTGTGCTTCGTATGGAGAGTGTATCTACCCTCTGGGTCGCAAACTACCATCCCCATGTTTTGAAGAACGGTCAGGTATGGTAGATGAAGCTATCCTCGTCAGCCAGATTCCTTAATGTCGAACTCCAGGTAGTGGCCTATCCGTTCGATGAATGGCTCGAGCCCCAAGGACTGCTTCCTCAAATCATTTGCAAAGTTTCTCGCAATCATAGCAACGTGTCCATGATGAACGTGTCTAAGAATGTGACTTCTTTGGATTGGTGTGCCTACCTGCCAATGTCTGTGAAGGCATTGCATGCAAGTTTCGAATGTCAGAAAAGATACCTGAAGCTTTGGCGAAGCCGTGGTGGTAGGAGGCTCCAGTTGTGTAGATCTGGGCCCAAGTATTTGAGACTTTGATACGCGAAAATCGTATCACCTTTTTAGCATGTTTTTATATATGATTTAGGGTGAAATTGAGAGTAAATTGATCTTAAATGTTTATTATTTACTTAATTTAATAGTTTTTATTATTTTGGAAGTGTCAGGTGAAAAGTAGACGAAAACATCAAATTTTGGGGCAAAACGCAATTTTTGGAAATGTTGACTTGGTCAAAGGGTCAGGACGGGCATCCCGAACCCGGGACTGGCGTCCCTACCCAGTCAAAGCACCAGGACGGGCGTCCAAGACTCGGGACGGGCGTCCCGAACCCCCAGATCAAGTCCCACATCGAATTTTTGATGAAAAATCACCCAGGGAAGCTGCTATAAATACCCCAGGCCTCTAGCAGTTGAATTCATTCCTCTCCACTCGATCTGAGTCATTAAGTGGTTTCCAGTGTACACTTCTCTAGTACACAACTCACTCAGAGACTCGGATCTCAGTTTTCTTTCTTGTTAGTGTTTTGTTTTAGTTTCTAAGAAATAGTCTCAGATCTTAGGCTTACATAGATAGGTTCGTTTCGGGTATTCATAGAATACCCGGGATTTCGTTAGGAGATCCTAAGAGGGCTCTAGGCGTACGAAGAGTCAGTCCACAGGGCTGGGCTTAAGCTGGGTATTAAGGTAAAGCCCAGTTACTTGGCTGAGGAAGCGTCCTCCGAAGGTTCTGGCGAGCAGAGTCGGGTCAAGCAATACGGCATATACAGCAGTACGCTCCATCGGCGAGACTTCGTAAAGGGTGATATTTTTATGGCATCGGTCCCCCTATCCCTCTCTTATATGTTGTTATTGTGTTTGTCCAAATAACAGTTTGAATATCAGATTATGATTATTATGAATATTTGTGATATATATTGAAGTTATAATGTTTTTCTAGAAATGGCCACCTGCTTAAATATCCATTATGTCTGCATGTCTATTACCGTTCTTTTAAACTGAAATTAGGGTTATAGACAATTCCTAACCACGGTCTATTCATAACCTGTTTAGTTTAACAGGCATCAATTAGTATTGGTGTCTGCCATACTAGATAAAATAATCTGCGGAACACTCTGTTGGTTGAAAGTAGTCTAGGTAGGCTGAGCAGAGTTTTATGCCGGCGATTATGAGACGAGCGGTATGATCCCCAAAGTGACATAGGGCGTTCATTGCTGACTTCAGTCTGAGCCGTGAGTAGGGCCGTTACCCTTAACGATGGGGCGGTAGCGTAGAAACTCAGATGTGGTAACCTTTAGACACAGAACATAGTTGCAATCCAGGCCAAGACATGTCTAAAATACTCGAATATAGGTCAATCAACGTATAGTAACAGTATAACATAAAATCAGGATCTCGTCTATAAAACACTTTCAGGTTTGGTTAGACTTAAACCTAGTGGAGAATGAATCACCCTCTCATCAAAGTTATTGATGAAGATTGCATAACTGGATTATAAGATAAGAGTTAGGAATAAAGGCTAGTTACTACTAAGCCGTTACCACTTCCCTGGGAGTACGATATTTATTTAATAAAATCGTAGATACTTTCCAATAGACTAGCTACACGATAGGTACTCTGCCTTAGGTTCTGGCTGATTAAGTGACACCATAGAGACTAAATGTGACAATGAGTCAATCACAGTCCTTAATTATTCATAATCAACATAGGGCAAAATAACACCTATTTAGCACATCGGTCGGAAACGCATCAGACTTCCTCGGGGAAGTTTTTCACAGCTGACTGGTAGGCAGGGGATTCAAGCTCCTCCATTGCTATGCTCCTGCTACAATGCCAAATTCCTCTATATCCATCAACTGTTCGATACCACTTGGTAGGTCACTTGCTTGCACTGGTATAGCTTTAATTGTTGCCCATTAACTTTTTGAGAAGTGCCATCTTGATCCATTATAACACATGCTCCGTATGGCGACACTTCTATAACAGTAAACTGGTTTGACCAATAACAATATCTCATCTGTTGATTCTGCGGGTAGGGACTTTGTTGTGGTGGTATCTTCTGGAAGTTTTCAGCTTCAGAATTATTTCTCAACTAAATCCCATATGATTTCTCCAGTTGGGATTGTATCATTTCCCATTGGAGCAGCATTGACTGCAGCAACCTGCTCTTGCCTCTTTTGGAATGGTCAGTATTCCATTCCCATAACAATCTCTACTAAAGTGAGGTACTTGGCAGACTTCACAGATTTGATACATAAACTGAACGTCTCTTCCTTGATGAAAGGCATTAATTTAACTGTTGTTATTAGCCTTTACTGCCTCCAATTACATATCAGAAAAAGCGTTAGCTTGCTGACAACCCTTTATTGCTCATCAAGAAATTGGCACATCGGAATCTGGAAAACAGTTTCTCAATGGATCTGCACATGACTTTAACATCATTAGTAGGTAATGCATGTGCTTCAGGCTATTTTGAAAAGTGTTCCACGGCTACGATGATGTAATTGTTTTCAAAGGAAGAAAGAAAAAGGATTCATGAAATCAATACCCCAGATATAAAAGATTTTAGTATCCTGTATACCTTGCTGGGGTAGATGATCTCGGGAAGACGTGTTATCAGTTATTTTTCAAGCATCGCCGAACTGTATCAAGGATAGAAAATCTTTGAATAGTGGGCCAATAATATCATGCTTCCAACACTTTCCGGACAGTGTTGCTAGCAGTCAAATAGCCTCTTGTAGATCTTTGATGACAGTGGCCTTTGTCTTTCGAGACACATCTTCTGATCAACTGATCTGCAAAAATTTGAAATAGAAGAGGGATCTGCCCAGTAGTAATATTTCAAATCAGCAAAGAATTTCTTCCTTTGCTGATAAGTCATATCACTTGGGACTAATTCAGCGACTAGATAATTTGCAAGATCGATAAACCACAGATGAGAATTATTATACATAGCAAACAATGCAAATAAGTTTTCATCCAAAAATTTATCAATATTACTACATCAACAATAACCTCTAACTCGGGGTTTTGTAATCTAGACAAATGGTTTGCTTTCTAGATTTTCAACCCTTTTTCTTATCCCTTCATTCTATATCCAATTCTTGTAACAATGAAACTCAACCAATCAATCTTGGTTCAATATTAGTTTTATTGAACAGATATCTCAGAGCAGAGTGATCAGTATATACTATTGTTTTAGACTAGGTATGATATGAATGTTTGACAAGCATATACGACAGCTAGTAATTTCTTTTCAGTAGTGGTATAGTTCGACTAGGCATCAATAAAGGTTTTACTTGCATAGTATATAAAATGTCTAATCATGCCTTTGTCCTAAACAATTCTTTCTGCATAATTACTAACATCACATATCAATTCAAAAAGTAATCTCCAATCAAGTGATGTCAGAATGGGTGCAGTAATAAATAGTTCCTTTAGTTTGTTTAAAAAGATATCATGCAATTATCAGCAAAAACAAAAGGAACATCCTTTCTCAATAGAATATTCAAAGGTTTGGCTATTAAGGAAAAATCATTTCATAACTCATCCTAATAAAGCCAGCATGACCCTAAGAAAATTCTAAAATGGAATTTCTTCTCAATTAAAACCTAAGCCAAAATTTGACAATTCAGAAGAAAATATTTTCTCCTCACTTCCATGCTTTTTTTCCCGAAATTAAATAAATAAGAAAAATAACAAACAAACAAGAAAACGGTAAACACGAAAAATTTATTAGATTAATTTCTGAAAAATAATATTTTTCAGAAATTAAAAGAATAAAATGTATAAAAGAAAAGAAAAGAAATTATTTTGTTTTAAAAATTTTTCTATTTTCTATTTTGTTTTTAAATTTAATTTCCTTAGTATGGTTTTAGAATAATTTTCTAAAATTTGATTAACCTAAATTTCTTAATTTTAGATAATTTTTAAAATTAATTATTCAAGATAATCCTATATTTCAGGAAAGTGATTGACTAATTCAAATAAGAATGAGTGTTTACTAAAGTATAGATTACTACCGTTACCTATCATAACCTTCTAAAATTTTGATCAGGAATCCTAAATTCGTTATGATATTTTCCCCGGCAACGGCGCCAAAAATCTGATGCGTTCCGATTGGTATGCTAAAAGATAGGCTCTTATTTACCTATGTCTATTATGAGTAATTAAGGACTGAGTCTTACTAACTGTCACTTTAGCATTCAATTGTTGTCACTTAATCAATCAGAACCTAAGGCAGAGTACCTATCGTGTAGCTAGTTCTTGGAAAGTATCTACGACTTTAATTTATTAATATCGTACTCCCAGGGAACTGGTAACGGATTAGTAGCAACTATCCCTTAATCCTAACATTCATCTTATTTATCTAATTAGTCAATCGATAATCAATACTTTGAGATTAATTGGTGATCCCAATCACCCATAACAAGCAAATAACATTCAAGAGTAGACAGGCATTCATCAATTTAACCTTAGTTATTACAATTTGTTTGACCTTATCTTCGAACATTTTCGATATATCTTGATCTCTAAGGCAATTATGAAATGTATCCATCTGTTTACCATATTCGAGTTACCTGGTGTATTCACCCCTACCTTGGGATGATCCTTCTCACCTGTCGGATTAAAGTATCCATGAACGGTACCCTATGTCACATTGGTATCATGTCACTTAACCCTAGGATTGGCCTAGCGTACAAACTCAGCTTTATTAGGGTACTCTAACAAACATGGTGATTTGTTTTCTTATTTCTTCCTAATTTGGCAGACCTTTTACAGTCTGTTAAACTAAACGGATTATGATTTAAACCTTGGTTAGCAGTTGTCTATAACCCTAGTTTAATTTAAAAGGACATGACAGTTCAACATTCATAATGATAATTCTAGCTCTATGATCTTCCCGGGAAAATGGATAGTATCTCAAATTGTAAAACATGTATGATATATTCATTCAGTATCAAATTAATATCCAGATAAAACAATTCATAAACATATAGAAACTCGTCTAGGGGACCCACTATCATAAAGAAGTCATTGCTTTATGCAGGTCCAGCCGGTACTGCAGCTCCTGTACGCTTTTGATTGCTCGATTCTACTCTACTCGGTAGAGCCTTCGGAGAACGCTCCTCAGACCTAGTAGCAATTGCTTTACCTTACATCCTGGGCTTAAGAAAATTACCCTAATCTGACTAAGAACACGCACCCTATCTCTCTCTTAGGATCTCCTATCGAAATCCCGGTATTCTGTGATACTAAAAACTAACCCTATCTAGTCGTAATCTAAGATTCTGAGCCAGACTCTCAGAAAGCAAAGAAAACGAGAAACTCTCGTATACTAAACTACTTGAATGAAACACCTGAGATCACTCAATGACTTGTATACTATAGAAAAATATATACTTGAAGTCACTGAATGATTCAGATCAAGTGGAGAGGGATGATTTCACCTATAAGAGGCTTGTGGTATTTATAGCAGGTTTCTGGAGTGAATTTTTGCAAAACTTTTGATGTGGGACAACTTCTTGTGTTCGGGACGCCCGTCCCAAGCTTGGGACGGCCGTCCTGGTGCTTTGACTGGGTCGGGACGCCCGTCCCAAACTCAGCATTTCCAAAAATTGCATTTTTGCCCCGAAATTTGCTGTTTTCATGCAATTTACTCCTGAAACTTCCAAAATAAAAATTTAAGCAATTTTATGTCAATTTGATTCAATTAAGATCAAATACATTCAAATATTTCCCTAATTTGTGTCTAAAAACATGCTAAAAAGGGGATATGATTTATGCATATCATATTCATCATACCTTAATGATGACCCTTCTCACGTTTTGTGTTAATGTATCCATGAAAGCCTGTGTCACTCAGGAAATTATACCACTCACCCTAATGCCGACATAACGCCCAAACTCAGCCTCATTAGGCTACTTTAACAAACATGGTGATCTGTAAGTTAATTTACCTAATCTGGCGGACCTTAATATATTCTACCTAACTTAAGGTCTGTTAAACTGAACATGTTATGATGTAGACCATGGTTAGGAATTGTCTATAACCGTTCATTTAGTTTAAAAGAGCAAACAGATTATCAGGAATAACGTTACTTTAGCAAGTGACCTTTCCGCAAAAATGAGTAGAACCTCAACTTGCAAAACATACATAACATAGCAATTATAATTCAGTATCCAAATAAATATTTAGACGAACACAACTCAAGGATATACATAGAGGATCTAGGGGACCATATCCATAGAGTAGTCACCACTTTATGTGGTCTGCCGGCGTTGCCAAACTTGTATCCTATGGGGTTGCTCGACCTGACTCTAATCGGCAGAACCTTCGGAGAACGCTTCCTTGGCCTAGTAGAACCTGACTCTAATCGGCAGAATCTATCTCTAATCGAATTCCCAGAAAATGAGATAAACACTCAGAAAACAGAGAAAAAGAGACACTCTTTATTGCTAGATGGCTTGTGTTGAGTGCTGAGGGATATCCCTAACCTTCCAACCCCTGGGGTATTTATAGGGTTGAATTGGAAGGGTTTTTATATTGAAAACCTACGTGGGACAAACTTCTAATGCTCGGAATGCCCGTCCCGAGGCCTTGACTTTGTCATGGCGGTCATTCTGCCTCTGGGACGCCAGTCCCGAGCCCTTGACTCGGTCAGGTCGAGCGTTCTGGCTTCTGGGACGTCCACCTCAAGCTCAGAACTTTCGAAAATTATATTTTTACCCTGATATTTGTTGGTTCATGCAATTTACTCCTGAAACTTCTAAAATCACAAATTATGCAAAAAGATGTTAATTTCAATCATTTAAGATCAATTTAGTTCTAATAATGCCCTAATTTGGGTTTAAAAACATGCTAAAAATGTGATATATGATATGCACAAATCATATCCCCTTTTTAGCATGTTTTTAGACATAAAATAGGGCAATATTTGGATGTATTTGATCTTAATTGAATCAAATTGACATAAAATTGCATAAATTGTGATTTTGGAAGTTTCAGGAGTAAATTGCACTAAAACATCAAATTTTGGGGCAAAAATGCAATTTTGGAAATGCTGAATTCGGGACGACTGTCCTGACCTAGTCAAAGCACTGGGACGGCTGTCCCAAGCTTAGGACGGGCGTCCGAAGCACAAGAAGTTGTCCCACATCGAAATTTTTGGAGAAATTCACTCTAGAAACCTGCTATAAATACCCCATGCCTCCAATAGTTGAAATCATCCCTCTCCACTTGATCTGAATCATTCAGTGACTTCAAGTATACATTTTTCAACTGTATACAAGTCATTGACTGATCTCAGGTGTTTCAATCAAGTAGTTTAGTATACGAGAGTTTCTCGTTTTCTTTGCTTTCTGAGAGTCTATCTCAGAATCTTAGAATTCGACTAAATAGGGTTCGGTTTTGGTATCACAGAATACTGAGGTTTCGTTAGGAGATCCTAAGAGAGAGATAGGGTGCGTGTTCTTAGTCAGATTAGGGCAATTTGCTTAAGCCTGGGATGTAAGGTAAAGTAATTTCTACTAGGTCTGGGAAGCGTTCTCTGAAGGCTCTGCCGAGCAGAGTAGGATCGAGCAATCAGAAGCGTACAGGAGCTAAAGCGCCGGCTGGACCTGCATAAAGCAGTGACAACTTTATGATAGTGGGTCCCCTAGATGAGTTTCTGTATGTTTATGAATTATTTTATCTGGATATTGATTTGATACTGAATTTATATATCATACATGTTTTACAATTTGAGATGCTATTCATTTTCCCGAGAAGATCATAGAGCTAGAATTATCATTATGAATGTTGAACTGTCGTGTCCTTTTAAATTAAACTAGGGTTATAGACAACTCCTAACCAAGGTCTGAATCATAATCGGTTTAGTTTAACAGACTATAAAAGGTCTGCCAAATTAGGAAGAAATAACAAAACAGATCACCATGTTTGTTGGAGTACCCTAATAAAGCTGAGTTTGTACGCTAGGCCAATCCTAGGGTTAAGTGGCATGATACCGAAGGGACATAGTGGACCGTTCATGGATACTTTAATACGACAGATGAGAAGGATCATCCCAAGGTAGGGGTGAATACACCAGGTAACTCAGATATGGTAAAGAGATGGTTACATTTCATAATTGCCTTAGGGATCAAGATATATCTAAAATGTTCGAAGGTAAGGTCAAACAAATTGTAATAACTGAGCTTAAATTGATTAAGGCATGTCTACTCTTGAATGCTACATAAATAAGATGAATGTTAGGATTAAGGGATAATTGATTAACTGATTAACTGATTGATTAACTACATAAATAAGATGAATGTTAGGATTAAGGGATAATTGCTACTAAGCCGTTACCAGTGCCCTAGGAGTATGATATTAATAAATTAAAATCGTAGATACTTTTCAAGAACTAGCTACTCGATAGGTACTCTACCTTAGGTTCTGATTGATTAAGTGACAACAATTAATGCTAAAGTGACAGTTAGTAAGATTCAGTCCTTAATTACTCATAATCGACATAGGTAAATAAAAGTCTATCTTTTAGCATACCAATCGGAACACATCAGATTTTTGGCGCAGTTACCGGGGACATATCATAAAATTTTAGGATTCCTGATCAAAATTCTAGAGGCTTATGATAGGTAGTGGTAGTAATCTATACCTTAGACATAACACTCATTCTTATTTGAATTAGTCAATCACTTTCCTGAAATATAGGGTTAGCTTTAAATAATTAATTTTACAAATTATCTAAGATTAAGAAATTTAGGTTAATCAAATTTTAGAAAATAATTCTAAAACCATACTAAGGAAATAAAATTTAAATACAAAATATTAAAAAAATATTTAAAACAAAATAATTTCTTTTTCTTTTATAAAATCTATTTTCTAAAAAAAACAATTTTCCAGAAAATACAAAATAAAATATTTTTCTGTTTAGAGTTTTCCTGTTTGTTTGTTAATATTTTTATTTAATTCGAAAAAAAAATTATGGAAGTGAGGAGAAATGTTTTTTCTTCTGAGTTGTCAAATGTTGGCTTAGGTTTTAATTCGGCAGAAATATCATTCTAGAATTTTCTTAGGTCATGTTGGCCACATTAGACGAGCTATGAAATAGTTTTTCTTTAATAGCTAGACCTCTAAATATTCTATTGAGAAAGGATGTTCCTTTTGCTTTTGCTGATAGCTGCATGATATCTTTTTAAACAAACTAAAGGAACTATTTATTACTGCACCGATTCTGACATCACTCGATTGCAGATTTCTTTTTGAATTGATATGTGATGTTAGTAATTATGCAGTAAGAATTGTTTAGGACAAAGGCATGATTAGACATTTCATGTTACTATGCAAATAAAACCTTTATTGATGCCCAATAGAACTATACCCCTACTGAAAAAGGAATTACTAGCTGTCGTATATGCCTGTGGTACAATCATATCATACCTAGTCTAAACAATAGTATATACTGATCACTTTGCTTTGAAATATCTGTTCAATAAAACTAATGTTGAACCACGATTGATTAAGTTGAGTTTTATTGTTACTAGAATTTGATATAGAAATAAGGGAAAGGAAAAGGGGATGAATATCTAGAAAGCAAACCATTGGTCTAGACTAGAAAACCCTGAGTTAGAGGCTATGGATGAGATTGTATATTTGATAAATTATTTTTAGATGGGAATTTATTTGCATTGTTTGCTATGTATGATAAATCTCCTCAGAAGTTTACCGATATTACAAACTACCTAGTCGCTAAACTGTTACCAAGTGATATGACTTATCAGCAAAAGAAGAAATTCTTTGCTAATTTAAAATATTACTACTGGAAAGATTCCTTTTCTATTTCAAATTATCGCAGAGTAATTGATCAGAAGATGTGTCTCAGAAGACGAAGGCCACAAGATTATGGAGCGTTGCCATAAAGAATCTACGGGAGACCAATTGACTGCTATCAACACTCTCCGAAAAGTGTTGGAAGCAGGATATTATTGGCACACAATATTCAAGGATTTTGTATCCTTGATACTGTCCCGCAATGCTTGGCAATTAAAGGTAACAAGTTTTCCCGAGATCATCTACCCCAGCAAGGTATACAGAATACTGAAATCTTTTATATGTGGGGTATTGATTTCATTAATCCTTTTTCTTTCTTCCTTTGAAAACAATTACATCATAGTAGCCGTGGAACACTTTTCAAACATAGCCTGAAGCACAAGCATTACCTACTAATGATGTTAAAGTCATGTGCAGATTCTGTGAGAAACTATTTTCTAGATTCAGATGTGCTAATGTCTTGATAAGTGATAAAGGGTTGTCCGTCAGTGAACGCAGCTAACGCTTCCTCTGATGAGCAGTTGGAGGCATTAATAGCTAATGATAACAGTCCAATTAATGCCTTTCAACAAGGAAGAAACGTTCAGCCTGTGCATAAAATCTGTGAAGTCTGCCAAGTACCTCACTTTAACAGGGATTGCTATGGGAATGGAATACTAACCATTCCAAGAGAGGCAGGAGCAGGTTGCTGCAGTCAATGCTGCTCCAATGGGAAGGGCATACAATCCCAACTGGAGAAATCATATGGGATTTAGCTGAGGAATAATTTTGAAGCTGAAAACTTTTAGAAAATACCACCACAGCAAAGTCCCTACCAGTAAAATCAACAGATGAGATACTGTTATTGGTCAAACCCGTTTACTGTTATAGAAGTGTCGCCATAAGGAGCATGTGTTATAATAGATCAAGATGGCACTTCTCAAAAAGTAAATAGGCAATAATTAAAGACATACCAGTGCAAGCAAGTGACCTACCAAGTAGTATCGAACGGTCGACGGATATAGAGGAATTTGGCGTTGTATCAGGAGCATAGCAATGGAGGAGCTTGCACCCCCTGCATACCAATCAGCTGTGAGAAACTTCCCCGAGGAAGTCTCAAATACTTGGGTCCAGATCTACACCACTGGAGCCTCCTACCACCACGGCTTCGCCAAAGCTTCAGGTATATTTTCTGCCATTCGAAACTTGCATGCAATACCTTCACAGACATTGGCAGGGAGGCACACCAATCCAAAGAAGTCACATTCCTAGACACGTTCCTCCTGGACACGTTGCTATGATTGCGAGAAACTTTGCAAATGATTCGAGAAAGCAGTCCTTGGGGCTCGAGCCATTCATAAAATGGATAGGCCATTACATGGAGTTCGACATTAAGGAATCATGGCTGACGAGGATAGCTCCATTTACCAGACTTGACCGTTCTTCAAAACATGGGGATAGTAGTTTGCAACCCAGAGGGTAGATACACTCTCCATACGAAGCACACTGCAGAGTCAGCCGCTCCAACATCTAGAACATACAGAGTCAAGGGCATTTCAGCAATAGCATATGGCTGAGGTGAACATCCAATTGACAGATCAGAGCAGACCCTTCTACTCGATACATGAAGGGAGTTTTTCTAATCCTCATCTTCCTCTACTTTTTTTTGTTTTCTTTTTATCCTCATTTCGTGATTTTGTTTTTCTTGTTTTTATTTTTAAACTCTCATTTCCCAAATAAGTGTGGGGTAAGAATTTTGTTTGTTTGTTTTTCCAGCTTTTGTTTTTCAAATAAGTGTGGGGTAATAGGATATGCATGAACACTGAGGACAATGTAAACCTTAGGTGTGGGGTAGCAGTGCAAGTGCACTATAGTAGTTATAATTTGCATGTTTTCCCATATTTCTCACTAAAATTGCACCCTTCCAAAATTTTTTCAAAATTTTTCACTCTTTCAGACTTCAAATTCATTACTGATTGGTTTAAGAAATGCTTATGTCTATGATATATGTTGAGTAGAGCATTATCATCAGTAGGAAACAAGTTGATAACTTTATTGAATTCCTCACGACTAGATAGGGTTCGTTTTTGGTATCACAGAATACCGAGATTTCGTTAGGAGATCCTAAGAGAGAGATAGGGTGCGTGTTCTTAGTCAGATTAGGGCAATTTGCTTAAGCTCGGGATGTAAGGTAAAGCAATTGCTACTAGGTCTAGGAAGCATTCTCTGAAGGCCCTGCCGAGCAGAGTAGGATCGAACAATCAGAAGCGTACAGGAGTTGCAGCACCTGCTGGACCTGCATAAAGCGGTGACTACTTTATGATAGTGGGTCCCCTAGATGAGTTTCTGTATGTTTATGAATTGTTTTATCTGGATACTGATTTGATACAGAATTTATATATCATACATGTTTTACAATTTGAGATGCTATTCATTTTCCCGAGAAGATCATAGAGCTAGAATTAACATTATGAATGTTGAACTGTCGTGTCCTTTTAAATTAAACTAGGGTTATAGACAACTCTAAACCAAGGTCTGAATTATAACCGGTTTAGTTTAACATACTGTAAAAGGTCTGCCAGATTAGGAAGAAATAACAAAACAGATCACCATGTTTGTTAGAGTACCCTAATAAAGCTGAGTTTGTACGCTAGGCCAATCCTAGGGTTAAGTGGCATGATACCGAAGTGACATAGGGGACCATTCAAGGTTACTTTAATCCGACAGATGAGAAGGATTATCCCAAGGTGGGGGTGAATACACCAGGTAACTCAGATATGGTAAACAGATGGTTACATTTCATAATTGCCTTAGAGATCAAGATATATCGAAAATATTCGAAGATAAGGTCAAACAAATTGTAATAACTGAGCTTAAATTGATGAATGCATGTCTACTGATGCGTTCTGATCGATATGCTAAAAATAGGCTTTGATTACCCTATATCGATTATGAATAACTAAGGACTTAGAATTACTAATTGTCACATTTAGCATCTATGTTATCACTTAATCAATTAGAACCTAAGGCAGAGTACCTATCGTGTAGCTAGTCTGTTGGAAAGTACCTACGATTTTAATTTAAGAATTTTATCGTACTCCCAGGGAAGTGATAACGGCTTAGTAGTAACTATCCGTTTTACCCTAACTCTTATTTTATTATCCAGTTATGAAATCGTTCATCAAAATCTTTGATGAGAGGTTGATTCACTCTACATTAGATCCAAGTATACTTAAGCCTACAAAAGTGTTTTACAGACAGTGTTTTGATATATGTTATATTGTTCCTACATGTTGATTGACCTATCTTCGAGTATCATAGATATATCCTGGTATAAATTGCAAATGTGACAGTCATCGCAGAAGTAATACGGGCGCATTTTGGAGACATTTGTTTGAAGAAGTTTGAGAGAGTTTGAAAATTCGGTGGGAAAGAAAATTCAAATTCGAATTTTGGAAGGAAATTAAAAAATTCAAATTTTCGGAGGGAAATTTGAAATTTGAAATTTTAAAATTCAAGAGTTTGCCAAAAATTTCTAGAGAGAAGTTGGAGAGAATTTTGTAGAGAGATGATTTTTTGTGGTTGTTTTTGGGGGAAAATGAAAAATTGGAGTATTTACAGAGAGGGACCGCCCTTGGGACGCCCGTCCCAGCTACCTTGGGATGCGTGCCACTTCCAAAATTTTTTCCTGAAATTCCCTTCAAATCTTTATACACCAAAAACAATTATAATCTTTAACAAATCTTCACGGTTAGCCTATGAAATACAGAAGTTGTTAAAAGCCTTTGCAAAAAATTTTAGTCTCATTCTCTTTTCAAAAACCATAACTACCCTAATCATATCCTAACTTCTATTCAGCAAAAATCTTAGAAAAACAAAAGACTAAATTCATACAATTTAATTAATGAAAAATAAATTGTATTTTCAACACATTTGTTTTTCGTAAAGAATTGAAAAACTAAAATGTCTTTCTGAATAAAATAAAAGACCCTGTAAAGTTTGAAAATAAAAAGTAGGGGTCAGTTATTAAACTTTAGTTGAAACAGTTTATTTGCTGAAAAAAAAAATCTTCCCTTTTTCTACCGGTCTTTGTTCCTTATCTCTCGCATAGCTCTCATCTCATTCCTTTGCCTACCTTGCTCACTTCGAATTTCAGCTAACTCCCGTAGTATCTGTGCACCTTGGCTCTCTTGGAGGCTTACCGTGGCCCTAAGTTAGTCCATGTTGGCTGTGATATTCAGAATATCTGTTCCGAGTGACACAATCTGCTTGCGATCGCTTGATCCATCTGGTAGATCCTGTTGGTCAGAGTATCTATCTGCACGGACAAAACTGACTGAAAACCATTAGTACTTCCTCCGGAGGAAGGTGTGTGCTCGTTAGGTGTTGGAGTGTATTCAGGAGATGTTGGTGAGTTTTAGTTTTGGTCAAGGGGTTGTGGATTTCTAGGAGCTCTTTGGGCAGGAGTGTGAACGGGAGATTTTTGAGGTTCTTCTCTTGGAGGAAAGGTTTCTTCAGAAGGGTCCTCTTCCGTGGGACTGGGTTCACGGGTGTTCAGGAATCATTTCACTAAATCACTGGTATCTAGGCTTGAGTATATGTTTATAGGTTGTGGAGGATTGTTCTCCTGTGGTACTTCTGGTTCAGGCCTAGATGGTCCTTCCGGTTTCTTCTTCTTTCGACCTAGAGCGTCGGGATTTTCTGTTTCTTTGCTTGGTTTGTAGCTGCTCTTGTTCTTTTCATCTATGAGTGTAAAGTCTGGTTAGGATAAAAATAATAAAACAAATAAAACAAACAAAAAGGGAAAAACAAAATACGGATAAAAACAAGAAAAATATTTTCAAATTTTAGTTTTTCTTTGAAAGCAATTAAATTTCCTTAATAAGGTTTTAGAATAATTTTCTAAAATTTGATTATCCTAAATTTCTTAATTTCAGATAATATCTAAAATTAATTAGTTATGATAATCTTATATTTCGGAAACTGATTGTCTAACTAGCATAAAATGAGTGTTATGTCTAAGGTATAGATTACTACCGTTACCTAGCATAAGTCTCTAGAATTTTGATCAGGAATCCTAAATTCGTTATGATATTTCCCCGGCAACGACGCCAAAAATCTGATGCGTTCCGATCGATATGCTAAAATTAGGCTTTGATTACCTTATATCGATTATGAAAAACTAAGGACTTAGAATTACTAATTATCATATTTAGCATCTATGTTGTCACTTAATCAATCAGAACCTAAGGCAGAGTACCTATCGTGTAGCTAGTCTGTTGGAAAGTACCTACGATTTTAATTTAAGAATTTTATCGTACTCCCAGGGAAGTGATAACGGCTTAGTAGTAACTATCCTTTTTACCCTAACTCTTATTTTATTATCCAGTTATGCAATCGTTCATCAAAATCTTTGATGAGAGGTTGATTCACTCTACACTAGGTCCAAGTTTACTTAAGCCTACAAAAGTATTTTACAGACAGTGTTTTGATATATGTTATTGATGCGTTCCGATTGGTATGCTAAAATATATGTTTTATTTACCTATGTCGATTATGAGTAATTAAGGACTGAGTCTTACTAATTGTCACTTTAGCATTAATTGTTGTCACTTAATCAATCAGAACCTAAGGCAGAGTACCTATCGTGTAGCTAGTTCTTGGAAAGTATCTACGATTTTAATTTATTAATATCGTACTCCCAGGGAACTGGTAACGACTTAGTAGCAACTATCCCTTAATCCTAACATTCATCTTCTTTATCTAATCAGTCAATCGATAATCAATGCTTTGAGATTGATTGGTGATCCCACTCACCCATAACAAGCAAATAGCATTCAAGAGTAGACATGCATTCATCAATTTAAACTTAGTTATTACAATTTGTTTGACCTTATCTTCGAACATTTTAGATATATCTTGATCTCTAAGGCAATTATGAAATGTAACCATCTGTTTACCATATCCGAGTTACCTGGTGTATTCACCCCTACCTTGGGATGATCCTTCTCATATGTCGGATTAAAGTATCCATGAACGGTACCCTATGTCACTTCGGTATCATGTCACTTAACCCTAGGATTGGCCTAGCGTACAAACTCAGCTTTATTAGGGTACTCTAACAAATATGGTGATCTGTTTTGTTATTTCTTCCTAATCTGGCAGACCTTTTACAGTCTGTTAAACTAAACCGGTTATGACAGACCTTGGTTAGGAGTTGTCTATAACCCTAGTATAATTTAAAAGGACACGACAGTTCAACATTCATAATGATAATTCTAGCTCTATGATCTTCCCTGGAAAATGAACAGTATCTCAAATTGTAAAACATGTATGATATATAAATTCAGTATCAAATTAATATCCAGATAAAACAATTCATAAACATACAGAACCTCGTCTAGGGGACCCACTATCATAAAGTAGTCACCGCTTTATGCAGGTCCAGTCGGCGCTGCAGCTCCTGTGTGCTTCTGACTGCTCGATCCTACTCTGCTCGGTAGAGCCTTCGGAGAACGCTCCTCAGACCTAATAGTAATTACTTTACCTTACACCCGGGCTTAAACAAATTACCCTAATCTGACTAAGAACACGCACCCTATCTCTCTCTTAGGATCTCCTAACGAAATCCCGGTATTCTATGATACCAAAAACGAACCCTATCTAGTAGTAATCTAAGATTCTACGACAGACTCTCAGAAAGCAAAGAAAACGAGAATCTCTCGTATACTAAACTACTTGAATGAAACACCTGAGATCATTCAATGACTTGTATACTATAGAAAAATGTATACTTGAAGTCACTGAATGATTCAGATCAAATGGAGAGGGTTGATTTCAACTGTTGGAGGCCTGGGGTATTTATAGCAGCTTTATGGAGTGAATTTCTCCAAAACGTTCGATGTGGGACAACTTCTGGTGCTCGGGACGCCCGTCCCAAGCTTGGGATGGCAGTCTTGGTGCTTCGGGACGCCCGTCCCGAACTCAACATTTCCAAAAATTGTATTTTTGCCCCAAAACTTGCTGTTTTCGTGCAATTTGCTCCTGAAACTTTCAAAATCAAAATTTAAGCAATATTTTGTCAATTTGATTCAATTAAGATCAAATACATTCAAATATTGCCCTAATTTATGTCTAAAAACATGCTAAAAAGGGTATATGATTTGTGCATATCAAATAACCCCACACTTAGCTTTTTGCTTGTCCTCAAGCAAAGTCTATATGAAATTATTGATAATTCTAAAACATAGGTGCAATCACTCAAAATTTCTAGGAATGGTTTTATGGCAAAATTGATCGCCGAGTCAGATGATTCACAAAACAGGCCTGACTGGTTAAGTTGCTATGACAATGTCTCAAATATCTTAGTAGATTATCATAGTCTAGCAAGGTTAACAACTCAATAACTAAATTGAACTCTTCTCTCAGTCACAAGGTCTTTCTGATGTGTAGTGTGTGTACTAGTCCAGACTAGATTATCAACACAATATACTCCCATCTCGACTCTTACCAGATAATACTTCGACCCATCGTTAGACATACCAACAACAAACAACTTTCTGAGTTCTGAGCCTTGGTGACAAGATTTTTAATTAAGCATTTATTGATTTTTCTTTTATTGATTTTTCATGGTATTTTGTGTCTGCTTTCACACGTCAACTTTAACTACCCATGTAGCGAGTGCCACTCCGATGACCCCCAGACCTACACGACCTTAGGGCATCAAGCTTTAAGTTCCCCTAAGGAGTGGTGCTCGAGTAGCAAAGGCCGCTTGCAAACTACCCTATTTAATTAACTCTCTTTATTTTTTTTCACTTTCAGCTCAGAGCATCATCTAGTCATTTTGATTTCCAATACATCCTCAACTGGTCTAATCTTATCTAGTTAAGTTTTGAAAAGGTATTTGGTTGAGGTCTCTAATCCAAACTAGGTTGTGCTCAATAATCTCAGGAATTCCCTATTTCTAATTGAGGAATTCAGTAAAGTTATTAATGTTTCCTACTGATCATAAAGCTCTACTCAACATATATCATAGACCTAAGTATTTCTTAAACCAATCAATACTGCATTTTGAAGTCTGACAGAGTGAAAAATTTTGAAATCTTTTTTTGGAAGGGTGCAATTGTAGTGATAAATAATGGAAAACATGCAAAAATTTGCTATAGTGCACTTTGCACTGCTATCCCACACTTAAGGTTTACACTGTCCTTAGTGTTCATGCATATCCTATCACCCCACACATATTTTAAAAATAAGAATCTAAGAAAACAAATAGCAAGAAAAACAAATAAAACACAAACTAGAAACAAAATTTAAAAAAATGATAATAAATTACTCCCTTTACTCGTTGAGCAGAAGGGTCTGCTCAGATTTGTCCATTGGCTCTCGGTATGGTTTTAAATGTTGCCCGTTTACTTTCTGAGAGATGTTATCTTGATCAACGATGATGACTGCTCCAAATGGTGACACCTCTGTAATGGTAAACGGACCTGACCAATAACTTTTTAGTTTTCCTGGAAATAATTTCAAACGTTAGTTGTATAATAACACTTTATCACCTGGTTCAAAATTTTTCTGGGATCTGAGTCTGTTATCATGTCAAATTTTACTCTTCATTTTAAATTGGAGAGAATTCTCATATGCATTAAGCCTCCACTCATCCAATTCATTAAGTTGTAACATCCTATTTTCCTTAGATAAATTATCATCTAGATTGCATTTCTGCAAAGCCCAAAATGCTTTATGCTCTAGTTCAACAGGCAAATGGCATGCTTTTCCGTAAACCAATTTGTAAGGTGAAAATCCTGTAGAGGTTCTATATGCCGTACGAAAGGCCCATAAGGCATCATCTAATTTTATGGCCCAATCTTTACGGTTAACTCCTACAGTTTTTTCTAAAATTCGTTTGATACCGCTATTGGTTACCTCAACCTGCCCATTGGTCTGTGGGTGTTAGGCCGTGGAAAAGTGATGATGAACTCCATATTGCTTGAGTGCTTTCTGCAATTGTGAGTTGCAAAAGTGCGCACCTCTGTCGCTTATGAGGGCTTTGGGACATCCAAATCTGGAAAACAATTTCTTAAGGAATCTGCACACAAAGGAATCTGCACACAACTTTAGCTTCATTAGTAGGTAATGCCTGTGCTTCAGGCCATTTTGAAAAATAGTCTACAACTACTATGATGTAATGTTTTCCAAAGGAAGAAGGAAAAGGACCCATGAAGTCAATACCCCAGATATCAAATATTTCGACACTTTGTATCACCTGCTGGGGTAGACCGTCTCTAGAAGAAATATTACCTGTTCTCTGGCAAGCATCACAAGACTGAATATATGCTGCTGCATCCTTGAAAATAGTAGGCCAATAGAATCCTGCTTCCAACACTTTCCTGGTAGTGTTGGTGGCAGCCAGATGGCCTCTAGTAGGTCCACAATGACAATGCTCCAGGATCTTATATCCTTCTTCTTCTGAGACACACCTTCTGATCATTTGATCTTTACAAATTCGAAATAGAAAAGGATCTTCCCAGTAGTAATTTTTCAATTCAGCAAAGAATTTCTTTCTTTGCTGCTTATCCATATTACTCGGGAGAGATTGAGCAACTAAATAATTGGCAATGTAAGCAAACTACGGAGGTGAAAAGATAGCAGATAATGCAAATAAGTTCTCATCTGGAAATTTATCTGATATTACTATTTCAATTATTGCTCCTAATCCAGGTTTTCTAATCTAGATAGATGATCTGCAGCTAAATTTTCAGCCCTTTTCTTATCTCTTATTTCTATATCAAATTCCTGTAGCAATAATACCCATCTAATCAATCTTGGTTTTGCATCAGTTTTATTGAACATGTATTTCAAAGCAGAATGATCAGTGTAAACTATTGTTTTAGACAAGACTAGATAAGATCTAAATTTATCGAAAGCATATACTACAGCTAGTAATTCCTTTTCAGTAGTTGTGTAATTCTCCTGAGCATCATTTAAGGTTTTATTAGCATAGTAAATTACATGAAATTTCTTATCATGTCTGATGCGATTCCGGTTGACGTGCTAAATAGGTGTTATTTTACCCTATGTTGATTATGAATAATTAAGGACTGTGATTGACTAATTGTCACATTTAGTCTCTATGGTGTCACTTAATCAGCTAGAACCTAAGGCAGAGTACCTATCGTGTAGCTAGTCTGTTGGAAAGTATCTACGATTTTATTAAGTTAAATATCGTACTCCCAGGGAAATGGCAACGGCTTAGTAGTAACTAGCCTTTTATCCTAACTCCTATCTTATGATTCAGTTATGCAATCTTCATCAAATACTTTGATGAGAGGGTGATTCATTCTCCACTAGGTTTAAGTCTAATTAATCCTAGAAGTGTTTTATAGATGAGTTCTGATTCTATGTTATCCTGTTCATATATGTTGAATGACCTAAATTCGAATATTTTAGACATGTCTTAGGCTGGATCGCAACTATGTTCTGTGTCTAAAGGCGTACCACATCCGAGGTTTCTAATAAACCGCCCTACCTTAATGACGGCCCTACTCACGGTTCGGGATGAAGGCATCCATGAAAGCCCTATGTCACTTCGGGGATCATACTGCTTGCCCTAGCCGCCGACATAATCGGACTCGGCTCGGCTTCCCCTAGACTACTCTAACAAACAGGGTGTTCAGTATGTTATTTTATCTAGCATGGCAGACACCAATACTAATTGATGCCTGTTAAACTAAACAGGTTATGATTAGACCGTGGTTAGGAATTGTCTATAACCCTAACTTTAGTTTAAAAGAGCACATTAGACATGCAGACATAGTGAATGTTAAGCAGGTGGCTATTTCCGGAAAAACATAACAACGTCAACATATAAAACAACTATTCATAAAAAATCGTAATCTCGCATTCATAATAAATATTTAGAACAATATAATAACAACATATAAGAGAGGGACATGGGGACTGATGCCATAAAGAAATCACCCTTTACGTAGTCTCGTTGACGGAGCGTACTGCTGTATATGTCGTATTGCTCGCCCTGACTCTGCTCGCTAGAACCTTCAGAGGACGCTTCCTCAGCCAAGTAACTGGGCTTTACCTTAATACCCAGCTTAAGCCCAGCCCTGTGGACTGACTCTTCGAACGCCTAGAGCCCTCTTAGGATCTCCTAACGAAATCCCGGGTATTCTATGAATACCAGAAACGAACCTATCTATGTAAGCCTAAGATTTGAGACTATTTCTCAGAAACTAAAACAAAACACTAATAAGAAAGAAAACTGAGATCCGAGTCTCGGAGTGAGTTGTGTACTGGAGAAGAGTACACTAGAAACCACTAAATGACTCAGATCGAGTGGAGAGGAATTAATTCAACTGCTGGAGGCCTGGGGTATTTATAGCAGCTTGTCGGGGTGATTTTTCAGCAAACATTCGATGTGGGACTAGATCTGGGGGTTCGGGACGCCCGTCCCGGATTGGGACGCCCGTCCTGACCCGTTGACTAAGTCAATATTTCCAAAAATTGCGTTTTTGCCCCAAAATTTGCTGTTTTCGTCTACTTTTCACCTGACACTTCCAAAATCATAAAAACTGTGAAATTAAGTAAATAATGAACAATCAAGATCAAATTACCTTCAATTTCACCCAAATTCATACATAAAAACATGCTAAAAAGGTGATACGATTTTCGCGTATCAGATAACCCCACACTTAGCTTTTTGCTTGTCCTCAAGCAAAGTCTACCTGATGTTAGTGATTCTAAACCGTAGTGCAGTCACTTAAATTCCTAGCCATGTTTTTATTCCAAAAATTCTTCAGACAAGTCTTAACACAGGTCTGTCTGGTTATGTTGCTATGACAAGGTCTCAAATGTCTCTAGTAGCTTGTTATGATCAAGCAGAAAACAAATCAACAATTAGGTTGGACTTTTTTCTTAGTCACATGGTCTTCCTGATGTGTAGTGTGTGTACTAGTCTAGACCAGATAGTCAACACAATGTACTCTTGTCTTAACTACTACCAGATAACACTTCGACCTATCGCTAGACATATTAATAGCAGACAACTTTTTGAGTTCTGAGCTTTGGTGATCAGATTTTTAATGTTTTAGCATTTAGTTATTTTCTTTATAGATTCAGGGTATTTTGATCTGCTTAGAACACGTCAACTTCAACTACCCATGTAGCGAGTCCCACTCCGATGACTCCCAGATCTACACGACCTTAGGGCATCAGGCTTTAAGTTCCCCGAAGGAGTGGTGCTCGAATAGCGAAGGCCGCTGGCAAACTACCCTTATTTGATTAACTTCCTTTAATTTCTTTTCACTTCTAGCTCAGAGTCTCATCTAGTCATTCTAACTGCCAATAATCCACAACTGGTCTAATTTTATCTAGTTAAGTCTCGAATAGGTAATTGGTTGAGGTCTCTAATCCAGACAAAATTGTGCTCAGTTATCAGGAATTCCCTATTCCTAATCAATTAGTCCAAGATAGCTATCAATTATCTCCTACTAACCATAACATACTACCTACATATCATAGACATAAGCAATTGTTTAACCAAGCATACTGCATTTAGAAGTCTGAAAGACGGAAAAATTTTGAAAATTTTGGAAGGGTGTGAAAGTACGTGAAAACAAGCAAAAGCATACAAAACTGCTACATGCACCGTGCACTGCTACCCCACACTTAAGTCTGGCACTGTCCTCAGTGTTCATGCATATCTAATTACCCCACACTTATTTGAAAAAGAAATAAAAAAAAGATCTTACCCCACACTTATTCAACTAACTACGGGTAGATGGAATCTAGAAATAACAAAATAAAATGAAAGAGATACTACCTTAGTCTGTGAAGTCCACAATCTGCTCGGACGAGTCAAACGACTCTTTGTAAATCTTCAGGCGTTGTCCGTTTACTTTTTGAATAATGCCGTCAGAATCCATGATGTCACATGCTCCGAAAGGTGATACTTCCGTGATCGTGAACGGTCCTGACCAACAGCTACGCAGCTTTCCTGGGATTTGAAACGTGAGTTGTACAACAATACCTTATCGCCTGGTTCAAATTTTTCTGGGCTCTGAGTCGTCTGTCATGCCGGAGTTTACTCGTCATTTTGAACTGATGTGAGTTCTCATAGGCTTTGAGCCTCCACTCATCCAATTCGTTGAGTTGTAGAATCCGGTGTTCCTTAGCCAAATTATCGTCGAGATTGCATTTTTGCACTGCCCAGTAAGCTCTATGTTCAAGTTCAACCGGAAGGTGGCATGCTTTTCCGTAGACTAGTCGATAGGGTGAGAACCCCGTAGTGGTCTTGTATGCTGTACGGAAGGCCCATAATGCATCCTCCAGTTTATTGGCCCAATCCTTACGGTTAACACCCACGGTCTTTTCTAGGATTCTCTTTATTCCCCTATTGGTTACCTCAGCCTGCCCGTTGGTTTGAGGATGGTAGGCTGTGGAAATGCGATGCTGAATTCCGTATTGCTGAGTATCTTCAATTGAGAGTTGCAGAAGTGCGTACCTCGATCACTGATTAGGGCTTTTGGACATCCAAACCTGGCGAAAATCTGCTTAAGGAATTTACATACGGCTCTAGCATCATTAGTAGGTAGGGCCTGTGCCTCAGGCCATTTTGAAAAATATTCTACAGCTACTAAGATGTACTTCATACCAAAAGAGGAAGGAAACGGACCCATGAAATCTATACCCCATATGTCAAATATTTCTACACTTTGAATTGCCTGTTGGGGTAGACTATCTCGAGAAGATATGGTTCCCGCTTTCTGACAGGCATCGCACGATCCTGTAAATGCTGCGGCGTCTTTGAATATGGTAGGCCAGTAAAAGCCTGCTTCTAATACTTTTCGGGCGGTATTAGCTGCAGCTAAGTGACCGCCTGTTGGTCCGCAGTGACAATGTTCCAGAATTTGGAAACCTTCTTCTTGAGATACACATCTTCTGATCATCTGATCTGCACATATTCGAAATAGAAAAGGATCTTCCCAATAGTAATATTTCAGGTCAGCAAAGAATTTTCTTCTTTGTTGAGCAGTGATATCACTAGGGAGAGTCCGGGCTGCCAAGTAATTTGCTATATCTGCAAACCAAGGGGGTGAGAAAATAGCAAATAATGCACATAGATTCTCATCCGGAAATTTATCAGATATGATTGTTCATCAATGGCTTCTAGGGTCGGATTTTCTAACCTAGACAAATGGTCTGCGGCTAAGTTTTCTGCCCCTTTCTTATCCCGAATTTCTATGTCAAATTCTTGAAGCAATAAAACCCATCTAATCAATCTTGGTTTTGCGTCGGTTTTATTGAACAAGTATTTTAGTGCCGAATGATCAGTATAAACTAGTTTTAGACAGGACTAGATAAGATCGAAACTTATCAAATGCATATACTACTGCTAATAATTCCTTTTCTGTCGTAGTGTAATTTTCCTGAGCATCAGTTAAGGTTTTACTAGCATAATATATTACATGAATTTCTTATCATGTCTTTGTCCTAAAACTACTCCTACTGCATAGTCACTAGCATCACACATAAGCTCAAAAGGTAGACTCCAGTCTGGTGACGTCATGATAGGTGCAGTAGTTAAGAGTTCCTTAAGTCTATTAAAAGCTTTTAGACATTTCTCATCAAAGACAAATGGAACATCTTTTCCGAGTAAATTGGTCAACGGCCTGGCTATTAATGAAAAATCTTTTATAAACCTACGATAAAAGCCAGCGTGTCCCAAAAAACTCCTAACGGCTCTCACATTTTTGGGAGGAGGTAGTTTTGAAATAACTTCAATTTTTGCCTTATCTACTTCCATACCTAGGTGTGAGATCTTATGTCCTAAAACGATTCCCTCTTTTACCATGAAGTGGCATTTTTCCCAATTTAAAACCAGGTTAGATTTTACAACGTTTCAACATTAACTCCAAGTTCTTTAGACAAACCTCAAATGAATTACCAAAAGAAAAGTCATCCATAAATACTTCCATAGATTTTCCTAACATGTCCTCAAAGATAGCAGTCATACAACGTTGAAATGTAGCAGGTGCATTACACAAACCAAAAGGCATCCTTCTATATGCAAATGTTCCAAAAGGGCATGTGAATGTAGTTTTATGCTGGTCCTCAGGGGAAATAGGAATTTGAAAATAACCAGAAAACCCATCAAGAAAGCAATAAAACATGTGTCCAGATAATCTTTCTAACATTTGGTCAATAAAAGGAAGGGGAAAGTGATCTTTTCGTGTGGCCGTATTTAATTTTCTATAGTCTATGCATACACGATGACCAGTTACAGTTCTTGTAGGGATTAGTTCATTATGCTCATTCCTAACAACTGTTATACCGCCTTTCTTAGGTACTACCTGCACCGGGCTTACCCACTCACTATCTGAGATAGGGTAGATAAGTCCTGCATCTAACAGTTTAATGACTTCTTTCTTAACAACATCACACACATTAGGATTCAACCTCCTTTGAGGTTGCACACATGGCTTATACTCATTTTCTAGAAGAATCTTATGCGAACAAAAGCTTGGATTAATACCTGGGATATCTGCAATTTTGTAGGCAAAGGCTCTTCTATGCTTTCTGCACATGTCCACAGTCAGCTTCCTTTGTTCTGCAGTCAGATCAGCTGCAAGAATAATGGGAAGTTTCTTGTTGTCATCTAGGAATTCGTAGCACAGATGAGTGGGAGTTCCTTCAGTCCAAGTCTGGTGGATCTTCAAACGAGGTTCGTTCTTTCTTCATCTCATCATCACCTATCTCAGTGAAACTATCAGAAGTAATTTCATTTTCAGAAGAGCTAAGTTCAGGTCCTCTAATTCTAGGGAGTCCTCACTTAGAACTTGATAGTTTGAGCATAGGTCTGTCACGTTAATTGCAATCAAGTGTTCCATGGCATCCACACAAAAACAAGTATCATCTAAATGCATGGGATACCTAAGGGTCTCATTTAGATCAAAAGTGATGTCATCATTTCCTACCCTTAACTTGATTTGACCATTACTGACGTCTATTAATGCTTTTGAGGTAGCTAGAAATGGTCGACCTAGGATCAGGGGCACTCCTCCTTCCCCATTCATGTCCATGACAACGAAATCCACAGGAAATACAAATTTTCCGACCTTTACTAAGAGATCTTCAATTATTCCCTTGGGGATTTTGACTGTCCTGTCTGCAAGTTGTATGCACATCCTAGTCGTTTTCAAATCATGCAATCCTAATTTATCAAATAAACTAGATGGCATAAGATTAATACTAGCTCCTAAGTCTGCTAATGCATGCATGTTAGTAATATTTCCAATTGTACATGGCAAGGTAAAACAACCAGGATCTTTCTGTTTAGACGGTAGTTTATTCAACAGACCGCCGAACATTCTTCATTAAGAACCACCTTGTCCATGTCAAATTTTCTTTTATTACTAACAACTTCTTTTAAAAACTTAGCATACTTTGGCATTTCAGAAATAACATCAAGTAAAGGTAAATTAACATGAATCTGACTAAAATTCCTAAGAAACTTTTCAAATTGCTCCTTATCTTTATTGTGCATAAGTCTGGCAGGGTAAGGTACTTTTGGCCGGTACTCAGGAATAAACTCCGTCTTCCCTTTCCTTGCTACTTCGATCTCGACATCCGTCGGCGTTGGGTCCTTGGAGCCTTCTTCTGGTTCCTGCACAAGAATAGGAGGGTCAGATGGTTTGGGTGGAGATGGAGATAGAATTTTACCAGATCTTAGAGTGATGGTCTTGCATTCAGTTTGAGGGTTGGTCTCAGTGTTGCTTGGTAGCGTTCCCTGGGACCTGTGAGAGAAATGGGTGGATAGCTGACCCATTTGCCTCTCTAAAGTTTGTATAGCAGCTTGTGTGTTTCTGATTGTTTGCTCGGTCTGCTTCTGTCTATTCTCGTTCTGCTGGATTCTTTCTGCGTGAGCTTCCTGAATCTTTCTGTTGGACTCTATCATTTCCTTGTTGGAGTCGGAAATGCTCTTCAGCATGTCTCTGAATTCTTGCATGGGGTCAGCTGGAACGATGTAGTTCCTTGGTGCAGGCAGAGCGACTTGCTGGTTCTGCGGATATGGCAGTTGCTGAGGTACTCTTTTCTGAAAGTTAGTAGTCCCGGGATTGTTTCTCCAGCTAAATCCCGGATGGTTCTTCCAAGTGGGATTGTAGGTATTTCCTATAGGAGCAGAATTCACTGCGTCCACTTGTTCCATCTCTCTGGGATAGTTAATATCCCATTACCATAACAATCCCCACTGAAATGTGGTCCTTGGCAAAATTCGCAGACTTGGTATACTGACTGAATGCTTTTCCCTTGTTGGAAAGCATTCAGCTGATTAGTAATGCTGGCCTTCAGTGCCTCAAATTGATCATCAGTGGAGGCAACGACCGCATTTACTGGTTGCTTCTTAGCTCGGCCACTTGTGCGCCAATTCTTGCTGTTCCTGTAGAGTCTCTCCAGAGCGTTTCTAGCATCTACATCACTCATTCCATTGAAACCGCTCTGGGGATTAGTCCATCAAGAATTTGCTTACCCATGTCTGACATACCCCCGTAAAATTGCTGAATCAGCAATGCCTCGGTAAGTCCATGTTGGGGGCAGAGCCTGAGTAGTTCTTTGAATCTGTCCCAAGCTTCGATCACTGTCTCATCAGCAGCTTGAGTGAAACTAGACAGAGCCCTTCGATATTCTAGGACTCTTGCTGCAGAGTAGTACTCTTCTAGGAAGGCTTTGCTTAACTCGTCCCAAGAGGTGATGGAGTTAGTAGGTAGCTGGGCCAACCATCTCTTAGCTCTGTCCCTAAGTGAGTAGGGAAAAAGGTTGAGTTTAGTTATTTCTGCAGTATGATCTCCCTTGAGGCCTTCGCAGAGAGAAGAGAAATCAGATAGGTGTTCCAGCGGATTCTCGGCTGCAGTTCCTCCAAACTGAACTCGATTTATAATCAGCTGGATCACATTAGGTTTAAGATCATAGCGAGGGTTCCCAGGGATTCGGATGGCAGATGAGACTGGGATAGTCTGTGGCTGGATGTAGGATTCTAGGGTAGGTCTTTCAGCAGCCATTTCTGTTCTTCGCCTATTAGCTGTGCGAATGATTCGTTCAGGATTTTCAACTGGTGTTTCAAGGTTAGCTTCTGAAGATCGAGTCATGCAACTACAGAGAAGAACACGTTTTAGCCTGAGCAAACTGGTTAGTGGGTTACAGGGAAAGTGAAAACTTAAAACTTGGAAGAAAGAGAAAACAAAACAAACAACTACTCACAAGGAGAAAACCAAAGATAGGGAAAAGAGAATAACTTACCATTAAACAAGAAAAAGTACAATTTTTTTCGGATTTTTAGATTTAAAATTTTTTTTCTTTTAATATTTGAAAGCATTAAATTCCCTCAATATGGTTTAGAATAATTTTCTAAAATTTGATTATCCTAAATGTCTTAATTCCAGATAACATCTAAAATTAATTAGTTATGATAACCCTATATTTCGGAAATTGATTGTCTAACTGGTATAACATAAGTGTTGGTCTAAGTCTAGGTTACTACCGTTACCTATCATAAGCCTCTAGAATTTTGATCAGGAATCCTAAATTCATTATGATATTTCCCCGGCAACGGCGCCAAAAATCTGATGCGATTCCGGTTGACGTGCTAAATAGGTGTTATTTTACCCTATGTTGATTATGAATAATTAAGGACTGTGATTGACTAATTGTCACATTTAGTCTCTATGGTGTCACTTAATCAGCCAGAACCTAAGGCAGAGTACCTATCGTGTAGCTAGTCTGTTGGAAAGTATCTACGATTTTATTAAGTTAAATCGTACTCCCAGGGAAGTGGCAACGGCTTAGTAGTAACTAGCCTTTATCCTAACTCTCTATCTTATGATCCAGTTATGCAATCTTCATCAAATACTTTGATGAGAGGGTGATTCATTCTCCACTAGGTTTAAGTCTAATTAATCCTAGAAGTGTTTTATAGATGAGTTCTGATTCTATGTTATACTGTTCTATATGTTGAATGACCTAAATTCGAATATTTTAGACATGTCTTAGCTTGGATTGCAACTATGTTCTGTGTCTAAAGGCGTACCACATCCGAGGTTTCTAATAAACTGCTCTACCTTAATGACGGCCCTACTCACGGTTCGGGACGAAGGCATCCATGAAAGCCCTATGTCACTTCGGGGATCATACCGCTTCCCTAGCCGCCGGCATAATCGGACTCGGCTCGGCTTCCCCTAGACTACTCAAACAGGGTGTTCAGTATGTTATTTTATCTAGCATGGCAGACACTAATACTAATTGATGCCTGTTAAACTAAACAGGTTATGATTAGACCGTGGTTAGGAATTGTCTATAACCTTAACTTTAGTTTAAAAGAGCACATTAGACATGCAGACATAGTGAATGTTAAGCAGGTGGCTATTTCTGGAAAAACATAACAACGTCAATATATAAAACAACTATTCATAAAAATCGTAATCTCGCATTCATAATATTTAGAACAATACAATAACAACTTATAAGAGAGGGACATGGGGACTGATGCCATAAAGAAATCACCCTTTACGTAGTCTCGCCGACGGAGCGTACTGCTGTATATGTCGTATTGCTCGCCCTAACTCTGCTCGCTAGAACCTTCGGAGGACGCTTCCTCAGCCTAGTAACTGGGCTTTACCTTAATACCCAGCTTAAGCCCAGCCCTGTGGACTGACTCTTCGAACGCCTAGAGCCCTCTTAGGATCTCCTAACGAAATCCGGGGTATTCTATGAATACCAGAAACGAACCTATCTATGTAAGCCTAAGATTTGAGACTATTTCTCAAAAACTAAAACAAAACACTAATAAGAAAGAAAACTGAGATCCGAGTCTCTAAGTGAGTTGTGTACTGGAGAAGAGTACACTGGAAACCACTAAATGACTCAGATCGAGTGGAGAGGAATTAATTCAACTGTTGGAGGCCTGGGGTATTTATAGCAGCTTCCCGGGGTGATTGTTCAGCAAATATTCGATGTGGGACTGGATCTGGGGGTTCGGGACGCCCGTCCCGGATTGGGACGCCCGTCCTGATATGTTGATCAGGTCGGGTCGCCCGTCCCGAGTCCTGGACGCCCGTCCCGGCGGGTTGACTGGGTCGGTACGCCCGTCCCGGGTTCGGGACGCCCGTCCTGACCCGTTGACTAAGTCAATAATTCCAAAAATTGCGTTTTTGCCCCAAAATTTGCTGTTTTCGTCTACTTTTCACCTGACACTTCCAAAATCATAAAAACTGTGAAATTAAGTAAATAATGAACAATCAAGATCAAATTACCTTCAATTTCACCCAAATTCATACATAAAAACATGCTAAAAAGGTGATACGATTTTCGCGTATCAATGTCTTTGTCCTAAAGCAACTCCTACTGCATAATGACTAGCATCACACATCAATTCGAAGGGCAAACTCCAATCAGGTGATGTCATAATAGGTGCAGTAGTTAACAGTTCCTTAAGTTTATTAAAAGATTTCATGCATTTCTCATAAAAAACAAAAGGAACATCTTTACTCAATAAGTTGGTCAAAGGTCTGGCTATTAATGAAAAATCTTTTATGAAACGCCTATAAAAGCCAGCATGACCTAAGAAACTTCTCACAGATCTTACAGATTTGGGCGGAGGTAGTTTTGAGATCACTTCAATTTTAGCTTTATCTACCTCCATACCTCTTTGCGAAATCTTATGTCCTAAAACAATTCCTTCTTTAACCATGAAATGACATTTCTCCCAGTTTAGAACCAAATTAGATTTTATGCAACGTTTAAGCATAGATTCCAGGTTATTCAAACAAATAACAAATGAGTCACCAAACACTTAGAAATCATCCATAAATACTTCCATAGACTCTCCTAACATGTCATAAAAAATAGAGGTTATGCAACGCTGAAATGTAGCAGGTGCATTACATAATCCAAAGGGCATCCTTCTATATGCAAATGTTCCAAAAGGGCAAGTAAACGTAGTTTTATGGTGATCTTCAGGAAAGATGGGAATATGAAAATAACCAGAAAATCCATCAAGAAAGCAATAAAACATGTGTCCCGATAACCTTTCTAACATTTGGTCAATAAAAGGAAGGGGGAAGTGATCTTTTCGTGTGGCAGTATTTAGTTTCCTATAATCAATGCATACACGATGACCAGTGACAGTTCTAGTGGGAATTAGTTCATCATTTTCATTCCTAATAACTGTTATTCCTCCCTTTTTGGGTACTACTTGCACTGGGCTAACCTATTCACTATCAGAAATAGGATAGATTAGTCCAGCATCTAGTAATTTAATTACCTCTTTCTTCACCACATCACACACATTAGGATTCAACCTCCTTTGAGGTTGCACACAAGGCTTATACTCATTTTCTAAAAGAATCTTATGCAAAAAAAACTAGGATTTATACCTGGTACATCCACAATTATTTATGCAAAAGCTCTTTTATACCTTCTAAGTATGTCTAGTGTTGACTTCCCTTGTTCTGCAGTCAGGTCTGCTTCAAGAATAATGGGAAGCTTTTGTTCAGCGTCTAGGAAGTCGTAACACAGATGGTTTGGTAATTCCTTCAATTCCACTTCTGGGGGCTCTTCCAAAAAGATCTTTTCTAGTTTTAACTCATGAGCACCTATCCCAACAAAATCGTTAGTGCTAGTTTCATAATTAGAATAGTCAAAGTCAGGGTTTTCCAGGGCCAAAGAGTTAATATTTAAGACTGGATAATAAGAGATTAAGTCCAACAGGTTAGTTCCAATCAAATGGTCAAATGCATCCATAGAATAACAATCATCATCTAAATGCATAGGATACTTAAGGGTTTCATTCAAGTTGAAAGTCATATCTTCATTTTCTACCCTTAGTTTTATTTGACCATTGTTGACGTCAATCAATGCCTTAGAGGTAGCTAGAAAAGGTCGACCGAGAATCAAGGGTACATCACTTTCACCATTCATATCCATGACAACAAAATCCACAAGAATGAAAATTTTCCAACCTTTACTAAGAGATCTTCAATTATCCCCCTAGGAATTTTTACTGTCCTATCAGCAAGTTGTATGCACATTCTAGTCGTTTTCAAATCATACAAACCTAATTTATCAAATAAACTAGAAGGCATTAAATTTATGCTAGCTCCTAAGTCTGCTAAAGCATGCATATTAGTTATATTGCCTATTGTACATGTCAAAGTGAAACAACCTGGATCTTTCTTTTTGGAAGGCAATTTGTTCAAGAGAACTGCCAAATATCCTTCATTAAGAATTACTTTGTCCATGTCAATCTTTTTTTTATTACTAATAATATCCTTAAGAAATTTAGCATATTTAGGCATTTCAGAAATAACATCAAGAAAATGTAAATTAACATGAATTTGACCAAACGTTTTGAAAAACCTCTCGAGTTGCTCCTTATCTTTATTCTGCATTAGCCTTGTAGGGTAAGGTACTTTTGGCCGGTACTCAAGGATAGACTCTTTCTTCTCTTTCCCTGCTACTTTGTTTTCGACTACTGTCGGCGTTGATTCCTCGGAGCTATCTTCTTTTTCCTGTACAAAAGTAGAAGTGTGAGACGATTTTGTGAAAGAAGGAGTTAGAGTTTTACCAGATCTCAAAGTTAAGGTCTTACAATCATTTAATGGGTTGGTCTCAGTGTTGCTAGGTAGCGTTCCTTGTGACCGATGAGGTAGATGGGTCGATAACTGTCCCATTTGTCTTTCTAATGTCTGCAAGGAGGCTTGTGTGTCTCTGACCATCTGCTCAATCTACTTTTGCCTATTCTCATTTTGTTGAATTCTCTCTGCATGGGCTTCCCGGACATTCTTGTTTGACTCTACCATTTCCTTATTAGAGTCAGCAATGCTCTTCAGAATGTCTCGGAATTCTTGCATTCCATCAATTGGTACAACATACTTCCTTGGAGCGGGCAGAGCTACTTGCTGGTTCTGCAGATAAGGTAGTTGCTGAGGTGCTCTCTTTTGGAAGTTCATAGTCCCAGGATTGTTTCTCCAATTAAATCTTGGGTGATTCTTCCAGGTGGGTTGTAAGTGCTTCCTACGGGAGCAGAGTTAACTACTTCCACTTGTTCCATGTCCTCTGGAATAGTTAGCATTCCATTACCATAACAATCCCCACTGAAATGCGGTCCTTGGCAAAATTCGCAGACTTGGTATACCGGCTGGATGCCCCTTCCCTGTTGAAAGGCATTTAGTTGATTTGCAATATTAGTTTTGAGTACCTCAAATTTTTCGTCAGTGGAGGCAATTGTCGCATTAACCGGTTGCTTCTTAGCAGGACCACTGGTGCGCCAGATCTTTCTGTTCCTATAGAGTCTTTCCAGGGTGTTTCTAGCATCTACTTCGTTAAGTCCATTGAAACCACCCTGGGGGTTTAGTCCATCAAGAACTTGCTTGCCCAATTCTATCATAGCCCCATAGAATTGTTGGAGTAGTATAGCTTCAGTCAGTCCATGATATGCATAAATCATATCACATTTTTAGCATGTTTTTAGGCATGATTTAGGGTGAAATTGAGGGCAAATTGGTCTTAATTGTTCATTATTAACTCAATTTCACAGTTTTTATGATTTTGGAAGTGTTAGGTGAAAAGTGGAAGAAAATGGCAAATTTCAGGGCAAAAATGCAATTTTTCAGAAGTTTGGACTTCAGGGAGGGCGTCCCGGTTCAGGACAGGCGTCCTGACCTGGTCAACAGGTCGGGACGGGCGTCCAGGACTCGGGACGGCCGTCATGACCTGGTCAACAGACCGGGACGGGCGTCCCGAACCAGAAATGCAAGTCCCACATCGAATTTTTGATGAAAAATCACTCAAGAAAACTGCTATAAATACCCCAGGCCTTCCTCAGTTGAAATCATCCCTCTCCACTCGATCTGAGTCATTCAGTGACTTCCAGTGTACAATTCTCGAGTACACAAATCACTCAGACACTCAGATTTCAGTATAAGTTTTCTTTCTTTCCTTTTTGTGTTTCGTTTTTCTTAGTTTCTGAGGATTAGTCTCAGATCCTAGGGTTCGATAGATAGGTTCGTTTCTGGTATTCATAGAATACCCGGGATTTCGTTAGGAGATCCTAAGAGGGCTCTAGGCGTTCGAAGAGTCAGTCCACAGGGCTGGGCTTAAGCTGGGTATTAAGGTAAAGTCCAGCTACTAGGCTGAGGAAGCGTCCTCCGAAGGTTATGGCGAGCAGAGTCGGGTCGAGCAGTACGACATATACAAGCAGCTGCTCCAACGGCGCGACTACTTAAAGGGTTATTTCTTTATGCCATCAGTCCCCCCTGTCCCTCTCTTTATATGTTTGTACTGTGTTTGTTCCAAAAATTAATTATGATTATGAGATTATGATTCCTATGAGTATTTGTCATATATGTTGAAGTTCTTATGTTTTTCCGGAAATGGCCACCTGCTTAAATATTCATTATGTCTACATGTCTAATGTAGTTTCTTTTAAACTAAAATTAGGGTTATAGATAATTCCTAACCACGGTCTATTCATAACCTGTTTAGTTTAACAGGCATCAATTAGTATTGGTGTCTGCCATACTAGATAAAATAACCTGCGGAACACCCTGTTTGTTAAGAGTAGTCTAGGTAGGCTGAGTAGAGCGTTTATGCCGGCGGTTATGGGCAAGCGGCATTATCCCAGAAGTGACATAGGGCTTTCATAGCTGTCTTTAGTAGTAACCGTGAGTAGGGCCGTTTACCTTGGCGATGGGGCGGTTTATCAGATTACTCAGATGTGGTACACCTTTAGACTCAGAACATAGTTGCAATCCAGGCCAAGACATGTCTAAAATACTCGTAGCTAGGTCAATCAACATATAGGAACAATATAACATAGAATCTAGACTTTGTCTATAAACACTTTTAGGCTTAATTAGACTTAAACCTAGTGGAGAATGGATCACCCTCTCATCAAAGTTATTGATGACGATTGCATAACTGGATCATAAGATAAGAGTTAGGATAAAAGGCTAGTTACTACTAAGCCGTTACCACTTTCCTGCGAGTACGATATTTATTTAATAAAATCGTAGATACTTTCCAATATTCTAGCTACACTATAGGTACTCTGCCTTAGGTTCTGGCTGGTTAAGTGACACCATAGAGACTAAATGTGACAATTAGTCGATCTCAGTTCTTAATTACTCATAATCAACATAGGGTAAAATAACACCTATTTAGCATATTAGTCGGAAACGCATCCGATTTTTGGCGCCGTTGCCGGGGAAATATCATAATGAATTTAGGATTAAAGGCCACAATTCTAGAGACTTATGATAGGTAACGGTAGTAACCTAGACCTTAGACCTAACACTTATTTTCTGCTAGTTAGACAATCAATTTCTGAAATATAGGATTATCACAACTAATTGATTTTAGATATTATCTGGAATTAAGACACTTAGGATAATAAAATTTTAGAAAATCGTTCTAAAACCATATTGAGGAAATTTAACTGCTTTCTAAATATAAAAAGAAAAACAAATTTAAAAATTTAAAAACCGAAAAAAATGTATTTTTCTTGCTCAATGGTAAGTTGTTCTTTTCCCTATCTCTTGTTCTCTCTTAGTTGTTTTCTTAGTTGTACATTTTTTGCTCTTTTTCGTTTTCTAGTTTTCGAAGAAATAAAAATGGAAATGAGGATAAAATATATTTTCTTCTGAGTTGTAAAATTTTGGTTTAGAGTTTTATTGGGAAGAAATTCCATTTTAGAATTTTCTTAGAGTCATGCCGGCTTTATTAGGATGAGTTATGAAATAATTTTTCCTTAATAGCTAGACCTTTGAATGTTCTATTGAAAAAAAAGGGATGTTCCTTTTGTTTTGCTGATAATTGCATGAGATCTTTTAAACCAAAAGGAATTACTGCACCAATTATGGCATCACCTGATTGAAATCTGCTTTTTGAATGAATATGTGATGTAATGATGTAGTAAGAATTGTTTTAGGACAGAAACATGATAAGAAAGATCACGTATGATAAATTCCGATCTTATCTAGTCTTGTCTAAAAACAATAGGTTTCCTTTGAAAATAATTACATCATAGTAGTCGTGGAACACTTTTCAAAATGGCCTAAACCACAGACATTACCAACTAATGATGTTAAAGTCATGTGTAGATTCTATGAGAAGTAGTTTTCCAGATTCAGAGTGCCAATGTCTTAGGAAGAAACGTTCAGTCTATGTATCTAATTTGTGAAGTCTGCCAAGCACCACCCCTACCCGCAGAATCAACAAATGAGATACTAGCAACAATTAAAGCCAGACCAGTGCAAGTAAGTGATCTACCAAGTGATATCGAACGGTCGAAGGATATAGAGGATTTTGGCATTTTATCAGGATCATAGCAATGGAGGAGCTTGCATCCCCTGCATACAATCAGCTGTGAGAAACCTCCCCGAGGAAGTTTCAAATGCTTGGGCCCAGATCTACACCACTGGAGCCTCATACCACCACGGCTCAGCCAAAGCTTCAGGTATCTTTTCTACCATTCAAAACTTGCATGCAATACCTTCACTGACATTGGCAGGTAGGCACACCAATCCAAAGAAATCTCATTCCTAGACACGTTCCTTCGGGACACTTTGCAAATGAGTCGAGGAAACAGTCCTTGGGGCTTGAGTCATTCCTCGAATGGATATGCCACTACCTGGAGCTCGACAATGAAGGATCGGAGCTGACGTCATCCGTTCCAGTATCTAGAGCTTGTAGAGTCAGAAACACCTCAGCAATAGCACATGGCTAAGGTGAAGAGCTAATTGACAAATCAGAGAAGACCCTTCTGCTCGCGACATGAAGGGAGTTTTTCTAATCCTCATATTCCTTTTATTTGTTTTGTGTTCTATTTTGCTATCCTTCTTGTTTTGTTGCCTTATTTTCTCTCTTACCCTTAGTTAGTCGAATAAGTGTGGGGTAAGAGTTCTTTGTTTTGTTCTTGAGTTCTTTGTTTTGTTTTTGTTCTTGTTTTCAAATAAGTGTGGGGTAGCAGTGCACGGTGCACAGTAGTAGTTTGACAAAATTTTTGCATGATTTTGCTTGTTTTCCCCATATTTTCACCCCATATTTTCACACCCTTCCAAAAAATTTTCCAAAATTTTCGTTCTTTTAGACTTCTAAATGCAGTACGATTGGTTAAACATTTGCTGATGTCTATGATATGTATGTAGAATGTGATGGTTAGTAGGAGACGAGTTATGACTATTTTGAACTTATTGATTAGAAATAGGGAATTCCTGATAGCTGAGCACACCTTAGTCTGGATTAGAGACCTCAGCCAATTACCTTTTCGAGACTTAACTAGATAAAATTAAGACCAGTTGTGGATATTTTGACAATTAGAATGACTAGATGAGACTCTGAGCTAAAAGTGGAAAGAAACAAAAAGAGAGTTAATTAAATAAGGGTAGTCTGCCAGCGGCCTTCGCAACTCGAGCAACAGTCCTTCGGGGAACTTAAAGCCTGATGCCCTAAGGTCGTGTAGGTCTGGGAGTCATCGGAGTGGGACTCGCTACATGGGTAGTTGAAGTTGACGTGTTCTAAGCAGACTCAAAATACCTGAATCTATAAAGAAAATCAATAAATGCTAAATCATTAAATCTGATCACCAAGGCTCAGAACTCAGAAAGTTGTCTATTGTTATTATGTCTAGCGACAGGGTTAAAGTATTATCTGGTAGTAGTTAAGACGAGAGTATATTGTGTTGACTATTTGATCTAGGCTAATACACACACTACACATCAGGAAGACCTTGTGACTAAGAGGACGGCTCAACCTAGTTGTTAAGTTGTCAACTGCTTGACTATAACAATCTACTAGAGACATTTGAGAACTTGTCATAGCAACCTAACCAGTCAGACCTGTGTTAAGAATTGTCTGAATAATTTTTGGAATAAAAACATGACTAGGAAATTTAAGTGACTGCACTATGATTTACAATCACTAACTTCAAGTAGACTTTGCTTGAGGATAAGCAAAAAGCTAAGTGTGAGATTATCTGATATGCATAAATTATATCACATTTTTAGCATGTTTTTAGGCATGATTTAGGGTGAAATTGAGGGAAAATTGGTCTTAATTGTTCATTATTAACTTAATTTCACAGTTTTTATGATTTTGGAAGTGTTAGGTGAAAAGTGGAAGAAAATGGCAAATTTCGGGGCAAAAATTCAATTTTTTTGAAGTTCGGACTTCGGGGAGGGCGTCCCGGTTCAGGACGAGCGTCCTGACCTGGTCAACAGGTCGGGACAGGCGTCCAGGACTCGGGACGGCCGTCCTGACCTAGTCAACAGACCGGGACGGGCGTCCCGAACCAGAAGTGCAAGTCCCACATCGAATTTTTGATGAAAAATCACTCCAGAAAGCTGCTATAAATACCCCAGGCCTTCCTCAGTTGAAATAATCCCTCTCCACTCGATCTGAGTCATTCAGTGACTTCCAGTGTACAATTCTCGAGTACACAAATCACTCAGAGAATCAGATTTCAGTATAAGTTTTCTTTCTTTCCTTTTTGTGTTTCGTTTTTCTTAGTTTCTGAGGATTAGTCTCAGATCCTAGGGTTCGATAGATAGGTTCGTTTCTGGTATTCATAGAATACCCGGGATTTCGTTAGAAGATCCTAAGAGGGCTCTAGGCGTTCGAAGAGTCAGTCCACAGGGCTGGGCTTAAGCTGGGTATTAAGGTAAAGCCCAGCTACTAGGCTGAGGAAGCGTCCTCCGAAGGTTCTGGCGAGCAGAGTCGGGTCGAGCAGTACGACATATACAAGCAGTTGCTCCAACAGCGCGACTACGTAAAGGGTGATTTCTTTATGGTATCAGTCCCCCATGTCCCTCTCTTTATATGTTTGTACTGTGTTTGTTCCAAAAATTAATTATGAATATGAGATTATGATTCCTAAGAGTATTTGTCATATATGTTGAAGTTCTTATGTTTTTCCGGAAATGGCCACCTGCTTAAATATTCATTATGTCTGCATGTCTAATGTAGTTTCTTTTAAACTAAAATTAGGGTTATAGACAATTCCTAACCACGGTCTATTCATAACTTGTTTAGTTTAACAGGCATCAATTAGTATTGGTGTCTGCCATACTAGATAAAATAACCTGCGGAACACTCTGTTTGTTAGAGTAGTCTAGGTAGGCTGAGTAGAGCGTTTATGCCGGCGGTTATGGGCAAGTGGCATGATCCCCGAAGTGACATAGGGCTTTCATAGCTGTCTTTAGTAGTAACCGTGAGTAGGGCCGTTTACCTTGGTGATGGGGCGGTTTATCAGATTACTCAGATGTGGTACACCTTTAGACTCGGAACATAGTTGCAATCCAGGCCAAGACATGTCTAAAATACTCGAAGCTAGGTCAATCAACATATAGGAACAATATAACATAGAATCAGGACTTTGTCTATAAACACTTTTAGGCTTAATTAGACTTAAACCAAGTGGAGAATGGATCACCTTCTCATCAAAGTTATTGATGATGATTGCATAACTGGATCATAAGATAAGAGTTAGGATAAAAGGCTAGTTACTACTAAGCCGTTACCACTTTCCTGGGAGTACGATATTTATTTAATAAAATCGTAGATACTTTCCAACATTCTAGCTACACGATAGGTACTCTGCATTAGGTTCTGGCTGATTAAGTGACACCATAGAGACTGAATGTGACAATTAGTCGATCTCAGTCCTTAATTACTCATAATCAACATAGGGTAAAATAACACCTATTTAGCATATCAATCGGAAACGCATCAGTCCATGCTGAGGGCAGAGTCTGAGGAGTTCTTTGAATCTTTCCCAAGCTTCAATTACTGTCTCATCGGGATCTTGAGTAAAACTGGATAGAGCCTTGCGATATTCTAAGACTCTTGCTGCAAAGTAGTATTCCTCTAAAAAGGCCTTACTTAACTCATCCCAAGTTGTTATCGAGTTAGTAGGCAACTGTGCCAACCACCTCTTATCTCTGTCCCTAAGAGAGTAGGGAAAGAGGTTCAGCTTCGTCACTTCCGCAATGTTGTCTCCCTTAAAACCTTCACAGAGGGTTGAGAATTTGGTCAAGTGCTCGAGCGGATTTTCTGCAGCAATTCCTCCAAACTGAACCCTAATAGGGGAGGACATCAGAATGGTTTGTGGCTGGATGTAAGATTCAAGTGGAGGTCTTTCGGCAGCCATTTTTGCTCTTCTGCTGTTAGCTGTTCGGATGAGACGTTCGGGGTTTTCAACTGGGGTTTCAAGTTCAGCTTCTGAAGTTTGAGTCATAAAACTACACAGAACATACATTAAGTCTGAGAGAGAGATGGTTAGTGGAGTAATGTAGATTTATTTGAAGGAAAATATTGGAAAACAAGAAAAAGTAGCATAAAGAACTGACATAGGAAAAGTAAAAGCACATTTTTTTCTGTTTTTTTATAGAAGAAAGTAAATTTCCTTAATACCGTTTTAGAATTATTATCTAAAATTTGATTATCCTAAATATCTTAATTTTAGATAATTTCTAAAATTAATTAGTTATGATAACCCTATATTTCAGGAAAGTGATTGTCTAACTAGAATTAAAATAAACATTGGTCTAAGGTCCTAAATTCATTATGATATTTCCCCGGCAACGGCGCCAAAAATTTGATGCGTTCCGATTGGTATGCTAAAAGATAGCCTTTATTTACCTATGTCGATTATGAGTAATTAAGGACTGAGTCTTACTAACTATCACTTTAGCATTAATTGTTGTCACTTAATCAATCATAACCTAAGGCAGATTACCTATCGTGTAGCTAGTTCTTGGAAAGTATCTACGATTTTAATTTATTAATATCGTACTCCGAGGGAACTTGTAACGGCTTAGTAGCAACTATCCCTTAATCCTAACATTCATCTTCTTTATCTAATCAGTCAATCGATAATCAATGCTTTGAGATTGATTGGTGATCCCAATCACCCATAACAAGCAAATAGCATTCAAGAGTAGAAAGGCTTTAATCATTTTCAACTCAGTTATTACAATTTGTTTGACCTTATCTTCGAACATTTTAGATATATCTTGATCTCTAAGGCAATTATGAAATGTAACCATCTGTTTACCACATCTGAGTTACCCGGTGTATTCACCCCTACCTTGGGATGATCCTTCTCATCTGTCGGATTAAAGTATCCATGAACGGTACCCTATGTCACTTCGATATGATGTCACTTAACCCTAGGATTGGCCTAGCGTATAAACTCAGCTTTATTACGGTACTCTAACAAACATGGTGATCTGTTTTGTTATTTCTTCCTAATCTGGCAGACCTTTTACAATCTGTTAAAGTAAACCGGTTTTGATTCAGACCTTGGTTAGGAGTTGTCTATAACCCTAGTTTAATTTAAAAGGACACGACAGTTCAACATTCATAATGATAATTCTAGCTCTATTATCTTCCTGGAAAAATGAACAGTATCTCAAATTGTAAAGCATGTATGATATATAAATTCAGTATCAAATTAATATCTAGATAAAACAATTCATAAACATACAGAACCTCGTCTAGGGGACACACTATCATAAAGTAGTCACCGCTTTATGCAGGTCCAGCCGGCGCTGCAGCTCCTGTATGCTTCTGACTGCTCGATCCTACTCTACTCGGCAGAGCCTTCGGAGAACGCTCCGCAAACCCAGTAGCAATTGCTTTACCTTACATCCCGGGCTTAAGCAAATTACCCTAATTTGACTAAGAACACGCACCCTATCTCTCTCTTAGGATCTCCTAACGAAATCCCGATATTCTATGATACAAAAAACGAACCCTATCTAGTCGTAATCTAAGATTCTGCGACATACTCTCAGAAATCAAAGAAAACGAGAAACTCTAGTATACTAAACTACTTGAATGAAACACCTGAGATCACTCAATGACTTGTATACTGTAGAAAAATGTATACTTGAAGTCACTGAATGATTCAGATCCAGTGGAGAGGGATGATTTCAACCGTTGGAGGCCTGGGGTATTTATAGCAGCTTTCTGGGGTGAATTTCTCCAAAACTTTCGATGTGGGACAACTTCTGGTGCTCGGGATGACAGTCCTGGTGCTTTGAGTGGGTTGGGACGCCCATCCCAAATTCGGGATGCCCGTCCCGAACTCAGCATTTCCAAAACTTGCATTTTTGCCCCAAAACTTACTGTTTTCGTGCAATTTGCTCCTGAAACTTCCAAAATCAAAATTTAAGCAATTTTATGTCAATTTGATTCAATTAAGATCAAATACATTAAAATATTGCCCTAATTTATGTCTAAAAAATGCTAAAAAGGGTATATGATTTGTGCATATCAGTTATATTGTTCCTACATGTTGATTGACATATTTTCGAGTATTTTAGATATATGTTGGTCTAGATTGCAATTATGTACTGATTCTACTTGTGTACCACATTTGAGATATCTAATAAATTGCCCCATCGCCATTGACGGCCCTACTCACGGTTCGAGCTAAAGGCATCCATGAAAGTCCTATGTCACTCAGGAGATCATGCCGCTCGCCCTAACGCCGGCATAAACACGCGAAGTCAGCCTACTTAGACTACTTTAACAAACATGGTGATCTATAGGTTATTTCATCTAATATGGCAGACCTTAATGCTTCCGTCCGCACACAAAGCCCTAAATTAAGGCCTGATAACTTAGATAGGTTATGATTAGACCGTTGTTAGGAGTTGTCTATAACCGTTCATCTAATTTAAAAGAGCAAATAGATATATAGACATAATGTTAATTAAGCTGGTGACCTTTTCGGAAAAATGTAAATATCCTCAACATGCATAACACATATTCATAATATCATAATTTAATATTCAAATGTATTTTTGGACAAACACAGTACAAATATATAAAGAAAGGGACAAGGGGACCACCGCCATAAAGTATTCACCCTTTATTAGGTCCACTAATGGAGCAATTGCTTGTATATTTTGGACTGCTTGACCTGACTTTGCTCGACAGAACCTTCGGAGGACGCTTCCTCAGCCTAGTAGCTATTGCTTTACCTTAAGTCTCGGGCTTAAGCAAAGCCCTGTTGATTAACTCTAAGAACGCCTAGTGCTCTCTTAGGATCTAACGAAATCCCGGGTATTCTATGAATATTAAAAACGAACCTATCTAGTCGTATCCTAAGATCTGAGACAGACTCTCAAAAACGAAGAACACGAGACACTATCGAAAACTAGAAATCTACTTGAACGAAGACACCTGAAATCACTGAATGACTAGTAAATAGTAGAAAACTATGTACTGGAAGTCACTGAATGACTCAGATCAAGTGGAGAGGAATGGTTTCAACTGTGAACGACCTGGGGTATTTATAGCAGGGGAACTGAGTGAATTTCTCTTCATAAATTGGTGTGGGATACTGTTCACGGATTCGGGACACCCGTCCCGAACGGTTGACCAGGTCAGGACGCCCGTCCCAGGTTCTGGACGCCCGTCCCGGGTTCTGGACGCCCGTCCTGGTGCTTTGACAGGGTCGGGACGCTCGTCCCGGGTCTTGGACTCCCGTTCTGGTCTTGCGACACCCGTCCTGACTTCTGAACTTCCGAAAATCACATTTTTGCCCCGAAATTTACTTTTTTCTTGCATATTTCACCTGACACTTCCAAAATCACAAAAACTGTGAAATTGCGTTATTAACAGTCAACTGAGAACGATTTAACTCCAATTTCACCCTAAATTGTGCCTAAAAATATGCTAAAAAAGTGATATGATTTGTGCATATCATCTACTCTTGAATGCTATTTACTTGTTATGTGTGATTGGGATCACCAATCAATCTCAAAGAATTGATTAATTGATTGATTAACTACATAATTAATATGAATGTTAGGATTAAGGGATAGTTGCTACTAAGCCGTTACTAGTACCCTAGGAGTACGATATTAATAAATTAAAATCGTAGATACTTTCCAAGAACTAGCTACACGATAGGTACTCTACCTTAGGTTCTGATTGATTAAATGACAACAATTAATGCTAAAGTGACAGTTAGTAAGACTCAATCCTTAATTACTCATAATAGACATAGGTAAATAAAAGCCTATCTTTTAGCATACCAATCGGAACGCATCAATATAATTTGTGTATATCTGGTGTCTTGGAAGATATTCTAGTAAGAGTGAAAAATCTTCTTTTATCTTGCTGATTTCTATGTTTTGGAGATGAAAAATGATAAGGTAAATGGATATGCAGCATTAATTTTGGGTAGAGTTGTCTTGAAAACTGCAAAAACTATATTTAATATGCAAAATGGTATTATTACTCTGATATTTGGTGATAATATTGTTCATTTTAATATATTGGCAAATTGGTAATTTAATCTACAAAATTTTATAATTTTTGTGATTTTATCGCTTTTTAAAAATTTTGTATAATTTGATTCGTTAGTTTTATAATTTTAGCAACTTTTATCTTTCTGTTCAATTTTTAACTGACAATTTTAATTTTAAAAAAATTTATTATAAGAAGAATAATCAAACCTAATAATTTAACTTTTTTATTTTTTATTTTTCTTCCTTCAACATTCTTCTTCTTGTTACTCTACCTCCATCTTCATCGAAAACCACCTGCTCTCAAATCTCAACGCCCATTTTTATCTTCCCTCTCCTTAGGTTTCCGATTAGCTTATATTTTGCACATATAAGTGTTTCTTTTGCTAAATTCAGTGAAAGATTCTTGTACACTGTTTTCTATTATATATTTGTTTAAATCTAAATATTTTTAAATTAATTATTATTATTACGTGTCTTTCTTTAAAAAGAAAAAATATTTTATAGAAAAACAAATGGAATGGTTTCTGTAAACCTTCTACATGGATTTTTCTTACAAAAGAAAAAAAAAATTATGAAAAACAACGACCTGCAAAGCAAAGAATAAATGAGAAGAACAAACTACAGCATAGGTGACGACATCTGTAAAAGGAAGAAGAAGATGAAATTTTCAAATTATTAAATTTTGATAATTTTACCGTTTAAATTTAATTATTTTTATAATAAAAAAAAAAAAAGAAAAGGTTGATTAACTAAAAACATTAACATAAGGATGAAAATTGCTAAAATTTTGAAAGTAAGGAATAAAATTATCCAAGAAATTTTAAAAAGAATGAAATTACAAAAATTATAAAATTTAAGGACTGAAATTTACTATTTTGCTTTAATATATTTGATAGCCGAAATATCCTTTTTAAGAAAAAATTTATTTTTCAAGCAAATATGTTAGATTTCCCATAGCATTTATTTAAACAAATCAATAGAAAAAGAACACATAAATATATGTGACAAACATAGAAAAAAATTAAAAGAAGAAAGAACAATGGAGGAATTTTAATTATCAAACATAAACCATAAAAAAAGACAATTGAATAGAAGAATTTCTTGAAACAAAAGGGTACTCCAAATTTTTATTTTTACATGTTTCAAACACATATATACATATCTCATATATATTTATTTTACTTCACGGATGAAGAGCCTAATGAATGAAGTAAATTAGTGGCCATATTTCAAATCGTTTAGGACAAGGCCTTTAGCTATTGCTTCCCTTTGGCAACATGTTGGATCACTACGACAACACACTGAACGAATAATAATAATTTCTTTTCTATTTCGTATTTCACGTTTGCAGCAATCAGTGCTATAAAAAGAACAAAGTGAAAATATTGCATGGACGCCAAGCATCACATTACACATGGTGATCATCACCGCAATACAAAACCCTATCATGGGCATCGACATTAACTTCTTCGCCATTATTATCAATTAAATATTTGTTTTCTTGCTTTTCGATTAATATTATTTTGATATATACCATATACAATAATATTCCTATTTAATATAGTAAAATATTTGTTATAATGTGTTGTTATGTATTTCTGATGTGGAAAAAAAAAAGGAATAATAAATGACAACCTTTTATATTTACATTACTTGCAAATTAAAAAGGGAAAAAACATATCTTGAAATCTCTTAACTATCATATATTTTTTCTTATTGTAAACTAACAATGTTTATCCATCACAAATGAGACTTTATTTATTTATTTAACTTTCAATTAAAAAAAAACAACTATATAAATAACCAATATATTATTCAAGTTTCAAATTATTTGACGGGATACTCATTGGAGATCCTCCTCTTTTTATAATGATAATGATAATATCCATTAACATAAAAAACAAATTTAAATGATTATCTTAATATTTGTTAAATATACAAATAAATAAATCGAATATATTATTGAATTATTTTAGATAATTATTTTTATTTAAAAATGAACACAGAAACAAATATAATTATTAGAGAACAAAAGCCACATGTGAGTCCCTCTTGTATTGGATAGTTGTCCTTTATTTAAAAATATTAAAATGACTAACATGCTATGTGTACGAGGTAAATGTAATGAGCATAGCGTGTGTGACAAGTAGAAACCATTTCAATTCGAAATGTTGTTTAGTGGCAACTATCCCTTAATCCTAACAATCATCTTATTTATAAATCATCAATCGATTATCAATATCTTGGAGATTGATTTGGGATCCAAACAACACATAACAAACACTTATCAAGCATGTAAGAGTTATCCTCTAGACATGTATTCTGATGTATGTTACTATTTTTACAACTTGGTTAACCTATCTTCGAGTATTTTAAATATATTTGGGTCTGGATGCAATTATGAATTGTATCTGTTTGTGTACCATATCTGAGTTACATTATGTATTCACCCTACCTTAATGATGACCCTTCTCACGTTTTGTGTTAATGTATCCAGAAAAGCCTATGTCACTCAGGAAATCATACCACTCACCCTAATGCTGACATAACGCCCAAACTCAGCCTCATTAGGCTACTTTAACAAACATGGTGATTTGTAAGTTAATTTACCTAATCTGGCGGACCTTAATATATTCTACCCTAACTTAAGGTCTGTTAAACTAAACAGGTTATGATGTAGACCATGGTTAGGAATTGTCTATAACCGTTCTTTTAGTGTAAAAGAGCAAATAGATTATCAGGAATAATGTTAATTTAGCAAGTGACCTTTCTGGAAAAATAAGCAGAACCTCACCTTGCAAAACATACATAACATAGCAATTATAATTCAGTATCTAAATAAATATTTAGACGAACACAACTCAAGAATATACAGAGAGGATCTAGGTAACCATATCCATAGAGTAGTCACCACATTATGAGGTCTGCCGACATTGCCAAACTTGTATCCTATGGGGTTGCTTGACCTGACTCTAATCGGCAGAACCTTCGGAGAACGCTTCCTTGGCCTAGTAGCGACTGCGTTACCTTACGTCCTGGGCTTAAGTAATACCTTGTTGACTAACTATTCGCTCACCTAATGCTCTCTTAGGATCTCCTAAAGAAATCCCGAGTATTCTATGAATACCAAAGAAGAATAGGTTCTAATCGAATTCCTAGAAAATGAGATAAACACTCAGAAAATAGAGAAAAAGAGACACTCTTTATCCCTAGATGGCTTGTGTTGAGTGTTGAGGGATATCCCTAACCTTCTAACCCCTGGGGTATTTATAGGGGTGAATTGGAAGGGGTTTTTACTTTGAAAACCGATGTGGGACAAACTTACGATGCTCGGGACGCCTGTCCTGAGCCCTTGACTTTGTCAGGGCGGTCATTCGGCCTCTAGGATACCAATCCCGAGCCCTTGACTTGGTTAGGTCGAGCGTTCTGGCCTCTGGGACGCCCACCCCGAGCTCAGAACTTCCGAAAATTATATTTTTATTCCAATATTTGGTGTTTTCACGCAATTTACTCCTGAAACTTCTAAAATCACAAATTATGAAAAAACATGTTAATTACAATCATTTAAGATCAATTTGGTTCCAATAATGCCCTAATTTGTGTCTAAAATATGCTAAAAATGTGATATAATTTGTGTATATCTGTGTCTTAGAAGATGTTCTAGTAAGAGTCAAAAATCTTATTTTATCATGCTGATTTCTATGTTTTGTAGATGAAAGATGATAAGGTAAATGGATATGCACCATTAATTTTGGGTAGAGTTGTCTTGAAAACTGCAAAAACTATATTTAATGTGTAAAACGGTATTCTTACTCTGATATTTGGTGATAATATTGTTCATTTTAATATGGAAAATTGGTAATTTCATCTCTTAAATTTTATAATTTTTGTGATTTTATCTCTTTTTAAAAATTTTGTATAATTTCATTCGTTATTTTTATAATATTAGCAACTTTTATCTTTCTATTAAATTTTTAACTAACAATTTTATTTAAAAAAAAAATTTATAAGATGGATAATCAAATCTAACGATTTAACTTTTTTATTTTTAATTTTTCTTCCTTCAACATTCTTCTTCTTGTTACTCTACCTCCATCTTCATCGAAAACCACCTGCTCTCAAATATCAACGCCCATTTTTATCTGCCCTCTCCTTAGCTTTCCGATTAGCTTATATTTTGCTCATATAAGTGTTTCTTTTGCTAAATTCAGTTAATGGTTCTTGTAAACCGTTTTCAATTATATATTTGTTTATATATAAATATTTTTTAATTAATTATTATTATTATTATTATGTGTCTTTCTTTAAAAAGAAAGAAAAATTAAAAAAAAAACAAATGGAATGGTTGACGAAACTACAGTATGGGTGACGACATCTGAAAAAGGAAGAAGAAGATGAAATTTTCAAAATATTAAATTTTGATAATTTTACTCTTTAAATTTAATTATTTTCATAATAAAAATTAAAAAGAAAAGGTTGATTAGCTTAAAAAAATTAACTTAAGGATGAAAATTGCTAATATTTTGAAAACAAGGGATAAAATTATCCAAGAAATTTAAAAAGAAATGAAATTACAAAAATTATAAAATTTAAGGGCTGAAATTTATTAATTTGCTTTAATATATTTTATAGCCGAAATATCCTTTTTAAGAAAATTTTATTTTTCAAGCAAATATGTTAGATTTCCCATAGCATTTATTTATACAAATCAATAGAAAACGAACACATAAATATATGTGACAAACATAGAAAAAAATTAAAAGAAGAAAGAACAATGGAGGAATTTTAATTATCAAACATAAACCATAAAAAAAGACAATTGAATAGAAGAATTTCTTGAAACAAAAGGGTACTCCAAATTTTTATTTTTACATGTTTCAAACACATATATACATATCTCATATATACTTATTTGATTTCAATGATGGAGAGCCTAATGAATGAAGTAAATTAGTGGCCATATTTCCAATCGTTTGGGACAAGGCCATTAACTATTGCTTCCCTTTGGCAACATGTTGGATCACTACGACAACACACTGGAAGAATCTTAATAATTTCTTGTCTATTTCGTATATCACGTTTGCAGCAATCAGTGCTATAAAACCAACAATGTGGAAATGTTGCATGGACACCATGCATCACATTACACATGGTGATCATCACCGCAATACAAAACCCTATCATGGGCATCGACATCAACTTCTTCGCTATCAATTAAATATTTGTTTGCTTGCTTTTCGATTAATATTATTTTGATATATACTGTATACAATAATATTCCTATTTAATATAATATTTGTTATAATGTGTTGTTATGTATTTCTGATGTGGAAAAAAAAAAAGGAATAATAAATGACAACCTTTTATATTTACATTACTTGCAAATGAAAAAGAGAAAAAACAAATCTTGAAATCTCTTAACTATCATATATTTTTTCTTATTGTAAACTAACAATGTTTTTTCCATCACAAATGAGACTTTATTTATTTATTTATTTATTTATTTAACTTTCAATTAAAAAAACAACTATACATAAATAACCAATATATTATTCAAGTTTCAAATTATTTGACGGGATACTCAATGGAGATCCTCCTCTTTTAAAAATGATAATAATAATTGCCATTAACATAAAAAAAATTAAAATGATATTGAATTATTTTAGATAATTTTTTTTATTTAAAAATGAACACAGAAACAAATATAACTATTCAAAAACACAAGCCACATTGAGTCCCTCTTGTATTGGATAGCTTGTCCTTTATCTAAAAATATTAAAATGACTAACATGTTATGTGTACGAGGTAACTGAAATGAGCATAGCATGTGTGACATGCACAAACCATTCTAATTCTAAATGTTGTTTAGTAGCAATTATCCCTTAATCCTAACAATCATCTTATTTATAAATCAGTCAATCGATTATCAATATCTTGGACATTGATTTGGGATCCAAATCACACATAACAAGCACTTATCAAGCATGTAAGAATTATCCTCTGGACATGTATTCTGATGTATCTTACTATTTCTACATCTTGGTTGACCTATCTTTGAGTATTTTAGATATATTTGGGTCTGGATGCAATTATGAACTGTATCTGTCTGTGTACCATATCTGAGTTACCTTATGTATTCACCCTACCTTAATGATGACCCTTCTCACGTTTTGTGTTAATGTATCCATGAAAGCCCATGTCACTCAGGAAATCATACCACTGACCCTAATGCTGACATAACGCCCAAACCCAGCCTCATTAGGCTACTTTAACAAACATGGTGATTTGTAAGTTAATTTCCCTAATCTGACAGACCTTAATATATTCTACCCTAACTTAAGACATGTTAAACTAAACAGGTTATGATGTAGACCATGGTTAGGAATTGTCTATAACCGTTCATTTAGTTTAGAAGAGCAAATAGATTATCAGGATAATGTTAATTTAGCAAGTGACCTTTCCGGAAAAATAAGATGAACCTCAACTTGCAAAACATACATAACATAGCAATTATAATTCAGTATCCAAATAAATATTTAGACGAACACAACTCAAGGATATACAGAGAGGATCTAGGTAACCATATCTATAGAGTAGTCACCACTTTATGAGGTCTGCCGGCGTTGCCAAACTTGTATCCTATGGGGTTGCTCGACCTGACTCTAATCGGCAGAACCTTCGGAGAACGTTTCCTTGGCCTAGTAGCGACTGCGTTACCTTACGTCTTGGGCTTAAGTAATGCCTTGTTGACTAACTATTCGCTCACGTAATACTCTCTTAGGATCTTCTAAAGAAATATCGAGTATTCTATGAATACCAAAGAAGAACACTATCTAATCGAATTCCCAAAAAATGAGATAAACACTCGGAAAACAGAGAAAAAGGGACACTCTTTATCGCTAGATGGCTTGTGTTGAGTGTTGAGGGATATCCCTAACCTTCCAACCCCTGGGGTATTTATAGGGGTGAATTGGAAGGGTTTTTAAATTGAAAACCGATGTGGGAAAAACTTCTGATGCTCGAGACGCCCGTCCCGAGCCCTTTGCTTTGTCAGGGCGGTCATTCTGCCTCCGGGACGCCAGTCCCGAGCCCTTGACTTGGTTAGGTCGAGCGTTCTGGCTTCTGGGACGCCCACCCCGAGCTCAGAACTACCGAAAATTATATTTTTATCCCGATATTTGGTGTTTTCACGCAATTTACTCCTGAAACTTCTAAAATCACACATTATGAAAAACAAATGTTAATTACAATCTTTTAAGATCAATTTGGTTCCAATAATGCCCTAATTTGTGTCTAAAAATATGCTAAAAATGTCATATAATTTGTGTATATCTCGTGTCTTAGAAGATGTTCCAGTAAGAGTCAAAAATCTTCTTTTATCTTGCTGATTTCTATGTTTTGGAGATGAAAAATGATAAGGTAAATGGATATGCACCATTAATTTTGGGTAGAGTTGTCTTGAAACTGCAAAAACTATATTTAATGTGCAAAACCGTATTCTTACTCTGAAATTTGGTGATACTATTGTTCATTTTAATATGGAAAATTGCTAAATTTGATCTCTTAAATTTTATAATTTTTGTGATTATATCTCTTTTTAAAAATTTTGTATAATTTCATTAGTTATTTTTATAATATTAGCAAATTTTATCCTTCTATTAAATTTTTTAAATGACAATTTTATTTTTAAAAAAATTTATTATAAGAAGGATAATCAAATCTAATGATTTAACTTTTCTATTTTTTATTTTTCTTCCTTCTACATTCTTCTTCTTGTTACTCTACCTCCATCTTCATCGAAAACCACCTCCTCTCAAATATCAACGCCCATTTTTATCTGCCCTCTCCTTAGGTTTCCGATTAGCTTATATTTTGCACATATAAGTGTTTCTTTTGCTAAATTCAGTGAAAGGTTCTTGTAAACCGTTTTCTATTATATATTTGTTTATATATAAATAATTTTTAATTAATTATTATTATTATTATGTGTCTTTCTTTAAAAAGAAAAAAAAAATTTAAAAAACAAATGGAAAGGTTTCTGTAAATCCTTCTACATGGATTTATCCTATAAAAGAATTATTTTTTTTTTAAAAAAAACAACTACGTGCAAAGCAAAGAAGAAATGAGAAGAAGAAACTACAGCATAGGTGATGACATCTGAAAAAGGAAGAAGAAGATGAAATTTTTAAATGATTAAATTTTGATAATTTTACCCTTTAAATTTAATTATTTTCATAATAAATAAAAAAAGATAAGGTTGATTAGCTTAAAAAAATTGCTAAAATTTTGAAGCTAACGGATAAAATTATCCAAGAAAATTAAAAAGGAATGAAATTACAAAAATTATAAAATTTAAGGGCAGAAATTTACTAATTTACTTTAATATATTTGATAGCCGAAATATCCTTTTTAAGAAAAATTTTATTTTTCAAACAAATATGTTAGATTTCACATAGCATTTATTTAAACAAATCAATAGAAAAGGAACACATAAATATATGTGACAAACATAGAAAAAAATTAAAAGAAGAAAGAACAATGGAGGAATTTTAATTATCAAACATAAACCATAAAAAAAGACAATTGAATAGAAGAATTTCTTGAAACAAAAGGGTACTCAAAATTTTTATTTTTACATGTTTCAAACACATATATACATATGTCATATATACTTATTTGATTTCACGGATGGAGAGCCTAATGAATGTAGTAAATTAGTGGCCATATTTCCAATCGTTTGGGACAAGGCCTTTAGCTATTGCTTCCCTTCGGCAACATGTTGGATCATGACGACAACACACTGGAAGAATCTTAATAATTTCTTGTCTATTTCGTATTTCACGTTTGCAGCAATCAGTGCTATAAAAACAACAACGTGGAAATGTTGCATGGACGCCATGCATCACATTACACATGGTGATCATCACCGTAATACAAAACCCTATCATGGGCATCGACATCAACTTCTTCGCCATTATTATCAATTAAATATTTGTTTGCTTGCTTTCGATTAATATTATTTTAATATAAATTGTATACAACAATATTCCTATTTAATATAGTAAAATATTTGTTATAATGTGTTGTTATGTATTTCTGATGTGGAGAAAAAAAAGGAATAATAAATGACAACCTTTTATATTTACATTACTTGCAAATTAAAAAGAGAAAAAACAAATCTTGAAATCCCTTAAGTATCATATATTTTTTCTTATTGTATACTAACAATGTTTGTCCATCACAAATGAGACTTTATTTATTTATTTATTTAACTTTCAATTAAAAAAACAACTATACATAAATAACCAATATATTATTCAAGTTTCAAATTATTTGACGGGATACTCAATGGAGATCCTCCTCTTTTAAATGATTATCTTAATATTTGTTAAATAGACAAAGAAATAAATCGAATATAATATTTAATTATTTTATATAATGTTTTTATATAAAAATCAACACAGAATCAAATATAATTATTCAAAAACAGAAGCCACATCTGAGTCCCTATTGTATTGGATAGCTTGTCCTTTATTTAAAAATATTAAAATGACTAACATGCTATGTGTACGAGGTAACTCAAATGAGCATAGCATGTGTGACATGTACAAACCATTCCAATTCTAAATGTTCTTTAGTAGCAACTATCTCTTAATCCTAACAATCATCTTATTTATAAATCAGTCAATCGATTATCAATATCTTGAACATTGATTTGGCATTCAAATCACACATAACAAGCACTTATCAAGCATGTAAGAGTTATCCTCTGGACATGTACTCTGATGTATCTTACTATTTTTAAAACTTGGTTGACTTATCTTCGAGTATTTTAGATATATTTGGGTCTGGATACAATTATGAATTGTATCTGTCTGTGTACCATATATGAGTTACCTTATGTATTCACCCTACTTTAATGATGACCCTTCTCATGTTTTGTGTTAATGTATCCATGAAAGCCTATGTCACTCAGGAAATCATAGCACTCACCCTAATGCTGACATAACGCCAAACTTAGCCTCATTAGGCTACTTTAACAAACATGGTGATCTGTAAGTTAATTTACCTAATCTGGCAGACATTAATATATTCTACCCTAACTTAAGGCCTGTTAAACTAAACAGGTTATGATGTAGACCATGGTTAGGAATTGTTTATAACCGTTTATTTAGTTTAAAAGAGCAAATAGATTATCAGGAATAATGTTAATTTAGCAAGTGACCTTTCCGGAAAAATAAGATGAACCTCAACTTGCAAAACATACATAACATAGCAATTATAATTCAGTATCCAAATAAATATTTAGACGAACACAACTCAAGGATATACAAAGAGGATCTAGATAACCATATCCATAGAGTAGTCACCACTTTATGAGGTCTGTCGGCGTTGCCAAACTTGTATCCTATGGGGTTACTCGACCTGACTCTAATCGGCAGAACTTTCGGAGAACGCTTGCTTGGCCTAGTAGCGACTGCATTACCTTACGTCCTGGGCTTAAGTAATGCCTTGTTGACTAACTATTCGCTCACCTAATGCTCTTTTAGGATCTCCTAAAGAAATCTCAAGTATTCTACGAATACCAAAGAAGAACACTATCTAATCGAATTCCCAGAAAATGAGATAAACATTTAGAAAATCGAGAAAAAGAGACTCTTTATCGCTAGATGGCTTGTGGTGAGTGTTGAGGGATATCCCTAACCTTCCAACTCTTGTGGTATTTATAGGGGTGAATTGGAAGGGTTTTTACATTGAAAACCGATGTGGGACAAACTTCTGATGCTCGGGACGCCCGTCCCGAGCCCTTTAATTTGTCAGGGCGGTCATTCTGCCTCTGGGACGCCAGTCCCGTGCCCTTGACTCGGTTAGGTCGAGCGTTCTGGCTTCTGGGACGCCCACCCCGAGCTCAGAACTTCCGAAAATTATATTTTTATCCCAATATTTGGTGTTTTCACGCAATTTACTCCTGAAACTTATAAAATCAGAAATTATGAAAAAACAATGTTAAATACAATCATTTAAGATCAATTTCGTTCCAATAATGCCCTAATTTGTGTCTAAAAATATGCTAAAAATGTGATATAATTTGTGTATATATCTCGTGTCTTAGAAGATGTTCTAGTAAGAGTCAAAAATCTTCTTTTATCTTGCTTATTTCTATGTTTTGGAGATGAAAAACGATAAGGTAAATGGATATGCACCATTAATTTTGGGTAGAGTTGTCTTAAAACTGCAAAAACTATATTTAATGTGCAAAACGGTATTCTTACTCTGATATTTGGTGATAATATTGTTCATTTTAATATGGAAAATTGGTAAATTTCATCTTTTAAATTTTATAATTTTTGTGATTTTATCTCTTTTTAAAAATTTTGTATAATTTCATTAGTTATTTTTATAATATTAGCAACTTTTATCTTACTATTAAATTTTTAACTGACAATTTTATTTTTAAAAAAATTTATTATAAGAAGGATAATCAAATCTAATGATTTAACTTTTTTATTTTTTATTTTTCTTCCTTCTACATTCTTCTTCTTGTTACTCTACCTCCATCTTCATCCAAAACCACCTGCTCTCAAATATCAACGCCCATTTTTATCTGCCCTCTCCTTAGGTTTCCGATTAGCTTATATTTTGCACATATTGTTGACTTTTGGCTTATTTCTCAAAATCCCATATCGAAAGAGTAGCATTTGGGGATTGACTAACGAATGCCATGAATTAGTCATCCTTAAGTTTAGGAAGTTTGACTAACGAATGCCTTGAATTAGTCAAACATTCTGTTACTTCTCCTTAAAATTAGGAAGTCAGTCAAATATTCTGTTGGGGAGGTGGCTGACATCTTTCCTATAAATAGTTTCATTTGTAAGGCATTCAGGGTATCGTAGCCACCAAAATTATCCTCTCCTCTCCTTTGTATATCTTCTCCTATATATATAAAAATAGGCCGTTTGAGCGGTACTCGGAGATTAAGCCAATTAGGCTGAACTCCGTTATCAAAGGTTTTTTTTTCTTTTTAGTATTCAATATTATTTGTCAGACATATTTGATAGTTGTGGAGTCGTAGTGGGAAAATTGCCTGATTTCCCCAACAAGTGGTATCAGAGCCAAAGGTTCGTCCTTAGGTTGTTGGTAAGTGTTATAATGGTGAATATTATATTTTGGGTCTGTAATGGAAAAGATTCCGTCATGGGCATCAGGTTCCTCGTCATCATGGTCGAGATTCCCACAGCCCAATCTGAAATTGGCAGTCGAAATATTTGATGGTACTGGCCATTTTGGCATGTGGCAAGGAGAGGTCTTGGACTCTCTTTTCCAGCAGGGTCTTGATGTTGCTGTTGAAGAAAGGAAACCAGATGAGGTAGAAGATAAAGATTGGAGCATCATTAATCGGTTGGCATGTGGAACAATTCGATCCTGCTTGTCCAGAGAGCAGAAATATGCTTTCAAAAATGAGACTTCTGCACACAAACTGTGGAAGGCATTGGAGGACAAGTTTCTAAAAAAGAGTGGTCGGAACAAGCTCCTTATGAAGAAAAGATTGTTCCGATTTGAATACCAATCAGGTACTACTATGAATGAACACATCACTATGTTTAATCAATTAGTAGCGGACTTGTTAAATTTAGATGTGAAATTTGAGGATGAGGATTTGGCTTTGATGTTGTTATCATCTCTTCCGGATGAATTTGAACATTTGGAAATTACGTTACTTCACGGGAAAGCGAATGTGTCGTTAGATGCTGTTTGTTCTGCTTTGTATAGTCATGAACTGAGAAAGCAGGATAAGATGAAAATTAAAACATCAACATCAGAAGAAGCATTGGTGGCAAGAGGTCGTCAGCAAAGCCAGACAAAGGGGAGAAGAGGAAGGTCCAAGTCCATAGGCCGAGTCATTGCCAAAGATGAGTGTGCTTTCTATCATGAGAAATGGCACTGGAAGAAAGACTGTCCAAAGCTGAAGAAGAAAGGGAAGACTCCACAAGATGCAAATATTGCAGAATGCAAAAGTGATGCTGAATCAGATATCTCTTTGATAGTCTCGCCTTCAATATCACCGCGTCCAGATGAGTGGATATTGGATTCAGGCTGTACCTATCATATGTGTCCCATTCGGGAATGGTTTTGTGAATTTCAGGAACTCGATGGTGGGGTTGTTTACATGGGTAATGATAATCCATGTAAAACAGCTGGGATAGGTTCAATCAAGCTGAGGAATCATGATGGATCCACCAGAATTCTGCGGGAGGTGCGATATGTTCCAAAGTTAAAGAAGATTCTCATCTCATTGGGGGCTTTAGAATCTAAAGGCCTAGTTGTGACGATGCGAGATGGAGTTTTTAAAGCAACTTCAGGAGCACTAGTGATGCTGAAAGGTGTGAGAAAGAATAATCTATATTACTACCAAGGTAGTACAATAGTGGGGACAGTAGCAGCAGTAACAACTTCAAGAAGGATGCTGAGGCAACGAAGTTGTGGCATATGCGATTGGGACATGCAGGTGAAAAGTCCTTGCAAATTCTTGCCAAACAGGGATTGTTAAAAGGTACAAAGACTTGCGAACTTGAATTTTGTGAGCATTGTGTTCTTGGAAAACAACGAAGAGTGAAGTTTGGCACTGCAATTCATAATACCAAGGGTATTCTGGATTACGTGCATTCAGATGTGTGGGGACCTGCTAAGACTTCGTCCATTGGAGGTAGGAATTATTTTGTCACTTATGTTGATGACTTTTCCAGGAGAGTTTGGGTGTTTACTATGAAGAATAAAGATGATGTGCTTGGAATTTTCCTTAAGTGGAAAGCTCAAGTTGAAAATCAGACAGGGAGGAAGATCAAAGTTCTCCGAACAGACAATGGAGGAGAATACAAGAATGATCCATTCCTGAAGGTATGCCAAGATGTGGCATAGTTCGGCACTTCACTGTCAGAAAACACCGCAACAGAATGGGGTGTCGGAGCGTATGAACAACACTTGTGGAGAAAGTTCGTTGTATGTTGTCTAATGCTGGGTTAGCCAGAAATTTTGGGCTGAGGCTGTAACACGTCAACACTCTCAACATCGTCAATTTTGCCATCATCTGCTATAAATGGCAAAACTCCATTAGAGGTATGGTCCGGAAAACCTGCGGCTGATTATGATTCTTTACATGTTTTTGGTTCTATTGCATATTATCATGTGATTGAATCAAAGTTGGATCCCCGGGCAAAGAAGGCTCTATTCATGGGCTTCAATCCTGGAGTGAAGGGATATCGTCTATGGTGTCTTGAAGAAAAGAAGACGATTATTAGCAGGGATGTTACCTTTGATGAATCTGCCTTGTTAAACAAGGTAAATCCAGAAGGAATTGATAGTACTCCGCAGGAGGTGGAGTGTACTTCGAAGCAGGTGGAGTTCGAGCAGACATTGGTGATCCCAACACGGAGCACCACCAGTGACTCTACTATGACAGAAGAAGAGTCAGATGAAGAAGAGGTTCTTACCCAAGAACCTCAACAGCAATCGGAGCCAATTGCAATTAGAAGGCAGAGACGAGACATTCAGAAGCCTGCTCGTTTCTCTGATATGGTAGCTTATGCACTTCCCGTTGTTGATGACATTCCATCCACCTACCCGGAAGCCATTCTAAGTTCAGAAAGTGGAAGTTGGGCGGGTGCAATGGAAGAAGAAATGCACTCTCTCATGAAGAATAGAACGTGGAAGCTGACACAACTACCAAAAGGCAAGAAGGCAATTGGGTGCAAATGGGTATTTGCAAAGAAAGAAGGATTTCCTAACAAAGAAGACGTCCGCTACAAGGCAAGGTTGGTAGCTAAAGGCTATGCTCAGAGGGAGGGAATTGATTATAATGAGGTATTTTCTCCAGTTGTTAAACATTCCTCCATTAGAATTTTGTTGGCCTTGGTAGCACAGTTGAATTTGGAGCTAGCTCAACTTGATGTGAAGACCGCGTTCCTACACAGTGATTTGGAGGAGGAAATCTATATGACTCAGCCAGATGGATACAGGGTTGCTGGTAAAGAAGATTGGGTTTGTAAACTGAGCAAATTGTTGTATGGACTGAAACAATCTCCTAGACAGTGGTACAAACGATTCGATAGGTTCATGAATGGTCAGAAGTACAAGAGGAGCAAATACGATCATTGTGTGTATTTGCGCAGACTTCAAGACGGTTCCTACATCTACTTACTTTTATATGTTGATGATATGCTGATTGCAGCAAAGAGCCAAGTTGACATTGACAAATTGAAGGCTCAATTAAGTAAAGAGTTCAAGATGAAGGATTTGGGAGAAGCCAAGAAGATTCTCGGCATGGAGATAAGCAGGGACAGAGAGAGGGGCAAAACTTTGGCTGTCACAGAAGCAGTATTTACAGAAGATATTACAACATTTTGGTATGCATGAAGATACAAAAACTGTAAGTACCTCACTTGCTCCTCATTTGAAACTGAGTAACCGTTTATCTCCGTCAACTGATGAAGAACGAGAATACATGGCGAAAGTCCCGTATGCAAATGCAGTTGGAAGCTTGATGTATGCAATGGTGTGTACGAGACCAGATATTTCACAAGCTGTTAGTGTTGTTAGCAGGTACATGCATGATCCTGGCAAGGGTCATTAGCTAGCTATGAAATGGATTCTGAGATACCTTCAAAGTACCACAGATGTTGGATTGGCATTCGAGCGGGATGAATCACTTGGTCAATGCATAGTTGGATATTGTGATTCTGATTATGCAGGAGATTTGGATAAACGACGATCTACAACTGGCTATTTGTTCACTTTAGCAAAAGCGCTAGTTAGCTGGAAGCCTACCTTGCAGTCAACAGTAGCTTTGTCTACAATAGAGGCAGAGTATATGGCGGTTACAGAGGCTATGAAGGAAGCAATTTGGCTTCACGGGTTGCTTGAAGACTTGGGAGTTGGTCAGAAACAACTTGAGGTATATTCTGACAGTCAGAGTTCTATTCATTTAGCAAAGAATCAAGTCTTTCATGCACGGACGAAGCACATTGATGTTCGCTATCATTTTGTGCGGGAAATTCTCGAAGAATAGGAGATACTACTCCTGAAGATTCATACTACGGAGAATCCTGCAGATATGCTAACCAAGGTGGTTACAAGGACCAAGTTTGAACACTGTTTGAACTTGGTTAACATCTTGCATATTTGAGTTGGCGTCTCATGGCGCCAAATTGGAAGTACCGCGAAGACTGTTTTTTATTTGTTTATTTTTGTGGAAAAGATTTGTATTTGGTGGGACTTGAAATTAAGCCCAGGTAGAGATTTGTTGACTTTTGGCTTATTTCTCAAAATCCCATATCGAAAGAGTAGCATTTGGGGATTGACTAACGAATGCCTTGAATTAGTCATCCTTAAGTTTAGGAAGTTTGACTAACGAATGCCTTGAATTAGTCAAACATTCTGTTACTTCTCCTTAAAATTATGAAGTCAGTCAAATATTCTGTTGGGGAGGTGGCTGCCATTTTTCCTATAAATAGTTTCATTTGTAAGGCATTCAGGGTATCGTAGCCACCAAAATTATCCCCTCCTCTCCTTTGTATATCTTCTCATATATATATAAAAACAGGTCGTTTGAGCGGTACTCGGAGATTAAGCCAATTAGGCTGAACTCCGTTATCAAAAGTTGTATTTTCTTTTTAGTATTCAATATTATTTGTCAGGCATATTTGATAGTTGTGTAGTTTAGTGGGAAAATTGCCTGATTTCCCCAACACATATAAGTGTTTCTTTTGCTAAATTCAGTAAAAGGTTCTTGTAAACCGTTTTCTATTATATATTTGTTTATATATAAATATTTTTTAATTAATTAATATTATTATTATGTGTCTTTCTTTAAAAAGAAAAAAAATTAAAAAAAAAACAAATGGAATGGTTTCTGTAAATCCTTCTACATGGATTTTTCTTATAAAAGAATTTTTTTTTAAAAAAAAACAACTACGTGCAAAGCAAAGAAGAAATGAGAAGAAGAAACTACAGCATAGGTGACGACATCTGAAAAAGGAAGAAGAAGATGAAATTTTCAACTTATGAAATTTTCATAATTTTACCCTTTAAATTTAATTATTTTCATAATAAAAATAAAAAAGAAAAGCTTGATTAGCTTAAAAAAATTAACATAAGGATGAAAATTGCAAAAATTTTGAAAGTAAGGGATAAAATTATCCAAGAAATTTAAAAAGGAATGAAATTACAAAAATTATAAAATTTAAGGGCTGAAATTTACTAATTTACTTTAATATATTTGATAGCCGAAATATCCTTTTTAAGAATAATTTTATTCTTCAAGCAAATATGTTAGATTTCCCATAGCATTTATTTAAACAAATCAATAGAAAAAGAACACATAAATATATGTGACAAACATCGAAAAAAATTAAAAGAAGAAAGAACAATGGAGGAATTTTAATTATCAAACATAAACCATAAAAAAAGACAATTGAATAGAAGATTTTCTTGAAACAAAAGGGTACTCCAAATTTTTATTTTTACATGTTTCAAACACATATATACATATCTCATATATACTTATTTGATTTCACGGATGGAGAGCCTAATGAATGTAGTAAATTAGTGGCCATATTTCCAATCGTTTGGGACAAGGCCTTTAGCTATTGCTTCCCTTTAGCAACATGTTGGATCACTACGACAACACACTGGAAGAATCTTAATAATTTCTTCTCTATTTCGTATTTGACGTTTGCAGCAATCAGTTCTATAAAAACAACAATGTGGAAATGTTGCATGGACCCCATGCATCACATTACACATGGTGATCATCACCGCAATACAAAACCCTATCATGGGTATCGACATCAACTTCTTCGCCATTGTTATCAATTAAATATTTGTTTGCTTGCTTTTCGATTAATATTATTTTGATATGTACTGTATACAATAATATTCCTATTCAATATAGTAAAATATTTGTTATAATGTGTTGTTATGTATTTCTGATGTGGAGAAAAAAAAAGGAATAATAAATGACAACCTTTTATATTTACATTACTTGCAAATTAAAAAGAGAAAAACCAAATCTTGAAATCTCTTAAGTGTCATATATTTTTTCTTATTGTAAACTAACAATGTTTGTCCATCACAAATGAGACTTTATATATATATTTATTTATTTATTTAACTTTCAATTAAAAAACAACTATACATAAATAACCAATATATTATTCAAGTTTCAAATTATTTGACGGGATACTTAATGGAGATCCTCCTCTTTTAAAAATGATAATAATAATAGCCATTAACAGTAAAAAAATTTAAATGATTATCTTAATATTTCTTAACTAGACAAAGAAATAAATCGAATATAATATTGAATTATTTTAGATAATTTTTTTTATTAAAAAATGAACACAAAAACAAATATAATTATCCAAAAACACAAGCCACATCTGAGTCCCTCTTGTATTGGATAGCTTGTCCTTTATTTAAAAATATTAAAATGACTAACATGCTATGTGTACCAGGTAAGTGAAATGAGCATAGCATGTGTGACATGTACAAACCATTCCAATTCTAAATGTTGTTTAGTAGCAACTCTCCCTTAATCCTAACAATCATCTTATTTATAAATCAGTCAATGGATTATCAATATTTTGGACATTGATTTGGGATCCAAATCACACATAACAAGCACTTATCAAGTATGTAAGAGTCACCTCTAGACATGTACTATGATATATATTACTATTTTTACAACTTGGTGGACCTATCTTCGAGTATTTTAGATATATCTGGGTCTGGATGCAATTATAAACTGTATCTGTCTGTGTACCATATATGAGTTACCTTATCTATTCACCCTACTTTAATGATGACCCTTCTCATGTTTTGTGTTAATGTATCCATGAAAGCCTATGTCACTCAAGAAATCATACCACTCACCCTAATGCTGACATAACGCCCAAACTCAGCCTCATTAGGCTACTTTAACAAACATGGTGATCTGTAAGTTAATTTACCTAATCTGGCAGACCTTAATATATTCTACCCTAACTTAAGGCCTGTTAAACTAAACAGGTTATGATGTAGACCATGGTTAGGAATTGTCTATAACCGTTCATTTTGTTTAAAAGAGCAAATATATTATCAGGAATAATGTTAATTTAGCAAGTGACCTTTCCGGAAAAATAAGATGAACCTCAACTTGCAAAACATACATAACAGAGCAATTTTAAATCAGTATCCAAATAAATATTTAGACGAACACAACTCAAGGATATACAGAGAGTATCTAGGTAACCATATCCATAGAGTAGTCACCACTTTATGAGGTCTGCCGGCGTTGCCAAACTTTTATCCTATGGGGTTGCTCGACCTGACTCTAATCGGTAGAACATTCGGAGAACGCTTCCTTGGCCTAGTAGCGACTGCGTAACCTTACGTCCTGGGCTTAAGTAATGCCTTGTTGACTAACTATTCGCTCACCTAATGCTCACTTAGGATCTCCTAAAGAAATCCCGAGTATTCTACGAATACCAAAGAAGAACACTATCTAATCAAATTTAAGAAAATGAGATAACCACTCAGAAAACAGTGAAAAAGAGACACTCTTTATCGCTAGATGGCTTGACTTGAGTGTTCAGGGATATCCCTAACCTTCCAACCGCTGGGGTATTTATAGGGGTGAATTGGAAGGGTTTTTACACTGAAAACCGATGTGGGATAAACTTCTGATGCTCGGGACGCCCGTCCCCAGCCCTTGACTTTGTCAGGGCGGTCATTCTGCCTCTGGGACGCCAGTCCCGAGCCCTTGACTCGGTTAGGTCGAGCGTTCTGGCTTCTGGGACACCCACCCCGAGCTCAGAACTTCCAAAAATTATATTTTTATCCCGATATTTGGTGTTTTCACGCAATTTACTCCTGAAACTTCTAAAATCACAAATTATGAAAAAATATGTTAATTACAATCATTTAAGATCAATTTGCTTCCAATAATACCCTAATTTGTGTCTAAAAATATGATAAAAATGTGATATAATTTGTGTATATCTCGTTTCTTAGAAGATGTCCTAATAAGAGTCAAAAATCTTCTTTTATCTTGCTGATTTCTATGTTTTGGAGATGAAAAATGATAAGGTAAATGGATATGCACCATTAATTTTGGGTAGAGTTGTCTTGAAAACTGCAAAAACTATATTTAATGTGAAAAACGGTATTCTTACTCTGATATTTGGTGATAATATTGTTCATTTTAATATGAAAAATTGGTAAATTTCATCTCTTAAATTTTATAATTTTTTTGATTTTATCTCTTTTTAAAAATTTTGTATAATTTCATTCGTTATTTTTATAATATTAGCAACTTTTATCTTTCTATTAAATTTTTAACTGACAATTTTATTTTTAAAAAAATTTATTATAAGAAGGATAATCAAATCTAATGATTTAACTTTTTTATTTTTTATTTTTCTTCCTTCAACATTCTTCTTCTTGTTACTCTACCTCCATCTTCATCCAAAACCACCTGCTCTCAAATATCAACGCCCATTTTTATCTGCCCTCTCCTTAGGTTTCCGATTAGCTTATATTTTGCACATATAAGTGTTTCTTTTGTTAAATTCAGTGAAAGGTTCTTGTAAACCGTTTTCTATTATTTATTTTTTTTATATAAATATTTTTTAATTAATTATTATTATTATTATGTGTCTTTCATTAAAAAGAAAAAAAAAACAAAAAAAAAAAAAAACAAATGGAATGGTTTCTGTAAATCCTTCTACATGGATTTTTCTTATAAAAGAAATTTTTTTTTTTTTAAAAACAAGTACGTGCAAAACAAAGAAGAAATGTGAAGAAGAAACTACAGCACAGGTGACGACATCTGAAAAAGGAAGAAGAAGAAGAAATTTTCAAATTATTAAATTTTGATAATTTTACCCTTTAAATTTAATTATTTTCATAATAAAAATAAAAAAGAAAAGGTTGATTAGCTTAAAAAAATTAACAAAAGGATGAAAATTGCTAAAATTTTGAAAGTAAGGGATATAATTATCCAAGAAATTTTAAAAAGAATGAAATTACAAAAACTCTTAAATTTAAGTGCTGATATTTACTAATTTGCTTTAATATATTTGATAGCCGAAATATCCTTTTTAAGAAAAATTTTATTTTTCAAGCAAATATGTTAGATTTCCCATAGCATTTATTTAAAAAAATCAATAGAAAAATAACACATAAATATATGTGACAAACATAGAAAACAATTAAAAGAAGAAAGAACAATGGAGGAATTTTAATTATCAAACATAAACCATAAAAAAAGACAATTGAATAGAAGAATTTCTTGAAACAAAAGGGTACTCCAAATTTTTATTTTTACATGTTTCAAACACATATATACATATCTCATATATACTTATTTGATTTCACGGATGGAGAGCCTAATGAATGAAGTAAATTAGTGGCCATATTTCCAATCGTTTGGGACAAGGCCTTTAGCTATTGCTTCCCTTTGGCAACATGTTGGATCACTACGACAACACACTGGAAGAATCTTAATAATTTCTTGTCTATTTCGTATTTCACGTTTGCAGCAATCAGTGCTATGAAAACAACAATGTGGAAATGTTGCATGGACGCCATGCATCACATTACACATGGTGATCATCACCGCAATACAAAACCCTATCATGGGCATCGACATCAACTTCTTCGCCATTATTATCAATTAAATATTTGTTTGCTTGCTTTTCGATTAATATTATTTTGATATGTACTGTATACAATAATATTCCTATTTAATATAGTAAAATATTTGTTATAATGTGTTGTTATGTATTTCTGATGTGGAGAAAAAAAAGGAATAATAAATGACAACCTTTTATTTTTACATTACTTGCAAATTAAAAAGAGAAAAAACAAATCTTGAAATCTCTTTAAGTATCATATATTTTTTCTTATTGTAAACTAACAATGTTTGTCCATCACAAATGAGACTTTATTTATTTATTTATTTAACTTTCAATTAAAAAAACAACTATACATAAATAACCAATATATTATTCAAGTTTCAAATTATTTGACGGGATACTCAATGGAGATCCTCCACTTTTAAAAATGATAATAATAATTGCCATTAACATTAAAAAAAAATTAAATGATTATCTTAATATTTGTTAAATATACAAATAAATAAATCGAATATAATATTGAATTATTTTAGATAATTTTTTTTTTAAAATGAACACAAACAAATATAATTATTCAAAAACACAAGCCACATTTGAGTCCCTCTTGTATTGGATAGCTTGTCCTTTATTTAAAAATATTAAAATGACTAACATGCTATGTGTACGAGGTAACTGAAATGAGCATAGCATGTGTGACATGTACAAACCATTCCAATTCTAAATGTTGTTTAGTAGCAACTATCCCTTAATCCTAACAATCATCTTATTTATAAATCAGTCAATCGATTATCAATATCTTGGACATTGATTTGGGATCCAAATCACACATAACAAGTACTTATCAAGCATGTAAGAGTTATCCTCTGGACATGTACTCTGATGTATTTTACTATTTTTACAACTTGGTTGACCTATCTTCGAGTATTTTAGATATGTCTGGGTCTGGATGCAATTATGAACTGTATCTATCTGTGTACCATATTTGAGTTACCTTATGTATTCACCCTACCTTAATGATGACCCTTCTCACGTTTTGTGTTAATGTATCCATGAAAGTCTATGTCACTCAGGAAATCATACCACTTACCCTAATGCTGACATAACACACAAACTCAGCCTCATTAGGCTACTTTAACAAACATGGTGATCTGTAAGCTAATTTACCTAATCTGGCATACCTTAATATATTCAACCCTAACTTAAGGCTTGTTAAACTAAACACGTTATGATGTAGACAATGGTTAGGAATTGTCTATAACTATTCATTTAGTTTAAAAGAGCAAATAGATTATCAGGAATAATGTTAATTTAGCAAGTGATCTTTCCGGAAAAATAAGATGAACCTCAACTTGCAAAACATACATAACATATCAATTATAATTCAGTATCCAAATAAATATTTAGAGGAATACAACTCAAGGATATACAGAGAGGATCTAGGTAACAATATCCATAGAGTAGTCACCACTTTATGAGGTCTGCCGGCGTTGCCAAACTTGTATCCTATGGGGTTGCTCGACCTGACTCTAATCGGCAGAACCTTCGGAGAACGCTTCTTTGGCCTAGTAGCGACTGCGCTATCTTACTTCCTGGGCTTAAGTAATGCCTTGTTGACTAACTATTCGCTCACCTAATGCTCTCTTAGGATTTCCTAAAGAAATCCCGAGTATTCTATGAATACCTTAGAAGAACACTATCTAATCGAATTCCTAGAAAATGAGATAAACACTTAGAAAACAGTGAAAAAGAGACACTCTTTATCGCTAGATGGCTTGTGTTGAGTGTTGAGGGATATCCCTAACCTTCCAACCCCTGGGGTATTTATAGGGGTGAATTGGAAGGGTTTTTACATTGAAAACCGATGTGGGACAATCTTCTGATGCTCGGGACGCCAGTCCCGAGCCCTTGACTCGGTTACGTCGAGCGTTCTGGCTTCTAGGACGCCCACCCCGAGCTCAGAACTTCCGAAAATTATATTTTTATCCCGATATTTGGTGTTTTCACACAATTTACTCCTGAAACTTCTAAAATCACAAATTATGAAAAAACATGTTAATTACAATCATTTAATATCAATTTGGTTCCAATAATACCCTAATTTGTGTATAAAAATATGCTAAAAATGTGATATAATTTGTGTATATCTCATGTCGTAGAAGATGTTCCAGTAAGAGTCAAAAATCTTCTTTTATCTTGCTGATTTCTATGTTTCGGAGATGAAAATGATAAGTTAAATGGGTATGCACCATTAATTTTGAGTAGAGTTGTCTTGAAAACTGCAAAAACTATATTTAATGTGCAAAACGGTATTCTTACTTTGATATTTGTTGATAATATTGTTCATTTTAATATGGAAAATTAGTAAATTTCATCTCTTAAATATTATAATTTGTGTGATTTTATCTCTTTTTAAAAATTTTGTATAATTTCATTCGTTATTTTTATAATATTAGCAACTTTTCTCTTTCTATTAAATTTTTAACTGACAATTTTATTTTAAAAAAAAATTTATTATAAGAAGGATAATCAAATCTAATGATTCAACTTTTTTATTTTTTATTTTTCTTCCTTCAACATTCTTCTTCTTCTTGTTACTCTACCTCCATCTTCATCCAAAACCACCTGCTCTCAAATATCAACGCCCATTTTTATCTGCCCTCTCCTTAGGTTTCCGATTAGCTTATATTTTGCACGTATAAGTGTTTCTTTTGCTAAATTCAGTGAAAGGTTCTTGCAAACCGTTTTCTATTATATATTTGTTTATATATAAATATTTTTTAATTAATTAATTATTATTATTATTATGTGTCTTTCTTTAAAAAGAAAAAAAAATTTAAAACAAAACCAAATGGAATGGTTTCTGTAAATCCTTCTACATGGATTTTTCTTATAAAAGAAGAATTTTTTTTTTTAAAAACAACTACGTGCAAAGCAAAGAAGAAATGAGAAGAAGAAACTACAGCATAGGTGACGACATCTGAAAAAGGAAGAAGAAGATGAAAATTTCAAATTATTAAATTTTGATAATTTTACCCTTTAAATTTAATTATTTTCATAATAAAAATAAAAAAGAAAAGGTTGATTAGCTTAAAAAAATTAACATAAGGATGAAAATTGCTAAAATTTTGAAAGTTGCTAAAATTGATAAAATTATCCAAGAAATTTAAAAAGATGAGTGGATATTGGATATACGGTCATGGCATAAAAATATTGAATTATTTAGACGTTCAAAAAGTAGCTTGATTTTTCTAAAAATGTGTTTTATGAAATGTCTGAATCAGTAGTAAAATTAGCTGAATACTTGTTGAAGAGTGTTTTGTGATTGCACCTACGATTTAGCCTTATGAGAGTCAAATCTCATCTACTCATTTGCTTGAGGACAAGCAAAAACTAAGTGTTAGTTTATGTGATATCGCTAAATTATATCACATTTTTAGCACGTATTTAGGCATAAATTAGAGTAATTTTGAAAGTATTTGATATTAATTGGATTGAATTAACACATAATTACATAACTTTTTATTTTTTAAGGTTTAAATTGCATAAAACAGCAAATATTTGGCAAAATCACAATTTCATGAATGGTGAGGATCAGAACGGCCGTCCTGAATACCTCTTGCATTCCGGGCGGGCGTCCTTGACCAAGAATTTGTCCCACATTAGGATTTTCAAAGAAATTCACTCTTTTCCACTGTTATAAATACCCAAAACCCCAATAGTTCAATGCATCCTTCAATACTTAACACAGTTCATCTAGTAACTCAGAGTGACTCATTTTCCCTAGTTTTTAAGTGTTTATTTCAGTATTCGGGAATTTGATTAGTTAGGTATTTGCCGAACCACTACTGGAAAAATCAAATTTACGACGGTCAAATCCGTTGCAAATCCGTCGCAAATTGACTTTTGCGACGGATTTGGCCATCGCAATATCTTCGTCGCTGATTGCGACGACACACAGAATCCGTCACAAATAGCAACGAATTTACGACGGGCAAATCCGTCGCTATATTTGAGACAATTCTGCAATGACATTTGGGCGTCGCTGTTTTGCGACGAATTTGTGACAGTCAAATCTGTCGCTATGTCTGCGACAATTTTGCGACGGTATTTGAGCGTCGCTATTTGGCAACAGATTTTCGACGAATTTAACCGTCGCAATATCTTCGTCACTAATTGCGACGACGCAAAAATCCGTCACAAATAGCAACAAATTTGCGACGATCAAATCCGTCGCTATTTTGCAATTAATTTGCGACGGATTTATTTTGATTATTTTTTATTTTTAATTATATATATAATTGTTTTTATTAAATACATAAAATTTTAAATATATATATATATATATCCAAAAACATAATTTATATTTAAATAAAAAATAACAATAAAAGTCATTAATAATAATATTTCTATTACAATATATATATATATATATATAGTCCAAATAATAAAACATTCTAAAATGTCATTGTAATAATAATAAATATATAGTTCATATACTCTCTTGTAAAGTTCAGGCTTCAGCACTCCAATGTAAGGCACGTTCCTATACCGCTCACCAAAATCCATTCCAGAACCCACTATGAAATAGTCAAGACACTGCAAAACAAAACAAAAACAATTACGTTTTTAATTCTTAACATATAAACAATAGAGATACAGAGTCTATAGTTTCTTTCTTATCAAATGGAAATTTTCTTGTTTAACAAGATCGAATTCTCAGAGCATTGAATGAAGAAGGCCTCAACAATTCTTGTTGGTCACACCTCCACTTATATACAAGGATAGAGAAGGAGAGATTACCTCGAAACCACAGTAGAACTTTCCATCTCCCAAGAGTTCGATATTAACCTTTCGTCTTGCTCGCTTATCAAGGAGAGTGCACACAGACACAGATGATGCCCCTTTAGATGCCAAGTGATTGATCACTGTGGATAGAGTGCTTCCCGTGTCTACAATGTCTTCAACAGTCACATTAATGTATTATTATCCATAACATTATATTGTGTTGGTCTAAATTAACATCAATTTTCAACCAGAGGTAGTATTTCAAATATCTCCAACACAAAATAATAATACATTTTGGAAGGGCCAAAATAAGCAAACTTACTTGAAAGCAAAAATTTACAGCTCTATGAAACCAACGCCTAAAGGACATAAATATAAACACATTAGTTGTTATAAACAATGAAAGGAGGAGCCAATGCAACAAAGAGTAAGTACAATAATTGTTCTTGTTTTTCCAGCTATTCTACATCAATTATTTCGACTGAACCATCACATATTGGCATTTAACAAGACCGAGTATAAATAGTGTAAGATGTATAAGCAATGACCTTATAATACATTGTCTCGTTTCTATCATGCAAACGGTTTAGGATTCGCCACTTGGCCAAAGCATTTGGATCTAGTGGTCCATCTCTTGCGTTCACTTCAAGCCTCTTAAGATCAGCCACTGTTGTCCAGAAGAAGGCAATAAATGTGAAGGACAAAACGAAAAGCTATAAATAAAGGGATAATAGAAAATTCAAATATTTGCTAAGCACATTATCAGAAATGCTACAAGTCAAAAGCATCTAAAATGTACAAAGAGGTAATAGAAGCAACCAAAAGTAGGAAGAAAAGATCCAGTCTGAACCTAAACAGATGTTTAGGAGTCTACTATAGGAAACATACTAATAATCACAATTAAGACAAGGCACATAAAACCTCTTCCAAGGATTGTATTTTATACTGGGAACAAATCTCATTTACAGCACATAATCATGTAAGGAAACTAAAAACACATAACCATTGTTTTTGGCCTTTACTTTCCAAACCATCCTTCTGATTGCATACTTCTGATTGCAACCATAGAGACAAACCACAGGTTTAAATGAACAAATAATTGCATACTTCTACTAACTGTGTATCTTTTCTTTTTCCTTCTGATTTGTATTATACAATAGTTATCATTTTCAATGAAAGGAAATAAAGGTCCCCAAAACAAACACGTTTTAGAAGATAATGCCTTACTTATTCTCAATGCAATTTTTATCTGTCCCCGTCCCCACTTCAAAGGAACAACAATTTCCAAGAAACAGCAGAAACACTACTTGTTCTTTCCATATTCTCCATCAAATATGCTTTAGCTCAGACTGAGTACATTTCATTTATACTTAAAATGTTTACACTAACTAAAAGTTCACGCAAAAACAACCAGCCATATAATTTAGTTACAGTGTTCAGAAAACCTCCTATCCTTTCGACTTGCTCGTTTATCAAGGAGAGTGCACACAGACACAGATGATGCCACTTTAGATGCCAAGTGATTGATCAGTGTGGACAAAGTGCTTCCTGTGTCTACAATTTCTTCAACTTTCACATCAATGTATTATTATCCATAACATTATATTAGAAAAATGGACACGGTAGAAGATGAAACATATAACTAAATGCAAGTGCAAAACATGTAATATCAATTAAAGAGTCATTAGATTCACACATAATTCAGTTATGAATTTGTGTATTTTGGTTACAAATACCTCCAAATTGTTTAATGAAACAATATGCATTTTGTTCCGGAGTTTATTCTTGCCTTCTCAACAATCTCAGGGAAGTGGATAGCTAATTGAGAAGGTGTACATGACTAGCTCCCTTATGGACCAAAGTGTACATGACCAATAAAATTTGGTTCCTTGACACACAAAATTTCAATTCAACGGATGAATTCATTCATTTGGTATTACAGAAGTGACCAAAAGAAACTCTGAAAATATGCATAAACAACCTCCTAACATAGAGTGAGCATAAAGAATAATTTCGAGGAAAGAAAAGAAGAAAAGAACTTTTCCAGCATATGCAGCAATATTAATTCTTTCCCAATTCTTCTTCTAATCACATAAAGCAGAAAACTATAAGCTCTAGAATAAACTAGAAAGAAAATCAAAAGCAAAAATATTGAAAGCAGCAAGAAACTAACCAAAATCACATGTCTATCTCGAACATCAACTTTCAAATCACAAGACATTTTGGGATTGCCACTCAAAACGATACCAGGACCATATGATTCAACTCAGACAAAATCAACCGTGATTGGAAGCTTAATTTTGCGAACAAGATCGGCCAAGAACATAAATGCACATGTGGCAACGCCGACCACAACTGGAACTGAAGAGACAGCAGCGTCCACAAAATCGTCTTTGAAATCTCTTGAAATTTCAGCACCCAATTCATATGGATTAATGCTTTCCCTTTACCATTTATTCAAACCTATTAAAAAATACCAAAAAAAACCATATACAATACCCCAAACCAGAAATATGTACTTGAAATAGAAGGCTTTCCCTTTACCATTTCTTCAAACCTATTAAAAGGAATATTTTTAAAAATCAAAATATGTACATGAAATAGAAGGCTTTGAAGCTGAAGCAGCTAAATCTGCTCAATCAGCGAAAGAAGTTCCATCAGAAAGGCCTTCAAAACCTCGAGCAAGAGCAAGAAAAACGGAGGCAAAAGCTGTGGCAGCAGCCTCAAATGTTAGAACTATAGCAGATGATACGCCGGGCACCACGTGGAACAAGGAGGATTTTTTAAAAATTACGGAACTGGTCAGCTTTCTATTCTTTTTGTTCTTGGAAAGCCCCTATGGCAAACAAGAATAAATTTATTTTCATTTGTATTTTGGGGGAGAAGAAGATGGGTTTGAGAGGGAAAGAGTTTTGTTTTTAGGGAGAAGAAGATGGGTTTGAGAGGGAAAGAGTTTTTTTGGGGGGAGAAGAAGATGGGTTTGGTTTGAGAGGGAAAGAAGAGGAGGATGAGTTTAGTTTGAGAGGGAAAAGAATTTTGTATTTTTTTTTCCCTTTTGGTAAAGGAAGTTTTTTAGTAATTCTCTCTCCCCAATCCTTAGTGTATATATTATATTCTATATATTATACTTATATATAATTAGAAAGTTTTTTAACTTGAATTGAAAAAAAAAATTTAATTAGAATTGGAAGTTTTTTAAGTGGAATTAAAAAGTTTTTTAACTTAAAAATTCATTGGAAAGATTTTTAATTAAAAATTTGTACTTCTTTTTCATTTTCTCTTTCGATTTGTACATAATATATATATATATATATATATATATAAGGTAAATTATCCTACTAACACTTGAACTTTTCAAAAATCCAGCTTTTGCACCTGTATTTATTTTTGCTTTGAACTATAAAATATCACATCCTTTGCCCTTCCGTCCAAAATTTCCGTCAGACTTTATTTTCCATACAATTCTTATGAACATTTTCGTCTTTTTACAATTATGAGTATTTTTTAATTATTAGTATTTTATTTTTAAGTGTAATTTTGTCATTTCACTTTATGTGCATTTTTTACAACCACACGCCTCAATAAACTATATTTAGCCACTGAGACAACTATAAATATATAAAATTATATCAAACTTATATTTTATATTATAATTACGAAAATAATAAATACACATTTTATATTACGATTATATTCTATATTTTAAATATAAATTATATTAAATATAAACATTCTAAAAAAAATATTATCAAATGACACAATTCAAACCACAAATTTTTGTTATTGTCACATTTCTCAAAGCTTGCACTGAAGTTCTTCTTTAACTTTTTTGTTTCGAATTCGTCGCAAAACATGAATTTCGAGATTTTTTATACAATGTCATTGCTGACACTAATAATGTAATAATGTCATTGTAAAAAACCTCAAAATTTGTATTCTGGAACGAATTCAAAGTTGAAAATAAATAAATTTCAGGTTTGAGGAAGGTCTACGAAGACAATTCGTTTAAATTGTGTTGTTTGGATAATATTTTTTCAAAATCTTTATATTTAATATATTTTTTAAATAATATAAATTTTTGTATTTGTCCAAATAGTAAATGCTTATTTATTGTTTATACCGTTGTGGTTCAAATCTAGGGATTCACAAATATAATTATGTTAAATTTATTTTGGCATCATCTAGTATGCAATATAAAATATAAGTTTGATACAAATTAACATGTTAATAGTTGCTCTAGTGGTTATTATGATTTTGTCATTTGTGTGGTTGAGGGACTGAATCCCTCCAATTTAAGAAGATTTTTCAAAATTTTTAAAATTTTATGAAAAGACAAAATTATCCCTAAAAATAAATCCTTAATAATTTTAAAATATTAATAATTTTAAAAGACAAAAATGCCCCTAGGAATTGGATGAAAAATGAAGTTTAACGGAAATTTTGGACGGAAGGGCAAATGAGATGATATTTTATGGTTCAAATGTCAGTCAAAGTAAAAATAAATACATGTGCAAAAGCTGGATTTTTAAAAAGTTACTGTTAGTAAGATAATTTACCCTATATTTTATATATATTAGACTTTAATTCGAATCCAAAGGTTTTGTAAGTGAATTTGCAAAATTTGTTAACTTAAAAAGTTAATTAGAAAGATTTTAATTTGAAATGTATATCTAATATATATATATATATATATTATATTAATATTATAATATTATTTTTTAATAATATATAATCTAAAAATTATGTAATTATAAATTTGTTTGTAAATAATTAATTATATATAATATTATAATATCATATAGTATATATTATATTATAATGATATATCTATATATATATATATATATATATATAATATATATAAATTAATATAATTGTAAATTTAAAGTAGAAAATAATTATTTTTTTATATATGTATTAATAGATTAAATTTTATTTAAAATTTAAATAATTAATTATTTTTTATTCTAATTAAATAAATATTTAATTTTTTTATAAAAATAATAATATAGATAATATGTGATTATATATATAAAGATAAAAAACATTGTTGTTTTTTAAAAATAATTTTCTTGTGTTTAATAGTAATAAATATGTTATATTACACATATAATATTATATATATTTTGAAAAAAATTACAATCTTTTTTAAGTTAAAATGAAACATATATAAAGAGGAAAAAAAATTTGTTGTTTTTTAAAATAATTTCTGGTTGTTTTAATAGTAATAAATATGTTATATTACACATATATAATCTTGTATATATTTGTGGAAACTTTTTACAATCATTTTTAAGTTAAAATGAAACTTTTATATATATATTATAATATTATATCTTATATAATATATTTAATACTATATATATATATATTATAATAATATAAGAACTAAAATATCACAAATTAATTTAGCAAATAATAATAATAATAATTCAAAAAATTAAGAATTTATTATAATTATTTTTATTTTTTCTTTTTTATATGTATATATTATAGACAATATATATTGTATAACTCAAATAATGAAGATGTTAATATATATATATATATATATTTTTTTTTTTTTTTGTTTTTATTAATGATAGTTGAGTGTAGTTTAATGTTTAATTATTATTCTTAAATAATTTTCTTAATGTTTTATTTTTAGTCAAATATTAGTTATTCATGATCTTATCGCATTCCAGTAACACTAATTACAACCGAGCGTCACTAACTGCAACAATTCAGATATGTTTGTCCCTATTAGCAATGGTCAGAAAGATGTCTCAAATATTTATTGATAATTGCGACGATTAAGAAGACGGTCTCAAATTTTTATAGCAAAGTGCGATGACTTAGAAGGTCGTTGTAGATGTGCGTCAATTATTGTGATGACTTAGATGGTCGTCACTAATGTGCGTCACCTCATAAGACCGTCACAAATATCCATCTAGATTGTGACGACATAGAAGACCATTGCAAATTTTGTTGCAAATGATTACAATAGAAAAGGTCGTCAAAAATATTTGTCACTAATTGCGACGACTTAGAAATGCGTCACAACTATTTGTTGCTAATTACAACGACTCATTTGGTCGTCACAAATGTGTGTCGCTAATTGGAACTACTCATATGACTGTCACAAATTACGTTGCAAATAGTGACAGCTCAAACGTTTGTCGCAAATATTTGTCGCTAATTACAACGACTCACAAGGTCGTCGCAAATGGATGTCGGTAATTACAACGACTCAGAGATCCGTCACAAAATCCGTTGAAAATGGCAACCATTTAGAAAGTTATCGCCAATTATGTCGCAATTTGCGACGGCTTAGTAGGCGGTTGCAAATTCTGTTGCAATTTGCGACGGCTTAGTAGGCGGTCGCAAATTCTGTTGCAATTTGTGACAACTTAGTAGGCGGTCGCAGATTCGATTGCAATTTGCGACGGCTTAGTAGGCGGTCGCAAATTTCGGTTGTAATTTGCTACGGCTTAGTTGGCAGTCGCATATTCGGTTAAAATTTGCAACGGCTTAGTAGTCGGTCGCAAATTCGGTTGCAATTTGCGACGGCTTAGTAGGTGGTCGCAAATTTCGGTTGCAATTTGCGACGACTTAGTTGGCAGTCGCAAATTCGATTGCAATTTGCGACGACTTAGTTGATAGTCGCAAATTCGGTTGCAATTTGCGACGGCTTAGTAGTCGGTCACAAATTCAGTTGCAATTTGCGACGGTTTAGTAGGCGGTGACAAATTCGGTTGCAATTTACGACGGCTTAGTAAGCGGTCACAAATTCTATCACTATTAGCAAAGGCTATGAGGTCGTCGCAAATATCCATCACTAAAATTAATTTTTCTAATAATGAACAAAATAATTAAAAATTTCCCGTGTATATATATAAAATTACAAAAGATTAGAAATAACTAAAATGATGCTACAAATGTTCTCAAGATGTTCGTTCGCAGTCTTCAGGTTTACAAGTTTTCCAGCAATGCCGTCATTACAAGTGTCAACATCAGTCATGACAGCAGTGACTTTAATATTCATAGTGCCTGGATCATTAAAGGAATTTCTAGCTTCATAAGGCTAGAAATGGCATCATCATAATTCTCCAAACAAGGATTGTACTTTTCTTTCAATGATGGATCCGTTGTTTATTTTTTAAATAAATAAAAGATAAATGTTTAAATTTTTAAAACCAATAATTTAATTTTTTTTTTAACTTGACAGAATCATGCAATCTCTTGAATATTTACATATATACATATATACACAATTTTAAAATTGTAAATTCAAGTAATTATACAGTACACAATTTTTATGCTTAATTAGTCAATAGATTTTGAATAATCTTTCCTAATTAATGTTTCATAAATAGTCAAGAATTTGAACTTTTAATAGAAATTTCATCATTAAAGCGATATATATTGGACAATTATGGTAGAAATTTCAATTCTACCATATAATTATGAACATGTTTTATATTATAAAATACCTATAACAATATAAAACAAGACTAAAGAAACAGAAATCAAAATAATGTAAACTTTTGTATATATTTTTCTTGTAACAAAACATACAAAACTATCACATATTTATAAGAATACATATGTGTAATCTACATACCCATATACATACTAATATAAACATATATATATATGTTACAAATATAACTTTATGCAGGTTACATGGAGGTTATATGAAGGTAGTGGAAGTTATATGGAGGTAGTGGAAGTTATATGGAGGTGGTGGACATTTTATGGAGATAATGGAAGTAGTGGGAGTTATGGACATATAAAATATGATTTATAAAACTCTCATTTCTGCTGTCCATTGTACGAGGAATATGCCTCATTAAAACCTTACAAGAGAAAAACCCAGTGGGATAAAAAACCCTAGTGAATGAAAAAGGGTACATAGTTCCTTGTACAGTCCCCCTGATTATTACATAATATCTTTGTATCATCGCATTCTAATATTATGGACCAGTCTTTCAAATGTTGAAGTTGGTAATGCTTTTGTTAACAAGTCTGCCAAATTATCGCTTGAAAGGATCTGTTGTACATCAATATCACCATTTTTCTGAAGATCATGTGTAAAGAATTTTTTTGGTGAAATATGGTTTGTCAGAATTTGTTTGATATATCCTTCATGTAATTGAGCTATACATGCAGTGTTATCTTCATAAATTATTGTTGGACGTTATTTGCATGAAGATAAATCACATGTCTCTCGAATGTGTTGAGACATGGATCTTAACCAAACACATTCACGACTTGCTTCATTGATTGCTATAATTTCTACATGACTCAAAGAAGTAGCAGCTAATGTTTGCTTTGTAGAACGCCATGAAACAGCAGTTTCTCCACATGTAAAAACATAGTCTGTTTGAGATCTGACTTTATGTGGATCAGACAAGTAACCAGCATCAGCATAACCAACAAATTGTGGTTTAGAACTATGAGGATATAACAATCTCATATCAATTGTACCTCGAAGGTATCATAAAACATGTTTAATTCCATTCCAATGTCTTCTTGTTGGACATTAACTAAACTTTGCTAATAGATTAACAGCAAAAGCTATATCAGGTCTTGTATTATTAGCAACATCCATGACTGCACCTATTGCACTAAGATATGGTACTTTGGGACCAAGAACATTTTCATTATCCTCACGAGGTCAAAAAATATTCTTTTTCACATCCAGTGATTGAACAACCATTGGGGTACTCAATGGATGTGCCTTGTCCATGTAGAAATTTTTAAGGACCTTTTAAGTATAATTTGATTGATGAACAAAAATTCAAATTTCTTCTTTTAAATGCTCGATCTGCAGGTCGAGACAAAACTTTTCTTTTTCGAGATCTTTTATCTCAAATTCTTTCTTCAAAGAATCCACTGCTTTTAAAATTTCTTCAGGGTTCCAATGACATTTAAATCATCAACATATACAACTATTATAGCAAACCCTTAATTTTCTTTCTTGATAAATACACATGGACAAATTTGGTTATTTTGATAACCTTCTTTCAATAAATATTCACTAAGAGGATTGTACCACATTTGTCCAAACTGTTTTAAACCATACAAAGATCTTTGTAATTTTAATGAATATAATTCTCGAGAATCTTATTTATATGCTTCAGGCATTTTAAATCCATCACGGATTTTCATATTGATATCATTATCAAGTGAACTATATAAATAGGTTGTAACTACATTCATAAGACACATATCATATTTCTCATTAGCTGCCAAACTAAGGATATAATGAAAAGTAATTGCATCTACCACAGGAGAAACCTCATACTCAATTCCCGGTCTTTGAAAAAAACTTGTGCAATAAGACGTTTTTTATATCTCACAATTTCATTTTTCTCATTTATTTTCCGTACAAATACCCATTTCTCATGTTTTGCAAGTGAGTTTAATTCTACTCGAATTGCATCTTTCAATTTCAGCCAATCACTTCTATGTCGACATTCCTCAACGAATGTAGGCTCATTATAATCCTTTTTTATTTATAATAACTGATGCTATATTATATACAAAAACACTATCGATAGTTATTTCTTCTCGATTCAATCGTTTCCCCGTTGAAACATGATTTATTGAGATCTCATCGTTATCTATTTTTTCGATATTTTCAATATCTTTAGGTATCTAAACTTCTTCTAGAATTATTTTATTTATTATGTCTCTTGACTCTTCTAGAGTTTTAAACCCGGGTTCATTATTAACATTTGCTCCCTTCTTTTTACGGAGATTTTTTTTTTCTTTTGAACCATTTGATCTACCATACTTCTGGCATGCTATAGACTAATTTGCTATTTCATTTATAGATTGTCCTTCTGAGACATCAATCCGTATAGGAACATTTTCAGCTGGTATATGTGACTCAGTCACTCTCTTTAGGTCGGTAAATACAGCTGGCAGTTGATTTGATATACTTTGCAAATGTATTATATTTTGAACTTCAAGTTCACATTAATTTATACGAGTATCAATATGTTGCAAAATATTCCATGTAATATTTTTCCCAATTAGTTTTTCTTTTTCTCCCCCTAATCCCAGGAACATTGATTCATGAAAAATGACAATCGGCAAATCGTGGAAGGAGAATCAAAACCAACATATATTCCCAATCTTCTTTCAGGACCCATTTTTGTGCGTTGTGGTGGAGCAATAGAAACGTATACCTCACATTCAATGATTATAAAATTGGAAATATTTAGCTCCCGACCATAAGCTAATAGTAATGGGAAATATTTATGATAACTTGTTGGTCTAACACATACAAGTGCTGCTGCATGCAGAATTGCATGACCCCATGCCGAAATGGATAATTTAGTTCACATAAGTATAGGTCTAGCTATCAATTGATGTCTTTTAATAAAAGATTCAACTAACATATTATGTGTAGGAACATGAGCTACAGGAAGTTCAACACTTACATTAATAGACTTACAATAATTATTGAAAGCTTGAGATGAGAATTCACCGACATTATCTAGATGTATTGTTTTAATTGTATAATCTGGAAATTATGCTCGTAATTTAATAATTTGAGCAAACAATCTCACAAACGCCAGGTTGTGAGTTGATAGTAAGCTAACATGAGACCATCTACTAGATGTGTCTAGTAGAACCATAAAATATCGAAATGGTTCGCATGATGAGTGAATTAGTCCACATGTCACCTTGAATTCTTTCTATAAATGTTAAAGATTCAATTCCAACTTCAGCTGGTGATGGCTTAATAATCAATTTTCCTTGAGAATAAGCAGCACAAGAAAATTCTTTCGATTGAAAAAATCTTCAGGTTTTTCAATGATTGTACATGCGAATTTCAATAATATTTTGCATCATGCTTGAATTGAGATGCCCCGATCAGTCATGCCAAATAGTGATCATTTTTTAATCAATAAACTTCTGGTTTATTGAATATATTTTAATTGCATTTATTCTTGTGTAGTACAATCCCGAAGAAAATATATTCAATTTTGTTCCATTGGGTAACATTATAATGGCTCTTCCGAAGACTTGAATTATTTTGGTACTACCCAAAATTGTAGTAACGTATGTATCACTCATCTTTATAGCAATGAAATATTTTTTATTTCTAAGAATAGTGTGAGTAGTTGTACTATTGGCAAGACATCTATCTTCATCCATATTCTTCAAGTAAGTAAAAATAAAAAAATATTATAATTAAAGAATATATAATAAGATATAAGTAACATTGAAAATAATAATTATGTCAACAACAAAATTTGAGTTAAATAAAATTTATTTAAAACAAATATACACTTGTTATTCAAATGGTAGAGTAATGCCTTATTTCCAAGCGTATAGGTTATAGGTTCAAAACTTAAATCAAATAAATATATAATTTATTTTTAAAAAATGATTTATAAATAAATAAATATATATATATATATATATTCATGTATAGGTATTATCCAGAAACAAAATTCATGCAAAATATATATATATATATATATATTCCAGAAAACCTAAGTACATATAATAAATGTAATTACATATAAACCATATATATATAATTACATAAAACAGAAATTGAATGCATGCAAAACATATATATATTCGAGAAACCTATGTACATATGTATATTGATGTGGCCTCACTCTGGCAACTCTAATTCCCTTTCCTTTGTTCCTCTTTTCTCCTGGGATATGTCTCTCTTGAAGGTGTTTTGTCTTTCTCGATGTGTTCTTTCTTCGAGATATCCCTCTGTTCTTGATGTATTCTCTTTCTTTGGTTCTCTCTCTTGTTTTAATGTGTGTATTTCGTTCTGCCTCCTCTCTCCTCTTAGAGAGGTATTTATCTACCATTGCCTACAAGATGTGGGTTTTTTGTGTTATGGACTTTTTTAGATATTTTATGTTGCGATGATATTTAATTAGATATGGTGGTACGTTGTATGTGATTTGTTCGGGATATTTTATGATGTGGGGGTATGTTTGTACATATACCATATATATATATATATATATATATATATATACATATAAATATAACTATATATATAACTACTTAAAACAATGGCCAATTAGTTTCAAACACACAAAATATATATTTATCCATATATATATATATATATATATATATCTAGTAGAGAGCCTGGATATATATATCTAGAATTCATAATTTAGTAGTCATATATCCTACTTCCTATAAATATATATTGTGTGCAATATATATTTATAGGAAGTAGGAAACACGGATATATGTCTATATATACACATATACATCTACATATGGTGAAACGTGATATATATAATTAAGAAGCATATATGAACAATAATATAATACAATTGATGAATACAAAATCATATTATTTATATATAACAATATAACTGGCATATATATATATATATATAACAAGTTCGTATTTATAATTTATATTATAAAAGTAATTGATAATGGACAATATACAAAAAAATAATAATTTTATCAACACATTTATACATTGTTATTTATTCCACTTTTGGTAGTAATTAATATTATTTGGCATTTAGATCAAATTTATTCCGATCATATGATCTTTTCATATCGAAAACCATTGTCATGAAGACAAACATGACCTCTTCTAAGATCATATATAGTAGCATTATCTTCGAGAAATGCATTAAAATATGTTTGCCAACTTCCTTATTTTGTTCAAATAGATAAATTTGTTTCTCTCTAACATGGCTTAATTTACTTATTTATGGATTATCATTTCGTAATCACATACTTTTGGGAAAACGACCATCTTCAGGTGATCAAAATTTTCTTTTAAATAATTTTCCCAATAATTAAGTATTTTACATCGATGGTGTCTTTTGGATCCATCATAGCTAAATGATTCTCGGGGTCTAATTTTGATAACAAATAATTTCATCTAGTAACTTTCAAGAGTTACAAATTCAAATTTAATAAGAATTGACATTAAAAGAAATAACATACTTATTTATTCTTGAATTTGACTTCAAATAATATCTTAAATAGGTAGAGTTTTGTGCTGATAACATATTATAAAATATCTATAACAATATGAAACAAGACTAAAGAAATATAAATCAAAATAGTGTAAACTTGTGTATATATTTTTCTTGTAACAAAACATACAAAACTACCACATATTTATAGGGATACATATGTGTAACCTACATACCCATATACATACTAATATAAATATATACATATATCACAAATATAACTACATGGAGGTTACATGGAGGTTCTATAGAGGTAGTGGAAGTTATATGGAGGTGGTGAAAGTTATATGGAGATAGTGCAAGTAGTCGGAGTCATGGACATACAAAATATGATTTATAAAAGTTTAGAAATATTTCTGGGCATTCTTTTAATGTTTCTTCCCAAAACTTTCTATGTCTCTCCGTAGATAAATCTTTCTTTAAAAATTAATCTCTAATTTCTTAATTTTTTATGTTTCTAATATGGTTATTATATCTCTAAAACACCTCTCTTCTTTTAAGTAATTGAATTTTATATGATAATAGTACTAAACCTTATAGACTTTTTACTTCACAAGTTAGTGAATCAATAATTACACTAACTTGACGGCCGATAATATAAGGACCGTCAAGTGTCATATGTTAAATTTTTATGATTTTTATTTTGTGAAAATTTTTATTTAATTCTCTGTAATTTACATATAAATATAAGTAATTTTACAGAGAAAATAGAAGAATTATTTAGGTCATAAAAAATTTCTATCAAAATTATTATTTATCTTGTTGTTTTTTAATTATTTTCTATAGTATCTTGTATTAAGTTCAGGCTTTTTCCCTACCAATAGGAATAGTGTTCAGTTTGATACATTGTATTGTAGGATTTGATTGTTGTAATCAATTTTTCTTTAAGTGTTTGTTTATTTGAGTTTTCTCCACCATAAGAGGCTTGTAGATCCAAGTACTTGAAGTGAGTTTTGATTGTTTGTATCATCACTCCTTTAAGAGGTTGGAATCACAAATTGTCTCCATCAAAAGAAGTTTGAGATTTCAAAGGATTGAAGATTTGGTGAACAATTTATTGAAGATCTACATTTTCCATGTTTCAAGGATTTGATGATCATACCTAGTCCTGTCTAAAACAATAGTATACAATGATCACTCTGCTCTGAAATATATGTTCAGTAAAACTGATGCTAAACCAAGATTGATTAGATGAGTTTTATTGTTACAGGAATTTGATATAGAAATAAGGGATAAGAAATGGGCTGAAAATCTAACTGCAGACCACTTGTCAAAATTAGAAAACCCCTAGTTAGAGGCTATAGATGAAATAGTAATATTTGATAAATTTCTGAATGAGAACTTATTTGCATTATTTGCTATATATATTGATCCTCCTCCGTGGTTTGCTGATATTTCAAATTATCTACTAAAATTATCCCGAGTGATTTGACTTATCAACAAAAGAAGAAATTTGTTGCTAATTTGAAATATTACCACAGGGAAGATCCCTCTCTTTTTCAAATTTGTGCATATCAGTTTATTAGAAGATGTGTCTCAGAAGAAGAAGGTTATAAGATTCAGGAGTATTGCCATCACGAACATACAGGAGGCCATTTGGCTATTGCAAACACTACTAGAAAAGTGTTGGAGGCATGATTTTATTAGAGCACAATATTCAAGGATACAGTATCCTACATCAAGTCTGTGATGCTTGTCATAGAACATGTAATATTTCTTCCAAGGATGGTCTACCCCAGCAAGTTATAAAGAGCGTTGAAATCTTGGATATCTGGGGTATTGACATTATGGGTCATTTTCCTTCCTCCTTTGGCGCTAAATACATCATAGTAGCTGTGGAATATTTTTCTAAATGCCCTAAAGTGCAGACATTACCTACTAATGATGCTAAAGTTGTTTGTAGATTCCTTAAAAAGCTGTTTTTCGGATTTGGTTGTGTAAAAGCTCTAATAAGCAACATAGGTACACACTTCTGCAACTCACAAATGTAGAAAGTACTCAAGCAATTTGTAGTTCATCATTGCTTTTCTACGGCCTATCACCCACAAACCAGTGCGCAGGTTGAGGTAATCAATAGGGGTATAAAGAATTCTAGAAAAAACTATAGTTGTTAATCGTAAGGATTGGGCCATAAAATTATATGATGCCTTATGGGCCTTTCGTACGACATATTGAAGCTCTACAGGATTTTCATCTTATAGATTGGTTTACAAAAAAACATGCCATTTTCCTGTCGAACCAGAACATAGAGCATATTGGGCTTTGTAGAAATGCAATCTAGATAACAGTTTAGCTAAGGGAAATCGTATTTTACAAATCAATGAGTTGGATGAATAGAGGTTTAATGCTTATGAAAATTCTTACCAATTTAAAATGAAAAGTAAAATCCAGAAATATTTCAAACCAGGGAATGAAGTGTTATTGTTCAATTCACGTTTGAAATTGTTTCTAGGAAAGCTCAGAAGTTATTGGTCTGGCCCGTCTGGCCCGTTTACTGTTAAAGAAGTGTCGCCATATGGAGCATGTGTGTTCATTGATCAAGATGACACTACTTTCAGAGTAAATAGGCAACGATTGAAGCTATATACCAAGAGTTGTTTGACAGATCAGAGCAGATTGTTCTGCTCGAGACATGAGGGCAGTTGCTCTTTTTCTTTTTCTTTTCTTTAATTATTTTTACTTGTTTTCTTCATTCCTTTTTAATTGTTTTCACTTGAGTTTATTTTTCCCGCTTTATGTTATTTCCAATTATGTTTTCCAAAAAAGTGTGGGGTTGATAGTATGCAAAACACTAGGGACATTGTTCATCTTAAATGTGGGGTAACAGTGCACGGAGCACTTATTTGCCTTGTTTCAATGCATATTTATACCGATTTTGCACTCTTTCCAAAAAAATTTAAAATTTTTCACTTTTTCAAACTAAAAAATTGTGTTAAATCATCTATGTTGCTTTGTCCATGAAATGAAATTCAGTTGAGTTTCGTGACCATTGGGATTACATTTCTTCTAGTCTACTAGTTTTATGGTTTAGAAATAGGAAATTTCTTATACATGTGCACATTAGTTCTGCTTAGCAAGTTAGTAAACTAATTAACCCTTGAGTTGTATCTTAATAATATTAGACTATTGGAAAATGTGATAGCCTTTGTGAATAACTTGAAAGAAATCTGAGTTAGGTGCTACAATTTGATTTTAAATGCATGAATAAGGGTAGTTTGAAAGTACCATTTGTTACCCGAACACCCCTTCTAAATGAAACTTAATGTTTGGTGCCCTAAGGTCGTGTAGATCAAGGAGTCATCGGAGTGGGGTGATGTTCTTTATGCTAAAGATATTCTTTATTTACCATTGTTGATTATGAGTAATTAAGGACATAGAATTTAGCATTTAAATATTTGTCACTTAATCAAACAAAACCTAAGGCAGAGTACCTATCGTGTAGCTAATTATTAGAAGTATCTACGATTTTACATTTACGGTATTGTAATCCCAAGGAACTGGCAACAGGTTAGTAGTAACTATAACTTGATCCTATCAATCATTTTCATAAGAATCAATCAATCAATTATCATATTCTTGAGGGTGTTTATTACAACACATTACAAGCAATAAGAATTCAAGAGTAGACATGCATTCATCAATTTAAGCTCAGTTTAGTACAACTTGTTTCACCTTATCTTCCAATATTTTAGATATATCTTGATCTCTTAGGCAATTATGAAATGTAACCATTTGTTTACCATATCTGAGTTACCTAGTGTATTTATCACTATGGAGGGATAACCCTTCTTGTCTATCAGATTAAAGTATCCATGAACGGTGCCCTATGTCAATTCAATATCATGCCACTTAACCCTAGCATTGGTCTAGCGTACAAACTCAGCTTTATTAGGGTACTTTAACAAACATGGTGATCTGGTTTTTTACTACTTCCTAATCTAATAGACCTTTTACAGTCGGTTAAAATAAATCGGTTATGATTCAGACCGTTGTTAGGCTTTGTCTATTACCCTAGTTTAATTTAAAAGGACACAACAGTTCAACATTCACAATGATAATTCTAGCTCTATAATCTTCTCGAGAAAATGGACAGTATCTCAAATTTCAAAACAAGTATGATATATAAATTCAGCATCAAATAAGTATCCAGATAAAATAATTCAGAAGTATATAGCAACTCGTCTAGGGAACCCAAAATCATAAAGTAGTCACCACTTTATGCAGTTTAGTCGGCGTTGCGGCTCCTATATGCCTCTGATTGCTCGATCCTACTCTGCTCGGCAGAGCCTTCGAAAAACGCTTCTTAGACCTAGTAGCAATTGATTTACCTTACATCCTGGGCTTAAGCAGCTTACCCTAATTTGACTTTAAAAAATGCACCATATCTCTCTCTTAGGTTCTCCTAACAAAATCCTGATATTCTATGATACCAAAAACTGAGTGCTAATCTAATCAAATTCTTGAATACTGAGATAAACACTCAAAAATACGAGAAAACGATACACTTGAAGTTGCTAAATGACTTGTATTGAGTGTTGAGGGATGATTTCAATGCTTTGGAGTGGTTTATAGGTGAGAAATGGAGTGGTTTTTGGCTGCGTTCCCGATGTTGGATGCTTGGGACGCCCGTCCAGAGCTCTGACTTGGTCACGGTGGGCATTCCATCCATAGGGACAGCCACCCCGAGCTCAACACTTTTAAAAATGACAATTTTGCCCAATATTTGCTGTTTTCATGCAATTTACTCCTGAATTTTCTAAAATCACAAATTACGCAATTTTATGTCAATTCGATTCAATTAAGATCAAATACGTTCCAATGTTGCCCTAATTTCTATCTAAAAATATGCTAAAATTGTTATATAATTTGTGCATATCATGGAGCTCGTTACATGGTTAATTAAAGTTGATATGTGAAAGCAAACGGTAATACCCAGTAATCAAATAAAACATATACTTGATGTATTTTTCTTTGAAATTGTTATTGAATAAAGTCGTGGCATTAAAAAACTCGAGATCTTGAGAATTTACTAATTGGGCTAATATAAATCATTCTGATTGGTCAAAGTATTATTCTCTTACATTGGAGTTATTCTGTGAGTTAATAATCTAATTAGGACTAATTCACACACTACACATCAGGAAGATTCTTTGACTAGATATGAATTTGAACTCAGTAGACATGTTGAACTGTTTTCCATTAGATACGGTCATGGCATAAAAATATTGAATTCTTGAGACCTTCAAATAGTAGCTTGATTTTTCTAAAAACGTATTTTCTGAATTCTCTGAATCAGTAGTAAAATTAGCTGAATACTTGTAGAAGAGTCTTTTGTGATTGCACCTATGATTTAGCCTTATGAGAGTCAAATCTCATCTAGTGATTTGCTTGAGGACAAGAAAAAACTAAGTGTGGGTTTATGTGATATCGCTAAATTATATCACATTTTAGCACGTACTTAGGCACAAATTAGGGCAATTTTGGAAGTATTTGATATTAATTGGATTGAATTAACACATAATTACATAATTTACGATTTTTTAGGGATTAAATTGCATAAAATAGCAAATATTGTGACAAAATTGCAATATTTGAAAGGTGAGGATCAGAACGGCTGTCCTAAATACCTCTTGCATTCAGGACGGGCGTCCTTGACCCAGAATTTGTCCCACATCTGGATTTTCCAAGAAATTCACTCCTTTCCACTACTATAAATACCCAAAAACCCAAAGTGTTCAAATCATCCTTCAACACTCAACACAGTTCATATAGTAACTCATAGTTACTCGTTTTCCCTAGTTTTTAAGTGTTTATCTCAGTATTCGAGAATTTGATTAGTTAGGTATTCGAGTTCGTATTCATAAAATACCCGAATTTTGATAGGAAATCCTTGAGAACTAAAGGTTAGCATTTTTCTTAGTCAAATAGAGCAAGTGCTTAAGCCCTTACTGGAACGTAAAGCATTGCTACTAGGTCAAAGAAACGTTCCCTGAAGGTTCTGACGTCCAGAATAGGATCGACTCCCGGAGCCAGAAAGATCGCAGCTTTGGGAATATTGTGAAGTAGTGATAGCCTTACGTGAATTATTCCCTAAACTCTTTCTTTTATACTTTTGAATTGTTTTGTCTCAATATCTATTTGATTGCCGAAACTCAAGACGTTTTATCATCCATGTTTTACAATTTGAGGTTATAGTCTTTTTATTTCCCTGGAAGATTGTGAAGCTAAATTATCATTATGTTCTGATTAACTTTTTGTGCTTTTAAGTTAAACCTAGGGTTATAGACAAATCATAACCAAGTTAACTTAACAGCCTACTTTAAGACCTAACTAGAAGGATATTGTAAATACTGGCAGATTAGGAGGGCTAACATGACAGACACCATATATGTTAAAGAAACCTAATAATGTTGAGTTTGGTCTTTATGCCAGTCCTAGAGTGAGATAGTAGCATGATTACGAGAGTAACGTAGTATCATGAATACAACTAAGCAGCTCAAAAGGTGAGTAGGATTATCTTCAATGGCCAATGCCAGGAACACCAGAGATAAATAACTTAGATAACTCATATATGGTAACAAACAGATAACCCTTCATAATTTCCTTAGATTAAGACATGTCTAAACATCGAAGATATGCAAAACCAAATGTCTAAGCTGAGCTTATGAACTCTTTATGAATGTTTGATTGTCAAAATACTCCTTGCATGCAAGATACCTGTATGTGTTGTTGTGAACTACAAACTCTCTAAATATGAAATCCAATTGATTAATTCCTGATATTAAATTGTTAGACTAAGTAATAGTTACTACTAAGTCGTTGTCAAATCCTTGGGATATAAGATTATTTACAAATGTAAAATCGTAGATGCTACCAATTGACTAGCTACACAATAGGTACTCTGCCTTAGGGTCTGTTTGATTAAATGACAACCAAGTGCTACACTAAAGTCCTTAATTATTCATAATCAACCACTATCGAATGGGACACATCATCAATTTAGAAATTATACCCTATTATGTCGGGAAAATGTTCTGGAAAGGAAAATACTGAATTTTTATATGAAATTATCTAAAATAAAAGAAAGAATCTTTAGTTGCTCTTCTGTTTACAGATAATTATATATTGATTCTTCAAAAATTGGTTGGGATATTTCGAGGGTGAGAAAGTAAATTTGTGTCAAGGAATCTCTGAGAATCCCGAAGTATCAGTCACCTGCAAAACAGAGGAAGTTCAGTGGGGACGTGGATTCCCCGTGAACTCTCTGATGATCAAGTCAGTTTGGAGTTATGAAGAATAGTTTTAGGATATCTCAAATTGAATGTCATACCTTTTTTATCTTCCTCCTCTTTTATAGTCTTCCTTTTGGGAGGAGGTGAAGGAGGAATTGATAGAGTTATACCCACGTCCCATGTAATCAGATCGTGGGATGTGTTATTACTGCCCTTATGGAAAACGGGCTTGGATCATGGAGAGGGTGGGGACCCATGATTTACGGCGGTGGAGTTATAAAGTCCGTCTCTTATGCTGATTATTGACTTTTAGTCAATAATCCAAAATATGAAGTACTTAGGCGGTTAGTCTCAATGCTGAATGACATATTTGCCCTTGATATACGTTATTTGCTATTCAGTGGCCCCTCAGCAAAGTACAACACGATTCAATGTTGTGCTTCGACGGGCGACTTGTATTTCAGAATTTTTAGATTAACTTAGCACTTCGAAACTATAAGTTTAACTCAGCGGCTTTACCTTATAATTTTCCCAAGTTTAACTCGATACTTATATTTAAACTTCCCAAGTTTAACTCGGTACTTATATTTAAATTTCCCAAGTTTAACTCGGTACTTATATTTAAACTTCCCAAGTTTAACTCGGTACTTATATTTAACACTTCCCAAGCTTAACTCGGTACTTATATTTAACACTTCCCAAGCTTAACTCGGTACTAATATTTAAACTTCCCAAGTTTAACTCGGTACTTATATTTAAACTTCCCAAGTTTAACTCGGTACTTCGGAAACCATAAGATTAACTCAATGGTAATTTTCATTATTCTCCCATGTTTAACTCGGTTCTTCGAAACCATGAGATTAACTCAATGATAATTTTCACAATTTTCCCAAGTTTAACTCAGTACTTCGGAACTATGAGATTAACTCAATGGTAATTTTCATAATTTTCTCAAGTATAACTTTGTACTTCGGAACTATGAGATTAACTCCATGGTAATTTTCATAATTTTCCCAAGTTTAACTCGATACTTCGGAACCATGAGATTATCTCAATGGTATTTTCTTTATTTTCAAGGAAAAGTACTGCGGCAGGTTTGCCGAAGTTGCCATTAGAAAATTCCAAAAGCTTCCAAGAAATAGCAAAATGAAGTGTCTCATTTTGATTTCTTTGTGGCAGCAACAAATAATAACAATGGCTGTACTCTTCGGTTATTGCATCATCTTCAAGAGGACTTCCTTTTCTTCTTGTTTAGAAGTTGGCGTGTAGTTTTTTTTGAGTAGTTTTCTGGAATGGGGTTCTAAGGACTGAACTTCCATTCGCAGGCCATTATGTCTGCTCGGGGAGAAACCGTAGCTAGTGTAGAGGTGGACTCGAATGCACTGCTTTCCACCAATGCAACTTTACGAGCGACATTAAACATCGCCCCTATAGTCTCTGGCTTTCTCAATTGAGGCTTTGTGTACAACATTTTGGACCTGAATCCTCCTTCGAAACAAGTAATGACGGTGTCTTGACTGATTCCTTCTATGTCATCGTATGTCTTTTTGAATCGCTCCAAGAAAGACAATAGGGACTCGTCATCTCTTTGATTGATATTGGCTAGATCTCCACGCGTCTTTGGTATCGTTCCTGCCGTGCTGAATTTATCCAAAAACATTTTTTTTAACCAGGAATCAATTGTACTTATTTTGAGAGAAGTGAACCATGTTAAGACTTTGTCTGATAGAGTGTTGGGAAAAGCCTTGCACAGAATTGCCTCATCATTGGTGACTAGGCCCATTGACATCTGAAGTCTTTTGTCCTTTTCCTCTGTTTGCTGCAGGATCAGCAGCAGAATTCTAGCTGCTTTCTGAAGTTCTTATCTTTTTCTTCTGTTGCCGCAGGATCCTCTGTAGAATTTCAGCTGCTTTCTGATGTCTTTGTCTTTTTCTTCTGACTGCCGCAGGATCTTCAGCATAATTTTTGTCTTTTTCTTCTAACTTCCGCAGGATCTTTTGCAGACTTCCAGCTGCTTTCTGAATTTTCTTGTATTTTTTCTGCCACGTTTCAAATAAAACAAATTCTAAAGAAAATGGATGAACAATAAAACTGAATTTTTATTCTCTTTTTACCCTTGTCACAATAAATCAAATCAAATTAATTCCAAAATAATAAATAAATACAGCTCCTCCACATTTTGAAAATTAATTTAATTAAATTGACATTTAACAATAAATCCACATTTTTTTGGTAAAAAGAGAGAAAATATCAAATCAACACATTTTCATTCCATTTTCCAAACAAATTCAGTTAATTCCCAAATAAATCGTGGCAAATTGAATGTGAATAACTCTATTAACTTAGAGTTATCAGTAGTACGTCGAGTATGCGTCGGACCTCATGCTCAACTTCTAGTGTCTGGACTACTGCCCAGTCAAGCGTTCTGCCAACCAGTATGTTGCGTCCGATATATCCATGACATCTCTCCTGGTATGCTGGAGTGGAAGAAAAAATCATAAAAGGGTGTGCCACAGATGTGACGGTCATGGAAGAAGTGATACGAGCGTGTTTGGGAGCCATTTGGTTGAGAATGTTCGAGATACTTTGAGAATTTAGGCGGGAAAGAAGATTCGAATTCAAATTCTGGAGGTGAATTTGAATTCGGAAGGATGGATTTTGGTTAGGGAAGGATTTTGAATTTTTGGCGGGAAATTTGAATTTTTGAAAGGAAATTTAAAAGTTCAAATTTTGGAGGGAAATTCGAATTTTGAAATTTCGGGAAGTTGCCAAAAATTTGTAGAGAGAAGGTGGAGAGAATTTTGTAAAGAGATGATTTTTGGTGGTTGGTTTGAGAGAAAATGAAGAAAAATGGCATTTTTGTAGAAGGGACGGCCTTCGGGACGCCCTTCCCGATTTTCCTCGGGATGCGTGCCACTTCCGGATTTTTTTTTCATAATTCCCTGCAAATCTTAGTACACAAAAAACAATAATATTTAACAAGTCTTCATGTTTAACCTAACGAATTCAGAAGCTGTTAAAAACACTTTGCAAAAATTTCTCAATCTCTTTTTCAAAAATCCTAATACCCTAATCATATCCTAACCTCTATTCAGCAAGAACTTAAGAAAAACAAAAGGTTAAGTTTATACAACTTAATAAAAAAAAACTGTATTTGTAACACATTTGTTTTTCATAAAGGATTTAAAAAATAAAATGTTTGAAGAAAAATTACTGAATAAAATAAAAGACCCTTTTAAAAAGTTTGAAAATAAAAAGTAGGGGTCAATTCTTTAATTTTAGTTCAAACAATTTATTTGCTGAAAAAGTAAAAAGAATCTTCCCTTTTTCAATGGACTTTATTTCTGATCTCTCGCATCTCTATGCGCATAGCTATCATCTCCTCCCTTTGCCTACCCTGCTCACTTCGTATGTCAGCTAACTCCCGTAGTATCTGTGCATCTTGGCCTTCCTGGAGGCTCACTGTGGCCCTGAGCTGGTCCATGTTGGCTGTGATGTTCAGAATGCTCTGTTCTGAATGACATAGTCTGCTTGCGATCGCTTGATCCATCTGGTAAATCCCGTGAGTCAAAGTATCTATCTGCATGGACAAAACTGACTGAGAACCATTACTACTTCCCCCGGATGAAGGGGTGTACTCAGGAGATGTTGGTGAGTTTTGGGTTTGGTCAAGGGGTGGTGGATTTCTAGGAACTCTCTAGGCAGGAGTGTGAACTGGACATCTTTGAGGTTCTTCTCTCGGAGGAAAGGTGTCTTCAGAAGGATCTTCTTCCGTGGGACTGGGCTCACGGGTGTTCAGTAGTCTTCTCACTAAATCACTTGTGTCTAGGCTTGAGTTTACTTCTATAGGTTGTGGAGGAGGGTTCTCCCGTGGTTTTTCTGGTTCAGGCCTAGATGGTCCTTCTAGTTTTGTCTTCTTTCGACCTGGAGTGTCAGGGTTTTCTGTTTTCTTTGCTTGGTTTGTAGCTGCTCTTGTTCTCTTTATCTATGAGTGTAAAGTCTGGTTAGGATAACAATTAACAGAAACAGAAAGAAAAAAATAGAAAGAGCAAGACAGATATTTTTCGGGTTTTAAATTTTTAACATTTTTTTCTTTTATATTGTATTTCGAAAGCAGTTAAATTTCCTCAATATGGTTTTAGAATAATTTTCTAAAAGTTGATTATCCTAAATGTCTTAATTTCAGATAATGTCTAGAATTAATTAGTTATGATAACCCTATATTTTGGAAATTGATTGTCTAACTAGCATGAAATAAGTGTTAGGTCTAAGGTCTAGGTTACTACCGTTACCTATCATAATTCTCTAGAATTTTGATTAGGAATCCTACATTCATTATGATATTTCCCCGGCAACGGCGCAAAAAATCTGATGGCTTTCCGACTGATATACTAAAATAGTTGTTGTTTTACCCTATGTTGATTATGAGTAATTAAGGACTTAGCCTAACTAACTGTCACTTTTAGTCTCTATACTGTCACTTAATCAATCAGAACCTAAGGCAGAGTACCTATCATGTAGCTAGTCTGTTGGAAAGTATCTATGATTTTAATTAAATCAAATATCGTACTCCCAGGGAAGTAGTAACGGCTTAGTAGTAACTATCCTCTTACCCTAATTCTTATCTTATGATCCAGTTATGCAATTATTCAAATCTTTGATGAGAGGTTGATTCATTCTCCACTAGGTTTAAATCTATTTAAGCCTAAGAGTGTTTTACAGATAATGTTCTGATTCTATGTTATACTGTTCCTACATGTTGATTGACCAATCTTCGAGTATTTTAGATATATCTTGGCCTAGATGGCAATTATGTACTGAGTCTAAAGGTGCGCCACATCAGAGTTACCAGATAAACCGCCCTACCTTAATGACGGCCCTACTCACGGTTCAAGCTAAAGGCATCCATGAAAGTCCTATGTCACTTAGGAGATCATGCCGCTCGCCCTAACGCCGGCATAAACACACAAACTCAACTTACTTAGACTACTATAACAAACATGGTGATCTATAGGTTATTTCATCTAATATGGCAGACATTAATGCTTTCCGACAGGAAAGTCCTAAATTAATGCCTGTTAAACTAAACAGGTTATGATTATACCGTGGTTAGGAGTTGTCTATAACCCTACATTTAGTTTAAAAGAAGCTACATTAGACATGCAGACATAATGAAAGTTAAGCTGGTGACCATTTTCGGAAAATCATAAAGTACTTCAACATGCATAACACATATTCATAAAATCATAATTCAATATTCATAATCAATGTTTGGACAAACACAATATAGATATATAAAGAGAGGGACAAGGGGGCATCGTAGTCCGCTGATTTTGCAACTGCTTGTATATGTTGGACTGCTAGACCCGACTCTGCTCGACAGAATCTTCGGAGGACGCTTCCTCAGCCTAGTAGCTGGACTTTACCTTAATACCCAGCTTAAGCACAGCCCCGTTGACTGACTCTTCGCATGCCTAGTGCCCTCTTAGGATCTCCTAACGAAACCCCGAGTATTCTATGAATACCGAAAACGAACCTATCTAGTCGTATTCTAGGATCTGAGACAGACTCTCAGAAACAAAGAACATGAGACACTATCTAAGAATATAAATAAACCTATACTAAAACCTGAGAACACTAAGTGACTTGTATACTATGGAAAACAGTATACTTGAAGTCACTAAATGACTCAGATCGAGTGGAGAGGAATGATTTCAACTGGGGAATGCCTGGGGTACTTATAGTAGGGGAGCTGGGTGATTTTCTCTCAAAATTTCAATGTGGGATTCTGAACTGGGGCTCGGGACGCCCGTCCTGGATCTGGGACGCCAGTCCAGGCCTGTTGACCAAGTCAGGACGGCCGTCCCAAGTCCTGGACGCCCGTCCTGGTCTGTTGACCAGGTCAGGACGCCCATCCCGACATCCAAACATTTGAAAATCACGTTTTTGCCCCAAAATTTGCCTTTTTCTTCTACTTTTCACCTGACACTTCCAAAATCACGAAAACTGTGAAATTGAGTTAATAACAATCAATTAAGAGTGATTTAACACCAATTCACCCTAAATTATGCTTAAAAACATGCTAAAAAAGTGATATGATTTATGCATATCAATGAACCCTCAACGGTATGTCCCATTGCCAACTTTGTTTCTTATGAAAATTTTTCTAAATCTCATAAAGCCTTCCTAGAGGCCATCACTAAAAATGATGAGCCAAAAAGTTTTAAACAAGCCAAATAGGACCAACATTGGAGGGATGCCATGCAAAGTGAGATAAAGGCCCTTGAAGAAAATGGTACTTGGACCATCGAAAATCTGCACGATGGCAAACGAGTTATAGACTTGAAGTGGGTGTGCAAAACGAAATTTAAACCGAATGTTGAAGTCGAAAGGTACAAGGTAAGACTCGTCGCCAAAGGTTACACACAAATGGATGGTGTCGATTACCACGACACATTTGCCCCCGTAGCAAAGTTGGTGACCGTAAGAAGCCTCATTGTCGTCGCCATAAAAAAGGATTGGAGTATTAATCAACTTGACGTGAACAATGTGTTCTTGCACGGTGACTTACTTGAAGAGGTATACATGCGAATACCACAAGGTTACGATAAAAGGGGAGGAACAAAGGCTTGTAGGCTAAAGAAATCACTATATGGGTTGAAGCAGACCTCAAGAAATTGGTATAAAAAATTTACATCGGCCCTTTTGGAACTCAATTACAAGCAATCTGCTGCGGACCACTCGCTCTTTATATACACGGAAGGAAGCATCTTTATCACCGCCCTCATATACGTAGACGACGTCATTATGGCAGGAAATGATAAACATAAAATCAAAGAAACAAAGAAGTTCCTGAATGACAAGTTTAGCATCAAAGATCTCGCGCCACTGAAGTATTTTCTCGAGATAGAAGTCGCTCGAACCAAAGATGGAATAGTGCTAAGTCACCGAAAATACATCCTTGACATCCTTGAAGATAGTGGAATGCTAGGATGTAGACCATGCACCTTCCCAATGGAACAGAATGTGAAGTTGGATAAAGGAGAAGAGGACGTTCGTGTCTATGCTAGCAAATATGGAAGACTAGTTGGCCGATTGCTCTACCTCCAAGCCACGAGACCAGATCTTGCATAATAGTTAGTCACTTAAAGTCTCCTGTATCTCTTTCCATTAGAACATTGTTATTTTGTTTATAGTGGATTGACCTGGGATTTCTTCTAATTAGGCCCAGTTTCGAACTCTTAGATGAAGAGTCAGACGAAGGTAAGATATTCATTGATAACTCCAGTCACCTTTTGTTGTTGTATCTAAATGACCTCGTGCTTTCTGCTACTCTATTTTATTCAAGTTGTACCTTCTGCCAAGTATGAAGATGATGATTGCAAGATTATCACAGACAGAACAGTTTTCGACCACATAAGAGAAAAGGCCAAGGACTTTCCTTCCTTGGCAAAGTCTAGGGTTACATGTTCCCCATCATCTGAGACTTTGAGCCTTATCAAAAAGCGCACACATGAGAGGCATGTTGGAAATAAAATACTGAGAATTTTAACAGAGATGTGCATAAAATATGAATCTTCTTCTAGTTTGAGAAGATAATCTTTATTTGTTTTGATTATTTGTTTTTTATATATATCACAAACTGATTACAGGACTCTTTAAATAGAGAACTTGAAATACAAAAGGACATTTGGAATACAAAAGGACATTCAAAGATTCATTCAACATAATGAATCCTCTTTTCCCAAGATCTAGAAATCTTGAATAATAATAATTCTCATTTTCCAAGATCTAGAAATCTTGAATAATAATAATAAAATTACAAGACATTAATTTTAACACTCCCCCTTAATAGCTTGTGTAACTCCAATCATCTACGGAAAAACTCGAACTTATCTCTAGGGAGAGCCTTGGTAAAAATATTAGCAACTTGTTCTTTGGTCTTGCAATACTTGAGCTGAATTTCTTCATCTTCTACAGTTTCTCTAATAAAGTGATGCTTGATTGCAATGTGCTTTGTGCGACTATGGTAGACGGGATTTTTTGTCATTGCAATAGCAGATTTGTTATCACATAAGAGAGCAGTAGCTACTTCTTGCTTTGAACAAATATCTTCCAGAATCCTCCTTAGCCATATTGCTTGAGAGGTTGCCAATGATGTCGAGATGTATTCAGTTTCAGCCGACGATAGTGCCACCATTCGTTGCTTCTTCGATGTCCATGAAATTATACCAGAACCAGGAGAAAATGTGTAACCCGATGTGCTTCTCATATCATCGACACATCCAGCCCAATCGCTATCACAAAATCCAAGCAAGTTTGCTTCAATATTTCTTTCATACAGAATACCAAAATCAAGAGTACCTTGAATGTATCGTAGCACCCTTTTTGCAGCTCCAAAGTGACTTTGGCTTGGCTTATGCATAAACCTTGACAACATGCTTGAGAGGTTGCCAATGATGTCGAGATGTATTCAGTTTCAGCCGACGATAGTGCCACCATTCGTTGCTTCTTCGATGCCCATGAAATTATACCAGAACCAAGAGAAAATGTGTAACCCGATGTGCTTCTCATATCATCGACACATCCAGCCCAATCGCTATCACAAAATCCAAGCAAGTTTGCTTCAATATTTCTTTCATATAGAATACCAAAATCAAGAGTACCTTGAATGTATCGTAGCACCCTTTTTGCAGCTCCAAAGTGACTTTGGCTTGGCTTATGCATAAACCTTGACAACATGCTTGTAGCATACATAATATCCGACCTTGTTGCAGTCAAATACAACAAGCTCCCAACCAAACTTCGATAAATTGAATCATCTACACCTTTGCTCCCATCTTCTTTCTTCAACTTTTCATTCACAATTAAAGGTGTAGCCACTGGCTTGCAATCTCCCATTCTGAATTTTTCGAGTAGTGTTTTAGCATATTTCTTTTGGTAAATAAGAATGCCATCTTTGTTTTGACAAATCTCAATACCCAAAAAATAATGCAACATACCCATATCACTCATTTCATATTTTTTCATCATATCCCTTTTAAAACTTTCAATCATTTCACCATTATTTCCAGTGAACACCAAATCATCAACATAGAGTGAAGCAATAAGAATTTCATCAGTACCTTGTGTCTTCACGTACAAGGTAGGTTCGCTCTTGCTCCTTTGAAAGCCCTTCTTAATAAAATAAGAATCGATCTCACTATACCAAGCTCGTGTCTTGTTTAACTTGTATACTTTCGTTTCTTCTCCTTTGATGACAAAACCTTGTGGTTGCTCGACATACACATCTTCTTCCAATTTTCCATTCAAAAATGCCGACTTTACATCAAGTTGATATAAAAACCAACCCTTTTGAGCGGCTAATGCAATAAGAGTTCGAATGGTATTTAATCGAGCTACCGGTGCAAATGTCTCCTAAAATTAAATTCCGGGCTATTGCGAGAACCCTTTTGCAACGAGTCTTGCCTTGTTTCTTTGAACTGAACCATCAGGATTAAGCTTTGTCTTTTCACCACAAACCATGTTTTATTTTTTTCGATAACTTGTAGCTCTTCCTCCATGGCATTCTTCCATGCTTCTTCGTTTATTGTTTCTTCAAAACATTCATGTTCAGTAGTACAGAAATTGAAACTAGCATAAATATCAGTTAAGCTTCTCATTCTTCTCGGAGATGAACTTGGCGATGAAGAATTCGAGCTTGATGCAGAAAATTGGGAAGTTGTAATTGAAGGAACCTCTTCCGGGATTTCGGCTTCAACTTCACTTTCTTGATTTTCTTTCTCTTCGCCAAAAGAATATGATTGAACCTGGACTTCCTTCTTTTTCCAACCGTAAGACATCTTCTCGTTAAATAAGACATCTCGTGAAATAATGACTTTATTTTTCATAAAATGAAAAAGCTTGTAGCCCTTTGATTTTGAGCTAGCATTTTTCACTTACAACATCAAGCTTGCGCCTTGTTTCTTTTGGGACATGAGCATAGCAGATACATCCGAAAACTTTCAAATGGCTCAATGATGGTTTTCTCCCACTCCAGGCCTCAAGTGGAGTTTTATTTTCTAATGCTTTTGTTGGACATCTATTCAGCAAATAAACTGCCGTATACACAGCTTCACCCCAAAAACTTTTAGGCAGCCCCTTTTCATAAAGCATTGATTTTTCCATCTCCTCGATCCTTCTATTTTTTCTTTCGGAGACTCCATTTTGTTCTGGAGTAACCCCACAATAAGCTGTCTATCCAAACCAATATCTTCGAAAAATTTGTTAAACTCATTTGAGTTATATTCGCCTCCTCTGTCACTTCTCAAGACTTTTATAAGAAGGCCGCTATGCCTTTCCACATACATTTGGAATTTCTTAAAAATCGAGAACACTTCAGATTTTTGTTTCATAAAATACACCCAAGTCATTCTTGTAAAGTCATCAATGAATATGAGAAAATACTTGTTACCGGCATGAGTTGGAGTTGACATTGGCCCACACACATCCGTATGAACAAGCTCTAGGGGTGCTTTAGCTCTCCAGGCTTTATCTTTCGGAAACGACTCTCTGTGATGTTTCCCGAGTGCACATCCCTTGCAAATTTCTTGCATTTCTTTGATTGTTGGCTGCCCATAAACCATATCCTTCTCTTTTAGATTCTTGAGACTTTGAAAATTCAAGTGCCCAAGCCTTTTATGCCACAACCAAGATTCGTCGACAATGTCTATTTTTAACGCGACATTCTTCGAGTAGTTAATGGAGATAGGAAAGCTGCGATTTTGCTCCATTTTGATGCTTGCTACAAATTTGTGATTTTTGTCCAAAATCTTGCATGATGAGTAGTCTCCAAAATTAAGAGAATATCCATGCTCAACAAGTTGTCCAAGACTCAGTAAATTTTGCTCTAAGTCTGGAACAAGAAGAACATCATGAATATATTTTGTTCCTTCCTTCGTCTCCACGGCAATAGTTCCTTTTCCTTTGGCTTGAACTAGTGCTCCGTTACCCATCTTCACTTGAGATTTTGTGGAAGAATCAAGCTTCACAAAAATATTTTTGTCACCCGTCATGTGATTGCTACAACCACTATCAATGAACCAAATATGATTCGCATGTTCCATTTCTGGTTGACAAGCGTAGAACATGGATTCATATTCTTGTTCTTTGTTAAAATTTGCTTGCTGATTATTCTTGACTGGACAATCCTTTTGAATATGCCCAAACTTCTTGCAATTGTTACATTGTGGTTTTCCTTTAAACCAACAATCTTTATCACTATGGCTGCTCCTTTTGCAAATCCCACACTTTTGTTGAGTGGACTCAAGATCTGAACTTCTATCGAAATTGGTTCTTCCTCTGCCTCTTGAAGATCGACCTCTTCCTGTTCCAAATCTGCCACCTCGATGCGAGTCTCCGCTGCTTCGATCACCATCAAGGTTATCTCGCCTTTGAAAAGTGAGCTTAGATTGAAAAGCACTTACAATGGATTTTTCCGAACGCCCACTCAGTCTTTGCTCAAATGTTTTTATCGAACCCATAAGTTCTTCCAGACTTAAATCTGAGAGAATTTTGGTCTCTTCAATTGCGGCAACAATTGGGTTGTACTTTTTCGGAAGGCTAATAAGAACTTTTTCAATAATTCTCTCATCATCAACATGTTCACCAAGTGTCTTCATTTGATTTATGATATTGACAAGTTTTGATGAATAATCGTTCAAACTCTCATCGTTTCTCATTTTCAGATTTTCAAAATCTCTCCGTAGCGACTGGAGTTTCACGGCTTTGACTTTGTCGTTGCCCCGATACTCCTTTCGAAGAATATCCCAGGCCTCCTTCGCTTTTGTAGCATTAATAATTATGGGAAAAATTATTTCAGCTACTCCTTGTTGAATGAGATTCAAGGCCTTTGCATCTTTCTTTCGATGATTCTTTAGTTGTTTCTTTTGCTCATTCGTTAAGTTTGAAGTGTCTTCTGGGTCATTATATCCTTCTTCAACGTACTCCCATAAATCGTGTGAGATGAATATTGTTTTCGTCTTCACATACGAGACGTCATAACTTTCTCCGTTGAAGAGAGGAAATGAAGGTTGTAAGTTTCCCGATGCTTGGTTACTCAAACTTGCCATAGCTTGAATTTTTTTATTTTGTTGATTTGTTTTTCGCCCCAGTTGATTGAACAACCTGATCTGATACCAATCTGTTGGAAATAAAAAACTGAGAATTTTAGCAAGGCAACTAGTAATGGATTCTCTAACAGAAGTATCGCATGAAACAAATAAAATGGGAGACTCAAGGCTAAAAAATGGGGTACTTTCATCTGCTCAACGATAAAAGGGGAGGAACAAAGGTGTGTAGGCTAAGGAAATCACTATATGGGTTGAAGCAGGCCTCAAGAAATTGGTATCAAAAATTTACATCGGCCCTTTTGGAACTCAATTACAAGCAATCTGCTGCGGACCACTCGCTCTTAATATACAAGGAAGGAAGCATCTTTGTCACCGCCCTCATATACGTAGACGACGTCATTATGGCAGGAAATGATAAACATAAAATCAAAGAAACAAAGAAGTTCCTGAATGACAAGTTTAGCATCAAAGATCTCGGGCAACTAAAGTATTTTCTCGGGATAGTAGCCGCTCGAACCAAAGACGGGATAGTGCTAAGTCAACGAAAATACACCCTTGACATCCTTGAAGATAGTGGAATGCTAGGATGTAGACCATGCACCTTCCCAATGGAATAGAATGTGAAGCTGGATAAAGGAGAAGAGGACGTTTGTGTCGATGCTAGCAAATATCGAAGACTAGTTGACCGATTGCTCTACCTCCAAGCCACGAGACCAGATCTTGCATAATAGTTAGTCACTTAAAGTCTCCAGTATCTCTTTCCATTAGAACATTGTTATTTTGTTTATAGTGGATTGACCTGGGATTTCTTCTAATTAGGCCCAGTTTCGAACTCTTAGATGAAGAGTCAGACGAAGGTAAGATATTCATTGATAACTCCAGTCACCTTTTGTTGTTGTATCTAAATGACCTCGTGCTTTCTGCTACTCTATTTTATTCAAGCTGTACCTTCTGCCGAGTATGAAGATGATGATTGCAAGATTATCACAGACAGAACAGTTTTCGACCACATAAGAGAAAAGGCCAAGGACTTTCCTTCCTTGGCAAAGTCTAGGGTTACATGTTCCCCATCATCTGAGACTTTGAGCCTTATCAAATAGCGCACACGTGAGAGGCAACTGGTAATGGATTCTCTAACAGAAGTATCGCATGAAACAAATAAAATGGGAGACTCAAGGCTAAAAAATGGGGTACTTTCATCTGCCCAACCTATTGTTGCTGAAAGCTGTAAAAGTGCTAGCGACACAGATTTGAATCTAGACATTTTCCTTGAGAATGACACAGGTGGGAGGGCTTTCACTTAGTCAATTTTATTTCCTTTTTTTTTTTTTTAATATCTATTTTTTATGCTTGTTATATAGTTAATTGACCTCTATTTCTTTGAAATCTAGGTCAGCTTCTTCCCGGACTGGAGCATATTGAACCTGAAGCCCTGACAGAAGAAACAATCTTTAATCATATTCGAAAGAAATCCAAAATCTTCCCAGTTCTTGACAGTTCAAAGATCACCGGATTAAATTTAATTGTCCCAACAAAAGGATCCCAAGTGAATAATCAGTCTATTTTTTGTGATTTCGCTTTTGATAGACGTGAATCGTTCGACCAAACTCAGGACCCTCGAGCTGCTGCTGTGATAAGCAGAAAATGTTGCTTCCCTGAAACTACGGGAAGTGCCAGGATCCAAGATTCCTTCTTCGGACTTGAGAGCGTATTTTCGTTTCTTTAATCTTTTTACATTGCATGGGTATGCGAAAAAATTCCAAACTCGTGATATTTATTGTTTTCATAGCCTCTAATGGCACTTGAATCATGTTTGAGAAAGCAGTGGGGGTGGAGAGAACGGAAATGCGGCTAAACGTTTTGGCTAAAAACAATGGCAACGAAATTACAGGATGCTGTTCTGTACGCATGAGAACAGCACAACTATGTTTTGTCAGTTAAATTTGACTCTATATATACATTTTAGGTCATTCTTGTGCAGGTGTAGAATAGTTTGTTCTGGACGTATCAGACATGAAAAGTTTGCCTTTGACTAATATCTCTGTTAAATGAAAAAAAGGAAAAGATGAAATAGAAAAGAGGCTTTAGATCGTCTTTTTTTTTTTTTTTTTCTTTTTTCTTTTTTTTAAAGGTTAAAAAAGAAAATGCTATGAACGCATTCGTATAACGGTTAATATATTTCTGGACTTGAAAAATCAGGTGTTTCGAAGCCCCTTCTATACAGAGAGAGGCTAACTTTCAGCGGCTTCTGGATTCGACACGAATTCTTTGGAAAATCCCAGTTCGCCTCTGCACCCTTGTCATCTGTTCACGTCTCTGTAGCTTCCATCTCCGCAGGTCTTTCAAATTATATATCCTAACGTGGGAGGTTTGTTTCTCTAGTTTAATCTCTTTTTCCGATTTTCGTTATAATTTTGTTTCGGATATTTCTTGCTTGTTATATGCTCTCTCTCTCTCTGTTTGATTTCCCTGATTTCTCTTGGGATGTTAATGGGTTTCGCCCTTGATGTTTAGTAATGGAAATTCATCTCTAAGCGTTAATCCTTTATATATCTTTTTGGTATTTGGTGCTTTAACTTTTAAGATTAAAAAAATATTTATTGAAGTTGATCTAGTACTGTATTATGGGTTTTCGGACGGAAAAACTGGACTAGCTCTATCCTTTTTTTTGTTAGAATTCAAACTCGAGTTTGAAGAAGAAGTCGGCACCTCCATTGTTGAAGAAGAAGTCGCCGCTACTTTTGATCGCCGGTTTTGTTGAAGCCGATTTTGAAGAAGAAGAAGAAGAAGGCACCACCTTCCTATATCTATATATATATATATATATATATATATATATATATATATGTATATATAAAAAGACAGAGAACAATTGAGGATAAAGAAATAAGAGAAAAGAGAAAGCAATAAGAGAGAGGGAGAGAACCGAGGAGAAACGAATAAAAAGAGAGAGCAATTAAGTGGTGAGAGAAAAGAAAAAGGGAGAACAAGAAAGGTGTATTATATATATATATATATATATATATATATATATAGTTATACTTAGTTGTAAAAAAAAGGGAGAAAGAAATAGAGCCGTAGCTCTAGAAGAAAAAAATCAGTTGCAGTGTTTGTTTTTAATTCAAATATATATTTTTTGAATTTGTTTACGTTTCCAACAAGTGGTATCAGAGCTAAGGTTCTGTCCGATAAAAATGGCGAATACAATGCAACTGCAAATCCCGAAATTGACGGCAACAAATTATGGAAACTGGAGTATCCAAATGAAGGTATTACTCGGTTCCTACGATAACTGGGATATTGTCGAAAGTGGATACAACGAGCCCAAAGACGCTACCGCAGAAGCAGCTCTTCCTAATGCCGAGAAGACGATGTTAAAGGAGTCTCGAAAAAAGGATAAAAAGGCGTTGTTCACTATTTTTCAAGGTATTGACGAATCAACTTTTGAAAAAATTTCTGAAGCCAAAACAGCAAAAGAGGCGTGGGAGATTTTACAGAAATCTTTCCAAGGAGTCGAAAAAGTTAAAAAGGTGCGGCTCCAGGTACTACGCGGCGAGTTCGAAAATTTAAAAATGAAAAATTCAGAAAATATTGGAGAATTTGTTACGCGTTTGAAAACGGTGACAAATGAAATGAAAAGGAACGGCGAAAGTCTCGATGATGTTCGGGTGATGGAAAAACTTTTACGCTCGTTAATACGAAAATTTGATTATGTTGTTACATCTATCGAGGAGTCAAAAGATTTGTTTGAAATTTCAATTGATGAGCTCGTAGGCTCTCTTCAAGCTCACGAGTCCCGGATGAACCAGTATGATGATACAAGTCATTTGGAAAAAGCGTTGCAAAGTAAGGTTTCCATAGGTGAAAGTTCAAGCAGTAGCAGTTATGTTCGTGGAAGAGGTGGTTTTAGAGGAGGCTACCGAGGTGGACGAGGACGTGGAAGACAACCGTTCAACAGAGGTCAGAATTTCAACAGAGTCAACAATGGTCAAAATTTCAGAGGCCGAGGAAGAGGTGGATTCCAACAACGAGGTGATAAGTCTCAATTTCAATGTTATAACTGTAATAGATATGGTCATTTCAGTTATGAGTGTAGATCCCCAAAGGTGGAAGAAAGCAGTCATTTTGCAACAGCAAAAGAAGATAAAGATGTGGGTTCTGCTATGTTTCTCACATACAAAGGAGACGAAGAAGACAAGAAAAATATTTGGTATCTTGATTCAGGTGCCAGCAATCATATGTGCGGTCACAAGGAATTTTTTACAGAGATAGATGAGAATGTCAATGGGGAAGTTACTTTTGGCGACTCATCAAAAATTCCGGTGAAAGGCAAAGGTACAATTTCGATTGTATTAAAAAATGGTGAAAAGAAATATATCAATGATGTGTATTTTATACCTGCTTTGAAAAATAACATCATTAGTCTTGGCCAACTCGTGGAGCAAGGATATAATATACAGATGCAGGATAATTCTCTCATTATCAGAAATCAAGTTCGAGAATTAATCGCAAATGTGGAGATGTCACGGAATCGTCTGTTCACTCTTGACATGCAGACGAAGGTGCAAAAATGCTTAAAGTCAGTTATTAAAAATGATTCGTGGTTATGGCATTTGAGATTTGGTCATCTTGGTTTTTCTGGCTTGAAATTATTGTCAAAGACAAATATGGTGAATGGTTTGCCAATAATCAATGAACCAAATAAATTGTGTGAAGCATGTGTCAAAGGGAAGCAACATCGACAAAGTTTTCCTGTTGGAAAATCATGGAGAGCCAGGAGGCCATTAGAGATTGTTCACACTGATATAGCTGGTCCATTTGATGTTGCATCACTTGGCGGAAACAGGTATTACCTAACATTTATTGATGATTTTAGCAGAAAAAGTTGGGTATACATTCTGAAAGAAAAGGCGGAGGCTCTTGATAAATTCAAAGAGTTCAAAGTAATGGGAGAGAAACAGAGTGGTCATTATGTGAAGATACTCAGATCAGACAGAGGAGGCGAGTATACTTCAAATCTATTCAAAAGCTTCTGCATAGCACATGGAATCAATCATCAGTTGACAACGGCGTATACTCCTCAACAAAATGGCGTTGCAGAAAGGAAAAATCGCACTATTCTTGACATGACAAGGAGTATGGTGAAAGCAAAGCATATGCCAAGAACTTTTTGGGCAGAAGCCGTACTGTGTGCTGTTTATTTATTGAATCGGTGTCCAACAAAAAGTGTCAGAAACAAAACTCCAAATGAAGCATGGAGTGGTAGCAAACCATCAGTTGGACATCTCAGAATTTTCGGGTGCATTGCATATGCACATGTTCCTGATCAGAAAAGAAAGAAGCTGGATGATAAAGGCGAGAAATGCATCTTTACCGGATATGACAAAAGGAGCAAGGCGTACAGACTCTATAATCCTTCACAAAGAAGTAATCATTTCGCGTGATGTTGAGTTCGATGAATCAGAGTACTGGAGATGGAGCGAGGAAGAAAGAAAAGTTGCAGGTCTGTTCTTTAATGATGATGATGACGGTGATGACTCCAACATTGAAAATGAAGAAGATGATGATCCAACTCCTCCACAAAGTCCAACTCAAAGAACTCCTGCCTCAACACCATCGAGTTCAGGAAGCAGTAGTAGCAACAATTCAGGGGGAGAGCCAAGAAAATGAGAAGTCTGAATGACATTTATGATGCAACAAATCCGGTACAAACCTCATTTGATTATTCTTTATTTTGTTTAATGGCTGAATGTGATCCAGTGACATTTGAGGAAGCTTCTGAAGAAAGCAAATGGAATAAGGCCATGGATGAAGAAATTGGTGCAATTAAAAAGAATGATACTTGGAAGCTCACAGAACTTCCAGAAGGACACAAGGCAATTGGTGTCAAATGGGTCTACAAGACAAAGACAATCAAGACGGGAAAGTGGAAAAATACAAGGCAAGGCTAGTTGCTAAAGGCTACAAGCAAAGATACGGGATTGACTATGATGAGGTTTTTGCTCCAGTTGCAAGAGTTGATACCATAAGACTTCTTACAGCAATTGCGGCTCAAAAACAGTGGAAGATTTATCAGATGGACGTGAAGTCAGCATTTCTAAATGGTTATCTCGAAGAAGAAGTTTACATCGAGCAACCTCCTGGATATGTTCAAAAAGGTCAGGAAGATAAAGTCTATCGTCTAAAGAAAGCACTGTACGGATTGAAGCAAGCCCCTCGAGCTTGGAACACAAGAGTTGATGAATATTTTCAAAAGAATGTTTTTGTGAAAAGTCATACGAGCATGCTCTCTACACAAAAACAAATTCAGAGGGAGATATTATGATCGTGTGCTTGTACGTGGATGATATGATCTTTACTGGCAACAATCCTGGTATGTTCAATGATTTTAAGAAAGTTATGACTAACGAATTTGAGATGACAGATATTGGTCAAATGTCATACTTTCTTGGAGTTGAAGTCAAACAAAGCAAAGATGGGATTTTTATGTCACAGAAAAAGTTTGCTGAGCAAATTCTAAAAAAATTCAGAATGGAAGAATGCAAGCCGGTGAGTACACCAACAGAAGCAAGCTTAAAGCTCAGAATTGATTCAACAAGAGAATCGGTAAATCCGACATTGTTCAAAAGTTTGGTAGGAAGTCTGAGGTACCTAACTTTCACTCGTCCAGATATTATGTATGCAGTTGGACTGGTTAGTAGGTACATGGAGAATCCAAAGCAAGATCATTTCATGGCAGCTAAAAGAATTTTGAGATACATTAAAGGTACGCTTGATCATGGATTATTTTATACACACTCTCAAGATTCAAAATTAGTTGGCTACTCAGACAGTGATTATGGTGGTGACTTGGATGATGGAAAAAGCACGTCAGGATATGCTTTTCATATCGGTTCAGTAATATTTTCGTGGTCATCGAAAAAGCAACAAACAGTTGCTCTCTCAACATGTGAGGCAGAATACATCGCAGCAGCAGCGTGCGCGTGTCAAGCAATGTGGCTAGGCTACATATTGGGCGATTTAAACCTTGCAAAGAAAAATCCGATTACTATCTATGTTGATAATAATTCTGCTATTTCACTCGCGAAGAATCCGGTATCACACAGTAGAAGCAAGCACATCAATATAAAATATCATTTTATTCGAAAACAGGTAAACGATAAAATCGTGGAGCTGGTGCATTGCAGGACCGAAGAAAATTTAGCGGATATTTTTACGAAGCCATTGAAGCCGGAAGTGTTTCAAAAAATGAAAGAAAAGCTTGGAATGGAAAGTCGAGTTTGAGGGGGAGTGTTAGAATTCAAACTCGAGTTTGAAGAAGAAGTCGGCGCCTCCATTGTTGAAGAAGAAGTCGGCGCCTCCATTGTTGAAGAAGAAGTCGGCGCCTCCATTGTTGAAGAAGAAGTCGGCGCCTCCATTGTTGAAGAAGAAGACGCCGCTACTTTTGATCGCCGGTTTTGTTGAAGCCGATTTTGAAGAAAGAAGAAGAAGAAGAAGAAGAAGGCACCACCTTCCTATATCTATATATATATATATATATATGTATATATAAAAAGACAGAGAACAATTGAGGATAAAGAAATAAGAGAAAAGAGAAAGCAATAAGAGAGAGGGAGAGAACCGAGGAGAAAGGAATAAAAAGAGAGAGCAATTAAGTGGTGAGAGAAAAAGAAAAAGGGAGAAAAAGAAAGGTGTATATATATATATAGTTATACTTAGTTGTAAAAAAAAGGGAGAAAGAAATAGAGTCGTAGCTCTAGAAGAAAAAAATCAGTTGCAGTGTTTGTTTTTAATTCAAATATATATTTTTTGAATTTGTTTACGTTTCCAACATTTTTGTTGTCTTTTCGTTTTTTCTCCTGATGTTAGACGGTAACTTTTTTCTTTTGTATTATAGCTATGGTTAGTTACAGTATATTCCTGGTACAAAATGTTGGATTTGTTCCGGTCTTTGGTATCATACGCCTATGAGCTTGAGTCTTGAAGGGGTCTTGTTTTACTTTTTCTTTTTTTTTTTCTTTTTTTTTCTTTTTTTTTCTTTTTTGTGTTCTTGTTTTACTTTAAAGTTTGATGTATCCCCAGATGCTTATCATATAATAGAAGTTTGGTGTCCTACTTTTTCCTCTCTTTTAGAAGGGGATATGGGTCGAAGTGAATTAATACATATATCCAATGGAGCTTATATTTGTGTCTGTTTCTTCGTTGCAAACTCTAGAGTTTGTGATTGTTAGGTTTTACCAGAGATACGTTGGAGAGTAATGTTATTAATCCTAGTAGGGCCTGGAGTGTTTGTTATTTTATTGGTGAATGGAGGATAACTGAAATCATGGACCCTTGATCTGACCTCTTTGTTAGAGAGATGAAAGACTCACAAATCTTTTTTATCATGATATGAGAAAAAAGTGGCCTAAAATCAATTAAAAGTGGTCAATGACATAGTAGGGATGACACTTACACTCTGGAAATTCTCAGGCCCAATGACTGCTGCTCAGAGGATCGGACATGCAGCTTACAAAGGCCCAAGTGCTGTGAAGGAGATTATACTGGGATCCATTTTGGGGCTCATGGCAGGAAGCTTTTGGAAAATGCACCATTGGAACTACCAGAGACGAACAAAAGAGTTCTATGACATGCTTGAGAAAGGGGAGATCAGTGTTGTCGTGGAAGAGTAGGCTTTTCTTCCAGCCTTCGTTATTTGGTAAAAGTTTTCGGGAATAATGTGCTTGAAGAAAATCTATGAATTTTCATTCAGTAAGAATCTTGCTTATCTGAGTTTCTGGAGATTGTAATGTTATATGATGATGATAATAAATTCTAGGTTATAGTATGTTTACACATCTCTTGAGAAAGTTATTTTGTTGTAGCTGATATCTTTATTAGTTTATATCTGTTTCAATAAATCCTTATACTTGTTTTTTCCATATTACTTGATTGCAAGTATTAGATTTCTATCCTAAATTATTGACTTAATACTGTGTTTGCTGATGGTCATAGTGATAGATACAGACAATATTGTGAGACTAAATCTATTTGAATTTATGTTGTTGTTTAGTAGTTCTTAAAGAATATTGGAGCTTGACAATAAACCTTGTGGAAGAATAGGTGAGATGGTAGACAGAGGATCTGGGCCTTCAATTTTTGTTTTCTTCCGACCTTAATTTTTTTTAGGAGATCACATGGTCGTGGGACAAGTCCTTTTGGTCCTTTTGTGCAGGCTACTTTATGTTTCAAGGGCCCCCAAAACTGTTACTCCTACAATTGAACCAACACAGCAGCCCCATGGCCCTAACCTCAATATTCTGGAAGTGAACAGGTAGGTGTGGGACCGCTTATAATTAAAGCTGCTTATCATTTATTTATTCATCAACCCCGGCATTGTTACTTGTGTTCTTAATATTTGGTCACATATCAGCCACCACTATGGGTTCTGTAGATTTACAAGTCACATTACATTATCTAAAAATTGATTGTCATTATTCCAACCTCTTTCAGCCTTTATACTTGCCTTTCTAGTAAATAGACTGCATTCACATCAACTGTCTAATGACATTTTTGACAAAAGGATGATAACTTGATTTTTTAAAAATCTTATAAGAGAAAATCCCGTGCAAAATTCTAGATTAGAAGCAGCTCACCTATCTTAAACAATGAAAAATTACTCAGACTTTAGAAACCAATGGGGTCCAAAACTGCCGCCCACACCTGATCCATTAGCCAAGTGTTGTGTAGAAGTTGTGAGCAAAGAAACTTCCTCCCCACCCTGAATGAGAAAGGATTTATGACATGCTGCATTTTGTTACCATAGGTGCACTGATGGCTGATAATAATAATGCTTTGGCTTTGCTGGTTGAAGGGTATATTCTTTCTTATCGCATCAAAATCTTCACACTTTTTCTCCTTTTGTTTTTTACAACTAAGGAAGTTTTACAAAATGCTGCTTTCTGCAAACCTATCATAAAAGTGGCTAAACTCACCTATATATGCCTGAAGGGATTTCAAACTATCGGATTTTCAACTATTCACAAATGGTGTAACTTTTATCATACATTGAACTCTTGACTTCTAACTGGTGCATCTGAGCTCTGCATGCTTGAAGATTCTGTAGAGGTATAAGAAGCATCAAGTTTGTTTAACGCTTTAGTAACTAAACTCTGTATGGTGGAAGCAGAAAGCAGACTAGCATTTATGAATGGTGGCTGATTTGGTTCAGGGATTTCGTATTCTGAATGGGTAAGCATCTGAACAACTTCATCCATGGATGGTCTCAAAGCAGGAGATGCCTGAGTGCAAAGCAGCCCAATTTGGAGGACTTTTTCCGCCTCTTTTGTCGGGAAATTTTCATTGAGACAAGGGTCCACTGATTCTGTCAATCTATCCGTCTTGTAGAGCCTCCATACCTGGGATCACAAAAAACAAACATTTTCTTGAGGGTGATTCCTAAAATTGAAGAAAACAGCAGTGGTGAGAGGGGGAAAAGCAATTACAGTTTGCAGGAGGGAGCCAGTGTCTTCAACGAAGGCATTGTTCTTCCTACCGCAGATGATTTCTACAACCAAGACTCCGAAACTATATACATCTGCCTTCTCTGTCAACTGTCCTTTGACAAGCTATTCAGGAGCCATATATCCTCTGCAGATGTGAAACTTAAATAAAGTCAAGCACTTCACTAATATAACCAACTGAACTAAACTTTTTCCGTGGAGAGATCAAAATTTCTTATGGTCTTGTGTAAGTCAGAAAAGAAAAAGGAAAAAAAAAAAACAAATTGAAAGTAAAGGCTCTTACAATGTTCCGGCAATTCCAGTGCTAAGATGAGTTTTATCTGCTGCAAAGCACCTAGCCAATCCAAAATCAGCAATTTTGGGTAAGTGATTCTCATCAAGAAGCACATTGCTGCTCTTGATATCCCTGTGTATTATTCTTATATTAGCCCCACCGTGAAGAAATGCAATACCTTCCGCTGTACCAACTACAATGTCAAAGCGCTCCTTCCAACTCAGAATCTTGATTTTGTTCTTATCTGCACAGGAAATTGAATTCCTACCAGTTTTAGCATTAAGTTGGTGTCTTCCCCTCATGAAACTGTACATATATACAAGTGAGAATAATTATTACCAAAGTAGTGGTCGAGGCTTCCATTAGGAACAAACTCGTATACCAAAAGGCTCTCAGGTCCTTCGATGCTACAACCCAGAAGCTTGACAAGGTTCTTATGGTCAATTCCACTGATCAGGTTTACCTCGTTGAAGAACTCATCTACCCACTGCCTGGTATTGAAGAACAACCTCTTCACAGCAATCATTTTCCCATTAGGAAGAGTTCCTTTGTAAACAGAACCAGCTCCTCCTTGTCCTAATTTCTTTGAGCAATCAAAATAGTTGGTTGCCTTCTCTAGAGTTTCATATTTAAAGTTTAAGTTTGACTTGTTATACAAACTCAAAACTTGCCCAAGATTTCTCCTATCTGCAAACATAGTTCAGATTAACAATTAAAAACAAATGTCCTTTAAGCGGGTAGGAATTCCTTTGACCTTTTTGTTTGTTTGTCGCCTTACCTCGTTTAGTTTTTTTAATTCTTTTGTATATTGCATAAGCTGCAAAAATCGACAGCATACAGAAAGTAGCCACAGCTGAGGCAATAGCTACTGTTCTTCCCGTTCTTTTAGTCTCTGAAAAAGATTTAAAAACAAAAATGCATCATTCACATTATCAATAAACAAAATTTACATTGTACTCACTCAAGATTAAAAAAGATGGATTTATTTAGTGCAATTAAAGAAAAACCAATCTTTATACCTACACTAAAAAGTCAAGATAATGACCATTAAAATAATGGCGAAACAACTTATCAAAAAAATAAATAAACAAAAACAAGGTAGAAGGGTGAAACAGAATACCTAGACATCTTCATAGACAGTACTTGCAATTTGAATAATAGTTATTGAAAGAAAGAAAAACAAAACACTCACGCAATGGGAGAGACGTTTGACCAAAATATTTTGATCATTTTTTAGCAATTACCACCGCAAGTTGCAGAGCAGAGCCCCCAAAACAAGTTTTCAGAGAAAAAAAGAATTGTTAGGTACCGAGACGAAATATAAACACAAAAGATATAAATAGAGTAAAAAATTTCCACTATACGAAATAGTTTACAAAAAAAAAAACTCTGACGGAGGAGGAGCTCGTACTCGACTCGACTCGACGCTCTTTCTTTCTCACACAGAACTCTCTCTATCTTCTCTATTTTTGTGTTGGTGTATCTATCTCTACAACACCTACTCTATTTATAGGAGGGAGAGGGAAGAGTTGGTGAGTGTGAATCTTGACGCAGCCACCAACCAAAGCCACCGATCTTGACGCAGTATTGGTTGACAAAGGAGAGCAGCCCACAATGTGGGTGGGATCCAACAATTCTCCCCCTCCTACCCATTTAGGAGGAGAATGAATACGACATCATTCAGTCGACGTTCACCCCAGCTATGTCTCTACATAGCTCAAGCTTGTCTCGTGTAACCACCTTCGTCAACATATTTGCGGGATTCTTTGAGGTATGGATCTTCACCAACTTCAACAGTTGTTGCTCCATCACTTCGCGTATCCAGTGATAGCGAATATCGATATGTTTTGTCCGGGAATGATACATTGAATTCTTGCTCAAATCTACAGCACTCTGACTATCACAATGTACCAAGTACTCTTCCTGGTTGACTCCCAGTTCTTGGAGAAACCGCTTCACCCACAACATCTCCTTTCCAGCTTCTGTTGCGGCAATGTACTCTGCCTCGGTTGTAGATAAAGAAACACACTTTTGTAACTTGGACTGCCAGGAAATAGGTCCTCCTACAAAAGTGAAAAGAAATCCTGATGTAGACTTTCTACCAACAAGATCGCCGGCCATATCGGAATCCGTATAGCCTTCCATAACTGGTTTAGCTCCCCAAAGCACAAACACATCTTCGATGTACCCTTTAGATATCTCAGAATCCACTTGACGGCTTCCCAGTGTTCTTTTCCAGGATTGGAAAGAAATCTGCTTATAACGCCTACAGCGTGGGCGATATCAGGTCTAGTACAGACCATAGCATACATCAAGCTTCCTACAGCTGATGAGTACGGGATCTCCGCCATTTCTTCAATCTCCTTCTTCGTGGTCGGACACGAATGTTTGCTAAGCGTGAAGTGGTTAGCTAATGGAGTACTTGCTGGCTTTGCATGTTCCATGTTGAATCGTTTCATCACACGTTCAACATACTTCTGTCGTGACAACCACAACTTCTTGGCTTTCCGGTCACGAACAATCTTCATGCCGAGAATCTGTTCTACAGGGCCCAAGTCCTTCATTTCAAAGAACTTTGATAACTCCATCTTCAGCTTGCTAATCATAGCTTTGTTTTGACCTACAATCAACATGTCATCGACATGTAGAAGTAAGATAACAAAACCTCCATTTGGGAATTTCCGAATATACACACACTGGTCTGCCTCGGTTCTCTTGTACCCTTGACCCATCATGAATGAGTCAAACTTCTTGTACCATTGCCTCGGGGCTTGCTTAAGGCCATAGAGACTCTTTTGCAGCTTGCAGACTAAGTGCTCCTTCCCCTGAACTTTGAAGTCTTCAGGTTGTTCCATGTATATTTCCTCATCCAGATTCCCGTGAAGAAATGCTGTCTTCACATCCATTTGCTCAAGTTCGGGGTCCATGCTGGCTACCAATCCAAGTATTACTCGGATTGAGGTCATCTTCACAACCGGTGAAAATATCTCATCAAAGTCGATACCTTTCTTCTGTTCGAACCCTTTGACAACAAGCCGAGCCTTGTACCTAGCTGGATTCCCTCCATTGTCTCGCTTTAACTTGAACAATCATCTGTTCCTTAGAGCTCTCTTGCCATTAGGAAGTTTCACCAACTCATAGGTTTGATTCTTTTGGAGAGAACTCATCTCTTCTTGCATAGCCTGCAACCACTGCTTCTTCTCCTTATGAGTTTGAACTTCATTGAAACTTTCTGGTTCCCCACCTTCGGTGAGCATTATATACTCAGAACTTGGATACCTGCTGGACTTTGTGATGATACGGCCATACCTTGAGGTTCTTGGCCTATCTTCTTCAAACGGAGGAGTATCCTCGATATTTGGAGGGGATTGAAGCTCTCCCCGCTCAATATCCTCTTCGAAAGTTTCATTCTGAGTCTCTTCAATATCATCAGGAACTTGTGGCGGTGTAGGATCTGGAACAATATCTCTTACACTCGATTCTCCAGAATGTGATGGTTTTTCAGAATAAGAGTCCTGATGTATCTGGTTCTCTTGGAACACAACGTCCCTGCTTCTGATGATCTTCTTTGCTACTGGATCCCATAGCCTGTATCCAAACTCTTCATCTCCATAGCCAACAAAGATACATGGAGTGGACTTGACATCTAGCTTCTGTCTTTGCTCTTTGGATACAAGTGCAAATGCCTTGCACCCGAATACTCTCAGATGAGAATATGACACCTTCTTTCGTGACCAAATCTTCTCCGGAACATTAAAGTTCAATGGTACTGAAGGTGATCTATTGATCAGGTAGCACGTCGCTAGAACAACTTCTCCCCAGAATAGCTTCGGCAATTTAGCCATACTGATCATGCATCTAACTTTCTCCACAATGGTCTGGTTCATCCTCTCGGCTACACCATTATGTTATGGGGTACGTGGGACTGTCTTCTCATGTCGAATGCCGCGATTCGAGCAATATGCCTTGAAGTCATTTGAAGTATACTCGCCTCCATTGTCAGATCGGAGGCACTTCAGCTTCTTCCCTATTTCCCTTTCCACCATCACATGGAAATGTTTGAAATATTCAAGAACTTCGTCCTTGGTCTTCAACAAATATATCCACATCTTCCTGGAAGCATCATCAATAAAGGTTAGAAAATACCCGTTTCCGCCTAAGGACTCTTCTTCAATGGGTCCGCATACGTGAGAGTGTACCAGGCTCAACACTTCTGATCTTCTTCCCTTCTTGTATGACTTGAACGAGACTAGATGTTGTTTACCGAAAAGGCAGTGTTCACAAGGATTAAGAGAAACTTCCTTGTCTACATTGATAAGGTTTTTCTTGCTCAAGATGTCTAAACCTTTCTTCCCAATGTGTCCGAGTCTCTTGTGTCATAGATTTGGGGACCTTTTATCTTCAACCGCATTAAGACTATGAATACTAACTTTGAGATTAGTTTTGTATAAAGTGTCACACAGGTGACCACGTCCAACAACTAAAGAACCTTTAGTTAACTTCCACATGCCATGTCCCAAGTATTGTTCATAGCCCTCCCGATCAAGAACAGATCCTGATATAAGATTGAGTCGTAGGTCGGGGATATGTCGAACGCCCTTTAGCTCAAAAGTGCATCCAACCTCCGTCTTCACAAGTATAGTCCCGACCCCAACAATCTTTGAGCAGCTGGTGTTCCCCATCTCCACGGTACCAAAATCTCCAGATTGATAAGTGGTAAATAATTCTTCATGTGAAGTAGCATGATGAGAGGATCCTCTATCCACCATCCATTCACCTTCGTCGTTTCCAGCGTGGAGACATTCTTCTCTGCTGTTGGAAAGAAGAGCTACTTCGTGTGAAATAGTGACTAGAGTATCACCATTTTCCTTCTTCTTACTGGAGCTGCTTTGACCTTGTTCTCTTTTTAGCTTCCAACAGTCGATTATCTTGTGACTTGGAATTCCACAGTGATAGCACTTGAAATTACCTTTGTCTGAATTCTTACCATTTCCAGAATTCCCATGATCTTGAGACTTGCCTTTGCCTCGACCTCGACCTCGACTTTGACTCCTTCCTCGTTGGTCATTTCCTTTGTTCTCTGTGACAAAAGCATGTGGGTGGTCGGGTTCAGTTTCTTTCCTCCTTGCCTCTTCACTGTACAAGGCACCCTTGACAATGTTCATACTCAGTTTGCTGACTGCTGAGTTGCTGAGTGTGACAACTAGTGTTTCCCAGTTGTCCGGGAGTGTACCAAGGAGTAAAATAGCCTGCATTTCATCATCTAAAAGCATATCACATGAAATAAGTTGGTTTACCAAGTTCTGGAATGCACTTGTATGCTCTGCTACTGATCCTCCTTTCTTGAGTTGTAGCTTCACCAATCTCCTCATGAGGAGACATTTGTTATGTGCTATCTTCGACTGGTATATCTCCTCCAGTTTCTTCCAGAGCTTGTGAGCATTTGTCTCCTGGGAAATCTCTGGGAGAATGCTATGATCGACCCACTGCTTGATTTGAGTTGCAGCCTTCCGATTCATCTTTATCCAATCGGCTTCCTTTATTTCATTTGGCTTCTTCCCTTCATCTTTTAAGGGATCGTGCAAGTCTTTGCAGTATAGAAGATCCTCAATCAATGGTTTCCAGATGGAATAATTTGATTATGATAATCTCATCATTGAGCTAGTTGATAGATTCGAATCTTCTGAGGTCATTTCTTGAAACGGTATTTTAGAGTCCGAATTTCACAAAACGGACTGCGCGGTTGCGTCCGGAGCGGTTGATTTGGCTCTGCCTACGTGGCGGCTGGAATGGCACTACTGACGTGGCACTGCTGATGTGGCGGCGACTGGACATCTTACTGGGCAGCTGGCTGCTGCTGACGAGGCGCTGACTGGACAGCTTACTGGGCAGTAGGCTGCTGCTGACGTGGCGGCTGACTGGACAGCCTACTGGCGCTGACGTGGCACTGACTGGGCAACTGCTGTGTGATGGGATTCCGGTTGACGTGCTAAATAGGTGTTATTTTACCATATGTTGATTATGAATAATTAAGGACTGTGATTGACTAATTGTCACATTTAGTCTCTATGGTGTCACTTAATCAGACAGAACCTAAGGCAGAGTACCTATCGTGTAGCTAGTCTGTTGGAAAGTATCTACGATTTTATTAAGTTAAATATCGTACTCCCAGGGAAGTGGCAACGGCTTAGTAGTAACTAGCCTTTTATCCTAACTCCTATCTTATGGTCCAGTTATGCAATCTTAATCAAATACTTTGATGAGAGGGTGATTCATTCTCCACTAGGTTCAAGTCTAATTAATCCTAGAAGTGTTTTATAGATAAGTCCTGATTCTATGTTATACTGTTCCTATATGTTGAATGACCTAAATTCGAATATTTTAGACATGTCTTAGCTGGATTGCAACTATGTTCTGTGTCTAAAGGCGTACCACATCCGAGGTTTCTAATAAACCGCCCTACCTTAATGACGGCCCTACTAACGGTTCGGGACGAAGGCATCCATGAAAGCCCTATGTCACTTCGGGGATCATACCGCTTGCCCTAGACGCCGGCATAATCGGACTCGGCCCGGCTTACCCTAGACTACTCTAACAAACAGGGTGTTCAACAGGTTATTTTATCTAGCATGGCAGACACCAATACTAATTGATGCATGTTAAACTAAACAGGTTATGATTAGACCGTGGTTAGGAATTGTCTATAACTCTAACTTTAGTTTAAAAGAGCACATTAGACATGCAGACATAGTGAATGTTAAGCAGGTGGCTATTTCCGGAAAAATATAATAACGTCAACATATAAAACAACTATTCATAAAGAATCATAATCTCGTATTCATAATAGGTATTTAGAACAAAATAATAACAACATATAAGAGAGGGACATGGGGACTGATGCCATAAAGAAATCACCCTTTACGTAGTCTCGCCGACGGAGCGTACTGTTGTATATGTCGTATTGCTCGCCCTGACTCTGCTCGCTAGAACCTTCGGAGGACGCTTCCTCAGCCTAGTAACTGGGCTTTACCTTAATACCCAACTTAAGCCCAGCCCTGTGGACTGACTCTTCGAATGCCTAGAGCCCTCTTAGGATCTCCTAACGAAATCCCGGGTATTCTATGAATACCAGAAACGAACCTATCTATGTAAGCCTAAGATCTGAGACTATTTCTCAGAAACTAAAACAAAACACTAATAAGAAAGAAAACTGAGATCCGAGTCTCTGAGTGAGTTGTGTACTAGAGAAGTGTACACTGGAAACCACTTAATGACTCAAATCGAGTGGAGAGGAATGATTTCAACTGCTGGAGGTCTGGGGTATTTATAGCAGCTTCCCGGCGTGATTTTTCATCAAATATTCGATGTGGGACTGGTTCTGGGGGTTCGGGACGCCCGTCCTGATCTGTTGACCAGGTCGGGACGCCCGTCCTAATCTGTTGACCAGGTCGGGACGCCCGTCCTAACCCTTTGACCGAGTCAACATTTCCAAAAATTGCGTTTTTGCCCCAAATTTTGCTGTTTTCGTCTACTTTTCACCTGACACTTCCAAAATCATAAAAACCGTGAAATTGAGTAAATAACAAACAATTAAGATCAATTTGCCCTCAATTTCACCCGAAATCATACATAAAAACATGCTAAAAAGGTGATACGATTTTCGCGTATCAGATAACCCCACACTTAGCTTTTTGCTTCTCCTCAAGCAAAGTCTACCTGAAGTTAGTGATTCTAAATCGTAGTGCAGTCACTTAAATTCCTAGTCATGTTTTTATTCCAAAAATTCTTCAGACAAGTCTTAACACAGGTCTGACTGGTTAGGTTGCTATGACAAGGTCTCAGATGTTTTTAGTAGCTTGTTATGATCAGGCAGAAAACAAATCAACAACTAGGTTGAACTTTTTTTCTTAGTCACAGGGTCTTCCTGATGTGTAGTGTGTGTACTAGTCTAGACCAGATAGTCAACACAATGTACTCTTGTCTTAACTACTACCAGATAACACTTCGACCCATCGCTAGACATATTAACAGCAGACAACTTTTTGAGTTCTGAGCTTTGGTGATCAGATTTTTAATGTTTTAGCATTTAGTTATTTTCTTTATAGATTCAGGGTATTTTGAGTCTGCTTAGGACACGTCAACTTCAACTACCCATGTAGCGAGTCCCACTCCGATGACTCCCAGATCTACACGACCTTAGGGCATCAAGCTTTAAATTCCCCGAAGGAGTGGTGCTCGAGTAGCGAAGGCCGCTGGCAAACTACCCTCATTTGATTAACTTTCTTTTGTTTCTTTTCACTTTTAGCTCAGAGTCTCATCTAGTCTTTCTAACTGCCAATATATCCACAACTGGTCTAATTTTATCTAGTTAAGTCTCGAACAGGCAATTGGCTGAGGTCTCTAATCCAGACAAAGTTGTGCTCAGTTATCAGGAATTCCCTATTCCTAATCAATTAGTTCAGCAGTAGTCATCAATTATCTCCTACTAACCATAACATACTACCTACATATCATAGACGTAAGCAATTGTTTAACCAAGCATACTGCATTTAGAAGTCTGAAAGACGGAAAAATTTTGAAAAAATTTTGGAAGGGTTTGAAAATACGGGGAAAACAAGAAAAATCATGCAAAAATTTTGCCAACTGCTACAGTGCACCGTGAACTGCTACCCCACACTTATTTCTGACACTGTCCTCAGTGTTCATGCATAGCTAAACTACCCCACACTTATTTGCAAACAAGAAGAAATGAAAACAAAACAAAGAAGTCTTACCCCACACTTATTTGACTAACTATGGGTAAGAGAGAAAATAAAACAACCAACAAAACAAGACACAAAAATGAAGAAAATAAAAGTAAAGGAAGATGAGATTAGAAAAACTCCCTTCTTGCCTCGAGCAGAAGGGTTTTCTCTGATCTGTCAATTGGCTCTTCACCTTAGCCATGTGCTATTGCTGATGCATTCTTGACTCTGTAAGCTCTAGATACTGGAACTGATGACGTCAGCTTCGATCCTTCATCTTGGAGCTCTAGGTAGTGGCCTATTCATTTGATGAATGGCTCGAGCCCCACGGACTGCTTCCTCGAATCATTTGTAAGATTTCTCATAATCATAGCAACGTGTCCAGGAGGAACGTGTCTAGGAATGAGATTTCTTGGGATTTGTGTGCCTTCCTGCCAATGTTAGTAAAGGTAATGCATGCAAGTCTTGAATGGAAGAAAAGATACCTGAAGTTTTGGCGAAGCTGTGGTGGTAGGGGGCTCCAGTTGTGTAGATCTGGGCCCAAGTATTTTAGACTTCCTCGGGGAAGTTTCTCACAGCTGATTGGTATGCAGGGAATGCAAGCTCCTCCATTGCTTTACTCCCGACACAATGCCAAATTCCTCTATATCCTTCGACCCTTCGTTACCACTTGGTAGATCACTTGCTTGCACTGGTCTGGCTTTAATTGTTGCCAGTATCTCATCTATTGCTTCTGCGAGTATGGGTTTTGCTGTGGTGGTGTCTTCTGAAAGTTTCCAACTTCCGAATTACTCCTCAGCTAAATCCCGTATGATTCCTCTAGCGGGGATTGTATGCGTCTCCCATTGGAATAGCATTCTGCAGTAACCTACTCCTACCTCTTTTGGAATGGTCAGTCATTCCCATAGTAATCCCTGCTAAAGTGTGGTACTTAGCAGACTTCACAGATTTGATACACAGGCTGAACATTTCTTCCTAAAACATTGGCACTCTGAATCTTGAAAGCAACTAGAATCTGCACATGACTTTAACATCATTAGTAGGTAATGCCTGTGGTTCAGGCTATTTTCGAAAAGTGTTCCACGACTACTATGATGTAATTATTTTCAAAGGAAAGAAAAAGAAAGGATTTAATGAATACCCCCAGATATCAAAAAGATTGTAAAACTTTGGGTACCTTGTTGGGGTAGATGATCTCTGAAGGATGTGTTACCTGTTATTTGGCAAGCATCGCAAGACTGTATCAGAGATACAAAATCCTTGAATATAGTTGGTCAACAAGATCCTGCTTTCAACACTTTCCGGACAGTGTTGATAGCCATCAATTGGTCTCCTGTAGATTCTTTAGGGCAATGCTCCAAAATCTTGTGTCCTTCATCTTCTGAGACACATCTTCTGATCAACTGATCTGCAAAAATTTGAAATAGAAGAGAAACTGCACAGTAGTAATATTTCAAATCAGCAAAGAATTTCTTCTTTTGCTGATAAGTCATATCACTTGGAACTTATTCAGTGACTATATAATTTGCAATAAACCACAGATGAGAATTATTATACATAGCAAACAATGCAAATAAGTTTTCATCCAAAAATTTATCAGTATTACACTAGCCTCTAACTCGGGGTTTTCTAATCTAGATAAATGGTTTGCTTTCTAGATTTTCAACTCTTTTTCTTATCCCTTTATTCTATATCAAGTTCAAGTAACAATCAAACTTAACTTAATCAAGTATGGTTCAGCATTAGTTTTATTGAACACAGATATCTTGGAGTGATCAGTGTCACCTATTGTTTCTAGACAAGTCTAGATAAGATCGGGATTTATCATACATGAACTTTCTTATCATGTTTCTGTCCTAGAACAATTCTTACTACATCATTACATCACATATTCATTCAAAAAGCAGATTTCAATCAGGTGATGCCATAATGGGTGCAGTAATTCCTTTTGGTTTAAACGTTCTCATGCAATCATCAGCAAAACAAAAGGAACATCCTTTTTTTCAATAGAACATTCAAAGGTCTGGCTATTAAGGAAAAACTATTTCATAACTCATCCTAATAATGCCGGCGTGACTCTAAGAAAATTCTAAAATAGAGTTTCTTCCCGATAAAAATCTAAGCCAACATTTTACAACTCAAAAGAAAATATATTTTATCCTCATTTCCATTTTTATTTCTTTGAAATTAAATAAAGGAAGAAAAACACGAAAAAGAGCAACTAAGAAAATAAAAACAAGAGATACGGAAATGAACAACTTACCATTGAGCAAGAAAAATACAATTTTTTTCGAGTTTTGAATTTTTTTTAAAAAAATAATTTCCTTTTTTTTTCGAAAGCAGTTAAATTTCCTCAATATGGTTCTAGAATGATTTTCTAAAATTTGATTATCCTAAGTGTCTTAATTCCAGATAATATCTAAAATCAATTAGTTGTGATAATCCTATATTTCGGAAACTGATTGTCTAACTAGCATACAACAAGTGTTAGGTTTAAGGTCTAGATTACTACCGTTACCTATCATAAGTCTCTAGAATTTTGATCAGGAATCCTAAATTCATTATGATATTTCCCCGGCAACGGCGCCAAAAATCTGATGGGATTCCGGTTGACATGCTAAATAGGTGTTATTTTAACCTATGTTGATTATGAATAATTAAGGACTGCGATTGACTAATTGTCACATTTAGTCTCTATGGTGTCACTTAATCAGCCAGAACCTAAGGCAGAGTACCTATCGTGTAGCTAGTCTATTGGAAAGTATCTACGATTTTATTAAATAAATATCGTACTCCTAGGGAAGTGGCAACGGCTTAGTAGTAACTAGCCTCTTATCCTAACTCTTATCTTATGATCCAGTTATGCAATCTTCATCAATATCTTTGATGAGAGGGTGATCCATTCTCCACTAGGTTCAAGTCTAATTAATCCTAAAAGTGTTTTAAAGATGAGTTCTGATTCTATGCTATACTGTTCCTATATGTTGATTGACCTGTCTTCGAGTATTTTAGATGCATCTTAGCCTGGATTGCAACTATGTTCTGTGTCTAAAGGCGTACCACATCCGAGGTTTCTAATAAACTGCCCTACCTTAATGACGGCCCTACTCACGGTTCGGGATGAAGACATCCATGAAAGCTCTATGTCACTTCGGGGATCATACCGCTTGCCCTAGCCGCCGGCATAATCAGACTCGGCCCGGCTTACCCTAGACTACTCTAACAAACAGGGTGTTCAGCAGGTTATTTTATCTAGCATGGCAGACACCAATACTAATTGATGCCTGTTAAACTAAACAGGTTATGATTAGACCGTGGTTAGGAATTGTCTATAACTCTAACTTTAGTTTAAAAGAGCACATTAGACGTGCAGACATAGTGAATGTTAAGCAGGTGGCTATTTCCGGAAAAATATAATAACGTCAACATATAAAACAACTATTCATAAAGAATCGTAATCTCGTATTCATAATAGGTATTTAGAACAAAACAATAACAACATATAAGAGAGGGACATGGGGACTGATGCCATAAAGAAATCACCCTTTACGTAGTCTCGCCGACGGAGCGTACTGCTGTATATGTGGTATTGCCCGCCCTGACTCTGCTCGCTAGAACCTTCGGAGGACGCTTCCTCAGCCTAGTAACTGGGCTTTACCTTAATACCCAGCTTAAGCCCAGCCTTGTGGACTGACTCTTCGAACGCCTAGAGCCCTCTTAGGATCTCCTAACGAAATCCCGGGTATTCTATGAATACCAGAAACGAACCTATCTATGTAAGCCTAAGATCTGAGACTATTTCTCAGAAACTAAAACAAAACACTAATAAGAAAGAAAACTGAGATCCGAGTCTCTGAGTGAGTTGTGTACTAGAGAAGTGTACACTGAAACCACTTAATGACTCAGATTGAGTGGAGAGGAATGGTTTCAACTGCTGGAGGCCTGGGGTATTTATAGCAGCTTCCTGGGGTGATTTTTCATCAAACATTTGATGTGGGACTAGTTCTGGGGTTTGGGACGCCCGTCCTGATCTGTTGACCAGGTCGGGACGCCCGTCCCGAGTCCTGGACGCCCGTCCCGAGTTCGGGACGCCCGTCCTGACCCTTTGACCGAGTCAACATTTCCAAAAATTGCGTTTTTGCCCCAAAATTTGCTGTTTTCGTCTACTTTTCACCTGACACTTCCAAAATCATAAAAACCGTGAAATTGAGTAAATAACAAACAATTAAGATCAATTTGCCCTCAATTTCACCCGAAATCATACATAAAAACATGCTAAAAAGGTGATACGATCACGCTGACGTCACCCTGACGTCAGCCTCGTCTTCTTCACCTTCTGCAACACAAAATTTGACAGAAAAATTCGGACGTACCGTACGGGTTCGTCTGACGTCGGATTTTAATTCCGTGAGATGTTCTGAACTCGTCTCGACGAGACGAAGCTTCCTGTGGTTTCAAAATGAAGTTCCGAGAACTTTGAATTTTGACAGTAGTTTCGTCGGTTCGCCTCCGATACCGATAACCTTGCTCTGATACCACTTTGTTAGGTACCGAGGCGAAATGTAAACACGAAAGATATAAACAGAGTAAAAAATTTCCACTATACGAAATAGTTTACAGGAAAAAAACTCTAACGGAGGAGGAGCTCGTACTCGACTCGACTCGACGCTCTTTCTTTCCCTCATAGAACTCTCTCTATCTTCTCTATTTTTGTGTTGGTGTATCTATCTCTACAACACCTACTCTATTTATAGGAGGGAGAGGGAAGAGCTGGTGAGTGTGAATCTTGACGCAGCCACCGATCTTGACGCAGTATTGGTTGACAAAGGAGAGCAGCCCACAATGTGGGTAGGATCCAACAAGAACATATATGTTTTCTATTTAAAAAAAAAATAATAATAATAATAATAAGCAAGAATTAACTTATGACGAGTAGGATGTTTACCGGAAGTGCCGGTTGAATTATAGGCGTCATCAGCGAAGAATTTCTGGGTAGAGTACCTGAGATAACAACTGGCATTCAAAGCCCTGCCTTCTCTGCTCGGAACGCATCCTTTGATCTCTCTACTAGCCTTAGCCAAACACTGTTTGCAACCTTCCTTGCTCAGAGTCTTCCAACACTGCGCCAAACCGTACACTCCATTCCATCCCCCAACGGCGTAGCCTCCGCCTCCGCCTCCATCGGCGGTAGCCGCTGTGGTAACATTATCGAGTAACTCCGCCACTGCCTTTCGAAAACCAGGCAATTCCAGAGCGGCAGCTTCACCAACAGCGCTGCTACAATTAAAGCTATCCTTGAATGGATCGACGGTCTCGTTAAAAAAGTCATAGCTATCATAACGAAGGAAGCATCCATCAAGATATAAGCGAGCGGATACTGAAGGTAAACAATGCGGTAACCAGGTATGACTGGCGGCATAACATAGGAGGCAGTCCTGTAAAGGAAGGTCTTGGTAGCAGTGAGCAAGTGCGTAAATGGAAAGGAGAGTTCCATTATTGGTTTGGTTAGCGGAATTATGACCCCAGCCGCGAGCGGTTACAAGCTGCGAGATCCCTTCCATTTCTTTGACAAACAGAGGGATGTATGTGTGATGGAATAAATCGAAACATATTCCATCACACATACATATAAGTTGTTTAGAAACTTGATACTAATGAAGGAAGGAACTACGATCAAAGTCTTTAAGAATTTATAGATTTGCTTTGATATGGAACCTTCTTATATGGAATCAAACGCGCTACCATTGTGCCACGGATCCTCACACTTATTAAAATAATAAATCCAAACATATTCTAAAACATATACATATAAGTTGTTTAGAAACTTGCTACTAGTGAAGGAAGAACAACGATCAAAGTCTTTAATAATTTATAGACATGCGTTCATAGTCACACCGCCATTAAATTTATTTCCAAGATATCAGGGAGAAGAATAGTCGTTCGGGATTCAAAACTGTGTATTGATTATCACCTATCAATTTTTTTAAAAAGAAAAATAAATGAAAATAAATTAAACAAAAATTGAACCCCATGTGAATCGGACACGCAACCTTCTGACCTTCTGATGTGGAGTCAGACACGCTACCATTGCGCCACAGATTCTCACAATTATTTAAATAATAAATCAAAACATATTCCAACACACAGACATATAAGTTTTTTAGAAACTTGATACTAATGAAGGCAGGAATAATTGCTACTAATGAAGGAAGGAACAACGATCAAAGTCTTTAAGGATTTATAGACATGCGTTGATTGTCACACCGCCATTAAATTTATTTCCATGATATAAGGGAGAAGAATAGTGATTCAGGATTCAAAACTGTGTATTGATTATCACCTATCAATTTTTTTAAAAAGAAAAATAAATGAAAATAAATTAAACGAAAATTGAACCCGTGAATCGAACACGCAACCTACTGACCTTCTAATTTGGAGTCAAACGCGCTAGGAGTCAGACGCTACCAGCGAGTACGCCACGGATCCTCATATTTATTTAATTAAGAAATCAAAACATATTCCAACACACGTACATATAAGTTGTTTAGAAACTTGATACTAATGTAGGAATGAATAATTGCTACTAATGAAGGAAGGAACAACAGTCAAAGTCTTTACGAATTTATAGATTTGTTTTGATTGTCACACCGCTTGTAAATTTATTTCGAAGATATCAGGGAGAAGAATAGTCGTCCGGGATTCAAAACTGTGTATTGATTATCACCTATCAATGTTTTTAAAAAGAAAAATAAATGAAAATAAATTAAACGAAAATTGAACCCGACACGCAACCTTCTGATCTGGAATCAGACGCGCTACCATTGCGCCACGAATGTCACACCGCCTCTAAATTTATTTCCAAGATATAAGGGAGAAGAATAGTAGTTCGGATTCAAAACTGTGTATTTATTATCACCTATCAAAATAAATAAAAATAAATTATTTTAAAATTAAACCCGACGTGAATTGAACATGCAACCTTCTGATATGGAATCAAATGCGCTATCATTGCGCCACGGATCCTCACACTTATTTAAATAATAAATCGAAACATATTCCAACACACATACATAATTGCTACTAATGAAGGAAGAACAACAATCAAAGTGTATAATAATTTATAGACATGCGTTGATTGTCACACCGCCAAACAAATCGAACACGCAACCTTCTGATCTGGAGTCAAACGCGCTACCATTGCGCCACGGATCCTCACGCTTATTTAAATAATAAATTGAAACATATTCTAACACATACATATAAGCTGATTAGAAACTTGATAGTAATGAAGGAATGAATAATTGCTACTAGTGAAGGAAGAACAACGATCAAAGTCTTTAATAATTTATAGACATGTGTTGATTGTCACACCTTCATTAAATTTATTTTCAAGATATCAGGGAGAAGAATAGTCGTTCGGAATTCAAAACTGTGTATTGATTATCACCTATCAATTTTTTAAAAAAGAAAAATAAATGAAAATAAATTAAACAAAAATTGAACCCCACGTGACACGCAATCTTCTGACCTTCTGATGTGGAGTCAGACATGCTACCATTGCGCCACAGATTCTCACAATTATTTAAATAATAAATCAAAACATATTCCAACACACATACATATAAGTTTTTTAGAAACTTGATACTAATGAAGGAAGGAACAACGATCAAAGTCTTTAAGAATTTATAGACGTGCGTTGATTGTCACACCGCCATTAAATTTATTTCCATGATATAAGGGATAAGAACGTAAATCGAACACACAACCTTCTGATTTGGAGTCAGACGCACTACCAGTACGCCACAGATCCTCATATTTATTTAAATAAGAAATCAAAACATATTCCAACACACATACATATAAGTTGTTTAGAAACTTGATATTAATGAAGGAAGGAATAATTGCTACAAATGAAGGAGGAACAACGGTCAAAGTCTTTACGAATTTATAGTTTTGTTTTGATTGTCACACCACGTGTAAATTTATTTCGAACATATCAGGGAGAAGAATAGTCGTTCGGGATTCAAAACTGTGTATTAATTATCACCTATCAATTATTTTAAAAAGAAAAATAAATGAAAATAAATTAAACAAAAATTGAACCCGACACGCAACCTTCTGATCTGGAGTCAGACACACTACCATTGCACCACCGATCCTTACATATTAATTTCTTTAAAAATCTCTTTCTAACTAAAATGACTAATTTCCTTCCATTGCTTCTAAACATCTCTGAGATTTCAGTTTTATCCTCCCTCTATACTTCACATATATGACCGGCACTATCCTCCCCACCAGAAACCCTATATATATATATATATATATATATTCATAATAAAAAATTAAAAAAACTATTAGATTTCGAATATAAAGAATTTTGGTATATAAAAAGCGTAATTCAATTGATAATATTTTTACTTATGATTTTAAAATCATAATTTTGAAATTTCTACAACTAAAAAAATATGTATATATTTCTGGTATACCTGAGTAAAGTAACGTAAGCGCATCAATGCAACCGGCGAACGAATGAAATAAGTCACAAAAAACCATTTGTCCATTTGAGTCTTTCTTTCTATCAAATTATACTTTCCACATAAATTATGTGATTCTTAAATTCAAAACATAACACGAAAATATTATTAAGATTTTCAAGGATGTATAATTTGATACATTGGATTACAAAAATAATATAAAATTTATTTTGTTCTTTATAACAATAAAAATATTTATAAATAAATAGATTCATCTATTAATATCTAACCTTTCAATTTATTTCCGATAAATCAATTCTAATTTAAAATATTCTAATAAATGCGTATAATAACTTAAAAGAATATTATATCTACTAACTTCATCAACAAGAGACTTATAACCTTAAAAAAATTGATTATGAGGGGATGAGTATAAAACTCAATAAGAGAAAAATTTTCCTTTTTTAACTTGATAATCATTTAAAATAAATAATAACTTTTAAAAAATTTACCAACAAATTTTAAATATAATTGAATATAAACAACTAGTGTAAAAAGCATAAATATTTAGTAATATTATAACTTTGATATTAACTTCAAATATCAAATACATTTAAAAATAATCCAATCATCTAATAGAATTTTAAAATAATAAAATTTCAATAAATTAATGTCTCTACAAGAAATAGTGAGCTAAAAGAAAAAATTTATAATATTTTATTTATAATTTAATGCTTAAATATTGTTAATTATAATGATAATCATAAGCTTATATCGGTTGATGAGATAATTCGACACTTGGTATCATACTTGTAAGCCAAAATCAAATAATAAAATTAAAGTCGCGAGATATAAAATACAATTTTCACTACTTTTTCACAAATTTGAAATGAATTATAAGGTCAAATATTCTCTTATAGTAAATATAATTACGCGTTATTATTTCATTAATTTGGTTAGTAATAAAAATTTTAATATGCATTTTATAAATGTAATTACGACCTATATTGTTTATATGATAATGATATTTATATTTATATGATAATGATATTTATATGAAAATTATTGAAGGACTTAAAATACTTAAAACATATTATTCAAATTTTCGATAATTATATTTTAAAATATTCAAAAAAATTTGAATGAAATTTTAAAGAGATTTAAAAAAGAAGTAGATTTATTGAAGAAATAATTTTAGATGAAATATTTCAAAGGAATAAATAAATAAATTTATGTCGATTTGTAGTTCGATTGCTTGATAGATAAAATTTTTATTTATCAGTCATTTATATAGAAATAGTCTTTAAAAGATTTTATATGGAAAAAGATTATCCTTTTTAAGTACCCTAATGAATATCGTGAGGATAATGGTAAACTTGGTCGTCGATGAGTGGTCCTCATAAAATAGTCATCCCAAATCCATCATAATATATGACAATCATTTTGACCATCGCAAATTGACAACTTATTGCCTATAAAAAATATGGCACAATTACGGACGACTTAGCTTCTTTGAGGTTGATCACAGTGTACAATTTTTCTTGTAGTGTAGTAATTGGTGATCCTGTTCGAACTCTATATGAGGAACATGGGATTTACAAATGTCTAAAATTTAATACCCTAGAATAAATAGGGATAAAGTTTCATTTTGATGTTGCTTAGTATAGATATGGATTGGTTTAAAAGTATTTTTTCATAGTTTAAAACCTATTTAGGACACTTCGTACTTTTAATAAAAGAAAAAAAATTTATTTCATCTTAATATTGCTTTTGTTCTTAATATAACAGTAAAGTAGTGACCAAGAACCATCCACAAGACATGCTCTCTAGAATATATTGGTAGTCTTCTCGGGAGTAGAAACAAACTATGAAGAAACCTTCTTCCAAATTAATTAACTGGTAGTCCTCAAGTTGCCAAAGGTCTCGTAGTCTCCAATCAAATATCCGGTAACTTACCGATTTGCTCAATAATTTTATAATCAGTGCATGTTTTCTTTCTCTAGAGTAAAACCTTCTTCTTCTCTTCAACCAGAGATTCTACCCCTACTAAGTTTGCTTTAGCTTTCCTTTTAATTGTGTTTCAGTTCTATCTTATTGTGTCCCTCTCCCTTTCTTTGTCTGCTTTTTTCTACAATGCCATGTGATTCTCCTTTGTTCTTTGCGACCACGCGTTTTTTATCCCATCTTTTTTCCATCCAAATCTGAAAGAGTTAAAAGGATTTTCACATCAACTGCCATGTGTTCTTTACATTTTATCCTAGTCATTTGTCTGTTTCTTCACTAAAGTTTGTGCATGACTGCTGCATCGGATCATGTGTCATGCATGTGATGTGTTGCTGTCACGTAGGCCCTAGGGTTTGAGGTTATAGCTGTTGTAATCACTATATATACATGTGTATTGTATGCGCAGCCAATGTCGATGAACAAATAAAGAAAGTTTGCAGTTTACTTTCAAACCTTAGCTTTTCATATTTTCCTCATTTTTCATTATGGTATCAGAGCCATTAATGACTCTGATATCCTTTTCCTTTTAAAGATATGGCAAACGAGGCAACCTCAGCTTACACAGCTCCATCTACAACCATAGATGGAGTCAAGATCCAACTTATCTATCCCCAGAGTCAACTAGTTTCTGTAAAGCTAGCTGAAGGAAATTTCTTGGTGTGGAAAACGCAGATCCTTACTGCTATTAAAGGCTATGGCCTCGAAGATTACCTGACCTCTGAAACACCACCTCCAGACAAATATATTCCAGGTAACTCTCAAGATCAGACCATTAATCCATCTTTTATTTTGTGGAATCGCCAAGATTAGATCTTGGCTTCTTGGATTCTTTCATCACTGTTAGAAAATGTTTTGCCTTTGATTATTAGCTTGAATACCTCTTTTGAGATTTGGAGTGCCCTTGAGAAAATTTTTGCAAGCCAATCCAAGGCAAAGACCTTACAATACAAGTTGCAACTACAAACTACAAGAAAGGGTAACTTAAGTATGACTGAGTATTTGGCAAAAATCAAGATGTGCTGTGATTTACTTGCAACTACTGGAAATTTTGTAAATCAAAATGATCATATAATGCACATTTTAGCTGGCTTAGGTCCTGAATATGATCCAGTGGTTGTCAAAGTTACTGCTGGCATTAATTCTTTTACCTTGAGTGATATTCAAGCACTATTGTTAAGCATTGAAGCTAGGTTGGAATCTTCTAGCAGTATGAGTGGTACTGGAGCAATAAATACTGATGGTTCTCAGCCTACTGTCAACTTCATGGCTTATGATAACAATCAAAGGAGAAATTTCAATGGTCAAGGATATGGTTCAAGAGGCAGAGGGAACTATAATTTCAGAGGAAGAAGAGGTGCTTTTAGAGGAAGAGGTGGCAGGTCACAAGGCTCAAAGGTTGTGTCCCAAGTTTGTCATGTTCCAAGACACAGTGCTGACAGATGTTGGCATAGATATGATCAAAGTTATGGCACATCAAACAATAGTCAGAATAGTGCAGGTGGTGTGGTGGAGAACTATCAGAACAAGAATTATTCACTAAACATGGTGCATCTCCCTAATAGCAACTTTTCAAATGATGAAGGATGGTGATATCCAGACTCTGGAGCTTCCACATATGTCACTAGTGAGCTCAATAATATGACTTCTGCATCAGAATATAATGGATCCAACAAGCTGCAGTTAGGAAATGGGCAAAGTGAGAATATCAGTCACGTAGGTAACACCACCCTTCATTCTAGTCAAACTGATAAATTATTTCAACTTAAGGACTTGTTACATGTGCCTAGTATAACTAAGAATCTCATAAGTATTTCAAAATTTTCCCTTGACAATGATGTGTTCTTTGAGTTTCATCCTTTGATTTGTCTTGTAAAGGATCAAGCTACTCATCAGGTCCTTCTCAGAGGAATGCTTAAGGATGATCTCTATAGATTTCACTTGGTTCATGATGGAGATTCTGGAAATAAGGAAGCAATCCTTCAAGATCAGCCTTATGTTTTTAATGTTTCTGTTTGTGATAACTTGGATGCCAATTTATGGCATAAGAGATTTGGTCATTGTAGTTATGAAATTGTTAAGAGGGTTTTGAGAGATTGTAAGATACCATTTGATAATAAAGATCATGATTCAAAAATTTGTTATCCTTGTATTCTTGCTAAAAGTCCTAAGTTGCCTTTTGGAAATTCTGAAACTCAAACTAATGCAGCTTTTGATTTAGTGCACACTGATCTATGGGGTCCAGCTCCTCTACAATCTGTAAATGGATACAAGTATTATGTGACTTACATAGATGATTACACTAAACACACTTGGATATATCTGTTGAAGTTGAAGTCAGAAGTTGCTGGTACTTTTATTCACTTTCATAGTTTGGTGCAAACACATTTTCAAACAAAGATAAAGATGGTGCAAAGTGATGGAGGTACTGAGTATAAGCCCTTAAATAATTTTTTCAAGGAAAATGGAATCATAAAGAGGATCTCATGTCCTTATACACCTGAACAAAATGGTTGTGTTGAGAGAAAGCACAGACATGTTGTGGAGATTGGTTTGGCTTTACTGGCTCAATCTTGTATGCCTTTGAAATATTGGGATGATGCTTTCACCACAGTTGTGTATTTGATCAATAGACTGCCAACAAGATCCATTCAATATGTATCTCCTTATGAGAAACTTACAAAGCAAAAGCCAGCCTATTCTGCCCTAAAGGTATTTGGTTGTCTAGCATATCCTCATGTTAGACCTTATAATGATCATAAACTGGAGTTTAGGGCTGCTGCAGGAGTGTTTATTGGATATAGCTCTCAGTATAAGGGATATAAGATTCTTCTGTCAACAGGATAAGTAATTGTCTCAAGGCATGTAGTTTTTGAAGAAAGTGTTTTTCCCTTCTCCAAGAAAGATTGTTCTAAGATGCAAAGAAAAGAACATGATGGTTCTGTATTCACATCATTGGAGCCTACTGTGAAGAGGTTTCCAAATTTTCATCAACATTTGTGGAGAATGAAGATATAAAAAGAGATAATCAGTTTGAAACACCTCATTCCAATAAGAGTTTATCCTCTTCATCAGAAAGTTATGACACTATTCCCTTGAGAATAGATTTACCCATTATGAGTCCAGAACACATCTTACCATATCAGTCACCTCAGTATGCTCTAGAAGAAAGACCTCCTACAGTGAACCAACATCCCATGGTTACTAGGGGTAAAGCAGAAATATACAAGCCTAAGGTGATGTCAACCATTTTGGTTGAAAATGAAGAGCCTAAAAAGGTAGATGATGCTTTAATGAATCATGTTTGAAGGAAAGCAATGAAAGAAGAATATGATGCTCTTATTAAGAACAGAACCTGGACACATGTTCCACTTCCTAAGGGTGCACATGTAGTTGGCAACAAATGGGTTTTTAAAGTGAAAACAAAGGCAGATGGCAGTGTTGAGAGGCATAAAGCTAGGTTGGTGGCACAAGGATTTACTCAAACAACAGGTTTTGACTTCCATGAGACCTTTTCTCCAGTAGTTAAACCAACCACAATAAGAATCATACTTTCAATTGCTCTTAACTACTGTTGGAATGTGAAGCAGTTGGATGTTTCAAATACTTTCATGAATGGAGAACTTTCAGAGGAGATTTACATGTGTCAACCAAGAGGTTTTGAGAACAAGGAAGGTTATGTATGTAGGTTGCATAAAGCTATCTATGGTTTAAAGCAAGCTGCTAGAGCATGGTTCACAAAGGTAAGAGACACTCTGTCATCACTGGAGTTCATAAGCTCAAAGGCTGATAATTCTCTCTTCATGTTCAATAAGAATGGAATAAAGATCTTTGTTTTGATATATGTGGATGATATATTGGTTACTGGGAATAATGATCAGGCAGTACATAAATTTATTGAAAGGTTGAAGAAGTATTTTACTTTGAAGGATCTGGGAAATGTTCATCGCTTTCTAGGAATTGAAGTAAATAAAACCCCTGAAGGGTATCATCTTTGCCAAAAGGAGTATGTAAAGAAGCTGCTGAATAGAGCAAATATGCTACAAGCAAAGCCAAGTTCTACACCTATGATCACAAGTCCACATCTGTCTAGATATAATGGAGATCCAGTTCAGAATCCACAAATGTACAGGAGCATTGTTGGGGGACTTCATTATGCTACTATCACAAGACCTGATATTAGTTTTGCTATCAACAAAGTGAGTCAGTACATGGTAAATCCATTAGAACCTCATCTCAAATCTGTTAAAAGGATACTGAGATATCTGGTTGGAACATTAGACTATGGTCTGAATTTTAGCAGGTCCAAGGATTTAAATGTGACAGCCTTTTTAGACAATGATTGAGCTACTGATTTGGATGATAGAAAGTCTGTTACTGGCTACTGTGTTTACATAGGAAGGAATTTAGTTTCTTGGTCCAGCAAGAAGCAACAAAGCGTATCAAGATCAAGCACAGATGCTGAGTATAGAAGTCTTGGGCAAGCTACTGCTGAAATCACTTGGATCAGGCATCTTCTTAGTGAATTGAACATAGAGCAGACTAGAGTTCCTCAAGTATGGATAGACAATCAAAGTGCTATCTACTTATCTGCAAATCTAGTTCTACATGCAAGAACTAAGCACATTGAGCTTGATTTTCATTTCATTAGAGAAAAGGTGGCCAAAGGAGAGATGTAGGTTAATTATGTTCCTTCAATTGATCAAAATGCAGATATTCTTACCAAGGCTTTAGGTTTGCAATTCTTCACACGGCTTAGAGGAAAGTTACCTGTTGAAGTAAGGCCGAGTTCGAATTGAGGGGGGGCGTGAAAGAGTTAAAAGGATTTCCACATTAGCTGCCATGTGTTCTTTACATTTTATCCTAGTCATTTGTCTGTTTCTTCACTAATGTTTGTGCATGACTGCTGCATCGGATCATGTGCCTTCCATGTGATGTGTTGCTGTCACGTAGGCCCTAGGGTTTGCAGTTTACTTTCAAACCTTAGCTTTTCATATTTTCCTCATTTTTCATTAAAATCCTATAATCTTACCTGTAAACTTATAGCGTCTGAAGAGCTATTAAATATGCTCCCACTCGAAGATGACTTACTTGACCTGTCAATTAAAGAACATCAACACCCAACATTTATTGAACTCACTTTAATTGGATTTATCATTTCAAACAAAACTTTAAATTTTGGTGCTGTTAAATCCATACTATCTTCCTCATGGAATTTGGGTGCACATGTTCAATTTCCCTTTGTGGATATGATGCGATTCCGGTTGACATGCTAAATAGGTGTTATTTTAACCTATGTTGATTATGAATAATTAAGGACTGGGATTGACTAATTGTCACATTTAGTCTCTATGGTGTCACTTAATCAGCCAGAACCTAAGGCAGAGTACCTATCGTGTAGCTAGTCTATTGGAAAGTATCTACGATTTTATTAAATAAATATCGTACACCCAGGGAAGTGGCAACGGCTTAGTAGTAACTAGCCTCTTATCCTAACTCTTATCTTATGATCCAGTTATGCAATCTTCATTAATATCTTTGATGAGAGGGTGATCCATTCTCCACTAGGTTCAAGTCTAATTAATCCTAAAAGTGTTTTAAAGATGAGTTCTGATTCTATGCTATATTGTTCCTATATGTTGATTGACCTGTCTTCGAGTATTTTAGATGCATCTTAGCCTGGATTGCAACTATGTTCTGTGTCTAAAGGCGTACCACATCCGAGGTCTCTAATAAACCGCCCTACCTTAATGACGGCCCTACTCACGGCTCGGGACGAAGGCATCCATGAAAGCCCTATGTCACTTCGGGGATCATACCGCTTGCCCTAGCCGCCGGCATAATCGGACTCAGCTCGACTCCTACCTAGACTACTTTAACAAGCAGGGTGTTCAGCATGTTATTTTATCTAGCATGGCAGACACCAATACTAATTTATGCCTGTTAAACTAAACAGGTTATGATTAGACCGTGGTTAGGAATTGTCTATAACCCTAACGTTAGTTTAAAAGAGCACATTAAACATGCAGACATAGTGAATATTTAGCAGGTGGCTATTTCTAGAAAAACATAATAACTTCAACATATCTAACAAATATTAATAAAAATCATAATCTGGTATTCAGAACTGTTATTTGGACAAACACAATAACAACATATAAGAGAGGGACAGGGGGACCGATGCCATAAAGAATTCACCCTTTACGAAGTCTCGCCGATGGAGCGTACTGCTGTATATGCCGTATTGCTTGACCCGACTCTACTCACCAGAACCTTCGGAGGACGCGTCCTCAGCCTAGTAGCTAGACTTTACCTTACATCCTGGGCTTAAGCCTAGCCCTGTGGACTGACTCTTCGAACGCCTAGAGCCCTCTTAGGATCTCCTAACGAAACCCCGGGTGTTCTATGAACACCAGAAATGAACCTATCTATAGAAGCCTAAGATCTGAGACTATTTCTCAGAAACTAAAACAAACACTAATAAGAAAGAAAACTGAGATCCGAGTCTCTGAGTGAGTTGTGTACTGGAAAATTGTACACTGGAAACCACTTAATGACTCAGATCGAGTGGAGAGGGATGATTTCAACTGCTGGAGGCCTGGGGTATTTATAGCAGCTTCCCGGAGTGAAAATCTCAGAAAAATTCGATGTGGGACAGCTTCTGGCGGCTCGGGACGCCCGTCCTGATTCGTTGACCAGGTTCGGGACGCCCGTCCCGGTTCAGGACGCCCATCCTGGCGGTTTGACTGGGTCGGGACGCCCGTCCCGGACCTTTGACCGGGTCAACATTTCCAAAAATTTCGTTTTTGCCCCAGAATTTGCTGTTTTCGTCTACTTTTCACCTGACACTTCCAAAATCATAAAAACCGTGAAATCAGGTAAATAGTAAACAATTAATGTCAATTTACTCTCAATTTCACATTAAAACATATATAAAAACATGCTAAAAATGTGATACGATTTTCGCGTATCAGATAACCCCACACTTAGCTTTTTGCTTGTCCTCAAGCAAAGTCTACATGGAGTTAGTGATTTTAAACCGTAGTGCAGTCACTTAAATTCCTAATCATGTTTTTATTCCAAAAATTCTTCAGACAATTCTTAACACAGGTCTGACTGGTTAGGTTGCTATGACAAGGTCTCAAATGTTTCTAGTAGCTTGTTATGATCAGGCAGAAAACAAATCAACAACTAGGTTGGACTTTTTTCTTAGTCACAGGGTCTTCCTGATGTGTAGTGTGTGTACTAGTCTAGACCAGATAGTCAACACAATGAACTCTTATCTTAACTGCTACCAGATAATACTTCGACCTATCGCTAGACACACTGACAACAGATAACTTTCTGAGTTCTGAGCTTTGGTGATAAGATTTTTAATGTTTTAGCACTTAGTTATTTTCTTTATAGATTCAGGGTATTTCGAGTCTGCTTAGAACACGTCAACTTCAACTACCCATGTAGCGAGTCCCACTCCGATGACTCCCGTAATCGTAGCAACGTGTCCAGAAGGAACGTGCCTAGGAATGAGACTTCTTTGGATTGGTGTGCCTACCTGCCAATGTTAGTAAAGGTATTGCATGCAAGTCTCGAATGGAAGAAAAGATACCTAAAGTTTTGGCGAAGCTGTGGTGGTAGGGGGCTCCAGTTGTGTAGATCTGGGCCCAAGTATTTGAGACTTCCTCGAGGAAGTTTCTCACAGCTGATTGGTATGTAGGGAATGCAAGCTCCTCCATTGCTATGCTCCCGACACAATGCCAAATTCCTCTATATCTGCCTACCGTTCGTTACCTCTTGGTAGATCACTTGCTTGCACTGATCTGGCTTTAATTGTTGCCAGTATCTCATCTATTGATTCTGCGAGTGTGGGTTTTGTTGTGGTGGTGTCTTCTGAAAGTTTCCAGCTTCCGAATTACTCCTCAGCTAAATCCCGTACGATTCCTCTAGTTGGGATTGTATGCGTTTCCCATTGGAGCAGCATTCTGCAGTAACCTACTCCTACCTCTTTTGGAATGGTCAGTCATTTCCATAGCAGTCCCTGCTAAAGTGTGGTACTTAGCAAACTTCACAGATTTGATACACAGGCTGAACATTTCTTCCTAAAACATTGGCACTCTGAATCTGGAAAACAACTAGAATCTGCACATAACTTTAACATCATTAGTAGGTAATGCCTGTGGTTCAGGCCATTTTCGAAAAGTGTTCCACGACTACTATGATGTAATTATGTTCAAAGGAAGAAAGGAAAAGGATTTGAAACAGAGTGATCGGTGTAACCTATTGTTTTTAGACAAGACTAGATAAGATCGGAATTTATCATGCATGAACTTTCTTATCATGTTTTTGTCCTAAAACAATTCGTACTACATCATTACATCACATATTCATTCAAAAAGCAGATTTTAATTAGGTGATGTCATAATGGGTGCATTAATTCCTTTTGGTTTAAAACATTCTCATGGAATCATCAGCAAAACAAAAGGAACATCCTTTTTCCAATAGAACATTCAAAGGTCTGGCTATTAAGGAAAAACTATTTCATAACTCATCCTAATAAGGCCGGCATGACTCTAAGAAAATTCTAAAATAGAGTTTCTTCCCGATAGAAATCTAAGCCAACATTTTACAACTCAGAAGAAAATATATTTTATCCTCATTTCCATTTTTATTTCTTCGAAATTAACTAAAGGAAGAAAAACACGAAAAAGAGCAACTAAGAAAACAACTAAAAAAAAAACAAGAGATAGGGAAAAGGAGAAACTCACCGTTGAGCAAGAAAGATACATTCTTTTTGGGATTTAAAATTTTTAACATTTTTTTTTCTTTTTATGTTTAATTTAGAAAGCAGGTAAATTTCCTTAATATGGTTTTAGAATAATTTTCTAAAATTTGATTATCCTAAGTGTCTTAATTTCAGATATTATCTAAAATTAATTAGTTATGATAACCCTATATTTCGGAAAGTGATTGCCTAACTAGTATAAGATGAGTGTAGGTCTAAGGTCTAGGTTACTACCGTTACCTATCATAAGTACCTAGAATTGTGGCCTTTAATCCTAAATTCATTATGATATTTCCCCGGCAACGGCGCCAAAAATCTGATGCGATTCCTGTTGACATGCTAAATAGGTGTTATTTTAACCTATGTTGATTATGAATAATTAAGGACTGTGATTGACTAATTGTCACATTTAGTCTCTATGGTGTCACTTAATCAGCCAGAACCTAAGGCAGAGTACCTATCGTGTAGCTAGTCTATTGGAAAGTATCTACGATTTTATTAAATAAATATCGTACTCCCAGGGAAGTGGCAACGGCTTAGTAGTAACTAGCCTCTTATCCTAACTCTTATCTTATGATCCAGTTATGCAATCTTCATCAATATCTTTGAGGAGAGGGTGATCCATTCTCCACTAGGTTCAAGTCTAATTAATCCTAAAAGTGTTTTAAAGATGAGTTCTGATTCTATGCTATACTGTTCCTATATGTTGATTGACCTGTCTTCGAGTATTTTAGATGCATCTTAGCCTGGATTGCAACTATGTTCTGTGTCTAAAGGCGTACCACATCCGAGGTCTCTAATAAACCGCCCTACCTTAATGACGGCCCTACTCACGGCTCGGGACGAAGGCATCCATGAAAGCCCTATGTCACTTCGGGGATCATACCGCTTGCCCTAGCCGCCGGCATAATCGGACTCAGCTCGACTCCTACCTAGACTACTTTAACAAGCAGGGTGTTCAGCATGTTATTTTATCTAGCATGGCAGACACCAATACTAATTGATGCCTGTTAAACTAAATAGGTTATGATTAGACCGTGGTTAGGAATTGTCTATAACCCTAACGTTAGTTTAAAAGAGCACATTAAACATGCAGACATAGTGAATATTTAGCAGGTGGCTATTTCTAGAAAAACATAATAACTTCAACATATCTAACAAATATTCATAAAAATCACAATCTGGTATTCAGAACTGTTATTTGGACAAACACAATAACAACATATAAGAGAGGGACAGGGGGACCGATGCCATAAAGAATTCACCCTTTACGAAGTCTCGCCGATGGAGCGTACTGCTGTATATGCCGTATTGCTTGACCCGACTCTACTCACTAGAACCTTCGGAGGACGCGTCCTCAGCCTAGTAGCTAGACTTTACCTTACATCCTGGGCTTAAGCCTAGCCCTGTGGACTGACTCTTCGAACGCCTAGAGCCCTCTTAGGATCTCCTAACGAAACCCCGGGTGTTCTATGAACACCAGAAACGAACCTATCTATAGAAGCCTAAGATCTGAGACTATTTCTCAGAAACTAAAACAAACACTAAGAAGAAAGAAAACTAAGATCCGAGTCTCTGAGTGAGTTGTGTACTGGAAAATTGTACACTGGAAACCACTTAATGACTCAGATCGAGTGGAGAGGGATGATTTCAACTGCTGGAGGCCTGGGTATTTATAGTAGCTTCCCGGAGTGAAAATCTCAGAAAAATTCGATGTGGGACAGCTTCTGGTGGCTCGGGACGCCCGTCCTGATTCGTTGACCAGGTTCGGGACGCCCGTCCCGGTTCAGGACGCCCGTCCTGGCGGTTTGACTGGGTCGGGACGCCCGTCCCGGACCTTTGACCGGGTCAACATTTCCAAAAATTGCGTTTTTGCCCCAGAATTTGCTGTTTTCGTCTACTTTTCACCTAACACTTCCAAAATCATAAAAACCGTGAAATCAGGTAAATAGTAAACAATTAATGTCAATTTACTCTCAATTTCACATTAAAACATATATAAAAACATGCTAAAAATGTGATACGATTTTCGCGTATGAGGATAGAAACCTTATTTCCTGTACATTTAATTCCATTTAGGACAGAGATCTTATCATTATGAAAAGTCTCTAGGATGTTAAAGGTCAGATAATCATCTTCCTCGAATGGTCCCCGACGGCAACCATCTCTGAGCTTGATTTCTCCTACTCCCCCTTTTGGGTCCAAATGTTAAATCTGACCCTAAATCGTATGAATGAGGATAATGCTAAAAGATTGGGGAACTTTATTGGTAAGTTTGTCAGTTTTGATGAGTCCACCTACAACCCTACAAATCTCCGATGCTTTATGCGTATTCGAGCTTTAGTCAATGTCATAAAATCTTAGAAGACTGGGTCTTTCATTAGAAGGGAAGACGAGTCTACTTTATGGCTCTAATTCAGGTATAAACATCTGTAGGATTTTTGCTATCATTGTGGTAAGTTGGGTCATAGTACTCAGTTGTGCAATGCAAAGTTGCCCCCATCGGAAGATGTTACTGATCCTCGATAGGCTTTTGGTCCGTGGTTAAGAATGGGTCAAAAAAATGAAGGAACCGACAAGGAAAAACTTAGATTCTGCCCAACATTACTCCTCTAGCGTACCAACAGCCAAACAGCCCTATCAATAAAAAACGGAAGGCGTGGTGGTATAATTGCCAGAAATTAGGGATGAAATCAATGATAATCAGAGTGTATCCCAAGAATCACATATCCCAAGAGTGTCGTAGACCCCGCTCAATGACATATCAAATTTTAAAGACCCGCCAAGTTATTCGTCGTTCCAGCTAGGTAATTCCATAAATCTAAACATGCATAACCCCACATTTTTAATTTGGGCCATATTCTAAAAGATCTTAAAATTACAATAATACTCATTTTACAAATTGGAAATAGTCTTTAAAAGATTTTATATGGAAAAAGATTATCCTTTTAAGTACCCTAATGAATATCGTGAGGATAATGGTACACTTGGTCATCGATGAGTAGTCGTCATAAAATAGTCATCCCAAATCCATCATGATATATGACAATCATTTTAACCATCGCAAATTGACAACTTATTGCCTATAAAAAATATGGCACAATTACGAACCACTTAGCTTCTTTGAGGTTGATCACAGTGTACAATTTTTTTTGTAGTGTAGTAATTGATGATCTTGCTCGAACTCTACATGAGCAACTTGGGATTTAGAAATGTCTAAAATTTAATACCTGATATGCACAAATCGTATACCTTTTTTAGCATGTTTTTAGACACAAATTAGGGCAATATTTGAATGTATTTGATCTTATTGAATCAAATTGACATAAAATTGCTTAAATTTCGATTTTGGAAGTTTCAGGAGCAAATTGGACGAAAACAGCAAATTTTGGGGCAAAAATGCAATTTTTAGAAATACTGACTTGGTCAACGGTTCAGGACGGGCGTCCCGACCCAGTCAAAGCACCAGGACGGCCGTCCCAATCCAGGATGGGCGTCCCGAAGCACCAGAATTTGTCCCACATCGAAATTTTTGGAGATTTTCACTCCAGAAAGCTGCTATAAATACCCAGGCCTCCAGGAGTTGAATTTATCCCTCTCCACTCGATCTGAGTCATTTAGTGACTTCGATTGTACATTTTTCTCGAGTACATAAGTCACTGAGAGACTCGGGCTCAGTATAAGTTTATTTCTATTCTTAGAGAGTTTCTCGTTTTCTTTGCTTTCTGAGAGTCTGTCTCAGAATCTAAGATTACGACTAGATAGGGTTCGTCTTCGGTATCATAGAATACTGGGATTTCGTTAGGAGATCCTAAGAGAGAGATAGGGTGCGTGTTCTTAGTCAGATTAGGGTAATTTGCTTAAGCCCGGGATGTAAGGTAAAACAATTACTACTAGGTCTGAGGAGCGTTCTCCGAAGGCTCTGCCGAGCAGAGTAGGATCGAGAAGTCAAAAGCATACAGGAGTTGCAGCGCCGGCTGGACCTGCATAAAGCGGTGACTACTTTATGATAGTGGGTCTCCTAGACGAGGTTCTGTATGTTTACTAATTGTTTTATCTGAATATTAATTTGATACTGAATTCATTATCATACATGTTTTACAATTTGAGATACTGTTCATTTTCTCGGGAAGATCATAGAGCTAGAATTATCATTATGAATGTTGAACTGTCGTGTCGTTTTAAATTAAACTAGGGTTATAGACAACTCCTAACCAAGGTCTGAATCATAACCGGTTTAGTTTAACAGACTGTAAAAGGTTTGCCAGATTAGGAAGAAATAACAAAACAGATCACCCTGTTTGTTAGAGTACCCTAATAAAGCTGAGTTTGTACGCTAGGCCAATCCTAGTGTTAAGTGGCATGATACCGAAGTGACATAGGGTACTGTTCATGGATACTTTAATCCGACATATGAGAAGGATCATCCCAAGGTAGGGGTGAATACACTAGGTAACTCGGATATGGTAAACAGATGGTTACATTTCATAATTGCCTAAGAGATCAAGATATATCTAAAATGTTCGAAGTTAAGGTCAAAGAAATTGTAATAACTGAGCTTAAACTGATGAATGCCTGTCTAATCTTGAATACTAATTGCTTGTTATGGGTGAGTGGGATCACCAATCAATCTCAAAGTATTGATTATCGATTGACTGACTAGATAATAAGATGAATGTTAGGATCAAGGGATAGTTACTACTAAGCCGTTACCAGTTCCCTGGGAGTACGATATTAATAAATTAAAATCGTAGATACTTTCCAAGAACTAGCTTCACGATAGGTACTCTGCGTTAGGTTCTGATTGATTAAGTGACAACAATTGAATGCTAAAGTGACAGTTAGTAAGACTCAATCCTTAATTACTCATAATCGACATAGGTAAATAAAGCCTATCTTTTAGCATACCAATCGGAACGCATCAGATTTTTGGCGCCGTTGCCGGGGACATATCATAATGAATTTAGGATTCCTGATCAAAATTCTAGAGACTTATGATAGGTAACGGTAGTAACCTAGACCATAAACTCAACACTTATTTTCCGCTAGTTAGACAATCAATTTCCGAAATATAGGGTTATCATAACTAATTAATTTTAGATATTATCTAAAATCAAGACACTTAGGATAATCAAATTTTAGAAAATCATTCTAAAACCATATTCAGGAAATTTAACTGCTTTCTAAATAAAATATAAAAAGAAAAAAAATGTTAAAATTTAAAAATTCGAAAAAAATTGTACTTTTTCTTGTTCAATGGTAAGTTGTTCTTTTCCCTATATCTTGTTCTTTCTTAGTTATTTTCTTAGTTGCTCTTTTTCGTGTTTTTCTTTTATTATTTAATTTTGAAGAAATAAAAATGGAAATGAGGATAAAATATATTTTCTTCTGAGTTGTAAAATTTTGGCTTAGATTTTTATTGGAAAGAAATTCCACTTTAGAATTTTCTAAGAGTTATGCCGGCTTTATTAGGATGAGTTATGAAATAATTTTTCCTTAATAGCCAGACCTTTGAGTGTTCTATTGAAAAAAAAGGATGTTCCTTTTGTTTTGCTGATAATTGCATGAGATCTTTTAAACCAAAAGGAATTACTGCACCCATTATGGCATCACCCGATTGAAATCTGCTTTTTGAATGAATATGTGATGTAATGATGTAGTACGAATTGTTTTAGGACAGAAACATGATAAGAAAGTTCATGCATGATAAATTCTAATCTTATCTAGTCTTGTCTAAAAACAATAGGTTACACTGATCACTTTGAGATATTTGTGTTCAATAAAATTGATCCTGAACCATAATTGATTAAGTTAGGTTTTGTTGTTACTTGAATTTGATATAGAATGAAGGGATAAGAAAAAGGGTTAAGAATCTAGAAAGCAAACCTTTGGTCTAGATTAGGAAACCCTGAGTTAGAGGCTATTGACGAGACAGTAGTATCTAACAAATTTCTGAATGAGGATCTATTTTCATTGTTTGCTATGAGTAATGATTCTCCTCCGTGGTTTACTGATATTACTAATTATCTAGCTGTTAATTATTCCCAAGTGATATGACTTATCAGCAAAAGAAGAAATTCTTTGCTAATTTAAAATATTACTACTGGGCAGATTTCTCTTCTATTTCAAATTTTTGCAGATTAGTTGATAAGAAGATGTATCTCGGAAGGCGAAGGCCACATGATTCTGAAGCATTGCAGGAATCTATGGGAGACCAGTTAACTACTATCAACACTGTCCGGAAAGTGTTGGAAGTAGAATCTTGTTGACCCACCATATTCAAGGATTTTGTATCTCTGATACAGTCCTGCGATGCTTGCCAAATACCAGGTAACACCCCTTCCAGAGATCGCCTACCCCAGCAAGGTATACAGAGTATTGCAACCTTTGATATCTGGGGTATCGAATCCTTTTCTTTTTCTTCCTTTGAAAATAATTACATCATAGTAGTGGTGGAACACTTTTCAAAAAATAGCCTGAACCACAGGCATTACCTACTAATGATGTTAAAGTCATGTGCAGATTCTATGAGTAGTTATTTTCCAGATTCAGAGTGCCAATGTCTTAGGAAGAAACGTTCAGTCTTGTATCTAATCTGTGAAGTCTGCCAAGTACCACACTTTAGCAGGGATTGCTATGGGAATGGAATACTGACCATTCCAAAAGATGTAGGAGTAGGTTGCTGCAGAATGCTACTCCAACGGGAGACGCATACAATCCCAACTAGAGGAATCATACGGGATTTAGCTGAGGAATAATTTGGAAGCTGGAGACTTTCAGAAGATACCACCACAGCAAAACCACCACCCGCAGAATCAACAGATGAGATACTGGCAACAATTAAAGCCAGACTAGTGCAAGCAAGTGATCTTCCAAGTGATATCGAACGGTCGAAGGATATAGAGGAATTTGGCATTGTATCAGGAGCATAGCAATGGAGGAGCTTGCATCCTCTGCATACAATCAGTTGTGAGAAACCTCCCAGAGGAAGTTTCAAATACTTGGGCCCAGATCTACACCACTGGAGCCTCCTACCACCACGGCTTAGCCAAAGCTTCAGGTATCTCTTCTACCATTCAAAACTTGCATGCAATACCTTCACTGACATTGGCAGGTAGGCACACCAATCCAAATAAGTCTCATTCCTAGACACATTCCTTCTGGACACGTTGCTACGATTACGAGAAACTTTGCGAATGATTCGAGAAAATAGTCCTTGGGGATTGAGTCATTCCTCACATGGATATGCCACTACCTGGAGCTCGACAATGAAGGGTCGGAGCTGACGTCATCCGTTCCAGTATCTAGAGCTTGCAGAGTCAGAAACACCTCAGCAATAGCACATGGCTAAGGTGAAGAGCCAATTGACAGATCAGAGAAGACCCTTCTGCTCGCGACATGAAGGGAGTTTTTCTAATCCTCATATTCCTTTTATTTTATTTGTTTTGTGTTCTGTTTTGCTATCCTTCTTGTTTTGTTGCCTTATTTTCTCTCTTACCCTTAGTTAGTCGAATAAGTGTGGGGTAAGAGTTCTTTGTTTTGTTTTTGTTTCTTGTTTTCAAATAAGTGTGGGGTAACTTAGATATGCATGAACACTGAGGACAGTGTCAGACTTAAGTGTGGGGTAGCAGTGCACGGTGCACTGTAGCAGTTTGCGAAAATTTTTGCATGATTCTGCATGTTTTCCCCTTATTTTCACACCCTTCTAAATTTTTTTTTTCAAAATTTTTCCATCTTTCAGACTTCTAAATGCAGTATGCTTGGTTAAACATTGCTTATGTCCATGATATGTAGGTAGAATGTTATGGTTAGTAGGAGACAATGTGATGACTATTTTGAACTTATTGATTAGGAATAGGGAATTCCTGATAAATGAGCACAACTTAGTCTGGATTAGAGACCTCAGCCAATTACCTTTTCAAAACTTAACTAGATAAGATTAGACCAGTTGAGGATGTATTGAGAATTAGAATGACTAGATGAGACTCTGAGCTAAAAGTGAAAAGAAACAAAAGAGAGTAAATTAAATAAGGGTAGTTTGCCAGCGGCCTTCGCTACTCGAGCACCACTCCTTCGGGGAACTTAAAGCCTGATGCCCTAAGGTCGTGTAGATCTGGGAGTCATCGGAGTGGGACTCGCTACATGGGTAGTTGAAGTTGACGTGGTCTAAGCAGACTCAAAATACCCTGAAAGATCTATAAAAGAAAAATCAATAAAATGCTAAATAATTAAAAATCTGATCACCAAGGCTCAGAACTCAGAAAGTTATTTGTTGTTAGTATGTCTAGCGATGGGTCGAAATGTTATCTGGGTAGTAGTTAAGATGAGAGTATATTGTGTTGACTATCTGGTCTAGCCTAGTACACACACTACACATCAGGAAAACCTTGTGACTGAGAAAAGAGTTCAATCTAGTTGTTAAGTTGTTAAACCTGCTTGATCATAATAATCTACTAGAGACATTTGAGACCTTGTCATAGCAACCTAACCAGTCAGACCTGTGTTGTGAATTCACTGAATAATTTTTGGAGTAAAAACATGACTATAAAATTTAAGTGACTCCACATATGATTTAAAATCACTAACTTTAGGTAGAGTTTGCTTGAGGACAAGCAAAAAGCTAAGTGTGGGGTTATTTGATATGCACAAATCGTATACCTTTTTTAGCATGTTTTTAGACATAAATTAGGGCAATATTTGAATGTATTTGATCTTAATTGAATCAAATTGACATAAAATTGCTTAAATTTCGATTTTGGAAGTTTCAGGAGCAAATTGGACGAAAACAGCAAATTTGGGGGCAAAAATGCAATTTTTGGAAATGCTGACTTGGTCAACGGTTCAGGACGGGCATCCCGACCCAGTCAAAGCACCAGGCCGGCCATCCCAATCCAGGATGGGCGTCCCGAAGCACTAGAATTTATCCCACATCGAAATTTTTGGAGATTTTCACTCCAGAAAGCTGCTATAAATACCCAGGCCTCCAGGAGTTGAATTCATCCCTCTCCACTCGATCTGAGTCATTTAGTGACTTCGATTGTACATTTTTCTCGAGTACATAAGTCACTGAGAGACTCGGGCTTAGTATAAGTTTATTTCTATTCTTAGAGAGTTTCTCGTTTTCTTTGCTTTCTGAGAGTCTGTCTCAGAATCTAAGATTACGACTAGATAGGGTTCGTTTTCGGTATCATAGAATACCGGGATTTCGTTAGGAGATCCTAAGAGAGAGATAGGGTGCGTGTTCTTAGTCAGATTAGGGTAATTTGCTTAAGCCCGGGATGTAAGGTAAAGCAATTACTACTAGGTCTGAGGAGCATTCTCCGAAGGCTCTGCCGAGCAGAGTAGGATCGAGCAGTCAGAAGCATACAGGAGCTGCAGCGCCGGCTGGACCTGCATAAAGCGGTGACTACTTTATGATAGTGGGTCCCCTAGACGAGGTTCTGTATGTTTACTAATTGTTTTATCTGAATATTAATTTGATACTAAATTCATTATCATACATGTTTTACAATTTGAGATACTGTTCATTTTCCCGGGAAGATCATAGAGCTAGAATTATCATTATGAATGTTGAACTATAGTGTCCTTTTAAATTAAACTAGGGTTATAGACAACTCCTAACCATGGTCTGAATCATAACCAGATTAGTTTAACAGACTGTAAAAGGTCTTCCAGATTAGGAAGAAATAACAAAACAGATCACCATGTTTGTTAGAGTACCCTAATAAAGCTGAGTTTGTACGCTAGGCCAATCCTAGGGTTATGTGGCATGATACCAAAGTAACATAGGGTACCGTTCATGGATACTTTAATCCGACAGATGAGAAGGATCATCCCAAGGTAGGGATGAATACACTAGGTAACTCGGATATGGTAAACAAATGGTTACATTTCATAATTGCCTTAGAGATCAAGATATATCTAAAATGTTCGAAGTTAAGGTCAAACAAATTGTAATAACTGAGCTTAAACTGATGAATGCATGTCTAATCTTGAATACTAATTGCTTGTTATGGGTGAGTGGGATCACCAATCAATCTCAAAGTATTGATTATCGGTTGACTGACTAGATAATAAGATGAATGTTAGGATTAAGGGATAGTTACTACTAAGCCGTTACCAGTTCCCTGGGAGTACGATATTAATAAATTAAAATCGTAGATACTTTCCAAGAACTAGCTACACGATAGGTACTCTGCCTTAGGTTCTGATTGATTAAGTGACAACAATTGAATGCTAAAGTGACAGTTAGTAAGACTCAATCCTTAATTACTCATAATCGACATAGGTAAATAAAGCCTATCTTTTAGCATACCAATCGGAACGCATCAATACCCTAAAATAAATAGGGATAAAGTTTCATCTTGATGTTTCTTAGTATAAATATGTATTGGTTTAAAAGTGTTTTGTCATAGTTTAGAACCTATTTAGGACACTTCGTAGTTTTAGCAAAAGAAAAAATTTTTATTTCCTCTTAATATTGCTTGTGTTCTTAATATAACAGTAAAGTAGTGACCAAGAACGATCCACAAGACATCCTCTCTAGAATATATAGGTAGTCTTCTCGGGAGTAGAAACAAACTATGAAGAAACCTTCTTCCAAATTAATTAACTCGTAGTCCTCAAGTTACCAAAGGTCTCGTAGTCTCCAATCAAATATCTGGTAACTTACAGATTTGCTCAGTAATTTTAAAATCAGTGCACGTTTTCTCTCTCTAGAGTAAAACCTCCTTCTTCTTTCTAACCAGAGATTCTACCCCTACTATGTTTGCTTTAGCTTTCCTTTTAATTATTGAGATTGCATATTTCTCTCCCCTTATTTTTCTCTCAATCAAATATCCATGATATTTTATTTACAATCATGATTATTGTGCAAGAAACAAACACGAAAATATCCCGAAAGTTTCTTTATAAAAAGAAAATTTTTAAAAAAATATACACATTGAATAAACAAAACCTTTTGAACCATATTCTTTATCGTATCATAGCAATAATCATTACGCTCGATCCAAACCCGAATCCTAATGTCTTTCTCACCATCTCACCGATATGGCAGAAGGTGCAAACAAAGATCTTGTCAAGACCGATGCTAACAGCCCAGACCACAACTCGCCATACTATCTCCACCTCTCCGATTATCCGAGGCAGATGTATGTCAACGACGCCTTGACCGACAACAACTACCTTGATTGGGTCCAAGAGATGGAGAATTTCTTGTTCGCCAAGAACAAGATAGGCTTCATTGATGGAACCATCAAAAGGCCAGAAGCGGATGATGCTAGTTATATGGCATGGATGCGATGATTAAAGGGTGGCTTACTACATCCATGGAGAAAGAAATCTGAGGAAGCGTGAAATATGCCAATTCGGCGACAGAAATCTGGAAGGTTATTAAAGAACGATTCGGTAAAGAAAGCGCACCATGCGCATATGAATTGAAGCAGGCTATCTCGAACACTAGACAAGAAGGGATGACTATTTCAGCCTGTTACACGAAACTGCGTGGATTATGGGATGAGATGCAATCCTTCTTGCCTGCTCCGGTTTGCAAATGCAATGGATGTACCTGTGGCATTGGAAAATCTCTTAGAGAACTTAGGGAAAAGGAGCAGCTCTATGAGTTTCTTATGGCTCTAGATGGTGAGTTCTCTATCAATAGAACCCAAATACTTTCCACTAAACCAATCCCATCTTTGGGAAATGCATACCATCTCGTTGCCGAGGATGAGCAACAAAGATCCATACCCGGTGGGATGAAACTTGTGAATGAAATAATGGATTTCCAACCTCCGCAAAACGTGGCAGGACACCGAACCGGGTCGGCCAGAAAGAAAACAGAGGCCACTGTGATCACTGTGGCAAAGATGGACATACACTAGACGATTGTTTCATGATAGTCGACTACCTGGAATGGTGGAACGTGAAGAATAAAAGATAAAAAGTGAAGCCAAAGGCGGCTGATATGCACAAATCATATCCCCTTTTTAGCATGTTTTTAGACACAAATTAGGGCAATATTTGAATGTATTTGATCTTAATTGAATCAAATTGACATAAAATTGCGTAAATTGTGATTTTGGAAGTCTTAGGAGTAAATTGCATGAAAATAGCAAATTTTCGGGCAAATGTGCAATTTTTTTGAAATGCTGGATTCAGGACGGGCGTCCCGACCCAGTCAAAGCACTGGGACGGGTGTCCAAAGCTCAGGACGGGTGCCCCGAGCACCAGAACTTGTCCCACATCAAAAAGTTTGGAGCAATTCACTCCAGACACCTGCTATAAGTACCTCAGGCCTCCAATAGTTGAAATCATCCCTCAACACTCAATACAAGTCATTTAGCGACTTCGAGTGTATCGTTTTCTCTTATCTCTAAGTGTTTATCTTAGTATTTGAGAATTCGATTAGATTAGTATTTAGTTTTCGGTATCAAAGAATATCGAGATTTCGTTAGGAGATCCTAAGAGAGAGATAGGGTGCATGTTCTTAGTCAGATTAGGGCAATTTGCTTATGCCTGGGATGTAAGGTAAATCAATTGCTACTAGGCCTAAGAAGCGTTCTTCGAATGCTCTGTCGAGCAGAGTAGGATCGAGCAATCAGAGACATACAAGAGCTCCAGTGATGGGAATTCCGACCGACGTGCTAAATAGGTGCTATTTTACCCTATGTCGATTATGATCAATTAAGGACTGTGATTGACTAATTGTCACGTTTAGTCTTATGGTGTCACTTAATCAGCCAGAATCTAAGGCAGAGTACCTATCGTGTAGCTAGTCTATTGGAAAGTATCTACGATTTTACTAAGTTAATTATCGTACTCCCAGGGAAGTGGCAACGGCTTAGTAGTAACTAGCCTCTTATCCTAACTCTTATCTTATGATCCAGTAATGCTTTTGAGGTAGCTAGAAATGGTCGACCTAGGATCAGGGGCACTCCTCCTTCCCCATTCATGTCCATGACAACAAAGTCCACAGGAAACACAAATTTTCCAACCTTTACTAAGAGGTCTTCAATTATTCCCTTGGGGGTTTTGACTGTCCTATCTGCAAGTTGTATGCACATCCTAGTCGTTTTCAAATCATGCAATCCTAATTTATCAAATAAACTAGATGGCATAAGATTGATACTAGCTCCTAAGTCTGCTAATGCATGCATGTTAGTAATATTTCCAATTGTACATGGCAAGGTAAAACAACCAGGATCTTTTGTTTAGACGGTAGTTTATTCAACAGAACCGCCGACATTCTTCATTAAGAACCACCTTGTCCATGTCAAATTTTTTTTATTACTAACAACTTCTTTAAAAACTTAGCATACTTTGGCATTTCAGAAATAACATCAAGTAAAGGTAAATTAACATGAATCTGACTAAAATTCTTAAGAAACTTTTCAAATTGCTCCTTATCTTTATTGTGCATAAGTCTGGCAGGGTAAGGTACTTTTGGCCGGCACTCAGGAATAAACTCCGTCTTCCCTTTCCTTGCTACTTCGATCTCGACATCCGTCGGCGTTGGGTCCTTGGAGCCTTCTTCTGGTTTCCTGCACAAGAATAGGAGGGTCAGATAGTTTGGGTGGAGATGGAGATAGAATTTACCAGATCTTAGAGTGATGGTCTTGCATTCAGTTTGAGGGTTGGTCTCAGTGTTGCTTGGTAGCGTTCCCTGGGACCTGTGAGAGAAATGGGTGGATAGTGACCCATTTGCCTCTCTAAGTTTGTATAGCAGCTTGTGTGTTTCTGATTGTTTGCTCGGTTGCTTCTGTCTTTCTCGTTTGCTGGATTCTTTCCGCGTGAATCTTGGATCTTTCTGTTGGACTCTATCATTTCCTTGTTGGAGTCGGAAATGCTCTCAGAAGTCTATGAATTCTTGCATGGGATCCTCAGTGAACAATGTAGTTCCTTGGTGCAGGCAGAGCAACTTGCTGGTTTGCGGGATATGGCAGTTGCTGAGGTACTCTTTTCTGGAAGTTAGTAGTCCCGGGATTGTTTCTCCAGCTAAATCCCGGATGGTTCTTCCAAGTGGGGTTGTAGGTATTTCCTATAGGAGCAGAATTTACTGCGTCCACTTGTTCCATCTCTTCTGGGACAGTTAATATCCCATTACCATAACAATCCCCACTGAAATGTGGTCCTTGGCAAAACTCGCAGACTTGGTATACTGACTGAATGCCTTTCCCTTGTTGGAAAGCATTCAGCTGATTAGTAATGCTGGCCTTCAGTGCCTCAAATTGATCATCAGTGGAGGCAACGACCGCATTTACTGGTTGCTTCTTAGCTCGGCCACTTGTGCGCCAATTCTTGCTGTTCCTGTAGAGTCTCTCCAGAGCGTTTCTAGCATCTATATCACTCATTCCATTGAAACCGCTCTGGGGATTGAGTCCATCGAGAATTTGCTTACCCATGTCTGACATACCCCCGTAAAATTGCTGGATCAGCAATGCCTCAGTAAGTCCATGTTGGGGGCAGAGCCTGAGTAGCTCCTTGAATCTGTCCCAGGCTTCGATTACTGTCTCATCAGCAGCTTGAGTGAAACTAGACAGAGCCCTTCGATATTCTAGGACTCTTGCTGCAGAGTAGTACTCTTCTAGGAAGGCTTTGCTTAACTCGTCCCATGAGGTGATGGAGTTAGTAGGTAGCTGGGCCAACCATCTCTTAGCTCTGTCCCTAAGTGAGTAGGGAAAAAGGTTGAGCTTAGTTATTTCTGCAGTATGATCTCCCTTGAGGCCTTCGCAGAGAGAAGAGAAATCAGATAGGTGTTCCAGCGGATTCTCGGCTGCAGTTCCTCCAAACTGAACTCGATTTATAATCAGCTGGATCACATTCGGTTTCAGATCATAGCGAGGGTTCCCAGGGATTCGGATGGCGGATGAGACTGGGATAGTCTGTGGCTGGATGTAGGATTCAAGGGTAGGTCTTTCAGCAGCCATTTCTGTTCTTCGCCTATTAGCTGTGCGGATGATTCGTTCAGGATTTTCAACTGGTGTTTCAAGGTTAGCTTCTGAAGATCGAGTCATGCAACTACAGAGAAGAACACGTTTTAGCCTGAGCAAACTGGTTAGTGAGGTTACAGGGAGAGTGAAAACTAAAGAAAAACTTGGACAGAAAGAGAAAACAAAACAAAACAACTATTCACAGGAGAAAACACAAAGATAGGGAAAAGAGAATAACTTACCGTTAAACAAGAAAAGGTACAATTTTTTTTTCGGATTTTAAATATTTCGAAAGCAATTAAATTCCCTTAATATGGTTCTAGAATAATTTTCTAGATTTTGATTATCCTAAGTGTCTTAATTCCAGATAACGTCTAGAATTAATTAGTTATGATAATCCTATATTTCGGAAACTGATTGTCTAACTGGTATAACATAAGTGTTGGTCTAAGGTCTAGGTTACTACCGTTACCTATCATAAGTCTCTAGAATTTTGATCAGGAATCCTAAATTCATTATGATATTTCCCCGGCAACGGCGCCAAAAATCTGATGGGAATTCCGACCGACGTGCTAAATAGGGTGTATTTTACCCTATGTCGATTATGATCAATTAAGGACTGTGATTGACTAATTGTCACGTTTAGTCTTATGGTGTCACTTAATCAGCCAGAATCTAAGGCAGAGTACCTATCGTGTAGCTAGTCTATTGGAAAGTATCTACGATTTTACTAAGTTAATTATCGTACTCCCAGGGAAGTGGCAACGGCTTAGTAGTAACTAGCCTCTTATCCTAACTCTTATCTTATGATCCAGTTATGCAATCTTCATCAAATACTTTGATGAGAGGGTGATCCATTCTCCACTAGGTTCAAGTCTAATTAACCCTAAAAGTGTTTTAAAGATGAGTTCTGATTCTATGTTATACTTCCTATATGTTGATTGACCTACATTCGAGTGTTTTAGATATATCTTTGGAATGCAACTATGTTCTGTGTCTAAAGGTTTACCACATCTGAGTCTCTATGCTACCGCCCCCTAGCGTTAAGGTAGACGGCCCTACTCACGGTACGAACAGAGACAGTTATGAAGGCCCTATGTCACTTTCGGGGATCACTCTGAAGGCTCGTAATCGCTGGCATAACGCTCTACTCAGCCTACCTAGACTACTCTAACAAGCCAGGTGTTCAGCATGTTATTTTATCTAGTATGGCAGACACCAATACTAATTGATGCCTGTTAAACTAAACAGGTTATGAATAGACCGTGGTTAGGAATTGTCTATAACCCTAATTCAGTTTAAAAGAAACTACATTAGACATGCAGACATAATGATTATTTAGCAGGTGGCTATTTCCGGAAAAACATAATAACTTCAACATACAAAACAACTATTCATAAAATCATAATCTGATATTCATAATTGATGAAAAGCAATAAAACATATAAGAGAGGGGTATGGGGACTGATGCCATAAAGAAATCACCCTTTACTTAGTCTCGCCTACAGAGCGTACTGCTGTATACGTCGTATTGCCCGCCCTGACTCTGCTCGCCAGAACCTTCGGAGGACGCTTCCTCAGCCTAGTAGCTAGACTTTACCTTACGTCCTGGGCTTAAGCCTAGCCCTGTGGACTGACTCTTCGAACGCCTAGAGCTCTCTTAGGGTCTCCTAACGAAACCCCGGGTATTCTATGAATACCGGAAACGAACCTATCTATAGAAACCTAAGATCTGAGACTATTTCTCAGAAGCTAAACAAAACAAACACTAAAAAGAAAGAAAACTGAGATCCGAGTCTCTGAGTGAGTGTGTACTAGAAAACTGTACACTGGAAACCACTTAATGACTCAGATCGAGTGGAGAGGGATGATTTCAACTGTGGAGGCCTGGGGTATTTATAGCAGCTTTCTGGAGTGAAAAATTCCAAAAAATTCGATGTGGGACAGCTTCTGGCGGTTCGGGACGCCCGTCCCGGTTCGGGACGCCCGTCCTGATTCGTTGACCAGGTTCGGGACGCCCGTCCCGGTTCAGGACGCCCGTCCTGGCGGTTTGACTGGGTCGGGACGCCCGTCCCGGGTTCGGGACGCCGTCCCGGACCTTTGACCGAGTCAACATTTCCAAAAATTGCGTTTTTGCCCCAAAATTTGCTGTTTTCGTCTACTTTTCACCTGATACTTCCAAAATCATAAAAACCGTGAAATCAAGTAAATAATAAACAATTAATGTCAATTTACCCTAGATTTCACATTAAAACATACATAAAAACATGCTAAAAATGTGATACGATTTTCGCGTATCAGATAACCCCACACTTAGCTTTTTGCTTGTCCTCAAGCAAAGTCTACATGGAGTTAATGATTCTAAACCGTAGTGCAGTCACTTAAATTCCTAGTCATGTTTTTATTCCAAAAATTCTTCAGACAATTCTTAACACAGGTCTGACTGGTTAGGTTGCTATGACAAGGTCTCAAATGTCTCTAGTAGTTTGTTATGATCAGGCAGAAAACAGATCAACAACTAGGTTGGACTTTTTTTCTTAGTCACAGGGTCTTCCTGATGTGTAGTGTGTGTATTAGTCTAGACCAGATAGTCAACACAATGAACTCTTATCTTAACTGCTACCAGATAATACTTCGACCTATCGCTAGACATACTGACAACAGATAACTTTCTGAGTTCTGAGCTTTGGTGATAAGATTTTTAATGTTTTAGCACTTAGTTATTTTCTTTATGGATTCAGGGTATTTTGAGTTTGCTTGGAACACGTCAACTTCAACTACCCATGTAGCGAGTCCCACTCCGATGACTCCCAGATCTACACGACCTTAGGGCATCAGGCTTTAAGTTCCCCGAAGGAGTGGTGCTCGAGTAGCGAAGGCCGCTGGCAAACTACCCTATTGTAATTAACTTTCTTAAGTTCTTTTCACTTTTAGCTCAGAGTCTCATCTAGTCATTCTAACTGCCAATATATCCACAACTGGTCTAATTTTATCTAGTTAAGTCTCGAATAGGTAATTGGTTGAGGTCTCTAATCCAGACAAAGTTGTGCTCAGTTATCAGGAATTCCCTATTCCTAGCAATTAGTCCAAGATAGCTATCAATTATCGCCTACTAACCATAACATACTACCTACATATCATAGACATAAGCAATTTGTTTAACCAAGCATACTGCATTTAGAAGTCTGAAAGACGGAAAATTTTGAAAAATTTTGGAAGGGTGTGAAAATAGGGAAAACAAGCAAAAGCATGCAAAATTTTGTTTTTTCAAACTGCTCAGTGCACCGTGCACTGCTACCCCACACTTAAGTCTGGCACTGTCCTCAGTGTTCATGCATATCTAATTACCCCACACTTATTTGAAAACAAGAAATAAAACACAAAAGTTCTTACCCCACACTTATTCAACTAACTACGGGTAAGAAGGAACATAAATAACAAAACAAGAAATAAAATGAAAGAGATACTCCCTTAGTCTGTGAAGTCCACAATCTGCTCGGACGAGTCAAACGGCTCTCTGTAAATCTTTAGGCGTTGTCCGTTTACTTTTTGAATAATACCGTCAGAATCCATGATGTCACATGCTCCGAAAGGTGATACTTCCGTGATTGTGAATGGTCCTGACCAATAGCTACGCAGCTTTCCTGGGAAAAATTTAAACGTGAGTTGTACAACAATACCTTATCACCTGGTTCAAAATTTTTCTGGGCTCTGAGTCGTCTGTCATGCCGGAGTTTACTTGTCATTTTGAACTGATGTGATTCTCATAGGCTTTGAGCCTCCACTCATCCAATTCGTTGAGTTGTAAAATCCGGTGTTCCTTAGTCAAATTATCGTCGAGATTGCATTTTCGTACTGCCCAGTAAGCTTATGTTCAAGTTCAACCGGAAGGTGCATGCTTTTCCGTAGACTAGTCGATAGGGTGAGAACCCCGTAGTGGTCTTGTATGCTGTACGGAAGGCCCATAATGCATCCTCCAGTTTATTGGACCAATCCTTACGGTTAACACCCACGGTCTTTTCTAGGATTCTCTTTATTCCCCTATTGGTTACCTCAGCCTGCCCGTTGGTTTGAGGATGGTAGGCTGTGGAAATGCGATGCTGAATTCCGTAATGCTGGAGTACTTTCTGCAATTGAGAGTTGCAGAAGTGCGTACCTCGATCACTGATTAGGGCTTTTGGACATCCAAACCTGGCGAAAATCTGCTTAAGGAATCTGCATACGGCTCGAGCATCATTAGTAGGTAGGGCCTGTGCCTCAGGCCATTTTGAAAAATATTCTACAGCTACTAAGATGTACTTCATACCAAAAGAGGAAGGAAACGGACCCATGAAATCTATACCCCATATGTCAAATATTTCTACACTTTGAATTACCTGTTGGGGTAGTTATCTCGAGAAGATATGGTTCCCGCTTTCTGACAGGCATCGCACGATCCTGTAAATGCTGCGGCGTCTTTGAATATGGTGGGCCAGTAAAAGCCTGCTTCTAATACTTTTCGGGCGTATTAGCTGCAGCTAAGTGACCGCCTGTTGGTCCGCAGTGACAATGTTCCAGAATTTGGAAACCTTCTTCTTGAGATACACATCTTCTGATCATCTGATCTGCACATATTTTAAATAGAAAAGGATCTTCCCAATAGTAATATTTCAGGTCAGCAAAGAATTTTTTCTTTGTTGAGCAGTGATATCACTAGGGAGAGTCCGGGCTGCCAAGTAATTTGCTATATCTGCAAACCAAGGGGGTGAGAAACTAGCAAACAATGTACATAATTCTCATCCGGAATTTATCAGATATGATTGTTCATCAATGGCTTCTAGGGTCGGATTTTAACCTAGACAATGGTCTGCGGCTAAGTTTTCTGCCCCTTTCTTATCCCGATTTCTATGTCAAATTCTTGAAGCAATAAAACCCATCTAATCAATCTTGGTTTTGCGTCGGTTTTATTGAACAAGTATTTTAGTGCGAATGATCAGTATAAACAATAGTTTTAGATAGGACTAGATAGATCGAAACTTATCAAATGCATATACTACTGCTAATAATTCCTTTTCTGTCGTAGTGTAATTTTCCTGAGCATCAGTTAAGGTTTTACTAGCATAATATATTACATGAAACTTCTTATCATGTCTTTGTCCTAAAACTACTCCTACTGCATAGTCACTAGCATCACACATAAGCTCAAAAGGTAGACTCCAGTCAGGTGATGTCATGATAGGTGCAGTAGTTAAGAGTTCCTTAAGTCTATTAAAAGCTTTTAGACATTTCTCATCAAAGACAAATGGAACATCTTTTCCGAGTAAATTGGTCAACGGCCTGGCTATTAATGAAAAATCTTTTATGAACCTACGATAAAAGCCAGCGTGTCCCAAAAAACTCCTAACGGCTCTCACATTTTTGGGAGGAGGTAGTTTTGAAATAACTTCAATTTTTGCCTTATCTACTTCCATACCTAGGTGTGAGATCTTATGTCCTAAAACGATTCCCTCTTTTACCATGAAGTGGCATTTTTCCCAATTTAAAACCAGGTTAGATTTTATACAACGTTTCAACATTAACTCCAAGTTCTTTAGACAAACCTCAAATGAATTACCAAAAACAGAAAAGTCATCCATAAATACTTCCATAGATTTTCCTAACATGTCCTCAAAGATAGCAGTCATACAACGTTGAAATGTAGCAGGTGCATTACACAAACCAAAAGGCATCCTTCTATATGCAAATGTTCCAAAAGGGCATGTGAATGTAGTTTTATGCTGGTCCTCAGGGGAAATAGGAATTTGAAAATAACCAGAAAACCCATCAAGAAAGCAATAAAACATGTGTCCAGATAATCTTTCTAACATTTGGTCAATAAAAGGAAGGGGAAAGTGATCTTTTCGTGTGGCCGTATTTAATTTTCTATAGTCTATGCATACACGATGACCAGTTACAGTTTTGTAGGGATTAGTTCGTTATGCTCATTCCTAACAACTGTTATACCGCCTTTCTTAGGTACTACCTGCACCGGGCTTACCCACTCACTATCTGAGATAGGGTAGATAAGTCCTGCATCTAACAGTTTAATGACTTCTTTCTTAACAACATCACACACATTAGGATTCAACCTCCTTTGAGGTTGCACACATGGCTTATTCATTTTCTAGAAGAATCTTATGCGAACAAAAGCTTGGATTAATACCTGGGATATCGCAATTTTGTAGGCAAAGGCTCTTCTATGCTTTCTGCACATGTCCACAGTCAGCTTCCTTTGTTCTGCAGTCAGATCAGCTGCAAGAATAATGGGAAGTTTCTTGTTGTCATCTAGGAATTCGTAGCACAGATGAGTGGGTAGTTCCTTCAGTTCCAAGTCTGGTGGATCTTCAAACGAGGTTCGTTCTTTCTTCATCTCATCATCACCTATCTCAGTGAAACTATCAGAAGTAATTTCATTTTCAGAAGAGCTAAGTTCAGACTCCTCTAATTCTAGGGAGTCCTCACTTAGAATTTGATAGTTTGAGCATAGGTCTGTCACGTTAATTGCAATCAAGTGTTCCATGGCATCCACAAAAAACAAGTATCATCTAAATGCATGGGATACCTAAGGGTTCATTTAGATCAAAAGTGATGTCATCATTTCCTACCCTTAACTTGATTTGACCATTACTGACGTCTATTAATGCTTTTGAGGTGGCTAGAAATGGTCGACCTAGGATCAGGGGCACTCCTCCTTCCCCATTCATGTCCATGACAACAAATCCACAGGAAATACAAATTTTCCGACCTTTACTAAGAGGTCTTCAATTATTCCCTTGGGGATTTTGACTGTCCTGTCTGCAAGTTGTATGCACATCCTAGTCGTTTTCAAATCATGCAATCCTAATTTATCAAATAAACTAGATGGCATAAGATAATACTAGCTCCTAAGTCTGCTAATGCATGCATGTTAGTAATATTTCCAATTGTACATGGCAAGGTAAAACAACCAGGATCTTTCTGTTTAGACGGTAGTTTATTCAACAGAACCGCCGAACATTCTTCATTAAGAACCACCTTGTCCATGTCAAATTTTCTTTTATTACTAACAACTTCTTTTAAAAACTTAGCATACTTTGGCATTTCAGAAATAACATCAAGTAAAGGTAAATTAACATGAATCTGACTAAAATTCCTAAGAAACTTTTCAAATTGCTCCTTATCTTTATTGTGCATAAGTCTGGCAGGGTAAGGTACTTTTGGCCGGTACTCAGGAATAAACTCCGTCTTCCCTTTCCTTGCTACTTCGATTCGATCCGTCGGCGTTGGGTCCTTGGAGCCTTCTTCTGGTTCCTGCACAAGAATAGGAGGGTCAGATGGTTTGGGTGGAGATGGAGATAGAATTTTACCAGATCTTAGAGTGATGGTCTTGCATTCAGTTTGAGGGTTGGTCTCAGTGTTGCTTGGTAGCGTTCCCTGGGACCTGTGAGAGAAATGGGTGGATAGTTGACCCATTGCCTCTCTAAAGTTTGTATAGCAGCTTGTGTGTTTCTGATTGTTTGCTCGGTCTGCTTCTGTCTATTCTCGTTCTGCTGGATTCTTTCGCGTGAGCTTCCTGAATCTTTCTGTTGGACTCTATCATTTCCTTGTTGGAGTCGGAAATGCTCTTCAGCATGTCTCTAAATTCTTGCATGGGATCAGCTGGAACGATGTAGTTCCTTGGTGCAGGCAGAGCAACTTGCTGGTTCTGCGGATATGGCAGCTGCTGAGGTACTCTTTTCTGGAAGTTAGTAGCCCCGGGATTGTTTCTCCAGCTAAATCCCGGATGGTTCTTCCAAGTGGGATTGTAGGTATTTCCTATAGGAGCAGAATTTACTGCGTCCACTTGTTCCATCTCTTCTGGGACAGTTAATATCCCATTACCATAACAATCCCCACTGAAATGTGGTCCTTGGCAAAACTCGCAGACTTGGTATACTGACTGAATGCTTTCCCTTGTTGGAAAGCATTCAGCTGATTAGTAATGCTGGCCTTCAGTGCCTCAAATTGATCATCAGTGGAGGCAACGACCGCATTTACTGGTTGCTTCTTAGCTCGGCCACTTGTGCGCCAATTCTTGCTGTTCCTGTAGAGTCTCTCCAGAGCGTTTCTAGCATCTACATCACTCATTCCATTGAAACCGCTCTGAGGATTGAGTCCATCGAGAATTTGCTTACCCATGTCTGACATACCCCCGTAAAATTGCTGAATCAGCAATGCCTCGGTAAGTCCATGTTGGGGGCAGAGCCTGAGTAGCTCCTTGAATCTGTCCCAAGCTTCGATCACTGTCTCATCAGCAGCTTGAGTGAAACTAGACAGAGCCCTTCGATATTCTAGGACTCTTGCTGCAGAGTAGTACTCTTCTAGGAAGGCTTTGCTTAACTCGTCCCATGAGGTGATGGAGTTAGTAGGTAGCTGGGCCAACCATCTCTTAGCTCTGTCCCTAAGTGAGTAGGGAAAAGGTTGAGTTTAGTTATTTCTGCAGTATGATCTCCCTTGAGGCCTTCGCAGAGAGAAGAGAAATCAGATAGGTGTTCCAGCGGATTCTCGGCTGCAGTTCCTCCAAACTGAACTCGATTTATAATCAGCTGGATCACATTCGGTTTCAGATCATAGCGAGGGTTCCCAGGGATTCGGATGGCAGATGAGACTGGGATAGTCTGTGGCTGGATGTAGGATTCAAGGGTAGGTCTTTCAGCAGCCATTTCTGTTCTTCGCCTATTAGCTGTGCGAATGATTCGTTCAGGATTTTCAACTGGTGTTTCAAGGTTAGCTTCTGAAGATCGAGTCATGCAACTACAGAGAAGAACACGTTTTAGCCTGAGCAAACTGGTTAGTGAGGTTACAGGGAGAGTGAAAACTAAAGAAAAACTTGGAGAAAGAGAAAACAAAACAAAACAACTATTCACAAGAAAACAAAAGATAGGGAAAAGAGAATAACTTACCTTTAAACAAAAAAGTACAATTTTTTCGGATTTTAATATTTTGAAAGCAATTAAATTCCCTTAATATGGTTTAGATGATTTTCTAAAATTTGATTATCCTAAATGTCTTAATTCCAGATAAATCTAAATTAATTAGTTATGATAATCCTATTTCGGAAACTGATTGTCTAACTGGTATAAATAAGTGTTGGTCTAAGGTCTAGGTTACTACCGTTACCTATCATAAGTCTCTAGAATTTTGATCAGGAATCCTAAATTCATTATGATATTTCCCCGGCAACGGCGCCAAAAATCTGATGGATTCCGACGACGTACTAAATAGGTGTTATTTTACCCTATGTCGATTATGATTAATTAAGGACTGTGATTGACTAATTGTCACGTTTAGTCTTATGGTGTCACTTAATCAGCCAGAATCTAAGGCAGAGTACCTATCGTGTAGCTAGTCTATTGGAAAGTATCTACGATTTTACTAAGTTAATTATCGTACTCCCAGGGAAGTGGCAACGGCTTAGTAGTAACTAGCCTCTTATCCTAACTCTTATCTTATGATCCAGTTATGCAATCTTCATCAAATACTTTGATGAGAGGGTGATCCATTCTCCACTAGGTTCAAGTCTAATTAACCCTAGAAGTGTTTTAAAGATAAGTTCTGATTCTATGTTATACTGTTCCTATATGTTGATTGACCTATATTCGAGTGTTTTAGATATATCTTAGCCTGGAATGCAACTATGTTCTGTGTCTAAAGGTTACCACATCTGAGTCTCTATGCTACCGCCCCCTATCATTAAGGTAACGGCCCTACTCACGGTACGAACAAGACAGTTATGAAAGCCCTATGTCACTTTCGGGGATCACTCTGAAGGCTCGTAATCGCTGGCATAACGCTCTACTCAGCCTACCTAGACTACTCTAACAAGCCAGGTGTTCAGCATGTTTTTATCTAGTATGGCAGACACCAATACTAATTGATGCCTGTTAAACTAAACAGGTTATGAATAGACCGTGGTTAGGAATTGTCTATAACCCTATTAGTTTAAAAGAAACTACATTAGACATGCAGACATAATGATTATTTAGCAGGTGGCTATTTCCGGAAAAACATAATAACTTCAACATACAAAACAACTATTCATAAAATCATAATCTGATATTCATAATTGATGTTTAGGACAAAGCAATAAAACATATAAGAGAGGGGTATGGGGACTGATGCCATAAAGAAATCACCCTTTACTTAGTCTCGCCTACAGAGCGTACTGCTGTATACGTCGTATTGCCCGCCCTGACTCTGCTCGCCAGAACCTTCGGAGGACGCTTCCTCAGCCTAGTAGCTAGACTTTACCTTACGTCCTGGGCTTAAGCCTAGCCCTGTGGACTGACTCTTCGAACGCCTAGAGCTCTCTTAGGGTCTCCTAACGAAACCCCGGGTATTCTATGAATACCGGAAACGAACCTATCTATAGAAACCTAAGATCTGAGACTATTTCTCAGAAACTAAAACAAAACACTAAAAGAAAGAAAACTGAGATCCGAGTCTCTGAGTGAGTGTGTACTGGAAAACTGTACACTGGAAACCACTTAATGACTCAGATCGAGTGGAGAGGGATGAATTCAACTGCTGGAGGCCTGGGGTATTTATAGCAGCTTCCGGAGTGAAAAATTCAAAAATTCGATGTGGGACAGCTTCTGGCGGTTCGGGACGCCCGTCCCGGTTCGGGACGCCCGTCCTGATTCGTTGACCAGGTTCGGGACGCCCGTCCCGGTTCAGGACGCCCGTCCTGGCGGTTTGACTGGGTCGGGACGCCCGTCCGGGTTCGGGACGCCCGTCCCGGACCTTTGACCGGTCAACATTTCCAAAAATTGCGTTTTTGCCCCAGAATTTGCTGTTTTCGTCTACTTTTCACCTGACACTTCCAAAATCATAAAAACCGTGAAATCAAGTAAATATAAACAATTAATGTCAATTTACTCTAATTTCACATTAAAACATACATAAAAACATGCTAAAAATGTGATACGATTTTCGCGTATCAGATAACCCCACACTTAGCTTTTTGCTTGTCCTCAAGCAAAGTCTACATGGAGTTAGTGATTAAACCGTAGTGCAGTCACTTAAATTCCTAGTCATGTTTTTATTCCAAAAATTCTTCAGACAATTCTTAACACAGGTCTGACTGGTTAGGTTGCTATGACAAGGTCTCAAATGTCTCTAGTAGTTTGTTATGATCAGGCAGAAAACAAATCAACAACTAGGTTGGACTTTTTTCTTAGTCACAGGGTCTTCCTGATGTGTAGTGTGTGTACTAGTCTAGACCAGATAGTCAACACAATGAACTCTTATCTTAACTGCTACCAGATAATACTTCGACCTATCGCTAGACATACTGACAACAGATAACTTTCTGAGTTCTGAGCTTTGGTGATAAGATTTTTAATGTTTTAGCACTTAGTTATTTTCTTTATAGATTCAGGGTATTTCGAGTTTGCTTAGAACACGTCAACTTCAACTACCCATGTAGCGAGTCCCACTCCGATGACTCCCAGATCTACACGACCTTAGGGCATCAGGCTTTAAGTTCCCCGAAGGAGTGGTGCTCGAGTAGCGAAGGCCGCTGGCAAACTACCCTATTGTAATTAACTTCCTTAAGTTCTTTTCACTTTTAGCTCAGAGTCTCATCTAGTCATTCTAACTGCCAATATATCCACAACTGGTCTAATTTATCTAGTTAAGTCTCGAATAGGCAATTGGTTGAGGTCTCTAATCCAGACAAGGTTGTGCTCAGTTATCAGGAATTCCCTATTCCTAATCAATTAGTCCAAGATAGCTATCAATTATCCCTACTAACCATAACATACTACCTACATATCATAGACATAAGCAATTTGTTTAACCAAGCATACTGCATTTAGAAGTCTGAAAGACGGAAAATTTTGAAAAATTTTGGAGGGTGTGAAAATAGGGAAAACAAGCAAAAGCATGAAAATTTTTTCAAACTGCTACAGTGCACCGTGCACTGCTACCCCACACTTAAGTTGGCACTGTCCTCAGTGTTCATGCATATAATTACCCCACACTTATTTGAAAACAAGAAATAAAACACAAAAGTTCTTACCCCACACTTATTCAACTAACTACGGGTAAGAAGAACTAGAAATAACAAAACAAGAAATAAAATGAAAGAGATACTCCCTTAGTCTGTGAAGTCCACAATCTGCTCGGACGAGTCAAACGGCTCTCTGTAAATTTCAGGCGTTGTCCGTTTACTTTTTGAATAATACCGTCAGAATCCATGATGTCACATGCTCCGAAAGGTGATACTTCCGTGATTGTGAATGGTCCTGACCAATAGCTACGCAGCTTTCCTGGGAAAAATTTAAACGTGAGTTGTACAACAATACCTTATCACCTGGTTCAAAATTTTTCTGGGCTCTGAGTCGTCATGCCGGAGTTTACTTGTCATTTTGAACTGATGTGATTCTCATAGGCTTTGAGCCTCCACTCATCCAATTCGTTGAGTTGTAAATCCGGTGTTCCTTAGTCAAATTATCGTCGAGATTGCATTTTCGTACTGCCCAGTAAGCTTATGTTCAAGTTCAACCGGAAGGTGCATGCTTTTCCGTAGACTAGTCGATAGGGTGAGAACCCCGTAGTGGTTTGTATGCTGTACGGAAGGCCCATAATGCATCCTCCAGTTTATTGGACCAATCCTTACGGTTAACACCACGGTCTTTTCTAGGATTCTCTTTATTCCCCTATTGGTTACCTCAGCCTGCCCGTTGGTTTGAGGATGGTAGGCTGTGGAAATGCGATGCTGAATTCCGTAATGCTGGAGTACTTTCTGCAATTGAGAGTTGCAGAAGTGCGTACCTCGATCACTGATTAGGGCTTTTGGACATCCAAACCTGGCGAAAATCTGCTTAAGGAATCTGCATACGGCTCGAGCATCATTAGTAGGTAGGGCCTGTGCCTCAGGCCATTTTGAAAAATATTCTACAGCTACTAAGATGTACTTCATACCAAAAGGGAGGAAACGGACCCATGAAATCTATACCCCATATGTCAAATATTTCTACACTTTGAATTACCTGTTGGGGTAGTTATCTCGAGAAGATATGGTTCCCGCTTTCTGACAGGCATCGCACGATCCTGTAAATGCTGCGGCGTCTTTGAATATGGTGGGCCAGTAAAAGCCTGCTTCTAATACTTTTCGGGCGTATTGGCTGCAGCTAAGTGACCGCCTGTTGGTCCGCAGTGACAATGTTCCAGAATTTGGAAACCTTCTTCTTGAGATACACATCTTCTGATCATCTGATCTGCACATATTTTAAATAGAAAAGGATCTTCCCAATAGTAATATTTCAGGTCAGCAAAGAATTTTTTCTTTGTTGAGCAGTGATATCACTAGGGAGAGTCCGGGCTGCCAAGTAATTTGCTATATCTGCAAACCAAGGGGGTGAGAAGACAGCAAACAATGTACATAATTCTCATCCGGGAATTTGTCAGATATGATTGTCTCATCAATGGCTTCTAGGGTCGGATTTTCAGCCTAGACAAGTGGTCTGCGGCTAAGTTTTCTGCCCCTTTCTTATCCCGAATTTCTATGTCAAATTCTTGAAGCAATAAAACCCATCTAATCAATCTTGGTTTTGCGTCGGTTTTATTGAACAAGTATTTTAGTGCAGAATGATCAGTATAAACAATAGTTTTAGATAGGACTAGATAAGATCGAAACTTATCAAAGCATATACTACTGCTAATAATTCCTTTTCTGTCGTAGTGTAATTTTCCTGAGCAAGTTAAGGTTTTACTAGCATAATATATTACATGAAACTTCTTATCATGTCTTTGTCCTAAAACTACTCCTACTGCATAGTCACTAGCATCACACATAAGCTCAAAAGGTAGCTCCAGTCGGTGACGTCATGATAGGTGCAGTAGTTAAGAGTTCCTTAAGTCTATTAAAAGCTTTTAGACATTTCTCATCAAAGACAAATGGAACATCTTTTCCGAGTAAATTGGTCAACGGCCTGGCTATTAATGAAAAATCTTTTATGAACCTACGATAAAAGCCAGCGTGTCCCAAAAAACTCCTAACGGCTCTCACATTTTTGGGAGGAGGTAGTTTGAAATAACTTCAATTTTTGCCTTGTCTACTTCCATACCTAGGTGTGAGATCTTATGTCCTAAAACGATTCCCTCTTTTACCATGAAGTGGCATTTTTCCCAATTTAAAACCAGGTTAGATTTTATACAACGTTTCAACATTAACTCCAAGTTCTTTAGACAAACCTCAAATGAATTACCAAAAACAGAAAAGTCATCCATAAATACTTCCATAGATTTTCCTAACATGTCCTCAAAGATAGCAGTCATACAACGTTGAAATGTAGCAGGTGCATTACACAAACCAAAAGGCATCCTTCTATATGCAAATGTTCCAAAAGGGCATGTGAATGTAGTTTTATGCTGGTCCTCAGGGGAAATAGGAATTTGAAAATAACCAGAAAACCCATCAAGAAAGCAATAAAACATGTGTCCAGATAATCTTTCTAACATTTGGTCAATAAAAGGAAGGGGAAAGTGATCTTTTCGTGTGGCCGTATTTAATTTTCTATATCTATGCATACACGATGACCAGTTACAGTTCTGTAGGGATTAGTTCGTTATGCTCATTCCTAACAACTGTTATACCGCCTTTCTTAGGTACTACCTGCACCGGGCTTACCCACTCACTATCTGAGATAGGGTAGATAAGTCCTGCATCTAACAGTTTAATGACTTCTTTCTTAACAACATCACACACATTAGGATTCAACCTCCTTTGAGGTTGCACACATGGCTTATACTCATTTTCTAGAAGAATCTTATGCGAACAAAAGCTTGGATTAATACCTGGGATATCGCAATTTTGTAGGCAAAGGCTCTTCTATGCTTTCTGCACATGTCCACAGTCAGCTTCCTTTGTTCTGCAGTCAGATCAGCTGCAAGAATAATGGGAAGTTTCTTGTTGTCATCTAGGAATTCGTAGCACAGATGAGTGGGTAGTTCCTTCAGTTCCAAGTCTGGTGGATCTTCAAACGAGGTTCGTTCTTTCTTCATCTCATCATCACCTATCTCAGTGAAACTATCAGAAGTAATTTCATTTTCAGAAGAGCTAAGTTCAGACTCCTCTAATTCTAGGGAGTCCTCACTTGGAACTTGATAGTTTGAGCATAGGTCTGTCACGTTAATTGCAATCAAGTGTTCCATGGCATCCACATTAAAAACAAGTATCATCTAAATGCATGGGATACCTAAGGGTCTCATTTAAATCAAAAGTGATGTCATCATTTCCTACCCTTAACTTGATTTGACCATTACTGACGTCTATTAATGCTTTTGAGGTAGCTAGAAATGGTCGACCTAGGATCAGGGGCACTCCTCCTTCCCCATTCATGTCCATGACAACAAAGTCCACAGGAAACACAAATTTTCCAACCTTTACTAAGAGGTCTTCAATTATTCCCTTGGGGATTTTGACTGTCCTATCTGCAAGTTGTATGCACATCCTAGTCGTTTTCAAATCATGCAATCCTAATTTATCAAATAAACTAGATGGCATAAGATTGATACTAGCTCCTAAGTCTGCTAATGCATGCATGTTAGTAATATTTCCAATTGTACATGGCAAGGTAAAACAACCAGGATCTTTCTGTTTAGACGGTAGTTTATTCAACAGAACCGCCGAACATTCTTCATTAAGAACCACCTTGTCCATGTCAAATTTTCTTTTATTACTAACAACTCTTTTAAAAACTTAGCATACTTTGGCATTTCAGAAATAACATCAAGTAAAGGTAAATTAACATGAATCTGACTAAAATTCTTAAGAAACTTTTCAAATTGCTCCTTATCTTTATTGTGCATAAGTCTGGCAGGGTAAGGTACTTTTGGCCGGCACTCAGGAATAAACTCCGTCTTCCCTTTCCTTGCTACTTCGATCTCGACATCCGTCGGCGTTGGGTCCTTGGAGCCTTCTTCTGGTTCCTGCACAAGAATAGGAGGGTCAGATAGTTTGGGTGGAGATGGAGATAGAATTTTACCAGATCTTAGAGTGATGGTCTTGCATTCAGTTTGAGGGTTGGTCTCAGTGTGCTTGGTAGCGTTCCCTGGGACCTGTGAGAGAAATGGGTGGATAGCTGACCCATTTGCCTCTCTAAAGTTTGTTATAGCAGCTTGTGTGTTTCTGATTGTTTGCTCGGTCTGCTTCTGTCTGTTCTCGTTCTGCTGGATTCTTTCCGCGTGAACTTCTTGGATCTTTCTGTTGGACTCTATCATTTCCTTGTTGGAGTCGGAAATGCTCTTCAGCATGTCTCTGAATTCTTGCATGGGATCAGCTGGAACAATGTAGTTCCTTGGTGCAGGCAGAGCAACTTGCTGGTTCTGCGGATATGGCAGTTGCTGAGGTACTCTTTTCTGGAAGTTAGTAGTCCCGGGATTGTTTCTCCAGCTAAATCCCGGATGGTTCTTCCAAGTGGGGTTGTAGGTATTTCCTATAGGAGCAGAATTTACTGCGTCCACTTGTTCCATCTCTTCTGGGACAGTTAATATCCCATTACCATAACAATCCCCACTGAAATGTGGTCCTTGGCAAAACTCGCAGACTTGGTATACTGACTGAATGCCTTTCCCTTGTTGGAAAGCATTCAGCTGATTAGTAATGCTGGCCTTCAGTGCCTCAAATTGATCATCAGTGGAGGCAACGACCGCATTTACTGGTTGCTTCTTAGCTCGGCCACTTGTGCGCCAATTCTTGCTGTTCCTGTAGAGTCTCTCCAGAGCGTTTCTAGCATCTATATCACTCATTCCATTGAAACCGCTCTGGGGATTGAGTCCATCGAGAATTTGCTTACCCATGTCTGACATACCCCCGTAAAATTGCTGGATCAGCAATGCCTCAGTAAGTCCATGTTGGGGGCAGAGCCTGAGTAGCTCCTTGAATCTGTCCCAGGCTTCGATTACTGTCTCATCAGCAGCTTGAGTGAAACTAGACAGAGCCCTTCGATATTCTAGGACTCTTGCTGCAGAGTAGTACTCTTCTAGGAAGGCTTTGCTTAACTCGTCCCATGAGGTGATGGAGTTAGTAGGTAGCTGGGCCAACCATCTCTTAGCTCTGTCCCTAAGTGAGTAGGGAAAAAGGTTGAGCTTAGTTATTTCTGCAGTATGATCTCCCTTGAGGCCTTCGCAGAGAGAAGAGAAATCAGATAGGTGTTCCAGCGGATTCTCGGCTGCAGTTCCTCCAAACTGAACTCGATTATAATCAGCTGGATCACATTCGGTTTCAGATCATAGCGAGGGTTCCCAGGGATTCGGATGGCGGATGAGACTGGGATAGTCTGTGGCTGGATGTAGGATTCAAGGGTAGGTCTTTCAGCAGCCATTTCTGTTCTTCGCCTATTAGCTGTGCGGATGATTCGTTCAGGATTTTCAACTGGTGTTTCAAGGTTAGCTTCTGAAGATCGAGTCATGCAACTACAGAGAAGAACACGTTTTAGCCTGAGCAAACTGGTTAGTGAGGTTACAGGGAGAGTGAAAACTAAAGAAAAACTTGGACGAAAGAGAAAACAAAACAAAACAACTATTCACAGGGAGAAAACACAAAGATAGGGAAAAGAGAATAACTTACCGTTAAACAAGAAAAGGTACAATTTTTTTTTCGGATTTTAAATATTTCGAAAGCAATTAAATTCCCTTAATATGGTTCTAGAATAATTTTCTAGATTTTGATTATCCTAAGTGTCTTAATTCCAGATAACGTCTAGAATTAATTAGTTATGATAATCCTATATTTCGGAAACTGATTGTCTAACTGGTATAACATAAGTGTTGGTCTAAGGTCTAGGTTACTACCGTTACCTATCATAAGTCTCTAGAATTTTGATCAGGAATCCTAAATTCATTATGATATTTCCCCGGCAACGGCGCCAAAAATCTGATGGGAATTCCGACCGACGTGCTAAATAGGTGCTATTTTACCCTATGTCGATTATGATCAATTAAGGACTGTGATTGACTAATTGTCACGTTTAGTCTTATGGTGTCACTTAATCAGCCAGAATCTAAGGCAGAGTACCTATCGTGTAGCTAGTCTATTGGAAAGTATCTACGATTTTACTAAGTTAATTATCGTACTCCCAGGGAAGTGGCAACGGCTTAGTAGTAACTAGCCTCTTATCCTAACTCTTATCTTATGATCCAGTTATGCAATCTTCATCAAATACTTTGATGAGAGGGTGATCCATTCTCCACTAGGTTCAAGTCTAATTAACCCTAAAAGTGTTTTAAAGATGAGTTCTGATTCTATGTTATACTGTTCCTATATGTTGATTGACCTACATTCGAGTGTTTTAGATATATCTTAGCCTGGAATGCAACTATGTTCTGTGTCTAAAGGTTTACCACATCTGAGTCTCTATGCTACCGCCCCCTAGCGTTAAGGTAGACGGCCCTACTCACGGTACGAACAGAGACAGTTATGAAGGCCCTATGTCACTTTCGGGGATCACTCTGAAGGCTCGTAATCGCTGGCATAACGCTCTACTCAGCCTACCTAGACTACTCTAACAAGCCAGGTGTTCAGCATGTTATTTTATCTAGTATGGCAGACACCAATACTAATTGATGCCTGTTAAACTAAACAGGTTATGAATAGACCGTGGTTAGGAATTGTCTATAACCCTAATTCAGTTTAAAAGAAACTACATTAGACATGCAGACATAATGATTATTTAGCAGGTGGCTATTTCCGGAAAAACATAATAACTTCAACATACAAAACAACTATTCATAAAATCATAATCTGATATTCATAATTGATGTTTAGGACAAAGCAATAAAACATATAAGAGAGGGGTATGGGGACTGATGCCATAAAGAAATCACCCTTTACTTAGTCTCGCCTACAGAGCGTACTGCTGTATACGTCGTATTGCCCGCCCTGACTCTGCTCGCCAGAACCTTCGGAGGACGCTTCCTCAGCCTAGTAGCTAGACTTTACCTTACGTCCTGGGCTTAAGCCTAGCCCTGTGGACTGACTCTTCGAACGCCTAGAGCTCTCTTAGGGTCTCCTAACGAAACCCCGGGTATTCTATGAATACCGGAAACGAACCTATCTATAGAAACCTAAGATCTGAGACTATTTCTCAGAAGCTAAAACAAAACACTAAAAAGAAAGAAAACTGAGATCCGAGTCTCTGAGTGAGTAGTGTACTAGAAAACTGTACACTGGAAACCACTTAATGACTCAGATCGAGTGGAGAGGGATGATTTCAACTGTTGGAGGCCTGGGGTATTTATAGCAGCTTTCTGGAGTGAAAAATTCCAAAAAATTCGATGTGGGACAGCTTCTGGCGGTTCGGGACGCCCGTCCCGGTTCGGGACGCCCGTCCTGATTCGTTGACCAGGTTCGGGACGCCCGTCCCGGTTCAGGACGCCCGTCCTGGCGGTTTGACTGGGTCGGGACGCCCGTCCCGGGTTCGGGACGCCCGTCCCGGACCTTTGACCGAGTCAACATTTCCAAAAATTGCGTTTTTGCCCCAAAATTTGCTGTTTTCGTCTACTTTTCACCTGATACTTCCAAAATCATAAAAACCGTGAAATCAAGTAAATAATAAACAATTAATGTCAATTTACCCTAGATTTCACATTAAAACATACATAAAAACATGCTAAAAATGTGATACGATTTTCGCGTATCATCCAGCGCCGGTTGGACCTGCATAAAGTGGTGGCTACTTTATGATATTGGGTCCCCTAGACGAGTTTCTATATGTTTATGAATTGTTTTATCTGGATATTGATTTGATACTGAATTTATATATCATACATGTTTTACAATTTGAGATGCTATCTATTTTCCCGGGAAGATCATAGAGCTAGAATTATCATTATGAATGTTGAACTGTCATGTCCTTTTAAATTAAACTAGGGTTATAGACAACTCCTAACCAAGGTCTGAATCATAAGCAGTTTAGTTTAATAGACTGTAAAAGGTCTGCCAGATTAGGAAGAAATACCAAAATAGATCACCATGTTTGTTAGAGTACCCTAATAAAGCTAAGTTTGTACGCTAGGCCAATCCTAGGGTTAAGTGGCATGATACGGAAGTGACATAGGGGACCGTTCATGGATACTTTAATCCGACAGATGAGAAGGATCATCCCAAGGTAGGGGTGAATACACCAGGTAACTCAGATATGGTAAACATATGGTTACAATTCATAATTGCCTTAGAGATCAAGATATATCTAAAAGTTTCGAACATAAGGTCAAACTAGTTGTAATAACTAAGCTTATTTGATGAATGAATGTTTACTCTTGAATGCTATTTGCTTGTTATGTGTGATTGGGATCACCAATCAATCTCAAAGAATTGATTAACTAATTGATTAATTGCATGATAAGATAAGTGTTTGGGTTAAGGGAAAGTTACTACTAAGCCCTTACCAGTTCCCTGGGAGTACGATATTTATATTTTTAAAATCGTAGATACTTTCCAAAGAACTAGCTACACGATAGGTACTCTGCCTTAGGTTCTGATTAATTAAGTGACAACAATTAATGCTAAAGTGATAGTTAGTAAGATTCAATCATTAATTATTCATAATCAAAATAGGTACATAAATCCTATCTTTTAGCATACCAATCGGAATGCATCAGATTTTTGGCGCCGTTGCCAGGGAACATTCATAAACTTTTAGGATTCCTGATCAAAATTCTAGAGGCTTATGATAGGTAATGGGTGTAATCTATACTTTAGTCAACATTTTTTTTTCTCTAGTTAATCAATCAATTTCCTGAAATATAGGGTTATCTTAAATAATTAATTTTAGAAATTATCTAAACTTAAGAAATTTAGGATAATCAAATTTTAGAAAATTATTCTAAAACCATACTAAGGAAATCAAATTTTAAAAAACAAAATATAAAAAGTTAAAAAGTTAAAAATAAAATATTTCTCCTGTTTACCGTTTTTCCTTTTCTACTTGATTTTAATTTTTCAAATGTTTTTCTTTTATTTCCCTGAATTTATTTTTAAATTTTTTTTGAATTGTTTTAACTACACTAACCTTTTACTCAGACTTAACGTGTGGTTTTGTAGTTATATGACTCGAACCTCAGAAGCTGACCATGAACCCCCATTTGAAAACCTCGAAAACCTCATCCGTACAACTAACAGAAGAAGAGCAGAAATGGCTGTCGAAAGACCTCCACTTGAATCTTACATCCAGCCACAAACTATTCCGATGTCCTCCGCTATCAGGATTCCTAAAAATCCTCGTTATGACCTTAAGTCAAATGTGCTTCAGCTGATAATAAATCAGGTTCAGTTTGGAGGAACTGCTGCCGAAAATCCGCTCGAGCACTTGACCAAATTCTCAACCCTCCATGAAGGTCTTAAGGGAGACCATACTGCGGAAGTGACTAAGCTGAACCTTTTCCCCTATTCACTTAGGGACAGGGCTAAGCGGTGGTTGTTACAACTACCTACTAACTCAATCACATCTTGGGATAAGTTAAGTAAGGCATTCTTGGAGGAGTACTATTCTACAACAAGAGTTTTGGAATATCGAAAAGCTCTTTCTCGCTTCACTCAAGTTGTAGATGAGATAGTGTTCGAGGCTTGGGACAGATTCAAGGAACTTATCCAGCTCTGCCCTCAGCACGGACTCACTGAAGCAATGCTAATTCAACAATTTTACGGGGGTATGACAAAAATAGGCAAGCAAGTTCTTGATGGACTCAATCCTCAGTGCGGTTTCAATGGCCTTGGAGAAGTAGACGCTAGAAATGCCCTGGAGAGACTCTACAAGAACAGTAAGAATTGGCGCACAAGTGGTCATGCCAAGAAACAATCAGTAAATGCAGCTAATGCTTCTATTGATGAGCAGTTCTAGGCATTCAAGGCTAGTATCACTAGTCAGTTAAATGCCTTCCAACAAGGAAAGAGCATTCAGCATGTATATCAAATTTGTGAGTTCTGCCAAGGACCACATTTCAGTGGAGATTGCTATGGAAATGGAATGTTAACTATTCCAAATGAGATGGAACAAGTTGAGGCAATCACCTCTGCCCCTATGGGAAACACATACAATCCCAGCTGGAAGAACCATCCAGGATTTAGCTGGAGAAACAATTCTAGAAATGCAAATTTCCAAAAGCAAGCACCTCAGCAAATGCCCTATCCGCAGAACCAGCAAGTCGCTTGGCCTACACCAAGGAACTATGTTGTTCCAGTCGACCCCATGCAAGAATTCCGAGATATGCTAAAGGGCATTGCATACTCCAACAAGGAAATGATGGAGTCTAACAAAAAAGTTCAAGAAGCACATGCAGAAAGAATTCAGCAGAATGAGAATAGGCAGAAGCAGACTGAGCAGATAGTCAGGGACACACAAGCCTTCTTGCAGACATTAGAAAGACAAATGGGATATTTATCGACCCATCTATCTCATCGATCACAAGGAACGCTGCCTAGCAACACTAAGACCAACCCATTAAATGATTGCAAGACCTTAACTCTGAGATCTAGTAAAACTCTAACTCCTTCTTTCCCAAAATCTTCTCACACTCCTATTTTTTGTAGGAAAAAGAAGATAGCTCCGAGGAATCAACGTCGACAGTAGTTAAAAACAAAGTAGCAGGGAAACAGAAGAAAGAGTACATCCTTGAATACTCCAAGAGTACCTTATCCTACAAGACTAATGCAGAATAAAGATAACGAGCAATTTGAAAGGTTTTTCAAAACTTTTGTTCAAATTCATGTTAATTTACCTTTTCTTGATGTTATTTATGAAATGCCTAATTATGCTAAATTTTTGAAGGATATTATTAGTAATAAAAGAAAGATTGACATGGACAAAGTAATTCTTAATGAAGGATATTCGACAGTTCTCTTGAACAAATTGCCTTCCAAAAAGAAAGATCCAGGTTGTTTCACTTTGCCATGTACAATAGGCAATATTACTAATATGCATGATTTAGCAGACTTAGGAGCTAGCATAAATTTAATGCCATCTAGTTTATTTGATAAATTAGGTTTGCATGATTTTAAAACAACTAGAATGTGCATACAACTTGCTGATTGGACAGTAAAAATTCCTAGAGGGATAATTGAAGATCTCTTAGTAAAGGTTGGAAAATTTGTCTTTCCTATGGATTTTGTTGTCATGGATATGAATGGTGAAAGTGATGTACCCTTGATTCTAGGTCGACCTTTTCTAGCTACCTCTAAGGCATTGATTGACGTCAGCAATGGTCAAATAAAACCAAGGGTAGAAAATGAAGATATGACTTTCAACCTGAGTGAAACCCTTAAGTATCCTATGCATTTAGATGATGATTGTTATTCTGTGGATGCATTTGACCATTTGATTGAAATTAACATGTTGGAATTAATCTCTGATTATCCAGTCTTAAATGTTGACTCTTTGGCCTTGGAAAAACCTGACTTTGACTACTCTAATTATGAAACTAGCACTAATGATTTCGTTGAGATAGGTGCTCATGAGCTGAAACTAGAAAAGATCTCTTTGGAAGAGCCCCCAGAAGTGGAATTGAAGGAATTACCAAGCCATCTGTGTTACGACTTCCTAGACGCTGAACAAAAGCTTCCCATTATTCTTGCAGCAGACCTGACTGTAGAACAAAAGAAGTCAAAACTGGATATACTCAGAAGGTATAAAAGAGCCTTTGCATACAAAATTGCGGATATACCAGGTATAAATCCTAGTTTTTGTTCGCATAAGATTCTTTTAGAAAATGAGTATAAGCCTTGTGTGCAACCTCAAAGGAGGTTGAATCCTAATGTGTGTGATGTGATGAAGAAAGAGGTAATTAAATTACTAGATGCCGGACTAATCTATCCTATTTCTGATAGTGAATGGGTTAGCCCAGTGCAAGTAGTACCCAAAAAGGGAGGAATAACAGTTATTAGGATTGAAAATGATGAACTAAATCCTACTAGAACTGTCACTGGTCATCATGTATGCATTGATTATAGGAAACTAAATACTGCCACACGAAAAGATCACTTCCCCCTTCCTTTTATTGACCAAATGTTAGAAAGGTTATCGGGACACATGTTTTATTACTTTCTTGACGGATTTTCTGGTTATTTTCAAATTCCCATATTTCCTGAAGATCAGCATAAAACTACGTTTACTTGCCCTTTTGGAACATTTGCATATAGAAGGATGCCTTTTGGATTATGTAATGCACCTGCTACATTTCACCGTTGCATGACCTCTATTCTTGATGACATGTTAGGAGAGTCTATGGAAGTATTTATGGATGATTTCTCAGTGTTTGGTGACTCATTTGTTATCTGTTTGAATAGCCTGGAATCCATGCTTAAACATTGTATAAAATCTAATTTGGTTCTAAACTGGGAGAAATGTCATTTCATTGTTAAAGAAGGAATTGTTTTAGGACATAAGATTTCGTAGAGAGGTATGGAGGTTGATAAAGCTAAAATTGAAGTGATCTCAAAACTACCTCCACCAATATTTGTAAGATCTGTGAGATGTTTCTTAGGTCATGCTGGCTTTTATAGGCTTTTCATAAAAGATTTTTCATTAATAGCCATACCTTTGACAAACTTATTGAGTAAAGATGTTCCTTTCGTTTTTGATGAAAAATGCATTCAATCATTTAATAAACTTAAGGAACTCTTAACTACTGCTATTATGACATCACCTGATTGGAGTTTGCCCTTCGAATTGATGTGTGATACTAGTGATTATGCAGTAGGAGTTGTTTTAAGATAAAGACATGATAAGAAATTTCATGTAATTTATAATGCTAGTAAGACCTTAACTGATGCTCAGGAGAATTACACAACTATTGAAAAGGAATTACTAGCTGTAGTATATGCTTTCGATAAATTTAGATCATATCTAGTCTTATCTAAAACAATTGTTTATACTAATCATTCTGCTGTGAAATACATGTTCAATAAAACTTATGCAAAACCAAGATTGATTAGATGGGTTTTATTGCTGATATGTATAAATCATATCACGTTTTTAGCATGTTTTTAGGCATGATTTAGGGTGAAATTGAGGGTAAATCAGTCTTAATTGTTTATTATTAACTCAATTACACAGTTTTTATGATTTTGGAAGTGTCAGGTGAAAAGTAGAAGAAAATGGCAAATTTCGGGGCAAAAACGCAATTATTCAGAAGTTCGGAAGTCGGGGAGGGCGCCCCGAATCAGGACGGGCGTCCTGACCGGGTCAGCAGGTCGGGACGGGCGTCCAGGACTCGGGACGGCCATCCTGACTTGGTCAACAGACCGGGACGGGCATCCCAATCCAGGACGGGCGTCCCGGGTGCCTGGTCAAAGTCCCACATCGAAAATCTTGGAAACATTCACTCCAGAAAGCTGCTATAAATACCCCAGGCCTTCCTCAGTTGAAATCATCTCTCTCCACTCGATCTGAGTCATTCCATGACTTCCAGTGTACAAATCTCGAGTACACAAGTCACTCAAAGACTCAGATTTCAGTATAAGTTTTCTTTCTTTCTTGTTAGTGTTTCGTTTTTCTTAGTTTCTGAGAATTAGTCTCAGATCCTAGGGTTCGATAGATAGGTTCGTTTATGGTATTCATAGAATACCCGAGATTTCGTTAGGAGATCCTAAGAGGGCTCTAGGCGTTCGAAGAGTCAGTCCACAGGGTTGGGATTAAGCTGGGTATTAAGGTAAAGTCCAGCTACTAGGCTGAGGAAGCGTCCTCCGAAGGTTCTGGCGAGCAGAGTCGGGTCAAGCAGTACGACATATACAAGCAGTACGCTCCATCGGTGAGACTAAGTAAAGGGTGATTTCTTTATGGCATCAGTCCCCATGTCCCTCTCTTTATATGTTGTTATTGTGTTTGTCCAAAGAATGATTTTGAATATCGGATTATGATTTTTATGAATATTTGTTGTATATGTTGAAGTTGTTATGTTTTTTCGGAAATAGCTACCTTCTTAAATATTCATTATGTCTGCATGTCTAATGTAGTTTCTTTTAAACTAAAATTAGGGTTATAGACAATTCCTAACCACAGTCTATTCATAACCTGTTTAGTTTAACAGGCATCAATTAGTATTGGTGTCTGCCATACTAAATAAAATAACCTGCGGAACACCCTGTTTGTTAGAGTAGTCTAGGTAGGCTGAGTTGCGTTTTTATGCCGGCGTTAGGGCGAGCGGCATGATCCCCGAAGTGACATAGGGCTTTCATGGATGCCTTTAGCTCGAACTGTGAGTAGTGCCGTCATTAAGGTAGGGCGGTTTATTAGTTGAATCGGATGTGGTACACCTTTAGACACAGAACATAGTTGCATTCCAGGCTAAGATATATCTAAAACATCTGAAGATAGGTCAATCAACATATAGAAACAGTATAACATAGAATCAGGACTTTGTCTATAAACACTTCTAGGCTTAATTAGACTTAAACCTAGTGGAGGATGGATCATCCTCTCATCAAAGTTATTGATGAAGATTGCATAACTGGATCATAAGATAAGAGTTAGGGTAAAAGGCTAGCTACTACTAAGCCGTTACCACTTTCCTGGGAGTACGATATTTAATTAAATAAAATCGTAGATACTTTCCAACAGACTAGCTACACGATAGGTACTCTGCCTTAGGTTCTGATTGATTAAGTGACAACAATTGAATGCTAAAGTGACAGTTAGTAAGACTCAGTCCTTAATTACTCATAATCGACATAGGTAAATAAAGCCTATCTTTTAGCATACCAATCGGAACTCATCAATTGCTACAGGAATTTGATATAGAAATAAGGGATAAAAAAGGGGCTGAAAATCTAGCCGTAGATCATCTATCTAGATTAGAAAACCCTGGATTAGGTGTAATAGATGAAACAGTAATATCAGATAAATTTCCGGATGAGAACTTATTTGCATTATCTGCTATCTTTTCTCCTCCATGGTTTGCTGACATTGCCAATTATTTAGTTGCTCAATCTCTCCTCAGTAATATGGATAAGCAGCAAAGAAAGAAAATATTTGCTGAAATGAAAAATTTCTACTGGGAAGATTCTTTTCTATTTCGAATTTGTAAAGATCAAATGATCAGAAGGTGTGTCTCAGAAGAAGAAGGATATAAGATCCTGGAGCAGTGTCATTGTGGACCGATTGGAGGCCACCTGGCTGCCACCAACACTACCAGGAAAGTGTTGGAAGCAGGATTCTATTGGCCTACTATTTTTAAGGATGCAGCAGCATACATTAAGTCTTGTGATGCTTGCTAGAGAACAGGTAATATTTCTTCTAGAGACGGTCTACCCCAACAGGTGATACAAAGTGTCAAAATATTCGATATTTGGGGTATTGACTTCATGGGTCCTTTTCATTCTTCCTTTGGTAAAAATTACATCATAGTAGTTGTAGACTATTTTTCGAAATGACCTGAAGCACAGGCATTACCTACTAATGATGCTAAAGCTGTGTGCAGATTCGTTAAAAAATTGTTTTCCAGATTTGAATGTCCCAAAGCCCTCATAAGCGACAGAGGTGTGCACTTCTGCAACTCACAATTGCAGAAAGCACTCAAGCAATATGGAGTTCATCATCACTTTTCCACGGCCTATCACCCACAAACCAGTGGGTAGGTTGAGGTAACCAATAGAGGTATCAAAAGAATTTTAGAAAAAACTATAGGAGTTAACCGTAAAGATTGGGCCATAAAATTAAATGATGCCTTATGGGCCTTTCATACGGCGTATAGAACCACTACAGGATTTTCACCTTACGGATTGGTTTACGGAAAAGCATGCCATTTGCCTGTTGAACTAGAGCATAAAGCATTTTGGGCTTTGCAGAAATGCAATCTAGATGATAATTTGTCTAAGGAAAATAGGATTTTACAACTCAATGAATTGGATGAGTGGAGGTTTAATGCATATGAAAATTCTCTCCAATTTAAAATGAAAAGTAAAATTCGACATGATAACAAACTTAGATCCCAGAAAAACTTCAAACCATGTGATAAAGTGTTATTATACAACTCACGTTTGAAATTGTTTCTAGGAAAACTAAAAAGTTATTGGTCAGGTCCGTTTACCATTACAGAGGTGTCACCATTTGGAGCAGTCATCATCATTGATCAAGATAACATCTCTCAGAAAGTAAAAGGGCAACGTTTAAAACCATACCGAGAACCAATGGACAGATCTGAGCAGGTCCTTCTACTCAACGAGTAAAGGGAGTATATTTATTATTATTATTATTTGTTTCCATTTCGTGTTTTGTTTGTTTTTCTTGCTTTTTGTTTTTCTTAAATTCTTATTTTTAAAATAAGTGTGGGGTGATAGGATATGCAAGAACACTGAGGACAGTGTTAATCTTAAGTGTGGGGTAGTGTGCACATTGCACTATAGTAATTTGCATGTTTTTCCATACTTTTCACCGAAATTGCACCTTTCCAAAAAAATTTCAAAATTTTTCACTCTTTCAGACATCAAAATCAGTATTGATTGATTGAAGAAATGCTTATGTCTATGATATATATTTAGTAGAGTATTATGACCAGTAGGAAACAAGTTAATGACTTTATTGGATTCATCACTTAGAAGTAGGGAATTCCTGATATTATTGAGCACAACTTAGTTTGGATTAGATAAATCAACCCGATATCTTTTCAAACTAAAACTGAATAATATCAGACCGATAGAAAATGTGTTAGCAATTTGAATGACTAGATGAGATTCTAAGTTGAAAGTGTAAAAGCTTAAAAGTAAAAAAGGGGTAGTTTGCAAGCATCCTTTACTACTCGAGCACCCCTTCTGAAGGGAATTTAATGCCTGATGCCCTATGGTCGAGTAGATCTGGGAGTCATCGGAGTGGGGCTCTATACTTGGGTAGTCAAAGTTGATGTGTGAAAGCAAACACAGAAATACCCTTGAAAATCAATTTTAAAATACACTTAGTGTATTCTTTTATTGAAGAGCGTAACTAGAAAGCATTGGCACCAAAGCTCAGAACCTAGAAGGTCGTTTGTTTTGCTATTATATTTGAGAATTGGTCGAAGTATTATTTTGAAAAGGTTTAGGAAAGCGTATTTTGAGTTGACAATCTAGTCTAGACCAGTTCACACACTACACATCAGGGAGACCTTGTGACTAAGTGTAGAATTCAATCAGGTTATTGAACTGTTTTATCTACATGGTCATGACACATTTACCAAACATTTGAGACCTTTACATAGCAACTCGATTAGTCATGTCTATTTTCTTAATCATCTGACTCAGTGAGAAATTTTGCTAAAAGCATTGCTGAGACCCTTATGTGATTGCACCTATGTTGAGCTTTAATAAATTTCATATAGGTTTTGCTTGAGGACAAGCAAAAAGTTAAGTGTGGGGTTTTAACATGCACAAATCATATCCCCTTTTTAGCATGTTTTTAGACACAAATTAGGGCAATATTTGAATGTATCTGATCTTAATTGAATCAAATTGACATAAAATTGCATAAATTATGATTTTAGAAGTTTCAGGAGTAAATTGCATGAAAATAGCAAATTTTGGGGCAAATGTGTAATTTTTTGAAATACTGGATTTGGGACGGGCGTCCCAAGCTCGGGATTGGCTTCCCGAGCACTAGAACTTGTCCCACATTAAAATGTTTGGAGAAATTCACTCCAGACAACTGCTATAAGTACCCCAGGCCTCCAATAGTTGAAATCATCCCTCAACACTCAATACAAGTCATTTAGCGACTTCGAGTGTATCGTTTTCTCTTATCTATGAGTGTTTATCTCAGTATTTGAGAATTCGATTATTTAGTTTTTGGTATCACAGAATACCGGGATTTCGTTAGGAGATCCTAAGAGAGAGATAGGGTGCATGTTCTTAGTCAGATTAGGGCAATTTGCTTAAGCCCGGGATGTAAGGTAAAGCAATTGCTACTAGGTCTAAGAAGCGTTCTCTGAAGGCTCTGCTGAGCAGAGTAGGATCAGGCAATCAGAGACATACAGGAGCAGCAGTGCCGGCTGGACCTGCATAAAGTGGTGACTACTTTATGATATTGGGTCCCCTAGACGATTTTCTATATGTTTATGAATTGTTTTATCTGGATATTGATTTGATACTAAATTTATATATCATACATGTTTTACAATTTGAGATGCTATCCATTTTCCCGGGAAGATTGATGTGTTCCGATTGGTATGCTAAAAATAGGCGTTTATTACCCTATATTGATTATGAATAATTAAGGACGGAGACTTACTAATTGTCACATTTAGCATCTATGTTGTCACTTAATCAATCAGAACCTAAGGCAGAGTACCTATCGTATAGCTAGTCTTTTGGAAAGTATCTACGATTTTAATTTAATAATTTATCATACTCCTATGAAAGTGGTAACGGCTTAGTAGCAACTATCCTTTTGCCCTAACTCTCATTTTATTACCTAGTTTTGCAATCATTCATCAGTATCTTTGATGAGTGGGTGATCCTTTCTACACAAGATTCAAGTTCGTTAGGCATGCAAGAGTAATTTAGAAGTAGGCATTCTAATGTGTGTCCTATTATTTCTACATGTTGACTGACCTATCTTCGAATATTTTAGATATATCGTGGTCTAGATTGCAATTATGTACTGATTCTACCTGTGTACCACATCTTAGTTATCTAAGAAACCGCCCCATCACCATTGACGTCCCTACTCAAGGTTCGAACTAAAGGTATCCATGAAAGTCCTGTGTCACTCAGGAGATCATGCTGCTCGCCCTAATGCCGACATAAACGCACGAACTCAGCCTCATTAGACTACTCTAACAAACATTGTGATCTATAGGTTATTTTATCTAATATGGCAGACCTTAATGCTTTCGTCCTCTCACAAAGCCCTAAATTTATGTCTGTTAAACTAGACAGGTTATGATTAGACCGTGGTTAGGAATTGTCTATAACCGTTCATCTAATTTAAAGGAGCAAGTAGACATGTAGTCATAATGATTAATTAAGCTGGTGACCTTTCCGAAAAAATGTAAAGAACTTCAGCATGCAAAACATATATACATATCATCATAATTTGGTATTCAAATAAATCTTTAGGCAAACACAGTATAGAATATACAGAGAGGATCTAGGGAACCACCACCATAAAGTATTCACCCTTTATTAGGTCCGACGATGGAGCGACTACTTGTATATCCTGGACTGCTTGACTAGACTCTGCTCGACAGAACCTTCGGAGAATGCCTCCTTAGCCTAGTAGCAATTGTTTTACCTTACATCCCGGGCTTAAGCAAAGCCCTGTTGACTAGCTCTTCGCTCACCTAATGCCCTCTTAGGATCTCCTAATGAAATCCCAGGTATTCTATGAATACAGAAAACAAACCGTATCTAGTCGTTGATGCATTCCGACTGATATGCTAAAATAGGTGTTATTTTACCCTATGTCAATTATGAATAACTAAGGACTTAGAAGGACTAATTGTCACATTTAGTCTCTATGTTGTCACTTAATCAATCAGAACATAAGGCAGAGTACCTATCGTGTAGCTAGTCTGTTGGAAAGTATCTACGATTTTAATTTAATCAATTATCGTACTCCCTGGGAAGTGGCAACGGCTTAGCAGTAACTATCCTCTTACCCTAACTCTTATCTTATGATCCAGTTATGCAATCGTTTATCAAATTCTTTGATGAGAGGGTAATTCATTCTCCACTAGGTTCAAGACTATTTAAGCCTAAAAGAGTATTTTACAAATAATGTTCTGATTTTATGTTGTACTGTTCCTACATGTTGATTGACCTATCTTCGAGTATTTTAGATATATCTTGGTCTAGATTGCAATTATGTACTGATTCTACCTGTGTACCACATCTGAGTTACCTAATAAACTGCCCTACCTTAATGACGACCCTACTCACGGTTCGAGCTAAAGGCATCCATGAAAGTTGATATGCATAAATCATATCACATTTTTAGCATGTTTTTAAGCATGATTTATGGTGAAATTGAGGGTAAATTGGTCTTAATTGTTCATTATTAACTCAATTTCACAGTTTTTATGATTTTGGAAGTGTCAGGTGAAAAGTGGAAGAAAATGGCAAATTTCGGGGCAAAAACGCAATTTTTCAGAAGTTTGGACTTCGGGGAGGGCGTCCCGGTTCGGGACGGCCGTCCTAACCTGGTCAACAGGTCGGGACGGGCGTCCCGAACCAGAAAATCAAGTCCCACATCGAATTTTTGAGAGAAAATCACTCCAGAAAGCTGCTATAAATACCCCAGGCCTTCCTCAGTTGAATTCATCCCTCTCCACTCGATCTGAGTCATTCAGTGGTTTCCAATGTACAATTCTATGGTACACAACTCACTCGGAGACTAAGATTTCAGTAGAAGTTTTCTTTCTTTCCTTTTTGTGTTCGTTTTTCTAGTTTCTGAGAAATAGTCTCAGATCCTAGGGTTTGATAGATAGGTTCGTTTCTGGTATTCATAGAATACCCGGGATTTCGTTAGGAGATCCTAAGAGGGCTCTAGGCGTTCGACGAGTCAGTTCATAGAGCTGGGCTTAAGCTGGGTATTAAGGTAAAGCCCAGTTACTAGGCTGAGGAAGCGTCCTCCGAAGGTTCTGGCGAGCAGAGTCGGGTCAAGCAGTACGACATATATAGCAGTACGCTCCAACGGCGCGACTACGTAAAGGGTGATTTCTTTATGGCATCAGTCCCCCCTGTCCCTCTCTTTATATGTTGTTACTGTGTTTGTCCAAATACTGATTTGAATACAAGATTATGATTATTATGCATATTTGTTATATTTGTTGAAGTTGTTATGTTTTTCCGAAAATAGCCACCTGCTTAAATATCCATTATGTTTGCATGTCTAATGTAGTTTCTTTTAAACTAAAATTAGGGTTATAGACAGTTCCTAACCACGGTCTATTCATAACCTGTTTAGTTTAACATGCATCAATTAGTATTGGTGTCTGCCATACTAGATAAAATAACCTGTGGAATACCCTGTTTGTTAGAGTAGTCTAGGTAGGCTGAGTAGAGCGTTTATGCCTGCGGTTATGGGCAAGCAGCATGATCTCCGAAGTGACATAGGCTTTCATAGCTGTCTTTAGTAGTAACCGTGAGTAGGGTCGTTTACCTTGGCGATGGGGCGGTATATCAGATTGCTCAGATGTGGTACACCTTTAGACTCAGAACATAGTTGCATTCCAGGCTAAGATATATCTAAAACACTCGAATATAGGTCAATCAACATATAGGAACAATATTACATAAAATCAGAACTTTGTCTATAAACACTTTTAGGCTGGATTAGACTTAAACCTAGTGGAGAATGGATCACTCTCATCAAGATTATTGATGACGATTGCATAACTGGATCATAAGATAAGAGTTAGGATAAAAGGCTAGTTACTACTAAGCCGTTACCACTTCCCTGGGAGTACGATATTTAACTTAATAAAATTGTAGATACTTTCCAACAGACTAGCTACACGATAGGTACTCTGCCTTAGGTTCTAATTGATCAAGTGACAATAATTGAATGCTAAGTGACAGTTAGTAAGACTCAGTCCTTAATTACTCATAATCGACATAGGTATATAAAGCCTATCTTTTAGCATACCAATCGGAAAGCATCAGATTTTTGGCGCCTTTGCCGGGGAAATATCATAATGAATTTAGGATTATTGGCCACAATTCTAGAGACTTATGATAGGTAGCGGTAGTAACCTAGACTTTTGATTTACACTTATCTTATACTAGTTAGACAATCACTTTCCGAAATATAGGATTATCACAACTAATTAATTTTAGATAATATCTGAAATTAAGACACTTAGGATAATCAAATTTTAGAAAATCATTCTAAAACCATATTGAGGAAATTTACCTGCTTTCTAAATAAAATTCAAAATCCCTAAAAATATTTTTCTTGCTTTTCTATTTTACTTTCCTATTTTTGTTATTTGTTACTTCTCACAAGACTTTGCACTCAGAGATGAAGAGAACAAGAGCAGCTACTAACCAGGCAAAGAAAACAGAAATCCCTGACACTCTAGGACCAAAGAAGCCAAAGCCAGCAGGACCATCTAGGCCTGCACCAGAAATACCACGAGGGACTTCCTTCACAACCGGTAGAAGTAAACTCAAGCCTAGATGCCAGTGACCTAGTGAGAAGATTCCTGAACTCCCGTGAGCCTAGTCCCACGGAAGAAGATCCTTCTGAGGATACCTTCACTCCTAGAGAAGAACCCCAGAGATCTCCAGTTCACACTCCAGCCCAGAGAGTTCCTATAAATCCACCACCCACTGACTAAACCCAAAATTCACCAACATCTCTTGCATACACCCCAACACCTAACGAGCACACCCCTTCATCCGGGGGGAGTACTAACGGTTATCATTCAATGTTGTCCGTGCAGATAGATACGTTGGCTCAAAGGGTCTATGAGATGGACCAAGGAATTGCAAGCAGATTGTGTCATTTAGACCAGCTCAGTCTAAATATCACAACTAACATGGACCGACTTAGAGCCACAGTCAGTCTTCAGGAGAACCATGGTGCACAACTACTCCGGGAGATAGCTGACTTACGCAGTGAGCAGGGCAGGCAAAGGGATGAGATGAGATCCATACACATAGAAATGCGAAGCATTCGAGCAGAGCTACAGGAGATCAGAGATAAGGGTCGTTGAAAGAGGGAAGATTCTTTAACTTTTATTCTCAGCAAATAAATTGTTTGAACTAAACCTGAATAATTGACTCCTATTTTTCTATTTTTCAAATGTTTTTAAAGGGTTCTTTATATTCAACAATTTTCTTCAGACATTTTTCAAATTTCTATGAAAAACAAAAGTTTTGCAAATGCAGTTTATTTTTCACTAATTAAATTGTACAAACTCAGTTTTTGTCTTTCTGAAATTCTTGCTGAATTTAAGTTGGGATAAAATTAGGGTAGTCATGATTTTCGAAAAAGACTGAGGAATTTTTGCATAGAGTATTTAACAGCTTCTGAATTTGATTGGATAAACATGAAGACTTGTTAAAAAAATTATGATTATTTTTTGGTATCCCGAGATTTGCAGGGAATTACCCTGAGGTTTGCAGGGAATTACGAAAAAAAAAATTTTTTTTCGGAATTGGCACGCATCCCGAAGCAACCTGGGACGGGAGTCCTGCCTCCGGGACGGGCGTCCCAAAGGCCGCACCTCCTACAAATAATCCATTTTTTTCATTTTCCCTCAAATCAACTTCCAAAAATTTACCTCTCTCAAATAATTCTCTCTATTTTCTCTCTTCAAATTTTTGGCAAACTTCCCGAAATTCAAAAATTCAAATTTCGCTCAAAAATTTGAATTTTAAATTTCCTTCCAAATTCGAATTTCCCTCCAAAATTCGAATTTCCCGCCAAACATTCAAAATCATTCCCTAACCAAAATCCATCCTCCCGAATTCAAATTCACCTCCAGAATTCTAATTCGAATCTTCTTTCCTGCCTAATTCTCAAAACCTCTCAAACGCTCTCAACCCAAATGGCTCCCAAACGCGCCCGTATCACATCCACCATGACCATCACTTCAGTGGCACATCCTCTTATGCTGTTTCACTCCAGCCCAGCATACCAGGAGAGATGTCACGGATACATCAGACGCACCATACTGACAGGCAGAACACTTGACTGGGCCGCAGTACAGACGCTAGAGGTGGAGCAGGAAGTCAGACGCATGCTCGACGTGGTACCCTACAGTCGAGTATTCATCGTCACTGAGCCGACATACCTAGAGCTGGTATGTGAGTTCTATGCGTCATTTACGTACTATCAGGAGCAGATTACATTCCACTTGGGCGGAATAGATCGATCAATGAGCATGGCCGAGTTCGGCATTGCCTTGGGTATCTGGCAGAGAGACGAGCTGGATACGCCCTCCTACACCACGGCAGTTCGAGACTTCACGTCTGCAGACGTCTCCACTACTTGAGCTCAGATCTGTATGACGGGTGTCCCATACCAGCATGGCTTTGCGAAAGCCACAGGTATCTATTCTGCTCTTCTATACTTGCATACTATCATTGCACATACTTTGTCAAGACGACGGCAGGCCCCCGGGAATGTCACCCAAATGGAGGCATTCCTCTTGGCCAACATGCACATGGGATCGATAGTGGAGATGGCTCGACTTATCACGGTCATCATGCGGGGATTCGCTATGGATACTCGGAAACAATATCTGGGACTCGAACCATTCATCACCAGGATAGCTCACTACCTGGAGTTGGACATCGAGGGCTCGGAGCTGACCCAGATCGCCCCGACCACCACTCCTACGGACCTCACTATCCTACGGAACATGGGAATGGTCGTACGGGATGCAAATGGGCGTTACTCCATCCGCATGGAGCAGCCAGCACAGGCTTCAGCACCAGGAGCAGCTCCAGCGCACATACCTCCGTCCGAGACATTTGTTCCACGCACTGCCTTCGAATGACACATGGTGCATGGATTGGCAGAACTCTCAGCCCGATACAACCGAGATATGGATAGGATCGAGAGACGACTGACGTTGATAGAGGACAGAGTCGCTATGAACACCAGCAAGATCGATGAGATTCATCAGCATACCTCCCACCTGGTGGAAAACTCCGAGGTCCACTTTCCGGCAGACTTTCCGGTAGACTTTCCGGCAGCCTTCGGTCCACCTAATGACGGCGAGCCGGGTTCTTAGTTTTTCTATCCTTTTCTTTTTCTTTTGTTGTTTTCATTCTATGTGTGATCATGTCTGGGCTGTATGAATTATGAATCTCTGTGTAACATTGATTGATATGACATAACAACATTGTGTTTCTCTATGTTTTCTTGTTATTTCTATTATTTCCTTATTTTTCCTTCTTACCCATAGTTCTTCGAATAAGTGTGGGGTAAGAATCTTTTCTGTTCTATTTCTTGTTTTCAAATAAGTGTGGGGTAGTTTAACTATGCATGAACACTGAGGACAGTGTTAGACTTAAGTGTGGGGTAGCAGTGCACAGTGCACTGTAGTGAGAAAATTTTTGCATGATTTTGCTTGTTTTCCCAATATTTTCACACCTTTCCAAAAAAAATTTCAAAAATTTTCATTCTTTCAGACTTCTAAATGCAGTATGATCGGTTAAACATTGCTCATGTCTATGATATGTAGGTAGAATGTTATGGTTAGTAGGAGACAATATGATAGCTATCTTGAACTAATTGATTAGGAATAGGGAATTCCTGATAACTGAGCACAACTTTGTATGGATTAGAGACCTCAGCCAATTACCTTTTCAAGACTTAACTAGATAAAATTAGACCAGTTGTGGATGTTTTGACAATTAGAATGACTAGATGAGACTCTGAGCTAAAAGTGAAAAGAAATAAAAGGAAGTTAATTAAAAAAGGGTAGTTTGCCAGCGGCCTTCGCTACTCGAGCACCACTCCTTCGGGGAACTTAAAACCTGATGCCCTAAGGTCGTGTAGATCTGGGAGTCATCGGAATGGGACTCGCTACATGGGTAGTTGAAGTTGACGTGTTCTAAGTAGACTCAAAATACCCTACATCTATAAAGAAAATCCATAAATGCTAAATCATTAAAAATCTGATCGCCAAGGCTCAGAACTCAGAAAGTTGTCTTTTGTTATTATGTCTAGCAACAGGGTCGAGATATTATCTAGAAATAGTTAAGACGAGAGTATATTGCATTGACTATCTGGTCTAGACTAGTACACACACTACACATCAGGAAGACCTTGTGACTAAGAAAGGAGTTCAACCTAGTTGTTAAGTTGTTTTCTGCTTGACTATAACAATCTGCTAGAGACATTTGAGACCTTGTCATAGCAACCTGACCAGTCAGACCAGTGTTAAGAATTGTCTGAATAAAGTTTTGGAATAAAAACATGACTAGGAATTTAAGTGACTGCACTATGATTTAGAATCACTAACTTCAAGTAGACTTTGCTTGAGGACAAGCAAAAAGCTAAGTGTGGGGTTAATATGATATGCATAAATCATATCACATTTTTAGCATGTTTTTAGGCATGATTTAGGGTGAAATTGAGGGTAAATTGGTCTTAATTGTTCATTATTAACTCAATTTCACAGTTTTTATGATTTTGGAAGTGTCAGGTGAAAAGTGGAAGAAAATGGCAAATTTCGAGGCAAAAACGCAATTTTTCAGAAGTTTGGACTTCGGGGAGGGCGTCCCGGTTCGGGACGGGCGTCCCGAACCAGAAAATCAATTCCCACATCGAATTTTTGAGAGAAAATCACTCCAGAAAGCTGCTATAAATACCCCAGGCCTTCCTTAGTTGAATTCATCCCTCTCCACTCGATCTGAGTCATTCAGTGGTTTCCAGTGTACAATTCTCTAGTACACAACTCACTCGGAGACTCAGATTTCAGCAGAAGTTTTCTTTCTTTCCTTTTTGTGTTCGTTTTTCTAGTTTCTGAGAAATAGTCTCAGATCCTAGGGTTTGATAGATATGTTCATTTCTGGTATTCATAGAATACCCGGGATTTCGTTAGGAGATCCTAAGAGGGCTCTAGGCGTTCGACGAGTCAGTTCATAGAGCTGGGCTTAAGCTGGGTATTAAGGTAAAGCCCAGTTACTAGGCTGAGGAAGCGTCCTCCGAAGGTTCTGGCGAGCAGAGTCGGGTCAAGCAGTACGACATATATAGCAGTACGCTCCAACGGCGTGACTACGTAAAGGGTGATTTCTTTATGGCATCAGTCCCCTCTGTCCCTCTCTTTATATGTTGTTACTGTGTTTGTCCAAATACTGATTTGAATACAAGATTATGATTATTATGCATATTTGTTATATTTTTTGAAGTTGTTATGTTTTTCCGGAAATAGCCACCTGCTTAAATATCCATTATGTCTGCATGTCTAATCTAGTTTCTTTTAAACTAAAATTAGGGTTATAGACAATTCCTAACCACGGTCTATTCATAACCTGTTTAGTTTAACAGGCATCAATTAGTATTTGTGTCTGCCATACTAGATAAAATAACCTGCGGAACACCCTGTTTGTTAGAGTAGTCTAGGTAGGCTGAGTAGAGCATTTATGCCTGCGGTTCTGGGCAAGCAGCATGATCTCCGAAGTGACATAGGCTTTCATAACCGTGAGTAGGGCCATTTACCTTGGCGATGGGGCGGTATATCAGATTGCTCAGATGTGGTACACCTTTAGACTCAGAACATCGTTGCATTCTAGGCTAAGATATATCTAAAACACTAAAATAATGGTCAATCAACAAATAGGAACAATATTACATAAAATCAGAACTTTGTCTATAAACACTTTTAGGCTGGATTAGACTTAAACCTAGTGGAGAATGGATCACTCTCTCATCAAGATTATTGATGACGATTGCATAACTGGATCATAAGATAAGAGTTAGGATAAAAGGCTAGCTACTACTAAGCCGTTACCACTTCCTTGGGAGTACGATATTTAACTTAATAAAATCGTAGATACTTTCCAACAGACTAGCTACACGATAGGTACTTTGCCTTAGGTTCTGATTGATTAAGTGACAATAATTGAATGCTAAGTGATAGTTAGTAAGACTCAGTCCTTAATTACTCATAATCGACATAGGTAAATTAAGCCTATCTTTTAGCATACCAATCGGAACGCATCAAAAGTCCTGTGTCACTCAGGAGATCATGCCGCTCGCCCTAACGCCGGCATAAACACACAAACTCAGCCTACTTAGACTACTTTAACAAACATGGTGATCTATAGGTTATTTCATCTAATATGGCAGACATTAATGCTCCGACGGGAAGTCCTAAATTAATGCCTGTTAAACTAAACAGGTTATGATTAGACCGTGGTTAGGAGTTGTCTATAACCATTCATCTAGTTTAAAAGAATCTAATGTAGACATGCAGTCATAATGATAGTTAAGCTGGTGACCATTTCTGGAAAAATATAAATGACTTCAACATGCAAAACACATATTCATAAAATCATAGTTTAATATTCATAATAATTATTTGGACGAACACTACAGACATATAAAGAGAGGGACAAGGGGACCGATGCCATAGAGTATTCACCCTTTACGTAGTTCGTTGATGGAGCAACTTCTTGTATATGTTGGACTGCTCCACAGAACCTTCGGAGGACACTTCCTTAGCCTAGTAGCTATGCTTTACCTTGATACCCAGCTTAAGTACAGCCCTGTTGACAGACTCTTCGAACGCCTAGTGCCCTCTTAGGATCTCCTAACGAAATTCTGGGTATTCTATGAATACCAAAAATGAACCTATCTAGTCGTATTCTAAGATCTGGACGCCCATCCCTACTTCCGAACTTCTGAAAATCACGTTTTTACCCCGAAATTTGCCATTTTCTTGCACGTTTCACCTGACACTTCCAAAATCACAAAAACTGCGAAATCGAATTAATAACAATCAATTGAGAATGATTTAACACCAATTCTGCCCTAAATTGTGCCTAAAAACATGCTAAAAAGTGATATGATTTATGCATATCATATAACCCCACACTTAGCTTATTGCTTGTCCTCAAGCAAAGTCTGCCTAAAGTTATTGATTTTAAATCATAGGTGCAGTCAATTAAAATTTCTAGCAATGTTTATACTCCAAAATTTATCACTGAATCAGATAATTCACAACACAGGTCTGACTGGTTAAGTTGCCATGACAAGGTCTCAAATGTCTCTAGTAGATTATCATGGTCAAGCAGGGTTAACAACTTAATAACTGGATTGAACTCTTCTCTCAGTCACAAGGTCTTCCCGATGTGTAGTGTGTACTAGTCCAGACTAGATTGTCAACACAATATACTCTCATCTTGACTCTTACCAGATAATACTTCGACCCGTCGCTAGACACACCAGCAACAAACAACCTTCTGAGTTTTGAGATTTGGTAACAAGATTTTCAATTAGGCATTTCAATATAAGAATACACTGGGCTATGCATTTTTAGATTGAATTTTCAGGGTATTTTGTGTTTGCTTTCACACGTCAACTTTAACTACCCATGTAGCGAGTCCCACTCCGATAACTCCCAGACCTACACAACCTTAGGGCATCAGGCTTTAAGTTCCCTTAAGGAGTGGTGCTCGAGTAGCAAAGGCCGCTTGCAAACTACCCTATTTATTTAACTTTTTTCACTTTCAGCTCAGAGAATCATCTAGTCATTTAGACTGCTAATATATCCTCAACTGGTCTAATATTATTTAGTTAAGTCTTGAAAAAGATATTCGGTTGAGGGTTCTAATTCAAACTAAGTTGTGCTCAAGTATCAGGAATTCCTTATTTCTAATCGATAAATTCCAGAAAGTTATCACGTTGTCTCCTACTGATCATAATATTCTACATACATATCATAGACATCAGCATTTCTTTACCAATCATAACTGCATTTTGAAATCTGAAAGAGTGAAAAATTTTGAAATTTGTTTTTGGAAAGGTGTAATTCCCGTGAAAATATGGGAAAACATGCAAAAACTTTTACTGCTACAGTGCATTGTGCACTGCTACCCCACACTTAAGTTTGACATTGTCCTCAGTGTCCATGTATATCAAAATTACCCCACACTTATTTGAAAAACAAGAAGAAATAAAAATAAAACAGAAAATTCTTACCCCACACTTATTTGACTAACTAAGGGTAAGAGTGAGGATAAAACAATCAAAGGAAATAACAAAATATAATAAAAGAAACAAATGTTGTTATGTCATATAAATCAACGTCATACAAAGATTCATATTTCATACAGCTCAGACATGATCACACACATAAAGCAGGAAAAAAACGAAAGAAAGAAAAAGAAAAGGAAAAGAAAAACTAAGAACCAGGCTCATCGTCATCGGGTGGACGGAAGTTTGTTGAAAAGTAGACCTCTGGGTCTTCGACTAATCGGGAAGTCTGCTGAAGAATTTCCTCGACCCTACTGTTGTTCATGGTGATTCTATCTTCCATCATCGACATCCGCCTCTCGATGTTTTCCATATCCCGGCTATGTTGGGCTGTGAGTTCCACCAATCCTTGCGACATATGTCGCTCAAAGGTGGTGCGTGGGACGAATGTCTCGGTCGGAGGTATGTATGATGGTGCCGATGCCTGTCCTTGCTGCTCCGTGTGGATGGAGTAGCACCCAGTTGCATCCCGTACGACCATCCCCATGTTCCGTAGAATGGTAAGGTCCGTAGGAATGGTGGTCGGGGCAACCTGGGTCAGCTTTGAGCCCTCGATGTCCAACTCCAAGTAGTGGGCTATCCTGGTGATGAATGACCCGAGCCCCAGACACTGTTTTCGAGTGTCCGTAGAGAAACCCCGCATGATAACTGTGATGTGTCGAGCCATCTCTACTGTAGAACCCATATGCATGTTGGCCAGGAGGAATGTCTCCATCTGGGTGACATTCCCGAGGGCCGCCCGACGTCCTGACAGAGTATGTGCTATAATGGCATGTAAATAGCGAATAGCAGGATGAATACCTGTGGTTTTCGCAAAGCCATGCTGGTAGGGAGTGCCTGTCATACAAATCTGAGCCCAAGCGGTGGAGACGTCTGCAGAAGTGAAGTCTCGAACTGCTGTGGTGTAGGCGGGCGTATCCAGCTCGTCCCTCTGCCAGATACCCAAGGCGATGCCGAACTCGGCCATGCTCATCGACAGATCTATTTCGCCTAGTCGGAATTTGATATGCTCCTGTTGGAATGTAAATGAAGCATAGAACTCACATACCAGCTCTAGGTAGGTTGGCTTAGTGACGATGAAGACTCGACTGTAGGGTAGTACATCGAGTATGCGTCGAATCTCTTGCTCAACTCCTAGTGTCTGGACTGCTGCCTAGCTAAGCGTTCTGCTAACCAGTACGCTGCATCCGATATGTCCATGACATCTCTCCTGATATGCTGGAATGGAAGGAAAAAGCATAAAAGGATGTACCACAGATGTGACAGTCATAGAAGAAGAAATACGAGCTCGTTTGGAAGCCATTTGGTTGAGAACGTTTGAGAGAATTTGAGAATTTAGGCCAGAAAGAAGATTCGAATTCGAATTCTGGAGGTAAATTCGAATTCAGAAGGATGGATTCTGGTTTGGGAAGGATTTTGAGTTTTTGGCGGGAAATTCGATTTTTGGAAGGAAATTCAAAAGTTCAAATTTTGGAGGGAAATTTGAATTTTGAAAGTTCAAGAGGTTGCCAAAAATTTGTAGAGAGAAGGTGGAGAGAATTTTGTAGAGAGATGATTTTTGGTGGTTGATTTGGGAGGAAATGGGAAAAAATGAAATTTTTGTAGAAGGGGTCGGCCTTCGGGACGCCCGTCCCGGGCTACCTTGGGATGCGTGCCACTTCTGGGAAAAAAAATTTCATAATTCCCTGCAAATCTTAATACACCAAAAATAATCATAATGTTTAACAAGTCTTCACGTTTAGCCTATAAGATTTAGAAGCTGTTAAAAACTCTTTGCAAAAATTCTCAATCTCTTTTTCAAAAAACCATAACTACCCTAATCATATCCTAACTTCTATTCAGCAAAGAATTTTAGAAAAACAAAAGACTAAAAATAAACTGTATTTTTAACACATTTGTTTTTAATAAAGAATTTTGAAAAATAAAATGTCTGAAGAAAAATTATTGAATAAAATAAAAGACCCTTTAAAAAGTTTGAAAATAAAAAGTAGGGGTCCATTATTTAACTTTAGTTCAAACAATTTATTTGCTGAAAAGTAAAAAGAATCTTCCCTTTTTTCAATGGCCTTTATTTCTGATTTCTCGCATCTCTACGCGCATAGCTCTCATCAACTCCCTTTGCCTGCCCTGCTCACTTCGTATGTCAGCCAACTCCCATAGTATCTGTGCACCTTGGCTTTCCTGGAGGCTTACTGTAGCCCTGAGTTGGTCAATGTTGGTTGTGATATTCAGAATGCTATATTCCGAATGACACAGTCTGCTTGCGATCGCTTGATCCATCTGATAATTTATGTGAGTCAAAGTGTCTATCTGCATGGACAAAACTGACTGAGAACCATTAGTACTTCCCCCGGATGAAGGGATGTGCTCGTTAGGCATTGGAGTATACTCAGGAGATGTTGGTGAGTTTTGGGTTTGGTCAAGGGGTGGTGGATTTCTAGGAACTCTTTGGGCAGGAATGTGAACTGAGATCTTTGAGGTTCTTCTCTCGGAGGAAAGGTTTCTTCAAAAGGATCCTCTTCCGTGGGACTAGGCTCACGGGTGTTCAGTAATCTTCTCACTAAATCACTGGTGTCTAGGCTTGAGTTTATTTCTATAGGTTGTGGAGGAAGGTTCTCCCGTGGTATTTCTGGTTCAGGCCTAGGTGGTCCTTCTGGCTTCGTCTTCTTTCGACCTAGAGTGTTAGGGTTTTCTGCTTTCTTTGCTTGGTTTGTAGCTGCTCTTGTTCTCTTCATCTATGAGTGCAAAGTCTGGTTAGGATAATAATAACAAATAGCAAAAACAGAAAGAAGAAAAAAAAACAAAATACGGATAAATAAGAAAAACAAGGAAAATATTTTTGAGTTTTAAAATTTTTTCGAAAGAAGTTAAATTTCCTCAATATGATTTTAGAATAATTTTCTAAAATATGATTATCCTAAATGTCTTAATTTCAGATAATGTCTAAAATTAATTAGTTATGATAACCCTATATTTCGGAAACTGATTGTCTAACTAGCATAAAATAAGTGTTGGGTCTAAGGTATAGATTACTATCGTTACCTATCATAAGCTTCTAGAATTGTGGCCAATAATCCTAAATTTTTATGATATTTCCCCGGCAACGGCGCCAAAAATCTGATGCGTTCCGACTGATATGCTAAAATAGGTGTTATTTTACCCTATGTCGATTATGAATAACTAAGGACTTAGAAGGACTAATTGTCACATTTAGTCTCTATGTTGTCATTTAATCAATCAGAACCTAAGGTAGAGTACCTATCGTGTAGCTAGTCTGTTGGAAAGTATCTACGATTTTAATTTAATCAATTATCGTACTCCCAGGGAAGTGGTAACGGCTTAGTAGTAACTATCCTCTTACCCTAACTCTTATCTTATGATCCAGTTATGCAATCGTTCATCAAATTCTTTGATGAGAGGGTGATTCATTCTCCACTAGGTTCAAGTCTATTTAAGCCTAAAAGAGTGTTTTACAGATAATGTTCTGATTTTATGTTATATTGTTCCTACATGTTGATTGACCTATCTTCGAGTATTTTAGTTATATCTTTGTCTATATTGCAATTATGTACTGATTCTAACTGTGTACCACATCTAAGTAACCTAATAAACCGCCCTACCTTAATGACGGCCCTACTCACGGTTCGAGCTAAAGGTATCCATGAAAGTCCTTTGTCACTCAGGAGATCATGCCGCTCGCCCTAACGCCGGCATAAACACACAAACACAGCCTACTTAGACTACTTTAACAAACATAGTGATCTATAGGTTATTTCAACTAATATGGTAGACATTAATGCTTCCGACGTGAAGTCCTAAATTAATGAATGTTAAACTAAACAGGTTATGATTAGACAGTGGTTAGGAGTTGTCTATAACCATTCATCTAGTTTAAAAGAAACTAAAGTAGACATGCAGTCATAATGATAGTTAAGATGGTGACCATTTCCGGAAAAATATAAATGACTTCAACATGCAAAACACATATTCATAAAATCATAGTTTAATATTCATAATAATTATTTGGATGAACACAATACAGACATATAAAGAGAGGGACAAGGGGACCGATTCCATAAAGTATTCACCATTTACGTAGTCCGCTAATGGAGTAACTGCTTGTATATGTTGGACTTCTCGACCCGACTCTGCTCGACAGAACCTTCGGAGGATGCTTCCTCAGCCTAGTAGCTATGCTTTACCTTAATACCCAACTTAAGCACAGCCTTATTGACTGACTCTTCGAAGAACATGAGACACTCTCTAAAACTAATAAATATACCTATACTAAAACCTGAAATCACTAAGTGACTTGTATAATATAGAAAACTGTATACTTGAAGTCAATAAATGACTTAGATCGAGTGGAGAGGAATGATTTCAACTGAGGAAGACCTGGGGTATTTATAGCAGGGGAACTGGTTGAAATTCTCTGCAAAAATAGATGTGGGACTTTGACCAGGCGTTCGGGACGTCCGTCCCGACCTGTTGACCAGGTCAGGAAGACCGTCCCATGTCTTGGACGCCCGTCCTGGTTTGTTGACCAGGTCAGGACGCCCGTCCTGGGTTCTGGACGCCCATCACGTTTTTACCTCGAAATTTTCCATTTTCTTGCAATTTTCACCTGACACTTCCAAAATCACAAAAACTTCAAAATCGAGTTAATAACAGTCAATTGAGAACGATTTAACCCCAATTCCACCTAAATTGTGCCTAAAAACATGCTAAAAAGTGATATAATTTATGCATATAAGTCGTATTCTAAGATTCTGAGAAAAACTCTTAGAAAGCAAAGAAAATAAGAAACTCTCGTATACTAAACTACTTGAATGAAACACCTGAGATCACTAAATAACTTGTATACTGTAGAAAAATGTATACTTGAAGTCACTGAATGATTCAGATTGAGTGGAGAGGGATGATTTCAACTGAGGAAGGCCTGGTGTATTTATAGCAGAGAAATTGAGTGATTTTCTCTGTAGAAATTGATGTGGGATTCTAGCAGGGGGCTCAGGACGCCCGTCCCGGTTTGTCGACCGAGTCAGGACACCCATCCCGAGTCTAGGGCGCCTGTTCCAGTGCTTTGATCGGGTCCTGAAACTTCCAAAATCATAAAAACTGCAAAATTGTATTAATATTATTCAATTAAGATCGATTTATCTCCAATTTTGCCTTAATTTGTGCCTAAAAACATGATAAAAAAGTGATATGATTTATGCACATAATATAACCCTACACTTAGCTTTTTGCTTGTCCTCAAGCAAAGTCTACATGAAATTATTGATAATTTAAATCATAGGTGCAATCACTCCAAGGTCTAGCTATGTTTTTAGCCAAAATTTATCATTGAGTCAGATGATTCGCAAAACCAGCTTGACTGGTCAAGTTGCTATGACAAGGTCTCCAATGTCTAGTAAATTGTCATGGTCATGCAGGTGTAACAACTCAATAACTCGACTGAACTCTACTCTTAGTCATGAGGTCTTCCTGATGTGAAGTGTATGAACTAATCTAGATTAGATTGTCAACACAATATAGTCTTCTCTTAACTCTTACCAGATAATACTTCGACCAATCGACAAATATAATAGCAACAAACAACCTTCTGAGTTCTAAGCTTTGGTGTCAATGCTTTTCATTTATAATTTTAAATAAAAGAACACACTGTGCAATGTATTTTTAGATTGATTGTTCTGGGTATTTTTGTGTTCTCTTTCACACATCAACTTTAAGTACCCATATATCGAGCCCCAGTCCGATGACTCCCAGATCTATATGACCTTAGGGCATCAGGCATTAGATTCCCTTAAGAAATGGTGCTCAAGTAGCAAAGGACACTTGCAAACTACCCTATTTGTTTAAACTTTTTCACTTCCAACTCAGAGTATCATCTAGTCATTTAAATCTCTAACACATTCTCAACCGGTCTAATATTATTCAGTTTAAGTCTCAAAAAGTTATTTGGTTGATGTCTTTAATCCAAACTAGGTTGTGCTCAATAATCTCAGGAATTCCCAATTTCCAAGTGAGGAATTCAGTAAAGTTATCAACTCATTTCCTACTGATCATAATGCTCTACTCAACATATATCATAGACATAAGCATTTCTTAAACCAATAAATACTGAATTTAAAGTCTGAAAGAGTAAAAAATTTTGAAATTTTTTTGGAAGGGTGCAATTTTAATGAGAAATATGGGAAAACATGTAAAATTTGACTGCTAAAGTGCACTGTGCACTACTACCCCACACTTAGGTTTATATTGTCCTCAGTGTTCATGCATATCCTATTACCCCACACATATTTGAAAACAAAAGCTAGAAAAACACAAAAAACTCTTATCCCACTCTTATTTGACTAACTAAGAGGAAGAGAAACAAAAACAGGAAAAACAAACATAACACGAAATGAAGATAAAAATTAAAAGAAAACAAAATAAAAGTAGAGGAAGATGAGGACTAGAAAAACTCCCTTCATCTCTCGAGCATAAGGGTCTTCTCTGATCTGTCAATTGGCTCTTCACCTCAGCCATGTGCTATTGCTGAAATGTCCTCGACTCTGTATGCTCTGAATGTTGGAGCTGCTGACTCTACAATGTGCTTCGTATGGAGGGTGTGTCTACCTTCTAGTTCGCAAACTACCATCCCCATTTTCTGAAGAACATTCAGGTCGGTGGGTCTAGTAGATGGAGTTATCCTTGTCAGCTCCGATCCTTCAATGTCGAGCTCCAGGTAGTGGCTATCAGTGTGATGAATGGCCCGAGCCCCATGAACTACTTACTTGAATTATTTGCAAAGTTTTCTCGCAATCAGAGCAACGTGTCCAGGAGGAACATGACTTCTCTGGAGTGGTGCGCCTACCTGTGACGGTATTGCATGCAAGTATCGAAGGGCAGAAAAGATACCCGAAGATTTGGCAAAGCTGTGGTGGTAGGGGGCTCCAATGGTGTAGATCTGGGCCCAAATAGTTGAGACTTCCTCAGGGAAGTTTCACACAGCTGACTAGTATGCAGGGGACGCAAGCTCCTCCACAGCTATACTCTTGATACAATGCCAAACTCCTCTATATCTATCGATCGATTGATACCACTTGGTCTGTAGGTCACTTGCTCACACTTGTATAGCTTTAATTGTTGCCTTTTTACCTTTTTAGTAGTGTTGTCTTGATCCATTATAACACAAGCTTCCCATGACGACACTTCTGTAATAGTAAATGGGTCTGACCATTAACAACATCTCCTTTGTTGATTCTGTGGCTAGGGACTTTGTTGTGGATGTGCGGATGAGGATGGTTGCTGCTAGTTGGCGTTGGCGATTGCAGAAGCGGTTGCCAAGGTTTGATGGGTACTGGTAGGAACAAGAAGAAGGATGCCCAGGGATGTGGTTGGAATTTCTGGAGGGGTATTAGGGTTTTTAGAATCATGGTCGTGGGTTGTCGTGGTCTTTTTCGTCGATCTAATCGTACGAAAAAGTACGGTGGGCGCCAATATGATGTGGCCTGATCCTAATTATTCTAATTCCCTTTCCGTTCTTCCTCTTCTCTCCTGAGATCCTTCTTTTTCTTTTCAGGGTTTTTTTTAATCTTCTTTGTTCTTGGCGATCTCTCTCTCTCGACGTTCTCTCCTTGTGCCATTCTTTCGTGCGTGTGTTATGATTGTGTTAGATGCCTTTTCTTCCTTCTTAGGGAGGTATTTATCTACAATATGTGGGTCTTTTGTGTTATGAGCCGTTCTTAGATATTTTAAAATTTTTGGTTGGTTTAATGATGGGATTTTTTGGAATATTTTGTGTTGTGTTTTGGAATATTTTTTGGAATATATATATATATATATATATATTTATTTATTAATGATAGTTGAGTGTAGTTTAATGTTTAATTATTATTCTTAAATAATTTTCTTATTGTTTTATTTTTAGTCAAATATTAGTTATTCATGATCTTATCGCATTCCAGTAACACTAATTACAACCGAGCGTCACTAACTGCAACAATTCAGAAGGTTGTCAGATATGTTTGTCCCTATTAGCAATGGTCAGAAAGATGTCTCAAATATTTATTGATAATTGCGAAGATTAAGAAGACGGTCTCAAATTTTTATAGCAAAGTGCGATGACTTAGAAGGTCGTTGTAGATGTGCGTCAATTATTGTGATGACTTAGATGGTCGTCACTAATGTGAGTCACCTCATAAGGCCGTCACAAATATCCATCTAGATTGTGACGACATAGAAGACCATTGCAAATTTTGTTGCAAATGATTACAATAGAAAAGGTCGTCACAAATATTTGTCACTAATTGCGACGACGTAGAAATGCGTCACAACTATTTGTCGCTAATTGCAACGATTCATATGGTATTCACAAATGTGTGTCGCTAATTTGAACTACTCATATGGCTGTCACAAATTATGTTGCAAATAGTGACAGCTCAAACGTTTGTCGCAAATATTTGTCGCTAATTACAATGACTCACAAGGTCGTCGCAAATGGGTGTCGGTAATTACAACGACTCAGAGATCCGTCACAAAATCCGTTGAAAATGGTAACTATTTAGAAAGTTATCGCCAATTATGTCGCAATTTGCGACGGCTTAGTAGGCGGTTGCAAATTCTGTTGCAATTTGCGACGGCTTAGTAGGCGGTCGCAAATTCTGTTGCAATTTGTGACAACTTAGTAGGTGGTCGCAGATTCGATTGCAATTTGCGACGGCTTAGTAGGCGGTGGCAAATTTCGGTTGTAATTTGCTACGACTTAGTTGGCAGTCGCAAATTCGGTTAAAATTTGCAACGGCTTAGTAGTCGGTCGCAAATTCGGTTGCAATTTGCGACGACTTAGTAGGTGGTCGCAAATTTCGGTTGCAATTTGCGACAGCTTAGTAGTCGGTCACAAATTCAGTTGCAATTTGTGACGGTTTAGTAGGCGGTGGCAAATTCGGTTGCAATTTACGACGGCTTAGTAAGCGGTCACAAATTCTATCGCTATTAGCAACGGCTATGAGGTCGTCGCAAATATCCATCACTAAAATTAATTTTTCTAATAGTGAACAAAATAATTAAAAATTTCCCGTGTATATATATAAAATTACAAAAGATTAGAAATAACTAAAATGATGCTACAAATGTTCTCAAGATGTTCGTTCTCAGTCTTCAGGTTTATAGGTTTTCCAGCAATGCCGTCATTACAAGTGTCAACATCAGTCATGACAACAGTGACTTTAATATTCATAGTGCCTGGATCATTAAAGGAATTTATAGCTTCATCAAGGCTAGAAATGGCATCATCATAATTCTCCAAACAAGGATTGTACTTTTCTTTCAATGATGGATCCGTTGTTTATTTTTTAAATAAATAAAAGATAAATGTTTAATTTTTTAAAACCAATAATTTAATTTTTTTTTTAACTTGATAGAATCATGCAATCTCTTGAATATTTACATATATACATATATACACAATTTTAAAATTGTAAATTCAAGTAATTATACAGTACACAATTTTTATGCTTAATTAGTTAGTAGATTTTGAATAATCTTTCCTAAATAAGGTTTCATAAATAGTCAAGAATTTGAACTTTTAATAGAAATTTCATCATTAAAGTGATAAATATTGGACAATTATGGTAGAAATTTCAATTCTACCATATAATTATGAACATGTTTTATATTATAAAATACCTATAACAATATAAAACAAGACTAAAGAAACAGAAATCAAAATAATGTAAACTTTTGTATATATTTTTCTTGTAACCAAACATACAAAACTATCACATATTTATAAGAATACATATGTGTAATCTACATACCCATATACATACTAATATAAACATATATATATATATATATATATATATATATGTTACAAATATAACTTTATGCAGGTTACATGGAGGTTATATGAAGGTAGTGGAAGTTATATGGAGGTAGTGGAAGTTATATGGAGGTGGTAGACATTTTATGCAGATAATGGAAGTAGTGGGAGTTATGGACATACAAAATATGATTTATAAAACTCTCATTTCTGCTGTCCATTGTACGAGGAATATGCCTCATTAAAACCTTACAAGAGAAAAACCCAGTGGGATAAAAACCCTAGTGAATGAAAAAGGGTACATAGTTCCTTGTACAGTCCCCCTGATTATTACATAATATCTTTGTATCGTCGCATTCTAATATTATGGATCAGTCTTTCAAATGTTGAAGTTGGTAATGCTTTTGTTAACAAGTCTGCCAAATTATCACTTGAATGGATCTGTTGTACATCAATATCACCATTTTTCTGAAGATCATGTGTAAAGAATTTGTTTTGGTGAAATATGGTTTGTCCGAATTTGTTTGATATATCCTTCATGTAATTGAGCTATACATGCAGTGTTATCTTCATAAATTATTGTTGGAAGTTCTTTGCATGAAGATAAATCGCATGTCTCTCGAATGTGTTGAGACATGGATCTTAACCAAACACATTCACGACTTTCTTCATTGATTGCTATAATTTCTACATGACTCAAAGAAGTAGTAGCTAATGTTTGCTTTGTAGAACGCCATGAAACAACAGTTTCTCCACATGTAAAAACATAGTCTGTTTGAGATCTGACTTTATGTGGATCAGACAAGTAACCAGCATCAGCATAACCAACAAATTGTGGTTTAGAACTATGAGGATATAACAATCTCATATCAATTGTACCTCGAAGGTATCATAAAACATGTTTAATTCCATTCCAATGTCTTCTTGTTGGACATTAACTAAACCTTGCTAACAGATTAACAACAAAAGCTATATCAGGTCTTGTATTATTAGCAACATCCATGACTGCACCTATTGCACTAAGATATGGTACTTTGGGACTAAGAACGTTTTCATTATCCTCACGAGGTCAAAAAATATTCTTTTTCACATCAAGTGATTGAACAACCATTGGGGTACTCAATGGATGTGCCTTGTCCATGTAGAAATTTTTAAGGACCTTTTAAGTATAATTTAATTGATGAACAAAAATTCAAATTTCTTCTTTTAAATGCTCGATCTGCAGGTCGAGACAAAACTTTGCTTTTTCGAGATCTTTTATCTCAAATTCTTTCTTCAAAGAATCCACTGCTTTTAAAATTTCTTCAGGGGTTCCAATGATATTTAAATCATCAACATATACAACTATTATAGCAAACCCTTAATTTTCTTTCTTGATAAATACACATGGACAAATTTGGTTATTTTGATAACCTTCTTTCAATAAATATTCACTAAGAGGATTGTACCACATTTGTCCAAACTGTTTTAAACCATACAAAGATCTTTGTAATTTTAATGAATATAATTCTTGAGAATCTTATTTATATGCTTCAGGCATTTTAAATTCGTCAGGGATTTTCATATTGATATAATTATCAAGTGAACTATATAAATAGGTTGTAACTACATTCATAAGACGCATATCATGTTTCTCATTAGCTGCCAAAATAAGGAGATAATGAAATGTAATTGCATCTACCACAGGAGAAACCTCATACTCAATTCCCGGTCTTTGAAAAAAACTTGTGCAATAAGATGTTTTTTATATCTCACAGTTTCATTTTTCTCATTTATTTTCCGTACAAATACCCATTTCTCATGTTTTGCAAGTGAGTTTAATTCTACTCGAATTGCATCTTTCAATTTCAGCCAATCACTTCTATGTCGACATTCCTCAACGAATGTAGGCTCATTATAATCATTTTTTATTTATAATAACTGATGCTATATTATATACAAAAACACTATCGATAGTTATTTCTTCTTGATTCAATCGTTTCCCCGTTGAGACATAATTTATTGAGATCTCATCGTTATCTATTTTTTTGATATTTTCAATATCTTTAGGTATCTAAACTTCTTCTAGAATTATTTTATTTATTATGTCTCTTGACTCTTCTAGAGTTTTAAACCCGGGTTCATTATTAACATTTGCTCCCTTCTTTTTACGGAGTTTTTTTTTATCTTTTGAACCATTTGATCTACCATACTTCTGGCATGCTATAGACTAATTTGCTATTTCATTTATAGATTGTCCTTCTGAGACATCAATCCGTATAGGAACATTTTCAGCTGGTATATGTGACTTAGTCACTCTCTTTAGGTCGGTAAATACAGCTAGCAGTTGATTTGATATACTTTGCAAATGTATTATATTTTGAACTTCAAGTTCACATTAATTTATACGAGTATCAATATGTTACAAAATATTCCATGTAATATTTTTCCCAATTAGTTTTTCTTTTTCTCCCCCTAATCCCAGGAACATTGATTCATGAAAAATGACAATCGGCAAATCGTGGAAGGAGAATCAAAACCAACATATATTCCCAATCTTCTTTCAGGACCCATTTTTGTGCGTTGTGGTGGAGCAATAGAAACGTATACCTCACATTAAATGATTATAAAATTGGAAATATTTAGCTCCCGGCCATAAGCTAATAGTAATGGGAAATATTTATGATAACTTGTTGGTCTAACACATACAAGTGCTGCTGCATGCAGAATTGCATGACCTCATGCCGAAATGGGTAATTTAGTATAGGTCTAGCTATCAATTGATGTATTTTAATAAAAGATTCACCTAACATATTATGTGTAGGAACATGAGCTACAGGAAGTTCAACACTTACATTAATATGCTTACAATAATTATTGAAAGCTTGAGATGAGAATTCACCGACATTATCCAGATGTATTGTTTTAATTGTATAATCTAGAAATTATGCTCGTAATTTAATAATTTGAGCAAACAATCTCACAAACGCCAGGTTGTGAGTTGATAGTAAGCTAACATGAGACCATCTACTAGATGCGTCTAGTAGAACCTTAAAATATCGAAATGGTTCGCATGATGAGTGAATTAGTCCACATGTCACCTTGAATTCTTTCTATAAATGTTAAAGATTCAATTCCAACTTCAACTGGTGATGGCTTAATAATCAATTTTCCTTGAAAATAAGCAGCACAAGAAAATTCTTTCGATCGAAAAAATCTTCAGGTTTTTCAATGATTGTTCATGCGAATTTCAATAATATTTTGCATCATGCTTGAATTGAGATGCCCCGACCAGTCATGCCAAATAGTGATCATTTTTTAATCAATAAACTTCTGGTTTATTGAATATATTTTAATTGCATTTATTCTTGTGTAGTACAATCCTGAAGAAAATATATTCAATTTTGTTCCATTGGGTAACATTATAATGGCTCTTTCGGAGACTTCAATTATTTTTGTACTACCCAAAATTGTAGTAACGTATGCATCACTCATCTTTATAGCAATGAAATATTTTTTATTTCTAAGAATAGTGTGAGTAGTTGTACTATTGGCAAGACATCTATCTTCATCCATATTCTTCAAGTAAGTAAAAATAAAAAAATATTATAATTAAAGAATATATAATAAGATATAAGTAACATTGAAAATAATAATTATGTCAACAACAAAATTTGAGTTAAATAACATTTATTTAAAACAAATATACACTTGTTATTCAAATGGTAGAGTAATGCCTTATTTCAAAGCGTATAGGTTATAGGTTCAAAACTTAAATCAAATAAATATATAATTTATTTTTAAAAAATGATTTATAAATAAATAAATATATACATATATATATATATATATATATATATATATTCGTGTATAGGTATTATCTAGAAACAAAATTCATGCAAAACATATATATATATTCCAGAAAACCTAAGTACATATAATAAATCTAATTACATATAAACCATATATATATAATTACATAAAACAGAAATTGAATGCATGCAAAACATATAAATATTCGAGAAACCTATGTACATATGTATATTGATGTGGCCTGACTCTGGCAACTCTAATTCCCTTTCCTTTATTCCTCTTTTCTCCTGGGATATGTCTCTCTTGAAGGTGTTTCATCGTTCTCGATGTGTTCTTTCTTCAAGATATCCCTCTGTTCTTGATGTATTCTCTTTCTATGGTTCTCTCTCTTGCTTTTAATGTGTGTATTTCGTTCTGCCTCCTCTCTCCTCTTAGAGAGGTATTTATCTATCATTGCCTACAAGATGTAGGTTTTTTGTGTTATGGATTTTTTAGATATTTTATGTTGCGGTGATATTTAATTAGATATGGTGGTACGTTGTATGTGATTTGTTAGGGATATTTTATGATGTGGGGGTATATTTGTACATACACCTTGGGGGTATATTTGTACATATACCATATATATATATATATATATATATATATATATACATATAAATATAACTATATATAACTACTTAAAACAATGGCCAATTAGTTTCAAACACACAAAATATATATTTATCCATATATATATATATATATATATATATATAAAGTTTAAAAGTCACCATAGTTTCAAACACAAAACAATATATATGTTAGGTGTATATATATATATATATCTAGTAGAGAGCCTAGATATATATATCTAGAAATCATAATTTAGTAGTCATATATTGTGTGCAATATATATTTATAGGACGTAGGAAACACGGATATATGTCTATATATACACATATACATCTACATATGGTGAAACGTGATATATATAATTAAGAAGCATATATGAACAATAATATAATACAATTGATGAATACAAAATCATATTATTTATATATAACAATATAACTGGCATATATATATATAACAAGTTCGTATTTATAATTTATATTAGAAAAGTAATTGATAATGGACAATATACAAAAAAATAATAATTTTATCAACACATTTATACATTGTTATTTATTCCACTTTTGGTAGTAATTAATATTATTTGGCATTTAGATCAAATTATTCCGATCATATGATCTTTTCATATCGAAAACCATTGCCATGAAGACAAACATGACCTCTTCTAAGATCATATATAGTAGCAATATCTTCGAGAAATGCATTAAAATATGTTTGCCAACTTCCTTATTTTGTTCAAATAGATAAATTTGTTTCTCTCTAACATGGCTTAATTTACTCATTTATGGATTATCATCTCGTAATCTCATACTTTTGGGAAAACGACCATCTTCAGGTGATCAAAATTTTCTTTTAAATAATTTTCCCAATAATTAAGTATTTTACATCGATGGTGTCTTTTGGATCCATCATAGCTAAATGATTCTCGGGGTCTAATTTTCATAACAAATAATTTCATCTAGTAACTTTCAAGAGTTACAAATTCAAACTTAATAAGAATTGACATTAAAAGAAATAACATACTTATTTATTCTTGAATTTGACTTCATATAATATCTTAAATCGGTAGAGCTTTGTGCTGATAACATATTATAAAATATCTATAACAATATGAAACAAGACTAAAGAAATATAAATCAAAATAGTGTAAACTTGTGTATATATTTTTCTTGTAACAAAACATACAAAACTACCACATATTTATAGGGATACATATGTGTAACCTACATACCCATATACATACTAATATAAATATATACATATATCACAAATATAACTACATGGAGGTTACATGGAGGTTCTATAGAGGTAGTGGAAGTTATATGGAGGTAGTGAAAATTATATGGAGGTGGTGAAAGTTATATGGAGATAGTGCAAGTAGTCGGAGTTATGGACATACAAAATATGATTTATAAAATTTTAGAAATATTTCTAGGCATTCTTTTAAAGTTTCTTCCCAAAACTTTCTATGTCTCTCCGTAGATAAATCTTTCTTTAAAAATTAATCGATTTTAATCTCTAATTTCTTAATTTTTTATGATTCTAATATGGTTATTATATCTCTAAAACACCTCTCTTCTTTTAAGTAATTGAATTTTATATGATAATAGTACTAAACCTTATAGACTTTTTACTTCACAAGTTAGTGAATCAATAATTACACTAACTTGACGGCCGATAATATAAGGACCGTCAAGTGTCATATGTTAAATTTTTATGATTTTTATTTTGTGAAATTTTTTATTTAATTCTCTGTAATTTACATATAAATATAAGTAATTTTACAGAGAAAATAGAATTATTTAGGTCATAAAAAATTTCTATCAAAATTATTATTTATCTTGTTGTTTTTTAATTATTTTCTATAGTATCTTGTATTAAGTTCAGGCTTCTTCCCTACCAATAGGAATAGTGTTCAGTTTGATACATTGCATTGTAGGATTTGATTGTTGTAATCAATTTTTCTTTAAGTGTTTGTTTATTTGAGTTTTCTCCACCATAAGAGGCTTGTAGATCCAAGTACTTGAAGTGAGTTTTGATTGTTTGTATCATCACTCCTTTAAGAGGTTGGAATCACAAATTGTCTTCATCAAAAGAAGTTTGAGATTTCAAAGGATTGAAGATTTGGTGAACAATTTATTGAAGATCTACATTTTCCATGTTTCAAGGATTTGATGATCATACCTAGTCCTGTCTAAAACAATAGTATACAATGATCACTCTGCTCTGAAATATATGTTCAGTAAAACTGATGCTAAACCAAGATTGATTAGATGAGTTTTATTGTTACAGGAATTTGATATGGAAATAAGGGATAAGAAATGGGCTGAAAATCTAACTGCAGACCACTTGTCAAAATTAGAAAACCCCTAGTTAGAGGCTATAGATGAAATAGTGATGCGATTCCGGTTGACGTGCTAAATAGGTGTTATTTTACCTTATGTTGATTATGAATAATTAAGGACTGTGATTGACTAATTGTCACATTGACTAATTGACTAATTGTCACATTTAGTGTCACTTAATCAGCTAGAACCTAAGGCAGAGTACCTATCGTTTAGCTAGTCTGTTGGAAAGTATCTACGATTTTATTAAGTTAATTATCGTACTCCCAGGGAAGTGGCAAAGGCTTAGTAGTAACTAGCCTTTTATCCTAACTCCTATCTTATGGTCCAGTTATACAATCTTCATCAAATACTTTGATGAGAGGGTGATTCATTCTCCACTAGGTTTAAGTCTAATTAATCCTAGAAGTGTTTTATAGATGAGTCCTGATTCTATGCTATACTGTTCCTATACGTTGATTGACCTATATTCGAGTATTTTAGACATGTCTTGGCCTGGATTGCAACTATGTTCTGTGTCTAAAGGTTACCACATCTGAGTCTCTATGCTACCGCCCCATCGCCAAGGTAAACGGCCCTACTCACGGCTCGGACTAAAGTCAACAATGAACGCCCTATGTCACTTTGGGGATCATACCGCTCGTCTCATAACCGCCGGCATAAAACTCTACTCAGCCTACCTAGACTACTTTCAACCAACAGGGTGTTCCGCAGATTATTTTATCTAGTATGGCAGACACCAATACTAATTGATGTTTGTTAAACTAAACAGGTTATGAATAGACCGTGGTTAGGAATTGTCTATAACCTTAAAATTCAGTTTAAAAGAACGACAATAGACATGCAGACATAATGGATATTTAAGCAGGTGGCCATTTCTAGAAAAACATAATATCTTCAACATATATCACAAATATTCATAAAAACATAATCTGGTATTCAAATCAGTATTTGGACAAACACAGTAACACCATATAAAGAGAGGGACAGGGGGGACTGATGCCATAAAGAAATCACCCTTTACGTAGTCACGCCGTTGGAGCGTACTGCTATATATGCCTTACTGCTTGACCCGACTCTGCTCGTCAGAACCTTCGGAGGACGCTTCCTCAGCCTAGTAACTGGGCTTTACTTAACAACCCGACTTAAGCCCAGCCCTGTGGACTGACTCTTCGAACGCCTCGAGCTCTCTTAGGATCTCCTAACGAAATCCCGGGTATTCTATGAATATAAAAAACGAACCTATCTATGTAATCCTAAGATCTGAGACTATTTCTCAGAAACTAAAACAAAACACTAACAAGAAAGAAAACTGAGATTCGAGTCTCTGAGTGAGTTGTGTACTAGAGAAGTGTACACTGGAAACCACTTAATGACTCAGATCGAGTGGAGAGGAATGAATTCAACTGCTGGAGGCCTGGGGTATTTATAGCAGCTTCTCGGGGTGATTTTTCATCAAATATTCGATGTGGGACTGGATCTGGGGGTTCGGGACGCCCGTCCCGGATTGGGACGCCCATCCTGATCTGTTGACCAGGTCGGGACGCCCGTCCCGAGTCCTGGACGCCCGTCCCGGCGGGTTGACTGGGTCGGGATGCCTGTCCTGACCCGTTGACTAAGTCAATATTTCCAAAAATTGTGTTTTTGCCCCAAAATTTGCTGTTTTCGTCTACTTTTCACCTGACACTTCCAAAATCATAAAAATCGTGAAATTGAGTAAATAACAAACAATTTAGATCAATTTGCCCTCAATTTCACCCGAAATCATACATAAAAACATGCTAAAAAAGTGATACGATTTTCGCGTATCATATAACCCCACACTTAGCTTTTTGCTTGTCCTCAAGCAAAGTCTACCTGAAGTTAGTGATTCTAAACCGTAGTGCAGTCACTTAAATTCCTAGTCATGTTTTTATTCCAAAAATTCTTCAGACAAGTCTTAACACAGGTCCGACTGGTTAGGTTGCTATGACAAGGTCTCAGATGTTTTTAGTAGCTTGTTATGATTAGGCAGAAAACAAATCAACAACTAGGTTGAACTTTTTCTTAGTCACAGGGTCTTCTTGATGTGTAGTGTGTGTACTAGTCTAGACCAGATAGTCAACACAATGTACTCTTGTCTTAACTACTACCAGATAACACTTCGACCCATCGCTAGACATATTAACAACAGACAACTTTTTGAGTTCTGAGCTTTGGTGATCAGATTTTTAATGTTTTAGCATTTAGTTATTTTCTTTATAGATTCAGGGTATTTTGAGTCTACTTAGGACACGTCAACTTCAACTACCCATGTAGCGAGTCCCACTCCGATGACTTCCAAATCTACACGACCTTAGGGCATCAGGCTTTAAATTCCCCGAAGGAGTGGTGCTCGAGTAGCGAAGGCCGCTGGCAAACTACCCTCATTTGATTAACTTTCTTTTGTTTCTTTTCACTTTTAGCTCAGAATCTCATCTAGTCATTCTAACTGCCAATATATCCACAACTGGTCTAATTTTATCTAGTTAAGTCTCGAACCGGCAATTGGCTGAGGTCTCTAATCCAGACAAAGTTGTGCTCAGTTATCAGGAATTCCCTATTCCTAATCAATTAGTTCAGCAGTAGTCATCAATTATTTCCTACTAACCATAACATACTACCTACATATCATAGACATAAGCAATTGTTTAACCAAGCATACTGCATTTAGAAGTCTGAAAGAGGGAAAAATTTTGAAAAATTTTGGAAGGGTTTGAAAATACGGGGAAAACAAGCAAAAGCATGCGAAAAATTTTTCAAACTGCTACAGTGCACCGTGCACTGCTACCCACACTTAATTCTGGCACTGTCCTCAGTGTTCATGCATATCTAATTACCCCACACTTATTTGAAAATAAGAAATAAAACAGAAAAGATTCTTACGCCACACTTATTTGAAATTAAGAAGTAAAACAGAAAAGAAAGGAATTTGTATGGGTAAGTAAGACATAAAAAAAAATTAAAATAATGCAAACAATTCTGTATGTCATATAAATCAATTTTGTATAAAGATTCATACGTCATACAGCCCAGACATGTTTATACACATAGAACAAGAAAAACAAAAGCAAAAGGAAGGAAAGGAAAGAAGGAGAGAGAAACTAAGAACCCGACGGATCGTCGTCCAGTGGACCTAAGTCTGCTAAGTCAAACTCGAAGTTTTCCGCCACTCGGGAAGTCTGCTGATGTATCTCCTCAATCCTGCTGGTGTTCATGGCGATCCTGTCATCTATCATCGCCAACCGTCTGTCAATCCTGTCCTCCATCATCGTCAGCCGCCTGTCAATCCTGTCCATGTCTCGACTATATCGGGCCGATAGTTCTGCCAATCCGTGCGACATGTGTCGTTCGAAGGCAGTACGTGGCACGAATGTCTCGGACAGAGGGATATGCACTGGAAATGCTTCTGATGCCGATGCATGTCCTGTCTGCTCCGTATGGATGGTGTCGCGGCCATTCGCATCCCGGACAACCATTCCCATGTTCCGTAGAATGGTAACATCTGTGAGAATGGTGGTCGGGGCGACCAGAGTAAGCTCCGAGCCCTCTATGTCCAACTCCAGGTAACGGGCTAGCCTGGTGATGTATGGTCCGAGCCCCAGACACTGTTTCCTGGTGTCTGTAGCGAATCCTCGCATGACGACCGCTATGAGTCTAGCCATCTCTACTGTAGATCCCATGTGCATGTTGGCTAGAAGGAATGTCTCCATCCGGGTGACAGTTCCGGGTGCTGTCAGTCGTCCTGACAATGTGTGTGCAATGATAGCGTGCAGGTAACGAAGAGTAGGATAAATACCTGTGGCTTTTGCAAAGCCATGCTGGTATGGGACACCCATCATGCAGATCTGAGCCCAAGCAGTGGAGACGTCCGCAGACGTGAAGTCTCGAACTGCTGTGGTGTATGCGGGCGTATCCAGCTCATCTCTCTGCCAGATACCTAGGGCGATTCCGAACTCGGCCATATTCATCGACCGATCTATTCCGCCTAAACGGAATGTGATCTGCTCCTGGTGGCAAGTAAAAGACGCATAGAACTCACATACCAGCTCCAGGTACGTGGGCTCTGTGACGATGAATACTCGATTGTAAGGTGGCACGTCGAGTATGCGTTTGACTTCCGGCTCTACTCCCAGCGTCTGTACTGCTGCCCAATCCAACGTTCTGCCCTTCAGTATCGTACGCCCGATGTACCCAGTGCATCTCTCTTGGTATGCTGTGCTGGAGGGAAACAGTATAAAAGGATGTGCCACTAAGGTAACTGTCATGGTAGATGTGGTACGAGCACGTTTGGGAGCCATTGAAAACGTACGAGAGAGTTTAGGTGGGAAAGAAAGCTTTAAACTCAAATTCTGGATGTGAATTTGAATTCAGAAGGATGAAATTAGGTTAGGGAAGGATTTTGAATTTTTGGCGGGAAAATCAAATTTTGGAGGGAAATTCGAATTTTTGGGTGAAGTTTAAAATTTAAATTTTGGAGGGAAATTCGAATTTTTTAAACTTTGAAGAGTTTGCCAAAAATTTGTAGAGAGAAGCTAGAGAGATGAATTTTTGGTTGTAGATTTGAGAGAAAGTGAAACAAAATTGAGCTTTTATAGAAGGGGCGGCCTTCGGGACGCCCGTCCCGGAGGCAGGACTCCCGTCCCGGGTTGCATCGGGACGCGTGCCAACTCCGAAGCAAAAAAAAAAAATTTCTTCGTAATTCCCTGAAAATCTCAAGATACCAAAAATAATCATAATTCTTAACAAGGCTTCATGTTTATCCAATGAAATTCAGAAGTTGTTTAAAAATTCTTTGCAAAAATTCCTCAGTCTCTTTTCGAAAATTGTGACTACCCTAATTTTATCCCAACTTAAATTCAGCAAGAATTTTAGAAAAACAAAAACTGAGTTTGTGCAATGTAATTAGTGGCAAATAAACTGTATTTGCAAAACTCTTGTTTTTCATAGAAATTCGAAATAAAATGTCTGAAGAAAATTGTTGAATATAAAGGACCCTTTAAAAATGTTTGAAAAATAGAAAAATATGGGTCAATTATTCAAGGTTCAGTTCAAACGAATTATCTGTTGAGAGTAAAAGAATCTTCCCTTTTTAACGACTCCTATCTCTAATCTCCTGTAGTTCTGTTCGAATGTTTCGCATTTCTATGCGTATGGTTCTCATCTCATCCCTCTGCCTGTTCTGCTCACTGCGTAAATCAGCCATCTCTCGGAGTAGTTGTGCACCTTGGTTCTCCTGAAGATTTACTATGGCTCTGAGTCGGTCCACGTTAGTTGTGATATTCAGACTGAGTTGGTCTAAATGACACAGTCTGTTGGCAATCCCTTGGTCCATCTCATAGACCCTTTGAGCTAACGTGTCTATCTGCACGGACAACATTGAATAATAACCGTTAGTACTCCCCGTAGATGAAGGGGTGCGCTTGTTAGGTGTTGGGGTGTATGCAGGAGAAAGTTGGTGAATTTTGGGTTTGGTCAGTAGGGGGTGGATTTATAGGAACTCTCTGGGCAGGAGGGTGAATTGGAGATCTCTGGGGTTCTTCTCTAGGAGGGAAGGTATCCTCAGAAGGATCTTCTTCCGTGGGACTATGCTCACGGGTGTTCAGGAATCGTCTCACTAGTTCACTGGCATCAGGGCTTGAGTTTACTTCCACTGGTTGTGAAGGAAGAGTCCCTCGTGGTACTTCTGGTGCAGGCCTAGAGGGGCCCTCTGGCTTTGTCTTCTTCGGTCCTGGAGTGTCAGGGTTTTCTGTTTTCTTTGCCTGGTTAGTAGCTGCTCTTGTTCTCTTCATTTCTGAGTGCAAAGTCTGGTTAGAAATAACAAATAGCAAAAAGTAGGACAGTGAAATAATAAAGCAAGAGAGATATTTTTATGGATTTTGATTTTTATTTAGAAAGCGGGTAAATTTCCTTAATATGGTTTTAGAATAATTTTCTAAAATTTGATTATCCTAAGTGTCTTAATTCCAGATATTATCTAAAATTAATTAGTTATGATAATCCTATATTTAGGAAAGTGATTGTCTAACTAGTATAAGATAAGTGTGATTCAAAAGTCCAGGTTACTACCGTTACCTATCATAAGTCTCTAGAATTGTGGCCTTTAATCCTAAATTCATTATGATATTTCCCCGGCAACGGCGCCAAAAATCAGATGCGATTCCGGTTGACGTGCTAAATAGATGTTATTTTACCTTATGTTGATTATGAATAATTAAGGATTGTGATTGACTAATTGTCACATTTAGTCTCTATAGTGTCACTTAATTAGCCAGAACCTAAGGCATAGTACCTATCGTGTAGCTAGTCTGTTGGAAAGTATCTACGATTTTATTAAGTTAATGATCGTACTCCCAGGGAAGTGGCAAAGGCTTAGTAGTAACTAGCCTTTTATCCTAACTCCTATCTTATGGTCCAGTTATGCAATCTTCATCAAATACTTTGATGAGAGGGTGATTCATTCTCCACTAGGTTTAAGTCTAATTAATCCTAGAAGTGTTTTATAGATGAGTCTTGATTCTATGTTATACTGTTCCTATACGTTGATTGACCTATAATCAAGTATTTTAGACATGTCTTGGCCTGGATTGCAACTATGTTCTGTGTCTAAAGGTTACCACATCTGAGTCTCTATGCTACCACCCCATCGCCAAGGTAAACTGCCCTACTCACGGCTCGGACTAAAGTCAGCAATGAACGCCCTATGTCACTTTAGGGATCATACCGCTCGTCTTATAACCGCCGGCATAAAACTTTACTCAGCCTACCTAGACTACTTTCAACCAACAGGGTGTTCCGCAGATTATTTTATCTAGTATGGCAGACACCAATACTAATTGATGTCTGTTAAACTAAACAGATTATGAATAGACCGTGGTTAGGAATTGTCTATAACCTTAAAATTCAGTTTAAAAGAACGGCAATAGACATGCAGACATAATGGATATTTAAGCTGGTGGCCATTTCTAGAAAAACATAATATCTTCAACATATATCACAAATATTCATAAAAACATAATCTGGTATTCAAATCAGTATTTGGACAAACACAGTAACACCATATAAAGAGAGGGACAGGGGGGACTGATGCCATAAAGAAATCACCCTTTACGTAGTCACGCCGTTGGAGCGTACTGCTATATATGCCTTACTGCTCGACCCGACTCTGCTCGTCAGAACCTTCGGAGGACGCTTCCTCAGCCTAGTAACTGGGCTTTACTTAACAACCCGGCTTAAGCCCAGCCCTGTTGACTGACTCTTCGAATGCCTCGAGCCCTCTTAGGATCTCCTAACGAAATCCCAGGTATTCTATGAATACCAAAAACGAACCTATCTATGTAATCCTAAGATCTGAGACTATTTATCAGAAACTAAAACAAAACACTAACAAGAAAGAAAACTGAGATCCGAGTCTCTGAGTGAGTTGTGTACTAGAGAAGTGTACACTGGAAACCACTTAATGACTCAGATCGAGTGGAGAGGAATGAATTCAACTGCTGGAGGCCTGGGGTATTTATAGCAGCTTCCCGGGGTGATTTTTCATCAAAAATTAGATGTGGGACTGGATCTGGGGGTTCGGGACGCCTGTCCTGATCTGTTGACCAGGTCGGGACGCTTGTCCTGACCCGTTGACTAAGTCAATATTTCCAAAAATTGCGTTTTTGCCCCAAAATTTGCTGATTTCACCTGACACTTCCAAAATCATAAAAACCGTGAAATTGAGTAAATAACAAACAATTTAGATCAATTTGCCCTCAATTTCACCCGAAATCATACATAAAACATGCTAAAAAAGTGATACGATTTTCGCGTATCAAATAGTAATATCTGATAAATTTCTGAATGAGAACTTATTTGCATTATTTGCTATATATATTGATCCTCCTCCGTGGTTTGCTGATATTTCAAATTATCTACTAAAATTACCCCGAGTGATTTGACTTATCAACGAAAGAAGAAATTTGTTGCTAATTTGAAATATTACCACATGGAAGATCCCTCTCTTTTTCAAATTTGTGCATATCAGTTTATTAGAAGATGTATCTCAGAAGAAGAAGGTTATAAGATTCAGGAGGCCATTTGGCTATTGCAAACACTACTAGAAAAGTGTTGGAAGCATGATTTTATTACAACACAATATTCAAGGATGCAGTATCCTACATCAAGTCTGTGATGCTTGTCAGAGAACATGTAATATTTCTTCCAAGGATGGTCTACCCCAACAAGTTATAAAGAGCGTTGAAATCTTGGATATCTGGGGTATTGACATTATGGGTCATTTTCCTTCCTCCTTTGGCGCTAAATACATCATAGTAGCTGTGGAATATTTTTCTAAATGCCCTAAAGTGCAGACATTACCTACTAATGATGCTAAAGTTGTTTGTAGATTCCTTAAAAAGCTGTTTTTCGGATTTGGTTGTGTAGAAGCTCTAATAAGCAACAGAGGTACACACTTCTACAACTCACAAATGTAGAAAGTACTCAAGCAATTTGGAGTTCATCATTGCTTTTCTACGACCTATCACCCACAAACCAGTGCGCAGGTTGAGGTAATCAATAGGGGTATAAAGAATTCTAGAAAAAACTGTAGTTGTTAATCGTAAGGATTGGGCTATAAAATTATATGATGTCTTATGGGCCTTTCGTACGACATATTGAAGCTCTACAAGATTTTCATCTTATAGATTGGTTTACAAAAAAACATGCCATTTTCCTGTCTAACCAGAACATAGAGCATATTGGGCTTTGTAGAAATGCAATCTAGAAAACAGTTTAGCTAAGGAAAATAGTATTTTACAAATCAATGAGTTGGATGAATAGAGGTTTAATGCTTATGAAAATTCTTACCAATTTAAAATGAAAAGTAAAATCTTGCATGACAATCGACTGAGATCCCAGAAATATTTCAAACCAGGGGATGAAGTGTTATTGTTCAATTCACGTTTGAAATTGTTTCTAGGAAAGCTCAGAAGTTATTGGTCTGACCCGTTTACTGTTAAAGAAGTGTCGCCATATGGAGCATGTGTGTTCATTGATCAAGATGACACTACTTTCAGAGTAAATAGGCAACGATTGAAGCTATATACCAAGAGTTGTTTGACAGATCAGAGCAGATTGTTCTGCTCGAGACATGAGGGCAGTTGTTCTTTTTCTTTTTCTTTTCTTTAATTATTTTTACTTGTTTTCTTCATTCCTTTTTAATTGTTTTCACTCGAGTTTATTTTTCCCGCTTTATGTTATTTCCAATTATGTTTTCCAAAAAAGTATGGGGTTGATAGTATGCAAAACACTAGGGACATTGTTCATCTTAAATGTGGGGTAACAGTGCATGGAGCACTTATTTGCCTTGTTTCAATGCATATTTATACCGATTTTGCACTCTTTCCAAAAAAATTTAAAATTTTTCACTTTTTCAAACTCAAAAATCGTGTTAAATCATCTATGTTGCTTTGTCCATGAAATGAAATTCAGTTGAGTTTCGTGACCATTGGGATTACATTTCTTCTATTCTACTAGTTTTATGGTTTAGAAATAGGAAATTTCTTATACATGTGCACATTAGTTCTGCTTAGCAAGTTAGTAAACTAATTAACCCTTGAGTTGTATCTTAATAATATTAGACTATCGGAAAATGTGATAGCCTTTGTGAATAACTTGAAAGAAATATGAGTTAGGTGCTACAATTTGATTTTAAATGCATGAATAAGGGTAGTTTGAAAGTACCATTTGTTACCCGAACACCCCTTCTAAATGAAACTTAATGTTTGGTGCCTTAAGGTCGTGTAGATCAGGGAGTCATCAGAGTGGGGTGATGTTCTTCAGTTTGATATGCTAAAGATAGGGTTTATTTACCTATGTTGATTATGAGTAATTAAGGACATAGAATTTAGCATTTAAATATTTGTCACTTAATCACACAGAACCTAAGGCATAGTACCTATCGTGTAGCTAATTATTAGAAGTATCTACGATTTTACATTTACGGTATTGTAATCCCAAGGAACTGGCAACAGGTTAGTAGTAACTACAACTTGATCCTATCAATCATTTTCATAAGAATCAATCAATCAATTATCATATTCTTGAGGGTGTTTATTACAACACATTACAAACAATAAGAATTCAAGAGTAGACATGCATTCATCAATTTAAGCTCAGTTTAGTACAACTTGTTGATGGGTTTCCGACCGATGTGCTAAATAGGTGTTATTTTACCCTATGTTGATTATGAATAATTAAGGACTGTGATTGACTAATTGTCACATTTAGTCTCTATGGTGTCACTTAATCAGCCAGAACCTAAGGCTGAGTACTTATCGTGTAGCTAGTCTGTTGGAAAGTATCTACGATTTTATTAAATAAATATCGTACTCCCAGGGAAGTGGCAACGGCTTAGTATTAACTAGCCTTTTATCCTAACTCCTATCTTATGATCCAGTTATGCAATCTTCATCAAATACTGATGGGTTTCCGACCGACATGCTAAATAGGTGTTATTTTACCCTATGTTGATTATGAATAATTAAGGACTGTGATTGACTAATTGTCACATTTAGTCTCTATGGTGTCACTTAATCAGCCAGAACCTAAGGCAGAGTACCTATCGTGTAGCTAGTCTATTGGAAAGTATCTACGATTTTATTAAATAAATATCGTACTCCCAGGGAAGTGGCAACGGCTTAGTAGCAACTAGCCTTTTATCCTAACTCCTATCTTATAATCCAGTTATGCAATCTTCATCAATATCTTTGATGAGAGGGTGATCCATTCTCCACTAGGTTCAAGTCTAATTAATCCTAAAAGTGTTTTAAAGATGAGTTCTGATTCTATGATATACTGTTCCTATATGTTGATTGACCTGTCTTCGAGTATTTTAGATGCATCTTAGCCTGGATTGCAACTATGTTCTATGTCTAAAGGCGTACCACATCCGAGGTCTCTAATAAACCGCCCTACCTTAATGACGGCCCTACTCACGGTTCGGGACGAAGGCATCCATGAAAGCCCTATGTCACTTCGGGGATCATACCGCTTGCCCTAGCCGCCGGCATAATCGGACTCAGCTCGACTCCTACCTAGACTACTTTAACAAGCAGGGTGTTCAGCATGTTATTTTATCTAGCATGGCAGACACCAATACTAATTGATGCCTGTTAAACTAAACAGGTTATGATTAGACCGTGGTTAGGAATTGTCTATAACCCTAACGTTAGTTTAAAAGAGCACATTAAACATGCAGACATAGTGAATATTTAGCAGGTGGCTATTTCTAGAAAAACATAATAACTTCAACATATCTAACAAATATTCATAAAAACCGTAATCTGATATTCATAATTGATGTTTAGGACAAAGCAATAAAACATATAAGAGAGGGGTATGGGGACTGATGCCATAAAGAAATCACCCTTTACGTAGTCTCGCCGACAGAGTGTACTGCTGTATACGTCGTATTGCTCGCCCTGACTCTGCTCGCTAGAACCTTCGGAGGACGCTTCCTCAGCCTAGTAACTGGGCTTTACCTTAATACCCAGCTTAAGCCCAGCCCTGTGGACTGACTCTTCGAACGCCTAGAGCTCTCTTAGGATCTCCTAACGAAATCCCGGGTATTCTATGAATACCGGAAACGAACCTATTGATGCGATTCCGGTTGATGTACTAAATAGGTGTTATTTTACCCTATGTCGATTATGATTAATTAAGGACTGTGATTGACTAATTGTCACGTTTAGTCTTATGGTGTCACTTAATCAGCCAGAATCTAAGGCAGAGTACCTATCGTGTAGCTAGTCTATTGGAAAGTATCTACGATTTTACTAAGTTAATTATCGTACTCCCAGGGAAGTGGCAACGGCTTAGTAGTAACTAGCCTCTTATCCTAACTCTTATCTTATGATCCAGTTATGCAATCTTCATCAAATACTTTGATGAGAGGGTGATCCATTCTCCACTAGGTTCAAGTCTAATTAACCCTAGAAGTGTTTTAAAGATAAGTTCTGATTCTATGTTATACTGTTCCTATATGTTGATTGACCTATATTCGAGTGTTTTAGATATATCTTAGCCTGGAATGCAACTATGTTCTGTGTCTAAAGGTGTACCACATCTGAGTCTCTATGCTACCCCGCCCCCTATCATTAAGGTAAACGGCCCTACTCACGATACGAACAAAGACAGTTATGAAAGCCCTATGTCACTTTCGGGGATCACTCTGAAGGCTCGTAATCGCTGGCATAACGCTCTACTCAGCCTACCTAGACTACTCTAACAAGCCAGGTGTTCAGCATGTTATTTATCTAGTATGGCAGACACCAACTAATTGATGCCTGTTAAACTAAACAGGTTATGAATAGACCGTGGTTAGGAATTGTCTATAACCCTATTTTAGTTTAAAAGAAACTACATTAGACATGCAGACATAATGATTATTTAGCAGGTGGCTATTTCCGAAAAAACATAATAACTTCAACATACAAAACAACTATTCATAAAATCATAATCTGATATTCATAATTGATGTTTAGGACAAAGCAATAAAACATATAAGAGAGGGGTATGGGGACTGATGCCATAAAGAAATCACCCTTTACTTAGTCTCGCCTACAGAGCGTACTGCTGTATACGTCGTATTGCCCGCCCTGACTCTGCTCGCCAGAACCTTCGGAGGACGCTTCCTCAGCCTAGTAGCTAGACTTTACCTTACGTCCTGGGCTTAAGCCTAGCCCTGTGGACTGACTCTTCGAACGCCTAGAGCTCTCTTAGGGTCTCCTAACGAAACCCCGGGTATTCTATGAATACCGGAAACGAGCCTATCTATAGAAACCTAAGATCTGAGACTATTTCTCAGAAACTAAAACAAAACACTAATAAGAAAGAAAACTGAGATCCGAGTCTCTGAGTGAGTTGTGTACTGGAAAACTGTACACTGGAAACCACTTAATGACTCAGATCGAGTGGAGAGGGATGAATTCAACTGCTGGAGGCCTGGGGTATTTATAGCAGCTTCCCGGAGTGAAAAATTCTGAAAAATTCGATGTGGGACAGCTTCTGGCGGCTCGGGACGCCCGTCCTGATTTGTTGACCAGGTTCGGGATGCCCGTCCCGAAGGACGCCCGTCCTGAGGGATGCCCGTCCTTAGGGATGCCCGTCCCGGACCGTTGACCAAGTCAACATTTCCAAAAATTGCGTTTTTGCCCCAAAATTTGCTATTTTCGTCTACTTTTCACCTGACACTTCCAAAATCATAAAAACCGTGAAATCAAGTAAATAATAAACAATTAACATCAATTTACTCTCAATTTCACCCTAAAACATATATAAAAACATGCTAAAAAGGTGATACGATTTTCGCGTATCAGATAACCCCACACTTAACTTTTTGCTTGTCCTCAAGCAAAGTCTACATGGAGTTAGTGATTTTAAACCGTAGTGCAGTCACTTAAATTCCTATCATGTTTTTATTCCAAAAATTCTTCAGACAATTCTTAACACAGGTCTGACTGGTTAGGTTGCTATGACAAGGTCTCAAATGTTCCTAGTAGCTTGTTATGATCAGGCAGAAAACAAATCAACAACTAGGTTGGACTTTTTTCTTAGTCACAAGGTCTTCCTGATGTGTAGTGTGTGTACTAGTCTAGACCAGATAGTCAACACAATGAACTCTTATCTTAACTGCTACCAGATAATACTTCGACCTATCGCTAGACATACTGACAACAGATAACTTTCTGAGTTCTGAGCTTTGGTGATAAGATTTTTAATGTTTTAGCACTTGGTTATTTTCTTTATAGATTCAGGGTATTTCGAGTCTGCTTAGAACACGTCAACTTCAACTACCCATGTAGCGAGTCCCACTCCGATGACTCTCAGATCTACACGACCTTAGGGCATCAGGCTTTAAGTTCCCCGAAGGAGTGGTGCTCGAGTAGCGAAGGCCGCTGGCAAACTACCCTATTGTAATTAACTTCCTTAATGTTCCTTTCACTTTTAGCTCAGAGTCTCATCTAGTCATTCTAACTGCCAATATATCCTTAATTGGTCTGATTTTATCTAGTTAAGTCTCGAACAGGTAATTGGTTGAGGTCTCTAATCCAGACAAAGTTGTGCTCAGTTATCAGGAATTCCCTATTCCTAATCAATTAGTCCAAGATAGCTATCAATTATCTCCTACTAACCATAACATACTACCTACATATCATAGACATAAGCAATTGTTTAACCAAGCATATTGCATTTAGAAGTCTGAAGGACGGAAAAATTTTGAAAATTTTTGGAAGGGTGTGAAAATACGGTGAAAACAAGCAAAAGCATGCGAAAAATTTTCAAACTGCTTCAAACTGCTACAGTGCACCGTGCACTGCTACCCCACACTTAAGTTTGGCACTGTCCTCAGTGTTCATGCATAGCTAATTACCCCACACTTATTTGAAAACAAGAAACAAAAATAAAACAAAGAACTCTTACCCCACACTTATTTGACTAACTAAGGGTAAGAGAGAAAATAAAACAACCAAAGAAATAACAAAACAGGACACAAAAATGAAGAAAATAAAAGTAAAGGATCATGAGGATTAGAAAAACTCCCTTCATGTCGCGAGCAGAAGGGTCTTCTCTGATCTATCAATTGGCTCGTCACCTTAGCCATGTGCTATTACTGAGGCGCTCTTGACTCTGCAAGCTCTAGATATTGGAACGGATGACGCCAGCTCCGATCCTTCATTGTCGAGCTCTAGGTAGTGGCATATCCACTTGATGAATGACTCAAGCCCCAAGGACTGTTTCCTCGAATCATCTACAAAGTTTCTCGTAATCGTAGCAACGTGTCCAGAAGGAACGTGTCTAGGAATGAGACTTCTTTGGATTGGTGTGCCTGAAGTTTTGGCGAAGCTGTGGTGGTAGGGGGCTCCAGTTGTGTAGATCTGGGCCCAAGTATTTGAGACTTCCTCGAAGAAGTTTCTCACAGCTGATTGGTATGCAGGGGATGCAAGCTCCTCCATTGCTATGCTCCTAATACACTGCCAAATTCCTCTATATCCTTCGACCCTTCGTTACCTCTTGGTAGATCACTTGCTTGCTCTGATCTGGCTTTAATTGTTGCCAGTATCTCATCTATTGATTCTGCGAGTGTGGGTTTTGCTATGGTGGTGTCTTCTGAAAGTTTCCAGCTTTCGAATTATTCCTTAGCTAAATCCCATACGATTCCTCTAGTTGGGATTGTATGCATTTCCCATTGGAGCAGCATTCTGCAGTAACCTACTCCTACCTCTTTTGGAATGGTCAGTCATTCCCATAGCAATCCCTGCTAAAGTGTGGTACTTAGCAGACTTCATAGATTTGATACACATGCTGAACATTTCTTCCTAAAACATTGGCACTCTGAATTTGGAAAACAACTAGAATCTGCACATGACTTTAACATCAATAGTAGGTAATGCCTGTGGTTCAGGCCATTTTGAAAAGTGTTCCACAACTACTATGATGTAATTATTTTCATAAGAAACCTATTGTTTTTAGACAAGACCAGATAAGATCGGAATTTTATCACATATGAACTTTCTTATCATGTTTCTGTCCTAAAACAATTCTTACTACATAATTACATCACATATTCATTCAAAAAGCATATTTCAATCAGGTGATGCCATAATGGGTGCAGTAATTCCTTTCTGTTTAAACAATCTCATGCATTTATCATCAAACAAAAGGAACATCCTTTCTCATTAGAATACTCAGAGGTCTGTCTATTAAAGAAAATTTTATTTCATTATTCTGTCTAATAGACTAAGCATGACCTAAGAAAACTCCACAATGAGATTTCTTCCAGATTAAAACCTTAGCCAAAAATTGACAACTCAGAAAAATATTCTATCCTCATTTCCATTTTTTTTTTCGAAAAAGAGCAACAAATGTACAACTAAGAAAACAACTAAGAAAGAACAAGAGATAGGGAAAAGAACAACTTACCATTGAGCAAGAAAAATACATTCTTTTTGGATTTTAAATTTTTAACATTTTTTTTTCTTTTTCTATTTCGAAAGCAATTAAATTTCCTCAATACGGTTTTAGAATAATTTTCTAAAATTTGATTATCCTAAGTGTCTTAATTCCAGATAATATCTAAAATTAATTAGTTATGATAATCCTATATTTTGGAAACTGATTGTCTAACAAGTATAAGAGAAGTGTTGGGTTAAGGTCTAGGTTACTACCGTTACCTATCATAAGTCTCTAGAATTTTGATCAGGAATCCTAAATTCATTATGATATTTCCCCGGCAACGGCGCCAAAAATCTGATGCGATTCCGGTTGATGTACTAAATAGGTGTTATTTTACCCTATGTCGATTATGATTAATTAAGGACTGTGATTGACTAATTGTCACGTTTATTCTTATGGTGTCACTTAATCAGCCAGAATCTAAGGCAGAGTACCTATCGTGTAGCTAGTCTATTGGAAAGTATGTACGATTTTACTAAGTTAATTATCGTACTCCCAGGGAAGTGGCAACGGCTTAGTAGTAACTAGCCTCTTATCCTAACTCTTATCTTATGATCCAGTTATGCAATCTTCATCAAATACTTTGATGAGAGGGTGATCCATTCTCCACTATGTTCAAGTCTAATTAACCCTAGAAGTGTTTTAAAGATAAGTTTTGATTCTATGTTATACTGTTCCTATATGTTGATTGACCTATATTCGAGTGTTTTAGATATATCTTAGCCTGGAATGCAACTATGTTCTGTGTCTAAAGGTGTACCACATCTGAGTCTCTATGCTACCGCCCCCTATCATTAAGGTAAACGGCCCTACTCACGATACGAACAAAGACAGTTATGAAAGCCCTATGTCACTTTCGGGGATCACTCTGAAGGCTCGTAATCGCTGCCATAACGCTCTACTCAGCCTACCTAGACTACTCTAACAAGCCAGGTGTTCAGCATGTTATTTTATCTAGTATGGCAGACACCAATACTAATTGATGTCTGTTAAACTAAATAGGTTATGAATAGACCGTGGTTAGGAATTATCTATAACCCTATTTTAGTTTAAAAGAAACTACATTAGACATGCAGACATAATGATTATTTAGCAGGTGGCTATTTCCGAAAAAACATAATAACTTCAACATACAAAACAACTATTCATAAAATCATAATCTGATATTCATAATTGATGTTTAGGACAAAGCAATAAAACATATAAGAGAGGGGTATGGGGACTGATGCCATAAAGAAATCACCATTTACTTAGTCTCGCCTACAGAGCGTACTGCTGTATACGTCGTATTGCCCGCCCTGACTCTGCTCGCCAGAACCTTCGGAGGACGCTTCCTCAGCCTAGTAGCTAGACTTTACCTTACGTCCTGGGCTTAAGCCTAGCCCTGTGGACTGACTCTTCGAATGCCTAGAGCTCTCTTAGGGTCTCCTAACGAAACCCCGGGTATTCTATGAATACCGGAAACGAGCCTATCTATAGAAACCTAAGATCTGAGACTATTTCTCAGAAACTAAAACAAAACACTAATAAGAAAGAAAACTGAGATCCGAGTCTCTGAGTGAGTTGTGTACTGGAAAACTGTACACTGGAAACCACTTAATGACTCAGATCGAGTGGAGAGGGATGAATTCAACTTCTGGAGGCCTGGGGTATTTATAGCAGCTTCCCGGAGTGAAAAATTCTGAAAAATTCGATGTGGGACAGCTTCTGGCGGCTCGGGACGCCCGTCCTGATTTGTTGACCATGTTCGGGATGCCCGTCCCAAAGGACGCCCGTCCTGAGGGATGCCCGTCCTTAGGGATGCCCGTCCCGGACCGTTGACCAAGTCAACATTTCCAAAAATTGCGTTTTTGCCCCAAAATTTGCTATTTTCGTCTACTTTTCACCTGACACTTCCAAAATCATAAAAAACCGTGAAATCAAGTAAATAATAAACAATTAACATCAATTTACTCTTAATTTCACCCTAAAACATATATAAAAACATGCTAAAAAGGTGATACGATTTTCGCGTATCACCTATCTATAGAAACCTAAGATCTGAGACTATTTCTCAGAAACTAAAACAAACACTAATATGAAAGAAAACTGAGATCCGAGTCTCTGAGTGAGTTGTGTACTGGAAAATTGTACACTGGAAACCACTTAATGACTCAGATCGAGTGGAGAGGGATGATTTCAATTGCTGGAGGCCTGGGGTATTTATAGCAGCTTCCCGGAGTGAAAATCTCTGAAAAATTCGATGTGGGACAGCTTCTGGCGGCTCGGGACGCCCGTCCTGATATGTTGACCAGGTTCAGGATGCCCGTCCTGGCGGTTTGACTGGGTCGGGACGCCCGTCCCGGGTTCGGGACGCCCGTCCCGGACCTTTGACCGGGTCAACATTTCCAAAAATTGCGTTTTTGCCCCAGAATTTGCTGTTTTCGTCTACTTTTCACCTGACACTTCCAAAATCATAAAAACCGTGAAATCAAGTACATAGTAAACAATTAATGTCAATTTACTCTCAATTTCACATTAAAACATATATAAAAACATGCTAAAAATGTGATACGATTTTTGCGTATCAGATAACCCCACACTTAGCTTTTTGCTTGTCCTCAAGCAAAGTCTACATGGAGTTAGTGATTTTAAACCGTAGTGCAGTCACTTAAATTCCTAATCATGTTTTTATTCCAAAAATTCTTCAGACAATTCTTAACACAGGTCTGCCTGGTTAGGTTGCTATGACAAGGTCTCAAATGTTTCTAGTAGCTTGTTATGATCAGGCAGAAAACAAATCAACAACTAGGTTGGACTTTTTTCTTAGTCACAGGGTCTTCCTGATGTGTGTGTGTACTAGTCTAGACCAGATAGTCAACACAATGAACTCTTATCTTAACTGCTACCAGATAATACTTCGACCTATCGCTAGACACACTGACAACAGATAACTTTCTGAGTTCTGAGCTTTGGTGATAAGATTTTTAATGTTTTAGCACTTAGTTATTTTCTTTATAGATTCAGGGTATTTCGAGTCTGCTTAGAACACGTCAACTTCAACTACCCATGTAGCGAGTCCCACTCCGATGACTCCCAGATCTACACGACCTTAGGGCATCAGGCTTTAAATTCCCCGAAGGAGTGGTGCTCGAGTAGCGAAGGCCGCTGGCAAACTACCCTATTGTAATTAACTTCCTTAATGTTCCTTTCACTTTTAGCTCAGAGTCTCATCTAGTCATTCTAACTGCCAATATATCCACAACTGGTCTAATTTTATCTAGTGGAGTCTCGAATGGGCAATTGGTTGAGGTCTCTAATCCAGACAAGGTTGTGCTCAGTTATCAGGAATTCCCTATTCCTAATCAATTAGTCCAAGATAGCTATCAACTATCTCCTACTAACCATAGCATACTACCTACATATCATAGACATAAGCAATTTTTTAACCAAGCATACTGCATTTAGAAGTCTGAAAGACGGAAAAATTTTGAAAAATTTTTGGAAGGGTGTGAAAATACGGGGAAAACAAGCAAATTCATGCGAAAAATTTTGCAAACTGCTACAGTGCACCGTGCACTGCTACCCCACACTTAATTCTGGCACTGTCCTCAGTGTTAATTACCCCACACTTATTTGAAAATAAGAAATAAATGAAAACAAAATAGAAAACTCTTACCCCACACTTATTTGACCAACTAAAGGTAAGAGAGAAAATAAAACAACCAAAGAAATAACAAAACAGGACACAAAAATGAAGAAAATAACAGTAAAGGATCATGAGGATTAGAAAAACTCCCTTCATGTCGCGAGCAGAAGGGTCTTCTCTGATCTGTCAATTGGCTCTTCACCTTAGCCATGTGCTATTGCTGAGGCGCTCTTGACTCTGTAAGCTCTAGATATTGGAACAGATGACGTCAGCTCCGATCCTTCAATGTCGAGCTCCAGGTAGTGGCCTATCCATTTGATGAATGACTCGAGCCCCAAGGACTGATTCCTCGAATCATTTGCAAAATTTCTCGTAACCGTAGCAACGTGTCCAGAAGGAACGTGTCTAAGACTGAGACTTATTTGGATTGGTGTGCCTACCTGCCAATGTTAGTGAAGGTATTGCATGCAATTTTCGAATGGCAGAAAAGATACCTGAAGTTTTGGCAAAGCTGTGGTGGTAGGAGGCTCCAGTTGTGTAGATCTGGGCCCAAGTATTTGAGACTTCCACGGGGAAGTTTCTCACAGCTGATTGGTATGCAGGGAATGCAAGCTCCTCCATTGCTATGCTCCCGACATAATGCCAAATTTCTCTATATCTGTCGTTTGTTCGTTACCTCTTGGTAGATCACTTGCTTGCACCGGTCTGGCTTTAATTGTTGCCAGTATCTCATCTATTGATTCTCCGAGTGTGGGTTTTGCTGTGGTGGTGTCTTCTGAAAGTTTCCAGCTTCCGAATTACTCCTCAGCTAAATCCTGTATGATTCCTCCAACTGGGATTGTATGCATTTCCCATTGGAGCAGCATTCTGCAGTAACCTACTCCTACCTCTTTTGGAATGGTCAGTCATTCCCGTAGCAATCCCTGCTAAAGTGTGGTACTTAGCAGACTTCACAGATTAGATACATAGACTGAGCCTTTCTTCCTAAGACGTTGGCATTCTGAATCTGAAAAACAACTTCTCATAGAATCTGCACATGTCTTGAACATCATTAGTAGGTAATGCCTGTGGTTCAGGCCATTTTTGAAAAGTGTTCCACAACTACTATGATGTTATTATTTTCAAAGGAAGAAAAAGAAAAGGATTTGATACCCCAGATATCAAAGGTTGCAATACTCTGTATACCTTGCTGGGGTAGGCGATCTCTGGAAGGGGTGTTACCAAGCATCGCAGGGCTGTATCAGAGATACAAAATCTTTGAATATGGTGGGTCAACAAGATTCTACTTCCAACACTTTCCAGATAGTGTGGTAGCAGTTAATTGGTCTCCCATAGATTCCTGCAATGCTTCAGAATCATGTGGCCTTCGCCTTCCGAGATACATCTTCTGATCAACTGATCTGTAAAAATTTGGAATAGAAGAAAAATCTGCCCAGTAGTAATATTTCCAATCAGCAAAGAATTTCTTCTTTTGCTGATAAGTCATATCACTTGGGAATAATTAGCAGCTAGATAATTAGTAATATCAGTAAACCACGGAGGAGAATCATTACTCATAGCAAACAATGAAAATAGATCCTCATTCAGAAATTTGTCAGATACTACTGTCTCGTCAATAACCTCTAACTCAGGGTTTCCTAATCCAGACCAAAGGTTTGCTTTCTAGATTCTTAACCCTTTTTCTTATCCCTTCATTCTATATCAAATTCAAGTAACAACAAAACCTAACTTAGTCAATTATGGTTCAGTATCAGTTTTATTGAACACAGATATCTCAGAGTGATCAGTGTAACCTATTGTTTTTAGACAAGACTAGATAAGATTAGGATTTATCATGCATGAACTTTCTTATCATGTTTCGGTCCTAAAACAATTCTTACTACATCATTACATCACATATTCATTCAAAAGGCAAATTTTGATCAGGTGATGCCCTAATGGGTGCAGTAATTCCTTTTGGTTTAAAAGTTCTCATGCAATCATCAGCAAAACAAAAGGAACATCCCTTTTTTTTTTCAATAGAACATTCAAAGGTCTGGCTATTAAGGAAAAACTATTTCATAACTCATCCTAATAAGGCCGGCATGACTCTAAGAAAATTCTAAAATAGAGTTTCTTCCCGATAAAAATCTAAGCCAACATTTTACAACTCAGAAGAAAATATATTTTATCCTCATTTCCATTTTTATTTCTTTGAAATTAAATAAAGGAAAAAAAAACACGAAAAAGAGCAACTAAGAAAACAACTAAAAAAACAAGAGATAGGGAAAGGGAACAACTCACCGTTGAGCAAGAAAGATACATTCTTTTTGGGATTTTAAATTTTTAACATTTTTTTTTCGTTTTATGTTGAAAGCAGGTAAATTTCCTTAATATGGTTTTAGAATAATTTTCTAAAATTTGATTATCCTAAGTCTCTTAATTTCAGATATTATCTAAAATTAATTAGTTATGATAACCCTATATTTCGGAAAGTGATTGCCTAACTAGTATAAGATGAGTGTAGGTCTAAGGTCTAGGTTACTACCGTTACCTATCATAAGTCCCTAGAATTGTGGCCTTTAATCCTAAATTCATTATGATATTTCCCCGGCAACGGCGCCAAAAATCTGATGGGTTTCCGACCGACATGCTAAATAGGTGTTATTTTACCCTATGTTGATTATGAATAATTAAGGACTGTGATTGACTAATTGTCACATTTAGTCTCTATGGTGTCACTTAATTAGCCAGAACCTAAGGCAGAGTACCTATCGTGTAGCTAGTCTATTGGAAAGTATCTACGATTTTATTAAATAAATATCGTACTCCTAGGGAAGTGGCAACGGCTTAGTAGTAACTAGCCTTTTATCCTAACTCCTATCTTATAATCCAGTTATGCAATCTTCATCAATATCTTTGATGAGAGGGTGATCCATTCTCCACTAGGTTCAAGTCTAATTAATCCTAAAAGTGTTTTAAAGATGAGTTCTGATTCTATGATATACTGTTCCTATATGTTGATTGACCTGTCTTCGAGTATTTTAGATGCATCTTAGCCTGGATTGCAACTATGTTCTATGTCTAAAGGCGTACCACATCCGAGGTCTCTAATAAACCGCCCTACCTTAATGACGGCCCTACTCACGGTTCGGGACGAAGGCATCCATGAAAGCCCTATGTCACTTCGGGGATCATACCGCTTGCCCTAGCCGCCGGCATAATCGGACTCAGCTCGACTCCTACCTAGACTACTTTAACAAGCAGGGTGTTCAGCATGTTATTTTATCTAGCATGGCAGACACCAATACTAATTGATGCCTGTTAAACTAAACAGGTTATGATTAGACCGTGGTTAGGAATTGTCTATAACCCTAACTTTAGTTTAAAAGAGCATATTAAACATGCAGACATAGTGAATATTTAGCAGGTGGCTATTTCTAGAAAAACATAATAACTTCAACATATCTAACAAATATTCATAAAAACCGTAATCTGATATTCATAATTGATGTTTAGGACAAAGCAATAAAACATATAAGAGAGGGGTATGAGACTGATGCCATAAAGAAATCACCCTTTACGTAGTCTCGCCGACAGAGCGTACTGCTGTATACGTCGTATTGCTCGCCCTGACTCTGCTCGCTAGAACCTTCGGAGGACACTTCCTCAGCCTAGTAACTGGGCTTTACCTTAATACCCAGCTTAAGCCCAGCCCTGTGGACTGACTCTTCGAACGCCTAGAGCTCTCTTAGGATCTCCTAACGAAATCTCGGGTATTCTATGAATACCGGAAACGAACCTATCTATAGAAACCTAAGATCTGAGACTATTTCTCAAAAACTAAAACAAACACTAATAAGAAAGAAAACTGAGATCCGAGTCTCTGAGTGAGTTGTGTACTGGAAAATTGTACACTGGAAACCACTTAATGACTCAGATCGAGTGGAGAGGGATGATTTCAACTGCTGGAGGCCTGGGGTATTTATAGCAGCTTCCCGGAGTGAAAATCTCTGAAAAATTCGATGTGGGACAGCTTCTGGCGGCTCGGGACGCCCGTCCTGATATGTTGACCAGGTTCAGGACGCCTGTCCCGGTTCAGGACGCCCATCCTGGCGGTTTGACTGGGTCGGGATGCCCGTCCCGGACCTTTGACCGGGTCAACATTTCCAAAAATTGCGTTTTTGCCCCAGAATTTGCTGTTTTCGTCTACTTTTCACCTGACACTTCCAAAATCATAAAAACCGTGAAATCAAGTAAATAGTAAACAATTAATGTCAATTTACTCTCAATTTCACATTAAAACATATATAAAAACATGCAAAAAATGTGATACGATTTTCGCATATCAAATACTTTGATGAGAGGGTGATTCATTCTCCACTAGGTTTCAGTCTAATTAATCCTAGAAGTGTTTTATAGATGAGTTCTGATTCTATGTTATACTATTCCTATATGTTGAATGACCTGAATTCGAATATTTTAGATGCATCTTAGCCTGGATTGCAACTATGTTCTGTGTCTAAAGGCGCACCACATCCGAGGTCTCTAATAAACCGCCCTACCTTAATGACGGCCCTACTCACGGTTCGGGACGAAGCATCCATGAAAGCCCTATGTCACTTCGGGGATCATACCGCTTGCCCTAGCCGCCGGCATAATCGGACTCAGCTCGGCCCCTACCTAGACTACTTTAACAGGCAGGGTGTTCAACATGTTATTTTATCTAGCATGACAGACACCAATACTAATTGATGCCTGTTAAACTAAACAGGTTATGATTAGACCGTGGTTAGGAATTGTCTATAACCCTAACTTTAGTTTAAAAGAGCACATTAAACATGCAGACATAGTGAATATTTAGCAGGTGGCTATTTCCAGAAAAATATAAGAACGTCAACATATAAAACAACTATTCATAAAAATCGTAATCTTGTATTCATAATAAGTATTTAGAACAAAATAATAACAACGTATAAGAGAGGGACATAGGGACTGTTGCCATAAAGAAATCACCCTTTACGTAGTCTCGCCGACGGAGCGTACTGCTGTATATGTCGTATTGCTCGCCCTGACTCTGCTCGCTAGAACCTTCGGAGGACGCTTCCTCAGCCTAGTAACTGGGCTTTACCTTAATACCCAGCTTAAGCCCAACCCTGTGGACTGAATCTTCGAACGCCTAAAGCCCTCTTAGGATCTCCTAACGAAATCCCGGGTATTCTATGAATACCAGAAATGAACCTATCTATGTAAGCCTAAGATCTGAGAATATTTCTCAGAAACTAAAACAAAACACTAATAAGAAAGAAAATTGAGATCCGAGTCTCTAAGTGAGTTGTGTACTAGAGAAGAGTACACCGGAAACTACTAAATGACTCAGATCGAGTGGAGAGGAATGAGTTCAACAGCTGGAGGCCTGGGTGATTTTTCAGCAAAAATTCGATGTGGGATTGGTTCTGGGAGCTCGGGACGCCCGTCCCGGATTGGGACGCCCGTCCTGATCTGTTGACCAGGTCGGGACGCCCGTCCCGAGTCCTGGACGCCTGTCCCGGCAGGTTGACTGGGTCGGGACGCCCGTCCCGGGTTCGGGACGCTCGTCCTGACCCGTTGACTAAGTCAATATTTCCAAAAATTGCGTTTTTGCCCCAAAATTTGCTGTTTTCGTCTACTTTTCACCTGACACTTCCAAAATCATAAAAACTGTGAAATTAAGTAAATAATGAACAATCAAGATCAAATTACCTTCAATTTCACCCAAATTCATACATAAAAACATGCTAAAAAGGTGATACGATTTTCACGTATCAGATAACCCCACACTTAGCTTTTTGCCTGTCCTCAAGCAAAGTCTACCTGAAGTTACTTAAATTCCTAGTCATGTTTTTATTCCAAAAATTCTTCAGACAAGTCTTAACACAGGTCTGACTGGTTAGGTTGCTATGACAAGGTCTCAGATGTTTTTAGTTGCTTGTTATGATTAGGCAGAAAACAAATCAACAACTAGGTTGAACTTTTTTTTCTTAGTCACAGGGTCTTCCTGATGTGTAGTGTGTGTACTAGTGCAGACCAGATAGTCAACACAATGTACTCTTGTCTTAACTACTACCAGATAATACTTCGACCCATCGCTAGACATATTAACAACAGACAACTTTTTGAGTTCTCAGCTTTGGTGATCAGATTTTTAATGTTTTAGCATTTAGTTATTTTCTTTATAGATTCAGGGTATTTTGAGTCTGCTTAGAACACGTCAACTTCAACTACCCATGTAGTGAGTCCCACTCCGATGACTCCCAGATCTACACGACCTTAGGGCATCAGGCTTTAAATTCCCCGAAGGAGTGGTGCTCAAGTAGCGAAGGCCGATGGCAAACTACCCTTATTTGATTAACTTCTTTTAATTTCTTTTCACTTCTAGCTCAGAGTCTCATCTAGTCATCCTAACTGCCAATATATCCACAACTGGTCTAATTTTATCTAGTTAAGTCTCGAACAAGTAATTGGTTGAGGTCTCTAATCCAGACAAAGTTGTGCTCAGTTATCAGGAATTCCCTATTCCTAATCAATTAGTCCAAGATAGCTATCAATTATCTCCTACTAACCATAACATACTACCTACATATCATAGACATAAGCAATTGTTTAACCAATCATACTGCATTTAGACATCTGAAAGACGGAAAAAATTTTGAAAATTTTTTGGAAGGGTGTGAAAGTACGTGAAAACAAGTAAAATCATGCGAAAATTTTTGCAAACTGCTACAGTGCACCGTGCACTGCTACCCCACACTTAAGTCTGGCACTGTCCTCAGTGGTCATGCATATCTAATTACCCCACACTTATTTGAAAACAAGAAATGAAACACAAAGATTTTTACCCCACACTTATTCAACTAACTACGGGTGAGATGGAATCTAGAAATAACAAAACAAGAAATAAAATGAAAGAGATACTCCCTTAGTCTGTGAAGTCCACAATCTGCTCGGACGAGTCAAACGGCTCTTTGTAAATCTTCAGGCGTTGTTCGTTTACTTTTTGAATAATGCCGTCAGAATCCATGATGTCACATGCTCCGAAAGGTGATACTTCCGTGATCGTGAACGGTCCTGACCAACAGCTACGCAGCTTTCCTGGGAAGAATTTGAAACGTGAGTTGTACAACAATACCTTGTCTCCGGTTCAAAATTTTTCTGGGCTCTGAGTCGTCTGTCATGCCGGAGTTTACTTGTCATTTTGAACTGATGTGAGTTCTCATAGGCTTTGAGCCTCCACTCATCCAATTCGTTGAGTTGTAGAATCCGGTGTTCCTTAGCTAAATTATCGTCGAGATTGCATTTTTGCACTGCCCAATAAGCTCTATGCTCAAGTTCAACCGGAAGGTGGCATGCTTTTCCGTAGACTAGTCGATAGGGTGAGAACCCCGTAGTGGTCTTGTATGCTGTACGGAAGGCCCATAATGCATCCTCCAGTTTATTGGCCCAATCCTTACGGTTAACACCCACGGTCTTTTCTAGGATTCTCTTTATTCCCCTATTGGTTACCTCAGCCTGCCCGTTGGTTTGAGGATGGTAGGCTGTGGAAATGCGATGCTGAATTCCGTATTGCTGAGTATCTTCTGCAATTGAGAGTTGCAGAAGTGCGTACCTCGATCACTGATTAGGGCTTTTGGACATCCAAACCTGGCGAAAATCTGCTTAAGGAATTTACATACGGCTCTAGCATCATTAGTAGGTAGGGCCTGTGCCTCAGGCCATTTTGAAAAATATTCTACGGCTACTAAGATGTACTTCATACCAAAAGAGGAAGGAAACGGACCCATGAAATCTATACCCCACATGTCAAATATTTCTACACTTTGAATTGCCTGTTGGGGTAGATTATCTCGAGAAGATATGGTTCCCGCTTTCTGACAGGCATCGCACGATCCTGTAAATGCTGCGGCGTCTTTGAATATGGTAGGCCAGTAAAAGCCTGCTTCTAATACTTTTCGGGCGGTATTAGCTGCAGCTAAGTGACCGCCTGTTGGTCCGCAGTGACAATGTTCCAGAATTTGGAAACCTTCTTCTTGAGATACACATCTTCTGATCATCTGATCTGCACATATTCGAAATAGAAAAGGATCTTCCCAATAGTAATATTTCAGGTCAGCAAAGAATTTTCTTCTTTGTTGAGCAGTGATATCACTAGGGAGAGTCCGGGCTGCCAAGTAATTTGCTATATCTGCAAACCAAGGGGGTGAGAAAATAGCAGATAATGCACATAGATTCTCATCCGGAAATTTATCAGATATGATTGTCTCATCAATGGCTTCTAGGGTCGGATTTTCTAACCTAGACAAATGGTCTGCGGCTAAGTTTTCTGCCCCTTTCTTATCCCGAATTTCTATGTCAAATTCTTGAAGCAATAAAACCCATCTAATCAATCTTGGTTTTGCGTCGGTTTTATTGAACAAGTATTTTAGTGCCGAATGATCAGTATAAACAATAGTTTTAGACAGGACTAGATAAGATCGAAACTTATCAAATGCATATACTACTGCTAATAATTCCTTTTCTGTCGTAGTGTAATTTTCCTGAGCATCAGTTAAGGTTTTACTAGCATAATATATTACATGAATTTCTTATCATGTCTTTGTCCTAAAACTACTACTGCATAGTCACTAGCATCACACATAAGCTCAAAAGGTAGACTCCAGTCTGGTGACGTCATGATGGGTGCAGTAGTTAAGAGTTCCTTAAGTCTATTAAAAGCTTTTAGACATTTCTCATCAAAGACAAATGGAACATCTTTTCCGAGTAAATTGGTCAACGGCCTGGCTATTGATGAAAAATCTTTTATAAACCTACGATAAAAGCCAGCGTGTCCCAAAAAACTCCTAACGGCTCTCACATTTTTGGAGGAGGTAGTTTGAAATAACTTCAATTTTTGCCTTATCTACTTCCATACCTAGGTGATATCTTATGTCCTAAAACAATTCCCTCTTTTACCATGAAGTGGCATTTTTCCCAATTTAAAACCAGGTTAGATTTTATACAACGTTTCAACATTAACTCCAAGTTCTTTAGACAAACCTCAAATGAATTACCAAAAACAGAAAAGTCATCCATAAATACTTCCATAGATTTTCCTAACATGTCCTCAAAGATAGCAGTCATACAACGTTGAAATGTAGCAGGTGCATTACACAAACCAAAAGGCATCCTTCTATATGCAAATGTTCCAAAAGGGCATGTGAATGTAGTTTTATGCTGGTCCTCAGGGGAATAGGAATTTGAAAATAACCAGAAAACCCATCAAGAAAGCAATAAAACATGTGTCCAGATAATCTTTCTAACATTTGGTCAATAAAAGGAAGGGGAAAGTGATCTTTTCGTGTGGCCGTATTTAGTTTTCTATAGTCTATGCATACACGATGACCAGTTACAGTTCTTGTAGGGATTAGTTCATTATGCTCATTCCTAACAACTGTTATACCGCCTTTCTTAGGTACTACCTGCACCGGGCTTACCCACTCACTATCTGAGATAGGGTAGATAAGTCCTGCATCTAACAGTTTAATGACTTCTTTCTTAACAACATCACACACATTAGGATTCAACCTCCTTTGAGGTTGCACACATGGCTTATACTCATTTTCTAGAAGAATCTTATGCGAACAAAAGCTTGGATTAATACCTGGGATATCGCAATTTTGTAGGCAAAGGCTCTTCTATGCTTTCTGCACATGTCCACAGTCAGCTTCCTTTGTTCTGCAGTCAGATCAGCTGCAAGAATAATGGGAAGTTTCTTGTTGTCATCTAGGAATTCGTAGCACAGATGAGTGGGTAGTTCCTTCAGTTCCAAGTCTGGTGGATCTTCAAACGAGGTTCGTTCTTTCTTCATCTCATCATCACCTATCTCAGTGAAACTATCAGAAGTAATTTCATTTTCAGAAGAGCTAAGTTCAGGTTCCTCTAATTCTAGGGAGTCCTCACTTAGAACTTGATAGTTTGAGCATAGGTCTGTCACGTTAATTGCAATCAAGTGTTCCATGGCATCCACACAAAAACAAGTATCATCTAAATGCATGGGATACCTAAGGGTCTCATTTAGATCAAAAGTGATGTCATCATTTCCTACCCTTAACTTGATTTGACCATTACTGACGTCTATTAATGCTTTTGAGGTAGCTAGAAATGGTCGACCTAGGATCAGGGGCACTCCTCCTTCCCCATTCATGTCCATGACAACGAAATCCACAGGAAATACAAATTTTCCGACCTTTACTAAGAGGTCTTCAATTATTCCCTTGGGGATTTTGACTGTCCTATCTGCAAGTTGTATGCACATCCTAGTCGTTTTCAAATCATGCAATCCTAATTTATCAAATAAACTAGATGGCATAAGATTAATACTAGCTCCTAAGTCTGCTAATGCATGCATGTTAGTAATATTTCCAATTGTACATGGCAAGGTAAAACAACCAGGATCTTTCTGTTTAGACGGTAGTTTATTCAACAGACCGCCGAACATTCTTCATTAAGAACCACCTTGTCCATGTCAAATTTTCTTTTATTACTAACAACTTCTTTTAAAAACTTAGCATACTTTGGCATTTCAGAAATAACATCAAGTAAAGGTAAATTAACATGAATCTGACTAAAATTCCTAAGAAACTTTTCAAATTGCTCCTTATCTTTATTGTGCATAAGTCTGGCAGGGTAAGGTACTTTTGGCCGGTACTCAGGAATAAACTCCGTCTTCCCTTTCCTTGCTACTTCGATCTCGACATCCGTCGGCGTTGGGTCCTTGGAGCCTTCTTCTGGTTCCTGCACAAGAATAGGAGGGTCAGATGGTTTGGGTGGAGATGGAGATAGAATTTTACCAGATCTTAGAGTGATGGTCTTGCATTCAGTTTGAGGGTTGGTCTCAGTGTTGCTTGGTAGCGTTCCCTGGGACCTGTGAGAGAAATGGGTGGATAGCTGACCCATTGCCTCTCTAAAGTTTGTATAGCAGCTTGTGTGTTTCTGATTGTTTGCTCGGTCTGCTTCTGTCTATTCTCGTTCTGCTGGATTCTTTCTGCGTGAGCTTCCTGAATCTTTCTGTTGGACTCTATCATTTCCTTGTTGGAGTCGGAAATGCTCTTCAGCATGTCTCTGAATTCTTGCATGGGGTCAGCTGGAACGATGTAGTTCCTTGGTGCAGGCAGAGCGACTTGCTGGTTCTGCGGATATGGCAGTTGCTGAGGTACTCTTTTCAAAGTTAGTAGTCCCGGGATTGTTTCTCCAGCTAAATCCCGGATGGTTCTTCCAAGTGGGATTGTAGGTATTTCCTATAGGAGCAGAATTCACTGCGTCCACTTGTTCCATATCTTCTGGGATAGTTAATATCCCATTACCATAACAATCCCCACTGAAATGTGGTCCTTGGCAAAATTCGCAGACTTGGTATACTGACTGAATGCTTTTCCCTTGTTGGAAAGCATTCAGCTGATTAGTAATGCTGGCCTTCAGTGCCTCAAATTGATCATCAGTGGAGGCAACGACCGCATTTACTGGTTGCTTCTTAGCTCGGCCACTTGTGCGCCAATTCTTGCTGTTCCTGTAGAGTCTCTCCAGAGCGTTTCTAGCATCTACATCACTCATTCCATTGAAACCGCTCTGGGGATTGAGTCCATCAAGAATTTGCTTACCCATGTCTGACATACCCCCGTAAAATTGCTGAATCAGCAATGCCTCGGTAAGTCCATGTTGGGGGCAGAGCCTGAGTAGTTCTTTGAATCTGTCCCAAGCTTCGATCACTGTCTCATCAGCAGCTTGAGTGAAACTAGACAGAGCCCTTCGATATTCTAGGACTCTTGCTGCAGAGTAGTACTCTTCTAGGAAGGCTTTGCTTAACTCGTCCCAAGAGGTGATGGAGTTAGTAGGTAGCTGGGCCAACCATCTCTTAGCTCTGTCCCTAAGTGAGTAGGGAAAAAGGTTGAGTTTAGTTACTTCTGCAGTATGATCTCCCTTGAGGCCTTCGCAGAGAGAAGAGAAATCAGATAGGTGTTCCAGCGGATTCTCGGCTGCAGTTCCTCCAAACTGAACTCGATTTATAATCAGCTGGATCACATTAGGTTTAAGATCATAGCGAGGGTTCCCAGGGATTCGGATGGCAGATGAGACTGGGATAGTCTGTGGCTGGATGTAGGATTCAAGGGTAGGTCTTTCAGCAGCCATTTCTGTTCGCCTATTAGCTGTGCGAATGATTCGTTCAGGATTTTCAACTGGTGTTTCAAGGTTAGCTTCTGAAGATCGAGTCATGCAACTACAGAGAAGAACACGTTTTAGCCTGAGCAAACTGGTTAGTGGGGTACAGGGAAAGTGAAAACTTAAAAATTTGGAAGAAAGAGAAAATAAAACGAAACAACTATCAAAAGAAAACAAAAGATAGGGAAAAGAGAACAACTTACCATTAAACAAGAAAAAGTACAATTTTTTTCGGATTTTTAGATTTTAAAATTTTTTCTTTTAATATTTCGAAAGCGATTAAATTCCCTCAATATGGTTTAGAATAATTTTCTAAAATTTGATTATCCTAAATGTCTTAATTCCAGATAACATCTAAATTAATTAGTTATGATAACCCTATATTTCGGAAATTGATTGTCTAACTGGTATAAGATAAGTGTTGGGTCTAAGGTCTAGGTTACTACCGTTACCTATCATAAGCCTCTAGAATTTTGATCAGGAATCCTAAATTCATTATGATATTTCCCCGGCAACGGCGCCAAAAATCTGATGGGTTCCGACCGAGTGCTAAATAGGTGTTATTTTACCCTATGTTGATTATGAATAATTAAGGACTGTGATTGACTAATTGTCACATTTAGTCTCTATGGTGTCACTTAATCAGCCAGAACCTAAGGCAGAGTACCTATCGTGTAGCTAGTCTGTTGGAAAGTATCTACGATTTTATTAATAAATATCGTACTCCCAGGGAAGTGGCAACGGCTTAGTAGTAACTAGCCTTTATCCTAACTCCTATCTTATGATCCAGTTATGCAATCTTCATCAAATACTTTGATGAGAGGGTGATTCATTCTCCACTAGGTTTCAGTCTGATTAATCCTAGAAGTGTTTTATAGATGAGTTTGATTCTATGTTATACTGTTCCTATATGTTGATGACCTAATTCGAGTATTTTAGATGCATCTTAGCCTGGATTGCAACTATGTTCTGTGTCTAAAGGCGTACCACATCCGAGGTCTCTAATAAACCGCCCTACCTTAATGACGGCCCTACTCACGGTTCGGGATGAAGGCATCCATGAAAGCCCTATGTCACTTCGGGGATCATACCGCTTGCCCTAGCCGCCGGCATAATCAGACTCAGCTCGGCCCCTACCTAGACTACTTTAACAGGCAGGGTGTTCAACATGTTATTTTATCTAGCATGACAGACACCAATACTAATTGATGCCTGCTAAACTAAACAGGCTATGATTAGACCGTGGTTAGGAATTGTCTATAACCCTAACTTTAGTTTAAAAGAGCACATTAAACATGCAGACATAGTGAATATTTAGCAGGTGGCTATTTCTGGAAAAATATAACAACGTCAACATATAAAACAACTATTCATAAAAATCGTAATCTTGTATTCATAATAAGTGTTTAGAACAAAACAATAACAACATATAAGAGAGGGACATGGGGACTGATGCCATAAAGAAATCACCCTTTATGTAGTCTCGCCGACGGAGCGTACTGTTGTATATGTCGTATTGCTCGCCCTGACTCTGCTCGCTAGAACCTTCGGAGGATGATTCCTCAGCCTAGTAACTGGGCTTTACCTTAATACCCAGCTTAAGCCCAGCCCTGTGGACTGACTCTTCGAACGCCTAGAGCCCTCTTAGGATCTCCTAACGAAATCCCGGGTATTCTATGAATACCAGAAATGAACCTATCTATAAGCCTAAAATATGAGACTATTTCTCAGAAACCAAAACAAAACACTAATAAGAAAGAAAACTGAGATCCGAGTCTCTAAGTGAGTTGTATACTAGAGAAGAGTACACCGGAAACCACTAAATGACTGAGATCAAGTGGAGAGGAATGAGTTCAACTGCTGGAGGCCTGGGGTATTTATAGCAGCTTCCCGGGGTGATTTTTCAGCAAAACTTCGATGTGGGATTGGTTCTGGGGGCTCGGGACGCCCGTCCTGATCTATTGACCAGGTCGGGACGCCCGTCCCGAGTCCTGGACGCCCGTCCCGGCGAGTTGACTGGGTCGGGATGCCCGTCCCGGGTTCGGGACGCCTGTCCTGACCCGTTGACTAAGTCAATATTTCCAAAAATCGCGTTTTTGCCCCAAAATTTGCTGTTTTCATCTACTTTTCACCTGACACTTCCAAAATCATAAAAACTGTGAAATTAAGTAAATAATGAACAATCAAGATCAAATTACCTTCAATTTCACCCAAATTCATACATAAAAACATGCTAAAAAGGTGATACGATTTTCGCGTATCACTTGTTTCACCTTATCTTCGAATATTTTAGATATATCAAGAGTAGACATGCATTCTACAACTCGGTACTTATATATAACACTTCCCAAGCTTAACTCGGTACTTATATATAACACTTCCCAAGCTTAACTCGGTACTTATATTTAAACTTCCCAAGTTTAACCCGGTACTTATATTTAAACTTCCCAAGTTTAACTCGGTACTTCGGAAACCATAAGATTAACTCAATGGTAATTTTCATTATTCTCCCATGTTTAACTCGGTTCTTCGAAACCATGAGATTAACTCAATGATAATTTTCACAATTCTCCCAAGTTTAACTCAGTACTTCGGAACCATGAGATTAACTCAATGGTAATTTTCATAATTTTCTCAAGTATAACTCTGTACTTCGGAACTATGAGATTAACTCAATGGTAATTTTTATAATTTTCCCAAGTTTAACTCTATACCTCGGAACCATGAGATTATCTCAATGGTATTTTCTTTATTTTCAAGGAAAAGTACTGCGGCAGGTTTGCCGAAGTTGCCATTAGAAAATTCCAAAAGCTTCCAAGAAATAGCAAAATGAAGTGTCTCATTTTGATTTCTTTGTGGCAGCAAAGAATAATAACAATGGTTGTACTCTTCGGTTATTGCATCATCTTCAAGAGGACTTCTTTTTCTTCTTGTTTAGAAGTTGGCGTGTAGTTTTTTTTTGAGTAGTTTTCTGGAATGGGGTTCTAAGGACTGAACTTCCATTCGCAGGCCATTATGTCTGCTCAGGGAGAAACCGTAGCTAGTGTAGAGGTGGACTCGAATGCACTACTTTCCACCAATGCAACTTTACGAGTGACATTAAACATCTCCCCTATAGTCTCTGGCTTTCTCAATTGAGGCTCTGTGTACAGCATTTTGGACCTGAATCCTCCTTCGAAACAAGTAATGACGGTGTCTTGACTGATTCCTTCTATGTCATCGTATGTCTTTTTGAATCGCTCCAAGAAAGACAATAGGGACTCGTCATCTCTTTAATTGATATTGGCTAGATCTCCACGCGTCTTTGGTATCGTTCCTGTCGTGCTGAATTTATCCAAAAACATTTTTTTTAACCAGGAATCAATTGTACCTATTTTGAGAGAAGTGAACCATGTTAAGACTTTGTCCGATAGAGTGCTGGGAAAAGCCTTGCACAGAATTGCCTCATCATTGGTGACTAGGCCCATTGACATCTGAAGTCTTTTGTCCTTTTCCTTTGTTTGTTGTAGGATCAGCAGCAGAATTCCAGCTGCTTTCTGAAGTTCTTGTCTTTTTCTTCTGCTGCCGCAGGATCCTCTGCAGAATTTCAGCTGCTTTTTGAAGTCTGTCTTTTTCTTCTGACTGCCGCAGGATCTTCAGTAGAATTTTTGTCTTTTTCTTCTAACTTCCGCAGGATCTTTTGCAGACTTCCAGCTGCTTTCTGAATTTTCTTGTATTTTTTCTGCCACGTTTCAAATAAAACAAATTCTAAAGAAAATGGATGAACAATAAAACTGAATTTTTATTCTCTTTTTACCCTTGTCACAATAAATCAAATCAAATTAATTCCCAAAGAATAAATAAATACAACTCGTCCACATTTTGAAAATTAATTTAATTAAATTGACATTTAACAATAAATCCACATTTTTTGGTAAAAAGAGAGAAAATATCAAATCAACACATTTTCATTCCATTTTCCAAACAAATTCAGTTAATTCCCAAATAATACGTGGCAAATTGAATGTGAATAACTCTATTATTTTAGAGTTATCAGTAGTACGTCGAGTATGCGTCGGACCTCATGCTCAACTCCTAGTGTCTGGACTGCTGCCCAGTCAAGCGTTCTGCCAACCAGTATGCTGCGTCCGATATATCCATGACATCTCTCCTGGTATGCTGGAGTGGAAGAAAAAAGCATAAAAGGGTGTGCCACAGATGTGACGGTCATGGAAGAAGTGATATGAGCGTGTTTGGGAGCCATTTGGTTGAGAATGTTCGAGATACTTTGAGAATTTAGGCGGGAAAGAAGATTCGAATTCAAATTCTGGAGGTGAATTTGAATTCGGAAGGATGGATTTTGGTTAGGGAAGGATTTTGAATTTTTGGCGGGAAATTCGAATTTTTGAAAGGAAATTTAAAAGTTCATATTTTGGAGGGAAATTCGAATTTTGAAATTTCGGGAAGTTGCCAAAAATTTGTAGAGAGAAGGTGGAGAGAATTTTGTAAAGAGATGATTTTTGGTGGTTGGTTTGAGAGAAAATGAAGAAAAATGGCATTTTTGTAGAATGGGCGGCCTTTGGGACGCCCTTCGGATTTTTTTTTCATAATTCCCTGCAAATCTTAGTACACCAAAAACAATAATATTTAACAAGTCTTCGTGTTTAACCTAACGAATTCAGAAGCTGTTAAAAACACTTTGCAAAAATTTCTCAATCTCTTTTTCAAAAATCCTAATACCCTAATCATATCCTGACCTCTATTCAGCAAGAACTTAAGAAAAACTAAAGGTTAAGTTTATACAACTTAATAAAAACACTGTATTTGTAACACATTTGTTTTTCATAAAGAATTTAAAAAATAAAATGTTTGAAGAAAAATTACTGAATAAAATAAAAGACCCTTTTAAAAAGTTTGAAAATAAAAAGTAGGGGTCAATTATTTATTTTTAGTTCAAACAATTTATTTGCTGAAAAAGTAAAAAGAATCTTCCCTTTTTCAATGGCCTTTATTTCTGATCTCTCGCATCTCTATGCGCATAGCTCTCATCTCCTCCCTTTGCCTGCCCTACTCACTTCGTATGTCAGCTAACTCCCGTAGTATCTGTGCATCTTGGCCTTCCTGGAGGCTCACTGTGGCCCTGAGCTGGTCCATATTGGCTGTGATGTTTAGAATGCTCTGTTATGAATGACACAGTCTGCTTGCGATCGCTTGATCCATCTGGTAAATCCTGTGAGTCAAAGTATCTATCTGCATAGACAAAACTGACTGAGAACCATTAGTACTTCCCCCGGATGAAGGGGTGTGCTCGTTAGGCGTTGGAGTGTACTCAGGAGATGTTGGTGAGTTTTGGGTTTGGTCAAGGGGTGGTGGATTTCTAGGAACTCTCTAGGCAGGAGTGTGAACTAGAGATCTTTGAGGTTCTTCTCTCAGAGGAAAGGTGTCTTCAGAAGGATCTTCTTCCGTGGGACTGGGCTCACGGGTGTTCAGTAGTCTTCTCACTAAATCACTTGTGTCTAGGCTTGAGTTTACTTCTATAGGTTGTGGAGGAGGGTTCTCCCGTGGTTTTTCTGGTTCAGGCCTAGATGGTCCTTCTAGTTTTGTCTTCTTTCTACCTGGAGTGTTACGGTTTTCTGTTTTCTTTGCTTGGTTTGTAGCTGCTCTTGTTCTCTTCATCTATGAGTGTAAAGTCTGGTTAGGATAACAATTAACAGAAACAGAAAGAAAAAAAAAGAAAAAGCAAGAAAGATATTTTTCGGGTTTTAAATTTTTAACATTTGTTTTCTTTTATATTGTATTTCGAAAGCAGTTAAATTTCCTCAATAAGGTTTTAGAATAATTTTCTAAAATTTGATTGTCCTAAATGTCTTAATTTCAGATAATGTCTAAAATTAATGAGTTATGATAACCCTATATTTCGGAAATTGATTGTCTAACTAGCATGAAATAAGTGTTAGGTCTAAGGTCTAGGTTACTACCGTTACCTATCATAAGTCTCTAGAATTTTGATCAGGAATCCTACATTCATTATGATATTTCCTCGGCAACGGCGCCAAAAATCTGATGGCTTTCCGACTGATATACTAAAATAGGTGTTGTTTTACCCTATGTTGATTACGAGTAATTAAGGACTTAGCCTAACTAATTGTCACTTTTAGTCTCTATACTGTCACTTAATCAATCAAAACCTAAGGCAGAGTACCTATCATGTAGCTAGTCTGTTGGAAAGTATCTATGATTTTAATTAAATCAAATATTGTACTCCCACGGAAGTGGTAACGGCTTAGTAGTAACTATCCTCTTACCCTAATTCTTATCTTATGATCCAGTTATGCAATCATTCATCAAAATCTTTGATGAGAGGTTGATTCATTCTCCACTAGGTTTAAGTCTATTTAAGCCTAAGAGTGTTTTAAAGATAATGTTCTGATTCTATGTTATACTGTTCCTACGTGTTGATTGACCTATCTTTGAGTATTTTAGATATATCTTGGCCTAGATTGCAATTATGTACTGAGTCTAAAGGTGTGCCACATCTGAGTTACCTGATAAACCGCCCTACCTTAATGATGGCCCTACTCACGGTTGGAGCTAAAGGCATCCATGAAAGTCCTATGTCACTTAGGAGAACATGCCGCTCGCCCTAACGCCGGCATAAACACACAAACTCAGCCTACTTAGACTACTCTAACAAACATGGTGATCGATAGGTTATTTCATCTAATATGGCAGACATTAATGCTTTCCGACAGGAAAGTCCTAAATTAATGTTTGTTAAACTAAACAGGTTATGATTATACCGTGGTTAGGAGTTGTCTATAACCCTACATTTAGTTTAAAAGAAACTACATGAGACATGCAGACATAATGAAAGTTAAGCTGGTGACCATTTCCGGAAAATCATAAAGTACTTCAACATGCATAACACATATTCATAAAATCATAATTCAATATTCATAATCAATGTTTGGACAAACACAGTACAGATATATAAAGATAGGGACAAGGGGACCGATGCCATAAAGTATTCACCCTTTACGTAGTCCGCTGATGGTGCAACTGCTTGTATATGTTGGACTGCTCGACCCGACTCTGCTCGACAGAATCATCGGAGGATGCTTCCTCGGTCTAGTAACTGGACTTTACCTTAATACCCAGCTTAAACACAGCCTTGTTGACTGACTCTTCGCACGCCTAGTGCCCTCTTAGGATCTCCTAACGAAACCCTGGGTATTCTATGAATACCGAAACCGAACCTATCTAGTCGTATTCTAGGATCTGAGACAGACTCTCAGAAACAAAGAACACGAGACACTATCTAAGAATATAAATAAACCTATACTAAAACCTGAGAACACTAAGTGACTTGTATACTATGGAAAACAGTATACTTGAAGTCACTAAATGACTCAGATCGAGTGGAGAGGAATGATTTCAACTGAGGAATGCCTGGGGTATTTATAGTAGGGGAGCTGGGTGATTTTCTCTCAAAATTTCGATGTGGGATTCTAAACTGGGGCTCGGGACGCCCTTCCTGGATCTGGGACGCTAGTCCAGGCCTGTTGACCAGGTCAAGGCGGCCGTCCCAAGTCCTAGATGCCCGTCCTGGTCTGTTGACCAGGTCAGGACGCCCATCCTGGGTTCAGGACGCCCATCCTGGGTTCAGGACGCCCATCCTGGGTTCGGGACGCCCATCCCGACATTCGAACTTTTGAAAATCACGTTTTTGCCCCAAAATTTGCCTTTTTCTTCTACTTTTCACCTGACACTTCCAAAATCACAAAAACTGTGAAATTGAGTTAATAACAATCGATTAAGAGCGATTTAACACCAATTTCACCCTAAATTATGCCTAAAAACATGCTAAAAAAGTGATATGATTTATGCATATCAATGAACCCTCAACGGTATGTCCCATTGCCAACTTTGTTTCTTATGAAAATTTTTCGAAATCTCATAAAGCCTTCCTAACGGCCATCACTGAAAATGACGAGCCAAAAAGTTTTAAACAAGCCAAATAGGACCAACATTGGAGGGATGCCATGCAAAGTGAGATAAAGGCCCTTGAAGAAAATGGTTCTTGGACCATCGAAAATCTGCCCGATGGCAAACGAGTTATAGACTCGAAGTGGGTGTACAAAACGAAATTTAAACCGAATGGTGAAGTCGAAAGGTACAAGGTAAGACTCGTCGCCAAAGGTTACACACAAATGGAAGGTGTCGATTACCACGACACATTTTCCCCCGTAGCAAAGTTGGTGACCGTAAGAAGCCTCATTGTCGTCGCCATAAAAAAGGATTGGAGTATTCATCAACTTGACGTGAACAATGTGTTCTTGCACGGTGACTTACTTGAAGAGGTATACATGCAAATACCACAAGGTTACGATAAAAGGGGAGGAACAAAGGTGTGTAGGCTAAAGAAATCACTATATGGGTTGAAGCAAGCCTCAAGAAATTGGTATCAAAAATTTACATCGGCCCTTTTGGAACTCAATTACAAGCAATCTGCTGCGGACCACTCGCTCTTTATATACAAGGAAGGAAGCATCTTTGTCACCGCCCTCATATACGTAGACGACGTCATTATGGCAGGAAATGATAAACATAAAGTCAAAGAAACAAAGAAGTTCCTGAATTACAAGTTTAGCATCAAAGATCTTGCGCCACTGAAGTATTTTCTCAAGATAGAAGCCGCTCGAACCAAAGATGGAATAGTGCTAAGTCAGCGAAAATACATCCTTGACATCCTTGAAGATAGTGGAATGCTAGGATGTAGACCATGCACCTTCCCAATGGAACAGAATGTGAAGTTGGATAAAGGAGAAGATGACGTTCGTGTCGATGCTAGCAAATATCGAAGACTAGTTGGCCGATTGCTCTACCTCCAAGCCACGAGACCAGATCTTGCATAATAGTTAGTCACTTAAAGTCTCCAGTATCTCTTTCCATTAGAACAAAGTTATTTTGTTTATAGTGGATTGACCTGGGATTTCTTCTAATTAGGCCCAGTTTCGAACTCTTAGATGAAGAGTCAGACGAAGGTAAGATATTCATTGATAACTCGAGTCACCTTTTGTTGTTGTATCTAAATGACCTCGTGCTTTCTGCTCTATTTTATTCAAGTTGTACCTTCTTCCTAGTATGATAATGTCTGATTGCAAGATTATCACAGACAGAACAGTTTTCGACCACATAAGAGAAAAGGCCAAGGACTTTCCTTCCTTGGCAAAGTCTAGGGTTACATGTTCCCCATCATCTGAGACTTTGAGCCTTATAAAAAAGCGCACACATGAGAGGCATGTTCGAAATAAAATATTGAGAATTTTAATAGAGATGTGCAGAAAATATGAATCTTCTTCTAGTTTGAGAAGATAATCTTTATTTTTTTGATTATTTTTTTTTATATATATCACAAACTGATTACAGGACTCTTTAAATAGAGAACTTGAAATACAAAAGGACATTCAAAGATTCATTCAACATAATGAATCCTCTTTTCCCAAGATCTAGAAATCTTGAATAATAATAATTCTCATTTTCCAAGATCTAGAAATCTTGAATAATAATAATAAAATTACAAGACATTAATTTTAACACTCCCCCTTAATGGCTTGTGTAACTCCAATCATCTCACGGAAAAACTCGAACTTATCTCTAGGGAGAGCCTTGGTAAAAATATCAGCAACTTGTTCTTTGGTCTTGCAATACTTGAGCTTAATTTCTCCATCTTCTACAGTTTCTCTAATAAAGTGATGCTTGATTGCAATGTGCTTTGTGCGACTATGGTAGATTTGTCATTGCAATAGCAGATTTGTTATCACTTGTTTTGTCATTGCAATAGCAGATTTGTTATCACATAAGAGAGCAGTAGCTACTTCTTGCTTTGAACAAATATCTTCCAGAATCCTCCTTAGCCATATTGCTTGAGAGGTTGCCAATGATGTCGAGATGTATTCAGTTTCAGCCGACGATAGTGCCACCGTTCGTTGCTTCTTCGATGCCCTTGAAATTATACCAGAACCAAGAGAAAATGCGTAACCCGATGTGCTTCTCATATCATCGACACATTGATACGCGAAAATTGTATCACTTTTTTAGCATGTTTTTATGTATGAATTTGGGTGAAATCGGGGGTAATTTGATCTTAATTGTTCATTATTTACTTAATTTCACAGTTTTATGATTTTGGAAGTGTCAGGTGAAAAGTAGACGAAAACAGCAAATTTTGGGGCAAAAACGCAATTTTTGGAAATGTTGACTCGGTCAAAGGTTCAGGACGGGCGTCCCGACCGAGTCAAGGCACCGGGACGGGCGTCCCGACCTGGTCAACTGATCAGGACGGGCGTCCCGAGCCGCCAGAAGCTGTCCCACATCAAATTTTTCAGAGATTTTCACTCCGGGAAGCTGCTATAAATACCCCAGGCCTCCAGCAGTTGAATTCATTCCTCTCCACTCGATCTGAGTCATTAAGTGGTTTCCAGTGTACAATTCTCTAGTACACAACTCACTCAGAGACTCGGATCTCAGTTTTCTTTCTTGTTAGTGTTTTGTTTTAGTTTCTGAGAAATAGTCTCAGATCTTAGGTTCCTATAGATAGGTTCGTTTCTGGTATTCATAGAATACCCGAGATTTCGTTAGGAGATCCTAAGAGGGCTCTAGGTGTTCGAAGAGTCAGTCCACAGGGCTGGGCTTAAGCTGGGTATTAAGGTAAAACCCAGTTACTAGGCTGAGGAAGCGTCCTCCAACGGTTCTGGCGAGCAGAGTCGGGTCAAGCAATACGGCATATACAGCAGTACGCTCCATCGGCGAGACTTCGTGACGGGTGAATTCTTTATGGCATCGGTCCCCCTGTCCCTCTCTTATATGTTGTTATTGTGTTTGTCCAAATAACTGTTTGAATACCAGATTATGTTTTTATGAATATTTGTTATTTATGTTGAACTATTATGTTTTTCTAGAAATGGCCACCTGCTTAAATATCCATTATGTCTGCATGTCTATTGCCGTTCTTTTAAACTGAAATTAGGGTTATAGACAATTCCTAACCACGGTCTATTCATAACCTGTTTAGTTTAACAGGCATCAATTAGTATTGGTGTCTGCCATACTAGATAAAATAATCGGCGGAACACCCCATTGGTTGAAAGTAGTCTAGGTAGGCTGAGTAGAGTTTTATGCCGGCGGTTATGCGACGAGCAGTATGATCCCCAAAGTGACATAGGGCGGTCATTGCTGACTTTAGTCCAGCCGTGAGTAGGGTCGTTACCCTTAACGTTGGGGCGGTAGCGTAGAAACTCAGATGTGGTAGCCTTTAGACACAGAACATATTTGCAATCCAGGCCAAGACATGTCTAAAACACTCGAATATAGGTCAATCAATGTATAGTAACAGTATAACATAAAATCAGGATCTAATCTTTAAAACACTTTCAGGTTTAGCTAGACTTAAACCCAGTGGAGAATGAATCACCCTCTCATCAAAATTATTGATGAAGATTGCATAACTGGATTATAAGATAAGAGTTAGGAAGAAAGGCTAGTTACTACTAAGCCGTTGCCACTTCCCTGGGAGTACGATATTTATTTAATAAAATCGTAGATACTTTCCAACAGACTAGCTACACGATAGGTACTCTGCCTTAGGTTCTGACTGATTAAGTGACACCATAGAGACTAAATGTGATAATTAGTCAATCACAGTCCTTAATTATTCATAATCAACATAGGGTAAAATAACACCTATTTAGCACATCTGTCGGAAACCCCATCACACATCCAGCCCAATCGCTATCACAAAATCCAAGCAAGTTTGCTTCAATATTTCTTTCATACAGAATACCAAAATCAAGAGTACCTTGAATGTATCGTAGCACCCTTTTTGAAGCTCCAAAGTGACTTTGGCTTGGCTTATGCATAAACCTTGACAACATGCTTGTAGCATACATGATATCCGGCCTTGTTGCGGTCAAATACAACAAGCTCCCAACCAAACTTCGATAAATTGAATCATCTACACCTTTGCTCCCATATTCTTTCTTCAACTTTTCATTCACAATTAATGGTGTAGCCACTGGCTTGCAATCTCCCATTCTGAATTTTTTGAGCAGTATTTTGGCATATTTCTTTTGGTAAATAAGAATGCCATCTTTGTTTTGACAAATCTCAATACCCAAAAAATAATGCAGCAGACCCATATCACTCATTTCATATTTTTTCATCATATCCCTTTTAAAACTTTCAATCATTTCACCATTATTTCCAGTGAACACCAAATCATCAACATAGAGTGAAGTAATAAGAATTTCATCAGTACCTTGTGTCTTCACGTACAAGGTAGGTTCACTCTTGCTCCTTTGAAAGCCCTTCTTAATAAAATAAGAATCGATCTCACTATACCAAGCTCGTGCCTTGTTTAACTTGTATACTTTCGTTTCTTCTCCTTTGATGACAAAACCTTTTGGTTGCTCGACATACACATCTTCTTCCAATTTTCCATTAAAAAATGCCGACTTTACATCAAGTTGATATAAAAACCAACCCTTTTGAACGGCTAATGCAATAAGAGTTCGAATGGTATTTAATCGAGCTACCGGTGCAAATGTCTCCTAAAAATAAATTCCGGGCTATTGCGAGAACCTTTTTGCAACGAGTCTTGCCTTGTTTCTTTGAACCGAACCATCAGGATTAAGCTTTGTCTTGAAAATCCATTTTACCCCAATCACATCTTTGTTCTAAGGTCTTTTCACCAAAAACCAAATTTTATTTTTTTCTGATAACTTGTAGCTCTTCCTCCATGGCATTCTTCCATGCTTCTTCTTTTATTGCTTCTTCAAAACTTTCCGGTTCAGTAGTACAGAAATTGAAACTAGCATAAATATCAGTTAAGCTTCTCATTCTTCTCGGAGATGAACTTGGCGATGAAGAATTCGAGCTTGATGGAGAAAATTGGGAAGTTGTAATTGAAGGAACCTCTTCCGGGATTTCGGCTTCAACTTCACTTTCTTGATTTTCATTCTCTTCGCCAAAAGAATATGATTGAACCTGGACTTCCTTCTTTTTCCAATCGTAAGACATCTTCTCGTTAAATAAGACATCTCGTGAAATAATGACTTTATTTTTCATCAAATAAAAAAGCTTGTAGCCCTTTGATTTTGAGCTAGCATTTTTCACTTACAACATCAAGCTTGCGCCTTGTTTCTTTTGGGACATGAGCATAGCAGATACATCCGAAAACTTTCAAATGGCTCAATGATGGTTTTCTCCCACTCCAGGCCTCAAGTGGAGTTTTATTTTCTAATGCTTTTGTTGGACATCTATTCAGCAAATAAACCGTCGTATACACAGCTTCACCCCAAAAAATTTTAGGCAGCCTCTTTTCATAAAGCATTGATTTTGCCATCTCCTCGATCCTTCTATTTTTTCTTTCGGTGACTCCGTTTTGTTGTGGAGTAAATCCCACAATAAGCTGTCTATCCAAACCAATATCTTCGCAAAATTTGTTAAACTCATTTGAGTTATATTCGCCTCCTCTGTCACTTCTCAAGACTTTTATAAGAAGGCCGCTTTGCCTTTCCACATACATTTGAAATTTCTTAAAAATCGAGAACACTTCAGATTTTTGTTTCATAAAATACACCCAAGTCATTCTTGTAAAGTCATCAATGAATATGAGAAAATACTTGTTACCGGCATGAGTTGGAGTTGACATTGGCCCACACACATCCGTATGAACAAGCTCCAGGGGTGCTTTAGCTCTCCAGGCTTTATCCTTTGGAAACGACTCTCTGTGATGTTTCTCGAGTGCACATCCCTCGCAAATTTCTTGCATTTCTTTGATTGATGGCAGCCCATAAACCATATCCTTCTCTTTTAGATTCTTGAGACTTTGAAAATTCAAGTGCCCAAGCCTTTTATGCCACAACCAAGATTCGTCAACATTGTCTATTTTTAACGCGACATTCTTCGAGTAGTTAAAGGAGATAGGAAAGCTGCGATTTTGCTCCATTTTGATGCTTGCTACAAATTTGTAATTTTTTTCGAAAATCTTGCATGATGAGTAGTCTCCAAAATTAAGAGAATATCCATGCTCAACAAGTTGTCTAAGACTCAGTAAATTTTGCTCTAAGTCTGGAATAAGAAGAACATCATGAATATATTTTGTTCCTTCCTTCGTCTCCACAGCAACAATTGGGTCGTACTTTTCCGGAAGGCTAATAAGAACTTTTTCAATAATTCTCTGATCATCAACCTGTTCACCAAGTGTCTTCATTTGATTTATGATATTGACAATTTTTGATGAGTAATCGTTCAAACTCTCATCGTTTCTCATTTTCAGATTTTCAAAATCTCTCCGTAGCGACTGGAGTTTCACGGCTTTGACTTTGTCGTTGCCCCAATACTCCTTTCGAAGAATATCCCAGGCCTACTTCGCTTTTGTAGCATTAATAATTCTGGGAAAAATTATTTCAGCTACTACTTGTTGAATGAGATTCAAGGCCTTTGCATCTTTCTTTCGATGATCCTTTAGTTGTTTCTTTTGCTCATTCGTTAAGTTTGAAGTGTCTTCTGGGTCATTATATCCTTCTTCAACGTACTCCCATAAATCATGTGAGATGAATATTGTTTTCATCTTCACATACGAGACGTCATAACTTTCTCCGTTGAAGAGAGGAAATGAAGGTTGTAAGTTTCCCGATGCTTGGTTACTCAAACTCGCCATAGCTTGAATTTTTTTATTTTGTTGATTTTTTTTTTCGCCCTAGTTGATTGAACAACCTGCTCTGATACCAATCTGTTGGAAATAAAAAACTAAGAATTTTAGCAAGGCAACTGGTAATGGATTCTCTAACAGAAGTATCGCATGAAACAAATAAAATGGGAGACTCAAGGCTAAAAAATGGGGTACTTTCATCTGCTCAACGAAAAAAGGGGAGGAACAAAGGTGTGTAGGCTAAGGAAATCACTATATGGGTTGAAGCAGGCCTCAAGAAATTGGTATAAAAAATTTACATCGGCCCTTTTGGAACTCAATTACAAGCAATCTGCTGCGGACCAATCGCTGTTAATATACAAGGAAGGAAGCATCTTTGTCACCGCCCTCATATACGTAGATGACGTCATTATGGCAGGAAATGATAAACATAAAATCAAAGAAACAAAGAAGTTCCTGAATGACAAGTTTAGCATCAAAGATCTCGGGCCACTGAAGTATTTTCTCGGGATAGTAGCCGCTCAAACCAAAGACGGGATAGTGCTAAGTCAACGAAAATACACCCTTGACATCCTTGAAGATAGTGGAATGCTAGGATGTAGACCATGCACCTTCCCAATGGAACAGAATGTGAAGCTGGATAAAGGAGAAGAGGACGTTTGTGTCGATGCTAGCAAATATCGAAGACTAGTTGGCCGATTGCTCTACCTCCAAGCCACGAGACCAGATCTTGCATAATAGTTAGTCACTTAAAGTCTCCAGTATCTCTTTCCATTAGAACATTTTATTTGTTTTAGTGGATTGACCTGGGATTTCTTCTAATTAGGCCCAGTTTCGAACTCTTAGATGAGGGTCAGACGAAGGTAAGATATTCATTGATAACTCCAGTCACCTTTTGTTGTTTGTATCTAAATGACCTCGTGCTTTCTGCTACTCTATTTATTCAAGCTGTACCTTCTGCCGAGTATGAAGATGATGATTGCAAGATTATCACAGACAGAACAGTTTTCGACCACATAAGAGAAAAGGCCAAGGACTTTCCTTCCTTGGCAAAGTCTAGGGTTACAGGTTCCCCATCATCTGAGACTTTGAGCCTTATCAAAAAGCGCACACGTGAGAGGCAACTGGTAATGGATTCTCTAACAGAAGTATCGCAAGAAACAAATAAAATGGGAGACTCAAGGCTAAAAAATGGGGTACTTTCATCTGCCCAACCTATTGTTGCTGAAAGCTGTAAAAGTGCTAGCGACACAGATTTGAATCTAGACATTTTCCTTGAGAATGACACAGGTGGGAGGGCTTTCTCTTAGTCAATTTTATTTCCTTTTTTTTTTTTTTAATATCTATTTTTTATGCTTGTTATATAGTTAATTGACCTCTATTTCTTTGAAATCTAGGTCAGCTACTTCCCGGACTAGAGCATATTGAACCTGAAGCCCTGACAGAAGAAACAATCTTTAATCATATTCGAAAGAAATCCAAAATCTTCCCAGTTCTTGACAGTTCAAAGATCACCGGATTAAATTTAATTGTCCCAACAAAAGGATCCCAAGTGAAGAATCAGTCTATTTTTTGTGATTTCGCTTTTGATAGACGTGAATCGTTCGACCAAACTCAGACCCTCGAGCTGCTGCTGTGATATCACCAAATCCTATGGACAAAATGAGACCTGGAGCTTCCGGAGCAAGAAAGGTGAAAGACATTATATTTTCTGGGAGCTCAATAATAGACAGACGTGACAAAATGGTTAATTCAACCCAAGAGAAAGTTGCCAGTCTTTCGTTTGTGAAGGAAGGACTAGCAAACAATGCAAGCTCTTCTGAAAACAACGAAGATCAACTTTCTCGTGGTTTATTAAGCAGAAAATGTTGCTTCCCTGAAACTACGGGAAGTGCCAGGATCCAAGATTCCTTCTTCGGACTTGAGAGCGTATTTTCGTTTCTTTAATCTTTTTACATTGCATGGGTATGCGAAAAAATTCCAAACTCGTGATATTTATTGTTTTCATAGCCTCTAATGGCACTTGAATCATGTTTGAGAAAGCAGTGGGGGTGGAGAGAACGGAAATGCGGCTAAACGTTTTGGCTAAAAACAATGGCAACGAAATTACAGGATGCTGTTCTGTACGCATGAGAACAGCACAACTATGTTTTGTCAGTTAAATTTGACTCTATATATACATTTTAGGTCATTCTTGTGCAGGTGTAGAATAGTTTGTTCTGGACGTATCAGACATGAAAAGTTTGCCTTTGACTAATATCTCTGTTAAATGAAAAAAAGGAAAAGATGAAATAGAAAAGAGGCTTTAGATCGTCTTTTTTTTTTTTTTTTTCTTTTTTCTTTTTTTTAAAGGTTAAAAAAGAAAATGCTAGGAACGCATTCGTATAACGGTTAATATATTTCTGGACTTGAAAAATCAGGTGTTTCGAAGCCCCTTCTATACAGAGAGAGGCTAACTTTCAGCGGCTTCTGGATTCGACACGAATTCTTTGGAAAATCCCAGTTCGCCTCTGCACCCTTGTCATCTGTTCACGTCTCTGTAACTTCCATCTCCGCAGGTCTTTCAAATTATATATCCTAACGTGGGAGGTTTGTTTCTCTAGTTTAATCTCTTTTTCCGATTTTCGTTATAATTTTGTTTCGGATATTTCTTGCTTGTTATATGCTCTCTCTCTCTGTTTGATTTCCCTGATTTCTCTTGGGATGTTAATGGGTTTCGCCCTTGATGTTTAGTAATGGAAATTCATCTCTAAGCGTTAATCCTTTATATATCTTTTTGGTATTTGGTGCTTTAACTTTTAAGGTTAAAAAAATATTTATTGAAGTTGATCTAGTACTGTATTATGGGTTTTCGGACGGAAAAACTGGACTAGCTCTATCCTTTTTTGTTGTCGTTTCGTTTTTCCTCCTGATGTTAGACGGTAACTTTTTTCTTTTGTATTATAGCTATGGTTAGTTACAGTATATTCCTGGTACAAAATGTTGGATTTGTTCCGGTCTTTGGTATCATACGCCTATGAGCTTGAGTCTTGAAGGGGTCTTGTTTTACTTTTTCTTTTTTTTTTTCTTTTTTTTTCTTTTTTTTTCTTTTTTGTGTTCTTGTTTTACTTTAAAGTTTGATGTATCCCCAGATGCTTATCATATAATAGAAGTTTGGTGTCCTACTTTTTCCTCTCTTTTAGAAGGGGATATGGGTCGAAGTGAATTAATACATATATCCAATGGAGCTTATATTTGTGTCTGTTTCTTCGTTGCAAACTCTAGAGTTTGTGATTGTTAGGTTTTACCAGAGATACGTTGGAGAGTAATGTTATTAATCCTAGTAGGGCCTGGAGTGTTTGTTATTTTATTGGTGAATGGAGGATAACTGAAATCATGGACCCTTGATCTGACCTCTTTGTTAGAGAGATGAAAGACTCACAAATCTTTTTTATCATGATATGAGAAAAAAGTGGCCTAAAATCAATTACAGTGGTCAATGACATAGTAGGGATGACACTTACACTCTGGAAATTCTCAGGCCCAATGACTGCTGCTCAGAGGATCGGACATGCAGCTTACAAAGGCCCAAGTGTTGTGAAGGAGATTATACTGGGATCTATTTTGGGGCTCATGGCAGGAAGCTTTTGGAAAATGCACCATTGGAACTACCAGAGACGAACGAAAGAGTTCTATGACATGCTTGAGAAAGGGGAGATCAGTGTTGTCGTGGAAGAGTAGGCTTTTCTTCCAGCCTTCGTTATTTGGTAAAAGTTTTCGGGAATAATGTGCTTGAAGAAAATCTATGAATTTTCATTCAGTAAGAATCTTGCTTATCTGAGTTTTTGGAGATTGTAATGTTATATGATGATGATAATAAATTCTAGGTTATAGTATGTTTACACATCTCCTGAGAAAGTTATTTTGTTGTACCTGATATCTTTATTAGTTTATATCTATTTCAATAAATCCTTGTACTTGTTTTTTCCAGATTAAGTTGATTGCAAGTATTAGATTTCTAGCCTAAATTATTGACTTAATACTGTGTTTGCTGATGGTCATAGTGATAGACACAGACAATATTGTGAGACTAAATCTACTTGAATTTATGTTGTTGTTTAGTAGTTCTTAAAGAATATTGGAGCTTGACAATAAACCTTGTCGAAGAATAGGTGAGATGGTAGACAGAGGATCTGGGCCTTCAATTTTTGTTTTCTTCCGACCTTAATTTTTTTTAGGTGATCACATGGTCGTGGGACAAGTCCTTTTGGTCCTTTTGTGCAGGCTATTTTATGTTTCAAGGGCCCCCAAAACTGTTACTCCTACAATTGAACCAACACAGCAGCCCCATGGCCCTAACCTCAATATTCTGGAAGTGAACAGGTAGGTATGGGACCGCTTATAATTAAAGCTGCTTATCATTTATTTGTTCATCAACCCCGGCCTGATTGTTACTTGTGTTCTTAATATTTGGTCACATATCAGCCACCACTATGGGTTCTGTAGATTTACAAGTCACATTACATTATCTAAAAATTGATTGTCATTATTCCAACTGTCTAATGACATTTTTGACAAAAGGATGATAACTTGATTTTTTTTAAATCTTATAAGAGAAAATCCCGTGCAAAATTCTAGATTAGAAGCAGCTCACCTATCTTAAACAATGAAAAATTAATCAGAATTTAGAAACCAATGGGGTCCAAAACTGCCTCCCACACCTGATCCATTAGCCAAGTGTTGTGTAGAAGTTGTGACCAAAGAAACTCTTGAGTGTAAAGCCACTCTTGTGGTTTGTCAAAAATTAGCTGCAGAAAATATGTGTGAAAACTGTAAACATGTTTTGCAGCTTGTCAAAAGAAGAGGTTGAAGAAAGCTGGTTGTTGATTATTTTTCAATTGCATTAATTTCTTTGTTTGACAAATTCTTATGTAATCTCTATATAAGAGATCCATCTATATGATAGCAACACAAAAAGAAAGAAAGAAAGAAATAAAAAACATCCTAGTTACCCACCGTGGACGTAGGTCAGATTTTGGACCGAACCACGTTAAATCTTTTGTGTTCTTAATTGTGAGCTGAGTGTGTGTGTTGATTTGTGTTCGTGTGTGACCCGTCTGATCCTAACAACTGGTATCAGAGTCATAGGCTCTTTGATTCACACGAATTAAACACAGAGGTGTAAAAGGAGGAAGAAGATACTGACCTGTGAAATCGGAACTAGGGTTCTGATCAGAGACATTCAGCCACCGTTGCTGCTTGTCAGCTACCGCCGCTGCTCGTCAGCCGCCGTCGCCGCTCGTCAGCCATCGCCGCCGATCGTCTAGGGTTCCGACGAACAGGTTGACTTGAACAAGATCTTATTATCCACCATAACTTGTTCCTTACCAATTAAAGCTTGAAACAGATGGCAGAGGACGGTAAAATTAAGATTGAAAAGTTTGATGGAAGTGATTATGGATTTTGGAGAATGCAAATTGAAGATTTGTTGTATCAGAAAAGTTTGCATTTGCCTATGTTGGGTGAACAACCGGATGACATGAACGGTGAAGAATGGAAGTTGTTGGATAGACAAGCTTTGGGTATGGTTAGGCTTTCTTTGGCAAAGAGTGTTGCATATAACATTGTCAATGAAACAACCACATATGGTGTATTGAAAGCTTTGTCCAACATGTATGAAAAACCATCCTCTTCAAACAAAATATTCCTCATCCGACAATTGGTTAAAACCAAGATGAAGGAAGGCATGTCGGTTACCGCTCACATAAATGAGTTTAACTCGATTATCTCTCGTTTAGCCTCAGTTGGAATAAAGTTTGAAGATGAAGTACAAGCGCTACTCCTTTTATCATCGTTGCCCGACAGTTGGTCAGGCACAGTCACAGCTGTTAGTAGTGCATCCGGCACTGCCAAATTCACTTTCGAGAATATTCTTGATTTGATAATAAATGAAGATATTAGACGGAGAAGCAATGGTGAGACTTCTAATTCTAGTTCTTTATTGCATACAGAATGTAGAGGAAGAAGAAACGAAAGAGGACATAGTCGAGGCAGGTATAAGTTAAGAAAAAGGGGACAGTCAAAGAACAGAAAAGACATTGAATGTTGGAACTGCAAAGAAAAAGGTCACTTTAGAAGCCAATGTACAAAACCAGCTGCAAAGAAAGAAGTAAACAATTTATCCTCAGAAGAATTAGGTGATGCCCTCCTCTGTTCTGTTGAAGATTCAGTTGAATCTTGGATTATGGATTCGGGTGCTTCTTTCCATGCTATCTCATGCCCAGATATGGTCAAGAATCTACGAACAGGTAACTTTGGTAAAGTTCATTTAGCAGATGATCAAATGCTTGATATTATAGGTATTGGAGATATAGACTTGAAGACCTCGTTAGGAACTATATGGACATTGAAAAATGTCAGGGTTATTCCTAACTTGAGAAGAAAGTTGATTTCAGTTGGAAAATTGGATGATGAAGGGTTTAATGTTCACTTTGGGGGTGGATAATGGAAAGTGATCAAAGGCAATTTAGTGATTGCCAAAGGAAATAAGAAAGGCACTCTATACATGGCAGAAGTTTTCGCTGAAGGTGTTCATGCAATGACCACCGATCCGAGGCCATCAAATTTATGGCACAACCGACTCGGACACATGAGCGAGAAGGGATTGAAGGTATTTGCTCAGAAAGGAAAGTTTCCAGACTTGAAGAAAGTGGAAACCGAATTTTGTGAACCTTGTGTTCTTGGAAAATAAAAGAGGGTTACTTTTGTGAAGACAGGGAGGACACCGAAAGCTCAGAAGTTGGAGCTTGTTCACTCGGATGTATATGGACCAACTTCAGTTTCATCTCTAGGAGGCTCGAGATACTATGTTACCTTCATCGATGATTCAACACGCAAGGTATGGGTATATTTTCTTAAACATAAATCTGGTGTATTTGATGCTTTTAAGATATGGAAATCTGCTGTTGAAAATGAAACTAATTTGAAGGTAAAGTGCTTAAAATCGGACAATGGTGGTGAATACATAAGCAAGCAGTTCACTGATTATTGTGCCAAGGAAGGGATAAAGATGATCAGGACAGTTCCGGGAACTCCTCAGCAGAATGGTGTAGCTGAGAGACTGAACAGAACGCCGAATGAAAGGGCTAGAAGCATAAGGCTGAATGCCAGGATGCCCAAGACATGTGGCAAGGAAAGGAGGTAAGTCTCGAACACCATCCGTTCACCATCCGTTCCCTTGAGTTTCAAATTGCCAGAAGAAATGTGGCAAGGAAAGGAGGTAAGTCTCGAACACTTACGAGTCTTTGGTTGCAGTGCTTACGATTTGTTAGAAGTTGGTGACAGGGATAAGCTAGACTCAAAGTCCAAGAAGTGTACATTCATTGGTTATGGGTCAGAAGAAATGGGTTACAGACTTTGGGATAATGAAGGCAGAAAATTAATCAGGAGCAAGAATGTCATCTTCAATGAAAACGAGTTGTACAAAGACAGAAACACCAAAAGACCAGAAGTTCAGAAAGAAAGTGTTGAGTTTGAAAGTGGTAGAAAAAGAAAAGAAGCTTCAGTCGACATTCCAGAAAATGGGAATGAGTCAAGCGACAGTGGGAGCTCAGGGGATGTATCTAGTAATGATTCTGAGGAAGAAGAAGAAAAAGAAGAAGCTGCTCCTCAAACTCCAGAATCCCCAGAAACACCTCAAAATCAACCAAGGAGGTCGTCTAGAATCACTAGACCACCAGAAAAGTACTTACCATCAGTCAACTACATACTTTTGACAGATAATGGTGAACCCCAGTGTTACTCTGAAGCTATGGGATTGAAAGATTCATTGCAGTGGGAGCTTGCAATGAAAGATGAAATGAAGTCGCTTGAGAAGAACAAGATCTGGCACTTAACAAAACTTCCATTTGGGAAGAAGGCTCTTCAGAACAAATGGGTCTTCAGGGTCAAGGATGAACATGATGGTACCAAACAGTACAAAGCAAGATTAGTAGTCAAGGGATTCAACAGAAAGAGGGAATTCATTTCAATGAAATATTCTCTCTAGTGGTGAAGATGACTACCATCAGACTTGTTCTCAATATTGTAGCAGCAGAAGGCTTGCATCTAGAGCAACTAGATGTCAAGACAGCTTTTCTACATGGTGACCTAGAAGAAGACATCTACATGACACAACCAGAAGGTTTTCAGGTTAAAGGCAAAGAAAACTTGGTGTGTAAGTTGAAGAAGAGTTTGTATGGTCTGAAACAAGCGCCCAGACAATGGTATTTGAAGTTTGATAACTTCATGGGAAGAGTTGGTTACAAGAGATGTGACAATGACCATTGTTGTTACATAAAAAGGTTTAAAGGTTCTTATATCATTCTACTACTCTATGTGGATGATATGTTAATTGTCGGATCAGACATGACAGAGATCAAGAAGTTGAAGAAACAAATGTTTGAAGAATTTGAGATGAAAGACTTAGGAGCTGCAAACCAAATACTCGGGATGAGTATTTTCATAAACAAAGAAGATGATTCTTTGACACTCTCTCAAAAAAAGTATATTGAGAAAGTGTTAGAGAGATTCAGCCTCAAAGATGCCAAGATCAGAAGCACACCTTTGGGAAGTCACTTTAAGCTTTCTAAAGTTCAGTCACCCAAATCAGATGAAGACAAAGCAGAAATGACTAAAGTTCCTTATGCATCTGCAGTTGGTAGCCTCATGTATGCAATGGTATGCACAAGACCATATATTGCACATGCAGTGGGAGTTGTTAGTCGGTTTATGTCCAATCCTGGAAGAGAACATTGGGAAGCAGTTAAATGGCTACTGAGATACTTGAAGGGAACTTCAAAGATGGCATTGCATTTTAAGAAAAAAGATGTTATTCTGAAGGGTTTTGCAGATGCAAATCTTGGTGGGTGTAAAGAGTCATTCAAAAGCACCACAGGGTATGTCTTTACAGTGGGAGACACTGCAGTAAGTTGGATGTCCAAACTACAGAAAAGTGTTGCCCTTTCAACCACAGAAGTAGAGTATATGGCAGTTGCTGAAGCAAGCAAAGAGCTTATATGGTTGAAGAACTTTCTCAATGAACTTGGCAAAGAACAAGATGATTGTGTGTTATTCTGTGACAATCAAAGTGCAATTCATCTTGCAAAGAATCTTGTCTTCCATTCGAAGACGAAACACATACAGCTTCATCAGAGAGCAAGTTAGTGAAGACACTCTGAAGTTGAAGAAGATCAAAGGAAGTGAAAATCCATCTGATATGTTGACTAAAGTTGTCACCTTAGAGAAGTTGAAGCTTTGCATAGCTTCAACTGGCCTTCAGGATAATTAAAGAGAAGGCCGGGTAACTAGGAATGAGCTAAGATCAAAAGTTTTTTTGATAATACAGATGCACAGTTGAAGCACAGGTGAAGATTGTTCCGTGGCTTCAAGTGGGAGATTGTTGAGTGTGAAGCCACTCTTGTGGTTTGTCAAAAATTATGTGTGAAAACTGCAAACATGTTTTGCAGCTTGTCAAAAGAAGAGGCTGAAGACAGCTGGTTGTTGATCATTTCTTCAGCTGCATTAATTTCTTTGTTTGACAAATTCTTATATAATCTCTATATAAGAGATCCATCTATATGATAGCAACACAAAAAAAAAGAAATAAATAAAAAACATCCTAGTTACCCACCGTGGACGTAGGTCAGATTTTGGACCGAATCATGTTAAATCTTGTGTTTTTAATTGTGAGTTGAGTGTGTGTGTGTTGATTTGTGTTCGTGTGTGACCCGTCTGATCCTAGCAGAAACTTCCTCCCCACCCTGAATGAGAAAGGATTTATGACATGCTGCATTTTGTTACCATAGGTGCACTGATGGCTGATAATAATAATGCTTTGGCTTTGCTGGTTGAAGGGTATATTCTTTCTTATCGCATCAAAATCTTCACACTTTTTCTCCTTTTGTTTTTTACAACTAAGGAAGTTTTACAAAATGCTGCTTTCTTTCTGCAAACCTATCACAAAAGTGGCTAAACTCACCTACATATGCCTGAAGGGATTTTCAACTATTCACAAATGGTGTAACTTTTATCATACTTTGAACTCTTGACTTCTAACTGGTGCATCTGAGCTCTGCATGCTTGAAGATTCTGTAGAGGTATAAGAAGCATCAAGTTTGTTTAAGGCTTTAGTAACTAAACTCTGTATGCTGTAAGATCCAGTTTTGGAAGCAGAAAGCAGACTAGCATTTATGAATGGTGGCTGATTTGGTTCAGGGATTACGTATTCTGAATGGGTAAGCATCTGAACAACTTCATCCATGGATGGTCTCAAAGCAGGAGATGCCTGAGTGCAAAGCAGCCCAATTTGGAGGACTTTTTCCGCCTCTTTTGTCGGGAAATTTTCATTGAGACAAGGGTCCACTAATTCTGTCAATCTATCCGTCTTGTAGAGCCTCCATACCTGGGATCACAAAAAACAAACATTTTCTTGAGGATGATTCCTAAAATTGAAGAAAACAGCAGTGGTGAGAGGGGGAAAAGCAATTACAGTTACAGTGTCTTCAACGAAGGCATTGTTCTTCCTACCGCAGATGATTTCTAGAACCAAGACTCCGAAACTATATACATCTGCCTTCTCTGTCAACTGTCCTTTGACAAGATATTCAGGAGCCATATATCCTCTGCAGATGTGAAACTTAATAAAGTCAAGCACTTCACTAATATAACCAACTGAACTGAACTAAACTTTTTCCGTGGAGAGATCAAAATTTCTTATGGTCTTGTGTAAGTCAGAAAAGAAAAAGAAAAAAAAAATTGAAAGTAAAGGCTCTTACAATGTTCCGGAAATTCCAGTGCTAGGATGAGTTTTATCTGCTGCAAAGAACCTAGCCAATCCAAAATCAGCAATTTTGTGTTAGTGATTCTCATCAAGAAGCACATTGCTGCTCTTGATATCCCTGTGTATTATTCTTATATTAGCCCCACCGTGAAGAAATGCAATACCTTCCGCTGTACCAACTACAATGTCAAAGCGTTCCTTCCAACTCAGAATCTTGATTTTGTTCTTATCTGCACAGGAAATTGAATTCCTACCAGTTTTAGCATTAAGTTGGTGTCTTCCCCTCATGAAACTGTACATATATACAAGTGAGAATAATTATTACCAAGTGGTCGAGGCTTCCATTAGGAACAAACTCGTATACCAAAAGGCTCTCAGGTCCTTCGATGCTACAACCCAGAAGCTTGACAAGGTTCTTATGGTCAATTCCACTGATCAGGTTTACCTCGTTGAAGAACTCATCTACCCACTGCCTGGTATTGAAGAACAACCTCTTCACAGCAATCATTTTCCCATTAGGAAGAGTTCCTTTGTAAACAGAACCAGCTCCTCCTTGTCCTAATTTCTTTGAGCAATCAAAATAGTTGGTTGCCTTCTCTAGAGTTTCATATTTAAAGTTTAAGTTTGACATGTTATACAAACTCAAAACTTGCCCAAGATTTCTCGGCTCTGCAAACATAGTTCAGATTAACAATTAAAAGCAAATGTCCTTTAAGCGGGTAGGAATTCCTTTGACCTTTTTGTTTGTTTGTCGCCTTACCTCGTTTAGTTTTTTGAATTCTTTTGTATATTGCATAAGCTGCAAAAATCGACAGCATACAGAAAGTAGCCACAGCTGAGGCAATAGCTACTGTTCTTCCCGTTTTTTTAGTCTCTGAAAAAGATTAAAAACAAAAATGCATCATTCACATTATCAATAAACAAAATTTACATTGTACTCACTCAAGATTAAAAAAGATGGATTTATTAAGTGCAGATTAAAGAAAAACCAATCTTTATACCTACACTAAAAAGTCAAGATAATGACCATTAAAATAATGGCGAAACAACTTATCAAAAAAATAAAAAAACAAAAACAAGGTAGAAGGGTGAAACAGAATACCAAGACATCTTCATAGACAGTACTTGCAATTTGAATAATAGTTATTGAAAGAAAGAAAAACAAAACACTCACGCAATGGGAGAGAGGTTTGACCGAAATATTGTGATCATTTTTTAGCAATTACCACTGCAAGTTGCAGAGCAGAGCCCCCAAAACAAGTTTTCAGAGAAAAGAAGAACATATATGTTTTCTTTTTTAAAAGAAAATAATAATAATAAAAAGCAAGAATTAACTTATGACGAGTAGGAAGTTTACCGGAAGTGCCGGTTGAATTACCGGCGTCATCAGCGAAGAATTTCTGGGTAGAGCACCTGAGATAACAACCGGCATTCAAAGCCCTGCCTTCTCTGCTCGGAACGCATCCTTTGATCTCTCTACTAGCCTTAGCCAAACACTGTTTGCAACCTTCCTTGCTCAGAGTATTCCAACACTGCGCCAAACCGTACACTCCATTCCATCCCCCAACGGCGTAGCCTCCGCCTCCGCCTCCGTCTCCATCGGCGGTAGCCGCTGTGGTAACATTATCGAGTAACTCCGCCACTGCCTTTCGAAAACCAGGCAATTCCAGAGCGGTAGCTTCACCAACAGCGCTGCTACAATTAAAGCTATCCTTGAATGGGTCGACGGTCTCGTTAAAAAAGTCATAGCTATCATAACGAAGGAAGCATCCATCAAGATATAAGCGAGCGGATACTGAAGGTAAACAGCGCGGTAACCTGGTACGACTGGCGGCATAACAGAGGAGGCAGTCCTGTAAAGGAAGGTCTTGGTAACAGTGAGCAAGTGCGTAAATGGAAAGGAGAGTTCCATTATTGGTTTGGTTAGCGGAATTATGACCCCAGCCACGAGCGGTTACAAGCTGCGAGATCCCTTCCATTTCTTTGACAAACAGAGGGATGTATGTGTGATGGAATAAATCGAAACAAATTCCATCACATATACATATAAGTTGTTTAGAAACTTGATACTAGTGAAGGAAGGAACTACGATCAAAGTCTTTAAGAATTTATAGATTTGCTTTGATATGGAACCTTCTTATATGGAATCAAACGCCCTACCATTGTGCCACGGATCCTCACACTTATTTAAACTTGATAGTAATGAAGGAAGGAATATCCTCACACTTATTTAAACTTGATAGTAATGAAGGAAGAACAACGAGTGTTTAATAATTTATAGACATGCTTTGATTGTCACACCGCCATTAAATTTATTTCCAAGATATCAGGGAGAAGAATAGTTGTTCCGGATTGAACACGCAACCTTTTAATTTGGAGTCAGACGCGCTACCATTGCACCACGGATCCTCATGCTTATTTAAATAATAAATCGAAACATATTCTAACACAGATACATATAAGTTGATTAGAAACTTGATAGTAATGAAGGAAGGAATAATTGCTACTAGTGAAAGAAGAACAACGATCAAAGTCTTTAATAATTTATAGACATGCATTCATTGTCACAACGCCATTAAATTTATTTCCAAGATATGAGGGAGAAGAATAATTGTTCGGGATTCAAAAATGTGTATTGATTATTACCTATCAATTTATTTTTTTTAAAAAATGAAAATAAATTAAACAAAAATTGAACCCCACGTGAATCGGACACGCAACCTTCTGATGTGGAGTCAGACACGCTACCATTGCGCCACATATTCTCACAATTATTTAAATAATAAATCAAAACATATTCCAACACACATACATATAAGTTTTTTAGAAACTTGATACTAATGAAGGAAGGAATAATTGCTACTAATGAAGGAAGCAACAACGATCAAAGTCTTTAAGAATTTATAGACATGCGTTGATTGTCACACCGCCATTAAATTTATTTCCATGATATGAGGGAGAAGAATAGTCGTTCGAGATTCAAAACTGTATATTGATTATCACCTATCAATTTTTTAAAAAAGAAGAATAAATGAAAATAAATTAAACGAAAATTGAACCAATGAATCGGACACGCAACCTCCTGACCTTCTAATTTGGAGTCAAATGCGCTAGGAGTCAGACGCTACCAGCGAGTACGCCACGGATCCTCATATTTATTTAATTAAGAAATCAAAACATATTCCAACACACATACATATAAGTTGTTTAGAAACTTGATACTAATCAAGGAAGGAATAATTGCTACTAATGAAGGAAGGAACAACTGTCAAAGTCTTTACGAATTTATAGATTTGTTTTGATTGTCACACCGCTTGTAAATTTATTTTGAAGATATCAGGGAGAAGAATAGTCGTTCGGGATTCAAAATTTTGTATTAATTATCACCTATCAATTTTTTAAAAAAGAAAAATAAATGAAAATAAATTAAACAAAAATTGAACCCGACACGCAACCTTCTGATCTGGAGTCAGACGCGCTACCATTGCCCCACGAATCCTTACACTTATTTAAATAATAAATCGAAACATATTCCATCACACACACATATAAGTTGTTTAGAAACTTGATACTAATGAAGGAAGGAACTACGATCAAAGGCTTTAAGAATTTATAGATTTGCAATTTAAAATTAAACCCAACGTGAATTGAACATGCAACCTTCTAATATGGAATCAAACGCGCTATCATTGCGCCACGGATCCTCACACTTATTTAAATAATAAATTGAAACATATTCCAACACACATACATATAAGTTTTTTAGAAACTTTATACTAATGAAGGAAGGAATAATTGCTACTAATGAAGGAAGGAACAACTTCAAAGTCTTTAAGAATTTATAGACATGCGTTGATTGTCACACCGCCATTAAATTTATTTCCAAGATATCAGGGAGAAGAATAGTCGTTCGGGATTCAAAACAAATCGAAACATATTCTAACACAGATACATATAAGCTTATTAGAAACTTGATAGTAATGAAGGAAGGAATAATTGCTACTAGTGAAGGAAGAACAACGATCAAAGTCTTTAATAATTTATAGACATGTGTTGATTGTCACACCGTCATTAAATTTATTTCCCAGATATCAGGGAGAAGAATAGTCTTTCGGGATTCAAAACTGTGTATTGATTATCACCTATCAATTTTTTAAAAAAAAATAAATTAAACAAAAATTGAACCCCACGTGAATCGGACACGCAATCTTCTGACCTTCTGATGTAGAGTCAGACGCGCTACCATTGCGCCACAGATTCTCACAATTATTTAAATAATAAATCAAAACATATTCCAACACACATACATATAAGTTTTTTAGAAACTTGATACTAATGAAGGAATGAATAATTGCTACTAATGAAGGAAGGAACAACGATCAAAGTCTTTAAGAATTTATAGACGTGCGTTGATTGTCACACCGCCATTAAATTTATTTCCATGATGTAAGGGTGAAGAATAGTGGTTCGGGATTCAAAACTGTGTATTGATTATCACCTATCAATTTTTAAAAAAAGAAAAATAAATGAATATAAATTAAACAAAAATTGAACCGTGAATCGGACACGCAACCTTCTAATTTGGAGTTAGACGCGCTACCAGTGCGCCACGGATCCTCATATTTATTTAAATAAAAAATCAAAACATATTCCAACACACATACATATAAGTTGTTTAAAAACTTGATATTAATGAAGGAAGGAATAATTGCTACAAATGAAGGAAGGAACAACGGTCAAAGTCTTTACGAATTTATAGATTTTGTTTTGATTGTCACACGGCGTGTAAATTTATTTCGAAGATATCAGGGAGAAGAATAGTGTTCGGGATTCAAAACTTTGTATTGATTATCATCTATTAATTTTTTTAAAAAGAAAAATAAATTAAACAAAAATTGAATCCGACACGCAACCTTCTAATCTGGAGTCAGACGCACCACCATTGCACCACCGATCCTTACATATTAATTTCTTTAAAACTCTCTTTCTAACTAAAATGACTAATTTCCTTCCATTGCTTCTAAACATCTCTGAGATTTCAGTTTTATCCTCCCTCTATACTTCACATATGACCGGCACTATCCTCCCCACCACAAACCCATATATATATATATAATATATATATATATATATATATATATATAATATATATATTATTTAATAAAAAATTAAAAAAACTATTAGATTTCGAATATAAAGAATTTTGGTATATAAAAGGCGTAACTCAATTGATAATATTTTTACTTATGATTTTAAGATCATAATTTTAAAATTATAAATAAAATTGTCTACAACTAAAAAAATATGTATATATTTCTGGTATACCTGAGTAAAGTAACGTAAGCGCATCAATGCAACCGGCAAACGAATGAAACAAGTCACAAAAAACCATTTGTCCATTTGAGTCTTTCTTTCTATCAAATTATACTTTCCACATAAATTATGTGATTCTTAAATTCAAAACATAACACGAAAATATTATTAAAATTTTCAAGGATGTATAATTTGATACATTAGATTACAAAAATAATATAAAATTTATTTTGTTCTTTATAACAATAAAAATATTTATAAATAAATAGATTCATCTATTAATATCTAACTTTTCAATTTATTTCGGATAATCAATTCTAATTTAAAATACTCTAATAAATGAGTATAATAACTTAAAAGAATATTATATCTACTAACTTCATCAACAAGAGACTTATAACCTTAAAAAAATCGATTATGAGGGGATGAGTATAAAACTCTATAAGAGAAAATTTTTCCTTTTTTAACTTGATAATCATTTAAAACAATTAATAACTTTTAAAAATTTTACCAACAAATTTTAAATATAATTGAATATAAACAACTAGGAAGCAAGCGGCCAATAGAGTGGAGCAGTTCCAACCTACAGCTTTATGCAATGTGACATACAAGGTCATCACCAAAATCATGTCCAATCATCTTAAGAATTCTTTGAACCAACTTATTCATTTGAATCAATCGGCCTTCATTCCCAACAAATCCATAATTGATAATGGAATGATTGACAAGGTGGCCCGCAATTTTTGGTGAGATAATACAAGTAATCAGAGAAAATTACACTTGAAGTTGTGGGACTCCTTGTGCATGCCGAAGTGTTCTGATGGTTTGGGGTTGAGGAGATTCAGAGATATTAATATGGCTTTTGTGACGAAATTGGCTTGGAAGGTATGCACATATAGAGAAAGGTCATGGGCTCAACTTGTTAGATCTAAGTATCTTCGAGGGAGAAGGGTTCTTGATTTTCAATGAACAACACAATCGGCCTCCTGGATTTAGAGTGGCATAAGGCAATGCTATGCCTCTCTTAGGAAAGGAATCTACATGAAGATTGGTGAAAACTCTCCTACAATAATTTTTATAGACCTCGTGAGTTCCTGGTCTACCTGGATTCACTATACTTGAGGAGACATATCTGGGTGATAATTCTACGTTTGTTAGGGATCTCATGAATGATGCTAAGTCAGGTTAGAATCATGAAGTAGTTGCTGCCTCTTTTGCTCTAGAGGTTAGTAACGCTATTTTGAGTATTCCCATAAATATAGGGGAACACGATGCATATGTTTAGGTTTGGTCAACCATCAATTGAAAGTAAAAAGAAGTGGCAACTACTATGGCATTCCAACTTGCAGGAGTGACATAAGCGGTTGGTTTGGAAAATCATGGCTAATTCCCTCCCTACAAAGGAAAGAATACAACACTTTGTGTCTTTGTCGGATGTTTCATGTTTCCTATGTGGAGGAGGTATTGAATCACTACATCATTTATTTTTTGGTTGCCCAACAATGGTTGTTTGTTGGTGGAACTCTCCTTGGATTGTTCGATTCTAGAACTTTGACTCCTTTACAGTAGCTGATTGGATTATCTTCATCTTGATGAAGTGCTACCCATGGCAAATCCACCCTAATGAAGCTGAGCAGGATAAATTCATTTATTTCACAGTTTTTTCTTTTGAAAAGGTTTAACACATTAGGAACCAAAATTGGGTTAGGGGCTGATGCATTCTGATTGGTATGCTAAAAGATATGGTTTATTAACCTATGTTGATTATGAATAATTAAAGACTTAGTATTACTAACTGTCACTTTAGCATTTAATGGTTGTCACTTAATCAATTGAACCTAAGGCAGAGTACCTATCGTGTAACTAGTTGTTGGAAAGTATCTACAATTTTAAATTAATAATATCGTACTCCCAGGGAACTGGCAACAACTTAGTAGCAATTATCACTTAATCCTAACAATCATCTTATTAGCAAATCAATTAATCGATTATAGTATGTTGGAGAGTTGTTGCATCACAACTGCACAAGCAAGTATCAAACATGTAAGAGATATCACATAGACATGTATTCTGATGTTGATGCGTTCTGATTGGTATGCTAAAAGATAGAATTTCTTTACGTATATTGATTATGAGTAATTAAGGACTTAGTCTTACTAATTGTCACTTTAGCATTAAATTGTTATCACTTAATCAATCAGAACCTAAGGTAGAGTACCTGTCGTGTAGCTAGTTCTTGGAAAGTATCTAGGATTTTAAATTATAAATATTGTACTCCCAAGAAACTAGAAACGACTTAGTAGCAACTATCCCTTAATCCTAACAATCATCTTATTATTCAATCAGTCAATAGATTATAAATATCTTAGATTGATTGGTGATCCCACCCACACATAACAAGCACTTATCAAGCATGCAAGAGTTATCCTCTAGACATATATTCTGATGTATATTTACTCTTTCTACAAGTTGGTTGACCTATCTTCGAACATTTTAGATATATGTTGGTCTGGAATGCAATTATGTACTGTATCTGCCTGTGTACCACATCTGAGTTGCCTAATGTATTCACCCTACCTTAATGATGACCCTTCTCATGTTTCGAGTTAAAGTATCCATGAAAGTCTGTGTCACTCAGGAAATCATACCACTCACCCTAATGCCGGCATAGCGCCCAAACTCAGCCTCATTAGGCTACTTTAACAAACATGGTGATCTATAGGTTACTTTACCTAATATGGCAGACCTTAATATATTCTACCCTAACTTAAGGTCTATTAAACTAAACATGTTATGATATAGACCATGATTAGGAATTGTCTATAACCGTTCATTTAGTTTAAAAGAGCAAACAGATTATCAGGCATAATGTTAATTTAGCAGGTGACCTTTTCGAAAAAATGAGCAGGACCTCAACATGCAAAATGTATAATATAGCAATCGTAATTTAGTATTCAAATTGATGTTTAGACGAACACAACACAAATATATACAGAGAGGATCTAGGGACCACCACCATAAAGTATTCACCCTTTATCAGGTCCGCCGGTGTTACCAATACTTGTATACTTTGAGTTGCTCAACCTGACTCTGATCGGCAGAACCTTAGAAAAATGCTTCCTTAGCCTAGTAGCAATTGCTTTACCTTACATCCTAGGCTTAAGCAATGCCCTGTTGACTAGCTATTCGCCCACCTAATGCTCTCTTAGGATCTCCTAACAAAATCCCGAGTATTCTATGAATACCAAAGACGAACACTATCTAATTGAATTCCCAGAATCTAAGATAAACACTCAGAAAATAGAGAAAAGGAGACACTTTTTTATTACTAGATGGCTTGTGTTGAGTGCTGAGGGATATCTCTAACCTTCCAACCCCTCGGGTATTTATAGGGGTGAAAAGGAAGAGGTTTTACATGAATTTTTGATGTGGGACAAAACTTTTCTGCTCGGGACGCCCATCCCGAAGCTTTGACCGGGTCAAGACGCTCGTCCTGGCTTGGGGACGCCCACCTCGAGCCCTTGACTCGGTCAGGGCGGGCGTTCTAGCTCCAGGACACCCGCATCGAGCTCAGAACTTCCAAAAATTGCATTTTTACCCCATAATTTGTTGTTTTCATGCAATTTACTCATGAAACTTCCAAAATCACAAATTATGCAAAAAGATGTCAATTTCAATCAATTAAGATTGATTTGACTCCAATTATGCCCTAATTTGTGTCTAAAAGCATGCTAAAAATGTGATATGATTTGTGCATACCATATAATTCCACACTTAGCTTTTTGCTTGTCCTCAAGCAAAAAAATATATGAAATTAATGAAGGACTAAATCATAGGTGCAATCACAACAGAGTTCTCAGCAATGTTTTTAGCAAAATCTCTCACTGAGTCAGATAATTCAGAAAATAGGCATGGACTGATTGACTTGTTATGTAAAGGTCTCAATCATCCCGTAAATTTTTCATGACCTTATAGGCTGAGACAGTTCAAAAACTTTATTGAGTTCTAGCTCTAATTTAGTCACAAGGTTTTCCTGATGTGTAGTGTGTGAACTGGTCTAGACTAGATTGTCAACTCAGAATAAACTTTCCAAGCAGTCACTAAATAATAGTTCGACCAGTTATTCCAAACACAAATAGCACAGTAAACGACTTTCTAGGTTTAGAGCTTTGGTGCCAACACTTTATTTTTATAATTTTTAAATAAAAATACACTAGGTGTATATTTTAATTGATTTTCGGGGTATTTTTGTGTTTGCTTTCACATATCTACTTTAACTACCCAAGTATCGAGCCTCACTCCGATGACTCCAAATCTACACGACCTTAGGGTACTAGGCATTAAGTTTCCTTCAGAAGCGGTGCTCAAGTAGCAAAGGATACTTGCAAACTACCTTTTTTACATTTAAGCTATGGCACTTTTAGCTTAGAATTCCATCTAGTCATTCAGGTTGCTATCACATTCTCAAACGATCTATATTTGGTTGATTTTTCTAATCCAAACTAGGTTGTGCTCAAAAATCAGGAATTCCCTACTTCTAAGTGATGAATTCAACAAAGCAATCGAAATGTCCCCTATTGGTCATAACACTCTACTGAACATATATCACAGACAGAAGCAGTTTTTCAATCAATCAATACCGTTTTTGAAGTCTAAAAGAGTGAAAAATTTTGAAAATTTTTGGAAGGGTGCAATGTCAGTTAAAAATAGAGGAAAATATGCAAATATCTTAAACACGAGTGTACTATGCACTGCTACCCCACACTTAAGATTTACATTGTCATCAGTGTTCATGCATATCCTATCACCCCACATTTATTTGAAAAATAAGAGTAAAAATGAAAATTAGAAAATTAAATGAAACAAATAGAGAAAACAATACTTGTATATCATATAAATCAAAGTTGTCATACAGAGAAATATATGCTATACAGCCCAAACTTTCCACATAAGCATATAAACAACTAGAAAAGAAAGGAAAACTAAGAACCTGGATCATCCTCTGGCGGAAAGAAGTAGACCTCGTTGTCGTCAGTCGAGCGGTTGCTGGCTTAATACTGATATAATTCCTCTATCCAGCTATTGTTCCTACTTATGTTGTTATCTATCATCGTCAATCAACTACGGATATCTACCATATCCCGTTGATACTCGGCCTGCAACTCTGCCATCCCATGTGCCATATGCCGCTCGAAGGCGGTACGTGGTACAAACATCGGGGCCAATGGTGCCTGCAGCACGGATGGTCCCAGTGGCGATGGCTCTCCTGGCTACTCCGTGTAGATCGTGTACTTGCCCTCTACATCCTGTACTATCATCCCCACATTCCGGAGAATAGTCAAATATGTGGGGATGGTGGACGGAGCTATCTGAGTCAGCTCCTAGCCCTCGATATCCAGCTCCAGGTAGTGGGCTATCCGGGTGATAAATGGCCCGAGCCCCAGACACTGCTTCCGTGTGTCTGTCACGAAGCCCCGCATGGCGAGGGTGATGAACCTACCCATGTCCACAGTGATGCCTCTGTGCATATGGGCCAGAAGGAATGTCTCTGTCTATGTGACATTCCCCAGAGCGGTTTGGCGACCTGCCAGCGTATGAGCTGCAATAGCATGTAAGTAACGGAGGGCCGAAAAGATACATGAGGCCTTCGTAAGGCTGTGATGGTAAAGGGCTCCAGTCGTGTGGATTTGGGCCCAAACGGTGGAGACATCATCGGTGAAGTCTCTCACAGTCGACACATAGGTGGGAGTCTCCAACTCCTCCCGCTACCAAACTCCAAGCTCAATGCCGAACTCGGCTATGCTCATCGACCGGTCAATTCCACCCAGTCCAAAAGTTACCTGCTCTTGCTGGAATGTAAATGAAGCATAGAACTCACATACCAGCTTCAGGTAGGTGCGCTCTGTGACGCTGAAGACGCGGCTGTATGGAAGAATGTCGAGTATGTGCCAAATATAGTACTCTACTCCGAGTGTCTGGACTGCAGTCCAGTCGAGCGTCCTGCCTGCCAGAATGCAACGGCCGATCAATCCCTGACTCCTCTCTTGGTAGGCTCGTAATGCAGGGAAGAGCATGAATGGATGTGTCATAGCGGTGACAATCATCGCTGGGGTGACACGTGCACGTTTCGGAGCAATCCTGAAAATTTTGAACTTTTATTTGGCGGGAAAATTTGAAATTTGGCGGGAAACTTTTAAAATTCAAATTCGGGAAGAAAATTAGAATTCAGAGAGAAGGACTTGACTTAGGTGAAAATTTTGACTTTTGGTGGAAATTTTCGAATTTTGGAGGGAAATTCGAATTTAAGAAGAAATTCAAAATTTCAAAATTTCAAAATTTTTTAAACTTTTGGAGGGAAAGAATTCTAGAGAGAGAATTTTTGGAGAGGGAAGATAATTTTTTATGTGAAAATTATGAGGGGGTGCCTCTATTTATAGAGGTTTTCTTCCCTCGGGATGCTCATCCCGGTCTGGACAGCCATCCAGCTGGCGGGACGCCCGCCCTGGTTGCCTCGGGGTGTGTGTCACGCCCATTTTTTATTTTCATCATTTTTCCAAGCTTCTTTTTATTTTGTAATGTCCTGCAAACTCATTTACACAAAAATTATCTTCCAAGATCAAATTAATCATCAACAAATTATCATAGTGGAGCAATTTAACACAGAATTTGTTTTTGAAAAATTTCCGAAAAGTTCTCTTTCTTTTTTCTCCGTTAAATATTTCTTTGGCATAGTCATTTTTCACCTTTCATACAACAAATATTCATGTGCTTGAAAAATAAATTTGAAAAATAATTCAAAAATGAAAAAATTTCATATAAATTTTTCATCAAGAACATAAATCATTTGGATAGAAATTTTGAAAAAATTAATAAAAACTCATTTATTGTTTTTGAAATAAAGAACAGGATAATGGGTGAATTATTAATTCATATCATGAATCTAAACAGATGATTTATTTTCTTATGAAAAGAAATCTTCCCTTTTTCTTCACCTTCAGTTTTTCGCAAACTCCTCTTTGTTGCGCTCAACTCTAGCCCGAAGTTGTTTAATGCTAGTGCTAAGGTTCAACATGGTTTGTTCCAACTGTCCTAACCTACCAAAAAATAGTACTATCCCTAGAATACATCCTATCAGTTACACCATCAATTAACGCAAGTATAGCATAAGAAGAATAATCTATTGTTGGTGAAGGTGTATCCCTTGGGGTAGCAGGGGTGTATTCGGGTGAATTAGGAGTGTACTCAGGTAAGGCAGGAGTATACTCAGGTGATGCAGGAGTAATACTCAGGTGAGGAAGTTACGGGATCTGCAAAATTTAAGGGAGGATCAGGGTTGTTTTCCAATGAGTACTTGTCCAGAATATTTTGTGCTCCCATTTTGATGATATCAAATAGAGTGATCGTGTATCCATCAAGTTCTTCGTCAGAGCTTCCTAATGGACTAAGATATCTTTTTGGCCTTTTAGCTCTATGGACGAAGATCTGTTGTTCACTTGTTCTTTTTCTCTTCATCTAAGATTGATTGCAAAGTCTAGGTTAGATTAATTTCTAAAAATAACATTTTCAGAAATCAGAGAAAAAATGAAAACAAAGAGAAAAGAGTATAACCAAGAAAATTATAAAAATACTTAATTTTTTTTATTTTTTAAATTTGTTTTATAAAACAATTAAATTTCCTTAATATGTTTTAGAATAATTTTCTAAAATTTGATTAACCTAAATTTCTTAATTTCAGATAATTTCTAAAATTAATTATTTAAGATAACCCTATAGTTTAGGAAATTGATTGACTAATCCAAATAAGTGTGACTGTTTTACAAAGGTTTAAATTACTACAGTTACCTATCATAACCTTCTAGAATTTTGATCAGGAATCCTAAAATTTTATGAATGTTCCCAGCAACGGCACCAAAAATCTGATGCGTTCCGATTGGTATGCTAAAAGATATGATTTATCTACCTATATTGATTATGAGTAATTAATGACTTAGTCTTAATAATTGGCACTTTAGCATTTAATTGTTGTCACTTAATCAATCAGAACCTAAGGCAGAGTACCTATCGTGTAGCTAGTTCTTGGAAAGTATCTACGATTTTAAATTATAAATATTGTACTCCCAAGGAACTGGTAATGATTTAGTAGCAACTATCTCTTAATCCTAACAATCATCTTATTATTCAATCAGTCAATCAATTATCAATATCTTAGATTGATTGTGATCCCAACCACACATAACAAGCACTTATCAAGCATGCAAGAGTTATCCTCTAAACATATATTCTGATGTATGTTTACTGTTTCTACAAGTTGGTTGACTTATCTTCTAACATTTTAGATATATCTTGGTCTGGAATGCAATTATGTACTGTATCTGCCTATGTACCACATCTGAGTTACCTTATGTATTCACCCTACCTTAATGATGACCCTTCTCAAGTTTTAAGTTAAAGTATCCATGAAAGCCTGTGTCACTCAGGAAATCATACCACTCACCCTAATGCCGGCATAACCCCCAAACTCAGCCTCATTAGGCTACTTTAAACAAACATGGTGATCTGTAGGTTATTTTACCTAATATGGCAGACCTTAATATATTATACCTTAACTTAAGGCCTGTTAAACTAAACAGGTTATGATGTAGACCATGGTTAGAAGTTGTCTATAACCGTTCATTTAGTTTAAAAGAGCAAATAGATTATCAGACATAATGTTAATTTAGCAAGTGACCTTTCCGGAAAAATGAGCAGAACCTCACCATGCAAAACATGTATAATATAGCAATCGTAATTCAGTATTCAAATCGATGTTTAGATGAACTCAATACAAAGATATACATAGAGGATCTAGGGGACCACCACCATAAAGTATTCACCCTTTATCAGGTCCGTCGGCGTTGCCAATGGTTGTATACTTTGGGTTGCTCGACTTGACTCTGATCGGCAGAACCTTCGAAGAATGCTTCCTTAACCTAGTAGCAATTGTTTTACCTTACACTTAAGCAATGCCCTGTTGACTAGCTATTCGCTCACCTAATGCTCTCTTAGGATCTCCTAATGAAATCCCGGGTATTCTATAAATACCAAAGACGAACACTATCTAATTGAATTCTCAGAATCTAAGATAAACACTCAGAAAATAAAGAAAATGAGACATAGTTGTAATTTATATGCTCACCGTGTGACTAAGTGGGCAAAACAGTCTAATTTCATGGGATCTGTAAATCTTGATAGTCTCCCTCCATCTTTTTTTTCAGGAGTGGAGAATCTGATGTAATTCCCGTTGATGATATTAATACAAGTGACTAAACATCTACTTACCAAAAAAAAAATTCAAAATTAGTGCACCTTATAGTTGTTTGACTTAGGGTCCATACTTAAGGAGGTTATCCTCCATGCCCTCTTACCACTGGAATAACTTGACAACACTATCGTAGCAACTTTCTAAAAGCTTTTTGTTGTCAATAATAATCCCTTATGGGCTACTATGCTTTTTTACTTTTGTCCACGTGGGTCCTCTTTACCTTGCTTTGTTGCATTCTTGGAAATTTCTACCATCCAAACCGATTCAACTCATCTTCTTTAAATAATTAGTCAAGATGTCACTCCAAGATTGTCTTTTATTGTTTCATCTTACAAGATCCTCATGACATCTCTGGAAGCCTACAACATAAGCACTTTACCGAGGAAGTTGAATTCGCGAATGCTTTAGCGAAGGCTGGCTAGTACAGGATGGATGATGAAGAGCAGCACGATGAGACCTGTGATGACAAAAACTAGTTCATTTGACTTCGCTCTTTGGCTCTATGCCTCTCGGCCACCAACAGTTCTGAGCAACTTTCTACTCTGCTTTTTTACTTTTGTCTACTTGGATCATCTTCAATTTACCTTATTTTGTTGCATTCTTGGAAATTTCTATGCATCCTACTCATACATTCTTGTTGCATTCTCTTAAAAATTAGCTTTAAAATATCATAAAATTCATTTAAATAAAAAAAATTAATTCCTCCATTAATACTAAAGTTGAAGTTCTTAAATTGTACCAAAATTTATTTACAATCTATTATATATTATATGTATATAATAAATTTTAAAATTATATTTATAATTTTTACAATTATATGTACCTGCAAAACGTATCTGCTATTCCAAATCTCTGAAAAATGGAAGTGGTGGATAATACAAAAAGATATAATATCCTTTGGCCTAATTACTTATGACCAGTATGTCAGATTATTAAGAATTATGATAAAATTTAATTGCGGAAGCGTACCTGATTTCATCCCATATCAGCAACAGATATTTAATTTCTTTAAAAATCCTAAAAGACGTCTGTGTCGTAACCTGTATCAAAGATCACAGTCTTTCAAAAGATTTATTGGAGTTTTTAGTTCTGTTTTATTGACGGGATATAGAATAGTGACTCACAATACTGTCTCGGAGACTATAACCAATAAATATATATTATCCCTAGCTAACCCATCACAGACTAGGAATCAGGGTTTCTACATATGTGGGCCCATACTTTTATCTGATACATATTAATCCATTAAAATATTATTAAATCACTTTAATTGGGTTCAATAAAATTATAATAGCACTAAATACACAAATGACATGTATGCCCACATGATTTATTAAAATAAATCCAACAATTTTCCACTTGAGCTAATGTGTCACATACAAATGTGTATTTTAAATCTTTATGAGCTCAACCTTTTGCTATTATTACAGTATGCATCCTTAAACAATACGGTCCATCAATTATATCAACATAGAATCAAAGGAGCATTCATCACACAGTTGTAATTAAACCCAACAATGATCACATACATTAACATAACTGAATAACATGGATCAAACATGGTATGTAGCATGAAAAATACATGAAATGTGATCTCCACATGCCAATTTTCAACTGGTCCTCTTTATTCTTTATTGAGATTAAACCAAATATAAACATAGTGTGTATAAACCAAATAAAAAATAATAATACAGCTGTAATAAATCTCAAAATCATAAATCATGTCTATAGAAAAATACAAACTCCCATCAAACCAATATATCAATAATCAAGCAAGATACCCATATGAGCAACATACTCATGAAAGACCTTGGGTGTCAAAGCTATAGTCAACGGATCCGAAATCATGGAGTTTGTCCCAATATATTCTATTGATATCAAACCACTCTAAACTCTTTCTTTAACAATTAGGAACTTGATGTCAATATGTTTTGACTTTGATGTGCTCCTATTGTTATTGGAATACAAGACTGTTAAGTTATTGTCACAGAATAACTTTAATAGTTTTTCAATGTCATCTACAATTCTTAGACCAATGACAAAGCTTCTTAGCCATATTCCATGGTTGGATGTCTCATAACAAGCTATAAATTCTGCCGCCATAGTAGAGGGATCAATGAGTGATTGTTTAACACTCCAGCAAGCAAATAAATATAGCCTGGGGTGGATTTAAAACTATCTTGGCATTCAGCAAAATCAGAGTCAAAATACCCTATGATCTCCAACTGATCTGGTTACTTGTATGTGAGCATGTACTCTTTTGTTCTCTGAAGATATCGCATTACCCTTTTGGCTGCTTTCCAATGATCCATTCCTGGATTGTGTAAATATCTGCCCAACACCCCAAGAATATACGCAATATCTGGACGCGTACAAACTTGAGCATACATCAAACTTCTTGTTGCCGAAGCATAAGGAATCGTTTGCATTTCTTTAATTTCAAGATCATTCTTTGGACATTGTTTGAGACAAAATTTATCTCCTTTAGCAACAGGGGTGTCAATTAATTTGCAATATTTCATGCCAAATCTCTTTAAAATTCTTTCGATATAATTCTTTTGTGATAACCCAAGAATACCTCGAGAACGATCTTGATGTATTTGTATTCCCAACACAAAAGATGCATCACCAAGATCTTTCATATCAAAGACATTCAATAGAAATTTCCTGGTTTCATGCAATAAACTTATATCATTACTAGCAAGTAATATATCATCAACATATAACACCAGAAAAATATACTTGCTCCCACTAAACTTATGGTATATGCAATCATCCACTAAATTTATCTCAAATTCAAATAAGACAACAACTTGATGAAATTTGTAATACCATTGACAAGAAGCTTGCTTGAGTCCATAAATGGATTTCTTTAGTTTGCAAATCATTTGTTTTGATTTTTCAGAATTTAAGCTTTCATGTTGCTCCATAAAAATTGTTTCTTCTATGTCTCCATTTAGAAACGCAGTCTTAACATCCATTTGATGACACTCGAGCTCAAAATGTGCCACAAGTGCCATTATAATCCTAAAAAAAGCTTTCAAAGATATTGGGAAGAAAGTTTCTTTATAAGCAATACCTTCCTTTGGAGTGAATCCCTTAGCGACAAGATGTGCCTTATATCTTTCCACATTACCTTTTGAATTTCTTTTGGTCTTAAATATCCATTTACAACGAATAGGTTTCACTCCTTCAAGTAATGGGACAAGATCCCAAACATCATTGTCTTTCATTGACTTAATTTCATCATTCATGGCATCTATCCACTTTTCAGAATTAGAACTTTCTATGGCATCACGGAAGTTAATAGGATCATTCTTCATTGTTCCAATATCTTTATCAAGTTCTTGGAGAAAAATAATGTAATCATCTGAAATTGCTTTTCTCCTCTCTCTAGTAGATCTCCTTAATGACATTTGTTCTCGAGGTTGTTGAGCTTGTTCCTCATTATGTCTATTAATAGGGAGAATATCATTATTGTCTTGTTGTACTTCAATTGTTTCAGGAACAATGTATGAAATTTTTGGAATAACTTGATCATTGTTAATAACAATTGAAGGAAGAGAAACAAAATCCTCAACAAAATCCACATTTTTCTCTTCAAATCCTCCCCTCAAGCTCAATATCCTTAAGAAAATGAGCATTTCTTGTCTCAATAAAAGATTTATTTGTGGAATCATAAAATTTATACCCCCGTGATCGTTCTGACTAACCACCAAAATAACAACTCAATGTTCTTGAGTCCAGTTTTCTTTCATTAGGCCTATAAGGCCTTGCCTCAGCTCCATATACGAAGATGCCTGATACTTGGCTTCTTAGAAGTCCATAACTCATAAGGGGTTATTATTGTTGATTTTGTTGGAACTCTATTAAGAATATAATTTGCGGTCTTTAGTGCCTCTCCCCAAAGTGAATCTAGTAAATTAGTATGAGCAATCATACTCCTTACCATATCCTTCAATGTTCTATTCCTTCTTTCAGCAACACCATTCATGTTAGGACATCCTGGCATGGTGTATTGTGGAACAATACCACATTCCTCTAAGAATTTGACAAATGGCCCTTTACGTTGTTCACTTGAGCCGTCAAATCTACCATAATACTCACCACCACGATCAGATCTGACATTCTTAATTCTTTTTCCAAGTTGATTTTCAACTTCGGCCTTAAAATTTTTGAACATGTTTAGAGCCTCAGACTTCTCATGAATGAGATAAAGATACCCATAACGTGAATAATCGTCTATGAACAATATAATCTTTGAACATTCTAAATAGGTGTTGGAAAAGGCCCACATATATCCGTATGAATTAGTTCTAAGACATATTTAGATCTTTCAGCACTTAATGCACTTAATCTCCTTTTATTTGTCTGTTTTCCTTTGATACACTCAAATACATATTTGAAAACTTGACAAACAAGTGTATGATGCGTTCCGATTAATATGCTAAAAATAGGCTTTATTTACCCTATATCGATTATGAATAATTAAGGACTTAGAATTACTAATTGTCACATTTAGCATCTATGTTGTCACTTAATCAATCAGAACCTAAGGCAAAGTACCTATCGTGTAGCTAGCCTGTTGGAAAGTACCTACGATTTTAATTTAAGAAATTATCGTACTCCTAGGCAAGTGGTAACGGCTTAGTAGCAACTATCCTTTTACCCTAACTCTCATTTTATTATCTAGTTATGCAATCATTCATCAATATCTTTGATGAAAGGGTGATCCATTCTACACAAGATTCAAGTTCATTAAGCATGCCAGAGTACTTTACAGACAAGTGTTCTGATGTATGTTATATTGTTGTTACATGTTAACTGACCTATCTTCGAGTATTTTAGATATATTTTGGTCTAGATTCCAATTATATACTGATTCTACTTGTGTACCACATCTGAGTTATCTGATAAACCGCCCCATCGCCATTGACGGCCCTACTCACGGTTCGAGCTAAAGGCATCCATGAAAGTCCTGTGTCACGTAGGAGAACATGTCGCTTGCCCTAACGCCGGCATAAAAATATGAACTCAGCCTCATTAGGTTATTTTATCTAATATGGCAGACCTTAATGCTTCCGTCCTCATACAAAGCCCTAAATTAAGGCTTGTTAAACTAGACAGGTTATGATTAGACCGTGGTTAGGAATTGTCTATAACCGTTCATCTAATTTAAAAGAGCAAATAGACATGCAGTCATAATGATAATTAGGCTGGTGACCTTTCCGAAAAAATGTAAATATCTTCAATATGCAAAACATATATTCATAATATCATAGTTTAGTATTCAAATATTTCTTTGGACAAACACAGTACATAATATATAGAGAGGGGCAAGGGAACCACCACTATAAAGTATTCACCTTTTATTAGGTCCGCTGATGGACCAACTACTAGTATATCATGGACTGCTTGACCCGACTCTACTCGACAGAACCTTCGTAGAACGCTTCCTCAGCCTAGCAGCTATTGCTTTACCTTACGTCCCGAGCTTAAGCAAAGCCCTGTTGACTAACTCTTCGCTCACCTAATGCTCTCTTAGGATCTCCTAACGAAATCTCGGGTATTCTATGAATACCAAAAACGAATCCTATCTAGTCGTATTCTAAGATCCTAAGACAGATTCTCAGAAAATAAAGAACACGAGAAACTCTCGTATACTAAACCTACTTGAAAGAAAACAACTGAGATCACTAAATGACTCGTATACAGTAGGAAAATATATACTGGAAGCCACTAAATGATTCAGATCAAGTGGAGATGGATGATTTCAACTTAGGAAGGCCTAGGGTATTTATAGCAGGGAAGCTAAGTGATTTTATCTTTAGAAAACGATGTGGGATACTGTTCATGGGTGCGGGACGCCTGTCCCGATCTATTGACCAGGTCAGGACACCCGTCCCGGGTCTGGGACGCCTGTCCTGACCTTGGAACGCCCGTCTTGATCCACGAACTTCCGAAAATCACATTTTTGCCCCGAAATTTGCCATTTTCTTGCATATTTCACCTGAAACTTCCAAAATCACAAAAACTGCAAAATTGTGTTAATAATAGTCAATTAAGAACGATTTAACTCCAATTTTGCCCTAAATTGTACCTAAAAACAAGCTAAAAAAGTGATATGATTTATGCATATCAGTGTATCAAGAATTCCATCTTTCATAAGCATTTCAATTCTTTGTTTAGATATATGTCCCAAATGCTTATGCCATAATAAAGCAGAATTATCATCAGTTAATTTTCTTTTAGTACCTTTGGTAGTAACATGCAACAATCCGTTAGATGAACCAACTATATGCAAAAAAATATAGGTTATCATAACTTGATAGAGAACCAGAACCAATAATTTTAGAATTAAAAAAAGACTAAACTTTCCATTTCCAAAAGAACAAGAATAACCAAATTTGTCCAATAAAGAAATAGAAACTAAATTCCGTCTAAAAGACGGTACAAGAAAAGTGTCTTTTAAATCCAAAAAATTTTCATTCTCTAAAAATAACCTAAAAGTCCCTATTGTAATAACTTCAACTGTTTTACCATCACCAACATATATGAATTGTTCTCCTTCATTTGGTTTTTTGCATTCAGGCAACCCTGCATTGACACACTTAGGTGAGTAGTAACACCAGAATCTAACCACCAAGTGTGTTTAGGTACTGAAATTAAATTAACTTCTGAACACACAAAAGAAATGAGTGTTCCACAAAAGTCTTTCTTCATATGAGAAGTCTTTCCACAAAAGAAACAAGTAAATGATTCTCCATTCTTTTCCTTTTCTTGCTTCTTTTCTGGTCTAGAGCCGGCAATTTCATTAGGATTCTTCCTTTTCTTTCCTTTATTCTTATGAGCTAATGTCAAATGAGCACTTTCAACCTTATCATGCTTTAATCTCTCCTCCTCTTGAACACAATGAGAAATGAGCTCATTAAGAGTCCACTTCTCCTTTTGACAGTTATAACTTGATCTTAAAATGATTAAATTGTGATGGAAGAGAGATTAATACCAAATGAACAAGTAGTTCATCAGAAAACTCTAACTTTCTAACTTAGTGCCTTCAACTTTGAGGCAAGATGAGACATTTCCATTATGTATTCCCTTATGTTCCCATTACCTTTATACCTCATAGAAATAAGATTCTGTAATACTGTACTTGTTTCTGCCTATTCGTTTTTTGCAAAACTCTCTTCAAGTTCTACAAGGAACAATTTGGCATCATCCTGATTAGTCATAGTGTCTCTGAATTTTTCTAGAATGACATGTTTCATGACCCAAAGACTCATGCGGTTTGAGCGCTCCCACTTTTCCCAATTCCTCCTTTCTTCAGGGGAACTGAAATCTATAATTTCGTGTGGTCGCTCAATTCGAAAAGCAAGATCTGAATCAATGCAACCAAGAACGATCATAACACTTTCCAAAACTTAAAGTTTGTACCATTCAATGTTGGTAGTGCATTAATGTTAGTAGAGATTGATGCTGCACTATTAACTGAATAGAGAACAAAATAAGAATAAATTATCAAGCTCACATAAAAATAACATAAAATACCCAAATAATTCAAATAATGGTGAAATAATTAAATCTCATCACAAGATACCTAGCACAACATTGATATTTAGTCTTTAGACAAAAATAACAACTTGTAAGTGATACTGTCAATGCAATAATCAAATATCGACAATAAATTCATGTCAAACAAAAAGCCTTTCTTTGGACCGACTGATTATTTACATGGAAAAAACTTAATAACGGTTACATATTTATTATCCGAGTATGTTTTAAAAATTCTGCCAAATAAAAATTTTCCTCACCAATTATTATTCGCATGAAAAATTAAACATATAAACTATTCTTATACTTTAAATAAGACAAAAAAGGTCACTTGAATGACAGTTAAGTTTGAGTGAATTAATTCAAAATATAAGTCCTTTAAAAACTAAAATTTAAATTTAACTTAATTTTATATTATATAATAATATAAAAATAATAATAAATATTATTATTCTGTGCTACTGTGAATCCAAATTACTATATCAATATACAAGCCGTACTATGTCGCCGACGAAAATGATATCAAATTCTAAAAAACTTATTTAAATTAAATTCTACAAACTTCAAATAAATATATACATCATATATATATATAACATAACATGAAATATTTATAAAAATTACACCATTTATTTTTCAGTAAACAAAACAAAACTTAATCTGTAAAACTCAATCATCAATTTAAGTGTAACCGTTTTCTTATTTTTGAGTTTTTAATTAAATAAACCTAAAAGATTTAATTTTTTTTAACTGTAAAATTATCAATTAGCCAATTTTTTTTAATAATCTAAGATATAAGTTCTCATATCACTTGATAAAAAAGAAAAAGATATAATATCATTTGGCCTAATTCTTTATAACCAGTATACCAGATTATTAAGAATTATGATAAAATTATACCACTTGATAGAAAAAGATATAATATTATTTGGTCTAATTCCTTATTACCAGTATGACAGATTATTACAAATTATGATAAAACTTAATTACGGAACGGTACCTAATTCCATCGCGTATCAAGGAACAGTTATTTAATTTTTTAAAAAATCTTAGAAGACGTGTGTGTCATAACCTGATCACAATCTTGCAAGATATTTATTTCAGTTTTGAATTATGTTATATTGACAGGATATAAAATAGTGATTGACGCATACTTTTGTCGGAGACTATAGCCAATAAATATATATTATCCCAAGCTAATCCATCAGTGGGACCATAACCAATAAACATTTGTTATCCTTAGCTAACCCATGAGACAGGAATCAAGGTTTGTAGATTCATATTTTTATCTAATGCATTTAATCTATTAAAACAGATCACTAAATTATAATAATACGAAATTCACAAATAACACGTATGCCCGCAAACTTTTCTAAATTTTCTTCATAAACTAAGAATATACTCTTCTGCTCCTTCTCACATTATTCCAATGAATACAAAGCACCAGAAGTAAGATTTTCAAATCTTCTTTACACAGTAAATCGAAGAAATTATCAAGAAGAAAATTGTAGCATTTCATAGATTGACACAGATGACAAAATCCCAGAGAAACCAACTAGCATTGTTAACAAGATTGAGAAATCTACTAGACAAATGCGGAAACCACCAAGAATTTGTTGAACAAATCCATGCTCACAGCATAACCCTCGGCCTCTTCCACCAACAGCGCCTAGCTTGTAAATTACTGAATCTTTATGCGAAACTGAACAAACCCATTGAAGGACAGAAGGTGTTTGATGAAATGTCTAAACCAGATATTGTGTCATGGACTTCTCTTCTTAATCTTTACCTAAATACTCAACAACCCAACAATGCTTTGTCTCTGTTCTTGCGATTTGTTAACTCCAGTTCTCTGAAACCTGATCCTCACATTTTTGTAGCTGCGATTTCTGCTTGCTCGCGCTCTGGTAACCTGAATATTGGTAAAACAGTGCACGCCATGGCTTATAGGTATTTAGCTGGAATTGAAATCTTTGTTAATAATGCTTTGATTGATATGTATTCCAAAGCTGAAAGAATCCATTTGGCTAAATGTGTTTTTGATGGTATGCCGTTGAGAAATGTGTCTACTTGGACTAGCTTATTAAATGGTTTTATTGTCTGTGGTGATGTTAAATCTGCACGGCAAGTTTTTGACGATATGCCTGAAAGAAATGTGGTTTCTTGGACAGCTATGATTGTGGGCTATGTTCGTTTTAAGGATCCAATTGAAGCATTAAAATGTTTTAGGGAAATGAGGGCTGAAGGTAGAGATACTCCTACTTCAATCACAATTGTTGGGGCTCTTTCAGGTTGCGCTGATATTGGTGGTCTTGATCTTGGGAGGTCGATTCATGCATTTGTTAAAAAATTTCCTGGTTTGGCTGGGAGTACTGCTGTAAATAATGGGCTGATTGATATGTATGCAAAGAGTGGAAATCTTGACTCTGCTTTGAATTGCTTTAGTAGGATGTTGAGTAAAGATTTGTTTTCATGGACAAGTATGATATCTGGGCTGGCTTTTCATGGTAGAGGAAAGTATGTACTTGACCTTTTCAACGAGATGGAAGAATCTGGGATTAGCCCGAACAAGATTACATTCCTCTCTGTACTTGCTGCCTGTTGCCACTCAGGGTTGGTTGATGAGGGAAAGATGTTATTTCAAAGAATGGTAAGCAGTCCTAATGTTCAACCCACTGTTGAACACTATGGATGCATGATTGATCTTCTTTGCAGAGCTGGACTTCTAGCGGAAGCAGTAGGACTGACCGAGAGCATGCCCATGAATCCGGATGCTGTAATATGGAGATCACTTCTTCACTCTTGTTTAGAACACGGGAATTTAGAATTAGCTGAAAGGGCTGGGAGCAAACTACTTGAACTTGAACCTGATGATGATGGGGCGTATGTGCTTCTTTGGAATGTGTACCGATCTAGGAACATGTGGGAAGATGCTTTCAGGATTAAGAAGATGATGAGAGATCAAAGAATCAAGAAACAACCTGGCTGCAGTTGGGTTGAAGTGAACGGTGTTGTTCATGAGTTCCTTGCCGAATCTTCCATGTGCCATACTGGTAACGATATATGCATTGTTATTGAAAGAATCATGAATCAATTGAAATGGGATGATTTAGAATGTTTCGAGCAAGTTAATCTTAGCATCCTTGACAAGGGTTGAGAAGATTCCTTATACTTTTCATGGAGATTTGCCAATGAAAGAAGCCAAAAGTTAGGCAAGAAACATAGTAAAGCAACATGTACCTGAACATGTCATTATATAAAGGTAATTTGGTGTTCTTACTCTCTACTTTTATGTAGTAAAAGTAAACATGCAGAAGCTCAGATTGCTCGAATTATAATATGGCCTGTTGACAAGAAAAAAAGAAGAGAATTTCTGAAGTATATTTTTATATATCTCATGGCTGAACAAAAATATAATATATATAGGCAATAATACTAAACAAATTCCTTGATTCTAGACTAACAAATCCCTTGATTCTAGACTAACAACTTGATTCTAGACTAACCAAATCTCTTAATCCCTTAATTATAGTCTAACCAAATCTCTTAATTATAGTAAGAATAGAAAATATCTTGACACCCCCCTCAAATTGATGCTGGTAAGTCTAGGAACATCAATTTGCTGCTGAGAAATTTGTATCTTTGGTGGGTTAAGGCCTTTGTAAAGACATCAGCCACATGAAGAGGAGTAGTAAGATGAGGAAGTGTGATAACATCTCGAGTAAAGGCTTCCCTGATGTAATGACAATCCACTTCTATGTGTTTTGTGCGTTCATGATATATGAGATTTGCAGCAATGTGAATAGCACTGGTATTATCACCATGAAGTGGAGTAGGAGCACAGGAAGGAAATCCAAGTTTGGAAAGAAGGCCACGTAACCACACAATTTCTGAACAAGCAGCAGACATGGCTTTATACTCAGCCTCAGTAGAAGATTTAGACACACTGTCCTGCTTCTTGCATTTCCAAGAAATTAAAGCATCTCCAAGAAAAATACACCATCCCGTGGTAGATTTCCTAGTATCGGGGTAGCCAGCCTTATCTGCATCACTATATGCAGTCAAATGAAGATCAGAATTTGAGGGAAAAAATAACCCACGAGTAGAGGACTCAATTAAGTATCGAATGATACGACGAACTGCAGCAAGATGGAGATGTCGAGGTGATTGCATAAATCTGCTAACTGTATGAACAACATAGGAAATATCAGGCCTTGTATTTGTTAGATAGATAAGACTACCAACAAGTTGTCTATACAACAAAGGATCTGGCAAAAGTTCGCCGTCATCTTTTCGGTATTTCACATTTACTTCCATGGGTGTATCAACAGCAGTAGTACCCTTTAAGCCAGCGAGTTCTATAAGATCTTCGATATATTTATGTTGATTTAAGAACAAACCTTGATCTCCAGTGTGAACTTCCAGTCCTAAAAAATAATTGAGACCACTGAGATCTTTCATTTTAAAAGTACTATGCAACATATTTTGAAGCTTAGTGATCATCTCTTTATCATTATCAGTAATGATAATATCATCAACATACACCAAGAGAAAAACCATACCAGTGGTTGTCTTGTTAGGTTGTGGAGCCTGATGGTTTAAGTTTACTAGATGGCTAAGGGAACCCTAATGGTGCCCTAGTGGCATGGGTCGTGGGCCGTTAAAGGCCCGTGAGCATGACTCTGAACCCTGCTCATCCCTAGATGGTTATAAATAGGGGTAGATGGGCAAGACAAAAAATGTAATTTCTCTACAACTATATATATCTGAAATCATCAATAAAATACCTAGCCGCCGTGGAGTTTACCATCTCGGTGTTACCACGTATATTTCTCCTTGTATTCTCTCCCTTATTCTTTGTGTTCTTTATCTAGATATAGTGTGTGAATTTTTCTATCCTAACAACTGGTATCAGAGCCTAGGAGAGATTCATCACGATCTAAAATGATGGAAAGTTCGAAGTTAGGGATCGAGAAGTTTGATGGATCCGATTTTGGTTTCTGTACCAGAAAGATCTTCACGAACCCTTGATTGGGGTGAAGCCGGATTCCATGACAGAGGAGCAGTGGAAGCTCAAGGATCGTCAGGCATTGGGGATGATTCGATTGACTTTGTCGAGAAACGTGGCATTCAACATCGTGAAAGAGAAGACTACAACCGGTCTATTAAAGGCTCTATCAAAATATGTACGAAAAATCATTTGCGATGAACAAGGTATATTTGATGCGTAGATTGTTCAATTTACAGATGTCTGAAAGTGGTTCTGTTGCTGATCATATAAATGATTTCAATATGATTGTAAGTCAACTGAGTTATGTGGAAATTAACTTCAAAGATGAAATTAAAGCATTGATTTTGATGTCATCTTTGCCCGAGTCTTGGGATACTATTGTTGCTGCGATTAGCAGTTCCCGTGGATCTGAGAAGCTGAAGTTCGATGAACTTCGTGATGTTGTTCTCAGCAAAAGTATTCGTAAACGAGAAGTAGGAGATTAATCGGGCAGTGCTCTTACCGTTGACCGGTGGGGGAGAAGCAAGTCGAAGGGCCAACATCAACATAGTCGATCAAAATCAAAGAATCGAGGAAAATCTCCGAACAGATCAAACATAACTTGTTGGAACTGTGGAGATAAAGGACATTTTCGGACAGATTGTAAAAAGTCAAAGAAGGAGCATAATCAAAGAACTAGAGATGACAATGATTCTGTAAATTCAGCAGAGGACATTGGGGATGCTCTAATCCTTAGTGTGGACAGCCCGGTTGAATCTTGGATTTTGGATTCAGGTGCATCTTTGCATTCGTCTCCAAACAAGGAATTATTCCAAACTTTCAAATTTGGAAATTTTGGAAAGGTGTATCTTGCTGACAACAAAACCTTGGAGATTGAAGGAAAGAGGGATGTCTGCATTAAGACTCCATCGGAAAACTAATGGACATTGGAGGATGTCAGATTTATTCCCGGGTTCAAGAAGAATCTGATCTCTGTTGGTTAGTTGGATAGCAAGGGCTATGCCGCACAATTTGGAAAAGGTTCGTGGAAGATTGTGAAGGGTGCTATGGTTGTTGCTCATGGCACAAAATCTGGAACCTTGTACACCACTGCAGGGTATATCAACATGGCTGTTGTTGCTAAAAATACTTATGGTTCATGTCTGTGGCACAACAGACTTGGACACATGAGTGCCAAAAGAATGAAGATGCTGGTTGCAAAAGGAGCTTTAGAGGGCCTAAAGTCTGTTGATATGGATCTTTGTGAGAGTTGTGTTATGGGTAATCAGAAAAGAGTTAGCTTCACAAAGACTCCAAGAGAGCCAAAGAAAGTGCGGTTGGAAATGGTCCATACAATTGTTCGGGGACCATCTCCAGTTTCATCACTTGGAAGATCTAGGTTCTATGTCACCTTCATTGATGACTTTAGCAAGAAGGTATGTGTTTACTTCTTGAAACATAAATCAGACGTGTATACAATTTTCAAGAGGTGGAAAGCTGAAGTTGAGAATCAGACTAGATTAAAGATCAAATGCTTGAGGTCTGATAATGGGGGAGAATATGACAAGTTAGAATTTAAAACATTCTGTGCTGCTGAGGGAATCAAATTGATGAGGACAGTTCCCGAAAAGGCAAGACAGAATGGAGTTGCTGAGAGGATGAACATAACATTGAACGAGCGTGCAAGGAGCATGAGGATACACTGTGGGCTGCCCAAGATGTTCTGGGTAGATGCTGTGAGCACAGCTGCATACTTGATCAATAGGGGACCATCAGTTCCCTTGGGGTTCAAGATTCTAGAGGAAGTGTGGACAGGAAAGGAACTCAAGTACTCACACTTGAGAACTTTTGGTTGCACTGCTTATGTTCATGTTGATCCAGAGAAGAGGGACAAGTTTGATGCTAAGGCTGTAAAGTGTTACTTCATAGGCTATGGTTCTGACATGTTAAGTTACAGGTTTTGGGATGACAAGAATAAAAGGATCCTGAGACATTGTGATGTGACATTTGATAAGTCTGTTCTATACAAGGACAGAGAGCAGAAGGTTGTAGAGACTACGAAGCAAGTGGGAGTTGAGATTGAGTTGCAAAAGAGTACACCCAGAGATGTTGCACCAGAAACTCAAACAACTCCAGACACTGTTGCTGAAGAGCCTGAGGTGGAGCAAGTGACACCTGAGCAGGTGTTAAGAAGATCATCGAGAACCATCAGAGCACCAGATAGGTATTCACCTTCATTACACTATCTGTTGTTGACTGATGAAGGGGAACCAGAATCTTTTGATGAAGCCCTACAGGTGGAGGATTCAATCAAGTGGGAGCAAGCCATGGATGATGAGATGAGCTCACTTGAGAAGAACAACACTTGGGTGTTGACTGAGTTGCCTGCAGGGAAGAGAGCTTTGTTGAACAAGTGTGTGTTCAGAATCAAAGCTGAACCAGATGGCAAAAGAAGGTTCAAGGATCGGTTAGTGGTTAAAGGATATTCTCAAAGGAAAGGTATTGATTATGTTGAAATATTTTCTCCTGTTGTGAAGTTAACTTCTATCTGAATTCTGTTGAGCATTGTTGCATAAAGAATTTGTATCTTGAGCAAATGGATGTAAAAATAGCGTTTTTACATGGCGATCTAGACAAGGAGATCTATATGCAGCAACCGAAAGGATTTGTTGTTCCTGGCAAGGAACACATGGTGTGCAAGCTCAACAGGAGCTTGTATGGACTGAAGCAGGCACCAAGGCAGTGGTACAAGATGTTTGACTCCTTCATGACTAAGAGTGGCTTTTACAAGGCTGAAAAGGATCAGTGTTGTTACTTCAAGAAGTACACTTATTTTTATGTCTTTCTACTCTTGTATGTGGATGATATGTTGATCGCAGGATCCAGTATGAGGGAGATCAACAATCTGAAGGATAGGTTGTCTTCAGCATTTGAGATGAAGGATTTGGGTGCAGTGAAGCTGATTTTGGGGATGAAGATTTCTCGGGATAGATCTGCTAGCACTTTAAATCTATCCCAGGAGCAGTACATTGGGAAAGTGTTGGCCAGATTCAGGATGACTGATGCTAAACCTAGGACTACTCCATTGGCAAACCACTTAAAATTGTCAAAGGAGCAGTCACCCAAGACAGCTGAGGCACATGAGCATATGGCAATTGTTCCATATGCTTCAGCAGTTGGAATTTTAATGTATGCTATGGTCTGCACCAGACCTGATATAGCACATGTAGTGAGAGTTGTTAGCGGGTACATGGCGAATCCGGGGAAAGAGCATTGGGAAGCTGTGAAGTGGCTTCTAAGATATCTAAGAGGTACATCCAGTACTTCACTTTATTTTGGGAAAAACAAAGTTATTCTACAAGGCTTTGTGGATGTTGATCTTGGTGGTGACGTGGACTCGAGAAAGAGCACATCTGGTTACGTTTACACCATAGGTGGTACAGCAGTGAGCTGGATGTCCAAGCTTCAGAAGTGCGTTGCTCTTTCATCTACTGAGGCTGAGTATGTGGCAATAGCTGAAGCTGGGAAGGAGATGATATGACTGGCAGATTATCTAGAAGAGTTGGGTAAGAAACAGAGCGAGAAGATTCTTTACTCAGATAGCTAGAGTGACATACAGTTGCTGAAGAACCCAGTCTATCATTCTAAGACGAAGCACATCAGGAGACGCTATCATTTCACTCGCAGGGCAGTGGAGGAAGGTGATATGTGCTTGGAGAAGATAGAGGGTGCAAAGAATCTAGGAAGACATGTTGGCTAAATGTGTTGATGTTGGAAAACTAGGGTTGTGCAAAACCTCGGTTAGCCTTTTGTAGTAGTTTCTACAGATGTTGCGGTGCGGTGAAAATATTGATGATGTTGGATTCAATTTTTTTATAATATAATCTTTTAGGTGACTGATCAGTCTCCAAGTGGGAGAATTATTAGGTTGTGGAGCCTGATGGGTTAAGTTTACTAGATGGCTAAGGAAACCCTAATGGTGCCCTAGTGGCATGGGCCGTGGCCCGTTAAAGGCCCGTGAGCATGACTCTGAACCCTGCTCATCCCTAGATGGCTATAAATAGGGGTAGATGGACAAGGCAAAAAATATAATTTCTCTACAACTGTATATGTCTGAAATCATCAATAAAATCCCTAGCCGCCGTGGAGCTTACCATCCCGGTGTTACCATGTATATTTCTCCTCGTATTCTCTCCCCTATTCTTTGTGTTCTTTATCTAGATAGAGTGTGTGAATTTTGCTATCCTAACATGTCTTGTGAAAGAAAAGTGAAGAATCATATTGACTTTGTGTGAATGAAAAAATAAGAAGAGTGTTGCAAAACTTCTCAAACCAGACTCTAGGTGCTTGCTTTAACCCATACAAAGAACGTCTTAGTTTGCAAACCTCATGAGCATTCGTCATTGACATACCTAGCGGAAGTTTCATGTAAATCTCTTCCTTAAGATCCCTATTCAAAAAGACATTTTTTACATCCATCTGATGTAAAGCCCAAGACTGAGAGGATGCAATAGCAAGTATGGTTCTCACGGTTGTCATCTTAGCAACTGGAGCAAACATTTCTTCATAGTTGAGACCATATTCTTGTTTATTCCAAAGAGCAACCAATCGAGCTTTATAGCGATCTAAGGAGCCATCAGACTTCAGTTTCACATTATAGACCCACTTACTACCAATGGGCTTAACATGTGGAGGACATGAAACAATGTCCCATGTGTGATTTTCTTCAAGTACTTGAAGTTCTGCTTCCATTGCTTGTTGCCAACACTGATGTTTTATAGTCTCTTTATAACAAGTAGGGATGGAGATAGAAGATAAAACAGTGGTCATAGCCACAGGAGGTGGAAAACCATACATTTCAACAGGTTTGCGAGGTCTAGAGCTTCTACGAACTGGAGGAGGATCACTAGAAATAGGATCAACTGTCGCAGGTGGTTGGGAAGGGACCATAGGAAGACCATCAGATGCAGGAGGAATGCGTCTATGATAAACATAACCAGGTTTAAATCTTTGTATAGGTGTTGGTGAGACAGAAAAATGTGGTAAAGTAGATAAAGAAGGAAGTTCTTGAGGCATTTGTGTGCTAAAGAAATGCTGATTTTCAAAAAAAAATGACATTTCTAGAGACACGAGTACGACGTGCATGAGGATCATAGCAAAGAAATCCTTTTTGGGTTACATCATATCCTAAGAAAGCACGCTTAACAAATTATGCACTAAGTTTATTCCTCTCATGGGAAGGAAGATGTACAAAACAAACACAACAAAAAACATGAAGATTAGAATAATTTGGTGCATGTCCAAATAAATAAAAATATGGTGAATTATTGTTCAAGTTGGGGGATGGTAATCTATTTATTAAATAGACTGCAGTAGCTAAAGCTTCACACCAAAAATGAGAAGGAACACAAGATTTAGTTAGAAGAGTACAAACAACATCAAGAAGATGACGATTCTTTCTTTCAGCCACACCATTTTGTTGTGGAGTGAAAGGACAAGAACGCTGAGAAATGATCCCATGACTTTGAAGAAATGATTGAAATTCATTTTACATATATTCCCTCCTTGAATCAGATTGTAAGATTTTGATTTTGGCAGAAAACTGTGTTTCAATTAAAGCAAGAAAGACTTTGAACACTGAGAAAACTTCACTTTTAGTTCTAAGAAAATATACCCAAGTAAAACGAGTGAAGTCATCAATAAATGTAACAAAATATTTATAATATTCATGAGAAATCACAGGAGCAATACCCCAAACATCAGTATGTACTAGTTCAAAAGGTTTGGTGGTATGAGGTTGATGTAATGGAAAAGGAAGTGTTTTGTTCTTACCTAGTTTACAAGATGCACAATCAACAATAGCATTATTAGAAGAAGAATTTTTATTTCCAAGTAAACCAAATTTAAGCAAGACTCGAAGTATATGAGAATTAGGATGACCTAAACGTTTATGCCACACCTGATTATTACACTGGATAGCATTATAAGCAACATGGTTCGAAACTGGAAAAGGAGAAAAAACAAAGGAAAAAGACGTCCTATTTTAGGTCCCTTCGCAATCATTTTCCCGGACACTTGATCTTGCACAAGACAACCAGAATTTGAAAAATAAATGGTACAATTATTGTCAACTAATTGCCCAACAGATATAAGATTAGTAGACAACTTAGGAGACACAAACACATTATTTAAGGAGGCTGAAATATCACCAACAACTGTGATAGGTAAAGAATTAACTTAGAATTAGAATTTTTGTTACCTGAAAGACCTAAAGTGGAAAGAGCAGAAACTATCATTTGTTGAACCATTTCAGGAGTAATATCAGACTGACTAGTATTAGAGACATTTGAAGAACCAACCGAGGCATTGTAAGCAGATTCAGATCTCTTTGGAGGCCGAATGGAACAATTTTTGATGATATGCCCTGTTTTCTTACAGTAATTGCAGAATGTTTTAGTACAATTAGTGGAAATATGACCAAATTCTTTACAACTATAGCACATGACTTTTTTCATATCTCTGCCTCCTTTAGATCTCCCTTGAGCATCGTATGCAACAGAAATTGGAGCAGAATTTTGAGTTTTCTGCTCCAAGACAGCCTGTGTAATGAGTCGTTGTTCTTCCCTAAGAAGCTCTCCTACGCAAACATCCAACAAAGGAACTGGCTCTCTATTCATTAGGTTAGATATGATTGCTTCAAACTCACCTCTTAACTTCATTAGGAACTGATCACGTTTGCTGATTTCATGGATAGCTTGTACAGCAAAGAGTCCTTCAGGAGGAACATTTGCATATACAATATCAGTGTACTCAGCCCAAAGATTTTCAAAGGAAGAATATAACTCTTGGACTGACATACTCCCTTGATTGAGTTGACTCAAGTCAAGTTCTAATTGAAACTTTCGTGCTGTGTTTCTTTGGTTGTAAACTTTCTTCAGGTAATCCCACATTTCTCTGGAATTCTTATAAGGCCTGAGGTTGAGAAGTATGGAGGGTTCCACACTTCCAAGGATCCAAGATATAATCTGAGCATCTTTCACCTCCCATTTCAAGTATTTTTCTTCATCATTACTTCTGTTAGGAGCAGGAGCAGTCTCATCAATGTGATCCCATAATTCTTTTCCCTTGACAAATACCTCAAATTGGAATGACCAATCAGAATAATTCTTACCATTAAATCGAACAAAAAATTGTTCAGATCGTTCCAAAGACATGATTCAATCAGGGAACAAGTCCAAGAAAACAAGAGTAATACAAGATCTTCGAGGAAGACAAGAAGCTGGATATGAGAAATACAAGATCTTCGAGGAAGACAAGAAACTGGATACGAGAAATACAAGATCAAAATACTAAGATCTTGGAGGATGACTTCAGTATTTTGGCTCTGATACCATGACAAGAAAAAAAGAAGAGAATTTCTGAAGTATATTTTTATATATCTCATAGCTGAACAAAAATACAATATATATAGGCAATAATACTAAACAAATTCCTTGATTCTAGACTAACAAATTCGTTCATTTTAGACAAACAAACCCCTTGATTCTAGACTAACAAATCTCTTGATTGTAGACTAACCAAATCCCTTAATCCCTTAATTATAGTCTAACCAAATCCCTTAATTATAGTAAGGATAGAAAATATCTTGACACCTATTTCTGGAACTGCTCGTGTCATAACATGATAAAGTTAGTTTTTGGCGTTGAAAAACTATTTTAGCTGCCATGGTAGAGAAGTACATAGCTTCTTTTGTTTTACTTTTGGTAGGCATTGTATTTTATGTAACTGCATGAATAGCCTTTTGACATGATGAACTTTTAAAATGGGCAAAGAATACGAGTTTATGGACCTCCGAGGTTGATATTCAGCATGCGATCCTAGCATTAACACTGAATTTCTTCTGCATTTAGCTTCTTTGATCATTTCTATTGTTGATTGTGAAATTTGAGTTAACAACTCTTCATTTCTGATACATGCATCCCATATCATATAGAGGTTTGTTAGTATGTAGAAATAATTGAACTTTAATGATCCCATTGAATACTGTTGTTCCTTTTCTTCCATGTTACACTCTGTATATACACAAAACATCTTCTGGATATGAAATTTATGAACTGTCACTGCCAAAAGTGCAGAAAATGTTACTATTATCATTCCCTTTTAGACCGAAACCGCCCCCACGACCACCACCAAAGATTCAAAATGGCAGGGTGCAGAATTGAACCAACTTGATTCAAATACCAAATATGCACAAAACATTGCTAAACTATGGTAGGAAGATTACAACTTTTAGGAACATATGAAAAGCCTTGAAAAACACTGAACTAAATGACAATTGAAACTCAAAAGAAAAGAATGCACAGTATCATCCACTCTGCCATTCTTTGCACTATCAAAAGCAAAGCCAGCCCTTGTTTTCTTTCCATTTCTTCTCTTGAGCAGCTGATCAACCGAATGCATGGAAAATATAATCAAAAAAACTATATCTAACCATCAAATACAAAATCCATACTGGCAAAGATTATGGACATTTATGTAGGGAAGCAAAGTGTTAGTACGAAACCAACAATGTCACACGCACAAATTATTAATTAATTTTACAATCTAATCAATTTAAAGATTGCCACAATTAATTCATGAAATTAAAACCAATAATATTGTAGCAAAAAAACAATAGTAATAAAAAGATTAAACTGTAAATAACACAGTTTATATGTAAAAAAACTCATTCAATATGAAGAGTAAAAAGTCATTGGACCATTGAGGAGTCCACACTATACTTTTTTTTATTGATAATTAAATGTAAAATAAACTCAATTCAATTTATTAAGATTCACACATTTACCCACAAACTCCAAACAATAAGAGATAAAAATAAATAACAAAAGTGTATAATTCACCTTAAAAAATATAATTCTGTCCAAGAATGATTTTGACCTAACTAGAGCTCAAAATGACAATCTGACCATCCAAAATGAAGCTCTAGATGTCATGAATAAACTATCAAAATTTCAACTAATTCGAACCACTTTAACACTTGATAGATCGTAGTTGTACACAAAAATTACACCTCCCCTAGCCCAAGAACAAAAATAAAATAAAGTAAAAGATATTAAACAGTCCACAATAAAATCACACATTAAAAAAAATAATATTAAAACAATACACAAAATATATTTTAAATTGGACTATACACAATATATATATATATATATATATTTTTTTTTTTATTATTTTTTTATAATTTAAGTGTACATAACATTATAGTATTTTCTAAATATTGGTTTAATCATATATCTTTATTTTTATTTATTTTTTCAAGTACGTTTTAAATGTTTAATTTTTATATACTTAATACTATATATTATTTATGATTTATTTAATTTGATCCTTTCAATCATTTTTTTTAAATGACCAATTTGATCACTTAACTTTTAAGATTTTTTTTTTTAACTTTTAAGAAAAAAATTCGATTTGAACAAATATATACAGTTTAAGGCCATTTCTATCATTAATCTTAATTTTGATACTAGTGATTAATTAACAAAAAAAATTAAAAATAAAATAAAAATTAATTTATTTGTAATGAAATTAAATAGTTAGTTAGGAGAGTGAATCCGATAATTTCCGTTCATTGAAATAAAGCCTTCCAAAGTTTTCTTTTACTCAAATTACACGTGGCTTCACCTCATTAATTAACCGTCTCTTTATCTTCCGCAGCTTCGGGCGAAGGGTTTTAGCAGGGCTACTAAATCTTAAAATCGGAGTTCCAGTGGTTCGCCGGCGCCGCCAATTCTTTTATTTCAATGGCGATAACAGTATCGAAGCTACATCTAAAATATCTCACATCTCTGTCTAAAACTCGCTTTATTTGTAATTCCTTTTCATCTTCATCTTCAGCTTCAGCACTAGGCTTTCACGCCGACGACGGAGAAGGTTCCAGCAGCCTGAGTTCCACCACAGTAACTCCGGTTAATTTATCTCCTGATGAGACTCTAATTGTTGATAAGTTTCACTTTTTAATTAAAGATCATCACCGCAAAAACCCCACCTTGAACCCTAATCCCAATTCCCCTACCACCACAGCTGCCATAAACCCTGAGCTTACATTCCCTACTCTCTCATTTGATTTCTTCAAAATCTCGACTGTTCAGTCTCTGTCTCAGAGCATCGTCTGCAGTGTGATAGACAAATGCGGTGAGGTTCGGCATGGTATCCCGTTTGCTCAAACTCTTGCCTTTTTCAACTGGGTCATGTCGCGTTCTACTATCCAGTATTCGTACGAGCCATACAACGAAATGATTGACCTGGCAGGAAAGGTACGCCAATTTGATGTGGCTTGGCACTTGATTAGTGTAATGAAATCCAAGAATATAAAAATTCCAATTGAAATCTTTTCCAATTTAATCCGCCGCTATGTCCGTGCTGGGATGGCTGCTGAGGCTGTGCATGCTTTTAATAAAATGGAAGATTATGGTTGTGAGCCTAATAGTAAAGCTTTTCAGATAGTACTTAGTATCTTGTGCAAAAAAAGAAGGGCGGTGGAAGCTCAATCGTTTTTGGACAGTTTGAAAGGTAGATTTGAGCCTGATGTGGCAATGTATACTACTTTAGTTCATGGTTGGTGCAGAGCTGGTAATATACCAGAGGCTGAGAGAGTATTTCACAAAATGAAGATGACTGGTTTGCAGCCAAATGTTTATACTTATAGCATTGTGATTGATGCTTTGTGCAGGTGCGGGCAAATTACGCGAGCCCATGATGTTTTTGCAGAGATGATTGATGTTGGATGTGAGCCAAATGTAGTTACATTTAACAGTCTGATGAGAGTACATGTGAAGGCAGGAAGAACTGAAAAAGTATTGCAGGTATACAATCAGATGAAGAGATTTTCGTGTATGCCTGATGTTATAACTTATAATTTCTTAATAGATAGTTATTGCAAAGATGAAAACCGTGATGAGGCCATCAAGGTTCTGAATTCAATGGTGAAGAAAGGGTGTAATCCAAATGAACATAGTTTTAACCCCATATTTAGGTGCATTGCAAAATCAGGGGATGTGAATGCTGCTCATCGGTTATTTGCCAAGATGAAGGAATTGAAGTGTAAGCCAAACACCGTGACATACAATGTATTGTTGCAGATGTTTGTCGACTCTAAGTCAACTGACATGGTTATTAAGCTTAAGAAGGAAATGGATGAGAACAAAGTGGAATCCAATATAAACACTTTCAAGATTCTGATTTCATTGTATTGCAGGATGGGGCATTGGAACAATGCTTACAAGTACTTTAGGGAGATGATGGAGGAGAAATGTCTAAAGCCGAGCCAACCAGTTTATACAATGGTACTGGAACAGCTGAGGAAGGCTGGGCAGTTGAAGAAGCATGAGGAATTGGTGGAGAAGATGTTGGATAGGGGGTTCGTAACCCGTCCTTTGTAAAGAAACTTGCCAAGTTCCTGAGGCCATTACATTTCATTGTGCATTTAGTAAGTCATTCTGCGCTTGCAACTTGTTAATGTGCAGCAGTCAATCACATGAAGCTTGATAATCAATGAAAAATGGATCTTGAATTCCTGATTGATTTTGTCCATTCACCCTTTTGTTAGTATCATTTCTCTGCTTTTCATGTGGGTTTTTTTTGTCTACACTATTACTGAGTATGTTTCCAGACTTGTGATTGTTTTGTATTCATTGAGTTCTGAAAGTTCTCTGGTTTGATTTGGAGCTATTTTGGGTTTGGAATCCTTAAAAAATTGATATATAGTATTTCAATTTTAAGAATTAATTTTCCCTGTTATGATTTAGTTTGATCAGGAGATCTTTAGTTCTTTGCAAGGTTTTACTTTCGGGATAAATGAATGGCCAGCTTACTTACTACTAGTGATCTGTTTGTGATGTTGTTTGATCAAAAGTATAAATGTCTCTTTTTAGAAGATTTCTTTGACAAAATATTTATGCTTACATTTCTTTCTTTGTAATATATATATATATATATTTTTTAATTTCAATGAATAGGAAATGGAATCAATGGAAGTGATCACCATTACAGAGTATTTTTTCAAGAAAGATGCGGGGAAATTTGGCTGCAGTTGCGTGGATAATCCCAAAGGAAGATACTTATCATTATGCAGGGTTCATTCTTAACTTTTTTTACTTTTCCTGCTCGAGGCTGAAGAAATTGTGCTCCATAGAACTGGCACAAAAGGTTGCAAGAATGAAATTATGCGCAAATTCATTACTTGCAGGGTAGCTGAGGAAGATAGGAAATTTTTTTGTCATATCTATCCCTAAACAGGTTGCAGAGGAAATCCTTGTTTTTTATTGGTTCCTTCTGAAAAAAGAAGAAAGACTATCAGGAGTAATAAGTAGGGAGTTTGCCTTGTACACACACAATAGATAAATTCTTAATGCAGTGTAAAGATGAGCTTTTAATATAGCAAGATGATCTTCTGAATTTAAAGTATATACTTAATGTTCTCTCACTCTAAAAAGTAGTTCTCCTTCCTCTCTCTCTCTAGCTTTGAGCTTCTCCCCTTTCCTTGTTTCATCAAGGTTTTTGAGATTATTTCTGTAATGTTACGGTTCTTCTTCTTCTATTTCTCTTCTCTCCCTGCTGTCTTCTTGTATTAGTCTCCTTCCATTCCAATCATGGATCTTGTTTCTTTCACAGAATTTGAAGATTTTGAGTCTAGTTCCATTAAACTTCATTACTCTCCTGACATTTCCGCCTCTAACTCAACCCATTTTTATTCTATTCATTGCATTAATTCTAATAGTGTAAAAGCCGTCCTTAAAGTTCCTTGGAAGCCTATAGGAGTGGTTGAATTTAACAATATGACATTTAATACTCGGTGAACTTCAGCATAATGGTCAATACAATCAAGGTGATGGAGAAGAGTCCATGGTCAGTCAAAGGAAGTCATTTCATTATGAAGGAATGGGACCCAAATATCCCTTTTGAAAAGGTTACATTCAATGAAACTTTTTTCAATACATTCAATGCTACCAAACTGCATGACCCAAGACAATGCAAAAGCAATGGGGAATATGGTAGGACGCTTCTTAGGTACGGATTTGTCATCACATCCATCAAGAATTTGGAAGAAGTTTCTTTGGATAAAAGTTACAGTAAATGTGAATCGAAGACTCACATGTGGTTTCTTCCATGAAACGATTGAGCAAGAAAAAACTTGGATACCTCTAAGATACGAGAGACTGTTTGAATTTTGTTACAAATGTGGTTGCTTGAATCACGTGGAGAAGGATTGCACGTCTGAGAAAAAACATGTTTACCGTTGGACCCTCGAGTAGCCTTTGGACCGTGGATGAGGGCTACAAATCCATATATGAGTTAATCAATTGGACAAAGTAGCCCTCTGAAAAAGAGGATTATGCATCTGCAATGGCCAAGAAAATTAACGTTGAGATAGATCCGGTGAGTCTTGAACAAGATTGCAGTCCAGTGAGTGAGATTCCTAGAGTCAACTTAACTGACCTGCCACTTTCAGAACAAGGCTCGAAGTCTGTGGTGATGTATGAGCAAGTACGGTCGCTAGAGCCTGAAAATTTAAGAATTCAGACTCCCGCCAACATTCTCAAAAATCCTCGCCCCCCCCCCCCTCCACATAATTTCCCAAAAACCATAAAATCTTTGGCCAACAATACTCAAATATACCAACCCAATTTAAACTAGATAGAATCCATCCAACATTTAGAATATATTGACCCAAACATTAGAAGCCACAGTAAAATGACCAGTAATTTATTTTTACCCATCCAAAACGGGTCAAACAATTAAATGGTTCCTCATATGACCCATCATTCGAACCCGGTGGTATTATGATTCTGAATAACAAACTCTCCCAACTCCATATATCGAACTCTATCATTCCTGTTAAGGCTCATATGCAAGAGCGTCCTTCTCCAGACCAAGATGAAGTTGAAACACGAGTTATGACTGAGGAAATTATATGTGTCAAGAGGAGGTTCACAGGAATCTCCTCATCTACGAATTCCAATTCCCCCACAAAAATTTCAGGTACTCAATGACTCCTGCCATTCTGAATTGTCTCTTGCTTCTCAATGTTTTTTGTCGACTGAATTTGTTGAGTCCTACCCACAACATTCAACAAATGTGCTTCAATGATTTCGGCGTCAAGATGGGTTGTCAACCAATGCTGCTGCAGTTGTCAACCAAGGCTGCTGCAGTTGTCAACCAAGGTTGCCGCATAGAAATTGGAAAAATGGGATACAGTTGATTTTTCTTCCTTCCTCCCATCGTAACTCATCCCTATAAATATCTGAACAAAATGTGATTCAGAATCACAATCAACACAAAAAATAGAATAGAGAGAGTTCTGTGAGGGAAAAGAAAAGAGAGAGTTGAGTGAGTATAGCTCCTCCTCCGACAGAGAGAGTTTTTGTAAACTATATTTGTATAGTGGAAATTTTTACTCTATTTATATCCTTCGTGGTTATACTTCGTCTCGGTACCTAACAAGTGGTATCAGAGCAAAGTTACGGTACCGGAGGCGAACTGTCAAAAATTTGAAGTGCTCGGAACTTCATTTTGACACCACAGAAAGCTTCGTCTCGTCGAGACGAGTTCAGAACATCTTACGGAATTACAATCCGACCTCAGACGAGCCCGTACGGTAAGTCCGAAATTTTTCTGTAAATTTTGTGTTGCCGGAGAAGAAGACCTGACGTCATCGTGACGTCAGCGTGACGTCAGCGCCGGCATCCAGTCAGCAGTGCCACGTCAGCAGCGCCACGTCAGCAGCGCCACGTCAGCAGCGCCACGTCAGCAGTGCCACATCAGCAGCGCCACATCAGCAGCGCCACGTCAGCAGTGCCACGTCAGCAGTGCCTTTTCAGCCGCCACGTAGGCAGAACCAAAGCAACCGCTCCGGACGCAGCCGCGCAGTCCGTTTTGTGAAATTCGGACTCAAAAATACCGTTTAAAGAAATGACCTCAGAAGAGTCGAATCTATCAACTAGCTCAATGATGAGATTATCATCATCAAATTATTCCATCTGGAAACCATTGATGGAGGATCTTCTATACTGCAAAGACTTGCACGATCCCTTAGAAGATGAAGGGAAGAAGCCAAATGAAATAAAGGAAGCCGATTGGATAAAGATGAATCGGAAGGCTGCCGCTCAGATCAGGCAGTGGGTCGATCATAGCATTCTCCCGGAGATTTCCCAGGAGACAAATGCTCACAAGCTCTGGAAGAAACTGGAGGAGATATACCAGTCGAAGACAGCACAGAACAAATGTCTCCTCATGAGGAGATTAGTGAAGTTACAACTCAAGAAAGGAGGATCAGTAGCAGAGCATACAAGTGCATTCCAAAACTTGGTAAACCAACTTATTTCATGTGATATGCTTCTAGATGATGAAATGCAGGCCATTTTACTTCTTGGTACACTCCCGGACAACTGGGAAACACTAGTTGTCACACTCAGCAACTCAGCAGTCGGCAAACTGAGTATGAACATTGTCAAGGGTGCCTTGTACAGTGAAGAGGCAAGGAGGAAAGAAACTGAACCCGACCACCCACATGCCTTTGTCACAGAGAACAAAGGATATGACCAACGAGGAAGGAGTCAAAGTCGAGGTCGAGGTCGAGGTCGAGGGTCGAGGCAAGGCAAGTCAAGATCATGGCAATCTGGCAATGGGTAAGAATTCAAACAAAGGTAATTTCAAGTGCTATCACTGTGGAATTCCAGGTCACAAGAAAATCGACTGCTGGAAGCTAAAAAGAGAACAAGGTCAAAAAAGCTCAGTAAGAAGAATGAAATGGTGATACTTTGGTCACTATTTCACACGAAGTAGCTCTTCTTTCCAACAGCATAGAAGAATGCCTCCACGCTGGAAACGGCGAAGGTGAATGGGTGGGGATACAGGATCCTCTCATCATGCTACTTCACATGAAGAATTATTTACCACGTATCAATCTGGAGATTTGGTACCGTGAAGATGGGGAACACCAGTGCTCAAAGATTGTTGGGTCGGGACTATACTTGTGAAGACGGAAGTTGGATGCACTTTTGAGCTAAAGGGCGTTCGACACATCCCGACCTACGACTCAATCTTATATCAGGATCTGTTCTGATCAGGAGGGCTATGAACAATATCGGACACGGCTGTGGAAGTTAACTAAAGGTTCTTTAGTTGTTGGACGTGGTCACCTTTGTGACACGCTATACAAAACTACTCTCAAGGTTAGTATTCATAGTTTAATGCAGTTGAAGATAAAGGGTCTCCAAATCTATGGCACAAGAGACTCGGACACATTGGGGAGGAGAAAGGTTAGACATCTTGAGCAAGAAAAAAACCTATCAATGTAGACAAGGAAGTTTCTCTTAATCCTTGTGAACACTGCCTTTTCGGCAAACAACATCGAGTCTCGTTCAAGTCATACAGGAAGGGAAGAAGATCAGAAGTGTTAAGCCTGGTACACTCTGACGTATGCGGACCCATTGAAGAAGAGTCCTTAGGCGGAAACAGGTATTTCTAACTTTTATTGATGATGCTTCTAGGAAGGTATGGATATACTTGTTGAAAACCAAGGACCAAGTTCTTGAGTATTTCAAACATTTCCATATGATGGTGGAAAGGGAAACAGGGAAGAAGCTGAAGTGCCTCCGATCTGACAATGGAGGCGAGTATACTTCAAATGACTTCAAGTCATATTGCTCGAATCACGGCATTCGACATGAGAAGACAGTCCCACGTACCCCACAACATAATGGTATAGCCGAGAGGATGAACCGGACCATTGTGGAGAAAGTTAGATGCATGATCAGTATGGCTAAATTACCAAAGCCATTCTGGGGAGAAGCTGTTCTAGCGGCGTGCTACCTGATCAACAGATCACCTTCAGTACCATTGAACTTTAATGTTCCGGAGAATATTTGGTCACGAAAGAAGGTGTCATATTCTCATCTGAGAGTATTCGGGTGCAAGGCATTTGCACATGTATCCAAAGAGCAAAGACAGAAGCTAGATGTCAAGTCCACTCCATGTATCTTTGTTGGCTATGGAGATGAAGAGTTTGGATACAGGCTATGGGATCCAGTAGCAAAGAAGATCATCAGAAGCAGGGACGTTGTGTTCCAAGAGAACCAGATACATCAGGACCCTTGTTCTGAAAAACCATCACAATCTGGAGAATTGAGTGTAAGAGACATTGTTCCAGATCCTACACCGCCACAAGTTCCTGATGATACTGAAGAGACTCAGAATGAAACTTTCGAAGAGGATATTGAGCGGGGGGAGCTTCAATCCCTCCAAATGTCGAGGATACTCCTCCGTTTGAAGAAGATAGGCCAAGAACCTCAAGGTATGGCCGTATCATCACAAAATCCAGCAGGTATCCAAGTTCTGAGTATATAATGCTCACCGAAGATGGGGAACCAGAAAGTTTCAATGAAGTTCAAACTCATAAGGAGAAGAAGCAGTGGTTGCAGGCTATGCAAGAAGAGATGAGTTCTCTCCAAAAGAATCAAACCTATGAGTTGGTGAAACTTCCTAATGGCAAGAGAGCTCTAAGGAACAGATGGTTGTTCAAGTTAAAGCAAAACAATGGAGGGAATCTAGCTAGGTACAAGGCTCGGCTTGTTGTCAAAGGGTTCGAACAGAAGAAAGGTATCGACTTTGACGAGATATTTTCACCGGTTGTGAAGATGACCTCAATCCGAGTAATACTTGGATTGGTAGCCAGCATGGACCTCGAACTTGAGCAAATGGATGTGAAGACAGCGTTTCTTCACGGGAATCTGGATGAGGAAATATACATGGAACAACCTGAAGGCTTCAAAGTTCAGGGGAAGGAGCACTTAGTCTGCAAGCTGCAAAAGAGTCTCTATGGCCTTAAGCAAGCCCCGAGGCAATGGTACACAAGTTTGACTCATTCATGATGGGTCAAGGGTACAAGAGAACCGAGGCAGACCAGTGCGTGTATATTCAGAAATTCCCAGATGGAGGTTTTGTTATCTTACTTCTTTATGTCGATGACATGTTGATTGTAGGTCAAAACAAAGCTATGATTAGCAAACTGAAGATGGAGTTATCAAAGTTCTTTGAAATGAAGGACTTGGGCCCTGCAGAACAGATTCTCGGCATGAAGATTGTTCGTGACCGGAAAGCCAAGAAGTTGTGGTTGTCACAACAGAAGTATGTTGAACGTGTGATCAAACGATTCAACATGGAACATGCAAAGCCAGCAAGTACTCCATTAGCTAACCACTTCAAGCTTAGCAAACACTCGTGTCCGACCACGAAGAAGGAGATTGAGGAAATGGCGGAGATCCCGTACTCATCAGCTGTAGGGAGCTTGATGTATGCTATGGTCTGTACTAGACCTGATATCGCCCACGCTGTAGGCGTTGTAAGCAGATTTCTTTCCAATCCTGGAAAAGAACACTGGGAAGCCGTCAAGTGGATTCTGAGATATCTAAAGGGTACATCGAAGATGTGTTTGTGCTATGGGGGAGCTAAACCAGTTATGGAAGGCTATACGGATTCCGATATGGCCGGCGATCTTGTTGGTAGAAAGTCTACATCAGGATTTCTTTTCACTTTTGCAGGAGGATCTATTTCCTGGCAGTCCAAGTTACAAAAGTGTGTTGCTTTATCTACAACCGAGGCAGAGTACATTGCCGCAACGGAAGCTGGAAAGGAGATGTTGTGGGTGAAGCGGTTTCTCCAAGAACTGGGAGTCAATCAGGAAGAGTACTTGGTACATTGTGATAGTCAGAGTGCTCTAGATTTGAGCAAGAATTCAATGTATCATTCCCGGACAAAACATATCGATATTCGCTATCACTGGATACGCGAAGTGATGGAGCAACAACTGTTGAAGTTGGTGAAGATCCATACCTCAGAGAATCCCGCAGATATGTTAACGAAGGTGGTTACACGAGACAAGCTTGAGTTATGTAGAGACATAGCCGGGGTGAACGTCGACTGAATGATGTCGTATTCATTCTCGTCCTAAATGGGTAGGAGGGGGAGAATTGTTGAGTCCTACCCACAACATTCAACAAATGTGCTTCAATGATTTCGGCGTCAAGATGGGTTGTCAACCAATGCTGCTGCAGTTGTCAACCAAGGCTGCTGCAGTTGTCAACCAAGGCTGCCGCGTAGAAATTGGAAAAATGGGATACAGTTGATTTTTCTTCCTTCCTCCCATCGTAACTCATCCCTATAAATATCTGAACAAAATGTGATTCAGAATCACAATCAACACAAAAAATATAATAGAGAGAGTTCTGTGAGGGAAAAGAAAAGAGAGAGTTGAGTGAGTATAGCTCCTCCTCCGACAGAGAGAGTTTTTGTAAACTATATTTGTATAGTGGAAATTTTTACTCTATTTATATCCTTCGTGGTTATACTTCGTCTCGGTACCTAACAGAATTACCTCTGGCTGAGGAGGCAGGTTAACGCTTGCCTCCTCCTTCCTCATGAAAATTCTAGCTTGGAACGGTTGCTGTCTTGCCAAAGCTGCGACAATTCGAATCTTGAGGTCGCTTGTGTGATCTCACCATCCCTCTATTCTCTTTCTTTCAGAACTGAAAATCTCCTCCTCTTTGCGTATTTCTCAAATCCTTAAATATGTTGGTTTCTCTAATTTCCATTCGTTTCCGTCAACTGGTCTAGCAGGCGGGATTGCAGTCTGTTGGAAGAAGTTAATCTTAATGTGATAATTTCTACCCCTTTCCTTATTATCTATCTTATTTCTCCGAATTTCTCTACTCAATCCTGGCAGTTTACAGGGATTTACTGCCCTCCCAATTACTCATCAAAATTAGCTTTCTTTCATGATATCTCAGAGATAGGTCATGCTACTAATGGTCCATGGGTCATAATGGGAGATTTCAACCGCATCATAAAATAATCTGAAAAACAAGAGGGAAACCCTTTCTCTTCTAGTAGTACACTTATTTTCTCCAAATTCATCACTAAATTTGGCCTCGTTGACTTGGGTTTTATGGGTCATCCATTTACTTGGAACAACAAGAGAGTCAATGGTCAAAACATCCAAGAGCGACTTGATCGTGGCCTGACCACTCATGCATGGCACCTTCTCTTCCCAAATACCTCAATTAGACATCTCACTGCACTGCAATCTGATCACAAACCTCTCCTTCTAAATTCCATTGTCTATAAACACTTTTGGCCTTGCATTGCTGATTCTGTTACTAGAGCTGTTCAAGAGTCTTTAATTCTAGTTACTTATTGAAATCTTGGAATCATTCTTTTTGTTGGAAATATAAATGAGAGAGATGCTTAATAAGAAGATGATTAACTTGATTGATTAAAATGAAAGACAAGTGAGACCTATTTATAGACTTACAAAGTAAAAAATAGATACCCACATAACCACTAAATTTAACATTATATCATTACTCATATAAACTACCCACTAACTATCCATAACTACCCACTAAATAACTAACCATAACTACCTACTAACATAAAAGTTTCAGCCCTAAAGCATTATTCTAACACTCCTCCTTGCTTTAGGAGGAGCAAACACCCAATTTTGTAGGCTTTGGAGGAAGAACTACAGTCCACAAAGATATCTGGTTCAATCATCTTGTCAAGTTTATCACGCTTGACCTTCTTCATGATGAACTTATTTATCCGGTCACTGACTCCAATTTGTTGAGGAGTATAAGGGTTTGTTAGTTGATGATCAGTGCTTGCTTTTTCACAAAACTTGTTGAATTTTTCTGATGTATACTCTTTCTCATTGTCAGACTTATTAATTTCAAGACTTGATTTATTTGTGTGAATCAAATTCAGCTTCCTCATTGCTTTGCTTTTCATCTTTGAGAAAGATTTCTTGTTTTGTTTTCCAAACTGACATGCTTTAGAACTTAAAATCTGATTATCCAATTTTGGAAGGTCATTTGTCATCATCTTGAACTTCATTTGTAGCAACCCTTGGTGATGGTAGTGCCCTACCTTTTTATGACACACTTCTGTAGTGTTTTCTTTAATTGAGAAAGTATTTTGCTCCTCCAATGGATTTAGAGCAAAACTTTTCCCCTTCATTTTCACTTTGAAAATATCCTGATTTGATGCATCTTTAATCAAACAATATTTGTCTTAAAAAAATAACCGTAAACCTTTTTCAATCAATTGGCCAACACTTGACAAATTTTGCTGGATTTCAGGGACATAGAGAACATCATAAATTAGTTTTGTACCTGGACAACTTGTTATAGTAGTTGTTCCATTTCCTTTAACTGAAATGTATTCACCATTCATAATTCTGACTTTGGAGATGTTGGTTGACTTCAAATCTCTAAACAGCTCATTGTCATGAGTCATATAGTTGGTGCAACCACTATCAATTAGCCAACTTTCATTTGATTCACTTCCCATAAAGCATGTAGCCACAAACAGTTGATCTTCCTCCTCTTGATCAGCAATTTTAGCCTCTTCATCTTGATATTGGTTTTTGTTCCTGCAAATTACAGCTTCATGCCCCATTTGGTTACATTTGGTGCATTTGACATTTGGTCTTCTCCAACATTTAAAAGGAGGATGACCCTTTCTATTGCAATGTTGACATGGAGGGTAGGATCCTTTCTTGAAAAACTTCTTCTTCTTGTTGTTTTTCCCATTCACATGATGCTTGGCTGGCAAGTCACCTTCAACAATACCTTCTTCTCTCATAACTCTTCTTTGCTCCTGTGCTTGCAAAGCATTTAAAATTTCTGCAAGAGTAATTTTAGTTAAATCCTTGGTATTTTCTAAGGCTGAAATAGATGCCTCAAATTTTTCAGGCACAGTTACAAGAATTTTTTCAACAATTCTTGAATCCATAAACACAAAACCAAGTAATATGATTTGGTTTGCAATATTCAATAACCTATCAGAATACTCTTTAATTAATTCTGTTTCCTTCATCTTCCGCAACTCAAATTCTCGAATCAAGTTTAGCACACGCATTCCTTTGATTCTTTCATTTCCATCATACTCTACCTTGAGATAATTCCATAACTCATATGCTGACTTCAAAGTCATTATTCGAATGAAGATGGTAGATGAGACTGTAGCAAATAAACATGCCTTTGCCTTGGATTTCTTTGTCTTTTTCTCCTTTTACAATTTGATTTGCACTAGGGTAGGATTATTTGGAAGAGCTGAAATTTTATAATCTTCTTCCACTGCTTCCCAAATATCCAAAGCTTCTATATACGCCTCCATATGAACTGTCCAAACTTGATAGTTATCTCCATCAAACATTGGTGGAGAAATTGAAGAAGAAATTGAAGAGGAGAAACTAAAACTTTCCATGGCTTAACAACCTCACACACTCACTCACAAATCCCTTAAGAATAAGGTTCTGATACCAATTGTTGGAAATATAAATGAGAGAGATGCTTAATAAGAAGATGATTAACTTGATTGATTAAAATGAAAGATAAGTGAAACCTATTTATAGACTTACAAAGTAAAAAATAGATAGCCACATAACCACTAAATTTAACATTATCTCATTACTCATATTAACTACCCACTAACTATCCATAACTAACCATAACTTCCCACTAACATTGAGTAGTTACTCACTAACATAAAAGTTTCAGCCATAAAGCATTATTCTAGCACTTTTGTTGCCTTGATCCCTAAAACTGATGCAGCTACTAAAGTTGAACACTATTGACCTATTTCTTTATGTAATATCAGTTATAAAATCATCTCCAAAATTCTCTCGAATAGGCTGAAAATTGTTCTAGATTCCATAATCTCACTTACTCAAGCTGCCTTTGTTCATGGTAGACACATAACTGATAATAGTATTATTTGTCACGAGATTATGCATCACATGAATGGTAAGAAAGGTAGACTGGGGTTGATGGCTCTTAAAATAGACATGGCTAAGGCATACGATAGAGTAGAGTGGTCTCTCCTTTTCTAAATCCTTAAAGCCCATGGTTTTTGCAGTCGATTCATCAAGCTTATTGAACAATGTATCACTACAGTCTCCTTTTCTTTTTTGATTAATGGCTCCCCTTTTGGAATGCTTAAATCTTCTAGAAGCTTGAGGCAAGGGTATCCAATCTCTCCTACATTGTTTGTTTTGTTTTTTCACCTAGTGGCTAGATTTATCCATGGATCCGGGACGGATCCATGGAGTGAAGATTTCTAGAAGCAGTCCTGCAATTGCAAACCTCATGTTTGCAGATGATCTCACCATTTTTTGTAGGGAAAATATGGAGGAAACTGAAGAACTTCTACTATCATTTAAAAAGTTTTGTAGTTGGTCTGGACAGCTCATAATTTTCTCAAAATTCAGCATACATTTCCAGTAACAATGTTCAGGCAGTCACGAGGAGGAATATCAGTAACAAATTGGGAATGAAGGAATGTAATCACAAAGGAACATATTTGGGGCTTCCATTCTGCAAAGGTTCATCTAAAACAAAGGCTTTCTCCACTTTGCTAGAAAAGTTGAAGGTTAAACTGGGAGGCTAGAAGACTAAGGTGCTCTCACAAGCAGGGTGTTTTGTTTTGGTTAATACTATAGCACAATCCCTCCCAACATATAGTATGCAGACTTTCTTTATCCCAAAATCCATTTGCTCTAGACTAGATGCTCTAATGAGAGATTTTTGGTGGGGTTATAAGAAGGATGGAAATAGACATATGTACCTCACCTCTTGGAAAACATTTGCTCCCCTAAGCAAGCAGGTGGTTTAGGCTTCAGATTGTGTAGAGAAATAAATGAGACTTTCATGATGAAGTTAGGATGGGAGATTCTTACAAATCCTCAAAAGACATGGGTAAAACTTATCCATTCTAAATACTTGACGGGCAGGAAGTTGCTGGACTACCAAGTGGATAACAAAGGAGCTTCTTGGGTGTGGAGAGGTATTTTAGCTAACATAGACAAAGTGAAGGACAATGTTTGTTTTAAGGTGAGTAATCCCTTCAATACAAGGTTTTACTCCACCTTTGGAGTATTGCACTGATTCTAGTCCAATATATGTTCAACATCTTATTTCATATTCAAATCAGTGCTGGAATATGACAATTCTCTCTGGCCTTTTCCCTTATGCAGTTATAAGAGAGATCCTTAAAATTAATCTTCCAAATCAGTTGGAATATGACAAGCTAATCTGGATCCCCTCTCAGGTGGGGTATTCTCTACCAGGTCAGCTTATAGAAACTCTTTTCAGATTAGGTTTGCTGCAAATTCTAATATCCCTAGGGCAGCTTGGAGGGATGTGTGGAAATCAAAACTTCATCCAAGACACAAACATTTACTTTGGAAGATTCTAAAAGAAGTATTGCCTACTACACATAATTTATCTTCTTTTCTTAATGTTCAGGACACTATCTTATTTGTGGCTGTGATACTGAAAGTTTAGACCATATCTTTTATGTGGCAATGTGGTTACAATCACCATGACATCTTACAATTGATCTTATTCAACCTAGAAACATATCTTCTTGGATTCTTGATCTTTGTTCTAATTCTTCAGTTTGTGTTATTCCTTTGAACATTTGACATGAAGTACTCAATTTTGCTGCTGTAGGTATGGAAATGATTTGGTGGATCAGGAATAGAGTAAGACTGGGAGAAGCTCTTCCACATTGGCAGAAAACTTTTAAACAAATTTGTAAAATTGCTGGCTCATATTGGAAGGCTTTAATTGATAGAAAACTGAAAAGGATTAAGATCAACAAACCAAGGAGATGGTCTCCACCGCCCCTCGGTTGGATTAAGATTAATTTTGATGCTGCTTACTCAGGAGTTGCCCATCCAGCAGTAATTATTAGAGACTCAAATGCAAGGATTACAAAGGCATGAGTGAGTGAAGTATTCACATATGGACCGTTTGCAGATGAAGCAACTGCAGCAGATATGGCTTTTAAGTTGGGAGAGCTGGAAGATTGTGCTAATATTATAATTGAAGGTGATGCGTTAAATGTAATTCGGAGCATATCCCAAGGGTCATTAGTAGCAGATTAGCGTGGAATGAAGGATATTCAAGAATGTCAGGCTATTTATACTAAAAATTCACACTGGAAAGTTTGTTACGTTCCAAATTTCTGTAATATAGCTGCTCACAACTTGGCAGCTTGGGCAGTACAATCTTCTGTTTGTGCCTTTATTAATACTGCTGTCCTTCTTCCTGATGTCTCTTTTTGTGATCTAAATTTGACTTTACTGATTGTAATTCAAATGCCAATTTGGCAGAGGATGAATGCAATGATTAAAGTATTATTCAGCAAAAAAAGAAAAAGAAAACTATCAATGAGAACAACAATAAATGCTAATCTCTTACCCTGAATGCTTCCATGAAAGATGAGATATATTACAAAATAATTTGTCATCTTGTCAAATTAGTAATAAAATTCTATTAAACATTTTGTTTTTGGGTAAATTATCCTAGTAACACTTGAACTTTTCAAAAATCTAGCTTTTGCACCTGTATTTATTTTTGCTTTGAACTGACACTTCAACTATAAAATATCACTTCTTTTGCCCTTCCGTCCAAAATTTCTGTTATATTTCATTTTCCATCCAATTTTTAGGGGTATTTTCGTCTTTTTATATCATTAATATTTTTAAATTATTAAAGTTTTATTTTTAAGGATAATTTTGTCATTTCACTTAATTATTAAAAATCTAAAAATATATTGTTATTGCAAAGGTTTGAACCTACAACTAAACAACTATTTAAATGATGCTTAACCACTAAGACAACTATAAATATATTAATTTATATAAAACTTATGTTTTATATTGTAATTACACAACTAACTATATTTTTGCCTTTTTAAATCATTAATATTTTTAAATTATTAAAATTTTATTTTTATGAGTAATTTTGTCATTTTACTTTTGTCTTTTTAAATTATTAAAATTTTTTTTCAAGGTAATTTTGTCATTTCACTTAATTATTAAAAATTGAAAAATATTTTGTTATTGCAAAAATTTAAAACTACAACCAAACAACTAACTAAATAATGTCTACCCACTTGGACAACTGTAAATATATTAATTTATATAGAACTTATATTTTATATTGTAATTACACAAATAATAAATACATATTTTATATTACAATTACATTTTATATTTTAAATATAAATTATATTAAATATAAACATTTTTTAAAACAATTATCAAATGTCACAATTCAAATAACAAGTTTTTGTTGTTGTCACGTTCTTCAAACATTACTGAAGTTATTCTTTAACTCTTTTGTTTCGAATTCGTCACCTTCTTCAAACCACGCGACTAACTAAACCATTAATTTTGAGTTGTTTTTTAATATAATGTCATTGTTGACACCAATTTATGTTTTGCGACGAATTTGAAACGAAAGAGTGAAGAAAAGCTTCAGTGCAAAGTTTGAATAAGGTGATAACAACAAAAACTTATGGTTTGATTTGTGTCATTTGAAAATATTTTTTTGAGAATGTTTATATTCAATATAATTTATATTTTAAATATAAAATGTAATTGTAATATAAAATGCGTATTTATTATTTGTGTAATTACAATATAAAACATAAGTTTGATATAAATTAATATATTTATAGTTTTCCAAGTGGTTAAACATCATTTAGTTAGTTGTTTGGTTGTAGGTTTAAATCTTTGTAATAACAATATATTTTTAGATTTTTAATAATTAAGTGAAATGACAAAATTACCTTGGAAATTTTTTTTAATAATTTAAAAAGACGAAAGTAAAATGACAAAATTACTCATAAAAATAAAATGTTAATAATTTAAAAATATTAATGATTTAAAAAGGCGAAAATATAGTTAGTTGTGTAATTACAATATAAAAGATAAGTTTTATATGAATTAATATATTCATAGTTGTCCTAGTGGTTAAGTATCATTTAGTTAGTTGTCCTAGTGGTTAAGTATCATTGGTTAAGTATCATTTAGTTGGTTGTAGGTTCAAACCTTTGTAATAACAATATATTTTTAGATTTTTAATAATTAAGTGAAATGACAAAATTACCCTTGAAAATAAAACTTTAATAATTTAAAAATATTAATGATGTAAAAAGACGAAAATGCCCCTAAAAATTGGACGGAAAATGAAATATAACAGAAATTTTGGATGGAAGGGCAAAAGAAGTGATATTTTATAGTTGAAGTGTCAGTTCAAAGCAAAAATAAATATAGGTGCAAAAGCTGGATTTTTGAAAAGTTTAAGTGTTATTAGGATAATTTACCCTTTGTTTTTTTAGTTTGAAACCTGATATCATTGTATTACTACCTACAAAATGTTGTCAAATAGTAAACCTAAATTAATTAGGACTATACAAGGATATAAACAACTAGTGTTCTAGCTCCTAGCTCTTCTAGCTCTTGATTCACCTTAAATCAATATATACCGACAAAAGTTAAACTCTGTGAGTGCAGGTCGAGTCCAGAGAACGCTCTGCGAATCGAATCCGGATTAGTTTCACAAAAAAGATAAGGACACCCAGTACTCCAAGTGGGTATTAGAAAAAAAAGCTCTCCATGTCTTCAAGACCTCTCAAGTAACTTGATGTATTCTGGGAGAACGAAATTGTTGATTTAGGCGTTCATAATTGTCTCGACTCATGGTAAAGGTATGCAAAATGTGTTCTATAACCCTCACTTGCGAAAATGAAGTTTGACTAAATAACATCAAGTTATCAGAAAAGAAATGGTGAGAGGGAAAAATTCACACTTGGCTACCTAGAAAATATTGTAGCCACTCCAAATTATAAAAAAAAATGATCAAATCGTTTCTCTCTATCGTAGTTTGACTTTATCGCATATTGGACCACTTATAAATAGAATTCGACGAATTCTATATCTATTAATTTACAATTGTCTAGCACATTCCAAAGTGGTCTAACCTAATAGTGAGCCACTCAATTTCCATCTCGCTTATCGTTCGTCTTCCAAGGCCTAGTTAAGAACTCCTATAATTAACCATGTTAGTGAAACAACACTCAATTCTAGTTTAAGTAATGTAATAGTTCATTTCGAAAATTCAATTTCAAAGAAGCATAGATAACGGATAGGAGTCCTAAACTTTTTTAACAACCACATTCACAACTTTGTCACCAATAGTAACTGTTTTAACCTACAAAATATAAGCATCCAATATTATTGTATTATTTATAACATACTCAGAAAAGAAAGATATGTTGTGACATAAAATCTCATATTTTTTATCTAAAAGATTAATTGAACGCTAATTAAGTAGGGATATGAAACTATTTATTCAATAACATATTTTTTTTATAACATTCTTAACTTTCTTTTCTCAAAACATAATTTATTTATCACTTAATTGAAATTTTTTTACTTATATTCTTATTAATAAGATATATGCACATAATAGTACATAATGACAACAAATTATTTGCTTTAAAATTGTAAGAAAAAGAATAGAGGAGAAAGAAATATAAAAACAATAATATATGCATGTATAGAGTTCTCTATCCTAAAGATAATATCATATACAATTTGCATTTAGTATAGTGTTTATTATAAAGATATATCTTTTTGATAAACCTATATTTTCTTTTCAGATAATTTATTATTAATAGATTATATTATCTTTTAATAGATATCTTTCATTCATTAAACCAACTTATTAGAATTATTACAACGTATAACATTTTAAAAATATTTTAAAAAACTTGACCAAATCACTAATTTGTTAGAATTTTTAAACTTTTTTTAAACAATAAATAAATAAATAAATAGACTAAATAAAAATAGTTCATGGATTAAAATAACTAATAATTTTAATCTCTAACTTGACTACTAGATAAATCAAGTATAATTGATGAACAAACCATATCTTTTGATTTAGACTATTGAAATTTTTCTATGTATTCTCTCTTGAGAGAGGTGGTGTGATATACCAAAGAAAGATCTAAAATCTAAAAACAAATTCAAAAAAAGTGAAATTTGATTCTTGTAGGACAACCAACCTTATTAAATTAAATTAAATTAATTGGTGTTTTCAATGGAAAAAGACTTTTGATTTAGAGCCATTTCCACACTAGAAAGTAACATTTGATCTACTATAATAATACCATACCATAATATTAGACACCTTTTAATTAGGTATTTAAATTAAATTAAAGAACAATTGACCAAATTAACCCAAAACTCTATTCAAGTTGGATTAAAAAAAAAAAAAAGAAGTAAATATTAATCCAATATTTTAAAAAAAATAATTATGTAAATGAACATGCATTCAAACCATAAAAATCTCTAGTCTTATTTTTCAATAACTTGTTTTGCTAAATAAGAGAACAGACTTTTCTTTAAACTATAAAATGCATCTGCTTACTTAATTGCATATATATGCGGACAAACACACGTGTATATACATATATACACACACACACACACACACACACACACACACATATATATATATATATATATAATGTTGGATAATAACAGTTGAATAAAGAAAAATCCCAACTTTTGATTTTTCAAAGGAATTAAACAAAGAAAGTACTTACATACAAGCTAACCATCTTATCTCATTTCTTTCGGATGAAAATCCTGCCAAACTCAATTATGGCTGCTGAAACTCTTCTTTCTCCTTTCATAAATAATAATTCATTTTCAACTACACAAAATAATTAATATATATATATATATATATATATATATATATAATAGTTAATTAAAAAGATATTAAAGGTTTCCTTCCATCCTTGTTTCCTAAGTAATACAATAATATAGTTCCCTCAGCCAACTTTAATTCACACCCCATAATAAAATACAAAAAATTATGTATCTATATTTTAATTACAAAAAATTTAATATTTGGCTTAATCACCTTAATGCAAATAAAGGGGAGAATATTTTATAACAATTAATATGCACATTTTGGCAGCCATCATCTCCAAAGTCTTTGTTGTTTTAATTTAATCCCAACCTCTTCAGCAAGTAGAGTATATTTCATTTTACGAAACTGTTGTAGGCTACTATAAATACACTAATAACCATTCTTCCATTTATCCCATTTCCTAATCAAACATATCCAGTTAGTTTCTGATAAAAATGAAGGCAAAAACTGTTCTGCTTACCTTTTTTCTTCTCTTCTTCATTTGCTGCACAAAATCTTTCTTTTGTGCATCTGCTGCTGATGAAGAACAACAGCAACTCCCTGAGGCCGTGTTCGATGTTGATGGAAACAAGCTCCAGGCAGGTGTCAAATACTATATACTTCCCCTGATCCGTGGCTCCGGTGGTGGTCTCACATTCACAAGCTTTTCCAATCAAACTTGTAGTCTTAGCGTTGTGCAAGCACAATCCGAAGTTGATCGTGGCCACCCAATCACTTTTAAACCTGCAATTAACAATAAGGATGGAGTTATTCGTGTCTCTACTGATATGAATTTCATATTCTCTGCATTTACCATCTGCATTAAATCAAATGTATGGAAACTCGATTACGATGAATCCATAAACAAATATATTATAAATATAGACGGAGTTTCTGGAAACCCTGGGATACAAACCATCAGTAACTGGTTCAAGATTGAAAAGTATCAACAAATTGGTGACCAATATTATTACAAGCTTCGATACTGCCCAACAGTGTGTAATTTCTGCAAAGTAGTGTGCAAAGATGTTGGCAGGTTTTTTCAAGAAGATGAAGACAAGATCGGGTGGAGACGTCTTGGATTGACTGATCAAGAAAACCCATTTAGGGTTATGTTCAAAAAAGCTACTTCCAGTTCAACTTCCCTCTGATTTTTCAAGTCAGATTTCTATTACTGAAAAAATCTGTATTAAAGAAAGATTATTGGGGAACTACTTAAAAGCAAGAATAATTGTTCTTTCTAATAGCTAAAAAAATACTTTAGCAATCTATTAAATCAATAACAAATTTAAGAATAATCTGGTGTTTACACATTTATATCCTCAAACATTTTTCATTTCTTTCCGAATCTAAGTTATTTAACCATCTATACAATTTCATCAATTTTTAAAGACTGTTGCAGTTTTACATGGTTGAACTATTCTTTAAGCATTTTACTGTTGCAAACCAATTTAAACAGTTTATTAATACTAAATATTAGTATCTAAATTCACTCATGTCGTTTTCCATCATAAATTTTTACCCTCATATTTCATGTTTCCTGACTTACAAGCTGTGTTCTCTTTAAAGGATTAGAGTTTTTTCATCTAGAAGATACATATAAGGATGAAAAAGAATCGCACCTTATCAGTTTCTCAGTGTCTGTAACTGCAGATAAATCAAGACCTTAGAAGCAACTTTCTGCTGTTCACCTGAGAACTAGATAAATAATTGGATCTCAATATTAAAATCATTCAATATTAGAATAATTTAACAGAAATGTTTTTCCTATTTAGGAACCAAAAAGAGCTGGCCATTGAAAAAGTCATGAAACAACAGATTCCAAAGCAAAGGATTAATCAACAATCAGAAACACTAAAAGCCTTTGTGAATGATTAACAGATACCTGTCCCTGAGAGTGCTCCTCAAGATGCATCACATCCCAGAAACAAATACAAATGTCACTGATGCAGTAGCAACTGTGATGATTAAAGTCATCTTCATCAATTTAAGCTAATCTCAGAAACATTATCAATTTCATCTGCACCAGAGAGCCCCGCAAACATAATTTGAAAGCATTTTTAAAAATAAATGAAATCAGACAATGTAAAAATAAGAAACCTAAATTTCAAACTCAATTCCACTCTCTTGAAGAGGAAATCAAACAAATTTTCTAGATAAAAATGTTAAGCTTTCTGAAAATAGAACAAAATTTTTAAACAATGGAAAATGAAATTTTTTTTTTAATTTAAATATTGGTAAAAGGGAATTACTATAACAAAAAGTTTGAGTTAGGTTTACCTCTGCAAGACATTCAAAAAAATTAATTTGAATGTTGGCATGGTTTAAAAGTTTACAATAATTCAAATTCATCTAGATCATCTTATGTCATAAGTTTAAAAAAAATAATAATAAGAAGGAAAAAAAGTGTAGAAGATGAAAGTGTTAGAGACTGAAAACGTTCACATAAATTAAATAATAGCAACTGAAAAAAGAAAATTTGGAAGAAAGTTTATGGTATTTTATAAAATAGATATATATGCTGTTTTTAAGATGTTAGGAATGTATTCTTCAGTAACTTGTTTTACTCAATAAGACAGCAGACTTTTCTTTAAAATCTAAAATGTATCTGCTTATTTAATTGCATACTGTATGTACACACATGTGTGTATATATATAATGTTGGATAATAACAGTTGAATCAAGAAAATCCCAGCTCTTGACTCTTCAGATGAATTAAAATATAAACTAAACTAAAATAAAAACACTAAAAATAATAATAAAATAAAATAAAATAGTAGATAGCTTATACAAGGTGATCATCTTCCCTCTTAATTTTTTTTTTCAGCCAAATTCTTTGGATGAAATCCTGCCAAATTCAATTGTGGCTGCTGAAACACTTCTTTCTCCTTTCATAAATAAAAAAGTCTTTTTTCAACTACACAAATTTAATATATATATAGTTAATTAAAAGAATTTTTAAATGCTTCCTTCTATCCATGTTGCCTATCTAGTACAATAATATTGTTCCCTCCACAACTTCAATTCATACTCTATAATAAAATATAAAAAGTTATGTATATATCATTTAATTGAAAAAAAAAACTTAAGAATATTAATTACAAAATATTAATTAAAGAGATTATAAAAAAGTAAACGTCAATAGATGATACCTAAGTTTCTATAAGGTGACAAGTTGATGAAAGGGAGAGAGTATTTTATAACAATATGCACATTTTGGCAGCCATCATCTCAAAAGTCTTTCTATTTGAATTCCAACCTCTTCACCAAGTAGAGTACATTTTAAGAAGTTGTTTGCTACTATAAATCCACTAACACCCCTTCTTCCATTTATCCCATTTCTTAATTAAACATATCAAGTTTCTGAAAATGAAGGCCAGAACTGTTCTCCTTACCTTTTTTATCTTCTTCTCCATTTGCTGCACAAACTCTTTCTTCTGTGCATCTGCTGCTGAAGAAGAAGAACAACTTCTTGAGGCGGTCCTGGATACCGACGGAGACAAGCTCCAGGCAGGTGTCGAATACTATATACTCCCCCTGAGGCGTGGCTCCAGCGGGGGTCTCACATTCACAAGCTTTTCCAATCAAACTTGTAGTCTTAGCGTTGTGCAAGCACAATTCGAAGTTGATCGTGGCTACCCAATCACTTTTAAACCTGCAATTAACAATCAGGATGGAGTTATTCGTGTCTCTACTGATCTGAATTTCATATTCTCTGCTTTTACCATCTGCATCAAATCAAATGTATGGAAACTCGATTACGATGAATCCATAAACAAATATATTATAAATATAGATGGAGTTTCTGGAAACCCTGGGATAGAAACCATCAGTAACTGGTTCAAGATTGAAAAGTATCAACAAATTGGTGACCAATATTATTACAAGCTTCGATACTGCCCAACCGTGTGTGATTACTGCAAAGTAGTGTGCAAAGATGTTGGCAGATTTTTGCAAGAAGATGAAGACAAGATCGAGTGGAGACGTCTTGGACTGACTGATCAAGAAAACCCATTTAACGTTATGTTCGTAAAAGCTACTTCTAGTTCAACTTCTCTCTGATTTTTCAAGTTAGATTTCTCTTACTGAAAAAATCTGTATTAAATAAAGATTACTGGGAATTAATTAAAAGTAATAATAAACTCATCTCAATCTCTTTTTACTATTTGTTCTTTCTACCATAAAAAAATTCGATGCATGAATTTTATACAATATTTGTCAACCTATTAAATCAATAACATATTTATTACTAAGGATAATTGGGCGTTTTCATATCCTCACTACAAATTCTTCGTTTCTAAGTTGTTTAACTATTTATACAATTTGATCATTCTTCATAAAATTCCATAAAAATCATCACGTGGTTTTAAGTCATTATTAAGGGATTAAAGGACCAAAATATACGAAAACATGAGAAATATGTCAATTGTTTTAACAAATATAGATGGAAGGAGACAAAACTGTATAAATTATATAACAAGGATAAAATAAAAGAAGATAAAAATGATGAAAATGTATAATTTGAAAACGAAAATGGTCAATTATCCTTATTACTATTTTCTAAATTATCCTTATTCAATCTATTGTCTTCCACAATATCAATAAATCATTTCAACATTTTTTTTTTGTTAAGGATGCGTTACAGTTTTACAGATTTAAACAATTATTTAAGCCTTTTAATTACAATCTGCCCTCTTGACATGTCTTTTTACTTCTGCATACCAATTTAAACAGTTATAGTATCTAAATTCACGCACATGGTTTCCTATCATAAATTTTCACCTCAATCATTCATGTTTCCTGACTTGCAAGCTTACTGAGGAAGCCTTGACCATCATGGAGAAGTTAAAATCATTTCAGACAAGCTAAGTGGAAAGGGAAATTGAGTTTCTAAACAGAAGAGAAACTAATCCCTTGAATTTAAAAGTAAGAGTACATAGCTAACACCACACATGAGAACAACTTTAGTTCAAATACTAAGGGAAATCCCAAGAATGGAGACAAATGAAATCCAGATTTTAAGCATTTAGAAGCTAAGCTCAATGTCAAGCCAACTACAGATAATAACCTAACAAAATATGCAGGATATCTTTATAATGTGTTTTATCATTAAAGAATTAGGAGTAATTTTGTCTAGAAGATACATGTAAAAATGAAAAAGAATCACATCTTATTATTTCCTCATCAGTGCCTGTAGCTGCAGTAAATCTCGACCTTACAAGCTACTGTCTGCTGTTCACCTGAGAACTAGATAAATAATTGGATCTCAATGTTATAATAATTCAACGGAAATGTTTTCCTTATTTGGGGACCAAGAGAGTTAACCATTGAAAAAGTCATGAACAACAGATTCAAAAGCAAAGGATTAATCGACAATCAGAAACACTAAAAGTCTTTGTGAATGATTAACAACTACCTTTCGCTGAACTTGTAAAATATAATAGAAAAAATGGCAGAAATTGGCCAAGTATTTCTCTCACCAGTACTAGTGGCTGCAGAACCATCACAATGGAGCTGGAGGCCCAATCTCCTGAGAGGAATGTGTCCCAAACACAACCTCACTCATTGAGAACAGCTAGAAAGGAGCAAAAGAGCCCACAACAAAGTAGGTGTCCCACCAGAAGACAAGAGCAACAACGTCCAGAAATAAGGAGGAATTCAAAGAGGCTACATTCTAGATATTATGAAACAACTTCATACCAGGATGCAACCTGCAACATAGAACCTATGTCAACTAGGACAAGGACAAGAAATATGGATTTTGAGTAAAGCTTTCTCCAGCATCAGACAGACAACGCATTGTCTTGATTCACTAGTCTTAAAGCAAAGTTAATAGACTTCTGGAAAAACTGTTCTTGGACAAGTTTGGCACAGCAGGTTCTGTTCCAAAAATAGAGAGGAAGGAGAATCTTAGCAATCTTTCCTTGATAAATTTAAAAAAGACTTATGATGAGACTAAAGGATTGTCAGTAGAGTGTGCATTCAAAAGCTTTGAAGCATGAATCCTCATGAAAATATTCACCCTCACTAGAATAAAAATCAATGAAAGTAAAGAAAGAACTAAATTACTAAGCCTGATGAACTGCAAGTACACCACTGAATTTGCATGGAAAATAGAATGTTCAACAAATATGACCGAGGAAATCTATAATTACCAGGTGGCCTTCTCTGTAAATCTGGAATTGTACTGCCTAAGACTTCATGAATGAGGTTGCAATAAATCTAGGCCAGGAAAGGAGTTACCAAGTGGCTCATGAATCATGATGTAAGGAAGATATGTACTTCAGATTATCAGTCAGATCAGAAAATCAAATATCAGAACTATTCTGAACCATATGCAAGGCTGAGCAGACTATAAACTGATATTATAATTTAGTAAGAAAGAATAAGTAGCACAGACAGTGGAAACTAGATGAAATGTGTAAGTACTTATTATCGTTCTTTATAGTCCTCATATTAGTTAATGTTTAGCATAATTCAAATGTTCGATTAATTTTTACTGTTTTATGTCGCCATATATACAAGGAATCAGAAGCTGGAAACAAAATCTTAACCATAGCCACTTTTAGCATTGTGGAGAACTAGGATATATTCTTGTCAAGAAAACTTTGAAAATAAAATAAAAATCTTGGAAAATGAATAGACTTTTATTACTTATTAATTCAAATGCGAGAATATGCGAAAAAAGAAATATCAGGACAAGTATTAACACCATCAGCATGGTAGCCAAATTCCCCAATCACCAACAAGAGGAAGTTTATGGAAGAATGACTAACATGATGAAGAAGCAACAAATTTAAGAACAGATGGTGCACCTCCCATGAAAAGTTTTGCCACCAATGGATTGAGGAGAACCCCATCCACCACCACCTGGAGTAAATATTTGAAGAATTTCGCCAGCCTGCACTGTAATTGTGTTTTTCCCTCCAAGATATACCTTGTGTTTATCTTTTGTAATAAGGAAATTGCTTCCTCGAGCTCCATCTTTCCCTCCTCTCAATCCCCGTGGAGCATGTACACGTCTTTCTGAAAGGATACTCACAACAACAGGACGTCTGAACTCAATCTCTCTCACAAGTCCATCACCTCCTCTATTAAATCCAGCACCTCCACTATTCTCTCTTAATCCAAACCTGTGCAGCAGAACTGGATACCTCTGCTCAAAAATCTCTGGATCTGTCATGCGAGTGTTTGTCATATGGCACTGGACACCACTGGTTCCCTCCCAGCTGGGGCCAGCTCCACTCCCTCCTCCAATTGTTTCATAGTACCCAAATGTGTCATCCCCAAAGGTTAAATTGTTCATGCAACCTTGAGAACAAGCACATGCCTGAAATGCAGTAAGAATCACATCGGTAATTCTCTGAGATGTGAGGACATTACCACCGACTACTGCAGCTTTATCACTGGGGGAGAGAAATGAACCAGGGGGTATATATATTTTCACTGGAGCCAAACATCCTTGGTTCAGTGGAATATCAACATTAACTAAACAGCGTAGACAATAGATGACTGCTGCTGCTGTCACTGCTTCAGGTGCATTCCAATTACCATATACTTCTGGACTTGTACCAGTAAAATCAAAAAATGCTTCCCCCTTCTTGCTATCAATAGTAAGCTTCAAGTGTATGACAGATCCATCATCCATGTAATCTTCTTCTTCAATGGTCAGTAAATCTTCCTCCCCTGATTTGGGCACTGACACTCTCAAAGCAACTGATTTGAGCATTTCTCTTACAGCTTCCTCTGCATTATCCTGTACATAATTCATATATGCCTGGACTGTTTCCAAACCATACTGCTCAATAAGCTCCTTGATAAGAGCAATTCCTCTTTGATTTGCAGCTATTTGTGCATGAAGATCTGATAAGTTATCTTGGAGCCTTCGTGTCCCCGGTATACTAAAAGCAGAATCATCAGAACTTGGAAAGCGGAGAAGTTTGCTGATTCCTTCCTCTTGAAAAAATCCTTTCTCTACAAGCTTAAATGCTTTAATTGCAGCTCCTTCCTCCCATATTGACTTGGAAAAAGGGGGCATGCTTCCAGGTGTAATTCCTCCAATCTCTGCATGGTGCCCTCTACTTGCAACAAAGAATACCAATTTACCACTGTCAAAAACAGGTGTAATAACAGTAATATCAGGTAGATGACTGCCTCCAGCACTAGGATGATTGGTTACCAGAACATCCCCTTCAGTCAAGTTGTTGCCCCAGTACTTTAATTGCCAACAAACACTACTAGACATAGCTCCCAAGTGAACAGGCACATGAGGAGCATTTGCAACCAGGCCCCCATCAGGACCAAAAATGGCACAAGAGAAATCCAGGCGCTCCTTGATATTTGTTGATATGGAAGTCCTCTGCAGTGTGCGACCCATCTGTTCTGCTATTCCCATAAACCTGTTGTTGAAGATGGAGAGCTGCACAACATCTGCGACTTTTCCAGCCAATTTGGAAACTTCTATGTTGGACTCAATCTGAATTTTTATGTTGCCATACTTTGTGATAAATGCTTTACAGTTAGGTTCTACAATTACAGTGCTGTTACCATTCATGATGATTGCAGGGCCAAGTATAACATGCCCATAGCCAAGATTTTCAAGCTTAAACAAAGGCGTATCCTGCCAGCCATTGCCAAAGTAAACCTTATAGTTACATTCAAACTTAGGGACAGTCATAGCAGATTCTAAGGCCCGTGGCTTTAGTATATTTGTAACTCCAATTCCACGAATTCTTACATCACATATAAGTATATTCCTGTTTTGAAGTTTAAAACCATATTCTCGCTCAAATAATTTAACAAATTCAACAGCATAGTCACCTTTTGACCCATCTTCATTAATAGGGCATTTAACCATTATTGCAGTATCTGTACCTTCATACCTCAAATTTAGATATGCTTCGGTTTTTATGTTTTCATCACTAAATCCTTGTTCCTGCAACTTCTGCATTACCAACTTCAACAGGTTTGATTCCCTGTGAGAGGCTTCAAGCAAAGACTCAGGGCCATAAACAGCAGAGTATGGCTCCTGCAGCTCCTCTACAACATCTGCCAAACCCATCCCATATGCACTCAAAATACCACAAAATTTGTGAATGAGGACCTCCTTCATGCCTAATGATCTAGCTATTGCACAAGCATGTTGAGGTCCAGCACCTCCAAAGCAAGCAAGAGCATGATTGCCTGTCTCATGACCCTTCATTTCAGTCAATTGCCTGATAGGGCGGCACATAGTTTCATTGGCAACATTCACAAATCCCTGTGCAATCTGCTCCAGGGTCATATCCTTTGCTAAGGGATCCTGGCTTTTGCGATAAGCATTAATTTGTTTTGCAAGTTCATCAAACTTGTCTCTAGTTGCATTAATATCCAATGGTTGGTCTTCATCAGGACCAAAAATTGATGGAAAATATTCAGGAATTACATATCCTAATAAAAGATTTGCATCTGTTACAGCCAGCTCACCTCCTTTCCGGTAACAAACTGGTCCTGGATGTGCACCAACAGATTCCGGTCCCACTCTGAAAGCTCCAAACTGAAACTTCAGTTTTGAACCCCCACCAGCAGCAACAGTATTTATGTCAAGCTGAGGTGCTTGTATTATTGCTCCAGAAATCTGTGTTTCTATGACCTGTTCATAAGTACCAGCATATCTGCTGACGTCTGTAGATGTACCACCCATATCAAAACCAATCAGGGGCTTCTCTGTCTCAAGGCCATAAAGAGTCTGTGAGAAACCAACTACACCGCCAGCAGGACCTGAAAGAAGAGCTTTGTGGCCCGAAAATCTACTTTCAGGTGCTAACCCTCCATCTGATTGCATAAACAGAACATTCAACTTCCCCAGACCTTCATCAAATTTGGACATAAATCCAGATAAGTATTCTTTAATAACTGGAGTGAGATAAGCATCCACACTCGCAGTAAGACCCCTAGGAACAGCCCGAACCATAGGAGTTAAAGCTGAAGATAAAGAAACATGTCTGAAGCCCAAACCCAAAGCTAATTGCTCCACAGAAGCTTCATGATTTGGGAAAGTATATGAATGCATCAAGACAACAGCTAAGCAGCTGATCCCTTTTTTAAGCAATCCTTTGAGAGAAGATTTAAGAGCTTCTTCATTGAGGGGCTTTGTAATCCTTACAAGCTCACCCGAAACACCTTTAACTATAGATGAAGAAGAATCTGAGCTCACAGTTTGGTCGTCAAGAACAAGCTCAACTCTCTCATCAACCTCAATGACCTCCTCATAGAGATTGGAAGGTTTTGACACAGTGAGGTCAAAGATATTGGGACGAGCCTGGTTTCCAATCTGCAGTAAATCCCTGAAGCCCTTGCTTACACAGAGTGCAATTCTTTCCCCTTTCCTCTCTAATAAAGCATTTGTTGCCACAGTTGTTCCCATTCTTATCCACTCTATCTTATCTGTAGGGACTTTTGAGCTACGCGGAATCTTCTCACCAGTAAATTCTTCCAAAATCCTCCTAATTCCTTCAACTGGAGCATCTTCATAATTAGATGGATCAACTGAGAGCAGCTTCATAACTCGGCCTTCAGAATAGCCAGGAATTTCAGCATAGACATCAGTGAACGTGCCACCTCTGTCAATGCAAAACCTAAGTTTCTCTCCCGCAACACTCCTCATTTTCCAGCTCTTATCTGTGACCTGTGATAGGCATTATATAAAGATGCTCATAATAGACATTAAATAGAACTCCTACAATTTAAAACAGAATAATATCTAAAGGGAAAGCATAGCATAATAAGGTAGTTCATCATCATTGATGAATCCTCTTTATTAGAGAGAGACATTGCACATAGCACATAGCACGTAATGCTATGCAGTTTTCAGGATAACTGTCACAAATTGAAAGAGTGAAAACATTACAAAATTCCATGATTCATGCTTATATCTTACGCTAAAAGCATCACCAGTTTTAGAAATCCTTCTTCACCTAATTATTCTAAAATAATTAAGAATATTGCATTAATCACAAGTTTACGGAGAAAATCTCTCAAAGTATGCTCAAAACCAATAACGAACGATTCTACCGAGAAAACAGACAATAACGATTCACTAAATATTTTACTCCATGGTTCACCCCATAAGTCAAATGATCAACCTAGCGAAGATACAGTGAAACACCAACTGATCAACAATAACTACCAATATAATACAATCAATATTGAAGAATTCCACGATGACAACAAAATAACAAACAAACAAACAAGCTTTTAATTAACCAAAGGCAAGAATAAAAAATAATTCCAATAACATCCCCAGAAATCCAGAAAATTCAACATAATTTGAAATAAAAATCTGCAAACGAAGACATATACCTAATGAGAATTCAAGAGGCGATTATTATGATGATTGAACCAGACCAGGCAAAGCAATTCTTGGTCTTCAGTTAATGATAGTTGACTGAAAAGGAAATAATTGTCGAGATTCCCTGAAAATTTTTAGGGTATTATCTGCCAGAAAATTATGGAATTGTTTACTGAATGTAGCAAAATTGTCTTTTTATTGGACCATTTTTTTTTTCTTTTTTTTTTTTTTTGGAATTATTCTTTTTCTAACATGTGCTGTAGATTTTAGTATAAAGTAATAAAACGAGAATTTTAATCTCTATTTTTTCCCTTCCTTTTCTTTTTTTTAACTTAAATTTCAACTTTTTTTTATTATTTTTTATTTTTAGAAATACCTATGCCACTATTTTCGTCTATATCATTTTTCTAACTCATGAGTTCTCAGCCATAAGTGAAGTTACTTACCATCCGAGCAACGTCTTTTGACACTTAAATCTCAACTTTAATTATAATTTCTTTTAATTTCAATATATATATTGATTTGGAGTAAATCGGTCTGGTGGCACGTGGCAGTTAACCGGCGTCGTTTGAGAGTCTCTATCGTAATATCTTCATACTAAATGCTGTTTGTTTGTTATTCTGATGAAGATTCCCCAAGTCGTATCTGCAAAACAGAGAGGTTCAGAACGGAAGGTGAGGGACCTCCGACAAACCCTCCGACGATCAAGTCAGTTTTCAGAAAATTGATCAGAGATTTAGGAGGTTGATAGAGAATTGATAGAATTATCTGGTCTTACCTTTTGTCCTCATTAGGGAGGTATTTATAGGAAAGGATGATCTTACGAAATGTGTATGAAGAATTTGATATTTGTCAGATTCTGAAATATCCCTTCTGACCAGAGATATGAATGAGATATTTTCAACCAAATAATCTTTAAAACAACTGTCGGTCACAAGATATTCCTCGTGGAAGAATCTGGAAGGATCTCGATCAGCCGATAGTCGAGATATTCATGCTGCGAAATCGGAGGCGATATTTCGCACTTCGCCCTCATTCTGCGGAGTGGTGGAGGTTTGGCAGGCTTGATGGGTGGACACGTAAAGACACGTCAGCTTCTTTATTCCAGGTCAGAGCGGGGTTTTTGACCTCTCAAAATATATATATATATATATATATATATATATATATATATTATAAATCTTATTATTCTTATGTCCATTCAACTTGTATCAACTTCCATAATCTTCTTTGCAATTATAATTTATTGTAACACTTAATTTTTAGTAACCTCGAATGATAAAGAGTTACATGTTTATATATATAATTGTCTGTATAAATATAGGGGTTAAATTTGTATATTTAAGTAAAGATATATCGAGAACAAGTTGTTCGAAAAGTAAACACTCTCACTTATGAACATGAGTTCGAAACATCTTAGAAATGAAAGTACTTTTTATTAACTTATTACATATTTATTGGGGTTCAAACTTACTTTTGGATAAAATGAAGAAGAAAAGTAATGAGAAAAGCAACCAAACCAACTGGAATCTTGGTAAATTAATTGTGAATGTTAGTTAAATGTATAATATTTTAATATTTGAATTGCAATATTTTAAACTTATTTTAATTAGTTGTATATCTAAAATAATATTTTATATCTCGGGAAAGAAGGAAAATGGATATATATATATATATATATATATATATATATATTATATTTTTTATTTATTTATTTTTTTTTTTTATTTTTTATTTTTTGGTGAATGACAATTTATATATTATCAGAAGCATCTTCATCAGAGATTACATTAGTTTCACCACGATCACAAAGGACTTTTGGTGGTATAGTGGTAATATCAAGTTTATCACTAATTCACGAGGATTTAGTTCAAGTAGCACGTTTTTAGCCCTCCAATCAGCAAATTGATCTAAGTCTCGTAGTGTGAGTATAACGTGTAAAGTATTCCCCTCAAACAAAGCATCTTTCAACTTTAGCTCCTAAGCAATCTTGAAAGTTTGGACATCCGCTTCTATTTCCACACAAAATGAATTACAGGAAAAAAAGTGGCTGGTCCAAGCCCCCAACACGATCCCAAAATGATTTCTCAAAATAATAGCAAAAGTAGCAAAACTATAAAAAAAAGCAATATCACAATTAAATTTTAAATTCCCGAAAAATGGGAGCATCCAATTCCGTTGGACAACACCCTCGCGTCTTCCCATGAATTGACTTTTACTAGCTAACCAATATTGCTTGCTCAGTCTACAAATACAATCCACCACTTCATCCTAATTAGGCATCATTTCCCCCATTCTGACCCTATTCCACAGTAGCCATAAATGTTCAAACATCACAACTCCAAAGTGCAACATTCTTCGTTTTTCCTCTGCCTCTATGTCAAATAGATTGCCACCATCTAGCAGTATCATTATCCATTTGCTCCACTCCAAAATTTTAAATTGATTTATACAAATCTGCCAAGGTGACCTGATCCAAGATAGAACCACAAGGGGAAAATCAAACATAAGATGGTCAATAGATTCAACATTTCCATTACACATAAAACAACTAAGGGCATTCATATGAATGAAGTGTTCGATCTTTTGTATGTGTTGCACTATTTAAGAGTTTCCAAAGCATGATATTGTGACATTCATGTAAGTTGTGATGGCTTCCATTTGATATGCTAAAAGATAGGGATTATTTACCTATGTTGTTTATGAGTAATTAAGGACTTTAAGTTTAGCATTTTATGGTTGTCACTTAATCAAACAGAACCTAAGGCAGAATACCTATCGTGTAGCTAGTTTGTTGGAAGTATTTACGATTTTAAATTTATAATATCGTAATCCCAAGGAACTGGCAATGACTTAGTAGTAATTATAACCTAATCCTAACAAATATTCTAACATGAATCAATCAAATGATTATCAATATCTTTGAGGGGTGATTATCACAATAGCACATTGCAAGCATAAAGCATTCAAGAGTAGACATGCATTCATAAGATTATGCCCAGTTTATGCAACTTGTTTGACCTTATCTTCTAATATTTTAGATATATCTTGATCTTAATGTAATTATGAACTGATATTAGTTTGTTACCATATTTGAGTTATCTAGTGTATTTATCCCTATTATTCTTGGTGTTGGTTAACAGAGATAACCCTATTCATCTTTCGAGTTGCTTAGTAGTATTCATAACCCTATGTCACTTCGGTATTATGCTACTCTCTCACTCTAGGACTGGCCTAACATGCAAACTCAGCGTTATTTGGTTTCTTTAACATACATGGTGATCTGTTATGTTATTCCTCCTAATCTGACAGTATCTACAATTACCTTATGGGTCGAGCTTAAGGTAGACTGTTAAATTAAACATGTTATGTATGACCATGGTTAGGATTTGTCTATAACCCTAGGTTTAATTTAAAAGCACAAACAGTTCAACAATTCATAATGATTATTTAGCTCTATGATCTTCCCGGGAAAATGGACATAATCTCAACTTGCAAAACATGTATGATATATATATATATATATATATATATATATATATATAGTGTCAAATTGATATCTAGACAAAACAATTCAAAAGCACAAAAGAAAGAGTCTAGGGAACCATTATCATAAAGTAGTCACCACTTTATGAGGTCTGCCGGCACTACTAATCTTCTATGCTTCTGATTGCTCGATCCTACTCTAGACTATAGAGCCTTCGGAGAACGCTTCTTAGACCTAGTAGAAATTACTTTATCTTACGTCCCGAGCTTAAGCAAATTGCCCTAATCTAACTAAAAATACGCTACCTATCTCTCTCTTAGGATTTTCTAACGAAATCCTGGTATTATATGAACACCGAAAATGAATACTTATCTAATCAAATTCTCGAATACTGAGATAAATAATCAGAAATAAGAGAAAATGAGACACTTGAAGTTGTTAAATGACTTATGTTAAGTGCTGAGGGATGTGTTGAATGCTCTAGGGCTTGGGGTATTTATAGTAGCTTCCTGGGGTGAATTTCACTCCAATTTCCAATGTGGGACAACAAGGATAGCCGTTCTGAGGTAAGGACGCCCGTCCTTAGGCTTGAACAAGTCAAAATGGGCGTTCTTGGCTAGGGACGGCCATTCTGGCTGTTGTGCCTTCCAAAAATTGCAATTTAGCCCCAATATTTGGGGTTTTATGCAATTTAATCCCTGAAACTTCCAAATCACACATTGCGCAATTATTTGTTAATTTAATCCAATTAAGGTCAAATACTTTCCAAATTGCCCAAATTTGTGTCTAAATACGTGAAAAGATATAAATTAAAGATATCACATAATCCCACACTTAGCTTTTTGCTTGTCCTCAAGCAAATCACTAGATGAGATTTTGATAAAGCTAAATCATAGGTGCAATCACAAATGTTTTCCAACAAGTATTCAAAAAATTCAACACTTACACAAATAGTTCAGAAAACACGTGTTATTAAACACTTTTGAGCTTTCCTGGAAACAATTTCAAACGTGAATTGTATAATAAAACTTTATCTCTTGGTTCAAAATTTTTCTGGGACCTAAGTCTTTTGTCATGTCGGATTTTACTCTTCATTTTAAATTGTTGAGAATTTTCATATGCATTAAACCTCCATTCATCCAATTCATTGATTTGTAAAATCCTATTTTCCTTAGACAAATTGTCATCTAGATTGCATTTCTGCAAGGCCCAATATGCTCTATGCTCTAGCTCAACATGCAAATGACATGTTTTTCCGTAAACCAATCTATAAGGTGAAAATCCTATAGAAGTTCTATATGTCGTACGAAAGGCCCATAAGGCATCATCTAATTTTATGGCCCAATTCTTACGGTTAACACCTACAATCTTTTATAGAATTCTCTTGATACCTCTATTGGTTACCTCAACCTACCCACTAGTTTGTGGGTGATAGGCCGTAGAAAAGCGATGATGAACTCCACATTGCTTGAGTACTTTCTGCAATTGTGAGTTGCAGAAGTGTGAGCCTCTGTCGCTTATCAAGGCTTTGGGATATCTGAATCTAGAAAATAGTTTCTTAAGAAATTTGCACACAACTTTAGAATCATTAGTAGATAATGCCTATACTTTAGGCCATTTTGAAAAGTATTCTACAACTACTATGATGTAATGTTGCCAAAGGAGGAAGGAAAAGGACCCATGAAGTTAATACCCCAGATATCGAATATTTTGACACTCTGTATCACTTGCTGGGGTAGACCATCTCTAGAAAAAATATTACATGTTCTCTGACAATCATCGCAGGACTTAATGTAGGATGTTGCATCCTTGAAAATTGTAGGACAATAGAATCCTGCCTCCAACACTTTCCTGGTAGTGTTGGTAGCAGCCAGATGGCCTCTATTAGGTCCACAATGACAATGCTCCAGAATCTTATATCCTTCTTCTTCTGAGACACATCTTTTGATCAATTGATCTGCACAAATTCGAAATAGAAAGGGACCTTCCCAGTGGTAATATTTCAAATCAACAAAGAATTTCTTTCTTTGCTAAATAGTCATATCACTTGGGAGAGTTTTAGCTACTAAATAATTCGCAATATTAGCAAACCACGGAAGAGAAAACATAGCAAATCATGCAAATAAGTTCTAATCAAGAAATTTATCCGATATTATTGTTTCATCTATAGCTTCTAACTTGGGGTTTTCTAATCTAGACAGGTGATCTGCAGCTAGATCGTCAGACCCCTTCTTATCCCTTATCTCTATATCGAATTCATGTAACAATAAAACCCATCTAATCAATCTTGGTTTAGCATCAGTTTTATTGAACAAGTATTTTAGAGTAGAATGATCAGTGTATACTTTTGTTTTGGACAAGACTAAGTAAGATTTAAATTTATCGAAAGCATATACTACAACTAATAATTCCTTTTCAGTCATTGTGTAATTTTTCTGAGCATCAGTCAAGGTTTTACTAGCATAGTATATTACATGAAATTTCTAATCATGCCTCTGTCCTAAAACCACTCCTACTACATAGTCACTAGCATCACACATCAATTCGAAGGGAAGACTCCAATCAGGTGATGTCATAATGGGTGCACTAGTTAACAGTTCCTTAAGTTTGTTAAAAGATTTCATACATTTTTCATCAAAAACAAAAGGAACATCCTTACTCAATAAATTGGTCAAAGGTCTAGCTATTAAAGAAAAATCTTTTATGAAACGTCTATAAAAGCCAGCATGACCTAGGAAACTTCTCACAGATCTCAAAGAGTTGGGTGGAGGTAGTTTTGAAATCACTTCAATTTTTTCCTTATCTACCTCCATACCTTTTTGTGAGATCTTATGTCCTAAAACAATCCCTTCCTTAACCATAAAATGACATTTTTTCCAGTTCAAAACCAAATTAGATTTTATACAACGTTTAAGCATGGATTCTAGGTTTTTCAAACAGATAACAAATGAATCACCAAACACTGAGAAATCATCCATAAACACTTCCATAGACTCTCCTAACATGTCATCAAAAATAAAGGTCATGCAACACTGAAATGTAGCAGGTGCATTACACAAACTAAAAGGCATCCTTCTATATGCATATGTTCCAAAGGGACATGTAAATGTAGTTTTATGCTGATCTTCAGGAGAGATGGGGATTTGGAAATAACCAGAAAACCCATCAAGAAAGCAATAAAACATGTGTCTAGATAACCTTTCTAACATTTGATCAATAAAAGGAAGGGGGAAGTAGTCTTTTTGTGTTGCAGTGTTTAGTTTCCTATAATCAACGCATACACGATGGCCAGTAACCATTCTAATAGGAATTAGTTCATCATTTTCATTCCTAATAACTGTTATTCCTCCCTTTTTGGGCACTACATGCACTGGGCTAACCCATTCACTATCAAAAATAGGATAGATTAGTCCGACATCTAGCAATCTAATTACCTCTTTCTTAACCACATCACACACAGTAGGATTCAACCCCCTTTGAGGTTGCACACAAGGCTTATACTCATTTTCTAAAAGAATCTTATGCGAACAAAAGATAGGATTTATACCTGGTATATCCGCAACTTTGTATGCAATGACTCTTTTATACCCTCTGAGTATGTCTTGTGTTGACTTCTTTTGTTTTGCAGTCACGTTTGCTGCAAGAATAATGGGAAGCTTTTGTTTGTCATCTAGGAAGCCATAACACAGATGACTTGGTAATTCCTTCAATTCTACATCTGGAGGATCTTCTAAAGAGATCTTCTCTCGTTTTAGCTCATGAGTACCTATCTCAACAAAACAGTCAATACTAGTTTCGTAATCAAAATAATCAAAGTCAAATTTTTCCAGGGCTAATGAGTTCACATTCAAGACTGGATAATCAAAGATCAATTCCAACATGTTAATTTCAATCAAATGGTCAATAGCTATGATGCTTAAGGGTTTCATTCAGGTTGAAGGTCATATCTTCATTATCTACCCTTAGTTTTATTTGACCATTGCTGACATCAATCAATGCCTTTGAGGTAGATAGAAAAGGTCGACCTAGAATCAAGGGTACACCACTTTCACCATTCATATCCATGACAACAAAATCCACATGAAAGATAAATTTTCCAACCTTTACTAAGAGATCTTCAATTATCCTCCTAGGAATTTTTATTGTCCTATCAGCAAGTTGTATACACATTCTAGTCATTTTCAAATTATGCAAACCTAATTTATCAAATAAACTTGATGACATCAAATTGATACTAGCTCCTAAGTCAGCTAAAGCATGCATATTAGTAATATTACCTATTGTACATGGCAAAGTAAAACAACATGAATCTTTCTGTTTGGAAGGCAACTTATTCAAAAGAATTGCCGAACATTCTTCATTAAGAACCACTTTGTCCATGTCAAACTTTCTTTTATTACTAATAACATCCTTCAAAAATGTTATGACAGATGTAAGAGAGATAACAAAATAAAGAAACGACACACAGATTTAACGTGGTTCACCAACAATGTGTTGGCTACGTCCACCTAACAGAAGAGAGGAGAGTTTTTACTGATTTAGGAGAGAGATTACAGAGGTGTTTTCTAGGTGACTACAATACTTTGAATGCCTTACAAATGAACCTATTTATAGGAAAGATGGCAGCCACCTTGGCTGCCCACTTCACCAACTAGCCACCCACTTGCCCACTTGTCAAGGCCACCTTCCCAATGTAAAAAAAGAATGTTTGACTAACTTCCTAAACTTAAGGAGAAGTGGGAAAATGGAAAAATAGAATGTTGACTAACTTCCTAAACTTAAGAAGAAGTGGGAAAATGGAAAAACAGAATGTTGACTAACTTCCCACTACTTGCCCACCTCACCAACACCAACTGGAATTCAATGCATTCTAACAAATCTCCACCTTGACTTGAATTCTCTCACAATTTACCAGATGCACCTCCTTGGTGCCAAATGTATCCGCTCTCCTCTCTTCTGCCATTTAGCAGCTTGTGATATTTAGCAAGTCCAAACAGTGTTGGAACTTGCTCTGTGGAATTGGCTTGGTGAACATGTCAGCAGGATTGTCAGCCGTGCCCACTTTCTTCACCCTGATTCTTTTCTCACTTCTTAGAAAATGATACCTGATATCAATGTGCTTAGTCCTCTCATGATGAACTTGATCCTTGGCTAAGCATATTGCACTCAAGCTGTCACAATACACTATAGCCTGATCCTGATGTACGCCTAGATCATTGATTAGTCCTTTTAACCAAATTCCCTCCTTGGCTGCTTCTGTCAATGTCATGTACTCTGCCTCTGTAGTAGACAAAGTCACAGTAGGCTGTAGAGATGCCTTCCAACTCTGCCTCTGTAGTAGACAAAGTCACAGTAGGCTGTAGAGATGCCTTCCAACTCACCACAGAACCACCAAAAGTGAAAACATAACCAGTCATGGATCTCCTACTGTCCACATCCCCGGCATAATCAGAATCTGAGTAGCCGGTTACCAAGCACTGTGTATCACTCCCATAAATAAGACCAACATCTGACGTACCTCTAAGATATCGAAAAATCCTTTTCACAGCCTGCCAATGCTCCTTCCCTGGTTTAGCCATAAATCGACTAACAACACTAACAGCATTTGCCAAATCTGGTCGGGTGCACACCATAGCATACATCAGACTTCCTACTGCACTTGCATAAGGAACTCTTGACATGTACTCATTTTCTTCCTCGGATTGAGGCGCGTACATTACCAGCTTGTTGTTAGTAGCCGTTGGAGTGTCTATAGGTTTAGCTGATGAGATGCCAAACCTTGACAATATCTTCTTAATGTACTCTTCTTGTGATAAGAAAAGTTTCTTCTGATTTCTATCCCTATAGATTTCCATTCCCAAAATTTTCCGAGCAGCACCCAGATCTTTCATTTCAAATTCTGCACTGAGACGATCCTTTAGTTTCTGAATATCAGACTTGTCCCGAGCAGCAATCAACATATCATCTACATACAGGACTAGACAGATGCGAGAACCATCTTTCAATTTGTTATAGTACACACAACAATCAAAAGGACTCCTATTGTAGCCGAGCTGCATCATATAGCTGTCAAATCTCTTATACAACTGCCTTGGAGACTGCTTAAGCCCATATAAGGACTTCCTCAACTTGCACACATGATTCTCCTTTCCGGAACCTGGAAACCATCTGGCTGAGTCATGTATATCTCCTCTTCCAACTCTCCGTGTAGAAAAGCAGTCTTCACGTCTAGTTGCTCAAGCTCCAAATCCTGATGTGCAACTATTGCTAGTAGCACCCTGATAGAAGTATGTCTGACCACCGGCGAGAAAATCTCGTTGTAGTCTACTCCCTCTATCTGATGGAACCCTCTTGCAACTACTCTGCCTTATACTTAATACCCTCAGTCGGTGATATTCCTTCCTTCTTCTTGAAAACCCATTTGCAAGTGATTACCTTTCTCTCTGTCGGCAATCTGACCAGCTCCCAAGTCTGATTCTTGTGAAGAGATTCCATTTCGTCTCTCATTGCAGCCAACCACTGTGCTGACTCAGTTCCTGAAATTGCTTCCTTGTAGGTGGACGGCTCATTAAGCTCCACTTCCTCAGCAACTTGCAGTGCATAACCCACCATATTATCAAAACTATACCACTTTGGAGGTCCAACTCCAACCCTTCTTGGTTCAAACGCGATGCTATGCTGAAAACCTTCAGATGTTTGATTTTCTGGTGGTGTAGATTCTGGCAGATTGGTTTCTGGTTCTGGCAGTTGGTCACTGACCAACTTCTGTGCCTTGCTCTCCCCTTGAGTGACTTGCACCTCCACCTGTTCATCAACAGCTCCATTCTTCTCTACAATAATGGGCTTCACCATAGGGTTGAGCATAGAACTCTCATCAAAAATTACACTCCTACTAAGTATAATCCTATTCTCAGGTGAAGACCAGATTCTATATCCCTTCACCCCTTCTCCATAGCCCACGAATATTCCTTCTTTAGCCCTTGGCTCCAGCTTACCCTCATTGACATGATAGTAAGCTGTACAGCCAAAAACTCTCAGATTTGAGTAATCAGCAGGCTTCCCTGTCCACACCTTAAAAGGTGTTTTACAGTTGATGCCTATGTGTGGTCCCTGGTTTATTATATAGCATGCCGTTGTAGCTGCTTCTGCCTAGAAACGTCTAGTTAGACCAGCGTTAGAGAGCATGCACCTCGCTCTCTCCAGAAGTGTCTAGTTTATGCGCTCAGCTGCACCATTCTGCTGTGGTGTATCCCTGACTGTGCGATGTCGAGCAATCCCCTCATCCTTGCAAAACACATCGAACTCAGCCGAACAGAATTCCAGACCATTATCAGTTTGTAGCCTCTTGATCTTCTTCCCAGTTTGATTCTCCACTAGCGTCTTCCACTGCCTGAAGTTCTTGAACGCTTCACTTTTATGTTTCATCATGATTACCCAAGTCATCCTTGAGTAATCATCGATTACCGACATAAAAAATCTGTGACCGCCTAAAGACTCAACGCGAGACGGACCCTAGCAGTCTGGATGGATGTAATCCAGCGTGCCCTTTGTTCGGTGAACCGCCTTTGGGAACTTGCTGCGATGTAGCTTCCCAAAGACACAATGCTCACAAAACTTAAGGCTCTTGATCTTGTGACCAACAAGAAGATCTTCCTTTGACAGAATCTGCAACCCTCTTTCACCCATGTGACCAAGTCTCATATGCCATAATTTGGTCAAATCATCCCAGTGAACCTCAGATGACGCAACAGCTGCAGAACCAGCAATTGTTGAACCTTGCAAAAAATACAAAGTTCCTTGTTTGACGCCCTTAAGTATCACATTAGAGCCCCTGCAGACATGTATAACTCCACCTTCACCCTTGAAGCTGAACCCCTTACTATCCAGCAAGCTCAGGGATATCAGATTCTTCGTCATTAGTGGAACATGTCTGACATTGTGCAATGTGCAGAATTTACCATCATGCGTCCGAATCTTGATCGAGCCTATTCCAACCACCTTGCAGACCGAGCTGTTTGCCATAGAGACATTTTCCCCGTCTATCTGCTCATAGGTTGAAAACCACTCTCTCCTTGGACATATATGGTAGGATGCCCCAGAGTCAAGGACCCACACATCAACATGATGCGTGTGTTCGTCTGCAACTAGAGCAATGTCCTCTTCGGAATTGGTGCCATCCACCGCTACCGTAGCAGATCCAGATCCAGGTTTCTGTTCCAGCGGTTGCTTTCTCTTCTTCGGACATTCATTCTTCCAATGCCCTTTCTCCTTGCAGTAGTTACAAATATCATTTGCTTTTGGACCCTTGGAACCCGGCTTCTTGAATTTCTTCTTACCCAGTTGTCCATGTCCCTTACTTCCACTGGCTATCAATCCAGCGGCCTGATTGTCTGTCCCTGCTCCGGTCGCCTTATGGCGCAACTCTCTGGTATGGAGAGATGACCTGACCTCTTCTAGAGACACGGTATCTTTCCCAACAATGAAAGATTGTACGAAATTCTCATACGACAATGGTAGTGAAACCAACAGAATTAAGGCAGCATCTTCATCCTCTACCTTAACATCAATATTACGCAACTCTAAAAGAATTATATTTAATTGATCCAGATGGTCTCTAAGAGGTGTACCTTCCTGCATTCGCAGACCGAACATACGTTGCTTCAGAAGCAACTTGTTGGTTAAAGACTTTGTCATGTATAGACTTTCCAGCTTTAACCACAGACCAGCGGCAGTTTCTTCATCTGCGACCTCAGTGATGACTTCATCTGCGACCTCAGTGATGACATCATCTGCAAGACACAACATGATAGTCGAATGTGCCTTCTCCTCCAAGGCAGCCAACTCAGCATCGTCAGCCCTGACTTCCTTTGATACTGGCATCCATAAGCCTTGTTGTTTCAACAAAGCTCGCATCTTGATCTGCCATAAACTAAAGCTGTTCTTCCCCGCGAATTTGTCAATCTTTACGTTCAACGCAGACATTTTTTTCACCAGATTACAAACCTCGATTACCCGAGCTCTGATACCAGTTTGTTATGACGGATGTAAGAGAGATAACAAAATAAAGAAACGACACACAGATTTAACGTGGTTCACCAACAATGTGTTGGCTACGTCCACCTAACAGAAGAAAGGAGAGTTTTTACTGATTTAGGAGAGAGATTACAGAGGTATTTTCTAGGTGACTACAATACTTTGAATGCCTTACAAATGAACCTATTTATAGGAAAGATGGCAGCCACCTTGGCTGCCCACTTCACCAACTAGCCACCCACTTGCCCACTTGTCAAGGCCACCTTCCCAATGTAAAAAACAGAATGTTTGACTAACTTCCTAAACTTAAGGAGAAGTGGGAAAATGGAAAAACAGAATGTTGACTAACTTCCTAAACTTAAGGAGAAGTGGGAAAATGGAAAAACAGAATGTTGACTAACTTCCCACTACTTGCCCACCTCACCAACACCAACTGGAATTCAAGGCATTCTAACAAAAAACTTAGCATATTTAGGTATTTCAGAAATAACATCAAACAAAGGTAAATAAACATGAATTTGACTAAAAGTTTTAAAAAACTTCTTGAATTACTCCTTATCTTTATTCTGCATCAGTCTTGTAAGGTAAGGTACTCTTGGCCAGTACTCAAGGACGAGCTCCTTCTCTTCTCATGCTACTTTGTTTTTTTACCACCGTTGGCGTTGGTTCCTTGGAGCTATCTTCTTTTTCCTGCATAGAAATAGGAATGTTAGAAGATTTTAGGATAGAAGGAGTTAGAATTTTACCATATCTCAGAGTTATAGTCTTGCATTCATTCAGTGGGTTGGTCTCAGTGTTGTTGGGTACTGTTCCTTGTGACCTTTGAGATAAGTGAGTAGACAATTGTACCATCTGTCTCTTTAATGTCTGCAAGGAAGCTTGTGTGTTCCTGACTGTTCATGCAGTCTGCTTTAGCCTATTCTCTATTTGTTGTATCTTATATGCATGAGCCTCATGAATCCTCCTGTTTGATTCCATTGTCTCTTTGTTGGAATCAGTGATACCTTTCAACATTTATCTGAATTCTTGCTTGGGGTCTACAGGAACAACATAGTTCCTAGGTGCAGGCAAGGCAATCTATTGGTTTTGCGGATATGGAATTTGCTAGGGTGACCTCTTTTGGAAATTTGCAACTCCAGAATTATTACTCCAGCTAAATCCCTGATGATTTCTCTAGTTGGGATTGTATGTGTTTCCCATTGGAGCAGCATTGAGTGCATCAACCTGCTATGTCTCTTTTGGAATGGTCAGTATTCTATTTCCATAGCAATCCCCGCTAAAGTGAGGTCCTTGACGGAATTCACAGATTTGATACACAGGCTGGACGTTTCTTCCTTGTTGAAAAGAATTAATTTGACTATTGACGTTAGCCCTTAATGCTTCCAATTGCTCATCAAAAGAAGCGTTGGCTACGTTCACTAGTTGTTTCTTGGCACAGACACTTATACACTAGTTTTTACTATTCTTGTAGTGTCTTTCCATGGCATTTCTAGCATCAACTTCGTTAAGCCCTTTGAAACCACCCTGGGGGTTGAGTCTATCAAGAACTTGCTTGCCTATTTTTGTCATTCCCCCTTAAAATATTTGTATCAACAGAGGTTCAGTAAGTCCATGCTAAGGGCAGAGCCTAATGAGTTCCTTGAATCTGTCCCAAGCCTCAATTACAGTCTCATTTGTAGCTTAAGTGAAGCTGGAGAGAGCCTTTCGATATTCCAAGACTCTGGCTGCAGAGTAGTACTCCTCTAGAAAAGCCTTATTTAACTCATCCCAAGATGTGATTGAGTTAATAGGTCGTTGTGCCAACCATCTCTTAGCCCTGTCCCTTAGTGAGTAAGGAAAGAGATTTAGCTTAGTCACTTCTGTGGTGTTATCCCCTTTTAGATCTTCATAGAGACGTGAAAATTTGGTCAAATGTTCAAAGGGATTTTCAACCGCAGTTCCTCCAAATTGGACCGTATTTATGATCAACTGTAGCACATTGGGCTTCACATAACGAGGGTTTCCAGGGATTCTGATGGCTATGGACATCGGGATAGTCTATGGTTGGATGTAAGCTTCTAGCAGAGGTCTTTAAGCAGCCATTTATGTTCTTCTTTGGTTAGTTGTTCTAATAAGGTTCTCGAGGTTCTCAACTGAAGATTCAAGGTCAGCTTCTAAGGTCCGAGTCATACAACTACAAGAACACACGATAAGTATATTTGAGCTAGAATGGATAAATTTGAAACACAAAGGAGTATTTATTCAATTCAGATATTTTTCTGATTTCCCTAATATGGGTTTAGAATGACTTTTTAAAATTTGAATAACCTAAATTTCTTAACTTTAGATAGTTTCTAAAATTAATTATTCAAGATAACCCTATATTTCATGAAATAATTGATTAATCCTATTAGAAAAGTTGTTTACTAAGTTATAAATTACTACCGTTACATATCATAAGCTTCTAGAATTTTGATCAGGAATCCCAAAATTTTATGAGTGTTCCCCGACAACGGCGCCAAAAATCAAATGACTTCCATTTGATATGCTAAAAGATATGGTTTATTTATCTATGTTGATTATGAGTAATTAAGGACTTTAAGTTTAGCATTTTATGGCTGTCTTAATCAATCAGAACCTAAGGCAGAGTATCTATCGTGTAGCTAGTTTGTTGGAAGTATCTACAATTTAAAATTTATAATATCGTAATCCCAAGGAACTGGCAACGACTTAGTAGTAATTATAACCTAATCCTAACAAATATTCTAACATGAATCAATCAATTGATTATTAATATCTTTGAGGGGTGATTATCACATCAGCACATTGCAAGTAAAAAGCATTCAATAGTTGACATGCATTCATCAGATTAAGCTCAGTTTATGCAACTTGTTTGACCTTATCTTTGAATATTTTAGATATATCTTGATCCTGATGCAATTATGAACTGATACTAGTTTGTTACCATATATGAGTTATCTAGTGTATTTATCCCTATTATTCCTGGTGTTGGTTAACAGAGATAACCCTACTCATCTTTCGAGTTGCTTAGTATTATTTATAACCCTATGTCACTTAGGTATTATGCTACTCTCTCACTCTAGGACTAGCCTAACATGCAAACTCAGCGTTATTAAGTTTCTTTAACATTCATGGTGATTTGTTATGTTATTCCTCCTAAACTTGAAGTATCTACAAGTACCTTATGGGACGGGCTTAAGGTAGACTGTTAAATTAAACAGATTATGTATAAGCGTGGTTAGGAATTATCCATAACCCTAGGTTTAATTTAAAAGCACAAACAGTTCAATAATTCATAATGATAATTTAGCTCTATGATCTTCCCGGGAAAATGGACATAATCTCAACTTGTAAAACATGTATGATATATATATATATATATATATATATATATTTAGTGTCAAATTGATATCTAAATGAAACAATTTAAAAGCACAAAAGAAAGAGTCTAGGGAACCATTATCATAAAGTAGTCACCACTTTATGAGGTTTGCCGGTGCTGCTGATCCTGTATGCTTTTGAATGCTTGATCCTACTCTAGACTGCAGAGCCTTTGGAGAACACTTCTTAGACATAGTAGCAATTGTTGTACCTTACGTTCCGAGCTTAAGCAAATTGCCCTAATCTGACTAAAAACACGCTACCTATCTCTCTCTTAAGATTTCCTAACGAAATTATGATATTCTATGAACACAAAAAATGAATACTTATCTAATTGAATTCTCAAATACTGAGATAAACACTCAGAAATAAGAGAAAATGATACACTCGAAGTTGCTAAATTACTTGTGTTGAGTGCTGAGGGATGTGTTGAATGCTCTGGGGCATGGGGTATTTATAGTAGCTTTCTTCAGTGAATTTCACTTCAATTTCCTATGTGGGACAGCAAGGACGGCCATTCTGAGGTAAGGACGCCCGTCCTTAGGCTTGAACAAGTAAAAAACGGGCGTCCTTGGTTAGGGACGGTCGTTCTCGCTGTTGTGCCTTCCAGAAATTACAATTTAGCCCTAATATTTGCTGTTTTATGCAATTTAATCCCTAAAACTTCCAAAATCACAAATTACGCAATTATTTGTTAATTTAACCCAATTAAGGTCAAATACTTTCCAAATTACCCTAATTTGTGTCTAAATACGTGCTAAAAATGTGATATAAATTAGCGATATTAGTTGGACTTCCAAAGTAAGCCTCACACCTTCTTATCCAGTCTTGAAGCTATATTAAAATGAGCTCGGTTGTTTATTTTATACGAAGATCCTAGAGAGAATGCTCCTGACGAGGAGGGCACCAAACAAAAGAGTCATGTTCCCAGGGGAATATAGGAGTGGAGAGGACAAGTCTTGAAATATTGTACGAGAAAATAGATTGAATTATATTGATGTTCTATCTTGCCTTGTCTTCATTCATGAGATTAGCCACCACATTCACATACTCAAGAATTCTGATGTTTTTCAGCATTCTGAAACTAGGCAGGTCTTGTAGGCGGGGGTTGTCTCTAATGCTGACAATAGAGGACTGTCCAATCTGGTAACATAGTCCATTATCTAGGGAATGCTTGCAACATTTTATTCCATTCCAAACTCAAGAAGATGCTTGAGATGTCTTTTGAAAGTCAATTATTTTCCTTCCTCTTAGATACTTTGATCTCACTAATTTAACCCAAGTCCTGTTCGGTTCAGTGCATACCCTCCAACCCAGTTTCGTCACATATGCCACATTCATATCTCTCACACGACGAATGCCCAAAACACCCACTTGTTTTGGGGTGCAAATACTATCCCATGCCCGAAGCATTAGATATCTCTTTCCTCCCTCATTGGAACCCCATAAAAATCTTCTACTCAATCTCCAATTTGTTGTAGATACTCACAAGGAAGAGAAAAACTTGCATAACGTATAAAGGGATGGCTAAAGCAACTGATCTAATCAGTGTGTTTCTGCCAGTCATGGATAAATGTTTGGTTTTCCAACCAGCGAGTCTGTCCGCCAATTTATCTGAAATGTAATTGAATTAAGTAGCCTTAGATTTAAATCTACAAAAAGGCTACCCAAATATCTTCCATTATGAGGACATTTTCTCATTGAAAGTATTTTGCATAGGCTAGCTTTAACTATCCTCGGCACATTAGAGCTGAAGTGGATGTTAGATTTAGCCCAATTAATTCTCTACCTCGTCCATCTACTGTTGGAAACGCGAAGAATTTTTATTATACAAGTAACAAAATATTACGTAATACAACCTCTCTTTTTAAAAAAAATAACTCTCAAGCATATGTTTTTATTAGTGCTGCAGCACCTCTATTTTTCTCTGGAGCTTCGGCTTGCTCTCTCTATTTTTGAAAACTTAATGCTCTCTCCACTATCCTTTTTTTTTGCACTCATTACATTGTCCATACTTATACATATACATATATATATATATAATATATATATATATATATATATATATAGAGGGAAAGTGATGGTCAAAAAGGTAGTTATATATATATATATATATATATATATATATATATATATGTATGTAATATTTCTGTTCAGCAAAAGCTGTTCAAGTAAATCGGCTGTCAAGGAAATCGGCTGTTCAAGGAAATTGGCTGTTCAAGAAAGTCGGCTGTTCAAGGAAGTCGGCTGTTCAAGGAGGTGGCGCCGGCTTCAACGATGGTGGCGAATGTTGACAAGAAATGAGAGATTTGAATTCTAACATCTACAATATAGGTCCAAGCAGGCATTTAATTCACGAACCTCGGTCTCCTCCGCTTTGCAATAAATTACTAATTCGTCCGCATACATGAGGTGTGTAATGTGGGAATTAGTATGTGACACCTTTACTCCACTTATCTTACTTTCAGTTTCAGCCCTTATTATAATTCTAGAGAGGAGGTCAAACAGTAGAGTGAATAAAGCCGGTGATAATGGGTCTCCTTGTTAAATATCTTGTGATCCGAGAAAGAAGCCATGGGGGAGCCATTAATTAAGACTGAGTATTGAGCAGTAGATATACAATTGAGTACTAGAGTGCTGAAATATTCAGAAAAACCATGAGCTCCAAGGATTACTTTCAAAACATCCTACTCTACCATGTCATAGGCTTTCCTCATGCATACTTTAACTGCAAGAAACCCCTTCTTCCCCTTCCTTGAATTTAAGTACCACATCATTTCATGATTAATAATCACATTATCCAATATAAAGCGGTGTGGGATAAAAGTCGATTTAGAAGGATGAATGATGTTGTCAAGATGTCCTTTAATTCGAGATGCTAAAACCTTTGTTATGACCTTGTATATAACATTTCATAATGATATAGGTCGGAATTACTCCAGTTTGTTAGCCGTTGCCTGCTTAGGAATCAAGGTGAGGAAAGTGTGGTTTACCCCCTCAATTGATAGTTTCCCCTTTAAAGAAACCTTGGACTGTTGTAACGATATTCATTCTAATTATGCCCCACAATTCCTTGTAAAAAATTAGGCTCATCCCGTATGGATCAGGACTTTTATTTCCAACCATAGAAGTAACTACCCTTCGGATTTCATCATGTTCAGGAATAGTTGTGAGTAAGTTGTTTGACATATCATCCAGTGAGTGTAATCAAGCCCTATAAATCAAAAGAAAACAGTGTTCTTCGCTAGCGAAGAGATTAATATAGAAATTTACAAAACATTGACAAGTCAAGTTCGAATTAGAGATACATCCAGTAGGTTCATAAAAAATATAAGAGATATAATTGTACCTACGGTGATTGATTGTGGATATATGAAAAAAATGAGTGTTGGAATCTCCTTCGAGTAGCCATCTGGTCTTAGCCTTCTCTTTGCAGAGGATCCTCTCTCTCACTAAGATTTTATCTAGTTCTCTAAAGACCATTTCCAATTGGGTTATGGTATAGTCAATTTGTGGAAGTTGTCGTAAAGAATCAATAAGGGTTTTCAATTCAGCCATCCATTTCTGGACACTGCCAAAGCAATGCTTGTTCTAGTTCTTCAAGGTCAATTTAGTACATTTGATATTTGTCATGAACTGAGAAAGAGTAGGGCATGTTGTCCCTTTTGTCCAAGCATCAACAATGACTAAACCTACTGAGGAGTCTCTGATCCACATGCCCTCGAATCTAAAGGATTGTAGGACGACTTGGATGGATGGGATTAGTGTGTAAAAGAATAGGACGGTGATCTGAACTTAAGGCAGCAAGATGTTGTGCTTAAGCTTGTGGGAAAGTTAATCTCCAAGCATCATTGCAAAAACGCCTTAGCCTTACCTGCACGTTGATTATTCCAAGTGAATGGATAGCATGTGAATCTAAAATCCAAAAGTCCTGTGTCCTCAACCAATCTATAAAACAAAAAAACACTACTTGAGGAGAAAGGTTTACCTTCAATCTTATCTTTTTGTTCAAGAAGTACATTAAAATCTCCCGCTATGCACCACGGGCCATCAAAGGATTTCCCAGTGCGGGTCAAATTATCCCAAAAATTAGGTTTGTAGATAGGATTTTTGGGCCCATACACTCCAGTCAGGTACCAAGGTAGAGAGATTGAATCATTGAGTATCAAAGCAGTAATATAATTTACAGAAGAAGAGATGATATGAATATCTATTGACTTTTTCCAAATTAAAACAAGTCCACTTGAGGCTCCAATTGACGGCAGAAGATAGCAATTATCAAACCCTAGAGACTTCACTACATTATTCATTTTATTCTTGCAACTTAAATTAACTTCCGATAGAAATAAATCAGCAGGTACGTGAGAATTACATTATTCTCGGAGAATACAAACTGTCGGGGCCTGACCTATATCCCGACAGTTACAAAAAATCAAAATCATTGAGAGGGTGGGGGCAGTACATTGCCCCGCCACCCCAGCCATATCCGCAACATTAGAAGAGATAAGAGAATAAGAAATATCATCATTTGATAGAAACTGCCTAGATGCTAAAGCTCTAGCCTCTCGTTTTACATGGATCAAACTCTTCCTAACAATGAGTCTAGGAACCCTAGTTGGAAGACCATGCATATCATCTTGTCCAGAATGTTGTAAAAGAGTAGAGTTAACATCCGTACCTTGGTAGAATTGACCATCAGAATCCTCCACATATGTGACATTATTGTTTTCCACCTCAATAGTTCTTCGCTTTTTTTTCCCAAAGAAGTAGTTAGGTAGTGTTCTTTTCCTCCCCATTAGACAGTTGGTTTGGGATTGTAAAGTTGTAATGAGCTTCTGCAAATTTTCTAAAAAGTGTTGTAGTATGGGTTCGATACAAATATCTTGGGCCGAAAGTGTTAGAGATATAGTATGTGTAAGAGGGATTGACAAATTATCTGGGTTAGAAGGTTTGGGGAGAATTAGGCTTGGGTCCTGGGCTTGGCCTGAGAGAATAATTTGAAGGAAGTGTAGGAAAGTAAATGACATGTTTCATTTCATACCAAGGAATAATAGCATTAGTAACATCTGAAAGTGGGAGTCGTTGACAAAACCTAGGTGTTACTTGTTGAGATTCGGAAATCTTTATCTGATGGTCGAAATTGTTCTCTTCACTGTGCAAATCCCACTTTGTGCCTCTTCAGATGGACACCACCACTCAACCAACTAGCTTTCCACTTATACTACATGTTAAATTTATATATGTTATGAATTCCGAAGATTTATTAAATTAATGGATGTCCATTATTCCAGAAAAATACGTAAGGTGATAAATATCACATAATATTTATAATGTGGATACATATATGTATATATGTATATATATATATATATATGATGGTGAAATTATTAGATATATATATTGGAGAAAACATACTCCACTTTTCATGCCACGGATATTGTCCTGCAGTAACAATATCGTGAGAAAGATTTTAAGAAATACTCTGAATTGATTTTTGTCTTCTTGTTGTGGAACATAATAATGAATTACTGATGAAAAATCACGAAACTCGACCTACTGGCCTACTCCATTCCCTGAAGTGAATGTTATTAAAAATCATGATCCCAGAAGAGATCGTGATCATGGTAGTGGTTGTTACCGTGGTCATGGTCATGAACGTCGTGATAAATTTGGCCCTTATAATCGTGACAATAATTTAGGTGCCAAAATATTTATGACCACCTGAAGTGGACAAAACATAATGAGAAAGGAAATATTGTTCCGAAAAATTATGAAGACAAATATTATCGTTGTGGCATGAAAGGTCACTGGTCTCGTGCCTGTAGCACGACAAAATATTTTGTTGACTTATTTCTCAAAATTTGTCTCATTAAATAAATGATTACGATCTTGAAAATGTTGATGTTGATGTGGCTCACCTGGATGTTACTGATCTTTTCGAACATCCAAAAGAAATAATTGACCACTTGATTAGAAATTAAATTGTCAAAAATAATTAGAATATTAATGTTATATGTTTATATTACTTTTGTAATTATATGCTTAATTTTATTTCTGTAAAATTTTGTTAACAAAACAGATGACTATTGTTCTATTTTCTGGTATGAATAACAATATCGAAAGTGTCTGTCTTATTGACAGTGGAACTACGCACACCATACTAAAATATGAGAAATATGTTTCTCACTTGAATGTGGGAGAAACAAGTGTTACCACAATAAATGGTAGTGCAAAACTTATTGAAGGCTCCGGAAGAGCTAATATAATATTACCGGGAGGAACTATGATTGCTATTGATAAAGCATTATATTCCTCAAAGTCTCAAAGAAATTTATTGAGTTTTAAAGATATCTGGCGGAATGGATATCATGTTGAGACTATGGAAGATAATGGTCATGAATATTTGGGTATCACAAAAATGACCTCCGGTAATAAGGTTTTATTGGAAAAACTACCATATCTATCATCTGGCCTATATTATGCAAAAATAAATGCTATTGAAGCGCATCATTTAGTAAACCAGAAGTTTACTAATCCCGTTACTTTTAAAGTTTGGCATGACCGTTTGGGTCATCTGTGATCAATTATGATGCGAAAAATTATCGAGACAAGGCACGGTCATCCTTTGAAAAATCAAAGGATTTTGACTTCTGATAAACTTTCATGTGCTGCATGTTCCAAAGGAAAATTGATTATAAGACCAGCACTATTGAAAGTAGGAGCTGAAAGTCCTACATTTCTAGAACGGATTCATGGAGATATATGTGGACCGATTAGTCCACCGTGTGGGCAATTTCGATATTTCATGGTTTTGATTGATGCATCGACCCGATGGTCGCATGTTTGTTTAATATCAACTCGCAACCTGGCGTTTGCGAGATTACTTGCCCAAAAATTCGCTTAAGAGCGCAATTTCCTGATTATCATATTAAGCGAATCCGTCTAGACAATGCTGGTGAATTTTCTTGGCATGCATTTGATTCTTATTGCATGTCGATTGGAATAATTGTTGAACATCCTGTAGCTCATGTTCACACACAGAATGGTCTAGCTGAATCATTTATTAAAAGGCTGCAATTAATTGCTAGACCATTATTGATGAAAATAAATATCCCTACAGCAGCCTTGGGACATGCTGCAGTACTTGTGCGTTTAAGGCCATCGAGTTATAATAAATTTTCTCCCATACAATTGGCTTTTGGTTCAGAGCCAAATATTTTTTATTTGATAATTTTTGGGTGTGCTGTATATGTCCCAATTGAACCATCCCAACGGACAAAAATGGATCCGCAGAGAAGATTGAGGATATATATTGGGTATGACTCCCCGTCCATTATAAGGTATCTTGAACCTTTGACGGGGGATGTATTTACAGCAAGATTTGCTGATTGCCATTTTGATGAAAATTTGTTTCCCAAATTAGGGGGAGAGAATAAATGACATAAGATTGAACTTGCGTGGAAAACATCTTTGAATCATTTAGATCCACGCACAAATATGAGTGAACTTGAAGTTCAAAAGATTATACATTTGCAACAAATTGCAAATCAACTGCCAGATTCTTTTGCTGACTCAGAGTCACTAAATCGCATCTTCCAGCTATAGATGCTCCTATACGGAAAGAAGTTCCTGAATGACAGAAAATTAATCCTATAGCTTTCGAATAAAAAACACGCTAGAAACGTGGCCGACCCCTTGGTTCCAAAAATAAAAATTCTCGAAAGAAAAGAGGAACAAATGATCCAGAAGATCATATTGATGAAACAGAAAAAGAAAACCAAGGGACAACTGATGAAAAGATTCCAAATGGTGGAGAGAATTCTGAAATCTCTATTAATTACACCAGTTCGAATCAAAGTTGGGATCGAAGAAATGTTGTTATTCATAATGCTTTTGCATACAACGTAGCCCTTGATATTTTCAAGGATAATGAGGATTTAGATCCTTTATCAGTTGAAGAATGTCGGCATAGAATTGATTGGCCTCAATGGAAAGATGCGATTCAATCGGAGTTAAATTCGCTTGCGAAGCGAGAAGTTTTTGGACCTGTAGTCCAAACGCCAAAGGATGTAAAACCTCTTGGCTATAAATGGGTGTTTGTGAGAAAACGAAATGAGAATAATGAAGTCGTAAAATATAAAGCACGACTCGTCGCACAAGGCTTTTCGTAAAAGCCAGGAATTGATTATGATCAAACTTATTCACCCGTTATTAATGCTATTACACTCCGATATCTTATAAGTATGGCAGTTCATGAAAAGGTGGACATGCATCTAATGGATGTCATTACAACTTATCTTTATGGAAGCCTCGAAAATGATATTTATATGAAAATCCCTGAAGGATTCAAATTACCAAAGGCTTCTAAAGGCCCTTGTAAAAATTATTCTACAGAAGTCATTATATGGGCTTAAACAGTCTGGACGCATGTGGTACAATCGCCTTAGTGAATTCTTATTGAATTCAGAATATAAGAATGACCAAATCTGTCCATGTGTTTTTAATAAGAAAACAAATTTTGGTTTTGTGATTCTTGCTATGTTGACGATATCAATCTCATAGGAACTCCAGAAGAGCTTCGAGAAGTTATAGATTGTTTGAAACAAGAATTTGAAATTTAAAGATTTCAAGAAATCATCTCATCAGGGGGAAAAATCTACACATGAAGAATAGTGTACTCTTTTTCCTTCACTAGATTTTTTTCCCACTGGGTTTTTATCTAGTAAGGTTTTAACGAGACCTATTCTTTATGTAATGGACATCCAAGGGGGAGTGTTATGAATCCCGAAGATTCATTAAATTAATGGATGTCCATCATCCCAGAAAAATACGTAAGGTGATAAATATCACCTAATATTTATAATGTGGATACATATATGTATATATGTATATATATATATATATGATGGTGGAATTATTAGGTATATTTATTTATATATACATATGATGGTGGAATTAGTTAGGTATGGAAATATAGTGGATGTATATATATATATATATATATATGTATATAATAATAGTTTATATCCCACCTTGAATTTGTATAAATAGAGGTAATAATATGTTGATGAAATGACCAAAAACAAGTGAAAATTTTTTGATACAACAATCATTTCCATCTTCCATCTTCAATTTCCCGAGACTTCTCCTCTCTCCCTCTCTCCCTCTATCTCCACACCAATTGTCATAATATATGTTATTATATTATATATATACAATTTCATAACAATATAAAATATAAAGCTTAATTAAAATTGCATACATTAAAATTCAAGTGTATATATTTTAAATTATTGGACATATTAAGTTTTAAATTTGCAAAAAAAAAAATAAATTAGATAAAAAAAATTTCATATTTTTATAACATTAATCTCAAACTCTTTTTTTAAAATTTAAAATATTTTAAATTTCATATTTGGGAGTCTCGCTCAAACAGGCGTGCCATCGTAGGTTCGACACCATCCTCTAATAAAAAAAATTAAAATTAACATATCTAATAAAAAAACAATAATACCAATTTTAAAAACAAAAACTTTTCTTTTAAAAAAAATACAAAAATGAGAAGTCATGAGTACCCAGAAAACTTAAAAAATATTAATCTATCGATCAACAAGGTCCATTCCAAAATTAGTGACCTCCATTGCACTTAAGAGGGATGCTCTCCTAAAGTCTGGTCTGCCCAAGTGATAGAGCCTACGTCATAATTTGGGGGACCTTCGTTTGTGCTGCCCTAGCAAATTCTAATATTACTCTTTTCATAAAAAAGAAATTATAATAAATTTAATTTATATGTATTTATTGCATTTATTCAATTGGCTTATAACCCATTTCCGTCAGTCAAAGCTCCTACCCAATTATAGTATTAATCTTTTGATCAAAAAATGTAATTACCATATATATATATATATATATATATGTAATTTAAATTAAAGTAAAATACATTTTCAGTGGCACCTTATGCGACATGGCTGGAGGGTCATTAGCTTTACTAATGCTCTACTAATGCTCTATGCCCAGAAGTCCTACCGCAGAGAGTTATATATATATATATATATATATATATATATATATATTTTGCAAGAATTTGTCGAGGGGTAAAAAGGTAAAATAGAATGTCGGGAATTCAGGAAATGTTATGATTGACTTGTATGTGAGAGTTTCTGAATTGGTCAAAGTCAAATAAACGGTACTTCGGGCAATGTCTCTGGGATGAAGTATAATTCTTGAAGCTATATCTCGCGAGGTATAATCGGAGCGTACTTCGAGATGCTATACTTCTCTTCTCAAGCGCCTGCAAAACAAATAAGTTTAATGGGGAGTTTGTACCCCGTGAACTCTCCGATGCTTAAGTCAATAGAGTATATTTGTGTATTTTTGGATATTTGGGAAAAAAGTTCTTACCTTATGTTCAGATCTTTCTTTTATAGGAGTTTGTTAATAAGTTTACCGTTGGAGATTTGGGCCGTTTTGACCGTTGTTGATAACGGGCTATAAATGTGGCCTTAAAAGAGGTAAGGTCTGGCCTTGATGAGGCCCATTAATTTGTATTTATGACGTCACGTGAGATCAGGGGCAGTTAAGGCGTGACGAAATTACCGTTCTGCCCCTGAGGTATTTTTCTGACTGTTCAGTGGCCCCTCGTCGAAGTTCCGCATGACGAAGTAGGGGAGCTTTGGCGGGATAAGTGTGTTGAGTACTTTTGACTTGTGGCTGAAGTTAGGGTCTTTGATTGTGACTGACTGTCTTTTCCTCTTCTGCGTCTGTCATTAATTGCAGAATGTCAGTCGACAGAAGTACTTTTTTGCTTTCCCCGATGCATCGATTCTGGCAAGTAATCATTTCGAACAAGTTTTTTCTCAGATATTTAGTGATCTTCTCCTTTTCATATGCCCTTTTTCTTTACTTTTGCTTCTTTGCCTTTATAATTTTCTGCCATTAATTCCTTCTGAAGATTCCTTCGTCTTTGTTTTCCCAGCAAGATCAGTCACATTTCTTCAGATTTTCACCTCAAACACAGACACTAAAAAAGGTATGTTTTGTCCTCTTATTGCCTGGCTTCTGTTTCATTCTTCCATTGTTGGTATGTTGTTCTTTGATTCTGTCATGCTTCCTCTGTATGTTGTGTTTTTCTGTGGGTTTGATAAGGGTAGAATCATGTGTTTTTTCTGGGTTTAGGGTTTGATCATAATTTAGGCTTTTTTCTGGGTAGCTTTATGTTTGAATGGAGTTCTGAATGTTGGACTTCCGTTCGCAGGTAATGGCTGCCCAGAGAGAATATGAAAGGGAGGCTGAGGAGCTCATGAATGAGGGTTTTGGTGCTCCTCAGCCTGCCCAACCAGAAGTAACAATAGATGCTAGGGAAGGTGAGGGTGAGATTCATGAGGGTGTTCCATTCCAACCGCCTACGCCGCCTCCTCCTTCCTCTGATTTTTCTTTAGGTCGAAGTAGGATTAGCCGTGAGCAGGCAGAGTCCTTTGCTCGTAGGTATAGCGTAGATCCTAGGACCTATAGAGTTTCTGTTGCCCCTTTGGTAGGAAAGATGTCACTCCGTAGTATCCCCATTCCTTTAGCTCATTTTGAAGCAAACCTTCGTCTTCCTATGGACCCTACTTTTGTTGATTTCGTAGTGTTTGCTCGGATTCAACCTAGACAGGTGCATCCTAATGCTGTTCGCACCATTTTTTGTCTTATTTGTCTCTGTAGTAGATTAGGCTTCGAGTTATATTCTAACATTCTTAGAATGTTCTTTTCTTCACTTCGAATGTTGGACAATACTCTTTCACTCCGTCCACTCCGAAACAAAGTTGTCCTTTATGACTCCCCACCCAATAAGGTAGACTTCAAGGGCAGGTGGATGAATGTTGAGTCTCGTATAGGTTTTCCTTTCCATCCATGTGTCAACGAGAATTTCCAGTGGACTCAAATACAAGGTCCTTCTTCCCTTAGTCATTCTGAGCGAGCTTTCTTAGATATCATTACCCGAGACTTAGGAGACAGTCGTCAGAACCAATCCCGGGTATACTCTTCTACTGACTTGCTGAGTGAGGCTAGCCTGAGGTGGTGCGGCATAGGGGCAGGTTTGGCTGAGAGGAAGAGGGAGTTGGGTTTTGCGGAGGAGAGTCCGAATGAAGATTGGACTATACACCCCGGGGGTGTTTTTTCTTTTCAGTGTGACCAGTGTAACTACACTCACCGTAGTGTGGAAAAGGTCGGGGTAATATGTGTGTTTTTATTTTGTTTTTTTTTGTACTTCGTAAAGGATCTGACTTAGTTATTTTTGTTGCAGGTCCTACCATGTTCAGCAAGGCTTGGGGGAATCGAGTGGAGGAAAGGGACATCCGGCAATCACATATGGACTCCCTACCCCGGTTTCCCCCGCGTTTGATAGACTGGGGTGCATCGGGGAGACCCCTCTCACTTATCCATACTCTGCCAGTCCGCGCGGGCGAGGTAGAAACCTTCGCCGAGAGAGGGATGGGCAGGTGAGAGGTAGGTCTCCTCATTCTGCTCCTGGACCCTATCAAAGGCGGTGAGATGTAGGTCTCCCAGCAAGAGCAGCCTCAGCTTCAGCAGCAGGAGCAACTCCGTCCTCATCAAAGGCGGAGGACTTCTCCTCGGCGACCTTCCATCGAGGTAACTTCTCCCCCTTCTTCTCCTGTTTCCATGGATGCCTTGGATGTTGTCCCCTTGGCATCCCGCAGGGATCTTGAGCCTGCTCCTGTGGAAGAGTCCGCTCCTACTGCCGAAGCTGAGGCTGCTCCTGCTGCTGAAGCCGAGGTGAATTCTGGGAGCTCCAGTCCTTCATGGCTCCAACCGGGGTTCGAGCTGCAAACCGAGGAGGGAGCTTTGCGAGCCTTGGCTGTTGAAATCATTGCCCGAACTCCTCCGCTCAACAACCTCCGCTTTAATAATATGTATGCTGCAGCTATGCTTGGAGGTACCATCCTGGACCGTGCTCACGACGCAGAGAGCTTGGTCGGGATGAGAGAGATGAGGGTCGAGGAGGCCACTAACTAGGTCGGTGCATTGATAGCTCGGGTAAGTTTTCTCCTTTTTACTTCTTTCTTTATGAAATCTCTTGTAACCTTTTTCTCACTTCCTTTTTTTTTAGGTTTCCTCCTTAGTTAAACATATTTCTATGTGTCGAACTTCGGAGCAATCCAAGCGAGCAGCTGCAGATGCTGAGTGGCGGGTGGCCAACGAACCTCGCTTGGCTGCTTTGGAGTCAGAAGTGGCTAACCAAGCTTCGCGCTTGGAGTTAGCCAATTATGAGAAACTCCAGTTGGCTAGCGAGATGGCGGAGCTGAAGGAGCAACTAACTAAGGTAGAAGAAAGGAACGCGAAGCTGTAGACGGCCAACAATGACTTAAACTCGGCCAGGGATGAAGCTGTTGCAAGTCGAATCTCCATGCAGGAAGAATTGGAGTACTGTCGGTCAGAAGATTACAAGAAGAAGATCATTGACGACTTCAAGAGTTCTCCTGCATACCATGAAGACATCGGTCACGAGGCTGGTTCCTTCTTAGACAAAGGGTGTATCCACATCATCCGACAACTTCATCCCCACTTTGAAGACAAGTCTATCCTCCTACAAGCATTTAAATCGAACTTTGACAATGATCTGTGTAGGCAAGGAGCAGACTTCGTTCCTTTTACTATTGAAGAGCTGGAAGCACTTCGGGAGCGGGATGAGAAGAGAGGGAGGCCTTTCTGGAAGTCGCCTCGGCCTACCACCCCTACCTTCTGGGATATGCTTGATGGGGGCTCAAGCTCGGCAGCTCCTTAGGCCTTAGATTTTTTTACGTAGGCTATTTCCTTGTACTTTGTACCCCATTTTTGAAGACTTCAATGAAATTAACTGTTCTTGTTTGTCCTTTTCTGAAATTTTTATAACTTGTGAACCTCGTGTCCTCGGGGGTTATTTGAATCTTGAATTCTTCTAACTTTATACTTCGTAATAACAAACAATCTCTTTAAATCTTCAACTTGATACCTCGTAGCAGCGAACTGTCTTGTGTTTTAAATTTCCAAGTTTACTTTTAACTTGGTACTTCGTAACCACGACCTTTCTCATGGTATTTTAATCTTCCAAGTCTTAACTTGGTACTTCGTAACCACGACCTTTCTCGTGGTATTTTAATTTCTTTCGAGATCGTGCTCGATACCTCGTAATAACGAGATTATACTCAAATAGTAGCTTTTATTTCAGCAGAATACTTTCAGAAATTGATCAACAAATTGTTTTCAAAATGACTTGATATTCAGAACAATGCTTACTAGATGTCTTTCATACATAGTACCTTTTTAGGTGATTTATGTGCCACGGGTTTGGTAGGAGAACGCCATCCTTGTTCATGAGTTTGTAGGTGCCGGGTCTTACTTCGTGTTTCACGAGGTATGGTCCTTCCCAGTTTGGGGTCAGCTTGTTTGCTTTTATATGTCTCGCCGTGCCTTCTATCTTTCGAAGTACCCAGTCCCCAATCTTTATTGGTCGCTTGAATAATTTTTTATCGTGGGCTTTTTTAGTCTTTTCCTTGAATGACTGCGAGCTTAGGCGGCTAGCTATTCTCCTTTCCTCCAGCAGATCTAGTTCCATGCTTCTTCTTTCTTTGTTGGCGTCCCCATTGTACATCGAGACTCTTGCCGTGGGCAATGCAACTTCGGCTGGTGATACTGCCTCAGAACCGTATACTAATGCGTAAGCCATTTCTCCCGTGGGGCCCCTAGTCTAAGTGCGGATTACCCATAGAGTGGGATTTAATTCATCAACCCATTTGTTGGATTTTCCTTCCAAATTCTTCCTTAGTGCCGTTAACACCAATTTGTTGGCAGCTTCTGCCTGACCATTCCCTTGAGGGCGTGCTACAAATGACTTCCAATGTTTGATGTGCAACCTTTGACATTCTGCAGTGAACTTTGCTGAAAATTAGACTCCGTGATCCGTGATGACTGCTCTGGGTATCCCGAAGCGACATAAGACATGTTCTCGGAAGAACTTAGAAACATTTTCCTCTGTTGGAGGTGTGAGGGCTTTGGCTTCTATCCATTTTGAAAAATAATCCACTACCACTACCAAGTATTCACATCCATTTCTTATTTTTAGAAACTTCCCCATTAGATCCATACCCCACATGTCGAATGGCCAGGCTACCACTACCTGGGTTTGTTCTACCGAGGGCAACTGTGGAATAGTTTCGAAAATTTGGCATGTCTCGCACTTTTTGACGTATTTTCTACCATCCTCTCTCAGTGTTGGCCAGTAATATCCTTGGTTGATTACCCTTTCAGCCGGAGCTCGGGCCCCTGGATGTCCTCGGCATAATCCCTCGTGTATCTCAACTAACAGGTCGTCGACTTGAGATGGAGGGATGCAGCGGAGTAAAGGTCTCGAAAAGGATTTTCTATACAATACATCTTCATGGATTGTGTACCTCGCAGACTACTTTTTGATTTGTCTTGCTTGAGTAGCATCATCCGGAAGGGTTCCATGTTGGATGAAGTTTTTTATTTCTTCATCCCAATTTTCTGAAGTAGGACGTAGGCATAGAATTAACTCCGATTCCTCGATCTCAGTTGGTACCCTTTCTATAGGAATTCCCTCTTCGTTGGGTGTCTCTCCCGAGGCAATTTTTGCCAGCCTGTCTGCTTGCTGATTATCCTTTCTGCTGATCAGGGACAGCGATAAAGGAGAAAATTTGTCTCTCCATTTCCTTGCTTCATCTACATAGGACTGTAAACCCTCTCATTGTACTGTATAGGTCTCTTGGACCTGATTCACCACCAATTGTGAGTCGTCGTATACCTTTAGAGCTCTGGTGTTCTCCCTATGGGCCCATTCTAATCCATTTAATAGTGCTTCATACTCTGCCTGGTTGTTTCAGAGATTGGGCTTTAGCTTGATGGCCCGCATTTCTGTGTACTCTTTGTTAGGCAAAGTCAAGACAAGCCCTGCCCCGACTCCGCTGGAGTTGACTGCTCCATCGACTCTCAGTTCCCATGGTTCTTTTGTACGCTCAGCCATCTCTAGGCTTGACTCCGTGTATGATCCTTCTGCGAGGAAGTCTGCCAAAGCCTGTGCTTTGATTGCTGTCCGGGGTTTGAATGTTATTTCCTGTCCACATAACTCGATAGACCATCATAACATTCTTTCGGATTGATCCAGTTTGTGAAAAACTGGATCACTAATGCATATGCTAGCTTCTCAATATTAGAATACCTAGACTCCGCATCATTCAGAACTTTGCTGACGAAGTATACAGGATGCTGTTTTGTTCCTTCCTCTTGGATCAATACTGATGCCACGATTAAATCAAAGAAGGACAAGTACATGAAGAGTGTTTCTCCTGTGCTCGGAGGTCGTATCAGGGGAAGATCTAAAAGATGATCCTTCAAACTTATCCAGGAGAGGCTGCATTCCGGAGTCCAGACAAAGTCATTCTTCGAATTCTTCAAGGCATTGAAGAATGGGAGGCACCTTTCCACCGATTTTGAGATGAATCGGCCTAAAGCGGCAATACATCCGTTTAGCCTTTGGATATCTTTAACACATAGGGCTCTGTGAGCCGAGCTATAGCTTCTAATTTCTCTGGATTGGCTTCGATCCCCTGTTCAGATGTCATGAAGCCTAGAAACTTCCCGAATTTCACTCCAAATGTGCACTTCATCGGATTGAGCTTGAGGTTGTATCTCGCCAAATTGGAGAAAGTCTCTTTTAGATCGTCAAGGTGCGAGGTGCCCTTTTTGGTTTTGACCACCATATCGTCGACATATGCCTCTATATTCCTTCCGATTTGGCTTCAGAGGATATGATTCATCACTCGCTAGTATGTCGCCCCTGCATTCTTCAATTCGAAGGGCATAACGTTATAGCAATAAATGGCCCCTACACCTCAGAACGAAGTATGTACCTGATCACTCAGCTTTATTTTTATTTGAAGCTACATTGATGTTCCCGACTTTGTCGGGGTCTTCTGCCACTACATTGATGTTCCTGACTTTGTCGGGAGAATCCCTTTTTCTCTTTATTTTCATAATTTGCCCTAGCAAACTTCGTGGGTTGCTTTTCACAAAACCAACTCCTCGCGAAGTATTGAACTTCACTTGTTGGTGGGATGTAGAGATGACTAAGTCGAAAGCCGCGTGGAAAGGCGTCCCTACTATGACATTGTAGGGAGATTCTAAGTCCACGATATAGAACTTGATCTCTTCCTTCCGTGCTTTGTCCCCTTCGCCAAGGGTGACTTGTATTCTCACTGTTCCTTTAACTGGTACCTTTTGTGGAGTGAACCCTTCCAGTACCATTCTGCTAGTTTTGAGATGTTCTTCCTTCAGGCCCATTTCTTCAAAATATCGCAGATACATAATGTTCCTCGTACCTCTAGTATCGACCAGAACCCTTTTCATTGCACACTTGTCAATTCCTTCTCAGGTCATCCGCATCTTGAGAACAATAGGTCTGACTTTTGCTTCCTCATTACTTTCTAGCTCTTCATTGGTGAAAGTAAAGACCTCATTTTGTTCAAATTCATACTTCGGAATGAGGTATGATTTGGTGAGGTTGTAGATCCTCTTCTTAATCCTTTTCACGGAGCTTAACTCTGGGTTGATCATGTTGATTACCCTTTCTCCCTTGTCTTTCTACTGTTGCATACCAGCGATGTATTCTTTTAGGCATGCTTCCTGAATGAGCTTTTCGATGGCTCTTTTCAGTTGGAAGCACTCCTCCGTAGTGTGAACATAGTTTCTGTGGAATCCACAGAACTTGGTCTTATCCCGCGTGGCAAATGATTGTGATTTCATCGGGGCAAGATCCCTTACTCCATATTTCTCCTTGATCACTGCAATCAGACTTTCCTTTGGAACATTCAATGGTGTAAAAGTTTCGAATTTCTTACCTCGATTTTTGTCTCTTCGTTCTGAAAAATTCGAGGCCACGTCCTTTGGATGCTCGTGTTGCTTTTCTTTCCTCCTTGAGGTGGATTCGAGTGCACTGCTCTCCGCTAATGCCACTTTTCTAGCGACACTGAACATTTCACCGATGGCCTCTGGCTTTCTCAGCTGAAGCTCGCTGTAAAGTATCCTGGATCTGAATCCTCCTTCGAAACAGGTGATGACGGTATCCTGGCAAATTCCTTTGATGTCATCATAGGTCTTCTTGAATCGCTCCAAGAAAGAGAGGAGAGTTTCATCTTCTTGCTGCTTGATATTAGCCAAGTCTCCTCTTGTTTTTGGTATAGTTCCTGCAATACTGAATTTGTCCAGGAATACCTTCTTTAAGGTGTGCCATGACTCGATGGTACCTGGTTTTAGAGATGTGAACCATGTCAGAGCTTTATCTGATAGCGTGCTCGGGAACACTTTGCATAAGATGGCTTCGTCATTTGTGACTAGCCCCATGGCCGATTTGTAATGGCACACGTGTTCGAGGGGTCGAGATAGCCCCAAATACAAGATGAACTATGGAATTTTTTGGCTTGGATTGGGGGAGACGTTTTGGATCCACTTGGCGAAAGGTCCCAATTCGATCGACCTGGATTTATGAACCTTGGTAGGATTCTTTCCTTTTTCTGGGCTATATTCGGGGGAACACTTTCTGGCCCCCCTTTTATGAATGGGCTTAGAGGAATGATGGCTTTCCCCTACTTCGCTGACTGCCTGCTTTCTGTCTGTCCGCGTTCCACGCCTCTCATCTTTCTTAGTAGCCGTTTGTGTTTGTTGTGGAAGTTCCGAGGGATCTCTGGAAAATCTATCATACTCGAATTTTGGGAGTCTTTTTGGGAAAGCTGTGTTGAACAGAGCAATGGACTTTGACCTGTCTCAGAATCTTCGCTGGGCCTCGACCGGAGTCGATGATACGATGGGCCACATCGGGGTCCATCTGTCCCAGGTATTAGGGTTCGAAGTGAACTGGGATGGTAATTTTTTAACCCTTTGCTTTTCATTACCCTGGATGCTTATACTGACTTCGTATGTGTCTCTTTTTGGATCAGGTCTGCGCCTATGTCAGCCACCTCGGGAGGATGGCTGCTTCGGCTAATACTTCCAGGACAATGCATATCAACTTGGAGAAAAATGCGCCGATCTGGAGGGGCAATTGTCCTGGAAGAACAAGGCCCTGGACTCCACCGCTGACAAGTTATGAACTGCCGAAGAGAACGTTGCTTTGGTAGTTGCTAAAAAGGACCGGCAGTCCGCGAACTTGATTTCTTTCCAATGTGCAAATGAAGATATCAAAGCTCAGCTTCGGGACTTCGACAGAAATCTGAAGGAATCAGAGTCCAAGTGTCGGGCGGCCGAGGAGAAGGTGGGCTACTTAGAGTCTGCCGAATATGCTGCGAAGGTGGTGAGCGACTATAAGAGCTCTCCTGCATTTGAGGAAGAGTTTTTTATGAAGTCCAACAACTTCTTCGACAGAGGCTGCGCTCACATGCTTCGATAGTTCCACCAGTATATCCTTGACAAGGCATTGATGTGCCGAGCATATGAAGGCTCCTTTATTAACCCTGAATTCAGAGACGGCTGCGGCTTCGTCCCGTTCACCAAGAGTGAACTGGAGGAGATTGCGGCCGTTGATTGCAAGGCTAAGAGTTGTGTATGTAGAATATTAATACTTGCTCTAGAAATGTCTCACCTTAACTCTTTTCTAATATCCACTCGTGACCCATGTAGTGTTCAAAGTTCTTATTTGTTGGACATAGATGGTCAAGCAACTTTCATTGCTCTCAAACCCATTCAAAAGGGCTAGGAGGTGATTTTCTTTCTTTCTTATCGTCTGTTTTGTGTGTGTGTGTTTTTTTCAACTTTTTGAATTGGTTTTTTTTTATCATTCCAGATGACAATATCATATATAGATTAAGAATGTCCTTATGAGGAGAGACAAACATTTCTTGCGGATTAAGAATGTCCAAAATACATCTAAGAAGAACAATGATCATTAAACAATAACAAGGTAAGAAATTCACGGATCCATGTAATAAAAACCTACAATTAATCAAACTCTTATTAGTAGGTAATATATTTTGACAAAACATGTACATCTAAATTGTTAAAAAAAAATCTATTTTAATTCTCTAACTATTGATTCTTTATATATTTTGATGTGAAATTGATCTTTTGAATTAATATTGACTAGATTTTATTTATTGTTTTTCTTCACATGATTGATACATTTCTTTAATTGAATTCAAGTAAATATTTAATTTTATTTTCAATTTTGTTTCTCATTTATATATAGAGGTTATTTTGGTTTTTGTAAACATTATGAATAGTAAATTAAAAAGAGAAAGAAAGGGAAGAGAAAGAAAAAAAAAACACACAATTATTCTACACATTCAAATATATAAACTTTTATAGCTTTCATTCATGAAAGAACATTATAACCATACCACCAATCTATCACACATATATTTGTGTGTGGCTATAACATATCCTTTTTAATTTAACTTTGAATAGAGATTTCATGTTCCAAATCAACGGGGAATTCACATATCAAAACCTTTATTTAATGGTATAACTCTTTCTACGAAGAGATGTAAGAGGAAAACTTCTCCCCAATAAAAGTATGATGTAATTCTCGCCTCCAATTTAATTGGAGTCCAAAGTTACTACCGGAATATGATTTTGATGAATAAGACTAAGCTGAATAGGATAAACTTCTTTGAATACTCTGTCGATACTAGGAATCTTAGCTTTGATCACCAATTCATTCTCATATCATACCATACTATTTGTTTCCTGAAATGTTGAATTATTATCTTTCATTAGGACAAATTTTCAAATCATACAAATATTTTTTATCTCTCAATTATTCTCCTAATGGAATATTATTCAACAATGTCCAACTCTCATGCACACCATAATGTTTCATCACCCAAACTTGAATCCTTGATGCCCTCATTATAGAACATGTGAAAAAACCTAAATTTTTTGGGGTGTTATAACCCACATTTGATGGTAATTTCATGAATCGAAATTAATCTATTTTAAGATCGATTGCAACTATGAAGACGTCATTTATAATTAAATGTAACCAATGTATATGAGAATTAACAAACACTCCTGAATGCGAGCGAATCAATATGTTAATAGAAAATTAGTTGATTATTTTCCACGAATTTGATTTCAGACTGTAAATCTCGAGTACTTTTTCAAAACTTACAAGTCTTATCACCTTGAAATAGTTGTGAACATCACCATAACCAAAACCATACACGCTTGCATCTTGAGTTAGTCGTTGATAATGATCAGATTGAGAGTGAGAAACCTTCCAATGCTTGTTTATGTAAGGGTTATAAAAAAAAAGACCATCATTAGAGTTTCTCATGCAAACCAAACTATGGCAAGAACCAACCATTTTGGTTGGAATTTCGTTGTATTTTTTAAGGGGGTGATATATTTTCTTCTCAATTCCAAGGAAATCAACTGGTCAATTTAAATTTATAGTAAGAAGCTTGAATGATTTCCTGCAGTCTACCTTGTATATGACCTTGGTGGATTGTGCAGCCTCCTCAGGTGCCATGTGAGAAAACATAGAAATGCTTATGACAAAACCTCTTGTTGCTAATTAAAGTTGATCATGTTTTGTTTTGGATACCAATTTGAATTGAACAAGTAACTCTATAATTAACCTGACAAGCACTTCTTCCACCACGTCATATGGAATGACAAAATTATTCGACATCATCTTGAATTGAATTTTTTTTCTGAATAAGAAAAAATCAACGACATGACTAATTGTAAACTAAACTCACCTAAATACCGTTTTGCTTATTGTATCAAAGATGGAAGAAAAGTTAAGTGATGGTTTGTGAGAGAGAGCATAAAAGAAAAAAAGGGTTTTTTATAGGAGTCACGTCAAGAGAGAAAATTTTAGTTTTGAGGTTGCGTTAGGAGAGAAAATTTTAGGTTTAAGATTGCGTCAGGCGGGAAATTAGTTTTTTGGGGACACATCGGTTTAGAATTAAAATTACGTATTTGATTTTGTAGACGAGCATAATATAGTTTCCTTTTCTATTTGGATTCAAATTTCTTTAATACTTTCAATGAAAAACATAAAATAAATGACATTTTACTTTTATTAGATATTGTGTCGTTTGAAATAATTGTTTCCATTAAAATAAATAATATTTAGTGGACCAAGAGAATCGCCTCACAGAAAGCTTTTATTGCCTATGGAATAGAATTATATGGTTAAAAATTGTTTTAGTAATAAATTGTACATAAAGAATAATCGTTAACCGAAATAGAAAACAATTCTAAAAAACAAATTTTTGGACATGAGATATGAATCAAACTTCAACGTCCTAGTCAGAAAGTAGAATATCCAAGAAGATGACAAGCGTTTATCCTTAGTAGGGAAGGATAAAAAATACTCGTGGTTGGAGAATGTATTAAATGCTAAATGGACATAAAGAAAAGCTTTTCCTAATATATGAAACCACAACAATTGTACAGGTTAGTCACATGAATTGAGATGATGAAACCTTAACTCACCCCACGAACATAAGAAGATGGGGCATCAGAGCAAAATTCTATCATACTCTAACTAAGCTCTTTGATAACGCTAAAATATATCACTATTTTGGGACTTGTAATTGCGTTATTTCTTATCTTTTTGGGCTATTTCACAATTTTATGGTTAAATTGTTCTAATTTGTGTTTAAGTACTTGTAGGAAAGTTTTGTGGTGGAATTGGCATAAAAGAGCTGGTTAAGGAGTTAAAATACAATATTTTTTAGCAGCACCAGTGTGCCACCTTGCACAGCCTCAGTGTTCCATGACGCTGGATGACAAACGTCATCGTACCGTGTATTATGAGCGTCATTGTTACTATGAGCAGATTTGATGATGATTTTTATATTGAAAATTTTTATTTTAAATTCCACTGTTATATCTATAAATAATTTTAATTTTATTCAAATTAAAGGAGAAGTTGTTTTAGGCTTAAGGAAACTATACCAAATTTTTATCCAAACATTTTTCCTTATATCAATTGTTATAGTATTTGATCTCTTAAACTTAGTAATTGTCTTGAACACTAGAAGTTGCTTTGTTTCAGTGTAATCTATGATAATAGTTGATAGGATAATTCATTTGCTTCTCCTTTAAGATCTTGGGTTTATTATTGTCTCGATCTGTAAGAAGTTGAAGATTCAAGAGATTGAGGGAAGATTGTGATCAATTCAAAGAGTATCCATTCCATCAAATGCAAGGGATTTAAAAGAAGTTATGAATTGTTGTACAATTTCTAACATTTGTCTACTTTACCTTGTATTTTGATTATCTAGCAAAACAATCCCATTAAGAATCTCTACTTCTACATTTCTTTAATGAATTTGGAGAATTATTATTGACCATTCTTTGAGTATTTTAGTGCATCCATATTACTATGTTTGCATGATTTGCATAATATCTCTAATTGATCCTTCCTTATGGATGCAAATCATACAGAAGTCTAATATGGCTATTATAAGTCTAGTAGACCAAGATTTTTTTGTTGGATGTGTAAGGTACCAAGTGTGAGTTGATTAGTAACTACACTAGCTACCCCTTGGATTATTCACTAAGATTTCTCAATGTAATGAGATATTCTAATGTATTTTTTTCTTCAAATTTTTTTACTACTTTTTTATGCAATTTTTTTCTTGCGCTTTTTTTTTGCAATATTCTTATTTTTTCTGCAGATTCTTATTCTTTTTTACCAACTTTTATATGTTTTCCCTACTTTTTTATTGCAGTTTTTATCAATTTTTTTCCAAAAACCTTCATGCATTTGTTTTTGTTATGACTCAACTTTAAATTTATCTAAGCTGCCTACGTATTCCAAGAAAAAATCAAGTCGAACGTAGTTCAAAGTTCTAATTTAAACTCATGCATCAAAGGAGCAATAATGTAGTTTCAGCTCATGCGTCAAAGATCATTTTTGTATCAATATCATAGAGATAATTTATACTCGTATCAAGGAGTCTTCTTTCAACTTGCAGATAATTTGTACTCGTGCCAAAGAGTCTTCTTTCATCATGTAGACATTTACTCTCATGTCAAGGAGTCTACTTTCAACTTGCAAACATTTTATACTTGTGTGAAGGAGTCTTTACCAATGGTAAATAGTTTACACTCGTGCCAAGGAACATCTTTCAACTTGCAGATAATTTATACTCATGTCAAGGAGTCTTCTTTCATCATGTAGACAGTTTACACTTGTGCCAAGGAGCTTTCTTTCAATTGTAGATAATTTTACACTCATGTCAATGAACCTTCATCAATTGCAGACAGTTTTGTACTTGTGTCAAAGAGCATTCATCAACTGCAAACAGTTTTGTACTTGTGTCAAGGAGCATTCATCAATGGCATACATTTCTTTACTTGTGTCAAGGAGAATTTTTCTATCAACATCATGGAGATATTTTATACTCATATCAAGGAGTTTTCTTTCAACTTGTAGAAAATTTATACTTGTGTCAATGATCCTTCTTTCATCATGTAGACAGTTTATAATCTGCCAAAGAGCCTTTAATTTGCAAACAATTTATACTTGTGTCATAAAGTAACAATGCAGTTTAGCCTCGTGCGTCTAGGAGGATTTTGCAACCATACCATGGAGATTGTTTATACTGTATCAAGAAGTAACAATGTAGTTTAACCTCGTGCAACTAGGAGGATTTTTGATAATTTGATTTCAATCATCGCCAACCGTTGAAGTTGATTCTTCATCTTTAGAGGGAATGTTGCCCCTACTTTGGTATCATTATTGTCCTACATGAATTTCAAGCTTTTGATTCGCGATGATACTTAATTCCATATCTCAACCACGACCAATTCTTCAAACGTATTTGGTTGAATGCCTTTCCAGATGTATTGAAAATTCCATTGCATTCCTTGGATGAAAATCTCGATCATAGATTTATGACATAATTGATCTTTGCAATTCAGATTTAAACTTCTCCATCGATTAATGTAATTGACAACTGGTTCATCCTTCTATTGCATTGTACGACTCAACTCAACTATACTTATTGTTCGTCAAGTGTTGTATAAGTATTTAGAAATTCTATTTTAAGTTGGTGCCAACTATCGATTGATTCATGAGCCAAGTCAGTGTACCAATCGAATGCACTACTTTTAAGAGATCAAACAAATTGTTTAACTAGAAGATCTCCTTCCGTACCAGCATTGTTGCACATTTCCACGAAGTGAGCAATGTGTTTCTTTAGATTGCATCTTCCATCAAATTGCTACAACTTTGGTAGAAAGTAGTCTGCATGCATCTTCAAGCTAACAATTCTCTTAGAATATGGTTTTGAATACACTAATGATGACTTTGAATTTCCTGCATATTTATCATTTATCATACATTTAATGAAATTCTCTAATTCATTTGTCAGGATGAATCCACCAACAGAAACAAGAATTGTATGTTCTCTTTGATTTGTTTTAGATCTATCAACAATTTTAGATTGTTTCTCAGCAATCTTGACTGCTCCAAAATCATTGGGTTCTTCTTTTTTCTTCGAGGAAACATGGTCTTGTGTTGTTCAATGTTTGAGTAAACTTACCATTATTGTCCACCAATTGAGCGATGATGTGGTGTTGCTTTGTCAACTGTACTACAAGACCTCCCACCAACATTATCAAATATGTTAACTTCTCTTCTATCGTTGAAGCATTTGTCATCATTGCATGCTGGTTATGATGTTTGAGGTTGAGCTGCCAATTGATCTTTATCACCATTCCTTTGCTTCTTGTGGTAGGACCAATGTAGGTTTCAGATGTCGAAATGTTAATACTCAAGTTTGCAGCGATATTGTTTGAATTAACTTTGTTGACATCATTCCTAAACTCCATTTCAAGAACTTTAATAGAAAGAGATGTGCAGTAGAAATTGTCCCACGACGTGCCAAAATTTATGAATAAATTTTCGTGTATTTTTTGTAAAATTAAAAATTACAAAGAGAATAAATTATGTGTAATATAATTACAAATATTTTTTTTACAAGTCCTATTTCGGTATATGTACAAATATACCCCTGATAATAAATATGCAAATATACCCCTCATGTAGTAAATACACAAGTTTACCCTTCATTAAAATGATCTTTTCATTTATTCATAATAAATATCATTATTATATCACATCAAGATATTAGTAAAAGTTGATATTATTATTGTATCTAGATATTATTATTATTTATTTTCTAATAATATTGTAAATATCTAAACAAACTAGTAACTCGAAAAACCTATAAAATCCCTCATTTTATGATGAAGGAGAGAGAATCCATTTTTGTTGGCCTAAACGCTGTTGAAAGAACATTAGAGAGGAAGTAATCGAGGGAATTTAGAGTCAGGCAACATCATATTTCTATGAATATGCTAATTCAATCTGTCGTGAGTTAGAGGGTCTTTTTGGACTTGAGCTTGACCAAATAGATTTAAACTTCTTCTTCGAGGGACATTTTGTGCTAATCTCGGAATCGGGGGTTGTTGGCTTGATTTCGATCTATCAAACTGCTGTAGATTTCTTCTGAGAGCTTCTGAACTTTTTTTTCAGAGACCTTTAAATTTCTCAAAATGGACTTGGTTAAGACCTTTAAATTTCTCCAAATGGACTTGGTTAAGACCTTTAAATTTCTCCAAATGGACTTGGTTAAGAGAAAGAACCAAAACGACATAATTTCATTATTCTTAAGATTTTTCTGAACTTCAAAACTTCTTTTGTCTGGCTTATGTTCCTTTGTTGAGGAAATTTGTCCTCTATTAAAAAGGATGATAATTAATGATTAATTAAGTTGTCATGTGTCAGTCATCTAATCATTTAAATCTATCAATAAATTGATATTTATATTCAAATATATATAATAAAATTTAATTATATTTTAAACATTAAATATATATATATATATATATTAAATATATTAAAATGTATAAAAAATTTAATTATATATTTAAAATATATGTAAACTTTAAATATATTTAAAATTATATAGATTATATATCCAATATATTATAAGTATGTTTATTATATATCATGAATATTTTTAAAATATTACGATATTGTGTAAAATATTATATAATATATAAAACATAATATGTTGTAAATGTTTATTATATAGTGTTAATATAATATATATATATATATATATATATATATATATATATATATATATATATATATAAAACACATGTTAGAGCTTTAATCTCTTAAGTAAATATAAATGTCTATAATAAACAGTTTCAACACAAATTAGAAACACATATTTTGCCATAAATAAATAATATTTAAAAGAAAATAAATTATAAATAAATAAATAAATAATATTTAAAAGAAAAAAATTTGTTTAGATGTTTTTTTTATGCCAATTAATAGTCAATTATTTCGTGAGTATTGTTGTTCTTGTAAAGATTAAAATTTATTTTGTTCATATATAAATCTAGTTGATATACTTTCTATTTATCAAAATAAAAAATTAAAAATAAAAAATTAAAAATTAAAAAAAATAGTGATTCTACTTGACAAATAAAATATGGTTAAAGTTTTTTTTTTCATTTTAATTTAGAATATTAAAATTAAAATGATGTAGTTTCAGTTAGGATTTTCATAATTAAATTTATTTTTTTAATAAAAAAACATATATATATATATATATATATATATGGTCAAAGTTTGATTTGCGTTGTTTATTATTATTATTTTATTAATTTTTTAAATAATATATATTAAATATATAATATATATATATATTATATATATATATTTATTACAAGTTTCTAATGTAATTAAAATAATTTTAAAGATTTTTTATTTTTATTTTTAATTAATGTTTATTAAATTTTAATTTTTTAATTTTTTATTTTATTCACATTAAATAATTAAATTAAACTTTAACTAATTTTAAATTTTTTTTTAAATTCTCAGTTAATGCTAACTGACTTTAATTTTTGACACATTTAATTTTTTAATTATAACTTTTCATATCTCAATATTGTTTTTTAATTGCAACATTCATACCTTTATTTTTTTTAACCTATAACCTTTCATATTTCAACATTTATTTATTTAATATTTTTAAATTCTTACTTCATTTTTTTTTCATATTTATATTTTTAAAAATTTTGTAAGTATTAAATTTTTCTTTTTTACTTCAAACAATTTTTTCTTCGGTTAAAAAATTGAAAGTTATAACATTTCATATCTCAACATTTATTATGATTTTTCTTTTTAAATTTTATTTATTATGATATTTTAAAATTTTATTTTTAAAAATTTTTGTTATGCATTTTTTTAATATATCTTTTTTTTAAAAAACAATTTAGGCATTTATAGTTTTTATATTTTAAATAATTTATTCTAGGAATAGATTAATTTAAAAAAAATTATATGTTTTTGTTATAGTAAACAAATTTTAAATTTTTAAAAGATGGGATCCGTTGCTTGTTTACATAAGGTCAAATATTAAATATAATATTTTTATTGTTTTTTTAAATATTTATACAATTTGTCGTCTTTATTATGTTTCGAACTCATAACCTTTGACTTTAAATGAAAGTACTTATTATCATCAAAGCAACGCTTTCGTGACAATATTTGTGTAGTTATTAAAATTTTGTTAAACTTATAATTAGGAAACATTATATATTTTAAAATTTGTATAACTATAGTCCTAGGTTCTAACAATATGTTCTTATTAATGAATAATTAACTAATTAATAAAAACATTTAAATTGATTATAATAGTAAAAGTTATAATAAACCATTAGTTTTCTCAAAACATTCATTGTTCAAAAATTATTAATTTTCATCTATATATATACCTTTCATTAATCTACGTGAATACATACATACACCTTCAAGCTTGCAGTATTATGACTTCCGATTTCATGGTTGATCTTGACAAAATTTAAGAGCGGCGGTAGAGGAGTGCAAGCACAAAGTTAGCATGACAAATTTTGGTGTTGTATGTTTGTTTCTGCTCACGAAATGCTAGCTGAGCTGCACATGATTTAATAGAAAGAGATGTGCAGTAGAAATTGTCCCACGACGTGCCAAAATTTATGAATAAATTTTCGTGTATTTTTTGTAAAATTAAAAATTACAAAGAGAATAAATTATGTGTAATATAATTACAAATATTTTTTTTACAAGTCCTATTTCAATATATGTACAAATATATCTCTGATAATAAATATGCAAATATACTCCTCATGTAGTAAATACACAAGTTTACCCTTCATTAAAATGATCTTTTCATTTATTCATAATAAATATCATTATTATATCACATCAAGATATTAGTAAAAGTTGATATTATTATTGTATCTAGATATTATTATTATTTATTTTCTAATAATATTGTAAATATCTAAACAAACTAGTAACTCGAAAAACCTATAAAATCCCACATTTTATGATGAAGGAGAGAGAATCCATTTTTGTTGGCCTAAACGTTGTTGAAAGAACATTAGAGAGGAAGTAATCGAGGGAATTTAGAGTCAGGCAACATCATATTTCTATGAATATGCTAATTCAATCTATCGTGAGTTAGAGGGTCTTTTTGGACTTGAGCTTGACCAAATAGATTTAAACTTCTTCTTCGAGGGACATTTTGTGCTAATCTCGGAATCGGGGGTCGTTGGCTTGATTTCGATCTATCAAAGTGCTGTAGATTTCTTCTGAGAGCTTCTGAACTTTTTTTTCAGAGACCTTTAAATTTTTTGAAATGGACTTGGTTAAGACCTTTAAATTTCTCCAAATGGACTTGGTTAAGAGAAAGAACCAAAACGACAGAATTTCATTATTCTTAAGATTTTTCTGAACTTCAAAACTTCTTTTGTCTGGCTTATGTTCCTTTGTTGAGGAAATTTGTCCTCTATTGAAAAGGATGATAATTAATGATTAATTAAGTTGTCATGTGTCATTCATCTAATCATTTAAATCTATCAATAAATTGATATTTATATTCAAATATATATAATAAAATTTAATTATATTTTAAACATTAAATATATATATATATATATTAAAATATATTAAAATATATTAAAATGTATAAATAAAATTTAATTATATTTAAATATATGTAAACTTTAAATATATATTTAAAATTATATAGATTATTATATCCAATATATTATATAAGTATGTTTATATATATCATGAATATTTTTTAAAATATTACGATATTGTGTAAAATATTATATATATAAAAACATAATATGTTGTAAATGTTTATTATATAGTGTTTAATATAATATATATATATATATATATATAAACACATGTTAGAGCTTTAATCTCTTAAGTAAATATAAATGTCATTATAATAAACAGTTTCAACACAAATTAGAAACACATATTTTGCCATAAATAAATAATATTTAAAAGAAAACAAATTATAAATAAATAAATAAATTATATTTAAAAGAAAAAAAATTGCTTAGATGTTTTTTTTATGCCAATTAATAGTCAATTATTTCGTGAGTATTGTTGTTCTTGTAAAGATTAAAATTTATTTTGTTCATATATAAATCTAGTTGATATACTTTCTATTTATGAAAATAAAAAATAAAAATTAAAAATTAAAAAATTAAAAAAAATAGTGATTCTACTTGGCAAATAAAATATGGTTAAAGTTTTTTTTTTCAATTTAATTTAGAATATCAAAATTAAAATGATGTAGTTTCAGTTAGGATTTTCATAATTAAATTTATTTTTTTAATAAAAAAAACACACACACACACACACACACACATATATATATATATATATATATCATCAAAGTTTGATTTGCTGTTGTTATTATTATTATTTATATAATTTTTTAATTAATATATTAAATATATATATATATATATATATATATATATATATTTATTACAAGTTTCTAATGTAATTAAAATAATTTTAAAGATTTTTTATATTTTATTTTTAATTAATGTTTAATAAATTTTAATTTTTAAAATTTTTATTTTATTCACATTATAATAATTAAATTAAACTTTAACTAATTTTAAATTTTTTTAAATTCTCAGTTAATGCTGAATGACTTTAATTTTTGACACATTTAATTTTTTAATTATAACTTTTCATATCTCAATATTGTTTTTTAATTGCAACATTCATACCTTTATTTTTTTTAACCTATAACCTTTCATATTTCAACATTTATTTATTTATTATTTTTAAATTCTTACTTCTTTTTTTTTCATATTTATATTTTTAAAAATTTTGTAAGTATTAAATTTTTCTTTTTTACTTCAAACAATTTTTTCTTCGGTTAAAAAATTGAAAGTTATAACATTTCATATCTCAACATTTATTATGATTTTTCTTTTTAAATTTTATTTATTATGATATTTTAAAATTTTATTTTTAAAAATTTTTGTTATGCATTTTTTTAATATATCTTTTTTTAAAAAAAATATTTAGGCATTTATAGTTTTTATATTTTAAATAATTTATTCTAGGAATAGATTAATTTAAAAAAATTATATGTTTTTGTTATTGTAAACAAATTTTAAATTTTTAAAAAATGGGATCCCTTGCTTGTTTACGTAAGGTCAAATATTAAATATAATATTTTTATAGTTTTTTTAAATATTTATACAATTTGTCGTCTTTATTATGTCTCAAACTATAACCTTTGACTTTAAATGAAAGTACTTATTATCATCAAAGCGCTTTCGTGACAATATTTGTGTAGTTATTAAAATTTTGTTAAACTTATAATTAGGAAACATTATATATTTTAAAATTTGTATAACTATAGTCCTAGGTTCTAACAATATGTTCTTATTAATGAATCATTAATTAATTAATAAAAACATTTAAATTGATTATAATAGTAAAAGTTATAATAAACCATTAGTTTTCTCAAAACATTCATTGTTCAAAAATTATGAATTTTCATCTATATATATATATACCTTTCATTAATCTACGTGAATACATACATACACCTTCAAGCTTGCAGTATTATGACTTCCGATTTCATGGTTGATCTTGACAAAATTTAAGAGCGGCGGTAGAGGAGTGCAAGCACAAAGTTAGCATGACAAATTTTGGTGTTGTATGTTTGTTTCTGCTCACGAAATGCTAGCTGAGCTGCACATGATTTAATTTCTATACTTGGTTTACATTTTACTGTTTTATGGGATAATTATATCCCTCTCAGTTTCAAATGTATTGCAAACATAATAATTTGATTATTAATATATTTATTTTTTAATAAAAACAAAAAGAATTGAATTACTATCACTTTTATTTCTTAATTTATAATTGTTCATATCACAAACATTTATTATTAGGACTTTTTATTTTTATTTTCTAAAATTTTATTCTTACTAATTTTTTTTTTTGCTACATTATCTCTTCATTTCTTTTTTAAAAAAATTTTAATCATTTTAATTTAACTGTATATATATTTTTAATACTTTTTAAATTGTTAAGAAAAGTTGATTTATAGTAAGCACCTCATTTATAGATATGGTCCTATAGATATTTTTAAAAAATAAAATTATTTCTTCATTTTATTTCTAATTTTTTTAATATATTTTATTTCTAATATATTAATCTTTCTTCCTTTGAATATAATGTAATATATATATATATATATATATATAATATATATAAATTCTCTTTAATAATTTATAATAGTCAAAATAATTAATATTTATATCAATCATAATATGTATAATAAAATTTATATTATAAATAAAATAAAATTTTAACATATATATATATATATGATTCGTCGAAAATTGGTTTGACGTCACCTGTCACTGAAACGACGTAGTCTGATGGTATCTACCAAATGTTACTACCAAGATAGTCGTTGCATCACTGTTTTAATGGAGGTTCTGTCTTACGATGCCTGCAAAACAGAAAAGTTCATGACAGAGGATGGAGGGACTCTAATGAACCCTTCGATGATAAAGTCAGTATTTTGATCTTGACTAGAGAGTATTTAATTTAGCAGAGCTTTAACATAGTAATCTGGTTTTACCCTTTTACCTTTACGGGGGGATCGTTTTTATAGGTGTGATCCACCATGAGAAATAGGTAAGTCGGGTGATATGATATGCAGAATCTGGTAATTACCAGATTCTAGAGATAAATCTGAAATCCCTCTGGTTTAGGGAGACGTTGGGGGATCTTTTAACTGAGCCTTTTTAGGATTGACAGTTAGTCAAACGATATCCCTTGAGGAAGTTTCTAGAATCAGCTTGCCTAGCTGACAGGCAGAGTTTGAGCGAAGTGGGTTGCCTGAGAGGCAGAACCACGGACTTTGGCGCCTTAGGTGGCGGAGTTGTGGGCCTCGTCAGCTTTAGTGGGTTGACACCTGGCGGAGTTGTGGGTCCCACCATGCTCGGTGGACAGACAAGTCTGATTATCACTCCAGGTCAACATAGGAGTATTTTCATACCTCTCAATGGCCCCTCGTCGAAGTGGAAGAAGGACTCCTCTTTCGTTTCGACGTAACTGAGGCTCTCTTCAGGCTCCGAATTGCTCTCTCTTTGCGGACTTGACAAGAGCGTTGGGACGAGCTCCGCTTTGGAGGGGAGGAGAGACGGAGTGCGGAGAGATGTCCTGCTTGCTTGCTGCGAGGTTCGGCGTAACGGGTGACAGTTCGGTTATCTAGATGACAGCTGGATCTCGTAAGTGGGGCTTTGATGATGTCATTTGCACTTCCCCATGCATAGGTAATGATGGCTACTGTGCATAGGGGGAGGAGACTTGACGTTTGGTGTGACTCGGACCCGGTTGGAAACGGGTTCGGGCGAAGCATGCCCAGAAAGCTTCCCCTTTTTGAAAAGTTTTCTTTACCCATTCATCTTCTCTTCTTCTCCTATAAATAGGGCAATCGGTTTTCTTAAGAAATTTTTACCTCTTATCTCAAGCTTTCTGCAACTCCTATCTCCTTTCTTCATCTTCTTTCTTGCTTGTGTGTTAGCCTGCTTCTTCGTCCCCATTTCCTTGCGCGATTATTACGGACTCGTTCCTTTTCAACCATCATAACAGGTAATGAGGCACTTTGATCGCCGGTTTTGAGCTTTGTTTATTGTTTTTGCTTAATGTTTCCGATGAACGTTGGAGAGTTCATCATTTTGTATGGATTTTTTCTGCGTTTTTCTGGTTTTTTGTGGGGTTTCCCATGGATTTGGTGCTGAAATATGCAAGTTTTTCTTTTCGTGCAAATTATAGTTGGTTAGAACAAGGGAGTATTTTAGGCAAAACTTTTGAATAAAAAATTTCCAAGGGAAGAACTGGTTGAAGGTGAAGTGGGGAGACTTTAGGATGAGATTTAGAAACTGGTGGTGAATCTGTTCTCGTTGTAGATATGTTGAACTTAGAAAATCCCGAAGTCCCTGTCCCCGTAGTTGAAGTTGAGTCTAGCTCCTCAGCATTCACTTTGGTGGGTAGGCCAACTGACTAGAGTTCCAGCATTCAGAGTGACAATAGTTCGAGTACTTCGAGTTATGAGAGAATGAATGCTGATGTCGGTCATACCAGCCTGGACATTGACGAAGGAAGAACCCTACCACCCAGGCTGGAAATCGATGACGGAATCATCAGGGTGCTGAATGTCTAAGCTTTGACCGGCGGCTCTTTTGATGGTCTTACTATCCCTATAGTTGTCCCCTTAGATCCTAGAGTCCCTAGGACCATCTATGCCGGAGTGACAGCTAGCGGCCTAACAACCAAGGATTTACCTGACCCCGGCATCCTCCACTGGGAGGGTGCTGACTCCGACTCTTACGATGAACTCCCGAAAACCAAAAAACGGTTGACGGGGGTCTTCATTTTGAAAAGTAACACAATAAGCCTTGAACTCCCAATCTTGTCCTTAGAGGTCTACAGAAATAGATTTAGGATATTTTCCTTGCGGCATGCGGGGCCATGTCTGACTTTTACATCCACATCCCCTTTGACCATTTTCTATCTCGACTTGGCATACCCTTAGATCCTGCATTTTGTGAATTTTTGAGCCTCGTTAGATGCCAACTCGCCCATATTCATCCCAACGGAGTTCGGTACTTTGTTGCATTAACCGTTCTGTGTAGGAGAATAGGGGTAAAAATTTCTGACCTAATTCTTAGGACCTTTTTCACTGTACTTCGCATGAACAACCTTACTCTATCACTTCGACCTCGCCCTAGTATGGTCACCCTTTTTTAGCCCACTCCAAATAAGATAGGTCAGTGGAGAGAGCGTTGGGTTTGTGTGGAGTCCATGTTGGGCTCCCTATTTTACCCCAAGTATAAGGCACTTCGCGCTTGGCCATTTGTAAAGAAAAACACCAAATACTCTCACTCCGACATAAAATTTTTAGATTATGTCCTGAGTAAATTAAGAGACAACCCTAGGACCTAAACTAAAATTCTTTTTACTAGCGAACTTATCGCTAACGAGAGTCGGTACCCTTGTGGAATAGGCGAGAAATCGATAGATGTCCGCCGGAGAGAGCTTGGGCTCGAAAATAATGACAAATACCCGATGTGGAGATTACACCCAAATAGGGTGTTTTTTCGATGAATGCCCGGTGTGTTCAAATCCTCAAAGCGCGACTTGTCCCGTGGCCCCGGGTAGATGGGTGTTGTTTGTTTAATTTTTTCACTTTGCTTCATATCTTTTCATTTGCTAACCTGTTTTCTTTGTATGACTTCGTCAGATATGGGTCTGACCTTCATTGGACGCCGCAAAGCAGCAAGATGTGCTCGAGAGGCTGCCATCAATCGTTCCACTCCTAATCCTGCAAGGGCAATGGAACATGCTTCGCTTGCTGCTACTGCTGCCACATCGTCGGGTGATGTAGCCACTCCGACTACAACCCCGGGGACCTCAGCGGGTCAATCCCCACAAATGACGAGGCCATCAGACTGCTCCAAGGGGAAAGAGCCCATTCAATCTTCTAGCAAGAGGACCCTCAAGGGGGGCGAGGTCGAGCCATCCAGGAAGAGGACCTCTCAGGGTCCTTGCTTGCTTGACTCTGCCAGCCCGAGTGAGGTGGCCCCCACCATAGCACAAGCCCTGGCACTCTTGGGCTCACAAGGGGAACGTTCCGCTGGTCCTTCTCCAGCTTGCCCTTGGACCAAAGAGGGCTTTAAGTTACCGGAGTCCAGTAGGGACCTCGACCATCTGGCCCTGGAGATTCAGCGAGTCTCCCCACCCTTGACCAACCTACAACTATCAAACTTGAAGGTTGGGAGGCTTTTTGGGAAGGTTGTGTTGAACAAAGCAATGGACTTTGACCTGTCTTAGAATCTTCGCCGGGCTTCGACCGGAGTCGATGATACGATGGGCCACATCGGGATCCATCTGTCCCAGGTATTAGGGTTCGAAGTGAACTGGGATGGTAATTTTTTAACCCTTTGTTTTTTGTTTCCCTAGATGCTTATACTAACTTCGCATGTGTCTCTTTTTGGATCAGGTCTGCGCCTATGTCGGCCACCTCGGGAGGATGGCTGCTTCGGCTAATACTTCCAGGACAATGCAGATCAACTTGGAGAAAAATGGGCCGATCTGGAGGGGCAATTGTCCTGGAAGAACAAGGCCCTGGACTCCATCACTGACAAGTTGCGAACTGCCAAAGAGAACATTGCTTTGGTAGTTGCTAAAAAGGACCGGCAGTCCGCGAACTTGATTTCTTTCCAACGTGCAAGTGAAGATATCAAAGCTCAGCTTCGAGACTTCGACAGAAAGCTGAAGGAATCAGAGTCCAAGTGTCGGGCGGCCGAGGAGAAGGTGGGCTACTTAGAGTCTGCCGAATACGCTGCGAAGGTGGTGAGCGACTATAAGAGCTCTCCTGCATTTGAGGAAGAGTTTTTTACGAAGTCCAACGCCTTCTTCAACAGAGGCTGCGCTCACATGCTTCGACAGTTCCACCAGTATATCCCTGACAAGGCATTGATGTGCCGAGCATATGAAGGCTCCTTTATTGACCCTGAATTCAGAGACGGCTGCAACTTCGTCCCGTTCACCGAGAGTGAACGGGAGGAGATTGCGGCCGTTGATTGAAAGGCCGAGAGTTGTGTATGTAGAATATTAATACTTGCTCGAGAAATGTCTCACCTTAACTCTTATCTAATATCCACTTGTGACCCATGTAGTGTTCAAAGTTCTTATTTGTTGGACATAGATGGTCAAGTAACTTTCATTGCTCTCAAACCCATTCAAAAGGGCTCGGAGGTGATTTTCTTTCTTTCTTATCATCTGTTTTGTGTGTGTGTGTTTTTTTCAACTTTTTGAATTGGTTTTTTTTATCATTCGAGATGACAATATCATATATAGATTAAGAATGTCCTTATGAAGAGAGACAAACATTTCTTGCAGATTAAGAATGTCCAAAATACATCTAAGAAGAACAATGATCATTAAACAATAACAAGGTAAGAAATTCACGGATCCATGTAATAAAAACCTACAATTAATCAAACTCTTATTAGTAGGTAATATATTTTGACAAAACATGTACATCTAAATTGTAAAAAAAAATTCTATTTTAATTCTCTAAGTATTGATTCTTTATATATTTTGATGTGAAATTGATCTTTTGAATTAATATTGACTAGATTTTATTTATTTTTTGCCTTCACATGATTGATACATTTCTTTAATTGAATTCAAGTAAATATTTAATTTTCTTTTGAATTTTGTTTCTCATTTATATATAGAGGTTATTTTGGTTTTTGTAAACATTATGAATAGTAAATTAAAAAGAGAAAGAAACGGAAGAGAGGAAAAAAAACACACAATTATTCTACACATTCAAATATATAAACTTTTATAGCTTTCATTCATGAAAGAACATTATAACCATACCACCAATCTATCACACATATATTTGTGTGTGTGTGGCTATAACATATCCTTTTTAATTTAACTTTGAATAGAGATTTCATGTTCCAAATAAACGGGGAATTCACATATCAAAACCTTTATTTAATGGTAGAACTCTTTCTACGAAGAGATGTAAGAGGAAAACTTCTCCCCAATAAAAGTATGATGCAATTCTCGCCTCCAATTTAATTGGAGTCCAAAGTTACTACCGGAATATTATTTTGATGAATAAGACTAAGCTGAATAGGTTAAACTTCTTTGAATACTCTTTGAATACTAGGAATCTTAGCTTTGATCACCAATTCATTCTCATATCATACCATACTATTTGTTTCCTGAAATGTTGAATTATTATCTTTCATTAGGACAAATTTTCAAATCATACAAATATTTTATATCTCAATTATTCTCCTAATGGAATATTAGTCAACAATGTCCAACTCTCATGCACACCGTAATTTTTCATCACCCAAACTTGAATCCTTTATCCCCTCATTATAGAACATGTGAAAAAACCTAAATGTTTTGGGGTGTTATAACCCACATTTGATGGTAGTTTCATGAATCGAAATTAATCTATTTTAAGATCGATTGCAACTATGAAGACGTCATCTATAATTAAATGTAACCAATGTACATGAGAATTAACAAACACTCCTGAATGCGAACGAATCAATATGTTAATAGAAAATTTGTTGATTATTTTCCACGAATTTGATTTCAGACTATAAATCTCGAGTATTTTTTCAAAACTTACAAGTCTTATCACCATGAAATCGTTATGAACATCATCATAACCAAAACCATACACGCTTGCATCTTGAGTTAGTCGTTGATAATGATTAGATTGAGAGTGAGGAACCTTTCAATGTTTGTTTATGCAAGGGTTGTACAAAAAAAGACCATCATTAGAGTTTCTTATGCAAACCAAACCATGGCAAGAACCAACCATTTTGGTTGGAATTTCATTGTATTTTTTAAGGGGGTGATATATTTTCTTCTCAGTTCCAAGGAAATCAACTGGTCAATTTAAATTTATAGTAAGAAGCTTGAATGATTTCCTGCATTCTACCTTGTATATGACCTTGGTGGATTGTGCAGCCTCCTCGGGTGTCATGTGAGAAAACTTGAAATGCTTATGAGAAAATCTCTTGTTGCTAATTAAAGTTGATCATGTTTTGTTTTGGATACCAATTGGAATTCAACAAGTAACTCTATAATTGACATGATGAGCACTTCTTCCACCACGTCATATGGAATGACAAAATTATTCGACATCATCTTGAATTGAATTTTTTTTCTTATTAAGAAAAAAATAATTAAAGCATTTGAACGTAACTCAAATATATATATATATATATATATATATATATATATATATATATATATATATATATATATATATAATGGGAAAAAATTCAAATTAAATCAAATGGAAAATCCATCATCCAAAGAACACAATTTCAAGAAAGAAAAAAGAAACCAACAACTGAATTAGCTAAATGAAAGAATTCTTTAGATAAATTTTTTTTGAAGAAAATAATTAATGCCAAAAATTTTTTTAAAAAAAATCAATGATACCACTAATTGTAAACTAAACTCACCTAAATACCGTTTCACTTATTGTATCAAAGATGGAAGGAAAATTAAGTGATGGTTTGTGGGAGAGAGCATAAAAGAAGAAAAGGATTTTTTATAGGAGTCACGTCAAGAGAGAAAAATTTAGTTTTGAGGTTGGGTTAGGAGAGAAAATTTTAGTTTTAAGATTGAGTCAGGCGGGAAATTAGTTTTTGGGGTCACATCGTTTTAGAATTAAAATTACGTATTTGATTTCGTAGACGAGCATAATGTAGTTTCCTTTTCTATTTGGATTCGAATTTCTTTAATACTTTCAATGAAAAACATAAAATAAATGATATTTTACTTTTATTAGATATTCTGTCGTTTGAAATAATTATTTTGATTAAAATAAACAATATTTAGTGGTCCAAGAGAATTGCCTCACTGAAAGCTTTTATTGCCTATTGAATGGAATTAATTATATGGTTAAAAATTGTTTTAGTAATAAATTGTACATAAACAATAATCGTTAACCGAAATAGAAAAAAATTATAAAAAACAAATTTTTGGACATGAAGATATGAATCAAACTTCATCGTTCTAGTCAGCAAGTAGAATATTCAAGAAGATGACACGTATGTTTATCCTTAGTAGGGAAGGGTAAAAAATACTTGTGGTTGGAGAATGTATTAAATGCTAAGTGGATGATGTAGCCTGATCCTAGTTGTCCCAATTCCTTTCTCCTTCTTCCTCTTCTTTCCTGGGCTCCTTCAAGATCCTCCTTCTTCTTCCTTGATCAATTCCCCTTTTTTGGCGTTCTTCTCTCGGTCTTTTATCTTGGCCTTCTCTAAGCGTGCTTCTCTTTTCTCAATGTGTGTTAGATGATCCCCTCTTTCTTGTTAGGGGGGTATTTATCTATAATGTGTGGGCCTTTTGTGTCATGGGCCTTTTAGATATTATAGGCCCTTCTTAGATTATTTCAAACTTTACCGTTGATGTATTGACGGGATATTTTGTGTTATGGAAATATGTTTTATGTATGGGGGTATGGTACATATACCATAAGCATTTTTTCTTTTTTTTTTTTTTGGGCCGAATGTGATGGGGCCGGATGTGGCAGTGAAGTGCGGCTGTATTGGGAAAGGGAAAGAGCGAGGGAGGTGCGGAAATAGGACATGAAGAACGGTTGCGGGGAGAAGGCGGATGGGGACCGGATGGATGGAAGATTCGGGCTGATGGTAGAAAGGAATGGACTGTGGGGATTCGGAGAATTACAGTTGCCTTGAGTGTGGGTGCGGGAGATGATGAGACGTTTCTGACATATTGATGGGAGAAGGCGCGCGTGGGGTTGGTTCGGCTGCTGGCGCGTGAAGGACGCGTGTGTGTGGGAGGGTGTGCGGACGGGACAGTTTTATTAAATGTGACTGCGCGAGTTGTTTGAGGTCCGGTAATAGAAGGGCGTTTGGCCAGATAGAAAAAAGGGCAAATGAATAGGCAGGGGGTTTATTTTTGAATATCTTTTGAGTGTTCTTCGCGCCTCTGAAAAAATCTCCATTGAATCTGGCTTGAGAGTTGTAAACTGACACTTCTATTTGTCTGTGAGTGGTTCGGATTGTACGGAGAAACTGCAGGACTGCTGTGAAGGTTGCAGGTTAGTATGTTGATTATATATATTATTGTAGGGTTTGAAATGGGAGGGGATTTGCGAATGTGGGATACTGTATGCTGTGTGTGTGTGTATTGTATAGGGTGATGAACTGTGTCGGATATGGTTTTGACTAAGGGATGTATTTTTGTTGTTATTGTTGCAGTGTTTGTGTGCTATTGCTTTTGTGTGATTGTGCTTGGACATTGTGCTAAACCATGGCTCCTCGACAAATTTCAGGTACTTGTTCTGTTGATTAGCGTTTTTCTGGGTAGTGCTAGGGGGAAAAGACACATGGCAGTTAGGTTAGGGAAACAGTCATACGGGTATGATGAGTTCATTGGTCAGGGCTGATTCTGAGGATGAGCAAGGGAGTATGTCTGGTGAATCAGTGGGGTTTGAAGAACTGGTAGAGTGGATGGGGCCTGTAGGTGCGTCAGGGGATCGGGACGCAAGTGTGCGGTATAGGATGGATGGAGAGGATTATTATTTCCCGTTGATAGATGAGAAGGATGTTAGTTCTGGGATGGCTTACCGGAGGCCGAAGGAGGAGGTGGGTCCGGTGAAGAGAGACTCTAAAGCGAAAGGATGTGAGGAAAAAGAGAATCCTCAAGTTCCTCAGTATAAAACGGTTGTGTCCGAATCTAAGGTTTTGTGGGGCATCCGGGAGAATTACCATTTCCCTGTATCATACAAGACAATTTGCCCGGAAGCTAAGCAACGGATACATACGCCTCCGGCAGACTGCGTAACAACTTATGTGGCGCACTTGCGAGCAGGGTTGCGGTTCCCGTTGCATCCTTTGTTTGTGGACATTTGTGGATACTACAAGATTCAGCTGGGTCAATTGATGCCGAATGTGATCCGGACTACAGTTGGTTTCTTGATGGCGTGTAGGGCTTTCGGGTGTGAATGCAGTTTAGAATTATGGTGGAGATTGTATTATTTGAGTCAGAAGTGTACGACGCCGGAGGGTCGGGGGTTCTTTTATATTTCTAGGCGGAGTACACGACCGGTTGTTTTGGGTCCTTCCAGCATCCATTCTTGGAAGAATGAATTTTTTTATGTCAAGCATCATAGTTTTCGTGACAGCGTCCTTTTGCAGTCATGGAATAATAGGAAGAGTTTGAGTAATGATGTGCCGGAGGGTGATGGGAGGGATTATCAAGATGCGGAAACGTTGATGAAGTATCAGTTTGAATTGAATGTAGGGGAAGATTGGTCTGATACTCTGATGAGGCATTCGGGACTGGAGTGTGATTCCAGATTGGACATCCGGAAATTAAGTGGGTGCATATGGAAGGGACGAGGGGGGGGGGCTTTTAAGTATATTCTGTTGTTGTTAATTACGTGTTTTACTAACTGTTTTGGCCGAAGCTGATGGGTTGTGTTTTGTATTTGCAGGAAAAAACTTAGTGATGGAGATGGCGCAAAACAACCCAGATAAACGAAAAAAGAAAACATCTGGTAAAGTTAAAATTCTTTCGGTTATGCCTGACAAGGGGAGCTTTAGTTTTATAACCGGAACTCATAGGTATTATTATCCAGGCATGTTTCGGGGTGCAGAGAAGAAGGATGGGGTGGGTGCGGAGAAGACTGTGCCTAAGGACTCGGTGAAGGGGGGAGGGGTAGTGATTGGGGAAAAGAAGGAAGTGGTCGCCCCGATAGTTCCAAAGGATTCGGGGAAGAAGAAAGGGAAGGGAAAAGAAGTGGAGGAGGTTCCGGAGGAAGTGGATCGTCCTCTGAAAAGGTTGAGGAGGGGTCTGGGGGGAGGGAGTGATAAGAAAGAGGTGGAGGTGGGAAGTTATGTTCCCCCCTGGAATATTCCCCCGAATGTAACGGAGGGGGGTCCGGGGGTGGCGATGACCTTCTTCCAACATTGCTTTCCTCCGGGGTTGAAGGCTACGGTGGAGAAGGTGCCCACGGCCGTTTTGATTGGTCAAATGTACCAGCAAAAATTGGAGGTAAGGATGGGGGGTATGGGGATACATTTTATTGTTCGCTAATTATATGTGGTATTGACTTCGTGTTTTTGTTTTGGTAGGCCTTGCTTTCGGAAGTTGAACTTCTGCACCGCCTCCGCTTGACATATCATAATTATGATAGTATGGAGGGGCAAGGACATGGATGGAAGGCTAGGGACGAAGCCCTAGCGGCGAAGGAGGCCTCCGATCGCGAAGCGGAGGTGTGGAGGGGGAGGGTCCGGGAGCAGGGGGAAGAACTGGAGAAGGTTCGGCAAGAACTTCTGCGGGAGAGGCTCCGGGCTGGTGAACTGGAGTTGGCAAGGGTCAAATGGGAGGAGGAGGCCGCAAGGTTACGGGAGCGTTATGAGACTCCCGAAGGGCTGATAAATGCTGCTACGGAAAAGGCTGTTGTAACGGCGTTTTTTAAAGATGAACGGTGTTACAGGCTCTTTTCTCGGGTAGCGGCTCCCGTGGCCGGGGACACCCTGGTTGTTTTGAGGGATCTCGTTCGGGACAAAGACCCCTCGTTCGAGTTGCCGGAACAGCTTGAAGGGTTGGTGCAGCGGTCAGAAGGGAATGTGTACCCTTGGGAAGGGGGTCCATTTGATTTTGACGAGCTGATTGCTCCATCTGACCCAGCTCGGGAGGTATCGGGAGAAGGGGAGGAGGAGGGGGAGATGGCTCCAGGGGAGGAGACTGCTCCGGGGGAGGGTACGGTGGGTGAAGAGGGGGGGGAAAGCAATGTATTAGGGGGAGGGTCTAATGTCTGATGTACTTACTTGTAATATTTTTTGAGATTAATAACAAGTGTTTGTTTAGCTCTGTGTTGTTGTTGCCATTATGTGTGTGGGTGTGATGGTATGGAATGTGTGATTGCTGTGTTAATAAGAAAATGAAAAAAGAGTAGGAAAAATGGTGTGTTAGTAATGTTAAAATAATCTTTAATCTTTGAAAAAGGAGAACAAGTGTTTGTCCGGAACTAAGCAATTGTGAATCCGAATCTAAATTGGTTGGTTAATATTGAAATAATTTTTGTTTTTGAGAAGTGTTTGTCTGGATCCGAACTTCTGTGAATCCGAATCTAAAGTTGTGGGCGTATGTGGGTTCTATGGGTAATATTTCCGGAGGTTGGCTGCGTTCCAAGTGCGGGCGATAATGTGACCTTTGTGATCTTTTAAATGGAAACTGCCGTTTGGATTTGCTTTGGCGACGATGTACGGGCCTTCCCAGTTGGCGTCTAGCTTTCGGGTAGGTTCTTGGTGACTGACGGAATTCTTGCGGAGGACTAGATCTCCTGTGTTGATGTTATGTGGGCGTATTCGTGCATTCTTGTGTCTGGCAAGGGCTCTTTTATAGTTGTACTCGCGGGTGGCTGCGTTGGATCGAATGTTGTCGACTAATGCTAAGTTTTCTGCGATTTTGAGGTCGTTCCACTCGATGGAGAAATTGTCCAGTCTGGGAGAAGGGGAGCCGATTTCGACTGGGAGTAATGCTTCGGTACCGAAACATAAAGAGAATGGGCTTTCGAGGGTGCGGGAATGGGGTGTTGTGCGGTGAGACCACAGGACGTTCGGTAGTTCGTCGATCCATTTGGATTTGGACGAATCCAAGCGTTTTTTCAAGCCTTGTACGATGGTTCGGTTAGTGACTTCTGTTAATCCGTTTGTTTGTGGGTATCCGACGGATGTAAAACGGTGGTCTATGTGTAATTCTTGGCAAAAGTTCTGGAATTCTTGCGCTTCGAACTGTTTTCCATTGTCGGTTATGAGGATGCGGGGTACTCCGAACCTAGTGATGACGTCGTGAAAGAAGAAATCTTTGACGACTTGTGCTGTGATGGACGCTACGGGTTTTGCTTCGACCCATTTGGTGAAATGGTCGATGGCTACTATGAGGAATTCCTTATTTCCTTTAGCCTTCGGGAATGGGCCAACGATGTCCATGCCCCATTGATAGAAAGGAATTGGGTTGCTGATGGATTGGAATTCGGCTGAAGGCATGTGGTGTGTGTTTGCGTGAAGCTGGCATTTTGAACAATGTTTAATTAGTTCGGTGGCGTCGGCTTCTATCGTGGGCCAGAAGTATCCGGTCCGCATGACTTTTCGGGCTAAGCTTCGGGCTCCGATATGAGCTCCGCAAATTCCTTCGTGGATTTCGCGCAAGATATAATTGCCTTCGGCTTCGGGTACACACTTTAATATTGGCCAGGAGTAATGGCGTCGGTATAATTGGTTGTTTATAACAACATATCGGGCTGCCTTTTGTCGGAGTTGTTGCGTTTGAACCTTGTCTTCTGGCGTGATGTTGCTGGTGATGTATTGGATAATGGGTGTCATCCATGACTGTGATTGAGAGATGTTCATGACTGGAAGGTGGTCAATGGATCTCTGTGTGAGTGGTTCTATCCATGTTCCGTCTATTGTGTCGGTCGTGTGTGCTTTGGAAAGGGTGTCCGCTTCTATGTTTGCTCTGCGGGTGATGTATTCGATGCTTATGTATTGAAAATTTTTGAGGAATTCGGATACTAGCTTTAAATATTGTTGCATGTTTTCTTCTTTGGCTTCGAATTCACCGTTGACTTGTCCTGCTATTAGTTGTGAGTCGGTGAATATGCGGAGGTTACGGATGTTGAGGGTCCGGGCAATTCGTAACCCTGCAATGACTGCTTCGTATTCGGATTCGTTGTTGCTGATTGCAAATGTGTATTTTAGGGCGTAGAATAGCTTGGAACCTTCGGGTGAGGTGATGGCTATACCGGCCCCTCGATTGGTTTCGGCTGCTGATCCATCGACATGGATTGTCCAACAGTCGTCTGGGATGGTATCATCGGGTGATTGGTGAGGAAGGGATGGGGGTACATCGGTGCATTCGATGATGAAGTCTGATAATGCGTGGGCGTTGACTTGCTGTCTGCGGGTGTACGTGATGTCGTACTCGGACAATTCGATGGCCCATCGCATTAGGCGGCCAGTGATGTCGGCTTTGTGTAATGATTGTCGGATGGGGGCTTGGGTGTGCATGCATATTTGGTGGGCATGGAAATAGTGTCGGAGCTTCCGGGTTGCCATGATTAAGGCAAAGACGTGTTTTTCTAAAGGACAATACCGGGTTTCGGCAGGTTGTAGGACGTGGCTGACGTAGTAAACTGGATGAAAAGTATTGGTGCGGTCGGCAAAGAACGGCACTGACAACTGAAGGGGAGATGGAAATATAGAGATGGAGGACCTCACCTGGTTTCGGGGGGACTAGTATAGGAGGGCTTTGCAAGTATTGTTTAATGGCTTGAAAGGCTTTTTCGCAATCGGGTGTCCAGGCAAAATTTTTGCGGTTTCGTAAAAGTAAGAAAAACGGGAGGGATTTTTCTCCGGACTTGGAAAGAAAGCGGTTGAGTGCTGCTATTCGTCCACTGAATCGTTGAACTTCTTTGACATTTGTTGGGGGCTTTAGATTTTGTATTGCTGTTATTTTGGATGGGTTGATTTCGAGGCCGCGCTGTGAGATCATAAAACCCAAGAATTTACCGGCGTTTACTCCGAATGTACACTTTTCGGGGTTGAGTTTTAAACCGAAATCTTGCAAGGTTTGGAAGGTCTCCCGGAGGTCGCGGGTTATGTCAGATGCGGATAGAGTCTTGACTAAAATGTCGTCGATGTATGCCTCAACATTTCTGCCGATTTGGGATTTAAACATTCGGTTAATTGTGTCTTGGAAATCGGCGCCTGCGTTTTTGAGTCCGAAAGGCATGCGTTTATAACAGAAAAGTCCTTCGGGTGTGACGAAAGCGGTTTTTTCTTCGTCGGCTTCTGCCATAAGGATCTGGTGGTATCCTCTGTGAGCGTCTAGAAATGATAATAAGTCGTATCCAGCTGTGGCGTCGGCAAGTATATCTGTTCGGGGGAGAGGATACGGTTTTTTGGGGATGGCTTTATTGAGTGAGGTGAAATCGATGCAAACTCTCCATTTGCCGCCTGGCTTTGGTACGACGACTGGGTTGGCTAGCCATTGAGGGAATTGAACTCTTCGAATGACATCGGCTTCAAGTAGCTCTGCTATTTCTTTTTGGATAATGGCTTGTTTTGTGGTGTTGAAGGAACGGGGTTTTTGGGTTACGGGTTTGGCTGAAGGAGGAATGCCTAGCTTATGTTCCATGAAGGATCGGGGAATCGCCCCGAGGTCTGTGGGTGTCCAGGCAAAGATGTTAGAAAATTCTGCCGCTAGCTCTAGGATTTGTCGTTGCAGAGGATTCGGGATGGATGCGCCTATTTTGATCTTGCGTTCTGGGTGTGTGGCATCGATGCCGAAAGTTTCGAATTGGTCGACGGGGGTCAGGGTTCGGTCGGGGTTATCAGGGGACTCTTTGGAAGTTTGGATTGTTTGATATTGGTGAAGTAGCAGGTTTGTTGGACTGGTTTGTCTCCGGGAATAATCCAGGGGCCGGAAGGTAATGTCATTATTATGTCGTTGTTATATGTGCGGATTTGTGCCTGCATCGCATTTAGCGCTGGGCGTCCAAGGATGACGTTGTAGGGGGCTGGGGAGTCGACGATGACGAAAATTGCGGTGTGTTGCTGTGGGTGTGAAGGTGGGCCCCATTGGAGTGACAGGTGGGCGGTGCCTCGGGGGTGGGTGGTGGTACCGGAAAAGTCGATAATTGGTGTAGAGTAAGGTTGTATTAGACCGTCGTCGAGGTGCATTTTTTTCCAGGTTTCGTAGTACATGATGTTGGTGGAGCTACCGGTGTCTATTAATATACGCCGGACGAAAAAGGACTGTATGTGTAAGGAGATTATTAAAGGAGTGTCGGTAGTGTTATCAGATGCGGTGGATTTTACCCGTTTTGGAGGAGGTAGGTCGGACGTGTGGGTGAGGTTCTCTATAAGGTTGATGATGTGATGGTGGGCTGTGCTGGATCCTGGGGGGTTATCGGCGGTGGCGGGGATTGCATTCGGCATTTTTACATATTCACGTAAGTGCCCTTTTTGAATCGCGGATTCTATTGCATTTTTTAGGGCGTAACAGTTGTCTGTTGTGTGTCCGACTTCTTTATGGAATGTGCAGAATTGTTGTTGGTTTCGGCGTTCGATTGGGGAGGGCATCGGGCGCGGAGCTGGCAATATGCCTGATGATTCTATTTTTTGCCAGATGGTGGCGCTATCGGTGGTGAGGGGTGTAAATTGGGTAATATTGTTTTTGGGGTATCGGGGTGGTCTTTGGTCGGCGTTGGGTGTTGTTATTAGTGTTCGGTAAGTGGGGTGTGGGAATCGGGTGAAAGGTTGACTGTTGCGATCTTGGGAGTATCTGCTTCTGGCTAATGGGCTGTTTCGGGCAGTGTCTTGAGCTTGGGTAATTGCCATGGAAGTGGATAATTTTTCTGCTTTTATCAAGGCTCCGACTTGTGCTAGCAATTCTTGTGTGGTTCTCGGTTCCTGGATGTTTAGTTGATGTGAGTATTCGCCTGGGACGAGGCCGTTGCGGAATGCTTCGACATAGAAGGAATCCGTGCAATCCTTGGTACGTGATACTTCTTTGTTGAAGCGCTGGAGGTATGAGGACAGGGATTCTCCAGCGTGTTGACGGATCTGTAAAAGTTCGAGGCGTGTTTGTTTATCTGTCCGGAATGCTTCAAAATGTTGTAAAAACTGTTGCCGAGTTGTCGGAACGAGAAGATGGATCCTGCGGGTAAACTGCCGAACCAAGTTTGTGCTTGGTCGGCTAGTGTCATCGGGAAGCATCGGCATAGTAAAAAATCATCTGCGCCGTGCATTACCATTGTTGTGGTGAATTGCCGGAGGTGGGTTTCGGGATCGGAATCCCCGGTGTAATGGGTGAATGTAGGAATCTGGAACGTTAGTGGCAGTGGACCTTTTGCGTATTCTGAGTTTAGAGGATTCTTGTCAAGTGTGTTCCAGGGGAGGATGTCATCGTTTGGTTTTAATGGAGGTGGTTCGAGGTGAAGTTGATCGCATAATGTTTGGGATTGTATGGCCGTGGGTGTGGGTCTAATTGTAGGTTGGTCCTGTAGATGAGGTTGGTGGAGGGCTATGGTTCTGGGGGTTTGGGGGCAGTACCATGGTTGTGTTGTTGCTTGTGGGTGTTGGTATATTATAGGCTGTCCTTGGGTATCCGGAAGTGGTTGTGGTATCGGGGTATGTGCTGGTGGGGTGGATGATGCGGGGGGTAAAGTATTGAGTGGAGGAGGAGGCAATGGGGAGTGGTTGTGTTGGTGGAGTGGAGGGACTTCTTGGGGTCCGGGGGTCGTTGTTGGGACATGCCATGCGGTTGTTGGGGCTTGTGGTTGCGGTGGGGGATGTTTGTAGGATACGAGGTGTACGGTATTATCTGGAAGTGTTGGGGGAAACGGTTGTTTCTGTGGAGGAACGTGTGGGTCTGACTGGGTTATATGGTTTTGAGGGTGCGGGTGTGGTTGTTTAGCATGGTGTTTGGCTGGATTGGAGGGTTGTGTGGTAGGGTGGTCGTGGTGTTTTGGTGGAGAAGACTTTCGGTGGCGCTTAGGGGGTATCGGGGCGTTGGTTGAGGATCCGGTTGCATGATGTTTGGCTTGTTTGGAGGTTTGTGTGATAGGTCGGTCGTGGTGTCTTGGTGGAGAGAGCTTTCGGTGGCGTTTTGGGGGTATCGGGGCGTTGGTTGAGGATCCGGTGGTTTCGGGAAAGGATGTAGTGGCGTCGTCTGTTAATTCTGGGTCGGGTCTTGGTCTTTTTTGCCGCATGTAGTTGGCGATATTTCTTAGGTTTTGCATAATGTCGTCGTATGGTACATCGACGTTCGGGTGGTCAGGGCGAATAGATAGGGAATGCGAACGGCGGGTGGGTTTCTTGCCATCGCGGCGCGATGTGGATTGATTTTGGGCGGCTTGTGGTGGTTGTGCGGATGGGGAGGGTTGATGCTGGATGGCGTTGGCGAGTGCAGAGGCGGTTGTCAAAGGTTGATGGGTACTGGTGGGAACGGGGAGAGGAATGCCCAGGGATGTGGTGGGGACTTCTGGAGGGGTATCAGGGTTTTTAGGATCATGGCTGTGGGTATCCATTTCTTTTTCGCAGAAACAATCGGAAAAAAAAAGAACACGGTGGGCGCCAATATGATGTAGCCTGATCCTAGTTGTCCCAATTCCTTTCTCCTTCTTCCTCTTCTTTCCTGGGCTCCTTCAAGATCCTCCTTCTTCTTCCTTGATCAATTCCCCTTTTTTGGCGTTCTTCTCTCGGTCTTTTATCTTGGCCTTCTCTAAGCGTGCTTCTCTTTTCTCACTGTGTGTTAGATGATCCCCTCTTTCTTGTTAGGGGGGTATTTATCTATAATGTGTGGGCCTTTTGTGTCATGGGCCTTTTAGATATTATAGGCCCTTCTTAGATTATTTCAAACTTTACCGTTGATGTATTGACGGGATATTTTGTGTTATGGAAATATGTTTTATGTATGGGGGTATGGTACATATACCAGTGGACATAAAGAAAAGCTTTTCCTAATCTATGAAACCACAACAATTGTACAGGTTAGTCACATGGATTGAGATGATGAAACCTTAACTCACCCCCACGAACATAAGGAGATGGGGCATCAGAGCAAAATTCTATCATACTCTAACTAAGCTCTTTGATAACGCTAAAATATATCACTATTTTGGGACTTGTAATTGTGTTATTTCTTATTGTTTTGGACTATTTCACACTTTTATGGTTAAATTGTTCTAATTTGTGTTTAAGTGCTTGTAGGAAAGATTTGTGGTGGAATTGGTATAAAAGAGCTGGTTAAGGAGTGAAAAATGCAATATTTTTTAGCAGCACCAGTGTGCCACCTTGCACAGCCTCAGTGTTCCATGACGCTGCATGACGAGCGTCATCATGCCGTGTATTATGAGCATCATCGTTACTATGGGCAGATTTGATGATGATTTTTATAATGATTTTTTTTTATTCCTATTGTTATATCTATAAATAATTTTAATTTTATTCAAATTAAAGGAGAAGTTGTTTTAGGCTTAAGGAAACTATACCAAATTTTTATCCAAACATTTTTCCTTATACCAATTGTTTTAGTATTTGATCTCTTAAACTTAGTAATTGTCTTGATCATTAGAAATTGCTTTGTTTGAGTGTAATCTATGGTAATAGTTGATAGGATAATTCATTTGCTTCTCCTTTAAGATCTTGGGTTTATTATTGTCTCGATCTATAAGAAGTTGAAGATTCAAGAGATTGAGGGAAGGTTGTGATCAATTCCAAGAGTATCCATTCCATCAAATGCAAGGGATTTTAAAGAAGTTCTGAATTGTTGTACAATTTCTTACATTTGTCTACTTTACCTTGTATTTTGATTATCTAGTAAAACAATCCCATTAAGAATCTCTACTTCTACATTTCTTTAATGAATTTGGAGAATTATTATTGACCATTTTTTGAGTATTTTAGTGCATCCATATTGCTATGTTTACATGATTTGCATAATATCTTTGATTGATCCTTCCTTATGGATGCAAATCATACATAAGTCTAATATGGCTATCATAAGTCTAGTAGACCAAGAATTTTTTTTGTTGGATGTGTAAGGTACAAGTGTGAGTCGATTGGTAACTACACTAGCTACCTCTTGGATTATTCACTAAGATTTCTCAATGTAATGAGATATTTTAATGTATTTTTTTCTTCAAATTTGTTTACTACTTTTTTCTGCAATTTTTTTCGTGCGCTTTTTTTTTGCAATATTTTTCTTTTTTCCTGCAGACTCTTATTATTTTTTTTATCAATTTTTATATGTTTTTTCTACTTTTTTATTGCAATTTTTATCGATTTTTTCCATCAACCCTGCTGCATTTGTTTTTGTTATGACTCAACTTAAAATTTATCTAACCTACCCACGTATTCCAAAAAGGAATCAAGTCGAACGTAGTTCAAAGTTCCAATTTAAACTCATGCATCAAAGGAGCAATAATGTAGTTTTAGCTCATGCGTCAAAGAGCATTTTTGTATCAATATCATAGAGATAATTATACTCGTATCAAGGAGTCTTCTTTCAACTTGCAAATAATTTATACTCGTGTCAAAGAGTCTTCTTTCATCATGTAGACATTTACTCTCATGTCAAGGAGTCTTCTTTGTCTTCTTTCAACTTGCAAACATTTTATACTTGTGCGAAGGAGTCTTTATCAATGGTAAATAGTTTACACTCGTGCCAAGGAGCCTCTTTCAACTTGCAGATAATTTATACTCATGTCAAGGAGTCTTCTTTCATCATGTAGACAGTTTACACTCGTGTCAAAGAGCTTTCTTTCAATTGTAGACAATTTTACACTCATATTAATGAGCCTTCATCAATTGCAGACAATTTTGTACTTGTGTCAAGGAGCATTCATCAACTGCAAACAATTTTTTACTTGTGTCAAGGAGCATTCATCAATGGCATACATTTCTTTACTTGCGTCAAGGACCATTTTTCTATCAACATCCTGGAGATATTTTATACTTGTATCAAGGAGTCTTCTTTCAACTTGTAGAAAATTTATACTCGTGTCAATGAGCCTTCTTTCATCATGTAGACAATTTATACTCGTGTCAAAGAGCCTTCTTTCAATTTGCAAACAATTTATACTTGTGTCAAAAAGTAACAATGCAGTTTAGCCTCGTGCGTCTAGGAGGATTTTGCATCCATACCATGGAGATAGTTTATACTGTATCAAGAGGTAACAATGTAGTTTAACCTCGTGCAACTAGGAGGATTTTTTATAATTTAATTTCAATCATCGCCAACAGTTGAAGTTGATTCTTCATCTTTAGAGGGAGTGTTGCCCCTACTTTGGTATCGTTATTGTCCAACATGAATTTCAAGCTTTTGATTCGCGATGATACTTAATTCCATATCTCAACCACGACCAATTCTTCAAACTTATTTGGCTGAATGCCTTTCTAGTGTATTGAAGATTCCATTGCATTCCTTGGATGAAAATCTCGATCACATATTTATGTTATAATTGATCTCTGCAATTCAGATTTAAACTTCTCCATCGATTGATGTAATTGACAACTGGTTCATCCTTCTATTGCATTGTACGACTCAACTCAACTATACTTATTGTTCGTCAAGTGTTGTATAAGTATTTAGAAATTCTGTTTTAAGTTGGTGCCAACTATCGATTAATCCATGAGCAAAGTCAGTGTATCTTCCGTACGAGCATTGTTGCACATTTCCACGAAGTAGCAATGTGTTTCTTTAGATTGCCTCTTGCATCAAATTGCTACAACTTTGGTAGAAAGTAGTCTGCATGCATCTTCAAGCTAACAATTCTCTTAGAATATGGTTTTGAATACACTAATGATGACTTTGAATTTCCTGCATATTTATCATTTATCATACATTTAATGAAATTCTCTGATTCATTTGTCGGGATGAATCCACCAACAGAAACATGAATTGTATGTTCTCTTTGATTTGTTTTAGATCTGTCAACAATTTTGGATTGTTTCTCAGCAATCTTGATTGCTCCAAAATCATTGGATTCTTCTTTTTTCTTCTAGGAAACATGGTCTTGTGTTGTTCAATATTTGAGTAAACTTACCATTATTGTCCACCAATTGAGCGATGATGTGGTCTTGCTTTTCCAACTGTACTACAAGACCTTCCACCAACTTTACCAAATTTGTAACTTCTATTCTATCGTTGAAGCATTTGTCATCATTGCATGCTGGTTATCATGTTTGAGGTTGAGCTGCCAATTGATCTTTTCTGTAAATCAGCAACCACCATTCCTTTGCTTCGTGTGGTAGGACCAATGTAGGTTTCAGATGTCGAAATGCCAATACTCATGTTTGCAGTGATATTGTTTGAATTAACAGTGTTGACATCATTCCTAAACTCCATTTCAAGAACTTTAATGGAAAGAGATGAGCAGTAGAAATTGTCCCAAGACGTGCCAAAATTTATGAATAAATTTTCGTGTATTTTTTTTTGTAAAATTAAAAATTAAAAAGATAATAAATTATGTATAATAAAATTACAAATATTTTTTTTACAAGTCCTATTTTGGTATATGTACAATTATACCCCTATATAATAAATATACAAATATACCCCTCATGTAGTAAATACATAAGTTTACCCTTCATTAAAACGATCTTTTCATTTATTCATAATAAATATCATTATTATATCACATCAAGATATTAGTAAAAGTTGATATTATTATTGTATCTAAATATTATTATTATTTATTTTCTAATAATATCGTAAATATCTAAACAAACTGGTAACTCGAAAAACCTATAAAATCCTTCATTTTATGATGAAGGAGAGAGAATCCATTTTTGTTGGCCTAAACGCTGTTGAAAGAACATTAGAGTTAGAGTGGAAGTAATCGAGGGAATTTAGAGTCAGGCAACATCATATTTCTATGGATATGGTAATTCAATTCGTCGTGAGTTAGAGGGCCTTTTTGGACTTGAGCTTGATCAAATGGATTTGAACTTCTTCTTTAAGGGACATTTGGGGCTAATCTCGGAATCGATGATCGTTGGCTTGATCTCAATCTATCAAACTGCTATGGATTTTTTCTGAGAGCTTCTGGATTTTTTTTCCAGAGGCCTTTGAATTTCTCGAAATGGACTTGGTTAAGAGAAAGAACCAAAATGATAGAATTTCATTATTCTTAAGATTTCTCTGAACTTCAAAACTTCTTTTGTCCTTGTAGAGCTTATGTTCTTTTCTTAAGAAAATTTGCCCTCTATTTATAGGTAAAAAAGATGATAATTAATGATTAATTAAGTTGTCATGTGCAAGCCATCTAATCATTTAAATCTATCAATAAATTGATATTTATATTCAAAATATATAAATAAAATTTAATTATATTTTAAACATTAAATATGTATATATATTTAAAATACTGTACATAAAATTTCATTATGCATAGTCATGTCTCACCATTGTGAGAAATTGAATCGTTCAATTTATTGATATATATATATTAAAATATATAAATAAAATTTAATTATAAATTTAAAATTTATGTAAACTTTAAATATATATTTAAAATTATATAGATTATTATATCCAATATATTATATAAGAATGTTTATTATATATCATGAATATTTTTTAAAATATTACAATATTGTGTAAAATATTATATAATATATAAAACATAATATGTTGTAAATGTTTATTATATAGTGTTTAATATATATATATAAACACATGTTAGAGCTTTAATCTCTTAAGTAAATATAAATGTCATTACAATAAACAGTTTGAACACAGATTACAAACACATATTTTTGCCACAAATAAATAATATTTAAAAGAAAAAAAAATTATAAATAAATAAATAAATAATATATAAAAGAAAAAAAATTGCTTAAATTTTTTTATGCCAATTAATAGTCAATTATTTCGTTACGATTTTCATAATTAAATTTATTTTTTTAATCAAAAATTTATATATATATATATAGTTTGATTTGCGTTGTTTATTATTATTATTATTTTATTAATTTTTTAAACAATATATATTAAATATATATATTTATTACAAGTTTGTAATGTAATTAAAATAATTTTAAAGATTTTTTATATTTTATTTTTAATTAATGTTTAATAATTTTTAATTTTTTTTATTCACATTATAATAATTAAATTGAACTTTAACAAATTTTAATTTTTTTTAATTCTCAGTTAATGCTAAATGACTTTAATTTTTGACACATTTAATTTTTTTAATTATAACTTTTCATATCTCAATAATGTTTTTTAATTGCAACATTCATACCTTTATTTTTTTTAACCTTAACCTTTCATATTTCAACATTTATTTATTTATTCTTTTTAAATTCTTACTTCTTTTTTTTTCATATTTATATTTTCATATTTTACTTCAAACAATTTTTTCTTGGGTTAAAAAATTGAAAGTTATAACATTTATTATGATTTTTCTTTTTAAATTTTATTTATTATGATTTTTTAAAATTTTATTTTTAAATATTTATGTTATGCATTTTTTAATATTTTTTTTAAAAAAAAGTTTAGATATTTATAATTTTTATATTTAAAATAATTTATTCTAGAAATAGATTACTTTTAAAAAATTTATATGTTTTTGTTATTGTAAAAAAATTTTAAATTTTTAAAAGATGGGATCCGTTGCATGTTTAACCTAAGGTCAAATATTAAAATTTTAATAATAATATTTTTATAATTTTATTTTTTAAAAAATATTTATACGATTTTTTGTCTCTTTCATGTCTCGAATTGATAACCTTTGACTATAAGTGAAAGTGTTTATCACCAGAGCAACGCTTTCGTGACAATATTTTTGTAGTTATTAAAATTTTCTTAAATTTATAATTAGGAAACATTATATATTTTTAAATTTGTATAACTATAGTCCTAGGTTGTAACAATATCTTCTTATTAGATGAGTATTTAAACTTTTGTACTAATATACTTCATTTTACGACCTATCAAACTTATAATGAATAATTAATTAATTAATAAAAACATTTCAATTGATTATAATAATAAAAGTTATAATAAACCGTTAGTTTTCTCAAAACATTCATTGTTCAAAAATTATTAATTCTCATCTATATATATACCTTTCATTAATATACGATGAATATATATATATACACACATACATACACCTTCAAGCTTGCAGTATTATAACTTCTTATTTCATGGTTGATCTTAACAAAATTTAAGAGCGATGGTAGAGGGCTGCAAGTACAAAGTTAGCATGACAAATTTTGGTGTTGTATGTTTGTTTCTGCTCACGAAATGCTAGCTGGGCTGCCACATGATTTAATTTCTATACGAGTTGGTTTACATTTTACTGTTTTATGGGAGAATTCTATATTCCTCTCAATTTCTAATCTATTGCAAACATAATAGTTTGATTATTAATATATTAGGTTTTTTTTTTTTTTTAAGGAATTGAATTACTATCACTTTTATTTCTTAATTTATGATTGTTCATATCACAAACATTTATTATTAGGACTTTTTATTTTTATTTTCTAAAACTTTATTCTTACTAATTTTTTTTTGCTACAATATCTCTTCATTTAAAAAAAAAATTAATCATTTTATTTTATTTGTATATATATTTTTAATGCTTTTTGAATTGTTAAGAAAAGTTGGATTAACAGTAAGCACCTCATTTACGGCTGAAATGTCATCAGTTCAAGATATGGTCGCATAGAAATTTTTAAAAAATAAAATTGAATTACTCTTCATTTTATTTCTAATTTTTTTAATATAGTTTTATTTCTAATATATTAATCTTTCTTCCTTTGAATATAATATATATATATATTTAATAATTTATAACTCAAAATATTTATATCACTCATAATATTAATAATAAAATTTATGTTATAAATAAAATAAAATTTTAATATATATTTATATTATATATATATATATATATAATTCGTCAAAAATTAGTTTGACACCACTTGTCACTGAAACGACATCGTCTGATGGTATCTACCAAATGTTACTCCCAAGATAGTCGTTGTGTCACTGTTTTAATGGAGGTTCTGTCTTACGATGCTTGCAAAACAGAAAAGTTCATGACAGAGGATGGAGGGACTCTGATGAACTCTCCGATGATAAAGTCAATTTTGACTTGAGAATATTAAATTTAGCAGAGTTTTAACATAGTAATTTGGCCTTACCCGTTTACCTTTACGGGGGTGGTTTTTATAGGTATGATCCACCATGAGAAATAGGTACGTCGGGTGATATAATATGCAGAATCTGGTAGTTCTCTGATTCTAGAGATAAATCCGAAATCCCTCTGTTTTAGGGAGACGTTGGGAGATCTTCTGACTAAGCCTTTTTAGGATTGACAGTTAGTCAAACGATATCCCATGAGGAGGTTTCTAGAATCAGCTTGCCTAGCTGACAGGCAGACTTCGGGCGAAGTGGGCTGCTTGAGAGGTGGAACCGCGGACTTGTGGGCCTTGTCAGCTTTAGTGGATTGACACCTGACGGAGTTGTGGGTCCTGCCATGCTCGATGGACAGACACGTCGGATTGTCACTCCAGATCAGCATAGGAGTATTTTCATACCTCTCAGTGGCCCCTCGTCGAAGTGGAAGAAAGACTCATCTTTCGCTTCAACGTAACTGAGGTTCTCTTTAGGCTCCGAACTGCTCTCTCTTTGCGGACTTGACAAGAGCGTTGGGATGAGCTCCGCTTTGGTGGGGAGGAGAGACGGGGTGCAGAGAGATGTCCTGCTTCCTTGCTGTAGGTTCAGCGTAAAGGGTGACGGTTCAATTATCTAGATGACAACTGGATCTAGCAAGTGGGGCTTTGATGATGTCGTTCGCACTTCCTCAGGCATATGTAATGATGGCTACTGTGCATATGGGGGAGGAGACTTGACGTTTGGTGGGACTCGGACCCGGTTGAAAACGGGTTTGGGCGAAGCGTGCTCGGGAAGCTTCCCCTTTTTGAAAAGTTTTCTTTGCCCCTTCGTCTTCTCTTGTTCTCCTATAAATAGGGCAATCGGTTTTGTTAAGAAATTTTTACCTCTTATCTCAAGCTTTTCTACAACTCCTATCTCCTTTCTTCATCCTCTTTCTTGCTTGTGTATTAGCCTGCTTCTTTGTCCTCAATTCCTTGCGCGATTATTACGGACTCGTCCTTTTCAACCATCATAACTGGTAATGAGGCACTTTGATCGCCAGTTTTGAGCTTTGTTTATTGTTTTTGCTTTATGTTTCTTATGGACGTTGGAGAGTTCATCGTTTTGTATGAGTTTTTTGTGCGTTTTTCTGGGTTTTTGTGGGGTTTCCCATGGATTTGGTGCTGAAAGATGCAAATTTTTTTCTTGTGCAAACTATAGTTAGTTAGAATACGGGAGTATTTTAGGCAAAACCTTTGAATAAAAATTTTCCGGGGGAAGAACTGGTTGAAGGCGAAGTGGAGAGACTTTAGGATGAGACTTAGAAACTGATGGTGAATCTATTCTCGTTGTAGATATGTCGAACTCAGAAAACCCAGAAGTCCATGTCCCCGTAATCGAAGTTGAGTCTAGCTCCTCAGTATCCACTTCGGTGGGTAGGCCAACTGACAAGAGTTCCAGCACTCAGAGTGACAATAGTTCGAGTACTTCGAGTGATGAGATAATGAATGCTGATGTCGATCATACCAACCTGGACATTGACGAAGGACGAACCCTACCTCCCAGGCTGGACATCGATGACAGAATCATCAGGGTGTTGAATGTCCAAGCTTCTACCGGTGGCTCTTTCTATGGTCTTACTATCCTTGTAGCCTTCCCCTTAGATCCCAGAGTCCCTAGGACCATCTATGCCAGACTGACAGCCACCGGCCTAACAATCAGGGATTTACCTGACCCCGGTATCCTCCACGGGGAGGGTGCTGACTCCAACTCTTCCGAAGAACTTCCGAAGACCAACAAAAAGTTGTTGGGGGACTTCGTTTTGAAAAATAACACAATAAGCCTTGAACTCCCAATCTTGTCCTTAGAGGTCGACCGAAGTAGGTTTAGGATATTTTCCCTTCGGGCATGCGAGGCCATGTCTGACTTTTACATCCACATCCCCTTTGACCATTTTCTTTCCGGACTTGGCATACCCTTAAATGCCGCATTTTGTGATTTTTTGAGCCTGGTTAGATGCCAACCCGCCCATATTCATCCCAACAGAGTTTGGTACTTCGTTGTATTAACCGTTTTGTGTAGGAGAATAGGGGTAGAAATTTCTGACCGAATTCTCAAGACCTTTTTCACTGTACTTCGTATGAACAACCTTACCCTATCACTTCGAGCTCGCCCTGGTATGATTACCCTTTTTGAGCCCCCTCCAAATAAGATAGGTCAGTGGAGAGAGCGCTGGGTTTGTGTGGAGTCCATGTCAGACTTTCCATTTTACCCCAAGTGTAAGGTACTTCGCGCTTGGCCACCTGTAAAGAAAATCACCAAATACTCTAACACCTACATAAAGTTTTTAGATTATGTCAGGAGTGAGTTAGGAGACAACCCTAAGACCCAAACCAAAATTTTTCTTACTAGCGAACTTATAGCTAAAGAGAGCCGATACCCTTGTGGGATAGGCGGGAAATCGATAGATGCCTGCAAGAGAGAGCATGGGCTGGAAGATAATGATGAATACTCAGTGTGGAGATTACACCTAAATAGGGTATTTTTCGATGAATGCCCGGACTGTTCAAATCCTCAAAGTGCGGTCTGTCCCGTGGCCCTGGGTAGATGGGTTTTGTTTGTTCAATTTTTTACACTTTGCTTCATATCTTTTCCTTTGCTAACCTGTTTTCTTTGTATGACTTCGTCACATATGGAGCTAACCTTCACTGAACGCCGCGAAGCAGCAAGAAGTGCTCGAGAGGCTGCCATCAACCATTCCACCCCTAATCCTGCGAGGGTAGTAGAACATGCTTCGCTTGCTGCTACTGCTGCCATGTCGTCGGGTGATGTGGGCACTCTGACTACAACCCTGGGGACCTCAGCGGGTCAATCCCCACAGATGACGAGGTCGGCGGACCACTCCAAAGGGAAGGTGCCCATTCAATCTTCTAGCAAGAGGGCCTGCGAGGGGGGCGAGGTCGAGCCGTCTAGGAAGAGGACCTCGTAGGGTCATCGCTTGCTTGACTCCGCCAGCTTGTGGGAGGTAGCCTCCGCCACAGCACAAGCCCTGGTACTCCGAGGCTCACAAGGGAAAAGTTCCTCTGTTCCTTCTCCAGCTTGCATTAATAGAGGACATCACATTAATAGACGTAGGATCAAAGGCCCTCCTCCTTCTCCATTGATGTTATTTCTGAAATTCCAAAGTATGCTAAGTTTTTAAAACAAGTTATTAGTAATAAAAGAAAATTTGACATAGACAAGGTGGTTCTTAATGAAGAATGCTCGGCAGTTCTACTGAATAAACTGCCTTCCAAACAGAAAGATCCATGCTGCTTTACCTTGCCATGTACAATTGGAAATATTACTAATATGCATGCATTAGCAGACTTAGGAGCTAGTATTAATCTCATGCCATCTAGTTTATTTGATAAATTAGGATTGCATGATTTGAAAGCGGCTAGAATGTGCATACAACTTGCAGATAGGACAGTCAAAATCCCTAGAGGAATAATTGAAGATCTCTTAGTAAAGGTCGGAAAATTTATTTTTCCTGTAGACTTTGTTGTCATGGACATGAATGGAGAGGGAGGAGTGCCTTTGATCCTAGGTCGACCATTTCTAGCTACCTCAAAAGCATTAATAGACGTCAGTAATGGTCAAATCAAATTAAGGGTAGGCAATGAGGACATCACATTTGATCTAAATGAAACCCTTAGGTATCCCATGCATTTAGATGATGTTTGTTTTTGTGTGGATGCTATTGAACACTTGATTGAAGTTAACATGACATACCTATGCTCAAACTATCAAATCTTGAGAGAAGACTCTCTAGAACTAGAGGAGACTGAACCCAGCTCCTCCGAGTATGAAATTAACTCTGATAGTTTCACTGAGATAGGTACTGATGAGATGAAGAAAGAACAAACTTCATTTGAAGATCCACCAGACTTGGAGCTAAAGGAATTGCCCACTCATATGTGCTATGAATTCCTAGACGACAATAAGAAACTTCCCACCATTCTCGTAGCTTATCTGACTACAGAACAACGGAAGTTAACCGTGGACATATGCAAAAAGTACAGAAGAGCCTTTGCCTACAAAATTGCAAATATCCCAGGTATTAATCCAAGCTTTTGTTCGCATAAGATTCTTTTGGAAAATGATTATAAGCCATGTGTGCAACCTCAAAGAAGGTTGAATCCTAATGTGTGCGACGTTGTTAAAAAAGAAGTAATCAAATTGTTGGATGCTGGACTTTTCTATCCAATTTCAGATGGTGAATGGGTAAGCCTAGTGCAGGTAGTACCTAAGAAATGTGGAATAACAGTTGTCAGAAATGAAAATAATGAATTAATCCCTACAAGAACTGTTACTGGTCATCGTGTATGTATTGATTATAGAAAACTAAACACTGCCACGCGAAAAGACCATTTCCCTCTTCCTTTTATTGACCAAATGTTAGAAAGATTATCTGGACATATGTTTTACTGCTTTCTAGATGGGTTTTCTGGATATTTTCAAATCCCCATTTCCCTAGAAGACCAGCATAAAACTACTTTCACATGCCCTTTTGGAACATTTGCATATAGAAGAATGCCTTTTTGGTTTGTGTAATGCACCTGCTACTTTCCAACGTTGTATGACTGCTATTTTTGAGGACATGTTAGGAAAATATATGGAAGTGTTCATGGATGATTTCTCTGTTTTTGGAAATTCATTTGGGATTTGTCTAAAGAACTTGGAATTAATGTTAGAACGTTGTATAAAATCAAATTTGGTTCTAAATTGGGAAAAATGTCATTTCATGGTAAAAGAGAGGATTGTATTAGGACATAAGATCTCACACCGAGGTATGGAAGTAGATAAGGCTAAAATCGAAATTATTTCAAAACTACCTCCGCCCAAAACTGTGAGAGCCATTAGAAGTTTATTGGGACACGCTGGTTTCTATCGTAGATTTATAAAAGATTTTTCACTAATAGCCAGGCCGTTGACCAATTTACTTGGAATGGATGTTCCTTTTGTCTTTGATGAAAAATGTCTAAAAGCCTTTAATAGACTTAAGGAACTTCTAACTAATGCACCTATCATGATGTCACCTAACTGGAATTTGCCGTTTGAATTAATGTGTGATGCTAGTGATTATTCAGTAGGAGTTGTTTTAGGACAGAGACATGATAAGAAATTTCATGTAATATATTACGCTAGCAAAACCTTAACTGACGCTCAGGAAAATTACACTACGACAGAAAATGAATTATTAGCGGTAGTATACGCATTTAATAAATTCTGATCTTATCTGGTCTTGTCTAAGACAATAGTTTATAGTGATCATTCTGCATTAAAATACTTGTTCAATAAAACTGACGCAAAACCAAGACTAATCAGATGGGTTTTATTGCTTCAAGAATTCAATATAGAAATTAGGGATAAGAAAGGGGCAGAAAACCTAGCCGCAGACCACTTGTCAAGGCTAGAGAATCCAGCCCTAGAAGCTATAGATGAATTGATCATATCTGACAAATTTCTGGATGAGAATTTATGCGCCTTATTTGCTATTTTCTCACCCCCTTGGTTTGCAGATATAGCAAATTACTTGGTAGCTCAGACTCTTCCTAGTGATATCACTGCTCAACAGAGAAGGAAATTCTTTGCTGACCTTAAATATTACTATTGGGAAGATCCCTTTTTCTTTCGAATATCAGATGATTAGGAGATGTGTCTCCCAAGAAGAAGGTTTCCAAATTCTGGAACATTGTCACTGCGGACCAACAGGCGGTCACTTAGCTGCAGCTAATACGGCTCGGAAAGTACTAGAAGCAGGCTTCTACTCGCCTACGATATTCAAAGGTGCCACAGCATTTACAGGATCTTGCGATGCCTGTCAGAAAATTGGAAACATATCTTCTCGAGACGGTCTACCCCAACAGGTAATTCAAAGTGTAGAGATATTTGACATGTGGGGTATAGACTTTATGGGTCCATTTCCTTCCTCCTATGGTAAGAAGTACATCATAGTAGCTGTAGAATATTTCTCAAAATGGCCTGAGGCACAGGCCCTACCTACTAATGATGCTAGAGTCGTGTCCAGATTTCTTAGACACCTATTCGCTAGATTCGGATGCCTGAAAGCCCTAATCAGTTACCGAGGTACACAATTTTGCAACTCTCAAATGCATAAGGTACTTCAGCAATATGGAGTTCAACATCGCCTTTCCACAGCATACCACCCTCAAACCAATGGGCAAGTTGAGGTAACTAATAGAGGAACTAAAAGAATCCTAGAAAAGACTGTAGGTGTTAATCGTAAGGATTGGGCCATAAAGCTTGATGATGCATTATGGGCCTTTCGTACGGCATATAGAACCTCTACAGGATGTTCACCTTATAGACTAGTCTATGGAAAAGCATGTCACCTTTCTGTTGAAATTGAACATAGAGCTTACTGGGCAGTGCAAAAATACAATCTAGACGATACCTTAACTAAGGAACACCGAATTTTACAACTCAAAGAATTGGATGAGTGGAGGCTCAAAGCCTATGAAAATTCACATCAATTCAAGATGACAAGTAAACTCCGGCATGACAGGCGACTTAGAGCCCAGAAGAAGTTTGAACCTGGGGATAAAGTACTGTTATACAACTCGCGATTGAAATTATTCCCAGGAAAGTTGCGTAGCTGTTGGTCAGGACTGTTCACTATCACAGAAGTATCGCCCTTTGGAGCATGTGTCATAATGGATTCTGACAGTACTACTCAAAAAGTGAACGGGCAACGCTTAAAGCCCTACAGAGAACCACTCGACTTGTCCGAGCAGACTGTTGAATTCTCAGAATAAGGGAGTATTCTTTTCATTTTTTTATTTTATTTTTGTTTCTTAGATTATATTTTGTTATTTCTTCTACTTTTGTTTTGTTGTTTTATTTTCTTTCTCTTCCCCTTGGTTTTTCAAATAAGTGTGGGGTGATTAGATATGCATGAACACTGAGAACACTGTAAACCTTAAGGGTAGCAATACACTGTGCACTGTAGTAGCAGAAAATGTTTTTGCATGTTTTCCCATATTTCTCACTAAAATTACACCCTTCCAAAAAAATTTCAAAAATTTTCACTCTTTCAGACTTCAAAATGCAGTTATGATTGGTAAAGAAAATGCTTATGTCTATGATATGTGAGTAGAGCATTATGATCAGTAGGAGACAACGTGATAACTTTATTGAATTCCTCAATTAGAAATAGGGAATTCCTGATAATTGAGCACAACTTAGTTTGGATTAGAGACATCAACCAAATACCTTTTCGAGACCTAGCTAAATAATATTAGATCGGTTGAGGATGCATTAGCAATTTAAATGACTAGATGATGCTCTGAGGTGAAAGTGAAAAAAGTTACATAAATAGGGTAGTTTGCAAGCGTCCTTTCCTACTCGAGCACCACTCCTTAAGAGAACTTAAAGCCTGATGCCCTAAGATCGTGTAGATCTGAGAGTCATCAGAGTGGGACTCGCTACATGGGTAGTTAAAGTTGACGTGGGAAAGCGAACACAAAAATACCCTGAACACTCAATCTAAAAATACATAGCCCAGTGTGTTCTTTTATTGAAAATTTTAATTGAAAAGCCTTGACACCAAAGCTCAGAACTCAGAAGGTTGTTTATTGCTGTTTTGTCCAACGATTGGTCAAAGTATTATCTGGTAAGAGTCAAGAGAAGACTATATTGTGTTGACAATCTAGTCTGGACTAATACACACACTACACATTAGGAAAACCTCGTGACTAAGAGTGGAGTTCAGTCTAGTTATTAAATTGTTAACCCTGCCTGACCATGATAATCTACTAAAGACATTTGAGACATTGTCATGGCAACTTAACCAGTCAGGCCTGTTTTGTGAATCATCTGACTCAGTGATCAATTTTGGCATAAAAACATTGCTAGGAATTTTAAGTGACTGCACCTATGATTTAAAAATCAATAATTTCATGTGGACTTTGCTTGAGGACAAGCAAAAAAGCTAAGTGTAGGGTTATATGATATGCACAAATCATATCACTTTTTTAGCATGTTTTAGGCACAATTTAGGGCAAAATTGGAGTTAAATCGTTCTCAATTGACTGTTATTAACGCAATTTCGCAGTTTTTGTGATTTTGGAAGCTTCAGGTGAAATATGCAAGAAAATGGAAAATTTCGGAGCAAAACGTGATTTTCGGAAGTTCAGAAGTCTGGACGGGCGTCCCGACCCAGCCAAAGACCCCGGACGGGCGTCCTGACTCGGTTAAAGCACCGGGACGGGCATCCTGACCCGGTCAATAGGTCGGGACGGGCGTCCCGAATCCCTGTATAGACTCCCACATCATTTTATGCATAAAAAATCACTCAGTTCCCCTGCTATAAATACCCCAGGCCTTTCACAGTTGAAATCATTCCTCTCCACTTAATCTGAATCATTCAGTGGCTTCCAGTACATAGTTTTCTATTGTCTGAGTCATTCAGTGACTTCAGGTGTTTTTGTTCAAGTAGATTTCTAGTATTCGAGAGTGTCTCGTGTTCTTTGTTTTCTGAGAGTCTGTCTCAGATCCTAGAATACGACTAGCTAGGGTTTGTTTTTAATATTCATAGAATAATCGGGATTTTGTTAGGAGATCCTAAGAGAGCACTAGGCGTTCGAAGAATTATTCAACGGTGCTTTGCTTAAGCCGCGGAGGGAAAGGAAGGTAAAGGCAACGCAATAGCTACTAGGATAAGGAAACATCCTCCGAAGGTTCTGTCCAGTAGAGTCGGGTCAAGCAGTCCAGGATATATGATACGCAAAAAATCATATACCTTTTTTAGCATGTTTTTATGTATGATTTAGGGTGAAATTGATATGAAATCGATCTTAATTGATTGTTATTTACTCAATTTCACAGTTTTTATGATTTTGGAAGTGTCAGGTGAAAAGTAGACGAAAACAGCAAATTTTGGGGTAAAAATGCAATTTTTGGAAATGCTGACTTGGTCAACGGTCCGGGACGGGCGTCCCGACCCAGTCAAACCACCAGGACGGGCGTCCCAATCCAGGACGGGCGTCCCGAAGCACCAGAAGTTGTCCCACATTGAAATTTTTGGAGATTTTCACTCCAAAAAGCTGCTATAAATACCCCAGGCCTCCAGCAGTTGATTTCATCCCTCTCCACTCGATCTGAGTCATTCAGAGACTTCCAGTGTACAATTCTCGAGTACACAAGTCACTGAGAGACTCGGGTTTCAGTTTCAGTTTTCTTTCTTTCTTTAGTGTTTCGTTTTCTTAGTTTCTGATAAATAGTCTCAAATCTTAGGCTTCGATAGATATGTTCGTTTTTGGTATTCATAGAATACCGAAATTTCGTTAGGAGATCCTAAGAGAGAGACAGGGTGTGTGTTCTTAGTCAGATTAGGGTAATTTGCTTAAGCCCGGGATGTAAGGTAAAGCAATTGCTACTAGGTCTAAGGAGCGTTCTCCGAAGGCTCTGCCGAGCAGAGTAGGATCGAGCAGTCAGGAGCATACAGGAGCTGCAGCGCCGGCTGGACCTGCATAGAGTGGTGATTACTTTATGACAGTGGGTCCCCTAGACGAGGTTCTGTATGTTTATGAATTGTTTTATCTAAATATTAATTTGAATATCAGATTACGATTCTTATGAATATTTGTTATATATGTTGAAGTTGTTATGTTTTTCTGGAAATAGCCACCTGCTAAATATTCACTATGTCTGCATGTTTAATGTGCTCTTTTAAACTAAAGTTAGGGTTATAGACAATTCCTAACCACGGTCTATTCATAACCTGTTTAGTTTAACATGCATCAATTGGTGTCTGCCATGCTAGATAAAATAACCTGCTGAACACCCTGCTTGTTAGAGTAGTCTAGGTAGGCCGAGCTGAGTCCGATTATGCCGGCGGCTAGGGCAAGCGACATGATACCGAAGTGACATAGGGTACCGTTCATGGATGCCTTCGTTCCGAATCGTGAGTAGGGCCGTCATTAAGGTAGGGCGGTTTATTAGAGATCTCGGATGTGGTACGCCTTTAGACACAGAACATAGTTGCAATCCAGGCTAAGATGCATCTAAAATACTCGAAGATAGGTCAATCAACATGTAGGAACAGTATAACATAGAATCAGGACATTATCTATAAAACACTTTTAGGGTTAATTAAACTTAAACCTAGTGGAGAATGGATCACCCTCTCATCAAAGTTATTGATGAAGATTGCATAATTGGATCATAAAATAGGAGTTAGGATAAAAGGCTAGTTACTACTAAGCAGTTGTCACTTCCCTGGGAGTACGATATTTAACTTAATAAAATCGTAGATACTTTCCAACAGACTAGCTACACGATAGGTACTCTGCCTTAGGTTCTGATTGATTAAGTGACAGTTAGTAAGACTCAATCCTTAATTACTCATAATCGACATAGGTAAATAAAGCATATCTTTTAGCATACCAATCGGAACGCATCAGATTTTTGGCGCCGTTGCTGGGGAAATATCATAATGAATTTAGGATTATTGGCCACAATTCTAGAGACTTATGATAGGTAGCGGTAGTAACCTAGACTTTTGAATTACACTTATCTTATACTAGTTAGACAATCACTTTTCAAATTATAGGATTATCATAACTAATTAATTTTAGATAATATCTGGAATTAAGATACTTAGGATAATCAAATTTTAGAAAATCATTCTAGAACCATATTGAGGAAATTTAACTGCTTTCGAAATAAAAAGAAAAAAAATTTAAAAAATTTAAAAACTGAAAAAAAAAATGTATTTTTCTTGCTCAATGGTAAGTTGTTCTTTTCCCTATCTCTTGTTCTTTCTTAGTTGTTTTCTTAGTTCTACATTTGTTGCTCTTTTTCGTGTTATTTCTATTTGTTAATTTCGAAAAAATAAAAATGGAAATGAGGATAGAATATTTTTCTGATTTGTCAAATTTTGGCTCAGAGTTTAATCTGGAAGAAATATCATTATGGAATTTTCTTAGGTCATGCTTAGTTTATTAGACGGAATCATGAAATAAAATTTTCTTTAATAGACAGACCTCTGAGTATTCTAAGGAGAAATGATGTTCCTTTTGTTTGATGATAAATGCATGAGATTGTTTAAACAAAAAGGAATTACTGCACCCATTATGGCATCACCTGATTGAAATCTGCTTTTTGAATAATATGTGATGTAATGATGTAGTATGAATTGTTTTAGGACAGAAACATGATAAGAAAGTTCATGCATGATAAATTCCGATCTTATCTAGTCTTGTCTAAACACAATAGAGGACACTGATCACTCCGAGATATCTGTGTTCAATAAAACTAATGTTGAACCATACTTGATTAAGTTAAGTTTTATTGTTACTTGAATTTGATATAGAATGAAGAGATAAGAAAAAGGGCTAAAAATCTAGAAAGCAAACCTTTGGTCTAGATTAGAAAACCCCGAGTTAGAAGCTATTGACGAGACAGTAGTATCTGATAAACTTCTGAATGAGAAATTAATTGCTATGAATAATGATTCTCCTCCGTAGTTTACTGATATTACTAATTATCTAGTTGCTAATTATTCCCAAGTGATATGACTTATCAACAAAAGAAGAAATTCTTTGTTGATTTGGAATGTTACTACTAGGGAGATCCGTTTTTCTATATTGAATCATTGCAGGGTAAGTGATCAGAAGACGTATCTCAGAAGACGAAGGACACAAGATTTTGGAGCATTGCCCTAAAGAATCTACGGGAGACCAATTGACTACTATCAACACTGTCCGGAAAGTGTTGAAAGCAGGATCTTGTTGACCCACCATATTCAAGGACTTTTGTATCTCTGATACAGTCCTGCGATGCTTGCCAAATAACAGGTAACACATCTTCCAGAGATCATCTACCCCATCGACGTACACAGAATGTTGCAACCGTTGATATCAGGGGTATTTCGAATCCTTTTCTCTTTCTTCCTTTGAACATAATTACATCATAGTAGTCGTGGAACACTTTTCAAAATGGCCTGAATCACAGGCATTACCTACTAATGATGTTAAAGTCATGTGCAGATTCTAGTTGTTTTCCAGATTCAGAGTGTCGATGTCTTAGGAAGAAATGTTCAGCCTGTGTATCAAATCTGTGAAGTCTGCTAAGTACCACACTTTAGCAGGGATTGCTATGGGAATGACTGACCATTCCAAAAGAGGTAGGAGTAGGCTACTGCAGAATGCTGCTCCAATGGGAAATGCATACAATCCCAGCTAGAGGAATCATACGGGATTTAGCTGAGGAATAATTCGGAAGCTGGAAACTTTCAGAAGATACCACCACAGCAAAACCCCTACCCGCAGAATCAACAGATGAGATACTGGCAACAATTAAAGCCAGACCAGTGCAAGCAAGTGATCTACCAAGAGGTAACGAAGGGTCAAGGGATATAGAGGAACTTGGCATTGTGTCGGGAGCATAGCAATGGAGGAGCTTGCATTCCCTGCATACCAATAAGTTGTGAGAAACTTCCCCGAGGAAGTCTCAAATACTTGGGCCCAGCTCTACACAACTGGAGCCCCCTACCACCACAGCTTCGCCAAAACTTCAGGTATCTTTTCTTCCATTCGAGACTTGCATGCAATACCTTTACTAACATGGGCAGGAAGGCACACAAATCCCAAGAAATCTCATTCCTAGACACGTTCCTCCTAGACACGTTGCTATGATTGTGAGAAATCTTACAAATGATTCGAGGAAGCAGTCCGTGGGGCTCGAGCTATTCATCAAATGAATAGGCCACTACCTAGAGCTCGATGATGAAGGATCGAAGGTGACGTGATCCGTTCCAGTATCTAGAGCTTACAGAGTCAAGAATGCCTCAGCAATAGCACATGGCTAAGGTGAAGAGCTAATTAACAGATCAGAGAAAACCCTTCTGCTCGAGGCAAGAAGGGAGTTTTTCTAATCTCATCTTCCTTTACTTTTTCTTCATTTTTGTGTCTTGTTTTGTTGGTTGTTTTATTTTCTCTCTTACCCTTAGTTAGTCAAATAAGTGTGGGGTAAGAGTTCTTTGTTTTGTTTTCATTTCTTCTTGTTTGCAAATAAGTGTGGGGTAGTTTAGCTATGCATGAACACTGAGGACAGTGTCAGACTTAAGTGTGGGGTAGCAGTGCACGGTGCACTGTAGCAGTTGGCAAAAGTTTTGCATGATTTTGCTTGTTTTCCCCGTATTTTCACACCCTTCCAAAAAGTTTTTCAAACTTTGTCCTTCTTTTAGACTTCTAAATGCAGTATGCTTGGTTAAACAATTGCTTATGTCTATGATATGTAGGTAGAATGTTATGGTTAGTAGGAGATAATTGATGACTATTTTTGAACTTATTGATTAGGAGTAGGGAATTCCTGATAATTAAGCACAACTTAGTCTGGGTTAGAGACCTCAACTAATTACCTTTTCAAGACTTAACTAGATAAAATTAGACCAGTTGTAGGATGCATTGACAATTAGAATGACTAGATGAGACTCTGAGCTAAAAGTGAAAAGAAAAGAAAAAAAATGATGATGAAAAAAAATTAGGGTAGTTTGCCAGCGGCCTTTGCTACTCGAGCACCACTCCTTCGGGGAACTTAAAGCTTGATGCCCTAAGGTCGTGTAGGTCTGGGAGTCATTGGAGTGGGACTCGCTACATGGGTAGTTGAAGTTGACGTGTTCAAAGCAGACTCAAAATACCCTGAATCTATAAACGAAAGAAATCAATAAGAGCTAAATAATTAAAATCTGATCACTAAGGCTCAGAACTCAGAAAGTTATCTGTTGTTAGTGTGTCTAGTGACAAGTCGAAGTGTTATCTGGTAATAGTTAAGACAAGAGTTTATTGTGTTGACTATCTGGTCTGGACTAGTACACACACTACACATCAGGAAGACCTTATGACTAAGAGAAGAGTTCAACCTAGTTGTTAAATTGTTTTCTGCTCAATCCTAACAATCTACTAGAGACATTTGAGACCTTGTCATAGCAACCTAACCAGTCAGACCTGTGTTAAGAATTATTTGAATAATTTTTGGAATAAAAACATGACTAGAAATTTAAGTGACTACACATATAATTTAGAATCACTAACTTCAGGTAGACTTTGCTTGAGGACAAGCAAAAAGCTAAGTGTGGGGTTATCTGATACGCGAAAATCATATACCTTTTTAGCATGTTTTTATGTATGATTTAGGGTGAAATTGATAGGAAATCGATCTTAATTGATTGTTATTTACTCAATTTCACAGTTTTTATGATTTTGGAAGTGTCAGGTGAAAAGTAGACGAAAACAGCAAATTTTGGGGTAAAATGCAATTTTTGGAAATGCTGACTTGGTCAACGGTCCGGGACGGGCGTCCCGAATTCGGGACGGGCGTCCTGACCCAGTCAAACCACCAGGACGGGCGTCCTGACCCAGTCAAACCACCAGGACAGGCGTCCCGAAGCACCAGAAGTTGTCCCACATCGAAATTTTTGGAGATTTTCACTCCAAAAAGCTGCTATAAATACCCCAGGCCTCCAGCAGTTGATTTCATCCCTCTCCACTCGATCTGAGTCATTCAGAGACTTCCAGTGTACAATTCTCGAGTACACAAGTCACTGAGAGACTCGGGTTTCAGTTTCAGTTTTCTTTCTTTCTTTAGTGTTTCGTTTTCTTAGTTTCTGAGAAATAGTCTCAGATCTTAGGCTTCGATAGATAGGTTCATTTTTGGTATTCATAGAATACCGGGATTTCGTTAGGAGATCCTAAGAGAGAGATAGGGTGTGTGTTCTTAGTCAGATTAGGGCAATTTGCTTAAGCCCGGGATGTAAGGTAAAGCAATTGCTACTAGGTCTAAGGAGCGTTCTCCGAAGGCTCTGCCGAGCAGAGTAGGATCGAGCAGTCAGGAGCATACAGGAGCTGCAGCACCGGCTGGACCTGCATAGAGTGGTGATTACTTTATGACAGTGGGTCCCCTAGACGAGGTTCTGTATGTTTATGAATTGTTTTATCTAAATATTAATTTGAATATCAGATTACGATTCTTATGAATATTTGTTATATATGTTGAAGTTGTTATGTTTTTCCGGAAATAGCCACCTGCTAAATATTCACTATGTCTGCATCTTTAATGTGCTCTTTTAAACTAAAGTTAGGGTTATAGACAATTCCTAACCACGGTCTATTCATAACCTGTTTTGTTTAACAGGCATCAATTGGTGTCTGCCATGCTAGATAAAATAACCTGCTGAACACCCTGCTTGTTAGAGTAGTCTAGGTAGGCCGAGCTGAGTCCGATTATGCCGGCGGCTAGGGCAAGCGACATGATACCGAAGTGACATAGGGTACCGTTCATGGATGCCTTCGTTCCGAACCGTGAGTAGGGCCGTCATTAAGGTAGGGCGGTTTATTAGAGATCTCGGATGTGGTACGCCTTTAGACACAGAACATAGTTGCAATTCAGGCTAAGATGCATCTAAAATACTCGAAGATAGGTCAATCAACATGTAGGAACAGTATAACATAGAATCAGGACATTATCTATAAAACACTTTTAGGCTTAATTAAACTTAAACCTAGTGGAGAATGGATCACCCTCTCATCAAAGTTATTGATGAAGATTGCATAACTGGATCATAAGATAGGAGTTAGGATAAAAGGTTAGTTACTACTAAGCCGTTGCCACTTCCCTGGGAGTACGATATTTAACTTAATAAAATCGTAGATACTTTCCAACAGACTAGCTACACGATAGGTACTCTGCCTTATGTTCTGATTGATTAAGTAACAATAATTGAACGCTAGGTGACAGTTAGTAAGACTCAGTCTTTAATTACTCATAATCGACATAGGTAAATAAAGCCTATCTTTTAGCATACCAATCGGAACGCATCAATATACAAGAAGTTGCTCCATCAACGGACGTAATAAAGGGTGAATACTTTATGGTGGTGGTCCCCTTGTCCAACACTTTATATGTTTGTACTGTGTTTGTCCAAAGACTTATTTGAATATTAAATTATGATATTATGAATATGTGTTTTGCATGTTGAAGGTATTTACATTTTTCCAGAAAGGTCACCAGCTTAACTATCATTATGACTATATATCTACGTACTCTTTTAAATTAGATGAATGGTTATAGACAACTCCTAACATATGTCTAGTTTATCAGGCATTAATTTTGGGCTTTTTGTGAGGACGAAAGCATTGAGGTCTGCCATATTAGATGAAATAACCTATAGATTACCATGTTTGTTAAAGTAGTCTAAGTAGGCTGAGTTCGCGTGTTTATGCCGGCGTTAGGGCGAACGGCATGATCTCTTGAGTGACACAGGACTTTCATGGATGCCTTTGGCTCGAATCTTGAGTAGGGCCGTCAATGGCGATGAGGCAGTTTATCAGATATCTCAGATATGGTACACAAGTAGAATTAATATATAATTGCAATCTAGACCAAGATATATCTAAAATACTCGAAGATAGGTCAATCAATATGTAGGAACAATATAACATATATCATAACACTGTCTGTAAAATACTCTTGCATGCTTAAGTAAACTTGAACCTAGTGTAGAATGGATGAACCTCTCATCAAAGATATTGATGAATGATTGCATAACTGGATAATAAAATGAGAGTTAGGGTAAAAGGATAGTTACTACTAAGTCGTTACCACTTCCCTGAGAGTACGATAAATTCTTAAATTAAAATCGTAGATACTTTCCAACAGACTAGCTACACGATAGGTACTCTGCCTTAGGTTCAGATTTATTAAGTGACAACATAGATGCTAAATGTGACAATTAGTAATTCTAAGTCCTTAGTTATTCATAATCGATATAGAGTAAAAAAAACCTATTTTTAGCATATCGATCGGAATCCCATCACTTTCCTCTATCAGTTTAACCTTTTTAAAAAACTGATGCTTTTATAGAACAATTTTTTTCATGAGTATATATATATATATATATATAATATATATATATATAATATATATATATACTATCAAATTTACGTATTTTTAGTATTTAAAAACTATGAATAAATTCAAGAAGTGCCACATTCTATTATTAAAAGTTTTAATTCTCATGTCTTTTTCTAAAGTGGTTTGAAGAATGTCTTTAAGTTCTCAATTCAATATATATGTACACTTTTTTCTTTTCTTTTTTCTCAATGCTAATTTTATTATACTTTTTATTTGGGATTGCATTTTATCTCCTAATGCAAAAATATTTAAATTGTTCAGTGAATATGTATCGATATCAAAAATATAATTCTTCAAAATTAATTCAATGGGTTTATAAAGTAATTTTAATACTCATTACACAACAAAAAAAAATATAAATAAATAAATATATTCTAAAATGTTTTAAAAGGGGAAATATATATTTTAAAAGATTCTCAAAATATTTTCTTTCCTCTTTTACATTAATATATATATTTGATCAATAAATTATCATAGTCACACTTATAATAATCTTCATTTCGATTTGACACACTCTATTCATTGTGATAGGTAAAATAACGATAAAAATATTAATATCACTATGTCTATTAAAATTAAGAAAAAAAATATGACAGGTTTTATTGCGTGTGTTGTCTTATTATTAAGTTGAGGCTAGTAGAACGTTATTCTCTATGTTCTTGCATTATGAATTATCGAGTTTGATAAATATTGTCGTCTAAATAGATTTATATATTGTCACATTTTAGGAACACACAATCTAAACACAATCTTCTCCGTATATAAATATTTCTCTCTTTCAATAATTTTTTAAAGAATACATAGAGTATCTAGAAATGTGTAAAGAGAAATATTAATATTTTCTATACCACTCAGATAAGGTTTGTTTCCTTTTTCCTTCTTCTTTATACTTCTTTATTTTCAAATAACTATTAACTTTTTATATGGTATAAGAAAAAAGAAAAAGGAACCCTCTCCTCTCTTCACTTTAATACATCTAATTCACCTCTATATATCTTCGTGAAGGAAATATTAGAGACACATTTTTACATAATCTTTTAAACAATTAATTTCTATGATTTTCTTTTATTAAATCCTATTCTTTTTCTTTCTATGTTGAAGATTGTTAAAATTCGACATATATTTTTATATCTTAACAAAATAATCTAGTATATTTATATAATTAGAAATATAACTAAATATATTTGATATATTGCATTTTAATTATATAGTTCCTTTTAAGAAAAAGTTTTCATATCATATATTACAAATAGGTCAAATTCATATATATAATTATATATATATATATTATTAAGGTATACCGTTTTATAGAACCATCTATTTATTTAAGGAATAAAATCAATAAAAATTAACAAAGTTTTTCTTTCTATTTCTATGATTTTCTTACATTTTTTATAATATAATATGTTTAGAAGATTTTGTTACATATATGTACAAAGTTCATGTAATAATAATAATAATAAAAAAAGGAAATTATCAAATCATATATATAAATATATGTTCTTCTTCTAAATTTCTCAATTCCTCAAAGTTCATAGCCATCATCATCATCGTTCCATTCTAAGAAAGCTTCTGAAAAATTATCAAAATGACTTCAAAAATTATTGTAAGGCTTCAACCACGATTTACTTTATTTTGCTTTTCTTAATTTTTGTATTAAAGATTATAAATTTCTTTATCGCATTTTCTTAACGAATTTGTTCCAATTGACTATAAATTATTTGTTGAATACATGTTCTTTTTTTTCTTTCTTCAAATTAATTGATTGAAGAAATCCTATGTTAATATTTTTTTTTTAGTTGTAGGAGGAAAAAGTTAAAGGTAAAAAAAAGCACCAGGTTGTTGATTTATCATTTCTCGATTTCAAACTTAAGTTTATAGATGATGTCTTCGTTATGACTTTTCTTCTTTAATATGATGAGCTGATTTAATTAATAATATATTCTTTTAATTTTTTTTTTAAATTAGAATGAAATTTCGTGTGCATATATATATATATATATATATAATATATATATATATATATATATATATATTAATATATATGATAAACAAATTCTCATATGTCATAATGTAGGTAGCTGAACTAAGCAGCCAGTTGATGTTACTAAAGGATGGATTAAGGCACAACAAAGTGTCCACAGAATGAAACTAAAGATTATGTACATTTTATACATACAATAACTTACTTTTTCTTTTTCTGTGCATTTGATTTTTTTTTTTTCCTATTATTGTCATCCATCCTTGAATCATAAATCCATGAGTTTTTCTTTCTATTCTTTTTTAATTGTTTATTGTATTCGATCACAGATATACGTTCATCCTAAATGTTCAAAGCAATTACAATCTATGGAGGAAGTAAAAAAGTTCATCAACATGGAGTATGATCTTGTGCCAAGTGATGTACCAGACAAAGATTTGGAGAAGAATTCGATGAGTTTTCTTAGTTTCTAAATTCTATTACATTATCATAACATGTAAATTACTCATAATTTTCTTCCTATTCCATTGGAATATGGTTTACATGTGTATAGGTTGCTTAATCAGTCTGAAGTAAACAAGGAGAAAAAAAAAAAAAAAAACAAAGTTGAGCAAGCGTGAAAGGAAAGATGATAAATAACTTGACTGACTTTTTGAGGTGGTGAAAATCTTTCATAATTATCTTTTAACGGTGAAATGATGTAAAAGAAAATTGTAGCATTACTTATATAATGCATTATGCTTATGTTTATATACTTTGTTGATGGATTTGAGTGTTTTATTATACATTTGAATTATATTTTATTTTGACTTTTCAAAATGATTGAAACGAGACAAATTTGTTATTTATTGTCTTTCTTTATTTTATTTTTTTACTATAAACCTTTTATTTAAAAGGAATAATTTTGTATTTAGAAAGGTTCTACAACTTTTAAATATTCAAATTCTAGAACACCGATTTTCAAGCTAATAATTAGTGAATGGAATGTAGTTTTTGCCTGCCATTTTTTTTCTTCAAGAAAATGACTGCCATTCTTAAAGAGTTGAGCAGTAAGTTTGACAAAAATGGAATAATATTGCTTATCTTAATCAAGAAACTTTGTTTGACAATTTAGAAATTTTATGAAAGTTCTTACAATATATACTCTTAAAGTCTAATAAATATTGTCTTTTAAGGCATTTAATCATTTTCTTCAATCTATCATGAGTTTGTAATAACTTCTTTAATCTCAAAATTACTTTCTTAGCTCTTTTTCTATTTTCTAAAAGCTTCATTAGAGAAAATCTGGACATATCAATGTTTTATATACTGTAGAAGGAGAGGTCTTTAGAGGGTTTTTTCTTTTTCTTCTTCTTTTTTCCTTATTTTCAAATGGCCATTGGTTATATAGTGTGAACCAAAAAAGAAAAAAGGAATTTTCCATCTCCTTTCTTCTGCTTAAAAGATCTTCATCTTCTCAATAATATCTCTCTAAATACCTCTTTCACATACTTTAAGATTGTTAGATAAATTTTCTCTAAATAATAAATGCTAAATATTAAGTTTTAAAATGGTTTTCATTAAGTAGCTAATAATTATTCTATATACAAATTTGTGAATTCTAGTTACAAATCTATCCTTTAATTTTGTCTACCCTTTAAATATAACTCTTCAAAGTATATATGATTAGACGATTTTGCAAACCATATGTGTTCACTGATTATTGTGTTGAAAATGAAATTAAAATATTGAAAACTAATCCAAAGAAAATATAGCAAAATGGTAAGAAATATAATTCTGTTGCAACAACAGATGTAGATATTTTAATATGTTTCCTATTCTTCCTCTTTAATTTGTTCTTATAAATTTTCGTTTGTGTGCGTTCCAGTTCACAAAACATGCAACGTTTGAAAATGTAAAATGCATAATTTCTATGTTTATAAGAATAAAAAATTATAAAGCTTCAATATAAAAACTATTGGCATAATATATGTACAAAAGTAACAAGAAAACAAGAAATAAAATGTTTGGTAATATCAAATAATATTTATAAAAAATAAAGATGCCTGTTGGAGTTGTTAAATATTTCGAGAATAGCTTGGGGGCAAAGCCTCCGCCTCCGGGGTCCCACTGCCCGATCAGCAGGCAGGAGTTCCGCTCGCCGGTGAACGGGCGGGGGGTCGGGGGCAGCGCCCCCGAAACACCAACGGGTTTAGACCCAGTATTATGTACTCCAACGGGTTTAGGTCCAATATTATGTACTCGTATGGTAGCATATATATAGTGATATCATTGTAACGAGTTGAAAGGGAAAAAAAGACATAATAATGGTGAATTCCTTTTGCAGGAAATAGTCCTAAATTGGGGTGAACCTGGGTAAATCATGTGTTCTTATTTTATTGCCTTATTACTTATTGATTTCGTTTATCAAATTCATATTGTGCCTCGTTAAAATCCTACAATGCCAATAACGAATATTCATAGAAATAAAAGAAAATCAACAAGGAAAAATAATGAAAATGTTATTAGCTTTATGACTGCTCCCACTATATTCAAAGCAGATAATTGAGCAGTAAATTGTTCCAAAGTGGAAATATATTGGCTTTTTAATTCCGCAAGCTTGTTATACAGCTGAATAATTTTTAATAAGTTGTGGTATCTCCCCATGTTTACAATGCATACTTTCGAGTGTATAATTCGAAACTTTTTTAGGGCCTTGTTTAATCTATCGTGAGTTTTTAGAAACTTCCTCTGAATGACTCTAAGCATATTCATGTTTTATATACTGCACATAGAGTGAGAGAGATAAGCTTTTTTTTCTCTTTCTTCTTTTTTTTTCCCCTAATTTTAAAATAGTCATTTGTTATATATTATGAATAAAATAAAAAAGGAAACAAAGTTTACATTCTTCATTCTCCTCTCTTCAGTTTAAAAGATCTTCTTCATTTTCTTTAAATATCTCCATAAATAAAAATGAGTAATTAAATATCTTGAAACAATTTTTGCACTATATAACAAATGTTTATATAAAAACAAAGGAGAGCAGAAATGAAAAGAAAAAGCCCTTTTCTCACTCTCTGAGATATAGGAAAAAATGATGTCTCTATTTGCATTTATATTTACTCTGTGGAAGCTTCAAAAAATTATTGAAATAAAGAAATATGTATATGAGGAAATGAAAAGATTGACGGAAAATAGTCGTTCAATGAAACGTTCTAGATGGCAGAGAACAATACTCCAATCTCAAATTTACAAGATGATGAAAGATTACAAGAAAATAAAGAAGTTGCATAAAGAAGCTGCTGCTAATCTGATCATCCCTATATAATTTTTTTCTCTTATTTTTTTTATCCTTTTAAGATCTAACAGACATAACAAATTAATTCAATCTTTCATGAGGATTAGGGTTTAGAGAAAGAAAGGTTGCATGTTTGATGGTATGTGCATTCACAAATTGAAATGAAGATTATTTCATTTACTTTTCTTTGCTCATTCTTTTTTCTTGATTTTCTTGATCTTATTATTATATATGTTGATATAAATTAAAATCACATTTACATTTAGAAATTTGGTGAGTTTGGTCCTAAACAAATTTAATTTTGGCAAACTCAATTCTAAATTTTATTTTTTTAACTTTTAAAGTCTCAAACATTTTTATTAGAGATAAATAAGATCCTTTTGGATGAATTCCATTAAAAAAATTAAAAAATTAATCGTTACATTGTTTAGTTAATTAAAAAAGAAGGATAAAATGGTCATAAAAATGAAAAGAAAGAAAATAAAAAAATAAAAAAAAATAAAGAAGAAAAACAAAAACAAAACAATCGAAGAAGAAAAAAAAATCCAAATTGTGGGGAAAAAAAAACAAAACGAATGTGGTTCAGTCTCACGATATTTTCTTCCGTTAACAACCAAAACCCATTTAAAGGTATCAATGGAGAAATGTATGAATGAGAATTACACTTTCAATTTTGAAGAAATAAAGAATTTGTTCATTTTGGGACTTCTACGTTCTAATTAGAGTCCTAATTTCCGCCATACATTAGAAAGGAGTAGAGAAAGAGTGAGAGAACACCATGGCAAGGGTTAAGGCTCACACAGAAAACTTGCTACCGATATATCAAATAAATTTTAATTTTATATATGACAAAGGTTAATATGAAATTTAAATTTTATTTTGTTTTGTTTTAATAATTTAAAATTTAAAATTTAAGTGATGAATTTTCAAATCTAAATTCCAACTAGAATTTTTTTTAAATTTCTTATTTGACATTCTTATCAGTAATTTTCAAAATTACAAACTTAGCGTTTGAATTTCTTCGAAACTCTCTCTTGTTTCTTCTCTCTTTCTTTTGTCGTCTCATCTCTTCCTTTTTCTTTTTTCTTTTTTTGTTTTCTTTTCGGAAGACGTTTTTATTTATTTTTTTTAATTAACTAAATAATAAAAATCGTTAAATCTTTAGATATTTTGACATAATTCATTAGAAGGAACCTTATTTACATCTAATAAAAAAGTTTGAGATTTTAAAAGTTAAAAAATATATTTTGAGACTAAATTTGTCAAAATTAAATTTGATTGAGACTAAACTTACCAATTATCCTTACATTTATAAGACATACATTACAATATATATATATATATATATATATATATATATATATATAATATATATATATATATATATATATATATATATTAACCGTAAATCAAATGACTTATGGGATAAATGCGACTTATAGCACATACAAAACAAATATTCATTTTTATTTTTATAAAAAGAAAATAAAAATTTTGATTTTTACATAAAATATTGATCCTTACTCTTTTTTTAAGGTAAATTATTCTAGTAACACTTGAACTTTTCAAAAATTCATGTTTTGCACATGTATTTATATTTGATTTGAACTTATATTTCAACTATAAAATATCACTTCTTTTGCCTTCCGTCCAAAATTTCTGTTATGTTTCATTTTTCATCCAATTTTTAGGGGTATTTTCGTATTTTTAAATTATTAATATTTTTAAATTATTAAGGTTTTATTTTTAGGGATAATATTTTTATTTCACTTAATTAATAAAAATCTAAAAAATATTTTGTTATTGAAAAAATTTGATTCTACAACTAAGCAATTAAATAAACCATGTCGAGCCACTACAACAACAATAAATATATTAATTTATATAGAACTTATATTTTATATTGTAATTACACAAATAACAAATATGCATTTTATATTGCAATTACATTTTATATTTAAAATATAAATTATATTGAATATAAACATTCTCAAAAAAATATTTTCAAATGACACAAATCAAACTATAAGTTTTTGTTGTTGTCACCTTATTCAAACATTGCACTGAAGCTGTTCTTCAACTCTTTCGTTTCGAATTCGTCGCAAAACATGAATTAGTGTCAACAATGACATTATATTAAAAAAACAATTCAAAATTCATGGTTTAGTTAGTCGCGTGGTTTGAAGAAGGTGACGAATTCAAAACGAAAGAATTGAAGAAGAGCTTCAGTAAGGTTTGAAGAATATGATAACAACAAAAACTTGTGGTTTGAATTGTGGCATTTGATGATTTTTTTAAAAAATATTTATATTTAATATAATTTATATTTAAAATATAAAATGTAATTACAATATAAAATGCGTTATTTATTATTTTTGTATTTACAATATAAAATATAAGTTCTACATTAATCAATATATTTATAGTTGTCCTAATGGGTAGACATGGTTTATTAAGTCTTTTAATTGTAGGTTCAAATCTTTGAAATAACAAAATATTTTTCACATTTTTAATAATTAAGTGAAATGATAAAATTACCCCTGAAAATAAAACCTTAATGATTTAAAAAGACGAAAGTGAAATGACAAAATTACCCTGAAAACAAAATTTTAATAATTTAAAAAGACGAAAATGTCCCTAAAAATTAGACGGACAATGAAGTATGACAGAAATTTTGGATGAAAGGGCAAAATAAGTGATATTTTATAGTTGAAGTGTCAGTTCAAAACAAAAATAAATACAAGTGTAAAAATTAAATTTTTGAAAAGTTCAAGTGTTACTATGATAATTTACCCTTTTTTTTATTACTTTTTTGCTTTTATATTTCTTAAATTTTTTTTAAAAAAATTTCAATATTAATAAGTGGATGGATCAATAGACTAATTAATTAGACGGTTGAATTTTAATTTCAATTTTGTATCTGTGGGAAAGTAATTATCTTATGTATGTTAAATATATTTTTAAACAATAATTAAAAGCACAAATATATTTTTAAAATTTTTATAAGTATATTAATAAAATTAAGATTAGAGCAAAATTATTTTCCCAAGTATAGTCTAATATTTTATATTATTTTAATTTTTTTTTATAAAAAACTGATTAAAATATCATCTCTATTACTAATATTTAAATAGTAATATATTCATTTATACTAATAAAACATGTCAAAAGGATACATAATAAAAATAAAAAATTAAAATAAAATACAATGTATGTGTAATCTTTGAGTAATAGGAATAAGAATTTTATTTCTGTTATTTTTAAAACATATACAATAATTGAAATCCAACAGCAAAAACATATAAACATAAGCATAATGTATTGTGAAAAATTTTCAAGAGCTGAAAAAGTCAGTCAAGTTATTTATTATCATCTTTCCTTTTAAGTATGGTCAAATTTTTTTTTCCTTCTTTTCTCCTTGTTTACTTCAGACTCATTTAGCAACCTATACATTTGTAAAACATGTTTCTATAGAATAGGGGAAAAAATTAAATGTAATTTATATGTTAAGATACAGTAATAGAATTTAGAAACTAAGAAAACTCGCCGGATTCTTCTCCAAATTTTTGTCAGGTACATCATTTGGCATAATATCATACTCCATATCGATGAATGTTTTTACTTCTTCCATAGATCGTAATTGTTTTGGATATTTTAGATGAATGTATATCTGTGACCGAATACAATAATTAATTTCTTTTAAAAAAGTTTTGAAAAAAAAAATTCATCAAGATTTATGATACAAGGATGGATGACAATAATTGATGCAACTCACCAAGGCAACTATGGAGATGGATACTTGAAGATGTCATTGGGTCCAATTACAAGGTCACACTCCAACAAGTTTAAAGCACAATTTCAGAATTATGTTCAATCTTTGATTTCTCAAGAACTTCAAGAAATCACATTGGTCAAGCTTGGAGAAGAGTTTGAGGAGATGCCAACATACTTATGCACATTAGAGCACTCAAGTCTTGAAAGCTAATAAATGGGCTTATTTCAAGAAGTTAAAGCCTTATTTTGGGTTGTTTGTTTTAGGCCCAACGTTTTAAAAGGAAGAGCCTTGTTTGGGAATATGTTTAAATTCTATTTTTAGTGGGTTTTTTAAATTCTATTTTTAGATGGCTTTTAAATTCTATTTTAGTGGGCTTTTAAATTCTATTTTTAGTGGGTTTTACTAAAAGATTCAGCCCAACATGTCATTGCAGAATTTAGGTCATCTTCTCCTCTATAAATAGAATAAGATGGGGTTGTTTTGAGTAGAGGAGAGAAAAATGAAATTTGTAAGTCTTTTTTAAACAAATCAGATTCATGTTTGTTTTACCTTAAGGATTGATTCAACTTATCAAGTAAGTAAACTTGTGGCGTTAATTCAATTCTCTTTCTCTTTGATTTCTCTTTGTTACCATTTCCTTGCTGATTTGGGGGTGAAGAGATTCAGGGAGTTTATTACCTTAAGGATTGATTCAATTTATCAAGTAAGTAAACTTGTGGCGTTAATTCAATTCTCTTTCTCTTTGATTTTCTCTTTGTTACCATTTCCTTGCTGATTTTGGGGTGAATAGATTCGGGGAGTTTACCAAGGGTTGGTTGAGTTTAGATCAGGGACAATTTTTGATTCAGATGTGATTCTTGCTCAGTTCTTGAATTGTTGCTGTATCATTTTTTGTATCAGAGCTAAGTTCAAATTCAATCTATATATCCTTTAAATTTCTGTTTATTTTTTATTATTACTGTCAGTTTCTCATTTAGTAAAAAAAAAGTTGTGTTCTTTATCTCTGAATTTCAGACCTGAGATATATATATATATAAACAAAAAAAAGTGGTGGTCTTTATCTCTTAATTTTAGACCTGATATATATAAAAAAATTCAATCTATATATCCTTTAAATTTCTGTTTATTTTTTATTATTATTGTGAGTTTCTCATTTAGTAAAAAAAAGTTGTGTTCTTTATCTCTGAATTTCAGACTTGATATATATATATATATATATATATATATATATATATATATATATAATATATATAAAAAAGTGGTGGTCTTTATCTCTTAATTTTAGACCTGATATATATAAAAAAAAGGAACTTTCCAAAATTTATGTGCCCACAAATCAAATTTCATTCCAAATTCGTCATCTCTTGCTTCTTTACATCATATTACATCTAGTTTTGTGACATCTTTCTTTCTTTAGGATTTATTTATTTTCCATTGAATTAAGGTTGCTAATTTGCTTATTTGGTATTGTTTGATTGGTCCGGACAAGTAAAACTACTGCTTGAATCTAGAGTGGAAAAAGGCAGAAAAGTGTGAGCTCATTAAAGGGTAAAAGCCAATACTTTGAGTGAAACACGAGGGTTTCCAATCAAATTTGAGTGAAACACGTGAGGGAGTGTTTGTGAGGATTGCTAACAATTTTTTTGCAGGTTTTACATCATGACAAAATCAAACGAAAGCAAAGAAAGTGATGAGAAAGTTAGTGTTACTGAACATAACCTAGCCTTCACTTTACAGGCTATGCAACAGCAATTTCAAAGGTTTGAAAACCTTTTTAGAGATGTTAGTGATAGATTTGAGAAGCAAGACCAGGTCATTAGAGAATTGCAAGAGGGGACAATGAATGGTGGTGCAACAAGAAGGTAGAATTTAAAAGAGCCAAATACTCATCATTTTGGGTATGAAGGTGATGGCTTTGATGATGGAGATGATGAGGGAGAATGGCATGGGGTCAGGATGGGTGAAAGAGAAGGACAAAATTATAGAATAAGAGGTCGAGGTAATAGAGTCCAAAACATTGCAAGGGAGGAAGAAAGGGCTGATCGTGTTGATAGGAATATTGGTAGTATAAAAATGAAAATTCCATCTTTCCAAGGTAAGAAGGATGCTGAAGCTTACTTGGAATGGGAGAGGAAAGTGGAGCTGATTTTTGATTGTCATAACTATTCTGAAGAGAAGAAGGTAAAGCTTGCTGCAGTGGAATTTAAAGATTATGCACTTGTTTGGTGGGATCAACTAGTTTTAAATAGGAGAAGAAATGGAGAGGAACCTATCAATACTTGGGCAGAAATGAAGAGAATTATGAAAAAGAGATTTGTACTTAGTTATTTTTATAGAGAGCTACATCAAAAACTTCAAACTTTGAGACAAGGCTATATGAGTGTTGAAGAGTACCATAAGGAGATGGAGATAGTAATGATAAGGGCTAATGTTGAAGAAGATAGGGAGGCTACCATGACACGTTTCTTGGCTGGTTTGAACAAGGATATTGCAAATGTTATCGAATTACACCATTATGTGGAGTTGGAAGAAATGGTAAACATGGCAATGAAAGTGGAGAAACAACTAAAGTACAAAGGGTCCAACAAGACTTCCTATTCTAGTTCTACTACAAATTGGAACTCCAAATGGTCTAAGAAGGATGAGAAGGCCAAGGACAAGCCAAAAGAAGTGAAGAGCAATTCAGACCCAAAAGGTAACTTAAAACCTTCAAGTTCTGATAAGCATAGAAATATTAAGTGCTTTAAATGTCTTGGTATTGGTCGTATTGCTTCTCAATGTCCCAATAAGAAACCAATGGTTTTGAGGGGTGCTGAAGTTATTTCTGAAGATGAGGATCATGTTGAGAGTGATTCTGATTCCATGCATGAATTAGAGGATTGTTCTGATGTAGAAGCTGAAAATGCACCTATGGGTGAATTACTTGTTACTAGGCGTGTACTAAATGCTCAAGTAAAAGAGGATGAAATTGAGCAAAGGGAGAATATCTTTCATTCAAGATGCTTCGTGAATGGAAAGATTTGTAGCATTATAATTGATGGTGGGAGCTGCACAAATGTAGCTAGCACATTAATGGTGGAGAAGCTAGGGCTGGATTGTTTGAGGCACCCTAGGCCATATAAGCTACAATGGCTTAATGATATGGGAGAAATCAAGGTGAATAAATAAGTTATTGTATCTTTCTCCATTGGTAAGTATTCTGATAAGTTCTTTGTGATGTTGTGCCTATGCATGCTAGTCCTTTATTGCTTGGAAGACCTTGGCAATATGATAGGAAGGTATTGCATGATGGTTTTAAGAATAGGTACTCATTCTTTATGAGAGATCAGAAAGTTATTATTGCTCCTTTAGCTCCAAGCGAGGTGTATGAAGACCAAAAGCAATTAAAAAGGAGTATTGAAGCTATGCATCAAAGAGGGACAGAAACACCTCAGAAAAAACAAGTGGAATCAAACTTTGAAGGAAAGGCTGAGAGCCTTGCAAAAGGAGAGCTGAGATCAAAAATAGAGGGGAAGGCTGATAGCCTTGCAAAAGGAGAGTTGAGCTCAAAAATACAAGAAAAAAGAGTGAGTGAGGTTGAGAGTATGAAAAGAAAAGAGGGGAAAGAGGCCTTAAAAGAAAGTCAATTTAAGGGCCCAAATGAGAGATAGAGCAAAAAGAAACAAAACTTTTATGGAAAAATGAGAGATGCAAGGGTTGCTTGTGAGGAAGGGAGATGCTTAGTTGTACCTTTTTACAAATAAGCTTATCTTAATGAATCTGACCTTAACCCTTGTTTGCCTAGTGGTGTTGTTTCTCTTTTGCAGGAATATGGTGATGTCTTCCCTGAAGAATTACCTAAGGAGTTATATGCATTGGTGAGAGCTCTACAAACTTGGCAGCATTTTTTATGGCCTAAAGAGTTTGTAATTCATATTGATCATGAGAGCTTGAAGCATTTAAAAGGCCAAGATGCATTATCTAGGAGGGCAGATTTGGGTAAGTCCATACATAACAAAGCTAGGCAGCATATTGAGGAAAAAAATAAAAAGTATGCTCAAAGAGCTAATCAAGGGCAAAGAGTGATGAAGTTTAAACCCGGAGATTGGGTTTGGGTACACCTTAGGAAGGAAAGATTCCCTAAGCAACGGAAGTCCAAACTTGATCTTAGAGGCGATGGACCATTCCAAGTGCTTGAACGCATCAATGATAATGCCTATAAAGTGGACTTGCCAGGTTTTGATTCGAGGACGAATCCTTTTGAAGAGGGAGATAATGATGCAACTCACCAAGGCAACTATGGAGATGGATACTTGAAGATGCCATTAGGTCCAATTACAAGGTCACACTCCAACAAGCTTAAAGCACAATTTCATAATTATGTTCAATCTTTGATTTCTCAAGAACTTCAAGAAATCACATTGGTCATGCTTGGAGAAGAGTTTAAGGAGATGCCAACATACTTATGCACATTAGAGCACTCAAGTCTTGAAAGCTAATAAATGGGCTTATTTCAAGAAGTTAAAGCCTTATTTTGGGCTGTTTGTTTAGGCCCAACGTTTTAAAATGAAGGGCCTTATTTGGGAATATATTTAAATTTTATTTTTAGTGGGTTTTTAAATTCTATTTTTAGGGGGCTTTTAAATTCTATTTTTAGTGGGCTTTACTAAAAGACTCAGCCCAACATGTCATTGCAGAATTTAGGTCATCTTCTCCTCTATAAATAGAATAAGATGGGGTTGTTTTGAGTAGAGGAGAGAAAAATAAAATTTGTGAGTCTTTTTTAAACAAATCAGATTCAGATTTGTTTTACCTTAAAGATTGATTCAACTTATCAAGTAAGTAAACTTGTAGCGTTAATTCAATTCTCTTTCTCTTTGATTTTCTCTTTGTTACCATTTCCTTGCTGATTTTGGGGGTGAAGAGATTCGGGGAGTTTACCAATGGTTGGTTGAGTTTAGATCAAGGACAATTTTTGATTCAGAGGTGATTCTTGCTCAATTTTTGAATTGTTGTTGTATCAATAATTGAAAGAAAAAATCAATTGCTCAGAAAAACAAAAAGAAGGTAAGTTATTGTATGTATAAAATGTACATAATGTTTAATTTCATTGTCTGTATGCTTTGTTGTTTTCTTAATCCATCCTTTAGTAAGATCAACTCTGCTACTTTGTTCTGGTACCTATAATATAAAACGAAATTATGACAAATGAGAGTTATTTATCTTTGTGTATATATATATTATATAAACGAAATTTCGATATATATTTTTTTAAAATTAAATATACTATTAATTAATCACTTCATCATATTTAAGAACAAAAGTCATATCGAAGTCATCATCTACGACATCAACAACATTGTCTCTTCTTTGACCTTCATCTTTTTCCGCCTACAACCATCAACAAATATTAACAAAGGTTTTCTTCAATCAATTAATTTGAAGAAAAAAAAATAAAACCATTTAACAAATAACTTATAGTCCATTGGAAAACATTCATTTAGAAAATTGCATAAGAAATTCATAATCTTTAATACAAAAATTGAAAAAAGTAAAGTAAATTATGGTTGAAACCTTACAGTAATTTTTTAAGCCATTTTGATGATTTTTCAGAAGCATTCCTAGATTTGAATAATGACGGCTATTAACTTTGAGAAATTTAGAAGAAGAACATATATTTATATATGTGATATGCTTTTTTTTTTTTTTATTAAATAATTTTATTTTCACTATCGAATATCTTACACATCTTTATAACAAAATCTTCTAAACATCCATTTATATTATAAAAAATGTGAGAAAATGATAAAAATAGAAAGAACAACTTTCCTAATTTATATTTCTATGGGTAGTCAAGAAGGCGTTGCTCGGATGGTTGACATCCTCACTTATGATTGAGGAGTCATGAATTCGAAACATGATAGAAATAAAATAAAAAAGGTGATATTTCAAAAAAAATATATTTTTATGGGTAACCATTCAAACAACAATTCAACTATCCAACTTCATTTAGCGTCTATTTTTAAGGACATTTTTATCTTTTTCTTTTTAATAATCATTTTTTTTTTTGAAAAAAGAATATTTGTCTTTTATATGAAGGGTATTTTTGTTTATTTTTTAGAGATATTTTTGTCTTTTCCTTTTAACAATATTTTTTTTTTTAAAAAAAATATTTGTCTTTTATACGTCTATTTTTTTAAGGACATTTTTGTATTTTTCTTTTAACAATAATAGTTTTTAAAAAAAAATATTTGTCTTTTATATGAAAGGTATTTTGATGTTTTTATTAAGAATTTTAATTTTAAAAATTCAAATACTTTTTTGTTGATTGAAGGATTCGAAGCCATGAAAGTTGTGCCACAAAACCAATTATCTTTTTATCATATTTTAGCAACTACTTTACATTATGTACCATATATATATATATATATATATATATATAAATTAAAATAATCAATTTTTTTTATAAACTTGAGGTATTTTTGTTTAGTGAAGTCATATCATTTCAAAGTCATATTATTTTAAAGTTTGACAGTGAAATACAGTTGTTTGTTTGACAAATTCAAATTTTAACTTAATAAATATTTAAAAGGGTAAACTATATGGGTGACACCTATACTATCTCAAAATCCAAATTTAACACCTAAATTTTTTTTGTACCTAAACTTTGTTTGTCACGCTAGTGACACCTAAACTTTTAAATCATCCCATAAAGTGCCCTTCCATCCATATTGACCGTTAGGTCAAAGGAAAGCTTTTAAATCCCATTTTTAACTGTTTTGTAGGGGTATTTTTGTCCGTAAAAAATCTATGCGGGATTTTTTTATATATATAAAAGGTACTTTTTTCGTGGGAAATTAATAATCAAACAAAGATTTGGTCATTGTAATACACAATGCCCAATAGTTTCAGTCCATTATTACCCATTTATAAATGTGGAATCCGAATCACATTGAACACATCTTGGACGAAACGAAACCCTTCAAGAAGGTTTGCCATTTGCGGGGGTGAAGAGGGCGACGAATTCGGTCTATCGAAGAAGAAATTGATGCTTATAAACTATGTATTTCAAGAATGGAAGAAAAGAACAGTATGTTTCGAACGAGATTGGGTTTGTTGAGACTTCAAAAGGGGAGATTACATTGTACATGGGTTCTAGGTACTATAATTTAATAACTATCTATGATCCAAAATCCTAGAAAAATTCCAAAACATTGAACTAAACAATCTGGCCCTAATTAAGGCTTCTTAATTTCTTTTGACATGAATTGAGTCTGCAATGCAATCAAATTCATCTTCTGCATGAAGATTTTACTTTCTTGCTCTCTTAATTTCTTCCATTGCATCTCCCATTCCTTAGCCTTTGCATTCCCAATAGAATGCAACTTCTCCTTCAGTAATTTCTTCACCCCATCAGCCAATTGATCAAAGCAAGGGCTCTCCTTCCAAAGAGCTTCACTTAAAAACGGATATTTCGTCTCAAAATCACCTTCTTCCTCCATTGTTGTTACATCTTCTTTCTTAACCACCTTAAAACTACTACTATCACCTTTATTAGGCTGCTGATGCTGTTTCTGTTTCTGTTTCTTTATTGAATTCTCGACTTTCTTGACATCACCAATCACATGTTTCCTCTTCCTACTAATCCGTTTGTTGTTGGTGGTATTGTTATTACAGTCGTCTCCCCAAACGTTTTTCGAAAGATGGAACAAAACGTAATCATGAGACTTGGAGAAAACAGGTCCGATTATGCCTTCAAATTTTTCGAAATTGTTTAAGAATTTCCTCTTCAATCTCTTAACCTTTTCGTAGGTTTGAATTTTTGAAATATCAGAGGATTGAAGTTTCGATTTGATGAATTTATGAAAATCAACCATGTCGTTCGCCGGGTAAGTTCCTTTACTGTTCTTATATTCAATCAGACCTTCAAGAATTATTATCTCATCTTCTTGAGACCATACTCTTCCTCCTCCAAATGAAGATTTGTCGTTGAAATTCTTTCTCTGATTGTCTTCTTTTGAATTTGTATTTCCTTTTTCTGGAGTAGGCTGTTTTTTATTAATTGGCATTACAATAAAATTATCAGAAATAGGAGACGACATAGGATCAATTTCAACGTCGTCCTTTTCCTTTTCCTTTTCCTTTTCCTCTTCCTTTTCCTTTTCCTTTTCCTCTTTCTCTTTCTCTTCCTTCAGGCAAGATGGTGGTTCTAATAGCAGCGGTTTAGATTTAGAGTTGAACTGCCTTTGAAGATTGCTTTCTCTCGCAACTGAATAACATTCATTAGTTGTTGAAGAATCCTTTATCTTCTCCGCATTGTGGTCTCCTTCTGTTTCCTCTTCCGGATCTTCTTCCTCTTCAATTTCGGGAAGAGATTCTTCTTCTTCTTCTTCTACTTCAATTTCTTCCCATTCGCTCTCCTCTTCCTCTAGGGTTTTTTCTGAATCATCAGAATCAGCTTCAACTTCTTCTTTTTTAATGGTAATTTTCTTTTCAATTTCGTTGGAGGCGAAGGCGGAGGAGGAGGAGGGTTTTTTTGGGTCCATATGTGTGATCTCGTAGAGAGACTTGAATTTTTGTCTGAGGGGTTTTTTCATAATGAAAGTCTCGTAATTTGAAGAGTTTTATTTAAAGGAGTAAAATTTTAAAAATTCAACTTTCTTTTAGGAAAAGATAAATTTATTCTTCCTGCTAGGATTTAGATTTTATTTTATTATTTTAACAAGAAGTTAATTTTGTTGGGTTGGTGGAGGCTAGATATTTTTTTGGCTAGATATTTTTGGGGCTAGATATTTTTGGGCTTGACTTGTTGTTATGAAACCTTAGATGCGCTCTATATATTGCATACTTGTACTTGTAATTGATACCACGAGTGAAATAGAAATCCATCTTATTGCAGCTGTGGATTAGGGAAACTGAACCACGTTAAATTCTTGTGTGTCGTATGTGTTCCGTCTCTCTCTCTTGATTATCGCAGATTATTTGTGTGTGTTGTGTGTTCAATTCCCAACAACTGGTATCAGAGCGAGGTTGTACAACACGAGAGCACAAATTGCGAGAAAAGAAATTTTGTCACCTAAGATCATAGGAGGAACAATAAATTCCTTTCAAATTTCAATTTCTTCCTTGTTGCTCAAATTGAAAGAGCGAGGGGTTTGTGATTGAAGGTTTCCTTGCTACTGTTTAACCGTAGTTTTGCAGTTGACGGTGATTTCGGCGGCGGTGAATTGACGGAAACATAGCCGATTGTACTCGGCAGACATATGGAGCGAATTTGGATGAGTTCAGCGGAGGTGTTGGTAGTAATGGTGGCCAGCATTTGAGAAGGTAACAAAGATTTATTGAGATCGAGAAAACCCTTAATTGGAATCACGCGCTGTGCGTTTTGCATCTTTGGGTATCATTCCATTTGTGATTGGGTCATGGATTCCCCCGATTTCAAATTATTGGGTTTTCCCCCTCTTTTTTAAGGTGGATTGTGGGTCGTGTTTTGTTTTTTGTGGTGCATAGTGTTTTGTCCAAATTTTCGGACGAAATTACCTAGATCTGTAATTAGTTGTATCGGGTATCTTGTCTAGTCGTTTGAGATGGCTGAAGACGGGAAGTTCCGAATTGAGAAATTTGATGGTACATATTTTAGTTGGTGGAAGATGCAAATTGAAGATTTGCTGGTTCAGAAAGATTTGGACGTGGTATTAGGTGACAAACCAGAAAAGATGTCGGATGCAGATTGGGCAGGTTTGGATCGGAAAGCAATGTCCATGATCCGTCTCTCGTTGACCAAGAATGTTTCCTTCAACATTCTAAAGGAGAAGACAGCGAAAGGCATTATGGAAGCGCTGTCTAACATGTACGAGAAGCCATCTGCAGCAAACAAGGTTTTTTTTTATTAGAGAGCTGGTGAACACAAGGATGAAAGAAGGCACTTCAGTTACCGAGCATATCAACAAGTTGAATTCGATCTTAACCAGACTTGCGTCAGTGAAGATTAAGTTCGATGATGAAGTTCAAGCTTTGCTACTGCTATCGTCTTTGCCTGATAGTTGGTTCGGAACAGTTACAGCGGTTACCGGTTCAGTAGGACCCGATGAATTCACTTTCGATCAGATTCAAGATCTCGTTCTTGGCGAGGACGTCAGAAGAAAGAGTTCCGAGGAGTCGTCTGGTGAATTGTTACATGTTGGCAGAAGCAGAAGGAATAGCAGAGGTAGTGGGAGCCGGAACAGACAAAGGAGTCAGTCGAAGACTCGTGATAGCTCAGGTGTAACATGCTGGAAGTGCAAGGAGGTGGGGCATTTTAGGAATCAATGCCCGAATGATAAGAAAGTGAACATTGTTGAAGGCTCCGCAAGTGACGAGGATGTCCTTTTGACTTGGTGTGCGGATAGCAATGTGGATTCCTGGGTCATGGATTCTGGTGCTTCATTTCATGCTACCCACAGCGGTGAAGCATTGCAGAATCTGGTTATTGGGGACTTTGGAAAGGTACGACTAGTGGACGATAGAGCTCTTGATGTGACGGGCATGGGTGACATGGTATTGCAGACCCCAGTCGGTTTTTGGACTTTGAAGGATGTCAGAGTGGTTCCAGCCTTGAAGAAAAGTTTGATTTCTGTCAGGCAGTTGGACGAACAGGGACACGAGGTGAAGTTCAGAGACGGGCAGTGGAAGGTCGTTAAGGGAAATCTTGTCATGGCCCGTGGGAAGAAGAGTGGTTCGTTGTACATGGTCAGATTACCGTCTGAGGGAGTGACCGTCCCAGTTCAGAGAAATAAAGTCCGGTTCACAGAATCTCGTGGGCAGAAGAGAGTTGTCCTTGCAAGAGGGAAACCTAGAGCCACAGGTCAGATTCAGGATGAACGAGCGAGGAAAGGTTCAAGGAGGCCAGTCAGAGGTATTTGTGGCAGTGGGAGCTCAGGTGGTGCTTCAGCCAATGTTCCTAGAAGACAGTGGGTCAGGAGAACCAGTATTCCAGTTGTTGAAACACCTTCAGAAAATTTCTTGCTAAGTATGGAGAGTGTTTGTTCTCAGGATGTTCCAGGATCCGACAGTGCACGTTTGCAGTGGGAGCCGGTAGGGACCGAGGACGAGTTAGGGGCAGATTTTGCCGTGATTGATGTGTTGGAGCTCCGGGGAGCTTCAACGGGCCTTTCAGTTCACTGATGAGAAGGTCGCTGCAGCAGGAGAGCTGAGGAAGATTACTAGATATTTTTGGGGCTAGATATTTTTAGGGCTAGATATTTTTGGGCTTGACTTGTTGTTATGAAACCCTAGATGCGTTCTTCCTATATATATTGCATACTTGTACTTGTAATTGATACCACGAGTGAAATAAAAATTCATCATGTGCAGCTGTGGATTAGGGAAACCGAACCACGTTAAATTCTTGTGTGTCGTTTGTGTTCCGTCTCTCTCTCTTGATTCTCGTAGATTATTTGTGTGTTGTGTGTTCAATTCCCAACAAATATTATTTTTATTTTTTTAAAATAGTTTAAATTTATTGATCATTTAATTGATTTTATCCTTTATAAAATAAATTAGATTTTATCCAATTTTTCAAATAATATATAAATTTAAATTTAAATAAATTTTCTTTTAAAAGCAATATATATATATATATATATACATCCCACCCCAAAGTGTGGGATGCATAAATGTTTTAATATATTTTAGTTTATTACAAATTTATTATTATGTATTAATATTCTTTTATACATTTCAAATATATATATATATATATATATATATATATATATTTTATAAATTTAAAATATTATTTTAAATATAATAATTATATATACATAAACAAAATAATATAATATAATTATTATATATATATATAATTATATATATAATATAATTTTATATATATATATAATTATTTTAAGATTTATATGCATCTCTCTATTTATACGGTTGTATTTGAATGGTCAGATACTTTTATTTTTAATGATAAATTGAATATATATATCTATAAATTATAATTTGTAAGTATATATATGAATGAATGGTTGTAAGTTTCTTAAGTTATGTGGGTTTTTGATTTACATAATATATATAATTATATTATGATGGATGAATTATATTATTATTATTATTTTATTATTATCAGTATATCAAATTTAATTTAAAAATTATAACTTAAATTTATGAAAGACAATAATTTTTTAACTTACAAATTAATTAAATTATATATATTTAATTTTTAAATATATAAGCTTTTGGTTATATATTAGAGGATTGTTTCAATATATATATATATTTATATATTATTATATCTATATATATATATATAGATATATGATAAAACAAAATATATATTTAAAAGTTTAATTAGCAATAATTTTTCTTTTAGCTTACAAATATTTAATTTTTAAATATATTAACAAAGAATAAAAAATAAAAAAAGTTTTTTTATTAAAATAAAAAGATGAAAGTAAAAAGGTAAATCTAAGAAAAAAAATTTTAAAAGATAAAAAAGCATAAAATTTTAAAAATTTAATAAAATTACTAGTTAATAACATATAATATTTAACGCTTCATTCTCGATAAATTAGTAAATATTATTCATTAAATTATATAATTTTTGAAATTTCATTATTTTTAAAAATTTTATATTATTTTATTAAATTTATAATTTTAGTAAGATTCATTTTTTATCATTAAATTAATTATAAATTAATAATTAATATTTATAAAAATAATTTTATATAAAAAATAATTAAATTAAAGAGGTAAAAAATAGAAAAGAATAATTTAAGATTTCCAGTCTTTCTTCTCGGCCCAACGGTAAGAGAAAAATAACTAATTCAGCGTAACCACGATAAATCAATCTGGGCCGGAAGTGGACCCTACTTTTTAAAACACGTAACCCTTGTTTAATAAGGGCTTAAAGATCTTTATTGATATGAATAATTTTATTTACTTTGGTCCATTTTTTTATGGACCTTATAAATTTTAACTAAACAATTTTAATAATTTAATTTAAATTCCTAAGGCCCATTTGAAGTGGACTAAAATAGATATTGTCCAAATTAGCATCTTCAAATTATAGATGTTTAGTGATATTAATTTTTAAATTATTTATATATTTTTTTTTGTAGAATTGATCTCTAAACTATAAAAAATTATGATATTGGTTTTTCAGTTAAAAATTTTATTAAATCATTATTAAGCAAATAATAATAATAATAATAATTTCAAGGGTATTTATGTTATTACATTATTTAAATATATTTAATAGTAAGTAGATTGACATTATTAAGCAAATAATAATAATAATAATAATTTCAAGGGTATTTATGTTACTACATTATTTAAATATATTTAATAGTAAGTAGATTGACATAAATAATCCCCAAATTATAGATGTTTGATGACATTAGTCCCTAAATTAGAATTTTTTTTTAAAGATGGGTCATTTTCTTAAAAACCTAAGATATTTATGTTATTACGTTATTTTAAATATATTTAATATAATTATATATATATATATATATATATTATTATTATTTTCATCTTTATTTCTCCTCCTCTTCCTCCCCCTCTTTTCCTTCCACTTTATTTATTTTTATTTTTCAACAAATGAAAAAGTTTGAAAAAAATTAATTGAGGCAAACAATAAAAAAATTAAGTGATTTTTTTTTTTAATTCAAACAAAAAGAATAAGAATAAGAAAAAAAGATAAAAATAGAAAAACAAATGTGAGGACGATATTGAATTATTATTTGAAGGTATATGTATATAAATTATATATTATATTAAATATATTTAAATAGTGTAACGGCATAAATACATTTGAAATTGTTTTGTCTATGTGAGGACAAATTGACATAAGCACCAACGTCGCAAATTTTTTGTAATTTGAGGATCAATTTTACCAAAATAATAATAATTTAAAGACCAATGTCACAAAATATATATAATTTGGAGACTATTTATGTCAATTTGTCTATTATTAAATATATTTAAACAGTGTAGTGACATAAATATTCTTAAAATTTTTTAGATGATTTAACGAAATTTTTAACGGAAGGATTAATATCAAAATTTTTTTTTTTTAATTGAGGACCAAATTTTACAAAAACATAAATAATTTGGGACTATATATTCCAATTTATCGAAAAAAATTAATTTTATTTAAATGAAGTTGGTGTGGTATTCCTATCACCTTTAAAAGTCATGATGAATATTCACGTGAGAAATATCTTTCTATTAATTACAATATATTTGTGTCTCATTTTGGTGAATTACCAAATACAATTTAGGATCCTCATATATTTTATTTATTTTTTATTAGTCAAATATCTTTCCATATTTGTTTGTCCTAATAATATTCGAATCCAAAAAATATGATTTCTCCATTTCCCTTCATTATATATATATATATATATATATTATAATTCCCTTCTCTTCTCTCTATGCATCTCTGATACAATAGACGAAGGTGACCAATCACACTGTTTCTTGCATTCTCTTCCTTCACTAGACTGTATAACAGCTAGAATCTGTTCCCATAACTTTCCAGAACCTAGACATGACATGAGACAATGCCATGTATAGTAAGCGTTGTTGGAAATTGATAAGAACGCTTGATTTTCACTTGATAGTAAACAAGTTTTCTTGTGATTAGGATGCATGCACAAGGAAGGAAAACAGAAGGGTTAGAAAGAAAACAATAATATCATAATAAATGAATTCATGTAATATCTGCTAAAACCAGTTATCCTGTCTTGTGTTGTTGTTTTTTCTAGGTTTCCTGTATTTCTCTGCAACGGAAGATATTAGTTTTTATTCTTTCTGAAATTTCAGGGGTGCAGCTCTTCCCACTAATAGTCCTAATGTTCCCTGCATATTTGATCCACTTGGGAGAGCTGGTATATGTGGTGATTGGTTATTAGGTTCAAGCTTGGAAGCTGCAGCAATGAGTGGCATGGCTCTTGCTAATCATGTAAGTCCTTTTTTCTTCTGTTTTATAGCCAATATTGCAGAAACTTTGAAGTCAGTCTGGGTAAAAAGTAACTATTCAGCATATTGTATGGAAATTACTCTTCATGTTCATTTTGCCATCTTTTGCTTGTGAATCTTCAAGTAGTTGATGAAACTAATGATGTTCAATCAAAACCTATCATTGTATAGGTTCTCAAACTAAAATTTGGCTTGGTCCCAGAATTTAGATTGCAGATTACTTCCAAAGTGATGGAAATTGTCCAGAAGAATTTGCTGTTGGATTGCACAGTGAGTTCAAACCCCTTGAAGGACATGACATTGGTCAGTTCCCAGGATTAAAGTCTGAACAAATAAATGATATTCAGCCTGTTCAGGTTGTCACATGAATCTTAATGCAGGTAGAAAATCTGAGCTTTTAATGCATCCTTAATCCTATATTTGTTTGTTTGGTTTCTTTTCAAAGCTTGTTGTGCCGCCCGGCTTAATTCCGGTCTAGTCGGGTCGAGGTTTGACAGGGCCATGGTCAAGTTCGGGCCTAGCATATGATTTCATTCCCTTTATTTTTGTATATTCCCCCAAATTCTGGTAGAAGAGGCGAGAGTAGTGTAGGCCCTACTGGGCACTCCCTGTTTTAAGGGACACAAGGCGCGAGGATAGTGCAGAGAAACCTAGTGGGCTCTCCCTGTTTTGAGGGAGGTTGCCTCCCTTGTATAAATATGGCCTTTGGCCTCACATTTGTAATTATCCAACAATTGTATAGCATTCCCATCTTACCAGCAAACACTCTCCTTCCTAAGTACTCTGTCTTTCAGTTGTTCTTTACTTAGCCATCACTAGTCGACTTTGCTCGGAAGAGGCTGACTTAGCTGTCGCAAGGGGCGAAAAGGAGCTAAGGCCGCACGCTACGCTTGTTCAGGAACAAGGTCGTGACAAGTGGTATCAAAGCACGGTTAGAGACAAGGATTACGCAAAGTCACACACATGGCTGAGCACATAGGCACTACATCTGGTATGACCGAGGAGACCCGTGGAAGGGAGACTTTGCCCACACACCAAGGGAAAAAGAAGCGGGACCAAAGCAAGGCTCGTGCCGAAGTCCCGCCCATTGAATACCTGGTGGGCGAGATGAACGAGAAACTGGAGAAAGTTGAGTTCTCTTTCCGGACGTTGGAGGATCACGTCATGGGGGAGCTCGAGGCTACCAAAGGCGACGTGCAAGGGTGCACTGACGCCATCCAAGACTGTCGAGACGCAGTTACAGAGGTTAGGGACAGTTGGGACACGCTCATGTTGCGTCTGGATCAACTAGAAGGGATCGTCCATGCTCTAAAAGAAGACATGGCGATTTGCAAGAAGGCCATGGCCAGCGGAGAGGCCAACCCGCCCGTGCCAACACCGAGGATCGAGTACCCTAAGCCACCAAGCTTCAGCGGCATAAGGGATGCCAAAGTACTCGATAATTTCTTTTGGCACATGGAGCGATATTTTGAATGCATGAAAATTCGCGACGAGGAAGCCAAGGTAAGAATAGCCACTCTCTACCTTACTGATAATGCCATGCTTTGGTGGCGTCGGAAAGATGCAGAAATCAAGCGGGGCACGTGCCAACTTGTAACGTGAGACGAGTTCATCAGAGAACTAAAACGGCATTTCTACCCCGAAAATGTTGTCTACGAAGCACGAAGGAAGTTGAGGGAATTGAAGCAACGAGGCCCGATCCGAGACTATGTCAAGGAGTTCCAGACTCTTATGCTCCAAATCCCAAACTTAACGGACGACGACACACTTTTCTATTTTGTGGACGGGCTGCAGAATTGGGCCAAGCAAGAGCTGCAGCGCCGAGGCATCAAATCAGTAGACGAGGTCATTGCCGCAGCCGAGTCTCTTATAGACTTCCGTTCACCGTCTACATCCGAGTCCACCAAGCAAAAGGAGAGGTACCCGGCTAGAGGTGGGGGAGAGCGGCGAGAAAACCGAGAATCTCGCGAGGTTCGTAAGCCACCAGCGAGGGACATGGGACGGAGCAACGTGCGCAGGAACTACGAAGAGAAGAAGCAGGCCTTTGTCCCCAAGGGCGGATGCTTTATATGTAAGGGGCCACATGGCATGAGGGACTGTCCAAAACTCGGCTCCCTCTCGGCCATCGTGGTGCAACAAGAGTCAGAGGGCCGAGTTGAAAAGGAGCTGAGCATGATGGGCTCACTCCAAGTTCTGAATGCACTCAAGGCCAATCCCGTGCTAGCGTCTACGAGCAAGGGGCTCATGTACGTAGAGGCACACGTGAACGGGAAAACGACCAAGGCGTTAGTGGACACGGGCGCTTCCCACAACTTCATTTCCGACGATGAGGCAAGGCGACTAGGCCTGAGCTGGTCTACGGGCGAGGGATGGCTCAAGACCGTGAACGCTAAAGCCCAACGTATTAGTGGCGTAGCTCGGGACGTGAGGCTACGACTCGGCACATGGGAAGGCCGAGTAAACTTCTCAGTCGCACCCATGGACGACTTCAAAGCGGTGCTAGGCATGGACTTCTTACGCCAGGTAACAGCTATACCCATGCCTACTTTCGATACTATGTGCATATTGGAGAAAGGGGCAACGTGTATGGTCCCAGCCCTTACATCTTTGGATCGAGGGACGGATGAACGGCAATTGTCGGCAATGTAAGTTGCCAAGGGGGCACGACGGAGCGAGCCGACATATATAGCCATGCTCAAGGATGGCGAGCAAGGTAGGGGGACTGAGGAGGCACCACAAATTATCCAGAACGTCCTTAAAGAAAACAGGGACGTCATGCCAGCCGAACTACCGAGCCAACTTCCACCTAGGCGAGAGGTGGACCATGCCATCGAACTAGAGTATGGTGCCAAGCCACCTGCGATGGCACCATATCGTATGTCACCACTCGAGCTCGAGGAGCTTAGCAAGCAACTGAAGGAGTTAACCGACAAAGGAATGGTCAGGCCCTCGAGAGCACCTTTCGGCGCCCCAGTCCTATTCCAAAAGAAGCAGGATGGCTCTCTAAGGATGTGCGTGGATTACCGGGCGTTAAACAAAGTCACCATCAAGAATCGATATCCAATCCCCCTCATAGCAGATCTGTTCAATAGACTTGGTAAGGCCAAGGTGTATACCAAGATGGATCTAGAGAATGGCTACTACCAAGTCCGGATAGCCGAAGGAGACGAACCAAAGACCACGTGCATCACCCGTTATGGGTCCTATGAATGGTTAGTCATGCCCTTCGGGCTTACCAATGCCCCAGCTACATTCTGTACTCTTATGAACAAAATATTTCATCCCTACTTGGACCGGTTCGTGGTGGTCTACTTGGACGATATAGTCATATATAGCAACTCGCTGGAAGAGCATGCCACCCACCTACGCATCGTTTTCAAGGTTCTTCGGGAGAACCAACTTTATGTGAAGGAGTCGAAATGCGAGTTTGCCAAGGATGAAGTAGGGTTCCTTGGTCACATCATCGGGCCTGGACAGATACGAATGGATGGTGCCAAGATCAAGGCGATCGTGGACTGGGAGGTCCCAAACAAGGTAACCGAACTACGCTCTTTCCTTGGTCTAGTCAATTATTATCGCCGATTTATACAGGGGTATTCGGCAAGAGCGGCACCGTTGACGGACCTGCTGAAGAAAGCCAAGATGTGGGACTGGTCCGACAAGTGCCAGAAGGCCTTTGAGGAACTGAAGGCCGTAGTGACTAGGTAGCCCGTTCTAGCACTACCTGATTTTGACAAGCCGTTCGAGGTCCAAACGGACGCTTCAGACTTTGCCATTGGGGGAGTTTTGATGCAAGGGGAGCACCCTATAGCATTCGAGAGACGAAAGCTAAATGAGACTGAGCAGCGCTACACGGTGCAAGAGAAGGAGATGACTGCCGTCATACACTGCTTGAGGGTTTGGCGCCACTATTTACTTGGGGCACACTTTCTGATCAAGACCGACAACGTGGCAACAAGTTACTTCCAGACTCAGAAGAAACTATCCTCCAAGCAGGCACGCTGACAAGACTTCCTTGCCGAGTTTGATTACACGTTGGAATATCAACCAGGGAAGACCAACGTTGTAGCCGACGCACTGAGCCGCAAGGCCGAGTTTGCGGCCATTAGCCAGGCTAGTGGGACAGTAGTGGAACGCATCAAGACGGGACTTGAGCAAAACCCCATGGCCAGGCAGCTCTTTTACCTTGCCGGGGAAGGCAAGACTCAAAGATTTTGGGTCTAAGGGACGCCGGTTGTTCGTGCCAAAGTGGGACAGTTTGAGGCGTGACTTAATCACCGAATGCCACGCCACCAAGTGGGCCGGTCATCCAGGACAAAGACTGATACGCGAAAATCATATACCTTTTTTAGCATGTTTTTATGTATGATTTAGGATGAAATTGATAGGAAATCGATCTTAATTGATTGTTATTTACTCAATTTCACATTTTTTATGATTTTGGAAGTGTCAGGTGAAAAGTAGACGAAAACAGCAAATTTTGGGGTAAAAATGCAATTTTTGGAAATGTTGACGTGATCAACGGTACGGGACGGGCGTCCCGAATTCGGGACGGGCGTCCCGACCCAGTCAGACCACCAGAACGGGCATCCCAATCCGAGACGGGCGTCCTGAGCCGCCAGAAGCTGTCCCACATCGAATTTTTCAGAAATTTTCACTCCGGGAAGCTGCTATAAATACCCCAGGCCTCCAGCAGTTGAATTCATCCCTCTCCACTCGATCTGAGTCATTAAGTGGTTTCCAGTGTACAATTTTCCAGTACACAACTCACTCAGAGACTCGGATCTCAGTTTTCTTTCTTATTAGTGTTTGTTTTAGTTTCTGAGAAATAGTCTCAGATCTTAGGTTTCTATAGATAGGTTCGTTTCTGGTATTCATAGAATACCCGGGATTTCGTTAGGAGATCCTAAGAGAGCTCTAGGCGTTCGAAGAGTCAGTCCACAGGGCTAGGCTTAAGCCCAGGACGTAAGGTAAAGTCTAGCTACTAGGCTGAGGAAGCGTCCTCCGAAGGTTCTGGTGAGTAGAGTCAGGGCGAGCAATACGACATATACAGCAGTACGCTCCGTAGGAGAGACTTCGTAAAGGGTGATTTCTTTATGGCATCGGTCCCCATGTCCCTCTCTTATATGTGTTATTGCTTTGTTCTAAATATGAATTATGAATATCAGATTACGATTTTATGAATAGTTGTGTTATATGTTGAAGTTTTTATGTTTTTCCGGAAATAGCCACCTGCTAAATATTCATTATGTCTGCATGTCTAATGTAAGTCTCTTTTAAACTAAAACTAGGGTTATAGACAATTCCTAACCACGGTCTATTCATAACCTGTTTAGTTTAACAGGCATCAATTAGTATTGGTGTCTGCCATACTAGATAAAATAACCAACGGAACACCTTGTTTGTTAGAGTAGTCTAGGTAGGCTGAGTAGAGAGTTATGCTGGCGGTTTTGCGACGAGCAGCATGACCCCGAAGTGACATAGGGTACCGTTCATTGCTGACTTTAGTCCGGGCCGTGAGTAGGGCCGTTTACCTTAACGATGGGGCGGTAGCGTAGAGACCTCAGATGTGGTACACCTTTAGACACAGAACATAGTTGCATTCCAGGCTAAGATATATCTAAAACACTCGAATATAGGTCAATCAACATATAGGAACAGTATAACATAGAATCAGACTCATCTTTAAAACACTTTTAGGATTCATTAGACTTAAACCTAGTGGAGAATGGATTACCCTCTCATCAAAGTATTTGATGAAGATTGCATAACTGGATTATAAGATAGGAATTAGGATAAAAGGCTAGTTACTACTAAGCCGTTGCCACTTCCCTGGGAGTACGATAATTAAATTAATAAAATCGTAGATACTTTCCAATAGACTAGCTACACGATAGGTACTCTGCCTTAGGTTCTGGCTGATTAAGTGACAACATAGAGACTAAATGTGACAATTAGTCAATCACAGTCCTTAATTATTCATAATCAACATAGGGTAAAATAACACCTATTTAGCATATCGGTCGGAAATCGCATCAAAGACGTACATTGGCACTTGTAGAGGCAGCATATTTTTGGCCACAAATGCGGGACGACGTGGAGCTTTATGTGCGGACGTGTCTTGTATGCCAGCAAGACAAGGTGGAGAATAAGCTTCCGGCCGGGCTACTCGAGCCCTTACCCATTGCCGAACGACCATGTGGCTCAATTTCCTTGGACTTCATTAGCTCTCTACCAAGGTCGGAAGGGTTCGGGTCAATTATGGTCATCGTGGACCGTTTCTCTAAGTACGGGACCTTTATCCCGTGCACGAAGGACTGCACGGCCGAGGAGGCGGCCCGTGCCTTTTTCAAAAACGTGGTGAAACTATGGGGACTACCGAGGAGCATCATAAGCGACCGGGATCCACGATTCACGGGGAAATTGTGGACAGAATTGTTCAAGATACTTGGCACCCAGCTGAACTTCTCCACAAGCTTTCACCCTCAAACGGACGGACAAACTGAACGGGTCAACGCCTTGTTGGAGCTGTACTTGCGGCACTTTGTAAGTGCCAACCAGCAGGACTGGGCCAAGCTACTCGACGTGGCCCAATTTTCTTATAACTTGCAGAGGAGCGAATCGACGGGACGAAGTTCCTTTGAACTTGCCACGGAGCGACAACCTTTAACTCCGCACACGCTTGACACCCATCTTCGAGAAGGGAAGAGCCCGAGAGCGGAGAAAATGGCTAAGGCTTGGGAGGAACAAGCCGATATTGCTCGAGTTTGCCTAGAAAGAGCAAGGAAGAAGATGAAGCGGTGGGCCGACGAGTCGAGAAGACCTAAGGGATATGCCATTGGGGACCAAGTCCTTGTCAAACTTTTGCCTCAACAGTTCAAAGCCTTGCGGAGCTTGCACAAGGGCCTGGTACGAAGGTACGAGAGACCATTCCCAGTAATAGCCAAAGTGGGCAATGTGGCGTACAGGGTCGATCTACCGCCCACACTCAAGATACATCCAGTCTTCCACGTAAGCATGTTGAAGCCATACCACGGGGATGTAGAAGAACCAAGCCGTAACATATCCCACAGAGCGCCTCCTCTCAACACCAAGTCCTTCGACAAGGAGATAGACGAGGTACTCGCAAAGAGGGTCCAGCGACGCCGAGGTGTACAGCCGAAGACCCAATATCTCATTCGATGGAAGGGTCTGCCTGAGTCCGAGGTATCATGGGAATTTGAAGATGACCTATGGCAGTTCCGAGACGAACTCCAAGTCTACGAGGCGACGAGGGCGTCGCCAGCATAGGTGGGGGAGAATGTGCCGCCCGGCTTAATTCCGGTCTAGTCGGGTCGAGGTTTGACAGGGCCATGGTCAAGTTCGGGCCTAGCATAGGATTCCATTCCCTTTATTTTTGTATATTCCCCCAAATTCTGGCAGAAGAGGCGAGAGTAGTGTAAGCCCTACTGGGCACTCCCTGTTTTAAAGGACACAAGGTGCGAGGATAGTGTAGAGAGACCTAGTAGGCTCTCCCTGTTTTGAGGGAGGTTGCCTCCCTTATATAAATATGGCCTTTGGCCTCACATTTGTAATTATCCAACAATTGTATAGCATTCCCAGCTTACCAGCAAACACTCTCCTTCCCAAGTACTCTGTCTTTCAATTGTTCTTTACTTAGCCATCACTAGTCGACTTTGCTCGGAAGAGGCTGACTTAGCTGTCGCAAGGGGCGAAAAGGAGCTAAGGCCGGACGCTACGCTTGTTCAGGAACAAGGTCGTGACATTGTTCTCTAAATGGTGAAGGTAACCATAGTAGTTCTTGATCTACCTTTTCTTGTTTTGTCTTTAGATTCTGAAAGTCTAAACATGCATGCCATTATGCATAAAATATGAAAAATAAAAATTTGAGAAGAAAAGAACTTGAGGTAAAAAAGAAAGCAGAATTATAACTTATTGAACTTGTTTACATATGTTACATATGTTATCTTGTTCTGCAAGTGAAAGACAAAAAATGAGCAATTTAAGTGAAAAGGACATGCAATTCACTTCATGTATCTCCTGTATTGATTACTAAGAATGTGTTGATGGTGTCTATGCAGTTATTAAAACAAAAAGCAGGTGAAGTTTAAGCCCTCTACTCAATCTTATTGAAAAACCATAGTACCATCAATTCTGAGAAAGGGAGCCATGCTGTAGATTGCTTGCCCCAGAGTGTCTCTATTGGCCATGAGATTCAGGTTTATTGATTACCAACCCTTTTAGTATACATATCTTGAACTGGTGCATAGCAATTTCTTGCTTTATATTTAATCTGCTTGTAGGGTTCTACTAAAAGAAAATATGATCCTAAGAGACTTGCTTTTTCTCAAGTGTCAGGTCAATTACTATGTGTAACCCTACTTTATACTGTATGAATTATTCTTTAAGCAGTGGGTCATTTTCTTCCATTGGACTCTTATTGACTGTATACATCAGATATAGAAAATTTTGGATTTAGGCCTACCTGGACCTTAAAGGGCGCCTAATTGAACCTCAAATATAAATTGTTTTTGTTTTATGATATTCTTTTCGTATAACATTTAGTTCTTACTTCTGGAGGCTTGCTTCTTCCATGTCCTTTTTGTTGCAAATAGGTTTAATTTTTTTTCCCTTTTACTCACATAAATAAGGCTTTGTTTAAAATGAGTAATATTATTGTCTGATTTGGTATGCTGTATTTCTTGGATGCAGTGTGTGTTTGGTTTTTGAGCTGCTTTACAATTTATATTCCAAGGATAATTTACATTTCCTAAGGTTTAAAATTAGACAAGCCAAACCAAACTTGCATGGAACATTTTCTGAGAGGGCGTGGTTTACTTGTCTCAAGAACTTAAAGTTTTATGTTTTTCTTTCCCACATGGGGTGACTGAAGTAAGCTTGAATTCATTCCAGTTGAGCTTGTTTTATTTTTCAATTTAGAGCTCCAATTGAGCTTGAGTCATTTTTGACATGTGATCTCTTTTATGGTAAAACATTTGGATTCATGAAAGAATATAGAAACCTAGCAAGTCTGCTGCCATTCCTGTTCAGCTTAAAATCCGTACTGGAATCAAGCTAATGATCTTAGCCAACAAAGTCCCTAAGCCTTTTATGGGCTGAGAGCAAAGAGCTTATTCCTTTATGCCCATAGCTTTTAACGGTTGGAGATATGAATATGAGCATTATAACTGTTTTCTTTTTTCTTTTCTTTTTTTTTTGATAAATTATCATGTTTAGTTACATGGTGTTAAATATGTTGTTGATCATCATAACTTTTTTAAATTGTTAAGCATTTTATGTGGTGTAAAATAATTCTTCCATCTTTGTTTATATATTTTCTTAAGTTATTAAACACTTTACAGGTGATAAAATTAATAAATTTAGAGAGGTATATTGTAATACAAATAACTTACCTAAAAGATTGAGATCTTATCTAATGATTTAAAAAGTATAAAATAAAGATGGATGATCTATTCTAAGAGTATAATGTCTTAAAAAAGTTAAAAATAATGATCAAAAACTTATTTTATACCATGTAAAAAATTTAGTGACTGACAATTTTCCTTTGATTTTTTCTCTTGTTTATCTTACGCTAACTAATATTCCTTTTTCTTTTATGATCACTGTTCAAATTGCTTGCAGATGGAATTACATTTATTAGCTATTTATTATCATTATTCTAGTGCCTTTGGTAAAATGCCTTTACATAGAAAGTAGAAACATCAATGTTCTTAGTTCTAACTCCTGCATATTTGTATATTTCCTTCAGCATGTGTTAGAGATGCAGAGATAATCATTTCTATATTTAAGCATCAAGTTCTACAGAGGATAATAATTTGTGCCCATTGACTGATGATGAAAAGCTTAATATTCAAATAAGTTGGATCAATGAGGATAGGACAATGTTTGATTGTCTTTTGCAGCCTGTAATTTTGGGCAGCATGCATCTTGATTCGTTTTTGCTATTGATTTTTGATCTTTTTAAAGTTCCATAAGATATTTTAACTGCAGAAACCTCTTGATCTTAGGATCAAGATGGAATAAGTTTCACTCCATTTGGCTTTAAAATGAATTTGTTATGATTTATTGAAAATCACTGCCAGTTTTGAAACAACTTCTGCCTAGTTACCTTTGTTTCTTAACTTGTTGATCTTCTATTTTGTTTTGCTTTGTTTTTAATCTATCCTACCTTATTTGCATTCCGGAAATGCTGATATTTAATCTTGCTTTAGGATTCCTTAATTAATTTCTTTTAGATTGCATGATCTTTAGTTATTTAGAAGTCACTAGCATGCATGTTATTCGTTTTTGCCCACTGTTTTGGTTAGTTTTTCTTGTATGCATGTTTAGTTAGTTTTAATTATTTTTCCTTTCTTTTTAGCATATTTAATGTTATCTAATTTCTAATAGTGTTTCTTACCTTTTTATGCATAACTCTTTTTAGCACTTAATTGTTAAGGTATATAGGAATAGTTCAACTTACATGTTACATAACTCTTAACCTAGTATTAATTAGGTCTTTAGATTTAGAATTTACCTTCTTAATTTGTTTCTTTTGTTCATATTTTGTTTTGATTGATTTTAGATTACTCTATTAGTAGTAGATGTTTATTTTTCAAAGTTGTAAAAAACTTCTAGCAAGCTTCTTCTGCTTTACTCTGTTTCTCCTCTGTTCTTCAGACGTCTACTGTCTGAATGTTTTTTTAAAATTTTGATATTTTGATATTGTATTGCCTTTTAGCTTCCATTTGATATATTATATGTTTAATTTTGATACTGTTTGATTAGTTTTTAAATTTAATTAGTTTAAAGTGGTTGTTGAAAAACATTCTACTGCAATACTTTTGTTTTATATGAATATATGTATGTTTTGTTTGATGTATATCTTATTAATATAATTGACTTATGTTTAGTATATATGTATCTATAATTATAGTACTTATTTTAATCTTTGATATTTTAATTAACTATTTTTTACCATTTGCAAATGATTGCATTCAAGAGCATAAGGTACGCTTCTCTAAAACCTTTTGCAAATTTATTGTCAATATTTATTTGTTTTGATTTATTTGTGCTTTTGTTATGTAAGATTTGTTTAGATTGAACTTGGAATAATTTATGTTGAATTTTGAGCTTTCAAAAGTTTTGGATTAAACTAAATTTTCTTATGCTAAAATATCCTTAATCTTAACATTGCACCTTAAGTGTTTGATTAATTACCTTTAATTTAATTTTAATTTGTAGCATATTTTTCTCTTATAAGTAAGTTCAATTGATGTTAAGTCTTTGCTCTAGTATAAGATATTGTTCAATTGCCCTAGAGACTAGGCATTAGTCCTTCACCTAGTTGATGCGCATGATCTACATGTTCTTAGTATCTAAAACAGTGCACAACTCAATTTAATTGATCAATCTTAATTCCTTATATTTATTGTTTATTAGTACACTGTTCTTATTTATGTTTAGCACTTAATTGTTAAGATATATAGCATCTAGTTTAGCTTAATAATATAAGTATTCATGCAAGCATGTCACTGTAATTTTGGGCAGCATACATTATGTTTCGTTTTTGCTACTGATTTTTTATCTTTTTGAATTTCTATAAGATATTTTAACTATAGAAACCTCTTGATCTTAGGATCAACATGAAATAAGTTTCACTCCATTTGGCTTTAAAACGATTTCTTTGCTAAGATATTTTAACTGCAGAAACCTCTTTAATTGTTAGATTTTGGACCAAGTTTTATGTTTTCAATTACTTATATTTGGACATTATTTTCAATACCTAATATTTTTCAATTCATGCAAAAATATGTTTTTGATGAAATCCAAATGGAGTGAAACTTATTCCATCTTGGTCCTAAGATCAAGAGGTTTCTGCTGATAAAATATCTTTTAGAAATTCAAAAAGATAAAAAATCAGTAGTAAAAACGAAACAGGATGCATGCTGCCCAAAATTACAGTGAAATGCTTGCATGAATACTTATATTATTAAGATAAACTAGATGTTATATACCTTAACAATTTAAGTGCTAAACATAAATAAAATAATGTACTAATAAACAATAAACATAAGGAATTAAGATTGATCAATTAAATTAAGTTGTGCACAGTTTTAGATACTAAGAACATGTAGATCATGCGCATCAACTAGGTGAAGGACTAATGCCTAGTCTCTAGGGCAATTGAACAATATCTTATACTAGAAACATGAAACCTAAAGATTAAGGATATTTTAGAATAATAAAATTTAGTTTAATCCAAAACTTTTGAAAGCTCAAAATTCAACATAAATTACCTCAAGATCAATCTAAGAAAAATCTTAAAGAACAAAAGCACAAATAAATCAAAACAATCAAATATTGATAATAAATTTGCAAAAGGTTTTTAGAGAAGTGTACCTTATGCTCTTGAATGCAATCATGTGCAAATGGTAAAAAATAGTTAATTAAGATATCAAAGACAAAAATAAGTACTATAATTATAGATACATATATACTAAACATAAGTCAATTATATTAATAAGATATACATCAAACAAAACATACATATATTCATATAAAACAAAAGTATTGCAGTAGAATTTTTTTCAACAACCACTTTAAACTAATTAAATTTAAAAACTAATCAAACAGTATCAAAATTAAACATATAATATATCAAATGAAAGCTAAAAAGCAATACAATATAAAACTATCAAAATTTTAAAAAAAATTCAGACAGTAGACGTCTGAAGAACAGAGGAGAAACAGAGCAAAGCAGAGGAAGCTTGCTAGAATTTTTTTACAACTTTGAAAAATGAACATCTACTACTACAACAATCTAAAATCAATCAAAACAAAATAAGAACAAAAGAAACAAGTTAAGAAGGTAAATTCTAAATCTAAAGACCTAATTAATACTAGGTTAAGAGTTATCTAAAATGTAAGTTCAACTATTCCTATATACTTTAACAATTAAGTGCTAAAAAGAGTTATGCATAAAAAGGTAAGAAACACAATTGGAAATTAGATAACATTAAATATGCTAAAAAGAAAGGAAAAACTAATTAAAACTAACTAAACATGCATACAAGAAAAACTAACCAAAACATTGGACAAAAACAAATAAGATGCATGCTAGTGACTTCTAACATAACTAAAGATCACACAATCTAAAAGAATTAATTAAGGAATCCTAAAGCAAGATTAAATATCAGCATTTTCGGAATGCAAATAAGGTAGGATAGATTAAAAACAAAGCAAAGCAAAATAGAATATCAACAAGTTAAGAAACATAGGTAATTAGGCAGAAGTTGTTTCAAAATTTGCAGTGATTTTCAAAAAATCATAACAAATTCGTTTTAAAGCCAAATGGAGTAAAACTTATTCCATCTTGATCCTAAGATCAAGAGGTTTCTGCAGTTAAAATATCTTACAGAAATTCAAAAAGATAAAAATCAGAAGAAAAAACGAAACAGGATGCATACTGCCCAAAATTACAGTGAGATGCTTGCATGAATATTTATATTAGGGTAAACTATCCCAGATGCACCTCTTAAAGGTCAAAATTCAGTTTTTACACCTCAAAGATTTTTTTGTACATAGAATGCCCTTAACGTTTCAAAACGTCCCACCACATGCACCTCTGTTAAGTCAAACCGTTAGTGACTCAATTTTGCCGTTAGTCAATATTATTTCACTATTTAATACTATTTCAGTTAGAGGTATTTTTGTCCATTTTTTTAAAAATTTTTTTAATTTTTTTTTCTTTCCTTCTTCCTCTTTTCTCTCTCTTCCTTCTTTCTCTATCTATTAATTTAATTTTTTTCCTCTTTTCTCTCTCTTTTTCTTCTCCTTTCTCTCTCTTCCTTCTTTCTCTCTCCTTCTTCCTCCTCATTTAATAGAATAATATTAAATAAAATTTTTCCTTCGCTTTGAATCTCTCTTGTGATTCAAATCTTTGGGTTTCTTACTGAGAATAAAATAATCAATACTTTAATGCTCTGTTGAATTCTTTTGGAGTCAAAATCAGTAATTTTATATAGCGAAGGGAGAGATTAATTTAATTCCTATTATTGTTTGTATTGATTCATTAATGGCGGATTTGATGCGGTGATGCAGGGGTTGAAAGTGCAGAGCCAGATCTGGTGTCTGTAAAAGGTTCATTTGATCCATTAAAACTGGTTGAATTCATATACAAAAGGACAGGAAAACATGCGTCCATTGTCAAGGTTGAACCGCAGGAGAAGCCAGTAGAAGAAGCAGCCGCCGCAGCAGCAGCCAATGAAGAGAATAAGAAACCAGATGATGCCGCTGCCGCCGCCGCTGCCGCCGGAGAAAAGGATGCCTCGAAAGGTGGAGAAGAAGGCGGCAAAGAAGGAGGAGAGAGCAAAGATGGCGGTGCTGGTGGTGAACAGCAATAAGCAAAAGAGGCGGCGGAGGTGGCGGCGGGAGGAGGAGGAGGAGAGGTGGGAGGAAGAAGGAGAGAGAAAAGAGGAAGAGAGAAAAAAAAATTAAATTAATGGAGAGAGAAAGAAGGAAGAGAGAGAAAAGAGGAAGAAGAAGGAAAGAAAAATAAATTAAAAAAAAAATTTTAACATTTTTTAAAAAAATGGACAAAAATGCCCCTAATTGGAATAGTACTAAATAATGAAAAAATGTTGACTAACGATAAAATTGACTTAACAGAGGTGCATGTGGTAGGACGTTTTGAAACGTTAGGGGCATTCTATGTACAAAAAATCTTTGAGGTGCAAAAGCTGGATTTTGACCTTTAAGAGGTGCATTTGGGATAATTTACCCTTTATATTATTAAGATAAACTAGATGTTATATACCTTAACAATTAAGTGCTAAACATAAATAAGAACAGTGTACTAATAAACAATAAATATAAGGATTTAAGATTGATCAATTAAATTGAGTTGTGCACTGTTTTAGGTACTAAGAACATGTAGATCATGCACATCAACTAGGTGAAAGACTAATGCCTAGAGACATGAAACCTAGAGCAAAGACTTAACATCAATTGAACTAACTTATAAGAGAAAAATATGCTACAAAATCTTAAAATTAAACTAAAGGTAATTAATTAAACACTTAACGTGCAATGTCAAGATTAAGGATATTTTAGCATAAGAAGATTTAGTTTAATCTAAAACTTTTGAAAGCTCAAATTTAACATAAATTATCCCAAGATCAATCTAAACACATTTTAAAAAACAAAAGTATAAATAAATCAAAACAATCAAATATTGACAATAAATTTGCAAAAGGTTTTTAGAGAAGTGTACCTTATATTCTTGAATGCAATCATATGCAAATGGTAAAAAATAGTTAATTAAGATATCAAAGACAAAAATAAGTACTATAATTATATATACATATATACTAAACATAAGTCAATTATATTAATAAGATATACATCAAACAAAACATACATATATTCATTTATGATGCGGTTTCCGACCGATGTGCTAGATAGGTGTTATTTTACCCTATGTTGATTATGAATAATTAAGGACTGTGATTGACTAATTGTCACATTTAGTCTCTATGGTGTAACTTAATCAGCCAGAACCTAAGGCAGAGTACCTATCGTGTAGCTAGTCTATTGGAAAGTATCTACGATTTTATTAATTTAATTATCGTACTCCCAGGGAAGTGGCAACGGCTTAGTAGTAACTAGCCTTTTATCCTAATTCCTATCTTATAATCCAGTTATGCAATCTTCATCAAATACTTTGATGAGAGGGTGATCCATTCTCCACTAGGTTTAAGTCTAATTAATCCTAAAAGTGTTTTAAAGATGAGTTCTGATTCTATGTTATACTGTTCCTATATGTTGATTGACCTATATTCGAGTGTTTTAGATATATCTTAGCCTGGAATGCAACTATGTTCTGTGTCTAAAGGTGTACCACATCTGAGGTCTCTACGCTACTGCCCCATCGTTAAGGTAAACGGCCCTACTCACGGCCCGGACTAAAGTCAGCAATGAATGGTACCCTATGTCACTTCGGGGTCATGCTGCTCGTCGCAAAACCGCCGACATAACTCTCTACTCAGCCTACCTAGACTACTCTAACAAACAAGGTGTTCCGTTGGTTATTTTATCTAGTATGGCAGACACCAATATTAATTGATGCCTGTTAAACTAAACAGGTTATGAATAGACCGTGGTTAGGAATTGTCTATAACCCTAGTTTTAGTTTAAAAGAGACTTACATTAGACATGCAGACATAATGAATATTTAGCAGGTGGCTATTTCTGGAAAAACATAAAAACTTCAACATATAACACAACTATTCATAAATCGTATCGTAATCTGATATTCATATTTAGAACAAAGCAATAACACATATAAGAGAGGGACATGGGGACCGATGCCATAAAGAAATCACCCTTTACGAAGTCTCGCCTACGGAGCGTACTGCTGTATATGTCGTATTGCTCGCCCTGACTCTGCTCACCAGAACCTTCGGAGGACGCTTCCTCAGCCTAGTAGCTAGACTTTACCTTACGTCCTAGGCTTAAGCCTAGCCCTGTGGACTGACTCTTCGAACGCCTAGAGCTCTCTTAGGATCTCCTAACGAAATCCCGGGTATTCTATGAATACCAGAAACGAACCTATCTATAGAAACCTAAGATCTGAGACTATTTCTCAGAAACTAAAACAAACACTAATAAGAAAGAAAACTGAGATCCAAGTCTCTGAGTGAGTTGTGTACTGGAAAATTGTACACTGGAAACCACTTAATGACTCAGATCGAGTGGAGAGGGATGAATTCAACTGCTGGAGGCGTGGGGTATTTATAGCAGCTTCCTGGAGTGAAAATTTCTGAAAAATTCGATGTGGGACAGCTTCTGGCGGCTCGGGACGCCCGTCCTGGTGGTCTGACTGGGTCGGGACGCCCGTCCCTAATTCGGGACGCCCGTCCCGGACCGTTGACCAAGTCAACATTTCCAAAAATTGCATTTTTTACCCCAAAATTTGCTGTTTTCGTCTACTTTTCACCTGACACTTCCAAAATCATAAAAATGTGAAATTGAGTAAATAGCAATCAATTAAGATCGATTTCCTATCAATTTTATCCTAAATCATACATAAAAACATGCTAAAAAAGTTATACGATTTTCGCGTATCAGATAACCCCACACTTAGCTTTTTGCTTGTCCTCAAGCAAAGTCTACCTGAAGTTACTTAAATTCCTAGTCTTGTTTTTATTCCAAATATTCTTCAGACCAGTCTTAATACAGGTCTGTCTGGTTAGGTTGCTATGACAAGGTCTCAAATGTCTCTAGTAGCTTGTTATGATCAGGCAGAAAATAAATCAACAACTAGTTTGGACCTTTTTCTTAGTCACAGGGTCTTCCTGATGTGTAGTGTGTGTACTAGTCCGGACCAGATAGTCAACACAATGTACTCTTGTCTTAACTACTACCAGATAACACTTCGACCTATCGCTAGACATACTGACAACAGATAACTTTCTAAGTTCTGAGCTTTGGTGATCAGATTCTATCATTTAGCATTTATTGATTCCTTTCGTTTATAGATTTTCTAGGGTATTTTGAGTCTGCTTAGAACACGTCAACTTCAACTACCCATGTAGCGAGTCCTACTCCGATGACTCCCAGATCTACACGACCTTAGGGCATCAGGCTTTAAGTTCCCCGAAGGAGTGGTGCTCGAGTAGCGAAGGCCGCTGGCAAACTACCCTAATTTAATTAGCTCGTTTTTTTTCTTTTTCACTTTTGGCTCAAAGTCTCATCTAGTCATTCCAATTGTCAATGCATCCTGCAACTGGTCTAATTTTATCTAGTCAAGTTTTGAAAAGGTAATTGGTTGAGGTCTTTAATCCAGACTAAGTTGTGCTCAATTATCAGGAATTCCCTACTTCTAATCAATGGGTTCAGCAATAGTTATCAAATATCTCCTACTAACCATAACATTCTACCTACATATCATAGACATAAGCAATTGTTTAACCAAGCATACTGCATTTAGAAGTCTGAAAGACGGAAAAATTTTGAAAAAAAGTTTTTGGAAGGGTGTGAAAATACGGGGAAAACAAGCAAAATCATGCGAAAAATTTTGCACTCTGCTACAGTGCACCGTGCACTGCTACCCCACACTTAATTCTGGCACTGTCCTCAATGTTAATTACCCCACACTTATTTGAAAACAAGAAATAAATGAAAACAAAATAGAAAACTCTTACCCCACACTTATTTGACTAACTAAAGGTAAGAGAGAAAATAAAACAACCAAAGAAATAACAAAACAGGACACAAAAATGAAGAAAATAACAGTAAAGGATCATGAGGATTAGAAAAACTCCCTTCATGTCGCGAGCAGAAGGGTCTTCTCTGATCTGTCAATTGGCTCTTCACCTTAGCCATGTGCTATTGCTGAGGCGCTCTTGACTCTGTAAGCTCTAGATATTGGAACGGATGACGTCACCTCCGATCCTTCATTGTCGAGCTCCAGGTAGTGGCCTATTCATTTGATGAATGGCTCGAGCCCCACGGACTGCTTCCTCGAATCATTTGTAAGATTTCTCACAATCATAGCAACGTGTCCAGGAGGAACGTGTCTAGGAATGAGATTTCTTGGGATTTGTGTGCCTTCCTGCCAATGTTAGTAAAGGTATTGCATGCAAGTCTCGAATGGAAGAAAAGATACCTGAAGTTTTGGCGAAGCTGTGGTGGTAGGGGGGCTCCGGTTGTGTAGATCTGGGCCCAAGTATTTGAGACTTCCTCGGGGAAGTTTCTCACAGCTGATTGGTATGCAGGGGATGCAAGCTCCTCCATTACTATGCTCCTGATACAACGCCAAATTCCTCTATATTCTTCGACCCTTCATTACCTCTTGGTAGATCACTTGCTTGCACTGGCTTTAATTGTTGCCAGTATCTCATCTATTGATTCTGCGGGTAGGGGTTTTGCTGTGGTGGTATCTTCTGAAAGTTTCCAGCTTCTGAATTATTCCTCAGCTAAATCCCGTATGATTCCTCTAGCTGGGATTGTATGCATTTCCCATTGGAGCAGCATTCTGCAGTAACCTACTCCTACCTCTTTTGGAATGGTCAGTTATTCCCATAGCAATCCCTGCTAAAGTGTGGTACTTAGCAGACTTCACAGATTTGATACACATGCTGAACATTTCTTCCTAAAACATTGGCACTCTGAATCTGGAAAACAACTAGAATCTGCACATGACTTTGACATCATTAGTAGGTAATGCCTGTGGTTCAGGCTATTTTCGAAAAGTGTTCCACGACTACTATGATGTAATTATGTTCAAAGGAAGAAAGAGAAAAGGATTCGAAATACCCCTGATATCAACGGTTGCAACATTCTGTGTACGTCGCTAGGGTAGATGATCTCTGGAAGACGTGTTACCTGTTATTTGGCAAGCATCGCAGGACTGTATCAGAGATACAAAAGTCCTTGACTATGGTGGGTCAACAAGATCCTGCTTTCAACACTTTCCGGACAGTGTTGATAGTAGTCAATTGGTTTCCCGTAGATTCTTTAGGGCAATGCTCCAAACTCTTGTGGCCTTCGTCTTCTGAGACACATCTTCTGATCAACTGATCTGCAAAAATTTGAAATAGAAGAGAAACTGCCCAGTAGTAATATTTCAAATCAGCAAAGAATTTCTTCTTTTGCTGATAAGTCATATCACTTGGAACTTATTCAGTGACTAGATAATTTGCAATAAACCACAGATGAGAATTATTATACATAGCAAACAATGCAAATAAGTTTTCATCCAAAACTTTATCAGTATTATACTAGCCTCTACCTCGAGGTTTTCTAATCTAGACCAATGGTTTGCTTTCTAGATTTTCAACCCTTTTTCTTACCCCTTCATTCTATATCAAACTCAAGTAACAGTAAAACCTTACTTAATCAATTATGGTTCAGTATCAGTTTTATTGAACACAGACATCTCAGAGTGCTCAGTGTAACCTATTGTTTTTAGACAAGACTAGATAAGATTAGGATTTATCATATATGAACTTTCTTATCATGTTTCTGTCTAAAACAATTCTTACTACATCACATATTCATTCAAAAAACATATTTCAATCAGGTGATGTCATAATGGGTGCAATGATTCCTTTTGGTTTTAAAAATTCTCATGCAATCATCAGCAAAACAAAAGGAACATCCTTTTTCCAATAGAACATTCAAAGGTCTGGCTATTAAGGAAAAACTATTTCATAACTCATCCTAATAAGGCCGGCATGACTCTAAGAAAATTCTAAAATAGAGTTTCTTCTCGATAAAAATCTAAGCCAACATTTTACAACTCAGAAGAAAATATATTTTATCCCCATTTCCATTTTTATTTCTTCGAAATTAAATAATAGAAGAAAAACACGAAAAAGAGCAACTGAGAAAACAATTAAGAAAGAACAAGAGATGGGGAAAAGAATAACTTACCATTGAGCAAGAAAAATACATTTTTTTCGGTTTTTAAATTTTTAAATTTTTTTTCTTTTTTTTTTCGAAAGCAGTTAAATTTCCTCAATATGGTTTTAGAATGATTTTCTAAAATTTGATTATCCTAAGTGTCTTAATTCCAGATAACATCTAAAATTAATTAGTTATGATAATCCTATATTTCGGAAACTGATTGTCTAACTAGCATAAGACAAGTGTTGGGTCTAAGGTCTAGGTTACTACCGTTACCTATCATAAGTATCTAGAATTTTGATCAGTGTCTAGAATTTTGATCAGAAGTCCTAAATTCATTATGATATTTCCCCGGCAACGGCGCCAAAAATCTGATGCGGTTTCCGACCGATGTGCTAGATAGGTGTTATTTTACCCTATGTTGATTATGAATAATTAAGGACTGTGATTGACTAATTGTCACATTTAGTCTCTATGGTGTCACTTAATCAGCCAGAACCTAAGGCAGAGTACCTATCGTGTAGCTAGTCTATTGGAAAGTATCTACGATTTTATTAATTTAATTATCGTACTCCTAGGGAAGTGGCAACGACTTAGTAGTAACTAGCCTTTTATCCTAATTCCTATCTTATAATCCAGTTATGCAATCTTCATCAAATACTTTGATGAGAGGGTGATCCATTCTCCACTAGGTTTAAGTCTAATTAATCCTAAAAGTGTTTTAAAGATGAGTTCTGATTCTATGTTATACTGTTCCTATATGTTGATTGACCTATATTCGAGTGTTTTAGATATATCTTAGCCTGGAATGCAACTATGTTCTGTGTCTAAAGGTGTACCACATCTGAGGTCTCTACGCTACCGCCCCATCGTTAAGGTAAACGGCCCTACTCACGACCCGGATGAAAGTCAGCAATGAACGGTACCCTATGTCACTTCGGGGTCATGCTGCTCGTCACAAAACCGCCGGCATAACTCTCTACTCAGCCTACCTAAACTACTCTAACAAACAAGGTGTTCCGTTGGTTATTTTATCTAGTATGGCAGACACCAATACTAATTGATGCCTGTTAAACTAAACAGGTTATGAATAGACCGTGGTTAGGAATTGTCTATAACCCTAGTTTTAGTTTAAAAGAGACTTACATTAGACATGTAGACATAATGAATATTTAGCAGGTGGCTATTTCCGGAAAAACATAAAAACTTCAACATATAACACAACTATTCATAAAATCGTAATCTGATATTCATAATTCATATTTAGAACAAAGCAATAACACATATAAGAGAGGGACATGGGGACCGATGCCATAAAGAAATCACCCTTTACGAAGTCTCGCCTACGGAGCGTACTGCTGTATATGTCGTATTGCTCGCCCTGACTTTGCTCACCAGAACCTTCGGAGGACGCTTCCTCAGCCTAGTAGCTAGACTTTACCTTACGTCCTGGGCTTAAGCCTAGCCCTGTGGACTGACTCTTCGAACGCCTAGAGCTCTCTTAGGATCTCCTAACGAAATCCCGGGTATTCTATGAATATCAGAAACGAACCTATCTATAGAAACCTAAGATTTGAGACTATTTCTCAGAAACTAAAACAAACACTAATAAGAAAGAAAACTGAGATCCGAGTCTCTGAGTGAGTTGTGTACTGGAAAATTGTACACTGGAAACCACTTAATGACTCAGATCGAGTGGAGATGGATGAATTCAACTGCTGGAGCCCTGGGGTATTTATAGCAGCTTCCTGGAGTGAAAATTTCTGAAAAATTCGATGTGGGACGGGCGTCCCGGATTGGGACGCCCGTCCTGGTGGTCTGACTGGGTCGGGACGCCCGTCCCTAATTCGGGACGCCCGTCCCGGACCGTTGACCAAGTCAACATTTCCAAAAATTGCATTTTTTACCCCAAAATTTGCTGTTTTCGTCTACTTTTCACCTGACACTTCCAAAATCATAAAAATGTGAAATTGAGTAAATAACAATCAATTAAGATCGATTTACTATCAATTTTATCCTAAATCATACATAAAAACATTCTAAAAAAGTGATACGATTTTCGCATATCAATATAAAATAAAAGTACTGCAATATAATTTTTTTCAACAGCCACTCTAAACTAATTAAATTTAAAAACTCATCAAACGGTATCAAAATTAAACATATAATATATCAAAAGAAAGCTAAATGGCAGTTGAATATAAAACTATCAAAAAATTTTAAAAAAAATTCAAACAATAGACGTCTGAATAACATAGGAGAAACAGAGCAAAGTAGAGGAAGCTTGTTGGAAACTTTTTATAACTTTGAAAAATGAACATCTACTACTAATAAAGCAATCTAAAATCAATCAAAAAAAAATAAGAACAAAAGAAAAAAGTTAAGAAGGTAAATTCTAAATCTAAAGACCTAATTAATACTAGGTTAAGAGTTATGTAAAATGTAAGTTTAACTATTCCTAAAGTTAAAGTAAGAATTAAACTACTCTAGATTAGAACTAGTTAAGAATTAGTTGAAGTTAAATTAAAGTTATTTAAACTAAACTAGATTAACCTATTCTAAGGCTAAAACTCTACATCTAAGCTAACCTAAACTAACCAAAATTGATTATTTATCAACAATTGGATCAACAATTAAGCACAAATTGTCACCAAAATACCTAAATATTTTAGTGTTATCAAATACACACACTTAGAGTTTTGCTTGTCCCCAAACAAATAACGAGTACAGAAGATAAGAAAGAACAATCAATACTAAAATATTTTTGAGAAACAATTAACTCAAAAAGTGACATATTTTTAAAATCTCAAACTATCCAAATTACTCCTCAAGATTTTCTCCCTCAATCCTCGGAAATTAACAATCGTCCACTAGTGTCTCACTGACTATTCTCACACAACTCCCGAAGATGTGACTCACAAATTTCTAAATCCATCCAAGACTCACTGACTATTCTCATAGCTCATCACTCAAGCAACAAATTTTCTCTCAAAACAGTCCAATCGTCAAGAAATTTGATCGATTCTGTAAATCGCAACAATCGTTCTTAAACACTTTTTCAGAGCTAAAGAACAGATGACCACTTATTATTGTTTTTGTTTTTGTTTTTTTTTTATTTTTCGTAGGGTTGATTACATTCACGTACACATGTCAACCTCAACTACTCATGTAGCGAATCTCACTCCGATGACTCCCAGATCTCAGGGACCTTAGGGCATCAAGCATTAAGTTCCCATCATGAGTGATTTTCAAGTAGCGAAGGACACTTATGAAATACCCTTTATTGATTGATTTTATTAACGGTGGTCACCGTCCCTCAAACTCCTATAAGCACGTCGGACAATAATCACAAAAAAAAATAGAAGATCAGAACACCAACAATCGAGAAAGTCCAAGAGTCCATACATCGATCAAACAACAAGTACAAGTAGTGTGCTCAAAGATTGTTAGGAATTTCCTATAATAGTGTATGTCTCAAATTTCAATAGTTCGATTGAGTTTATATCACAACAATCATGCAATAGCAGTCATTACTATCATTGGCGGGACAAAAGTCAAAATTTAAGAAATCAAGAAAAATTATCATTTTTGAGTAAAACGAACAAGTTCGAAAAAGGTTTGAAAATTTTTTTAGAAGCTTTGAAAATTTTGGGCAAAATTTTTCATCATAAGAATGAAAAATACTAAGATAAATCTTCACCCCACACTTAAGATTTACAATGTCCTCATTGTGGAAATACCTCACACTTAAATAAAGAACAAAAATAAATAAAAGAGAAGAGAAAAAGTAGGGCAAATAAATAATAAATAATAAATATGCAAAATAAAAAATAAAGACATAAATACAATAAATAGGCCAAATAAATAAATTGTTGGTCTTCCTCTTAGGTATTTAAAACAGTACCTTAAGCACTCTTAGGTCTCTTAAACCTGCAAGAAATTGTGCTAAACATACAATTGCAACTCTTACAAATGATGCAAACAAATGGCAAAAAGAATGAACAAAAACTCATGCTTAAAACATAAGTTATGCACTAAATAAGAAGGCTCCTAAAAATGACCAAAAATACAATCTAAAAGGCATATCTTAAAGTGCAAAAAGGTACCAAACAAAAGAAGGCATAAAAGATGCATAAATATATATTGGAATTATAGTAGAAAACAGCAAATTGTATAGGCAAAGATAAGGCAATTTGCTTCAAAGTTGGCATTAAAAGGAATAGTAATAAAACAAGTTAAAAATTGCATTAAAAATATGCATAAAAAGGTAAGAAACACTATTAGAAATTAGATAACATTAAATATGCTAAAAAAAGGAAAAACTAATTAAAACTAACTAAACATACATACAAGAAAAACTAACCAAAACAGTGGGAAAAAACAAATAACATGCATGCTAGTGACTTCTAACATAACTAAAGATCATGCAATCTAAAAGAAATTAATTAAGGAATCCTAAAGCAAGATTAACTATCAGCATTTCCGAAATGCAAATAAGGTAGGATAGATTAAAAACAAAGCAAAGCAAAATAGAAGATCAACAAGTTAAGAAACAAAGGTAACTAGGCAGAAGTTGTTTCAAAACTGGCAGTGATTTTCAAAAAATCATAACAAATTCGTTTTAAAGCCAAATGGAGTAAAACTTATTCCATCTTGATCCTAAGATCAAGAGGTTTCTGCAGTTAAAATATCTTACGGAAATTCAAAAACATAAAAAATCAATAGCAAAAACGAAACAAGATGCATGCTGCCCAAAATTACAGGCTGCAAAAGACAATCAAACATTGTCCTATCCTCATTGATCCAACTTATTTGAATATTAAGCTTTTCATCATCAGTCAATGGGCACAAATTATTATCCTCTATACAACTTGATGCTTAAATATAGAAATGATTATCTTTGCATCTCTAACACATGCTGAAGGAAATCTACAAATATGCAGGAGTTAAAACTAAGAACATTGATGTTTCTACTTTCTATGTAAAGGCACTTTACCAAAGGCACTAGAATAATGATAATAAATAGCTAATAAATGTAATTCCATCCGCAAGCAATTTGAACAGTGATCATAAAAGAAAAAGGAATATTACTCAGCGTAAGATAAACAAGAGAAAAAATCAAAGGGAAATTGTCAGTCACTAAATTTTTTACATGGTATAAAATAAGTTTTTGATCATTATTTTTAACTTTTTTAAGACATTATACTCTTAGAATAGATCATCCATCTTTATTTTATACTTTTTAAATCATTAGATAAGATCTCAATCTTTTAGGTAAGTTATTTGTATTACAATATACCTCTCTAAATTTATTAATTTTGTCACTTGTAAAGTGTTTAATGACTTAAGAAAATATATAAGCAAAGATGGAAGAATTATTTTACACCACATAAAAAGCTTAACAATTTAAAAAAGTTACGATGATCAACAACATATTTAACACCATGTAACTAAACATGATAATTTGTCAAAAAAAAGAAAAGAAAAAAGAAAACAGTTATAATGCTCATATTCATATCTCCAACCGTTAAAAGCTATGGGCATAAAGGAATAAGCTCTTTGCTCTCAGCCCATAAAAGGCTTAGGGACTTTGTTGGCTAAGATCATTAGCTTGATTCCAGTACAGATTTTAAGCTGAACAGGAATGGCAGCAGACTTGCTAGGTTTCTATATTCTTTCATGAATCCAAATGTTTTACCATAAAAGAGCTCACATGTCAAAAATGACTCAAGCTCAATTGGAGCTCTAAATTGAAAAATAAAACAAGCTCAACTGGAATGAATTCAAGCTTACTTCAGTCACCCCATGTGGGAAAGAAAAACATAAAACTTTAAGTTCTAGAGACAAGTAAACCACGCCCTCTCAGAAAATGTTCCACGCAAGTTTGGTTTGGCTTGTCTAATTTTAAACCTTAGGAAATGTAAATTATCCTTGGAATATAAATGGTAAAGCAGCTCAAAAACCAAACACACACTGCATCCAAGAAATACAGCATACCAAATCAGACAATAATATTACTCATTTTAAACAAACCCTTATTTATGTGAGTAAAAGGGGAAAAAATTAAACCTATTTGCAACAAAAAGGACATGGAAGAAGCAAGCCTCCAGAAGTAAGAACTAAATGTTATACGAAAAGAATATCATAAAACAAAAACAATTTATATTTGAGGTTCAATTAGGCGCCCTTTAAGGTCCAGGTAGGCCTAAATCCAAAATTTTCTATATCTGATGTATACAGTCAATAAGAGTCCAGTGGAAGAAAATGACCCACTGCTTAAAGAATAATTCATACAGTATAAAGTAGGGTTACACATAGTAATTGACCTGACACTTGAGAAAAAGCAAGTCTCTTAGGATCATATTTTCTTTTAGTAGAACCCTACAAGCAGATTAAATATAAAGCAAGAAATTGCTATGCACCAGTTCAAGATATGTATACTAAAAGGGTTGGTAATCAATAAACCTGAATCTCATGGCCAATAGAGACACTCTGGGGCAAGCAATCTACAGCATGGCTCCCTTTCTCAGAATTGATGGTAATATGGTTTTTCAATAAGATTGAGTAGAGGGCTTAAACTTCACCTGCTTTTTGTTTTAATAACTGCATAGACACCATCAACACATTCTTAGTAATCAATACACGAGATACATGAAGTGAATCGCAAGCCCTTTTCACTTAAATTGCTCATTTTTTGTCTTTCACTTACAGAACAAGATAACATATGTAAACAAGGAAGGTCAGAAGACATGACTGAGAAAGAGCCATAGAAGTGAAGGAAAATAAATAGTATTTTTCAACTTAACAAAACCTTGATTTATGAGGGAAAATTGTGAATCTATCCCAAATTCAATATTTATTGAGTCAAGCAGTTGAAAGTAAGATGAAATTACTACAGAAAACTTTCGAGATAAATTGCATAGAAAGAGAACAAAGTAAAATAAAACAGTCTGGAAGAATACTCTCGCCAACAATTTTTAACAGGCAAGCCTTCTCTTTGCTCTTTGACATTCTTTCTACAATTCTCATTCTTTTGCAGCAGCAATAATAAGTATCAAACAAACCTAAAGGATCAAACTAAGTTTCGAGCATATGAACTTGGGAATGCAAGTTATAATTCTGCTTTCTTTTTTACCTCAAGTTCTTTTCTTCTCAAATTTTTACTTTTCATATTTTATGCATAATGGCATGCCTGTTTAGACTTTCAGAATCTAAAGACAAAACAAGAAAAGGTAGATCAAGAACTATTATGGTTACCTTCACCATTTAGAGAACAAGCTCTGAAAAGAAACCAAACAAACAAATATAGGATTAAGGATGCATTAAAAGCTCAGATTTTCTACCTGCATTAAGACTCGTGTGACAACCTGAACAGGCTGAGTATCATTTATTTGTTCAGACTTTAATCCTGGGAACTGACCAATGTCATGTCCTTCAAGGGGTTTGAACTCACTGTGCAATCCAACAGCAAATTCTTCTGGACAATTTCCATCACTTTGGAAGTAATCTGCAATCTAAATTTTGGGACCAAGCTAAATTTTAGTTTGAGAACCTATACAATGATAGGTTTTGATTGAACATCATTAGTTTCATCAACTACTTGAAGATTCACAAGCAAAACATGGCAAAATGAACATGAAGAGTAATTTCCATACAATATGCTGAATAGTTAATTTTTACCCAGACTGACTTCAATGTTTCTGCAATATTGGCTATAAAACCGAAGAAAAAAGGACTTACATGATTAGCAAGAGCCAAGCCACTCATTGCTGCAGCTTCCAAGCTTGAACCTAATAACCAATCACCACATGTACCAGCTCTCCCAAGTGGATCAAATATGCAGGGAACATTAGGACTATTAGTGGGAAGAGCTGCACCCCTGAAATTTCAGAAAGAATAAAAACTAATATCTTCCGTTGCAGAGAAATACAGGAAACCTAGAAAAAACAACAACACAAGACAGGATAACTGGTTTTAGCAGACATTACATGAATTCATTTCTAACCCTTCTGTTTTCCTTCCTTGTGCATGTATCCTAATCTCATGAAAACTTGTTGGAGCACTAAGTAGTTCATGAAGAAATGACTTTTAGGTTAACCCATTCAATTACTAGTGATTTTTAGGATCAAGAGATAATGTTGGACTGCTTAATTTATAAAAGAAAATAATAATAATCATACACACACATATAAAATGTTCCAAGTATTAAGTTCTAAAATTGTGATCCTTACATAGAATTTTATTGAGGATTTTCTTAAACTTTTTGAATGTTTAATGCCATTATCATATATAGTCATCATTTTTTTTTCTTTTTTTTTTCCGGGTGGGGGTGTGCAATGAGGAAGATATCAAGTGAAAATCAAGCGTTCTTATCAATTTCCAACAACGCTTACTGATGGGTTTCCAGCCGATATGCTAAATAGGTGTTATTTTACCCTATGTTGATTATGAATAATTAAGGACTGTGATTGACTAATTGTCACATTTAGTCTCTATGGTGTCACTTAATCAGCCAGAACCTAAGGCAGAGTACCTATCGTGTAGCTAGTCTGTTGGAAAGTATCTACGATTTTATTAAATAAATATCGTACTCCTAGGGAAGTGGTAACGGCTTAGTAGTAACTAGCCTTTATTCCTAACTCTTATCTTATAATCCAGTTATGCAATCTTCATCAATAACTTTGATGAGAGGGTGATTCATTCTCCACTAGGTTTAAGTCTAACCAAACCTAAAAGTGTTTTATAGATGAGATCCTGATTTTATGTTATACTGTTACTATACGTTGATTGACCTATATTCGAGTATTTTAGACATGTCTTGGCCTGGATTGCAACTATGTTTTGAGTCTAAAGGTGTACCACATCTGAGTCTCTACGCTACCGCCCCATCGTTAAGGGTAACGGCCCTACTCACGGCTTGGACAAAAGTCAGCAATGAACGCCCTATGTCACTTCGGGGATCATACTGCTCGTCTCATAACCGCCGGCATAACACTGTACTCAGCCTACCTAGACTACTTTCAACCAACAAGGTGTTCCGCAGATTATTTTATCTAGTATGGCAGACACCAATACTAATTGATGCCTGTTAAACTAAACATGTTATGAATAGACCGTGGTTAGGAATTGTCTATAACCCTAATTTCAGTTTAAAAGAACGACATTAGACATGCAGACATAATGAATATTTAAGCAGGTGGCCATTTCTAGAAAAACATAATAACTTCAACATGTATAACAAATATTCATAATAATCACAATCTGATATTCAGAACTGTTATTTGGACAAACACAATAACAACATATAAGAGAGGGACAGGGGGACCGATGCCATAAAGAAATCACCCTTTACGAAGTCTCGCCGATGGAGCGTACTGCTGTATATGTCGTATTGCTTGACCCGACTCTACTCGCCAGAACCTTCGGAGGACGCTTCCTCAGCCTAGTAACTGGCTTTACCTTAATACCCAGCTTAAGCCCAGCCCTGTGGACTGACTCTTCGAACGCCTAGAGCCCTCTTAGGATCTCCTAACGAAATCCCGGGTATTCTATGAATACCAGAAACGAACCTATCTATAGAAGCCTAAGATCTGAGACTATTTATCAGAAACTAAAACAAAACACTAACAAGAAAGAAAACTGAGATCCGAGTCTTTGAGTGAGTTGTGTACTAGAGAAGTGTACACTGGAAACCACTTAATGACTCAGATCGAGTGGAGAGGAATGATTTCAACTGCTGGAGGCCTGGGGTATTTATAGCAGCTTTCCGGTGTGATTTTTCATCAAAAATTCGATGTGGGACTTGAACTAGGGGTTCGGGACGCCCGTCCCGAGTCTTGGATGCCCATCCCGGTGCTTTGACTGGGTCGGGACGCCCGTCCTGAGCCTTTGACTAAGTCAGCATTTCCAAAAATTGTGTTTTTGCCCCAAAATTTGCTGTTTTCGTCTACTTTTCACCTGACACTTCCAAAATCATAAAAACTGTGAAATTAAGTAAATAATAAACAATTAAGATCAATTTACCCTCAATTTCACCCTAAATCATATATAAAAACATGCTAAAAAGGTGATACGATTTTCGCGTATCAGATAACCCCACACTTAGCTTTTTGCTTGTCCTCAAGCAAAGTCTACCTGAAGTTAGTGATTCTAAATCATATGTGCATTCCTAGTCATGTTTTTATTCCAAAAATTCTTCAGACAATTCTTAACACAGGTCTGACTAGTTAGGTTGCTATGACAAGGTCTCAAATGTCTCTAGTAGTTTGTTAGGTTTGAGCAGAAAGTAACTTAACAACTAGGTTGAACTTTTCTCTTAGTCATAAGGTCTTCCTGATGTGTAGTGTGTGTACTAGTCCACACCAGATAGTCAACACAATAAACTCTTGTCTTAACTGTTACCAGATAACACTTCGACCTATTGCTAGACACACTGACAACAGATAACTTTCTGAGTTCTGAGCTTTGGTGATCAGATTCTATTTAGCATTTATTGATTTTTTTCGTTTATAGATTTTCTAGGGTATTTTGAGTCTGCTTAGAACACGTCAACTTCAACTACCCATGTAGCGAGTCCCACTCCGATGACTCCCAGATCTACACGACCTTAGGGCATCAGACTTTAAGTTCCCCGAAGGAGTGGTGCTCGAGTAGCGAAGGCCGCTGGCAAACTACCCTTATTTAATTAACTTTCTTTAATTTCTTTTCACTTTTAGCTGAGAGTCTCATCTAGTCATTCTAATTGTCAAAACATCCACAACTGGTCTAATTTTATCTAGTTCAGTCTTGAAAAGGTAATTGGCTGAGATTTCTAATCCAGACAAAGTTGTGCTCAGTTATCAGGAATTCCCTATTTCTAATCAATTAGTTCAGCAATAGTCATCAATTATCTCCTACTAACCATAACATACTACCTACATATCATAGACATAAGCAATTGTTTAACCAGGCATACTGCATTTAGAGGTCTGAAAGATGGAAAATTTTGAAAAATTTTGGAAGGGTGTGAAAATATGGGGAAAACAAGCAAAAGCATGCAAAACATTTTGCAAACTGCAATAGTGCACCGTGCATTGCTACCCCACACTTAATTCTGACACTGTCCTCAGTGTTCATGCATATCTAATTACCCCACACTTATTTGAAAACAAGAAATAAAACACAAAGAAAAAATTCTTACCCACACTATGGGTAAGAAAGACACAAAAAAAAAACAAGATAATGCAAACAATTCTGTATGTCATATAAATCAACTTTGTACATAGATTCATACGTCATATAGCCCAGACATGTTTATACACATAGAACAAGAAAAAAAAAGCAAAAGAAAGGAAAGGAAAGAAGGAGAGAGAGACTAAGAACCCGACGGGTCGTCGTCCAGTGGACCGAAGTCTGCTGTAAAGTCAAACTCGAAGTTTTCCGCCAGTCGGGAAGTATGCTGATGTATCTCCTCAATCCTGCTGGTGTTCATGGCGATCCCGTCATCCATCATCGCCAGCCGTCTGTCAATCCTGTCCATGTCTCGATTGTATCGGGCCGATAGTTCTGCCAATCCGTGCGACATGTGTCGTTCGAAGGTAGTACGTGGCACGGACGTCTCGGACGGAGGGATATGCGCTGGACATGCTTCCGATGCCGATGCCTGTCCTGGCTGCTCCGTGTGGATGGTGTAGCATCCATTCGCATCACGGACAACCATTCTCATGTTCCGTACAATGGTAAGATCAGTGGGAACGGTGGTCGGGGCGACCAGGGTCAGCTCCGAGCCCTCTATGTCCAACTCCAGGTAGCGGGCTAGCCTGGTGATGTACGGTCCGAGCCCCAGACACTATTTCCTGGTGTCTGTAGCGAATCCTCGCATGACGACCGTGATGAGTCCATCTCTACCGTAGATCCCATGTGCATGTTGGCCAGAAGGAATGTCTCCATCTGGGTGACAGTTCCGGGAGCCGTCCGTCGTCCTGACAATGTATGTGCAATGATAGCATGCAAGTAACGAAGAGTAGGATAAATACCTGTGGCTTTTGCAAAGCCATGCTGGTATGGGACACCCGTCATGCAGATCTGAGCCCAAGCAGTGGAGACGTCTGCAGACGTGAAGTCTCGAACTGCTGTGGTGTATGCTGGCGTATCCAGCTCATCTCTCTGCCAGATACCTAGGCCGACGCCGAACTCGGCCATGCTCATCGACCGATCTATTCCGCCTAAGCGGAATGTGATCTGCTCCTAGTGGTATGTAAAAGACGCATAGAACTCACATACCAGCTCTAGGTATGTGGGCTCTCTGACGATGAATACTCGACTGTAAGGTGGCACGTCGAGTATGCGTCTGACTTCCGACTCTACTCCTAGCGTTTGTACTGCTGCCCAATCCAACGTTCTGCCCGTCAGTATCGTACGCCCGATGTACCCAAGGCATCTTTCTTGGTATGCTGTGCTGGAGGGAAACAACATAAAAGGATGTGCCACTGAGGTAACTGTCATGGTAGATGTGGTACGAGCACGTTTGGGAGCCATTAAGAACGTACGAGAGAGTTTAGGTGGGAAGGAATCTTTAAACTCAAATTCTGGAGGTGAATTTGAATTTAGAAGGATGAAATTAGGTTAGGGAACGATTTTGAATTTTTTGGCGGGAAAATCGAAATTTGGAGGGAAATTCGATTTTTTGAGTGAAGTTTAAAATTCAAATTTTGGAGGGAAACTCGAATTTTTAAACTTTGGGGAGTTTGCCAAAAATTTGTAGAGAGAAGGTAGAGAGAAATATTTTTAGAGAGATGAATTTTTGGTTGTAGATTTGAGAGAAAATGAAAAAAATGAATTTTTATAGAAGGGGCAGCCTTCAGGACGCCCGTCCCAGGTTGCTTCGGGACGCGTGCCAATTCCGAAAATAATTTTTTTTTTCGTAATTCATTGCAAATCTCAGGATACCAAAAATAATCATAATTTTTAACAAGTCTTCATGTTTATCCAATCAAGTTCAGAAGCTGTTAAAAATTCTATGCAAAAGATTCCTCAGTCTTTTTCGAAAATCATGACTACCCTAATTTTATCCCAATCCAGCAAGAATTTTAGAAAAACAAAAACTGAGTTTGTACAATTTAATTAGTGAAAAATAAACTGTATTTGCAAAACTTTTGTTTTTCATAGAAATTTGAAAATAATATGTCTGAAGAAAATTGTTGAATATAAAGGACCCTTTAAAACGTTTGAAAAATAGGGGTCAATTATTCAGGTTTAGTTCAAACAATTTATTTGTTGAGAATAAAAGTAAAAGAATCTTCCCTTTTTCAACGACCCTTGTCTCTGATCTCCTGTAGCTCTGCCTGAATGTTTCGCATCTCTTGTAGTTCTGCTCGTATGTTTCGCATCTCCTCCTGCTGGTTCCTTTGTTCCTTTAAGATTTCCATCATCTCTCGGAGTATTTGCACATTTTGGCGTTCTATTGTGGTTCTGAGTTGGGTTACTTCAGAACTTAAGGTTAGAACAGCCTGATATGGCCGTCTTAGTCAGCCCGGTATTGTCTGAGTCATAGCGCTTATCCTGTGAGATATATCATCTACCCGGGCAGCCAAGGCTGATTGAGAACTGTTAGTGCTATCCTCTGATGAAGGTGGTTGGTTGTTAGGTGTGGGGGATGCATGAGTATACTCAGGAGATTTCGGGGTGTATTCGGGGGATTCAGGAGTATATTCGGGAGATGCAGGAGTATATTCGGGAGAAGCAGGAGTTGTTTGGATCTCTGGGAAAGTGTTATTTTCTAATTCGTCCAGAATATCCTGGGCTCTTGTTCCCTTCATCTCTGAGTGCAAAGTCTGGTTAGAAATAACAAATAACAAAAGTAGGAAAGTAAAACAAGAAAAATATTTTTAGGGATTTTGAATTTTATTTAGAAAGCAGGTAAATTTCCTCAATATGGTTTTAGAATAATTTTCTAAAATTTTATTATCCTAAGTGTCTTAATTTCAGATATTATCTAAAATTAATTAGTTATGATAATCCTATATTTAGGAAAGTGATTGTCTAACTAGCATAAGATAAGTGTAAATCAAAAGTCTAGGTTACTACCGCTACCTATCATAAGTTTCTAGAATTGTGGCCAATAATCCTAAATTCATTATGATATTTCCCCGGCAACGGCGCCAAAAATCTGATGGGTTTCCAGCCGATATGCTAAATAGGTGTTATTTTATCCTATGTTGATTATGAATAATTAAGGACTGTGATTGACTAATTGTCACATTTAGTCTCTATGGTGTCACTTAATCAGCCAGAACCTAAGGCAGAGTACCTATCGTGTAGCTAGTCTGTTGGAAAGTATCTACGATTTTATTAAATAAATATCGTACTCCCAGGGAAGTGGTAACGGCTTAGTAGTAACTAGCCTTTATTCCTAACTCTTATCTTATAATCCAGTTAGGCAATCTTCATCAATAACTTTGATGAGAGGGTGATTCATTCTCCACTAGGTTTAAGTCTAACCAAACCTAAAAGTGTTTTATAGATGAGATCCTGATTTTATGTTATACTGTTACTATACGTTGATTGACCTATATTCGAGTATTTTAGACATGTCTTGGCCTGGATTGCAACTATGTTCTGATTCTAAAGGTGTACCACATCTGAGTCTCTACGCTACCGCCCCATCGTTAAGGGTAACGGCCCTACTCACGGCTTGGACAAAAGTCAGCAATGAACGCCCTATGTCACTTCGGGGATCATACTGCTCGTCTCATAACCGTCGGCATAACACTCAACTCAGCCTACCTAGACTACTTTCAACCAACAGGGTGTTCTGCAGATTATTTTATCTAGTATGACAGACACCAATACTAATTGATGCCTGTTAAACTAAACAGGTTATGAATAGACCGTGGTTAGGAATTGTCTATAACCCTAATTTCAGTTTAAAAGAACGACATTAGACATGCAGACATAATGAATATTTAAGCAGGTGGTAATTTCTAGAAAAACATAATAATTTCAACATGTATAACAAATATTCATAATAATCATAATCTGGTATTCAGAACTGTTATTTGGACAGACACAATAACAACATATAAGAGAGGGATAGGGGGACCGATGCCATAAAGAAATCACCCTTTACGAAGTCTCGCCGATGGAGCGTACTGCTGTATATGTCGTATTGCTTGACCCGACTCTACTAGCCAGAACCTTCGGAGGACGCTTCCTCAGCCTAGTAACTGGCTTTACCTTAATACCCAGCTTAAGCCCAGCCCTGTGGACTGACTCTTCGAACGCTTAGAGCCCTCTTAGGATCTCCTAACGAAATCCCGGGTATTCTATGAATACCAGAAACGAACCTATCTATAGAAGCCTAAGATCTGAGACTATTTATCAGAAACTAAAACAAAACACTAACAAGAAAGAAAACTGAGATCAGAGTCTCTGAGTGAGTTGTGTACTAGAGAAGTGTACACTGGAAACCACTTAATGACTTAGATCGAGTGGAGAGGAATGATTTTAACTGCTGGAGGCCTGAGGTATTTATAGCAGCTTCCCGGGATGATTTTTCATCAAAAATTCGATGTGGGACTTGAACTGGGGGTTCGGGACGCCCGTCCTGGTCTGTTGACCAAGTTGGGACGCCCGTCCCGAGTCCTGGACGCCCGTCCCGGTGCTTTAACTGGGTCGGGACGCCCGTCTTGAGCCTTTGACTAAGTCAGCATTTCTAAAAATTGCGTTTTTGCCCCAAAATTTGTTGTTTTCGTCTACTTTTCACCTGACACTTCCAAAATCATAAAAACTGTGAAATTAAGTAAATAATAAACAATTAAGATCAATTTACCCTCAATTTCACCCTAAATCATATATAAAAACATGCTAAAAAGGTGATACGATTTTCGCGTATCACTTACTATACATGGCATTGTCTCATGTCATGTCTAGGTTCTGGAAAGTTATGGGAACAGATTCTAGCTGTTATACAGTCTTTTCGGGTACACACCCATGCCTGGGCAGTGTTAGCCTCCCAGCTCCATAAAGATCCACTTTCGTTCACTTTTAGCATGATTGGACAGGAAAATCTAAATCTAACAAAGATTCAAGCAATCTATGCACTGAAGAAGGATAATTATGGAAGATGAAAAGGGTGTCCTAAAATTTATACTTCATCTACCTCCTTTTTATATTAATCAATAATTCAATTCTTATAATCTATTGGCATTTTCAATGATTCAGTTTGGGTTGTTTATTAATGATCTTCCATTATTTTCAATTTGTAGTTTTGCTCCTGAGAAAGGCTTGGTATTAAATTTTTTCCTTCAGGGATGATTCCTCAATTTGTAATAATTGTTTGCATATGTCAAATGGTCAATCAACCTATAAGACCATTATTAATAAATTTCATGTCATTTGTCATCTAAGATTCAGGAATTAATTCATTAGATTGAGAAAAGCATGTGATTCACAGAGATAATTGTTTTTTGTAGCTTTAATTGAATTGGAACTTAGTTACACACAAACTTTGAATTCCCCATATCTAAACAACCAATATCTTACTTCCTTATCTTGATTGATTTGTTGACAATATGCTTAAATCTCACACTGGAAAAGTCACTACTTGTTAATTCGTCATTAGTTTAATTCACAGTAAGGATAGTAGTAGAGTATCCAATCCCATATTCCGCCACTAGAGGCCTAGAGGCCCATTCGTTTCAAACCTTGCTAACCTACTATAGTACTCTACAAGATAGGCATATTTGAATATTACAGTTAAGGGTTAAAACCTAGTACTTTAAAGCTTAGATTTATTATTTTCCATAAATAATGGAAGGAAACTAGTCTAAGAGAGTTAAATTATTGGTTGCCAAGGAAAAGAATGCTGAAATTTCCAAGCTCGTGAAATGCACAGCAAAAAATAATATCGGCCCACATTATTTACAGCAACTCGGGAGATATGCTCCAATTGAACTGGGGACAATTTTCTACTACAAAAAAACTTTCTTTGAAATCTTAAATGATTGAAGTCGAGAACACACCAAAAAGCATCCATGTTTTTCATTGTAACCAATGACATTGCCAAAATACCCCTTTTTAACCCCCCAAAAAAATATATATGTACAAATTATCATTAACCGTTAAAACTCAAAATCCCAAATTAGAACCCCTAGAAGCCACAACTCAACAATATATATATATATATTTTGAGGAAAAAAACACTTTCTGTAGTGGCATAGTACACTCCTCATTCAAAATATCCAAAATACATGAGTGAGATGTGTTAAACCACACTACAACTTAACAATACTTGATATACAAATGTAGAAATACATACACGTCCATTTCTTATTTAAAACCAATTAACCACAAATTGCAAACTGCCATAGCTGGTTTAAAACTCAAAATCCTTAATTGGAAACTTTAACAGCCACAACAGAAATTCTTGTTAAAGCAAACACAACCGGTTTTAAGTGCACTTGGTTTAGTTAGTTTGATTAATTTCAAATATTTTTTACTACATTGTTCAAACGAAAAAAAAAATGTAAAATGCATCATTACTCTAGAAAATCCACTATAGTAAATGACAGATGTTAATTTTAATATTTCATAAATTCATACAATCCACAAAAGTTGTAGTAGTAAAGTCTAATTCACCAAATCCACATAGAAGAAAGATAATAACAACAACAACAATAATATTGACAAAACATAATTCACAAGCAAGTGCAGTTACTTCACCTAAGAACATAAATGGTCATGAGTTCAAGTCACGTCTAAGGCAAAAACCTAAAGATTAAAAATAAAATAAAATGATATTACTAAAAGATAATATAAAAAGAAATGATAGATTTTTTTTTTCTTTCACACTAATTAAAGACCTTTTCACAATATCTTCATGGTATATAGTGAAAAGATAGTGTTAGATTATCAAGAACTTTATTATAAAAAAGCCTAAAATTTTATATAGATATATACATCAATCATCAATTACACTACCCTCTCAAGCCAATTTACATGTCCCATTTCCTCACACATTATGGATTTGAAAATTTTTATGGTATAAAAAGTGATAAAATTATTCAATATAACCTGATTTTAATCTACTTAATAGCATTAGTATCATCAATTGTTCCCCTTTCTTCTTTTATATTTCTCTCTCTTTTCCCTTTCATGAGAAAGTGCCAAATTTCAACATTAGTTAATAAACTTTCAGTGAGTATTCATATTCATGAGAATGTTAAGGTACTTAAAAAATGCATCAAAGTGTTCTTACCATAAATTGCACTCGTGTATAGATGGGTGTTTGAATTGAGTTGTGGGAGATTCCTAGTGCACTCTCAACACCCATGAGCATGGCTTCCTTCACTATCTCAGCAGTGGAAGTTGGAATACTTTCCTGGAACACAAATAATTAGTATAAAAATTTCATCTGATAATCCTTATCTTCTAAAATGGCAGTCAGGCTTGCTTGGGAGTAATGATTCGAAAAGACAAGCCATCCAGGAGATAGAGTCAGCCCCTTTTACAAAGGCTCCTTCAAAGGGAAATGCAGTAGCTCCAGCTGTAGTAGGAAGAGGATCATCAAATGCTGCAAGGAGAGCCCATATCGAACTTAGCTCCAGCTTCTGCAAGAAATAAAATTCAGAATAGAGCAAAGTATTCAAACAACAAATTCAAAACTCCATATTACTAAATTTTCACCTAATCCAAAAGGCAACTTGATAACTAAAGATTTAAATGTATGAAATTTATCACACCCCTTCATGAGAAACTGAACAGAATGTTCAATAACAGGCTCATCACGTGGATAATCACCAATAAATGGTGTGACCTCCCTCTTTGATCCTTCATTAAAATTTCTCTCATCTAATAAGTAAATAGAGAAGTTTTAAATTTATATATTTATCATATAGTAGTCAATAAATAAATACACATTCAATATAGTATATATGCACATTGGAATTGAGATACAATGCTAACTGAAGAAATAAGTAATATCAATAAAGTGAAAATATAACATGATAAATAAAAAAATGTAAAAAAAAAATGCAATATTTATGTACAGAAACTATATATCATATTAGACAGTATCGAGAATAATAGGTTTATTGTTATCATATACCTTCATTTGCCTTGCAATTAGCGGTAAGCCTAATGATGCAAGCAACCGATTTGCACATTTTCCTGCAATATAATGTTGAATTATCTCCACCGACTTTTGTGAAGTATTCTACAGAAATCAAGAGCTTGAAATTGACAAAATACGGGCATTTAATGTTCTAGAATGATTGAGAGATGTATGACAATTAAGTGTACTTTAGGAATAATCAAGATTAGCCTAGATATAAGTTTAAGTCGGTTAAACCGACATAGTGGTAGTATAAATAGGCGGCTGAGCAAGCCTTTGTGGATGCAATGAAGAAAGTTGAGAAATAAAATTGTCTACTTTCAAATCTTCCTTCTCCAACACACGTCTCATTTTGAAGATACACTAACCTATCACAAAATCTCCTCTATTTTGATTGTTAATTTCTCCATTCAAATATCCTTATTTCCCAACAAAGTGGTATCAGAGCCACGTTGATCCTCCGGCATGGCTAATTTGCAATCGTTCCAAGTCCCTTTGCTCAACAAGAGCAACTTCGACAATTGGAGCATAAAGATGAAGGCGCTATTGGGAGCTCACGACGTGTGGGATATCGTCGAGAACGGCTATGAGGATGCGCAAGACGACGCCGGACTATCCCAACAACAAAGGGATAAGTTACGGAATGCGAGAAAGAGGGACAAGAAAACTCTCTATCTCATCTATCAAGCACTGGGGGATGATGATTTTGAGAAAATTTCATGCGCGAGCACCGCCAAAGAAGCATGGGAGAAGCTTCAAAATTCTTGCAAAGGAGCCGAGCAAGTAAAGAAGGTACGCCTCCAAATTTTAAGAGGAGAATTTGAATCTTTGCATAAGAAAGAGTCCGAGTTGGTTTCAGATTATTTTTCAAGAGTATTGGCGGTCTCAAATCAAATGAAAAGAAATGGTGAAAATTGGAGGATATAAGAATTATGGAGAAAATTTTAAGGTCACTAACTCCAAAATTTGAGCATATAGTGGTAACAATAGAGGAGACTAAAAATTTAGAAGAAATGACTATCGATCTCTTATTGGGGTCGTTACAAGCATACAAGGAAAAACAAAAGAAAAAATAAGAAATCGTAGAGCAACTTTTAAAGTTACAAGTAAGTCAAAAGGAGAAAGAGGAAAGCTCTAACTCAAATCAACAAGGGAGAAGTCGCGGCCAAGGACAAGATCGCGGCCGAGGTCGAGGACGAGGACGTGGTCGTGGATGTGGATACGAACGAGGTGGCTTCACCAACTATGAAATAAAGGAGTTCCCAAGGAACGGTCGAGGAGGGAGCAATTCGCAGTCGAGGTACAACAAATCTTCAATAAAGTGTTATAATTGTCACAGATTTGGGCACTATGCTTCCGAGTGCAGAGATGCAAAATCAAGAGTTGACGAAAAGGCTAATTATGCCGAGAACACTACCGAAGCAAATGGTAGTGTGCTTCTGGCATATAAAGGAGAAGTTGGAAACCAAGATGACATGTGGTACCTCGAAGTGCAAGCAACCACATGTGTGGGAAGAGAAGCATGTTCGTGGAGCTTGATGAGTCAGTAAGTGGAAATGTCTCCTTTGATGATGAATCGAAGATTTCGGTCAAAGGAAAAGGCAAGATTTTAATTCGTCTAAAGAATGGAGATCATGAGTTTATTTCAAATGTCTATTATGTGCCCAATATGAAAAATAATATTTTGAGCTTGGGACAACTCTTAGAGAAATGTTATGATATTCACATGAGAGATTATAACCTTTCAATAAGAGATGGCAAAAATCATCTTATTGCCAAGGTGCCGATGTCTCAAAATAGAATGTTCATATTGAATATTAGAAATGATGTGGCAAAATGCTTGAAAGCTTGTTACCAAGATAAGTCTTGGTTATGGCACCTTCGGTTTGGGCACTTGAATTTTCGCGGATTAAAATTATTATCAAGTTAAGAGATGGTAAAAGGATTACCATCTATAAAGCATCCTGATAAACTATGCGAAGGATGCCTACTCGGAAAGCAGTTCAGGAAGCCGTTCCCAAAGGAGTCAAGCTCGAGAGCTCGGAAGCCATTGGAGTTAATTCATGCTGACGTTTGTGGTCCAATCAACCCAAGCTCCCTCGGTAAAAATAATTATTTTCTACTTTTCATTGATAATTATTCTAGAAAAACGTGGGTGTACTTCTTGAAGCAGAAATCAGAAGTCTTTGAAGCCTTCAAGAAGTTCAAGGTCGCTGTCGAAAAAGAGAGTGGGCTAGAGATCAAATCTCTAAGGACCGAGTTTCTAGAATTTTGCAAGCAAAATGGAATTCGGCGGCCTATGACAGTTCTAGGATCTCCCCAACAAAATGGAGTTGCAGAAAGGAAGAATAGAACCATTGTGGAGATGGCGCGGAGCATGCTTAAAATGAAGAACATACCGAGAGAATTCTGGGCCGAAGCAGTTGTGTGTGCGGTCTATCTAAACAACTGATCTCCAACACAAAGCGTTTGGGGAAAAACTCCACAAGAAGCTTGGAGTGGAAGAAAGTCAGGGATTGCCCATCTCAGAGTGTTTGGGAGCAAAGCATATGCACACATTCCAGATCAAAGGAGGAATAAGTTGGATGATAAAAGCGAGTCTTTCATCTTCATCGGGTACAATTCTAACTCAAAAGGCTACAAATTATACAATCTATCCACGCAAAAATTTGTGATAAGTCCAGATGTGGTGTTCGACGAAGAAGGAGAATGGGATTTTGGCTCCAACAATGACTCTAAATTCATCCTTGAATTTGAAGACAATGAGATGGTCGAGCAAGTAGATGATGTGCAACAAGAGCCTGTCACTCCACCCACTTCACCTGTAGTAGGTGCTGAAGAGTCACTGCCTTCTTCCTTAGATGAAAGAGTCGCACCACGGACAAGGAGTCTACATGAGATCTATGAAGACACCGAAAGGTTAGAAGATCTTACCTTGTTCTGTCTATTTGCTAACTGTGAACCTGTTGGTTTCCACGAAGCTGCGCAAAGTTCAAAATGGCGAGATGCAATGGACGAAGAAATTAAAGCCATAGAAAAAAATGACACGTGGGAACTTGCGACACTACCAAAAGGGCACAAAGCTATTGGAGTCAAGTGGGTGTATAAAATTAAGAAGAACTCAAAAGGAGAAGTTGAGAGATATAAAGCAAGGCTCTTCGCAAAAGGATATAGCCAAAGAGCTGGCATCGACTATGACGAGGTATTCGCTCCAGTCGCTCGTTTAGAAACTATTAGACTAATAATTTCTCTTGCAGCCCAAAATAAATGGAAGATATATCAAATGGATGTCAAGTCAGCCTTCTTGAACAGAGTTTTGGATAAAGTGGTCTACATCAAGCAGCCTGATGGCTATGCAGTGAAGGGGCAAGAAGATAAAGTTTTGAAGCTGAATAGGGCCTTGTGTGGATTAAAGCAAGCACCAAGGGCGTGGAATAGCCGGATCGATAAATACTTGGAGGAAAATGGCTTCACTAAATGCCCATATGAACATGCCCTCTACGTTAAATTCAAGGATAAAGATATTTTAATTGTGTGCTTGTACGTAGACGGTCTTATCTTCATAGGAAACAATCCAAGAATGTTCGAAGAATTCAAGATGGCCATGACTAAAGAATTCGAGATGACTGACATTGGGCTCGTGGCGTACTATCTTGGTGTGGAAGTCAAGCAACTAGAAGATGAAATCTTTATCACACAAGAAGGTTATGCCAAGGAGATCCTCAAGAAGTTCAAGATGGAGGACTGCAAAGATGTCAACACACCAATAGAGTGCGGGATCAAGCTATCCAAGAATGACGGAGGAGAAAAAGTAGACTCGACATTATTCAAGAGTTTAGTTGGAAGCCTGCGGTACTTAACATGCACAAGACCAGATATTCTTTATGCTATAGGGCTCGTAAGTCGCTATATGGAAAATCCTACTACGGTGCACTTCAAAGCAGCAAAAAGAATACTTCGTTATCTCAAAGGTACGATTAACTTTGGCCTATTCTATACAAGTACTAATGACTATAAGCTAGTCGGGTATAGTGATAGCGACTGGGCTGGAGATAGTGATGATCGAAAAAGTACAAGTGGGTTCGTGTTCTTCATGGGAGATACTACATTCACCTGGATGTCGAAGAAGCAACCCATAGTTACGCTGTCAACTTGTGAAACAGAATATGTGACTGCTACATCTACTGTTTGCCATGCAGTTTGGCTTAGAAGTTTACTGCAGGAGCTCGGATGGCCACAAGAAGAACCAACGACCATCTGTGTGGATAACAAGTCGGCGATTGCACTTTCGAAAAATCTGGTGTTTCATAATCGAAGCAAGCACATCGACACTCGTTTCCATTATATCAGAGAATGTATCACAATGAAGGAGGTTCAAGTAGAGTATACAAAAACGCAAGATCAAGTCGCCGACATTTTCACCAAACACTCAAGTACGAAGAATTTGTAAAGTTCAGAAGTGTGCTCGGTATGACAAATCAAGTTTAAGGGGGAGTATTGAAGCAACTAAAAGAAGAAGCAAGTCGGTGTCGAGGGGGAGTGTTGAATTATCTCCACCGACTTTTGTGGAGTATTCTAGAGAAATCAAGAGCTTGCAATTGGCAAAATACGAGCATTTAATGTTCTAGAATGATTGAGAGATGTATGTCAATTAAGTGTACTTTATGAATAATCTAGATTAGCCTAGATATAAGTTTAAGTCGGTTAAACCGACAGTGGTAGTATAAATAGGCGGCCGAGCAAACCTTTGCGGATGCAATGAAGAAAGTTGAGAAATAAAATTGTCCACTTTCAAATCTTCCTTCTCCAACACACGTCCCATTTTGAAGATACACTAGCCTATCACAAAATCTATTCTATTTTGATTGTTAATTTCTCCATTCAAATATCCTTATTTCCCAACATATAAAATTTTAAAAAATCAAATCTTCGAACTAGAAGTGGAAAAAGAAAAAAAAAAGTAACCATAGAAAAGAATAGTTGAATGAGGATAAAAAACAACAAGGTTTCTATATCATTTTGAATCGGCAGAAGTATAATAGTTTATATTGATTCAAAACCATGTCCAATTTTGGGAGTCTCGAGGAAGGGAAAATACAGCCACCAAATGTACATGCTATATTATATACTACGTTCTTTTAAATTTGATTTAGCAACATGTAGCATCAAACAAGTTCCATTATAGCTAGCTACAATGTTAGAAAAGAATTAGACAAAAAGTCTGTCTCTTAGAGATACACATTGTAAATTTGTTCACTGTTTAATAATGCTTAGCTACTCAGTTTCACCCTTTTTCTTTTTCATTAATTAATGCACTTCACAGAGAACATGCTGTTTAAATATTTTCTCATTTGATACAGGATAACAAGGGGGCTCATCTTTATTATTTTTAATAATTACTAGCAGTAGTATTTTATGATTATAATTCAGTTTTAGAGTATTATTATGGCTACGTTTCCTATATGCTTTAAAACTCTACAAGTCTTTTAGTTTCAACTAGTTTTAGGATTCAGTTGTTATTTAGTTTTATTATTCTATTAGGTTCTAGTTTTCTATTATAATTAGGACTAGAGTTTCAGGATTTTATTTAAAGGACAGACTTGTTGGTTAGAAAGAATTCTTTAATGATAAAAATAAATCTTATATTTTAATTGAAAATAAATTCTCTTGCAACAAGACAAAGTTTGTTTCTTTCTTCCCTTTTCCTGTTTCAATATATCACCCTGCACCATCATTCCCAGTGATGGATTCAATTAATCGACATTCAAAACTGGGAAACACATTTACCAAAATTTTTAACCTTTGTTAAATGAATTTCTAGCTACATGCATCGTTGCAGTAATGTCTTAGCACCCCAAGAAAATAATTATGATTCAGACACAAGATTGATAATATGCAGAATAATCAAACTAATTTTCAAGTTCAGTAAATATATCAAAACATCAGAATAGCGAATTTCTAATGAAATGCAACAAATACTCAACTGGCATTTTTTCAACTGATTCAACTATCTTTTAACATCAAATAAATACATAGTACAGCAGTATCACTTGTTATGTAGAAAGAATACTGACTCATGCAAGGAGAGAGAACAATACATTGAACAATGTTTAAATACTTTCTCATTTCCAGTTATGGGTTTAGTCAACATAAATATTCAGCTCAAATATTTGTGATTGGTTCAAGTATTTTATAATATTAAGTAGATACATAGGAGCAAAACTACCACTTGCACTACAGAAAAATTAACTACTCAAGTGAGGAGGGAGAACTATTTGAACAGTATCTAAATATTTTATAATTTCCAATGATCAATGGGCTTTCCATACTTGAGGAAAAAACAGCAATAATTAACCTATTGGAAATGAAAATTTCCATACAAGTATACCATTGAAGTAATGTCTTAGCAACATATATAACCCAAATTAGTATTCAAATGAAAGATTGTTTAGCATTAGGTGTATATTTGTTCTCCACAATGTTCAGATGAATCATAGGCAGGTTCAACTTTCAAGTTCACCTAGTGAATATATTAAACTGCAGAAATAGGAAATTTCTAATAAACAATATAAATATTGTCAAATGGCATTTTGCAATCAAATCATCCATCAATGATTATGGAATATAAAGGACAAAATCATCACTTACACTGTATCTTCTATACCCATTCTCCTAGTTAGCTATTGCACCTTCTAAAACTGTTTTGTAGGAATGTTTTCAGTAATAATTGTTGGGAAATAAGGATATTTGAATGGAGAAATAAAAAATCAAAATAGAGGAGATTTTGTGATAGGCTAGTGTATATTCAAAATGGGACGTGTGTTGGAGAAGGAAGATTTGAAAGTGGACAATTTTATTTCTCAACTTTCTTCATTGCATCCACAAAGGCTTGCTCAGCCGCCTATTTATACTACCACTATGTCGGTTTAAACGACTTAAACTTATATCTAGTCTAATCTAGATTATTCCTAAAGTACACTTAATTGTCATACATCTCTCAATCACTCTAGAACATTAAATGCTCGTATTTTGCCAATTGTAAGCTCTTGATTTCTCTAGAATACTCCACAAAAGTCGGTGGAGATAATTCAACACTCCCCCTCAACACCGACTTACTTCTTCTTTTAGTTGCTTCAATACTCCCCCTTAAACTTGATTTGTCATACCAAGCAAACTTCTGAACTTTACAAATTCCTTGTACTTGAGTGGTTTGGTGAAGATGTCTGCGACTTGATCTTGCGTTTTTGTATACTCTACTTGAACCTCCTTCATTGTGATACATTCTCTGATATATTGGAAACGAGTGTCGATGTGCTTGCTTCGATTATGAAACACCAGATTTTTCGAAAGTGCAATCGCCGACTTGTTATCCACACAGATGGTCGTTGGTTTTTCTAGTGGCCATCCGAGCTCCTGCAGTAAACTTCTAAGCCAAACTGCATGGCAAACAGTAGATGTAGCAGCCACATATTCTTCTTCACAAGTTGACAGCGTAACTATGGGTTGCTTCTTCGACATCCAGGTGAATGCAGTATCTCCCATGAAGAACACGAACCCATTTGTACTTTTTCGATCATCATTATCTCCAGCCCAGTCGCTATCACTATACCCGACTAGCTTATAGTCATTAGTACTTGTATAGAATAGGCCAAAGTTAATCGTACCTTTGAGATAAAGAAGTATTCTTTTTGCTGCTTTGAAGTGCACCGTAGTAGGATTTTCCATATAGCGACTTACGAGCCCTGTAGCATAAAGAATATCTGGTCTTGTGCATGTTAAGTACCGCAGACTTCCAACTAAACTCTTGAATAATGTTGGGTCTACTTTTTCTCCTCCGTCAATCTTGGATAGCTTGATCCCGCACTCCATTGGTGTGTTGACATCTTTGCAGTCCTCCATCTTGAAATTCTTGTGGATCTCCTTGGCATAACCTTCTTGTGTGATAATGATTCCATCTTCTAGTTGCTTGACTTCCACACCAAGATAGTACGCCATGAGCCCAATGTCAGTCATCTCGAATTCTTTAGTCATGGCCTTCTTGAATTCCTCGAACATTCTTGGATTGTTTCCTGTGAAGATAAGATTGTCTACGTACAAGCACACAATTAAAATATCTTTAACCTTGATTTTAACGTAGAGGGCATGTTCATGTGGGCATTTAGTGAAGCCATTTTCCTCCAAGTATTTATCGATCCGGCTATTCCACGCCCTTGGTGCTTGCTTTAATCCATACAGGGCCCTATTCAGCTTCAAAACTTTATGTTCTTGCCCTTTCACTGCATAGCCATCAGGCTGCTTGATGTAGACCTCTTAATCCAAAACTCCGTTCAAGAAGGCTGACTTGACATCCATTTGATATATCTTCCATTTATTTTGGGCTGCAAGAGAAATTATTAGTCTAATAGTTTCTGAACGAGCGATTGGAGCGAATACCTCGTCATAGTCGATGCCAGCTCTTTGGCTATATCCTTTTGCGACGAGCCTTGCTTTATATCTCTCAACTTCTCCTTTTGAGTTCTTCTTAATTTTATACACCCACTTGACTCCAATAGCTTTGTGCCCTTTTGGTAGTGTCGCAAGTTCCCACGTGTCATTTTTTTCTATGGCTTTAATTTCTTCGTCCATTGCATCTCGCCATTTTGAACTTTGCGCAGCTTCGTGGAAACCAACAGGTTCACAGTTAGCAAATAGACAGAACAAGGTAAGGTCTTCTAACCTTTTGGTGTCTTCATAGATCTTATGTAGACTCCTTGTCCATGGTGCGGCTCTTTCATCTAAGGAAGAAGGCGGTGACTCTTCAGCACCTACTATAGGTGAAGTGGGTGGAGTGACAGGCTCTTGTTGCACATCATCTGCTTGCTCGACCATCTCATTGTCTTCAAATTCAAGGATGAATTTAGAGTCATTGTTGGAGCCAAAATCCCATTCTCCTTCTTTGTCGAACTCCACATCTCGACTTATCACAAATTTTTGCATGGGTGGATTGTATAATTTGTAGCCTTTTGAGTTAGAATCGTACCCGATGAAGATGAAAGGCTCGCTTTTATCATCCAACTTATTCCTCCTTTGATCTGGAATGTGTGCATATGCTTTGCTCCCAAACACTCTGAGATGGGCAATCCCTGACTTTCTTCCACTCCAAGCTTCTTGTGGAGTTTTTCCCCAAACGCTTCGTGTTGGAGATCGGTTGTTTAGATAGACCGCACACGCCACTGCTTCGGCCCAGAATTCTCTCGGTATGTTCTTCGTTTTAAGCATGTTCCGCCCCATCTCCACAATGGTTCTATTCTTCCTTTCTAGAAACTCCGTGGATGTAAATTCTCCCCCTCGATTGGTCCTTAGAGATTTGATCTCTAGCCCAGTCTCTTTTTCGACAGCGATCTTGAACTTCTTGAAGGCTTCAAAGACTTCTGATTTCTGCTTCAAGAAGTACACCCACGTTTTTCTAGAATAATCATCAATGAAAAGTAGAAAATAATTATTTTTATCGAGGGAGCTTGGCTTTATTGGACCACAAACGTCAGCATGAATTAACTCCAATAGCTTCCGAGCTCTCGAGCTTGACTCCTTTGGGAACGGCTTCCTGAACTGCTTTCCGAGTAGGCATCCTTCGCATAGTTGATCAGGATGCTTTATAGATGGTAATCCTTTCACCATCTCTTTATTTGATAATAATTTTAATCCGCGAAAATTCAAGTGCCCAAATCGAAGGTGCCATAACCAAGACTTATCTTGGTAACAAGCTTTCAAGCATTTTGTCACATCATTTCGAATATTCAATATGAACATTCTATTTTGAGACATCGGCACCTTGGCAATAAGATTATTTGTGCCATCTCTTATTGAAAGGTTATAATCTCTCATGTGAATATGATAACTCTAAAATAATAGAGTTATTCACATATGTTTTGCCCTTAATTTGAACCCAATTGCATGACTTGTGCAGAGGTTTTTGAGCTAAAATGCACCAAATTGCATAATTCCTTTCTCCATTTTAATTTTGTGGATTAATTGTAAAAATGGCCATTTTAATTATTTAAATTCCTAAATTTTATTATAATTAAATTCCATTACTAACATTTAAATTTGTGCAGGATTTCATATAAAAGGTGATGGAATTTTTGGATCCAATTGCAAAAGGGTAAAAACGGAATTTTTGATTGAAATGGGTCAAAAAGGAATTGGATAAAATGTTGACCAATTTAGAATGAATTGGGAATTGGTGGATGGTTGATTTCTCTGTTGTCCGTTACTTTTATATATATATATATATATATATATATATATATATCTATAGATGCACATGCAAGTGGACAAGTGGGCACACAAAGGACAAAAGAAAAAGGACAAAGAATGAAGGATGGAACGACAGTAGGTGCTCAATTCAGGCAGATTTTCAGGAGGGAAAACAGCTGCAATTGTTATATATATATATATATATATTCTCAAATTCCAAATCAATTATACCTGAAGATAAAACAAAATACATACATATTGGCAGCATGATTGATTAAATTTGATTTGGGTAGTAGGGTGATCTCCAACCCAGAGTAATCCTCTCTCCATTTCGTCAATTTGCCACTGTTTTGTAATTGAATGTTCTTCGTGATATGAGAATGTTTACATGTTTTCAAGGATTAATTAAAAGTGTTTTGGGATTGATATGTTTTCCGTCTTAGGCTTGACTCCGTTGATTGGTGTCACTACGGACCTAGGGACTATTTTTCCTATTACGTTAGTCTTTGTCTTCCATGATTCGTTTCAGCAAAATATATATCCATAACCTGAAGGTGTTGTAGCCTAGCAAATTATAAACATGTGGAAAAACGTAATGTGGAATAAGATGAATAGAATGCATAAGTTTTGTGTATCGTTTTCCTTGTTGATGCTTGTATCAGGCGTGCTTAGTTTATTCATGCAATTACTTAAACGGATTAGGAATAACTTGCGGTTACGACTGTCCAAGTTATGTATCGAACTAGTATCTGGCTTTCTAACCGGAAGGGGTCTAGTTGACACGTTAATTGCATGGCACTTGCTTGAGACGCATGACCGTGCGGTCAATATTACAGGGGACACGACCAATTTCACTGCCTTGTGTTGTTCTAGGTTCACGGTACTTCGTACTCCAGGAGACGATGTTATCGGGGGTTTAGACTAGTAGGCTAAGTAGTTTGGGTAGAACCAAACCGCTGTAGTGTTAATTTGGAAACCGAAAAGCATGCTTAGCATTCTTGGATTCATTACTGGTTTATGTTTGCATTTTTGGCTTGATTTTTACAACATTGTATTACCTGTTGTGTTCTGTTGGTAAAATTCCAGTAGGCTGTCCTGTAATTTTAGTTAGGTAGAATTGCTGCAGCATTTCTGTTGTTGCAGCAGTAGCTAAGCAGTAGATTAGCCTCTGAATCTCCACCCATTTATTCATCATTCCTTATTCTTTTAACCAAATGTAAGTCATGTTTGCATGTATAATTGGCATACAAAATCTCTGTGGGATCGATAATCTTGTACTTAGGTACATATATTACTTGTTGACCGGTGTATACTTGCACTTGTTAAGATTGCGTTGATTTATTCTATTTTATTATCTTCTCAATTTGTGACACACACACACAACGCAACAAGTATTTGGCGCCGTTGCCGGGGATTTTGGAGTCAATTGTTTGTAAATATTGTTTGCATTTGGTTACTTTTGTTGTTTTATGTTATACTCATTCTTGAGCTTATGAGATTATTGAAATGATTGTATGAGGGACGAATAAATAAGCATGGGCTGAACTGTTTTTGTGAATTATTGATCTTAATTATTTGTTAAATTTCAGCTTGTGTATCACTCATTCCTTAACGTGTGCTATTTTGCATGAGTAAAACGCGCAAGGGCTCTCATGCTGCAGTGCTGCCACTTGATCCAGAGATTGAGAGACCCACCAAGGCGTTGAGGAAAAAGAAACAAACCAAGGACAAGGTAGACATGGCAGAGCAACGTGTTGTAGAAAATGAACCTGTCTATAATCCTGTGGTGTTGGCAGACGATAGGGACCATGCTATTCGAAAGTAGGCGGTCCCTATGTTTAATGAATTGAATCCGAGCATTGTAAGACCAGAGATTACTACAGCCTAGTTCGAGCTGAAACCAGTGATGTTTCAAATGTTGCTAACGGGATAGCAGATGAAGTGTTGAGGCTGAAATTGTTCCCGTACTCCCTAAGACCTCTACAACAACCACCACCTTCAAACGCTTTAGAAAATATGATGAGAGACTTCATGGCAAGAACAGAAACAACTCTCCAAAGACTATCATCTACTGTGTGGAACTTGGAAAGCCAAATGGGGCAGTTAGCCCAAGAGATGAGAAACAGACCACAAGGATCACTTCCGAGTGATATAGAGAATCCAAGGAGAGAAGAAACGAACATTGCAAAGCGATAACACTATGAAGTGGCAGAATACTGGACAAGCTAAAAATGAAGTCTGGAGCAGCTGAGAAGACCAGTTAGTCCAGTCAGAATGCAGAAATTCAAGTAGCTGGGAAAAAACATCAGGGGAGCCAAATGCTGTAGCATCGCAAATGCTGCAGCAAAACAGTATTCCAGAATAGCCTAATGCTGCAGCATCGCAACTGCCTCAGAAAAATACCATTCCAGAACAGCGGAGATGCTGCAACAATGTAATATTCCAGAGAGTGCTACGTGAAGGACTCTTATCAAAGCCATGAAATTTCATGACGAAGGTGAGTGTTTTCGAATCACCACCAGTGATTCTCGGGCAGAAAAAGATGAAGAGCAAGATGAGGATGCAGAGGATGCTTTGATGGAGGAAAGTCTACATGATGATGGCAATATGGAGACCGATGCACATTCAGCTTGGTTAGAAGCAAACCCCCAACGGTTCAAATTTCGCGCGCAATTTGAATCCTTGGAGTTGTCTTCTCGAGATTTCAAGATAACAAAACCTTCCGTGGAAGAACCACCACAGCTGGAATTGAAGTAATTGCCGCGGCATTTGAAGTATGGTTTTCTAGGAGCAGACTCGACGCTGCCAGTAATCATTTCAGCACTGTTGAGTGCAGAACAGAAGGAGAATTGCTTGGAGCTTTGCAGTAGCATAAGAGAGCTATGTGCTGGACCATAGCTTATATCAAAGGTATATGACCAACCTTATGCATGCACAAGATAATTTGGAAGACAATTCCAAAAATTTAATAGAGAGGCAGAAATGATTAAATCCAATTACAAAGGAAGTGGTAAAGGAACAAAATTATCAAGTGGCTAGATTTTGGCATTATTTATCCTATATCTAACAGCGCTGGGGATGGAGAATTTGCATGAATTACAAGAAGATAAACAAAGCCACAAGAAACGACCACTTCCCACTGCCTTTCATTGGAAGAAGTGTCACTTCATGGTTAAAGAAGACATTGTGCAAAACTCTTCACTTATAATACTTGTCGATGCTTAGTAGTTAATTGAGCACAATCTATAAGTGAACACTTTCATCTATTATTTATTGCATTTCTTTTTATTTCGTTTTTCTTATTTCTTCTTGTTTATTTTTTTTCAGCATTCGATTTCTTTTCCTTATTTTGTTTTAATTGTTGTTCTTTTATTTTCAGGTGCTTCAATTCGGAATTAATGGCTGTTTACTCCTAAGTTTCTTTCAGAATTTTTAGAATTGGTTTTGAGTCTTCAATTTCATATTACAATGCCTTTCTCTTTCTCTCTTATTGGTACTCTTCTGTTTGATAATACAGGTATGCCTACGGTCAAAGAGCAAACGGAGTCAAGGCTGTTTTATTAAAGAAAAAAAAGGGAAAGTAAGATGGGACTTGCCACTGCCTCTCGGCAGAAATGCTGTGACAACAGGCTACCACACACCGACAAAGCCATTCAAGACAGCCTTAGTCCAATTTCAATTTCAAAATTCAGGCGGTGCAATTCAACAAGGGACTGCCATGAATTGACTACTTATGCAAGCAGCCCTAAGTTCCTTTCAATTTCAAAATTTTCAATGGGTGGCATACAACTAGAATTTGTTGGGAAACCAAAAAGGTTAGTTTAATTTTTATATTTTATTTGTGGAGAATGTGCGTGAATTGAAAACAAACAAAGAGAGAAAGAAGTGGGGAGTTGTCTAAAGGCCACTTTTCAGCCTTCAACAAACCAGAAGATTCAAGGTTAGTACTCACTTTTCTACATTTTTATTTCTTCTCGGTAATGTGAGTTGATGTATGGTACTTGCAAGAAAAAAAAATTCTGGTTCATTTCTCTTATCTTAATGTGAGCATACAGTCCTTGAGTAGCATGTATAGAATTTATGGAGGAAAATTTTTGCATTACCAATGGATAGAGGATTGTATTGGATGTATTTCGGGCTCTAGTTATACTTGAGTTCTTGTGTGTGAGCATGCTTGTAGAAATGATAGATCTGCCAGTTGATGTGTATCTCGGTTTATTGTGTTGGGCAAAAGGGTGGTTATGATTCAGAATGAATTTCATGTCTTAATGGTCTTCATGTTTTTACTTCGTAACAATGCCGCCTGAATTGTTGGTCAATTTGTGTTGCTTTCTTCTCACCCGAGAATTGAGAACTTATGTGCCACTAATGTTGTTGTGTTGCATTTTCTTGACATGCTCCTACATTTCATTTATATATGTTATGTTCGGATAATGTAAAGATGCCAAAGATCAAACAGGTTGCACGGAAGATTGTTATTATGGAAAAATTTACTTCCCTTGATGCTGAAACAACATATGAGGAATTGTACAGCGAGCGGGCATTGCTTGCTGATTTGAAGTTCATTTTAACTGGCGAGGAACCATACCCACTGCCCTCGGCTACCCTAGCAGCCATACGGAGACTAAATTGGGAGAGTTTTTGTAACCAAAGAATTGATCTGGACCCTTCCGTGATGACAATAATGATAATTATTCAGCCCTTTTTGCTAACAATACGGATGAGATGAGTGACAGCATGCTTAGAGCAGTGACCATACCGGAGCACCATGGCCCTCTTTTCCTCACATTTTGCAGGAAACTCCTCAGAACATGGAGGATGACGACAGCGATGACATATAGAGCAACCCTCCCTGCACTTCGGGAGTGGTTCTATTTCGCTTCCCTTCTCTTTATATTCTTGAGTCTTGTATTTCTCTTTATATATGAATGATGACTGCTACACTTTTCTTTTGCCTAATGCAATGAGGACATTGCTCCCTTTTAAGTTTGGGGGAGGGTGCCCTCTTGTTGGATGAGGAATGATAAATGATATGTATTTTTGATGTTGCTGGATGAGGAATGATGAATGCTGAATTTTTTTTTTATGATGAATGAATGTGTTGTCCTTGATGAATTATGAATGAATGATGATGAGTGTTGAATGAAAGTTTTTCTTTTATGTGCGGAATGAAGAGAGAATCATTTTAGCAGGATTATGTAAATTTGGGAACATTATTTGTGATGATAATTCATATTGATATGATTTCATAACTCTTTTATGGTAAGTGAGCCTTTAGTACTTAGAATATGTTGATATTAACTAGATTTAAGTGAAAATACCTGCTCCCACCAAAATTTTTGCACATAGTCTTACTTGGAAATTTCATGTTTATAACAAGAGTTAGCTTTGGTATGAAGGTTCAGAATCTTTAGACTCATTTGTTATATCTCTTGAGGCGAAATCCTAGTAGATTTGGTAATATAGAAATGATTAAGGCATGTTCTTGAACCGTTTGAGCCTTTCTAGCTTACCCTAATGCATTTTATTTCCTTAGTTAAACCAAGTTGAGCCTAAGCCTAATTTCTTGACACCCCTTATTTAATAGCCACTTATCCTAAATGTTTTGCATATATCCATTCTTTGTTGTCCCTAAACTTGACCTTAGTCTGCTATGAACACTGCTGAATATAAGTTTGGGGGTATGCGGAGAATGCTGCATTACAGAGCATAGAAATGTTGTAGAATTGCTACAGCATTGTCATTGCTGCAACATTGGTGTTTCTACAACAGTATCATTTTTACTGGATTGGTGGCAGTTATTTGTTTTATGAAATTATGTTATGAATGCTCTAAGTATTGAGGATATGTGTTTTTGAAAAATAAAATCTGTGTGAAAAATGGAAGAATCCTCTTTACGAAAAAAAAGGTGTGAAGGAATGCTGCAGCATTTCTGTTGCTGCAGCATTTTGACTCAGTGAAAAAAGAGAGAGAGAACAAAAAGAGCAAAAAGAAATACATATTATGCTTCTTTGTGGTCAAATGCTATATATTAATTGTGGTTAAATGCTGCACTTATTACTGAAGCAGGGTGTAAATATTTATGCTCCTTGTATTGTGAAAAAAAATGAGAAAAATGATGGCATTGGGTTGAAGTTCATGGCAGACTAGGACTAAGTTTTGAGCCTACTTTTATCTATATTTTTCCCACCTTAGCCTTAGCCTACATTACAACTAAATGAAGACCTTTTTTATCTTTATTGCTGAATTTGCTACATTAGTGGAGAGTGGTGTAATAGATTGAGTCTGAAGATGCAAAATGAATATTAGGATTACCATACGTTGACTTATGAATGAGAGATTGAAAAGGAAAGACTATTCAGACACACACGGGAGGAGATCTTTGAGCTTGATTTAGTTAATGTTCTGATATTTGAGGAACTTGGGTCATGAACATATTAGAGTTTTGTTTCACATCTTTGATCTGAAAATATTAACCCAAATTTGCCTATGATTGTTGGACGATTCTGGACATGACTTGTTTTATTGTTTGATTGAAGTTTTATTGATCTATCTTAACTATTGCAGCATTGCTCGGGACGAGCAATGAGCTAAGTTTGGGGGTGTGATAACTCTAAAATAATAGAGTTATTCACATATGTTTTGCCCTTAATTTGAACCCAAATTTCATGACTTGTGCAGAGGTTTTTGAGCTAAAATGCACCAAATTGCATAATTCCTTTCTCCATTTTAATTTTGTGGATTAATGGTAAAAATGGCCATTTTAATTATTTAAATTCCTAAATTTTATTATAATTAAATATCATTACTAACATTTAAATTTGTGCAGAATTTCATATAAAAGGTGATGGAATTTTTGGATCCAATTGCAAAAGGGTAAAAAGGGAATTTTTGATTGAAATGGGTCAAAAAGGAATTGGATAAAATGTTGACCAATTTAGAATGAATTGGGAATTGGTCGATGGTTGATTTCTCTGTTGTACGTTACTTATATATATATATATATATATCTATAGATGCACATGCAAGTGGACAAGTGGGCACAAAAAGGACAAAAGAAAAAGGACAAAGAATGAAGGATGGAACTACAGTAGGTGCTCAATTCAGGCAGAATTTCAGGAGGGAAAACAGCTGCAATTGTTATATATATATATATTCTCAAATTCCAAATCAATTATAGCTGAAGATAAAACAAAATACATACATATTGCAGCTAAGCATTCGGTGAAAATCCAGCAGAAGTAAAATTGGAATTTCTGAATTTTTGGATTCAGAAATTAATTGAATCCAGTTGGCGGTGTGACTCACCACTGGAAGAATCGTCAGCAACACAAAAATACCGTGCAGTTGTAGGTTGTTTTGGGAGAGTAATGGACAGCTGTCAATTATGCACAACAAGTTCGGGAAGCAAGAAGAGAAATTCAGAGGTTAAAAGAAGGAGAAAAACAGTAGAGAAAAGTTTGGAGAGGAAGAGAGGAGTAATATTGTAAGTACCATAGAGATAGTTTGTTTGTGTTTAGTTTCGGGCAGCTTAGAATATAGGCAGTAGGTAGTTTGCTTTGAGTTGTTTTTGAGCTTTTGTTAGAGAGGAAAGATACCTAAGAAGGCTGGGCTACATTGCTGGAATTTCCGGGCTGTTCATGATCGAGGGCAGCAGCACCACGCAGAGGGAAAGAAGGGCAGCATCACGATATATTAAATTTGATTTGGGCAGTAGGGTGATCTCCGACCCAGAGTAATCCTCTCTCCATTTCGTCAATTTGCCACTGTTTTGTAATTGAATGTTCTTCTATTTTCCACTGTTTTGTAATTGAATGTTCTTGGTAATATGAGAATGTTTACAAGGATTAACTAAAAGTGTTTTGGGATTGATATGTTTTCCGTCTTAGGCTTGACTCCGTTGATTGGTGTCACTACGGACCTAGGGACTATTTTTCCTATTACGTTAGTCTTTGTCTTTCATGATTCGTTTCAGCAAAATATATATTCATAACCTGAAGGTGCTGTAGCCTAGCAAATTATAAACATGTGGAAAAACGTAATGTGGCATAAGATGAATAGAATGCATAAGTTTTGTGTATCGTTTTCCTTGTTGATGCTTGTATCGGGCATGCTTAGTTTATTCATGCAATTACTTAAACATATTAGGAATAACTTGTGGTTACGACTTTCCAAGTTATGTATCGAACTAGTATCTGGCTTTCTAACCGGAAGGGGTCTAATTGACACGTTAATTGCATGGCACTTGCTTGAGACGCATGCCCGTGCGGTCAATATTGCAGGGGACACGACCAATTTCACTGCCTTGTGTTGTTCTAGGTTCACGGTACTTCGTACTCCAGGAGACGATGTTATCGGGGGTTTAGACTAGTAGGCTAAGTAGTTTAGGTAGAACCAAACCGTTGTAGTGTTAATTTGGAAACCGAAAAGCATGCTTAGCATTCTTGGATTCATTACTGGTTTATGTATGCATTTTTGGCTTTATTTTTACAGCATTGTATTACCTGTTGTGTTTTGTTGGTAAAATTCCAGTAGGCTGTCCTGTAATTTTAGTTAGGTAGAATTGCTGCAGCATTTCTGTTGCTGCAGCAGTAGCTTAGCAGTAGATTAACCTCCGAATCTCCACCCATTTATTCATCATTCCTTATTCTTTTAACCAAATGTAAGTCATGTTTGCATGTATAATTGGCATACAAAATCTCTGTGGGATCGATAATCTTGTACTTAGGTACATATATTACTTGTTGACCGGTGTATACTTGCACTTGTTAAGATTGCGTTGATTTATTCTATTTTATTATCTTCTCAACAGAATATCATAACCTTTCTCTAAGAGTTTTCCCAAGCTCAAAATATTATTTTTCATATTGGGCACATAATAGACATTTGGAATAAACTCATGATCTCCATTCTTTAGACGAATTAAAATCTTGCCTTTTTCTTTGACCAAAATCTTCGATTCATCACCAAAGGACACATTTCCACTTACCGACTCATTAAGCTCCACGAACATGCTTCTCTTCCCACACATGTGGTTGCTTGCACCAGTGTCGAGGTACCACATGTCATCTTGGTTTCCAGCTTCTCCTTTATATGCCAGAAACACACTACCATTTGCTTCGGTAGTGTTCTCGGCATAATTAACCTTTTCGTCAACTCTTGATTTTGCATCTCTGCACTCGGAAGCATAGTGCCCAAATCTGTGACAATTATAACACTTTATTGAAGATTTGTCGTACCTCGACTACGAATTGCTCCCTCCTCAACCGTTCCTTGGGAACTCCTTTATTTCATAGTTGGTGAAGCCACCTCGTTCGTATCCACGTCCAAGAGCACGTCCTCATCCTCGACCTCGGCCGCGATCTAGTCCTTGGCCACGACCTCTCCCTTGTTGATTTGAGATAGAGCTTTCCTCTTTCTCCTTTTGACTTACTTGTAACTTTAAAAGTTGCTCTACGATTTCTTGTTTTTTCTTTTGTTTTTCCTCGTATGCTTGTAACGACCCCAATAAGAGATTGATAGTCGTTTCTTCTAAATTTTTGGTCTCCTCTATTGTCACCACTATATGCTCAAATTTTGGAGTTAGTGACCTTAAAATTTTCTCCATAATTCTTATATCCTCCAATTTTTCACCATTTCTTTTCCTTTGATTTGAGACCGCCAATACTCTTGAAAAATAATCTGAAACCAACTCGGACTCATTCATATGCAAAGATTCAAATTATCCTCTTAAAGTTTGGAGGCGTACCTTCTTTACTTGCTCGACTCCTTTGCAAGAATTTTGAAGCTTCTCCCATGCTTCTTTGGCGGTGCTCGCGCATGAAATTTTCTCAAAATCATCGTCCCCCAGTGCTTGATAGATGAGATAGAGAGCTTTCTTGTCCCTCTTTCTCGCATCCCGTAACTTATCCCTTTGTTGTTGGGATAGTCCGGTGTCATCTTGCGCATCCTCGTAGCCGTTCTCGACGATATCCCACACGTCGTGGGCTCCCAATAGCGCCTTCATCTTTATGCTCCAATTGTCGAAGTTGCTCTTGTTGAGCAAAGGGACTTGGAACGATTGCAAATTAGTCATGCCGGAGGATCAACGTGGCTCTGATACCACTTTGTTGGGAAATAAGGATATTTGAATGGAGAAATTAACAATCAAAATAGAGGAGATTTTGTGATAGGCTAGTGTATCTTCAAAATGGGACGTGTGTTGGAGAAGGAAGATTTGAAAGTGAACAATTTTATTTCTCAACTTTTTTCATTGCATCCACAAAGGCTTGCTCAGCCGCCTATTTATACTACCACTATGTCGGTTTAACCGACTTAAACTTATATCTAGTCTAATCTAGATTATTCCTAAAGTACACTTAATTGTCATACATCTCTCAATCATTCTAGAACATTAAATGCTCGTATTTTGCCAATTGTAAGCTCTTAATTTCTCTAGAATACTCCACAAAAGTCGGTGGAGATAATTCAACAATAATAATGTCTAACCAAAAACGTTGGCAGCTTAAAACTTTTCCTGTTTCTAATTTTTTTTTACTTCACTTATTAAAATATTAGCAAGAGGTGTATAACAGTGCAATAGGTCAGATATAATTTTTCTTGCACTAAATGTTGGGTCCGAATTCCTTAGCTTGATCCTTCTTCTCTACCAAAATCCGAGAACTAATTCACAGTATACTTGAAGAGGTTCCAAAAAAATATAAAATTTGAAAGAAGTATTACCATTGTGTGCAATAACAATTGCATCAAACTGCCCACAAGGTTTTCCATTCTCACTCAAGAACCACATTCCATTAAATGGCTCAACTGTATTGACCCAGCAAGGCCGCACCACATTAACCAACGAGTCTGCAAATGTATCAGCCATCTATTCTTAGGAAAAGTTCAAATATGGATAGATACTCCAGTTCATCCATACAACAAGTCTGCAAGAATATCAATAATTTATTCTGCAAGATAGTCTAAACAACAGTAATAACTGCATACAGCATATAAAAATTAGGAAGGATTAAGATAAGAATTTCCATACAAAATTTACAGTATGAAAAACAAAGAACATTTTCTTCCGCTACTTGATTGAACAACTACAAAATGTCATCTAAAAAGGAGGCCTACTCCACAATCCTAGAAGAATTAGCATCTAGTTTGGCAATTAAGCGCTTTTGGCAATTAAGTGTAATTGTTTTCTTTTGGAATGTCACTCCCTCAAATCACCATTAAGTTGGAGAAGATAAGGCTAAAAAGCTCCACTGCAGTTATTTAAATCTATTTAAGTGTATGATTCATCTATTAGCCAAACCTATCACATAGATAATCCCGTGGTTGATCCTTGGCTTCCCCATTTTGTTGGTTTTTGTGCATGTATTGGGCTTGTTTATATTCGGCCTACACATGAGGGGTGTGTTAAGTGCATAAAATTTTCTCTATTAGGTAAAGCTTTTAGAGCAGGTAGTAATAAAACAAATCTAAATGAATTATCTTAACAAAGCAAAGGAGGATATTTAGACATTGAACAGTAGGCTTTGGGTTACAATACTGCATATATATTTGTGCATTATCTGCTAAATTTTGTTCATTGTTTAACAAAAGTATCTTTTTTCTTGGCATATGGTCAACCTTAACTGATTATTTTCCTAACTTCAAACACAAACGAAGATGATGTAGTTTTCCATTTTAAAATAATGCATAACCTTAGTTAAACTTAAGTTGGTCCGACCCCATCAGATGTCCTCATGGTAAGAAGACCCGGTTATGCCACTGGTTCATTGAATTAGAATGTATTAGATGCGTACACCAGTCAAACAATTAAATTTAAACATACTCAATGTAAGAATAAAAGAGAAAATTGCTGAAAGAGAAACAACTCCTTATTAATCTTAAAACTATGGGGTGAAAACCTCAAAATGGCACATGTCCACACAATTGGAATGCAAGTTCTCATCCCATATAGTATTTTGTTTTGCCTAAGCACCCCTACCAAGAGCTAAAATAATGATAACTTTTGCATCATGACTAAGAATTTACTCCAAGATATTGAGGAAAACATACAAACAAAGAAGAGGATAAATGTCAAGCAGAATGTTTGTCCTTGTTTCTACAAGAAGTAGTAGCATGAAGATGGAAATAATACATAAACAAACATTTACTACCTCAGATAATACTGAATCCGCAAGAGGACGCATCCCATTAACACCTACATATCTGGGTGTTGGAGAATTTGGAAGAGGTGTAAAAATACCACCTGCTTCAAGCTCCCCAACTATCCCTTGCCACTCTCCAACAAGGCCTTTCTCGGCCCACAAATCAACCAAGCCAGAAAACTCAGGGTCACTAACTGTAAAAAACTGAGCTGCATGGTCAAATATCAATTGCTGAGGATCAATATTTCTTGTTCCCATCCTTCCTCCCTGAAAGTCAAGATGATGATGTATGAAGAGCATTATATCTAGTTAGTGCATTATATCTAGTATGAAGAGCATTATATCTAGTATGAAGAGCATTATATCTAGTCAGTGCATTATATCTAGTATGAAGAGCATTATATCTAGTCAGTGCATTATATCTAGTCATATCTAGTCAGCATGTTTGAGGGGTGTCTTGTAGTGTATGAACACACCTTGTTGTAGCTGCAGCTTTATCGCTGCTTTCTGTTTTTCCTCTTTTATTGCTTTCTTTCCATTTTGTGATATGGTATCAGAGCTTGAAAACTCTGATTACCTATATATATAACTATGGCAGATGATGCCTCAAGCTCGTTTGTTTCTTCTGCAACCATAGAAGAAGCAAAGACTCAGCTTATTTTTCCTCAAAGCCAGCTCATTTCTCTAAAACTCACTGAAAACAATTACCTCATCTGGAAGACTCAAGTGCTCACTGCAATAAAGGGGTATGGTCTGGACAACTACATTGATCCTGAACCCCAAGTGCCAAACAAATTTGTTGCTGATGGTGGACACAATCAGATCTCCAACCCGTTGTTTATTCTCTGGAGCAGACAAGACCACATCCTTGCTTCATGGATCTTATCCTCACTCTCAGAAGGTATTCTTCCTTTAATCATTGGGCTAAGTTCTTCTAGTGAAATCTGGTCTACTCTTGAAAAGAACTTTGCTAATCAATCGAAGGCTAAAATACTTCAGTACAAATTTCAATTGCAAACCACTAATAAAGGAAATATGTGTATTAGGGATTATCTGGCTAAAATCAAGATGTGTTGTGATATGCTTGCTACTACTGGGAATATTGTTTCTGAAAATGACCAAATAATGCATATCTTATCTGGTCTTGGCCCTGATATGCATAGTTGTCACTGTTACAGCTGGAATTGGTTCCTTTGGTCTTAGTGATATTCATGCATTACTTCTGAGTTTTGAAGCTAGGTTGGAGAGTGTTGGTGGTTTGAGTACAAGACACTTGATCAATACTGATGGCTCTCAACCATCAGTGAATTATGCTGCACAAGATAGCAACACTAGAAGGAATTTTAATAACACATCTTATAATGGTAGAGGCAGAGGTAATTACAATTTCAGAGTAGAGGCAACAGAGGTGGCTTTAGAGGTAGAGGAAGGTTTCAAGGTTCAAGAATCACATGCCAAGTGTGTCATCTAACTGGACACACAGCTGATAGGTGTTGGCATAGGTTGATAAGTCTTATGATGTTCAGAATAATCAACAGAACAATATGACTGATAACAACAATCAGAACAAGAATTATTCTCTAAACCTTGCACAATTACCTGGTAGCAGTTGCTCTAGTGATGATGGTTGGTGGTTTCCAGACTCTGGAGCCTCTACACATGTAACTAATGAGCTCAACAACCTTCAGTCAGCTTCAGAGTATAATGGAGGGAGCAAATTGCAGTTGGGAAATGGACAGTATGAGCAGATCCATCACATAGGTAATACTACTCTCCTCTCTGAACGGTCAAATAGGTTGTTTTATCTCAAGGAATTACTTCATGTTCCAGGAATCACAAAAAATCTTATGAGTGTATCCAAGTTTGCCCTTGACAATAATGTATTTTTTGAATTCCACCCTCTCTTCTATTTTATAAAGGATCAGGAAACACAAGAGGTGCTGCTCAAGGGAATGCTTAAAGAGGGGCTTTACAGATTCAGTTTTGATGTTCACAATCTGCCCTTGAAGAATGGAGTTTCTTTCCAAAATAAACTAGTTGTTTCTACAACTTCTGTTTGTAATAATTTGGATATTTGTTTGTGGCACAAGAGGCTTGGCCACTGCAGCTATGATATTGTAAAAAGGGCTCTGAGAACTTGTGACATCTCTTTTAATGATAAAATGGAAATTCCTAATATTTGTGCTCCTTGTATTCTTGCAAAAAGTCACAAACTGCCTTTTGGTAATTCTGATAGTAATTCATCTTGTTGTTTTGAGCTTATTCATAGTGATCTTTGGGGTCCAGCACCCATACAATCTATTAATGGATACAGGTACTATGTTACATATATAGATGATCACAGTAGGTTTGTATGGATCTATCTATTGAAGCAGAAATATGAGGTTGCAGGTACTTTTCAGCACTTGTATAAGCTTGTTGAGACTCAGTATGCAGCTAGAATCAAGGGGTTACAGAGTGATGGAGGAATGGAGTATAAGGTGTTGAATGATTTGTTTGAGGAGAAAGGCATAATCCACAGAATTTCTTGTCCTTACACTCCACAACAAAATGGAGCTGCAGAAAGAAAGCATAGACATGTTGTGGAGGTTGGTTTGTCATTACTAGCACAGTCTGATATGCCAATGAAGTACTGGGATGATAGTTTTGCTACTGCTACTCACCTTATTAACAGAATACCAGCAAAAAGGCTTGGTTATATCTCACCATAAGAGAAACTTACAAAGAAAAAGCCAGATTACAACAGCTTGAAGGTGTTTGGATGCTTGGCTTATCCACATGTGAGACCTTATAACAAGCATAAGTTGCAGTATAGAGCATCTCCAGGTGTGTTCCTTGGCTATAGCAATCAGTATAAAGGATACAAGATTTTATTGCCCTCTGGAAAGGTGATGATTACTAGAGATGTTGTTTTTGAAGAAAATGTCTTTCCTTTTTCAAAAAACGCCAAGCAAGGAACTGAAACCAGGGATATCACACAACCTATTTTTATTACTTCTGAACCTACTGTGGCAAGTTTTCCTAATTATTGGAAACATGTTGAACAAGCTACTGAGTCAGAATGCAACAATCCACATAATTCTCCTATTGCTCCTCAAGAAGATGGCCTTACAGAAGAAAATGATGAAACTATTCCCTTGAGAGTTGATTTACCTCAAGTTAGTGCAGGTGATTCTTCTAATAGTCCCTCTCATGTCACTCCAGAAGGCACTCTTGATTCTTCCAATAGTCCCTCTCATGTCACTCTAGAAGGCACTTTTGCTAAGACTAATAAGCATCCTATGATTACAAGAGCAAAGGCTGGAATACACAAGCCAAAAATCTGGTCTGCTGAACTTGCAGACATTCTGGAGCCAAAAAGTGTTAATGAAGCCTTGATGAATCCCATTTGGAAGCAGGCTATGAGTGAAGAACTTGATGCTCTCCAGAAGAATAAAACATGGACTTTAACATCTCTACCTGAAGGAGCGAATTTAGTAGGAAACAAGTGGGTTTTTAAAGTTAAAAAGAAGGCAGATGGTAGTGTGGAGAGATATAAGGCCAGGTTGGTAGCACAAGGGTATTCTCAGTTGGCAGGTTTTGACTTCCATGAAACTTTTTCACCTGTTATTAAGCCAGCAACAATAAGAGTTATCTTATCCGTAGCATTAACTCACAGTTGGAGGATAAAACAACTTGATGTGAGTAATGCTTTCTTAAATGGAGAATTGTCTGAAGTGATATACATGAATCAACCTAAAGGATTTGAGCAAGGTAACAACTTGGTTTGTAAGCTTAATAAGGCCATATATGGGTTAAAGCAAGCTTCTAGAGCTTGGTACATCAAAGTGAAGCAAACCTTAAGAGAACTGAACTTTGTTAACTCCAAGGCAGACTGTTCTCTATTTTTGTACAACAAAGGAGGTGTTATAATGTATATACTGATCTATGTGGATGATATTCTGGTGACTGGTAACAATAATAAGGCAGTAGAAGATCTGGTTAATCAACTGAAGAAGCATTTTTCTGTCAAGGACTTGGGTGACATTCATCACTTCTTGGGAATTCAGGTCACTAAAACTGATGAAGGAATCCATTTGAGTCAAAAAGAATATATAAGGAGGTTACTGTGGAAAGCCAATATGTTACATGCTAATAAATCACCTACTCCTATGATTACCTCACCACAGCTTTCAAAATATGTTGGAAGTCCAATTAAAGATGCTGCTGTTTACAGAAGTTTGGTAGGAGCTCTTCATTATGTGACTATAACAAGACCAGAAATAAGTTTTGCTGTGAATAAAGTAAGTCAATACATGTCAAATCCTCTAGAACCACACTTAAAAGCTGTAAAAAGGATTCTAAGGTATCTCGCTGGAACTGATCATTATGGATTGAAGTTGTGCAAACCAAAACATCTCAACATTACAGGTTTCTCTGATAGTGATTGGGCTGTTGACATGGATGACAGGAGGTCTGTTTCTGGTTATTGTGTTTATGTAGGTGGCAATCTTGTTTCTTGGTCCAGCAAGAAGCAAGGATGTGTTTCCAGATCTAGCACAGAGGCTGAATATAGGAGTTTAGCTCAAGTGGTTTCTGAGATAACTTGGTTGAAGTACTTGATGGATGAACTAAGAGTGCATCAGACTAGAACACCACAAATATGGATTGACAATCAGAGTGCTATCTACCTTTCGTCTAATCCAGTTTTACATGCAAGAACTAAACACATTGAGCTTGATTTCCACTTCATTAGAGACAAGGTAGCAGAAGGCTTAATTCAAGTAAACTATGTTCCTTCTTATGAGCAGATAGCAGATATTCTAACCAAACCTTTGAGCCTTCAATTCTTCAGCCGGCTGAGAAAGAACCTGACTGTCACACCTCATCCTAGCTTCGAATTGAGGGGGCCTGAAAGTCAAGATGATGATGTATGAAGAGCATTATATCTAGTTAGTGCATTATATCTAGTATGAAGAGCATTATATCTAGTATGAAGAGCATTATATCTAGTCAGTGCATTATATCTAGTCATATCTAGTCAGCATGTTTGAGGGGTGTCTTGTAGTGTATAAACACACCTTGTTGTAGCTGCAGCTTTATCGCTGCTTTCTGTTTTTCCTCTTTTATTGCTTTCTTTCCATTTTGTGATACTCCCAAACCATGAAGTCCCTATATTAAAACAAAACAGAATCAGAATAAACATATGTAATAATTTAAAAAGTTATTCAAAGAAACCAAAGAAGAAACAATTATCAACTTCTATATATATATAGTAGCTATCTACAAACAAAATCCTAGCTTAATATGAAGTAGCACAATTAAAATGTTGGTAAAGAAATACATTAATTAGCCCGAATGCTACTCAGTTATGTACACATTCTGAGTAGCTAATGCCAACTAAGATAAACACTAGTAGAAAATGTTAACAAGATCAAAGCAACTTTAGCACAGAGTACAAAGAAATTTCCAGCACTTTGTCAATTCTGTAGTCCTGCAGGATTCACAATCTAAATGAACAGAGGGAGAGTGAGATGTTCTTTAGTTTCTTATATTCTTAATGAAAATATAGTAATAATCTATGGCCCTTTCAAACACAAATTATTTTTCCTTTTTCAAAATTCTTTGAGCAAAATATAGTAATAACAATAATAATTTCAATTTCATTGCTTAAAGAAACCCAGAAAACTAACAGTAAAATCAAATTTTTCTAACCGTATCAAAAACAGTGGACCTGATGCCTCTTTTCTCCAAGTAAAGGGCACAGATGAGGCCAACAATACCACCGCCAATAATTCCAATAACGGGATCATTTGAAAGCGAACCAGTGAAAGTCACCTGTTCTTGGGTGAAGCTCTTCTTCAGAACTGACCTTCTAGAAGTTCCATAAGATGGCTTTCTTTTACGACGAGGAGCATTCATGGCTGGTTTTCTCTGCTTGTGAGAGCCTTCATCAACATTGGAGGAAGATCCTTGGGCGGCATAGTCAATTCTTGTGGTGATTTTTTAATGGAATTTGGGCGTTTAAGAATGGAGAGGAGAAATTCTTTATTGGATTTGAAATTCGGAGAGGAGGGAATTAAATTCTTGAAGTTAGCCGTTGTAGAAATGGAAATGGTTGTCATAGCTGAATTCAAATTTTGGGGTAGCAAAATAAATGGCATGGAAAACATTTTTTAGTCATTTACAAAATTACCAGCACACAAGCATGTGCAAACTAGAAGTTCAAAAAATTGTAAATCAAATGTCAAATGGTCTTTTTTTTTTTTTTTGCCTCTATTAGAGTGACAAAAGTAAAAATGCTATTATATAAATAAAAGTTTTGAAAGACAAAACATAACTTTCACCGGGCAGTTCTCTAATATAATTGAATTCAGAAATACGATCCATTCTTTGGTTTTAAAGATAAAAAAAACAAAAAAAAATTTAAATGATCCACCATATTGAAGAAACACAAAAGAAAAAACAAAAGATAACTAATTAAATTTTTCTAACTAATGATGAAAGAAATTGGAAAATATTTATTAATTTTACCATTTCTAATAAAAGTTAAGATTAAACGAAACTAATTGATATGCACAAATCATATCACTTTTTAGCATATTTTTAGGCACAATTTAGGGTGAAATTGGTGTTAAATCGTTCTCAATTGATTGTTATTAACTCAATTTCACAGTTTTTGTGATTTTGAAAGTGTCAGGTGAAATATGCAAGGAAATGGAAAATTTCGGGGCAAAAATGTGATTTTCGGAAGTTCGGAAGTCGGGACGGGCGTCCAAAACCCAGGACAGGCATCCTGACCAGGTCAACAGACCAGGACGGGCGTCCGGGACTTGGGACGGCCGTCCTGACCTGGTCAACAGGCCGGGACGGGTGTCCCGAACGCCTAGTCAAAGTCCCACATCGAATTTTTGAGAGAATTTCACCAAGTTCCCCTGCTATAAATACCCCAGGCCTTCCTCAGTTGAAATCATTCCTCTCCACTCGATCTGAGTCATTTAGTGACTTCAAGTATACAATTTTCTATAGTATACATGTCACTTAGTGATTTCAGGTTTTTAGTTAGGTATATTTATAGTTTTTGAGAGTGTCTCGTGTTCTTCGTTTTGAGAGTCTATCTCAGATCTTAGAATACGACTAGATAGGTTCGTTTTTGGTATTCATAGAATACCCGGGATTTCGTTAGGAGATCCAAAGAGAGCACTAGGCGTTCGAAGAGTCAGTCAACAGGGTTGTGCTTAAGCTGGGTATTAAGGTAAAGCATAGCTACTAGGCTGAGGAAGTGTCCTCCAAAGGTTCTGTCGAGCAGAGTCGGGTCGAGCAGTCCAGCATATAAAAGCAGTTGCTCCATCAGCGGACTACGTAAAGGGTGAATACTTTATGGCATCGGTCCCCTTGTCCCTCTCTTTATATGTCTGTATTGTGTTCATCCAAATAATTATTATGAATATTAAATTATGATTTTATGAATATGTGTTGTGCATGTTGAAGTCATTTATATTTTTCCGGAAATGGTCACCAGCTTAACTATCATTATGACTGCATGTCTACTTTAGTTTCTTTTAGACTAGATGAATGGTTATAGACAACTCCTAACCACGGTCTAATCATAACCTATTTAGTTTAACAGGTATTAATTTAGGACTTCCCGTCGGAAGTATTAATGTCTGCCATATTAGATGAAATAACCTATAGATCAAATTAAAATTGTAGATACTTTCCAACAGACTAGCTACACGATAGGTACTCTGCCTTAGGTTCTGATTGATTAAGTGACAACATAGAGACTACATGTGACAATTAGTCATTCTAAGTCCTTAGTTATTCATAATCGACATAGGGTAAAATAACACCTATTTTAGCATATCGATCGGAACACATCACTAATTATTGATAACCATTTTGTATACAATGTACAAATTTTAAAATATCTCTCTAAATTATCTTCATCTCAAAACTTTTGGAGATAAAATATTGAAAAAAAAAATTTAAATGGCTCCAACTCAAATGTGACTCAACTTTATGTTGGGGTTTTAACCTAAGTCTCACATCTGAAAAAAAATACTAGAGTTGGCTAGCATATATGAATTCCATGAACTCGATTAGTATGAGGCTTTTTGGGTAGTTATCCAAGAGCAAAACCGTAAGGATTTAGGACCAAAGCGAACAATATCATACTAATGTAGAGTTGAGTGGAACCCAATCTTTTAGCACCTCTTATCGCTAGGTCTTCAACAATGAGGGAGTTAATTCCACACATCTCTTACAAATAAGCCCAACAATGAGGGCATTTTCAAGACACCTTTTTGTTAGGTTGTGGAGCCGGATGTTTACTTATGGATTAATGATACGCGAAAATCGTATCACCTTTTTAGCATGTTTTTATATATGAATTAGGGTGAAATTGAGAGTAAATTGATCTTAAATGTTTATTATTTACTTAATTTCACAGTTTTTATAATTTTGGAAGTGTCAGGTGAAACGTAGACGAAAACAGCAAATTTTGGGGCAAAAACGCAATTTTTGGAAATGTTGACTTGGTCAAAGGGTCAAGACGGGCGTCCCGACCCAGTCAAACCACCGGGACGGGCGTCCAGGACTCGGGACGGGCGTCCAGGACTCGGGACGGGCGTCCCGACTTGGTCAACAGACCAGGACGGGCGTCCCGAACCCCCAGATAAAGTCCCACATCGATATTTTGATGAAAAATCACCCCGGGAAGCTGCTATAAATACCCCAGGCCTCCAGCAGTTGAAATCATTCCTCTCCACTCGATCTGAGTCATTAAGTTGTTTCTAGTGTACACTTCTCCAGTACACAACTCACTCAGAGACTCGGATCTCAGTTTTCTTTCTTGTTAGTGTTTTGTTTTAGTTTTTGAGAAATAGTCTCAGATCTTAGGCTTACATAGATAGGTTCGTTTCTAGTATTCATAGAATACTCGGGATTTCGTTAGGAGATCCTAAGAGGGCTCTAGGCGTTCGAAGAGTCAGTCCACAGGGCTGGGCTTAAGCTGGGTATTAAGGTAAAGCCCAGTTACTAGGCTGAGGAAGCGTCCTTCGACGGTTCTGGTGAGCAGAGTCGGGTCAAGCAATACGGCATATACATCAGTACGCTCCATCGGCGAGACTTCGTAAAGGGTGATTTCTTTATGGCATCGGTCCCCCTGTCCCTCTCTTATATGTTGTTATTGTGTTTGTCCAAATAACAGTTTGAATACCAGATTATGATTATTATGAATATTTGTGATATATGTTGAAGTTATAATGTTTTTCTAGAAATGGCCACCTGCTTAAATATCCATTATGTCTGCATGTCTATTGCCGTTCTTTTAAACTAAAATTAGGGTTATAGACAATTTCTAACCACGGTCTATTCATAACCTGTTTAGTTTAACATGCATCAATTAGTATTGGTGTCTGCCATACTAGATAAAATAATCTGCGGAACACCCTGTTGGTTGAAAGTAGTCTAGGTAGGCTGAGTAGAGTTTTATGATGGCGGTTATGAGACGAGCGGTATGATCCCCAAAGTGACATAGGGCGTTCATTGCTGACTTTAGTCCGAGCGGTGAGTAGGGTCGTTACCCTTAACGATGGGGTGGTAGCGTAGAAACTCAGATGTGTTAACCTTTAAACACAGAACATAGTTGCAATCCAGGCCAAGACATGTCTAAAATACTCGAATATAGGTCAATCAACGTATAGTAACAGTATAACATAAAATGAGGATCTCGTCTATAAAACACTTTCAGGTTTAAGTAGACTTAAACCTAGTGGAGAATGAATCACCCTCTCATCAAAATTGTTGATGAAGATTGCATAACTGGATTATAAGATAAGAGTTAGGAATAAAGGCTAGTTACTACTAAGCCGTTACCACTTCCCTTGGAGTACGATATTTATTTAATAAAATCGTAGATACTTTCCAACAGACTAGCTACACGATAGGTACTCTGCCTTAGGTTCTGGCTGATTAAGTGACACCATAGAGACTAAATGTGACAATTAGTCAATCACAGTCCTTAATTATTCATAATCAACATAGGGTAAAATAACACCTATTTAGCACATCGACCGGAACGCATCAGATTTTTGGCACCGTTGCCGGGGAAATATCATAATGAATTTAGGATTATTGGCCACAATTCTAGAGACTTATGATAGGTAGCGGTAGTAACCTAGACTTTTGATTTACACTTATCTTATACTAGTTAGACAATCACTTTCCTAAATATAGGATTATCATAACTAATTAATTTTAGATAATATCTGGAATTAAGACACTTAGGATAATCAAATTTTAGAAAATTATTCTAAAACCATATTGAGGAAATTTACATGCTTTCTAAATAAAATTTAAAATCCCTAAAAATAATTTTCTTGCTTTTCTATTTTACTTTTCCTCCCATTTTTGTTATTTGTTATTTCTAACAGACTTTGCACTCAGAGATGAAGGGAACAAGAGCCCAGGATATTCTGGACGAATTAGAAAATAACACTTTCCCAGAGATCCAAACAACTCCTGCTTCTCCCGAATATACTCCTACTTCTCCTGAATATACTCCTGCATCTCCCGAATATACTCCTAAATCCCCCGAATACCCCCCGAAATCTCCTGAGTATACTCCTGCATCCCCCGCACCTAACAATCAACCACCTTCATCAGAGGATAGCACTGACAGTTCTCAATCAGTTTTGGCTGCCCGGGTAGATGATATATCTCACAGGATAAGCGCTATGACTCAAACAATACCGGGCGGACTAAGACGGTCATATCAGGCTGTTCTAACCTTAAGTTCTGAAGTAACCCAACTCAGAACCACAATAGAACGCCAAAATGTGCAAATACTCCGAGAGATGATGGAAATCTTAAAGGAACTAAGGAACCAGCAGGAGGAGATGCGAAACATACAAGAGATGCGAAACATTCAGACAGAGCTACATGAGATCAGAGATAAAGGTCGTTGAAAAAAGGGAGGATTCTTTTACTTTTATTCTCAACAAATAATTCGTTTGAACTAAACCTGAATAATTGACCCATATTTTTCTATTTTTCAAACTTTTTAAAGGGTCCTTTATATTCAACAATTTTCTTCAGACATTTTATTTTCAAATTTCTATGAAAAACAAAAGTTTTGCAAATACAGTTTATTTTTCACTAATTAAATTGTACAAACTCAGTTTTTGTTTTTCTGAAATTCTTGCTGAATTTAAGTTGGGATAAAATTAGGGTAGTCATGATTTTCGAAAAAAAAGAGACAGGAATTTTTGCATAGAGTTTTTTTAATAGCTTCTGAATTTGATTGGATAAACATGAAGACTTGTTAAAAATTATGATTATTTTTGGTATCTTGAGGTTTGCAGGGAATTACGAAAAAAAAAATTTTTTTTTTCGGAATTGACATGCGTCCCGAAGCAACCCGGGACGGGAGTCCTGCCTCCGGGACGGGCGTCCCGAAGGTCGCCCCTTCTATAAAAATTCAATTTTTTTCATTTTCTCTCAAATCTACAACCAAAACATCATCTCTCTAAAAATATTTCTCTCTACCTTCTCTCTACAAATTTTTGGCAAACTCTCCAAAAGTTTAAATATTCGAGTTTCCCTCCAAAATTTGAATTTTAAACTTCACTCAAAAATTCGAATTTCCCGCCAAAAAATTTCAAAATCCTTCCCTAACCTAATTTCATCCTTCTGAATTCAAATTCACCTCCAGAATTTGAGTTTAAAGCTTTCCTTCCCACCTAAACTCTCTCGTACGTTCTTAATGGCTCCCAAACGTGCTCGTACCACATCTACCATGACAGTTACCTCAGTGGCACACCCCTTTATGCTGTTTCCCTCCAGCACATCATACCAAGAAAGATGCCTTGGGTACATCGGGCGTACGATACTAACGGGCAGAACGTTGGATTGGGCAGCAGTACAGACACTAAGAGTAGAGCCGGAAGTCAGACGCATACTCGACGTGCCACCTTACAGTCGAGTATTCATCGTCACAGAGCCCACATACCTGGAGCTGGTATGTGAGTTCTATGCATCTTTTACATGCCACCAGGAGCAGATCACATTCCGCTTGGGCGGAATAGATCGGTTGATGAGCATGGACGAGTTCGGCGTCGCCCTAGGTATCTAGCAGAGAGATGAGCTGGATACGCCCTCATACACCACAGCAGTTCGAGACTTCACGTCTGCAGACGTCTCCACTGCTTGGGCTCAGATCTGCATGACGGGTGTCCCATACCAGCATGGCTTTGCAAAAGCCACAGGTATTTATCCTACTCTTCGTTACCTGCACGCTATCATTGCACATACATTGTCAGGACGACGGACGGCTCCCGGAACTGTCAACCAGATGGAGACATTCCTTCTGGCCAACATGCACATGGGATCTACGGTAGAGATGGCTAGACTCATCGCGGTCGTCATGCGAGGATTCGCTACAGACACCAGGAAACAGTGTCGGGGGCTCGGACCGTACATCACCAGGCTAGCCCGCTACCTAGAGTTGGACATAGAGGGCTCGGAGCTGACCCTGGTCGCCCTGACCACTGTTCCCACTGATCTTACCATTCTACGGAACATGGGAATGGTTGTTCGGGATGCGAATGGCCGCTACACCATCCACACGGAGCAGCCAGGACAGGCATCAGCATCGGAAGTATTTCCAGTGCATATCCCTCCGTTCGAGACATTCGTGCCACGTACTGCCTTCGAACGACACATGTCGCATGGATTGGAAGAACTATCGGCCCGATACAGTCGAGACATGGACAGGATTGACAGACGGCTGGCAATGATGGATGACAGGATCGCCATGTACACCAGCAGGATTGAAGAGATACATCAGCATACTTCCCGACTGGCGGAAAAGTTCGAGTTTGACTTTACAGCAGACTTAGGTCCACTGGACGATGACCCGCCGGGTTCTTAGTCTCTCTCTCTCCTTCTTTCCTTTCATTTCTTTTGCTTTTGTTTTTCTTGTTCTATGTGTATAAACATGTCTGGGCTGTATGACGTATGAATCTATGTACAAAGTTGATTTATATGACATACAGAATTGTTTGCATTATTTTGTTTTATTTTATTTTATTTTGTTTTTTTTATGTCTTTCTCACCCATAGTGTGGGTAAGAATCTTTTCTTTGTGTTTTATTTCTTGTTTTCAAATAAGTGTGGGGTAGTTAGTTATGCATGACCACTGAGGACAGTGTCCGACTTAAGTGTGGGGTAGCAGTGCACGGTGCACTGTAGCAGTGAAAATTCTTTTTGCATGCTTTTGCTTGTTTTCCCCGTATTTTCACACCCTTCAAAAAAAATTCAAAACTTTTCCGTCTTTCAGACTTCTAAATGCAGTATGCTTGGTTAAACAATTGCTTATGTCTATGATATGTAGGTAGTATGTTATGGTTAGTAGGAGATAATTGGTGACTATTGCTGAACTAATTCATTAGGAATAGGGAATTCCTGATAACTGAGCACAACTTTGCCTGGATTAGAGACCTCAGCCAATTGCCTGTTCGAGACTTAACTATATAAAATTAGACCAGTTGTGGATATATTGGCAGTTAGAATGACTAGATGAGACTCTGAGCTAAAAGTGAAAAGAAACAAAATAAAGTTAATCAAATAAGGGTAGTTTGCCAGCGGCCTTCGCTACTCGAGCACCACTCCTTCGGGGAATTTAAAGCCTGATGCCCTAAGGTCGTGTAGATCTGGGAGTCATCGGAGTGGGACTCGCTACATGGGTAGTTGAAGTTGACGTGTTCTAAGCAGACTCAAAATACCCTGAATCTATAAAGAAAATAACTAAATGCTAAAACATAAAAAAAAATCTGATCACCGAAGCTTAGAACTCAAAACGTTGTCTGTTGTTAATATGTCTAGCGATGGGTCGAAGTGTTATCTGGTAGTAGTTAAGACAAGAGTACATTGTGTTGACTATCTGGTCTAGACTAGTACACACACTACACATCAGGAAGACCCTGTGACTAAGAAAAAAAGTTCAACCTAGTTGTTGATTTGTTTTCTGCATGATCATAACAAGCTACTAAAAACATCTGAGACCTTGTCATAGCAACCTAACCAGTCAGACATGTGTTAAGAATTGTCTGAAGAATTTTTGGAATAAAAACAAGACTAGGAATTTAAGTGACTGCACTACGGTTTAGAATCACTAAACATCTGATACGCGAAAATCGTATCACCTTTTTAGCATGTTTTTATATATGAATTAGGGTGAAATTGAGAGTAAATTGATCTTAAATGTTTATTATTTACTTAATTTCACAGTTTTTATGATTTTGGAAGTGTCAGGTGAAAAGTAGACGAAAACAGCAAATTTTGGGGCAAAAACGCAATTTTTGGAAATGTTGACTTGGTCAAAGGGTCAGGACGGGCGTCCCGAACCCCCAGATCAAGTCCCACATCGATTTTTTGATGAAAAATCACCTCGGGAACCTGCTATAAATACCCCAGGCCTCCAGCAGTTGAAATCATTCCTCTCCACTCGATCTGAGTCATTAAGTGGTTTCCAGTGTACACTTCTCCAGTACAAAACTCACTCAGAGACTCTGATCTCAGTTTTCTTTCTTGTTAGTGTTTTGTTTTAGTTTTTGAGAAATAGTCTCAGATCTTAGGCTTACATAGATAGGTTCGTTTCTGGTATTCATAGAATACCCGGGATTTCGTTAGGAGATCCTAAGAGGGCTCTAGGCGTTCGAAGAGTCAGTCCATAGGGCTGGGCGTAAGCTGGGTATTAAGGTAAAGCCCAGTTACTAGGCTGAGGAAGCGTCCTCCGACGGTTCTGGCGAGCAGAGTCGGGTCAAGCAATACGGCATATACCGCAGTACGCTCCATCGGCGAGACTTCGTAAAGGGTGATTTCTTTATGGCATCGGTCCCCCTGTCCCTCTCTTATATGTTGTTATTGTGTTTGTCCAAATAATAGTTTGAATACCAGATTATGATTATTATGAATATTTGTGATATATGTTGAAGTTATAATGTTTTTCTAGAAATGGCCACCTACTTAAATATCCATTATGTCTGCATGTCTATTGCCGTTCTTTTAAACTGAAATTAGGGTTATAGACAATTCCTAACCACGGTCTATTCATAACCTGTTTAGTTTAACAGGCATCAATTAGTATTGGTGTCTGCCATGCTAGATAAAATAATCTGCGGAACACCCTGTTGCTTGAAAGTAGTCTAGGTAGGCTGAGTAGAGTTTTATGACGGCGGTTATGAGACGAGCGGTATGATCCCCAAAGTGACATAGGGCGTTCATTGCTGACTTTAGTCCGAGCCGTGAGTAGGGCCGTTACCCTTAACGATGGGGCAGTAGCATAGAAACTCAGATGTGGTAACCTTTAGACACAGAACATAGTTGCAATCCAGGCCAAGACATGTCTAAAATACTCTAATATAGGTCAATCAATGTATAGTAACAATATAACATAAAATTAGGATCTCGTCTATAAAACACTTTCAGGTTTAGGTAGACTTAAACCTAGTGGAGAATGAATCACCCTCTCATCAAAATTATTGATGAAGCTTGCATAACTGGATTATAAGATAAGAGTTAGGAATAAAGGCTAGTTACTACTAAGCCGTTACCACTTCCCTGGGAGTACGATATTTATTTAATAAAATCGTAGATACTTTCCAACAGACTAGCTACACGATAGGTACTCTGCCTTAGGTTCTGGCTGATTAAGTGACACCATAGAGACTAAATGTGACAATTAGTCAATCACAGTCCTTAATTATTCATAATCAACATAGGATAAAATAACACATATTTAGCATATCGACCGGAACGCATCAATTAAGTTTACTTAATGGTTAAGGGAACCCTAATGGTGCCCTAGTGGCATGGACCGTGGCCTGTCGCCCGTGAGCATGACTCTGAACCCTACTCATCCCTAGATGGCTATAAATAGGGGTAGATTGGCAAGGCAGAAGATGTAATTTTCTGTAACGGTATATGCCTGAAATCATCAATAAAAATACCTAGCCGCCGTGGAGTTTACCATCCCTGTGTTACCACGTATATTTCTCCTCGTATTCTCCCTCTTGTTCTTGGTGGTCTTCATCTAGATATAGTGTGTGAGTTTTGCTATCCTAACAACTGGTATCAGAGCTAGGAGAGATTCATCACGATATGAAAATATGGAAAGTTCGAAGTTAGGGATCGAGAAGTTTGATGGATCCAATTTCGATTTTTGGAAGATGCAGATCAAAGATTATCTGTACCAGAAAGATCTTCACGAACCCTTGACTGGGGTGAAGCTGAATTCCATGACAGAGGAGCAATGGAAGCTCAAGGATCGTCAGGCGTTGGGGATGATCCGGTTGACTTTGTCGAGAAACATGGCATTCAACATCATGAAAGAGAAGACTACAGTCGGTCTGTTAAAGGCTCTATCAAATATGTACGAAAAACCATCTGTGATGAACAAGGTATATTTGATGCGTAGATGGTTCAATTTACAGATGTCTGAAAGTGGTTCTATTGCTGATCATATAAATGATTTCAATATGACTGTAATTCAACTGAGTTCTGTGGATATTAACTTCGAAGATGAAATTAATGCGTTGATTTTGATTCATCTCTGCCTGAGTCTTGGTATACTGTTGTTGATGTGATTAGCAGTTCCCGTGGATCTGAGAAGCTAAAGTTCGATGAAATTCATGACGTTGTCCTCAACGAAAGTATTCGTAAACGAGAAGTGGGAGATTCATCGGGCAGTGCTCTTAGCGTTGACCGAATGGGGAGAAGCAAGTCGAAGGGCCAACATCAACATGGTCGATCAAAATCAAAGAATCGAGGAAAATCTCCAAACAGATCAAACATAACTTGTTGGAACTGTGGAGATAAAGGGCACTTTCGGGCAGATTGTAAGAAGCCAAAGAAGAAGCAGAATTTGAAATCTGGAGATGACAATGATTCTGTAAATTCAGCAGAGGACATTGGGGATGCTCTAATCCTTAGTGTGGACAGCCCGGTTGAATCTTGGATTTTGGATTCAGGTGCATCTTTTCATTCGTCCAAACAAGGAATTATTCCAAAATTTCAAATTTGGAAATTTTGGAAAGGTATATCTTGCTGATAACAAAGCCTTGGAGATTGAAGGAAAGGGGGATGTCTGCATTAAGACTCCATCAGGAAACCAGTGGACATTGGAGGATGTTAGATTTATTCTTGGGCTCAAGAAGAATCTGATCTCTGTTGGTTAGTTGGATAGTAGGGGATATGCCGCAAAGTTTGGGAAAGGTTCGTGGAAGATTATGAAGGGTGCTATGGTTGTTGCTCGTGGCACAAAATCTGGAACTTTGTACACCACTATAGGGTGTATCAACATGGCTGTTGTTGCTGAAAATACTTCTGGTTCATGTTTGTGGCACAACAGACTTGGACACATGAGTGCCAAGGGAATGAAGATGCTGGTTGCAAAAGGAGCTTTAGAGGGCCTGAAGTCTGTTGATATGGATCTTTTTGAGAGTTGTGTTATGGGTAAACAGAAAAGAGTTAGCTTCGCAAAGACTCCAAGAGAGCCAAAGAAAGTGCGGTTGGAAATGGTCCATACAGATGTTTGGGGACCATCTCCAGTTTCATCACTTGGAAGATCCAGGTTCTATGTCACCTTCATTGATGACTTCAGTAGGAAGGTATGGGTTTACTTCTTGAAGCATAAATCAGATGTGTTTACAACTTTCAAGAGGTGGAAAGCTGAAGTTGAGAATTAGACTGGATTAAAGATCAAATGCTTGAAGTCTGACAATGGGGGAGAATATGACAAGTCATAATTTAAAGCATTCATGCTGCTGAGGGAATCAGATTGATGAGGACAGTTCCCAGAGAGGAAGACAAAATGGAGTTGCTGAGAGGATGAACAGAATATTGAACGAGTATGCAAGGAGCATAAGGAAACACTGTGGGCTGCCCAAGATGTTCTGGGCAGATGCTGTGAGTACAGCCGTATACTTGATCAATAGGGGACCATCAGTTCCCTTGGGGTTCAAGATTCCAGAGGAAGTGTGGACAGAAAAGGAACTCAAGTAGTCACACTTGAGAACTTTTGGTTGCACTGCTTATGTTCATGTTGATCCAGAGAAGAGGGACAAGCTTGATGCTAAGGCTATAAAGTGTTACTTCATAGGCTATGATTCTGACATGTTCGGTTACAGGTTTTGGGATGACAAGAATAAAAAGATCATGAGACATTGTGATGTGACATTTGATGAGTCTGTTCTATACAAGGACAGAGAGTAGAAGGTTGTAGAGACTACGAAGCAAGTGGGAGTTGAGATTGAGTTGCAAAAGCGTACACCCAGAGATGTTGCACCAGAAACTCAACCAACTCCAGACACTATTGCTGAAGAGGCTGAGGTGGAGCAAGTGACACCTGAGCAGGTGTTGAGGAGATCATCGAGAACCATCAGAGCATCAGATAGGTAATCACCTCCATTACACTATCTGTTGTTGACTGATGAAGGGGAAACAAAATCTTTTGATGAAGCCCTACAGGTTGAGGATTCAATCAAGTGGGAGCAAGCCATGGATGATGGGATGAGCTCACTTGAGAAGAACAACACTTGGGTGTTGACTGACTTGCGTGTAGGGAAGAGAGCTTTGTTGAACAAGTGGGTGTTCAGAATCAAAGCTGAACCAGATGGCAAAAGAAGGTTCAAGGCTCGGTTAGTGGTTAAAGGATATTCTCAAAGGAAAGGTATTGATTGTGCTGAAATATTTTCTCATGTTGTGAAGTTAACTTCTATCCAAATTCTATTGACCATTGTTGCATCAGAGAATTTGCATCTTGAGCAAATAGATGTAAAAATAGCATTTTTACATGGCAATCTGGACAAGGAGATCTATATGCAGCAACCGGAAGGATTTGTTGTTCCTGGCAAGGAACACATGGTGTGCAAGCTCAACAGGAGCTTGTATGGACTGAAGCAGGAACCAAGGCAATGGTACAAGAAGTTTGACTCCTTCATGACCAAGAGTGGCTTTTACAAGGCTGAAAAGGATCAGTGTTGTTACTTCAAGAAGTACACTAATTCTTATGTCTTTCTACTCTTGTATGTGGATGATATGTTGATTGCAGGATCCAGTATGAGGGAGATCAACAATCTGAAGGCAAGGTTGTCTTCAGCATTTGAGATGAAGGATTTGGGTGCAGCGAAGCAGATTCTGGGGATGAAGATTTCTCGGGATAGATCTGTTGGCACTTTAAATCTATCCTAGGAGCAGTACATTGAGAAAGTGTTGGCCAGATTCAGGATGACTGATGCTAAACCCAGGACTACTCCATTGGCAAACCACATAAAATTGTCAAAGGAGCAGTCACCCAAGACAGCTGAGGCGCGTGAGCATGTGGCACTTGTTCCATATGCTTCAGTAGTTGGGAGTTTAATGTATGCTATGGTCTGCACTAGACCTGATATAGCACATGTAGTGGGAGTTGTTAGCAGGTACATGGCGAATCCAGGGAAAGAGCATTGGGAAGCTGTGAAGTGGTTTCTAAGATATCTGAGAGGTACATCCAGTACTTCACTTTATTTTGGAAAAAATAAGGTTATTCTACAGGGCTTTGTGGATGCTGATCTTGGAGGTGATGTGGACTCGAGCAAGAGCACATCTGGTTACGTTTACACCATAGGTAGTACAACAGTGAGTTGGATGTCCAGGCTTCAAAAGTGTGTTGCTCTTTCATCTACTAAGGCTGAGTATGTGGCAATAGCTGAAGTTAGGAAGGAGATGATATGGCTGGAAGATTATCTAGAAGATTTGGGTAAGAAACAGAGCGAGAAGATTCTTTACTCAGATAGCCAGAGTGCCATACAATTGCTGAAGAACCCAGTCTATCATTCTAAGATGAAGCACATCAGGAGACACTATCATTTCACTCGCAGGGCAGTGGAGGAAGGTGATATGTGTTTGGAGAAGATAGAGGGTGCAAAGAATCTAGCAGACATGTTGACTAAATGTGTTGATGTTGGAAAACCGGGGTTGTGCAAAACCTCGGTTGGCCTTTTGTAGTAGTTTCTACAGATGTTGCGGTGTAGTGAAGATATTGATGATGTTGGGATTCAATTTTTTGAGAATGCAATCTTTCGGGTGACTAATCAGTCTCCAAGTGGGAGAATTGTTAGGTTGTGGAGCCTGATGTTTACTTATAGATTAAGTTTACTTAATGGCTAAGGGAACCCTAATGGTGCCCTAGTGGCATGGGCCGTGGCCCTTGGCCCGTGAGCATGACTCTGGACCCTGCTCATCCCTAGATGGCTATAAATAGGGGTAGATTGGCAAGGCAGAAGATGTAATTTTCTGTAACGGTATATACTTGAAATCATCAATAAAAATACCTAGCCGCCGTGGAGTTTACCATCCCAGTGTTACCACGTATATTTCTCCTCGTATTCTCTCTCTTGTTCTTCGTGTTCTTCATCTAGATATAGTGTGTGAGTTTTGCTATCCTAACACTTTTATCACTAGGTCATTAACAATGAGTGGAACCCAATCTTGTGCACCACTGCCGCTCCTTTGACACAAGGCACCTCTTATCGCTAGGTCTTCAACAATGAGTGGAACCCAATCTTGTGCACCACTGCCGCTCCTTTGACACAAGGCACCTCTTATCGCTAGGTATTCAATAATGAGGACATTAATTCCGCACATCTCTTAAAAACAAGCCCAACAATGAATGCATTTTCCACACATCTTTGATACCACTTGTTGGGAAGAAAGGGGATCACAATCTAATCAACCCAATAAATACCCAACAATAAGAGATCAAAAATAAAAATATATCAAGAAAATAGTTTTGTCCAAATATTTGTTCTAACCAAACCGAAGTTTAAAATGAAAATCCAACCATCAAAAATAAAGCTCAAGATGTCATGAACAAACTGTCAAAATTTCAGCTGAATCGAACCATGTTTGGCCCTCAATCAAAGCTACACACGGGAATTGCCCTCCTCACCTATTTTCTTGTACAACAAAATAGAACTATGGGAGAGCCCTCACCCTAGCTCCTAAGAACCATATATATAGACTAAAATAAAAAATCCTAAAAAAACCTACAATAAAAGCCCACATAAATAATATCAAAGCAATACATAAAATAAAATATATTGCAAGTTGGGTTGGACCCTAACAATCTCCCCCTCCAGCCTAACATGTGAAAGACAATCACACTTCAATGATCACTTTTTAGCTCATTCCTGCAAGCTTACCACAGGTTTCAAGCTTGCTTTCTGGGACCACCTTTGTGATAACTCTACGATAGTAGAGTATTTGCACATGTTTTGCATATTCTCTAGCTTGATTTGCTTGATTTGTCTTTTGATTGTGGTTTGTTAATTTGCATAATTCTTCTCCTAATTGCAAGTTTGTGGATTAATTGTTAAAAAGTTCATTTTAATTGGAGAAATTCCTAAATTTTATCATGATTGAATTCCATCGTTAAAGTTGAAATTTGTGCAGGTTATACATGGAATTTTTGGATTTAATTGTCAAGGGTAAAAAGGGAATTTTGCTAGCTGAAAATTGGTAAAAGAAATTGGAGACTTGAAGAAAAATTGACCGAATGAGGAAGTATGTCATTGGAAGATATTGGCAATTAAATTGGATGATTTATTTGAGGAAAATTAGTTGTATGAGTTGGAATTTATTCCACATTGATGCGTTCCGACTGATATACTAAAATATGTGTTGTTTTACTCTATGTTAATTATGAGTAATTAAGGACTTAGCCTGACTAATTGTCACATTTAGTCTCTATATTGTCACTTAATCAATCAGAACCTAATGCAGAGTACCTATCGTGTAGCTAGTTTGTTGGAAAGTATCTACGATTTTAATTAGATTAATTATCGTACTCCCAGGGAAGTGGTAACGGCTTAGTAGTAACTATCCTCTTACCCTAATTCTTATCTTATGATCCAGTTATGCAATCATTCATCAAAATCTTTGATGAGAGGTTGATTCATTCTCCACTAGGTTTAAGTCTATTTAAGCCTAAGAGTGTTTTACAGATAATGTCCTGATTCTATGTTATACTGTTCCTACATGTTGATTGACCTATCTTCGAGTATTTTAGATATATCTTGGCCTAGATTGCAATTATGTACTGAGTCTAAAGGTGTACCACATTTGAGTTACCTGATAAACCGCCCTACCTTAATGACGGCCCTACTCACGGTTCGAGCTAAAGGCATCCATGAAAGTCCTATGTCACATAGGAGATCATGCCGCTCGCCCTAACGCCGGCATAAACACACAAACTCAGCCTACTTAGACTACTCTAACAAACATGGTGATCTATAGGTTATTTCATCTAATATGGCAGACATCAATGCTTTCCGACGGGAAAGTCCTAAATTGATGCATGTTAAACTAAACAGGTTATGATTAGACCGTGGTTAGGAGTTGTCTATAACCCTACATTTAGTTTAAAAGAAACTACATTAGACATGCAGACATAATGAAAGTTAAGCTGGTGGCCATTTTCGGAAAATCATAAAGTACTTCAGCATGCATAACAAATATTCATAAAATCATAATCGAATAGTCAAAATCAATGTTTGGACGAACACAGTACAAACATATAACGAGAGGGACAAGGGGACCGATGCCATAAAGTATTCACCCTTTACGTAGTCCGCTGATGGAGCAACTGCTTGTATATGTTGGACTGCTCGACCCGACTCTGCTCGACAGAACCTTCGGAGGACGCTTCCTCAGCCTAGTAGCTGGACTTTACCTTATACCCAGCTTAAGCATAACACTATTGACTGACTCTTCGAATGCCTAGTGCCCTCTTAGGATCTCCTAACGAAACCCCGGGTATTCTATGAATACCAGAAACGAACCTATCTAAGTCGTATCCTAGGATCTGAGACAAACTCTCAGAAACAAAGAACACAAGACACTATCTAAGAATATAAATAAACTTATACTAAAACCTGAGAACACTAAGTGACTTGTATACTATGGAAAACTATATACTTGAAGTCACTAAATGACTCAGATCGAGTGGAGAGGAATGAATTCAACTGAGGAATACCTGGGGTATTTATAGTAGGGGAGCTGAGTGATTTTCTCTCAAAATTTTGATGTGGGATTCTGAACTGGGGCTCGGGACGCCCGTCCTGGATCTGGGACGCCCGTCCCGGTCTGTTGACCAGGTCAGGATGGCCGTCCCAAGTCCTGGACGCCCGTCCTGGCCTGTTGACCAGGTCAGGACGCCCATCCTGGGTTCAGGACGCACATCCCGACTTCCGAACTTCTGAAAATCACGTTTTTGCCCCGAAATTTGCCATTTTCTTCTACTTTTCACCTGACACTTCCAAAATCACAAAAACTGTGAAATTGAGTTAATAACAATCAATTAAGAACGATTTACCATCAATTTCACCCTAAATTATGCCTAAAAACATGCTAAAAATGTGATATGATTTATGCATATCACACATTTATCTATCTATATATATATATTATATATATATATATATATATATATATATATATATCTATATATTATATAATACCATGCATATAATTTTTTTTTAATCTTGTGCACTTTCTTTCTTTCATTCATTTTTATTTGTTGCACTTTTATAATATATATTATATATATATATATTATATATATATATTATATATAATATACTTCTTTTCTTTCTTCTTTTTGTTCACACTTCTTATTATTTTTTAAATTCATGGTTGACTTTTTTTTTATAAAGCGTTGGAGTTTCAACCCAAGTCTCACATATGAATATAATGTTAGAGTTGACTAACATATAAGAATTTCACTAATACTATCAGTATGAGGCATTTTGGATAGTTACCCAAGAGCAAAACCGTGAGGACTTAGGGTTAAAGCTGATAATATTATACTAATGTGGAGTTAAGTGCTGAGGGCAAAGTTAAAAAGAAAGACTTATGATTTGTTTGATCCTATTGAAATTGAAAAAGACGTGTCACAAGAGTTTGACCTTTACGATTTGTGGAAGAAGTTCTTTATGAAAGAAAGACTGTACATAACAAAGCTTCATTGATTAAAAGACTTGTTAGTTTGAAATTGAGGAGTGGGAAGAATGTTGATATTATTAACAAGTTGACCATTATGGAGATTTTTTTTTTGTTGGGAGACCTTGGTTATGCCTATGAGTAACTATACTCCGAATGGTATGCTATCTGATGCGTTTCTGACTGATATGCTAAATAGGTGTTATTTTACCCTATGTTGATTATGAGTAATTAAGGACTGTGATTGACTAATTGTCACATTTAGTCTCTATGGTGTCACTTAATCAGCCAGAACCTAAGGCAGTGTACCTATCGTGTAGCTAGTCTGTTGGAAAGTATCTACGATTTTATTAAATAAATATCGTACTCCCAGGGAAGTGGTAACGGCTTAGTAGTAACTAGCCGTTTATCCTAACTCTTATCTTATGATCCAGTTATGCAATCTTCATCAATAACTTTGATGAGAGGGTGATCCATTCTCCACTAGGTTTAAGTCTAATTAAGCCTAAAAGTGTTTAATAGATAAGGTCCTGATTCTATTTTATACTGTTCCTACATGTTGATTGACCTATATTCGAGTATTTTAGACATGTTTTGGCCTAGATTGCAACTATGTTCTGAATCTAAAGGTGTACCACATCTGAGTAATCTGATATACCGCCCCATCGCCAAGGTAAACGGCCCTACTCACGGTTACTACTAAAGACAGCTATGAAAGCCCTATGTCACTTCGGGGATCATGCCGCTTGCCCATAACCACAGGCATAAACGCTCTACTCAGCCTACTTAGACTACTCTAACAAGCAGGGTGTTCCGCAGGTTATTTTATCTAATATGGCAGACACCAATACTAATTGATGCTTGTTAAACTAAACAGGTTATGAATAGACCGTGGTTAGGAATTGTCTATAACCCTAATTTTAGTTTAAAAGAAACTACATTAGACATGCAGACATAATGAATATTTAGGCAGATGGCCATTTCCGGAAAAACATAACAACTTCAACATATATAACAAATATTCATAAAAATCATAATCCAGTATCCGTAATTGATATTTGGACAAACACAATAACAACATATAAGAGAGGGACAAGGGGACCGATGCCATAAAGAAATCACCCTTTAAAAAGTCTCGCCGATGGAGCGTACTGCTGTATATGTCGTATTGCTTGACCCGACTCTGCTCACCAGAACCTTCGGAGGACGCTTCCTCAGCCTAGTAGCTGGGCTTTACCTTACATCCTGGGCTTAAGCCCAGCCCTATGGACTGACTCTTCGAAAGCCTAGAGCCCTCTTACGATCTCCTAACGAAATCCCGGGTATTCTATGAATACCAGAAACGAACCTATCTATCGAACCCTAGGGTCTGAGACTATTTCTCAGAAACTAAGAAAAACAAAACACAAAAAGGAAAGAAAGAAAACTTATACTGAAATCTGAGTCTCCGAGTGAGTTGTGTACTCGAGAATTGTACACTGGAAACCACTGAATGACTCAGATCGAGTGGAGAGGGATGAATTCAACTGAGGAAGGCCTGGGGTATTTATAGCAGCTTTCTGGAGTGATTTTCTCTCAAAATTTCGATGTGGGATTCTGAATTCTGGTTCGGGACGCCCGTCCTGAACTGTTGACCAGGTCAGGACGCCCGTCCTGGCTTGTTTACCAGGTCAGGATGCCCGTCCTGATTCAGGATGCCCTCCCCGAAGTCCGAACTTCCGAAAAATTGCGTTTTTGCCCCGAAATTTGCCATTTTCTTCCACTTTTCACCTGACACTTCCAAAATCATAAAAACTGTGAAATTGAGTTAATAACGAGCAATTAAGACCGATTTGCCCTCAATTTCACCCTAAATCATGCCTAAAAATATGCTAAAAGTGTGATATAATTTATGCATATCAGATAACCCCACACTTAGCTTTTTGCTTGTCCTCAAGCAAAGTCTACTTGAAGTTAGTGATTCTAAATCATAGTGCAGTCACTTAAATTTCCTAGTCATGTTTTTATTCCAAAAATTATTCAGACGATTCTTAACACAGGTCTGACTGATTAGGTTGCTATGACAAGGTCTCAAATGTCTCTAGCAGATTGTTATGATCAAGCAGAAAATAACTTAACAACTAGGTTGAACTCTTTTCTTAGTCACAAGGTTTTCCTGATGTGTAGTGTGTGTACTAGTCTAGACCAGATAGTCAACACAATAAACTCTCGTCTTAACTGTTACCAGATAACACTTCGACCCGTCACTAGACATACTGACAACAAACAACCTTCTGAGTTCTGAGCCTTGGTGATCAGATTTTTAATGATTTAGCATTTATTGATTTTTTTTCTTTATAGATTCAGGGTATTTTGAGTATGCTTAGAACACGTCAACTTCAACTACCCATGTAGCGAGTCCCACTCCGATGACTCCCAGACCTACACGACCTTAGGGCATCAGGCTTTAAGTTCCCCAAAGGAGTGGTGCTCGAGTAGCGAAGGCCGCTGGCAAACTACCCTTATTTGATTAACTTTCTTTTGTTTCTTTTCACTTTTAGCTCAGAGTCTCATCTAGTCATTCTAATTGTCAAAACATCCACAACTAGTCTTAATTTTATCTAGTTAAGTCTTGAAAAGGTAATTGGCTGAAGTTTCTAATCCAGATTAAGTTGTGCTCAGTTATCAGGAATTCCCTACTTCTAATCAATTAGTTCAAGATAGTTATCAATTGTCTCCTACTAAACATAACTTCTACACACATATCATAGACATAAGCAAATGTTTAACCAATCATACTGCATTTAGAAGTCTGAAATAATGAAAAATTTTGAAAAATTTTGGAAGGGTGTGAAATTACGGAGAAAACACGCAAAATCATGCAAAAATTTTCTCAAACTACTACAGTGCACTGTGCACTGCTACCCTACACTTAAGTCTGACACTGTCCTCAGTGTTCATGCATTTCTAAACTACCCCACACTTATTAGAAAACAAGAAGAAATGAAAACAAAACAAAGAACTCTTACCCCACACTTATTTGACTGACTAATGGGAAGAGAAAGAAAATAACATAACAAAACAAGAAGGGTAATAGAAATAATAACACAAACAAGACAAAACAAACAAAACATGAAATGAAGATAATAAAATAAAAGTACAGGAAGATGACGATTAGAAAAACTCCCTTCATGTCGCGAGAAGAAGGGTCTTCTCTGATATGTCAATTGGCTCTTCACCTTAGCCATGTGTTATTGCTGAGGTGTTCTTGACTCTGCAAGCTCTAGATATTGGAATGGATGACGTCGGCTCCGATCCTTCATTGTCGAGCTCCTGGTAGTGGCATATCCATGTGAGGAATGACTCAAGCCCCAAGGACTATTTTCTCGAATCATTCGCAAAGTTTCTCGTAATCGTAGCAACGTGTCCAGAAGGAACGTGTCTAGGAATGAGATTTCTTTGGATTGGTGTGCCTATCTGCCAATGTCAGTGAAGGTATTGCATGCAATTTTCGAATGGTAGAAAAGATAGCTGAGGCTTTGGGGAAGCCGTGGTGGTAGGAGCCTCCAGTGGTGTAGATCTGGGCCCAAGTATTTGAGACTTCCTCGGGGGAAGTTTCTCACAGCTGATTGTATGCAGGGGGTACAAGCTCCTCCATTGCTATGCTCCTGTTACAATGCCAACTTCCTCTATATCCCTCGACCCTTCGATATCACTTGGTAGATCACTTGCTTGCACTGGTCTGGCTTTAATTGTTGCTAGTATCTCATCTGTTGATTCTGCGGGTAGGGGTTTTGCTGTGGTGGTATCTTCTGAAAGTTTCCAGCTTCCGAATTATTCCTCAACTAAATCCCATACGATTCCTCTAGTTGGGATTGTATGCATTTCCCATTGGAGTAGCATTCTGCAGTAACCTACTCCTACCTCGGTTGGAATGGTTAGTATTCCATTCACATAGCAACTCCCGCTAAAGTGAAGTACTTCGCAGACTTCGCAGATTCGATACACAGACTGAACATTTTTTTCCTAAGACATTGGCATTCTGAATCTGGAAAATAACTTCTCATAGAATCTGCACATGACTTTAACATTATTAGTAGGTAATGCCTGTGGCTCAGGCCATTTTTTGAAAAGTGTTCCACGACTACTATGATGTAATTATTTTCACAGGAAGAAAAAGAAAAGGATTCAATACCCCAAATATTAAAGATTTCAAGACTCTATATACCTTGCTGGGGTAGGCGATCTCTGGAAGAGGTGTTACCTGTTATTTGGCAAGCGTCGCAGGACTGTATCAGAGATACAAAATCCTTGAATATGGTGGGTCAATAATATCCTACTTCCAACACTTTCCGGACAATGTTGATAGCAGTTAATTGGTCTCCCATAGATTCCTGCAATGCTTCAGAATCATGTGGCCTTCGCTTTCCGAGATACATCCTCTGATCAACAGATCTGCAAAAATTTGAAATAGAAGAGAAATCAGTAGTAATATTTCAAATCAGCGAAGAATTTCTTCTTTTGCTGATAAGTCATATCACTTGGAACTCATTCAATGACTAGATAATTTGCAACAACAATAAACCACAGATGAGACTTATCATACATAGCAAACAATGCAAATAAGTTTTCACCAAAAATTTATCAGTATTACAATAGCCTCTAACTCGGGGTTTTCTAATCTAGACAAATGGTTTGCTTTCTAGATTTTCAACCCTTTTTCTTACCCCTTCATTCTATATCAAATTTAAGTAACAATAAAACCTAACTTAATCAATTATGGTTCAGCATTAGTTTTATTGAACACAGATATCTCAGAGTGATCAGTGTAACCTATTGTTTTAGACAAGACTAGATAAGATCATGATTTATCATATATGAACTTTCTTATCATGTTTCTGTCCTAAAACAATTCTTACTACATCATTACATCACATATTCATTCAAAAAGCAGATTTCAATCAGGTGATGCCATAATGAGTGCAGTAATTCCTTTTGGTTTAAAAGATCTCATGCAATTATCAGCAAAACAAAAGGAACATTTTTTTTTCAATAGAACATTCAGAGGTCTAGCTATTAAGGAAAAATTATTTCATAACTCGTCCTAATAAAGCCGGCATGACTCTAAGAAAATTCTGAAATGGAGTTTCTTCCCAATAAAAATCTAAGCTAAAATTTTACAACTCAGAAGAAAATATATTTTATCTTCATTTCCATTTTTATTAAATAATAGAAGAAAAACACAAAAAAGAGCAACTAAGAAAACAACTAAGAAAGAACAAGAGATAGGGAAAAGAACAACTTACCATTGAGCAAGAAAAATACATTTTTTTTTCAGGTTTTAAATTTTGAAATTTAATTTAATTTTTTTTTCGAAAGCAGTTAAATTTCCTCAATATGGTTTTAGAATGATTTTCTAAAATTTGATTATCCTAAGTGTCTTAATTTCAGATAATATCTAAAATCAATTAGTTATGATAATCCTATATTTCGGAAATTGATTGTCTAACTAGCATAAGATAAGTGCTGGGTCTAAGGTCTAGGTTACTACCGCTACCTATCATAAGTCTCTAGAATTGTGGCCTTTAATCCTAAATTCATTATGATATTTCCTCAACAACGGCGCCAAAAATATGATGCGTTTCCGACTGATATGCTAAATAGGTGTTATTTTACCCTATATTGATTATGAGTAATTAAGGACTGTGATTGACTAATTGTCACATTTAGTCTCTATGGTGTCACTAAATCAGCCAGAACCTAAGGCAGAGTACCTATCGTGTAGCTAGTCTATTGGAAAGTATCTACGATTTTATTAAATAAATATCGTACTCCCAGGGAAGTGGTAACGGCTTAGTAGTAACTAGCCTTTTATCCTAACTCTTATCTTATGATCCAGTTATGCAATCTTCATCAATAACTTTGATGAGAGGGTGATCCATTCTCCACTAGGTTTAAGTCTAATTAAGCCTAAAAGTGTTTTATAGATAAGGTCCTGATTCTATGTTATACTGTTCCTACATGTTGATTGACCTATATTCGAGTATTTTAGACATGTCTTGGCCTAGATTGCAACTATGTTCTGAGTCTAAAGGTGTACCACATCTAAGTAATCTGATATACCGCCCTATCGCCAAGGTAAAAGGCCCTACTCATGGTTACTACTAAAGACAGCTATGAAAGCCCTATGTCACTTCGGGGATCATGCCGATTGCCCATAACCACAGGCAAAAACGCTCTACTCAGCCTACTTAGACTACTCTAACAAGCAGGGTGTTCCGCAGGTTATTTTATCTAATATGGCAGACAACAATACTAATTGATGCCTGTTAAACTAAACAGGTTATGAATAGACCGTGGTTAGGAATTGTCTATAACCCTAATTTTAGTTTAAAAGAAACTACATTAGACATGCAGACATAATGAATATTTAGGCAGATGGCCATTTCCGGAAAAACATAACAACTTCAACATATATAACAAATATTCATAACAATCATAATCCAGTATCCATAATTGATATTTGGACAAACACAATAACAACATATAAGAGAGGGACAGGGGGACCGATGCCATAAAGAAATCACGAAGTCTCGCCGATGGAGCGTACTGCTGTATATGTCGTATTGCTTGACCCGACTCTGCTCGCAAGAACCTTCGGAGGACGCTTCCTCAGCCTAGTAGCTGGGCTTTACCTTACATCCTGGGCTTAAGCCCAGCCCTGTGGACTAACTCTTCGAACGCCTAGAGCCCTCTTAGGATCTCCTAACGAAATCCTGGGTATTCTATGAATACCAGAAATGAACCTATCTATCGAACCCTAGGGTCTGAGACTATTTCTCAGAAACTAAGAAAAATAAAACACAAAAAAGGAAAGAAAGAAAACTTATACTGAAATCTGAGTCTCCGAGTGAGTTGTGTACTCGAGAATTGTACACTGGAAACCACTGAATGACTCAGATCGAGTGGAGAGGGATGAATTCAACTGAGGAAGGCCTGGGGTATTTATAGTAGCTTTCTGGAGTGATTTTCTCTCAAAAATTCGATGTAGGATTCTGAATTCTGGTTCGGGACGCCCGTCCCGGATTGGGACACCCGCCCTGAACTGTTGACCAGGTCAGGACGCCCGTCCTGAGTCCTGGACGCCCGTCCTGGCCTGTTGACCAGGTCAGGACACCCGTCCTGATTTGGGACGCCCTCCCCGAAGTCCGAACTTCTGAAAAATTGCATTTTTGCCCCGAAATTTGCCATTTTCTTCCACTTTTCACATGACACTTCCAAAATCATAAAAACTGTGAAATTGAGTTAATAACGAGCAATTAAGACCGATTTACCCTCAATTTCACCCTAAATCATGCCTAAAAACATGCTAAAAATGTGATATGATTTATGCATATCACTATCTTTGGAAGCGATCAAAGAAAGCCTGTTTAATGAACAAATCGTAAGAAATGATAATGAATTTAATATTTTTGATTATACACAAACTCTTGTTGTTGAGAACAGAGGAAGAAACAATAGTAGGGGTTACGAATACTTTGATAACTCAAGGCATAAGTCCAAGTCAAGTGATGGGAGAAATGTGACTAAATGCCACTATTGCAAAAAGCATGGTCATATAAAAAAGTATTGGTTCCCCTTGAAAAGGGAACAAAGCAGGAACAATGATTCATAGAAAGAGGGATATGACAAAAATACTGCAGCAATTACTTATAATAGTGATGATGAGATGGTCACTTTGGTTTGTGCAACTAGTGAGTGTCATCATGTTGATGGTTTAGGCTTAGAGTGACTAGTAGATTCAAGTACTTCATACCATTGTGATCCTAAAAGGGAATATTTCATGAACTATCAGACCGGTAATTTGGTAGTGTCAAGATGGGTAAGCATAGCTTAACAAGCATTATTGGGTTAGGTGATATTTGTGTGAAGACAAGTGTTGGGTGCATACTTACATTGAAGAATGCGCGTCATATTCTTGATCAACGCCTTAACTTATTGTCTGCTAATGTCCTTGATCAAGAAGGCTTCTGACATATCTTTGGAGATGGGAAATGGAAGTTTTCCAAGCGTACTTTGATAGTTGCACGTGGTGAGTTATGTTGTTCTTTGTATAAGACATACTTGAGTGTGTGTTTTGATGAGCTTAATGCAGTAGAAGAAAAGAATTCTCCAAACTTATGGCATCGCAGATTGGGACACATAAGTGACAAGAAGATAAAATATTTAACAGGTAAATCTTTTATTCCTGTTGATACTGCTATTGCTCTTGATCATTGTGATAATTGTTTGTCTAGTAAACAGTATAAAACTTCTTTTCTATAAAGTCTACTAGGAGGCAAGCTAAGCTTGAGCTTGTGCACTCCGATGTTTGTGGTCCTATTGAAGTGGAATAGAATTGTGACAACAAATATTTTGTCACTTTCATTGATGATGCTCCTAATGATGCTCAACCAGATGAGGAAGAGGTTCACGAGCAGGGGGAGCAATTTATCTCTCCAGTGAATGATGTACAAGTTCAAAGGTCAAGCAGAGTTTGCAAACCTTCTTCAAAATATTCAAGTTCAGAGTACATCTTGGTCATTGATGAGGGGGAGCCTAAGAGTTTTCGAGATGTAATGTCTAGTGAAGACAACGATTTTTGGCTCGAGGCTATGAATGATAAGATGGATTCTTTGAAAAAGAATCACACTTATGATTTGGTAAAGTTTCCTATGGACAGGAAAGTCTTGAGAAACAGATGATTTTTCAAGAACAAGGAAGATCGTGAGAAGATAGTGAGGCGCAAAGCTAGATTGGTTGTAAAAGGGTGCAACCCGAAAAAGGGTATTGATTTTGGTAAGATCTTCTCTTCTGTTGTCAAGATAACTTATATTAGAACTGCTTTGGATTTGAGCAAGAATGATGCAGATATGTTGACAAAGTGTTGCGTTATGTGTGCGTGTGTCACAAATTGTAAAGATAAGAAAATGAAATAATTCAACGCAATCTTAACAAGTGCAAGTATACACAGGTCAACAAGTAATATATGTACCTAAATACAAGATTATCGATCACACATGGACTAAGTATGCCAATTAAGAATGCAAAAGTGATTGTGCAAATGGTTATCCAAACCAAACAAAAGAATGATGAGTGGGGTGATCTAATGCTACGGCAAAGTAAACCTAATCTAAATGTTAGATGTTAGACTAATAGAGATAACCACAAGAGCAATACAGGTAATAAAATGCCGGAGGCATACAGGCCTAAACTGCAAGTATAAACCAAAAGTGAATCAAAACATACTAGAAAGTGTCCAAAGTTTTCATATCAATGCTACAGCGATCTGGTTAAAACCAGATTACTTGACGTACTAGTTTAGAGCACAAATACCATCGTCTCATGGAGTACGACATACCATGGTCTAAAGCAACACTAGGCAGAGGATTTGGTCATGTCTCCTTGCAATATTGAGCACAAGGTCTTGCAATTCAAGCTAATGCCACTCGATTATCTTGTCAACTAGCTCCCTTTCTTTCGAATGATAGATACTAGTTCGATGTGCAATTTGGACAGTCGTAACCGCAAAGAACACTAAACTTTTAAGTAATAAAGTGAATACATCAAGCATGCCTCATACAAGTATTGATCATAAAAACTGAATACAATGTCACATCATATTCATCAACATTTATAGCAGTGTAACATTCTGTTTATACTCAACTAAACAGCAGCAATTTCAGATTATAATTTGTGCCTTACAATGCTGGAAACAACAAAGTACAGAGGTTAAAGTAATGGATAAGAAACCCCTAAGGTCTTAGCAAGTAATTCTAACCCAAAACACATTTAATTAACCTAAGTGCTTTTTAAATTCATACCCAAAATTGAAGTATAAATTCATAACAACTAGTGGATAAAATGAAGAAATGAAGAGAAGTTACTATGGTCTTAGATCACTTTCTGCCCAAATCGATTTAATCACAAAACCCACTGATTTCCTCTTCCGAATTGAACTGTCACTTCCTTCTTTGCTCAGCCCGTGAATTTCCTCAGCAAATTCCCCTTCTTCCTCTCGGGTTTCTCTCTATAAAATGGTTAAAAACATTAGTCTACTGCCTATTCTCTCTACAGCCGACTCTATATGGGTCTCAATGTGCCGACTCCCTTCTTCTCTTCCCTCGGGTCTCTATGTGATGCTTTTATATATCCCCTTTTTATCTCCCGAATTTTCCATTTTTTCTTTTCAGAATTTTCCCACAACCTACAGCTGTCCATCATTTGTTTTGTTGTTTTCTCTTTCCATGGTGAGTCATAGTGCAGTTGGAATTTTTGGATTTTATAAAAAATAAAATTCAGAAATTATCACTAGATTCCTCAAGCTCACCCAATTTTTCAGCTGCAATTTTATTTATGGTTTGCCTCTTTTGTCGGTTTGCCTCTTTTGTCCAGCTAGAATTGACTTGGTCTTGTGTATATATATATAATAAAATTCCAGCTTTATATAATTTTCCTCTGCCGACTTACTTGATTTTGTCCCTTTGTAAAATCACCACCTGAATGTCCAACTGAATTTTGTTTGGCTATATCTCATGATATTTTATACAGGATTTTTTAATTTCAAATTATTTAATAAAATATTTATATCTAATAACTTTTTATATTCTTTATTACAATTTTTTAAGAGTTTATTTTTAATTCAATTTTTTAAATTAAATTTTATGTCTAATAAACTTTGATATTTTTAGATGTAATTATTATGCTGAATTTTTTTTTTTAAAATTAAATATTTATATTTAATAACTTTTCATTTATTTTGTATAATTTTTTAAAAAATTTTAATTAAACATTTATATCTCTAATAATTTTCATTTTTTTTAATTTTTATGAATTTTTTTAATTAAATATTTATGTATTACCTTTCATATTCTTATTATATTTGATTCTGCACGAATCTGTTAAACTGTAAAAAAGTAAATTGAAGCGCCGGGAAGTTGGTAAGCTTTATGGTTGACTTGTTAAGAAGGCTTTTTTGGAGTTGGTCAACGTCAGAGAAGATTATTTTCTGGGAAGGCGAAGTATAACTCTTGGGGGTGGTACTTCGCTGAGTGCACTTTGTCCTTCGGGGTGCTACACTTAGCGTCTCGAGAGCCTGCAAAACAAGTAAGTTCAATGGGGAGTTTGTACCCCGTGAACTCTCCGATGCTTAAGTCAGTAGAGTATTTTTGGATATCTGGAAGATTGGAAAAAAGTCCTTACCTCATGTTCAGATCTCTCTTTTATAGGAGTCTGATAATGAATTTACTGTTGTGGATTTGGACCCTTTTGACCGTTGTGAGTAACGGGTCATAAATGTGGAATTAAGGACGTAACGTCTGACCTTAATGAGGCCCATTAATTTGTGTTTATGACGTCAAGTGAGATCAGGGGTAATTAAGGTGTGACGGAATTGCCATTTTTACCCCTGAAGTATTTTTTAGGCTGTTCAGTGGCCCCTCGTCAAAGTTCCGTCTGACGAAGTAGGGGAGCTTTGGCGGGATAAGCGTGTTGAGTACCTTGACTTGTGGCTGAAGATAGGGTCTTTGATTGGACTGGCTGTCTTTTCGTCTTCTGCGTCTGTCATTAATTGCAGAATGTCAGCCGTCAGAAGTATTTTTTCACTTTCCCCGGTACCTCGATTCTGGCAAGTAATCATTTAAAAAAAGCTTTCCCTTGTTTATTTAGTGATCTTCTCCCTTTCGAAAGCTTTTTCTTTCACTTTTGCTTCCTTTCCTTTATAGTTTTCTGCCATTAACACTTTCTGAAGATTCATTTGCCTTCATAGTTTTCCGCCATTAAAGCTTTCTGAAGATTCCCTTTGCCTTTGTTTTCTTCGCGAATTCAGTCACATTCCTTCAGATTCTACCTCAAGTTCAAACACTAAAAAAGGTAGGTTTTATCTTCTTATAGTCTGGTTTCTGTTTGCTTCTTCCTTGCTGTCTCTCAGTTTCTCTGTTGTGTTTGTATGCTTTGTTTTTTCTGTGGGTTAATAAGGGTAGAACTGTGTTTATTCTGGGTTTAGGGTTTATCTTTCATGGTAGCTCCTTTGTTTGAATGGGGTTCTAAATGTTGGACTTCCATTAGCAGGTAATGGCTGCCCAGAGAGAAGATGAAAGGGAGGTTGAGGATCTTATGAATGAGGGTTTTGGTGATCCTCAACCTGCCCAGCCAGAGGTGACAGTAGCGACTAGGGATGGTGAGGGTGAGGTTCCTGAGGGAGTGTCATTCCAGCCTTCTATGCCGCCTCCTCCTCCTGATTTTCCCTTAGATAGAAATAGGATCACCCGTGAGCAAGCAAAGTCTTTTGCCCGTAGGTTATAGACCCTAGGACTTATAGAATCTCCGTTGCTCCTTTGCCAGGGAGAATGTCTCTTCGTTGTATTCCTATTCCCCTTGCTCACTTCGAAGTGGGTCTTCGTCTTCCCATGGACCCCTCTTTTGTTGACTTTTTGGTATTTGCTCGAATTCAACCCGGGCAAGTGCACCCTAATGCAGTTCGTACTATTTTCTGTCTTATCTGTCTTTGTCGTAGATTAGGCTTCGAGTTGTCTTCTAACATTCTTAGAATGTTCTTTTCTTCACTTCGGATGTTGGACAACACTCTTTCTCTTCGTCCACGCCGAAATAAGGTTGTTCTTTTTGACTCCCCGCCCAGTAAGGTAGATTTCAAGGGTAGGTGGACGAATGTCGAGTCGCGTATAGGTTTTCCTTTCCGTCCCTGTGTTAGTGAAAACTTCCAGTGGACTCAAATAGAGTGTCCTTTTTCCCTTAGCCACTCCGAAAAAGCCTTTATATAGTCATTACCCGGGACTTAGGAGATAGTCGCCAAAACTAAACCCGGGTATATTCCTCCGTTGATTTATTGAGTGAAGCCAGCCTGAAGTGGTGTGGCATAGGGGCTTGTTTGGCTGAGAGGAAGAGGGAGTTGGGTTTTGCTGAAGAAAGTCCAAACGAAGACTGGACTATACACCCTGGGACTGTTTTCTCCTTTCAATGTGACCCATGTAGTCTTACTAGACGTGGGTGTAGCAGAGGCTGGGGTAATGTGTTGTTTTTTTGTGTTTTTTTATTGATCTTCGTACTTCGTAAGAAAAACTGACTTAGTTTTTTTGTTGCAGGTCCCACCATGTTTAGCCAGGCTTAGGGGAATCGAGTTGAGGAGAGGGATGTCAGGCAGTCACACCTGGACTCCCTACCTCAATTTCCTCCGCGTCTGATAGACCGCGGGGTGCAGTGGGGGAGACTCCCCTTACTTACCCATCCTCTGCTAGTCCGCGCGGGCGGGGTAGGACCCCTCGCCGAGAGAGGGATGGGCAAGTAAGAGGCAGGACTTCTCGTTCTGCACCGGGACCTCGCCGGGAAGCCACACCCGAAATGGCGGAAGATGAGGAGGAGCAACTCCGTCCTCGTCAAAGGCGGAGAACTTCTCCTCACTGTCCTTCAGTCGAGGTAAGCTCTTCTTCTCCTTCTCCTCCTTCTCCTCCTTCTCCTGCTTCAACGGATGCCTTGGATGCTGTCCCATTGGCATCCCGAAGGAAATCAGAGCCGGCTCCTATGGAAGTGTCTGCTCCAACTGCCGAAGCTGAGGCTGCTCCTGCTGCCGAAGCCAAGGTGAACTTTGGGAGCTCCTGTCCTTCTTGGCTCCAGCCGGGGTTCCAGCTGCCAACCGAGGAAGAGCCCTTGAAGGCTTTGGCTGCTGAAATCACTGCCCGAACTCCTCCCCTCAACAACCTATGCTTCAACAACAAGTATGTGGCATCCATGCTTGGGGGTGCAGTCTTGGATCGAGCTCACGACCCTGAGAGATTGATTGGGATGAAGGACATGGGGGTTGAGGGAGGCCACCAACCGGGTAGGCACTTTGATAGCTCGGGTAAGTCTCCTTTTACTTCTTTCTTTGTCCTTAGAAAATCTCTTGTTGTAACCCCTCTCTCACTTCTCTTCTTTTTTTTTAAGGTTTCCTCCTTAGTGAAGCACATCTCTAAGTGCCAAACTTCGGAGCAATCCGGGCGAGCTGCGGAGGACGCTGAGTGGCGAGCTACCCACGAACCTCGCTTGGTTGTTCTGGAGTCAGAAGTGGCTGACCAAGCTTCGCGCTTGGAGTTAGCCAATTCTGAAAAACTTCAGATGGTCAGCGAGCTGGCGGAGCTGAAGGAGCGGCTAGCCAACGTAGAAGAGGAAAATTCGGAGTTAAAGACGGCCAACACCAGTCTGAATTCGGCTAGGGATGAAGCTGTGGCAAGTCGGATATCCATGCAGGAGGAGTTGGAGTACTGTCATTCTGAGGATTACAAGAAAAAAGTTGTTGACGACTTCAAGAGTTCCCCTGCATTCCATGAAGAGATCGGTCGCGAGGCTGGTTCCTTTTTGGATAAAGGATGTGTGCATATCATCCGGCAACTTCACCCGTACTTTGAAGACAAGTCTGTCCTCTTGCAAGCCTTCAAATCAAATTTTGATAACGATTTATGTAGGCAAGGGGCAGACTTTATCCCTTTTACTACCGAAGAGCTAGAGGTACTCCGGGAGAGGGACGAGAAGAGAGGAAGGCCTTTTTGGAGGATTTCGCGGCCTACCACTCCAACTTTTTGGGACATGCTTGATGGGAGCTCCACCTCGGCAGCTCCTCCTTGACCATTTTTGTAACTTAGGCTTTAGATATTTCTTGTACTTAGGCTTTTGATGTAATTCTTTTGTACATTGTACTTCCTCTTTGAAAACTTCAATGAAATCTTCTTAACTTATGAACCTCGCGCCTTCAGTTTTTTTTTTCCTGGGATTCTTCTAACTCCATACTTCGTAATAACAAACATTTTCTTCAAGTCTTCAACTTGATACCCCGTAGTAATGACTTACCTCGTATTTCAGGTTTCCATGTATACTTTTAACTTGGTATTCCGTGACTACTTTGTAACCACGACCTTTCTCGTGGATTTTTTCCAAGATTTAACTTGGTACTTCTTAACCACGACCTTACTCGTGGGTTTTCAATTTTTCAAGCCTTAACTTGGTATTTCGTTACCACAACCTTTTTCGTGGATGTTTTCCAAGCCTTAGCCTGGTAATTCGTTACCACGACCTTACTCGTGGTTTTTTAGCATCTTTCGAGATCGTACTCGAAGTTGTACTTGAATAATAACTTTATTTTCCAGCAGAACATTTTCAGAAATTGAATCAACAACTTGTCTTAATGTATCTCATACATAGTACCTTATTATATGATTTACATGCCACAGATTTGGTAGGAAAACACCATCCTTATTCATAAGTTTGTAGGTTCCTGATCTTACCTCATGTTTCACGAGGTACGGTCCTTCCCAGTTTGGGGTCAGCTTGTTTGCCTTTATATGTCTTGTCGTGCCCTCTATTTTTCGAAGTACCCAGTCCCCAATCTTTATCGGCCGCTTGAATAATTTTTTATCATGGGCCCTTTTTGTCTTCTCCTTGAATGACTGCTACCTTAGGCGGCCTGCTAATCTCCTTTCTTCTAGCAGATCTAGCTCCGTGCTTCTTCTCTCTTTGTTAGCATCCTCGCTGTACATCACCACTCTAGCTGTGGGCAATGCGACTTCGGCTGGTGCTACTACCTCAGAACCATACACTAGTGCATAGGCTGTTTCTCCCGTGGGGCCCCTAGTCGAAGTGCGGATTGCCCACATGGTTGGGTTTAATTCGTCAGCCTACTTGTTGGATTTTCCCTCCAAATGTTTCCTTAGCGCTGTCAACACCAGCTTGTTGGCTGCTTCTGCCTGACCGTTTCCCTGAGGGTGCTCTACTGACGACTTCCAGTGCTTAATTTGCAACCTTTGGCATTCTGCGGTGAATTTTGCTGAAAATTTCACTCCGTGATCCTTGATGACTGCTCTGGGTATCCTGAAGCGACATAAAACATGTTCTCGGAAGAACTTAGAAACATTTTCCTCTGTTGGATGTGTGAGGGCTTTTGCTTCTATCCATTTTGAAAAATAATCCACCGCTACGACCAAGTATTCACATCCATTTCTCGTCTTCGGGAATTTTCCCATTAGATCCATACCCCACATGTCGAATGGCCAGGCTGCCACTACCGGGGTTTGTTCCATTGAGGGTAGCTGCATAATAGTTCTGAAAATTTAGCATGTCTCGCACTTTCTGACATATTTTATGGCATCCTCTCTGAGTGTTGGCTAGTAATACCCTTGGTTTATTACTCTTTCGGCCAGAGCTCGGGCCCTTGGATGTCCTTCGCATACCCCTTCATGTATCTCGGCAAGCAGGTTGTCGACTTGAGAGGGAGGGATGCATCAGAGTAAAGGTCTTGAAAAGGATCGCCTGTACAATATGTCTTCGTGAATGGTGTACCACGCAGATTGCCTTTTGACTTGTCGGGCCCGAGTAGCATCATCCGGAAGGGTTCCATGTTGGATGAAGTTTTTTATCTCTTCATCCCAATTCTCCGAAGTAGGACGCAGACATTGGATGAAATCTGGTTCCTTGACATTGGTTGGAACCCTTTCAATGGGAATGCCTTCTTCATTTTGTATTTCACCTGAGGCAATTTTTGCCAGTCGATCTGCCTGCTGATTATCCTTTCAGCTGATCAAGGATAGCGAGAAAGGAGAAAATTTCTCTCTCCATTTTCGTGCTTCGTCCACATAGGGTTGTAGGCCCTCTGCTTGTACTGTGTAGGTCCCCTGGACCTGATTTACCACCAACTGCGAGTCGCTGTATACCTTTAGCGCTCTAATGCTTGCCCCGTGGGCCCATTCTAGCCCCTTCAACAATGCTTCATACTCCGACTGGTTGTTTGAGAGATTTGGCTTTAACTCGATGGCTCGCATCTCTGTGTATTCTTTGTTAGGCGAAGTTAAGACAAGCCCTACCCCGACTCCACTGGAGTTAACTGCTCCATCGACTTTCAATTCCCACGGCTCTTTTGCGTGTTCGGCAGCTTCGAGGCTTGACTATGTGTATGATCCTTCTGCGAGGAAGTCCGCCAAAGCCTGTGCTTTGATTGCTGTTCGGGGTTTAAAAATGATTTCTTACCCACATAGCTCGATGGACCATCGCAGCATTCTTCCGGATTGATCCAATTTATGAAAAACTTGTTTGAGTGGGGTGTTGGTATAGACCACAATAGGATGAGATTCGAAGTATGGCCTGAGTTTCCGTGCAGAAATCACCAAGGCGTAGGCTAACTTCTCAATATTAGAATACCTGGACTCCGCATCATTTAACACCTTGCTGACGAAGTATACGGGGTGCTGCTTTGTTCCTTCCTCCTTTATTGCTACGATCACGTCTGAGAAGGACAAGTATAGGCAGAGTGTTTCCCCATAGCTCGGAGGTCGTAGCAAGGGGAGATCTAAGAGATGATCTTTTAGCTCTCTCCAAGAGCAGTTGCATTCCGGAGTCCAGACGAAATTGTTCTTCGAATTCTTCAGGGCTTTGAAGAAAGGGAGGTACCTTTTTGCCGATTTTGAGATAAATCGGCCCAGTGCTGCAATGCACCCATTTAGCCTTTGGATGTCTTTGACACATCGGGGCTCGGTGAGCCGGGCTATGACCTCCAATTTCTCCAGATTGGCCTCGATTCCCCACTCTGATGTCATGAAGCCCATAAATTTACCAGATTTCACTCCAAAGGTACACTTCGTCGGATTGAGTTTGAGGTTGTACTTCGCCAAGTTGGAGAAGGTTTCCTCTAAATCCTCCAGGTGTGAGGTGCCATGCTTGGTCTTAACCACCATATCATCGACATACGCTTCAATATTCCTTCCGATTTGGCTTCGGAGGATATGATTCATCATGCGCTGGTATGTCACTCCTACATTCTTCAATCCGAATGGCATGACATTATAACAATAAATAGCCCTGCAGCTCGGAACGAAGTATGTACCTGATCACTTGGCTTCATTTTTATCTGGTGGTATCCTGAAAAGGCATCCATGAAGCTCAAGTACTCGTACCCCGCTGTTGAATCTACCAGTGCGTCAATTCGGGGTAATGGGTAATAGTCTTTGGGGCATGCTTTATTTAGGTCGGTATAGTCCACACACATTCTCCACTTGCCAGTGGACTTCTTAACCATTACCACGTTAACGAGCCAAGTGGGATACTTGATCTCGCGGATAAACCCTGCTTTCAAGAGTTTATTTACCTCGTCTTTCATGCCTTGTATTTTTTCCTCACCGAACTGCCTGGACTTCTGTTTTATCGGACTGCAAGCCGGGTTTACATTCAGGGCATGCTCGGCGATGGAGGTGTCAATGCCCGGCATATCTTCTGTACACCAGGCGAAGCTGCCTTGGTGATCTTTCAAAAATTGGATGATATCTTGCCGAAGTTGAATTGGCATTTCCCTTCCAATTTTGACAAGTTGTTGAGGATACTCCAGATTTATCGACACCTCATCGAACTCGCTCTCTCGCGATACTTCGCGGACAAGGTCGCAGATTTGCTTTTCTATGATCCGTTGTATCATCAGGTCGGGGTCCTCTGTCACCATGTTGACATTCTCGACTTTGTCGGGAGAATCCCTTTTCCTTTTTATTTTCATTATTTGTCCTAGCAGACTCCGTGGGTTGCTCCTTACAAAACCAACTCCTCGCGAAGTGTTGAACTTTACCTGTTGGTGGGATGTAGAGATGACTAGGTTGAAAGTCGCGTGGAAAGGCATCCCTACTATGATATTGTAGGGTGATTCCAAGTCCACGACATAGAATTTGATCTCTTCAGTCCTGGCTTTATCCCCTTCACCTAGGGTGACCTACATTCTCACTGTTCCTTTGACGGGCACCTTGTGAGGTGTGAACCCCTCCAACACCATTCTGCTGGTTTTGAGATGTTCCTCCTTCAGGCCCATTTCCTCGAAACATCTCCTGTACATGATATTCCTTGTGGCTCCAGTGTCGACTAGAACCCTTCTGACTGTACATTTGTCAATCCCCTCTCCGGTCATCCGCATCTCGATGACTATAGGACTGACTCTGGCCTCCTCATTACTTTCTAGCTCTTCGTTGGTGAAAGTAATGATTTCCTTTTGCTCGAATTCATACTTCGGGACGAGGTATGATTTGGTGAGATTGTAGATTCTCTTCTTAATTCTTCTCACCAAGCCTAACTCCGGGTTAATCATGTTGATTACCCTTTCCCCCTTGTCTTTCTGCTGTTGTATACCAGCAATGTACTCCTTCAAACATCCTTCCTGAATGAGCTTTTTAATGGCTCTCTTCAGTTGGAAGCATTCCTCCGTCGTATGACCGTAGTCTCTGTGGAACCCACAAAACTTGGTCTTATCCCGCGAGGCGTACGTTTGTGCCTTCATCGAAGCGGGATCCCTTACTCTGTACTTCTCCTTTATAACTGCAATCAAACTTTCCTTTGGAACATTCAAAGGTGTGAAAGTTTCAAATTTCTTACCTCGATTTTTGTCCCTTCGTTCTAGGAAATTCGAGGCCACATGCTTTGGTTGCTCGGGTTGTTTATCCTTCCTCCTGGTGGTGGATTCAAGTGCACTGCTCTCCGCCAGTGCTACTTTCCGAGCAACACTGAACATTTCTCCAATGGTTTCTGGCTTCCTCAACTGAAGCTCGGTGTACAGCATCCGGGATCTGAATCCTCCCTCGAAGCAGGTGATGACCGTGTCTTGGCTAATTCCCTCGATGTCATCATAAGTTTTCTTGAATCGTTCCAGGAAAGAGAGGAGAGTCTCATCCTCTCGCTGTTTAATATTAGCCAAGTCCCCTCTGGTCTTGGGTATGGTTCCGACAGTGCTGAACTTGTCCAAGAACATTTTTTCTAGTGTGTGCCAAGAGTCGATAATACCTGTTTTGAGGGACGTGAACCAGGTTAGAGCTTTGTCTGATAGCGTGCTTGGGAACGCCTTGCATAAGATGGCTTCGTCATTAGTGACTAGCCCCATGGCCGATTTGTAAAGGCATACGTGCTCGAGGGGTCGGGATGACCCTGAGTACAGGACGAACTGTGGGATTTTAAGGCTTGGATCCGGGGAAACATTTTGGATCCATTTGGCGAAAGGCCCCAGTTCAATTGATCTGGATTTGTGAACTTTAGTGGGGTTCTTTCCAGTCTCTGGACTACCTTCTGGGGACCCTTTTTTGGCCCATCTTTTGTGAACTGGCTTAGAGGAATGATGGCTTTCACCTACTTCGCTGACTGCCTGTTTCCTGCTCGTCCGCATTCCATGCCTTTCATCTTTCCTGGTAGCTGTTTGTGTCCATTGTGGAAGCTCTGAGGGGTTTCCAGACAATCTCGGTGGGGGAAGATCTGCACCAGCCTTTCTGAATTCAGCCCTCAGCTTTAGCCATTGCTGTGAGAGCTCTTGATCCCGCTTCAGTTGTTCGTTTTCCCGTTGCAGTCGCTGTAATTCCCTTTCTGTTTCCATAATTCTTTTAGAATTGAGTTGCTCCCGTAGATCTTGGGAGCGTCGGGAAGTCTCTGGTTGTGGTCCCAACCTCTCTGAGATGGGACGACGACTGGAGCTGGGTGATGATGAGGAACGTGATATCCTCGTCCCAGTCTCACGGAAAGAAGATTGTCGCACGGTGCATCGGTCTCCTGACTGTCTAGACATGTTTTTGTTTTTGGGAGAATAAAATTTCCGAATACTTTCCCGGTAACGGAACCAAACTGATTCTGCATGAATCTGTCAAAGGGTAAAAAAGTAAATTGAAGCGCCGGGAAGTTGGTAAGCTTTATGGTTGACTTGTTAAGAAGGCTTTTTTGGAGTTGGTCAAAGTCAGAGAAGATTGTTTTCTGGGAAGGCGAAGTATAACTCTTGGGGGGCGGTACTTCGCTGAGCGCACTTTGTCCTTCGGGGTGCTACACTTAGCGTCTCGAGAGCCTGCAAAACAAGTAAGTTCAATGGGGAGTTTGTACCCCGTGAACTCTCCGATGCTTAAGTCAGTAGAGAATTTTTGGATATCTGGAAGATTGGAAAAAAGTCCTTACCTCATGTTCAGATCTCTCTTTTATAGGAGTCTGATAATGAATTTACCGTTGTGGATTTGGACCGTTTTGACCGTTGTGAGTAACGAGTCATAAATGTGGAATTAAGGACGTAATGTCTGGCCTTAATGAGGCCTATTAATTTGTGTTTATGACGTCAGGTGAGATCAGGGGTAATTAAGGTGTGACGGAATTGCCGTTTTTACCCCTGAAGTATTTTTTAGGTTGTTCAATATTATTTTAATTTTTATTTAAAATATGAGATTACATTTCTTTTAATGTTTAAAAAGTTTTATTTTTATTTAAAATTTTTAAATTAAATATTTATGTCTAATAACTCTTTTATAATTTTTAAGAGTTTTTTAATTCAACATTTATACCTAATGATGTTTCGTATTTTTATTATGACGTTTTAATTTTTATTTAAAATATAAAATTATATAGAATTTTTTTATTTCAAATTTTTAAGAAAATATTTATATCTAATAACTTTTGTGCATTTTTTTTATTTTTCTTTTAAAAGACTTTTCATTTTTTTTGTTATAATTTGGCATGAGTTTATTTTAGTTGCACTCCTTAAATCGATCACTTCAAAACTTTTTTGCACTTGCCATTGAGGTTTCAAAATGTCCCATTACATGCACCTCTCGTAAGTCAAACCGTTAGGTCTTTAATTTTGTCGTTAGTCAACTTTTTTTTTAACTGTTTGGTCATGTTGTAGTCCGGAGAATTTTTGTCTAACCTATTCAAAGTAAAATGTAATTTTTTTTCATTTTTGTTAATTTTTTTTATTTTCCTTAATTTTTATCCTCCCTCCTTCGTCTTTCCCTTTTCTCTCTCTTCCTTATTTCTTAATCCCATAATTTAATTTTTTTCTCTCTCTTTCTCCTTTCTCTATTCTTCTTCCTCTTTCCTCTTTTCTCTCTCATTTTAATCATTTTAATTGATATCAAACTTTCATTTATGAACTCAATTTTTAAAATTTAATTTCAATTACTTTTAATTTCCCGTAGCTACTGCCATTTCCTTTCTTTTATTTATCAAATGACAACCTTTAATTTCATTTTTTTAACTCTCAAGAGTGAACCCGAGAACACATCAGCACCTGTGAAGCAGAATGCTTTAATTTTCTAAATGAATTTCAATTTTGTCTAATTTAATTTCTATTTGAAACTGTTTTTATCCAATCCTCCTCTATGCTATCGCCTCTTATCTGTCCACTGCCACCATCGTTGCCTCGTCTTTTGCTTGACCATTTCTTATTCCCATTCCGAGTCCTCCTAATCACCGCCATTGTCTTCTCATTATCTGCTTGCCCTTGCCATCGCCTCATAATTTGCCCGCCGCCGCCATCGTTACCTTGTCATTTGCCCGCCACCGTCATCGTCACCTCGTCATTTGCCCGCCACCGTCGTCTGAATATTATCAGCCTCGTCATTTGCCGCTTTAAATTTCAGAGATGAAAATTTCAAGTTGGAAGGAATGAAAGAGGTGGTGTTCGTCCTTGAATAAGGAGAGAAAAAAGAGGAAGAAAAGGGAGAGAAAGGAGGAAGAAAAAAGAGAGAAAAAAATTAAATTACGGAAGAGAGAAAGAAGGAAGAGAGAGAAAAGAGGAAGAAGAAGGAGAGTGGAAAAAATTAAGGAAAAAAATGGAGTTCCGAAATGGAAGTTTGCAATTAAGAAAGGTGAAAGAAAAAGAAAAAAAATTAAATTAAGGGAGATAAAAAGAAGGAAGAGAGAGAAAATAGGAAGAAGAAAGAGAGAAAAAAAAATTTAAGGAAAAAAAATTATATTTTATTTTGAGCAAGTTGTACAAAAATAGTCCTGACTAGAACATTGCCAAATAGTAAAAAAAAAAGTTGACTAATGACAAAATTGAAGACCTAACGGTTTGACTTAACAGAAGTGCATGTAGTGGGATGTTTTGAAATTTTAATGACACTATAAGTGCAAAACAATTTTGAGGTGCAAAAGTTAGATTCGGAGATCTAAAAAGTGTAATTAAGATAGTTTATCCTTCATATCTTATAAGTTTTTTTTGTTATAGATATATAAATATTTATTTCTATGATATATATATATATATCACTCAATAAAATTTATTTTTTAGAGTGATCTTCCGGAGAATATTTCTCCTGTTCCGAATCTCTAGTTGATTTTGTATCAAACTTGGATTTAATTTATCTCTTGGCACATCATCCTCTGATGGGTTCATCTGCAGTTCCTGGCAATTCGGTGAGACGACCTTATCGATGCTGCGGTTTCATCCGTTCCCCTGGCAAGCCTCGGCAATCTCCTGTGTCACCGGTGAACTAGCGAGCTCATGAGGATTTGGTATTCAATGCTGTGTGGCAGGGACTAAAGAAAGGCAAAGGTGTTGTGATTAGGGATACATCGGTTGATACGGTGGAGGTTGCTCAACAGCTCCACCGAGCATTATGAAAATTTTATATTGGAACTATCGAGGTCTTGACCAACCTTGGCGAGTTTATGAGTTAAAATGCCCGATTTCTCGTTTTCATCCTTCTTTTCTTTTCTTTTCTCTTCTGAAACTAAATCATCTTCTTCACTCATGCTTTTTATTCGTTGTCGTTTGGATTTTCCTGGTGGTATTTTTGTTTCTAGTGAGGGTTCTCGGAGAGGCCTGACTTTATTTTGGAACATTACGGATGATGTCATGCTATAATCTTTATCTGCAGGACACATTGATATTTTGGTTTCGAACTCTAATGGCACCTACTGGCGTTTAACTGGCTTCTATGACAATCCTGTCCATGATATCATAGATAATTTTCTTGGAGGTTGCTTAAAACTTTGCACACGCAATTAGAGTTACCGTGGTTGCGTCTTGGTGATTTTAATGAGATTGTTTCTCAGAATGAAAAATTGGGACATTTAGAGAGACATTCGAGTTTGATCGATGGTTTTTGTGGTGTCGTTGTGGAATGTCAGCTGGTGGATTTAGGATATCGTGGTTCTCGTTTTACATAGTCCAATCATCGGGTGACTGATCCAGTTTATGCTCGTTTGGACTGTTTCTTAGCTTCTTCATCTGCCTTTACTTCTTAGTACAGATTGTAGTACTGGCTCTAATCAACGCTTTAAACTATTGCCACGTTTTGAACCTTTGGCTCCAACCTTTTGATAATTGCCCTGAAGTTTTTTCATCTGTTTGGTGGGATTCTGGTTCGAATCCATCATTATTTGCACGTATTTGTTCTGCTCGTGACACATTGCGAACATGGAGGCGGTCTACCTTTGGACATATTCTCTCATAGATTACAAAGACTAAAAAAATCCTTGGGACAGAATTAGGAATCTACTCCGATTGATTGCTATCAAGAGGTAGAGTTAAGTAAATAATTGGATCAATTACTGGCTTTAGATGAGGAATATTGGCGTCAACGAAGTAGGGTGGAATGGCTACAACATGGTGATCAAAATTCAGCATTTTTCCATGGAATCAAAACTTTATTCCTTGCCTTGAACGAGCATATAGTTCGTGTTAGGATCAGACGGGTCACACACGAACACAAATCAACACACACACACTCAGCTCACAATTAAGAACACAAAAGATTTAACGTGGTTCGGTCCAAAATCTTACCTACGTCCACGGTGGGTAACTAGAATGTTTTTTTTTCTTTCTTTTTTTCCTGCGTTGCTCTCATATAGAAGGATCTCTTATATAGAGATTACATAAGAATTTGTCAAACAATGAAATTAATGCAACTGAAGAATTGATCAACAAACAGCTGTCTTCAGCCTCTTCTTTTGACAAGCTGCAAAAAATGTCTTGGGCATCCCGGCATTCAGCCTTATGCTTCTAGCCCTTTCATTCAGTATTCTATTCATTCTCTCAGCTACACCATTCTGCTGAGGAGTTCTCGGAACTGTCCTGATCATCTTTATCCCTTCCTTGGCACAATAATCAGTGAACTGCTTGCTTATGTATTCACCACCATTGTCCAATTTTAAGCACTTTACCTTCAAATTAGTTTCATTTTTAACAACAGATTTCCATATCTTAAAAGCATCAAATACACCAGATTTTTGTTTAAGAAAATATACCCATACCTTGCATGTTGAATCATCGATGAAGGTAACATAGTATCTCGAGTCTCCTAGAGATGAAACTGAAGTTGGTCCATATACATCCGAGTGAACAAGCTCCAACTTCTGAGCTTTCGGTGTCCTCCCGGTCTTCACAAAAGTAACCCTCTTTTGTTTTCCAAGAACACAAGGTTCACAAAATTCAGTTTCCACTTTCTTCAAGTCTGGAAACTTTCCTTTTTGAGCCAACATCTTCAATCCCTTCTCGCTCATGTGTCCGAGTCGGTTGTGCCATAAATTTGATGGACTCGGACCGGTGGTCATTGCATGAACACCTTCAGCGGAAACTTCTGCCATGTATAGAGTGCCTTTCTTATTTCCTTTTGAAATCACTAAATTGCCTTTGATCACTTTCCATTGTCCACCCCCAAAGTGAACATTAAACCCTTCATCATCCAATTTTCCAACTGAAATCAACTTTCTTCTCAAGTTAGGAATAACCCTGACATTTTTCAATGTCCATATAGTTCCTAACGAGGTCTTCAAGTTTACATCTCCAATACCTATAATATCAAGCATTTGATCACCTGCTAAATGAACTTTACCAAAGTTACCTGTTCATAGATTCTTGACCATATTTGGGCATGAGATAGCATGGAAAGAAGCACCCGAATCCATAATCCAAGATTCAACTGAATCTTCAACATAACAGATGAGGGCATCACCTAATTCTTCTGAGGATAAATTGTTTACTTCTTTCTTTGCAGCTGGTTTTGTACATTGGCTTCTAAAGTGACCTTTTTCTTTGCAGTTCCAACATTCAATGTCTTTTCTGTTCTTTGACTGTCCCCTTTTTCTTGACTTAGACCTGCCTCGACTATGTCCTCTTTCGTTTCTTCTTCCTCTACTTTCTGTATGTAATAAAGAACTAGAATTAGAAGTCTCACCATTGCTTCTCCGTCTAATATCTTCATTTACTATCAAGCCATGAATATTCTCGAAAGTGAGTTTGGTAGTGCCGAATGCACTACTAACAGCTGTGACTATGCCTGACCAATTGTCGGGCAACGATGATAAAAGGAGCAGCGCTTGTACTTCATCTTCAAACTTTATTCCAACTGAGGCTAAACGAGAGATAATCGAGTTAAACTCATTTATGTGAGCGGTAACCGACATGCCTTCCTTCATCTTGGTGTTAACCAATTGTCAGATGAGGAATACTTTGTTTGAAGCGGATGGTTTTTCATACATGTTGGACAAAGCTTTCAATACACCATATGTGGTTGTATCATTGACAATATTATATGCAACACTCTTTGCCAAAGAAAGCCTAACCATACCCAAAGCTTGTCTAACCAACAACTTCCATTCTTCATCATTCATGTCATCCGGTTGTTCACCCAACATAGGCAAATGCAAACTTTTCTGATACAACAAATCTTCAATTTGCATTCTCCAAAATCCATAATCACTTCCATCAAACTTATCAATCTTAATTTTACCGTCCTCTGCCATCTGTTTCAAGCTTTAATTGGCAAGGAACAAGTTATGGTGGATAATGAGATCTTGTTCAAGTCAACTGGTTCGTCGGAACCCTAGACGAGCGGCGGCGGCGGCTGACGAGCGGCGGCGGTGGCTGACCGTCTCTGATCGGAACCCTAGTTCTGATTTCACATGTTCGTGTGAATCAAAGAGCATATGTCTCTGATACCAGTTGTTAGGATCAGATGGGTCACACACGAACACAAATCAACACACACACTCAGCTCACAATTAAGAACACAAAAGATTTAACGTGGTTCGGTCCAAAATCTGACCTACGTCCACGGTGGGTAACTAGAATGTTTTTTTTTCTTTCTTTTTTTACTGCGTTGCTCTCGTATAGAAGGATCTCTTATATAGAGATTACATAAGAATTGGTCAAACAAAGAAATTAATGCAGCTGAAGAATTGATCAACAAACATCTATCTTCAGCCTCTTCTTTTGACAAGCTGCAAAACATGTTTACAGTTTTCACACACATTTTCTGCAGCTATTTTGACAAACCACAAGAGTGGCTTCACACTCAACAGTTCGATGGCATGTTCTGTGTCTGATTTATTGGCTACTGCTCGGACGTTCTTTCAGAATTTATTCACATCATCGGCTCATCATGTTGCAATTAATGATCTCAATTTCTCCAATTTATGTGCTTCAGACATTCCTAATTTGGAACAACCTTTCACGATTATTGAGATAGAAAATTCTTTACGTAGTTTACCTAATACTAAAGCTCCTGGACTGGACGGTATGCATGAGATTTTTCTTTAAAATTTTTGGCTGTGTGTGAAATTTGATATTCTTTGTTTATTTGATCATCTTTATCACAATTCTATTGATTTATCTGATCTAAGTTTTACCTATCTTGTTCTTATCATGAAAGTTTGATCTTCTTTGCTAATGACTGATTTTCGGTCTATCTGTTTATGCAATATTGTTTACAAATTAATTGCTAAAGTGCTGAGTAATCGTCTGCGTATAGTCCCCCCATCTTTGATTCATTTTTCTCAATCTGCTTTTTGTTTCGGGGAGATTGATTACTGATAATGTTATTGTAGCATTTGAGAGTTTTCATTCTCTTCAGATCGTTAAAAAAGTTTCCTTTCAATTTATGGGGTTGAAGTTGGATATGCAAGAAGCTTATAACCTTATTGAATGGAACTACCTCTTACGAGTTATGATTTCTATGGGGTTTTTGGATAAGCTTTGTGGGTGGATTCATACCTGTCTTTCGTTAGTTTCTTTTGTAGTATTGGTGAATGGACAACCTTCTGATAAAATGTTTCCTTCACGGGGGTTGCGACATGGGATGAGCTTTCCCCTTTTCTATTTATTATTTCCAATTGGTCATTCGGAGCTTAGGGTTTCCCATTTATTTTTTGTTGATGATAGTTTTCCTTTTTTCAAGGGCTTCTATTGCGAATGCTGATGTTTTATTACAAATTCTACATTGATATGAATTAAATTCAGGTCAATCCATCAATTTCCAAAAATATTCTATATTCTTTGGTTCTGGTGTTGCTCATTCCCTTCACCATATTATCTGTCAGAAATTTCAGATTCAATTAGGATAGTTTGATGGGAAGTATCTTGGTATGCCTATTTCTCCTACTTAATGGTCTTGTAGACAATTCTAATTCCTGGTTGAACGTGTTTGACATAAGATGAAGGGTTGGAAGGCAAAGTTGTTGTCCCATGCTGGCAAAGAAGTCATAATTAAGTATGTTATTCAAGCCTTGCCAGCATATACAATGCAGTGTTTTTTATTACCAAAAGGTATTTAATCACCAATTGGTGAGCTTAACTATGAAATTTTTGTGGGGTCTTCTCAGGACTGGGGCATTTGTTGGAAAAATTGGCAAACCCTTTGCACGTCCAAAAAGGATGGTGGCTTGGATTTTAGGGACCCATTTTCTTTCAATTTAGCTTTACTCGCTATGCAGGGTTGTATAGTACTCCGACGTCAAGATTCACTAGCGGTGTCGGTTCTTCGAGCTAAGTATTTCCCTAATTCGTCTTTCTTGTTGGCAAGGCGTGGTGTTGGGACTAGTTTGCTTTGGCGTAGCTTGTTGGCTGGACGGGATTTGCTTTGTAAGGGTTTATTTTATCGAGTAAGGGATGTCAAATCGATTTCTATGTAGAGCGATTTTTGGATTCCTTCTGCAAATTCTCATCGCCCTTTGATTAATACAAAACAAGAATCTGGTTTACATTTTGTGGGAGATCTAATTGATGAACGGTCTCGGTCTTGGAAGATCGATCTATTGCATCAATGGTTTTTATCGGTTGAAATTGAGGCAATTCGAGACATTGCTCTCTACCCAATGTGGGGGGATTATAATGTCCATTCGGGCACGTGGCTTGCTTCTCACATTGGGCAGAGAGCAATGTCTCGAATTGAATGCACGTGATTTTTATCAGTTAAAAAAAATGTAAATATCTAATATTATATAAAACTTAGAAAAAATATATGTAATAAAGAAAAAATGAGTGATATCAATTATGTATGTATTATGAAAATTAATGAAAAGAATAAAATAGTGAACATGAAACAATTATAATATAAATTAGATTAAAAGATGGTGAAAGACAAGACAAAAAAAAAAGATAAAGAGGAGAGAAGATGAAATAATTGTAAAATAATAAATGAGATAAAAGATAGAACATGAAGAGAATATTTCTTTTTAAAAAATTAAATTATTAAAAGAATAGAGATTAAAAAGACATTAAAATCCAAAAAATACAATAAAATTACAATTCATTCTATTAGAAAGTTTTAATCTTGGGCCAATACCTATTATGTTCGAGTGGACCCTACGAAGACACTAGGCCTTAAAGGGGGAGGGGTGAATGTGATACCCCATTCCACATCGATAAGTGAAGTAAGTATTGAATGGTATATAAGAATGGACCTAGGTACTCATAGTCAACTCTTGGTATCCCTTTTGATATAGTGCGGACAATACCAAATAGTTGATTGTGAGTGCTGTCAGGCCTATAGTTACTGTATGGGTTTAAGGGCCGGGTCGTGACAATTATGATAAAATAAGTATTATTGACTCATAATCTCTCAAATCATAAAAGATAGGATTTGTTTACCTATGTTGATTATGAATAATTAAGGACCGAGTCTTACTAATTGTCACTTTTAGCAATATTTGTTGTCACTTATCTTATCATGCAATTAATCAATCATTTAATCAATATCTTTGAGATCGATTGGTGATTCCAACCACACATAGCACATAAGTATTTAGCACGCAAGTTTATTGTTTCTACATGTTGATTGACCTATCTTCGAGTATTTTAGATATATCTTGGTCTAGAATGCAATTATGTACTATATCTTGCCTGTGTACCACATCTGAGTTACCTGATAAATCACCCTATCTTAATGATGACCCTACTCAAGGTTCGAGTTAAAGGTATCCATGAAAACTTGTGTCACTCAAGAATTCATGCCACTCACTCTAACGCCGGCATAGAGAACAAACTCATCCTCATTAGATTACTCTAACAAACATGGTGATCTGTAAGTTATTTTACCTAATATGACAGACCTTAATGCTTTTTTATCCTAAATTAAGGCCTGTTAAACTAAACAGGTTATGATTAGACCATGGTTAGGAATTGTCTATAACCGTTTATTTAGTTTAAAAGAGTAAGCAGATAATTCAGTCATAATGTAAATTCAGCAGGTGACCTTTCCGGAAAAATGAACATTACGTCAACATGCACAACATATATAACAAAGCAATCATAATTTGGTATTCAAATTAGTATTTAGACGAACACAACATAAAGTATACAGAGAGGATCTAGGGGACCACCACTATAAAGTATTCACCTTTTATCAGGTCTACCGGTGGAGCGACTACTTGTATACCCTGGGTTGCTCGACCAGACTTTGAACAACAGAACTTTCGAAGAACGCTTCCTTAGACTAGTAGCAATTGCTTTACCTTACATCCTGTGCTTAAGCAATGCACTATTGACTAGCTCTTCTCTCACCTAATGCCCTCTTAGGATCTCCTAACGAAATCCCGGGTATTCTATGAATACCAAAGACGAACCCTATCTAATTGAATTCTAAGAACCTGAGATAAACACTCAGGGAACAAAGAAAATGAGACGCTCTTGATGGGTTTCCGATTGATATGCTAAAAATAGGTTTTATTTACCCTATATCGATTAGGAGTAATTAAGGACTTAGAATTACTAATTGTCACATTAAGCATCTATGCTGTCACTTAATCAATCAGAACCTAAGGCAGAGTACCTATCGTGTAGCTAGTCTCTTGGAAAGTACCTACGATTTTAATTTAAGAAATTATCGTACTCCCAGGGAAGTGGTAACGGCTTAGTAGCAACTATCCTTTTACCCTAACTCTCATTTTATTATCCAGTTATGCAATCATTCATTAATATCTTTGAAGAAAGGGTGATCCATTCTACACAAGATTCAAGTTTATTAAGCATGCAAGAATATTTTACAGACATGTGTTCTGATATATGTTATATTGTTTCTACATGTTGATTGACCTATCTTCGAGTATTTTAGATATATCTTGGTCTAGATTGCAATTATATACTGATTCTACTTGTGTACCACATCTGAGTTATTTGATAAATTGCCACATCGCCATTGACGGCCCTACTCACGGTTCGAGCTAAAGGCATCCATGGAAGTCCTGTGTCACTCAGGAGATCATGCCGCTCGCCCTAACGCGGGCATAAAAACACAAACTCAGCCTCATTAGACTACTCTAACAAACATGGTGATCTATAGGTTATTTTATCTAATATGGTAGACCTTAATGCTTCCGTCCTCACATAAAGCCCGAAATTAAGGCCGGTTAAACTAGACAGGTTATGATTAGACCGTGGTTAGGAATTGTCTATAACCGTTCATCTAATTTAAAAGAGCAAGTAGACATACAGTCATAATGATAATTAAGCTGGTGACCTTTCCGGAAAAATGTAAATATCTTCAACATGCAAGACACATATTAATAATATCATAATTTAATATTCAAATGGGTCTTTGGACAAACACAGTACAAAAATATAAAGAGAGGGACAAGGGGACTACCACCACAAAGTATTCACCCCTTATTAGGTCCGCTGATGGAGCAACTGCTTGTATATCCTAGACTGTTTGACTCGACTCTGCTCGGCAGAACCTTCGGAGAACGCTTCCTCAGCCTAGCAGCTATTTCATTACCTTACATCCCGGGCTTAAGCAAAGCCTTGTTGACTAACTCTTCGATCGCCTAGTGCTCTCTTAGGATCTCCTAACGAAATCCCGGGTATTCTATGAATACTAAACACGAACCCTATCTAGTCGTATTCTAAGATCCTGAGACAGACTCTCAGAAAATAAAGAACACGAGAAACTCTCGTATACTAAAGCCTACTTGAACGAAAAACACCTGAGATCACTGAATGATTCAGATCAAGTGGAGAGGGATGATTTCAACTGAGGAAGGCCTAGGGTATTTATAGTAGGGAAGCTGAGTGATTTTCTCTTCAGAAAATGATGTGGGATACTGTTCATGGGTTCGGGACGCCCGTCCCAATCTGTTGACCGGGTCAGGACGCCCGTCCTGGTGCTTTGACCGGGTTGGGATGCTCGTCCAGAGTCTGGGAAACCCGTCCTGACCTTGGGACGCCCGTCCTGATTCTCGAACTTCCAAAAATCACGTTTTTGCCCCGAAATTTGCCATTTTCTTGCATATTTCACCTGAAACTTCCAAAATCACAAAAACTACAAAATTGTGTTAATAACAGTCAATTAAGAAAGATTTGACTCCAATTTCGCCCTAAATTGTGCCTAAAAACATTCTTAAAAAGTTATATGATTTATGCATATCATAAAACCCCACACTTAGCTTTTTGATTGTCCTCAAGCAAAGTCTACATGAAATTATTGAGTTTTAAATCATAGGTGCAGTCACTTAAAATTCCTAGCAATGTTTTATTTAGCCAAAATTAATCACTGAGTCAGACGAGTCACAAAACAGGCCTAACTGGTTAAGTTGCTATGACAAGGTCTCAAATGTCTTAGTAGATTATCATGGTCATGAAGGTTTAACAATTCAATAACTAGACTGAACTCTACTCTTAGTCATGAGGTCTTCTCGATGTGTAGTGTGTGTATTAGTCTAGACTAGATTGTCAACACAATATAGTCTTCTCTTAACTCTTACCCGATAATACTTCGACCAGTCGCTGGACATAACAACAACAAACAACCTTCTGAGTTCTGAGCTTTGGTGTCAAGGCTTTTCAATTAAAATTTTCAATAAAAGAAAACACTGGGCTATGTATTTTTAGATTGATTGTTCAGGGTATTTTTGTGTTCGCTTTCACACATCAACTTTAACTACCCATGTAGCGAGTCTCACTCCGATGACTCCCAAATCTACACGACCTTAGGGCATCAGGCTTTAAGTTCCCTTAAGGAGCGGTGCTCGAGTAGCAAAGGACGCTTGCAAACTACCCTATTTATTTAACTTTTTCACTTCCAGCTTAGAGCATCATCTAGTTATTTAAATTGCTAATACATCCTCAACTGGTCTAATATTATTTAGCGAAGTCTTGAAAAGGTATTTGGTTGATGTCTCTAATCCAAACTAGGTTGTGCTCAATTATCAAGAATTCCCTATTTCTAATCGAGGAATTTCAGTAAAGTTATCAACTTGTTTCCTACAAATCATAATGCTCTACTCAACATATATCATAGACATAAGCATTTCTTATACCAATCAATACTGCATTTTGAAGTCTGAAAGAGTGAAAAATTTTGAATTTTTTTGAAACGGTGCAATTTTAGTGAGAAATATGTGAAAACATACAAAATTTTTCTGCTACAGTGCACAATGTACTGCTACCCCACACTTAAGGTTACATTGTCCTCAGTGTTCATGCATATCCTATCACCCCACACTTATTTGAAAAACAAAAGTTGGAAAACATAACATATAAAACTCTTACCCCACACTTTTTTGAGTAACTAAGTGGGAAGAGAAAGAAAACAAAACAAGAAGGGTAATAAAAATAACAAATCAAATGAAATAAAAGAAACAAAAGAGAATGAAAAGAATACTCCCTTATTCTGAGAAGTAACAATCTGCTCTGACAAGTCGAGTGGTTCTCTATAGAACTTTAAGCATTGCCCGTTCACTTTTTGAGCCGTACCGTCAGAATCCATTATGACACATGCTCCAAATGGCGATACTCCTGTGATAGTGAATGGTCCTGACCAACAGCTATGCAACTTTCCTGGGAATAATTTTAACCGCGAGTTGTATAAAAGTACTTTATCCCCTGGTTCAAAATTCTTCTAGGCTCTGAGTCGCCTATCATGCCGGAGTTTACTTGTCATCTTGAAGTGATGTGAATTTTCATAGGCTTTGAGCCTCCATTCATCCAATTCGTTGAGTTGTAAAATCTGGTTTTCCTTAGTCAAGGTATTGTCTAGATTACATTTTTGCACTACCCAGTAAGCTCTATGTTCAATTTCAACAGGAAGGTGACATGCTTTTCCATAGACCAATCTATAAGGTGAAAATCTTGTAGAGGTTCTATATGCCGTACGAAAGGCCCATAATGCATCATCATGTTTTATGGCCCAATCCTTACGGTTAACACCTTAGGTCTTTTCTAGTATTTGTTTAATTCCTCTATTAGTTACCTCAACCTGCCCATTGGTTTGAGGGTGGTATGCTGTAGAAAGGCGATATTGAACTCCATATTGCTGAAGTCCTTCTGCATTTGAGAGTTGCAAAAGTGTGTACCCAGGTCACTGATTAGGGCCTTCGGGCATCCGAATCTAGCGAATAGCTGTCTAAGAAATCTGCACATGACTCGAGCATCATTAGTAGGTAGTGCCTGTGCCTCAGGACACTTTGAGAAATATTCTACAGCTACTATGATGTACTTCTTACCATAGGAAGAAGGAAATGGACCCATAAAGTCTATACCCCACATGTCAAATATATGTACACTTTGAATTACCTGTTGGGGTAGTCCGTTTCAAGAAGATATGTTTCCTGTTTTCTGACAGGCATCGCAAGATCCTACAAATGTTGCGGCGTCTTTGAATATCGTAGGCCAATAGAAGCCTGCTTCTAGTACTTTTCGGGCGGTATTAGCTGCAGCTAAGTGACCACCTGCGGGTCTGCAGTGACAATGTTCCAGAATTTGGAAACCTTCTTCTTGAGAGACGCATCTCCTGATCATCTGATCTACGCATATTCGAAACAAAAAATGATCCTCCCAATAGTAATATTTAAGATCAGCAAAGAATTTTCTTCTCTGTTGGGCAGTGATATCACTAGGAAGAGTCTGAGCTACCAAGTAATTCACTATATCTGCAAACAATGGGGGTGAGAAAATAGCAAATAAAGCGCATAAATTCTCATCTAGAAATTTGTCAGTTATAATCGATTCATCTATAGCTTCTAGGGCCGGATTTTCTAGCCTTGACAAGTGGTCTGCAGCTAGGTTTTCTGCCCCCTTCTTATCCCTGATTTCTATGTCGAATTCTTGAAGCAATAAAACCCATCTAATTAGTCTTGGTTTTGCGTCGGTTTTATTGAACAAGTATTTTAATGCAGAATGATCAGTATAAACTATTGTTTTAGACAAGACCAGATAAGATCGGAATTTATCAAACGCATATACTACTGCTAATAATTCCTTTTCTATCATAGTGTAATTTTCTTGAGAGTTAGTTAAGGTTTTGCTAGCGTAATATATTACATGAAATTTCTTATCATATCTCTGTCCTAAAACAACTCCTACTGCATAATCACTAGCATCACACATTAATTCAAACGGCAAACTCCAGTCAGGTGATGTCATGATAGGTGCAGTAGTTAGAAGTTCCTTAAGTCTATTAAAAGCTTTTAGACATTTTTCATCAAAGACAAAAGGAACATCCTTACCAAGTAAATTGGTCAACGACCTGGCTATTAGTGAAAAATCTTTTATAAATCTACGATAGAAACTAGCGTGTCCCAAAAAACTTCTAATGGCTCTCACAGTGTTAGGTGGAGGTAGTTTTGAAATAATTTCAATCTTAGCCTTATCTACTTCCATACCTCGTTGTGAGATCTTATGTCCTAATACAATCCCCTCTTTTACCATAAAATGGCATTTTCCCAATTTAGAACCAAATTTGATTTTATACTACGTTTTAACATTAATTCCAGGTTCTTTAGATAAATCCCAAATGAATTTCCAAAAACAGAGAAATCATCCATGAACACTTCCATGGACTTTCCTAACATGTCCTAAAAAATAGCAGTCATACAACGTTGGAAAGTAGCAGGTGCATTACACAAACCAGAAGGCATTCTTCTATATGCAAATGTTCCAAAAGGGCATGTGAAAGTAGTTTATGCTGATCTTCTGGGGAAATGGGGATTTGAAAATATCCAAAAAACCCATCAAGAAAGCAGTAAAACATATGTCCAGATAATCTTTTTAACATTTGGTCAATAAAAGGAAGAGGGAAATGGTCTTTTCGTGTAGCAGTATTTAGTTTTCTGTAATCAATGCAGACACGATGACCAGTAATAGTTCTTGTAGGAATTAATTCATTATTTTCATTTCTGACAACTGTTATTCCACCTTTCTTAGGTACTACCTGCACTGGGCTTACCCATTCACTATCCAAAATTGGATATATAAGTCTAGCATCCAACAATTTGATTACTTCTTTTTTAACAACGTCACACACATTAGGATTCAACATTCTTTGAGGTTGCACACATGGCTTATAATCATTTTCTAAAAGAATCTTATGCAAACAAAAGCTTGGATTAATACCTAGAATATCTGCAATTTTGTAGGTAAAGGCTCTTTTGTACTTTTTGCACATTTCCATGGTTAACTTCAGTTGTTATGTAGTCAGATCAACTGCGAGAATGATGGAAAGTTTCCTATTGTCGTCTAGGAATTCATAGCACAGATGAGTGGGTAATTCCTTTAGCTCCAAGTATGGTGGATCTTCAAATGAAGTTTGCTCTTTCTTCATCTCATTCGTACCTATCTCAGTGAAACTATCAGAGTTAATTTTGTAATCGGAGGAGCTGAGCTCAGTCTCCTCTAGTTCTAGAGAGTCTTCCCTCAAGACTTGATAGTTTGAGCATAGGTCTGTCATGTTAACTTCAATCAAGTGTTCAATAGCATCCACACCAAAAACAAATATCATCTAAATGCATGGGATACTTAAGGGTTTCATTTAGATCAAATGTGATATCTTCATTGCCTACCCTTAGTTTGATTTGACCGTTACTGACATCTATTAATTCCTTTGAGGTAGCTAGAAAGGGTCGACCTAGAATCAGAGGCACTCCTCCTTCTCCATTCATGTCCATGACAACAAAGTCTACAAGGAAAACAAATTTTCCAACCTTTACTAAGAGGTCTTCAACTATTCCCCTGGGGATTTTGATTGTCCTATCTGCAAGTTGTATGCACATTCTAGTAGCTTTCAAATCATGCAATCCTAATTTATCAAATAAACTAGATGGCATGAGATTAATACTAGCTCCTAAGTCTACTAATGAGTGCATATTAGTAATATTTCCAATTGTACATGGCAAGGTAAAGCAGCCTGGATCTTTCTATTTGGAAGGCAGTTTATTCAGTAGAACTGCCGAGCATTCTTCATTAAGAACCACCTTGTCCATGTCAAATTTTCTTTTATTACTAATAACTTCTTTTAAAAACTTAGCATACTTTGGCATTTCAGAAATAACATCAAGCAAAGGTAAATTAACATGAATCTGACTAAAATTCTTAAAAAACTTTTCAAACTACTCCTTATCTTTATTCTGCATAAGTCTGGCAAGGTAAGGTACTTTCGGTCGGTACTCAGGAATGAACTCTGTCTTCCTTTTCCTTGCTACTTAGGTTTCGACATTCGTCGGCGTTGGGTCCTAGGAGCCTTCTTCTGGTTCCTACATAAGAATAGGAGGGCCAGAAGGTTTGGAAGGAGATGGAAATAGAATTTTACCAGATCTTAGAGTAATGGTCTTGCATTCAGTTTGTGGGTTGGTCTCAGTGTTGCTTGGTAGCGTTCCCTGTGACCTGTGAGAGAGATGGGTGGATAGCTGACCCATTTGTCTCTCCAAAGTTTGCAAAGTAGCTTGTGTGTTTCTGACTGTTTGCTCGGTCTACTTCTGTCTATTCTCATTCTACTGGATTCTCTCTGCATGAGCTTCCTGGACTTTCCTATTTGACTTTATCGTTTCCTTGTTAAAGTCAGCAACTGAGGCACTCTTTTCTGGAAGTTGACATTCCCGAAATTGTTTCTCCAACTAAATCCTGGATGGTTCTTCCAGGTGGGATTGTAGGTATTTCCCATAGGGGCAGAGTTAACTGCTTCCACTTGTTCCATATCCTCTGGAATAGTCAGTATTCCATTACCATAACAATCCCCACTGAAATGCGGTCCTTGGCAAAATTCGCAGACTTGATATACTAGTTGAATGCTCTTTCCCTGTTGGAAGGCATTCAGTTGGTTAGTAATACTGGCCTTGAATACCTCGAATTATTCATCGGTGGACGCATGTGCCGCATTAACTGGTTGTTTCTTGGCTCAGTCACTGGTGCGCCAATTCTTGCTGTTCCTATAGAGTCTCTCTAGGGCATTTCTAGCATCTACATCACTTAGTCCATTGAAACCGCTCTGGGGGTTAAGTCCATCAAGAACTTGCTTGCCCATTTCTGTCATACCCCCGTAGAATTGTTGGATTAGCAGTGCTTCAGTAAGTCCATGTTGTGGGCAGAGCCTGAGTAGTTCCTTGAATCTGTCCCAGGCTTCGATTACTGTCTCATCAGTAGCTTGGGTAAAACTGGACAGAGCCCTTTGATATTCTAGGACTCTTGCTGCAGAATAGTATTCTTCCAAGAAGGCTTTACTTAACTCATCCCACGTTGTGATTGAGTTAGTAGGTAACTGTGCTAGCCACCTCTTAGCTCTGTCCCATAGTGAGTAGGGGAAGAGGTTCAGTTTGGTTACTTCTGCAGTGTGATCTCCCTTGAGACCTTCGCATAGAGAGGAGAATTCGGATAAGTGCTCGAGCGGATTTTCAGCTACAGTTCCTCCAAACTAGACCCGATTTATTATCAGCTGGATCACATTCGGTTTGAGGTCATAGCGAGGGTTTCCAGGGATTCTGATGGTGGACGACACTAGAACAGTCTATGGCTGGATGTAAGATTCGAGGGGAGGTCGTTTGGCAGCCATCTCTGTTCTTCGTCTGTTAGCTATACGGATGAGTCGTTCGGGATTTTCAACTGGGGTTTCAAGGTTAGCTTTTGAGGTTCGAGTCATGCAACTACAGAGAAAAATACGTTAAGTCTGAGCAGATTGGTTAGTGGAGTAAAATAGAAATGAAAGATGAAGGAAATTGAAAAAAAAAACAAATTCATAATCAAAGGAATAAAACAAAGAAATTGAAAAACAAGAAAGTGTTTTTTGGGTTTTTTTTGGAAAGCAATTTAAATTTCCTTAATAAGGTTTTAGAATGATTTTCTAAAATTTGATTATCCTAAATGTCTTAATTTTAGATAATTTCTAAAATTAATTAGTTATGATAACCCTATATTTCAGGAAACTGGTTGTCTAACTAGAATAAAGTGAGTGTTATGTCTAAGGTATAGATTACTACCATTACCTATCATAAGTCTCTAGAATTTTGATCGGGAATCCTAAATTTGCTATGGTATTTCCCCGACGACGGCGCCAAAAATCTGATGGGTTTTCGATTGATATGCTAAAAATAGGTATTATTTACCCTATATCGATTATGAGTAATTAAGGACTTAGAATTACTAATTGTCACATTTAGCATCTATGTTGTCACTTAATCAATTAGAGCCTAAGGCAGAGTACCTATCGTGTAGCTAGTCTCTTGGAAAGTACCTACGATTTTAATTTAAGAAATTATTGTACTCCCAAGGAAGTGGTAACGGCTTAGTAGCAACTATCCTTTTACCCTAACTCTCATTTTATTATTCAGTTATGCAATCATTCATCAATATCTTTGATGAAAGGGTGATCCATTCTACACAAGATTCAAGTTTATTAAGCATGCAAGAATATTTTACAAACATGTGTTCTGATATATGTTATATTGTTTCTACATGTTGATTGACCTATCTTCGAGTATTTTAGATATATCTTGGTCTAGATTGCAATTATATACTGATTCTACTTGTGTACCACATCTGAGTAATCTGATAAACCGCCCCATCGCCATTGACGGCCCTACTCACGGTTCGAGCTAAAGGCATCCATGAAAGTCCTGTGTCACTCAGGAGATCATGCCGCTTGCCCTAACGCCGACATAAACACACGAATTCAGCCTCATTAGACTACTCTAACAAACATGGTGATCTATAGGTTATTTTATCTAATATGACAGACTTTAATGCTTCCATCCTCACACAAAGCCAGAAATTAAGGCATGTAAAACTAGACAGGTTATGATTAGACCGTGGTTAGGAATTGTCTATAACCGTTCATCTAATTTAAAAGAGCAAGTAGACATACAGTCATAATGATAATTAAGTTGGTGACCTTTCCGAAAAAATGTAAATATCTTCAACATGCAAGACACATATTCATAATATCATAATTTAATATTCAAATAGGTCTTTGGACAAACACAGTACAAAAATATAAAGAGAGGGATTAGGGGACCACCACCATAAAGTATTCACCCTTTATTAGGTCTGCTGATAGAGCAACTACTTGTATATCCTGGACTACTTGACCCGACTCTGCTCGATAGAACCTTCGAAGAACGCTTCCTCAGCCTAGCAGCTATTGCTTTACCTTACGTCCCGGGCTTAAGCAAAGCCTTGTTGACTAACTCTTCGATCACCTAGTGCTCTGTTAGGATCTCCTAATGAAATCCCGGGTATTCTATGATTACTAAACACGAACCCTATCTAGTCGTATTCTAAGATCCTGAGACAGACTCTCAAAAAACAAAGAACACGAGAAACTCTCGTATACTAAAAGCTACTTGAACGAAAAACACTTGAGATCACTGAATGACTCGTATACAGTAGAAAATTGTGTACTAGAAGCCACTGAATGATTTAAATCAAGTGGAGAGGGATGATTTCAACTGAGGAAGGCCTATGGTATTTATAGCAGGGAAGCTGAATCATTTTCTCTTCAAAAAATGATGTGAGATACTGTTCATGGGTTCGAGAAGCCCGTCCTGGGTCTTTGACCAGGTCGGGACGCCCGTCCTGATTCCTGAACTTCCGAAAATCACGTTTTTCCCTGAAATTTGCCATTTTCTTGCATATTTCACCTGAAACTTCCAAAATCACAAAAACTGCGAAATTGTGTTAATAACAGTCAATTAAGAACGATTTAACTCCAATTTTGCCCTAATTTGTGCCTAAAAACATGCTAAAAAGTGATATGATTTATGCATATCACTCTTATACTGCTATCTACTCGTGTGAGTGCAGAAAAATGCACTTGAGTCACTGAATGACTTATATCGAGTGTAAAAATATACACTTGGAGTCACTAGATGACTCAGATCGAGTGATGAGGGATGATTACAACTGAGGAAGGCTTGGGGTATTTATAGTAGGGGAAATGAGTGATTTTCTCTGAAATTTCCAATGTGAGATAGCATTCTGCGGTTTGAGATGCCTGTCTCAGTGGTTTGATCGGGTCAGGATGCCCGTCCCGAACTCAGAAAGTTTGAAAATTGTAATTTTGCCCCAATATTTGCTATTTTCTTGCACATTTCACCTGAAACTTCTAAAATCACAAATTCTGCAAAAATGTGTTAATATCAATCAATTAATATCGATTTGGTTCTCATTTTGCCTCAATTTTGCCTAAAAATATGCTTAAAAAGTGAAATGATTTGTGCATATCATTTAACCCCACACTTAGTTTTTTGCTTGTCCTCAAGCAAAACCTATATGAAATTAAGGAATGCTAAATCATAGGTGCAATCACACAAGGGTCTTAGCAATGTTTTTAGCAAAATTTCTCACTAAGTCAGATGATTCATAAAACAGACATGAACTGATCGAGTTACTATGGAAAGGTCTCAAATGTCTTGATAAATGTGCCATGACCATGTAGCTAAAACATTTCAATAACTTGATTGAGCTTTACGCTTAATCATAAGGTTTTCCTGAGGTGTATTGTGTGAACTAGTCTAGACTAGATTGTTAACTCAGAATAAACTTTCCTAAACCTTTACCCCAAAATAATTTGACTAGTTTCTGAATATAATAGCAAAACAACCGACTTTCCGGGTTCTGAGCTTTTGGTGCCAATGCTTTCTAATTACGATTCCCAATAACAGAATACACTAGGTGTATTTTTAAATTGATTTTCCAGGGTATTTTTGTGTTTTCTTTCACACATCAACTTTGACTACCCAGGTATCGAGCCCCCACTCTAATGACTCCCAAATCTACACGACCTTAGGGCATCAGGCATTAAATTCCCTTCAGAAGAGGTGCTCGAGTAGTAAAGGAAGCTTGCAAACTACCCCTTTTTTTACTTTTAAGCTTTTACAATTTCAGCTCTGAATATCATCTAGTCATTAAGTTTGCTAACACATTCTCGACCGGTCTAATATTATTTAGCTTTGGTTTGAAAAGATATTGGGCTGATTTTTCTAATCCAAACTAAGTTGTGCTCAAGAAAATCAGGAATTCCCTACTTCTAAGTGATGAATTCAATAAAGTTATCAAATTATTTCCTAATGCTCCTAACACTTCACTGAACATATATCATAGACATAAGCAGTTCTTCAATCATTCAATACTGATTTTGAAGTCTAAAAGTGTGAAAATTTTTGAATTTTTTTTGGAAGGGTCCAATTTTAGTGAAAATTATGGAAAAACATGCAAATTTTTACTTGAATGCACTGTGCACTACTACCCCACACTTAAGATTAACAATGTCCTCAGTGTTCATGCATATCCTATCACCCCACACTTATTTGAAAAATAATAGAAAAAAAAACAACAAGAAATAAAAATAACAATGTTGTTATATCATATACATCCAAGTTTGTCATACAGAGAGATATATGTCATACAACCCAGACTATCATATAATCATGTAAATAACTAGGGAAGAAAAGAAAAGAAAAGAAACTAAGAACCCGAATCATCATTTGGCGCAAAGAAGTAAACTTTGTTGTCGTCCCGGTTGCTGGCATAATGCTGATACATCTCCTCTAGTCGGTTGTTGTTTATGCTGACCTTGTCATCTAACATCATCAGTTGCCTCTGGATATTTGCCATATCAATGCTATGCTTGGTTTGCAGATCTGCCAGCCCCTGTGTCATGTGCCGCTCCAATGCGGTGCATGGTTCATAAGTCGGGGCTGAAGGTGTCTGCTGCGTAGGTGGTCCTGATACCGATGACTCCCCTGGCTGCTTGGTGATATGCATAAATCATATCACTTTTTTAGCATGTTTTTAGGCATGATTTAGGGTGAAATTGATAGGAAATCAGTCTTAATTGATTGTTATTTACTCAATTTCACAATTTTTATGATTTTGGAAGTGTTAGGTGAAAAGTAGACAAAAACAGCAAATTTTGGGGCAAAAATGCAATTTTTGGAAATGCTGACCTGGTCAACGGGTCAGGACGGGCGTCCTGACCCAGTCAAAGCACCAGGACAGGCGTCCCGAAGCACCAGAAGTTGTCCTACATCGAAATTTTTGGAGATTTTCACTCCATAAAGCTGCTATAAATACCCCAGACCTCCAAGAGTTGAAATCATCCCTCTCCACTCGATCTGAGTCATTCAGTGGTTTCCAGTGTACAATTCTCGAGTACACAACTCACTCGGAGACTCAGATTTCAGTATAAGTTTTCTTTCTTTCCTTTTCGTGTTTCGTTTTTCTTAGTTTCTGAGAATTAGTCTCAGATCCTAGGGTTCGATAGATAGGTTCGTTTCTGGTATTCATAGAATACCCAGGATTTCGTTAGCAGATCCTAAGAGGGCTCTAGGCGTTCGAAGAGTCAGTTCACAGGGCTGGGCTTAAGCTGGGTATTAAGGTAAAGCCCAGTTACTAGGCTGAGGAAGCGTCCTCCGAAGGTTCTGGCAAGCAGAGTCGGGTCAAGCAATACGACATATACAGCAGTACGCTCCATCGGCGAGACTTCGTAAAGGGTGATTTCTTTATGGCATCGGTCCTCCTGTCCCTCTCTTATATGTTGTTATTGTGTTTGTCCAAATAGCAATTGTGGATACTGGATTATGATTGTTATGAATATTTGCTATATATGTTGAAGTTATTATGTTTTTCCGGAAATAGCCACCTGCTTAAATATTCATTATGTCTGCATGTCTAATGTAGTTTCTTTTAAACTAAAATTAGGGTTATAGACAATTCCTAATCACGGTCTATTCATAACCTGTTTAGTTTAACAGGCATCAATTAGTATTGGTGTCTGCCATACTAGATAAAATAACCTGCAGAACACCCTGTTTGTTAGAGTAGTCTAGGTAGGCTGAGTAGAGTGTTATGCCGGCGGTTATGGGCCAGCGACGTGATTCCCGAAGTGACATAGGGCTTTCATAGCTGACTTTAGTTCGAACCGTGAGTACGGTCGTTTACCTTAACGATGGGGCGGTAGCATAGAGACTCAAATGTGGTACACCTTTAGACTCAGAACATAGTTGCATTCCAGGCTAAGACATATCTAAAACACTCGAATATAGGTCAATCAACATATAGGAACAGTATAACATAAAATCAGGACCTTGTCTATAAAACACTTTTAGGCTTAATTAGACTTAAACCTAGTGGAAAATGGATCACCCTCTCATCAAAGTTATTGATGACGATTGCATAACTAGATCATAAGTTAAGAGTTAGGATAAAAGACTAGTTACTACTAAGCCGTTACCACTTCCCTGGGAGTACGATAATTATTTAATAAAATCGTAGATACTTTCCAACAGACTAGCTACACGATAGGTACTCTGCCTTAGGTTCTGGCTGATTAAGTGACACCATAGAGACTAAATGTGACAATTAGTCAATCTCAGTCCTTAATTACTCATAATCAACATAGGGTAAAATAACACCTATTTAGCATATCGACTGGAAACCCATCAGATTTTTGGCGCCGTTGCCGGGGAAATATCATAATGAATTTAGGATTATTAGCCACAATTCTAGAAACTTATGTTAGGTAACGGTAGTAACCTAGACCTTAGACCTAACACTTATTTTCTGCTAGTTAGACAATCAATTTCCGAAATATAGGATTATCATAACTAATTGATTTTAGATATCATCTGAAATTAAGACATTTAGGATAATCAAGTTTTAGAAAATCATTCTAAAACCATATTGAGGAAATTTAACTGCTTTCGGAAAAAAAAGAAAAAATTTTAAAATTTAAAACCCGAAAAAAATGTATTTTTCTTGGTCAATGGTAAGTTGTTCTTTTCCCTATCTCTTGTTCTTTCTTAGTTGTTTTCTTAGTTGATCTTTTTCATGTTTTTCTATTATTTAGAAGAAATAAAAATGGAAATGAGGATAAAATATATTTTCTTCTGAGTTGTAAAATTTTTGGCTTAGATTTTTATCGGGAAGAAACTCCATTTTAGAATTTTCTTGGAGTCATACCGGCTTTATTAGGACGAGTTATGAAATAATTTTTCCTTAATAGCCAGACCTTTGAATGTTCTATTGAAAAAAGGATGTTCCTTTTGTTTTGATGATAAGTGCATAAGATCTTTTAAACCAAAAGGAATTACTGCACCCATTATGGCATCACCTAGTTGGAATCTGCTTGTTGAATTAATATGTGATGTAATGATGTAGTAAGAATTGTTTTAGGACAGAAACATGATAAGAAAGTTCATGTATGATAAATCATGATCTTATCTAGTCTTGTCTAAAACAATAGGTTACACTGATCACTCTGAGATATCTGTGTTCAATAAAACTGATACTGAACGATAATTGATTAAGTTAGGTTTTATTAATACTTGAATTTGATATAGAATGAAGGGGTAAGAAAAAGGGTTAAGAATCTAGAAAGCAAACCTTTGGTCTAGATTAGGAAACCCTGAGTTAGAGGCTATTGACGAGACAGTAGTATCTGATAAATTTCTGAATGTGGATCTATTTTCACTGTTTGCTATGAGTAATGATTCTCCTCCGTGGTTTACTGATATTACTAATTATCTAGCCGCTAATTATTCCCAAGCGATATGACTTATCAGCAAAAGAAGAAATTCTTTGCTGATTTGAAATATTACTACTGGGCAGATTTCTCTTCTATTTCAAATTTTTGCAGATCAGTTGATCAGAAGATGTAACTCGGAAGGCGAAGGCCACATGATTCTGAAGCACTACAGGAATCTATGGGAGACCAATTAACTACTATCAAACACTGTCCGGAAAGTGTTGGAAGCAGAATCTCGTTGACCTACCATATTCAAGGATTTTGTATCTCTGATACAGTCCTGCGATGCTTGCCAAATAACAGGTAACACCTCTTCCAGAGATCGCCTACCCCAGCAAGGTATATAGAATCTTGAAATCTTTATTATCTGAGGTATTGATTGAATCCTTTTCCCTTCTTCCTTTGAAAAAAATTACATCATAGTAGTCGTGGAACACTTTTCAAAAAAAACAATGGCCTGAGCCACAGGCATTACCTACTAATGATGTTAAAGTCATGTGCAGATTCTATGAGAAGTTGTTTTCCAGATTTAGAATGCCAATGTCTTAGGAAGAAACGTTCAGTCTATGTATCTAGTCTGTGAAGTCTGCAAAGCACCACCCCTACCCGCAGAATCAACAGATGAGATACTGGCAACAATTAAAGCCAGACCAGTGCAAGCAAGTAATCTACCAAGTAGTATCGAACGGTCGAGAGATATGGAGGAATTTGGCGTTGTATCAGGAGCATAGCAATGGAGGAGCTTGTATCCCCTGCATACAATCAGCTGTGAGAAACTTCCCCCGAGGAAGTCTCGAATACTTGGGCCCAGATCTACACCACTGGAGCCTCCTACCACCACGGCTTCGCCAAAGCTTCAGGTATCTTTTCTACCATTCAAAACTTGCATGCAATACCTTCACTGACATTGGTAGGTAGGCACACCAATCCAAAGAAGTCTCATTCCTAGACACGTTCCGTCTGGGTACGTTGTTACGATTACGAGAAACTTTGCAAATGATTCGAGGAATCAGTCCTTGGAGCTCGAGTCATTCATCAAATGGATAGGCCACTGCCTGGAGCTCGACATTGAAGGATCGGAGCTGACGTCATCCGTTCCAATATCTAGAGCTTGCAGAGTCAGAAACACCTCAGCAATAGCACATGGCTAAGGTGAAGAGCCAATTGACAGATCAGAGAAGACCCTTCTGTTCGCGACATGAATGGAGTTTTTCTAATCCTCATATTCCTTTTATTTCATTTGTTTTGTGTTCTGTTTTGCTATCCTTCTTGTTTTGTTGCCTTATTTTCTCTCTTACCCTTAGTTAGTCGAATAAGTGTGGGGTAAGAGTTCTTTGTTTTATTTTTGTTTCTTGTTTGCAAATAAGTGTGGGGTAGTTTAGATATGCATGAACACTGAGGATAGTGTCAGACTTAAGTGTGGGGTAGCAGTGCACGGTGCACTGTAGTAGTTTTTGAAAAACAATTTGCATGATTTTGCATGTTTTCCCCGTATTTTCACACCCTTCCAAAAAAATTTCAAAAATTTTCACTCTTTCAGAATTCTAAATGCAGTATGATTGGTAAACATTTGCTGATGTCTATGATATGTAGGTAGAATGCTATGGTTAGTAGGAGACAATTGAGAACTATTTTGAACTAATTGATTAGAAATAGGGAATTCCTGATAACTGAGCACAATTTAGTCTGGATTAGAAACCTCAGCCAATTACCTTTTCAAGACTTAACTAGATAAGATCAGATCAGTTGTGGGTGCATTGACAATTAGAATGACTAGATGAGACTCTGAGCTAAAAGTGAAAAGAAACAAAAGAAAGTTAATCAAATAAGGGTAGTCTGCCAGCGGCCTTCGCTACTCGAGCACCACTCCTTCGGGGAACTTAAAGCCTGATGCCCTAAGGTCGTGTAGGTCTGGGAGTCATCGGAGTGGGACTCGCTACATGGGTACTTGAAGTTGACGTATTCTAAGCAGACTCAAAATACCCTGAATCTATAAATAAAAAATCAATAAATGCTAAATCATTAAAAATCTGATCACCAAGGCTCAGAACTCAGAAGGTTGTTTGTTGTCAGTATGTCTAGCGACGGGTCGAAATATTATCTGGTAGTAGTTAAGACAAGAGTATATTGCGTTAACTATCTGGTCTAAACTAGTACACACACTACACATCAGGAAGACCTTGTGACTAAGAGAAGAGTTCAACCTAGTTGTTAAAGTTGTCAACTGCTTGACTATAACAATCTGCTAGAGACATTTGAGACCTTGTCATAGCAACCTAACCAGTCAGACCTGTGTTAAGAATTGTCTGAATAAATTTTTGGGAATAAAAATATGACTAGGAAATTTAAGTGACTGCACTGTGATTTAGAATCACTAACTTCAGGTAGATTTTGCTTGAGGACAAGCAAAGAGCTAAGTGTGGGGTTATCTGATATGCATAAATCATATCACTTTTTTAGCATGTTTTTAGGCATGATTTAGGTTGAAATTGATAGGAAATAAGTCTTAATTGATTGTTATTTACTCAATTTCACAATATTTATGATTTTGGAAGTGTCAGGTGAAAAGTAGACAAAACAGCAAATTTTGGGGCAAAAATGCAATTTTTGGAAATGCTGACCTGGTCAACGGGTCAGGATGGGCGTCCCGAATCAGGACGGGGGTCCTGACCCAGTCAAAGCACCAGGACGGCCGTCCCAATCCAGAACGGGCGTCCCGAAGCACCAGAAGTTGTCCCACATCGAAATTTTTGGAGATTTTCACTCCAGAAAGCTGCTATAAATACCCCATGCCTCCAAGAGTTGAAATCATCCCTCTCCACTCGATCTGAGTCATTCAGTGGTTTCCAGTGTACAATTCTCCAGTATACAACTCACTCGGAGACTCAGATTTCAGTATAAGTTTTCATTCTTTCCTTTTCGTGTTTCGTTTTTCTTAGTTTCTGAGAATTAGTCTCAGATCCTAGGGTTCGATAGATAGGTTCGTTTCTGGTATTCATAGAATACCCGGGATTTCGTTAGGAGATCCTAAGAGAGCTCTAGGCGTTCGAAGAGTCAGTCCACAAGGCTGGGCTTAAGCTGGGTATTAAGGTAAAGCCTAGTTACTAGTCGGAGGAAGCGTCCTCCGAAGGTTCTGGCGAGCAGAGTCGGGTCAAGCAATACAACATATACAGTAGTACGCTCCATAGGCGAGACTTCGTAAAGGGTGATTTCTTTATGGCATCGGTCCTCCTGTCCCTCTCTTATATGTTGTTATTGTGTTTGTCCAAATAGTAATTTTGGATACTGGATTATGATTGTTATGAATATTTGCTATATATGTTGAAGTTATTATGTTTTTCCGGAAATAGCCACCTGCTTAAATATTCATTATGTCTGCATGTCTAATGTAGTTTCTTTTAAACTAAAATTAGTGTTATAGACAATTCCTAACCATGGTCTATTCATAACCTATTTAGTTTAACAGGCATCAATTAGTATTGGTGTCTGCCATACTAGATAAAATAACCTACAGAACACCCTGTTTGTTAGAGTAGTCTAGGTAGGCTGAGTAGAGTGTTATGCCGGCGGTTATGGGCCAGCGGCGTGATTCCCGAAGTGACATAGGGCTTTCATAGCTGACTTTAGTTCGAACCGTGAGTAGGGCCATTTACCTTAACGATGGGGCGGTAGCTTAGAGACTCGGATGTGGTACACCTTTAGACTCAGAACATAGTTGCATTCCAGGCTAAGATATATCTAAAACACTCGAATATAGGTCAATCAACATATAGGAACAGTATAACATAAAATCAGGACCTTGTCTATAAAACACTTTTAGGCTTAATTAGACTTAAACCTAGTGGAAAATGGATCACCCTCTCATCAAAGTTATTGATGACGATTGCATAACTGGATCATAAGATAAGAGTTAGGATAAAAGATTAGTTACTACTAAGCCGTTACCACTTCCCTGGGAGTACGATAATTATTTAACAAAATCGTAGATACTTTCCAACAGACTAGCTACACGATAGGTACTTTGCCTTAGGTTCTGGCTGATTAAGTGACACCATAGAGACTAAATGTGATAGTTAGTCAATCTCAGTCCTTAATTACTCATAATCAACATAGGGTAAAATAACACCTATTTAGCATATCGGCTAGAAACCCATCACTTGGTGTGGATGGAGTATCTTCCCTCTACATCTCATACTACTATCCCCATGTTCCGTAGAAGAGTCAAGTTTGTGGGAATGGTAGTCTGAGCTATTTGGGTGAACTCTGAACCCTCGATATCCAGCTCCAAGTAGTGGGCTATCCGGGTGATGAACGATCCGAGCCCTAGACACTGCTTCCTGGTGTTTGTTGCAAAACCTTGCATGACGACAGTTATGAGTCTGGCCATCTCTATAATGATGCCTCTGTGCATGTTGGCCAGAAGGAATGTCTCCATTTGTGTGACATTCCTTGGAGCAGTCCGTTGCCCTACTAGTGTATGGGTTGCGATGGTATGTAAATATTGAATGGCTGGAAGAATACCTATGGTCTTCGTGAAGCCGTGCTAATAGGGGACTCCAGTCATACAGATCTAGGCCCAGGCGGTAGAGATATTAGCGGAAGTGAAGTCTCGCATGACCATCAAATAGGTGGATGTCTCCAGCTCTTCCCGTTGCCAGACACCGAGAGCTATGCCGAACTCGGCCATGCTCATCGACCGGTCTATTCCACCCAGTCAGAATGTAACCTACTCATGATGGAATGTAAAAAAGGCATAGAACTCACATACCAGCTCTAAGTAGGTTGGCTCGGTGACGATGAAGACTCGGCTATAGGGTAGGATGTCGAGCATGCACCGAATCTCCTGCTCTACTTCGAGTGTCCTAACTGCAGTCCAGTCTAGCGTCCTGCCTGCCAAAATACTGCGGCCAATCAACCCCTGGCTCTTCTTCTGATAAGCTGGGACAGTAGGGAAGAGTGTGAAAGGATGTGTCATAGCTGTGATAATCATGGATGGAGTGCCACATGCACGTTTGGGAGCCATATGAGAAATTTGAAAAAAATTCAACTTTGGCGTGAAAATTCAAGAATTGGCGCGAAAAAGTTTTAAATTAGAATTCTAAAAGCTAATTCGAATCCAGAGGGAAAGATTTGCTTTAGGTGAAGATTTTGACTTTGGCGGGAAATATTTTGGAGGGAAATTCGAATTAAATAGAGAAATTCACAAATTCAAATTTTTGGAGGGAAATTTTGAAATTTTCAAATTTTTGGAGGGAAAATTATAGAGAGAGATTTTGAGAGAGAGGGAAAATAAATTTTTTTTTGTGTAAAATTTTTTGAGGGGGAGTGTTATATTTATAAACATTTTTACTCTCCTCGGGACACCCGTCCATTTGCCTCGAAATGCATGCCATGCTCGTTCTCAATTTCCATTGATTTTCTGAGCTTCTTTTTATTTTGCAATGCCCTGCAAACTCTTTTACACGAAAAAAAATCATATTCCAAAGTCAAAGAAATTTTTACATTGTCTCAATTTAACACCGAATTTGTTTGAAAGGTTCTCGAAAAAGAAATTCTTGTTTCTCTTTTTTTTCGTTCAAAAATTTCGTTTGCCATAATCATTATGCAATTTTCATACAACAAATATTCTTGTATTTGAAAAATAAAGTTCAGAAATCATTTGGTTAGAATTTTGGAAAACTAATAAAAATTCATTTATTGTTTTTGAAATAAGGATTAAGGCAATGAAAAAATTATTAATTTTCACAATGATTCTAAATAGCTAATTTATTTTGGGTATGAAAAGAAATCTTTCCATTTTCTTAACCATCGGGTTTTCGAGAACTCCTCTTTGTTACGCTCAACTCTAGCACGCAGTTGTTTAATGCTAGTACTTGTTAGGATAGCAAAATTCACACACTATATCTAGATAAAGAACACAAAGAATAGGGGAGAGAATACGAGGAGAAATATACGTGGTAACACCGGGATGGTAAACTCCACGGCAGCTAGGTATTTTATTGATGATTTCAGATATATACAATTGTAGAGAAATTACATTTTTTGCCTTGCCCATCTACCCCTATTTATAGCCATCTAGGGATGAGTAGGGTTCAGAGTCATGCTCACGGGCCTTTAACGGGCCACGGCCCATGCCACTACGGCACCATTAGGGTTCCCTAAGCCATCTAGTAAACTTAACCCATTAGGCTCCACAACCTAACAATTCTCCCACTTGGAGACTGATCAGTCACCCAAAAGATTGTATTCTCAAAAAATTGAATCCCAACATCATCAATATTTTCACCGCACCGCAACATCTGTAGAAACTACTACAAAAGGCCAACCGAGATTTTGCACAACCCCAGTTTTCCAACATCAACACATTTAGTCAACATGTCTGCTGGATTCTTTAAACCCTCTATCTTCTCCAAGCACATATCACCTTCCTCCACTGCACTGCGAGTGAAATGATAGCGTCTCCTGATGTACTTCGTCTTAGAATGATAGACTGGGTTCTTCAGCAACTATATGGCACTCGGGCTATCTGAGTAAAGAATATTCTCGCTCTGTTTCTTACCCAACTCTTCTAGATAATCTGCCAGCCGTATCATCTCCTTCCCAGCTTCAGCTATTGCCACATACTCAGCCTTAGTAGATGAAAGAACAATGCACTTCTGAAGGTTGGACATCCAGCTCACTGCTGTACCACCTATGGTGTAAACGTAACCAGATGTGCTCTTGCTCGAGTCCACGTCACCACCAAGATTAGCATCCAAAAAGCCATGTAGAATAACTTTGTTTTTCCCAAAACAAAGTGAAGTACTGGATGTACCTCTCAGATATCTTAGAAGCCACTTCACAGCTGATGCGTTCCGATTGGTATGCTAAAAGATAGGCTTTATTTACCTATGTCGATTATGAGTAATTAAGGACTGAGTCTTACTAACTGTCACTTAGCATTCAATTATTGTCACTTAATCAACCAGAACCTAAGGCAGAGTACCTATCATGTAGCTAGTCTGTTGGAAAGTATCTACGATTTTATTAAGTTAAATATCGTACTCCCAGGGAAGTGGCAACGGCTTAGTAGTAACTAGCCTTTTATCCTAACTCCTATCTTATGATCCAGTTATGCAATCTTCATCAAATACTTTGATGAGAGGGTGATTCATTATCCACTAGGTTTAAGTCTAATTAATCCTAGAAGTGTTTTATAGATGAGTCCTGATTCTATGTTATACTGTTCCTATATGTTGATTGACCTATATTCGAGTATTTTAGACATGTCTTGGCCTGGATTGCAACTATGTTCTGTGTCTAAAGGCTACCACATCTGAGTTTCTACGCTACCGCCCCATCGTTAAGGGTAACGGCCCTACTCACGGCTCGGACTAAAGTCAGCAATGAACGGTACCCTATGTCACTTCGGTATCATGCTGCTCGTCTCATAACCGCCGGCATAACACTCTACTCAGCCTACCTAGACTACTTTCAACCAACAGGGTGTTTCGCAGATTATTTTATCTAGTATGGCAGACACCAATACTAATTGATGCCTGTTAAACTAAACAGGTTATGAATAGACCGTGGTTAGGAATTGTCTATAACCCTAATTTCAGTTTAAAAGAACGGCATTAGACATGCAGACATAATGAATATTTAAGCAGGTGGCCATTTCCGAAAAATCATAACAACTTCAACATATAAAACAGATATTCATCAGAATCGTAATCTGATATTCAAATTAATATTTAGATAAAACAATTCGTAAACATACAGAACCTCGTCTAGGGGACCCACTGTCATAAAGTAATCACCACTCTATGCAGGTCCAGCCGGCGCTGCAGCTCCTGTATGCTCATGACTGCTCGATCCTACTCTGCTCGGCAGAGCCTTCGTAGAACGCTCCTCAGACCTAGTAGCAATTACTTTACCTTACATCCCGTGCTTAAGCAAATTGCCCTAATCTGACTAAGAACACGCACCATATCTCTCTCTTAGGATCTCCTAACGAAATCCTGGTATTCTATGAATACCAAAAACGAACCTATCTATCGAAGCCTAAGATCTGAGACTATTTCTCAGAATCTAAGAAAATGAAACACTAAAGAAAGAAAGAAAACTTAAACTTAAACTCGAGTCTCTCAGTGACTTGTGTACTCGAGAATTGTACACTGGAAGTCTCTGAATGACTCAGATCGAGTGGAGAGGAATGAATTCAACTGCTGGAGGCCTGGGGTATTTATAGCAGCTTCCTGGAGTGTAAATTTCTGAAAAATTCGATGTGGGACAGCTTCTGGCGGCTCGGGACGCCCGCCCCGAACCGTTGACCAAGTCAACATTTCCAAAATTTGCATTTTTGCCCCAAAATTTGCTGTTTTCGTCCAATTTGCTCCTGAAACTTCCAAAATCGAAATTTAAGCAATATTATGTCAATTTGATTCAATTAAGATCAAATACATTCAAATATGGCCCTAATTTATGTCTAAAAACATGCTAAAAAGGGTATATGATTTGTGCATATCAAATAACCCCACACTTAGCTTTTTGCTTGTCCTCAAGCAAAGTCTACCTGAAGTTAGTGATTTTAAATCATATGTGCAGTCACTTAAATTTTCTAGTCATGTTTTTACTCCAAAAGTTATTCAGACAATTCTTAACACAGGTCTGACTGGTTAGGTTGCTATGACAAGGTCTCAAATGTCTCTAGCAGATTGTTACAATCAAGCAGGAAACAACTTAACAACTAGGTTGAAGTTTTTCTCAGTCACAAGGTCTTCCTGATGTGTAGTGTGTGTACTAGCCTAGACCAGATAGTCAACACAATAAACTCTCGTCTTAACTACAACCAGATAATATTTCGACCCGTCGTTAGACATACTAACAACAGACAACTTTCTGAGTTCTGAGCCTTGGTGATCAGATTTTTAATTATTTAGCATTTTATTGATTTTTTTCTTTTATAGATCTTTCAGGGTATTTTGAGTCTGCTTAGAACACGTCAACTTCAACTACCCATGTAGCGAGTCCCACTCCGATGACTCCCAAATCTACACGACCTTAGGGCATCAGGCTTTAAGTTCCCCGAAGGAGTGGTGCTCGAGTAGCGAAGGCCGCTGGCAAACTTCCCTTATTTAATTTACTCTCTTTTGTTTCTTTTCACTTTTAGCTCAGAGTCTCATCTAGCCATTCTAATTGTCAATACATCCTCAACTGGTCTAATCTTATCTAGTTAAGTTTTGAAAAGGTAATTGGCTGAGGTCTCTAATCCAGACTAAGTTGTGGTCTACTAACCATAACATTCTACCTACATATCATGGACATAAGCAACGTTTAACCAATCATACTGCATTTTGAAGTCTGAAAGAATGAAAAACTTTAAAAAATTTTGGAAGGGTGTGAAAATACGGGGAAAACAAGCAAAATCATGCAAAATTTTTCTCAAACTACTACAGTGCGCTGTGCACTGCTACCCCACATTTAAGTCTGACACTGTCCTCAGTGTTCATGCATATCTAAGTTACCCCACACTTATTTGAAAACAAGAAACAAAAACAAAATAGAAAAACTCTTACCTCACACTTATTTGACTAACTAAGGGTAAGAATAAAGCATTGAAAGAAATAACAAATGACAAAACACGAAATAAAATGAAAGAGATACTCCCTTTACTAGTTGAGCAAAAGGACTTGCTCAGATCTGCCCATTGGCTCTCGGTATGGTTTTAAACGTTGCCCGTTTACTTTCTGAGAGATGTTATCTTGATCCACGATGATGACTGCTCCAAATGGCGACACCTCTGTAATGGTAAACGGACCTGACCAATAACTGTTTAGTTTTCCTGGAAACAATTTCAAACGTGAGTTGTATAATAACACTTTATCACCTGGTTCAAAATTTTTCTGGGATCTGAGTCTGTTATCATGTCGAATTTTACTCCTCATTTTAAATTGGAGAGAATTCTCATATGCATTAAACCTCCACTCATCCAATTCATTGAGTTGTAACATCCTATTTTCCTTAGACAAATTATCATCTAGATTGCATTTCTGCAAAGCCCAAAATGCTTTATGCTCTAGTTCGACAGGCAAATGGCATGCTTTTTCGTAAACCATTTTGTAAGGTGAAAATCCTGTAGAGGTTCTATATGCCGTACGAAAGGCCCATAAGGCATCATCTAATTTTATGGCCCAATCTTTACGGTTAACTCCTACAGTTTTTTCTAAACTTCTTTTGATACCTCTATTGGTTACCTACCTCAATGCCCATTGGTCTGTGGGTGATAGGCCGTGGAAAAGTGATGATGAACTCCATATTGCTTGAGTGCTTTCTGCAATTGTGAGTTGCAGAAGTGCGCACCTCTGTCGCTTATGAGGGCTTTGGGACATCCAAATCTGGAAAACAATTTCTTAAGGAATCTACACAGCTATAGCATCATTAGTAGGCAATGCCTGTGCTTCAGGCCATTTTGAAAAATAATCTACAGCTACTATGATGTAATTATTTCCAAAGGAAGAAGGAAAAGGACCCATGAAGTCAATACCCCAGATATCAAATATTTCGACACTTTGTATCACCTGCTGGGGTAGACCGTCTCTAGAAGAAATATTACCTGTTCTCTGGCAAGCATCACAGGACTGAATGTATGCTGCATCCTTGAAAATAGTAGGCCAATAGAATCCTGCTTCCAACACTTTCCTGGTAGTGTTGGTGGCAGCCAGATGGCCTCCAGTAGGTCCACAATGACAATGCTCCAGGATCTTATATCCTTCTTCTTCTGAAACGCACCTTCTGATCATCTGATCTTTACAAATTCGAAATAGAAAAGGATCTTCCCAATAGTAATTTTTCAATTCAGCAAAGAATTTCTTTCTTTGCTGCTTATCCATATTACTTGGGAGGGAGTGAGCAACTAAGTAATTGGCAATGTCAGCAAACCACGGAGGAGAAAGGATAGTAGATAATGCAAATAAGTTCTCATCCGGAAATTTATCTGATATTACTGTTTCATCTATTGCTCCTAATCCAGGGTTTTCTAATCTAGACAGATGATCTGCAGCTAAATTTTCAGCCCCTTTCTTATCTCTTATTTCTATATCAAATTCCTGTAGCAATAAAACCCATCTAATCAATCTTGGTTTTGCATCAGTTTTATTGAACAGGTATTTCAAAGCAGAATGATCAGTGTAAACTATTGTTTTAGACAAGATTAGATAAGATCTAAATTTATCAAAAGCATATACTACAGCTAGTAATTCCTTTTCGGTAGTTGTGTAATTCTCCTGAGCATCAGTTAAGGTTTTACTAGCATAGTAAATTACATGAAATTTCTTATCACGTCTTTGTCCTAAAACAACTCCTATTGCATAATCACTAGCATCACACATCAATTCGAAGGGCAAACTCCAATCAGGTGATGTCATAATAGGTGCAGTAGTTAATAGTTCCTTAAGTTTATTAAATGATTTCATGCATTTCTCATCAAAAACGAAAGGAACATCTTTACCCAATAAGTTTGTCAAAGGTCTGGCTATTACTGAAAAATCTTTTATGAAACGCCTATAAAAGCCAGCATGACCTAAGAAACTTCTCACAGATCTTACAGATTTAGGCGGAGGTAGTTTTGAGATCACTTCAATTTTAGCTTTATCTACCTCCATACCTCTCTGCGAAATCTTATGTCCTAAAACAATTCCTTCTTTAACCATGAAATGACATTTCTCCCAGTTTAGAACCAAATTAGATTTTATACAACGTTTAAGCATAGATTCCAGGTTATTCAAACAGATAACAAATGAGTCACCGAACACTGAGAAATCATCCATAAATACTTCCATAGACTCTCCTAACATGTCATCAAAAATAGAGGTCATGCAACGCTGAAATGTAGCAGGGGCATTACATAATCCAAAAGGCATCCTTCTATATGCAAATGTTCCAAAAGGGCAAGTAAACGTAGTTTTATGCTGATCTTCAGGAAAGATAGGAATTTGAAAATAACCAGAAAATCCATCAAGAAAGCAATAAAACATGTGTCCCGATAACCTTTCTAACATTTGGTCAATAAAAGGAAGGGGGAAGTGATCTTTTCGTGTGGCAGTATTTAGTTTCCTATAATCAATGCATACACGATGACCAGTGACAGTTCTAGTAGGAATTAGTTCATCATTTTCATTCCTAATAACTGTTATTCCTCCCTTTTTGGGTACTACTTGCACTGGGCTAACCCATTCACTATCAGAAATAGGATAGTTAGTCCGGCATCTAGTAATTTAATTACCTCTTTCTTCACCACATCACACACATTAGGATTCAACCTCCTTTGAGGTTGCACACAAGGCTTATACTCATTTTCTAAAAGGATCTTATGCGAACAAAAACTAGGATTTATACCTGGTATATCCGCAATTTTGTATGCAAAGGCTCTTTTATCCTTCTGAGTATGTCCAGTGTTGACTTCTTTTGTTCTGCAGTCAGGTCTGCTGCAAGAATAATGGGAAGCTTTTGTTCAGCGTCTAGGAAGTCGTAACACAGATGGCTTGGTAATTCCTTCAATTCCACTTCTGGGGGCTCTTCTAAAGAGATCTTTTCTAATCCCAACTCATGAGCACCTATCTCAACGAAATCGTTAGTACTGGTTTCATAATCAGAAGTGTCAAAGTCAGGTTTTTCCAGGGCCAAAGAGTCTATATTTAAGACTGGATAATCGGAGATTAAGTCCAACAGGTTAGTTCCAATCAAATGGTCAAATGCATCCACAGAATAACAATCATCATCTAAATGCATAGGATACTTAAGGGTTTCATTCAAGTTGAAAGTCATATCTTCATTTTCTACCCTTAGTTTTATTTGACCATTGTTGACGTCAATCAATGCCTTAGAGGTAGCTAGAAAAGGTCGACCTAGAATCAAGGGTACATCACTTTCACCATTCATATCCATGACAACAAAATCCACAGGAAAGACAAATTTTCCAACCTTTACTAAGAGATCTTCAATTATCCCCCTAGGAATTTTTACTGTCCTATCAGCAAGTTGTATGCACATTCTAGTCGTTTTCAAATCATGCAGACCTAATTTATCAAATAAACTAGATGGCATTACATTTATGCTAGCTCCTAAGTCTGCTAACGCATGCATATTAGTAATATTACCTATTGTACATGGCAAAGTGAAACAACCTGGATCTTTCTTTTTGGAAGGCAATTTGTTCAAGAGAACTGCCGAACATCCTTCATTAAGAATTACTTTGTCCATGTCAATCTTTCTTTTGTTACTAATAATATCCTTCAGAAATTTAGCATATTTAGGCATTTCAGAAATAACATCAAGAAAAGGTAAATTAACCTGAATTTTACCAAAAGTTTTGAAAAACCTCTCGAGTTGCTCCTTATCTTTATTCTGCATTAGTCTTGTAGGGTAAGGTACTCTTGGCCGGTACTCAAGGATGGACTCTTTCTTCTCTTTCTCTTTCTCTGCTACTTTGTTTTCAACTACTGACGGTGTTAATTCCTCAGAGCTATCTTCTTTTTCCTGTACAAAAGTAGAAGTGTGAGAAGATTTTGGGAAAGAAGGATTTAGAGTTTTACCAGATCTCAGAGTTAAGGTCTTGCAATCATTTAATGGGCTGGTCCTAGTGTTGCTAGGTAGCTTTCCTTGTGATCGATGAGGTAGGTGGGTCGATAACTGTCTCATTTGTCTTTCTAATATTTGCAAGGAGGCTTGTGTGTCCCTGACTATCTACTCAATCTGCGTCTGCCTATTCTCATTTTGTTGAATTCTTTCTGCATGAGCTTCCTGGACCTTCCTGTTTGACTCTAGCATCTCCTTGTTAGAGTCGGCAATGCCTATCAGTATGTCCCTAAATTCTTGCATGGGGTCAATTGGAACGATGTAATTCCTTGGTGCGGGCAGAGCGACTTGATATACTGGCTGAACGCTTTTCCCTTGTTGGAAAGCATCCAATTGATTAGGAATGCTAGCCTTCAGTGCCTCAAATTGATCATCAGTGGAGGCGATGGCCGCATTTACTAGTTGCTTCTTAGCTCGATCACTTGTCCGCCAGTTCTTGCTATTCCTATAGAGCCTCTCCAGAGCGTTTCTAGCATCTACATTACTCATTCCATTGAAACCGCTCTAGGGATTGAGTCCATCAAGAACTTGCTTGCCCATGTCCGTCATACCCCCGTAGAATTGCTGGATCAGCAGTGCTTCGGTAAGTCCATGTTGGGGGCAGAGCCTGAGTAGCTCCCTGAATCTGTCCCAAGCTTCGATCACTGTCTCATCAGCAGTTTGAGTAAAACTGGACAAAGCCCTTCGATATTCTAGGACCCTTGCTGCAGAGTAGTACTCTTCCAGGAAGGCTTTGCTTAACTCGTCCCAAGAGGTGATGGAGTTAGTAGGTAGCTCTGTCCCTCAATGAGTAGGGAAAAAGGTTGAGTTTAGTTACTTCTACAGTATAATCTCCCTTGAGGCCTTCGCAAAGAGAGGAGAAATCAGATAAGTGTTCTAGCGGATTCTCGGTTGCAGTTCCTCCAAACTGAACCCGATTAATAATCAACTGGATCACATTCGGTTTAAGATCATAGCGAGGGTTTCCAGGGATTTGAATGGCGGATGATACTAGAACAGTCTGTGGATGGATGTAGGATTCGAGGGGAGGTCTTTCAGCAGCCATCTCTGTTATTCGCCTATTAGCTGTACGAATGAGACGTTCAGGGTTCTCAACTGGTGTTTCAAGGTTAGCTTTTGAAGATCGAGTCATGCAACTACAGAGAAGAACACGTTTTAGCCTGAGCAAACTGGTTAGTGAGGTTACAGGGAAAGTGAAAATTTACAAACTTGGAAGGAAGAGAAAACAAAACAAAACAACTACTCACAAGGAGAAAATACAAAAGATAGGGAAAAGAGAATAACTTACCATTAAACAAGAAAAAGTACAAATTTTTTCGGATTTTTAGATTTTTATTTAGAAAGCAGGTAAATTTCCTTAATATGGTTTTAGAATAATTTCTAAAATTTGATTATCCTAAATGTCTTAATTCCAGATAACATCTAGAATTAATTAGTTATGATAACCCTATATTTCGGAAATTGATTGTCTAACTGGTATAAGACAAGTGTTGGGTCTAAAGTCTAGGTTACTACCATTACCTATCATAAGTCTCTAGAATTTTGATCAGGAATCCTAAATTCATTATGATATTTCCCCGACGACGGCGCCAAAAATCTGATGCGTTCCGATTGGTATGCTAAAAGATAGGCTTTATTTACCTATGTCGATTATGAGTAATTAAGGACTGAGTCTTACTAACTGTCACTTAGCATTCAATTATTGTCACTTAATCAACCAGAACCTAAGGCAGAGTACCTATCGTGTAGCTAGTCTGTTGGAAAGTATCTACGATTTTATTAAGTTAAATATCGTACTCCCAGGGAAGTGGCAACGGCTTAGTAGTAACTAGCCTTTTATCCTAACTCCTATCTTATGATCCAGTTATGCAATCTTCATCAAATACTTTGATGAGAGGGTGATTCATTATCCACTAGGTTTAAGTCTAATTAATCCTAGAAGTGTTTTATAGATGCGTCCTGATTCTATGTTATACTGTTCCTATATGTTGATTGACCTATATTCGAGTATTTTAGACATGTCTTGGCCTGGATTGCAACTATGTTATGTGTCTAAAGGCTACCACATCTGAGTTTCTACGCTACCGCCCCATCGTTAAGGGTAACGGCCCTACTCACGGCTCGGACTAAAGTCAGCAATGAACGGTACCCTATGTCACTTCGGTATCATGCTGCTCGTCTCATAACCGCCGGCATAACACTCTACTCAGCCTACCTAGACTACTTTCAACCAACAGGGTGTTCCGCAGATTATTTTATCTAGTATGGCAGACACCAATACTAATTGATGCCTGTTAAACTAAACAGGTTATGAATAGACCGTGGTTAGGAATTATCTATAACCCTAATTTCAGTTTAAAAGAACGGCATTAGACATGCAGACATAATGAATATTTAAGCAGGTGGCCATTTCTGAAAAATCATAACAACTTCAACATATAAAACAGATATTCATCAGAATCGTAATCTGATATTCAAATTAATATTTAGATAAAACAATTCGTAAACATACAGAACATCGTCTAGGGGACCCACTGTCATAAAGTAATCACCACTCTATGCAGGTCCAGCCGGCGCTGCAGCTCCTGTATGCTCCTGACTGCTCGATCCTACTCTGCTCGGCAGAGCCTTCGTAGAACGCTCCTCAGACCTAGTAGCAATTGCTTTACCTTATATCCCGGGCTTAAACAAATTGCCCTAATCTGACTAAGAACACGCACCATATCTCTCTTTTAGGATCTCCTAACGAAATCCCAGTATTCTATGAATACCAAAAACGAACCTATCTATCGAAGCCTAAGATCTGAGACTATTTCTCAGAATCTAAGAAAATGAAACACTAAAGAAAGAAAGAAAACTGAAACTTAAACTCGAGTCTCTCAGTGACTTGTGTACTCGAGAATTGTACACTGGAAGTCTCTGAATGACTCAGATCGAGTGGAGTGGAATGAATTCAACTGCTGGAGGCCTGGGGTATTTATAGCAGCTTCCTGGAGTGAAAATTTCTGAAAAATTCGATGTGGGACAGCTTCTGGCGGCTCGGGACGCCCGTCCCGGACCGTTGACCAAGTCAACGTTTCCAAAAATTGCATTTTTGCCCCAAAATTTGCTGTTTTCGTCCAATTTGCTCCTGAAACTTCCAAAATCGAAATTTAAGCAATATTATGTCAATTTGATTCAATTAAGATCAAATACATACAAATATGGCCCTAATTTATGTCTAAAAACATGCTAAAAAAGGTATATGATTTGTGCATATCAACAGCTTCCCAATGCTCTTTCCCCGGATTCGCCATGTACCTGCTAACAACTCCCACTACATGTACTATATTCGGTTTGGTGCAGACCATAGCATACATTAAACTTCCAACTGCTGAAGCATATGGAACAAGTGCCACATGCTCACGTGCCACATGCTCACGTGCCTCAGCTGTCTTGGGCGACTGCTCCTTTGACAATTTTAAGTGGTTTGCCAATGGAGTAGTCCTGGGTTTAGCATCAGTCATCCTGAATCTGGCCAACACTTTCTCAATGTACTTCTCTTGGGATAGATTTAAAGTGCTAGCAGATCTATCCCGGGAAATCTTCATCCCCAAAATCTACTTCGCTGCACCCAAATCCTTCATCTCAAATGCTGAAGACAACTTCGCCTTCAAATTGTTGATCTCCCTCATACTAGATCCTGCGATCAACATATCAGCCACATAAAAGAGTAGAAAGACATAAGAATAAGTGTACTTCTTGAAGTAACAACACTGATCCTTTTCAGCCTTATAAAAGCCACTCTTAGTCATGAAGGAGTCAAACTTCTTGTACCACTGCCTTGGTGCCTGCTTTAGTCCATACAAGCTCCTGTTGAGCTTGCACACCATGTGTTCCTTGCTAGGAACAACAAATCCTTCCGGTTGCTGCATATAGATCTCCTTGTCCAGATCGCCATGTAAAAATGCTGTTTTTACATCCATTTGCACAAGATGCAAATTCTCCGATGCAACAATGCTCAACAAAATTAGGATAGAAGTTAACTTCACAACAGGAGAAAATATTTCAACATAAACAATACCTTTCCTTTGAGAATATCCTTTAACCACTAACCGAGCCTTGAACCTTCTTTTGGCATCTGGTTTAGCTTTGATTCTGAACACCCACTTGTTCAACAAAGCTCTCTTCCCTGTAGGAAAGTCAATCAACACCCAAGTGTTGTTCTTCTCAAGTGAGCTCATCTTATCATCCATGGCTTGCTCCCACCTGATTGAATCCTCCACCTGTAGGGCTTCATCAAAAGATTCTGGTTCCCCTTCATCAGTCAACAACAGATAGTGAAATGAAGGAGAATACCTATCTGGTGCTCTAATGGTTCTCAATGATCTCCTCAACACCTGCTCAGGTGTCACTTGCTCCACCTCAGGCTCTTCAGCAACAGTGTCTGGAGTTGGTTGAGTTTTTGGTGCAACATCTCTGGGTGTACTCTTTTGTAACTCAATCTCAACTCCCACTTGCTTTGTAGTCTCTGCAACCTTCTGCTCTCTGTCCTTGTATAGAACAGACTCATCAAATGTCACATCACAATGTCTCAGAATCTTTTTATTCTTGTCATCCCAAAACCTATAACCGAACATGTCAGAACCATACCCTATGAAGTAACAATTTACAGCCTTAGCATCAAGCTTGTCCGTCTTCTCTGGATCAACATGAACATAAGCAGTGAAACCAAAAGTTCTCAAGTTTGAGTACTTGAGTTCCTTTCCTGTCCACACTTCCTTTGGAATCTTGAACCCCAAGGGAACTGATGGTTCCCTATTGATCAAGTATGCAGCTGTGCTCACAACATCTGCCCAGAACATCTTGGGCAGCCCACAGTGTATCCTCATGCTCCTTGCACGCTCGTTCAATGTTCTGTTCATCCTCTCAGCAACTCCATTCTTTCTTGCCTTTCTGGGAACTGTCCTCATCAATCTGATTCCCTCAGCAGCACATAATGTTTTAAATTCTAACTTGTCATATTCTCCCCCATTTTCAGACCTCAAGCATTTGATCTTTAATCCAGTCTGATTCTCAACTTCAGCTTTCCACCTCTTGAAATTTGTAAACACGTCTGATTTATGTTTCAAGAAGTAAACCCATACCTTCCTGCTAAAGTCATCAATGAAGGTGACATAGAACCTGGATCTTCCAAGTGATGAAACTGGAGATGGTCCCCAAACATCTGTATGGACCATTTCGAACCGCACTTTCTTTGGCTCTCTTGGAGTCTTTGTGAAGCTAACTCTTTTCTGTTTGCCCATAACACAGCTCTCACAAAGATCCATATCAACAGACTTTAAGCCCTCTAAAGCTCCTTTTGCAACCAGCATCTTCATTCCCTTGGCACTTATGTGTCAAAGTCTGTTGTGCCACACACATGAACCAGAAGTATTTTTAGCAACAGCAGCCATGTTGATACACCCTGCAGTGGTGTACAAGGTTCCAGATTTTGTGCCACGAGCAACAACCATAGCACCTCAGAATCTTCCACGAACCTTTCCCAAATTTTGCGGCATAGCCCGTGCTATCCAACTGACCAACAGAGATCAGATTCTTCTTGAGCTTGGGAATAAATCTGACATCCTCCAATGTCCACTAGTTTCCCGATGGAGTCTTAATGCAGACATCCCCCTTTCCTTCAATCTCCAAGGCTTTGTTGTCAGCAAGATACACCTTTCCAAAATTTCTAGATTTGAAAGTTTGGAATAATTCCTTACTTGGAGACGAATGAAAAGATGCACCTGAATGCAAAATCCAAGATTCAACCGGGCTGCCCACACTAAGGATTAGAGCATCCCCAATGTCCTCTGCTGAATTTACAGAATCATTGTCATCTCCAGATCTTTGATTCTGCTTCTTCTTTGGCTTTTTACAAAATGTCCGAAAGTGTCCTTTATCTCCACAGTTCCAACAAGTTATGTTTGATCTATTCGGAGATTTTCCTGGATTCTTTGATTTTGATCGACCATGTTGATGTTAGCCCTTCGACTTGCTTCTCTCCCTTCGGTCAACGGTAAGAGCACTGCCCGATGAATCTCCCACTCCTCATTTACGAATACTTTTACTGAGTACAACATCACGGATTTCATCGAACTTTAGCTTCTCAGATCTACGGGAACTGCTAATCGCAGCAACAACAATATCCCAAGACTCGAGCAGAGATGACATCAAAATCAACGCTTTAATTTCATCTTCAAAGTTAATTTCCACATAACTCAGAGGACTTACAATCATATTGAAATCATTTATATGATCAGCAACAGAACCACTTTCAGACATCTGTAAATTGAACAATGTACGCATCACATATACCTTGTTCATCGCAGATAGTTTTTCGTACATATTTGATAGAGCCTTTAACAGACCGGTTGTAGTCTTCTGTTTCACGATGTTGAACACCACGTTTCTCGACAAAGTCAATCGGATCATCTCTAATACTTGACGATCCTCGAACTTCCACTGCTCCTCTGTCATGGAATCCAGCTTCACCCCAGTCAAGGGTTCGTGAAGATCTTTCTGGTACAGATAATCTTCGATCTGCATCTTCTAGAAACTGAAATCGGATCCATCAAACTTCTCGATCCCTAACTTCAAACTTTCCATCCTTTCATATCGTGATGAATCTCTCCTAGGCTCTGATACCAGTTGTTAGGATAGTAAAATTCACACACATTATCTAGATAAAGAACACAATTAATAGAGGAGAGAATACGAGGAGAAATATACGTGGTAACACCAGGATGGTAAACTCCACGACGGCTAGGTATTTTATTGATGATTTCAGATATATACAGTTGTAGAGAAATTACATTTTTTTCCTTGCCCATCTACCCCTATTTATAGCAATCTAGGGATGAGCAGGGTTCAGAGTCATGCTCACGGGCCTTTAACGGGCCACGACCCATGCCACTAGGGCACCATTAGGGTTCCCTTAGCTATCTAGTAGACTTAACCCATCAGGCTCCACAACCTAACAGTACTAAGGTTCAACATGGTTTATTCCAACTGTTCTAACCTACTGAAAATTGATATGCACAAATTATATCACTTTTTTAGCATGTTGTTAGGCACAATTTAGGGCAAAATTGGAGTTAAATCGTTCTCAATTGACTATTATTAACTCAATTTAGCAGTTTTTGTGATTTCAGAAGCTTTAGGTGAAATATGCAAGAAAATGGCAAATTTCGGGGTAAAAACGTGATTTTTGGAAGTTCAGAAGTTAGGATGGGCGTCCCAAGACCAGGACGGGCTTCCCGACCCGGTCAAAGACCCGGGACGGGCGTCTTGACCGGGTCAAAGCACTGAGACGGGCATCCCAGATTCGAGACGAGCGTCCTAAACCCCTGTACAGACTCCCACATCATTTTCTGCATGAAAAATCACTCAATTCCCCTGCTATAAATACCTCAGGTCTTTCATAGTTGATTTCATTCCTCTCCACTTGATCTGAATCATTCAGTGGCTTCTAGTACACAGTTTTCTACTGTCTACGAGTCAATTAGTGATTTCAGGTGTTTTCATTCGAGTAGATTTCTAGTATTCGATAGTGTCTCGTGTTCTTTGTTTTTGAGATTCTGTCTCAGATCTTAGAATACGACTAGATAGGGTTTGTTTTTAATATTCATAGAATACCCGAGATTTCGTTAGGAGATCCTAAGAGAGCACTAGGCATTTGAAGAGTCAGTCAATAGGGCTTTGCTTAAGCCCAGGACGTAAGGTAAAGCAATAGCTACTAGGCTGAGGAAGCGTCCTTCGAAGGTCCTGTCGAGCAGAGTTGGGTCAAGTAGTCCAGGATATACAAGCAGTTGCTCCATCAGCGGACCTAATAAAGGGTGAATCCTTTATGGTGGTGGTCACCTTGTCCCTCTCTTTATATTTTTGTATTGTGTTTGTCCAAAGACCCATTTGAATACTGAATTATGATACTATGAATATGTGTTATGCATGTTGAAGTTATTTACATTTTTCTGGAAAGGTCACCAGCTTAACTATCATTATGACTGTATATCTATTTGCTCTTGTAAATTAGATGAATGGTTATAGACAACTCCTAACCACGGTCTAATCATAACCTGTCTAGTTTATCAGGCCTTAATTTAGGGCTTTGTGTGAGGACGGAAGCATTAAGGTCTACCATATTAGATGAAATAACCTATATATCACCATGTTTGTTAAAGTAGTCTAAGTAGGCTGAGTTCGTGCGTTTATGCCGGCGTTAGGGCTAGCGGCATGATCTCCTAAATAACACAGGACTTTCATGGATACCTTTAGCTCTAACTGTGACTATGGCCGTCAATGGCGATAGGGCGGTTTATTAGATAGCTCAGATGTGGTACACAAGTAGAATCAGTATATAATTGCAATCCAGACCAAGATATATCTAAAATACTCGAAGATGGGTCAATCAACATGTAGAAACAATATAACATATATCAGAACACTGTCTGTAAACACTCTTGTATGCTTAACTCAACTTGAACCTAGTGTAGAATGAATCAACCTCTCATCAAAGATTTTGATGAATGATTGCATAATTGGATAATAAAATGAGAGTTAGAGTAAAAGGATAGTTACTACTAAGCCGTTACCACTTCCCTGGGAGTACGATAAATTCTTAAATTAAAATCGTAGGTACTTTCCATCACACTAGCTACACGATAGGTACTCTGCCTTAGGTTCTGATTGATTAAGTGACAACATAGATGCTAAATGTGACAATTAGTAATTCTAAGTCCTTAGTTATTCATAATCGATATAGGGTAAATAAAACTTATTTTTAGCATATCAGTCAGAATCACACCAGATTTTGGGCGCCGTTGCCGGGGAAATATCATAACAAATTTTGGATTCCTGATCAAAATTTCTAGAGATAACACTCTATACCTTAGAGTAATCTATAACTAATTAATTTATACCTTAGACATAACACTCACTTTATGCTAGTTAGACAATCAGTTTCCAAAATATAGGGTTATCATAACTAATTAATTTTAGAAATTATCTGAAATTAAGACATTTAAGATAATCAAATTTTAGAAAATTATTCTAAAGCCTTATTAAGGAAATTTAATTGCTTTCGAAAAAAATTAAAAACCCAAAAAATATTTTCTTGTTTTTTATAATTCTTCCGTATTTTATTTTTCCCTTTTGTTTCTTTATTGTTTACTCTTGTTTTTAATTTTTCCTTAATTGTTAATTTGTTTTGTTCTTTTTCCGATTTCTTTAATCTTCAATTCTGTTTTACTCCACTAACCAATCTGCTCAGGCTTAACATATTTTTCTCTGTAGTTGCATGACTCGAACCTCAGAAGCTAACCTTGAACCCCCAGTTGAGAATCCCAAACGTCTCATCCGTATAGCTAACAGGCGAAGAATAGAGATTGCTGCCGAAAGACCTCCCCTCAAATCCTACATCCAACCACAGACTGTTCCCGTATCATCCGCCATTCAAATCCCTAGAAACCCTTGCTATGATCTCAAACCGAATGTGATCCAGCTGATAATAAATTGGGTCCAGTTTGGAGGAACTGCAGCCGAGAATCCACTCGAACACTTATCCGAATTCCCCTCTCTTTGCGTAGGTCTCAAGGGAGATCACACTGCAGAAGTAACCAAGCTAAATCTCTTTCACTACTCACTTAGGGACAGAGCTAAGAGGTAGCTGGAACAGTTACCTACTAACTCAATCACATCATGGGATGAGTTAAGCAAAGCTTTCCTGGAAGAATACTACTCTGCAGCAAGAGTCCTAGAATATCGAAGGGTTCTGTCCAGTTTTACTCAAGCTACTGATGAGACAGTGATCGAAGCTTGGGACAGATTCAAGGAACTACTCAGGCTCTGCCCACAACATGGACTTACCGAAGCACTGCCAACAATTCTACGGGGGTATGACGGAAATGGGCAAGCAAGTTCTTGATGGACTTAATCCCCAGAGCGGTTTCAATGGAATGAGTGATGTGTATGCTAGAAACGCCCTGGAGAGACTCTATAGGAACAGCAAGAATTGGCGCACTAGTGACCGAGCTAAGAAACAACCAGTTAATGCAGCACTTGCCTCCACCGATGATCAATTTGAGGCAATTAAAGCCAGTATTGCTAATCAACTGAATGCCTTCCAACAGGGGAAAAGCATTCAGCCAGTATATCAAGTCTGTGAATTTTGCCAAGGACCGCATTTTAGTGGGGATTTGATGTGCTTCCGACTGATATGCTAAATAGGTGTTGTTTTACCTTAAGTTGATTATGAGTAATTAAGGACTTAGATTGACTACATGTCACATTTCGTCTCTATGATGTCACTTAATCAGTCAGAACCTAAGGCAGAGTACCTATCGTGTAGCTAGTCTATTGGAAAGTATCTACGATTTTATTAAATAAATATCGTACTCCCAGGGAAGTGGCAACGGCTTAGTAGTAACTAGCCTCTTATCCTAACTCTTATCTTATGATCCAGTTATGCAATCTTCATCAATATCTTTGATGAGAGGGTGATCTATTCTCCACCAGGTTCAAGTCTAATTAATCCTAAAAGTGTTTTAAAGATGAGTTCTGATTCTATGCTATACTGTTCCTATATGTTGATTGACCTGTCTTCGAGTATTTTAGATGCATCTTAGCTTGGATTGCAACTATGTTCTGTGTCTAAAGGCGTACCACATCCGAGGTCTCTAATAAACCGCCCTACCTTAATGACGGCCCTACTCACGGTTCGGGACGAAGGCATCCATGAAAGCCCTATGTCACTTCGGGGATCATACCACTTGCCCTAGCCACCGGCATAATCGGACTCAGCTCGACTCCTACCTAGACTACTTTAACAAGCAGGGTGTTCAGCATGTTATTTTATCTAGCATGGTAGACACCAATACTAATTGATGCCTGTTAAACTAAACAGGTTATGATTAGACCGTGGTTAGGAATTGTCTATAACCCTAACGTTAGTTTAAAAGAGCACATTAAACATGCAGACATAGTGAATATTTAGCAGGTGGCTATTTCCGGAAAAACATAAAAACTTCAACATATAACACAACTATTCATAAAATCGTAATCTGATATTCATAATTCATATTTAGAACAAAGCAATAACACATATAAGAGAGGGACATGGGGACCGATGCCATAAAGAAATCACCCTTTACGAAGTCTCGCCTACGGAGCGTACTGCTGTATATGTCGTATTGCTCGCCCTGACTCTGCTCACCAGAACCTTCGGAGGACGCTTCCTCAGCCTAGTAGCTAGACTTTACCTTACGTCCTAGGCTTAAGCCTAGCCCTGTGGACTGACTCTTCGAACGCCTAGAGCTCTCTTAGGATCTCCTAACGAAATCCCGGGTATTCTATGAATACCAGAAACGAACCTATCTATAGAAACCTAAGATCTGAGACTATTTCTCAGAAACTAAAACAAACACTAATAAGAAAGAAAACTGAGATCCGAGTCTCTGAGTGAGTTGTGTACTGGAAGATTGTACACTGGAAACCACTTAATGACTCAGATCGAGTGGAGAGGGATGATTTCAACTGCTGGAGGCCTGGGGTATTTATAGCAGCTTCCCGGAGTGAAAATCTCTGAAAAATTCGATGTGGGATAGCTTCTGGCGGCTCGGGACGCCCGTCCCGGTTCGGAACGCCCGTCCTGATTCGTTGACCAGGTTCGGGACGCCCGTCTTGGCGGTTTGACTGGGTCAGGACGCCTGTCCCGGGTTCGAGACGCCCGTCCCGGACCTTTGACCGGGTCAACATTTCCAAAAATTGCGTTTTTGCCCCAGAATTTGCTGTTTTCGTCTACTTTTCACCTGACACTTCCAAAATCATAAAAACCGTGAAATCAAGTAAATAGTAAACAATTAATGTCAATTTACTCTCAATTTCACATTAAAACATATATAAAAACATGCTAAAAATGTGATACGATTTTCGCGTATCAGATAACCCCACACTTAGCTTTTTGCTTGTCCTCAAGCAAAGTCTACATGGAGTTAGTGATTTTAAACCGTAGTGCAGTCACTTAAATTCCTAATCATGTTTTTATTCCAAAAATTCTTCAGACAATTCTTAACACAGGTCTGACTGGTTAGGTTGCTATGACAAGGTCTCAAATATTTCTAGTAGCTTGTTATGATTAGGCAGAAAACAAATCAACAACTAGGTTGGACTTTTTTCTTAGTCACAGGGTCTTCCTGATGTGTAGTGTGTGTACTAGTCTAGACCAGATAGTCAACACAATGAACTCTTATCTTAACTGCTACCAGATAATACTTCGACCTATCGTTAGACACACTGACAACAGATAACTTTCTGAGTTCTGAGCTTTGGTGATAAGATTTTTAATGTTTTAGCACTTAGTTATTTTCTTTATAGATTCAGGGTATTTCGAGTCTGCTTAGAACACGTCAACTTCAACTACCCATGTAGCGAGTCCCACTCCGATGACTCCCAGATCTACACGACCTTAGGGCATCAGGCTTTAAATTCCCAGAAGGAGTGGTGCTCGAGTAGCGAAGGCCGCTGGCAAACTACCCTATTGTAATTAACTTCCTTAAGTTCTTTTCACTTTCAGCTCAGAGTCTCATCTAGTCATTCTAACTGCCAATATATCCACAACTGGTCTAATTTTATCTAGTGGAGTCTCGAATAGGCAATTGGTTGAGGTCTCTAATCCAGACAAGGTTGTGCTCAGTTATCAGGAATTCCCTATTCCTAATCAATTAGTCCAAGATAGCTATCGACTATCTCCTACTAACCATAACATACTACCTACATATCATAGACATAAGCAATTTGTTTAACCAAGCATACTGCATTTAGAAGTCTGAAAGACGGAAAAAGTTTGAAATTTTTTTTTGGAAGGGTGTGAAAATACGGGGAAAACAAGCAAATTCATGCGAAAAATTTTGCAAACTACTACAGTGCACCGTGCACTGCTACCCCACACTTAAGTCTGGCACTGTCCTCAGTGTTCATGCATATCTAGCTACCCCACACTTATTTGCAAACAAGAAGAAATGAAAATAAAACCAAGAACTCTTACCCCACACTTATTTGACTAATTCAGGGTAAGAGAGAAAATAAAACAAGAAGGATAATAGCAAAACAGAACACAAAACAAAGAAAACAAAACAATGAAAACAAAAGTAAAGGATCATGAGGATTAGAAAAACTCCCTTCATGTCGCGAGTAGAAGGGTCTTCTCTGATCTGTCAATTGGCTCTTCACCTTAGCCATGTGCTATTGCTGAGGTGTTCTTGACTCTGCAAGCTCTAGATATTGGAACGGATGACATCAGCTCCAATCCTTCATTGTCGAGCTCCAGGTAGTGGCATATCCATTTGAGGAATGGCTCGAGCCCCACGGACTGCTTCCTCGAATCATTTGTAAGATTTCTCACAATCATAGCAACGTGTCCAGGAGGAACGTGTCTAGGAATGAGATTTCTTGGGATTTGTGTGCCTTCCTGCCAATGTTAGTAAAGGTATTGCATGCAAGTCTCGAATGGAAGAAAAGATACCTGAAGTTTTAGCGAAGCTGTGGTGGTGTAGGGGGCTCCAGTTGGGTAGATCTGGGCCTAAGTATTTGAGACTTCCTCGGGGAAGTTTCTCACAGCTGATTGGTATGCAGGGGATGCAAGCTCCTCCATTGCTATGCTCCTGATACAACGCCAAATTCCTCTATATCCTTCGACCCTTCATTACCTCTTGGTAGATCACTTGCTTGCACTGGTCTGGCTTTAATTGTTGCCAGTATCTCATCTATTGATTCTGCGAGTGTGGGTTTTGCTGTGGTGGTGTCTTCTGAAAGTTTCCAGCTTCCGAATTATTCCTCAGCTAAATCCCGTATGATTCCTCCAGCTGGGATTGTATGCATTTCCCATTGGAGCAGCATTCTGCAGTAACCTACTCCTACCTCTTTTGGAATGGTTCGTATTTCATTCCCATAGCAATCCCTGCTAGAGTGTGGTACTTGGCAGACTTCACATATTAGATACATAGACTGAACATTTCTTCCTAAAACATTGACACTCTGAATCTGGAAAACAACTAGAATCTGCACATGACTTTAACATCATTAGTAGGTAATGCCTGTGGTTCAGGCTATTTTCGAAAAGTGTTCCACGACTACTATGATGTAATTATTTTCACAGGAAACCTATTGTTTTTAGACAAAACCAGATAAGATCAAAATTTATCATACATGAACTTTCTTATCATGTTTCTGTCCTAAAACAATTCGTACTACGTCATTACATCACATATTATTCAAAAAGCAAATTTCAATCAGGTGATGCCATAATGGGTGCAGTAATTCCTTTCGGTTTAAAAGTTCTCATGCAATCATCAGCAAAACAAAAGGAACATCCTTTTTTCAATAGAACATTCAAAGGTCTGGCTATTAAGGAAAAACTATTTCATAACTCATCCTAATAAGGCCGGCATGACTCTAAGAAAATTCTAAAATAGAGTTTCTTCCCGATAAAAATCTAAGCCAACATTTTACAACTCAGAAGAAAATATATTTTATCCTCATTTCCATTTTTATTTCTTCGAAATTAACTAAAGGAAGAAAAACACGAAAAAAAGAGCAACTAAGAAAACAACTAAAAAAACAAGAGATAGGGAAAAGGAACAACTCACCGTATACCAAGAAAGATACAGTCTTTTTGGGATTTTAAATTTTTAACATTTTTTTTTCGTTTTATGTTGAAAGCAGGTAAATTTCCTTAATATGGTTTTAGAATAATTTTCTAAAATTTGATTATCCTAAGTGTCTTAATTTCAGATATTATCTAAAATTAATTAGTTATGATAACCCTATATTTTGGAAATTGATTGTCTAACTGGTATAACCTAAGTGTTGGGTCTAAAGTCTAGGTTACTATCGTTACCTATCATAAGTATCTAGAATTTTGATCAGTGTCTAGAATTTTGATCATGAGTCCTAAATTCATTATGATATTTCCCCGGCAACGGCGCCAAAAATCTGATGCGATTCCGACCGACATGCTAAATAGGTGTTATTTTACCCTATGTTGATTATGAATAATTAAGGACTGTGATTGACTAATTGTCACATTTAGTCTCTATGGTGTCACTTAATCAGCCAGAACCTAAGGCAGAGTACCTATCGTGTAGCTAGTCTATTGGAAAGTATCTACGATTTTATTAAATAAATATCGTACTCCCAGGGAAGTGGCAACGGCTTAGTAGTAACAAGCCTCTTATCCTAACTCTTATCTTATGATCCAGTTATGCAATCTTCATCAATATCTTTGATGAGAGGGTGATCCATTCTCCACCAGGTTCAAGTCTAATTAATCCTAAAAGTGTTTTAAAGATGAGTTCTGATTCTATGCTATACTGTTCCTATATGTTGATTGACCTGTCTTCGAGTATTTTAGATGCATCTTAGCTGGATTGCAACTATGTTCTGTGTCTAAAGGCGTACCACATCCGAGGTCTCTAATAAACCGCCCTACCTTAATGACGGCCCTACTCACGGTTCGGGACGAAGGCATCCATGAAAGCCCTATGTCACTTCGGGGATCATACCGCTTGCCCTAGCCGCCGGCATAATCGGACTCAGCTCGACTCCTACCTAGACTACTTTAACAAGCAGGGTGTTCAGCATGTTATTTTATCTAGCATGGCAGACACCAATACTAATTGATGCCTGTTAAACTAAACAGGTTATGATTAGACCATGGTTAGGAATTGTCTATAACCCTAACGTTAGTTTAAAAGAGCACATTAAACATGCAGACATAGTGAATATTTAGCAGGTGGCTATTTCCGGAAAAACATAAAAACTTCAACATATAACACAACTATTCATAAAATCGTAATCTGATATTCATAATTCATATTTAGAACAAAGCAATAACACATATAAGAGAGGGACATGGGGACCGATGCCATAAAGAAATCACCCTTTACGAAGTCTCGCCTACGGAGCGTACTGCTGTATATGTCGTATTGCTCGCCCTGACTCTGCTCACCAGAACCTTCGGAGGATGCTTCCTCAGCCTAGTAGCTAGACTTTACCTTACGTCCTGGGCTTAAGCCTAGCCCTGTGGACTGACTCTTCGAACGCCTAGAGCTCTCTTAGGATCTCCTAACGAAATCCCGGGTATTCTATGAATACCAGAAACGAACCTATCTATAGAAACCTAAGATCTGAGACTATTTCTCAGAAACTAAAACAAACACTAATAAGAAAGAAAACTGAGATCCGAGTCTCTGAGTGAGTTGTGTACTGGAAGATTGTACACTGGAAACCACTTAATGACTCAGATCGAGTGGAGAGGGATGATTTCAACTGCTGGAGGCCTGGGGTATTTATAGCAGCTTCCTGGAGTGAAAATCTCTGAAAAATTTGATGTGGGATAGCTTCTGGCGGCTCGGGACGCCCGTCCCGGTTCGGAACACCCATCCTGATTCGTTGACCAGGTTCGGGACGCCCGTCCCGATTCAGGACGCCCGTCCTGGCGGTTTGACTGGGTCGGGACGCCCGTCTCGGACCTTTGACCGGGTCAACATTTCCAAAAATTGCGTTTTTGCCCCAGAATTTGCTGTTTTCGTCTACTTTTCACCTGACACTTCCAAAATCATAAAAACCGTGAAATCAAGTAAATAGTAAACAATTAATGTCAATTTACTCTCAATTTCACATTAAAACATATATAAAAACATGCTAAAAATGTGATACGATTTTCGCGTATCATGGCTTAGTAGTAACTATCCTCTTACCCTAACTCTTATCTTATGATCCAGTTATGCAATCGTTCATCAATATCTGTGATGAGAGGGTGATTCATTCTCCACTAGGTTTAAGTCTATTTAAGCCTAAAAGTGTTTTACAGATAATGTCCTGATTCTATGTTATACTGTTCCTACATATTGATTGACCTATCTTCGAGTATTTTAGATATATCTTGGCATGGATTGCAACTATGTTCTGAGTCTAAAGGTGTACCACATCTGAGTAACCTGATAAACCGCCCCATCGCCATTGACGGCCTTACTCACGGTTCGAGCTAAAGGCATCCATGAAAGCCGCTCGCCCTAACGCCGGCATAAAAACACAACTCAGCCTACTTAGACTACTCTAACAAACAGGGTGTTCTGTAGGTTATTTTATCTAATATGGCAGACACCAATGCTTCCTAAATTGATGTCTGTTAAACTAAACAGGTTATGAATAGACTGTGGTTAGGAATTGTCTATAACCCTACATTTAGTTTAAAAGAAACTACATTAGACATGCAGACATAATGAATATTAAGCAAGTGGCCATTTCCGAAAAATCATAAGAACTTCAACACGTATAACAAATACTCATAGAATCATAATCCAATAAACAGAATTAATATTTGGAAGAGCACAATACAGACATAAAAAGAGAGGGATAGGGGGACTGATGCCATAAAGAATTCACTCTTTACTTAGTCTCGCCGATGGAGTAACTGCTTGTATATGTTGGACTGCTCGACCCGACTCTGCTCGACAGAACCTTAGGAGGACGCTTCCTCAACCTAGTAGTTGGACTTTACCTTAATACCCAGCTTAAGCCCAACCCTGTGTGGACTGACTCTTCGAACGCCTAGAGCCTCTTAGGATCTCCTAACAAAATCCTGGGTATTCTATGAATACCAGAAATGAACCTATCTATCGTATCCTAGGATCTGAGACTAATTCTCAGAAACAAAGAAAATGAGACACTATCTAGAAATAAAAGAAACTTCTACTGAACCCGAGTCTCTAAGTGACTTATGTACTCGAGAAAAATGTACACTTGAAATCACTAAATGACTCAGATCGAGTGGAGAGGAATGATTTCAACTGAGGAAGGCATGAGGTATTTATAGCAGCTTTCTGGAGTGATTATTTGAAAGAATTTCGATGTGGGACTTTGACCAGGCATCCGGGACGCCCGTCCCGGCCTGTTGACCAGGTCAGGACGGCCGTCCTGAGTCTTGGACGCCCGTCCTGGCCTGTTGACCGGTCAGGACGCCCATCCTGATTCGGGACGCCCACCTCGACGTCTGAACTTTTGAAAAATTGCGTTTTTGCCCTAAAATTTTCCATTTTCTTCTACTTTTCACCTGACACTTCCAAAATCACAAAAACTGTGAAATTGAGTTAATAACAATCAATTAAGACCGATTTCCTATCAATTTCACCCAAAATTATGCCTAAAAACATGCTAAAAATGTGATATGATTTATGCATATCAGATAACCCCACACTTAGCTTTTTACTTGTCCTCAAGCAAAGTCTACCTGAAGTTAGTGATTTTAAATCATATGTGCAGTCACTTAAATTTCCTAGTCATGTTTTTATTCCAAAAATTATTCAGACAGTTCACAACATAGGTTTGACTGGTTAGGTTGCTATGACAAGGTCTCAAATGTCTCTAGTAGATTATTATGATCAAGCAGGTTTAACAACTTAACAACTAGATTGAACTCTTCTCTCAGTCACAAGGTCTTCCTGATGTGTAGTGTGTGTACTAGTCTAGACTAGATAGTCAACACAATATACTCTCGTCTTAACTACTACCAGATAACACTTCGACCCGTTGCTAGACATACTAACAACATACAACTTTCTGAGTTTTGAGCCTTGGTGATCAGATTTTTATTTATTTAGCATTTATTGATTTTTATCTTTTATAGATTTTCCATGGTATTTTGAGTCTTCTTTAACACGTCAACTTTAACTACCCATGTAGCGAGTCCCACTCCGATGACTCCCAGACCTACATGACCTTAGGGCATCAGGCTTTAAGTTCCCCTAAGGAGTGGTGCTCGAGTAGCAAAGGCCGCTGGCAAACTACCCTATTTAATTAACTCTCTTTTTTTTCTTTTCACTTTCAGCTCAGAGTCTCATCTAGTCATTCTAATTGCCAATACATCCACAACTGGTCTAATCTTATCTAGTTAAGTTTTGAAAAGGTAATTGGCTGAGGTTTCTAATCCAGACTAAGTTGTGCTCAATTATCAGGAATCCCTATTCCTAATCAATAAGTTCAAAATAGTCATCACATTGTCTCCTACTAATCATAACATTCTACCTACATATCATAGACATCAGCAATGTTTTACCAATCATATTGCATTTTGAAGTCTGAAAGAATGAAAAATTTTGAAATTTTTTTGGAAGGTGTGAAAATACGGGGAAAACAAGAAAAATCATGCAAAAATTTCTCAAACTACTACAGTGCACCGTGCACTGCTACCCACACTTAAGTCTGACACTGTCCTCAGTGTTCATGCATATCTAAATTACCCCACACTTATTTGAAAACAAGAAACAAAAACAAAATAGAAAAGACTCTTACCCCCACACTTATTCGAATAACTATGGGTAAGAAGGAAAGCAATAAATGAAATAACAAGATAAAATAGAGGAAACAATGTTGTTATGTCATATCAATCAACGTTATACAGAGATTCATATTTCATACAGCCCAGACATGATCACACACATAGAACAAAAACAACAAAAGAAAAAAAGAAAAGGAAAAGAAAAGCTAAGAACCCTACTCGTCGTCGTTAGGTGGACCGAAGTCTGCTGGAAAGTAGACCTCTGTGTTTTCCACCAGTTGGGAGGTATGCTGATAAATCTCCTCGATCCTGCTGGTGTTCATAGCGATTCTATATCGGGCTGAAAGTTCCGCCAATCCGTGTGACATATGTCGTTTAAAGGTAGTGCATGGAACGAACGTCTCGGTTGGAGGTATATGTGCTAGAACTGCTCCTAGTGTCGATGCCTGTCCTGGCTGCTCCGTGTGGATGGAGTAGCATCCATTTGCATCCCGTACGACCATCCCCATGTTCCGTAAAATGGTAAGGTTCGTAGGAATGGTGGTCGGGGCAACCTGGGTCAGCTCCGAGCCCTCGATGTCCAACTCCAAGTAGTGGGCTATCCTGGTGATGAATGGCCCGAGCCCCATACACTGTTTCCGAGTGTCCGTAGCGAAACCCTGCATGATGACAGTGATGAGTCAAGCCATCTCCACTGTAGAACCCATATGCATGTTGGCCAGGAGGAATGTCTCCATTTGGGTGACATTCCCGGGGGTCGTCCGACGTCCTGACAGAGTGTGTGCTATAATGGCATGTAAATAGCGAAGAGCAGGATAAATACCTGTGGCTTTCGCAAAGCCATGCTGGTAGGGAACACCCGTCGTACAGATCTGAGCCCAAGCGGTGGAGACGTCTACAGAAGTGAAATCTCGAACTGCTGTGGTGTAGGCGGGCGTATCCAGCTCGTCTCTCTGCCAGATACCCAAGGCGATGCCGAACTCGGCCATGTTCATCGATCGATCTATTTTGCCCAAGCGGAATGTGATATGCTCCTGATGGAATGTAAACCAAGTATAGAACTCACATACCAGCTCTAGGTAGGTCGGCTCAGTGACGATGAATACTCGACTATAGGGTAGTACGTCGAGTATGCGTCGGACTTCCTACTCAACCTCTAGTGTCTGTACTGCTGCCCAGTCAAGCGTTCTGCCAATCAGTATGGTGCGTCCGATATATCCATGACATCTCTCCTGGTATGCTGGACTGGAGGGAAACAGCATGAAAGGATGTGCCACCGATGTGACGGTCATGGTAGACGTGACACGAGCGCGTTTGGGAGCCATTTGGTTGAGAACGTTCGAGAGACTTTGAGAATTTAGGCGGGAAGGAAGATTTGAATTCGAATTCTAGAGGTGAATTTGAATTCGGAAGGATGGATTTTGGTTAAGGAAGGATTTTGAATTTTTGGCGGGAAATTCGAATATTGGAAGGAAATTTAAAATTCAAATTTTGGAGGGAAATTCGAATTTTGAAACTTTGGGGAGTTGCCAAAAATTTGTAGAGAGAAGGTAGAGAGAATTTTGTAGAGAGATGAATTTTTGGTGGTTGGTTTGAGAGAAAATGAAAAAAATAGCCTATTTGTAGATGGGCCGGCCTTTGGGACGCCCGTCCCGGAGGCAGGATGCCCGTACCGCTGGACGCCCGTCCCGGGTTGCTTCGGGATGCGTGCTATTTCCAAATTTTTTTTCTTCATAATTCCCTGCAAATCTTAGTACACCAAAACAATCATAATATATAACAGGTCTTCATGTTTAACCTATCAATTTCAGAAGCTGTTAAAAACTCTGTGCAAAAATTTCTCAATCTCTTTTTCGAAAATCATGACTACCCTAATCTTATCCTAACTTCTGTTCAGCAAGAATTTCATAAAAACAAAAACTGAGTTTATATAATTTAATTAGTGAAAAATAAACTGCATTTGCAACACCTTTGTTTTTCATAGAAATTTGAGAAATAAAATGTCTGAAGAAAAATTGCTGAATAAAATAAGAGACCCTTTTTTAAAAAAAAAGTTTGAAAACAAAAAAGTAGGGGTCAATTATTTAATTTTAGTTCAAACAATTTATTTGCTGAAAGAATAGTGAAAAGAATCTTCCCTTTTTCAATGGCCCTTATTTTTTATCTCTCGTATCTCTGCTTGTATGGTTCGCATTTCTATGTGCATGGCTCTCATCTCATCCCTTTGTCTGCCCTGCTCACTTCGTAAGTCAGCTAACTCCCAGAGTATCTATGCACCTTAGTTTTCCTAGAGACTTACTGTGGCCCTGAGTTGGTCCATGTTGGTTGTGATATTCAGAATACATTGGTCTGAATGACACAATCTGCTTGATCCATCTCATAGATCCTTTGACCCAAAGTATCTATCTGCACGGACAACACTGAATGAGAACCGTTAGTACTTCCCCCGGATGAAGGGGTGTGCTCGTTAGGCGTTGGAGTGTACTCAGGAGATGTTGGTGAGTTTTGGGTTTGGTCAAGGGGTGGTGGATTTATAGGAACTCTCTGGGCAGGAGTGTGAACTGGAGATCTTTGAGGTTCTTCTCTCGGAGGAAAGGTATCCTCAAAAGGATCTTCTTCCGTGGGACTAGGTTCACGGGCGTTCAGTAATCTTCTCACTAAGTCACTGGTATCTAGGCTTGAGTTTATTTCTATAGGTTGTGAAGGAGGGTTCTCTCGTGGTATTTCTGGTTCAGGCCTAGATGGTCCTTCTGGTTTGGTCTTCTTTGGTCCTGGAGTGTCAGGGTTTTCTGTTGTCTTTGCTTGATTTGTAGCTGGTCTTGTTCTCTTCATCTATGAGTGCAAAGTCTGGTTAGAAATAACAAATAACAAAAACAAAATAGAAAAAAAAAAGTAAGAAAGATATTTTTCGGGTTTTTAAATTTTTAACATTTTTTTTCTTTTTTATACTTTATTTAGAAAGCATTTAAATTTCCTAAATATGATTTTAGAATAATTTTCTAAAATTTGATTATCCTAAATGTCTTAATTTTAGATAATGTTTAAAATTAATTAGTTATGATAACCCTATATTTCGGAAGTTGATTGTCAAACTAGCAGAAAACAAGTGTTAGGTCTAAGGTCTAGGTTACTACCGCTACCTATCATAAGTCTCTAGAATTGTGGCCAATAATCAAAAATTTGTTATGATATTTCCCCGGCAACGGCGCCAAAAATCTGATGTGCTTCCGACTGATATGCTAAATAGGTGTTGTTTTACCCAATGTTGATTATGAGTAATTAAGGACTTAGATTGACTACTTGTCACATTTAGTCTCTATGCTGTCACTTAACGTAGATACCTATCGTAGTCCCAAACCTTCTGACCCTCTTATTCTTGTGCAGGAACCAGAAGAAGGCTCCCAGGACCTAACGCTGACGAATGTCGAAACCGAAGTAGCAAGGAAAGGGAAGACATTGTTTATTCATGAGTACCGACCAAAAGTACCTTACCCTGCCAGACTTATGCAAAATAAAGATAAGGAGCAGTTCGAAAAGTTTTTTAAGAATTTTAGTCAGATTCATGTTAATTTACCTCTACGATAGGTTATGATATTTCCCCGATATTTCCCCGCTACCTATCTACGATTTAGTCTCTATGCACATTTAGTCTCTATGCTGTTGGAAAGTATCTACGATTTTAATTAATTAAAATATCGTACTCCCAGGGAAGTGGTAACAGCTTAGTAGTAACTATCCTCTTACCCTAACTCTTATCTTATGATCCAGTTATGCAATCGTTCATCAATATCTTTGATGAGAGGGTGATTCATTCTCCACTAGGTTTAAGTCTATTTAAGCCTAAAAGTGTTTTACAAATAATGTCCTGATTCTATGTTATACTGTTCCTACATGTTGATTGACCTATCTTCGAGTATTTTAGATATATCTTGGCCTGGATTGCAACTATGTTCAGAGTCTAAAGGTGTACCACATCTGAGTCACCTGATAAACCGCCCCATCGCCATTGACGGCCCTACTCACGGTTCGAGCTAAAGGCATCCATGAAAGCCCTATGTCACTTAGGGATCATGCCGCTCGCCCTAACGCCGGCATAAAAACACAACTCAACCTACTTAGACTACTCTAACAAACAGGGTGTTCTGTAGGTTATTTTATCTAATATGGCAGACACCAATGCTTCCTAAATTGATGTCTGTTAAACTAAACAGGTTATGAATAGACCGTGGTTAGGCATTGTCTATAACCCTACATTTAGTTTAAAAGAAACTACATTAGACATGCAGACATAATGAATATTAAGCAAGTGGCCATTTCCGGAAAATCATAAGAACTTCAACACGTATAACAAATACTCATAGAATCATAATCCAATAAACAGAATTAATATTTGGACGAGCACAATACAGACATATAAAGAGAGGGACAGGGGGACTGATGTCATAAAGAATTCACCCTTTACTTAGTCTCGCCGATGGAGCAACTGCTTGTATATGTTGGACTGCTCGACCCGACTCTACTTGACAGAACCTTCGGAAGACGCTTCCTCAGCCTAGTAGCTGGACTTTACCTTAATACTCAGCTTAAGCCTAACCCTGTGGACTGACTCTTCGAACGCCTAGAGCCCTCTTAGGATCTCCTAATGAAATCCCGGGTATTGTATGAATACTAGAAACGAACCTATCTATCGTATCCTAAGATCTGAGACTAATTCTCAGAAACAAAGAAAACGAGACACTATGTAGAAATAAAAGAAACTTCTACTGAACCCGAGTCTCTAAGTGACTTATGTACTCTAGAAAAATGTACACTTGAAGTCACTAAATGACTCAGATCGAGTGGAGAGGAATGATTTCAACTGAGGAAGGCTTGAGGTATTTATAGCAGCTTTCTGGAGTGAATGTTTCCAAGAATTTCGATGTGGGACTTTGACCAGGCATCCGGGATGCCCGTCCTGGATTGGGACGCCCTTCCCGGTCTGTTGACCAGGTCAGGACACCCATCCTGATTCGGGACGCCCACCCCAACGTCTGAACTTCTGAAAAATTGCGTTTTTGCCCTGAAATGTGCCATTTTCTTCTACTTTTCACCTGACACTTCCAAAATCACAAAAACTGTGAAATTGAGTTAATAACAATCATTTAAGACCGATTTCCTATCAATTGCACCCTAAATTATGCCTAAAAACATGCTAAAAATGTGATATGATTTATGCATATCAGGATTGTTATGGTAATGGAATATTAACTATTCCAGAGGATATGGAACAAGTGGACGCAGTTAATTCTGCCCCTATAGGAAATACCTACAATCCCACCTGGAAGAACCATCCAGGATTTAGTTGGAGAAACAATCCCGGGAATGTTAACTTTCAGAAAAGAGCACCTCTGCCATTGCCTTATCCACAGAATCAGCAAGTCTCTATGCCAGCACCAAGGAACTACATCATTCTAGTTGACCCCATGCAAGAATTTCGGGACATACTGAAAAGCATTGCTGACTCTAACAAAGAAATGATAGAGTCAAATAGGAAGGTCCAGGAAGCTCATGCAGAGAGAATCCAGCAGAACGAGATAGACAGAAGCAGACCGAGCAAACAGTCAGAAACACACAAGCTGCTATACAAACTTTGGAGAGACAGATGGGCCATCTATCCACCCATCTCTTTCACAGGTCACAGGGAACGCTACCAAGCAACATTGAGACCAACCCCCAAACTGAATGCAAGACCATTACTCTAAGATCTGGTAAAGTTCTATCTCCATCTCCTCCCAAACCTTCTGACCCTCTTATTCTTGTGCAGGAACCAGAAGAAGGCTCCCAGGACCTAACGCTGACGAATGTCGAAACCGAAGTAGCAAGGAAAGGGAAGACATTGTTTATTCATGAGTACCGACCAAAAGTACCTTACCCTGCCAGACTTATGCAAAATAAAGATAAGGAGCAGTTCGAAAAGTTTTTTAAGAATTTTAGTCAGATTCATGTTAATTTACCTTTGCTTGATGTTATTTCTGAAATGTCAAAGTATGCTAAGTTTTTAAAAGAAGTTATTAGTAATAAACGAAAATTTGACGTGGACAAGGTGGTTCTTAATGAAGAATGCTCGGCAGTTCTACTGAATAAACTGTCGTCCAAACAGAAAGATCCAGGCTACTTTACCTTGCCATGTACAATTGGAAATATTACTAATATGCATGCATTAGCAGACTTAGGAGCTAATATTAATCTCATGCCATCTAGTTTATTTGATAAATTAGGATTGCATGATTTGAAAACGACTAGAATGTGCATACAACTTGCAGATAGGACAGTCAAAATCCTGAAGGGAATAATTGAAGATCTCTTAGTAAAGGTTGGAAATTTTGTTTTCCTTGTGGACTTTGTTGTCATGGACATTAATGGAGAAGGAGGAGTGTCTCTGATCCTAGGCTGACCATTTCTAGCTACCTCAAAAGCATTAATAGACGTCAGTAATGGTCAAATCAAATTAAGGGTAGGCAATGAGGACATCACATTCTATCTAAATGAAACCCTTAGGTATCCCATGCATTTAGATGATGTTTGTTTTTGTGTGGATGCTATTGAACACTTGATTGAAGTTAACATGACAAACCTACGCTCAAACTATCAAGTCTTGAGAGAAGACTCTCTAGAACTAGAGGAGATTGAACTCAGCTCCTCCGAGTATGAAATTAACTCTGATTGTTTCACTGAGATAGGTACTGATGAGATGAAGAAAGAACAAACTTTATTTGAAGATCCACCAGACTTGGAACTGAAGGAATTGCCCACTCATCTGTGCTATGAATTCCTAGACGACAACAGGAAACTTCCCATCATTCTCACAGTCGATCTGACTGCAGAACAACGGAAGTTAACCGTGGACATATGCAAAAAGTACAGAAGAGCCTTTACCTACAAAATTGCAGATATCCCAGGTATTAATCCGAGCTTTTGTTCACATAAGATTCTTTTGGAAAATGATTATAAGCCATGTGTGCAACCTCAAAGAAGGTTGAATCCTAATGTGTGTGACATTGTTAAAAAAAAGTAATCAAATTATTGGATGATGGACTTATCTATCCCATCTCGGATAGTGAATGGGTAAGCCCAGTGCAGGTAGTACCTAAGAAAGGTGGAATAACAGTTGTCAGAAATGAAAATAATGAATTAATCCCTACGAGAACTATTACTGGTCATCGTGTATGCATTGATTATAGAAAATTAAATACTGCCACGTGAAAAGACAATTTCCCTCTTCCTTTTATTGACCAAATGTTAGAAAGATTATCTGGACATATGTTTTATTGCTTTCTTGATGGGTTTTCTGGATATTTTCAAATCCTCATTTCCCCAGAAGACCAACATAAAACTACTTTCACATGCCCTTTCGGAACATTTGCATATAGAAGAATGCCTTTTGGTTTGTGTAATGCACCTGCTACTTTCCAACGCTGTATGACTGCTATTTTTGAGGACATGTTAGGAAAGTCTATGGAAGTATTCATGGATGATTTCTCTGTTTTTGGAAATTCATTTGGGATTTGTCTAAAGAACCTGGAATTAATGTTAAAACGTTGTATAAAATCAAATTTGCTCTAAATTGGGAAAAATGCCATTTCATGGTAAAAGAGGGGATTGTATTAGGACATAAGATCTCACACCGAGGTATGGAAGTAGACAAGGCTAAAATTGAAATTATTTCAAAACTACCTCCGCCCAAAACTATGAGAGCCATTAGGAGTTTTTTGGGACACGCTGGTTTCTATTGTAGATATATAAAAGATTTTTCACTAATAGCCAGACCATTGACCAATTTACTTGGAAAGGATGTTCCTTTTATCTTTGATGAAAAATGTCTAAAAGCCTTTAATAGACTTAAGAAACTTCTTAACTACTGCACCTATCATGACGTCACCTGACTGGAGTTTACCGTTTGAATTAATGTGTGATGCTAGTAATTATGCAGTAGGAGTTGTTTTAGGACAGAGACATGATAAGAAATTTCATGTAATATATTACGCTAGCAAAACCTTAACTGACGCTCAGGAAAATTACACTACGACAGAAAATGAGTTATTAGCAGTAGTATACGCATTTGATAAATTTCAATCTTATCTGGTCTTGTCTAAAACTATAGTTTATACTGATCATTCTGCATTAAAATACTTGTTCAATAAAACTGACGCAAAACCGAGATTAATCAAATGCGTTTTATTGCTTCAAGAATTCGACATAGAAATTAGGGATAATAAAGGGGCAGAAAACCTAGGTGCAGACCACTTGTCAAGGCTAGAAAATCTAGCCCTAGAAGCTATAGATGAATCGATCATATCTGACAAATTTCCAGATGAAAATTTATGCGCCTTATTTTCTATTTTCTCACCCCCTTGGTTTGCAGATATAGCAAATTACTTGGTAGCTCTGACTCTTCCTAGTGATATCACTGCTCAACAGAGAAGGAAATTCTTTGTTGACCTTAAATATTACTATTGGGAAGATCCCTTTTTGTTTCGAATATGTGCAGATCAGATGATCATGAGATGTGTCTCTCAAGAAGAAGGTTTCCAAATTCTGGAACATTGTCACTGCAGACCCGCAGGCGGTCACTTAGCTATAGCTAATACCACTCGGAAAGTACTAGAAGCAGGCTTCTACTGGCCTACGATATTCAAAGATGCAGCAGCATTCACAGGATCTTGCGATGCCTGTCAGAAAACTGGAAACATATCTTCTCGAGACGGTCTACCCCAACAGGTAATTCAAAGTGTAGAGATATTTGACATGTGGGGTATAGACTTTATGGGTCCATTTCCTTCCTCCTATGGTAAGAAGTACATCATAGTAGTTGTAGAATATTTCTCAAAATGGCCTGAGGCGCAGGCCCTACCTACTAATGATGCTAGAGTCGTGTGCAGATTTCTTGGACATTTATTCGCTAGATTCAGATGCCCGAAAGCCCTAATCAGTGACCAAGGTACACACTTTTGCAACTCTCAAATGCAGAAGGTACTTCAGCAATATGGAGTTCAACATCGTCTTTCCACAGCATACCACCCTCAAACCAATGGGCAGGTTGAGGTAACTAATAGAGGAATTAAAAGAATCCTAGAAAAAACTGTAGGTGTTAACCGTAAGGATTGGGCCATAAAGCTTGATGATGCATTATGGGCCTTTCGTACGACATATAGAACCTCTACAGGACTTTCACCTTATAGACTGGTCTATGGAAAATCATGTCACCTTCCTATTGAAATTGAACATAGAGCCTACTGGGCAGTGCAAAAATGCAATCTAGACGATACCCTGACTAAGGAACTGGATTGGATGAGTGGAGGCTCAAAGCCTATGAAAATTCACATCAATTCAAGATGACAAGTAAACTCCTGCATGACAGGCGACTCAGAGCCCAGAAGAATTTTGAACCTAGGGATAAAGTATTGTTATACAACTCGCGATTAAAATTATTCCTAGGAAAGTTGCTTAGCAGCTGGTCAGGACCGTTCACTATCACAGAAGTATCGCCCTTTGGAGCATGTATCATAATGGATTCTGACGGTACTACTCAAAAAGTGAACGGGCAATGCTTAAAGCCCTACAGAGAACCACTCGACTTGTCCGAGCAGACTGTTGACTTCGCAGAATAAGGGAGTATTCCTTTCATTTTCTTTTGTTTCCTTTCTTTTAATTGTTTGGTTATTTTATTTTCTTTCTCTTCCCTTTAGTTAGTCAAATAAGTGTGGGGTAAGAATTTTATGTTCATTTTGATTTTTGCTCTGTTTTTCAAATAAGTGTGGGGTGATTAGATATGCATGAACACTGAGGACAATGTAAACCTTAAGTGTGGGGTAGCAGTGCACTGTGCACTGTGCACTGTAGTTGCAGTAAAATGTTTGCATGTTTTCCCATATTTTTCACTAAAATTGCACCCTTCCAAAAAAATTCAAAAATTTTCACTCTTTCAGACTTCAAAATGCAGTTATGATTGGTAAAGAAATGCTTATGTCTATGATATGTAAGTAGAGCATTATGATCAGTAGGAAACAACGTGATAACTTTATTGAATTCATCAATTAGAAATAAGGAATTCCTGATACTTGAGCACAACTTAGTTTGGATTAGAGACATCAACCAAATACCTTTTCGAAACTTAGCTAAATAATATTAGACCAGTTGAGGACGCATTAGCAATTTAAATGACTAGATGATACTCTGAGCTGAAAGTGAAAAAAAGTTAAATAAATAGGGTAGTTTGCAAGCGTCTTTTGCTACTCGAGCACCACTCCTTAAGGGAACTTAAAGTCTGATGCCCTAAGGTCGTGTAGATCTGGGAGTCATCGGAATGGGACTCGCTACATGGGTAGTTAAAGTTGATGTGTGGAAGCGAACACAAAAATACCCTGAACAATTAATCTAAAAATAAATAGCCTAGTGTGTTCTTATATTGAAATTTTTAATTGAAAAACCTTATCGCCAAAGCTCAGAACTCAGAAGGTTGTTTGTTGCTTGTATGTCTAGCGACAAGTCGAAGTATTATCTGGTAAGAGTTAAGGGAAGACTATATTGTGTTGACAATCTAGTCTGGACTAATACACACACTACACATCAGGAAGACCTTGTCACTAAGAGTGGAGTTCAGTCTAGTTATTAAATTGTTAACCCTGCCTGAACATGATAATTTACTAAAGACATTTGAGACCTTGTCATGGCAACTTAACCAGTCAGACCTGTTTTGTGAATCATCTGATGCAGTGATCAATTTTGGAATAAAAACATTGCTAGGAATTTTAAGTGACTGCACCTATGATTTAAAATCAATAATTTCATGTAGACTTTGCTTGAGGACAAGGAAAAAGCTAAGTGTGGGGTTATATGATATGCACAAATCATATCACTTTTTAGCATGTTTTAGGCACAATTTAGGGCAAAATTGGAGTTAAATCATTCTCAATTGACTGTTATTAACGCAATTTTGCAGTTTTTGTGATTTCGGAAGCTTCAGGTGAAATATGCAAGAAAATGGCAAATTTCGGGGCAAAAACATGATTTTCAGAAGTTCAGAAGTCAGGACGGGCATCCCGACCCGGTCAAAGCACCGGGACGGGCGTCTGGACCCGGTCAATAGGTCGGGATGGGCATCCCAGATTTGAGACGGGCGTCCCGAACCCCTATACAGACTCCCACATCGTTTTCTGCATAAACAATCACACAGTTCCCCTGCTATAAATACCCTAGGTCTTTCACAGTTGATTTCATTCCTCTCCACTTGATCTAAATCATTCAGTGGCTTCCAGTACATAGTTTTCTACTATCTACAAGTCATTTAGTGATTTCGGATGTTTTCATTCGAGTAGATTTCTAGTATTCGAGAGTGTCTCGTGTTCTTTGTTTCTAAGAGTTTATCTCAGATCTTAGAATACGACTAGATAGGGTTTGTTTTTAATATTCATAGAATACCCGGGATTTTGTTAGGAGATCCTAAGAGAGTACTAGGTATTCGAAGAGTCAGTCAACAGGGCTTTGTTTAAGCCCGGGACGTAAGGTAAAGTAATAGCTACTAGGTTGAGGAAGCGTCCTCCGAAGGTTCTGTCGAGCAGAGTTGGGTCAAGCAGTCCAGGATATACAAGCAGTTGCTCCATCAGCGAACCTAATAAAGGGTGAATACTTTATGGTGGTGGTCCCCTTGTCTCTCTCTTTATATTTATGTACTGTGTTTGTCCAATGACTCATTTGCATACTGAATTATGATATTATGAATATGTGTTATGCATGTTGAAGTTATTTAAATTTTTTCGGAAAGGTCACCAACTTACCTATCATTATGACTGTATATCTATTTGCTCTTTTAAATTATATGAACAATTATAGACAACTCCTAACCACGGTCTAATCATAACATGTCTAGTTTATCAGGCCTTAATTTAGGGCTTTGTGTGAGGACGGAAGCATTAAGGTCTGCCATATTAGATGAAATAACCTATAGATCACCATGTTTGTTAAAGTAGTCTAAGTAGGATGAGTTCGTGCGTTTATGCAGCGTTAGGGTGAGCGGCATGATCTCCTGAGTGACACAGGACTTTCATGGATGCCTTTAGCTCGAACCGTGAGTAGGGCCGTCAATGGCGATGTGGCAGTTTATTAGATAGCTCAGATGTGGTACACAAGTAGAATCAGTATATAATTGCAATCCAGACCAAGATATATCTAAAATACTCGAAGATAGGTCAATCAACATGTAGAAACAATATAACATATATCAGAACACTGTCTGTAAAACACTCTTGTATGCTTAAGTCAACTTGAACCTAGTGTAGAATGAATCAACCTCTCATCAAAGATTTTGATGAATGATTGCATAATTGGATAATAAAATGAGAGTTAGGGTAAAAGGATAGTTACTACTAAGCCGTTACCACTTCTCTGGGAGTACGATAAATTCTTAAATTAAAATCGTAGGTACTTTCCATCATACTAGCTACACGATAGGTGCTCTACCTTAGGTTCTGATTGATTAAGTGACAATATAGATGCTAAATGTGACAATTAGTAATTCTAAGTCCTTAGTTATTCATAATCGATATAGGGTAAATTAAACCTATTTTTAGCATATCAATCGGAATCACACCAAAAATAGTACTATCCATCGAATACATCCTGTCAGTTACACCATCAATTAACTCACGTATAGCAGAAGAAGGATAATCTATTGTTGGTGATGGTTTATTCCTTGGGATAGCAGGGGTGTATTCGGGTGAAGCGGGAGTATACTCAGGTGATTCAAGAGTATACTCAGGTGATGCAGGGGTATACTCTTGTGATGCAGGGGTATACTCAGGTGATGCAGGGGTATTCTCAGGTGATGTAAGAGTATACTTAGGTGAGGAAGTGATGGGATCTGGAAAATTTAAGGAAGGATCAGGGTTGTTTTCCAATGAGTACTTGTCCAGAATATTTTGGGCTCTTATTCTGATGATATCAAAGAAAGTGATTGTGTATCCATCATGTTCCTCGTCAGAGCTTCTTAATGGGCTTATATATCTTTTTGGCCTTTTGGCTTTATGGGTGAAGATTCGTTGCTCACTTGTTCTTTTTCTCTTCATCTATAAGTGCAAAGTCTGGATTAGATCAATTTCTAAAAATAATATTTTCAGAAATTTAACAAACAAATAGAAAGCTGTAAACAGGAAAAATATTTTATTTTTAACTTTTTATATTTTTTTCGAAAATAATTAAATTTCCTTAATATGGTTTTAGAATAATTTTCTAAAATTTTATTAACATAAATTTCTTAATTTTAGATAATTTCTAAAATTAATTATTTAAGGTAACCCTATATTTTAGAAAATTTGATTGACTAATTAGAATAAGCATAATTGTTAACTAAAGTATAAATTACTACCGTTACCTGTCATAAGCCTCTAGAATTTTGATTAGTAATCCTAAAATTTTATGATATGCTCCCCGACAACAGCGCCAAAAATCTGACGCGTTCCGATTGATATGCTAAAAGATAGGATTTGTTTACCTGTGCTGATTATGAATAATTAAAGATCCAGTCTTACTAATTGTTACTTTTAGCAATATTTGTTGTCACTTAATTAATCAGAACCTAAGGCAGAGTACCTATCGTGTAGCTAGTTCTTTGGAATGTACCTACGATTTTAATTTATTAATATTGTACTCCCAGGGAACTGGTAACGGCTTAGTAGTAACTATTCTTTAATCCTAACACTTATCTTATCATGCAATTAATCAATCATTTAATCAATATCTTTGAGATTGATTGGTGATCCCAACAACACATAGCACACAAGTATTTAACATGTAAGAGTATCAAATAGACATAAGTTCTGATGTATGTTTTATTGTTTCTACATGTTGATTGACCTATATTCAAGTATTTTAGATATATCTTGGTCTAGAATGCAATTATGTATTATATCTTACCTGTGTACCACATCTGAGTCACCTGATAAATCAACCTACCTTAATGATGACCCTACTCATGGTTCGAGTTAAAGGTATCCATAAAAACTTGTGTCACTCAAGAATTCATGCCACTCACCCTAACGCCAGCATAGAGAACAAACTCAGCCTCATTAGATTACTCTAACAAACATGGTAGACCTTAATGCTTTTTTATCCTAAATTAAGGCATGTTAAACTAAACAGGTTATGATTAGACTATGATTAGGAATTATCTATATCCATTCATTTACTTTTAAAAGAGCAATCAGATAATTCAGTCATAATGTAAATTCAACAGGTGACCTTTTCAGAAAAATGAACATTACTTCAACATGCACAACATATATAACAGAGCAATCATAATTTGGTATTCAAATCAATATTTAGACAAACACAACATAAAGTATACTGAGAGGATCTAGGGGACCACCACTATAAAGTATTCACGCTTTAACAGGTCCGTCGGCGGAGTGACTACTTGTATACCCTGGGTTGCTCGACCTGACTCTGAACAGCAGAACCTTCGGAGAACGCTTCCTTAGACTAGTAGCAATTGCTTTACCTTACATCCTAGGCTTAAGCAATGCCCTGTTGACTAGCTCTACGCTCAACTAATGCCCTCTTAGGACCTCTTAACAAAATCCTGGGTATTTTATGAATACCAAAGACGAACCATATCTAATCAAAATCTAAGACCTTGAGATAAACACTCAGGGAACAAAGAAAATGAGATGCACTTATACTGCTATCTGCTTGTGTGAGTGCAGAAAAATGTACTTTAGTCACTGATTGACTTATATCGAGTGTAAAAATATACACTTGAAGTCACTAGATGACTCAGATCGAGCGATGAGGGATGATTACAACTGACGAAGGCCTAGGGTATTTATAGTAGGGAAAATGAGTGATTTTCTCTGAAATTTCTGATGTGCGATGACATTCTGAGGTTCGGGACTCCTGTCCCAAGTCTGAGATGCCTGTTCCGAGCTTGGGACGTCCGTCCCGAACTCAGAAAGTCTAAAAATTGTGTTTTTGCCCCAATATTTGCTGTTTTCTTGCACATTTCACTTAAAACTTCCAAAATCACAAATTTTGAAAAAATATGTTAATATCAATCAATTAACATCGATTTGGTTGTCATTTTGCCTCAATTTGTGCCTAAAAACATGCTTAAAAAGTGATATTATTTGTGAATATCAATTGACATTGTTTTCGGTGGTCAACTGTGGTCTTCCTGGACCATATTTGCTTCTTTGTACTTGTGCGCTCTGCAAAAAATGTCATCTCCTAGATTAAGAGGAAACTCTTTTTCTCTTCTAGATGATCTCTCTGGTCAGTATGACAAACCTAGTTTGCGTTTGGTCGACAAACTCCTCCAAGATAAGAAAGTTAATTTTAAGGCGCTTTGCTCTGTTCTAATAGTTGTGTTGAAACTTGAGAAAATGCTTTGTTTTGAATCTATTCAAAATAATACCTTCTATTGTCACTTCCTTAACGATAACGATTTGGAATCAGTTCCTAAGTCTGGTCCTTGGAACTTTCGAGGAAGTCTCATAGTTCTACAAAAACGGGATCTGGACTGCGTGTTTGATGACTTGGATTTTGATGATGTTGAGTTATGGTTCCAAGTACATAATCTACCAATGTCTAAGATGAATGGTGCAAATGCGGCTGATATTGGAGCTTTAGTGAGAAAATTTGTTAGCCATGCTGTTGGGGTCCCAAATTGGAGCTCTAGCTTGCCGATATTGTGTATAAGGGTGCTAATGCCTATACTTGAGAAACTTACTACAAGTTTTTCTTGGAAAGGGAAGGAAAATCTAGAGTTTGGGTACCGTTTAGGTATGGGATGCTTGCTAATTTTTGCTATTGTTGCGGTTCTCTCCTACATATGGACTCTTCTTGTTATGAAAAGTTGGATACCATGTGGGGACCATTGGACCCGTGTGAAGCATATGGTTCATGGTTGAGGACGGGGTTCTGCCCTTATATTCCTAAGATCTCGCCTACAAAAAGGTCAAATCGCTCCCCAGATGTGGATAAGGAGAATATTCCTCCAGAAAAGGTGTACCAGAATCTCCCATTGGCTTGTGAGTTATCTAATTTCTCAAAGCCTTTATTCCGATAGAGGGTAGTTAATGCTATTGAGGAAGTGGTTTCTATGCATGAGGTGGGGTCTCTAGCTTTTGACCCCATGACATTGAATAAGGAGGAGGTTGTTAGAATAATGCTTTAGGGCTGGAACTTCTATGTTAGTGGTTAACAAATCAATGTTAGTGAGTAGTTTATTCAATGATAGTGGATGAGTAAGTTATAGTTGTATGGTTAATTATTTAGTGGGCAGTTAATATGACTAATGGGATAGTGTTTGGTGCGATTCTGATTAGACATGCTAAAAGATAGGATTTATTTACCTATATTGATTATGAATAATTAAGGACTGAGTTTACTAATTGTCACTTTTAGCAATGATGGTTGTCACTTAATCAATCAGAACCTACGGCAGAGTACCTATCGTGTAGCTAGTTATTTGGAAAGTACCTACAATTTTAATTTATTATTATGGTAATCCCAAGGAACTGGTAACGGCTTAGTAGCAACTATCCTTTAACCCTAACATTCATTTATTCATGCAATTAACCAATCTTTCATCAATAATTTTGATGAAGTTGTGATCCCATCCAAACATAGCACATAAGTAATTAGCATGCAAGAGTGACAAATAAACATGAGTTCTGATGTATGTTGTATTGTTTACACATGTTGATTGACCTATCTTCGAGTATTTTAGATATATCTTGGTCTAGAATGCAATTATGTACTGTATCTTGCCTGTGTACCACATCTGAGTTACCTGATAAACCACCCTACCTTAATGATGGCCCTACTCACGGTTTGAGTTAAAGGTATCCATGAAAACCTGTGTCACTCAAGAATTCATGCCACTCACCCTAACGCCGGCATAGAGATCAAACTCAGCCTCATTAGACTACTCTAACAAACATGGTGATCTATAAGTTATTTCACCTAATATGGCAGACCTTAATGCTTTTTTTATCCTAAATTAAGGCATGTTAAACTAAACAAGTTATGATTAGACCATGGTTAGGAATTGTCTATAACTATTCATTTAGTTTAAAAGAGCAAGTAGATAATCCAGTCATAATGTATGTTTAGCTGGTGGTGACCTTTTCGGAAAAATGAGTGTAACTTCAACATGCAAAGCATATATAACAAAGCAATCATAGTTTGACATTCAAATTAATGTTTAGACAATCACAATACAGAATATACAGAGAGGATCTAGGGGACCACCACCATAAAGTATTCACCCTTTATCAGGTCCGCCAGCTGAGCGACTACTTGTATATCCTGAATTCCTTGACCTGACTTTGATCAGCAGAACTTTAGAGAACGCTTCCTTAGACTAGTAGCGATTACTTTACCTTACATCCTGGGCTTAAGCAATGCCCTGTTGACTAGCTTTTCGCTCACCTAATGCCCTCTTAGGATCTCCTAATGAAATCCCGGTTATTCTATAAATATAAAAAATGAACCCTATCTAATCGAATTCTAAGAACTTGAGATAAACACTAAGGAAACAAAGAAGACGAGACACTTCTATACTGCTATCTACTCGTGTGAGTGTAGAAAGATGCACTTGAGCCACTAAATGACTCAGATCGAGTGATTAGGAATGCTCTCGAATCTGCTAAATGACTCAGATTGAGTGGTGAGGGATGATTTCAACTGAGGAAGGCCTGAGGTAATATAGTAGGCGAAATGAGTGAATTTCTCTTCATTTCTCGATGTGGGACTTGCATCTACCACTCAGGACGCCCGTCCCGAACTCAGAAGTTCCAAAAATTGTATTTTTGCCCCAATAATTGCTATTTCTTTACACATTTCACCTGAAACTTCCAAAACCGTAAATTCTGCAAAAATGTGTTAATATCAATCAATTAAGATCGATTTGGTTCCAATTTTGCCCTAATTTGTGCCTAAAAACATGCTAAAAAAGTTATATGATTTGTGCATATCATATAACCCCACACTTAGCTTTTTGCTTGATCTCAAGCAAAACCTATATGAAATTACTGAAAGTTAAATCAAAGGTGCAATCACATAAAGGTTTTAGCAATGTTTTTAGCAAAATTTCTCACTGAGTCATATGATTCAGAAAACAGACATGACTGTTCGAGTTGCTATGTAATGGTCTCAAATGTTTGGTAAGGGTGTCACGACTATGTAGATGAAACAGTTCAATAACCTGATTCAACTTTACGCTTAGTTACAAGGTCTTCCTGATGTGTAGTGTGTGAACTGGTCTGGACTAGATTGTCAACTCAAAATAAACTTTTCTAAAACTTTACCAAATAATAGTTCGATCAATCATCGAATACAATAGCAAAACAAACGACCTTCCGTGTTTTGAGCTTTGGTGTCAATGCTTTCTAGTACGATTTTCAATAAAAGAATACACTAGGTGTATTTTCAAATTGATTTTCCATGGTATTTTTATGTTTTGCTTTCACACATCAACTTTGACTACCCAAGTATTGAGCCCCACTCCGATGACTTCCAGATCTACACTACCTTAGGGCATTAGTCATTAAATTCCCTTCAGAAGGGGTGCTCGAGTAGCAAAGGCCGCTTGTAAAACTACTCCTTTTTAATTTTAAGCTTTTACACTTCTAGCTCAGAATATCATCTAGTCATTCAAGTTGCTAACACATTCTCGACTAGTCTAATATTATTCAGTTTTAGTTTTGAAAAGGTATTCAGTCGATTTTTCTAATCCAATCTAAGTTGTGCTCAATAATATCAGGAATTCCCTACTTCTAAGTGCTGAGTTCAGTAAAGTCATTAACTTGTTTCCAAATGGTCATAATACTCTACTAAACATATATCATAGACATAAGCATTTCTTCAATCAATCAATACTTATTTTTGAAGTCTGAAAGAGTGAAAATTTTTGAAATTTTTTTGGAATGGTGCAATTTCAGTGAAAAGTATGGAAAAACATGCAAATGTTTTTTACTACAGTGCACTATGCACTACTATCCCACAGTTAAGATTAACATTGTCCTCAGTGTTCATGCATGTCCTATCACCCCACACTTATTTAAAAAATAATCGAAAAATAATAGACAGTAAACAAAATAACAACGTTGTTATATAATATAAATCCAAGTTTGTCATACAAATAGATATATGTCATACAACCCAAACTATCACTTAATCACAAAATCAACTAAGAAAGAAAGGAAAAGAGAAGAAACTAAGAACCCGGATCGTCATCTGGCGCAAAGAAGTAAACTTCATTGTCGTCGCTGACATAGTACTGGTACATCTCCTCTATCCGGCTGCTATTTCTGCTAACTTTGTCATCTAACATCATCAGCTACCTTCGGATATTCGCCATATCCATGTTGTATCGGGCTTGCAAATCTGACATCCCCTGTGACATGTACCGCTCAAAGGCGGTGCGTGGAACAAAAGTCAGGGCTGGCGGTGTCTGCTACGCTGCTGGTTCTGGTGCCGATGACTCCCCTGGCTGCTTAGTATGGATGGGGTATCATCCCTCTGTATCTCGCACTACCATCCCCATGTTCCGTAGAACAGTCAAATCGGTGGGGATGGTCGTCGGAGCTATCTGGGTCAACTCTGAGCCCTCGATATCCAGTTCCAAGTATTTTTTATATTCCTTATTATAGTTTTTTAAGAGTTTATTTTTAATTAAATATTTATATCTAATGAGTTTTTTTTTAATGTTTAGAAATTTTTATGCTAAAATTTTATTATTTTAATTTTTTAAATTAAATATTTATATCTAATAACTTTTCATTTTTTATAACTTTTTAAAACAATTTTAATTAAACATTTATATCTCTAATAAGTTTCATATTTTTTTATCATTTTTAAGAAATTTTTTAATTAAATATTTATGTATTACCTTTCATACTCTTTTTTTTAATGTTTTATGTCTGATAACTCTTTTATAATTTTTAAGAGTGATCCAGTTTATGCTCGTTTGGACCGTTTCTTAGCTTCTTCCTCTTGACTGCAGCTTTTCCCCTCACACGTGGTTACTCATCTCAATGAGGGTTCCTTTGATCATCTAACTTTACTTCTTAGTACGGATTGTAGTACTGGCTCTAATCAGAGCTTTAAACTATTTCCACGTTTTGAACCTTCATGGCTCCAATCTGTTGATAATTGCCCTGAAGTTTTTTCTTCTGTTGATAATTGCCTTGAAGATTTTTCTTCTGTTGATAATTGCCCTGAAGTTTTTTCTTCTGTTTGGTGGGATTCTGGTTCAAATCCATCATTATTCGCATTTATCTGTTCTGCTCATGGCACATTGCGAACATGGAGTCGGTCTACCTTTGGACATATTCCCTCAAAGATTGCAGCGACTAAAAAAATCCTTGAGACAGATTTAGGAATCTAATTCGATTGATTGTTATCACGAGGTAGAGTTAAGTAAACAATTGGATCAATTACTGGCTTTAGATGAGGAATATTGCGTCAACAGAGTATGGTGGAATAGCTACAACATGGTGATCACAATTCAGCATTTTTCCATAGGGCTGCCAGCCAACGACGCAATGGAAACTTTATTCCTTGCCTTGAATGGGCATAGTGTTCTATGGCATGTTCTACGTCTGATTTATTGGCTACTGCTCGGACGTTCTTTCAGAATTTATTCACATCATGGGCTCATCATGTTGCAATTGATGATCTCAATTTCTCCAATTTATCTGCTTCAGACATTTCTAAATTGGAACAACCTTTCACGATTATTGAGATAGAAAATGCTTTATGTAGTTTGCCTAATACTAAAGCTCTTGGACTGGACGTTATGCATGGGATTTTTCATAAAAAAATTTGGCCGTGTATGAAATTTGATATTCTTCGTTTATTTGATCATCTTTACCACAATTCTATTGATTTATCTGATCTAAATTTTACCTATCTTGTTCTTATCCCGAAAGTCAATCTTCTTTGTTAATGACTAATTTCCAGCCTATCAGTTTATGCAATATTATTTACAATTTAATTGCTAAAGTCTAAGTAATCGTCTACGTACAGTCCCCCATCTTTGATTCATTTTTCTCAATCTACTTTTGTTTCGGGGAGATTGATTAATGATAATGTTATTGTAGCATTTGAGAGTTTTTCATTCTCTTCAGACGGTTAAAAAGGTTTCCTTTCAATTTATGGGGTTGAAGTTAGATATGTGGAAAGCTTATAACCGTATTGAATGGGACTACCTCTTACGAGTTATGAGTTCTATGGGGTTTCCAGATAAGCTTTGTGGGTAGATTCATACCTATCTTTCGTTAGTTTCTTTTGTAGTATTGGTGAATAGACAACCTTCTGGTAAAATGTTTCCGTCATAGGGGTTGCAACAGGGTGATCCGCTTTCCCCTTTTCTATTTATTATTTGTGCTAAAGGGCTTTTAGCTATGTTGCGACAGACAGATGAATCTATCTCTTTATGGATTGTCAATTGGTCATTCGGAGCTTAGGGTTTCCCATTTATTTTTTGTTGATGATAGTTTGCTGCCTTTTTCAAGGGTTCTATGCCTATTTCTGCTACTTAACAGTCTTGTAGACAATTCTAATTCTGGTTGAACGTGTTTGGCATAAGATGAAGGGTTGGAAGGCAAAATTGTTGTCCCATGCTAGCAAAGAGGTCATGATTAAATATGTTATTCAAGCTTTACTAGCATATACAATGTAGTGTTTTTTATTACCAAAAGCTATTTGTTGCCAATTGGTGAGCTTAACTATGAGATTTTGTTAGGGAAATTCTTCTGTGGACCAGGGCATTTGTTGGAAAAATTGGCAAACCCTTTGCACGCCCAAAAAGGACGGTGGATTGGGTTTTAGGGTTCCATTTTATTTTAATTTGGCTTTACTGGCTAAGTAGGTTTGGAGAGTACTCAGACATCCAAATTCACTAGCGGCGTCGGTTCTTCGAGCTAATTATTTCCCTAATTCGTCTTTCTTGTTGGCTAGGTGTGGTGTTGGGACTAGTTTTCTTTGGCGTAGCTTGTTGGCTAGACGAGATTTTCTTTGTAAGGGTTTATTTTACCGGGTAGGGGATGACAAATCGATTTCTATATAGCGCGATTTTTGGATTCCTTCTACAAATTCTCATCGCCCTTTGATTAATCAGGAACAAGAATCTGGTTTACATTTTGTGGTTGATCTAATTGATGAACGATCTCGATCTTGAAGGATCGATTTATTGCACCAATAGTTTTTATCGGATGAGATTAAGGCATTCGGGGCATTGCTCTCTTCCCAATTTCAAGTTCGGATAAAATGGTTTGGCGATTGACACATGTGGGGGATTATAATGTCCGTTCGGGCACGTGGCTTGCTTCTCAAGTAGGGGCGACTTCTTTGTGGGCTTCTAGTTCTTTATCGATCCCCTCTATGGCTATTTGGAAGAGACTCTGGAATCTACCTCTTTTACCCTGAATTCGTTATTTTATGTGGCGTCTAATGAGTAATGCCTTAGCTACTGGTAAGAATTTGGGAAAAAGGGGTGTTGGTTTGCAATGGTGTGCTCTCTGTGGTTATTTTTTTGGATTCGACCTTACATCATTTCTTTACTTGTTCTTTCGCGTGTAAAATTTGGTCAAAACATTATTCTCCAGTGTCTTTATTTTCTCACCAAATGAATTCTACATTGGATTTATTATCTTTGGTGTTAGTTTCTTGGTCAGTTGATGATATCTGTCGATGTTGTTTGATCCTTTGGTGTTGAGGTGTCAACCCATGTCCCACATCTGAAGATAATGCTAGGGATGACTAGCATATAAGAGTTCCACTAACTCCATTAGTATGAGGCCTTTTGGGATGTTGCCCAAGAACAAAACCGTGAGGGCTTAGGCACAAAGCGGACAATATCATACTAATGTGGAGTTAAGTGGTGGAAGCCCAACTTCGTGGGTATATTCGGGCCCAACAAGTGGTATCAGAGCTTAAGGTTAATGGGCTTGTTTGTAAGAGATGTATGTGGAGACCCTCCTCATTTGTGAAGACCTAGCGATTAAGGGTGTCTTGTGCCGGGGTGCCTTGTGGGATCATTAGGGCCTAACAAGTTGTTGGGGTTTCAACCCATGTCCCACATCTGAGTCTAGGGGAGGCCCACGAGTATGTGGTCCTTGGTTTGAGGGGAGGATTGTTGAGGTGTCAACCCATGTCCCACATCTGAAGATAAATCCCTTTTGGGATGTTGCCCAAGAATAAAACCGTGAGGGCTTAGGCCCAAAGCGGACAATATCATAATGTGGAGTTAAGTGGTGGAAGCCCAATGATACGCGAAAATCGTATCACATTTTTAGCATGTTTTTATGTATGTTTTAATGTGAAATCTAGGGTAAATTGACATTAATTGTTTATTATTTACTTGATTTCACGGTTTTTATGATTTTGGAAGTGTCAGGTGAAAAGTAGACGAAAACAGCAAATTTTGGGGCAAAAACGCAATTTTTGGAAATGTTGACTCGGTCAAAGGTCCGGGACGGGCGTCCCGAACCAGTCAAACCGCCAGGACGGGCGTCCTGAACCGGGACGGGCGTCCCGAACCTGGTCAACGAATCAGGACGGGCGTCCCGAACCGGGACGGGCGTCCCGAACCGCCAGAAGCTGTCCCACATCGAATTTTTTGGAATTTTTCACTCCAGAAAGCTGCTATAAATACCCCAGGCCTCCAACAGTTGAAATCATCCCTCTCCACTCGATCTGAGTCATTAAGTGGTTTCCAGTGTACAGTTTTCCAGTACACAACTCACTCAGAGACTCGGATCTCAGTTTTTTCTTTTTAGTGTTTTGTTTTAGTTTCTGAGAAATAGTCTCAGATCTTAGGTTTCTATAGATAGGTTCGTTTCCGATATTCATAGAATACCCGGGGTTTCGTTAGGAGACCCTAAGAGAGCTCTAGGCGTTCGAAGAGTCAGTCCACAGGGCTAGGCTTAAGCCCAGGACGTAAGGTAAAGTCTAGCTACTAGGCTGAGGAAGCGTCCTCCGAAGGTTCTGGCGAGCAGAGTCAGGGCGGGCAATACGACGTATACAGCAGTACGCTCTGTAGGCGAGACTAAGTAAAGGGTGATTTCTTTATGGCATCAGTCCCCATACCCCTCTCTTATATGTTTTATTGCTTTGTCCTAAACATCAATTATGAATATCAGATTATGATTTTATGAATAGTTGTTTTGTATGTTGAAGTTATTATGTTTTTCCGGAATAGCCACCTGCTAAATAATCATTATGTCTGCATGTCTAATGTAGTTTCTTTTAAACTGAATTAGGGTTATAGACAATTCCTAACCACGGTCTATTCATAACCTGTTTAGTTTAACATGCATCAATTAGTATTGGTGTCTGCCATACTAGATAAAATAACATGCTGAACACCTGGCTTGTTAGAGTAGTCTAGGTAGGCTGAGTAGAGCGTTATGCCAGCGATTACGAGCCTTCAGAGTGATCCCCGAAAGTGACATAGGGCCTTCATAACTGTCTCTGTTCGTACCGTGAGTAGGGCCGTCTACCTTAACGCTAGGGGGCGGTAGGTAGCATAGAGACTCAGATGTGGTAAACCTTTAGACACAGAACATAGTTGCATTCCAGGCTAAGATATATCTAAAACACTCGAATATAGGTCAATCAACATATAGGAACAGTATAACATAGAATCAGAACTCATCTTTAAAACACTTTTAGGGTTAATTAGACTTGAACCTAGTGGAGAATGGATCACCCTCTCATCAAAGTATTTGATGAAGATTGCATAACTGGATCATAAGATAAGAGTTAGGATAAGAGGCTAGTTACTACTAAGCCGTTGCCACTTCCCTGGGAGTACGATAATTAACTTAGTAAAATCGTAGATACTTTCCAATAGACTAGCTACACGATAGGTACTCTGCCTTAGGTTCTGGCTGATTAAGTGACACCATAAGACTAAATGTGACAATTAGTCAATCACAGTCCTTAATTATTCATAATCAATATAGGGTAAAATAACACCTATTTAGTACGTCGGTCGGAATTCCCATCACCCAACCTCGTGGGATCATTCAGACCCTACATTTGGAGTATTTGGAGACCCTCCTCATTTGTGAAGACCTAGCGATTAAGGGTGTCTTGTGGCCCAAAGCGGACAATTCATAATGTGGAGTTAAGTGGTGGAAGCCCAACCTCGTGGGATCATTCGGGCCCTACATTTGGAGTATTTGGAGACCCTCCTCATTTGTGAAGACCTAGCGATTAAGGGTGTCTTGTGGGATCATTAGGGCCTAACAAGTTGTTGCGGTTTCAACCCATGTCCCACATCTGAGTCTAGGGGAGGCCCACGAGTATGTGGTCCTTGGTTTGAGGGGAGGATTGTTGAGGTGTCAACCTATGTCCCACATCTGAAGATAAATCTCTTTTGGGATGTTGCCCAAGAATAAAACCGTGAGGGTTTAGGCCCAAAGCGGACAATATCATAATGTGGAGTTAAGTGGTGGAAGCCCAACCTCGTGGGATCATTCGGGCCCTACATTTGGAGTATTTGGCAAGCTCATAATCAGTTTATTTTTTCGTATTCTAGTTCTGTGAGTGGATAAGGTTTGTATGTGGGTTAATAATTTTATTGATCTTATGTGTGAATTACTTTGTGTTTTTTTTGTTTTATGTCGTATCTGTTTGGCGTCATTTTAATATTTCTGCTCACCGTCTTGCGGTTCTTGGTTTATCTTGTCAAGGATTCACCGAATGGCATGATGATGTGCCGCCGAAGGTTCTAGCGGCTATTGTCGATCACACTTTTGTATTTTAATGTATATTTAAATTTTAAAAAACACATCTAAATATTTAATATTATATAAATATGTATTATGAAAATTAATGAAAAGAATAAAACAGTGAACATGAAACAATTATAAAATAATATATAAATTAGATAAACTATTAAAAAATTAAAAAGATTAAAAAGACATTAAAATTCAAAAAATACAATAAAATTACAATTCATTCCATTAGAAAGTTCTAATCTTTTATATATATATATATATATATATATATATATATATATACACTAGTAATACACTTAGCTCACCAAAAACTATTAAATTAATAATATAAAATTATTGTTAAGAAAGTGTAATTTAGTTATTATTTTGAACTTTGATAAATGAGTTTGAGTATAATAGAGATAAAAAATATTTCAATTTTTAAAATAATAATAATAATAGTAATTCTTATCATAGTTTGAATAGATATATGAAAATTCAAAATTTTATATAAAAATTAAAATATATTTAATTAATTGTAAGCAAATGAGTCTATTATAAACCTATTAGGATTAATATTCTAAATTGATAAAAGAAAAGTTAATAATATCTCAAATCATAAATAAAGGGAAAGACTGCTATCCTCGTAGAGCTTTTCCCACCTCTCTGTGAGCCCTTTTTCCGTCACCTCTTTCAGTGGTAATTGATATTGTTTTTGGGGGTCAACTATAGCCTTCCTGGACCATATTTGCTTCTCTGCACTTGTGTGCTCTGCTAAAAATGTCCTCTCCTAGATTAAAAGGAAACTCTTTTGCTCTTCCGGACCATCTCTATGGTCAATTTGAAACACCTAGTTTGTGTTTGGTCAGCAAACTCCTCCAAGATAAGAAATTTAATTTTAAGGAGCTTCGCTCTGTTTTAATAGCTGTGTGGAAACTTGAGAACAGGGATTGTTTTGAATCTATTCAGAATAATACCTTTTATTGTCATTTCCTTAACGATAACGATCTGGAATCAATTCTTAAGCTTGATCCTTGGAACTTTTGAGGAAGTCTCATAGTTCTACGAAAATGGGATATGGACTGTGTGTTTGATGACTTAGATTTTGATGATGTTGAGTTATGGTTCCAAGTACATAATCTACCAGTGTCTAAGATGAATGGTGCAAATGAAGCTGTTATTGGGGCTTTCGTGGGAAACTTTGTTAGCCATGTTGTTGGGGTAGCAAATCGGAGCTCTGGCTTGTTGATATTGCGTATAAGGGTGCTAATGCCAGTACTTGAGAAACTTACTACTGGTTTTTTCTTGGAAAGGGAAGGAAAGTCTAGAGTTTGGGTACCGTTTAGGTATGGGATGCTTGCTGATTTTTGCTATTGTTGCGGCTCTCTCCTACCTATGGACTCTACTTGTTCTAAAAAGTTGGATACTGTGTGTCGACCACTAGACCTGAGTGAAGCATATGGTCCATGGTTGAGGACGGGGTTCTTCCCTTATATTCCTAAGATCTCGCCTACGAAAAAAGTCAAATCCCTCTGTAGATGTGGATAAGGAGAATATTCCTTCAGAAAAGGTGTACCAGAATCTCCCACTGGCTTGTGAGTTATCTAATTCCTCAAAACCTTTATTCCGACAGAGTGTAGTTAATGCTATTGAGGAAGTGGTTTCTGTTCATGAGGTGGGGTCTCTAACTTCTGACCTCATGACATTGAATAAGGAGGAGGTTGTTAAAATAATGCTTTAGGGCTGAAACTTCTATGTTAGTAGGTAACTACTCAATGTTAGTGGATGAGTAAGTTATAGTAGTTATGGTTAATTATTTAGTGGGTAATTAACATGAGTAATGAGATAGTGTTAGATGTAATGGTTATGTGGGTATCTAGTTATTGATTATGTAAGTCTATAAAATGAATCACTTGTCTTTTATTTTTTAATCAATTAAGTTAATCATCTTCTTATTAAATATTTCTCTTATTCATATTTCTAACAATTGGTATAAGAGCCTTGTTCTTAAGGGATCTATGTGTGAGTGAGTGTGTGAGATTTTTATGTCATGGATGTTGAAACAAGTTATAGTTTCTCTTCAATTTCTTCGTCAATTTCTCCATCAGTATTTGATGGAGATAACTACCAAATTTGGGTAGTTCGTATGGAAACGTATTGTTGGAGCACCTTGCTAGCCAAGCATCATGAGAATGCGAAAGACAACAACAAAAAGAAGTTTTTCAAGAAGACTCAATTTTCTAGTGGTGAATTTTCAACCAACAACAAAGGTGGAGTCAAGAAAGGATACTACCCTCCATGTCAACATTGCAATAGAAAAGGTCATCCTCCTTACAAATGTTGGAGAAGACCAGCTGCTAAGTGCACCAACTATAACCAAATGTGGTATGAAGCTATAATTTGCATTAATAATAATCAATATCAAAGTGAAGAGGCTAAGATTGCAAATCAGGAGGAGGAGGATCAACTGTTTGTGGCTACATGCTTCGTAGGGACTAAATCAAATAAAAGTTGGCTGATTAATGGTGGTTACACCAACCATATGACCCATGACAAAGAGTTGTTTAGAGATTTGAATCCAATCAACATCTCCAAAGTAAGAATTGAGAATGGTGAATACATTTCAGTTAAAGGAAAGGGAACAATTGTTATAACAAGTTGTTAAGGTACAAAACTAATTTCTGTTGTTCTCTTTGTCCCTGAAATCCAATAAAACTTGTTAAGTGTTAGCCAATTGATTGAAAAAGATTTTAAGGTTATTTTTTAACACAAATATTGTTTGATTAAAGATGCAACAAATCAAGATATTTTCAAAGTAAAAATGAGGGGGAAAAGTTTTGCTCTAAATCCATTGGAGGAGGAGCAAACTGCTTTCTAAATTAAAGAAAATACTACATAAGTGTGGCATAAAAGGTTATGACACTACCATCACCAAGGGTTGATGCAAATAAAGTTCAAGATGATGGCAAATGACCTTCCAGTGGATGATCATATTTGGAGTTGCAAAGCATGTCAGTTTGGAAAACAAAACTTTTCTCAAAGGTGAAAGATAGAGTAATAAGGAAACTGAAACTGAATCACATAGATGATTCAGGTCCTCATAGGACACATTCCCTTAAAGTAGCTCAAGAGAATTGATGTGTTGCGTTTGATATGCTAGAGGATAGAGTTTTATTACCTATGTTGATTATGAGTAATTATGGACTATAGTGTAGTACTTTTGGTTGTCACTTAATCAAACAGAACCTAAAATAGAGTACCTATTGTGTAGTGATACGCGAAAATCGTATCACCTTTTTAGCATGTTTTTATGAATGATTTCGGGTGAAATTGAGGGCAAATTGATCTTAATTGTTTGTTAATTACTCAATTTCACGGTTTTTATGATTTTGGAAGTGTCAGGTGAAAAGTAGACGAAAATAGCAAATTTTGGGGCAAAAACGCAATTTTTGGCAATGTTGACTTGGTCAAGGGGTCAGGACAGGCGTCTCGAACCCGGGACGGGCGTCCAGGACTCGGGACGGGCGTCCCGACCTGGTCAACAGATCAGGACGGGCGTCCCAATCCTGGACGGGCGTCCCGAACCCCCAGATCCAGTCCCACATCGATTTTTTGATGAAAAATCACCCCAGGAAGCTGCTATAAATACCCCAGGCCTCCAGTAGTTGAAAGCATTCCTCTCCACTCGATCTGAGTCATTTAGTGGTTTCCAGTGTACACTAATCTAGTACACAACTCACTCAGAGACTCGGATCTCAGTTTTTTTTCTTATTAGTGTTTTGTTTTAGTTTCTGAGAAATAGTCTCAGATCTTAGGTTTCTATAGATAGGTTCGTTTCTGGTATTCATAAAATACCTGGGATTTCGTTAGGAGATCCTAAGAGGGCTCTAGGTGTTCGAAGAGTCAGTCCATAGGGCTGGGCTTAAGCTGGGTATTAAGGTAAAGCCCAGTTACTAGGCTGAGGAAGCATCCTCCGAAGGTTCTGGTGAGCAGAGTCAGGGCGAGCAATACGACATATACAGCAGTACGCTCCGTCGGCGAGACTACGTAAAGGGTGATTTCTTTATGGCATCAGTCCCCATGTCCCTCTCTTATATGTTGTTATTGTGTTGTTCTAAATATCTATTATGAATACAAGATTACGATTTTTATGAATAGTTGTTTTATATGTTGACGTTGTTATGTTTTTCCGGAAATAGCCACCTGCTAAATATTCATATGTCTGCATGTTTAATGTGCTCTTTTAAACTAAAGTTAGGGTTATAGACAATTCCTAACCACGGTCTAATCATAACCTATTTAGTTTAACAGGCATCAATTAGTATTGGTGTCTGCCATGCTAGATAAAATAACCTGCTGAACACCCTGTCTGTGAAAGTAGTCTAGGTAGGGGCCGAGCTGAGTCTGATTATGCCGGTGACTAGGGCAAGCGGTATGATCCCCGAAGTGACATAGGGCTTTCATGGATGCCTTCGTCCCGAACCGTGAGTAGGGCTGTCATTAAGGTAGGGCGGTTTATTAGATACCTCGGATGTGGTACACCTTTAGACACAGAACATAGTTGCAATCCAGGCTAAGATGCATCTAAAATACTCGTAGATAGGTCAATCAACATGTAGGAACAGTATAACATAAAATCAGGACATTATCTAGAACACACTTTTAGGATTAATTAGACTTAAACCTAGTGGAGAATGAATCACCCTCTCATCAAAGTTATTGATGAAGATTGCATAACTGGATCATAAGATAGGAGTTAGGACAAAAGGCTAGTTACTACTAAGCCGTTGCCACTTCCCTGGGAGTACGATATTTAACTTAATAAAATCGTAGATACTTTCCAACAGACTAGCTACACGATAGGTACTCTGCCTTAGGTTCTGGCTGATTAAGTGACACCATAGAGACTAAATGTGACAATTAGTCAATCACAGTCCTTAATTATTCATAATCAACATAGGGTAAAATAACACCTATTTAGCACATCGGTCGGAAACCCATCAGATTTTTGGCGCCGTTGCCGGGGAAATATCATAATGAATTTAGGATTCCTGATCAAAATTCTAGAGACTTATGATAGGTAACGGTAGTAACCCAGACTTTAGACCCAACACTTATGTTATACCAGTTAGACAATCAGTCTCCGAAATATAGGGTTATCATAACTAATTAATTTTAGATGTTATCTGGAATTAAGATACTTAGGATAATCAAATTTTAGAAAATTATTCTAAAACCATATTGAGGGAATTTAATTGCTTTCGAAATATTAAAAGAAAAAAAAATTGTTTAAATTTAAAAATTCGAAAAAATTGTACTTTTTCTTGTTTAATGGTAAGTTGTTCTCTTTTCCATATCTTTCGTGTTTTCTCCTTTTGAATAGTTGTTTTGTTTTGTTTTCTCTTTCTTCCAAATTTTTAAGTTTTCATTTTCCCTGTAACCCCACTAACCAGTTTGCTCAGGCTAAAACGTGTTCTTCTCTATAGTTGCATGACTCGATCTTCAGAAGCTAACCTTGAAACACCAGTTGAAAATCCTGAACGAATCATTCGCACAGCTAATAGGCGAAGAACAGAAATGGATGTTGAAAGACCTACCCTTGAATCCTACATCTAGCCACAGACTATCCTAGTCTCATCTGCCATCCGAATCCCTGGGAACCCTCGCTATGATCTTAAACCGAATGTGATCCAGCTGATTATAAATCGGGTTCAGTTTGGAGGAACTGCAGCCGAGAATCCGCTGGAACACCTATCTGATTTCTCTTCTCTCTGCGAAGGCCTCAAGGGAGATCACACTGCAGAAGTAACTAAACTCAACCTTTTTCCCTACTCACTTAGGGACAGAGCTAAGAGATGGTTGGCCCAGCTACCTACTAACTCCATCACCTCTTGGGACGATTTAAGCAAATCCTTCCTAGAAGAGTACTACTCTGCAGCAAGAGTCCTAGAATATCGAAGGGCTCTATCTAGTTTCACTCAAGCTGCTGATGAGACAGTGATCGAAGCTTGGGACAGATTCAAGGAGCTACTCAGGCTCTGCCCCCAACATGGACTTACCGAGGTATTGCTGATTCAGCAATTTTACGGGGGTATGTCAGACATGGGTAAGCAAATTCTTGATGGACTCAATCCCCAGAGCGGTTTCAATGGAATGAGTGATGTAGATGCTAGAAACGCTCTGGAGAGACTCTACAGGAACAGCAAGAATTGGCACACAAGTGGCCGAGCTAAGAAGCAACCAGTAAATGCGGTCGTTGCCTCCACTGATGATCAATTTGAGGCACTGAAGGCCAGCATTACTAATCAGCTGAATGCTTTCCAACAAGGGAAAAGCATTCAGTCAGTATACCAAATCTGTGAATTTTGCCAAGGACCACATTTCAGTGGGGATTGTTATGGTAATGGGATATTAACTATCCCAGAAGATATGGAACAAGTGGACGCAGTGAATTCTGCTCCTATAGGAAATACCTACAATCCCACTTGGAAGAACCATCCGGGATTTAGCTGGAGAAACAATCCCGGGACTACTAACTTCCAGAAAAGAGTACCTCAGCAACTGCCATATCCGCAGAACCAGCAAGTTGCTCTGCCTGCACCAAGGAACTACATCGTTCCAGCTGACCCCATGCAAGAATTCAGAGACATGCTGAAGAGCATTTCCGACTCCAACAAGGAAATGATAGAGTCCAACAGAAAGATTCAGGAAGTGATGCGATTCCGGTTGACGTACTAAATAGGTGTTATTTTACCCTATGTCGATTATGATTAATTAAGGACTGTGATTGACTAATTGTCACGTTTAGTCTTATGGTGTCACTTAATCAGCCAGAATCTAAGGCAGAGTACCTATCGTGTAGCTAGTCTATTGGAAAGTATCTACGATTTTACTAAGTGAATTATCGTACTCCCAGGGAAGTGGCAACGGCTTAGTAGTAACTAGCCTCTTATCCTAACTCTTATCTTATGATCCAGTTATGCAATCTTCATCAAATACTTTGATGAGAGGGTGATCCATTCTCCACTAGGTTCAAGTCTAATTAACCCTAGAAGTGTTTTAAAGATAAGTTCTGATTCTATGTTATACTGTTCCTATATGTTGATTGACCTATATTCGAGTGTTTTAGATATATCTTAGCCCGGAATGCAACTATATTCTGTGTCTAAAGGTGTACCACATCTGAGTCTCTATGCTACCGCCCCCTATCATTAAGGTAAACGGCCCTACTCACGATTTGAACAAAGACAGTTATGAAAGCCCTATGTCACTTTCGGGGATCACTCTGAAGGCTCGTAATCGCTGGCATAACGCTCTACTCAGCCTACCTAGACTACTCTAACAAGCCAGGTGTTCAGCATGTTATTTTATCTAGTATGGCAGACACCAATACTAATTGATGCCTGTTAAACTAAACAGGTTATGAATAGACCGTAGTTAGGAATTGTCTATAACCCTAGTTTTAGTTTAAAAGAAACTACATTAGACATGCAGACATAATGATTATTTAGCAGGTGGCTATTTCCGGAAAAACATAATAACTTCAACATACAAAACAACTATTCATAAAATCATAATCTGATATTCATAATTGATGTTTAGGACAAAGCAATAAAACATATAAGAGAGGGGTATGGGGACTGATGCCATAAAGAAATCACCCTTTACTTAGTCTCGCCTACAGAGCGTACTGCTGTATACATCGTATTGCCCGCCCTGACTCTGCTCGCCAGAACCTTCGGAGGACGCTTCCTCAGCCTAGTAGCTAGACTTTACCTTACGTCCTGGGCTTAAGCCTAGCCCTGTGGACTGACTCTTCGAACGCCTAGAGCTCTCTTAGGGTCTCCTAACGAAACCCAGGGTATTCTATGAATACCGGAAACGAACCTATCTATAGAAACCTAAGATCTGAGACTATTTCTCAGAAACTAAAACAAAACACTAATAAGAAAGAAAACTGAGATCCGAGTCTCTGAGTGAGTTGTGTACTGGAAAACTGTACACTGGAAACCACTTAATGACTCAGATCGAGTGGAGAGGGATGAATTCAACTGCTGGAGGCCTGGGGTATTTATAGCAGCTTCCCGGAGTGAAAAATTCTGAAAAATTCGATGTGGGACAGCTTCTGGCGGCTCGGGACGCCCGTCCTGATTCGTTGACCAGGTTCGGGACGCCCGTCCTGGCGGTTTGACCGGGTCGGGACGCCCGTCCCGGACCTTTGACCGGGTCAACATTTCCAAAAATTGCGTTTTTGCCCCAGAATTTGCTGTTTTCGTCTACTTTTCACCTGACACTTCCAAAATCATAAAAATCGTGAAATCAAGTAAATAGTAAACAATTAATGTCCATTTACTCTCAATTTCACATTAAAACATATATAAAAACATGCTAAAAATGTGATACGATTTTCGCGTATCAGGAAGCTCACGCGGAAAGAATCCAGCAGAACGAGAACAAACAGAAGCAGACCGAGCAAATAATCAGAAACACACAAGCTGCTATACAAACTTTAGAGAGGCAAATGGGTCAGCTATCCACCTATTTTTCTCACAGGTCCCAGGGAATGCTACCAAGCAACACTGAGACCAACCCTCAAACTGAATGCAAGACCATCACTCTAAGATCTAGTAAAATTCTATCTCCATCTCCACCCAAACCATCTGACCCTCCTATTCTTGTGCAGGAACCAGAAGAAGGCTCCAAGGACCCAACGCCGACGGATGTCGAAATCGAAGTAGCAAGGAAAGGGAAGACGGAGTTTATTCCTGAGTACCGGCCAAAAGTACCTTACCCTGCCAGACTTATGCACAATAAAGATAAGGAGCAATTTGAAAAGTTTCTTAAGAATTTTAGTCAGATTCATGTTAATTTACCTTTACTTGATGTTATTCTGAAATGCCAAAGTATGCTAAGTTTTTAAAAGAAGTTGTTAGTAATAAAAGAAAATTTGACATGGACAAGGTGGTTCTTAATGAAGAATGCTCGGCGGTTCTGTTGAATAAACTATCGTCTAAACAGAAAGATCCTGGTTGTTTTACCTTGCCATGTACAATTGGAAATATTACTAACATGCATGCATTAGCAGACTTAGGAGCTAGTATTAATCTTATGCCATCTAGTTTATTTGATAAATTAGGATTGCATGATTTGAAAACAACTAGGATGTGCATACAACTTGCAGACAGGACAGTCAAAATCCCCAAGGGAATAATTGAAGATCTCTTAGTAAAGGTCGGAAAATTTGTATTTCCTGTGGATTTCATCGTCATGGACATGAATGGGGAAGGAGGAGTGCCCCTAATCCTAGGTCGACCATTTCTAGCTACCTCAAAAGCATTAATAGACGTCAGTAATGGTCAAATCAAGTTAAGGGTAGGAAATGAAGACATCACTTTCGATCTAAATGAAACCTTTAGGTATCCCATGCATTTAGATGACACTTGTTTTTGTGTGGATGCCATGGAACACTTGATTGCAATTAACGTGACAGACCTATGCTCAAACTATCAAGTTCTAAGTGAGGACTCCCTAGAATTAGAGGAGCCTGAACTTAGCTCTTCTGAAAATGAAATTACTTCTGATAGTTTCACTGAGATAGGTGATGATGAGATGAAGAAAGAACGAACCTCGTTTGAAGATCCACCAGACTTGGAACTGAAGGAACTATCCACTCATCTGTGCTACGAATTCCTAGATGACAACAAGAAACTTCCCATTATTCTTTCAGCTGATCTGACTACAGAACAAAGGAAGCTGACTGTGGACATGTGCAGAAAGCATAGAAGAGCCTTTGCCTACAAAATTGCAGACATCCCAGGAAAGCTGCGTAGCTATTGGTCAGGACCGTTCACGATCACGGAAGTATCACCTTTCGGAGAATGTGACATCATGGATTCTGACGGCATTATTCAAAAAGTAAATGGACAACGCCTGAAGATTTACAAAGAGCCTCTTGACTCATCCGAGCAGATTGTGGACTTTACAGACTAAGGGAGTATCTCTTTCATTTTATTTCTTGTTTTGTTATTTCTAGATTCCATCCTACCCGTAGTTAGTTGAATAAGTGTGGGGTAAGATTCTTTTCTGTTTTGTTTCTTGTTTTCAAATAAGTGTGGGGTAATTAGATATGCATGAACACTGAGGACAGTGCCAGACTTAAGTGTGGGGTAGCAGTGCACGGTGCACTGTAGCAGTTTGCAAAAATGTTTGCATGCTTTTGCTTGTTTTCCCCGTATTTTCACACCCTTCCAAAAAAATTTCAAAATGTTTTCAAAATTTTTCCGTCTTTCAGACTTCTAAATGCAGTATGCTTGGTTAAACAATTGCTTATGTCTATGATATGTAGGTAGTATGTTATGGTTAGTAGGAGATAATTGATGACTACTGCTGAACTAATTGATTAAGAATAGGGATTTCCTGATAACTGAGCACAACTTTGTCTGGATTAGAGACCTCAGCCAATTGCCTGTTCGAGACTTAACTAGATAAAATTAGACCAGTTGTGGATATATTGGCAGTTAGCATGACTAGATGAGACTCTGAGCTAAAAGTGAAAAGAAACAAAATAAAGTTAATCAAATGAGGGTAGTTTGTCAGCGGCCTTCGCTACTCGAGCACCACTCCTTCAGGGAATTTAAAGCTTGATGCCCTAAGGTCGTGTAGGTCTGGGAGTCATCGGAGTGGGACTCGCTACATGGGTAGTTGAAGTTGACGTGTTCTAAGCAGACTCAAAATACCCTGAATCTATAAAGAAAATAACTAAATGCAAAAACATTAAAAATCTGATCACCAAAGCTCAGAACTCAAAAAGTTGTCTGCTATTAATATGTCTAGCGATGGGTCGAAGTGTTATCTGGTAGTAGTTAAGACAAGAGTACATTGTGTTGACTATCTGGTCTAGACTAGTACACACACTACACATCAGGAAGACCCTGTGACTAAGAAAAAAAAAGTTCAACCTAGTTGTTGATTTGTTTTCTGCCTGATCATAACAAGCTACTAAAAACATCTGAGACCTTGTCATAGCAACCTAACCAGTCAGACCTGTGTTAAGACTTGTCTGAAGAATTTTTGGAATAAAAACATGACTAGGAATTTAAGTGACTGCACTACGATTTAGAATCACTAACTTCAGGTAGACTTTGCTTGAGGACAATCAAAAAGCTAAGTGTGGGGTTATCTGATACGCGAAAATCGTATCACCTTTTTAGCATGTTTTTATGAATGATTTCGGGTGAAATTGAGGGCAAATTGATCTTAATTGTTTGTTAATTACTCAATTTCACGGTTTTTATGATTTTGGAAGTGTCAAGTGAAAAGTAGACGAAAACAGCAAATTTTGGGGCAAAAACGCAATTTTTGGAAATATTGACTTGGTCAAAGGGTCAGGACGGGCGTCCCGACCCAGTCAAACCGCAGGGACGGGCGTCCAGGACTCGGGACGGGCGTCCCGACCTGGTCAACAAATCAGGACGGGCGTCCCGAACCCCCAGATCCAGTCCAACATCGATTTTTTGATGAAAAATCACCCCGGGAAGCTGCTATAAATACCCCAGGCCTCCAGCAGTTGAAATCATTCCTCTCCACTCGATCTGAGTCATTTAGTGGTTTCCAGTGTACACTTCTCTAGTACACAACTCACTCAGAGACTCGGATCTCAGTTTTTTTTTCTTATTAGTGTTTTGTTTTAGTTTCTGAGAAATAGTCTCAGATCTTAGGTTTCTATAGATAGGTTCGTTTCTGGTATTCATAGAATACCCGGGATTTCGTTAGGAGATCCTAAGAGGGCTCTAGGCGTTCGAAGAGTCAGTCCACAGGGCTGGGCTTAAGCTGGGTATTAAGGTAAATCCCAGTTACTAGGCTGAGGAAGCGTCCTCCGAAGGTTCTGGTGAGCAGAGTCAGGGCGAGCAATACGACATATACAGTAGTACGCTCCGTCGGCGAGACTACGTAAAGGGTGATTTCTTTATGGCATCAGCCCCCATGTCCCTCTCTTATATGTTGTTATTGTGTTGTTCTAAATATCTATTATGAATACGAGATTACGATTTTTATGAATAGTTGTTTTATATGTTGACGTTGTTATGTTTTTCCGGAAATAGCCACCTGCTAAATATTCACTATGTCTGCATGTTTAATGTGCTCTTTTAAACTAAAGTTAGGGTTATAGACAATTCCTAACCACGGTGTAATCATAACCTGTTTAGTTTAACAGGCATCAATTAGTATTGGTGTCTGCTATGCTAGAAAAAATAAGCTGCTGAACACCCTGCCTGTTAAAGTAGTCTAGGTAGGGGCCGAGCTGAGTCCGATTATGCCGGCGGCTAGGGCAAGCGGTATGATCCCCGAAGTGACATAGGGCTTTCATGGATGCCTTCGTCCCGAACCGTGAGTAGGGCCGTCATTAAGGTAGGGTGGTTTATTAGAGACCTCGGATGTGGTACGCCTTTAGACACAGAACATAGTTGCAATCCAGGCTAAGATGCATCTAAAATACTCGAAGATAGGTCAATCAACATGTAGGAACAGTATAACATAAAATCAGGACATTATCTAGAACACGCTTTTAGGATTAATTAGACTTAAACCTAGTGGAGAATGAATCACCCTCTCATCAAAGTTATTGATGAAGATTGCATAACTGGATCATAAGATAGGAGTTAGGACAAAAGGCTAGTTACTACTAAGCCGTTGCCACTTCCCTGGGAGTACGATATTTAACTTAATAAAATCGTAGATACTTTCCAACAGACTAGCTACACGATAGGTACTCTGCCTTAGGTTCTGGCTAATTAAGTGACACCATAGAGACTAAATGTGACAATTAGTCAATCACAGTCCTTAATTATTCATAATCAACATAGGGTAAAATAACACCTATTTAGCACATCGGTCGGAAACCCCATCATGTAGCTAGTCTGTTGGTAGCATCTACGATTTTAAATTTATAAATATCGTAATTCCAAGGAACTGAAAACAACTTAGTAGTAATTATTACTTAATCTTAACAATTATTCTATCATGAATTAATCAATTGGATATCATATTCTTGAGAATTGGGGATCACAACAACACATACAGATCAAGCATGCATAGAGTATTTCGATAGACAAGCATTCATATAAGACTTTATAAGTTCAGTTTAGATAACTTGTTTGACCTATCTTCGAAATTTTAGATATATCTTGATATAAGGCAATTATGAACTGTTTCGATTTGTTACCATATATGAGTTATCTAAGTTATTTTCCCATGTTGTTCATGGTGTTGGTCAACAGTGATAACCCTACTCATCTTTCGAGCTGCTTAGCAGTATTCATGATCCTATGTCACTTCAAAATCATGCTACTCTCTCACTCTAGGACTAGCATAATAAACAAACTAAGCATTATTCGGCTTCTTTAACATACATGGTGACTGTAATGTTATTCTTCCTAATCTGGCAGTATCTACACTTACCTACTGGTCAGGCATAACGACTATTTGTTAAGGTACCTTCCAGCCAAGGCTAAGGTAGTATGTTAAGTTAACTTAATTATTACTTGATTATGATTTGTCTATAACCCTATGTTTAACTTAAAAGCACAAACAATTTAACCAGCACATAATGATAAATTAAGCTTCGTGATCTTCCTGAGAAAATACTATAACTTTAAATTGTAAAACATGTATGATAAAATATTTTGAGTTTAGTATTCAAATAGATATCTAGATAAAAAAACTCAAAAGCATAATAGAAAGACTCTAAGGAACAATTGACGTAAGGTTGTCAACCTTTTACGATGTTCGTCGGCGCTGCCAATATCTTATCCTCCTGAATGCTCGATCATACTCTGGACGTCAGAACCTTCGGAGAACACTTCTTTGACCTAGTAGCAATTGCTCAACCTTTTGGGGTAGGACAGGAGCACCTTGCTCTATCTGACTAAGAATATCAGTAACCTATTACTCTCAAGGATTTCTCACTAAAAATTCTAGCATTCTATGAATACCAACTAAAATACCTAATCTAATCGAATTCTTAAAAACTGAGATAAACACTCAGAAATAAGAGAAAATGAGTCACTCGATGTTGCTAGATGACTTGTCTTGAGTGTTGAGGGATGAGTTGAACTACTGGAAGTCTAGGCTATTTATAGTAGTGAACATGAGCCTTTTTCACTTCTATTTCCAATGTGGGACACCAGAACCGGCGTCCTTGGAGTGAGAACGGCCGTTCCTAGGGCTGAATTGGTCAGAACGTTCGTTCTCCCCTAGGGACGTCAGTTCTGGTCCTCTAGCTTTCCATAATTGCGATTTTGCTCCAATATTTGTTATTTTATGTAATTTGATCACTGAAACTTCCAAAATCACAAATTATACAATTATGTGTTAATTTAATCCAATTAAGATCAAATTCTTCTAAAATTACCCTAATTTGTATCTAAATATGTGCTAAAAATGTGATATAATTTAGTAATATAAAGAATGAAAATGACTGTGAAATTCACATTGTAAGGTCTGACAATAGGAAGGAGTATACATAAAAAACATTCAACAAGTTTTGTGAAAAAGAAAGCATGAGTGATATGCACAAATCATATACCCTTTTTAGCATGTTTTTAGACATAAATTAGGGCAATATTTGAATGTATATGATCTTAATTGAATCAAATTGACATAAAATTGCTTAAATTTCGATTTTGGAAGTTTCAGGAGCAAATTGCACGAAAACAGCAAATTTTGGGGACGGGCATCCCGAATTTGGGACGGGCATCCTGACCCAGTCAAAGCACCAGGACGGCCGTCCCAAGCTTAGGACGGGCGTGCCGAGCACTAGAAGTTGTCCCACATCGAACTTTTTGGAGATTTTCACTCCAGGAAGCTGCTATAAATACCCCAGGCCTCCAAAAGTTGAAATCATCCATCTCCACTCGATATGAGTCATTTAGTGACTTCGATTGTACATTTTTCTCGTGTACATAAGTCACTGAGAGACTCGGGCTCAGTATAAGTTTATTTCTATTCTTAGAGAGTTTCTCGTTTTCTTTGAGAGACTCGGGCTCAGTCAGAAGCATGCAGGGCTCACTGAGAGACTCGGGCTCAGTCAGAAGCATGCAGGAGCTGCAGCGCCGGCTGGACCTGCATAAAGCGGTGACTACTTTATGATAGTGGGTCCCCTAGATGAGGTTTTGTATGTTTACTAATTGTTTTATCTGAATATTAATTTGATACTGAATTTATTATCATACATGTTTTATAATTTGAGATACTATTCATTTTCCCGGGAAGATCATAGAGCTAGAATTATCATTATGAATGTTGAACTGTCGTGTCCTTTTAAATTAAACTAGGGTTATAGACAACTCCTAACCAAGGTCTGAATCATAACCGATTTAGTTTAACAGACTGTAAAAGGTCTACCAGATTAGGAAGAAATAACAAAATAGATCACCATGTTTGTTAGAGTACCCTAATAAAGCTGAGTTTGTACGCTAGGCCAATCCTAGGGTTAAGTGACATGATACTGAAGTGACATATGGTACCGTTCATGGATACTTTAATTTGACAGATGAGAAGGATTATCCCAAAGTAGGGGTGAATACACCAGGTAACTCGGATATGGTAAACAGATGGTTACATTTCATAATTGCCTTAGAGATCAAGATATATCTAAAATGTTCGAAGATAAGGTCAAACAAATTGTAATAACTGAGCTTAAATTGATGAATGCATGTCTACTCTTGATTGCTATTTACTTGTTATGGGTGATTGGGATCACCAATCAATCTCAAAGTATTGATTATCGATTGACTGATTAGATAATAAGATGAATGTTAGGATTAAGGGATAGTTGCTACTAAGCCGTTACCAGTTCCCTGGGAGTACGATATTAATAAATTAAAATCGTAGATACTCTCCAAGAACTAGCTACACGATAGGTACTCTGCCTTAGGTTCTGATTGATTAAGTGACAACAATTGAATGCTAAAGTGACAGTTAGTAAGACTCGGTCCTTAATTACTCATAATCGACATAGGTAAATAAAAGCCTATCTTTTAACATACCAATTGGAACCCATCAGATTTTTGGCGCCGTTGCCGGGGACATATCATAATGAATTTAGGATTCCTGATCAAAATTCTAGAATCTTATGATAGGTAACGGTAGTAACCTAGACCTTAGACCTAACACTTATTTCATGCTAGTTAGACAATCAATTTCCGAAATATAGGGTTATCATAACTAATTAATTTTAGATATTATCTGGAATTAAGACACTTACGATAATCAAATTTTAGAAAATTATTCTAAAACCATATTGAGGAAATTTAATTGCTTTGGAAATAAAATATAAAAAGAAAAAAAAATTGTTAAAATTTAAAACCCGAAAAAAATGTATTTTTCTTGCTCAATGGTAAGTTGTTCTTTTCCGTATCTCTTGTTCTTTCTTAGTTGTTTTCTTAGTTGATCTTTTTCATGTTTTTATTCTATTATTTAATTTCGAAGAAATAAAAATGGAAGTGAGAAAAAAATATATATATTTTCTTCTGATTTGTAAAATTTTGGCTTAAATTTTTATCGGGAAGAAATTCCGTTTTAGAATTTTCTTAGAGTCATGTCGGCTTTATTAGGATGAGTTATGAAATAATTTTTCCTTAATATCTTGACCATTGAATGTTCTATTGAAAAAAGGATGTTCCTTTTGTTTTGCTGATAATTGCATGAGATCTTTTAAACCAAAAGGAATTACTGCACCCATTATGGCATCACCTGATTGAAATCTGCTTTTTGAATGAATATGTGATATAATGATGTAGTAAGAATTGTTTTAGGACAGAAACATGATAAGAAAGTTCATGTATGATAAACTCCGATCTTATCTAGTCTTGTCTAAAAACAATAGGTTACACTGATCACTCTGTGATATCTGTGTTCAATAAAACTAATGCTGAACCATAATTGATTAAGTTAAGTTTTGTTGTTACTTGAATTTGATATAGAATGAAGGGATAAGAAGAAGGGTTGAAAATCTAGAAAGCAAACCATTTGTCTAGATTAGAAAACCCCGAGTTAGAGACTATTGTAATACTGATAAATTTTTGATGAAAACTTATTTGCATTGTTTGCTATGTATAATAAGTCTCATCTGTGGTTTATTGTTGTTGCAAATTATCTAGTCACTGAATGAGTTCCAAGTGATATGACTTATCAGCAAAAGAATAAATTCTTTGCTGATTTGAAATATTACTACTGGGCAGATTTCTCTTCTATTTCAAATTTTTGCAGAGTAAAGTGATCAGAGGATGTATCTCGGAAAGCGAAGGCCACATGATTCTGAAGCATTGCAGGAATCTATGGGAGACCAATTAACTGCTATCAACACTGTCCAGAAAGTGTTGAAAGTAGAATCTTGTTGACCCACCATATTCAAGGATTTTGTATCTCTGATACAGCCCTGCGATGCTTGCCAAATAACAGGTAACACCCCTTCCAGAGATCGCCTACCCCAGCAAGGTATACAGAGTATTGCAACCTTTGATTTCTGGGGTATCGAATCCTTTTCTTTTTCTTCCTTTGAAAACATTTACATCATAGTAGTCGTGGAACACTTTTCAAAATGGCCTGAACCACAGGCATTACCTACTAATGATGTTAAAGTCATGTGCAAATTCTATGAGAAGTTGTTTTCCAGATTTAGAATGCCAATGTCTTAGGAAAAAAAAACGTTCAGTATGTGTATCAAATCTGTGACATCTGCCGAGCACTTCACTTTAGCGGGAGTTGCTATGTGAATGGAATACTGACCATTCCAACAGAGGTAGGAGTAGGTTACTGCAGAATGCTACTCCAATGAGAAATGCATACAATCCCAACTAGAGGAATCATACGGGATTTAGCTGAGGAATAATTCGGAAGCTGGAAACTTTCAGAAGATACCACCACAGCAAAACCCCTACTCGCAGAATCAACAGATGAGATACTGGCAACAATTAAAGCCAGGCAAGTGCAAGCAAGTGATCTACCAAGTGATATCGAAGGGTCGAGGGATATAGAAGAATTTGGCGTTGTATCAGGAGCATAGCAATGGAGGAGCGTGCATCCCCTGCATACCAAAAAGCTGTGAGAAACTTCCCCGAGGAAGTCTCAAATACTTGGGCCCAGATCTACACTACTGGAGCCTCCTACCACCACGGCTTCGCCAAAGCTTCAGGTATCTTTTCTGCCATTCGGAACTTGCATGCAATACCTTCACTGACATTGGCAGGTAGGCACACCAATCCAAAGAAGTCTCATTCCTAGACACATTCCTTCTGGACACGTTGCTATGATTACGAGAAACTTTGCAAATGATTCGAGGAAACAGTCCTTGGGGCTTGAGTCATTCATCAAATGGATAGGCCACTACCTGGAGCTCGACATTGAAGGATTGGAGCTGACGTCATCCGTTCCAATATCTAGAGCTTACAGAGTCAAGAACACCTCAGCAATAGCACATGGCCAAGGTGAAGAGCCAATTGATAGCCTAGAGAAAACCCTTCTGCTCGAGGCAAGAAGGGAGTTTTTCTAATCTTAATCTTCCTCTACTTTGTGTTCTTTTAATTTTTATCTTCATTTTATGTTTTGTTATTTCCATTACCTTCCTGTTTTGATTTCTTTATTTTCCTTCCTACCCATAGTTATTCGAATAAGTGTGGGGTAAGAGTTTTTTTTTGTTTTGTTTTCATTTCTTCTTGTTTGCAAATAAGTGTGGGGTAGTTTAGATATGCATGAACACTGAGGACTGTGTCAGACTTAAGTGTGGGGTAGCAGTGCACGGTGCACTGTAGTAGTTTGAGAAACGTTTTTGCATGATTTTGCATGTTTTCCCCGTATTTTCAAACCCTTCCAAAAAAAATTCAAAATTTTTCATTCTTTCAGACTTCTAAATGCAGTATGATTGGTAAAACATTGCTTATGTCTATGATATGTGTGTAGAATGTTATGTTTAGTAGGAGACAATGTGATAACTATCTTGAACTTATTGATTAGGAATAGGGAATTCCTGATAATTGAGCACAACTTAGTCTGGATTAGAGACCTCAACCAATTACCTTTTCAAAACTTAACTAGATAAGATTAGATCAGTTGAAGATGTATTGACAATTAGAATGACTAGATGAGACTCTGAGCTAAAAGTGAAAAGAAACAAAAGAGAGTAAATTAAATAAGGGTAGTTTGCCAGCGGCCTTTGCTACTCGAGCACCAATCCTTAGGGGAACTTAAAGCCTGATGCCCTAAGGTCGTGTAGGTCTGGGAGTCATCAGAGTGGGACTCGCTACATGGGTAGTTAAAGTTGACGTGTTCCAAGCAGACTCAAAATACCCTGAAAATTCTATAAAAGGAAAAAAATCAATAAATGCTAAATAATTAAAAATCTGATCACCAAGGCTTAGAACTCAGAAAGTTGTCTGTTGTTAGTATGTTTAGCGACGGGTCGAAGTGTTATCTGGTAGTAGTTAAGATGCGAGTATGTTGTGTTGACTATCTGGTCTGGACTAGTACACACACTACACATCAGAAAGACCTTGTGACTAAGAGAAGAGTTCAACCTAGTTGTTAAGCTGTTTTCTGCTTGATTATAACAATCTACTAGAGACATTTGAGACCTTGTCATAGCAACCCAACCAGTCAGACCTGTGTTAAGAATTGTCTGAATAATTTTTGGAATAAAAACATGACTAGAAAATTTAAGTGACTGCATATATGATTTAAAATCACTAACTTCAGGTAGACTTTTCTTGAGGACAAGCAAAAAGCTAAGTGTGGGGTTATTTGATATGCACAAATCATATACCCTTTTTAGCATGTTTTTAGACATAAATTAGGGCAATATTTGAATGTATTTTATCTTAATTAAATCAAATTGACATAAAATTGCTTAAATTTCGATTTTGGAAGTTTCAGGAGCAAATTGCACGAAAACAGCAAATTTTGGGGCAAAATGCAATTTTTGGAAATGCTGAGTTCGGGACGGGCGTCCCGAATTTGGGACGGGCATCCTGACCCAGTCAAAGCACCAGGACGGCCGTCCCAAGCTCAGGACGGGCGTCCCGAGCACCAGAAGTTGTCCCACATCGAAATATTTGGAGATTTTCACTCCAGGAAGCTGCTATAAATACCCCAGGCCTCCAAGAGTTGAAATCATCCCTCTCCACTCGATCTGAGTCATTTAGTGACTTCGATTGTACATTTTTCTCGAGTACATAAGTCACTGAGAGACTCGGGCTCAGTATAAGTTTATTTCTATTCTTAGAGAGTTTCTCGTTTTCTTTGTTTTCTAAGAGTCTGTCTCAGAATCTTAGATTACGACTAGATAGGGTTCGTTTTTGGTATCATAGAATACCGGGATTTCGTTAGGAGATCCTAAGAGAGAGATAGGGTGCGTGTTCTTAATCAGATTAGGGCAATTTGCTTAAGCCCGGGATGTAAGGTAAAGCAATTGCTACTAGGTCTGAGGAGCGTTCTCCGAAGGCTCTGCCGAGCAGAGTAGGATCGAGCAGTCAGAAGCATGCAGGAGCTGCAGCGCCGGCTGGACCTGCATAAAGCGGTGACTACTTTATGATAGTGGGTCCCCTAGACGAGGTTTTGTATGTTTACTAATTGTTTTATCTGAATATTAATTTGATACTGAATTTATTATCATACATGTTTTACAATTTGAGATACTGTTCATTTTCCCGGGAAGATCATTGAGCTAGAATTATCATTATGAATGTTGAACTGTCGTGTCCTTTTAAATTAAACTAGGGTTATAGACAACTCCTAACCAAGGTCTAAATCATAACCGGTTTAGTTTAACAGACTGTAAAAGGTCTGCCAGATTAGGAAGAAATAACAAAACAGATCACCATGTTTGTTAGAGTACCCTAATAAAGCTGAGTTTGTACGCTAGGCCAATCCTAGGGTTAAGTGACATGATACCGAAGTGACATAGGGTACCGTTCATGGATACTTTAATTCGACAGATGAGAAGGATCATCCCAAGGTAGGGGTGAATACACCAGGTAACTCGGATATGGTAAACAGATGGTTACATTTCATAATTGCCTTAGAGATCAAGATATATCTAAAATGTTCGAAGATAAGGTCAAACAAATTGTAATAACTGAGCTTAAATTGATGAATGTCTGTCTACTCTTGAATGCTATTTGCTTGTTATGGGTGATTGGGATCACCAATCAATCTCAAAGTATTGATTATCGATTGACTGATTAGATAATAAGATGAATGTTAGGATTAAGGGATAGTTGCTACTAAGCCGTTACCAGTTCCCTGGGAGTACGATATTAATAAATTAAAATCGTAGATACTTTCCAAGAACTAGCTACACGATAGGTACTCTGCCTTAGGTTCTGATTGATTAAGTGACAACAATTGAATGCTAAAGTGACAGTTAGTAAGACTCAGTCCTTAATTACCCATAATCGACATAGGTAAATAAAAGCCTATCTTTTAGCATACCAATCGGAACGAATCAATGAGCATCAACTAACAACCCCTTATACTCTTCAACAAAATGGAGTCAGTGAAAGGTAAAATAGGTTCAACATGAAGAAGGTCAAGCATGATAAACTTGACAAGATGGTTGAACTAAATATCGTTTTGGGCTATAGTTCTTCCTCTAAAGCCTACACCATTTATCATCCTCTCAAAAGTTGATGTTTGCAAGTCCTAAAGCAAGGAGGAGTGTTAGAATAATGCTTTAGGGCTGAAACTTCTATGTTAGTGGGTAACTACTCAATGTTAGTGGGTAGTTTATTCAATGTTAGTGGATGAGTAAGTAATTGTAGTTAATATGAGTAATGTGATAGTGTTAGATGTAGTGGTTATTTGGGTATCTAGTTATTTATTTTGTAAGTCTATAAATAGGCATCACTTGTCTTTCATTTTTTAATCAATTAAGTTAATCATCTTCTTATTAAGCATTTCTCTTATTCATATTTCCAACAGAGGTAAACCCTAATTTCAATTTGTTGGTTCCCCATTGTCTAGATTCTATCAATGCAGAAGAAAATGTGGAAATCTATACATCTGAGGAAGAATCTCATATGACTATAAATTCTATCCTTATGTCGAATATACCCCCTGTTTCATTGAAGAGAATGAGTCCCTACATATTAGTACTAAACATTCGACCGAAGGTGTTTATCTCCTTAAAAAAGGGTTAAACTAGATGTTGCGTGCTATTCCACAATTATGGGTTTTAACCAGTTATCTTTGACACTACCTGCTCAGGAAGATAACCTAATTACCCCCTATTTTAAAGAAGAATCACAATCCCCCTTGTTTCCTAACCTATTTAGCACTTGGTATCTCTCCTTCTTTCACTAGATGCCGACGCTTTCTACATGTTAAGTGTTTGTCGAGAAACCTTAACCATTCTCTCCTTATCGATAATACTACGTCTACTAATAATGTTGCTATTTCATCCCTTTCATATTTTTCAACTTTGGTCGAGGAGGCAGACCTTAACGTGTCCCCTCCCCACAATGAATCTTATCTCGTGGAACTGCCGAGGGCTATCCCAACCCAAGGCAATAAGAGCACTAAAGGCGCTCATCTCAGTGCATATACTGTTGGGCCCGAATAATCCTAAAAGATTGGGCTTTCACCACTTAACTCTATATTAGTATAATATTGTCCGCTTTGGGCCTAGGTCCTCACGATTTTGTTCTTTGGGTACCTTCCCAAAAAACCTCTTACTAATGGAGTTAGTGGAATTATTATATGCTAGTAACCTCTAACATTATCTTCTGATGTGAGATTTGGGTTGAACCCCCAACATAAACCATCTATTCTTTTTCTCTCCCAAATCAAACTTTCTTCCCTCTCTAAATTTTCTAAAATTTCTAAGTTCATTAGCTTTTCTTACTTTGAATTATGTCCTGTTGTGGGTTCTCAGGAGGTATAGCCTTTTGTGAATATCGTTTTTGGATGTACGTGTGTTTGTGGTGAATAACAATCTTATTAATGCTCAAGTTTTTCAAATGGTTCTGAGCTTCCATGGCAGTTTTCTGGTATCTATGGGCCCCCGGTTAAGTCTCAAAGAAAGATTTTTGGGATGCTTTTTTGGATGTAGCGACTTCCTTTGATGGTCCTTAGTTATTGATTGGCGAATTCAACACCGTTTTATACAAATCTGAGAAGATTGGAGGTATACCAGTGGCATGTTCTAGTAATGGTGGTTTAGCTAGTATTATATCTTTCTTCAGCGTTATTGATTTCGGATTTAACAGTTGTCCATTTACATGGAGTAATGATTGGGCTAGCACAACTATTATCCAGGCTATGTTGGATAGGAGCCTAGCCAATAATCAATGGAGGATTATTTACCTAGAAGCTGTGGTTTTTCACTTGCTTGCGATTCACTCAGATCATAAGCCACTATTGGTGAGACTGAAAGGAGTGTAAGATTTTCATCCCTGTCCCTTTCTCTTTGAAGGAATGTGAACACTTGACCAAAAGTTCTATTGAAGTTGTACGTAATTCCTGGAATATTCAAGCTCTCACTTATTCCAAGTGATCAGTTGCCTCAAGAACACTAAGCAAACTCTTAAAATTTGGAATAAGCAATTCCTTGGTAGGATCCAAGAATAGATAATGGAAGTTCGAGAGCAAATTGATGTGATAAAAAATTCTTGTGTCTCTGTGGAGTCTATATGTAAAGAAAAGGAGTTGATTGGGAAGCTGGATGGTCTAGTTCAGAAGAAGCAACTTCTATGGCAGGAGAAATCGAAAGAAAAATGGCTGCATGATGGGGATCATAATTTTAAATTCTTCTATCTCTTTACCATAATTAGGAGGAGATTGAACCACATGGACCTTATCTTGAACCAAGATTCAGTGGCGGTGACCTACTTCGAAAGCATTGACACGATTTTTGCTGACTACTTTAAGGAACTTTTCACATTTATAATGCCAAGATTTCCTTCTAACTTCGAAGGACTCTACCCGTCTAAGATTTAAGGGATTGAGAACATGGGCCTTGCAGATATTCCCAATGAAGAAGAGATTTAGGTGGCTACCTTCTCAATGAGCGGTGGTAAAAGTCTTAGTTCGGATGGTTTATCCCCCCTATTCTTCAAGTTTTATTAGAAGGTTATTAAAGTCAAGGTCATCGAGGGGATTCAGTTTTTCTTTCGAGAGGGCTACATGATTAAGCCTCTTAATCACACCTTTGTCACTTTGATACTGAATAAGGAAAAACCAAATGTTGTGGACATTTTAGACTGATCTCTTGTTAGGATCGAAATCGGGACACAATCGATTTGATTACGGAGTTCGGCCAATCTTGCCTACGTCTCCAGACCTGCTGCAGGTCAATTTTTATTGAAGGAAGAGAATTTTACAATTTTCCTTTCTTTTGGAATATGAAGATGATCATATTTTTTTGTGCTTCTTACTTATACATACATATATATATATATATATACATATAGAAAAGGGTACGAGTCAAAGAAGTCGGCTCCATCTTCATCTTTGGAGTGCTTCTTACTTATACATATATATATATATACATATAGAAAAGGGTACTAGTCAAAGAAGTCGACTTCATCAATGTCCAGGAAGTCGGCTTCATCTTTGCCTCACAAGTCAAAGAAGTAGACTTCATCAAGGTCAGCTTTTTCAGCTTCTTCCTTTACAATCTCCCACTTGAAGTCTGATTTCAATCAGTCTTCACACCTTCATTCCTTCACACCTTCGCAGCAGGTCTTTCGGATCTTGCTACTCTTGCAGACCAACTGAAGTTGAACACAACTTCAGTTTGTCGATCGTCACCATCTTTGTCAACATGTCCGTCGGGTTCTTGCTTCCTTGAATTTTCTCAAGTGTCAACACCTCATCCTCCAACAAAGATCTGATGAAGTGGTAGCGCAGTCCAATGTGCTTGGTTCTGCTATGGAACACTGAATTTTTTGCCAAATGTATTGCACTTTGACTGTCACTATGCAAGATATTTTTCACTTGATTGAATCCCAGCTCAGTTAACAAACCTTGAAGCCACACCAACTCTTTGCTAGCTTCAGTTACAGCTACATATTCAGCTTCCGTTGTAGATAGCGTGACAATTTTCTGCAGCTGTGATATCCAACTAATAGCTGCACTTCCTACGGTGAATACATAGTCAGTGGTGCTTTTTCGGTGATCAACTTCTCCTCCAAAGTCGGCATCTACATAACATTGCACTTGCAACTCACCCTTGCCAAAATGTAGGCATTTTTCTGTGGAGCCTTTGAGATATTTCAAAATCCATTTCACAACTTCCCAATGTGCTTTCCCCGGATTTGACATGAATCTACTAACGACTCCCACTGCATGGCCAATGTCTGGTCTCGTACAGACCATTGCGTACATCAAACTTCCAACGACTGAGGCGTAGGGAGCCTTAGCCATGTGCTCTTTCTCCTTCTCTGTTTGAGGAGACTGATCTTTAGATAATCGAAAGTGACTTGCCAAAGGTGTACTTACTGGTTTGGCATCACTCATGCTGAAACATTGCAAAACACGATTGATGTACTCCGATTGAGATAGCTGCAGAACTCCTCTATGCCTGTCTCTCGTGATTTGCATTCCAAGGATCTTCTTTGCTGGGCCTAGATCCTTCATGTCAAACTCCTTTGACAATTTCTGCTTCAAGCTTCTAATATCATTCATGTCTGAACCGGCTACTAGTATGTCATCCACATAGAGTAGCAAAATGATATAGATGGACTCGTACCTCTTGAAGTAGCAGCAGTAACCAGCATTGCACTTCTTAAACTCTTCCTTATGCATAAAGCTATCGAACTTCTTGTACCATTGTCTAGGAGCTTGCTTCAAACCATACAAGCTCTTCCTTAACCGGCACACCATGTTTTCTTTCCCTTTCTCTAGGAAACCCTCCGGTTGGTACATATAGATTTCTTCATCCAAATCTCCATGAAGAAATGCTGTCTTCACATCTAGCTGCTCAAGATGAAGATATTCAGCAACAACAATACTCAACACGGTTCTGATGGTGTTGAGTTTCACAACAGGGGCAAAGATTTCAGTGAAGTCAACTCCTTCCTTTTGCTGAAATCCTTTGACAACAAGTCGGGCTTTGTATCTCTTAGAGTCATCATGCTCATCTTTCAAACGATACACCCATTTGTTTTGAAGTGCCTTCTTGCCCATGGGTAATTTTGCCAACTCCCACGTATGATTGACCATTTGAGACTCCATCTCATCTTTCATGGCTTTCTCCCACTTGCTCGAATCATGGATTTGACAAGCTTCATCATAGCTTTCAGGTTCTCCTCCATCTGTTAGCAATAAGTAATTCATGTATTTTCAGTTTGGCACATGAATCCTTGAAGACCTTCTTAATTCAGGTTCTGCCCCAGGTAGTCGACTGCCCTGTATACCAAGTTGACTGGATTCTCCAGAATCCTGTTGTCCGCTGCTCTGTCCAGCATCGTGTAGTCGACTGCTTCCACTGGCCAGTCGACTGCTTCGTCTAACTTCTTGCTATGCATTCTGCCCAGACTCATCTAGTTGACTGCTCTGTTCAGCATGCTCCTTTCCCGACACCTTTGTCTCATCAAGAGCATCGTCCACTTCAACGAACACAGGCTCACCTTGCTCTGTGTTTTGGGCATCAATACTATGCCTCTCATTGTGTATTACTTTCTCATTGAAGATCACATCTTTGCTGCGAATAATCTTCTTGTTTTGGTCATCCCATAAGAGGTAGCCAAATTCATCCTCACCATAGCCAAGGAATGTGCACTTCTTTAACTTGGGATCAAGCTTATTCCTCCTTTGATCACTGATATGAACATACGCTACACAACCAAAAACTTTAAGGTGTGATAGCGTTACCTCCTTTCCAGTCCAAACCTCCTCGGGAAGTTTGTGCTCTAATGGAACCGATGGAGCTCTGTTGATGAGGTAAGCTGCTGTGTTGACCGCTTCAGCCCAGAATTGCTTCGGTAGTCCAGATTGTACACGAATGCTTCTGGCTCTTTCGGTCAATGTTCGATTCATTCACTCAGCTACACCGTTGTGTTGAGGCGTTCCCGGCACGGTTCTCTCCATCTTGATTCCGTGCTCACAACAGAACTTCTTGAACATGGTGTCCACATATTCACCACCATTGTCCGTTCTCAACCTTTTGATCTTCAAGTTGGTTTCATTTTCCACCATGGCTTTCCATCTTTTGAACACTTCAAACACTTCTGACTTTTGCCTTAGGAAGTAAACTCATACCTTCCGAGAGTGATCATCTATGAAGGTCACGAAGTAGTGTTTTCCACTCATTGATGGAACGGTTGTCGTTCCCCAAACGTATGAATGAACAAGCTCCAGCTTTGTTCTTTTTGGGGTTCTACCACTTGCTTGAAAGCTAACCCTCTTTTGCTTTCCAAGAATGCAAGCTTCACACATGCCTATTTCAGCTGATTTTAGGCCTGGAAGTTTACCCTTTGAGTGCATTACTTTCAACCCCTTTTCACTCATGTGGCCAAGCCTTTGATGCCACAGATTGGAGTCCTCATTTGCAGCTGCCACAACGACCGAACAGCAATGCGCATTTGCTGTTATGTAGAGTGAACCACTCTTCTTCCCGTGAGCAACCACCAATACACCCTTTGTAATCTTCCAATTTTCACCATTGAAAGTTGTGGTGTAGCCTTCACTTGGAAGCTGCCCAACTGAGATTAAATTCTTTCTCAAGTCAGGAATGTGTCTCACATCATTGAGCTTCCAAGTTGATCCATTTAGATGAATCTTCACAGCACCTTTGCCATCTATGTCACATGGTTGGTCATCAGCAAGATATACCTTTCCAAGGTTTCCCGGGATATAATTCTCAAAGAGTTCCTTCTTTGAAGTTGCATGAAATGATGCTCCGGAGTCTAACACCCAAGACTCTTCCTTGCTCTCCAAAGAGCATATCAATGCATCATCTCTATTTGAGGTAGAAGCCACATTTGCCTCAAATTTTCCCTCTTGGTCCTTCACCGGATTTTGGCACTACCGCCTAATATGCCCAGTTTTTCCACATCCCCAACACTCAATTCTTTAGTTTGGATTTCTGGATTTGGACCTCCCATTTCTCGATCTCCCTCGGTAGGTTGATTTGCTGCGTCCTCCATTTCCTCTTGTTGAATTTCTTCCTCTTGCCTCCGTATGCAACATTGAGGAAGTTGATGATTCACCAGTTTCTTTCCTTCCGATCTCCTCACTGAGAACCAAGTCACGGACATCATCGAATTTCAACTTAGTACTCCCGGACGAGCTACTCACAGTTGTGACAATAGCATTCCAGCTTTCCGGTAGAGATGAAAGAAGTATCAACGCTTGAACTTCATCATCAAAATCAATATCAACCGAACTCAATTGAGTTGTGACTGTATTGATTTCATTTATGTGTTGAGCTACCGACGTGCCTTCCTTCATCCGCAAATTGAACAGCCGCCTCATCAAATGGACCTTGTTGGCAGCGGACGGCTTCTCATACATATTTGAGAGAGCCGCCATAAGACTCGCTATAGTCTTTTCTTTCGCGATGTTGAAGGCGACATTTCGAGACAGGGACAATCGAATCACTCCAAGACCTTGCTTATCAAGGAGCTTCCATTCATCCTCCTTCATTCCTTCGGGCTTTTCATCTGAGAGAGGTTGGTAGAGATTTTTCTGGTACAAATAATCTTCCATTTACATTTTCCGAAACCCAAAATCAACACCATTGAACTTCTCAATCTTCACCTTTCCGTCGTCTGTAGCCATTGCTCCCACTTGAATCGGACCTCCTCGTCTAATTCGTCTGATTTTGAGAAATTTTGACCTCGCCAAAATCTGGAAATTTCAGAGAAAAGTCAGAACAATCGCCTCACCTAGGCTCTGATACCAGTTGTTAGGATCGAAATCGGGACACAATCGATTTGATTACGGAGTTCGGCCAATCTTGCCTACGTCTCCGGACCTGCTGCAGGTCAATTTTTATTGAAGGAAGAGAATTTTACAATTTCTTTTCTTTTGGAATATGAAGATGATCATATTGTTTTTGTGCTTCTTACTTATACATACATACATATATATATATAATATATATATATATATATATATATATACATATAGAAAAGGGTACGAGTCAAAGAAGTCGGCTTCATCTTCATCTTTGGAGTGCTTCTTACTTATATATATATATAGAAAAGGGTACTAGTCAAAGAAGTCGACTTCATCAAGGTCCAGGAAGTCGGCTTCATCTTTGCCTCACAAGTCAAAGAAGTAGACTTCATCAAGGTCAGCTTTTTCAGCTTCTTCCTTTACATCTCTCTCTGCAACTTTGTTTATAAGATTATTGCCAAAATATTAGCTAATCACTTGCGAACCATCTTGAATGAGATAGTGTCCCCATTCCAAAGTGCATCTATCCCTGGAAGGAACATGATGGATAGTATAGCGTGTCATGAATTTATGGATCACATCAATAAGAAGAAAGGTAAACTCCAACTTATGTGAAATTTGAGTTACTTAAGGTATGTGATAAGGATGAATGTGGTGTACTTGAGGCAATTTTACATTTACATGGCTTTCCTCATAAGTTCATACACTTCATTATGGTTTGAATCTCCTCGACATCTTTCTCTCTTCTAATTAATTGAAGCCCTTTTGGTATGTTTATTATCTTCTGGGGTTTAAGGCAAGGATATCTGATCTCCCCCGCCTTATTTACTATCTTCATCGATTTAATGTCCAGACTTGTTTGTAAGACTGAATCTGCATGTGGCTTACATTGGATCAAAATCTGCCGTAATGCTCCAGCCATCTCGCATTTATTATATGCGGGATGCAACATTCTTTTGCAGAGCAAATTCGACTGAGGCTGTTTGGCGTCTCAAGAATGAGGTCCAACTAAAGGCGATAAGAATGAGGGGTTGACTTGATCTGCATGTGTCCTTAGTGTCTGTTTAGTGATGTGTACTGAACTTGATGTTGCCGGATTAGAGATCTTCCAGATTATTTTCTCCAGAAATGTTCTTAGGGTTCTTGAATCTCTCAACCCCCTGAAACCCTCTTCTGATCTTAGAAGGATTTTTATTTATCATTGTCTATGGGCCGTGGGCCTTGTATGCCATGGGCTTTTTTAGATATTTGATATTGTGACTACATAACGGAAATATATGATGATATGCTGTATGCAGGTTGCTCGGGATATTTTATGTTGTGATGCTATACTGTATAATATCGTATGAGAGTGGGGGTATATTTGTACATATATCATAAGCATTTTTTTTAAGGATCTGGGATGATTGTGTGGATGTTACTGAGGGTATGAAGGTAAGGGTGGGGCCGAAAGTTATCAGGGAAATGGAAAAAAAACAAAAAAGAAAGGGAAAGACATAAGGAAAGGGTTTCGAGTGAATGAAGAAAGGGGAGAAACAAAAAAGAGGTTTCGGGTGATGAGAATGGCTGTAAATCAGTTCGGAGGCGAGTCGTGATTCTGGTATGTCGGGGTATCAGGTTGTAATGATAACTTTTGGTATTCGTGCGGCTGTGAAAGGACATGTCTGGCGCTTAGATGGAAAAAATGGCGTGTGGCGACTGTTCAGTTGGCGTCATACGAGACACGTGCTCGCGTGAAAGCGCGTGCAGACGTGAAAATGTATTCAATGTAGTTTCGCGAGAAATTTAGGGTTTGGTGATTGCATCCCTTATTTATAGATATTTGTAAGTACTATCAGGTACAACTAGGACAATTAATTTTTTACAAAAGCCGAAAGTCGCTTTCAAAGCAGTTTTGAGTAATAAAGTTAGATCATTTATTTTAGGAATGTATATTTTGAAGTAAAGTCGAAATTTTCATTTTTTGCTAAAGCCGAAGTCTCTTTCGGAGTAGTTTTGAGTAATAAAATTGGAGCCTTTATTTTAGGAATATATGTATATTTTTAAATAAAGTCGAGACTTTCATTTTTTACTAAAGCCGGAAGTCGCTTTCAGAGTAGTTTTGAGTAATAAAATTGGAGCCTTTATTTTAGGAATATATGTATATTTCTAGGTAAAATCAAGACTTTCATTTTTTACTAAAGCCGGAAGTCGCTTTCGAAATAGTTTTGAGTAATAAAGTCTTCTAACTTTTGGGAGCATAAAGCTTTTTATTTTTTGCTTTTTGTTTTTTTGTAAAGCGCAGAGCTTTTTATTTTGTATGAAAGATGAAAGCGCATAGCTTTTTGTTTGTAGGAAAGGGCGATACCAAAGCACGGAGCTTTGTTGTTTGTACCAAAGCACAGAGCTTTTTGTTTGTAGGAAAGCAGAGCTAAAGTCGAAAGTCACTTTCGGGAGCATTTTTTAGTAATAAAGTCTTCTAACTTTCGGGAGCATTGTTTAGTAATAAAGTCTTCTGACTTTCGGGAGCATTGTTTAATAATAAATTCTCCTGACTTTCGAGAGCATTTTTTAGTAATAAAGTCTTCTGACTTTCGGGAGCATTTTTTAGTAATAAAGTCTTCTAACTTTCGGGAGCATTTTTTAGTAATAAAGTCTTCTAACTTTCGGGAGCATTGTTTAGTAATAAAGTCTTCTGACTTTCGGGAGCATTGTTTAGTAATAAAGTCTTCTGACTTTCGGGAGCATTTTTTTAGTAATAAAGTCTTCTGACTTTCGGGAGCATAAAGCTTTTTTTGCTTTTTGTTTTTTTTAAAGCGCAGAGCTTTTTATTTTGTATGAAAGATAAAAACGCGGAGCTTTGTTATTTGTAGGAAAGCACGGAGCTTTTTGTTTGTAGGAAAGCACGGAGCTTTTTGTTTGTAGGAAAGCACGGAGCTTTTTGTTTGTAGGAAAGTACGGAGCTTTTTATTTGTAGGAAAGCACAAAGCGTTTTATTTGTAAGAAAGCGCGGTACCAAAGCACGGAGCTTTGTTGTTTGTACCAAAGCACACAAGAGGTGAAAATTATGAGAAAATATTGGTAATAATAGCAATAAATGAAGAGGATAGGTCAGTAAATCTATCAATCATATAAAAACGATAGATTGTGTGTTGGACTATAGAAAAAAAATAAAGGACAAAATTCTGTAGAGAAAGAAGGTTGCTATACAGATGAAAAACTATTAGAAAAAGAAGCAGGAAAACAAAAATTTAGACTCATCAAATAAAACATGGCAATAAATAAAAATTTTATTAGTAGATAAATCTAGACATTTGTAACTTCTGTGATTCGGAGGGTACCTAAAAACATACATGGAGTCACACAAGTTTGTAATTTATTACGAGAGACAAAGAGAATAAGAAATAAGATGAAAACAAAGACAACAAAAAATACTTAAATGATGATAAGTTGGAATTTTATGATAAAGAGTGTGAGTAGAGTAGATAAATTTTAGTGCGAGGGGAAGAATATTTAACATGGCTAAGTGAAGGCCATATGACAAAAAAGATGAGGGAACAGAAGTGTGAGGGAAGAGGGCGTATAATATTATTTATTGGCTAGATTTTGCGTTCGCGTTTGCCATTTTGGGAGGAGGTACAAGAATATAAAAAAAAAGAAAATTAATTTTATGAGACTGCAAAGAAATATTATCAAATTGTTTACCACTATTTTCATATTACAGGAATTTCATATCACAATCAAATTTAGTAACAATATAAGAATGTAAATTAATATGAATGAAAAAACTTAAGATGTATGAGAAATAGGAAAAGTCCATTTAAAAAAATTATAAAATCATAATAAATAATAACGATGACTAGTAGAACTGAGAACATGAGATGTCCAAATATGTATTAAGTCAAAAGGCATTTGAAGTAACGGGTAAAAAAAATACGAATTTCATAAATTCTTTTCCTAAATGAAAAGAGGAATAGAAAGATGCAAAGAACACGAAGTATTGATGAACGAATAATTTATCCAATTAAAATAAAGAGAAAACAACATAATGAAATTACGAATCCTAATTCTTGGATACAACAAACGAGGATATAGAGACAGAAATGATATATATCTAATCAACAACACGAACATCAACAATCAAAACAAATTCAAAATGCGATCATAAAAAAATAAATCTGATCCATCATAAAAAATAAATCTGATCCATCATTAATCAACCTCTACCGTCGAGTAAAAGTGTGACTTTATATAATAAATATCAAATAAATAGTTTACGGAAGCATATCTGAATGAACAGTGCTAAAATTAGGGTTTGACCTTGCTTGCTTCGATAGGTTAAGAGATTTCAATCCGTAAGAACTGCTCTGAGTATTCCGGAATTATTCGAATCTCGGCTGGGGTTGTTATCTTTTCGACCAAAATCGAAAAGCCACGGTGGGCGCCAATATGATGTTGCCGGATTAGAGATCTTCCAGATTATTTTCTTCAAAACTGTTCTTAGGGTTCTTGAATCTCTCAACCCCCCGAAACCCTCTTCTGATCTTAGAAGGATTTTTATTTATCATTGTCTATGGGTCGTGGGCCTTGTATGCCATGAGCGTTTTTAGATATTTGATATTGTGACTACATAACGGAAATATATGATGATATGTTGTATGCGGGTTGCTCGGAATATTTTATGTTGTGATGCTATACTATATAATATCGTATGAGAGTGGGGGTATATTTGTACATATACCAGAACTAAAAGGCTTTTTTAGCTAGCTTTCTAGGTAGGATATGATCTTAAATCTCATAAATTGATTTTTGAAGCGACCACCTTATAGGTTGTCCTGGCATTGAAAGGTGATAAAAATCATGTAGATTAGAGATCTTCTCCTAAAGTTATTTCTGATTAGATTTTTTTTTATCAGGTGGCCGTTATGGTCTGTAAATCATGTGCCTAGAAATGTAAACTCCGTGACACATAACTTAGCTAGATAGGCGCCTCATGCCAGGCTCTGCTTGCTCACGTTGTTTGAGACTTGGGGAAGTTTTTTGTAATGCATTCTGATATTGTATTGGAAGCATCTGTTTCAAATGAAGATGATTAAGTCTATTTACCAAAAAATATATTCATAAATAAAGGTGCTAATGACGAAATTGGATAGATGTATATATATAGATATAATGTATGTAGTGATATAATATATGTATATATTAATTTTAATTAAATTATAAATTACTTGCAAATGTGTATTGTTGTTTTATAAATTTAGTGAATCATCATATAATAGTATCCAAATTAGTAAATAGTTATTTTATTTCAAGATTAATTATGGTGATATTGATTATTTATTTTTCTTTTGTTTTTTTACCTTTTTGTAAAGGCACGCTGAATTGTCCAAATAATTTCAATAATATTCTCTATATTTTTCTTTACTTTATAACCTCATTAGTTTATTTATACAATATTTATATAATAATATCAAACATTTAAAAATAAAAATTATAAGAAATATACAATAACCTTATATAATCAAATAAATAATAGCATAAAAATCGACTATAAAAAAAATACAAAATAATTAAAAAAGATTTCTCTTAATGAATTTTTCATTAAAAAATAAAATAATACAAATCAAAAAAAAAAAAAGATAACAAAGTAAAATCAAAAGTTACTAGCTATGATGCATACATTTTTATTTCACGGTCAATTTAAGGCTAAACACACGCAAAAGTTGCATTAAATTTAATTTTTTCATACCAATCATATATATCCCTATGATCATGAAATGGATTTGTTATCTCTACATCAACGAGTTCAGTGACATTCTTATCATTAACATCGTAAAGAATAAATTTTCCAGTCATTGATATCACCAACTTTAATTTCTTTTCATTGTTGCAGCAAATAACATGAGTGAAATGGAATCCAGGATACTCGTCTCTACTAATCATTAAAGGATAAGAGATAGTTAATGGATTAAGATTAATAGATAGCTTTAAGAACCATTTAGAATAGTCTTTCTCCATCAAGTAAACATTGAATATCATTTGTTCAAAAGATTTTGTCTCAATAGCACACAAACAATCCCCGCTCTCACCAAAATAACAATATTCACTATTATCAATCGTCTCCGGTTCAGTGGTTGGAAGAGAAGGCACAGACAAGTTAAATGATTCTGTATTCAAATCAAAGCACAAAACAGATCCCCAATCATAGAGCCAATGAAGATTGCCATTCCAAAATATACCATCCTGTGTACAATCACATTCAGACGCCGAGATCTCCGGTACGGATTCAGTCTTTTTCCAAATCCCTGTTTCAGAAGAATAGATAGAAAAATAGTATTCATCTTCTTCATCATCCACACATATGAAAATAAGCTTGTAATGATCAGATTTTAGAGGATCAAAACAAATATATGTAGATGATGGACATGATGGAAATATAGAGCTGTCTTCAATAATTGTGCATTTTGGAATATGCCTATAGCTATTAGTAGTCGGGTTACACACAATAAACTCGTCATCACCATTCAAACGAAAATAAATGCAGAACAACCCATTGCTAGAATGCAATCCCAAGATTTCCCCCGAAAAATGACTGCTCAATCGGGTTGTAATAAAATCCATTGTCTTTACGTTTTGCTCACTAAAAGAAATAAATTTAACCTCAGAATTACTCGATTCAAACAAAAATAACAGGGCATCAAATTCAAGTGACAAGCAACAGGTGTGAAAAGTCCTACAGTGAAGACGACGGAAATTAGAATCTAAAATTACCGAGTGCCATTGCTTGGCAACGCATTGGAATCGGAGGAGGGACTTTGGAGGCAAATAGAGAAGAATTTTGGTAAATATATTTGCATTGTTGCCAATACGAGTTGCGGCGGCAGAGGACGTTGGGGACAATTCATTCGAAGAAATTTTGAGAATTTCTTCAGTTGAAACAAAAGTTTGTGTAGAAGAAGAAGTAGATGCGATTTCTCTTGTACCAATTATGTGCTTGAATATTGGCAATTTTGATGTTTCTTCTGAACTTGAATCATTCCCGGCCATGGCTTATTAGCAATTGATTGTCTAACTCTTTTCTCTCTTTTTGTTCATTATACTTTGCAAAATGGTATGTTAAATACACAAATGGCCAATAAAATAAAAAGGAAATTTGTTTATGATTAATTATTTTACCTTTTATAATTATACGTATAAAATAGTTTTGGAAGTTTACATTGTCCAAATGGTTCTACTTCTTTTTGTTTGAAAGACTAACAATAAACGTTTAACAAATTGTTTATTATTTAATTAATTTCCTTACCATAAATACATCAATGAGAATCTTATTATATATTTCTGGCGTTGGATTTTTATTTTATTCTTTTTTTACGTTTCAAAATTATATTTTCGCTCTTTGCCTCAATTTGCAAGGTTACCTATTTATTTATTTATTCTCTTATTTTCATGTTAAATGTATATGTATATATAGTATAAAAATTATATTCCAATTGTGAATTTAATGTTTTTTAGTTATTTAATAAAAAATTATTATATATATATATAAGCAAATTGGAATAAATAATTCTTAAATTATAAAGATTTGGTGAGAATAATCATCTCTAAATTATTTCGAGTTCACTTGTTTAGTATTTCAAACAAAAATATTTGTTCGAGTTTTTTTAATTATTTTTTTATTGTTGGAGTTCGAGCTCGAGTTTGCTCGTTTAAGTTAAAAAAATTTCAAATTTAATTTTAAATATTAATTTTTTTTTCACAACTTTAAATTTATAAAATAATAAAATAAATTTATAATTTAAATATTTAAGTATTCAATAAATTCTTATAAAAATAATGATTTAAAAAAAATTAAAAAATTTCTAATTTAAATATTATATATTACTAAAAATAATATATATATAATATTTATAAATATTTATAATTTGTTCATGAATGCTCTGTATGTTCCCGAACAGTGTTTGAATAAGCTTGAAATTTAATAAAACCTAAAATTTTGTTCAGAGTTTGTTTGTTTAATAAATTAACGAACCCGAACTGAACATAAACGAGCTTGAATGAGCAGAACCAAACATAAACGAGCTTGAATTAGCTTTATTCGCGAACAGTTTAGTTTGTTTACAGCTCTATTCAAATATAAAAAGTTTTGTGATATTGGTTTTTCAATTAAAAATTTCATTAAATTATCCGTTAAGTAAAAAATATTTAAGGATATTTATGTCACTAAAACTATTTAAATATATTTCATAATAGTCAAATTGATATAAATAGTCACCAATCTATAGATATTTGGTGACATTGGTTCTCAAAATATTTTCTTGGTGAAATTAATCCCCAAATTATAGAAAATTATAACATTGGTCCTTTCGTCAAAAATTTCAAAGTATTTTATGTTATTACAGTATTTAAATAATTTGGGTACCTATGTCACCAAACATCTATAGTTTAAGAATTATTTATGTCAATTACGTATTACTAAATATATTTAAATAGTATAATGACATAAATACTTTAGAGATTTATTTACTTAACAGATGATTTAACAGAATTCTTAAAGGAAGGACCAATAACACAATTTGTTTATAGTTCACGGACCAATTCCACAAAAAATTAATTTGGGGACCAGTGTCATCAAACCTCTATAATTTAGGGACTATTTATGTCAATTTATCTATATATATCTATATATGGTTTGAGACATAATTAAAGCAAAAATATTTCATTTTTTTTAAAAAAATAGAATGGTAGATAATTTGTTTACAAATATATATAAATTTTAAAAAAAGAATAAATATATTAATTTTAAAATTAATTTAATCAAAATAATTAATTTTAAAATAATTGATGATTTTAATTCTAAACAAATTTATTTTTTGCAAACTCAGTCCCAAAATATTGTTTTTAACTTTTAAAATTTTAACTTTTTTTTAAAGAACAATTAGCTCCTTTTTTATGGATTCCGTTCAAAAATCTAAAAAGTTAATAGTTTTTATATTTAGTTAATTAAAAAAAAATTAAAATGTCAATTACAAGTCAAAGGAAAAATGAGTAACATCAAAAGTCCTTTGTTGATCAAAGTCCTTTTTCTCCAGCTACATTATTTTCATCGTTGAAAAAAAAAAAACAAGCACAAGAAGAAAAAGAAATAAGAATTTAGAAAAATTCAAAATTTAAATAATGAATAAAAAGAACAAAAAGACAATAGTGATATGAAATCACTGAATCTATTCTAAAGACAAGCGAGATACCTGTTCAAGTAAATATTCATAAGATTTTTAGCTTTCTAAGGACGAAGAAAAATAAGATTCAACAAAATCCGAATAACTGTTATCATAACCGATTAAAATTTTTTATGTAATAAACAATTAATGTTTCTAAAATTAGTATTAGGATTCGCATAAGGAGGTGGCTTCTAAAAATAACTGAAAAAGACCCTAATTTTCTTTTTCTTATCTTCACGTCAAGAGACATGTAATGACATTTAAATATTTATGTCTTTATAAGTTTTTTGATTGAATCCCTAAAAAATAATTTATTGTTCTTTTAAAAAAAAGTTTAAGATTTTAAAAGTTAGAAAAAATATTTTTGAGGTAAATTTGTTTGGTACTAAACTCACCAATTATTCTTAATTTTAATGATATAAAATTTTATATTATTATAGAGTTTATGAATATAAAAATATATATTGTCAAATTAATTTTCTTTATTTTATTAAAATGTAATTAATTATCAAGAAGTAGGGGTAAAAAAGTCCCATTTTTTTATAAAAAAAAGTATATTATTATTTGAATAAATTTAAAAATATAAATAATATAATCTAAATTGCACTAAATAAAAAGTTCGAGAATATTATATTACCAATAAATAAGAGTGTATACAAATTTACTATTTATATGAAAGAAAAAAAAAGAAAAGAAAACCATGATTTATATGAAAATAAATTACAAAATAAGTTAGTTTTTTTATTAAATTTCTTTTTCATTAAAAAACAAAAAAAAAATCAAAATCAAAATAAAAGGATCAAAGTAAAAATAAAAAGTAAATCGAAAGTTATAATTATAAAATAATAATAATACAAATTGAGATAGGAGTGAAAGCAAAAAAAAAAAAAACCAAATGGCCATTTTGCTTTTAAATTTAGAACATTTTTTTTTTTGACATATTCGAAACTACTTCCATGTGTTGTATGTCAATTTAAAATTAAACTAACGCTAAAATTGGAGTAAATTTAATTTTTCGATCCCAATTGTACATCGTTATCCAATAACTTGTCTCTACGTCAACAAGTTCTACCACATTCTTATCAATAAGATTGAAAAGAAAGAATCTTCCTTCTATTGATATCACCAAACTTTGTTTCTTTTCATTGTTGCATATGAAGAAATGAGCGAAGCACAATTGAGGATCATAGGCTTCATAAATTATTAAAGAATGATATAAGATAGTTAATGGAACAAGATCGATAGATGCTTTTAACAATCATCCAAAATAGTCTCTCTCCATCATAAAAATATCGAACAACATTAATTCAGATTGTCTTTTCTCAATGGCACACAAACAATCTCCAATTAATAATCGGGTTATACACCATAAACTGTATTTCATCGCTCCCAACCAAATGAATACAAAACAACTCATTACTAGAACACACTCCACAAAATTTTTCAGAAATAAAAGTTTGAGTTGTAATAAAATCCATTAACTTTACGTTTTCCTCTCTCAAAGAGATAAAATTAATTTAAAATCACTTGGCGGCTTATTCAAGAAGGGAATAAAGCAAGTGTCAAAAAATTATAGGGCATCAAATTTATGTGACAAACAACAGATGTGATATGTCCTACAATGAAGACGACGAAAATTAAAATTTGAGATTAGGGAGTGCCATTGCTTGGAAACGCATTGAAAATGGAGAAGAGACTTTGGAGGCAAGCACAGAAGAATGTCGGTAGATATATTTGCACTGTGACCAATATGAGATGCGGCGGCGGAGGGCCACGAGGACAACTGATTTGAAGAAATTTTGTGAATTTCTTCGTTTGAGACAAATGTTTGTGCAGATGAGATTTGTCTTGTACCAATTATGTGCTTGAATATTGGTAATTTTGGTGTTTCTTCATCTTTTGAACTTGAATCATGCTCAACCATGCTTTTTAGCTTTGCACTTCAGTTGATTTCTAGATTTTTCCTTTTCTGACTGTTTTTTTTCCTCTTTTGATATTTTTTCCCGTTTGATATCACAAAATACGAACGGAGAAAATTTACCAAATAATCTTGTGAATAGATATATCTTATATATAAGATTATTGAAAAAGACATTTAAAATTTTTTATTTTGTTAATTAAATATTTATGTCTAATAATTTATATTTCATTATATAGTTTTTAAGAATTTTTAAATAAATATTTATGTTTAATAACTTTTAATTTATTTTAGAAAAATTAATTAAATATTTATGTCAAATTATCTTTCATATTATTATTATAATCTTTTAATTTTTATTTAAAATATAAGATTACGCCTTTTCTAACGGCAAAAGGTACAAATTATGATAATGTTTAAAAAGTTTTATTTTTATTTAATTTTTATTTAATTAAATATTTAAAACGTTTCGCATTTGGATTATGACGTTTTAATTTTATTTTTTTTTAACTATAAGGTGCAAATTAGATTTTTTTTAATTTCAATTTTTTTAAAAAGATATTTATATCTAATAACTTTTTGTATTGTTAATATATTTTTTAAATTTCATATTTTTTTTTGTTATAATTTAGAATTTATTGATAGAATAAAATACATATGTATTCTATATATTTAAAAACTAAATTGCGGAATAGTACCTGATTTAATCCTGTATCACGAACATATACTTTAAGAATCCTAGAAGGCCTTTCTTCGTAACTTGTCAAAAGCGGATGATAGTCTTCCAAAAGATCTATCGGAGTTATGGTTCTGTTCTTCTGACGGGATATAGAATAGACACTCTCAATAAACTCTCGGGGACCATAACCAATATATAATAATAATATTCTTATCCAACTCATCATAGTCTAGGGAATATGGTATCTACATATGTGGGCTCATACTTATTGTTGATATATATTAGCCCAATAAACTTAATTAGATCACTTTAATAGGGTTTAATAAAATATGATAGTCTTAAATACATAATTGACACATGAGCCCACATGATTTATTAAACTAAATCCAACAATCTCACGCTTTGGCTTAATGTGTCTAAACAATTATGTACCGTTAATCTTTATGAGTACTCAATCTTTTGCTATCATTACTGTATGTATCTTTAACTAATCCGATCCATCAATTATATTAACATAGAACCAAAGGGACATCCATCACAAAATCGTAACTAAACCCAACAATGATCACGTACATCAACACAACTGAATGACATGGATCAAGTATGGTATGTAGCATGAAAATTACATGCAATGTGATCTCTACATGCCAATTTTCAACTGGTCTCTTCCTTATTCTTTAATGAGATCATATTGAATATGAATAGAGTGTAACTTAATATTTTAATACTGCAGTAACAACCAAATTTGTAATGCATGTTTATAGATGTAATACAAACTCCCACTGAACTGATATATCATATCAATACATCATATAACACTCATACGAGTAACATACTCGTATAAGACCTTGAGTGTAATACTTTAATTAATGGATCCACAATCACAGAGTTTGTCTCAATATGTTCTATAAACATCAAACCACTCTTAAATTATATTAGAATATATCAAAACCGAATTATTGTCACATAATAACTTTAATAGTCTTTAAACATTATCCAAAATTGTCAATTTAGTGACAAATTCGTTAGCTATATTTCATGAATGGATGTATGATAATAAATCTGTAACTATCTTAGCATCCCGTAAAATCAGAATCAGAATACTAATGATCTCCCACTGATTTAATTACACGTGTATGTGAGTATCTGATTTTGTTCTCTTAAAATATCACATAAACTTTTAAGTTTATGGATCTCTTAAATATCCGCCAAATACTTTAATAATGTAAACAATATCTAAATGCATACACAAGTATGTACATAAAACTTTATAGCATGAAATATAAAAAATCATTTAAATTTCTTTAGCTTCAAATAAATCACATTGTTGGGGCATTCATTGAGATACATTTATCTCCCATAGAAATTTGAGATTACCTCGTAATCGTCTTTAAATCTTTAATACACAATAATTGACAAATAAGTTCACATAATTTATTTAAATAAATAAATCCAATAATTCTCCCACTTGGACTTCATTTGTCACCAAATAATTGTGTATTATAAACATTTTTAAGCTTAATACCCCCAAATCCTTTTGAAATTGCATATTCTATTACCATAAAACTCATGCAATTTGAATACTCCCACTTTTTTCAATTTCTCTTACTTCGAGAAACTAAAATCTGTAATAAATAAGTGGTTTATCAATCTGAATAACAAGATTAAAATTTATGCAATTATGAAATATGAAAATATTTCTTTTCAAATCTTTAAATAATTTATATCATTTAGTACAACCATAAAATTAAAATTGATAGATACTGAAGCAATAAAACTATTAACTGAACAGAGAACAAAAAAAACTTTTAAAATAAAATTAAACTCACAATACTTATCCAAATAAAATTGACCAACGTAATTCAAATTAAAAAATGGTAAAACCCATCACAAGATACCTAGCACAACATTGATATTTAGTCTTTGGACAAAAATGTCAATTTGTAAGTGGTACTCTCAACGTATAAATCAAATATTGACTATAAATTCCTGTCAAATAATAAGTCTTTCTTTAGACCGACGAATTATTCACATGGAAGAAAAGAATCGAATGATTGTCACATATTTATTACCACAGTGTGTTTAAAATTTATTCCAAATAACAACTTTCCTTTGGGCTAATCATTATTCGCATGAAAAATTAACTCCAGACAACTTTCCTTATATTTAATGATCAATCAATTTTTCACATAAGTTACTTTGGCGACATTAAGTTTCCATCAACTAATCAAAATATAAAATATAAGTAGCCTAACCAAAACTGAATTTAACCAAGGTCTCATAATTTTTGTCTAGTGATATGACCACATGTATGTTTAAATTTCTGCCAAACAATAACTTTCCTTTGGGCCAATTACTATTCACACGAAACTTAAACACACATGACCAACCTTATACTATAAATTAATTAATTTACACACAAAGCTACTTTGGCAGCATTTAAGCTTCAAATAATCAATCTAAAAATATAAGTAACTTAATTGAATTCATAAATATATATCACAAAAGACAATTCAAATATATATATATATATAAGGAATCCTTATTAATTCTATCATAATTCACGTGGGTTCCATATTCATACTTTCCCCCAATTTATTTATTCCAAAATAAAACTCAAATATCAGTAGAATTAAGATATCTTTATGCATCATAGATCAAGAATCAAGGTGCCAAAAGATATCAAACTTCAAAAAATTTCCATAAATTAATAATCAAGATTATAAAAAAATACTATAAACTTTATTCCTTAGAAAATGAGCCATAAATTGGTATACATAACCAACCCATGATCTTGATTATTTTTAATCATAAAATAACTGAACATAAACAATATAACTAAAATCATCAAAAATCATACCAGTAAATTATTTCATGTTAATGTAACACAAATCTTAATTATGTGCATTACTATTTATTTCTCATTTCATGAAAATTCATTAGATGATGCAATTATATTTAACAAATGCAAATCATCAAATCTAGATAGAGAATCAAAATTAATAAATTTGGAATTAACAATAAAAGACTAAATTTTCTATTTCTAAATGAACAATAACAACCAAATTTGTCCATAAATAAAAAACCGAATTTCATCTAAATCCAAATAATTTCATTCTCAAAGGATAACATAAACGTCTTTATTACCTTAACAGTTTTTCATTCACTGAATTTTCTGTAATTTAGACAATTCTTATTCAAACATCAAATATGATATTTGACGTATTTATTTTTTATCTTTATCCAAAGTCTTTCCACAAAAATATCAAGGAAATTCTTTAATTTAATTTGTTCCATTTTCTTGTTTCTTATGTGGACCAAAGCCTCAAAAATCTTTATATTCTATATTTTCTTTCCTTTACCATTACCAGTAAATTCCAAATGAGAATAGCAACACTTCATCTTGCTTTATCTCTCTTTTTCTTGAAGAAAAATATGAAATTAATTCATTAAAAGTTATTTTCTCCTTTAATCAATTATAATTTATAATTGTCCATAAGTTGACTAAATTATACTAGAAGAGAGATTAAAAAAAAAAAAATGCACACTTATGCCTTAAAATGTCTAACTTCATTGTTTTTAACACCAAAGTAAGCTGAAATATTTTTCATAAGTACTATAAGATATTCTCATTATTCTTATATTTTATAGAATGAAACTTCCATAAAAATTCATAATTATTTCTATTTTTATTTTTAATTTTATTTTAAATTTTATTTTTATTTTTATCTTTTTAATCATACAAAAGTATAATTACAAAGCTTTGATTTATGTAGTGTTTTAAATTATGCATCAAAAAAAATCTTAATTGCATGAATAAAATAAAAACAATAAGAAAAGGTTTCAAATAAATTTAGTGTAGAAAAAAATATATAATAAACTATATTTTTATCCCAAAATAATCATATATTTATTTTAAAATAAAGCATAATACTCATGTAGCAATGTAGCATGGGCCCACCATATTATATATATATATATATATATATATATATATATATATATAACTAAAACAAAACTTTAATTTATTTAACAACCGTGAGTAACTAAATTCCAAATTATATTATATATATATATATATATAATATATATATATTATATTTATTTATTTATTTATTTATTTATTTATTTATATAATCACTACATTCCAAAAAAAAACTACATATATAGCCACTTAAAAAGGCAATAATTAATATCTTAAAGAAAAAACCATAGAGCAACCAAATGCCACAAAATTCTAATTTAATTAATTACCCACCAGATTCATAATAAACTCTTGAGCATTATAAAAATAAAAGAAAAATAGCCTTATTCCTTATAAATTTTGAATGAAAACTGAATTCTTTAATTCTTGGATAAAAACTGAATTCTTTAATTTCGAATTTCCAAGAAAGAAAAAATCTTTTAAAAAAAATAATTTTATAAATTGATTTTATCCAAAATCGAATTAAATTGAAAACCAAAAGGTTTTCATCTTAACTGAAGTTTAATTCCTTAATTCTGTAGTTTCTTATGTATGCATACCAAAATTAATATATATAAATATATAATTCCAATACATATTCTTTGAGTGTGAATATATATGAACAAAAAAATATATATATATTTGTCTTCCAAAAAAGAATATAAATTTATATGAATAAATAAATAATAATATATCCAGAATTTCTAAAAATATATTCTTAGAAGTCAAACCTTTATTTAACAGGTAATCTTTAAAAATTTAAAACCTAATCATCAATTTATTAATTGATTTCATAAATTTCCGTAATCTTTTCTGAGATCTTGACTAAATAGACCTAAAAGTTTAGGTTTAATCTTTTAACCGATTATGAATTACCCAAAAAATACTCTTAATAACCCAAAAATATTCTTAATAATCCAATATATAGGCTCTGATACCACTTGATAGAATAAAATACATATGTATTCTATATATTCCTTAAACCTAATCCCATAAGACCTAGTATGTCAAATTAATAAGAATATTAAAAAACTAAATTGCGAAAGCGTATCTAATTTAATCATGTATCACCAACATATACTTTAAGAATCCTAAAAGACCTTTCTTCGTAACCTGTCAAAAGCGGATGATAGTCTTCCAAGAAATCTATCGGACCATAACCAATATATAATAATAATATTCGTAGCCAACCCATCATAGTCTAGGGAATATGTGGACCCATACTTATTGTTGATACATATTAGCTCAATAAACTTAATTAGATCACTTTAATAGGGTTTAATAAAATATGATAACTTTAAATACATAATTTGACATATGAACCCACATATTTATTAAAATAAATCCAACATTTATATCTAATAAGTTTCTTTAGTCTTCCGTATTAATAAATAATTTTAAAAAGTAAATTACACGCTCTAATATATTAGTTATGCATATTTATATAATAATATTTTAAATAATTCAATTATTTTAGTATTTAATATATGAACCATTAGTTTATAATTTTCTCTTCTACGGAAACAAATAACTTTATTGGAAAATATTGTATCAAACTACTTATAATTATTTTGTTGAAATATATATATATATATATATATATATATATATATATATATATTGATTCGTCATAAATTAATTTGACGCTAATTATCACTGAAACGGCATCATCTAATGATATCTGACAAATGTTACTGCCAAAATAGTCGTTGAATCACTGTTTTGTTTTAATGGAATTTCTATCTTACGATGCCTACAAAATAGAACCTTTATCAGATGATAAAATCACTATTTTATTTTTATCTTGACTAAATAGTATTTAATTTGGCAGAATTTAAAATAGTAATTTGGCCTTACCTTTCTTAGCTTTATGGGATGACTTTTATAGATGTAAGTCACCTAGAGAAATACATAGGTTGGGTGGTGTAATCTGGAGAATCTGATAGTTACCCTATTCTGTGGATAAATCGAGAATCCCTTTGATTTAGGAAAATCTAGAGATAATTTAACTGAGTCTTTTGAGGTTTGATTGCTGATCAATCATTATTCTTCGAGGAAGTTCCCAGAAGTAATTTGCCTATCTAGTGGTCGGACTTCGGGCCAAGTGGGTTGTTTGAGAAGCAAGACCTCAGACTTCGACACCTTGTGCGGCGAAGTAATAGGCTTCGTCGGGCTGGGTGGATGGCCATATGACGGAGTAGTGAGCTCCGCCGTGCTTGGCGAGGGGACACGTGAGATTGCCATATCAGTTATCATTGCGTGTTATCATAAGGTATTTTTATATATGTCAATAAATAAATAAATAAATATATATATATATAAATTATTATAATTAATTTTAAGTAAACTCTTTATTAATATAATTATTTACAAGCTATTATCAAAGGTAATTTGCAACCGTGTCCGTGGTTTTCTACACAATTGTTGATGTCTCCCAACCTATTTTTGTTTCTGATCGTCTGATCACTGATAATGCTATCATTAGCTTTTCAATGTTTTCATAGCCTCCTCACAAATAAACATTAATTTTTCAAGTATATGGGACTAAAGTTTTTATATATATTTATCTTAGAATGCTTATTTTAAAATAAAGTTAATATTTTTTATCTTCAATTTTAATTCCAAAAAAAAAAACTAATACAGTTAGACGTTCTTGATCTGATTTTATTTTTCTTATAATTTCCTTTTTTTTATTAATATTTTTATAAATGGTTAATTTTTTATTTAATAATTTTCTATCATTATCCATTTCATAATCTTTTATTTGTAAGTTATTTATTTTCTTTTTTTCCAAATTTTTTTCGTAGACTTTATCTCAATTAAATTTTTATTGTTTCTTTTTTATTATTTTTTATGCTAAAAATAGCAAAATTATGAAATTTTAATATATATTATAAATACTAGGTAGACACTCCAGACGAAGGCAGGAGATGTTTATTAAATTTTATACTAATTAATAAAATAATAAAATAATAAAAATGATTAGGAATGAATACTTTTAAGATATAAATGAAAATATTGAGAAATTAAAAATGAAATAATATAACAAAAATAATTTCTACGGAAACGGAAAAGAAAATTGAAAATGATAACAAAAATAATAAAATATCGGTTTTGAAAAAAAAAACACTATTAAAAGGAAGAAAATTTAGGATATTTTATATATGATGAAGTTTGTTATTCAAGATAAATAAACACATAATATATATATATATATATATAATAAAGAGAAATCGGTGATATCAATTATGTATGTATTATGCAAATTAATGAAAATAATATGACAGTGAAGATGAGATAATTATAAAAGAATTTAAATAAGATAAAAAAAAAGGTGAAATGTCAACAGAAAAATAAAAATTTAAAAGATAAAGAGAGGAGAAGATGAAATAATTATAAAATAATAAATGAAATAAAAAATAGAAGGTAAAGAGTTGAGAAAATATTTCTTAAAAAGAAATATATATTGTGAAATTATATAAAAATAATAAAATAAACAAGATAAAAAGTAAACAAGATAAGTGAGAATAGATAGAATATTATTATGTGATTTCTTGTTGGTTGTTAGTTGTGTTTACAAAAGGGTATAAGACCCTCTATTTATATCGGTGAATAAGGGATAAGGATAAGGACAAAGGGTGACACTTGTCACCCGATATTAATTGCTAGGTGACATGTGTCACCTTAGAAATAGGCATCAAGTGATACTTATCATATTTCATTAAATACGTAATTATCCCGGGATAAAAGGATAATAATAATTATACGATGGACATCCACTAATTTAATGAATCTTCGAGATTCATAACACTCCCCCTTGGATGTCCATTACATAAAGAATATGCCTCGTTAAAACCTTACTAGATAAAAATCCAGTGGGAAAAAACTCTAGTGAAGGAAAAAGAGTACACTATTCTTTATGTGTAGATTTCTCCCCCTGATGAGATGATCTTTCGAAATCTTTAAACCGATGCAAACCAATTTTATATCTCAATTTTCAAATGTTGCAGTCAGAAGAGCTTTAGTGAATATATCTGCAGGATTATCACATGATCGAATTTGAAGCACATCAATTTCACCATTCTTTTGAAGTTCATGAGTAAAGAAGAATTTAGGTGAAATGTGTTTCGTCATATCTCCCTTGATATATCCTCCTTTTAATTGAGCTATACAAGCTGCATTATCTTCATATAGAGGAGTTGGAATTGATACGCGAAAATCGTATCACCTTTTTAGCATGTTTTTACGTATGAATTTGGGTGAAATCAAGGGCAATTTGATCTTGATTGTGCATTATTCACTTAATTTCACAGTTTTTATGATTTTGGAAGTGTCAGGTGCAAAGTAGACGAAAACAGCAAATTTTGGGGCAAAAACGCAATTTTTGGAAATGTTGACTCGGTCAAAGGTCCGGGACGGGCGTCCAGGACCCGGGACGGGCGTCCAGGACCCGGGACGGGCATCCCGACCTGGTCAACAGACCAGGACGGGCGTCCCAATCCGGGACGGGCGTCCCGAGCCGCCAGAAGTTGTCCCACATCGAATTTTTCAGAGATTTTCACTCCGGGAAGCTGCTATAAATACCCCAGGCCTCCAGCAGTTGAATTCATTCCTCTCCACTCGATCTGAGTCATTTAGTGGTGTCCAGTGTACAATTCTCTAGTACACAACTCACTCAGAGACTCGGATCTCAGTTTTCTTTCTTGTTAGTGTTTTGTTTTAGTTTCTGAGAAATAGTCTCAGATCTTAGGTTTCTATAGATAGGTTCGTTTCTGGTATTCATAGAATACCCGGGATTTCGTTAGGAGATCCTAAGAGGGCTCTAGGCGTTCGAAGAGTCAGTCCACAGGACTGGGCTTAAGCTGGGTATTAAGGTAAAGCCCAGTTACTAGGCTGAGGAAGCGTCCTCCGACGGTTCTGGCGAGCAGAGTCGGGTCAAGCAATACGGCATATACAGCAGTACGCTCCATCGGCGAGACTTCGTGAAGGGTGAATTCTTTATGGCATCGGTCCCCCTGTCCCTCTCTTATATGTTGTTATTGTGTTTGTCCAAATAACTGTTTGAATACCAGATTATGTTTTTATGAATATTTGTTATTTATGTTGAAGTATTATGTTTTTCTAGAAATGGCCACCTGCTTAAATATCCATTATGTCTGCATGTTTATTGCCGTTCTTTTAAACTGAAATTAGGGTTATAGACAATTCCTAACCACGGTCTATTCATAACCTGTTTAGTTTAACAGACATCAATTAGTATTGGTGTCTGCCATACTAGATAAAATAATCTGCGGAACACCCCGTTGGTTGAAAGTAGTCTAGGTAGGCTGAGTAGAGTTTTATGCCGGCGGTTATGCGACGAGCAGTATGATCCCCAAAGTGACATAGGGCGGTCATTGCTGACTTTAGTCCGAGCCGTGAGTAGGGCCGTTACCCTTAACGGTGGGGCGGTAGCGTAGAAACTCAGATGTGGTAGCCTTTAGACACAGAGCATAATTGCAATCCAGGCCAAGACATGTCTAAAACACTCGAATATAGGTCAATCAACGTATATTAACAGTATAACATAAAATCAGGATCTAATCATGTTTAGCTAGACTTAAACCTAGTGGAGAATGAATCACCCTCTCATCAAAATTATTGATGAAGATTGCATAACTGGATTATAAGATAAGAGTTAGGAAGAAAGGCTAGTTACTACTAAGCCGTTGCCACTTCCCTGGGAGTACGATATTTATTTAATAAAATCGTAGATACTTTCCAACAGACTAGCTACACGATAGGTACTCTGCCTTAGGTTCTGGCTGATTAAGTGACACCATAGAGACTAAATGTGACAATTAGTCAATCACAGTCCTTAATTATTCATAATCAACATAGGGTAAAATAACACCTATTTAGCACATCGGTCGGAAACCGCATCAGGAATCTCTCTTCCGGAGGATAAACCACAACTCTCTCTAATATAATGTATTATTGACCTCAACCATACACATTCTCGACTTTCTTCATGAATGACTATTATCTCAGCATGATTGGAAGAAGTTGCTGCTATTGTTTGCTTCGTGGAGCGCCATGATATAGCAGTATTACCATATGTAAATAAATAGCCATTTTGAGAACGTGCCTTATGTGGATCCGAAAGATAACCCGCATTTGCATACCCAATCAATTTTGAGTCATTTATATTTGAATAAAATAATCCGAGGTCAATTGTCCCTTGGAGGTATCTAAGGACGTGTTTAATACCATTCCAATGTCGTCGTGTTGGTGAAGAACTAAATCTTGCTAATAGATTTATAGCAAATGCTATATCAAGTCGAGTATTATTTGCAAGATACATCAGTGCACCAATAGCACTCAAATATGGTACTTCAGGACCAAGTAGTTTTTCATCATTTTCTCGAGGTCTAAATATGTCTTTATTTATATCTAGCAACCTCACGACCAGTGGAATACTCAATGGATATGCTTTATCCATGAAAAATCTTTTCAACACTTTAGCTGTATATGTTGACTGATGAACAAAAATTCCATCTTTCATATGTTCAATTTGAAGCCCGAGATAAAACTTGGTTTTCCAAAATCTTTAACTTCAAATTCTCGTTTCAAACAATCTATAGCTTCTCGAAGCTCTTCTGGAGTTCCGATGAGATTGATATCGTCAACATATATAGCAAGAATCACAAAACCAAAATCTGTTTTCTTAATAAAAACACATGGACAGATTTGGTCGCTCTTATATCCTGAATTCAATAAGAATTCACTAAGGCGATTGTACCACATGCGTCCAGACTGTTTAAGCCCATATAATGACTTATGTAATTTGATAGAATAATTTTCACGAGGGCCTTTAGAAGCCTTTGGTAATTTGAATCCTTCAGGGATTTTCATATAAATCTCATTTTCAAGGCTTCCATAAAGATAAGCTGTAACGACATCCATTAGACGCATGTCAACCTTTTCATGAACTGCCAAACTTATAAGATATCGGAGTGTAATAGCATCAATAACAGGTGAATAAGTTTGATCATAATCAATTCCTAGCTTTTGTGAAAAGCCTTGTGAGACAAGTCGTACTTTATATCTTACGACTTTATTTTTCTCATTTCGTTTTCTCACAAACACCCATTTATAGCCAACAGGTTTTACATCCTTTGGCGTTTGGACTACAGGTCCAAAAACTTCTCGCTTCGCAAGCAAATTTAACTCTGATTGAATCGCATCTTTCCATTGAGGCCAATCAATTCTATGCCGACATTCTTCAACTAATAAAGGATCTAAATCCTCATTATCCTTGAAAATATCAAGGGCTACATTGTATGCAAAAGCATTATCAATAACAACATTTCTTCGATCCCAACTTTGATTCGAACTGGTGTAATTAATAGAGATTTCAGAATTCTCTTCATCATTTGTAGTTGGAATCTTTTCATCAGTTGTCCCTTGGATTTCTTTTTATGTTTCATCAATATGATCTTCTGGATCATTTATTCTTCTTTTCTTTTGAGGATTTTTATTTTTGGAACCAAGGGGTCGGCCACGCTTTTGATGTGTTTTTGATTCAATAGCTATAGGATTAACTTTCTGTCCTTCAGGAACTTCTATCTGTATAGGAGCATCTATAGCTGGAATATGCGATTTAGTGACTCTGCTGGAGTCAGCAAAAGAATCTGGCAGTTGATTTGCAATTTGTTGCAAATGTATAATCTTTTGAACTTCAAATTCACTCATATTTGTGCATGGATCTAAATGATTCAAAGATATTTTCCACGCAAGTTCAATCTTATGCCATTTATTCTCTCCCCCTAATTTGGGAAACAAATTTTCATCAAAATGGCAATCAACAAATCTTGCTGTAAACACATCCCCTGTCAAAGGTTCAAGATACCTTATAATGGACGGGGAGTCATACCCAACATATATCCCCAATCTTCTCTGCGGACCCATTTTTATCTGTTGGGGTGGTTCAATTGGGACATATACAGCACACCCAAAAATTCTCAAATAAGAAATATTTGGCTCTGAACCAAAAGCTAATTGTATGGGAGAAACTTTATGATAACTCGATGGCCTTAAACGCACAAGTGCTGCAGCATGCAAAATTGCATGTCCCCAGACTGCTATAGGGAGATTTGTTTTCATCAATAATGGTCTAGCAATTAATTGCAACCTTTTAATAAATGATTCAGCTAGACCATTCTGTGTGTGAACATGAGCTACATGATGTTCAACAATTATTCCAATAGACATGCAATAAGAATCAAATGCATGCGAAGAAAATTCACCAGCATTGTCTAGACGGATTCGCTTAATAGGATAATCAGAAAAGTACGCTCTTAAGCGAATTATTTGGGCAAGTAATCTCGCAAACGCCAGGTTGCAAGTTGATAATAAACAAACATGTGACCATCGGGTCGATGCATCAATCAAGACCATGAAATATCGAAATTGCCCACATGGTGGACTAATCGGTCCACATATATCTCCATGAATCCGTTCTAGAAATGTAGGACTTTCAGCTCCTACTTTCAATGGTGCTGGTCTTATAATCAATTTTCCTTTGGAACATGCAACATATGAAAGTTTATCAGAAGTCAAAATCCTCTGATTTTTCAAAGGATGACCATGTGTTGTTTCGAAAATTTTTTGCATCATAATTGATCCTAGATGATCCAAACGGTCATGCTAAACTTTAAAAGTAACGGGATTAGTAAACTTCTGGTTTACTAAATGATGCGCCTCAATAGCATTTATTTTCACATAATATGGGCTAGAGGATAGAGATGGTAGTTTTTCCAACAAAAACTTATTACCGGAGGTCACTTTTGTGATACCCAAAAATATTCATGACCATTATCCTCCATAGTCTCAACATGATATCCATTACGTCGGATATCTTTAAAACTCAATAAATTTCTTTGAGACTTTGAGGAATATAATGCTTTATCAATAGCAATCATAGTTCCTCCGGAGCCTTCAATAAGTTTTGCACTACCATTTATTGTAGAAACACTTGTTTCTCCCATATTCTGATGAGAAAAATATTTCTCATATTTCAGTAAGGTGTGCGTAGTTCCACTGTCAATAAGACAGACACTTTCGATATCGTTATTCATACCAGAAAATAGAACAACAACCATCTGTTTTATTAACAAAATATTTACAGAAATAAAAATTAAACATATTATATCACAACAATAAGAAAAATAAACACATAATATTAATATTCTAATTATTTTGGACACTTTAATTTCCAATCAAGTGGTCAATTATTTCTTTTGAATGTTCGAAAAGTTCAGTAACATCCAGGTGAGCTACATCAACATCAACATTTTCAAGATCGTCATCATTTATTTCATGAGACAAATTTTGAGAAGTAAGTCAACAAGATGTTTTGTCGTGCTACAAGCACGAGACCAGTGACCTTTCATGCCACAACGATAACATTTGTCTTCATAATTTTTCGGAACAACATTTCCTTTCTCATTATGTTTTGTCCACTACAGGTGGTCATAAATATTTTTGGAACTTAAATTATTATCATGATTATAAGGGCCAAATTTATCACGACGTTCATGATCATATTTTCGACCATGACCACAGTAATGACCACGACCACGACCACGATCTCTTCTGAGATCATGATTTCTAATAGCATTCACTTCAGGGAATGGAGTAGACCAGTAGGTCGAGTCTCGAGATTTTTTATCAGTAATTCATTATTTTGTTCGCAACAAGAAGACAAAAATCAATTCAGAGTATTTCTTAAAACCTTTCTCATGATATTGTTGCTGCAGGACAATATCCGTGGCATGAAAAGTGGAGTATGTTTTCTCCAACATATCATCATCTGTTACATAGTTTCAACTACGAAACTGTTTTAAACATTGAGGAGTTATAACACCTACTTAGCACATCGGTCGGAAACCCCATCATGTAGCTAGTCTGTTGGTAGCATCTACGATTTTAAATTTATAAATATCGTAATTCCAAGGAACTGAAAACAACTTAGTAGTAATTATTACTTAATCTTAACAATTATTCTATCATGAATTAATCAATTGGATATCATATTCTTGAGAATTGGGGATCATAACAACACATACAGATCAAGCATGCATAGAGTATTTCGATAGACAAGCATTCATATAAGACTTTATAAGTTCAGTTTAGATAACTTGTTTGACCTATCTTCGAAATTTTAGATATATCTTGATATAAGGCAATTATGAACTGTTTCGATTTGTTACCATATCTGAGTTATCTAAGTTATTTTCCCATGTTGTTCATGGTGTTGGTCAACAGTGATAACCCTACTCATCTTTCGAGCTGCTTAGCAGTATTCATGATCCTATGTCACTTCAAAATCATGCTACTCTCTCAGTCTAGGACTAGCATAATAAACAAACTAAGCATTATTCGGCTTCTTTAACATACATGGTGACTGTAATGTTATTCTTCCTAATCTGGCAGTATCTACACTTACCTACTGGTCAAGCATAACGACTATTTGTTAAGGTACCTTCCAGCCAAGGCTAAGGTAGTATGTTAAGTTAACTTAATTATTACTTGATTATGATTTGTCTATAACCCTATGTTTAACTTAAAAGCACAAACAATTTAACCAGCACATAATGATAAATTAAGCTTCGTGATCTTCCTGAGAAAATACTATAACTTTAAATTGTAAAACATGTATGATAAAATATTTTGAGTTTAGTATTCAAATAGATATCTAGATAAAAAAACTCAAAAGCATAATAGAAAGACTCTAAGGAACAATTGACGTAAGGTTGTCAACCTTTTACGATGTTCGTCGGCGCTGCCAATCTCTTATCCTCCTGAATGCTCGATCATACTCTGGACGTCAGAACCTTCGGAGAACACTTCTTTGACCTAGTAGCAATTGCTCAACCTTTTGGGGCAGGACAGGAGCACTTTGCTCTATCTGACTAAGAATATCAGTAACCTATTACTCTCAAGGATTTCTCACTAAAATTCTAGCATTCTATGAATACCAACTAAAATACCTAATCTAATCGAATTCTTAAAAACTGAGATAAACACTCAGAAATAAGAGAAAATGAGTCACTCGATGTTGCTAGATGACTTGTCTTGAGTGTTGAGGGATGAGTTGAACTACTGGAAGTCTAGGCTATTTATAGTAGTGAACATGAGCCTTTTTCACTTCTATTTCCAATGTGGGACACCAGAATCGGCGTCCTTGGAGTGAGAACGGCCGTTCCTAGGGCTGAATTGGTCAGAACGGTCGTTCTCCCCTAGGGACATCAGTTCTGGTCCTCTAGCTTTCCATAATTGCGATTTTGCTCCAATATTTGTTATTTTATGTAATTTAATCACTGAAACTTCCAAAATCACAAATTATACAATTATGTGTTAATTTAATCCAATTAAGATCAAATTCTTCTAAAATTACCCTAATTTGTATCTAAATATGTGCTAAAAATGTGATATAATTTAGTAATATAAAGAATGAAAATGACTGTGAAATTCACATTGTAAGGTCTGACAATAGGAACGAGTATACATAAAAAACATTCAACAAGTTTTGTGAAAAAGCAGGCATGAGTGATATGCACAAATCATATACCCTTTTTAGCATGTTTTTAGACATAAATTAGGGCAATATTTGAATGTATATGATCTTAATTGAATCAAATTGACATAAAATTGCTTAAATTTCGATTTTGGAAGTTTCAGGAGCAAATTGCACGAAAACAACAAATTTTGGGGCAAAAATGCAATTTTTGGAAATGCTGAGTTCGGGACGGGCGTCCCGAATTTGGGACGGGCATCCTGACCCAGTCAAAGCACCAGGACGGCCGTCCCAAGCTTAGGACGGGCGTCCCGAGCACCAGAAGTTGTCTCACATCGAAATATTTGGAGATTTTCACTCCAGGATGCTGCTATAAATACCCCAGGCCTCCAAGAGTTGAAATCATCCATCTCCACTCGATCTGAGTCATTTAGTGACTTCGATTGTACATTTTTCTCGAGTACATAAGTCACTGAGAGACTCGGGCTCAGTATAAGTTTATTTCTATTCTTAGAGAGTTTCTCGTTTTCTTTGTTTTCTAAGAGTCTATCTCAGAATCTTAGATTACGACTAGATAGGGTTCGTTTTTGGTATCATAGAATACCGGGATTTCGTTAGGAGATCCTAAGAGAGAGATAGGGTGCGTGTTCTTAGTCAGATCAGGGCAATTTGCTTAAGCCCGGGATGTAAGGTAAAGCAATTGCTACTAGGTCTGAGGAGCATTCTCAGAAGGCTCTGCCGAGCAGAGTAGGATCGAGCAATCAGAAGCATGCATGAGCTGCAGCGCCGGCTGGACCTGCATAAAGCGGTGACTACTTTATGATAGTGGGTCCCCTAGACGAGGTTTTGTATGTTTACTAATTGTTTTATCTGAATATTAATTTGATACTGAATTTATTATCATACATGTTTTTCAATATGAGATACTATTCATTTTCCCTGGAAGATCATAGAGCTAGAATTATCATTATGAATGTTGAACTGTCGTGTCCTTTTAAATTAAACTAGGGTTATAGACAACTCCTAACCAAGGTCTGAATCATAACCGGTTTAGTTTAACAGACTGTAAAAGGTCTACCAGATTAGGAAGAAATAACAAAATAGATCACCATGTTTGTTAGAGTACCCTAATAAAGCTGAGTTTGTACGCTAGGCCAATCCTAGGGTTAAGTGACATGATACCGAAGTGACATATGGTACCGTTCATGGATACTTTAATCTGACAGATGAGAAGGATCATCCCAAAGTAGGGGTGAATACACCAGGTAACTCGGATATGGTAAACAGATGGTTACATTTCATAATTGCCTTAGAGATCAAGATATATCTAAAATGTTCGAAGATAAGGTCAAACAAATTGTAATAACTGAGCTTAAATTGATGAATGCCTGTCTACTCTTGAATGCTATTTGCTTGTTATGGGTGATTGGGATCACCAATCAATCTGAAAGTATTGATTATCGATTGACTGATTAGATAATAAGATGAATGTTAGGATTAAGGGATAGTTGCTACTAAGCCGTTACCAGTTCCCTGGGAGTACGATATTAATAAATTAAAATCGTAGATACTTTCCAAGAACTAGCTACACGATAGGTACTCTGCCTTAGGTTCTGATTGATTAAGTGACAACAATTGAATGCTAAAGTGACAGTTAGTAAGACTCAGTCCTTAATTACTCATAATCGACATAGGTAAATAAAAGCCTATCTTTTAGCATACCAATTGGAACCCATCAGATTTTTGGCGCCGTTGCCGGGGACATATCATAATGAATTTAGGATTCCTGATCAAAATTCAAGCATCTTATGATAGGTAACGGTAGTAAACTAGACCTTAGACCTAACACTTATTTCATGCTAGTTAGACAATCAATTTCCGAAATATAGGGTTATCATAACTAATTAATTTTAGATATTATCTGGAATTAAGACACTTACGATAATCAAATTTTAGAAAATTATTCTAAAACCATATTGAGGAAATTTAATTGCTTTGGAAATAAAATATAAAAAGAAAAAAAATTGTTAAAATTTAAAACCAAAAAAAAAATGTATTTTTCTTGCTCAATGGTAAGTTGTTCTTTTCCCTATCTCTTGTTCTTTCTTAGTTGTTTTCTTAGTTGATCTTTTTCATGTTTTTATTCTATTATTTAATTTCAAAGAAATAAAAATGGAAGTGAGAAACAAATATATATATTTTCTTCTGATTTGTAAAATTTTGGCTTAAATTTTTATCGGGAAGAAATTCCGTTTTAGAATTTTCTTAGAGTCATGCCGGCTTTATTAGGATGAGTTATGAAATAATTTTTCCTTAATAGCCAGACCATTGAATGTTCTATTGAAAAAAGGATGTTCCTTTTGTTTTGCTGATAATTGCATGAGATCTTTTAAACCAAAAGGAATTACTGCACCCATTATGGCATCACCTGGTTGAAATCTGCTTTTTGAATGAATATGTGATGTAATGATGTAGTAAGAATTGTTTTAGGACAGAAACATGATAAGAAAGTTCATGTATGATAAACTCCGATCTTATCTAGTCTTGTCTAAAAACAATAGGTTACACTGATCACTCTGAGATATTTGTGTTCAATAAAACTAATGCTGAACCATAATTGATTAAGTTAAGTTTTGTTGTTACTTGAATTTGATATAGAATGAAGGGATAAGAAGAAGGGTTGAAAATCTAGAAAGCAAACCATTTGTCTAGATTAGAAAACCCCGAGTTAGAGGCTATTGTAATACTGATAAATTTTTGATGAAAACTTATTTGCATTGTTTGCTATGTATAATAAGTCTCATCTGTGGTTTATTGTTGTTGCAAATTATCTAGTCACTGAATGAGTTCCAAGTGATATGACTTATCAGCAAAAGAAGAAATTCTTTGCTGATTTGAAATATTACTACTGGGCAGATTTCTCTTCTATTTCAAATTTTTGCAGAGTAAAGTGATTAGAGGATGTATCTCGGAAAGCGAAGGCCACATGATTCTGAAGCATTGCAGGAATCTATGGGAGACCAATTAACTGCTATCAACACTGTCTGGAAAGTGTTGAAAGTAGAATCTTGTTGACCCACCATATTCAAGGATTTTGTATCTCTGATACAGCCCTGCGATGCTTGCCAAATAACAGGTAACACCCCTTCCAAAGATCGCCTACCCCAGCAAGGTATACAGAGTATTGCAACCTTTGATATCTGGGGTATCGAATCCTTTCCTTTTTCTTCCTTTGAAAACATTTACATCATAGTAGTCGTGGAACACTTTTCAAAATGGCCTGAACCACAGGCATTACCTACTAATGATGTTAAAGTCATGTGCAGATTCTATGAGAAGTTGTTTTCCAGATTCAGAATGCCAATGTCTTAGGAAAAAAAACGTTCAGTCTGTGTATCAAATCTGTGACGTCTGCCGAGCACTTCACTTTAGCGGGAGTTGCTATGTGAATGGAATACTGACCATTCCAACAGAGGTAGGAGTAGGTTACTGCAGAATGCTACTCCAATGAGAAATGCATACAATCCCAACTAGAGGAATCATACAGGATTTAGCTGAGGAATAATTCGGAAGCTGGAAACTTTCAGAAGATACCACCACAGCAAAACTCCTACTCGCAGAATCAATAGATGAGATACTGGCAACAATTAAAGCCAAACAAGTGCAAGCAAGTGATCTACCAAGTGATATCGAAGGGTCGAGTGATATAGAAGAATTTGGCGTTGTATCAGGAGCATAGCAATGGAGGAGCGTGCATCCCCTGCATACCAAAAAGCTGTGAGAAACTTCCCCGAGGAAGTCTCAAATACTTGGGCCTAGATCTACACCACTGGAGCCTCCTACCACCACGGCTTCGCCAAAGCTTCAGGTATCTTTTCTGCCATACGGAACTTGCATGCAATACCTTCACTGACATTGGCAGGTAGGCACACCAATCCAAAGAAGTCTCATTCCTAGACACATTCCTTCTGGACACGTTGCTATGATTACGAGAAACTTTGCAAATGATTCGAGGAAACAGTCCTTGGGGCTTGAGTCATTCATCAAATGGATAGGCCACTACCTGGAGCTCGACATTGAAGGATTGGAGCTGACGTCATCCGTTCCAATATCTAGAGCTTACAGAGTCAAGAACACCTCAGCAATAGCACATGGCCAAGGTGAAGAGCCAATTGGCAGCCCAGAGAAAACCCTTCTGCTCGAGGCAAGAAAGGAGTTTTTCTAATCTTAATCTTCCTCTACTTTGTGTTCTTTTAATTTTTATCTTCATTTTATGTTTTTTTATTTCCATTACCTTCCTGTTTTGATTTCTTTATTTTCCTTCCTACCCATAGTTATTCGAATAAGTGTGGGGTAAGAGTTTTTTTTTTGTTTTGTTTTCATTTCTTCTTGTTTGCAAATAAGTGTGGGGTAGTTTAGATATGCATGAACACTGAGGACAGTGTCAGACTTAAGTGTGGGGTAGCAGTGCACGGTGCACTGTAGTAGTTTGAGAAAATGTTTTGCATGATTTTGCATGTTTTCCCCGTATTTTCAAACCCTTCCAAACAAATTTCAAAATTTTTCATTCTTTCAGACTTCTAAATGCAGTATGATTGGTAAAACATTGCTTATGTCTATGATATGTGTGTAGAATGTTATGTTTAGTAGGAGACAATGTGATAACTATCTTGAACTTATTGATTAGGAATAGGGAATTCCTGATAATTGAGCACAACTTAGTCTGGATTAGAGACCTCAACCAATTACCTTTTCAAAACTTAACTAGATAAGATTAGATCAGTTGAAGATGTATTGACAATTAGAATGACTAGATGAGACTCTGAGCTAAAAGTGAAAAGAAACAAAAGAGAGTAAATTAAATAAGGGTAGTTTGCCAGCGGCCTTTGCTACTCGATCACCACTCCTTAGGGGAACTTAAAGCCTGATGCCCTAAGGTCGTGTAGGTCTGGGAGTCATCGGAGTGGGACTCGCTACATGGGTAGTTAAAGTTGACGTGTTCCAAGCAGACTCAAAATACCCTGAAAATTCTATAAAAGGAAAAAAAATCAATAAATGCTAAATAATTAAAAATCTGATCACCAAAGCTCAGAACTCAGAAAGTTGTTTGTTGTTAGTATGTCTAGCGACGGGTCGAAGTGTTATCTGGTAGTAGTTAAGATGCGAGTATGTTGTGTTGACTATCTGGTCTGGACTAGTATACACACTACACATCAGAAAGACCTTGTGACTAAGAGAAGAGTTCAACCTAGTTGTTAAATTGTTTTCTGCTTGATTATAACAATCTACTAGAGATATTTGAGACCTTGTCATAGCAACCCAACCAGTCAGACCTGTGTTAAGAATTGTCTGAATAATTTTTGGAATAAAAACATGACTAGAAAATTTAAGTGACTGCACATATGATTTAAAATCACTAACTTCAGGTAGACTTTGCTTGAGGACAAGCAAAAAACTAAGTGTGGGGTTATTTGATATGCACAAATCATATACCCTTTTTAGCATGTTTTGGACATAAATTAGGGCAATATTTGAATGTATTTGATCTTAATTGAATCAAATTGACATAAAATTGCTTAAATTTCGATTTTGGAAGTTTCAGGAGCAAATTGCACTAAAATAGCAAATTTTGGGGCAAAATGCAATTTTTGGAAATGCTGAGTTCGGGGCGGGCGTCCCGAATTTGGGACGGGCATCCTGACCCAGTCAAAGCACCAGGACGGGCGTCCCGAGCACCAGAAGTTGTCCCACATCGAAAGTTTTGGAGATTTTCACTCCAGGAAGCTGCTATAAATACCCCAGGCCTCCAAGAGTTGAAATCATCCCTCTCCACTCGATCTGAGTCATTTAGTGACTTCAATTGTACATTTTTCTCGAGTACATAAGTCACTGAGAGACTCGGGCTCAGTATAAGTTTATTTCTATTCTTAGAGAGTTTCTCGTTTTCTTTGTTTTCTAAGAGTCTGTCTCAGAATCTTAGATTACGACTAGATAGGGTTCATTTTTGGTATCATAGAATACCGGGATTTCGTTAGGAGATCCTAAGAGAGAGATAGGGTGCGTGTTCTTAGTCAGATTAGGGCAATTTGCTTAAGCCCGGGATGTAAGGTAAAGCAATTGCTACTAGGTCTGAGGAGCGTTCTCCGAAGGCTCTGCCGAGCAGAGTAGGATCGAGCAGTCAGAAGCATGCAGGAGCTGCAGCGCCGGCTGGACCTGCATAAAGCGGTGACTACTTTATGATAGTGGGTCCCCTAGACGAGGTTTTGTATGTTTACTAATTGTTTTATTCTGAATTTAATTTGATACTGAATTTATTATCATACATGTTTTACAATTTGAGATACTGTTCATTTTCCCGGGAAGATCATAGCTAGAATTATCATTATGAATGTTGAACTGTCGTGTCCTTTTAAATTAAACTAGGGTTATAGACAACTCCTAACCAAGGTCTGAATCATAACCGGTTTAGTTTAACAGACTATAAAAGGTCTGCCAGATTAGGAAGAAATAACAAAACAGATCACCATGTTTGTTAGAGTACCCTAATAAAGCTGAGTTTGTATGCTAGGCCAATCCTAGGGTTAAGTGACATGATACCGAAGTGACATAGGGTACCGTTCATGGATACTTTAATTCGACAGATGAGAAGGATCATCCCAAGGTAGGGGTGAATACACCAGGTAACTCGGATATGGTAAACAGATGGTTACATTTCATAATTGCCTTAGAGATCAAGATATATCTAAAATGTTCGAAGATAAGGTCAAACAAATTGTAATAACTGAGCTTAAATTGATGAATGCCTGTCTACTCTTGAATGCTATTTGCTTGTTATGGGTGATTGGGATCACCAATCAATCTCAAAGTATTGATTATCGATTGACTGATTAGATAATAAGATGAATGTTAGGATTAAGGGATAGTTGCTACTAAGTCGTTACCAGTTCCCTGGGAGTACGATATTAATAAATTAAAATCGTAGATACTTTCCAAGAACTAGCTACACGATAGGTACTCTGCCTTAGGTTCTGATTGATTAAGTGACAACAATTGAATGCTAAAGTGACAGTTAGTAAGACTCAATCCTTAATTACTCATAATCGACATAGGTAAATAAAAGCCTATCTTTTAGCATACCAATCGGAACGCATCAATGAGCATCAACTAACAACCCCTTATACTCTTCAACAAAATGGAGTCAGTGAAAGGAGAAATAGGTTCATCATGAAGAAGGTCAAGCATGATAAACTTGACAAGATGGTTGAACCAAATATCGTTTTGGGCTATAGTTCTTCCTCTAAAGCCTACAACATTTATCATCCTCTCAAAAGTTGATGTTTGCAAGTCCTAAAGCAAGGAGGAGTGTTAGAATAATGCTTTAGGGCTGAAACTTCTATGTTAGTGGGTAACTACTCAATGTTAGTGGGTAGTTTATTCAATGTTAGTGGATGAGTAAGTTATTGTAGTTAATATGAGTAATGTGATAGTGTTAGATGTAGTGGTTATTTGGGTATCTAGTTATTTATTTTGTAAGTCTATAAATAGGCATCACTTGTCTTTCATTTTTTAATCAATTAAGTTAATCATCTTCTTATTAAGCATTTATCTTATTCATATTTCCAACAGAGGTAAACCCTAATTTGAATTTGTTGGTTCCCCATTGTCTAGATTCTATCAATGCGGAAGAAAATGTGGAAATCTATACATCTGAGGAAGAATCTCATATGACTATAAATTCTATCCTTATGTCGAATATACCCCATGTTTCATTGAAGAGAATGCGTCCCTACATATTAGTACTAAACATTCGACCGAAGGTGTTTATCTCCTTAAAAAAGGGTTAAACTAGATGTTGTGTGCTATTCCACAATTATGGGTTTTAACTAGTTATCTTTGACACTACCTGCTCAGGAAGATAACCTAATTACCCCCTATTTTAAAGAAGAATCACAATCCCCCTTGTTTCCTAACCTATTTAGCACTTGGCATCTCTCCTTCTTTCACTAGATGCCGATGCTTTCTACATGTTAAGTGTTTGTCGAGAAACCTTAACCATTCTCTCCTTATCGATAATACTACGTCTACTAATAATGTTGCTATTTCATCCCTTTCATATTTTTCAACTTTGGTCGAGGAGGCAGACCTTAACGTGTCCCCTCCCCACAATGAATCTTATCTCGTGGAACTGCCGAGGGCTATCCCAATGCATATACTGTTGGGCCCAAATAATCCTAAAAGATTGGGCTTTCACCACTTAACTCTATATTAGTATAATATTGTCCGCTTTGGGCCTAGGTCCTCACGATTTTGTTCTTTGGGTACCTTCCCAAAAAACCTCTTACTAATGGAGTTAGTGGAATTCTTATATGCTAGTAACCTCTAACATTATCTTATGATGTGAGATTTGGGTTGAACCCCCAACATAAACCATCTATTCTTTTTCTCTCCCAAATCAAACTTTCTTCCCTCTCTAAATTTTCTAAAATTTCTAAGTTCATTAGCTTTTCTTACTTTGAATTATGTCCTGTTGTGGGTTCTCAGGAGGTATAGCCCTTTTGTGAATATCGTTTTTGGATGTACGTGTGTTTGTGGTGAATAACAATCTTATTAATGCTCAAGTTTTTCAAATGGTTCTGAGCTTCCATGGCAGTTTTCTGGTATCTATGGGCCCCTGGTTAAGTCTCAAAGAAAGATTTTTGGGATGCTTTTTTGGATGTAGCGACTTCCTTTGATGGTCCTTAGTTATTGATTGGCGAATTCAACACCGTTTTATACAAATCTGAGAAGATTGGAGGTATACCAGTGGCATGTTCTAGTAATGGTGGTTTAGCTAGTATTATATCTTTCTTCAGCGTTATTGATTTCGGATTTAACAGTTGTCCATTTACATGGAGTAATGATTGGGCTAGCACAACTATTATCCAGGCTATGTTGGATAGGAGCCTAGCCAATAATCAATGGAGGATTATTTACCTAGAAGCTGTGGTTTTTCACTTGCTTGCGATTCACTCAGATCATAAGCCACTATTGGTGAGACTGAAAGGAGTGTAAGATTTTCATCCCCGTCCCTTTCTCGTTGAAGGAATGTGAACACTTGACCAAAAGTTCTATTGAAGTTGTACGTAATTCCTGGAATATTCAAGCTCTCACTTATTCCAAGTGATCAGTTGCCTCAAGAACACTAAGCAAACTCTTAAAATTTGGAATAAGCAATTCCTTGGTAGGATCCAAGAATAGATAATGGAAGTTCGAGAGCAAATTGATGTGATAAAAAATTCTTGTGTCTCTGTGGAGTCTATATGTAAAGAAAAGGACTTGATTGGGAAGCTGGATGGTCTAGTTCAGAAGAAGCAACTTCTATGGCAGGAGAAATTGAAAGAAAAATGGCTGCATGATGGGGATCAGAATTTTAAATTCTTCTATCTCTTTACCATAATTAGGAGGAGATTGAACCACATGGACCTTATCTTGAACCAAGATTCAGTGGCGGTGACCTACTTCGAAAGCATTGACACGATTTTTGCTGACTGCTTTAAGGAACTTTTCACATTTATAATGCCAAAATTTCCTTCTAACTTCGAAGGACTCTACCCGTCTAAGATTTAAGGGATTGAGAACATGGGCCTTGCAGATATTCCCAATGAAGAAGAGATTTAGGTGGCTACCTTCTCAATGAGCGGTGGTAAAAGTCTTAGTTCGGATGGTTTATCCCCCCTATTCTTCAAGTTTTATTAGAAGGTTATTAAAGTCAAGGTCATCGAGGGGATTCAGTTTTTCTTTCGAGAGGGCTACATGATTAAGCCTCTTAATCACACCTTTGTCACTTTGATACTGAATAAGGAAAAACCAAATGTTGTGGACATTTTAGACTGATCTCTTGTTAGGATCGAAATCGGGACACAATCGATTTGATTACGGAGTTCGGCCAATCTTACCTACGTCTCCAGACCTGCTGCAGGTCAATTTTTATTGAAGGAAGAGAATTTTACAATTTTCCTTTCTTTTGGAATATGAAGATGATCATATTTTTTTGTGCTTCTTACTTATACATACATATATATATATATATATATATATATATACATATAGAAAAGGGTACGAGTCAAAGAAGTCGGCTCCATCTTCATCTTTGGAGTGCTTCTTACTTATACATATATTATATAATATATATATTATATATATATATATAGAAAAGGGTACTAGTCAAAGAAGTCGACTTCATCAATGTCCAGGAAGTCGGCTTCATCTTTGCCTCACAAGTCAAAGAAGTAGACTTCATCAAGGTCAGCTTTTTCAGCTTCTTCCTTTACAATCTCCCACTTGAAGTCTGATTTCAATCAGTCTTCACGCCTTCATTCCTTCACACCTTCGTAGCAGGTCTTTCGGATCTTGCTACTCTTGCAGACCAACTGAAGTTGAACACAACTTCAGTTTGTCGATCGTCACCGTCTTTGTCAACATGTCCGTCGGGTTCTTGCTTCCTTAAATTTTCTCAAGTGTCAACACCTCATCCTCCAACAAAGATCTGATGAAGTGGTAGCGCAGTCCAATGTGCTTGGTTCTGCTATGGAACACTGAATGTTTTGCCAAATGTATTGCACTTTGACTGTCACTATGCAAGATATTTTTCACTTGATTGAATCCCAGCTCAATTAACAAACCTTGAAGCCACACCAACTCTTTGCTAGCTTCAGTTACAGCTACATATTCAGCTTCCGTTGTAGATAGCGTGACAATTTTCTGCAGCTGTGATATCCAACTAACAGCTGCACTCCCTACGGTGAATACATAGCTGGACTCGTACCTCTTGAAGTAGCAGCAGTAACCAGCATTGCACTTCTTAAACTCTTCCTTATGCATGAAGCTGCCGAACTTCTTGTACCATTGTCTAGGAGCTTGCTTCAAACCATACAAGCTCTTCCTTAACCGGCACACCATGTTTTCCTTCCCTTTCTCTAGGAAACCCTCCGGTTGGTACATATAGATTTCTTCATCCAAATCTCCATGAAGAAATGCTGTCTTCACATCTAGCTGCTCAAGATGAAGATATTCAGCAGCAACAATACTCAACACGGTTCTGATGGTGTTGAGTTTCACAACAGGGGCAAAGATTTCAGTGAAGTTGACTCCTTCCTTTTGCTGAAATCCTTTGACAACAAGTCGGACTTTGTATCTCTTAGAGCCATCATGCTCATCTTTCAAACGATACACCCATTTGTTTTGAAGTGCCTTCTTGCCCATGGGTAATTTTGCCAACTCCCACGTATGATTGACCATTTGAGACTCCATCTCATCTTTCATGGCTTTCTCCCACTTGCTCGAATCATAGATTTGACAAGCTTCATCATAGATTTCAGGTTCTCCTCCATCTGTTAGCAATAAGTAATTCATGTATTTTCAGTTTGGCACATGAATCCTTGAAGACCTTCTTAATTCAGGTTCTGCCCCAGGTAGTCGACTGTCCTGTATACCAAGTTGACTGGATTCTCCAGAATCCTGTTGTCCGTTGCTCTGTCTAGCATCGTGTAGTCGACTGCTTCCACTGGCCAGTCGACTGCTTTGTCTAACTTCTTGCTATGCATTCTGCCCAGACTCATCTAGTTGACTGCTCTGTTCAGCATGCTCCTTTCCCGACACCTTTGTCTCATCAAGAGCATCGTCCACTTCAACGAACACAGGCTCGTCTTGCTCTGTGTTTTGGGCATCAATACTATGCCTCTCATTGTGCATTACTTTCTCATTGAAGATCACATCTTTGCTGCGAATAATCTTCTTGTTTTGGTCATCCCATAAGAGGTAGCCGAATTCATCCTCACCATAGCCAAGGAATGTGCACTTCTTTGACTTGGGATCAAGCTTATTCATCCCTTGATCACTGATATGAACATACGCTACACAACCAAAAACTTTAAGGTGTGATAGCGTTACCTCCTTTCCAGTCCAAACCTCCTCGGGAAGTTTGTGCTCTAATGGAACCGATGGAGCTCTGTTGATGAGGTAAGCTGCTGTGTTGACCGCTTCAGCCCAGAATTGCTTCGGTAGTCCAGATTGTACACGAATGCTTCTGGCTCTTTCGGTCAATGTTCGATTCATTCGCTCAGCTACACCGTTGTGTTGAGGCGTTCCCGGTACGGTTCTCTCCATCTTGATTCCGTGCTCACAGCAGAACTTCTTGAACATGGTGTCCACATATTCACCACCATTGTCCGTTCTCAACCTTTTGATCTTCAAGTTGGTTTCATTTTCCACCATGGCTTTCCATCTTTTGAACACTTCAAACACTTCTGACTTTTGCCTTAGGAAGTAAACTCATACCTTCCGAGAGTGATCATCTATGAAGGTCACGAAGTAGTGTTTTCCACTCATTGATGGAACAGTTGTCGTTCCCCAAACGTCTGAATGAACAAGCTCCAGCTTTGTTCTTTTTGGGGTTCTACCACTTGCTTGAAAGCTAACCCTCTTTTGCTTTCCAAGAATGCAAGCTTCACACATGCCTATTTCAGCTGATTTTAGGCCTGGAAGTTTACCCTTTGAGTGCATTACTTTCAACCCCTTTTCACTCATGTGGCCAAGCCTTTGATGCCACAGATTGGAGTCCTCATTTGCAGCTGCCACAGCGACCGAACAGCAATGCGCATTTGCTGTTATGTAGAGTGAACCACTCTTCTTCCCGTGAGCAACCACCAATACACCCTTTGTAATCTTCCAATTTTCACCATTGAAAGTTGTGGTGTAGCCTTCACTTGCAAGCTGCCCAACTGAGATTAAATTCTTTCTCAAGTCAGGAATGTGTCTCACATCATTGAGCTTCCAAGTTGATCCATTTAGATGAATCTTCACAGCACCTTTGCCATCTATGTCACATGGTTGGTCATCACCAAGATATACCTTTCCAAAGTTTCCCGGGACATAACTCTCAAAGAGTTCCTTCTTTGAAGTTGCATGAAATGATGCTCCGGAGTCTAACACCCAAGACTCTTCCTTGCTCTCCAAAAAGCATATCAATGCATCATCTCTATTTGAGGTAGAAGCCACATTTGCCTCAGATTTTCCCTCTTGGTCCTTCACCGGATTTTGGCACTGCCGCCTAATATGCCCAGTTTTTCCACATCCCCAACACTCAATTCTTTAGTTTGGATTTCTGGATTTGGACCTCCCATTTCTCGATCTCCCTCGGTAGGTTGATTTGCTGCGTCCTCCATTTCCTCTTGTTGAATTTCTTCCTCTTGCCTCCGTATGCAACATTGAGGAAGTTGATGATTCACCAGTTTCTTTCCTTCCGATCTCCTCACTGAGAACCAAGTCACGGACATCATCGAATTTCAACTTAGTACTCCCGGACGAGCTACTCACAGTTGTGACAGTAGCATTCCAGCTTTCCGGTAGAGATGAAAGAAGTATCAACGCTTGAACTTCATCATCAAATCAATATCAACCGAACTCAATTGAGTTGTGACTGTATTGATTTCATTTATGTGTTGAGCTACCGACGTGCCTTCCTTCATCCGCAAATTGAACAGCCGCCTCATCAAATACTTGTTGGCAGCGGACGGCTTCTCATACATATTTGAGAGAGCCGCCATAAGACTCGCTGTAGTCTTTTCTTTCGCGATGTTGAAGGTGACATTTCGAGACAGGGACAATCGAATCACTCCAAGAGCTTGCCTATCAAGGAGCTTCCATTCATCCTCCTTCATTCCTTTGGGCTTTTCATCTGAGAGAGGTTGGTAGAGATTTTTCTGGTACAAATAATCTTCCATTTGCATTTTCCAAAACCCAAAATCAGCACCATTGAACTTCTCAATCTTCACCTTTCCGTCGTCTGCAGCCATTGCTCCCACTTGAATCGGACCTCCTCGTCTAATTCGTCTGATTTTGAGAAATTTTGACCTCGCCGGAATCTGGAAATTTCAGAGAAAAATCAGAACAATCGCCTCACCTAGGCTCTGATACCAGTTGTTAGGATCAAAATCGGGACACAATCGATTTGATTACTGAGTTCGGCCAATCTTGCCTACGTCTCCGGACCTGCTGCAGGTCAATTTTTATTGAAGGAAGAGAATTTTACAATTTCCTTTCTTTTGGAATATGAAGATGATCATATTGTTTTTGTGCTTCTTACTTATACATACATATATATATATATATATATATACATATAGAAAAGGGTACAAGTCAAAGAAGTGGGCTCCATCTTCATCTTTGGAGTGCTTCTTACTTATACATATATATATATACATATAGAAAAGGGTACTAGTCAAAGAAGTCGGCTTCATCTTCATCTTTGGAGTGCTTCTTACTTATATATATATATAGAAAAGGGTACTAGTCAATGTCGACTTCATCAAGGTCCAGGAAGTCGGCTTCATCTTTGCCTCACAAGTCAAAGAAGTAGACTTCATCAAGGTCAGCTTTTTCAGCTTCTTCCTTTACATCTCTCTCTGCAACTTTGTTTATAAAATTATTGCCAAAATATTAGCTAATCACTTGCGAACCATCTTGAATGAGATAGTGTCCCCATTCCAAAGTGCATCTATCCCTAGAAGGAACATGATGGATAGTATAGCGTGTCATGAATTTATGGATCACATCAATAAGAAGAAAGGTAAACTCCAACTTATGGCTGTGAAATTTGAGTTACTTAAGGTATGTGATAAGGATGAATGTGGTGTACTTGAGGTAATTTTACATTTACATGGCTTTCCTCATAAGTTCATACACTTCATTATGGTTTGAATCTCCTCGACATTTTTCTCTCTTCTAATTAATTGAAGCCCTTTTGGTATGTTTATTATCTTCTAGGGGTTTAAGGCAAGGATATCTTATCTCCCCCGCCTTATTTACTATCTTCATCGATTTAATATCCAGACTTGTTTGTAAGACTGAATCTGCATGTGGCTTACATTGGATCAAAATCTGCCGTAATGCTCCAGCCATCTCGCATTTATTATAGGTGTTATTTTACCCTATGTCGATTATGATTAATTAAGGACTGTGATTGACTAATTGTCACGTTTAGTCTTATGGTGTCACTTAATCAGCCAGAATCTAAGGCAGAGTACCTATCGTGTAGCTAGTCTATTGGAAAGTATCTACGATTTTACTAAGTGAATTATCGTACTCCCAGGGAAGTGGCAACGGCTTAGTAGTAACTAGCCTCTTATCCTAACTCTTATCTTATGATCCAGTTATGCAATCTTCATCAAATACTTTGATGAGAGGGTGATCCATTCTCCACTAGGTTCAAGTCTAATTAACCCTAGAAGTGTTTTAAAGATAAGTTCTGATTCTATGTTATACTGTTCCTATATGTTGATTGACCTATATTCGAGTGTTTTAGATATATCTTAGCTTGGAATGCAACTATATTCTGTGTCAAAGGTGTACCACATCTGAGTCTCTATGCTACCGCCCCCTATCATTAAGGTAAACGGCCCTACTCACGATTCGAACAAAGACAGTTATGAAAGCCCTATGTCACTTTCGGGGATCACTCTGAAGGCTCGTAATCGCTGGCATAACGCTCTACTCAGCCTACCTAGACTACTCTAACAAGCCAGGTGTTCAGCATGTTATTTTATCTAGTATGGCAGACACCAATACTAATTGATGCCTGTTAAACTAAACAGGTTATGAATAGACCGTGGTTAGGAATTGTCTATAACCCTAGTTTTAGTTTAAAAGAAACTACATTAGACATGCAGACATAATGATTATTTAGCAGGTGGCTATTTCCGGAAAAACATAATAACTTCAACATACAAAACAATTATTCATAAATCATAATCTGATATTCATAATTGATGTTTAGGACAAAGCAATAAAACATATAAGAGAGGGGTATGGGGACTGATGCCATAAAGAAATCACCCTTTACTTAGTCTCGCCTACAGAGCGTACTGCTGTATACGTCGTATTGCCCGCCCTGACTCTGCTCGCCAGAACCTTCGGAGGACGCTTCCTCAGCCTAGTAGCTAGACTTTACCTTACGTCCTGGGCTTAAGCCTAGCCTTGTGGACTGACTCTTCGAACGCCTAGAGCTCTCTTAGGGTCTCCTAACAAAACCCCGGGTATTCTATGAATACCGGAAACGAACCTATCTATAGAAACCTAAGATCTGAGACTATTTCTCAGAAACTAAAACAAAACACTAATAAGAAAGAAAACTGAGATCCGAGTCTCTGAGTGAGTTGTGTACTGGAAAACTGTACACTGGAAACCACTTAATGACTCAGATCGAGTGGAGAGGGATCAATTCAACTGTTGGAGGCCTGGGGTATTTATAGCAGCTTCCCGGAGTGAAAAATTCTGAAAAATTCGATGTGGGACAACTTCTGGCGGCTCGAGACGCCCGTCCCGGTTCGGGACGCCCGTCCTGATTCATTGACCAGGTTCGGGATGCCCGTCCTGGCGGTTTGATCGGGTCGGGACGCCCGTCCCGGACCTTTGACCGGGTCAACATTTCCAAAAATTGCGTTTTTGCCCCAGAATTTGCTGTTTTCGTCTACTTTTCACCTGACACTCCCAAAATCATAAAAACCGTGAAATCAAGTAAATAGTGAACAATTAATGTCAATTTACTCTCAATTTCACATTAAAACATACATAAAAACATGCTAAAAATGTGATACGATTTTAGCGTATCAGATAACCCCACACTTAGCTTTTTGCTTGTCCTCAAGCAAAGTCTACATGGAGTTAGTGATTTTAAACCGTAGTGCAGTCACTTAAATTCCTAATCATGTTTTTATTCCAAAAATTCTTCAGACAATTCTTAACACAGGTCTGATTGGTGAGGTTGCTATGACAAGGTCTCACATGTCTCTAGTAGTTTGTTATGATCAGGAAGAAAACAAATCAACAACTAGGTTGGACTTTTTTTTTTTTCTTAGTCACAGGGTCTTCCTGATGTGTAGTGTGTGTACTAGTCTAGACCAGATAGTCAACACAATGAACTCTTATCTTAACTGCTACCAGATAATACTTTGACCTATCGCTAGACATACTGACAACAGATAACTTTCTGAGTTCTGAGCTTTGGTGATTAGATTTTTAATGTTTTAGCACTCAGTTATTTTCTTTATAGATTCAGGGTATTTCGAGTTTGCTTAGAACACGTCAACTTCAACTACCCATGTAGCGAGTCCCACTCCGATGACTCCCAGATCTACACGACCTTAGGGCATCAGGCTTTAAGTTCCCCGAAGGAGTGGTGCTCGAGTAGCGAAGGCCGCTGGCAAACTACCCTATTGTAATTAACTTCCTTAAGTTCTTTTCACTTTTGGCTCAGAGTCTCATCTAGTCATTCTAACTGCCAATATATCCACAACTGGTCTAATTTTATCTAGTTAAGTCTTGAATAGGCAATTGGTTGAGGTCTCTAATCCAGACAAGGTTGTGCTCAGTTATAAGGAATTCCCTATTCCTAATCAATTAGTCCAAGATAGCTATCGACTATCTCCCACTAACCATAACATACTACCTACATATCATAGACATAAGCAATTTGTTTAACCAAGCATACTGCATTTAGAAGTCTGAAAGACAGAAAAATTTTGAAAAAAAATTTGGAAGAGTGTGAAAATACAGGGAAAACAAGCAAAAGCATGCGAAAATTTTTTCAAACTGCTACAGTGCACCGTGCACTGCTACCCCACACTTAAGTTTGGCACTGTCCTCAGTGTTCATGCATAGCTAATTACCCCACACTTATTTGAAACAAGAAAAAATGAAAATAAAACAAAGAACTCTTACCCCACACTTATTTGACTAATTCAGGATAAGAGAGAAAATAAAACAAGAAGGATAATAGAAATAACAAAACAGAACACAAAACAAAGAAAACAAAAGTAAAGGATCATGAGGATTAGAAAAACTCCCTTCATGTCGCGAGCAGAAGGGTCTTCTCTGATCTGTCAATTAGCTCTTCACCTTAGCCATGTGCTATTGCTGAGGTGTTCTTGACTCTGCAAGCTCTAGATATTGGAACGGATGACGCCAGCTCCGATCCTTCATTGTCGAGCTCTAGGTAGTGGCATATCCATTTGATGAACGACTCAAGCCCCAAGGACTGTTTCCTCGAATCATCTACAAAGTTTCTCGTAATTGTAGCAACGTGTCCAGAAGGAACGTGTCTAGGAATGAGACTTCTTTGGATTGGTGTGCCTACCTGCCAATGTTAGTAAAGGTATTGCATGCAAGTCTCGAATGGAATAAAAGATACCTGAAGTTTTGGCGAAGCTGTGGTGGTAGGGGGCTCCAGTTGTGTAGATCTGGGCCCAAGTATTTGAGACTTCCTCGAGGAAGTTTCTCACAGCTGATTGGTATGCAGGGAATGCAAGCTCCTCCATTGCTATGCTCCCGACACAATGCCAAATTCCTCTATATCTGCCGACCGTTCGTTACCTCTTGGTAGATCACTTGCTTGCACTGATCTGACTTTAATTGTTGCCAGTATCTCATCTATTGATTCTGCGAGTGTGGGTTTTGCTGTGGTGGTGGCTTCTGAAAGTTTCCAGCTTCCGAATTACTCCTCAGCTAAATCCCGTACGATTCCTCTAGTTGGGATTGTATGCGTTTCCCATTGGAGCAGCATTCTGCAGTAACCTACTCCTACCTCTTTTGGAATGGTTCGTATTTCATTCCCATAGCAATCCCTGCTAAAGTGTGGTACTTAGCAAACTTCACAGATTTGATACACAGGCTGAACATTTCTTCCTAAAACATTGGCACTCTGAATCTGGAAAACAACTAGAATCTGCACATGACTTTAACATCATTAGTAGGTAATGCCTGTGGTTCAGGCTATTTTCAAAAAGTGTTCCACGACTACTATGATATAATTATGTTGAAAGGAAGAAAGGAAAAAGGATTCGAAACAGAGTGATCGGTGTAACCTATTGTTTTTAGACAAGACTAGATAAGATCGGAATTTATCATGCATGAACTTTCTTATCATCAAACAATTCGTACTACATCATTACATCACATATTAATTCAAAAAGCAGATTTCAATCAGGTGATGCCATAATGGGTGCAGTAATTCCTTTCGGTTTAAACAATCTCATGCATTTATCATCAAACAAAAGGAACATCCTTTCTCATTAGAATACTCAGAGGTCTGTCTATTAAAGAAAATTTTATTTCAGGATTCTGTCTAATAGACTAAGCATGACCTAAGAAAACTCCACAATGATATTTCTTCCAGATTAAAACCTTAGCTAAAAGTTGACAACTCAGAAAAATATTCTATCCTCATTTCCATTTTTATTTTTTCGAAAAAGAGCAACAAATGTACAACTAAGAAAACAACTAAGAAAGAACAAGAGATAGGGAAAAGAACAACTTACCATTGAGCAAGAAAAATACATTCTTTTTGGATTTTAAATTTTTAACACATTTTTTTTTCTTTTTATATTTCGAAAGCAATTAAATTTCCTCAATATGGTTTTAGAATAATTTTCTAAAATTTGATTATCCTAAGTGTCTTAATTCCAGATAACATCTAAAATTAATTAGTTATGATAATCCTATATTTCGGAAACTGATTGCCTAACTGGTATAACATAAGTGTTTATCAAAAGTCTAGGTTACTACCGTTACCTATCATAAGTCTCTAGAATTGTGGCCAATAATCCTAAATTCATTATGATATTTCCCCGGCAACGGCGCCAAAAATCTGATGCGATTCCGGTTGACGTACTAAATAGGTGTTATTTTACCCTATGTCGATTATGATTAATTAAGGACTGTGATTGACTAATTGTCACGTTTAGTCTTATGGTGTCACTTAATCAGCCAGAATCTAAGGCAGAGTACCTATCGTGTAGCTAGTCTATTGGAAAGTATCTACGATTTTACTAAGTGAATTATCATACTCCCAGGGAAGTGGCAACGACTTAGTAGTAACTAGCCTCTTATCCTAACTCTTATCTTATGATCCAGTTATGCAATCTTCATCAAATACTTTGATGAGAGGGTGATCCATTCTCCACTAGGTTCAAGTCTAATTAACCCTAGAAGTGTTTTAAAGATAAGTTCTGATTCTATGTTATACTGTTCCTATATGTTGATTGACCTATATTCGAGTGTTTTAGATATATCTTAGCCTAGAATGCAACTATATTCTGTGTCTAAAGGTGTACCACATCTGAGTCTCTATGCTACCGCCCCCTATCATTAAGGTAAACGGCCCTACTCATGATTCGAACAAAGACAGTTATGAAAGCCCTATGTCACTTTCGGGGATCACTCTGAAGGCTCGTAATCGCTGGCATAACGCTCTACTCAGCCTACCTAGACTACTCTAACAAGCCAGGTGTTCAGCATGTTATTTTATCTAGTATGGCAGACACCAATACTAATTGATGCCTGTTAAACTAAACAGGTTATGAATAGACCGTGGTTAGGAATTGTCTATAACCCTAGTTTTAGTTTAAAAGAAACTACATTAGACATGCAGACATAATGATTATTTAGCAGGTGGCTATTTCCGGAAAAACATAATAACTTCAACATACAAAACAATTATTCATAAAATCATAATCTGATATTCATAATTGATGTTTAGGACAAAGCAATAAAACATATAAGAGAGGGGTATGGGGACTGATGCCATAAAGAAATCACCCTTTACTTAGTCTCGCCTACAGAGCGTACTGCTGTATACGTCGTATTGCCCGCCCTGACTCTGCTCGCCAGAACCTTCGGAGGACGCTTCCTCAGCCTAGTAGCTAGACTTTACCTTACGTCCTGGGCTTAAGCCTAGCCCTGTGGACTGACTCTTCGAACGCCTAGAGCTCTCTTAGGGTCTCCTAACAAAACCCCGGGTATTCTATGAATACCGGAAACGAACCTATCTATAGAAACCTAAGATCTGAGACTATTTCTCAGAAACTAAAACAAAACACTAATAAGAAAGAAAACTGAGATCCGAGTCTCTGAGTGAGTTGTGTACTGGAAAACTGTACACTGGAAACCACTTAATGACTCAGATCGAGTGGAGAGGGATCAATTCAACTGCTGGAGGCCTGGGGTATTTATAGCAGCTTCCCGGAGTGAAAAATTCTGAAAAATTCGATGTGGGACAGCTTCTGGCGGCTCGGGACGCCCGTCCTGATTCGTTGACCAGGTTCGGGACGCCCGTCCCGGTTCAGGATGCCCGTCCTGGCGGTTTGACCGGGTCGGGACGCCCGTCCCGGACCTTTGACCGGGTCAACATTTCCAAAAATTGCGTTTTTGCCCCAGAATTTGCTGTTTTCGTCTACTTTTCACCTGACACTCCCAAAATCATAAAAACCGTGAAATCAAGTAAATAGTGAACAATTAATGTCAATTTACTCTCAATTTCACATTAAAACATACATAAAAACATGCTAAAAATGTGATACGATTTTAGCGTATCAGGTATATTTGTACATATACCATAAGCATTTTTTTTAAGGATCTGGGATGATTGTGTGGATGTTACTGAGGGTATGAAGGTAGGGGTGTGGCCGAAAGTTATCAGGGAAATGGAAAAAAAACAAAAAAGAAAGGGAAAGACATAAGGAAAGGGTTTCGAGTGAATGAAGAAAGGGGAGAAACAAAAAAGAGGTTTCGGGTGATGAGAATGGTTGTAAATCAGTTCGAAGGCGAGTCGTGATTCTGGTATGTCGGGGTATCAGGTTGTAATGATAACTTTTGGTATTCGTGCGGCTGTGAAAGGACGTGTCTGGCGCTTAGATGGAAAAGATGGCGTGTGGCGACTGTTCAGTTGGCGTCATACGAGACACGTGCTCGCGTGAAAGCGCGTGCAGACATGAAAATGTATTCAATGTAGTTTCGCGAGAAATTTAGGGTTTGGTGATTGCATCCCTTATTTATAGATATTTGTAAGTACTATCGGGTACAACTAGGACAATTAATTTTTTACAAAAGCCGAAAGTCGCTTTCAGAGCAGTTTTGAGTAATAAAGTTAGATAATTTATTTTAGGAATGTATATTTTGAAGTAAAGTCGAGATTTTCATTTTTTGCTAAAGCCGAAGTCTCTTTCGGAGTAGTTTTGAGTAATAAAATTGGAGCCTTTATTTTAGGAATATATGTATATTTTTAAATAAAGTCGAGACTTTCATTTTTTACTAAAGCCGGAAGTCGCTTTCAGAGTAGTTTTGAGTAATAAAATTGGAGCCTTTATTTTAGGAATATATGTATATTTCTAGGTAAAATCGAGACTTTCATTTTTTACTAAAGCCGGAAGTCGCTTTCGAAATAGTTTTGAGTAATAAAGTCTTCTGACTTTCGGGAGCATAAAGCTTTTTATTTTTGCTTTTTGTTTTTTTGTAAAGCGCAAAGCTTTTTATTTTGTATGAAAGATGAAAGCGCATAGCTTTTTGTTTGTAGGAAAGCGCGATACCAAAGCACGGAGCTTTGTTGTTTGTACCAAAGCACAGAGCTTTTTGTTTGTAGGAAAGCAGAGCTAAAGTCGAAAGTCACTTTCGGGAGCATTTTTTAGTAATAAAGTCTTCGAACTTTCGGGATCATTGTTTAGTAATAAAGTCTTCTAACTTTCGGGAGCATTGTTTAATAATAAAGTCTCCTGACTTTCGAGAGCATTTTTTAGTAATAAAGTCTTCTGACTTTCAGGAGCATTTTTTAGTAATAAAGTCTTCTGACTTTCGGGAGCATTTTTTAGTAATAAAGTCTTCTAACTTTCGGGAGCATTTTTTAGTAATAAAGTCTTCTGACTTTCGGGAGCATTTTTTTAGTAATAAAGTCTTCTGACTTTCGGGAGCATAAAGCTTTTTTTGCTTTTTGTTTTTTTGTAAAGCGCAGAGCTTTTTATTTTGTATGAAAGATAAAAGCGCGGAGCTTTGTTATTTGCAGGAAAGCACGGAGCTTTTTGTTTGTAGGAAAGCACGGAGCTTTTTGTTTGTAGGAAAGCACGGAGCTTTTTGTTTGTAGGAAAGTACGGAGCTTTTTGTTTGTAGGAAAGCAAAGAGCGTTTTATTTGTAAGAAAGCGCGGTACCAAAGCACGGAGCTTTGTTGTTTGTACCAAAGCACACAAGAGGTGAAAATAATGAGAAAATATTGGTAATAATAGTAATAAATGAAGAGGATAGGTCAGTAAATCTATCAATCATATAAAAACGATAGATTGTGTGTTGGACTATAGAAAAAAAATAAAGGACAAAATTCTGTAGAGAAAGAAGGTTGCTATACAGATGAAAAACTATTAGAAAAAGAAGCAGGAAAACAAAAATTTAGACTCATCAAATAAAACATGGCAATAAATAAAATTTTTATTAGTAGATAAATCTAGACATTTGTAACTTCTGTGATTCGGAGGGTACCTAAAAACATACATGTAGTCACACAAGTTTGTAATTTATTACGAGAGACAAAGAGAATAAGAAATAAGATGAAAACAAAGACAACAAAAAATACGTAAATGATGATAAGTTGGAATTTTATGATAAAGAGTGTGAGTAGAGTAGATAAATTTTAGTGCGAGGGGAAGAATATTTAACATGGCTAAGTGAAGGCCATATGACAAAAAAGATGAGGGAACAGAAGTGTGAGGGAAGAGGGCGTATAATATTATTTATTGGGTAGATTTTGCGTTCGCGTTTGCCATTTTGGGAGGAGGTACAAGAATATAAAAAAAGAAAATTAATTTTATGAGACTGCAAAGAAATATTATCAAATTGTTTACCACTATTTTCATATTACAGGAATTTCATATCACAATCAAATTTAGTAACAATATAAGAATGTAAATTAATATGAATGAAAAAACTTAAGATGTATGAGAAATAGGAAAAGTCCATTTAAAAAATTATAAAATCATAATAAATAATAACGATGAATAGTAGAACCGAGAACATGAGATGTCCAAATATGTATTAAGTCAAAAGGCATTTGAAGTAACGGGTAAAAAAAATACGAATTTAATAAATTCTTTTCCTAAATGAAAAGAGGAATAGAAAGATGCAAAGAACACGAAGTATTGATGAACGAATAATTTATCCAATTAAAATAAAGAGAAAACAACATAATTAAATTACGAATCCTAATTCTTGGATACAATAAACAAGGATATAGAGACAGAAATGATATATATCGAATCAACAACACGAACATCAACAATCAAAACAAATTCAAAATGCGACATAAAAAATAAATCTGATCCATCATAAAAAATAAATCTGATCCATCATTAATCAACCTCTACTGTCGAGTAAAAGTGTGACTTTATATAATAAATATCAAATAAATAGTTTACGGAAGCATATATGAATGAACAGTGCTAAAATTAGGGTTTGACCTTGCTTGCTTTGATAGGTTAAGAGATTTCAATCCGTAAGAACTGCTCTGAGTATTCCGGAATTATTCGAATCTCGGCTGGGGTTGTTATCTTTTCGACCAAAATCGAAAAGCCACGGTGGGCGCCAATATGATGTTGCCGGATTAGAGATCTTCCAGATTATTTTCTTCAAAACTGTTCTTAGGGTTCTTGAATCTCTCAACCCCCTGAAACCCTCTTCTGATCTTAGAAGGATTTTTATTTATCATTGTCTATGGGTCGTGGGCCTTGTATGCCATGAGCTTTTTTAGATATTTGATATTGTGACTACATAACGGAAATATATGATGATATGTTGTATGCGGGTTGCTCGGAATATTTTATGTTGTGATGCTATACTGTATAATATCGTATGAGAGTGGGGGTATATTTGTACATATACCAGAACTAAAAGGCTTTTTTTGCTAGCTTTCTAGGTAGGATATGATCTTAAATCTCATAAATTGATTTTTGAAGCGACCACCTTATAGGTTGTCCTGGCGTTGAAAGGTGATAAAAATCATGTAGATTAGAGATCTTCTCCTAAAGTTATTTCTGATTAGATTTTTTTTTATCAGGTGGCCGTTATGGTCTGTAAATCATGTGCCTAGAAATGTAAACTCCGTGACACATAACTTAGCTAGATAGGCGCCTCATGCCAGGCTCTGCTTGCTCATGTTGTTTGAGACTTGGGGAAGTTTTTTGTAATGCATTCTGATATTGTATTGGAAGCATCTGTTTCAAATGAAGATGATTAAGTCTATTTACCAAAAAATATATTCATAAATAAAGGTGCTAATGACGAAATTGGATAGATGTATATATATAGATATAATGTAGTGATATAATATATGTATATATTAATTTTAATTAAATTATAAATTACTTGCAAATGTGTATTGTTGTTTTATAAATTTAGTGAATCATCATATAATAGTATCCAAATTAGTAAATAGTTATTTTATTTCAAGATTAATTATGGTGATATTGATTATTTATGATTTTTCTTTTGTTTTTTTACCTTTTTGTAAAGGCACACTGAATTGTCCAAATAATTTCAATAATATTCTCTATATTTTTCTTTACTTTATAACCTCATTAGTTTATTTATACAATATTTATATAATAATATCAAACATTTAAAAATAAAAATTATAAGAAATATACAATAACCTTATATAATCAAATAAATAATAGCATAAAAATCGACTATAAAAAAAATACAAAATAATTAAAAAAGATTTCTCTTAATGAATTTTTCATTAAAAAATAAAATAATACAAATCAAAAAAAAAAAAAAGATAACAAAGTAAAATCAAAAGTTACTAGCTATGATGCATACATTTTTATTTCACGGTCAATTTAAGGCTACACACACGCAAAAGTTGCATTAAATTTAATTTTTTCATACCAATCATATATATCCCTATGATCATGAAATGGATTTGTTATCTCTACATCAACGAGTTCAGTGACATTATTATCATTAACATCGTAAAGAATAAATTTTCCAGTCATTGATATCACCAACTTTAATTTCTTTTCATTGTTGCAGCAAATAACATGAGTGAAATGGAATCCAGGATACTCGTCTCTACTAATCATTAAAGGATAAGAGATAGTTAATGGATTAAGATTAATAGATAGCTTTAAGAACAATTCAGAATAGTCTTTCTCCATCAAGTAAACATTGAATATCATTTGTTCAAAAGATTTTGTCTCAATAGCACACAAACAATCCCCGCTCTCACCAAAATAACAATATTCACTATTATCAATCGTCTCCGGTTCAGTGGTTGGAAGAGAAGGCACAGACAAGTTAAATGATTCTGTATTCAAATCAAAGCACAAAACAGATCCCCAATCATAGAGCCAATGAAGATTGTCATTCCAAAATATACCATCCTGTGTACAATCACATTCAGACGCAGAGATCTCCGGTACGGATTCAGTCTTTTTCCAAATCCCTGTTTCAGAAGAATAGATAGAAAAATAGTATTCATCTTCTTCATCATCCACGCATATGAAAATAAGCTTGTAATGATCAGATTTTAGAGGATCAAAACAAATATATGTAGATGATGGACATGATGGAAATATAGAGTTGTCTTCAATAATTGTGCATTTTGGAATATGCCTATAGCTATTAGTAGTCGGGTTACACACAATAAACTCGTCATCACCATTCAAATGAAAATAAATGCAGAACAACCCATTGCTAGAATGCAATCCCAAGATTTCCCCCGAAAAATGACTGCTCAATCGGGTTGTAATAAAATCCATTGTCTTTACGTTTTGCTCACTAAAAGAAATAAATTTAACCTCAGAATTACTCGATTCAAACAAAAATAACAGGGCATCAAATTCAAGTGACAAGCAACAGGTGTGAAAAGTCCTACAGTGAAGACGACGGAAATTAGAATCTAAAATTACCGAGTGCCATTGCTTGGCAACGCATTGGAATCGGAGGAGGGACTTTGGAGGCAAATAGAGAAGAATTTTGGTAAATATATTTGCATTGTTGCCAATACGAGTTGCGGCGGCAGAGGACGTTGGGGACAATTCATTCGAAGAAATTTTGAGAATTTCTTCAGTTGAAACAAAAGTTTGTGTAGAAGAAGAAGTAGATGCGATTTCTCTTGTACCAATTATGTGCTTGAATATTGGCAATTTTGATGTTTCTTCTGAACTTGAATCATTCCCGGCCATGGCTTATTAGCAATTGATTGTCTAACTCTTTTCTCTTCTTTTTGTTCATTATACTTTGCAAAATGGTATGTTAAATACATAAATGGCCAATAAAATAAAAAGGAAATTTGTTTATGATTAATTATTTTACCTTTTATAATTATACGTATAAAATAGTTTTGGAAGTTTACATTGTCCAAATGGTTCTACTTCTTTTTGTTTGAAAGACTAACAATAAACGTTTAACAAATTGTTTATTATTTAATTAATTTCCTTACCATAAATACATCAATGAGAATCTTATTATATATTTCTGGCGTTGGATTTTTATTTTTATTCTTTTTTTACGTTTCAAAATTATATAATTTCGCTCTTTGCCTCAATTTGCAAGGTTACCTATTTATTTATTTATTCTCTTATTTTCATGTTAAATGTATATATGTATATATAGTATAAAAATATATATTCCAATTGTGAATTTAATGTTTTTTAGTTATTTAATAAAAAATTATTATATATATATATAAGCAAATTGGAATAAATAATTCTTAAATTATAAAGATTTGGTGAGAATAATCATCTCTAAATTATTTCGAGTTCACTTGTTTAGTATTTCAAACAAAAATATTTGTTCAAGTTTGTTTAATTATTTTTTTTATTGTTGGAGTTCGAACTCGAGTTTGCTCGTTTAAGTTAAAAAAATTTCAAATTTAATTTTAAATATTAATTTTTTTTTCACAACTTTAAATTTATAAAATAATAAAATAAATTTATAATTTAAATATTTAAGTATTCAATAAATTCTTATAAAAATAATGATTTAAAAAATTAAAAATTTTCTAATTTAAATATTATATATTACTAAAAATAATATATATATAATATTTATAAATATTTATAATTTGTTCACAAATACTCTGTATGTTCCCGAACAGTGTTTGAATAAGCTTGAAATTTAATAAAATCTAAAATTTTGTTCAGAGTTTGTTTGTTTAATAAATTAACGAACCCGAACTGAACATAAACGAGCTTGAATGAGCAGAACCAAACATAAACGAGCTTGAATGAGCTTTATTCGCGAACAGTTTAGTTTGTTTACAGCTCTATTCAAATATAAAAAGTTTTGTGATATTGGTTTTTCAATTAAAAATTTCATTAAATTATCCGTTAAGTAAAAAATATTTAAGGATATTTATGTCACTAAAACTATTTAAATATATTTCATAATAGTCAAATTGATATAAATAGTCACCAATCTATAGATATTTGGTGACATTGGTTCTCAAATTATTTTCTTGGTGAAATTAATCCCCAAATTATAGAAAATTATAACATTGGTCCTTTCGTCAAAAATTTCAAAGTATTTTATGTTATTACAGTATTTAAATAATTTGGGTACCTATGTCACCAAACATCTATAGTTTAAGAATTATTTATGTCAATTACGTATTACTAAATATATTTAAATAGTATAGTGACATAAATACCTTAGAGATTTATTTACTTAACGGATGATTTAACCGAATTCTTAAAGGAAGGACCAATAACACAATTTGTTTATAGTTCACGGACCAATTCCACAAAAAATTAATTTGGGGACCAGTATCATCAAACCTCTATAATTTATGGACTATTTATGTCAATTTATCTATATATATCTATATATGGTTTGAGACATAATTAAAGCAAAAATATTTCATTTTTTTTAAAAAATAGAATGGTAGATAATTTGTTTACAAATACATATAAATTTTTTAAAAAGAATAAATATATTAATTTTAAAATTAATTTAATCAAAATAATTAATTTTAAAATAATTGATGATTTTAATTCTAAACAAATTTACTTTTGGCAAACTCAGTCCCAAAATATTATTTTTAACTTTTAAAATTTTAACTTTTTTTTAAAGAACAATTAGCTCTTTTTTATGGATTCCGTTCAAAAATCTAAAAAGTTAATAGTTTTTATATTTAGTTAATTAAAAAAAAATTAAAATGTCAATTACAAGTCAAAGGAAAAATGAGTAACATCAAAAGTCCTTTGTTGATCAAAGTCCTTTTTCTCCAGCTACATTATTTTCGTCGTTGAAAACAAAAAAACAAGCACAAGAAGAAAAAGAAATAAGAATTTAGAAAAATTCAAAATTTAAATAATGAATAGAAAGAACAAAAAGACAATAGTGATATGAAATCACTGAATCTATTCTAAAGACAAGCGAGATACCTGTTCAAGTAAATATTCATAAGATTTTTAGCTTTCTAAGGACGAAGAAAAATAAGATTCAACAAAATCCGAATAACTGTTATCATAACAGATTAAAGTTTTTTATGTAATAAACAATTAATGTTTCTAAAATTAGTATTAGGATTCGCATAAGGAGGTGGCTTCTTAAAATAACTGAAAAAGACCCTAATTTTCTTTTTATTATCTTCACGTCAAGAGACATGTAATGACATTTAAAATATTTATGTCTTTATAAGTTTTTTGATTGAATCCCTAAAAAATAATTTATTGTTCTTTTAAAAAAAAGTTTAAGATTTTAAAAGTTAAAAAAAATATTTTTGAGGTAAATTTGTTTGGTACTAAACTCACCAATTATTCTTAATTTTAATGATATAAAATTTTATATTATTATAGAGTTTATGAATATAAAAATATATATTGTCAAATTAATTTTATTTATTTTATTAAAATGTAATTAATTATCAAGAAGTAGGGGTAAAAAGTCCCATTTGTTTTTTAAAAAAAGTATATTATTATTTGAATAAATTTAAAAATATAAATAATATAATCTAAATTGCACTAAATAAAAAGTTCGAGAATATTATATTACCAATAAATAAGAGTGTATACAAATTTACTATTTATATGAAAGAAAAAAAAAGAAAAGAAAACCATGATTTATATGAAAATAAATTACAAAATAAGTTAGTTTTTTTATTAAATTTCTTTTTCATTAAAAAACAAAAAAAATCAAAATCAAAATAAAAGGATCAAACTAAAAATAAAAAGTAAATCGAAAGTTATAATTATAAAATAATAATAATACAAATTGAGATAGGAGTGAAAGCAAAATAAAAAATAAAAACAAATGGCCATTTTGCTTTTAAATTTAGAACATTTTTTTTTTGACATATTCGAAACCACTTCCATGTGTTGTATGTCAATTTAAAATTAAACTAACGCTAAAGTTGGAGTAAATTTAATTTTTTGATCCCAATTGTACATCGTTATCCAATAACTTGTCTCTACGTCAACAAGTTCTACCACATTCTTATCAATAAGATTGAAAAGAAAGAATCTTCCTTCTATTGATATCACCAAACTTTGTTTCTTTTCATTGTTGCATATGAAGAAATGAGCGAAGCACAATTGAGGATCATAGGCTTCATAAATTATTAAAGAATGATATAAGATAGTTAATGGAACAAGATGGATAGATGCTTTTAACAACCATCCAAAATAGTCCCTCTCCATCATGAAAATATCGAACAACATTAATTCAAATTGTCTTTTCTCAATAGCACACAAACAATCTCCAATTAATAATCGGGTTATACACCATAAACTGTATTTCATCACTCCCAACCAAATGAATACAAAACAACTCATTGCTAGAACACACTCCACAAAATTTTCCAGAAATAAAAGTTTGAGTTGTAATAAAATCCATTAACTTTACGTTTTCCTCTCTCAAAGAGATAAAATTAATTTAAAATCACTTGGCGGCTTCTTCAAGAAGGGAATACAGCAAGTGTCAAAAAATTATAGGGCATCAAATTTATGTGACAAACAACAGATGTGATATGTCCTACAATGAAGACGACGAAAATTAAAATTTGAGATTAGGGAGTGCCATTGCTTGGAAACGCATTGAAAATGGAGAAGAGACTTTGGAGGCAAGCACAGAAGAATGTCGGTAAATATATTTGCACTGTGACCAATATGAGATGCGGCGGCGGAGGGCCACGAGGACAACTGATTTGAAGAAATTTTGTGAATTTCTTCGTTTGAGACAAATGTTTGTGCAGATGAGATTTGTCTTGTACCAATTATGTGCTTGAATATTGGTAATTTTGGTGTTTCTTCATCTTTTGAACTTGAATCATGCTCAACCATGCTTTTTAGCTTTGCACTTCAGTTGATTTCTAGATTTTTCCTTTTCTGACTGTTTTTTTTCCTCTTTTGATATTTTTTCCCGTTTGATATCACAAAAAATACGAACGGAGAAAATTTACCAAATAATCTTGTGAATAGATATATATCTTATATATAAGATTATTGAAAAAGACATTTAAAATTTTTTATTTTGTTAATTAAATATTTATGTCTAATAATTTATATTCTCATTATATAGTTTTTAAGAATTTTTAAATAAATATTTATGTTTAATAACTTTTAATTTATTTTAGAAAAATTAATTAAATATTTATGTCAAATTATCTTTCATATTATTATTATAATCTTTTAATTTTTATTTAAAATATAAGATTACGCCTTTTCTAACGGCAAAAGGTACAAATTATGATAATGTTTAAAAAGTTTTATTTTTATTTAATTTTTATTTAATTAAATATTTAAAACGTTTCGCATTTGGATTATGACGTTTTAATTTTATTTTATTTTTTAACTATAAGGTGCAAATTAGATTTTTTTTTAATTTCAATTTTTTTAAAAAGATATTTATATCTAATAACTTTTTGTATTTTTAATATATTTTTTAAATTTCATATTTTTTTTTGTTATAATTTAGAATTTATTGATAGAATAAAATACACATGTATTCTATATATTTAAAAACTAAATTGCGGAAGAGTACCTGATTTAATCCTGTATCACGAACATATACTTTAAGAATCCTAGAAGGCCTTTCTTCGTAACTTGTCAAAAGCGGATGATAGTCTTCCAAAAGATCTATCTGAGTTAGGGTTCTGTTCTTCTGGCGGGATATAGAATAGACACTCTCAATAAACTCTCAGGGACCATAACCAATATATAATAATAATATTCTTATCCAACCCATCATAGTCTAGGGAATATGGTATCTACATATGTGGGCTCATACTTATTGTTGATATATATTAGCTCAATAAACTTAATTAGATCACTTTAATAGGGTTTAATAAAATATGATAGTCTTAAATACATAATTGACACATGAGCCCACATGATTTATTAAAATAAATCCAACAATCTCACGCTTTGGCTTAATGTGTCTAAACAATTATGTACCGTTAATCTTTATGAGTACTCAATCTTTTGCTATCATTACTGTATGTATCTTTAACTAATCCGATCCATCAATTATATTAACATAGAACCAAAGGGACATCCATCACAAAATAGTAACTAAACCCAACAATGATCATGTACATCAACACAACTGAATGACATGGATCAAGTATGGTATGTAGCATGAAAATTACATGCAATGTGATCTCCACATGCCAATTTTCAACTGGTCTCTTCCTTATTCTTTAATGAGATCATATTGAATATGAATAGAGTGTAACTTAATATTTTAATACTGCAGTAACAACCAAATTTGTAATGCATGTTTATAGATGTAATACAAACTCCCACTGAACTGATATATCATATCAATACATCATATAACACTCATACGAGTAACATACTCGTATAAGACCTTGAGTGTAATACTTTAATTAATGGATCCACAATCACAGAGTTTGTCTCAATATGTTCTATAAACATCAAACCACTCTTAAATTATATTAGAATATATTAAAACCGAATTATTGTCACATAATAACTTTAATAGTCTTTAAACATTATCCAAAATTCTCAATTTAGTGACAAATTCGTTAGCTATATTTCATGAATGGATGTATGATAATAAATCTGTAACTATCTTAGCATCCCGTAAAATCAGAATCAGAATACCTAATGATAGGGTCGTCATTAAGGTAGGGCAGTTTATCAGATAACTCAGATGTGGTACACCTTTAGACTCAGTACATAGTTGCAATCCAGGCCAAGACATGTCTAAAATACTCGAAGATAGTCAATCAACATTAGAAATAGTATAACATAGAATCAGGACATTATTTGTAAAACACTTTTAGGCTTAAATAGACTTAAACCTAGTGGAGAATGAGTCACCCTCTCATCAAAGTTATTGATGAAAGATTGCATAACTGGATCATAAGATAAGAGTTAGGGTAAAAGGCTAGTTACTACTAAGCCGTTACCAGTTCCCTGGGAGTACGATATTAATAAATTAAAATCATAGATACTTTCCAAGAACTAGCTACACGATAGGTACTCTACCTTAGGTTCTGATTGATTAAGTGACAACCATTGAATGCTAAAGTGACAGTTAGTAAGACTCAGTCCTTAATTACTCATAATCGACATAGGTAAATAAAGCCTATCTTTTAGCATACCAATCGGAAGCACATCAGATTTTTGGCGCCGTTGCCAGGGACATATCATAATGAATTTATGATTATTGGCCACAATTCTAGAGACTCATGATAGGTAACGGTAGTAACCTAGACCTTAGACCTAACACTTATTTTCTGCTAGTTAGACAATCAATTTCCGAAATATAGGGTTATCATAACTAATTGATTTTAGATATTATCTGAAATTAAGACATTTAGGATAATCAAATTTTAGAAAATTATTCTAAAACCATATTGAGGAAATTTACCGGCATTCTAAATAAAACATAAAAAGAAATTTTTTTAAACTTTAAAAGCTGAAATTGTTTTTGTTTTCCTATTTATCCATATTGTGTTTTTCTTTCTGTTTCTGTTATTTGTTATTTTTCTTTTCTAACCAGACTTTACACTCAAAGATGAAGAGAACAAGAGCAGCTACTAATCAAGCAAAGGAAGCAGAAAACCCTGACACTCCAGGACGAAAGAAGACAAAACTAGAAGGACCATCTAGGCCTGAACCAGAAATACCTCGGGAGAACCCTCCTCCACAACCTATAGAAATAAGCTCAAGCCTAGACACCAGTGACTTAGTGAGAAGATTACTGAACACCCGTGAGCCTAGTCCCACGGAAGAAGATCCTTCTGAAGATACCTTTCCTCCTAGAGAAGAACCTCAAAGATTCCCAGTTCACACTCCTGCTCAGAGAGCTCCCATAAATCCACCACCCCTTGACCAAACCCAAAACTCACCAACATCTCCTGAGTATACTCCAACGCCTAACGAGCATACCCCTTCATCCGGGGGAAGTACTAACGGTTCTCATTCAGTGTTGTCCGTGCAGATGGATACTTTGGCTCAAAGGATCTATGAGATGGATCAAGGAATTGCACGCAGATTGTGTCATTCAGACCAATGTATTCTGAATATCACAACCAACATGGACCAACTCAGGGCCACAATAAGTCTCCAGGAAAACCAAGGTGCACAGATACTCCGGGAGTTAGCTGACTTACGAAGTGAGCAGGACAGGCAAAGGGATGAGATGAGATCCATGCGCATAGAGATGCGAACCATACAAGCAGAGATACGAGAGATCAGAAATAAGGGCCATTGAAAAAGGGAAGATTCTTTTCACTATTCTTTCAGCAAATAAATTGTTTGAACTAAAATTAAATAATTGACCCCTACTTTTTTCAAATTCTTTTTTTTTTTTAAAAAGGTCTCTTATTTTATTCAACAATTTTTCTTCATACATTTTATTTCTCAAATTTCTATGAAAAACAAAGGTGTTTCAATTGCAGTTTATTTTGCAGTTTTTGTTTTTTTGAAATTCTTGCTGAATAGAAGTTAGGATAAGATTAGGGTAGTCATGATTTTCGAAAAAGAGATTGAGAAATTTTTGCAAAGAGTTTTTAACAACTTCCGAATTTGATAGGTTAAATATGAAGACTTGTTATATATTATGATTGTTTTTGGTTTACTGAGATTTGCAGGGAATTATGAAAAAAAAAATCCGGAAGTGGCAGGCATCCCGAAGCAACTCGGGACGAGCGTTCCCATTCTAGACGGGCGTCCAGCGGGACGAGCATCCTGCCTCCGGGACGGGCGTCCCGAAGGCCGCCCCTTCTACAAATATGCCATCTTTCTTCATTTTCTCTCAAACCAACCACCAAAAATTCATCTCTCTAAAAAATTCTCTACCTTCTCTCTAGAAATTTTTGGCAACCTCTCAAAGTTTCAAAACTCGAATTTCCCTCCAAAATTTTGAATTTTAAACTTCCTTCCAAAATTCGAATTTCCCGCCAAAAATTCAAAATCCTCCCCTAACCAAAATCCATCCCTCCGAATTCAAATTCACCTCTAGAATTCGAATTCGAATCTTCCTTCTCGCCTAAATTCTCAAAGTCTCTCGAACATTCTCAACCAAATGGCTCCCAAACGCGCTCGTATCACGTCTTCCATGACTGTCACATCGGTGGCACACCCTTTTATGCTTTTTCCCTCCAGTCCAGCATCCCAGGAGAGATGTCATGGATATATTGGGCGCACCATACTGATTGGAAAAACGCTTGACTGGGAAGCAGTCCAGACATTAGGAGTTGAGCAGGAGGTCCGACGCATACTCGACGTACTGCCCTACAGTCGAGTCTTCATCGTCACGGAGCCGACCTACCTAGAGTTGGTATGTGAGTTTTATGCCTCATTCACATGCCAGTAGGAGCACATCACATTCCGTCTAGGTGGAGTGGATCGGTCGATGAGCATGGCCGAGTTTGGCATCGCCCTGGGTATCTGGCAAAGAGACGAATTCTGGAGGTGAATTTGGTTGAGAAGGTTCGAGAGATTTTGAGAATTTAGGCGGAAAAGAAGATTCGAATTCAAATTCTGGAGGTGAATTTAAATTCGGAAGGATGGATTTTGGTTAGGGAAGGATTTTGAATTTTTGGCGGGAATTCGAATTTTGGAGGGAAATTCAAATTTTGGAGGGAAATTCGAATTTTGAAACTTTGGGGAGTTGCCAAAAATTTGTAGAGAGAAGGTAGAGAGAATTTTTTGTGGTTGATTTGAGAGAAAATGAAAAAAAATGGAATATTTGTAGGAGGGGCGGCCTTCGGGACGCCCGTCCCGGGTTGCTTCGGGATGCGTGCCAATTCTGATTTTTTTCTTTTTCGTAATTCCATGCAAATCTCAGTACACCAAAAACATTTGACAAGTCTTCATGTTTATCCTATCAAGTTCAGAAGCTGTTAAAAACTCTGTGCAAAAATTCCTCAATCTCTCTCTTTTTTTTTTCCAAAAGTCATGACTACCCTAATCTTATCCTAACTTCTGTTCAGCAAGAATTCCAAAAAAAAAACAAAAACTGAGTTTATACAATTTAATTAGTGAAAAATAAACTGCATTTGTAAAACCTTTGTTTTTCATAAAAATTTGAGAAATAAAATATGTGAAGAAAAATTGTTGAATAAAATAAAAGACCCTTTTAAAAAGTTTGAAAACAAAAAAAAGTAGGGGTCAATTATTTAATTTTAGTTCAAACAATTTATTTGCTGAAAATAAGCGTAAAAAGAATCTTCCCTTTTCAACGGCCCTTATTTCTGATCTCTCGTATCTCTGCTTGTATGTTTCGCATCTCTATGCGCATGGCTCTCATCTCATCCCTTTTCCTGCCCTGCTCACTTCGTAAGTCAGCCATCTCTCGGAGTAGCTATGCATTTTGGTTTTCCTGGAGATTGACTGTGGCTCTGAGTCAGTTCATGTTGGTTGTGATATTCAGACTAATTTGGTCTAAATGACACAATCTGCTTGCAATTCCTTGATCCATCTCATAGATCCTTTGAGCCAAAGTGTCTATCTGCACGGACAACACTGAATGAGAACCGTTAGTACTTCCCACGGATGAAGGGGTGTGCTCATTAGGTGTTGGAGTGTATTCAGGAGATGTTGGTGAGTTTTGGGTTTGGTCAAGCGGTGGTGGATTTATGGGAACTCTCTGGGCAGGAGTGTGAAATGGAGATCTTTGAGGTTCTTCTCTAGGAGGAAAAGTATCTTCAGAAGGATCTTCTTCCGTGGGACTAGGCTCACGGGCGTTCAGTAATCTTCTTACTAAGTTACTGGTGTCTAGGCTTGAGTTTATTTCTATAGGTTGTGGAGGAGGATTCTCCCGAGGTATTTCTGGTTCAGGCCTAGATGGTCCTTCTGGTTTGGTCTTCTTTGGTCCTGGAGTGTCAGGGTTTCCTGTTTTCTTTGCTTGATCAGTAGCTGCTCTTGTTCTCTTCATCTATGAGTGCAAAGTCTGGTTAGGAATAACAAATAACAAAAACAGAAATAAAACAAAATAGAAAAAGAAAAGTAAGAAAAAAAATTTAAATTTTATTTAGAAAGTAGATAAATTTCCTCAATATGGTTTTAGAATAATTTTCTAAAATTTTGATTATCCTAATGTCTTAATTTCAGATAATATCTAAAATTAGTTAGTTATGATAACCCTATATTTCGGAAAGTGATTGTCTAACTAGCATAAGATAAGTGTAGGTCTAAATTCTAGGTTACTACCGCTACCTATCATAAGTTTCTAGAATTGTGGCCAATAATCCTAAATTCATTATGATATTTCCCCAGCAAAGGCGCCAAAAATCTGATGCGTTCCCGACTGATATGCTAAAATAGGTGTTGTTTTACCCTATGTTGATTATGAGTAATTATGGACTGTGATTGACTAATTGTCACTTTTAGTCTCTATGCTGTCACTTAATCAGCCAGAACCTAAGGCAGAGTACCTATCGTGTAGCTAGTCTGTTGGAAAGTATCTACGATTTTATTAAATTAAATATCGTACTCCCAGGGAAGTGGTAACGGCTTAGTAGTAACTAGCCTTTTACCCTAACTCTTATCTTATGATTCAGTTATGCAATCGTCATCAATAACTTTGATGAGAGGGTGATTCATTCTCCACTAGGTTTAAGTCTATTTAAGCCTAAAAGTGTTTTATAGATGATGTCCTGATTCTATGTTATACTGTTCCTACATGTTGATTGACCTATCTTCGAGTATTTTAGATATATCTTAGCCTGGATTGCAACTATGTTCTGAGTCTAAAGGTGTACCACATCTGAGTTATCTGATAAACCGCCCCATCGCCAAGGTTAACGGCCCTACTCACGGTTCGAGCTAAAGGCATCCATGAAAGCCCTATGTCACTTAAGGGATCATGTTGCTCACCCTAACCGCCGGCATAAACGCTCAACTCAGCCTACTTAGACTACTTTAACAAACAGGGTGTTCCGCAGGTTATTTTATCTAATATGGCAGACACCAATACTAATTGATGCCTGTTAAACTAAACAGGTTATGAATAGACCGTGGTTAGGAATTGTCTATAACCCTAAATTTAGTTTAAAAGAGACTACATTAGACATGCAAACATAATGAATATTAAGCAGGTGGTTATTTCCGGAAAATCATAAAAACTTCAACACATATAACAGATATTCATAAAAATCATAATCTCATATTCATAATAAATCTTTGGACAAACACAATACAAACATATAAAGAGAGGGACAGGGGGACTGATGCCATAAAGAAATCACCCTTTACTTAGTCTCGCCGATGGAGCAACTGCTTGTATATGTCTTACTGCTTGACCCGACTCTGCTCGATAGAACCTTCGGAGGACGCTTCCTCAGCCTAGTAGCTGGACTTTACCTTAATACCTAGCTTAAGCCCAGCCCTGTGGACTGACTCTTCGAACGCCTAGAGCCCTCTTAGGATCTCCTAACGAAATCCCGAGTATTCTATGAATACCAGAAACGAACCTATCTATCGAAGCCTAAGATCTGAGACTAATTCTCTGAAACTAAGGAAACGAAAACACTAACTAAAAATAGAAAAAAACTTATACTGAACCAGAGTCTCTAAGTGACTCATGTACTCGAGAAAAGTATACAACTTAAGTCACTAAATGACTGAGATTGAGTGGGGAGGAATGATTTCAACTGAGGAAGGCCTGGGGTATTTATAGCAGCTTTCTGGAGTGAATTTTCTTCAAAAATTCGATGTGGGACTTGGAATTGCAGCTCGGGACGCCCGTCCTGGATTGGGGCGCCCATCCTGGCCTGTTGACCAGGTCAGGACGCCCATCCTGATTCGGGACGCCCTCCCCGACTTCTGAACTTATGAAAATTATGTTTTTGCCCCGAAATTTGCCATTTTCTTCTACTTTTCACCTGACACTTCCAAAATCACAAAAACTGTGAAATTGAGTTAATAACAAACAATTAAGACCGATTTGCCCTCAATTCCACCCTAAATTATGCCTAAAACATGCTAAAAATGTGATATGATTTATGCATATCACCCAGATGGAGACATTCCTCCTGGCCAACATGCACATGGGTTCTACAGTGGAGATGGCTCGCCTCATCGCTGTCATCATGCGGGGTTTCGCTACGGACACTCGGAAATAGTGTCTGGGACTCGGGCCATTCATCACCAGGATAGCTTACTACCTGGAGTTGGACATTGAGGGCTCAGAGCTGACCTAGGTTGCCCCGACCACCATTCCTACGGACCTTACCATTCTACGGAATATGGGGATGGTCGTACGGGATGCAAATGGGCGCTACTCCATCCACACGGAGCAGCCAGGACATGCATCGACATCAGGAGCAGCTTCAGCACATATACCTCCGACCGAGACATTCATTCCACGCACTGCTTTTGAGCAACATATGTCACACGGATTGGCGGAACTTTCAGCCCGACATAGCTGGGATATGGAAAGAATCGAAAGACGGATGACGATGATGGACGACAGAATCGCTATGAACACCTGCAGGATCGAGGAGATTTATCAGCATACCTCCCAATTGGTGGAAAACACAGAGGTCTACTTTCCAGCAGACTTCGGCCCACCTAACGACGATGAGCCGGGTTATTAGCTTTTCTTTTCCTTTTCTTTTTCTTTTGTTATTTGTGTTCTATGTTTGTGATCATTTCTGGGCTATATGAAATATGAATCTCTGTATAACGTTGATTGATATGACATAACAGCATTGTTTCCTCCATTATATTCCACTTATTGCTTTATTTTCCTTCTTACCCATAGTTATTCGAATAAGTGTGGGGTATGAACTATCTGTTTTGTTTCTATTTCTTCTTGTTTTTGAATAAGTGTGGGGTAATTAGATATGCATGAACACTGAGGACAGTGTCAGACTTAAGTGTGGGGTAGCAGTGCACGGTGCACTGTAGTAGTTGGGAAAAACTTTTTTTGCATGATTTTGCTTGTTTTCCCCGTATTTTCACACCCTTCCAAAACTTTTTCAAAATTTTTCATTCTTTCAGACTTAAAAATACAGTATGATTGGTAAAATATTGCTGATGTCTATGATATGTAGGTAGAATGTTATGACTAGTAGGAGACGATGTGATGACTATTTTGAACTTATTGATTAGGAATAGGGAATTCCTGATAATTGAGCACAACTTAGTCTGGATTAGAGACCTCAGCCAATTACCGTTTCAAAACTTAACTAGATAAGATTAGATCAGTTGAGGATGTATTGACAATTAGAATGACTAGATGAGGCTCTGAGCTAAAAGTGAAAAGAAAAAAAAAGAGACTTAATTAAATAGGGTAATTTGCTAGCGGCGTTTGCTACTCGAGCGCCACTCCTTAGGGGAACTTAAAGCCTGATGCCCTAAGGTCGTATAGGTCTGGGAGTCATCGGAGTGGGACTCGCTATATGGGTAGTTAAAGTTGACGTGTTAAAGTAGACCCAAAATACCCTGAAAAACCTAAGAAAGAAATCAATAAATGCTAAATAATTAAAAATCTGATCACCAATGCTCAGAACTCAGAAAGTTGTATGTTGTTAGTATGTCTAGCGACGGGTCGAAATGTTATCTGGTAGTAGTTAAGACGAGAGTATATTGTGTTGACGATCTGGTCTAGACTAGTACACACACTACACATCAGGAAGACCTTGTGACTGAGAGAAGAGTTCAATCTAGTTGTTAAGTTGTTCAACGTGCTTGATCATAATAATCTACTAGAGACATTTGAGACCTTGTCATAGCAACCTAACCAGTCAGACCTATGTTGTGAATTGTCTGAGTAATGTTTGATTTAAAACATGACTAGGAAATTTAAGTAACCGCACATATGATTTAAAATCACTAACTTCAGATAGACTTTGCTTGAGGACAAGCAAAAAGCTAAGTGTGGAGTTATATGATATGCATAAATCATATCACATTTTTAGCATGTTTTTAGGCATAATTTAGGGTGAAATTGATAGGAAATCGATCTTAATTGTTTGTTATTAACTCAATTTCACAGTTTTTGTGATTTTGGAAGTGTCAGGTGAAAAGTAGAAGAAAATGACAAATTTCGGGGCAAAAAACGCAATTTTTAGAAATTCAGAAGTCGGGGTAGGCGTCCCAAATCAGGATGGGCGTCCTGACCTGGTCAACAGGCCAGGACGGGCATCCAGGACTCTGGAAGGCCATCCTGACCTGGTCAACAGGCCGGGACAGGCGTCCCAATCCAGGACGGGGGTCCCGGATGCCTGGTCAAAGTCCCACATCGAAATTCTTGGAAATAATTCACTCCAGAAAGCTGCTATAAATACCCCGGGCCTTCCTCAGTTGAATTCATTCCTCTCCACTCGATCTGAGTCATTTAGTGACTTCAAGTATACAGTTTTCCAGTAAACAAGTCACTTAGAGACTCAGATTTCAGTATAAGTTTTCTTTTATTTCTAGATAGTGTCTCGTTTTCTTTGTTTCTGAGAATTAATCTCAGATCCTAGGATACGATAGATATGTTCGTTTCTGGTATTCATAGAATACCCAGGATTTTGTTAGGAGATCCTAAGAGGGCTCTAGGCGTTCAAAGAGTCAGTCCACAGGGTTGGGCTTAAGCTGGGTATTAAGGTAAAGTCCAGCTACTAGGCTGAGGAAGCGTTCTCCGAAGGTTCTGTCGAGTAGAGTCGGGTCGAGCAGTTCAGCATATACAAGCAGATGCTCCATCGGCGAGACTAAGTAAAGGGTGAATTCTTTATGGCATCAGTCCCCCTGTCCCTCTCTTTATATGTTTGTACTGTGTTTGTCCAAATATTAATTATGTATATTGGATTATGATTTTATGAGTATTTGTTATATATGTTGAAGTTCTTTATGATTTTTCGGAAATGGCCACCTGCTTAATATTCATTATGTCTGCATGTCTAATGTAGTCTCTTTTAAACTAAATTTAGGTTATAGACAATTCCTAACCACGGTCTAATCATAACCTGTTTAGTTTAACATGCATCAATTTAGGAAGTATTGGTGTCTGCCATATTAGATAAAATAACATACAGAACACCCTGTTTGTTAGAGTAGTCTAAGTAGGCTGAGTTGTGCATTTTTGCCGGCGTTAGGGCGAGCGGCATGATCCCCGAAGTGACATAGGGCTTTCATGGATGCCTTTAGCTCGAACCGTGAGTAGGGCCGTCATTAAGGTAGGGCGGTTTATAAGATAACTCAGATGTGGTACAACTTTAGACTCAGTACATAGTTGCAATCCAGGCCAAGACATGTCTAAAATACTCGAATATTTATTAAGTTAAAAATCGTACTCCCAGGGAAGTGGCAATGGCTTAGTAGTAACTAACCTTTTGTCCTAACTCCTATCTTATGATCCAGTTATGCAATCTTCATCAAATACTTTGATGAAAGGGTGATTCATTCTCCACTAGGTTTAAGTCAAATTAATCCTAGAAGTGTTTTATAGATAATGTCCTGATTTTATGTTATACTGTTCCTACATGTTGATTGACCTATCTTCGAGTATTTTAGATATATCTTAGCCTGGATTGCAACTATGTTCTGTGTCTAAAGGCGTACCACATCAGAGGTCTCTAATAAACCGCCCTACCTTAATGACGGCCTTACTCACGGTTCGGGACGAAGGCATCCGTGAAAGCCCTATGTCACTTCGGGGATCATACCGCTTGCCCTAGCCGCCGGCATAATCAGACTCAGCTCGGCCCCTACCTAGACTACTTTAACAGGCAGGGTGTTCAGCAGGTTATTTTATCTAGCATGGCAGACACCAATACTAATTGATGCCTGTTAAACTAAACAGGTTATGATTAGACCGTGGTTAGGAATTGTCTATAACCCTAACTTTAGTTTAAAAGAGCACATTAAACATGCAGACATAGTGAATATTTAGCAAGTGGCTATTTTCGGAAAAACATAACAACGTCAACATATAAAACAACTATTCATAAAAATCGTAATCTCGTATTCATAATAGATATTTAGAACAACACAATAACCACATATAAGAGAGGGACATGGGGACTGATGCCATAAAGAAATCACCCTTTACGTAGTCTCGCCGACGGAGCGTACTGTTGTATATGTCGTATTTCTCACCCTGACTCTGCTCACCAGAACCTTCGGAGGACGCTTCCTCAGCCTAGTAACTGGGCTTTACCTTAATACCCAGCTTAAGCCCAGCCCTGTGGACTGACTCTTCGAACGCCTAGAGCCCTCTTAGGATCTCATAACGAAATCCCGGGTATTCTATGAATACCAGAAACGAACCTATCTATAGAAGCCAAAGATCTGAGACTATTTCTCAGAAACTAAAACAAAACACTAATAAGAAAGAAAACTGAGATCCGAGTCTCTGAGTGAGTTGTGTACTGGAGAAGAGTACACTGGAAACCACTAAATGACTCAGATCGAGTGTAGAGGAATGATTTCAACTGCTGGAGGCTTGGGGTATTTATAGCAGCTTTCCAGGGTGATTTTGCATCAAAAATTCGATGTGGGACTGGTTCTGGGGGTTCGGGACGCCCGTCCTGATCTGTTGACCAGGTCGGGACGCCCGTCCCGGCGGTTTGACAGGGTCAGGATGCCCGTCCCGGGTTCGGGACGCCCGTCCTGACCCTTTGACCAAGTCAACATTTCCAAAAATTGCGTTTTTGCCCCAAAATTTGCTGTTTTCGTCTACGTTTCACTTGATACTTCCAAAATCATAAAAACCGTGAAATTGAGTAATTAACAAACAATTAAGATCAATTTGCCCTCAATTTCACCCGAAATCATACATAAAAACATGCTAAAAAGGTGATACGATTTTTGCGTATCAAAAACATGCTAAAAAAGGTATATGATTTTCGCATATCAGATAACCCCACACTTAGCTTTTTGCTTGTCCTCAAGCAAAGTCTACCTGAAGTTAGTGATTCTAAATCATATGTGCAGTCACTTAAATTTCTAGTCATGTTTTTATTCCAAAAATTATTCAGATAATTCTTAACACAGGTCTGACTAGTTAGGTTGCTATGACAAGGTCTCAAATGTCTCTAGTAGATTGTTAGGATTGAGCAGAAAATAATTTAACAACTAGGTTGAACTCTTCTCTTAGTCATAAGGTCTTCCTGATGTGTAGTGTGTGTACTAGTCCAGACCAGATAGTCAACACAATAAACTCTTGTCTTAACTATTAGCAGATAACACTTCGACCTGTCACTAGACACACTGACAACAGATAACTTTTTGAGTTATGAGCCTTGGTGATCAGATTTTAATTATTTAGCTCTTATTGATTTCTTTCGTTTATAGATTCAGGGTATTTTGAGTCTGCTTTGAACACGTCGACTTCAACTACCCATGTAGCGAGTCCCACTTCGATGACTCCCAGACCTACACGACCTTAGGGCATCAGACTTTAAGTTCCCCGAAGGAGTGGTGCTCGAGTAGCGAAGGCCGATGGCAAACTACCCTATTTTTTTTTCATCATCATTTTTTTTTCTTTTGTTTTCACTTTTAGCTCAGAGTCTCATCTAGTCATTCTAATTGTCAATGCATCCTACAACTGGTCTAATTTTATCTAGTTAAGTCTTGAAAAGGTAATAGGGAGGTCTCTAACCCAGACTAAGTTGTGCTTAATTATCAGGAATTCCCTACTCCTAATCAATAGGTTCAGCAATAGTTATCAATTATCTCCTACTAACCACAACATACTACCTACATATCATAGACATAAGCAATTGTTTAACCAATCATACTGCATTTAGAAGTCTGAAAGATGGAAAATTTTTGAAAAATTTTGGAAGGGTGTGAAAATATGGGGAAAACAAGCAAAAGCATGCAAAACTTTTCTCAGAATACTACAGTGCACCGTGCACTGCTACCCCACACTTAAGTCTGACACTGTCCTCAGTGTTCATGCATATCTAAACTACCCCACACTTATTTGAAGACAAGAAGAAATGAAAACAAAATAGAAAACTCTTACCCCACACTTATTTGACTAACTAAGGGTAAGAGAGAAAATAAAACAACCAACAAAACAAGACACAAAAATGAAGAAAATTAAAGTAAAGGAAGATGAGATTAGAAAAACTCCCTTCTTGCCTCGAGCAGAAGGGTTTTCTCTGATCTGTCAATTGGCTCTTCACATTAGCCATGTGCTATTGCTGAGGCATTCTTGACTCTGTAAGCTCTAGATATTGGAACGGATGACGTCAGCTTCGATCCTTCATCGTCGAGCTCTAGGTAGTGGCCTATTCATTTAATGAATGGCTCGAGCCCCACGGACTGCTTCCTCGAATCATTTGTAAGATTTCTCACAATCATAGCAACGTGTCCAGGAGGAACATGTCTAGGAATGAGATTTCTTGGGATTTGTGTGCCTTCCTGCCAATGTTAGTAAAGGTATTGCATGCAAGTCTCGAATAGAAGAAAAGATACCTGAAGTTTTGGCGAAGCTGTGGTGGTAGGGGGCTCCAGTTGTGTAGAGCTGGGCCCAAGTATTTGAGACTTCCTCAGGGAAGTTTCTCACAGCAGATTGGTATGCAGGGGATGCAAGCTCCTCCATTGCTATGCTCCTGATACAACGCCTAATTCTTCTATATCCTTTGACCCTTCGATACCACTTGGTAGATCACTTGCTTGCACTGGTCTGGCTTTAATTGTTGCCAGTATCTCATCTATTGATTCTGCGAGTAGGGGTTTTGCTGTGGTGGTGTCTTTTTGAATGTTTCCAGCTTCTGAATTATTCCTCAGCTAAATCCCGTATGATTTATCCAGCTGGGATTGTATGCATTTCCCATTGGAGCAGCATTCTGCAGTAACCTGCTCCAACCACTTTTGGAATGGTCAGTCATTCCCATAGCAATCCTTGCTAAAGTGTGGTACTTAGCAGACTTCACAGATTTGATACATAGACTGAACATTTCTTCCTAAGACATTGGCACTCTGAATCTAGAAAACAACTTCTCTTAGAATCTGCACATGACTTTAACATCATTAGTAGGTAATGCCTATGCTTCAGGCCATTTTGAAAAAGTGTTCCATGACTACTATGATGTAATTAGTGTCAAAGGAAGAAAGGAAAAGGATTCGAAATACCCCTGATATCAAAGGTTGCAACATTCTGTGTACGTTGCTGGGGTAGACGATCTCTGGAAGATGTGTTACCTATTATTTGGCAAGCATCGCAGGACTGTATCAGAGATACAAATTCCTTGAATGTGGTGGGTCAACAAGATCCTGCTTTCAACACTTTCCGGACAGTGTTGATAGTAGTCAATTGGTCTCCCGTAGATTCTTTAGGGCAATGCTCCAAAATCTTGTGTCCTTCATCTTCTGAGATACGTCTTCTGATCACTTACCCTGCAATGATTCAAAATAGAAAAACGGATCTCCCTAGTAGTAACATTCCAAATCAACAAAGAATTTCTTCTTTTGTTGATAAGTCATATCACTTGGGAATAATTAGCAACTAGATAATTAGTAATATCAGTAAACTACGGAGGAGAATCATTATTCATAGCAAATAATTTCTCATTCAGAAGTTTATTAGATACAACTGTCTCGTCAATAGACCAAAGGTTTGCTTTCTAGATTTTTAGCCCTTTTTCTTATCCCGTCTTTCTATATCAAATTCAATAGAACTTAACTAATCAATCTTGGTTCATCATTAGTTTTATTGAACAGATATATTAGAGTAAAGTAATCAGTGTATACTATTGTTTAGACTAGGCATGGCATGAATGTATCATAGGCATATGTGATCGGGTTTCCGACCGATGTGCTAAATAGGTGTTATTTTACCCTATGTTGATTATGAATAATTAAGGAGTGTGATTGACTAATTATCACATTTAGTCTCTATAGTGTCACTTAATCAGCCAGAACTTAAGGCAGAGTACCTATCGTGTAGCTAGTCTGTTGGAAAGTATCTACGATTTTATTAAGTTAAATATCGTACTCCCAGGGAAGTGGCAACGGCTTAGTAGTAACTAACCTTTTGTCCTAACTCCTATCTTATGATCCAGTTATGCAATCTTCATCAAATACTTTGATGAAAGGGTGTCCACTAGGTTTAAGTCTAATTAATCCTAGAAGTGTTTTATAGATAATGTCCTGATTTTATGTTATACTGTTCCTACATGTTGATTGACCTATCTTCGAGTATTTTAGATATATCTTAGCCTGGATTGCAACTATGTTCTGTGTCTAAAGGCGTACCACATCCGAGGTTTCTAATAAACCGCCCTACCTTAATGACGGCCCTACTCATGGTTCGGGACGAAGGCATCCATGAAAGCCCTATGTCACTTCGGGGATCATACCGCTTGCCCTAGCCGCCAGCATAATCGGACTCAGCTCGGCCCCTACCTAGACTACTTTAACAGGCAGGGTATTCAGCAGGTTATTTTATGTAGCATGGCAGACACCAATACTAATTGATGCCTGTTAAACTAAACAGGTTATGATTAGACCGTGGTTAAGAATTGTCTATAACCCTAACTTTAGTTTAAAAGAGCACATTAAACATGCAGACATAGTGAATATTTAGCAGGTGGCTATTTTCGGAAAAACATAACAACGTCAACATATAAAACAACTATTCATAAAAATCGTAATCTCGTATTCATAATAGATATTTAGAACAACACAATAACAACATATAAGAGAGGGACATGGGGACTGATGCCATAAAGAAATCACCCTTTACGTAGTCTCGCCGACGGAGCGTACTACTGTATATGTCGTATTGCTCGCCCTGACTCTACTCACCAAAACCTTCGGAGGACACTTCCTCAGCCTAGTAACTGGGCTTTACCTTAATACCCAGCTTAAGCCCAGCCCTGTGGACTGACTCTTTGAACGCCTAGAGCCCTCTTAGGATCTCCTAACGAAATCCCGGGTATTCTATGAATACCAGAAACGAACCTATCTATAGAAGCCTAAGATCTGAGACTATTTCTCAGAAACTAAAACAAAACACTAATAAGAAAGAAAACTGAGATCCGAGTCTCTGAGTGAGTTGTGTACTGGAGAAGAGTACACTGGAAACCACTAAATGACTCAGATCGAGTGGAGAGGAATGATTTCAACTGCTGGAGGCCTGGGTATTTATAGCAGCTTCCCGGGGTGATTTTTCATCAAATATTCGATGTGGGACTGGTTCTGGGGGTTCGGGACGCCCGTCCGGAGTCCTGGACGCCCGTCCCGGGTTCGGGATGCCCGTCCTGACCCTTTGTCCAAGTCAACATTTCCAAAAATTGCGTTTTTGCCCCAAAATTTGCTGTTTTCGTCTACTTTTCACCTGACACTTCCAAAATCATAAAAACCGTGAAATTAACAAACAATTAAGATCAATTTGCCCTCAATTTCACCCGAAATCATACATAAAAACATGCTAAAAAGGTGATACAATTTTCGCGTATCAATATGCAATAACTAGTAATCCCTTTTCATTGGTGGTAAGGTTCTACTAGGCATCAGTAAAAGGTCTTACTTGCATAGTGTATAATATGAAGTTCTAATCAAGCCTATATCCTAAAACAATCATTACTACATGGTCACTAGCATCACATATTAGTTCACAAACCAAATTCCAATTAGGTGATGTCATAATGGGTGCAATAATTCCTTTTGGTTTAAACAATCTCATGCATTTATCATCAAACAAAAGGAACATCCTTTCTCATTAGAATACTCAGAGGTTTGTCTATTAAAGAAAATTTTATTTCATGATTCTGTCTAATAGACTAAGCATGACCTAAGAAAATTCCACAATGATATTTCTTCTAGATTAAAACCTGAGCCAAAAATTGACAACTCAGAAAAATATTCTATCCTCATTTCCATTTTTATTTTTTTTCGAAATTAAGTAATAGGGAAAAAAAATAAAAAAGAGAAAAAAATGTACGAAAAAAAACAGCTAAGAAAGAACAAGAGATAGGGAAGAAGAACAACTTACCGTTGAGCAAGAAAAATACATTCTTTTTGGATTTTAAATTTTTAACATTTTTTTTCTTTTTATGTTTAATTTCGAAAGCCATTAAATTCCCTCAATATGGTTTTAGAATAATTTTCTAAAATTGGGTTATCCTAAGTGTCTTAATTCCAGATAATATCTAAAATCAATTAGTTATGATAACCCTATATTTCGGAAATTGATTGTCTAACTAGTATAAGATAAGTGTACGTCTAAGGTCTAGGTTACTACCGTTACCTATCATAAGTCTCTAGAATTGTGGCCTTTAATCCTAAATTCATTATGATATTTCCCCGGCAACGGCGCCAAAAATCTGATGCGTTCCGATTGGTATGCTAAAAGATAGGCTTTTATTTACCTATGTCGATTATGAGTAATTAGGGACTGAGTCTTACTAACTGTCACTTTAGCATTCAATTATTGTCACTTAATCAATCAGAACCTAAGGCAGAGTACCTATCGTGTAGCTAGTTCTTGGAAAGTATCTACGATTTTAATTTATTAATATCGTACTCCCAGGGAACTGGTAACGGCTTAGTAGCAACTATCCCTTAATCCTAACATTCATCTTATTATCTAGTTAGTCAATCGATAATCAATACTTTGAGATTGATTGGTGATCCCACTCACCCATAACAAGCAAATAGTATTCAAGATTAGACAGGCATCCATCAGTTTAAGCTCAGTTATTACAATTTGGTTGACCTTATCTTCGAACATTTTAGATATATCTTGATCTCTAAGGCAATTATGAAATGTAACCATCTGTTTACCATATCCGAGTTACCTGGTGTATTCACCCCTACATTGGGATGATCCTTCTCATCTGTCGGATTAAAGTATCCATGAACGGTACCCTATGTCACTTCGGTATCATGCCACTTAACCCTAGGATTGGCCTAGCGTACAAACTCAGCTTTATTAGGGTACTCTAACAAACATGGTGATCTGTTTTGTTATTTCTTCCTAATCTGGCAGACCTTTTACAGTCTGTTAAACTAAACCGGTTATGATTCAGACCTTGGTTAGGAGTTGTCTATAACCCTAGTTTAATTTAAAAGGACACGACAGTTCAACATTCATAATGATAATTCTAGCTCTATAATCTTCCCGGGAAAATGAACAGTATCTCAAATTGTAAAACATGTATGATAATAAATTCAGTATCAAATTAATATTCAGATAAAACAATTAGTAAACATACAGAACCTCGTCTAGGGGACCCACTATCATAAAGTAGTCACCGCTTTATGCAGGTCCAGCCGGCGCTGCAGCTCATGCATGCTTCTGACTGCTCAATCCTACTCTGCTCGGCAAAGCCTTCGGAGAACGCTCCTCAGACCTAGTAGCAATTGCTTTACCTTACATCCCGGGCTTATGCAAATTTCCCTAATCTGACTAAGAACACGCACCCTATCTCTCTCTTAGGATCTCCTAACGAAATCCCTGTATTCTATGATACCAAAAACGAACCCTATCTAGTCGTAATCTAAGATTCTGAGACAGACTCTCAGAAAACAAAGAAAACGAGAAACTCTCTAAGAATAGAAATAAACTTATACTGAGCCAGAGTCTCTCAGTGACTTATGTACTCGAGAAAAATGTACAATCGAAGTCACTAAATGACTCAGATCGAGTGGAGAGGGATGATTTCAACTCCTGGAGGCCTGGGGTATTTATAGCAGCTTTCTGGAGTGAAAATCTCCAAACATTTCAATGTGGGACAACTTCTGGTGCTTCGGGACGCCCGTCCTGGATTGGGACACCCGTCTTGGTGGTTTGACTGGGTCGGGACGCCCATCCCGGAATGTTGACCAAGTCAGCATTTCCAAAAATTGCATTTTTACCCCAAAATTTGGTGTTTTCGTCTACTTTTCACATGACACTTCCAAAATCATAAAAACTGTGAAATTGAGTAAATAACAGTCAATTAAGATCGATTTCCTATCAATTTCACCCTAAATCATACATAAAAACATGCTAAAAAAGGTATATGATTTTCGCGTATCAATAGGTCAATCAACATTAGGAACAGTATAACATAGAATCAGGACATTATCTGTAAAACACTTTTAGGCTTAAATAGACTTAAATAGACTTAAACCTAGTGGAGAATGAGTCACCCTCTCATCAAAGTTATTGATGAGAGATTGCATAACTGGATCATAAGATAAGAGTTAGGGTAAAAGGCTAGTTACTACTAAGCCGTTACCAGTTCCTTGGGAGTACGATATTAATAAATTAAAATCGTAGATACTTTCCAAGAACTAGCTACACGATAGGTACTCTGCCTTAGGTTCTGATTGATTAAGTGACAACCATTGAATGCTAAAGTGATAGTTAGTAAGACTCAGTCCTTAATTACTCATAATCGACATAGGTAAATAAAGCCTATCTTTTAGCATACCAATCGGAAGCACATCAACGGCCCACTAGGGCACCATTAGGGTTCCCTTAGCCATCTAGTAAACTTAACCCATCAGGCTTCACAACCTAACAATTCTCCTACTTGGAGACTAATCGGTCACCCAAAAGATTGTATTCTCGAAGAATTGAATCCCAACATCATCAATATTTTCACCGCACCGCAACATCTGTAGAAACTACTACAAAAGGCCAACCGAGGTTTTACACAACCCCAGTTTTCCAACATCAACACATTTAGTCAACATGTCTGCTGGGTTCATTGCACCCTCTATCTTCTCCAAGCACATATCACCTTCCTCCACTGCCCTACGAGTGAAATGATAGCGTCTCCTGATGTGCTTCGTCTTAGAATGATAGATTGGGTTCTTCAGCAACTGTATGACACTCTGGCTATCTGAGTAAAGAATCTTCTCGCTTTGTTTCTTACCCAACTCTTCTAGATAATCTGCCAGCCATATCATCTCCTTCCCAGCTTCAGCTATTGCCACATACTCAGCCTCAGTAGATGAAAGAGCAACGCACTTCTGAAGCTTGGACATCCAGCTCACTGTTGTACCACCTATGGTGTAAACATAACCAGATGTGCTCTTGCTCGAGTCCACGTCACCACCAAGATCAGCATCCACAAAGCCCTGTAGAATAACTTTGTTTTTCCCAAAACAAAGTGAAGTACTGGATGTACCTCTCAGATATCTTAGAAGCCACTTCACAGCTTCCCAATGCTCTTTCCCCGGATTCGCCATGTACCTGCTAACAACTCCCACTACATGTGCTATATCAGGTCTGGTCCAGACCATAGCATACATTAAACTTCCAATTGCTGAAGCATATGGAACAAGTGCCATATGCTCACGTGCCTCAGCTGTCTTGGGTGACTGCTCCTTTGACAATTTTAAGTGGTTTGCCAATGGAGTAGTCTTGGATTTAGCATCAATCATCCTGAATCTGGCTAACACTTTCTCAATGTACTGCTCTTGGGATAGATTTAAAGTGCCAACAGATCTATCCCGAGAAATCTTCATCCCCAGAATCTGCTTCGCGGCACCCAAATCCTTCATCTCAAATGCTGAAGACAACCTTGCCTTCAGATTGTTGATCTCCCTCATACTGGATCCTGCGATCAACATATCATCCACATACAAGAGTAGAAAGACATAAGAATCAGTGTACTTCTTGACGTAACAACCCTGATCCTTTTCAGCCTTGTAAAAGCCACTCTTAGTCATGAAGGAGTCAAACTTCTTGTACCACTGACTTGGTGCCTGCTTCAGTCCATACAAGCTCCTATTGAGCTTGCACACCATGTGTTCCTTGCCAGGAACAACAAATCCTTCTGGTTGCTGCATATAGATCTCTTTGTCCAGATCGCCATGTAAAAATGCTATTTTTACATCCATTTGCTCAAGATGCAAATTCTCCGATGCAACAATGCTCAACAGAATTCTGATAGAAGTTAACTTCATAACAGGAGAAAATATTTCAACATAATCAATACCTTTCCTTTGAGAATATCCTTTAACCACTAACCGAGCCTTGAACCTTCTTTTGGCATCTAGTTCAGCTTTGATTCTGAACACCCACTTGTTCAACAAAGCTCTCTTCCCTGCAGGTAACTCAGTAAACACCCAAGTGTTGTTCTTCTCAAGTGAGCTCATCTCATCATCCATGGCTTGCTCCCACTTGATTGAATCCTCCACCTGTAGAGCTTCATCAAAAGACTCTGGTTCCCCTTCATTAGTTAACAACATATAGTGTAATGAAGGCGAATACCTATCTGGTGCTCTGATGGTTCTTGATGATCTCCTCAACACCTGCTCAGGTGTCACTTGCTCCACCTCAGGCTCTTCAGCAATAATGTCTGGAGTTAGTTGAGTTTCTGGTGCAACATCTCTGGGTGTACTCTTTTGCAACTCAATCTCAACTCCCACTTGCTTCGTAGTCTCTGCAACCTTCTGCTCTCTGTCCTTGTATAGAACAGACTCATCAAATGTCACATCACAATGTCTCAGAATCTTTCTATTCTTGTCATCCCAAAACCTATAATCAAACATGTCAGAACCATAGCCTATGAAGTAACATTTTACAGCCTTAGCATTAAGCTTGTCCCTCTTCTCTGGATCAACATGAACATAAGCAGTGCAACCAAAAGTTTTCAAGTGTGAGTACTTGAGTTCCTTTCCTGTCCACACTTCCTCTGGAATCTTGAACCCCAAGGGAACTGATGGTCTCCTATTGATCAAGTATGCAGTTGTGCTCATAGCATCTGCCCAGAACATCTTGGGCAGCCCACAATGTATCCTCATGCTCCTTGCACGCTTGTTCAATGTTCTGTTCATCCTCTCAGCAACTCCATTCTGTCTTGCCTTTCCGGGAACAGTCCTCATCAATCTGATTCCCTCAGCAGCACAAAATGTTTTAAATTCTGACTTGTCATATTCTCCCCCATTGTCAGACCTCAAGCATTTGATCTTTAATCCAGTCTGATTCTCAACATCAGCTTTCCACCTCTTGAAAGTTGTAAACACGTCTGATTTATGTTTCAAGAAGTAAACCCATACCTTCCTGTTGAAGTCATCAATGAAGGTGACATAGAACCTGGATCTTCCAAGTGATGAAACTGGAGATAGTCCCCAAACATCTGTATGGACCATTTCTAACCGTACTTTCTTTGGCTCTCTTGGAGTCTTTGTGAAGCTAACACTTTTATGTTTACCCATAACACAGCTCTCACAAAGATCCATATCAACAGACTTTAGGCCCTCTAAAGCTCCTTTTGCAACCAGCATCTTCATTCCCTTGGCACTCATGTGTCCAAGTTTGTTGTGCCACAGACATGAGCCAGAAGTATTTTCAGCAACAACAGCCATGTTGATACACCCTGCAGTGGTGTACAAGGTTCCAGATTTAGTGCCACGAGCAACAACCATAGCACCCTTCACAATCTTCCACGAACCTTTCCCAAATTTTGCAGCATAGCCCGTGCTATCCAACTGACCAACAGAGATCGGATTCTTCTTGAGCCCTGGAATAAATCTGACATCCTCCAATGTCCACTGGTTTCCCGATGGAGTCTTAATGCAGACATCCCCCTTTCCTTCAATCTCCAAGGCTTTGTTGTCAGCAAGATACACCTTTCCAAAATTTCCAGATTTGAAAGTTTGGAATAATTCATTGCTTGGAGACGAATGAAAAGATGCACCTGAATCCAAAATCCAAGATTCAACCGGGCTGTCCACACTAAGGATTAGAGCATCCCCAATATCCTCTGCTGAATTTACAAAATCATTGTCATCTCCAGATTTATGATTCTGCTTCTTCTTTGGCTTCTTACAATCTGTCCGAATGTGTCCTTTATCTCCACAGTTCCAACAAGTTATGTTTGATCTGTTCGGAGATTTTCCTCGATTCCTTGATTTTGATCGACTATGTTGATGTTGGCCCTTCGACTTGCTTCTCCCCCTTTGGTCAACACTAAGAGCACTGCCCGATGAATCTCCGACTTCTCGTTTATGAATACTTTCGCTGAGAACAACATCACGGATTTCATCAAACTTCAGCTTCTCAGATCCACGGGAACTGCTAATCGCAGCAACAACAGTATCCCAAGACTCGTGCAAAGATGACATCAAAATCAATGCTTTAATTTCATCTTCGAAATTAATTTCCACTGAACTCAGTTGACTTACAATCATATTGAAATTGTTTATATGATCAGCAATAGAACCACTTTCAGACATTTGTAAATTAAACAATCTACGCATCAAATATACCTTGTTCATCGCATATGGTTTTTCGTACATATTTGATAGAGCCTTTAACAGACCGGTTGTAGTCTTCTCTTTCACGATGTTAAACGCCAGGTTTCTCGACAAAGTCAATCGGATCATCCCTAATGCCTGACGATCCTTGAGCTTCCACTGCTCCTCTGTTATGGAATCCGACTTCACCCCAGTCAAGGGTTCGTGAAGATCTTTCTGGTACAGATAATCTTCGATCTGCATCTTCCAAAAACCGAAATCGAATCCATCAAACTTCTCCATCCCTAACTTTGAACTTTCCATCCTTTCAGATCGTGATGAATCTCTCCTAGGCTCTGATACCAGTTGTTAGGATAGCAAAATTCACACACTATATCTAGATAAAGAACACAATGAATAGGGGAGAGAATACGAGGAGAAATATACGTGGTAACACCGGGATGGTAAACTCCACGGCGGCTAGGTATTTTATTGATGATTTCAGATATATACAGTTGTAGAGAAAATCACACTTTTTGCCTTGCCTATCTACCCCTATTTATAGTCATCTAGGGATGAGTAGGGTTCAGAGTCATGCTCACGGGCTTTTAACGGGCCACGGCCCACTAGGGCACCATTAGGGTTCCCTTAGCCATCTAGTAAACTTAACCCATCAGGCTCCACAACCTAACAGAAACAATATAACATAAATCAGAACACTTGTCTGCAAAATACTCTTTGCATGCTTAATAAACTTGAATCTTGTGTAGAATGGATCACCCTCTCATCAAAGAATTGATGAACGATTGCATAACTAGATAATAAAACGAGAGTTAGGGTAAAAGGATAGTTGCTACTAAGCCGTTACCACTTCCTTGGGAGTACGATAATTTCTTAATTAAAATCATAGGTACTTTCCAACAGACTAGTTACACGATAGATACTCTGCCTTAGGTTCTGATTGATTAAGTGACAACATAGATGCTAAATGTGACAATTAGTAAGTCTCAGTCCTTAATTATTCATAACCAATATAGGGTAAATAAAACCTATTTTTAGCATATCAATCGGAATCGCATAAGATTTTTGGCGTTGTTGCCGGGGAAATATCATAACAAATTTAGGATTCCTAATCAAAATTCTAGAGGCTTATGATAGGTAGTAATCTATACTTTAGACATAACACTGACTTTATTCTAGTTAGACAATCAGTTTCCTGAAGTATAGGGTTATCATAACTAATTAATTTTAGAAATTATCTAAAATTAAGAAATTTAGGATAATCAAATTTTAGAAAATCATTCTAAAACCTTATAAAGGAAATTTAAATTGCTTTCGAAAAAAAATCGAAAAATATCTTCTTGTTTTAACTCTTCTTCATACTTTGTTTTTATTTTGTTTCATTATATTTTGTTATTTGTTTTATTATTGTTTATTCTAACCAGACTCTACACTCATAGATGAAGAGAACAAGAGCAGCTACAAACCAAGCAAAGAAAATAGAAAATCCCGACGCTCTTGTTCGAAAAAAGAGGAAACTAGAAGGACCATCTAGGCCTGAACCAGAAGCACCACCAGAGAACAATCCTCCACAACCTATAAATATTGACTCAAGCCTAGACACTAGTGATATAGTGAACAGATTCTTGAATACCCGTGAACCCAGTCATACGGAGGAGGAGGACCCTTCTGAAGAGACCTTTCCTCCAAGAGAAGAACCTCAGAAATCTCCAGTTCACACTCCTCGCCAAAGGGTTCCTGAAAATCCACAACCCTTTGACTAAACCCAGAACTCACCAACATCTCCCGAGTATACCCCAACACCTAACAAATGAACACCTTCATCCGGAGGAAGTACTAACAGGTTTCAGTCAGTTTTGTCCATGCAAATAGATATTCTAACTCACAGGATCTACCAGATAGATCAAACGATAGCAAGCAGATTCTGTCACTCAGACCAGAGCATCCAGAATATTACAGCCAACGTGGACCAACTCAGGGCCACTGTAAATCTCCAAGAAAGCCAAGGTGCACTGATACTACGAGAGTTAGCTGAAATACGAGATGAGCAAGGAAGGCAACTGGATGAGATCAGAGCTATATTAGTGGAGATGCGAGAGATAAGAAATAAAGGCAATTAAAAAGGGAAGATTCTTTTTATTTTTCAGCAAATAAATTGTTTGAACAAAAGTTTAATAACTGACCCCTTCTTTTTATTTTCAAAATTTAAATGGGTCTTTTATTTTGTTCAAAAAATTTTCTTCAGACAATTCTTCAAATCTCTGCGAAAAACAAATGTGGTAAAAATAAAATTTATTTTTCGTTGATTAAATTGTGTAAATTTAGTCTTTTGTTTTTCTAGATTTTTTTGCTGAATAGAAAGTAAGGATATGATTAGGGCAATTATGATTTTTGAAAAGAGAATAGACAGAGAATTTTGCAAAGGTTTTTAAACAACTTTTGTATTACATAGGCTAACCCTGATGATTTGTTGAAAACTATGATGGGATGATTGTTTTTGGTGTATAATGATTTGCAGGAAATTTCGAAAAAAAAAAGGAATTTTTTTTTTCCGAAAGTGGCACGCATCCTGAGGCAGTTAGGATAGGCATCCCTTCTAGACGGCCGTCCAACCGAGATGGGCGTCCCGTGGGCAGTCTCTCTCTATAAAAACCCAATTTTTCCTCCAAAACCAAACACAAAAAAATCCTCTCTCTACAAAAAATTCTCTCCAAAAAATTTGACAAAATCTTGAATTTTCAAATTTCAACTTTTCCCTTCAAAAATTTGAACTTTTTAATTTCATTCCAAAATTCGAATTTCCCTCCAAAATTCGAATTTCCCGCCAAAAACTCAAAATCCTTTCCTAAGCAAAATCCTCCCTTCTGAATTCGAATTTGCCTCTAGAATTCGAATTTGAATTTTCTTTCCCGCCAAATTTTTGAACTTTCTTGAATTCCTTCAACCAAATGGCTCCAAAATGCGCACGTATCACCTCTTCCATGACTGTCATAGCTATGGCACACCCCTTCATGCTCTTCCCTTCCATCCAGGCGTAACAGGAGAGATGTCATGGACACATTGGATGCAACATACTAGTTGGCAGAACGCTCGACTGGGCAGCAGTTCAGACACTAGGAGTCGAGCAGGAGATCCAGCTCATACTACCCTACAGTTGAGTTTTCATCGTCACCGAGCCGACCTACCTCGAGCTGGTATGTGAGTTCTATGCTTCCTTTACATTCCAGCAAGAGCAGATCACATTCCGACTGTGCAAAATGGACTGGTCGATGAGCATGGCCGAGTTTGGCATCGCTTTGGGTATCTGGCAGAGGGAGGAGCTGGACATGCCCGCCTACACTACAATAGTATGAGACTTCACCTCTGCTGACGTCTCCACCGCCTGGGCCCAAATCTGTACGATTGGCGCCCCCTATCAGCATGGCTTCACGAAAGCCACATGTATCTATTCGGCCATTCGCTATTTACATACCATCATAGCACATACTCTGGCAGGTCGACGTACTGCTCCAGGGAATGTCACCCAGATGGAGACATTCCTCCTGGCTAATATGCACAGAGGCATTATTGTGGAGATGGCCAGGCTCACTAACGTCATCATGCGGGGTTTTGCCATAGACACCCAGAAGTAGTGTCTGGGGCTCGAGCCATTCATCACCCAGATAGCCCACTATCTGGAGCTGGACATCGAGGGCACGGAGTTGACCCAGATTGCTCCGACCACCATTCCCACAGACTTGACTGTTCTACGGAACATGGGAATGGTCTTACGGGATGCAGCTGGGCAATACTCCATCCACACAGAGAATCAAGGAGAGTCATCGGTACCAGGGCCGACAGCAGAGCAGGCACCACCAACCCAGATGTTCGTACCACGCACCACCTTCGAGCGACATATGACGCAAGGGTCAGTGGAACTCACTGCCTGACATAGCCGGGGTACGGAGAACATCCAGAGGCGGATGGAGATGATGGATAACAGAATCATCATGACCAGTAGTCGGGTCGAGGAGATTTATCAGCAGACCGCCCGATTTACTGAAGACCTCGAGGTCTACTGATGTTGTTCCGATTGGTATGCTAAAAGATAGGTTTTATTTACCTATGTCGATTATGAGTAATTAAGGACTGAGTCTTACTAACTGTCACTTAGCATTCAATTATTGTCACTAATCAACCAGAACCTAAGGCAGAGTACCTATCGTGTAGCTAGTCTGTTGGAAAGTATCTACGATTTTATTAAGTTAATTATCGTACTCCCAGGGAAGTGGCAACGGCTTAGTAGTAACTAGCCTTTTATCCTAACTCCTATCTTATGATCCAATTATGCAATCTTCATCATTGATTTTGATGAGAGGGTGATCCATTCTCCACTAGGTTTAAGTCTAATTAATCCTAGAAGTGTTTTATAGATGAGTCCTGATTCTATGTTATACTGTTCCTATATGTTGATTGACCTATATTCGAGTATTTTAGACATGTCTTAGCCTGTATTGCAACTATGTTCTGTGTCTAAAGGCGTACCACATCCGAGGTTTCTAATAAACCGCCCTACCTTAATGACGGCCCTACTCACTGTTCGGGACGAAGGCATCCATGAAAGCCCTATGTCACTTCGGGGATCATACCACTTGCCCTAGCCGCCGGCATAATTGGACTCGGCCCGGCTTACCCTAGACTACTCTAACAAACAAGGTGTTCAGCAGGTTATTTTATCTAGCATGGCAGACACCAATACTAATTGATGCCTGTTAAACTAAACAAGTTATGATTAGACCGTGGTTAGGAATTGTCTATAACCCTAACTTTAGTTTAAAAGTGCACATTAGACATGCAGACATAGTGAATGTTAAGCAGGTGGCTATTTCCGGAAAAATATAATAACGTCAACATATAAAACAACTATTCATAAAAATCATAATCTCGTATTCATAATAGATCTTTAGAACAACACAATAACAAAATATAAGAGAGGGACATGGGGACTGATGCCATAAAGAAATCACCCTTTACGTAGTCTCGCCGACGGAGCATACTGTTGTATATGTCGTATTGCTCGCCCTGACTCTGCTCGCCAGAACCTTCGGAGGACTCTTCCTCAGCCTAGTAACTGGGCTTTACCTTAATACCCAGCTTAAGCCCAGCCCTGTGGACTGACTCTTCGAACGCCTAGAGCCCTCTTAGGATCTCCTAACGAAATCCCGGGTATTCTATGAATACCAGGAACGAACCTATCTATAGAAGCCTAAGATTTGAGACTATTTCTCAGAAACTAAAACAAAACACTAATAAGAAAGAAAACTGAGATCCGAGTCTCTGAGTGAGTTGTGTACTAGAGAAGTGTACACTGGAAACCACTAAATGACTCAGATCGAGTGGAGAGGAATGAATTCATCTGCTGGAGGCCTGGGGTATTTATAGCAGCTTCCCGGTGTGATTTTTCATCAAACAATCGACGTGGGACATGATATGGGGGTTCGGGACGCCCGTCCCGATTCCTGGATGCCCGTCCGGGTGCTTTGACTGGGTCAGGACGCCCGTCCCGGGTTCGGGACGCCCGTCCTGACCCTTTGACCGAGTCAACATTTCCAAAAATTGCATTTTTGGCCCAAAATTTGCTGTTTTCGTCTACTTTTCACCTGACACTTCCAAAATCATAAAAACTATGAAATTGAGTAAATAACAAACAATTAAGATCATTTGCCCTCAATTTCACCCGAAATCATACATAAAAACATGCTAAAAAGGTGATACGATTTTCGCGTATCAGATAACCCCACACTTAGCTTTTTGCTTGTCCTCAAGCAAAGTCTACCTGAAGTTAGTGATTCTAAACCGTAGTGCAGTCACTTAAATTCCTAGTCATGTTTTTATTCCAAAAATTCTTCAGACAAGTCTTAACACAGGTCTGACTGGTTAGGTCGCTATGACAAGGTCTCAGATGTTTTTAGTAGCTTGTTATGATCAGGCAGAAAACAAATCAACAACTAGGTTACACTTTTTTCTTAGTCACAGGGTCTTCAGATAGTCAACACAATGTACTCTTGTCTTAACTACTACCAGATAACACTTCGACCCATCGCTAGACATATTAACAACAGACAACGTTTTGAGTTCTGAACTTTGGTGATCAGATTTTTAATGTTTTAGCATTTAGTTATTTTCTTTATAGATTCAGGGTATTTTGAGTCTGCTTAGAACACGTCAACTTCAACCACCCATGTAGCGAGTCCCACTCCGATGACTCCCAGATCTACACGACCTTAGGGCATCAGGCTTTAAATTCCCCGAAGGAGTGGTGCTCGAGTAGCGAAGGCCGCTGGCAAACTACCCTTATTTGACTAACTTTCTTTTGTTTCTTTTCACTTTTAGCTCAGAGTCTCATCTAGTCATTCTAACTGTCAATATATCCACAACTGGTCTAATTTTATATAGTTAAGTCTCGAACAGGCAATTGGCTGAGGTCTCTAATCCAGACAAAGTTGTGCTCAGTTATCAGGAATTCCCTATTCCTAATCAATTAGTTCAACAATAGTCATCAATTATCTCCTACTAACCATAACATACTACCTACATATCATAGACATAAGCAATTATTTAACCAAGCATACTGCATTTAGAAGTCTGAAAGACGGAAAATTTTGAAGAATTTTGAAAAACATTTTGGAAGGGTGTGAAAATATGGGGAAAACAAGCAAAAGCATGCAAAAAAAAGTTTGCAAACTGCTACAGTGCACCATGCACTGCTACCCCACACTTAAGTCTGGCACTGTCCTCAGTGTTCATGCATATCTAATTACCCCACACTTATTTGAAAACAAGAAATAAAACACAAATAAAAGATGCTTACCCACACTATGGGTAAGAAAGACATAAAAAAAATAATAAACAAAATAATGCAAATAATTCTGTATGTCATATAAATCAACTTTCTACATAGATTCATACGTCATACAGCCCAGACATGTTTATACACATAGAACAAGAAAAACAAAAGGAAAAGAAAGGAAAGAAGGAGAGAGAGACTAAGAACCCGGCGGATCGTCGCCCAGTGGACCGAGGTCTGCTGTAAAGTCAAACTTGAAGTTTTTCGCCACTCGGGAAGTATGCTGATGTATCTCCTCAATCTTGCTGGTGTTCATGGCGATCCTGTCATCCATCATCGCCAGCCGTCTGTCGATCCTATCATCCATCATTGCCAGCCGTCTGTCAATCCTGTCCATGTCTCGACTGTATCGGGCTGATAATTCTGCCAATCCGTGCGACATGTGTCGTTCGAAGGCAGTACATGGCACGAATGTCTCGGACGGGGGGATATGCGCTGGATATGCTTCCGATGCCGATGCCTGTCCTGGCTACTCCGCGTGGATGGTGTAGCGGCCATTCGCATCCCGGACAACCATTCCCATGTTCCGTAGAATAGTAAGATCAGTGGGAGCAGCTGGGCGATACTCCATCCACACAGAGAATCAAGGAGAGTCATCGGTACCAGGGCCGACAACAGAGCATGCACCACCAACCCAGATGTTCGTACCACGCACCACCTTCGAGCGACATATGACGCAAGGGTCAGTGGAACTCACTGCCTGACATAGCCGGGGTACGGAGAACATCCAGAGGCGGATGGAGATGATGGATGACAGAATCATCATGACCAGTAGTCGGGTCGAGGAGATTTATCAGCAGACCGCCCGATTTACTGAAGACCTCGAGGTCTACTGATGCAGTTCCGATTGGTATGCTAAAAGATAGGTTTTATTTACCTATGTCGATTATGAGTAATTAAGGACTGAGTCTTACTAACTGTCACTTAGCATTCAATTATTGTCACTTAATCAACCAGAACTTAAGGCAGAGTACCTATCGTGTAACTAGTCTGTTGGAAAGTATCTACGATTTTATTAAGTTAATTATCGTACTCCCAAGGAAGTGGCAACGGCTTAGTAGTAACTAGCCTTTTATCCTAACTCCTATCTTATGATCCAATTATGCAATCTTCATCAATGATTTTGATGAGAGGGTGATCCATTCTCCACTAGGTTTAAGTCTAATTAATCCTAGAAGTGTTTTATAGATGAGTCCTGATTCTATGTTATACTGTTCCTATATGTTGATTGACCTATATTCGAGTATTTTAGACATGTCTTAGCCTGGATTGCAACTATGTTATGTGTCTAAAGGCGTACCACATCCGAGGTTTCTAATAAACCGCCCTACCTTAATGACGGCCCTACTCACGGTTCGGGACGAAGGCATCCACTTCGGGGATCATACCGCTTGCCCTAGCCGCCGGCATAATCAGACTCGGCCCGGCTTACCCTAGACTACTCTAACAAATAGGGTGTTCAACAGGTTATTTTATCTAGCATGGCAGACACCAATACTAATTGATGCCTGTTAAACCAAACAGGTTATGATTAGACCGTGGTTAGGAATTGTCTATAACCCTAACTTTAGTTTAAAAGTGCACAATAGACATGCAGACATAGTGAATGTTAAGCAGGTGGCTATTTCCGGAAAAATATAATAACGTCAACATATAAAACAACTATTCATAAAAATCGTAATCTCGTATTCATAATAGATCTTTAGAACAACACAATAACAACATATAAGAGAGGGACATGGGGACTGATGCCATAAAGAAATCACCCTTTACGTAGTCTCACCAACGGAGCGTACTGCTGTATATGTCGTATTGCTCGCCCTGACTCTACTCGCCAGAACCTTCGGAGTACGCTTCCTCAGCCTAGTAACTGGGCTTTACCTTAATACCCAGCTTAAGCCCAGCCATGTGGACTGACTCTTCGAACGCCTAGAGCCCTCTTAGGATCTCCTAACAAAATCCCGGGTATTCTATGAATACCAGAAACGAACCTATCTATAGAAGCCTAAGATCTGAGACTATTTCTCAGAAACTAAAACAAAACACTAATAAGAAAGAAAACTGAGATCCGAGTCTCTGAGTGAGTTGTGTACTAGAGAAGTGTACACTGGAAACCACTAAATGACTCAGATCGAGTGTAGAGGAATGAATTCAACTGCTGGAGGCCTAGGGTATTTATAGCAGCTTCCCGGGGTGATTTTTCATCAAAACATCGATGTGGGACTTGATCTGGGGGTTCGGGACGCCCGTCCCGAGTCCTGGACGCCTGTCCCGGTGCTTTGACTGGGTCGGGACGCTCGTCCTGACCCTTTGACCGAGTCAACATTTCAAAAATTTGCGTTTTTGCCCCAAAATTTGCTGTTTTCATCTACTTTTCACCTGACACTTCCAAAATCATAAAAACTGTGAAATTCAGTAAATAACAAACAATTAAGATCAATTTACCCTCAATTTCACCCGAAATCATACATAAAAACATGCTAAAAAGGTGATACGATTTTCGCGTATCATCTACTTCTGGCTACCTGATGATGATGATCCCGGTTCTTAGTTTCTCTTTCTTTTTCTTTCTTTTGATTTTCGCTTTATGTGTGATTATGTGAGAAAGTCTGGGCTGTATGAAATATGAATCTTTATATGCAAAACGTTGATTTACATGACATAACAGCATTGTTCTTTTATTCTATTTTGTTATTTCTATTACCTTTTTGTTTTGATGTTTTTTTTTCGCTTCCCCTTAGTTACTCAAATAAGTGTGGGGTGATAGGATATGCATGAACACTGAGGACAGTGTAAACTTTAAGTGTGGGGTAGCAGTGCACAGTGCACTATAGTAGTAAAATGTTGCATGTTTTTCCATATTTCTCACTAAAATTGCACCCTTCCAAAAAAAATTCAAAATTTTTCACTCTTTCAAACTTCAAATGCAATATTGATTTGGTAAAGAAATGCTTATGTCTATGATATATGTTGAGTAGAGCATTATGATCAGTAGGATACAAGCTGATAACTTCACTGAATTCCTCGATTAGAATAGGGAATTCTTGATAATTGAGCACAACCTAGTTTGGATTAGAGACATCAACCAAATACCTTTTCGAGACTTAACTGATTAATATTAGACCGGTTAAGGATGTATTAGCAATTTGAATGACTAGATGATGCTCTGAGCTGGAAGTGAAAAAGTTAAACAAATAGGGTAGTTTGCAAGCGTCCTTTCGAGCACCACTTCTTAAGGAAACTTAAAGTCTGATGCCCTAAGGTCGTGTAGATCTGGGAGTCATCGGAGTGGGACTCGCTACCTGGGTAGTTAAAGTTGATGTGTGAAAGCGAACACAACAATACCCTGATCAATCAATCTAACAATACATTGCCCAGTGTGTTCTTTTATTAAAAATTGTAATTGAAAAGCCTTGACACCAAAGCTCAGAACTCAGAAGGTTATTTGTTGCTGTTATGTTCAGCGACTGGTCGAAATATTATCTGGTAAGAGTTAAGAGAAGACTATATTGTGTTGACAATCTAGTCTAGACTAATACACACACTACACATCAGGAAGACCTCGTGACTAAGAGTAGAGTTCAGTCTAGTTATTGAATTGTTATACCTGCCTGACCATGATAATCTACCAAGACATTTGAGACCTTGTCATAGCAACTTGACCAGTCAGGACTGTTTTGTGAATCATCTGACTCAGTGATTAATTTTGGCTAAAAAACATTACTAGGAATTTTAAGTGACTGCACCTATGATTTAAAATTCAATAATTTCATGTAGACTTTGATTGTGGACAAGCAAAAAGCTAAGTGTGGGGTTATATGATATGCATAAATCATATCACTTTTTAGCATGTTTTAGGCACAATTTAGGGCAAAATTGGAGTTAAATCGTTCTTAATTGACTGTTATTAAAACAATTTTGTAGGTTTTGTAGTTTTGGAAGTTTCGGGTGAAATATGCAAGAAAATAGCAAATTTCAGGGCAAAACGTGATTTTCGGAAGTTCGGGAATCAGGAAGGGCGTCCCAAGATTAGGACGGGTGTCCCGATCCGGTTAACAGATCGGGAAGGACGTCCTGAACCCCTGAACAGTATCCCACATCGATTTCTGCATAAAAAATCAATCAACTTCCTGCTATAAATACTCTAGGCCTTCCTCAGTTGAAGTCATCCCTCTCCACTTGATCTGAATCATTCAGTGGCTTCAAGTATAAATTTTCCTACTGTATATGAGTTATTTAGTGATCTCAGGTGTTTTCTTTCAAGTAGTTTAGTATACGAGAGTTTCTCGTGTTCTTTGCTTTCTGAGAGTTTGTCTCAGGATATTAGAATACGTCTAAATACGGTTCATTTTTGGTATTCATAGAATACCCGCAATTTCGTTAGGAGATCCTAAGAGAGCATTAGGTGAGGAAAGAGTTAGTCAACAAGGCTTTTCTTAAGCCCGGGACATAAGGTAAAGAAATAGCTGCTAGGCTGAGGAAGCATTCTCTGAAGGTTCTATCGAGCAGAGTCGGGTCAAGCAGTTCAGGATATACTAGTAGTTGCTCCATCAGCGGACCTAATAAAGGGTGAATACTTTATGGTGGTAGTCCCCTTATCCCTCTCTATATATTCTGTACTGTGTTTGTCCAAAGACATATTTGAATATTAAATTATGATATTATGAATATGTGTTTTGCATGCTGAAGCTATTTACATTTTTCCGGAAAGGTCACCAGCTTAATTATCATTATGACTGCATGTCTATTTGCTCTTTTAAATTAGATGAACAGTTATAGACAACTCCTAACCAAGGTCTAATCATAACATGTCTAGTTTAACAGACCTTAATTTAGGGCTTTGTTTGAGGACGGAAGCATTAAGGTCTGCCATATTAGATAAAATAACCTATAGATCACCATATTTGTTAGAGTAGTTTAATGAGGCTGAGTTCGTGTGTTTATGCTGGTGTTAGGGCGAGCGGCATGATCTCCTGAGTGACACAGGACTTTCATGGATGCCTTTAGCTCGAACCGTGAGTAGGGCCGTCAATGGCGATGATGCGGTTTATTAGATAACTCAGATGTGGTACACAAGTAGAATCAATATATAATTGCAATCTAGACCAAGATATATCTAAAATACTCGAAGATAGGTCAGTCAACATGTAGAAACAATATAACATACATCAGACCACTTATCTGCAAAATACTCTTGCATGCTTAATAAACTTGAATCTTGTGTAGAATGGATCCCCTCTCATCAAAGAATTGATGAACAATTGCATAACTAGATAATAAAATGAGAGTTAGGGTAAAAGGATAGTTGCTACTAAGCCATTACCACTTCCCTGGGAGTACGATAATTTCTTAAATTAAAATCGTAGGTACATTCCAACAGACTAGCTACACGATAGGTACTCTGCCTTAGGTTCTGATTGATTAAGTGACAACATAGATGCTAAATGTGACAATTAGTAAGTCTCAGTCCTTAATTATTCATAATCAATATAGGGTAAATAAAACCTATTTTTAGCATATCCATTAAAACCTGTGTCACTCAAGAATTCATGCCACTCAACCTAACGTCGGCATAGAGAACAAACTCAGCCTCATTAGTCTACTCTAACAAACATGGTGATCTATAAGTTATTTCACCTAATATGCCAGACCTTAATGATTTTTTATCCTAAATTAAAGCTTATTAAACTAAACAGGTTATGATTAGACCATGGTTAGAAATTGTCTATAACCATTCATTTAGTTTAAAAGAGCAAGCAGATAATCAGTCATAATGTATGTTTAGCTGGTGACCTTTCCGGAAAAATGAGTGTAATTTCAACATGCAAAGCATATATAACAAAGCAATCATAGTTTGACATTCAAATCTATATTTAGACAAACACAATACAGAATATACAGAGAGGATTATTGTGTTGTGCACGTGTGTCACAATTTGTAAAGATAAGAAAATGAAATAATTCAACGCAATCTTAACAAGTGCAAGTATACACTAGTCAACAAGTAATATATGTACCTAAGTACAAGATTATCGATCCCACAGGGACTACGTATGTCAATTACAAATGCAAAAGTGATTGTGCAAATGGTTATCGAAACCTAACAAAAGAATGATGAATGGGGTGATCTAATGCTACAACAAAGCTAAACTAACAGTTAAAGGTTAGCCTATTGGAGATAACCACAAGAGTAATACAGGTAATGAAATGCTGGGGGCATACAAGCCTAAACTGTAAGTACAAACCAGAAGTGAATCAAAACATACCATAAATGCCCTCAGTTGTCAGATCGATGCTACAGCGATCTGGTTACAACCAGATTACTTGACGTACTAGTTTAGAGCACGAATAACATCGTCTCATGGAGTACAACTTACTGTGGTCTAAAGCAACATTAGTTAGGGGATTTGGTCATGTCTCCTGCAGTATTGAGTGCACGGTCATGCTACTCAAGCTAATGCCACTTAATTATCTTGTCAACTAGCTCCCTTTCGGTTAGAATGATGGACACTAGTTCGATGTGCAAATTGGACAGTCGTAACTACAAGTTACACTAAACCATTTAAGTAATCAAGTGAGTAAATCAAGCATGCCCCATACAAGCATTAATAACAAAAAACCGAGTTCAATATTATAGTATGTTTATCAACATTTAGAACAATGTAAAAATATGTTTATACTTAACTAATCCACAGAAAATTCAGATTACAAATGTGCATTACAAAGCTGGAATTAACGAAGTACTTGGATTAAAGTAATGGAATAAGAAACCCCTACTGTCTTAGTGAGTAGTTCTAATCCAAAACAACTTTAATTAAACCAAGTTCTTCTCAAACTCATACCCAAAATTCAAGCATAAATTCATAACAAAACAGTAGATAAAATGAAGAAATGAAGAGAAAGTTACTATGGTCTTAGATCACTTTCTTCCCAAATCGATTTGATCATCAAACCCCACTGATTTTTCCTCTTCGAATTGAACCATAGCGTCCTTTCTTGCTCAGCTCGTAATTCCTCAGCAAGTCACCCTTCTTCCTCTCTGGTTTCTCTCCCTAAAACAAACTAATCTAAGCTAAAAGAAAATGCCTAAACACTACCGCCGACCGCTAGAGTATTTTCTATCTACCGACTCTACCAAGTATCTTTTTTCCCACGGGTTTTCTTGAGGTATTTATACTTGTTTCTCTTCTCCCAAATTTTCCATTTTTCTCTCCAGAAATTTTCACCAACCTACAGCTGTCCTTCAATTTCTTTGTTGTTTTCTCTTTCCTTGATGAGTCATAGTGTAAGTTGGACTGAAATCCAGAATTTGTTATGTATTTCCAAAAAGCACCCAATGTTTTAGCTACACTTTGGCTTTATCTCCAGCTAGAATTGAAATAAATATATATAATATAATTATAAAAAGTAAAATAATTAATAATAAATAATTTTGCTTTTTATTTTATTGATTATTTTATGTATTTAACATACGATTTTGCAGAGTATAAGGAACAAGTTTATGTTTTCGACCACATGGAAAGGGAGAAATAAAAATAACAAAAAGAAGAGAAAAGACTTAGAATATCAATTGCTAATCAGCCATGGCCGGGAATGATTCATGTTCAGAAGAAACACCAAAATTGCCAATATTCAAGCACATAATTGGTACAAGAGAAATCACATCTACTTCTTCTTCTACTCAAACTTTTGTTTAAAATGAAAAAATTCTCAAAAATTCTTGGAATGAATTATCCCTAACACCCTCTGTTGCCGCAACTCGTATTGGCAACAATGCAAATATATTTACCAATATTCTTCTCTGTTTGCCTCCAAAGTCCCTCAGATTCCAATGCGTTTCTAATCAATGACACTCGGTAATTTCAGATTCTAATTTCAGTAGCATTCACTGTAAGACTTTTCACACCTGCTGCTTGTCACTTGAATTTGATGCTCTTTGAATTGAGTAAGTTTGAGGTTAAATTTATTTATTTTAGTGGGCAAAACGTAAAGGCAATGAATTCTATTATAACCACCTGATTGAGCAGTCATTTTTTTGGGAAAATCTTGGCAGTGAATTCTAGCAATGGGTTGTTCTGCATTCATTTTCGTTTGAATGGTGATGACAAGTTTATTGTGTGCAACCCGACTACTAATAGCTATAGACATATTCCAAAATGCACAATTGTTGAAGAAAGCTCTAAATTTTCATCTCATATATATTTGTTTTGATCCTCTAAAGTCTGATCATTACAAGCTTGTTTTCATATGCATGGATGAAGAAGAAGATGAATACTATTTTTGCATCTATTCCTTTGAAACAAGTTGAATCCGTAATGGAGATCTCCATGTCTGAATGTGACTGCATTCAAGATTGTATATTTTGAAATGGCAATCTTCATTGGCTCTATGATTGGGGATCTGTTTTGTGCTTTGATTTGAATATGGAATCATTTAACTTCTCTGTTCCTTCTCTTTCAACCTCTGAACCAGAGACGATTGATGACAGTGAATATTGTTATTTGGGTGAGAGTGGGGATTGTTTGTGTGCTATTGAGACAAAATCTTTTGAACAAATGATATTCAATGTTTACTTGATGGAGAAAGACTATTCTAAAGGGTTCTTAAAGCTATCTATTAATCTTAATCTATTAACAATCTCTTATCCTTCAATGATTAGTATATATGGATATCCTGGATTCCATTTAACTCATGTCATTTGCTGCAACAATGAAAAGAAATTAAAGTTAGTAATATCAATAATTGAAAAATTCATTCTTTACGATGTTAGTGATAAGAATGTCACTGAACTTGCTGATGTAGAGATAACAAATCCATATCACTCATGTCATTTGTTGTTTCTCATTTTGAATTTATGAGAAACAAGAGGAAAAAGGATATATATATATTGAGAAGTACAAAAATGTCCTATGGTGACATGGAGTGAGAAATCTGACGTGTTCGTCCATGGCAAGGTCCATGACTTCGCTACGCAAAGCTCCGAAACTCGGGGTATCACCTCGGATTATCTACTTCACCGACATCCTGGCTGCCAGCTAGTCAAAATCCTTCTAGAATATTCCTCAAAGAATATCTATTGACCAAAGATCATTCGGTTAAAAATATCTCACAGAATATCCCTACAACAGTGGGATATCGCGGAAGCAGTGGGATATTTAAGAATCTGACAACTATCAGATTCCTTATTATGTACCTATTTCTCTGGGTTGTTTATTCCTATAAATACTCCCCTAACGAGGAAAAAAGGTAAGGCTAGATAACTCAACAAACTCTGCCAATTTCATACATCTTTCTAGTCAGATATTCAAAATACTGACTTAAGCTTCGGAGGGTTCATCGGAGATCCCTCACCCTCCGCTTCGAACTTCTCTGTTTTGCATATATTCTCGGAGGAAATCTTCATCAAAGCACCAGTGAAACAACCACCTAGGCGGAGATATTTTGACAAAGACCATCAGACGATGCCAGTTAATCGACACGTGGCGTCATAACGATTTTTGTCGAATCAGTTTGGTTCCGTTACTGGGAACGAGGAAAATTTCTCTAATCAAGATAGGAGAAATGTCTGGACGATCTGCGGAACGGGGACACCCATTTAATACCACAGCGGCGACCACCTAGCAGGAGGCCCACAGAGTAGTGCAGACATCCGCCCCCGAGAAACCTTGATGCCGCTCCGTCGTGGAGAAGGTAGGACCCCAAGACGCCTCCCGTGAAGTCCCGAACTTTGGTGAAAAATTGGACGAAAAGCAGTTCCGCAACATAGAGTATGATAAAGACTTTGATGACATGCGCAAAGAAGTCGAACAACTTCAGAGGGAGTAGGATCTCTCGCGACAATGGACCCAATTCCTGGCAGAATTCCTCAAACAAACGCTAGCACACCCGGCTCTTCCGGTCGATGACGAGGGACGTTAACAGCCCCTACCACATAAATCACCCACCTTATTAAGCAAGCACACAAGGGGCCGAAATTCCCCCTCCAAGAAAATAGCATTCCATTCAGTGAGCAAAGTTGCGAGAGCCAACCGAGGCGCGACCGACAGACACACTGATATGCACAAATCATATCACTTTTTTAGCATGTTTTTAGGTACAATTTAGGGCGAAATTGGAGTTAAATTATTCTCAATTGACTGTTATTAAAGCAATTTCGTAGTTTTGTGATTTTGGAAGCTTCATGTGAAATATGCAAGAAAATGGCAAATTTCGGGGCAAAAACGTGATTTTCAGAAGTTCAGAAGTCAAAACGGGTGTGCCAAGACCAGGACGGGCATCCCGACCCATTCAAAGACCCGGGACGGGCATCCAGGACCTGGGATGGGCGTCCTGAACTGGTCAACAGGCCAGGACAGGCGTCCCAGATTCGGGACGGGCGTCCGAGCCCTTGTACAAAATCCCACTTCATTTTCTACATAAAAAATCACTCAACTCTCCTGCTATAAATACCCCAGGCCTTTCACAGTTGAATTCATTTCCTCTCCACTTGATCTGAGTCATTCAATGGCTTCCAGTATACAGTTTTCCACTGTCTACAAGTCATTCAGTGATTTCAGGCGTTTGTTCAAGTAGATTTCTAGTTTTCGAGAGTGTCTCGTGTTCTTCGTTTCTGAGAGTCTGTCTCAAATCTTAGAATACAAATAGATAGGTTTGTTTTTAATATTCATAGAATACCCAGGATTTCGTTAGGAGATCCTAAGAGAGCACTAGGCGTTCGAAGAGTTAGTCAACAGGGCTTTGCTTAAGCCCAAGACGTAAGGTAAAGTGACAGCTACTAGGTTGAGGAAGCGTCCTCCGAAGGTTCTGTAGAGCAGAGTCGGGTCAAGCAGTCCAGGATATACAAGCAGTTGCTCCATCAGTGGACCTAATAAAGGGTGAATACTTTATGGTGGTGGTCCCCTTGTCCCTCTCTTTATATGTTTGTACTGTGTTTGTCCAAAGACCCATTTGAAAACTGAATTATGATATTATGAATATGTGTTATGCATGTTGAAGTTATTTACATTTTTCCGAAAAGGTCACCAGCTTAACTATCATTATGATTGCATATCTATTTGCTCTTTTAAATTAGATGAACGGTTATAGACAACTCCTAACCACGGTCTAATCATAACCTGTCTAGTTTATCAAGCCTTAATTTAGGGCTTTGTGTGAGGACGAAAGCATTAAGGTCTTCCATATTAGATGAAATAACCTATAGATCACCATGTTTGTTAAAGTAGTCTAAGTAGGCTGAGTTCGTGAGTTTATGTCGGCGTTAGGGCGAGCGGCATGATCTCCTGAGTGACACAGGACTTTCATGGATGGATGCCTTTAGCTCGATGATGTGCACAAATCATATACCCTTTTTAGCATGTTTTTAGACATAAATTAGGGCAATATTTGAATGTATTTGATCTTAATTGAATCAAATTGACATAAAATTGCTTAAATTTAATTTTGGAAGTTTCAGGAGCAAATTGGACGAAAACAGCAAATTTTGGGGCAAAAATGCAATTTTTGGAAATGTTGACTTGGTCAACGGTCCGGGACGGGCGTCCCGACCCAGTCAGACCACCAGGACGGGCGTCCCAATCCAGGACGGGCGTCCCGAAGCACCAGAATTTGTCCCACATCGAATATTTTGGAATTTTTCACTCCAAAAAGCTGCTATAAATACCCCAGGCCTCCAGGAGTTGAAATCATTCCTCTCCACTCGATCTGAGTCATTTAGTGGTGTCCAGTGTACAATTCTCTAGTACACAACTCACTCAGAGACTCGGATCTCAGTTTTCTTTCTTTCTTTAGTGTTTCGTTTTCTTAGTTTCTGAGAAATAGTCTCAGATCTTAGGCTTCTATAGATAGGTTCGTTTTTGGTATTCATAGAATACCGGGATTTCGTTAGGAGATCCTAAGAGAGAGATAGGGTGCGTGTTCTTAGTCAGATTAGGGTAATTTGCTTAAGTCCGGGATGTAAGGTAAAGCAATTACTACTAGGTCTGAGGAGCGTTCTCCGAAGGCTCTGCCGAGCAGAGTAAGATCGAGCAATCAGGAGCATATAGGAGCTGCAGCGCCGGCTGGACCTGCATAGAGTGGTGATTACTTTATGACAGTGGGTCCCCTAGACGAGGTTCTATATGTTTACGAATTGTTTTATCTAAATATTAATTTGAATATCAGCTTACGATTCTTATGAATATATGTTTTATATGTTGAAGTTGTTATGATTTTCCGGAAATGGCCACCTGCTTAAATATTCATTATGTCTGCATGTCTATTGCCGTTCTTTTAAACTGAACTTAGTGTTATAGACAATTCCTAACCACGGTCTATTCATAACCTGTTTAGTTTAACAGGCATCAATTAGTATTGGTGTCTGCCATACTAGATAAAATAATCTGTGGAACACCCTGTTGGTTGAAAGTAGTCTAGGTAGGCTGAGTAGAGTGTTATGCCGGCGGTTGATGAGACGAGCGCATGATACCGAAGTGACATAGGGTACCGTTCATTGCTGACTTTAGTCCGAGCCGTGAGTAGGGCCGTTACCCTTAACGATAGGGCGGTAGCGTAGAAACTCAGATGTGGTAGCCTTTAGACACAGAACATAGTTGCAATCCAGGCCAAGACATGTCTAAAATACTCGAATATAGGTCAATCAACGTATAAGAACAGTATAACATAGAATCAGGACATTATCTAGAACACACTTCTAGGATTAATTAGACTTAAACCTAGTGGAGAATGGATCACCCTCTCATCAAAGTATTTGATGAAGATTGCATAACTGGATCATAAGATAGGAGTTAGGATAAAAGGCTAGTTACTACTAAGCCGTTACCACTTCCCTGGGAGTACGATATTTAACTTAATAAAATCGTAGATACTTTCCAACATACTAGCTACACGATAGGTACTCTGCCTTAGGTTCTGGTTGATTAAGTGACAATAATTGAATGCTAAGTGACAGTTAGTAAGACTCAGTCCTTAATTACTCATAATCGACATAGGTAAATAAAGCCTATCTTTTAGCATACCAATCGGAACGCATCAGATTTTTGGCGCCGTTGCCGGGGAAATATCATAATGAATTTAGGATTCTTGATCAAAATTCTAGAGACTTATGATAGGTAATGGTAGTAACCTAGACTTTAGACCTACACTTATCTTATACTAGTTAGACAATCACTTTCCGAAATATAGGATTATCACAACTAATTGATTTTAGATATTATCTGGAATTAAGACACTTAGGATAATCAAATTTTAGAAAATTATTCTAAAACCATATTAAGGAAATTTACCTGCTTTCTAAATTAAACATACAAAGAAAAAAAAATGTTAAAAATTTAAAATCCCAAAAAGAATGTATCTTTCTTGCTCAACGGTGAGTTGTTCCTTTTCCCTATCTCTTGTTTTTTTAGTTGTTTTCTTAGTTGCTCTTTTTCGTGTTTTTCTTCCCTTACTTAATTTTGTAAAAAATAAAAATGGAAATAAGGATAGAATATTCTTCTGAGTTGTCTCAGGTTTTAATCTGGAAGAAATATCATTGCGGAATTTTCTTTGGTCATGCTTAGTCTATTAGACAGAATCATAAAATAAAATTTTCTTTAATAGACAAACCTCTGAGTATTCTAATGAGAAGGATGTTCCTTTTGTTTGATGATAAATGCATGAGATTGTTTAAACCAAAAGGAATTACTGCACCCATTATGACATCACCTAATTGGAATTTGCTTTGTGAATTAATATGTGATGTAATGATGTAGTACGAATTGTTTTAGGACAGAAACATGATAAGAAAGTTCATGCATGATAAATTCCGATCTTATCCAGTCTGGTCTAAAAACAATAGGTTACACTGATCACTCTGAGATGTCTGTGTTCAATAAAACTGATGCTGAACCATAATTGATTAAGTTAGGTTTTATCGTTACCTGAGTTTGATATAGAAAGAACGGGTAAGAAAAAGGGTTGAAAATCTAGAAAGTAAACCATTGGTCTAGATTAGAAAACCCCGAGTTAGAGGCTAGTGTAATACTGATAAATATTTGGATGAAAACTTATTTGCATTGTTTGCTATGTATAATAATTATCGTCTGTGGTTTATTGCAAATTATCTAGTCACTGAATAAGTTCCAAGTGATATGACTTATCAGCAAAAGAAGAAATTCTTTGCTGATTTGAAATATTACTACTGGGCAGTTTCTCTTCTATTTCAAATTTTTGCAGATCAGTTGATCAGAAGATGTGTCTCAAAAGATGAAGGACACAAGATTTTGGAGCATTACCCTAAAGAATCTACGGGAGACCAATTGACTACTATCAACACTGTCCGGAAAGTGTTGAAAGCAGGATCTTGTTGACCCACCATATTCAAGGATTTTGTATCTCTGATACAGTCCTGCGATGCTTGCCAAATAATAGGTAACACATCTTCCAGAGATCGTCTACCCCAGCAACGTACACAGAATGTTGCAACCTTTGATATCAGGGGTATTTGGAATCTTTTTCCTTTCTTCCTTTGACACTAATTACCTCATAGTAGTCGTGGAACACTTTTCGAAAATAGCCTGAACCACAGGCAGTACCTACTAATGATGTTAAAGTCATGTGCAGATTCTAGTTGTTTTCCAGATTCAGAGTGCCGATGTCTTAGGAAGAAATGTTCAGCCTGTGTATCAAATCTGTGAAGTCTGCTAAGTACCACACTTTAGCAGGGATTGCTATGGGAATGACTGACCATTCCAAAAGAGGTAGGAGCAGGTTACTGCAGAATGCTGCTCCAATGGGAGACGCATACAATCCCCGCTAGAGGAATCATACAGGATTTAGTTGAGTAATTCAGAAGCTGGAAACTTTCAGAAGATACCACCACAACAAAACCCCTACTCACAGAATTAATAGATGAGATACTGGCAACAATTAAAGCCAGACCAGTGCAGGCAAGTGATCTACCAAGAGGTAACGAACAGTCGAAGGATATAGAGGAATTTGGCGTTGTATCAGGAGCATAGCAATGGAGGAGCTTGCATCCCCTGCATACAATCAGCTGTGAGAAACTTCCCCGAGGAAGCTTCAAATATTTGGGCCCAGATCTACACCACTGGAGCCTCCTACCACCACGGCTTAGCCAAAGCTTCAGGTATCTCTTCTACCATTCAAAACTTGCATTCAATACCTTCACTAACATTGGCAGGTAGGCACACCAATCCAAAGAAGTCTCATTCCTAGACATGTTCCTTCTGGACACGTTGCTACGATTACGAGAAAATTTACAAATGAATCGAGGAATCAGTCCTTGGGGCTCGAGTCATTCATCAAATGGATAGGCCACTACCTGGAGCTCGACATTGAAGGATCGGAGCTGACGTCATCCGTTCCAATATCTAAGAGCTTGCAGAGTCAAGAACACCTCAGCAATAGCACATGGCTAAGGTGAAGAGCCAATTGACAGATCAAAGAAGACCCTTCTGCTCGTGACATGAAGGGAGTTTTTCTAATCCTCATATTCCTTCACTTTACTTTTATTTTATTTGTTTTGTGTTCTGTTTTGCTATCCTTCTTGTTTTGTTGCCTTATTTTCTCTCTTACCCTTAGTTAGTCGAATAAGTGTGGGGTAAGAGTTCTTTGTTTTATTTTCATTTCTTATTTTCAAATAAGTGTGGGGTAACTTAGATATGCATGAACACTGAGGACAGTGTCAGACTTAAGTGTGGGGTAGCAGTGCACGGTGCACTGTAGTAGTTTGAGAAAAAAATTTGCATGATTTTGCATGTTTTCCCCGTATTTTCACACCCTTCCAAAATTTTTTCAAAATTTGTCATTCTTTCAGACTTCTAAATGCAGTATGATTGGTAAAACATTGCTTATGTCTATGATATGTGTGTAGAATGTTATGATTAGTAGGAGATGATTTATGACTATTTTGAATTTTTTAATTAGGAATAGGGAATTCCTGATAAATGAGCACAACTTAGTCTGGATTAGAGACCTCAGCCAATTACCTTTTCAAAACTTAACTAGATAAGATTAGACCAGTTGAGGATGTATTGACAATTAGAATGACTAGATGAGACTCTGAGCTAAAAGTGAAAAGAAACAAAAGAGAGTAAATTAAATAAGGGTAGTTTGCCAGCGGCCTTCGCTACTCGAGCACCACTCCCTCAGGGAACTTAAAGCCTGATGCCCTAAGGTCGTGTAGGTCTGGGAGTCATCGGAGTGGGACTCGCTACATGAGTAGTTGAAGTTGACGTGTTCTAAGCAGACTCAAAATACCCTGGAAAAGCTATAAAATAAAAAATCATCAATAAGCGCTAAATAAGTAAAAATCTGATCACCAAGGCTCAGAACTCAGAAAGTTGTCTGTTGTCAGTATGTCTAGCGACAGGTCGAAGTGTTATCTGGTAATAGTTAAGACAAGAGTCTATTGTGTTGACTATCTAGTCTGGACTAGTACACACACTACACATCAGGAAGACCTTGTGACTAAGAGAAGAGCTCAACCTAGTTGTTAAGTTGTTTTTCTGCTCAATTATAACATCTGCTAGAGACATTTGAGACCTTGTCATAGCAACCTAACCAGTCAGACATCTGTTAAGAATTATCTAAATAATTTTTGGAATAAAAACATGACTAGAAAATTTAAGTGACTATACATATGATTCAAAATCACTAACTTCAGGTAGACTTTGCTTGAGGACAAGCAAAAAGCTAAGTGTGGGGTTATTTGATGTGCACAAATCATATACCCTTTTTAGCATGTTTGTAGACATAAATTAGGGCAATATTTGAATGTATTTGATCTTAATTGAATCAAATTGACATAAAATTGCTTAAATTTCGATTTTGGAAGTTTTAGGAGCAAATTGGACGAAAACAGCAAATTTTGGGGCAAAAATGCAATTTTTGGAAATGTTGACTTGGTCAACGGTCCGGGACGGGCGTCCCGACCCAGTAAGACCACCAGGACGGGCGTCCCAATCCAGGACGGGCGTCCCGAAGCACCAGAATTTGTCCCACATCGAATTTTTTGGAATTTTTCACTCTAGAAAGCTGCTATAAATACCCTAGGCCTCCAGGAGTTGAAATCATTCCTCTCCACTCGATCTGAGTCATTTAGTGGTGTCCAGTGTACAATTCTCTAGTACACAACTCACTCAGAGACTCGGATCTCAGTTTTCTTTCTTTCTTTAGTGTTTCGTTTTCTTAGTTTCTGAGAAATAGTCTCAGATCTTAGGCTTCTATAGATAGGTTCGTTTTTGGTATTCATAGAATACCGGGATTTCGTTAGGAGATCCTAAGAGAGAGATAGGGTGCGTGTTCTTAGTCAGATTAGGGCAATTTGCTTAAGCCCGGGATGTAAGGTAAAGCAATTGCTACTAGGTCTGAGGAGCGTTCTCCGAAGGCTCTGCCGAGCAGAGTAAGATCGAGCAATCAGGAGCATATAGGAGCTGCAGCGCCGGCTGGACCTGCATAGAGTGGTGATTACTTTATGACAGTGGGTCCCCTAGACGAGGTTCTATATGTTTACGAATTGTTTTATCTAAATATTAATTTGAATATCAGATTACGATTCTTATGAATATATGTTTTATATGTTGAAGTTGTTATGATTTTCCGGAAATGGCCACCTGCTTAAATATTCATTATGTATGCATGTCTATTGCCGTTCTTTTAAACTGAACTTAGTGTTATAGACAATTCCTAACCACGGTCTATTCATAACCTGTTTAGTTTAACAGGCATCAATTAGTATTGGTGTCTGCCATACTAGATAAAATAATCTGTGGAACACCCTGTTGGTTGAAAGTAGTCTAGGTAGGCTGAGTAGAGTGTTATGCCAGCGGTTATGAGACGAGCAGCATGATACCGAAGTGACATAGGGTACCGTTCATTGCTGACTTTAGTCCGAGCCGTGAGTAGGGCCGTTACCCTTAACGATGGGGCGGTAGCGTAGAAACTCAGATGTGGTAGCCTTTAGACACAGAACATAGTTGCAATCCAGGCCAAGACATGTCTAAAATACTCGAATATAGGTCAATCAACGTATAAGAACAGTATAACATAGAATCAGGACATTATCTAGAACACACTTCTAGGATTAATTAGACTTAAACCTAGTAGAGAATGGATCACCCTCTCATCAAAGTATTTGATGAAGATTGCATAACTGGATCATAAGATAGGAGTTAGGATAAAAGGCTAGTTACTACTAAGCCGTTACCACTTCCCTGGGAGTACGATATTTAACTTAATAAAATCGTAGATACTTTCCAACATACTAGCTACACGATAGGTACTCTGCCTTAGGTTCTGGTTGATTAAGTGACAATAATTGAATGCTAAGTGACAGTTAGTAAGACTCAGTCCTTAATTACTCATAATCGACATAGGTAAATAAAGCCTATCTTTTAGCATACCAATCGGAACGCATCACTCGAACCGTGAGTAGGGCCGTCAATGGCGATGGGGCGGTTTATTAGATAACTCAGATGTGGTACACAAGTAGAATCGGTATATAATTGCAATATAGACCAAGATATATCTAAAATACTCGAAGATAGGTCAATCAACATGTAGGAACAATATAACATATATCAAAACACTGTCTGTAAAACACTCTTGTATGCTTAAGTAAACTTGAACCTAGTGTAGAATGAATCAACCTCTCATCAAAAATTTTGATGAATGATTGCAAAACTGGATAATAAAATGAGAGTTAGGGTAAAAGGATAGTTACTACTAAGCCGTTACCACTTCCTTGTGAGTACGATAATTTCATAAATTAAAATCGTAGGTACTTTCCAACAGACTAGATACACGATAGGTACTCTGCCTTAGGTTCTGATTGATTAAGTGACAACATAGATGCTAAATTTGACAATTAGTAATTCTAGGTCCTTAGTTATTCATAATCGATATAGGGTAAATAAAACCTATTTTTAGCATATCAGTCGGAACGCATCACACACCGCCCCAAGAGACACAGGAGAAGACATAGTCCAAATTGAACACGCGGAGACCAATCCTGAAAGAGTACCCTGGCAGAAACAGGCCCATTCACCAAGTGGATCCACTCCGCGATTCTGGACTCTTCGCTTAAAATTCCCCAGTTCGTCCTGTACTCTAGATCGAGCAGACCCCAAGAACACATCTGTCGTTTCAAGTACGCCATGGGGCTGGTGAGCAATGACAAAGCCGTCGTCTGTAAAGCTTTTCCCAGCACCTTGTCCGTTAAAGCTCTAACTTGGTTCACGTCGCTCAAACCCGGAACAATAGACTCGTGGTGCAACTTGGAAAAATCCTTTCTAAACAAATTCAGCACGGCAGGAAAGATTCCAAAGACGAGAGGGGACCTCGCCAACATTAAGCAGAGGGAAGACTAGACTCTCCTCGCATACCTGGAGAGTTTCAAATGCACATGTGACGAAATTGAAGAAATTAGCCAGGATACGGCGGTCACCTGTTTCGAGGGAGGATTTTGGTCAACGATGTTATTCACATAACTCAAACTTCGGAAGCCTGAAACTATTAGCGAAGTATTTTGCATGGCGCGAAAAGTCGCACTGGCCGAAGATAGCACACATGGGGCGCGGAGTAAAAGGAAGGAGAGATACTCAGAAATCTCCCCTCGAGATCGAAAGGGAAAAAACACCGCTAAACATCCCTAAAGACAACCTCGTCACCGTCATTCAGCAAAAATACGGAGTACAGGACCCCCCCTATGCGGACTTAGAACACTTCCACTAGAGACAAATAGAAATATTGTGACTTCCATCGGGATTGTGGCCACATAATCGAGAATTGCTATCTGCTGAAGCGTGCGATTAAAAAGTTGGTGCGCGAAGGACATCTGAAAATTATCTCGCGGAACAGCCTAAGGAAAGGACGGAGAAAGTAATCGAAGTCATAACACCCCAATTCTCTTCCATCAAGCAAATAAAGCGGAAGATCCATAATCTAAACAAGCTTGTGCCAATGTTTCACTTCGACAGACCGTCCCTCGAACCCATAACATTTTCCGACCAAGACCTGGAGCTGAATGAGGAAGCACGAATTACCCCCATCATATTGAAGGTCGGCATGGCTGTGAAGGGCATCGACAAGTGCCGTGTAAGGAGAGTGTTGATCGACACCGGTGCAACCAAGAACATACTCTACTACAAATGTTTCAAGGAGATGGGCATGGAGGACACGCTTTTGAAACCCAGCAATATGGTCCTAGAGGGGTTTACAGCGCATAAAATATGAGTCAAACGAACGGTTAGAGTCAACGTAACCTTAGGCTCTGATATTTGTTCCCGCGAAGAAGAGGTCAAATTCTACGTGGTAGACGTTGACTCTCCCTACAACGCCATCCTAGGCACACCAGCGCACTCTGCCTTTGAATTAATAATATCAACTTTATACCAGCAAGTACGATTCGTGACGAGGAATGGGATTGGCCACGTGAAGAGCAGCCCCAAAAGCCTTCTGGCTCACATCTTCAAATCCCGAAAACAATAAACCACTCCGCCATCTGCTACAGCACCTATGTTGGCGGTAAAGGAAGCGAGATAGAACGCCACCTCATCCCGAGTGTATTGCACTGAAAAAATCAAACAGGATTCAGAGGAGTACGACGAAGTCCCGATTCATCCTGATCACCCTGATCAAAAAGTCCAAATAGGAAACGATATGCCAACACCCATGAGGGAGCAGATGGTACATTTCCTCTCAGAGCATCTTTGCAACTTCGCTTAGCGAGCCGAAGACATGCAAGGAATATCACCAGACATCGCGGAGCACAAGCTTAACATCTATCCCGCGTTTAAGCCCGTTAGACAAAAAGCAAGATAATTTGGAGATGAAAAGATGAAGGGCATGCAAGATGAAGTACAGAAATTATTGACATCTGATTTCATAAGGGAAGTAGATTACCCCTCTTGGTTAGCAAATGTAGTAATGGTGAAGAAATCAAGTGGGAAATGGAGGATGTGTGTGGATTACACGGACTTGAACAAAGCCTACCCCAAGGATTGTTATCCACTCCCCTGCATTGATGCTCTCGTGGATTCAACTTCGAGGTATGAGTTCCTCAGTTTTATGGACACCTTTTCAGGCTATCACCAAATCAGCATGTGCCCACAGGACCAGATTCACACCTCTTTCCGAGCAGCCGGAGCTACCTACTACTACAACGTGATGCCTTTCGGGCTCAAGAACGCTAGAGCAACCTACCAAAGGATGATGAATAAAATCTTGCGACAACAAGTTGGGAGGAACGTGGAGACATATGTAGACGACATGGTCATCAAGACCAAACGCGGGGGTTCCCATCTAGAAGACCTGAGGAAAACGTTCACTACCTTATCAGAGTACGGATTAATGCTCAATCCGTCGAAGTGCAACTTCGGGGAAAAGTCTGGCAAATTCCTAGAGTTCATAATGTCAGAACGGGGCATCGAGGCCAACCCACACAAGGTCGAAGCCATGTTGACACTCGCCGAACCTCTATGCGTCAAGGACATTCAACGCCTAAATGGGTGCATAGCTGCACTGGGAAGGTTAATTTTCAAATCCGTCGAAAGGTGCATACCATTCTTCAAAACCCTGAAAACTTTAGGAAAAACGTTCTTATGGAGCGAAGAATGTGCTAAAGCTTGGGAGGACCTAAAGGATTACTTGGAAAGGTTGCCCTTGCTAAGTGTGCATGTGACGGGCTAAGTATTGTATATATACCTCTCTGTCTCACAACAGGCGATAGCGTCAGTTCTGGTAAGAAACTTGGAGGATAAACAGGTACTAGTTTACTTTGTTAGCCGAGTTCTGTGAGATGCCGAAGTACGTTATTCACAGATTGAAAAACTCGTGTACGCATTAGTCATTAGCATACGCAAACTTTGCGCGTATTTTGAATCTCATATTGTTGTCGTCTACACCAACCATCCACTAAAACAGGTTTTCCACAAATTAGACCAATCCGGAAGAATGCTGTGCTGGTCCATCGAGGTAAGCGGATAAGATCTCAAGTTCACACCACGAACACCAATTAAAGCACAAGCCTTGTCGAATTTTCTTGCCGAGCTCTCTTTCACAGAAGCCCCTCCCCTTGAAAATCCCACGCCGACACCTATACAGGAGAGCACTTGGACCATGATGGTAGACCGAGTAGTCAACTCTTGAGGCACCGGAGTCAGCATCACGATAAAATCCTCCTCGGGACACTACGAAGAAGTCCGAAGTATAAGACTCGATTATCCCTTATCCAATAACTAGGCCAAATATGAAGCCCTTATCCTCGGCCTACAATGGGCTTTAGAGGTCAGTGTAGAAGCTTTGGAGGTTTTCAGCAACTCTCAAGTCGTCGTGGGACAAGTAAATCACGAATACTCTGTGAACTCTGATAACTTAAGGGGATATGCGGAGAAGGTCGACCGTCTGATCGCTCAACTCCACCATTTTTCGCTCAAAAAGATAGATCGAAGTCAGAACGAAGTGGCAGACAAATTAGAGAAGATATCTTTGGGAGAATCCCCCAACAACCTGGGAGTAACAATAGAGCTTTTTTCCACTCCGAAGCCTATCCTACCGTTACAACAATCAACCGACGCTCCCACATGGATCGATGAGTTAAAGGATTTTATAGTCTCAGACGTTTTGCCAGAAGATAAAAACAAGGAAGGAAGATACGAAAGCGAGCTGCTCGGTATACAATAGTTAATGACATTCTATATCGCCGTTCATTCACTAGGCCTTTACTTCGCTGCATCCCACCAGACCTCACTCAGTCCGTGTTAGAAGAGATGCACGAAGGGATATGTGGCGAACATCCCAGATCAAGACCCCTCGCAGAAAAAATCATAAACCAAGGATTTTATTGGATAACGCTGCGTAAGGATGCGGAGGACTTCATCAAGCGCTGCAAGGTCTGCCAGAAGTTTGGCAAGATACCTCGGCTACCTTCCATACCTCAAGCTCCCGTCCTAGCCGCATGGCCTTTTGACATGTGGGGAATTGACTTGATGGGCAAGTTTCCCAAGTCTAGAGGGAGCGAATATTTGATAGTGGATGTAGATTATTTCTCCAAGTGGATAGAGGCAAAGTCATTGGCAGCTCCCACAGAGGAAAATGCCCTTAATTTCTTGAATGACTTTGTATTGTGCAGGTATGGAGCACCGCGAGCCGTGGTAACCGACCACGGCACCCAGTTTTCCACTAAATTCACGATGGAGTGTACCCGCTTGGGAATCAAACATTGGAAGTCATCTGCTGCCCATCCCCAAGGCAACAGACAGTGATACGCGAAAATCGTATCACTTTTTAGCATGTTTTTATGTATGATTTCGAGTGAAATTGAGGGCAAATTGATCTTAATTGTTTGTTATTTACTCAATTTCACGGTTTTTATGATTTTGGAAGTGTCAGGTGAAAAGTAGACGAAAACAGCAAATTTTGGGGCAAAAACGCAATTTTTGGAAATGTTGACTTGGTCAAAGGGTCAGGACCCCGACCTAGTCAAACCGCCGGGACGGGCGTCCAAGACTCGGGACGGGAGTCCCGACCTGGTCAACAGATCAGGACAAGGGTCCCAATCCGGGACGGGCGTCCCGAACCCCCAGAACGAGTCCCACATCGAATGTTTGATGAAAAATCACCCTGGGAAGCTGCTATAAATACCCAAGGCCTCCAGCAATTGAATTCATTCCTCTCCACTCAATCTGAGTCATTAAGTGGTTTCAAGTGTACACTTCTCTAGTACACAACTCACTCAGAGACTTGGATCTCAGTTTTCTTTCTTATTAGTGTTTTGTTTTAGTTTCTGAGAAATAGACTCAAGTCTTAGGATTACATAGATAGGTTCATTTTTGGTATTCATAGAATACCCGGGATTTCGTTAGGAGATCCTAAGAGGGCTCGAGGCGTTCGAAGAGTCAGTCCACAGGGCTTGGCTTAAGCCGGGTTGTTAAGTAAAGCCCAGCTACTAGGCTGAGGAAGCGTCCTCCGAAGGTTCTAATGAGCAGAGTCGGGTCAAGCAGTAAGGCATATATAGCAGTACGCTCCAACGACGTGACTACGTAACGAGTGATTTCTTTATGGCATCAGTCCCCCATGTCCCTCTCTTTATATGTTGTTACTGTGTTTGTCCAAATACTGATTTGAATACCAGATTATGTTTTTATGAATATTTGTGATATATGTTGAAGATATTATGTTTTTCTAGAAATGGCCACCTGCTTAAATATCCATTATGTCTGCATGTCTATTGCCGTTCTTTTAAACTGAATTTAAGGTTATAGACAATTCCTAACCACGGTCTATTCATAACCTGTTTAGTTTAACAGACATCAATTAGTATTGGTGTCTGCCATACTAGATAAAATAATCTGCGGAACACCCTGTTGGTTGAAAGTAGTCTAGGTAGGCTGAGTAGAGTTTTATGCCGGCGGTTATGAGACGAGAGGTATGATCCCCAAAGTGACATAGGGCGTTCATTGCTGACTTTAGTCCGAGCCGTGAGTAGGGCCGTTTACCTTGGCGATGGGGCGGTAGCATAGAGACTCAGATGTGGTAACCTTTAGACACAAAACATAGTTGCAATCTAGGCCAAGACATGTCTAAAATACTCGAATATAGGTCAATCAACGTATAGGAACAGTATAACATAGAATCAGGACTCATCTATAAAACACTTCTAGGATTAATTAGACTTAAACCTAGTGGAGAATGAATCACCCTCTCATCAAAGTATTTGATGAAGATTGCATAACTGGACCATAAGATAGGAGTTAGGATAAAAGGCTAGTTACTACTAAGCCGTTGCCACTTCCCTGGGAGTACGATAATTAACTTAATAAAATCGTAGATACTTTCCAACAGACTAGCTACACGATAGGTACTCTACCTTAGGTTCTGGCTGATTAAGTGACACCATAGAGACTAAATGTGACAATTAGTCAATCACAGTCCCTATTTACTCATAATCAACATAGGGTAAAATAACACCTATTTAGCACGTCAACCGGAATCCCATCAGATTTTTGGCGCCGTTGCCGGGGAAATATCATAATGAATTTAGGATTCCTGATCAAAATTCTAGAGGCTTATTATAGGTAACGGTAGTAACCTAGACCTTAACCCAACACTTATGTTATACCAGTTAGACAATCAATTTCCGAAATATAGGATTATCATAACTAATTAATTTTAGATGTTATCTAGAATTAAGACATTTAGGATAATCAAATTTTAGAAAATTATTCTAGAACCATATTGAGGGAATTTAATTGCTTTCAAAATATTAAAAGAAAAAAAAATTTAAAAATTTAAAAATCTTAAAAAAATTGTACTTTTTCTTGTTTAATGGTAAGTTGTTCTCTTTTCTCTATCTTTTGTGTTATCTCCTTTTCATAATTGATTAGTTGTTTTGTTGTGTTTTCTCTTTCTTCCAAATTTTTAAGTTTTCACTTTCCCTGTAACCCCACTAACCAGTTTGCTCAGGCTAAAACGTATTCTTCTCTGTAGTTGCATGACTCGATCTTCAGAAGCTAACCTTGAAACACCAGTTGAGAATCCTGAACGAATCATTCGCACAGCTAATAGGAGAAGAACATAAATGGCTGCTGAAAGACCTACCCTTGAATCCTACATCCAGCCACAGACTATCCCAGTCTCATCTGCCATCGGAATCCCTGGGAACCCTCGCTATGATCTTAAACCGAATGTGATCCAGCTAATTATAAATTGGATTCAGTTTGGAGGAACTGTAGCCGAGAATCCGCTGGAACACCTATCTGATTTCTCTTCTCTCTGCGAAGGCCTCAAGGGAGATCACACTGCAGAAGTAACTAAACTCAACCTTTTTCCCTACTCACTAAGGGACAGAGCTAAGAGATGGTTGGCCCAGCTACCTACTAACTCCATCACCTCTTGGGACGAGTTAAGCAAAGCCTTCCTAGAAGAGTACTACTCTGCAGCAAGAGTCCTAGAATATCGAAGGGCTCTGTCTAGTTTCACTCAAGCTGCTGATGAGACAGTGATCGAAGCTTAGGACAGATTCAAGGAGCTACTCAGGCTCTGCCCCCAACATGGACTTACCGAGGCATTGCTGATTCAGCAATTTTACGGGGGTATGTCAGACATGGGTAAGCAAATTCTTGACGGACTCAATCCCCAGAGCGGTTTCAATGGAATGAGTGATGTAGATGCTAGAAACGCTCTGGAGAGACTCTATAGGAACATCAAGAATTGGCGCACAAGTGGCCGAGCTAAGAAGCAACCAGTAAATGCGGTCGTTGCCTCAACTGATGATCAATTTGAGGCACTGAAGGCCAGCATTACTAATCAGCTGAATGCTTTCCAACAAAGGAAAAGCATTCAGTCAGTATACCAAATCTGCGAATTTTGCCAAGGACCACATTTTAGTGGGGATTGTTATGGTAATGGGATATTAACTATCCCAGAAGATATGGAACAAGTGGACGCAGTGAATTCTGCTCCTGTAGGAAATACCTACAATCCCACTTGGAAGAACCATCCGGGATTTAGCTGGAGAAACAATCCCGGGACTACTAACTTCCAGAAAAGAGTACCTCAACAACTGCCATATCCGCAGAACTAGCAAGTCGCTCTACCTGCACCAAGGAACTACATCGTTCCAGCTGACCCCATGCAAGAATTCAGAGACATGCTAAAGAGCATTTCCGACTCCAACAAGGAAATGATAGAGTCCAACAAAAAGATCCAAGAGGCTCACGCAGAAAGAATCCAGCAGAACGAGAATAGACAGAAGCAGACCAAGCAAACAATCAGAAACACACAAGCTGCTATACAAACTTTGGAGAGGCAAATGGGTCAGCTATCCACCCATTTCTCTCACAGGTCCCAGGGAACGCTACCAAGCAACACTGAGACCAACCCTCAAACTGAATGCAAGACCATCACTCTAAGATCTGGTAAATTTCTATCTCCATCTCCACCCAAACCATCTGACCCTCCTATTCTTGTGCAGGAACCAGAAGAAGGCTCCAAGGACCCAACGCCGACGGATGTCGAAATCGAAGTAGCAAGGAAAGGGAAGACGGAGTTTATTCCTGAGTACCGGCCAAAAGTACCTTACCCTGCCAGACTTATGCACAATAAAGATAAGGAGCAATTTGAAAAGTTTCTTAAGAATTTTAGTCAGATTCATGTTAATTTACCTTTACTTGATGTTATTTCTGAAATGCCAAAGTATGCTAAGTTTTTAAAAGAAGTTGTTAGTAATAAAAGAAAATTTGACATGGACAAGGTGGTTCTTAATGAAGAATGTTCGGCGGTTCTGTTGAATAAACTACCGTCTAAACAGAAAGATCCTGGTTGTTTTACCTTGCCATGTACAATTGGAAATATTACTAACATGCATGCATTAGCAGACTTAGGAGCTAGTATTAATCTTATGCCATCTAGTTTATTTGATAAATTAGGATTGCATGATTTGAAAACGACTAGGATGTGCATACAACTTGCAGATAGGACAGTCAAAATCCCCAAGGGAATAATTGAAGACCTCTTAGTAAAGGTCGGAAAATTTGTTTCCTGTGGATTTGTTGTCATGGATATGAATGGGGAAGGAGGAGTGCCCCTGATCCTAGGTCGACCATTTCTAGCACCTCAAAAGCATTAATAGACGTCAGTAATGGTCAAATCAAGTTAAGGGTAGGAAATGATGACATCACTTTTGATCTAAATGAGACCCTTAGGTATCCCATGCATTTAGATGATACTTGTTTTTGTGTGGATGCCATGGAACACTTGATTGCAATTAACGTGACAGACCTATGCTCAAACTATCAAGTTCTAAGTGAGGACTCCCTAGAATTAGAGGAGCCTGAACTTAGCTCTTCTGAAAATGAAATTACTTCTGATAGTTTCACTGAGATAGGTGATGATGAGATGAAGAAAGACGAACCTCGTTTGAAGATCCACCAGACTTGGAGCTGAAGGAACTGCCCACTCATCTGTGCTACGAATTCCTAGATGACAACAAGAAACTTCCCATTATTCTTGCAGCTGATCTGACTGCAGAACAAAGGAAGCTGACTGTGGACATGTGCAGAAAGCATAGAAGAGCCTTTGCCTACAAAATTGCAGATATCCCAGGTATTAATCCAAGCTTTTGTTCGCATAAGATTCTTCTAGAAAATGAGTATAAGCCATGTGTGCAACCTCAAAGGAGGTTGAATCCTAATGTGTGTGATGTTGTTAAGAAAGAAGTCATTAAACTGTTAGATGCAGGACTTATCTACCCTATCTCAGATAGTGAGTGGGTAAGCCCGGTGCAGGTAGTACCTAAGAAAGGCGGTATAACAGTTGTTAGGAATGAGCATAATGAACTAATCCCTACAAGAACTGTAACTGGTCATCGTGTATGCATAGACTATAGAAAATTAAATACGGCCACACGAAAAGATCACTTTCCCCTTCCTTTTATTGACCAAATGTTAGAAAGATTATCTGGACACATGTTTTATTGCTTTCTTGATGGGTTTTCTGGTTATTTTCAAATTCCTATTTTGAGGACCAGCATAAAACTACATTCACATGCCCTTTTGGAACATTTGCATATAGAAGGATGCCTTTTGGTTTGTGTAATGCACCTGCTACATTTCAACGTTGTATGACTGCTATCTTTGAGGACATGTTAGGAAAATCTATGGAAGTATTTATGGATGACTTTTCTGTTTTTGGTAATTCATTTGAGGTTTGTCTAAAGAACTTGGAGTTAATGTTGAAACGTTGTATAAAATCTAACCTGGTTTTAAATTGGGAAAAATGCCACTTCATGGTAAAAGAGGGAATTGTTTTAGGACATAAGATCTCACACCTAGGTATGGAAGTAGATAAGGCAAAAATTGAAGTTATTTCAAAACTACCTCCTCCAAAAAATGTGAGAGCCGTTAGGAGTTTTTTGGGACACGCTGGCTTTTATCGTAGGTTTATAAAAGATTTTTCATTAATAGCCAGGCCGTTGACCAATTTACTCGGAAAAGATGTTCCATTTGTCTTTGATGAGAAATGTCTAAAAGCTTTTAATAGACTTAAGGAACTCTTAACTACTGCACCTATCATGACATCACCCGACTGGAGTTTTACCTTTTGAGCTTATGTGTGATGCTAGTGACTATGCAGTAGGAGTAGTTTTAGGACAAAGACATGATAAGAAATTTCATGTAATATATTATGCTAGTAAAACCTTAACTGATGCTCAGGAAAATTACACTACGACAGAAAAGGAATTATTAGCAGTAGTATATGCATTTGATAAGTTTCGATCTTATCTAGTCCTGTCTAAAACTATTGTTTATACTGATCATTCTGCACTAAAATACTTGTTTAATAAAACCAATGCAAAACCAAGATTATTAGATGGGTTTTATTGCTTCAAGAATTTGACATAGAAATTCGGGATAAGAAAGGGGCAGAAACCTTAGCCGCAGACCACTTGTCCAGGCTAGAGAATCCGTCCCTAGAAGCCATTGATGAAACAATCATATCTGATAAGTTCCGGATGAAATCTATGTGCATTGTTGCTATTTTCTCACCCCCTTGGTTTGCAGATATAGCAAATTATTTGGCAGCCCGGACTCTCCCTAGTGATATCACTACTCAACAAAGAAATAAATTCTTTGCTGACCTGAAATATTACTATTGGGAAGATCCTTTTCTATTTCGAATATGTGCAGACCAAATGATCAGAAGATGTGTCTCTCAAGAAGAAGGTTTCCAAATCCTGGAACACTGTCACTGCGGACCAACAGGCGGTCACTTAGCTGCAGCTAATACCGCCCGAAAAGTATTAGAAGCAGGCTTCTACTGGCCTACCATATTCAAAGATGCCGCAGCATTCACAGGATCGTGCGATGCCTGTCAGAAAACTGGAACCATTTCTTCTCGAGATAGTCTACCCCAACAGATAATTCAAAGTGTAGAAATATTTGACATATGGGGTATAGACTTCATGGGTCCATTCCCTCCCTCTTTTGATTTTCGCCAGATTTGGATGTCCAAAAGCCCTAATCAGTGATCGAGGTACGCACTTCTGCAATTCTCAATTACAGAAGGTACTTCAGCAGTACGGAGTTCAGCATCGCATTTCCACAGCCTACCATCCCCAAACCAATGGACAGGCTGAGGTAACCAATAGGGGAATAAAGAGAATCTTAGAAAAGACTGTGTGTGTTAACCGTAAGGATTGGGCAAATAAGCTGGAGGACGCATTATGGGCCTTCCGTACAGCATACAAGACCACTACAGGATTCTCACCCTATCGATTAGTCTATGGAAAAGCATGTCACCTTCCAGTTGAACTTGAACACAGAGCTTATTGGGCGGTACAAAAATGCAACCTCGACGATAATTTAACTAAGGAACGCCGGATTCTACAACTCAATGAATTGGATGAGTGGAGGCTCAAAGCCTATGAAAACTCACACCAATTCAAGATGACAAGTAAACTCCGGCATGACAGGCGACTCAGAACCCAGAAGAATTTTGAACCAGGAGATAAGGTATTGCTATACAACTCACGGTTAAGATTGTTCCCAGGAAAGCTGCGTAGCTGCTGGTCAGGGCCATTCACAATCACGAAAGTATCACCTTTCGGAGCATGTGACATCATGGATTCTGCGGCATTATTCAAAAAGTAAACGGACAACGCCTAAAGATTTACAAAGAGCCGTTTGACTTGTCCGAGCAGACTGTGGACTTCACAGACTGAGGGAGTATCTCTTTCATTTTATTTCTTGTTTTGTTATGTTTATGTTCCTTCTTACCCGTAGTTAGTTGAATAAGTGTGGGGTAAGAATCTTTTCTGTTTTATTTCTTGTTTTCAAATAAGTGTGGGGTAATTAGATATGCATGACCACTGAGGACAGTGCCAGAATTAAGTGTGGGGTAGCAGTGCACGGTGCACTGTAGTAGTTTGCAAAATTTTCGCATGATTTTGCTTGTTTTCCCCGTATTTTCAAACCATTCCAAAAAATTTTCAAAATTTTTCCGTCTTTCAGACTTCTAAATGCAGTATGCTTGGTTAAACAATTGCTTACGTCTATGATATGTAGGTAGTATGTTATGGTTAGTAGGAGATAATTGATGACTACTGCTGAACTAATTGATTAGGAATATGGAATTCCTGATAACTGAGCACAACTTTGTCTGGATTAGAGACCTCAGCCAATTGCCTATTCAAGACTTAACTAGATAAAATTAGACCAGTTGTGGATATATTGGCAGTTAGAATGACTAGATGAGACTCTGAGCTAAAAGTGAAAAGAAACAAAAGAAAGTTAATCAAATAAGGGTAGTTTGCCAGTGGCCTTCGCTACTCGAGCACCACTCCTTCGGGGAATTTAAAGCCTGATGCCCTAAGGTCGTGTAGATCTGGGAGTCATCGGAGTGGGACTCACTACATGGGTAATTGATGGGTTTTCCGACCGATGTGCTAAATAGGTGTTATTTTACCCTATGTTGATTATGAATAATTAAGGACGGTGATTGACTAATTGTCACGTTTAGTCTCTATGGTGTCACTTAATCAGCCAGAACCTAAGACAGAGTACCTATCGTGTAGCTAGTCTGTTGGAAAGTATCTACGATTTTATTAAATAAATATCGTACTCCCAGGGAAGTGGCAACGACTTAGTAGTAACTAGCCTTTTATCCTAACTCCTATCTTATGATCCAGTTATGCAATCTTCATCAAATACTTTGATGGGAGGGTGATGCATTCTCCACTAGGTTTCAGTCTAATTAATCCTAGAAGTGTTTTATAGATGAGTTCTGATTCTATGTTATACTGTTCCTATATGTTGAATGACCTGAATTCGAATATTTTAGATGCATCTTAGCTTGGATTGCAACTATGTTCTGTGTCTAAAGGCGTACCACATCCGAGGTCTCTAATAAACCGCCCTACCTTAATGACGGCCCTACTCACGGTTCGGGACGAAGGCATCCATGAAAGCCCTATGTCACTTCGGGGATCATACCGCTTGCCCTAGCCACCGGCATAATCAGACTCAGCTCGGCCCCTACCTAGACTACTTTAACAGGCAGGGTGTTCAACATGTTATTTTATCTAGCATGGCAGACACCAATACTAATTGATGCCTGTTAAACTAAACAGGTTATGATTAGACCGTGGTTAGGATTGTCTATAACCCTAACTTTAGTTTAAAAGAGCACATTAAACATGCAGACATAGTGAATATTTAGCAGGTGGCTATTTCCGGAAAAACATAACAACGTCAACATATAAAACAATTATTCATAAAAATCGTAATCTTGTATTCATAATAAGTATTTAGAACAAAACAATAACAACATATAAGAGAGGGACATGGGGACTGATGCCATAAAGAAATCACCCTTTACGTAGTCTCGCCGACGGAGCGTACTGCTGTATATGTCGTATTGCTTGCCCTGACTCTGCTCACCAGAACCTTCGGAGGACGCTTCCTCATCCTAGTAACTGGGCTTTACCTTAATACCCAGCTTAAGCCCAGCCCTGTGGACTGACTCCTCGAACGCCTAGAGCCCTCTTTGGATCTCCTAACGAAATCCCGGGTATTCTATGAATACCAGAAACGAACCTATCTATAGAAACCTAAGATCTGAGACTATTTCTCAGAAACTAAAACAAAACACTAATAAGAAAGAAAACTGAGATCCGAGTCTCTGAGTGAGTTGTGTACTAGAGAAGAGTACACCGGAAACGACTAAATGACTCAGATCGAGTGGAGAGGAATGAATTCAACTGCTGGAGGCCTGGGGTATTTATAGCAGCTTCCTGGAGTGAAAATTTCTGAAAAATTCGATGTGGGACAGCTTCTGGCGGCTCGGGATGCCCGTCCTGATCAGTTGACCAGGTTGGGACGCCCGTCCCGGTGCTTTGACTTGGTTGGGACGCCCGTCCTGAACCTTTGACCGAGTCAACATTTCTAAAAATTTCATTTTGGCCCCAAAATTTGCTGTTTTCGTCTACTTTTCACCTGACACTTCCAAAATCATAAAAACTGTGAAATTAAGTGAATAATGAACAATCAAGATCAAATTACCCTCGATTTCACCCAAATTCATACATAAAAACATGCTAAAAAGGTGATACGATTTTCGCGTATCAGATAACCCTACACTTAGCTTTTTGCCTGTCCTCAAGCAAAGTCTACCTGAAGTTACTTAAATTCCTAGTCATGTTTTTATTCCAAAAATTCTTCAGACAAGTCTTAACACAGGTCTGACTGGTTAGGTTGCTATGACAAGGTCTCAGATGTTTTTAGTAGCTTGTTATGATCAGGCAGAAAATAAATCAACAACTAGTTTGGACCTTTTTCTTAGTCACAGGGTCTTCCTGATGTGAAGTGTGTGTACTAGTCCAGACCAGATAGTCAACACAATGTACTCTTGTCTTAACTACTACCAGATAACACTTCGACCTATCGCTAGACATATTAGCAACAGACAACTTTTTGAGTTCTGAGCTTTGGTGATCAGATTTTTAATGTTTTAGGATTTAGTTATTTTCTTTATAGATTCAGGGTATTTTGAGTCTGCTTAGAACACGTGAACTTCAACTACCCATGTAGCGAGTCCCACTCCGATGACTCCCAGATCTACACGACCTTAGGGCATTAGGCTTTAAGTTCCCCGAAGGAGTGGTGCTCGAGTAGCGAAGGCCGCTGGCAAACTACCCTTATTTGATTAACTTCTTTTAATTTCTTTTCACTTCTAGCTCAGAGTCTCATCTAGTCATGCTAACTGCCAATATATCCACAACTGGTCTAATTTTATCTAGTTAAGTCTCGAATAGGTAATTGGTTGAGGTCTCTACTCTAGACAAAGTTGTGCTCAGTTATCAGGAATTCCCTATTCCTAATCAATTAGCCAAGATAGCTATCATTATCTATCTCTACTAACCATAACATACTACCTACATATCATAGACATAAGCAATTTTTTAACCAAGCATACTGCATTTAGAAGTCTGAAGGACGGAAAAAATTTTGAAAAAATTTTGGAGGTGTGAAAATACGGGGAAAAACAAGCAAAAGCATACAAAAACTGCTACAGTGCACCGTGTACTGCTACCCCACACTTAAGTCTGGCACTATCCTCAGTGTTCATGCATATCTGGCTACCCCACACTTATTTGAAAATAAGAAATAAAACAAAAAGTCTTACCCCACACTTATTTGAAAATAAGAAGTACAACAGAAAGAAAGGATTCTGTATTGGTAAGTAAGACATAAAAAATAAATAATGCAAACAATTCTGTATTTCATATAAATCACTTTTGTACATAGATTCATACGTCATACAAGCCCAGACATGCTTATACACATAGAACAAAAAACAAAAGCAAAAGAAAGGAAAGGAAAGGAAAGAAGGAAAGAGAGACTACGAACCTGGCGGATCGTCGTCCAGTGGACCTAAGTCTGCTAAGTCAAACTCGAAGTTTTTCCGCCACTCTGAAGTCTGCTGATGTATCTCCTCAATCCGGTTGGTGTTCATGGCGATCCTATCATCTATCATCGCCACCGTCTGTCAATCCTGTCCTCCATCATCGTCATCGTCTGTCAATCTTGTCCATGTCACGACTGTATCGGGGATAGTTCTGCCAATCCGTGCGACATGTGTCGTTCGAAGGCAGTACGTGCACGAACGTCTCGGATGGAGGGATATGCGCTAGAAATGCTTCCGATGCCGATGCCTGTCCTGTCTGCTCCGATGTGGATGGTGTCGGGCCATTTGCATCCCGGACAACCATCCCATGTTCCGTAGAATGGTAACATCCTGTGGGAATGGTGGTCGGGGCGACCAGAGTAAGCTCCGAGCCCTCTATGTCCAACTCCAGGTAGCGGGCTAGCCTGGTGATGTATGGTCCGAGCCCCAGACACTGTTTCCTGGTGTCTGTAGTGAATCCTCGCATGACGACCGCTATGAGTCTAGCCATCTCTACTGTAGATCCCATGTGCATGTTGGCTAGAAGGAATGTCTCCATCCGGGTGACAGTTCCGGGCGCTGTCAGTCATCCTGACAATGTGTGTGCAATGATAGCATGCAGGTAACGAAGAGTAGGATAAATACCTGTGGCTTTTGCAAAGCCATGTTGGTATGGGACACCCGTCATGCAGATCTGAGCCCAAGCAGTGGAGACGTCTGCAGACGTGAAGTCTCGAACTACCGTGGTGTATGCGGGCGTATCCAGCTCATCTCTCTGCCAGATGCCTAGGGCGATGCCGAACTCGGCCATGCTCATCGACCGATCTATTCCGCCTAAACGGAATGTGATATGCTCCTGGTGGCAAGTAAAAGACGCATAGAACTCACATACCAGCTCTAGGTATGTGGGCTCTGTGATGATGAATACTCGACTGTACGGTGGCACGTCGAGTATGCGTCTAACTTCCGGCTCTACTCCCAGTGTCTGTACTGCTGCCCAATCCAGCGTTCTGCCCGTCAGTATCGTACGCCCGATGTACCCAGTGCATCTCTCTTGGTATGCTGTGCTGGAGGGAAACAACATAAAAGGATGTGCCACTGAGGTAACTGTCATGGTAGATGTGGTACGAGCACGTTTGGGAGCCATTGAAAACGTACGAGAGAAGTTAGGTGGGAAAGAAAGCTTTAAACTCAAATTCTGGAGGTGAATTTGAATTCAGAAGGATGAAATTAGGTTAGGGAAGGATTTTGAATTTTTGGCGGAAAAATCGAATTTTGGAGGGAAATTCGAATTTTTGGGTGAAGTATAAAATTCAAATTTTGGAGGGAAATTCGAATTTTTAAACTTTGAAGAGTTTGGCAAAAATTTGTAGAGAGAAACTAGAGAGAAATATTTTTAGAGAGATGAATTTTTGGTTGTAGATTTGAGAGAAAATGAAAAAAATTGAATTTTTATAGAAGGGGCGGCCTTCGGGACGCCCGTCCCGCTGGACGCCCTCCAGAATCGGGACGCCCGTCCCGAGTTGCATCGGGACGCGTGCCAATTCCGAAATTTTTTTTTCCGTAATTCCCTGAAAATCTCAAGATACCAAAAATAATCATAATTCTTTAACAAGGCTTCATGTTTATCCAATGAAATTCAGAAGTTGTTAAAAACTCTATGCAAAAATTCCTCAGTCTCTTTTCGAAAATTGTGACTACCCTAATTTTATCCCAATTTAAATTTAGCAAGAATTTCAGAAAAACAAAAACTGAGTTTGTGCAATGTAATTAGTGGGAAATAAACTGTATTTGCAAAACTCTTGTTTTTCATAGAAATTCGACATAAAATGTCTGAAGAAAATTGTTGAATATAAGGACCCTTTAAAAATGTTTGAAAAATAGAAAAAAATATGGGTCAATTATTCAAGTTTCAGTTCAAACGAATTTGAGGGTAAAAGAATCTTCCCTTTTTAACGACGCCTATCTCTGATCTCCTGTAGTTCTGTTCGAATGCTTCGCATTTCTATGCGTATGGTTCTCATCTCATCCCTCTGCCTGTTCTGCTCACTGCGTAATTCAGCCATCTCTCGAAGTAGTTGTGCACCTTGGTTCTCTTGAAGATTGACCGTGGCTCTGAGTCGGTCCACGTTAGTTGTAATATTCAGACTGAGTTGGTCTAAATGACACAGTCTGCTGGCAATCCCTTGGTCCATCTCATAGACCCTTTGAGTTAACGTGTCAATCTGCATGGACAACATTGAATAATAACCGTTAGTGCTCCCCGCAGATGAAGGGGTGCGCTCGTTAGGTGTTGGGGTGTATGCATGAGAGGTTGGTGAATTTTGGGTTTGGTCAGTAGGGGGTGGATTTATAGGAACTCTCTGGGCAGGAGGGTGAATTGGAGATCTCTGGGGTTCTTCTCTAGGAGGGAAGGTATCCTCAGAAGGATCTTCTTCCGTGGGACTATGCTCACGGGTGTTCAGGAATCGTCTCACTAGTTCACTGGCATCAGAGCTTGAGTTTACTTCCACTGGTTGTGAAGGAAGAGTCCTTCGTGGTACTTCTGGTGCAGGCCTAGAGGGGCCCTCTGGCTTTGTTTTCTTCGGTCCTGGAGTATCAGGGTTTTCGGTTTTCTTTGCCTGGTTAGTAGCTGCTCTTGTTCTCTTCATCTTTGAGTGCAAAGTCTGGTTGGAAATAACAAATAGCAAAAAGTAGGACAGTGAAATAATAAAGCAAGAGAGAGATATTTTTATGGATTTTGATATTTATTTAGAAAGCAGGTAAATTTCCTTATATATGGTTTTAGAATAATTTTCTAAAATTTGATTATCCTAAGTGTCTTAATTCCAGATATTATCTAAAATTAATTAGTTATGATAATCCTATATTTAGGAAAGTGATTGTCTAACTAGTATAAGATAAGTGTGATTCAAAAGTCCAAGTTACTACCGTTACCTATCATAAGTCTCTAAAATTGTGGCCAATAATCCTAAATTTATTATGATATTTCCCCAGCAACGGCGCCAAAAATCTGATGGGTTTTCCGACCGATGTGCTAAATAGGAGTTATTTTACCCTATGTTGATTATGAATAATTAAGGATGGTGATTGACTAATTGTCACGTTTAGTCTCAATGGTGTCACTAAATCAACCAGAACCTAAGGCAGAGTACCTATCGTGTAGCTAGTCTGTTGGAAAGTATCTACGATTTTATTAAATAAATATCGTACTCCCAGGGGAGTGGCAACGGCTTAGTAGTAACTAGCCTTTTATCCTAACTCCTATCTTATGATCCAGTTATGCAATCTTCATCAAATACTTTGATGAGAGGGTGATTCATTCTCCACTAGGTTTCAGTCTAATTAATCCTAGAAGTGTTTTATAGATGAGTTCTGATTCTATGTTATACTGTTCCTATATGTTGAATGACCTGCATTCGAATATTTTAGATGCATCTTAGCCTGGATTGCAACTATGTTCTGTGTCTAAAGGCGTACCACATCCGAGGTCTCTAATAAACCGCCCTACCTTAATGACGGCCCTACTCATGGTTCGGGACGAAGGCATCCATGAAAGCCCTATGTCACTTCGGGGATCATACCGCTTGCCCTAGCCGCCGACATAATCGGACTCAGCTCGGCCCCTACCTAGACTACTTTAACAGGCAGGGTGTTCAACATGTTATTTTATATAGCATGGCAGACACCAATACTAATTGATGCCTGTTAAACTAAACAGGTTATGATTAGACCGTGGTTAGGAATTGTCTATAACCCTAACTTTAGTTTAAAAGAGCACATTAAACATGCAGACATAGTGAATATTTAGCAGGTGGCTATTTCCGGAAAAACATAACAACGTCAACATATAAAACAATTATTCATAAAAATCGTAATCTTGTATTCATAATAAGTATTTAGAACAAAACAATAACAACATATAAGAGAGGGACATGGGGACTGATGCCATAAAGAAATCACCCTTTACGTAGTCTCGCTGACGGAGCGTACTGTTGTATATGTCGTATTGCTCGCCCTGACTCTGCTCACCAGAACCTTCGGAGGACGCTTCCTCAGCCTAGTAACTGGGCTTTACCTTAATACCCAGCGTAAGCCCAACCCTGTGGACTGACTCTTCGAACGCCTAGAGCCCTCTTAGGATCTCCTAACGAAATCCCGGGTATTCTATGAATACCAGAAACGAACCTATCTATAGAAACCTAAGATTTGAGACTATTTCTCAGAAACTAAAACAAAACACTAATAAGAAAGAAAACTGAGATCCGAGTCTCTGAGTGAGTTGTGTACTAGAGAAGAGTACACCGGAAACGACTAAATGACTCAGATCGAGTGGAGAGGAATGAATTCAACTGCTGGAGGCCTGGGGTATTTATAGCAGCTTCCTGGAGTGAAAATTTCTGAAAAATTCGATGTGGGACAGCTTCTGGTGGCTCAGGACGCCCGTCCCGGATTGGGACGCCCGTCCTGATCAGTTGACTATTTTGGCACACCCGTCTCGGGTCCTGGACGCCCGTCCCGGTGCCTTGACTTGGTCGGGACGCCCGTCCTGAACCTTTGACCGAGTCAACATTTCCAAAAATTTCGTTTTTGCTCCAAAATTTGCTGTTTTCGTCTACTTTTCACCTGACACTTCCAAAATCATAAAAACTATGAAATTAAGTGAATAATGAACAATCAAGATCAAATTATCCTCGATTTCACCCAAATTCATACATAAAAACATGCTAAAAAGGTGATACGATTTTCCCGTATCAGTAGTTGAAGTTGACGTGTCCTAAGCAGACTCAAAATACCCTAAATCTATAAAGAAAATAACTAAATGCTAAAACATTAAAAATCTGATCACCAAAGCTCAGAACTCAAAAAGTTGTCTGCTGTTAATATGTCTAGCGATGGGTCAAAGTGTTATCTGGTAGTAGTTAAGACAAGAGTACATTGTGTTGACTATCTGGTCTAGACTAGTACACACACTACACATCAGGAAGACCCTGTGACTAAGAAAAAAAAGTTCAACCTAGTTGTTGATTTGTTTTCTGCCTGATCATAACAAGCTACTAAAAACATCTGAGACCTTGTCATAGCAACCTAACCAGCCAGACCTGTGTTAAGACTTGTCTGAAGAATTTTTGGAATAAAAACATGACTAGGAATTTAAGTGACTGCACTACGGTTTAGAATCACTAACTTCAGGTAGACTTTTTTAGCATGTTTTTATGTATGATTTCGGGTGAAATTGAGGGCAAATTGATCTTAATTGTTTGTTATTTACTCAATTTCACGGTTTTTATGATTTTGGAAGTGTCAGGTGAAAAGTAGACGAAAACAGCAAATTTTGGGGCAAAAATGCAATTTTTGGAAATGTTGACTTGGTCAAAGGGTCAGGACATGCGTCCCGAACCCGGGACAGGCGTCCCGACCCAGTCAAATCGCCGGGACGGGCGTCTAGGACTCGGGACGGGAGTCCCGACCTGGTCAACAGATCAGGACGGGCGTCCCGAACCCCCAGAACCAGTCCCACATCGAATTTTTGATAAACAATCGAATGTGTGTCCCCTGGTCAACAGATCAGGACAAGGGTCCCAATCCGGGACGGGCGTCCCGAACCCCCAGAACGAGTCCCACATCGAATGTTTGATGAAAAATCACCCTGGAAGCTGCTATAAATACCCCAGGCCTCCAGCAGTTGAATTCATTCCTCTCCACTCGATCTGAGTCATTAAGTGGTTTCAAGTGTACACTTCTCTAGTACACAACTCACTCAGAGACTCGGATCTCAGTTTTCTTTCTTATTAGTGTTTTGTTTTAGTTTCGGAGAAATAGTCTCAGATCTTAGGATTACATAGATAGGTTCGTTTTTGGTATTCATAGAATACCCGGGATTTTGTTAGGAGATCCTAAGAGGGCTCGAGGTGTTCGAAGAGTCAGTCCACAGGGTTGGGCTTAAGCCGGGTTGTTAAGTAAAGCCCAGCTACTAGGCTGAGGAAGCGTCCTCTGAAGGTTCTGACGAGCAGAGTCGGGTCAAGCAGTAAGACATATATAGCAGTACGCTCCAACGGCGTGACTACGTAACGGGTGATTTCTTTATGGCATCAGTCCCCCGTGTCCCTCTCTTTATATGTTGTTACTGTGTTTGTCCAAATACTGATTTGAATACCAGATTATGTTTTTATGAATATTTGTGATATATGTTGAAGATATTATGTTTTTCTAGAAATGGCCACCTGCTTAAATATCCATTATGTCTGCATGTCTATTGCCGTTCTTTTAAACTGAATTTAAGGTTATAGACAATTCCTAACCACGGTCTATTCATAACCTATTTAGTTTAACAGACATCAATTAGTATTGGTGTCTGCCATACTAGATAAAATAATCTGCGGAACACCCTGTTGGTTGAAAGTAGTCTAGGTAGGCTGAGTAGAGTTTTATGCCGGCGGTTATGAGACCAGCGGTATAATCCCCAAAGTGACATAGGGCGTTCATTGCTGACTTTAGTCCGAGTCGTGAGTAGGGCCGTTTACCTTGGCGATGGGACGGTAGCATAGAGACTCAGATGTGGTAACCTTTAGACACAGAACATAGTTGCAATCCAGGCCAAGACATGTCTAAAATACTCGAATATAGGTCAATCAACGTATAGGAATAGTATAACATAGAATCAGGACTCATCTATAAAACACTTCTAGGATTAATTAGACTTAAACCTAGTGGAGAATGAATCACCCTCTCATCAAAGTATTTGATGAAGATTGCATAACTGGACCATAAGATAGGAGTTAGGATAAAAGGCTAGTTACTACTAAGCCGTTGCCACTTCCCTGGGAGTACGATAATTAACTTAATAAAATCGTAGATACTTTCCAACAGACTAGCTACACGATAGGTACTCTGCCTTAGGTTCTGGCTGATTAAGTGACACCATAGAGACTAAATATGACAATTAGTCAATCACAGTCCTTAATTACTCATAATCAACATAGGGTAAAATAACACCTATTTAGCACGTCAACCGGAATCCCATCAGACAGGCAGAGGCAGCGAATAAAATAGTTCTCACGGCATTAAAGAAAAATTTGGAAGGAAAATCTAATAAATGGGTCGACGAGCTCCCAACAACCCTTTGGACAGTTCGAACTTTGGCTAGGGGCCCCACATGAGAGATAATGTACGCCTTGATATTGGGATCCAAAGCCATATCTCCAGCCAAACTCGCACTCCCATCATACAGAGTTTCCACCTACGATGCTGAAAGCAACAAACGACAACGATGCTTAGATCTGGATCTACTGGAGGAAAGGAGGATAGTAGCTCGATTGAAGATGGAAGATTTTAAGAAAAAACCAAGCTATCCCATGACAAGAATTTGGTTAAAAGACCACTGTGCATTTGCGACTAGGTATTAAGAAAGATCGAAGGGACAACCAGGCAGATCAAAGCGAACAAATTATCACCGAACTGGGAGGGCCCCTATCTGATCACAGGAACTTTCCGTCTCATAGATCAGGAAGAAATATTACTACCCAACCCTTGGCACGCCAACCATTTAAAGAGATATTTTGTATAAATACTAAGCGAGGTAAACACAATACTAGTTTACTTCAATACAATTAACGTGAAATACATCTCGTATTGATGCCAGGACTACCAGTTTTATCATCCTCACTTCGAGCCAACCTCGAAATTGGATATCAATTATTCAGGGAGTCCATCCTCACTTCAAGCCAACCTCGAAATTGGACTTCAGTCATTCAGAAAATCCATCTTCACTTCGAACCAACCTCGAAATTGGATTTCAACTATTCAGGGTGTCCATCCTCACTTCGAGCCAACCTCGAAATTGGACTTCAATCATTCAAGAAATCCACCCTCACTTCGAGCCAACCTCAAAATTGGATTTCAATTATCCATGGAGTCCATCCTCACTTCGAGCCAACCTCGAAATTCGATTTAAGTTATCAATGGAATTCATCCTCACTTCGAGCCAACCTCGAAATTGGATGCTGGAGTTAATCATGGAACTTACAAATGAGGGAGTCAATCTACGAGTTAAAGGCAATCACTCGCGACATTATTAAAATTTATTAAGTTCAAGGTTACAGGTTAACTTGGTGTTTACTTCAAGGATTGTTTCGTTCAGAGTTAAAGGGTTTTTTTTATTATCATTTTTTAAGTCAGGATGCTTCAAGCACGAACGAAATAATAAAGATAGAAGTTAACAAAATTCTATTAAAGAAAAAGATCCTATTCTAGTACAATTGGAGGGGCTTCAGTTGAAGGAGCGGCCTCAGCCGAAGCACCCTCACTTCCTAAAACTACCTCCTCCACCACTAGGGTGGGCCTATCATCTTCGGCAACCTCGGTCTTTGAAACAGGGCCAATAGTCGATAAAGGCTCCCCCTAAATGGCCTTGAACTCCTCTGGTTGCTCTCGGAGCTGATCGCATAACTCTGCCAAATTTGGGTGCACTGGTGCAAGCGGAGTCCATTGCCTACCCGCTTTCTAGTCAGCCGCTGCTATCTTCGCCAGTTCACTTTCTGTAAATGGGATGAAGTCATAGCCACTCCTAAACTCAGGGTTGGCATAGGACCCCTCGAAGGCCCTACACATCAGTGCCTTGTCTGTGATAAGGTGGTGGAATTGTCGAAGCATGTGCGCACACCCCCTTTCGTAAAATCCACTACATCTTGAGTAGAGCTCATCCTCAAATGCTGTAGAAGTGCGGTAGATGTCCACCACCTTGGCAGTGTAGTCAGCAGATTCATAGTATGTCACCTTGGAGTCCGAAGCTTTACACTTGACTCCGCATCTTTTAGCCGCTGGTCGAAGTCTCGCAGTTTGGCTTTCAGATCCTCATTTGCCTTTTGGTAAGACATCAGATCTGAGGACTGTTTGTCCTTCTCAGCGACGACCAGGGCCACGTTCTCCTCAGCAGTCTAAAGTTTTTCTACGGCGGAGTCAAGGGCCTTATTTTTTGCTGATAGTTGTCCCTCCAGGTTAGCACACTTCTTCTCCAAACTCAGTTGCATCGTCCGAAAAGTGTTCGCCGACATAGCCGTCATACCGAGGTGCCCGATATAAGTACCAACCTAAGAAAAAATAAGTTAGAAAAAAAAATGTATATATATAGATGCGAAGTGGGTTTACCTGTGCCAAATGGGCCCCAATATGCCCTATCGTGTTGTTGACCCCCATCGAAGCACGATGGAGGTTTTGAGACAGATCGTGATCCATCAACCTATGTAGCATAGTCTTGTCGAATACCCTCCCCACCTGGGAGTCATTTAGCTGTAGGTTTGTTAAGGGTGGGGAGACTCGTTGAATCTCCTGGGCAAGACTTTCCAGGTCCCTCCTGGATTCTGGAAGTTTGAACCCTTCCCTCATCCAAGGATTAGAAGAGGACCCCGGAGAGCCTTCTCCTCGTGAGGCACGAAATGCCAGGGCTCAGGCTGTAAGGGGGGCCTCATCCTGCAAGTCCGAAGGCTCCGACAGTCGAATACCCGAGGATGGCCTTTTTCTTGGGGGCTCACCCTCGTTGCCATCATGAGTCCGCTTCGACATCGCGACAGCAGGCTCTTTCCCCTTCTGACGGTCCCCGGCTCTTGACGGTGGAGGACTTCGAGTATTTTGGACTTGAGGGTTCGCCGAAGGACAGGTCGTACCTTCCGACGAAGTACCAGCGGCCGCGAAGATTGATGGCCCTCGCCGGAGTAAGGCCCGCCCGTAGGAAGGTGTTGCCTCAGGCACGCCTCTCTGCTTAGCGTCGCTCAAGAAATTCCATAGGCATATCTACCAAAAGAAAGAAGACAAAATCAGCATCAAAGTAAAAACAAGGTACGCAAATCACTTAAAAATTCCTAATCTACCCTTTGCTACAGAATAGCCTGCTTTTGACAAATTGGTGCACTCCGGGCATTCGTCAAAGAATACCCTCCCCTAGTGCAGTCTCCATATAGGGTATTCGTTGTTGTCTTCCAAACCCAACTCCCTCCGATGGGTATCTATCGAACACCCATCGATCCTGCAGAGGTTGCGGCTGGCATTAGCGATAAGTTCGTTGGATAGGAAGACTTTTGAATGGATTCTAGGGTTATCACCTAATTTACTCCGAACATAGTCTAAAAATTTTATGTCAGAGTCGGAGTACCGATTTTTTTCTTAAGGGGTTGCCAGGTACGAAGTGCCTTACACTTCGGGTAGAACGGAAAGCTCAATCTGGACTCCACGCAAACCCATCGCTCTCTCCACTGGCTAACTTTATTTGAGGGAGGTTAAAAAAGGGTGACCCTACTTGGGCGAGATCTCAAAGATAAAGTTAGGTTATTCATCCTAAGTACTATAAAGAATGTTCTCAAGATCAACTCGGAAATTTCTACTCCTATCCTCCTACACAAAACCGTTAAAGCGAAGAAGTATCGAACTCCGTTAGGATGAACATGGGTAGGTGGACACTTAACTAAATTTAAAAAATTATAAAAAGCGGGGTCTAAGGGCAAGGCAAGGCCAGAAGTGAAGTGGTCATAAGGGATGTGGATGTAGGCATCAGCCATGAGTCCGCACGACTTTACTATAAAGGGCTTAAACCTACTTCGGTCGACCTCTAGGGATAACATACAGTACTCGAGGCTGATTGTGTTGGTTTTCAGGGTGAAGTCCCCAGATAATTGTTTCTTGGTTGTTGGGAGGTCTTCTATGCTATCGAAGTCAAAGTCCTCCCCTTGGAGGGCCCTAGCTGTGGCTAAGTTCTTAAGGGTTGGAGCGGGAACGGTGGAGTCCTCGACAGCACAACTGGTCGAAGTCTGAATAGCCGGAACCCTAAAGACAACATCATTCATCTCCAGGACAGTCTGAGGACCTTGTCCTTGCTCAGAACTCAAACTCTCATCACTCGAACTACTGCTACTCGAAGTGCTGGCATTACGGTTGGTTGGTCTGTCCACTGAAGTGGATACTGAAGAGCTAGATTCTACTTCAACTAAGGGGCTTCTTGGTTGCGACATTCTGACCTAAAGATTAAAAGCCCTATCAGTCCTAGTCTACCACTTCGCCTTCAATAAAAATCTTAAGACCCAGTAAATTCCACCGACAACCTTCACAAAAATCCTACCCTATTTCACTCAAACCACCCTCTCTTCTCAAAAATAAAAAAATTAAAAAAAAAAAAAACTGGAAAACCTCGTCCGTGTTCTTGGATAAAACCTAGGAGTTACGATCTAAACCCCAAAAAATAGAGTTCATATAAAGACAAAGAGAAGCCAAGACATAAAAGAGCTATTACTTAATGACGATAGGTTGAAAAATTACTTAAGAAAGACGAAGGAAGCACAAAGCAAAACTGAGAGCAAGAAGAAATATATGAAGCCGCAGAAGAATGAAAGTGGAAAGTGTTTGAAAGAGAGGAGAAGAAGTATTTATAGGTAGAAGGGAAGTCAGAGGGATGAATAAAATAATAATTAATTCAAGGAGGCTTCTCGAACACGCTTTGCCCAAATCCGTGTTCAGAACAAATCCAGTCACACCAAACGTCACGTCCGTTCTGAAATATGCAGTGGCCATCATTACTCCAACCTCGAGAAGTGGAAGCGGCGTCATTACGACTGCCAATTAAGGAATCCCGTCAGCATTAAAGCAGTAAAATCGGAAACAAAACAACTTTTTCCACTTCGATTTCAAACAAACGTCCCCGTGAGACCGCATGAGAATAATAATGGGATCGCTTTTTACGTCGAAGTCAAAGAAGACTTCTTCCACTTCGACAAGGGGCCACTGAGAAGTACAAAAATGTCCTATGGTGACGTGGAGTGAGAAATATGACGTGTCCATCCATGGCAAGGTCCATGACTTCGCTACGCAAAGCTCCGAAACCCGGGGTATCACCTAGGGTTATCTACTTCACCGACATCCTCGCTGCCAGCTAGTCAAAATCTTTCCAGAATATTCCCCAAAGAATATCTGTTGACCAAAGATTATTCGGTTAAAAATATCTAGCAGAATATCCCTACAACAGTGGGATATCAAGGAAGCAGTGGGATATTTCAGAATCTGACAACTATCAGATTCCTCATTACGTACCTATTTCTCAGGGTTGTTTATTCCTATAAATACTCCCCTAACGAGGGCAAAAGGTAAGGTCGGATAACTCAACAAACTCTCTGCCAATTTCATACATCTCTTTAGTCAGATATTCAGAATACTGACTTAAGTTTCGGAGGGTTCATCGGAGGTCCCTCACCCTCCGCTTCGAACTTCTCTATTTTGCAGATATTCTCGGAGGAAATCTTCATCAAAGCACGAGTGAAACAGCTACCTAGACGGAGATATTTTGATAGAGACCATCAGACGACGCCGATTAATCGAAACGTGGCGTCAGACAAATTTTCGTCGAATCATATATATATATATATATATATATATATATATATATATATATATATATATATATATATACTTCAAACTTGAAGAGTGAGGTAATCTATATACATATGTGTCATGTTTAAACATGAAATGTTTGTGATGACACGGAACAATGCTTCTGGAACTGAGTAAAACTTGTTCAATTCCAGTTGCCATCGAAATGGACCAGGGATGTCCTTCCTCAGATGCTTGGTTACTGCTTCAAAGAATCAAGTCCTCGAGAGAACCACCGTTCCAATGTCATAACTTTGTCTAACTTAAATTTATTTAAAATATTTAAATGAGTATAATATTTAAAAACAACTCTATATACATAAAATATTAATTTTAAAAATATGTATTTTTCATTAATAATTAATATTTTCTATTATAAAATATTTTTAGAATTTAGTCTAACTTAAATTTATTTGTTCACTTAAAATTAATTATAATAATTTTCAAAACAATATATATTTTTCATCAAAATAATGATAAATAGAGTGTGTAATTTACTTTTTAACATTCCCGATTCATAAAGATAACTCTAAAAAGTAAATTCGATAAATTTTGAAAAAAAATCCTATATAATTTTATATTTTAAATAGAAATTAAAATGGCATAATAAAAATAAGAAAAATCATTACATATAAATATTAAATTAAAAAACTCTTAAAAATTATGAAAAATTATTAGACATAAATATTTAATTAAAAATTGTAAATAAAAATATAATTTTGTAACATATATCATTAGTTACATCTTTTGCGGAAAAGATGTAACCGTTTGATAAATCTTTAAAAAAAGTGTATAAAAAAAATAAAAAATCTTAAGTTGTCTATCTCAATAATATTATATATAAGATATATGTATCCATAAAATAAGGTAAATTGTTTCTATTCTTCGTTGAATAATAAGTTCCTATTTTTTGTTGATATCAAGAAAGGAAAAACCTAGAAATCAAGAAGCCATGAGTGAGCATGATTCAAGTTCAAAAGAAGAAACACCAAAACTGCCAATATTCAAACAATTAATTGGTACAACAGAAATCTCATCTCCTTCTCCTTTTTCTTTTTCTACACAAACCTTTGTTTCAGATGAAGAAATGATTCTCAAGATTTATAAGAATGGGTTGGCCCGAACGCCCTCCGCCGCACCATCTCTTATGGCGGCAACTCATGTCGGCAAAAGTGTAGATTTATTTACCAAAATTCTTCTCTGTTTGCCTCCAAAATCCCTTCTCCGATTCCAATGCGTTTCCAAACAATGGCACTCAGTAATCACAAGTTCTTATTTTTGTCACCTTCATTCTAGGACATTTCGCACCTGCTGCTATAATGGCATATTGTTCTTTGACAGTAGGCCTACTGATCCCTTCATGTTTGATGCGCCAATTGCTTTTAAGTTTAATTTTATCTCTTTCACCGAAGAAAATGTAAAGCCAATGAATTCTATTACAACCCGATTAATCCATTTTACTAAAAGTCAAAGTAATGTTTTTGGGAAAATTCGTGGAGTATACTCTAGGAATGGATTGTTATGCATTCATTATGTTTTGAGTGATAAAATACAGTTCGTAGTGTAGTGTATAACCCGACTACTAATTGCTTTAGGCTTATTCCAGAATGCAAAATTGCTGAAAAAAAGAGTAAAAGTCTATTCATTATAAATATTTGTTTTGATCCTCTAAAGTCAGATTATTATAAACTTGTGTCTATATACAAGGATTATCAAAATTCTACACTATGTTGTTATATCTTTCATTCTGAAACAGGAATTTGGAAAGAGATTAATTCCGAATTTAAAATGAAGAGTGAAATAATAATTAATTATAGCGGAATATTTTGGAATGGCCATCTTTATTGGCTCTGTTGGTCAAGATCTATTTGGTGCTTTGATTTGAATGAGGAATCCTTTAACTGGTCTCTGCCATCTCTTCCATCTCTTGACGAAGATATGAAGAGGACTAAATGTTGTTATTTTGGTGAGTGTGGAGATTATTTGTGTGCTATTCAGAAAAAATCATATGAACGGATGTTGTTTCATATTTTTGTGATAGAGAGGGACTATTCTGGATGGCTGTTAAAAGTGTCTATCGATCTTAATCCATTAAATATCTCATATTCTTCAATGATGGATGCAGGGGGTTATCTTCAATTATGTTTCATTCATTTCCTCCATTGCAACAAGGAAAAGAAAGCAAGTTTGGTGATATCAATGGAGCAAAAAATCATTCTTTATAACCTTAGTGATAAGAATATAGTAGAACTTGTTGACGTAGAGGGAAGTGTTTGGAAGGGTATTTATTATTCAAATCAAATAATTAAATTTATTCCAACTTTAGCGAGGGTTTAATTTTAAATTGACCTATAATACATCAAAATAATTTTGAATCTGTCTTGTAATTTTTTTTCTTTTATTTTTTCACTGTAATTTAGATTATGTTATTTATATTTTTAAATTTTATTATAATAATATAAAATTTGTTTTCTTTACCTTTTTGATAATTAATTATATTTTAATACTAAAAAATTTAAATTACACAATAAATTAAAAATGTAAATATATATGATTATAGTATATATACAAATACATCTAACATGAAAATAGGAGAATAGAAGATACTTTCACCATCTGGATAATGTAAACTTTCAAAACTGCTTTATTAAAAATTTTATTTTCATATTGGTAAAGCTTTTTTACTGGATTTTTTATATTTTTCTTTCACCTTATAACTTATTGCAGCATATGCCCATTAACAAAATAAGTAAATATCGAATGGGGAATCTTTGAAATAAATATATATGTATATATACAGATATATATATATATATATATATAATTATAAAAAGTAAAATAATTAATGATAAATAATTTTGCTTTTTATTTTATTGATCATTTTATGTATTTAACATACGATTTTGCCGAGTATAAGGAACAAGTTTATGTTTTCGGCCACATGGAAAGGGAGAAATAAAAAGAACGAAAAGAAGAGAAAAGACCTAGAAAATCAATTGAGGTTGATTGTTAATAAGCCATGGCCGGGAATGATTCAAGTTCAGAAGAAACACCAAAATCACCAATATTCAAGCACATAATTGGTACAAGAGAAATCACATCTACTTCTACACAAACCTTTGTTTCAAATGAAAAAATTCTCAAAATGTTTTCGAATGAATTGTTCCCAACTTCGGGTGAGAATGTTGCCTTTATTTTTAACTTTGTGAATCCAAGGATTGGGGGACGAATCCAAGGATGTGTAATATGTATATTTTTAACTTTTTGAATGAAAAATATCAATATAATGCATGACTTTTGTAAACATATATATATACACGTTGAAGGTGATAATTAAAGTTGTATATATGTGCGTCTTATTAATGGGGGGGGGGGGGGGGGAGAACGGTATTTTACTAATGAAATGGTTAGCCTTTATTTTAAAAGAGAGAAAGAAATAAAAGAAAAAGGAAAAAAGAAAGAATTCTTTTTTTCTAGTATGGGGTTGTATTCAGTATGAATGCAATTGTTGGATTTGAAATGTGAGAATTTGACGTTACGGGAGAATGGACAAGAACTAAATGACAAGTATGACTGTCGAACCTATTATCTTGAAATATATGGGCGCTACGGGTAATACTTTCGGAGGTTAGCGGCGCTCCACGTTCTGGTGAGAATGTTGCCTTTGTGGTCTTTAAATAAAAACTTCCGTTTGAATTAACTTTGGTAATAATGTATGGTCCCTCCCAGTTTGCATTGAGCTTCCGGGTGGGCTCTTGATGACTGAAGGAATTTTTATAGAGAACGAGGTCGCCCACAATTAATGTATGAGGGAGCATCCATGAATTTTTGTGTTTTGCTAGAGACCGTTTATAATTGTATTCACGAATGGCCGTGTTTGATTGAATATGATCGAGTAATGCCAATTTTTTTGTGATTTTAAGATCATTCCATTTGATGGAAAAATTATCCACTTAGGGGGATGAAGATCCAATTTCAACTAGGAGTAGGGCCTCGGTGCCGAAACATAAGGAAACGGTGGGCATGTGATGTATGTTGGCATGTAGTTGGCATTTCAAACAGTGTTGTATTAATGTGGCAGCGTCGGTTTCCATCGTGGGCCAAAAGTACCCTATCCGCATGACCTTTCTGGCTAAACTTCGAGCCCCAATGTGGGATCTGAAAATGTCTTCATGGATTTCTCACAAAATGTAATTGCCTTCGGTTTCAGGCACGCATTTGAGTAAAGGCCAAGAGTAATGTCGTCGGTATAATTGATTGTTTAGGAAAACATATCAAGCAACAACATTTTTGAGTTGCTGTGCCTGGACTTTGTTAGCTGGGCTTGTGTTATTGATGATGTATTGGATGATAGGTGTCATCCATGATTGTGTTTGAGAAATACTCAAGACAGGGAGACTGTCGATGGATTTCTGCGTGAGGGGCTCTATCTACGTTTCGTCTAAAGTTTCGCCAGTGTGTAATTTGGATAGGGCGTCGGCTTCAATGTTTGCTTTTCGGGTTACGTGTTCGATTTTGAGGAACTGAAAATCCTTGAAGAAAGCGAATACTAACTGTAAATATTTTTGCATGTTATCTTCTTTTGCTTCGAATTCGTCGTTAACTTGACCAGCTACTACTTGAGAATCTGTGAATATGCAGAGGTTTCAGATGTGTAAAGTACGGGCGATTCACATTCCTGCGAGGATAGCTTCATACTCAGATTCGTTGTTGCTGATTGTGAATGCGTATTTTAAAGCGTAAAATAATTTGGAGCCTTCGGGTGAGGTTATGGCAATGTCGGCGCCTCGGTTGGTTTCGGCTGCGGAACCGTCTACATGGATTTTCCAACAATCGGCTGGGATGCTATTGTCGGGTAGACTTTGGGGGGTCGGGGGGAGTAAGTCAGTGCACTCTACAATAAAATTGGATAGCGTGTGGCGTTTATATATTTTTTGTGAGTGTACTCGATATCATATTCTGAAAGTTCTATGGCCCACCGCATGATGCGCCGATGATGTCGGCTTTGTGCAATGACTGACGAATAGGGGCTTGCGTGGAAATAATGTCGAAGTTTTCGTGTTGGCATTATTAAGGCAAAGATATGTTTTTCCAGAGGAGAATATCGGGTTTCGGCAGATTGTAGAACATGGCTGATGTAATAAACAAGGCGGAAAACCTTGTCACGGTCGGCGCAGAGAATGGCGCTAATACCCGAAGGTGAAATTGAAATGTACAGGTGGAGAATTTCGTTTGGTTTCAGGGGGACTAGGACAGGTGGACTCTGTAAATACTATTTTATGTCTTGGAAGACTTTCTCGCATTCGGGGGTCCATTCACAGAGTCCACCTGTCGCATTCGGGAGTCCATTATATGTATACCTATAAATATGGGGTAGTTTTGTATGTTTTGTTACAAGAAAAATATATACACATGTTTACACTATTTTGATTTCTATTTCTTTAGTATTGTTTCATTATTATTATAGATATTTTATAATAATTACAAAATAATTAAGTTTCTTTATTAAATTTCTTTTTCATTAAAAAAATTTTAAAAAATCAAAATCAAAATAAAAGGATGAAAGTAAAAATAAAATGTAAATCAAAAGTTACAAGTATAAATTAATAATAATACAAATTGATATAGGAGTGAAAGAAAAAAAATGATCATTTTGCTTTCAAATTTAGAACTTGTTTTTTTGACAGATTCGAAATTACTTCAGACGCTAAAGTTGAAGTAAATTTAATTGTTTGATCCCAATCGTACATACTCTTCCCATGACTTGCCTCTATGGTATATATGTTGGTTTTGATTCTCCTTCCATTATAAGATATCTTGAACATATGACAGTAGATCTTTATATGATACGATTTGCCAATTGTCATTTTAATGAATCAATGTTTCCGGGATTAGAGGGAGAAAAAGAAAAACGGCTTGGTAGAAATATTACATGAATACTTTGCAACATCTTGATACTCGTACAAACTAGTGTGAACTTGAAGTTCAAAAGATAATACATTTCCAAAGTATAAAAAATCAACTACTAGATGCATTTATCGACCTGAAGAGAGTGACTAAGTCACATATACCGGCTGAAAATGCTCCTATATAGATTGATGTCCTAGAAGGGCAATTTGTAAATGAAATAGCAAATCCGTCTATAGCACGCCAGAAGCATGGTAAACCAATTGGTTCAAAAGATAAAAATTCTCGTAAAAAGAAGGGAGCAAATGTCAATAATGAACCCGAGCTTAATACTCCAGAATAGTCAAGAGATATCATAAATGAAATAACTCCAAAAGAAGTTTAGCTACCTAAAAATATTAAAAATATCAAAAAAAAAAAAGAAGATAATAATGATATCTCAATAAATTATATCTCAACGGGAAAACATATTGAACCAAAAAGAAATAACTATCGATAATGTTTTTGTATATAATGTAACATCAGCTATTATAAATGAAAATGATTATAATGAGCCTACATCTGTTGATGAATATTGACATAGATGTGTTTGGCTAAAATGGAAAGATGCAATTCAAGAAGAATTAAACTTACTTGTAAAACGTGAAATTTTTAGACCCATATCCTGGACACCTGAAGATGTCATACTTGTAGGGTAGAAATAGGTATTTGTACGAAAAAGAAATGAGAAAAATGAAATTATGAGATATAAAGCATGTCTTGTTGCACAAAGTTATAAAGACCGGGAATTGACTATGAGGCTACTTATTCTCCAATGGTGGATGAAATTACTTTTCATTATCTCCTTAGTGTGATAGCTAATGAGAAACTTGATATGCATCTTATGGATGTAGTTACAGTCTATTTATATGGCTCACTTTATAGTGATATCTATATAAAATTCCTTGAAGGATTTAAAATGTATGAAGTGTATAAATCAGATTCTCGATAATTATATTTAATAAAAGTACAAAAATCTCTATATGGTTTAAAACATTTTGGATGAATGTGGTACAATCATCTTAGTGAATATATATTGAAAGAATGTTATCAAAATAACCATATTTGTCCATGTGTATTTATTAAGAAAGAAAAATCTGGATTTGTCCATGTGTATTTATCAAAATAACCATATGTTGATGATTTAAATATTATTAGAACCCCTGAATAAATTTTAAAAGCAGTAGATTCTTTGAAGAAAGAATTTGAGATGAAAGATCTCAGAAAAATAAAGTTTTGTCTCGACGTGCACATTGAACATTTAAAAGATGAAACTAGAATTTTTGTTCATCAATCAAATTATAATGAAAAGGTTCTTAAGAGATTCTACATGGACAAGGCACGTCCATTGAATACCCCAATGGTTGTTTGATCATTTGATGTGAAAAATGACATTTTTCGACCTCGTAAGGATAATGATGAAGTTCTTGGTCCAAAAGTATCATATCTTAGTGCAATAGGTGCACTAATATATCTTGCTAATAATATAAGACCTGATATAACTTTTGCTATTAATCTGTTAGCAAGTTTTAGTTCACATGATCTTTAGAAAAATGGTGATATTGTTGTACAACAGATCTGTTTAAGTGATAATTTGGAAAACTTGTTCACAAAATCATCACCAACTTCAACATTTGAAAGACTGGTCCATAATATTGGAATGCAACGGTACAAAGATATTATGTAATGATCAGGGGGAGTGTAGAAGAAACGATGTACTCTTTTTCCTTCACTAGAGTTTTTTTTTCCTATTGGATTTTTCTCTAGTAAGGTTTTAATAAGACATATTCCTTGTACAATGGACATCCAAAAATGGATATTTTATAAATCATATTATTTTGTATGTTTATAATTTATTATAATATCTCACTACTTCCACTACCTTCATATAACTTCCACTACCTCTATATAACTTTCACTACCTCCATATAACTTTTACTACCTCCATATAACCTCCATGAAAATAAGTTTGTAACATATGTATATTTTTATATTTGTATGTATATTATATGTAGGGTACACATTTATGCCTATAAATATGGGGTAGCTTGTATGTTTTAGAAGAACATCAAGGGATATACATGTTATATTTTTTTTTATTTCTCTAATTTTAGTCTTATTATTTTATTATCATTATTATTATATAATATTATTAAATCATGATTTCTCACGTGCTACAAATTGAGTTACTATATATGCATACATTTTTTAAAATAAAATAAAATAAAATTTTATAATTCTAAACATACCTAAACTTTTGGGGACAGCGAAAAGGTCTCGTGATCGTTGAGGACTCAACAAGTACAACTCCGACCTCTACCAAAAGCATGGATATTGGTATATGTACAAATATACCCCCTTGATATACACATAAATATACCTTCACAACATGAAATATCCCGAACAACCCGCATACAACATCTCATCATACTTGGTTATTATATCACCACAACATAAAATATCTAAGGAAGGCTCATGACACAAAAAGCCCACGGCCTGTTAGACATTGATAAATACAAATGCCTCAAAGATGAGAAGAGAAGGAGACAAAATATGCCAAGAAAATACACAAACAAATACGCCAAGAAAATACACAAACCAAATACGCCAAGAAAATACACAAACAAAATACGCCAAGAAAATACACAAGAAAAAGAGGCATCGAAGAGGATAACTGAGGAAGAAAGGGAAGAGAAAGAAGAGGAACAAGAATTAGGCAACATCATATTGGCGCACACCGTGCTTTTTCATACGATTATATCGACGAAAAAGAACATGACAACCCACAGCCGTGATTCTGAAAACCCTAAAAACCTTTTCGACGTTCTTGCAACATCCTTGGGCATCCCCCTTCCCATTCATGCCAGTAAACATTAACCATTGACAACCGCCTCTGCAATCGCCAACGCCAATCAAAGCCAGCAATCGTCATCAACACATCCGCCACACCGATCTCAAGAAGCACAAACCCCGTTCGAATCACGTTATCGGGACAAAAAACCTAACAATCGTTCACATCCTATTTCGCTACACCAAGACCAACCAAATGTAAACGTGCCCTATGAAGATATTATGCAGATTTTACAAAACATGGCCAAGTACGTTCGATCCAAATGACCAAGACCCGACCCAATGCTAATAGACGACTCCACATCCCGTTTTCCCGAAACAACCGGATCCTCAATCGACGTCTCTACGCCCCCGAAGCACCATCGCAAGTCCATACCAGCACAGCACGCCAATCGCCCAACCATTAAACCACCGGAACATGACAAACGACAAGAGCACCACCCCTTGTTTCCCGATACCAACATACACAAACCACCAATTTCAAACCCGCAAATCAACACAACCCCATCGGTTCCACTTGCCTTACCAAGGCAAACCCCGATACCACAAACACTTCTGGGGCACATAGCCTACCCAGTACTGTACCCAAATGCCCCGCAACAACCGCAAGCACCAACACACGCGTGGTATATTCCAACACAACAACCCAGAACCCAAGAATTTTTCCAAACACACCAGAATGTCCAAAACCTACCGCACCCACTTCTGGACACGCAACCGCCAATGCACAATTTTGAAGGCTATGCGACCAAGTCCAAATCGAACTGCCCAAATTAATACCGAACGACGACATTCTCCCCTGGAACACACTTGACAACAACCCCCTAGCCTCGGCGTATGCCAAAGGTCTGTTGCTGCCAACATTTCAAATCCCTAAATTTACTTAATACACCGGCTATTCAGATCCCGAAATCCATCTCCGGTAGTTCACAACAACAATGGTCATGCACGAAGTAGACGACTTCCTATTATGCCGATGCTTCACAATGACATTAGCCGAACAAGCGCAGGCGTGGTTCGGCAGCCTACCTGCCGGGTCTATCTTCTCTTTCAGATAACTCGAGAATAGTTTTTACAACATTTCAAAGCATTCCAAACAGATAAAAAGACCCGTCTAGAACTTTTACAAATTTTCCAAAACATAGGAGAGTCATTATCTTCGTATCTTCAACAGTTTAACAAAGATGTCTTACTCACAAAAGATTGTACAGATTCCTTTTATGTCGAAGCATTCTGCAATGGACTCGTCAAAGGAGAATATTCGCATCAACTAAACATACAAGAACCACGCACTACACAAGAATTACTTACACAGATCAGAGCGTGGATAAAAGTAGAAAAATTACCTTCTTCCATGGAAACCACTCAAGCACATGACTCTACTCGCAACAACGCATTAACCACATCCAGATATTCCCAGACCAAAAACACCCAACCCCTCAACTGATTCCCACGCCTTGAGTATAGATCCCAAGCGGCAACATCCATCACCGATCAACGGCCGCCCCGATTTCCCAAATACAATACTCCCCAATTCACACTATTGACGTGCGACAGTGCCACCATATGGCAACATGTAGAACCATTAGGCATATTACAGGCTCCACGCCCAATGCCATCCCCATCGAACGCCAAAACCAACAACTTTTCTGCATATTCCACAAAGAAGTCAAACACACAACACGAAATTGCTTCGCTCTAAAGCAGGCAATTGAAGCAGCCATCCAGAAAGGACATTTACGAGAATATATTCCAGATGCCAAACACAACAACAACAACTATCGATAATCTCTCAAGCACTGACCCGGCCTCCCCCACATCATCAACCTCATAGACGATCACAACCCCCTATTCGGGGACCCACCACCGAAACACATAAAGTCAGCTAAATCCGGTCAACACACTAGCGCCCCACTAATCATCTCCTTACACATCGAATCATACTTCATCTATCACATATTGGTAGATACAGGAAGTTCTGCTAATATTATGTATTACGACACCTGGACGAAAATGCGCATGAATGATAACCTCCTACAACCATACTCTACACCAATAATCGACTTTTCAGGCACCACCACCCACCCCCGCGGTATCACCAATCTAGTACTTTTAATGGGGGCTACCTTCCTACCTTCAACAACACATAATCACTTTCGTCATCGTCGACTCACCCGCACCCTATAACATCATCCTCGGTTGCCTAGTGCTTAATATAATGCAAGCATAGATCTGCACATTTCGCAATGATATGCTCATATCTTTACCTTCCGGACCCTGGATAATTCCAGGAGATGAACCAACCCGACAAACTTGCTACCTTACAAAAAACACATCACCAAAGCTTTTGGTCGATTCTCTTGACAAACCAGATAGCAATATGACTCCCATCGATCATTTTGAAATATTCGGCATCGACACCACTCATCCAGAATGCCAAATCAGAATTGATGCCTCCCTCCTAAATCAGTTACAACGAAGCATTTTAGAACTTGCGGCAGAATTATCTCATGTTTTGCCTGGTCACCCACAGACCTCGGCATCATCTCCTGGTCCTTCATGGAACACAAATTAAGATTTCCCCAACAGCGAAACTCGTCACTCAAAAACGCTGCTCTTTAAAACATTATTCGTAAGGAAATATCATATCTACTTCAAGCCGATGTCATACGAAGAGTCCAATTTCCTCAATGGTTAGCCAACCCAGTAGTCGTACCAAAATTGGGTGGAAAATGGCGAGTTTGCATCGATTTTACATCGCTCAACAAAGTTATCCCAAAAAAACCTTACCCCCTTCCCCCACACGGATCTACTTGCTGACGCCACAGCAGGGTATAGTTTGCTATCGCTTTTAGACGCTCACAAAGGCTATCATCAGATCCTAATGGCAGAAGAAGATGAAGAAAAAATTGCCTTCGTAACACCAGAAGGACTTTTTTTGCTATAAACGTATGCCTTTCGGATTAAAAAATGCTGGAGTAGATTTTTAAGACATGATTAACCGAATGTTCAGTTCACAAATGGGCAGAAATGTAGAAGCATATATCGACGACATATTAGTTAAGACCATTTCTTCATTTGAAATAGTGCACGACCTTCGGGAATATTCCAAACTATAAAAGAATTTGGTCTAAAACTCAATCCCGAAAAATACACATTCGGAGTAAGTGCAGGAAAATTTTTAGGTTTCATGATCTCACTGCGCGGTTTAGAAATAAACCCATCCAAAATTGCAGCCATGCAGAATTTCAAACCCCCAAGAAATATCAAAGAAGTACAACGGATCAGTGGACGCATTGCAGCCATCAATCGTTTCCTTTCAAAATTAGGAGAGAAATCTCTCCCGTTCTTTTTGCTCCTCCGTAACTATTTTATGGACCCCCGAATGCGAGAAAGCCTTCCAAAATCAGGAGAGAAATCTCTCGGAATAGTATACTATTTTATGTATTCATATAACCGTACATACATATATGTGTATCCAAAACAATATTATATATATAATATATATTCTTTCTATCCAAAACAAATATATATATACATACATATCATTAAAATAATATAACAATTATTTTAAGAGCATTTAATATATATTTAGTACATAGAGGTTATACATGTTATTATGTACTATTTAGTTATTTAATTAGTAATTAAATATATATTATGCACACACACACATGTATATATATATATATATATTTATTTATTTATATAAATTTTAATATAATTATAAGTAGGGTAAATTATCGTACTAACACTTGAACTTTTCAAAAATCCAGCTTTTGCACCTGTATTTATTTTTGCTTTCAACTAACACTTGAATTATAAAATATCACTTCCTTTGCCCTTCTGTCTAAAATTTCCGTCAGACTTCATTTCCATCTAATTCTTAGGGGCATTTTCATTTTTTAAAATTATTAATATTTTAAAATTTTTAAGATTTTATTTTTAGGAATAATTTTGTCCAATTTCCAAGTGCATTTTCGTCTTTTTACAATTATGAGTATTTTTTAATTATTAGGGTTTTATTTCAAGGATAATTTTGGCATTTCACTTTATTATTAAAAATCTGAAAAAAATATATTTTTTTATAATCTCAAGGATTTGATCCTACAACTACATGTCTAACTAAATCATATCTATCCACTGGGACAATTATAAATATATAAATTTATTTGAAACTTATATTTTATATTGTAATTACGAAAATAATAAATACACATTTTATATTGTGATTACATTTTATATTTTAAATATAAATTATATTAAATATAAACATTCTCAAAAAAATATTATCAAATGACAAAATTCAAACCACAAGTTTTTGTTATTTTCACCTTCCTCAAACCTTGCACTAAAGTTCTTCTTTAACTCTTTTGTTTCAAATTTCGTTGCAGAACATGAATTTTGAAGTATTTTTTTATACAATGTCATTGCTGACACTAATAATGTAATAATGTCATTGTAAAAAAAAACTCAAAATTTGTATTCTGCAACAAATTCAAAGTTAAAAAAAATTTAAGGTTTGAAGAAGAGAATGGCTACATAGACATATGGTTTTAATTGTTTTGTTTGAATAATATTTTTTCAGAATCTTTATATTTAATATAATTTTCAAATAATATAAATTTTTGTATTTGTCCAAATGGTAAATACTTATTTATTGTTTATACGGTTGTGGTTCAAATCTAGGGGTTCACAAATATAATTATGTTAAATTTATTTTGACATCATCTAGTATGCAATATAAAATATAAGTTTTACATAAGTTAATATATTAATAGTTGCTCTAGTGGGCTAATATGATTTTTTCATTTGTGTGGTTGAGGGATTGAATCTCTCCAATTTAAAAAGATTTTTTAAATTTTTTAAAATTCTATCTATGAAAATTTTAATAATTTTAAAATAGTAATGATTTTAAAAGATGAAAATGCCCCTAAGAATTGGATGGAAAATGAAGTCTGACGGAAATTGTAGACAGAAGGGCAAAAGAGGTGATATTTTATAGTTCAAGTGTCAGTTGAAAGCAAATACAGGTGCAAAAGCTGAATTTTTGAAAACTTCAAGTATTAGTAGGATAATTTACCCTTATAAGTAAATCATCATATAAAATGTAAAATTCAATAGGAGAACAAAAGTACAATTCATAAAAATTAACAAAATTACAATAGTTAAAAAAACTAAACAACATTTATTCTTGAACAATAATAACAATACTTAAAAATTAAACAAAAAATTTTGAAAAATCATACTAGAGCAATTGCTTTATATTTTCTCTGTCACCGATGATCTCATTGTTTTCTTGCGAGTTAGCAAAAACAATCTGACACATCCAAGTGTGTGGTGTCAATAGGTCATTGTGAATATCATCAAAAAGATTTGTATCTACACCTTATCCTGTTTCTTTTACAGAGGCTTCATAAAGATCAACAAGGTTTTTGCAGTACGACATGTACGTGCCCAATGTCCTTTCATTCCACAACGAAAACACAAAATTTCAGATTTTTTATAACTTTTTTCTGTCCACTTTTATCTTCTTGTTTGTCCTCTTTATTATATCACTTCTGGTGGTAAGTAGATAAATATTTATTATTATGACCACGACTACGACCACGGCCACGATCACGACATCGGCCTCGACCATAACCACGTCCTCGTCCTCTTCCATTATTATTCATCATAGTCACATTCACTTCAGGGAATGGAACGGAACCAGTGGGACTAGCTTCATGATTTTTTAACAATAACTCATTATTTTGTTCAGCCACAAGAAGACATTAGATTAATTGTGAGTATTTTGTAAAACCTTTTTCTCGATATATCTGCTACAGGAGCACATTCGAGGCATGAAAAGTAGAAAATGTTTTCTCTAACATATCATTTTCACTTACATTTTCTCTGCATAATTTTAGTTTAGAACTTATACGAGACATAGCAGAGTTTTACTCAATAACAAATTTAAAATCTTGTAACCGCAAATGCAGCCATTCATAACAAGCTTTTGGAAGAATAACTATTTTTTGGTGGTCATACCTTTCTTTTAGATTTTTCGAAAGAACTAGTGGATCATTTACCGTTAGGTATTCGAACTTTAGTCCTTCATGAAAACGGTGAAGGGGGAATATCATCGCCTTAGTGCGATCTTGCATTGATGCTATATTTCCTTCTTTTATGGTGTCTCCAAGACCCATAGCTTCAAGATGAATTTCAGCATCTAGTATCCATGACAAATCATTCTTTCCAAAAATATCAAGAGCAACAAATTTGAGTTTTGAGATATTCGACATGATAGATAAAAGTGTACCTTAATAGAAAAAAAATCATGAAATGATTCTCTTCCGAAGAGCAAACTCGTGCTCATAATGTATTATAAAATATCTATAACAAGAATGAAACAATACTAATGAAATAGGAATCAAAATAGTGTAAACTTGTGTATATATTTTTCGTGTAACAAAACATACAAAACTACCATATATTTATAGGTATATACATATGTGTAACCTACATACTAATATGCATACTAATGTAAATGTATACATATGTTACAAATATAACTTCATGGAGGTTACATGAAGGTTATATGGCGGTAGTATAAGTTATATGGAGGTAGTGGAAGTTATATGGAGCTAGTAAAAGTTATATGGAGATAGTGGAAGGAGGGTGAGTTATGGACTTACAAAATATGATTTATACAAGTAATTTTATTTTCATATAAATCATCCTTTTCCTAGATTATTGTAGGCATATAAATTTAATTATATATTTAAAATGTATAATTAGTCAAGCGGTGTTGCTTAGATGGTAAGAACCCTCACTTATGACCGAGAGGTTATTAGTGAGACATGACATCGAAAACGGTGATAACGCTAAAATAATCATATATTTTAGTAATAACTTTTTCCTTGAATTTACTAATTCTTTAAAATAAGTGGTTTTAGGAATTGTTTGGGGCAAAATTGTGAGAAATTACAAGTTCAGGGACTCAATTACAAAATTTGAAGATTTTTTGACTCGTCACACGTTGACGGCCGTCAAACACTGTTCATTAGATTTTTTATTTGTGAATTTCTAATTTTACCCCCACGAAATTTATCTATAAATAGTGTAATTTTTTCCCAGATGTAAAATGATATATGTAGAATAATGTTTGAGAGGAATTGTAAGGCATTTTTGTATTTTTCATAGATTTTCTTCAATACAAAGTAATTGTTCTTCAAATATTCATTTTCATTCCTTCATCTCTCTTTGGTTTCTTGTTCTAAACCGGAAGGAGATCTTTGAGAGTTTGTTGTTTGCGAGTGACAATCAATCCATTTTGAGTGGTGTGAGTGTTAGATGTTATAAACCAAGAAATTGAGCATTCACAATACTTGGAGTGAGTTTGATTCATAATATCAAACATCCTCCAAGAGGTTGATAAATTGAAGGTGCCTCAACCCATAAGGACTTCATTTTTGTTGATTTTCCTTGTTGGATTAGTTTGATGTGTTGAAGAAGTGGATTGTAACATCTACAAGACCTTGAAGCATTAAGGAGTTCCTTGCTTCAATCTTTGTACACCTCTCCTCCTTTAATCATTTAAGTCTCTTGTATGTATGATTCTGGCCCAATTCCCATTATAGGATCTCTTGATTTCTACATTTATATAGGATTGATTTTTGGGAATCTTAATTGTCTTATGAATAATTTTGCATATGTGATCTATATCATGTTCTCATTGATTTTTACATTATAATCTTAGAGATTCCATCTTATGGATGTAAATATCTTTGATATGTGGTATAGGCTATCCATATACCGTTATGCACTATATGGTAGGGTTTGAGATAGATGCTAAGTAAAAAACAAGTAAAGTTGGGTGTTGATGCTTGAATCTAAGCATATGAATTCTCAATTCATGAGAATCTATTATGCTTAGAACCTCCCAATAATCATGTGTTCTTTCTTAATTGTTCATGATCCTATGTTTACATTTCTTGCTTTTACTTGCTTTCTTAGATTAGAATTCAACTATCTTTTACTTGAACTTGGAACCTACAACTTGAATTTTTCTTAGTTAATCACTTAATCAAATGAATCCTAACTTCCTTTGAAAAACGATATTACAAATTTTAAATCTAATACTCTCTCAATGATGGGTACTCTGTCCAACTCTTTGACTAAATCTAAGCGACAATCCATCTTGCATAATTAACCTTAATCATACTTTAATCTAAAAATTCAAAGTGTTTTGGTATGTATAAAAAACAACCATTAAATGGACAGAGAGCTGAGATGTAGAAACTACAGTAGCCGAAACAATGTCAAAGTCCATTATGAGATAATAAAAGGCCTCTAAAGAAAAGTTCAGAAAGCCTCGGAAGAAATCCATAGTTGTTCAATGGATCAAGATCAAGCCAAAAGAACCCTCGACCCACGACGGATCGTATCAGCGGATTGATAGAAATAAGACCATGTAAAAATTATTTGTGATTTTATTAAACGTAACTTATTTTCTCTGTAATTTTTTATTTATAGGAAATAATACGAAAGGAAATTTGTTTACAAATTGGCACACCTAGTGGGACAATTTCTATTGCTCATCTCTTTTCGTCAAGATCATCAATGGATGATATGCACAAATCATATCACTTTTTAGCATGTTTTTAGGCACAAATTAGAGTAAAATTGGAACCAAATCGACCATAATTGATTGATATTAACACAATTTTGTAGAATTTGTGATTTTGGAAGTTTCAATTGAAATGTGCAACAAAATAGCAAATATTGAGGCAAAATGTGATGTTTGGAACTTCTCAGTTCAGGACGGGCATCCCAACCCAGTCAAACGACCAGGACAGGTGTCCCAACCCAGTCAAAGCACCAGGACGGGCATCCCGGACCCAGGACGGGCGTCCTGACCCGGTCAACAAACTCTAGGACGGGTGTCCCGGACTCGGGACGAGCATCCCTAGTGGCAGATACAAGTCCCACATCGAATTTTCAAGAGAAATTCACTCCTTTCACCTGCTATAAATACCCCAGGCCTTCCTTAGTTGAAATCATCCCTCACCACTAAATACGAGTCATTTAACAGCTTCAAGTGCATTCCTAATCACTCGATCTGAGTCAATTAGTGGCTCAAGTGCTTCTTTCTGCACTCACTCAAGTATATTAGAAATAAAAGAGAGTCAGTGTCTCGTTTTATTTGTTTCCTGAGTATTCCTCTCAGGTTCGTAGAATTCGATTAGATAGGGTTATTTTTTATATTCATAGTATACTAGGGATTTTGTTAGGAGATCCTAAGAGGGCATTAGGTGAGCGAAGAGCTAGTCAACAAGGCATTACTTAAGCCCAGGATGTAAGGTAAAGTAATCGCTACTAGTCTAAGGAAGCGTTCTCCTAGGGTTCTGCTGATCAGAGTTAGGTCAAGCAATCCAGGATATACAAGTAGTCGCTCAGCCGGCGGACCCGATAAAGGGTGAATACTTTATGGTGGTGGTCCCCTAGATCCTTGATAACTCTACAATAGTAGAGTTATTTGCACTTGCTTTGCCTATTTTCTAACTCTATTTGCTTGACTTGTCTATGATTTTGAGTTAGATTTTGTTAAATTGCATAATTCTTTTACCAATTTTAATTTTGTGGATTAATTGTTAAAAAGAGCCATTTTAATTGAAGAAATTCCTAAATTTTATTACGATTGAATTGCATTGATAAAATTGAATTTTGTATAGGACTACATATAACAAATAATGAAATTATGAATTTAATTTCCATTGGTAAAAAGGGATTTGGCTGGTTGAAATTGGTGCAAGAGAAATTGATTGAAAATGGGAATTGACCAAGTGAAGACACGGGAGGAATTAAAGAGTAATGGCTGATTTATTTGAATTGTATAAAGTTAGAATTTTTGTCTTATGTATATACATACATACATACATATATATATATATATGTGTGTGTGTGTGTGTGTGTGTGTGTGTGTGTGTGTGTGTGCACGGCAAGCTAGACAAAAAGATAAAGGAAATGGGCACAAGGAAATTAATGTGCTACAATTTATTCTAGATCATATATATATATATATATATATATATATGCAAGTTTCCAAACAAAGCAGGACATTCAGTTGCTGATTTCACAGAAGAAAGAGATAAAACGGGCAAGCTGGACAAAAAGACAAAGGAAATGGGCAGAAGGAAATTAATGTGCTGCAATTTATTCTAGATCATATATATATATATATATATATTGATTCTGCATGAATCTGTCGAAGGATAAAAAAGTAAATTGAGGTGCCGGGAATTCATGAAGCTTTATGGTTGACTTGTTAAGAAGACTTTTTGAACTGGTCAAAGTCAAGGAAGATGATTTTTTGGGTAGGTGAAGTCTAACTCCTGGGGGGCGATACTTCGCTAGGCGCAATCAGTGAGTATCTCGGGTTGCTATACTTAGCGGGTCGTGAGCCTACAAAACAAGTAAGTTCAATGGGGAGTTTGTACCCCGTGAACTCTCCGATGCTTAAGTCAGTAGAGTATTTTTGGATATCTGGAAATTAGGAAAAAAAGTCCTTACCTTATGTTCAGATCTCTCTTTTATAGGAGTCTGTTAACGAGTTACCGTTGGAGATTTGGGCCGTTTTGACCGTTGTAGATAACGGGTTATAAATGTGGCCTTAAAAGATGTAACGTCTGGCCTTAATGAGGCCCATTAATTTGTGTTTATGACGTCAGGTGAGATAAGGGGCAATTAAGGTGTGGCGAAATTACCGTTTAGCCCCTGAGGTATTTTTCTGACTGTTCAGTGGCCCCTCGTCGAAGTTCCATCTGACGAAGTAGGGGAGCTTTGGCGGGATAAGCGTGTTGAGTACTTTAACTTGTGGCTGAAGTTAGGGTCTTTGATTGTGACTGGCTGTCTTTTCATCTTCTGCGTCTGTCATTAATTGCAAAATGTCAGCCGTCAAAAGTACTTTTTCGCTTTCCCCGGTGCATCGATTCTGGCAAGTAATCATTTCAAAAAAGCTTTCCCTTGTTTATTTAGTGATCTTCTCCCTTTCATAAGCTTTTTCTTTTACTTTTGCTTCCTTGCCTTTATAGTTTTCTGCCATTAACGCTTTCTGAAGATTCCTTTGTCTTTATAGTTTTCCGCCATTAATGATGTCTGAAGATTCCTTTTGCCTTCATTTTCCTCACGAATTCAGTCACATTCCTTCAGATTTTACCTCAAGTTCAGACACAAAAAAAGGTATGTTTTGTCTTCTTATGGCCTGGTTTCTGATTCTTCTCCCTTGCTGCCTCTTGGTTGTCTGTTGTGCTTCTTCTGTATGCTCTATTTTTCTGTGGGTTAATAAGGGTAGAACTAGGAGTTTATTCTGGGTGTAGGGTTTATCTTTCTGGGTAGCTCATTTGTTTGAATGGAGTTCTAAATGTTGGACTTCCGTTCGCAGGTAATGGCTGCCCAGAGAGAGGATGAAAGGGAGGTTGAGGACCTTATGAATGAGGGTTTTGGAGATCCTCAACCTGCCCAACCAGAAGTAACAGTAGCGGCTAGGGATGGTGAGGGCGAAGTTCACCAGGGAGTGCCATTCCAGCCGTCTATGCCGCCTCCTCCTCCCGATTTCCCCTTAGATCGAAATAGGATTACCCGTGAGCAAGCAGAGTCTTTTGCCCGTAGGTATAGTATAGACCCTAGGACTTATAGAGTCTCTGGTACTCCTTTGCCAAGGAGAATGTCCCTTCGTTGCATTCCTATTCCCTTGGCTCATTTCGAAGTGGGTCTTCGTCTTCCCATGGACCCTTCTTTTCTTGATTTCTTGGGTTTTTCTCTAATTCAACCCGGGCAGGTGCACCCTAATGCCGTTCGCACCATTTTTTGTCTTATTTGTCTTTGTCGTAGATTAGGCTTCGAGTTGTCTTCTAACATTCTTAGAATGTTTTTTCTTCACTTCGGATGTTGGACAATACTCTTTCTCTTCGTCCACGCCGAAATAAGGTTGTTCTTTTTGACTCCCCGCCCAATAAGGTAGATTTTAAGGGTAGGTGGATGAATGTCGAGTCGCGTATAGGTTTTCCTTTCCGTCCCTGTGTTAGTGAAAATTTCCAGTGGACTCAAATAGAGGGTCCTTTTTCCCTTAGCCCTTCCGAAAAATCCTTTCTAGAGGTCATTACCTGGGATTTAGGAGATAGCCGTCAAAACCAAACCCGGGTATACTCCTCCGTTGATTTGTTGAGTGAAGCCAGTTTAAAGTTGATACGCGAAAATAGTATCACCTTTTTAGCATGTTTTTATGTATGATTTCGGGTGAAATTGAGGGCAAATTGATCTTAATTGTTTGTTATTTACTCAATTTCACGGTTTTTATGATTTTGGAAGTGTTAGGTGAAAAGTAGACGAAAACAGCAAATTTTGGGGCCAAAACGCAATTTTTGGAAATGTTGACTTGGTCAAAGGGTCAGGACGGGCGTCCCGACCCAGTCAAACCCTCCGGGACGGGCGTCCCGACCTGGTCAACAGATCAGGACGGGCGTCCCGAACCCCCAGAACCAGTCCCACATCGAATTTTTGATGAAAAATCACCCCGGGAAGCTGCTATAAATACCCCAGGCCTCCAGCAGTTGAATTCATTCCTCTCCACTCGATCTGAGTCATTTAGTGGTTTCCAGTGTACTCTTCTCCAGTACACAACTCACTCAGAGACTCGGATCTCAGTTTTCTTTCTTATTAGTGTTTTGTTTTAGTTTCTGAGAAATAGTCTCAGATCTTAGGTTTCTATAGATAGGTTCGTTTATGGTATTCATAGAATACCCGGGATTTCGTTAGGAGATCCTAAGAGGGCTCTAGGCGTTCGAAGAGTCAGTCCACAAGGCTGGGCTTAAGCTGGGTATTAAGGTAAAGCCTAGTTACTAGGCTGAGGAAGCGTCCTCCGAAGGTTCTGGTGAGCAGAGTCAGGGCGAGCAATACGACATATACAGCAGTATGCTCCGTCGACGAGACTACGTAAAGGGTGATTTCTTTATGGCATCAGTCCCCATGTCCCTCTCTTATATGTTGTTATTGTGTTGTTCTAAATATCTATTATGAATACGAGATTACGATTTTTATGAATAGTTATTTTATATGCTGACGTTGTTATGTTTTTCCGGAAATAGCCACCTGCTAAATATTCACTATGTCTGCATGTTTAATGTGCTCTTTTAAACTAACGTTAGGGTTATAGACAATTCCTAACCACGGTCTAATCATAACCTGTTTAGTTTAACAGGCATCAATTAGTATTGGTGTCTGCCATACTAGATAAAATAACATGTTGAACACCCTGCATGTTAAAGTAGTCTAGGTAGGGGCCGAGCTGAGTCCAATTATGTCGGCGGCTAGGGCAAGCGGTATGATCCCCGAAGTGACATAGGGCTTTCATGGATGCCTTCGTCCCAAACCGTGAGTAGGGCCGTCATTAAGGTAGGGCGGTTTATTAGAGACCTCGGATGTGGTACGCCTTTAGACACAGAACATAGTTGCAATCCAGGCTAAGATGCATCTAAAATACTCGAAGATAGGTCAATCAACATGTAGGAACAGTATGACATAGAATTAGGACTCATCTATAAAACACTTCTAGGATTAATTAGACTTAAACCTAGTGGAGAATGAATCACCCTCTCATCAAAGTATTTGATGAAGATTGCATAACTGGACCATAAGATAGGAGTTAGGATAAAAGGATAGTTACTACTAAGCCGTTGCCACTTCCCTGGGAGTACGATAATTAACTTAATAAAATCATAGATACTGATGGGTTTCCGACCGATGTGCTAAATAGGTGTTATTTTACCCTATGTTGATTATGAATAATTAAGGACTGTGATTGACTAATTGTCACATTTAGTCTCTATGGTGTCACTTAATCAGCTAGAACCTAAGGCAGAGTACCTATCGTGTAGCTAGTCTGTTGGAAAGTATCTACGATTTTATTAAATAAATATCGTACTCCCAGGGAAGTGGCAACGGCTTAGTAGTAACTAGCCATTTATCCTAACTCCTATCTTATGATCCAGTTATGCAATCTTCATCAAATACTTTGATGAGAGGGTGATTCATTCTCCACTAGTTTTAAGTCTAATTAATCCTAGAAGTGTTTTATAGATGAGTTCTGATTCTATATTATACTGTTCCTCTATGTTGAATGACCTAAATTCGAATATTTTAGATGCATCTTAGCCTAGATTGCAACTATGTTCTGTGTCTAAAGGCGTACCACATCCGAGGTCTCTAATAAACCGCCCTACCTTAATGACGGCCCTACTCACGGTTCGGGACGAAGGCATCCATGAAAGCCCTATGTCACTTCGGGGATCATACCGCTTGCCCTAGCCGCCGGCATAATCGGACTCAGCTCGGCCCCTACCTAGACTACTTTAACATGCAGGGTGTTCAACATGTTATTTTATCTAGCATGGCAGACACCAATACTAATTGATGCCTGTTAAACTAAACAGGTTATGATTAGACCGTGGTTAGGAATTGTCTATAACCCTAACTTTAGTTTAAAAGAGCACATTAAACATGCAGACATAGTGAATATTTAGCAGGTGGCTATTTCTGGAAAAACATAATAACGTCAACATATAAAACAACTATTCATAAACATCATAATCTCGTATTCATAATATGTATTTAGAACAAAACAATAACAACATATAAGAGAGGGACATGGGGACTGGTGCCATAAAGAAATCACCGTTTACGTAGTCTCGCCGACGGAGCGTACTGCTGTATATGTCGTATTGCTCGCCCTGACTCTGCTCGCTAGAACCTTCTGAGGATGCTTCCTCAGCCTAGTAACTGAGCTTTACCTTAATACCCAGCTTAAGCCCAGCCCTGTGGACTGACTCTTCGAACGCTTAGAGCCCTCTTAGGATCTCCTAACGAAATCCCAGGTATTCTATGAATACCAGAAACGAACCTATCTATAGAAACCTAAGATCTGAGACTATTTCTCAGAAACTAAAACAAAACACTAATAAGAAAGAAAACTGAGATCCGAGTCTCTGAGTGAGTTGTGTACTGGAGAAGTGTACACTGGAAAGCACTTAATGACTCAGATCGAGTGGAGAGGAATGAATTCAACTGCTGGAGGCCTAGGGTATTTATAGCAGCTTCCCGGAGTGAAAATCTCTGAAAAATTAGATGTGGGACAGCTTCTGGCGGCTCGGGACGCCCGTCCCGATCTGTTGACCAGGTTGGGACGCCCGTCCCGGAGGTTTGACTGGGTCGGGACGCCCGTCCCGGGTTCGGGACGCCCGTCCTGACCCTTTGACCGAGTCAACATTTCCAAAAATTGCGTTTTTGCCCCAAAATTTGCTGTTTTCGTCTACTTTTCACCTGACACTTCCAAAATCATAAAACCGTGAAATTGAGTAAATAACAAACAATTAAGATCAATTTTCCCTCAATTTCACCCGAAATCATACATAAAAACATGCTAAAAAGGTGATACGATTTTCGCGTATTAGATACTTTCCAACAGACTAGCTACACGATAGGTACTCTGCCTTAGGTTCTGGCTGATTAAGTGACACCATAGAGACTAAATGTGACAATTAGTCAATCACAGTCCTTAATTATTCATAATCAACATAGGGTAAAATAACACCTATTTAGCACATCGGTCAGAAACCCCATCAAAAGTGGTGTGGTATAGGGGCTGGTTTGGCTGAGAGGAAGAGGGAGCTGGGTTTTGCTGAGGAAAGTCCGAATGAAGATTGGACTATACATGCCGAGATTGTTTTTTCTTTTCAGTGTTACCTGTGTAATCTTACTAGTCGTGGGTGTGGAAGAGGCCGGGGTAATGTATTGTTTTGTTGTTGTTGTCCTTCGTACTTCGTAAGGGAACTGACTTAGTTATTTTGTTGCAGGTCCCAACATGTTTAGCAAGTCCTGAGGGAATTGAGTTGAGGAAAGGGATGTCCGGCAGTCACATCTGGACTCCCTACCCCAGTTTCCCCCGCGTCTGATAGATCGGGGTGCAGTGGGGGAGACTCCCCTTACTTACCCATCCTCTGCCAGTCCGTGGGGGCGAGTTAGGAACCCTCGCCGAGCGAAGTATGGGGAAGTAAGAGGCAGAACTCCTCGTTCTGCACCCAGACCTCGCCGGGAAGCCACACCCGAAGTGGCGGAAGATGAGGAGCAACTCTGTCCTCGTCAAATGCGGAGAACTTCTCCTCAGCGTCCTTCCGTCGAGGTATCTTCTTCTTCTCCTTCTCTTGTCTCAACAGATGCCTTGGATGCTGTCCCCTTGGCATCCCGAAGAAATTCTGAGCCGACTCCTGTGGAAGAGTCTGCTCCAACTGCCAAAGCTGAGGCTGCTCCTGCTGTCGAAGTCGAGGTGAATTTTGGGAGCTCCGGTCCTTCTTGGCTCCAGCCGGGATTCGAGCTGCCAACCGAGGAAGAGCCCTTAAGGACTTTGGCTGCCGAGATCACTGCCCAAACTCCTCCCCTCAACAACCTCTGCTTTAATAACAAGTATGCTGCTGCCATGCTTGGAGGTGCGGTCCTGGATCGAGCACATGACCCCGAGAGCTTGGTTGGGATGAAGGAAATGGGGGTTGAGGAGGCTACTAACCCGGTTGGCACCTTGATAGCTCGGGTAAGTCTACTTTCTTCAGTCCTTAGGAAATTTTTTGTAACCTTTATCTCACTTCATCTTTTTTTTTTAGGTTTCCTCCTTAGTTAAGCACATTTCTAAGCGCCAAACTTCGGAGCAATCTGGGCGAGAAGCGGAGGACGCTGAGTGGCGGGCAGCCAACGAACCTCTCCTGGCTGTTCTGGAGTCAGAAGTGGCTGGCCAAGCTTCGCGCTTGGAGTTAGCCAATTCTGAAAAGCTTCATATGGCTAGCGAGCTGGCGGAGCTGAAGGATCGACTAGCCAAAGTGGAAGAGGAGAATTCGGAGTTGAAACGGCCAACACCAGTCTGAATTCGGCCCAGGATGAAGCTATGGCAAGTCGAATCTCCATGCAGGAGGAATTAGAGTACTATCGTTCTAAAGATTACAAGAAGAAGGTCATCGATGACTTCAAGAGTTCCCCTGCATACTATGAAGACATCGGTCGCGAGGCTGGTTCTTTCTTGGATAAAGGATGTGTCCACATCATCTGGCAGCTTCACCCTTACTTTGAAGACAAACTGAACTTTGACAATGACTTGTGCAGGCAAGGAGCGGACTTTGTCCCTTTCACCACTGAAGAGCTAGAAGCACTCCAAGAGAGGGACGAGAAGAGAGGAAGGCCTTTTTGGAAGATGCCACAGCCTACTACTCCCACTTTCTGGGATATGCTTGATGGGGGCTCAACCTCGGCAGCTCCTTGACCATTTTTGTAACTTAGGCCTTAGATATTTTTTGTATTTAGATTTTTGATGTAAGTTATTCCTCTGTACATCGTACTTCTTCTTTAAAGCTTCAATGAAATTTTCCTAACTTATGAACCTAGCGTCTTCAGGGCTACTTGACACTTGAATTCTTCTAACTTTATACTCCGTAATAACAAACAATTTATTTAAGTCTTTAACTTGATACTTCGTAGTGATGAATCGCCTTGTATTTCAAATTTCCAAATATATTTCTAACTTGGTACTCCATAACCACGACCTTTCTCATGGTATTTAATTTTCCAAGTCTTAACTTGGTACTTCGTAACCACGACCTTTCTCGTGGGTTTTTAATTTTCCAAGTCTTAACTTGGTACTTCGTAACTACGACCTTTATCGTGGGTTTTTAATTTTCCAAGTCTTAACTTGGTACTTCGTAACCACGACCTTTCTCGTGGATTTTTCCAAGTCTTAAGTTGGTATTTCGTAACCACGACCTTTCTCGTGGTAAGTTAATATCTTCCGAGGTCATGCTCGAAATTATACTTGAATAATAACTTTATTTCTTAGCAGAACATTTCCAAAAATCGAATCAATAAATTGCTTTCATGATGATTTGATATTTGGAACAATGCTCATGTGCTTCATACATAGTACCTTTTTAGGTGATTTACGTGCCACGGGTTTGGTAGGAGGACGCCATCCTTGTTCATGAGTTTGTAGGTGCTGGGTCTCATTTCATGCTTTACGAGGTACGGTCCTTCCCAATTTGGGGTCAGCTTGTTCGCTTTTATATGCCTCGACGTGCCTTCTATCTTTCGAAGTACCTAGTCCCCAATCTTTATTGGCTTCTTGAATAATTTTTATCGTGGGCCCTTTTTGTCTTTTCTTTGAATGACTGTGACCTCAGGCGGCTTGCTATTCTTCTTTCTTCTAGGAGGTCTAGCTCTATGCTTCTTCTTTCTTTGTTGGCATCCTCGCTGTACATCGCTACTCTGGCTGTGGGCAATGCAACTTCGGCTGGTGCTACTGCCTCATAACCGTACACTAGTGCATAGGCTATTTCTCTCGTGGGGCCTCTAATCGAGGTGCAGATTGTCCACAGGGTTGGGTTTAGTTCGTCAACCCACTTTGGATTTTCCCTCCAAATTTTTCCTTAGCGTTGTCAACACTAGTTTGTTGGCCGCTTCTGCCTTACCGTTTCCCTGAGCGTGTGCTACTGACGACTTCCAGTGCTTGATGTGCAACCTTTGGCATTCTGCGGTGAACTTTGCTGAAAATTGCACTGCGTGATCCGTGATGACTGCCCTGGGTATCCCGAAGCGACATAAGACATGTTTTCGGAAGAACTTAGAAACATTTTCCTCTGTTGGATATGTGAGGGCTTTTGCCTTTATCCATTTTGAAAAATAATCCACCCCTACGACCAAGTATTCACATCCATTTCTCGTCTTCGGGAACTTTCCCATTAAATCCATACCCCACATGTCGAATGGCCAGGCTGCCACTACCGGGGTTTGTTCTACTAAGGGTAGCTGCGGAATAGTTCCGAAAATTTGGCATGTCTCGCATTTTTTAACATATTTTATGGCATCCTCTCTGAGTGTCGGTGAGTAATATCCTTGGTTGATTACTCTTTCGGCCAGAGCTCGGGCCCCTGGATGTCCTCCACATATTCCCTCATGTATCTCGGCTAACAGATTGTCGACTTGAAGTGGAGGGATGCAGCGAAGTAAAGGTCTTGAAAAGGATCGCCTGTACAATATGTCTTCATGGATAATGTACCTTGCAGATTGCCTTTTGACTTGTCGGGCCCGAGTAGCATCATCCGGAAGGGTTCCATGTTGGATGAAGTTTTTTATTTCTTCATCCCAGCTCCCCGAAGTAGGACGCAGACATTGGATGAACTCTGGTTCCTTGACATTAGCTGGAACCCTTTCTATGGGAATGCCTTCTTCATTTGGTGTTTCTCCTGAGGCGATTTTTGCCAGTCGATCTGCTTGCTAGTTATCCTTTCTGCTGATCAAGGAAAGTGAGAAAGGAGAAAATTTATCACTCCATTTTCTTGCTTCGTCTACATAAGGTTGTAAGCCCTCCGCGTGTACTGTATAGGTCCCCTGGACCTAATTCACCACCAATTGTGAGTCGCTGTATACCTTCAGCGCTCTGATGCTTGCCCCATGGGCCCATTCTAACCCTTTCAACAATGCTTCATACTATGCCTGGTTGTTTGAGAGATTTGGCTTTAACTCGATGGCCCGCATCTTTATATATTCTTTGTTAGGCGAAGTCAAGACAAGCCCTGCCCCAACTCCGCTGGAGTTAACTACTCCATCGACTCTCAATTCACACGGCTCTTTTGCATGCTCTGCAGTCTCGAGGTTTGATTTTGTGTATGATCCTTCTGCGAGAAAATCTACCAAAGTCTGTGCTTTGATTGCTGTCCGGGGTTTAAATATGATCTCTTGCCCACATAGCTCGATGGACCATCGCAGCATTCTTCTGGATTGATCCAGTTTATGAAAAACTTGTTTGAGTGGGGCATTGGTATAGACCACAATAGGATGAGATTCGAAGTATGGCCTTAGTTTCCGTGCGGAAATCACCAAGGAGTAGGCTAACTTCTCAATATTAGAATACCTGGATTCCGCATCATTCAGCACTTTGCTAACGAAGTATACGGGGTGCTGCTTTGTTCTTTCCTCCTTTATTAGTACTGATGCTACGATCACGTTAGAGAAGGACAAGTATAGGCAGAGTGTTTCCCCATTGCTCGGAGGTCGTAGCAAGGGAAGATTTAAAAGATGATTTTTTAAATCTCTCCAGGAGCGGCTGCATTCCGGAGTCCAGACAAAATCGTTCTTCGAATTCTTCAGGGCTTTGAAGAAAGGGAGGCATCTTTCTGCCGATTTTGAGATAAATCAGCCCAGTGCGTCAATACACCCATTTAGCCTTTGGATGTCTTTGACACATCGGGGCTCGGTGAGCCGAGCTATAGCCTCTAATTTCTCCAGATTAGCTTCGATTCCCCGTTCTGATGTCATGAAGCCCAGAAATTTGCCAGATTTTACTCCAAAAGTACACTTCGTCGGATTGAGTTTGAGGTTGTACTTCGCCAAGTTGGAGAAGGTTTCCTCTAAATCTTCCAAGTGTGAAGTGCCATGTTTGGTCTTAACCACCATATCGTCGACATACGCCTCTATGTTCCTTCCAATTTGGCTTCGGAGGATATGATTCATCATTCGCTGGTATGTCGCTCCTGCATTCTTTAATCCGAATGGCATAACATTATAACAATAAATGGCTCCTGCCGCTAGGAACGAAGTATGTACCTGATCACTTGGCTTCATTTTTATCTGATGGTATCCTAAAAAGGCGTCCATGAAGCTTAGGTACTCATACCCCGCTGTTGAGTCTACCAGCGCATCGATTTGGGGTAGCGGGTAGCAGTCCTTGGGGCAAGCCTTATTGAGGTCAGTATAGTCCACGCACATTCTCCATTTGCCAGTGGACTTTTAACCATTACCACATTGGCAAGCCATGTGGGATATTTTATCTCGCGGATGAACCCTGCTTTCAAGAGTTTATTTACCTCTTCTTTCATGCCATGTATTTTCTCCTCGCCAAATTGCCTGGACTTCTGTTTTATCGGGTGGCAAGTCGGGCTTATGTTCAGCGCATGTTCGGCAATGGAGGTATCAATACCCGACATATCTTCTGTACACCAGGCGAAACTATCTTGATGATCTTTCAAAAATTGGATGATATCTTGCCGAAGTTGATTTGGCATCTCCCTTCCAATTTTGATAAGTTACTGAGGATATCTCGGGTTTATTGACACTTCGTCAAACTCGCTCTGTCGCGATACTTCGATGACAAGATCGCAGATTTACTTTTCCATGATCCTTTGTATCCTCAGGTCATGGTCCTCTGCTACCACATTGATGTTCCCGACTTTGTCGGGGGAATCCCTTTTTCTTTTTATTTTCATTATTTGTCCTAGCAAACTCCGTGGGTTGCTCTTTACCAAACCAACTCCTCGTGAAGTGTTGAACTTCACCTGTTGGTGGGATGTAGAGATGACTAGGTCGAAAGCCGCGTGGAAAGGCGTCCCTACTATGACATTGTAGGGGGATTCTAAGTCCACGACATAGAATTTGATCTCTTCAGTCCTGGCTTTATCCCCTTCACCAAGGGTGACCTGTATTCTTACCGTTCCTTTGACAAGTACCTTGTGGGGCGTGAACCCTTCCAGTACCATTCTACTAGTTTTGAAATGTTCCTCCTTTAAACCCATTTCTTCGAAACATCTCCAGGTCATGATATTCCTTATGGCTCCAGTGTCGAATAGAATCCTTCTAACTGTACATTTGTCAATCCCTTCTCTTGTCATCCGCATCTTGATGGCAATAGGGCTGACTCTGGCTTCCTCATTACTTTCTAGCTCTTCGTTTGTGAAAGTAATGACTTCCTTTTGTTCAAATTCATACTTCAAGATGAGGTATGATTTAGTGAGATTGTAGATTCTCTTCTTAATTCTCTTCACAGAGCTCAACTCCGGGTTAATCATGTTGATTACCCTTTCTCCTTTGTCTTTCTGCTGCTGCATACCAGCGATGTACTCCTTCAAGCATCCTTCCTGAATGAGCTTTTCAATGGCTCTCTTCAATTGGAAGCATTCCTCTGTTGTATGACCGCAGTCTCAGTGGAATCCACAGAACTTGGTCTTATCCCGCGAGGCGTACGTTTGTGCCTTCATCGGAGCGAGATCCCTTACTCCGTATTTCTCATTGATCACTGCAATCAAACTTTCTTTTGGAACATTCAAAGGTGTGAAAGTTTCAAATTTCTTACCTCGATTTTTGTCCCTTCGTTCTGAGAAATTCTAGGCCACCTGTTTTGGTTGCTCGGGTTGTTTATCCCTCCTCCTTGTGGTGGATTCAAGCGCACTGCTCTCCCTAGTGCTACTTTCCAAGAAACACTAAACATTTCTTCGATAGTTTCCGGCTTCCTCAGCTGAAGCTCGGTGTACAGCATCCTGGATCTGAATCCTCCTTCGAAGCAGGTGATGACGGTGTCTTGGCTAATTCCCTTGATGCGTTTCCGACTGATACGCTAAATAGGTGTTATTTTACCCTATGTTGATTATGAGTAATTAAGGACTGAGATTGACTAATTGTCACATTTAGTCTATATGGTGTCACTTAATCAGCCAGAACCTAAGGCACAGTACCTATCGTGTAGCTAGTCTGTTGGAAAGTATCTACGATTTTATTAAATAAATATCGTACTCCCAGGGAAGTGGTAACGGCTTAGTAGTAACTAGCCTTTTATCCTAACTCTTATCTTATGATCCAGTTATGCAATCTTCATCAATAACTTTGATGAGAGGGTGATCCATTCTCCACTAAGGTTTAAGTCTAATTTAGCCTAGAAGTGTTTTATAGACAAAGTCCTGATTCCATGTTATACTATGCCTACATGTTGATTGACCAATCTTCGAGTGTTTTAGATATATCTTAGCCTGGAATGCAACTATGTTCTGAGTCTAAAGGTGTACCACATCCGAGTCAACTAATAAACCGCCCTACCTTAATGACGGCCCTACTCACGGTTCGAGCTAAAGGCATCCATGATCCTCGAAGTGACTTAAGATCATGCCGCTCGCCCTAACACCGGTATAAACGCTCAACTCAGCCTACTTAGACTACTCTGACAAACAAGGTGTTTTGTAGGTTATTTTATTTTATATGGCAGACACCAATACTAATTGATGCCTGTTAAACTAAACAGGTTATGAATAGACCGTGGTTAGGAATTGTCTATAAACCTAATTTTTGTTTAAAAGAAACTACATTAGACATGCAGACATAATGAATATTAAGCAGGTGGCTATTTCCGGAAAAACATAACAACTTCAACATGTATAACAAATATTCATACAAATCATAATCCGATATTCAAAATCGATATTTGGACAAACACAATACAACATATAAAGAGAGGTACAGGGGGACTGATGCCATAAAGAAATTACCCTTTACTTAGTCTCACCGATGGAGCGTACTGCTTGTATATGTCGTACTGCTTGACCCGACTCTGCTCGCCAGAACCTTCGGAGGACGCTTCCTCAACCTAGTAGCTGGACTTTACCTTAATACCCAACTTAAGCCCAGCCATGTGGACTGACTCTTCGAACGCCTCGAGCCCTCTTAGGATCTCCTAACGAAATCTCGGGTATTCTATGAATACCAGAAATGAACCTATCTATCGAAGCCTAAGTTTTGAGACTAATTCTCAGAAAATAAGAAAACGAAACAGTAACTAGAAAGAAAGAAAACTTATACTGAACTCAAGTCTCTCAGTGACTTGTATACTCGAAAGATGTACACTACAAGTCACTAAATGACTCAAATCAAGTGGAGAGGGATGATTTCAACTGAGGAAGGCCTGGGGTATTTATAGCAGCTTTCTGGATTGATTTATCATCAAAATTTCGATGTGGGACTCTGAATTCTGGTTCGGGATGCCCGTCCCGGTCTGTTAACCAGGTCAGGACGCCCGTCCCAAGTCCTGGACGCCCGTCCCGACCTATTGACCAGGTCAGGATGCCCATCCCGAGTCCTGGACGCCCGTCCCAACCTGTTGACCAAGTCAGGATGCCCGTCCTGAACCGGGACGCCCTCCCCGAAGTCCGAACTTCTGAAAATTTGCGTTTTTGCCCCGAAATTTGCCATTTTCTTCTACTTTTCACCTGACACTTCCAAAATCATGAAAACCGTGAAATTGAGTTAATAATGAACAATTAAGACCAATTTGCCCTCAATTTCTAACTAAATCATGCCTAAAAACATGCTAAAAATGTGATATGATTTATGCATATTAGATAACCCCACACTTAGCTTTTTGCTTCTCCTCAAGCAAAGTCTAATTGAAGTTAGTGATTCTAAATCATTGTGCAGTCACTTAATTCCTAGTCATGTTTTTATTCCAAAAATTATTCAGATAATTCTTGATACAGGTCTGACTGGTTGGGTTGCTATGACAAGGTCTCAAATGTCTTTAGTAGATTGTTATAGTCAAGCAGTTGACAACTTAACAACTAGGTTGAACTCTTCTCTTAGTCACAAGGTCTTCCTGATGTGTAGTGTGTGTACTAGTCTAGACCAGATAGTCAACACAATATACTCTCGTCTTAACTACTACCAGATAATACTTTGACCCTGTCGCTAGACATAATAACAATAGACAACTTTCTGAGTTCTGAGCCTTGGTGATCAGATTTATAATGATTTAGCATTTATTGATTTTCTTTATAGATTCAAGGTATTTTGAATCTGCTTAGAACACGTCAACTTCAACTACCCATGTAGCGAGTCCCACTCCGATGACTCCCAGACCTACACGACCTTAGGGCATCAGGCTTTAAGTTCCCCGAAGGAGTGGTGCTCGAGTAGCGAAGGCCACTGGCAAACTACCCTTATTTAATTAACTTTCTTTTGTTTCTTTTCACTTTTAGCTCAGATTCTCATCTAGTCATTCTAATTGCCAATAATTCCACAACTGGTCTAATTTTATCTAGTTAAGTATTGAAAAGGTAATTGGTTGAGGTCTCTAATCCAGACTAAGTTGTGCTCAGTTATCAGGAATTCCCTATTTCTAATCAATAAGTTCAAAATAGTTATCATATTACCTCCTACTAAACATAACTTCTACACACATATCATAGACATAAGCAAATGTTTAACCAATCATACTGCATTTAGAAGTCTGAAAGAATGAAAATTTTGAAATTTTTTTTGGAAGGGTGTGAAAATATGGGGAAAACAAGCAAAATCATGCAAAAATTTTCAAACTACTACAGTGCACTGTGCACTGCTACCCCACACTTAAGTCTGACACTGTCCTCAGTGTTCATGCATTTCTAAACTACCCCACACTTATTTGAAAACAAGAAACAAAAACAGAAAAGACTCTTACCCCACACTTATTCGAAAAACTATGGGTAAGAAAGAAAATAAGACAATAAATGAAATAACAAGATAACATAGAGAAAACAATGCTGTTATGTCATATCAATCAACGTTACACAGAGATTCATATTTCATACAGCCCAGACATGATCACACACATAGAATAAAAACAACAAGAAAAAGAAAAGGAAAAGAAAAGCTAAGAACCCGGTTCGCCATCATCAGGTGGACCGAAGTCTGCTGGAAAGTAGACCTCTGTGTTTTCCACCAGTTGGGAGGTATGCTGATAAATCTCCTCGATCCTGCTGGTGTTCATAGAGATTCTATCATCTATCATCGTCAACCATCTCTCGATTATGTCCATATCTCGGCTATATCAGGCTGACAGTTCTGCCAATCCGTGTGACATATATCGCTCGAAGGCAGTGCGTGGAATGAACGTCTCGATCAGAGGTATATGTGCTGGAACTGCTCCTGGTGTCGAGGCCTGTCCTGGCTGCTCTGTGTGGATGGAGTAGCATCCATTTTCATTCCGTACGACCATCCCCATGTTCCGTAGAATGGTAAGGTCCGTAGGAATGGTGGTCGGGGCAACCTGGGTCAGCTCCGAGCCCTTGATGTCCAACTCCAAGTAGTATGCTATCCTGGTGATGAACGGCCCGAGTCCCAGACACTATTTCTGAGTGTCCGTAGCGAAACCCCGCATGATGACCGTGATGAGTCGAGCCATCTCCACTGTAGATCCCATGTGCATGTTAGCCAAGAGGAATGTCTCCATTTGGGTGACATTCCCGGGGGCCGTTCGTCGTCCTGACAGAGTGTGTGCGATAATGGCATGTAAGTAACGAAGGGCAGGATAAATACCTGTGGCTTTCGCAAAGCCATGCTGGTAGGGAACACCCGTCATACAGATCTGAGCCCAAGTAGTGGAGACGTCTGCAGAAGTGAAGTCTCGAACTGCTGTGGTGTAGGTGGGCGTATCCAGCTCGTCTCTCTGCCAGATACCCAAAGAGATGCCAAACTCGGCCATGCTCATCGATCGATCTATTCCGCCCAAGCTGAATGTGATCTGCTCCTGATGGTACGTAAATGACGCATAAAACTCACATACCAGTTCTAGGTATGTCGGTTCGGTGACGATGAAGACTCGACTGTATGGTAGTACGTCGAGTATGCGTCTGACTTCCTGCTCAACCTCTAGCGTCTGTACTGTTGCCCAGTCAAGAGTTCTGCCAGTCAGTATGGTGCGTCCGATATACCCATGACATCTCTCCTGGTATGCTGGGCTGGAGTGAAACAACATGAAGGGATGTGCCACCGAAGTGACGGTCATGGTAGACGTGATACGGGCGCGTTTGGGAGCCATTTGGGTTGAGAGCATTTGAGAGATTTTGAGAATTTAGGCAGGAAGGAAGATTCGAATTCGAATTCTGGAGGTGAATTTGAATTCGGGAGGATGTATTTTGGTTAGGGAATGATTTTGAATTTTTGGCGGGAAATTCGAATTTTGGAGGGAAATTCGAATTTTGAAACTTTGGGGAGTTGCCAAAAATTTGAAGAGGGAGAGGGTAGAGAGAAAATTTTTAGAGAAATGAATTTTTTGGAAGTTGATTTGAGGGAAAATGAGAAAAATGGAATATTTGTAGGAGGGGCGGCCTTCGGGACGCCCGTCCCGGGTTGCTTCGGGATACGTGCCAATTCCGACAATATATATTTTTTTTTTCTTTCGTAATTCCCTACAAATCTCAGTACACCAAAAATAATCATAACTTTTAACAAGCCTTCATGTTTATCCAATCAAATTCAGAAGCTGTTAAAAACTCTATGAAAAAATTCCTCAATCTCTTTTTTTCGAAAATCATAACTACCCTAATCTTATCCTAACTTATATTCAGCAAGAATTTCAGAAAAAACAAAAATTGAGTTCATACAATTTAATTAGTGAAAAAGTAAACTGCATTTGCAAAACCTTTGTTTTCCATAGAAATTTGAGAAATAAAATGTCCGAAGAAGAATTGTTGAATAAAGGACCCTTTAAAAAGGTTGAAAATAGAAAATAGGGGCCAATTATTTAATTTTAGTTCAAACAATTTATTTGCTGAAAATAAGAGTAAAAGAATCTTCCCTTTTTCACCGACCCTTATCTCTGATCTCTCGTAATTCTGCTTGAATGTTTCGCATCTCTATGCGCATGGCTCTCATCTCATCCCTTTGCCTGCCCTGCTCACTTCGTAAGTCAGCCATCTCCCGGGGTAGTTGTGCACCTTGGTTCTCCTGGAGACTGACCGTGGCTCTGAGTCGGTCCATGTTGGTTGTGATATTCAGACTGATTTGGTCTAAATGACATAATCTGCTTGCAATTCCTTGATCCATCTCATAGATCTGTCGAGCCAAGGTATCTATCTACACGGACAACACTGAATGAGAACCATTAGTACTTCCCCCGGATGAAGGGGTGTGCTCGTTAGGTGTTGGAGTGTATGCAGGAGATGTTGGTGAATTCTGGGTTTGGTCAAGGGGTGGTGGATTTATAGGAACTCTCTAGGCAGGAGTGTGAACTGGAGATCTTTGAGGTTCTTCTCTAGGAGGGAAGGTATCTTCAGAAGGATCTTCTTCCGTGGGGCTAGGCTCACGGGCGTTCAGTAATCTTCTTACTAGGTCACTGGTATCTAGGCTTGAGTTTACTTCTACCGGTTGTGAAGGAAGGTTCCCTCGTGGTATTTCTGGTTCAGGCCTAGACGGTCCTTCTGGTTTGGTGTTCTTTGGTCCTGGAGTGTCAGGGATTTCCGTTTTCTTTGCTTGGTTAGTAGCTGCTCTTGTTGATGCGGTTTCCGACCGACGTGCTAAATAGGTGTTATTTTACCCTATGTTGATTATGAATAATTAAGGACTGTGAATTAACTAATTGTCACATTTAGTCTATGGTGTCACTTAATCAGCCAGAACCTAAGGCAGAGTACCTATCGTGTAGCTAGTCTATTGGAAAGTATCTACGATTTTATTAAATAATTATCGTACTCCCAGGGAAGTGGCAACGGCTTAGTAGTAACTAGCCTTTTATCCTAACTCCTATCTTATGATCCAGTTATGCAATCTTCATCAAATACTTTGATGAGAGGGTGATCCATTCTCCACTAGGTTCAAGTCCAATTAATCCTAAAAGTGTTTTAAAGATGAGTTCTGATTCTATGTTATACTGTTACTATACATTGATTGACCTATATTCGAGTATTTTAGACATGTCTTGGCCTGGATTGCAACTATGTTCTGTGTCTAAAGGTTACCACATCTGAGTTTCTACGCTACCGCCCACCGCCCCATCGTTAAGGGTAATGGCCCTACTCACGGCTCGGACTAAAGTCAGCAATGACCACCCTATGTCACTTTAGGGATCATACTGCTCGTCTCATAACCGCCGGCATAATACTCAACTCAGCCTACCTAGACTACTTTCAACCAACAGGGTGTTCCGCAGATTATTTTATCTAGTATGGCAGACACCAATACTAATTGATGTCTGTTAAACTAAACAGGTTATGAATAGACCGTGGTTAGGAATTGTCTATAACCCTAATTTCAGTTTAAAAGAACGGCAATAGACATGCAGACATAATGGATATTTAAGCAGGTGGCCATTTCTAGAAAAACATAATAACTTCAACGTATATCACAAATATTCATAAAAACATAATCTGGTATTCCAATCAGTATTTGGACAAACACAATAACAACATATAAGAGAGGGACAGGGGGACCGATGCCATAAAGAATTCACCCTTTACGAAGTCTCGCCGATGGAGCGTACTGCTGTATATGCCGTATTGCTTGACCCGACTCTGCTCGTCAGAACCTTCGGAGGACGCTTCCTCGGCCTAGTAGCTGGGCTTTACTTAACAACCCGGCTTAAGCCCAGCCCTGTGGACTGACTCTTCGAACGCCTCGAGCCCTCTTAGGATCTCCTAACGAAATCCCGGGTATTCTAGGAATACTAGAAACGAACCTATCTATAGAAGCCTAAGATCTGAGACTATTTCTCAGAAACTAAAACAAACACTAATAAGAAAGAAAACTGAGATCCGAGTCTCTGAGTGAGTTGTGTACTGGAAAACTGTACACTGGAAACCACTTAATGACTCAGATCGAGTGGAGAGGGATGAATTCAACTGCTGGAGGCCTGGGGTATTTATAGCAGCTTCCCGGAGTGAAAATCTCTGAAAAATTCGATGTGGGACAGCTTCTGGCGGCTCGGGACGCCCGTCCTGATTTGTTGACCAGGTTCGGGACGCCCGTCCCGAAGGACGCCCGTCCTGAGGGATGCCCGTCCTTAGGGATGCCCGTCCCGGACCGTTGACCAAGTCAACATTTCCAAAAATTGCGTTTTTACCCCAAAATTTGCTATTTTCGTCTACTTTTCACCTGACACTTCCAAAATCATAAAAACCATGAAATCAAGTAAATAATAAACAATTAACATCAATTTACTCTCAATTTCACCCTAAAACATATATAAAAACATGCTAAAAAGGTGATACGATTTTCGCGTATCACTTGTTCTCTTCATCTATGAGTGCAAATTCTGGTTAGGAATAACAAATAGCAAAGAAAGAAAAGCAAAATAGAAAAGCAAGAAACATTTTTTTTCTTTTATATTTTGTTTAGAAAGTAGATAAATTTCCTCAATATGGTTTTAGAATAATTTTCTAAAGTTTGATTATCCTAAATGTCTTAATTTCAGATAATATCTAAAATTAGTTAGTTATGATAACCCTATATTTTGGAAAGTGATTGTCTAACTAGCATAAGAAGTGTAGATCAAAAGTCTAGATTACTACCGCTACCTATCATAAGTTTCTAGAATTGTGGCCAATAATCCTAAATTCATTATGATATTTCCCCGGCAACGGCGCCAAAAATCTGATGCGTTTACGACTGATACGCTAAATAAGTGTTATTTTACCCTATGTTGATTATGAGTAATTAAGGACTGAGATTGACTAATTGTCACATTTAGTCTATATGATGTCACTTAATCAGCCAGAACCTAAGGCACAGCACCTATCGTGTAGCTAGTCTGTTGGAAAGTATCTACGATTTTATTAAATAAATATCGTACTCCTAGGGAAGTGGTAACGGCTTAGTAGTAGCTAGCCTTTTATCCTAACTCTTATCTTATGATCCAGTTATGCAATCTTCGTCAATAACTTTGATGAGAGAGTGAATCATTCTCCAGTAAGGTTTAAGTCTAATTTAGCCTAGAAGTGTTTTATAGACAAAGTCCTGATTCCATGTTATACTATTCCTACATGTTGATTGACCAATCTTCGAGTGTTTTAGATATATCTTAGCCTGGAATGCAACTATGTTCTGAGTCTAAAGGTGTACCACATCCGAGTCAACTAATAAACCGCCCTACCTTAATGACGGCCCTACTCACGGTTCGTGCTAAAGGCATCCATGAAAGTCCTGTGTCACTCAGGAGATCATGCCGCTCGCCCTAACGCCGGCATAAACGCTCAACTCAGCCTACTTAGACTACTCTAACAAACAGGGTGTTATGTAGGTTATTTTATCTAATATGGCAGACACCAATACTAATTGATGACTGTTAAACTAAACAAGTTATGAATAGACCATGGTTAGGAATTTTCTATAATTCTAATTTTAGTTTAAAAGAAACTACATTAGACATGCAGACATAATGAATATTAAGCAGGTGGCTATTTCTGGAAAAACATAACAACCTCAACATGTATAACAAATATTCATACAAATCATAATCCGATATTCAAAATCGATATTTGGACAAACACAATACAACATATAAAGAGAGGGACAGGGGGACTGATGCCATAAAGAAATCACCATTTACTTAGTCTCGTCGATGGAGCGTACTGCTTGTATATGTCGTACTGCTTGACCCGACTCTACTCGCTAGAACCTTCGGAGGACGCTTCCTCAGCCTAGTAGCTGGACTTTACCTTAATACCCAGCTTAAGCCTAGCCCTGTGGACTAACTTTTTGAACGCCTCGAGCCCTCTTAGGATCTCCTAACGAAATCCTGGGTATTCTATGAATACCAGAAACGAACCTATCTATCGAACCCTAGGATCTAAGACTATTTCTCAGAGACTAAGAAAAATGAAACACTAACTAGAAAGAAAGAAAACTTATAGTGAACCCGAGTCTCTCAGTGACTAATGTACTCGAAAGATGTACACTAGAAGTCACTAAATGACTCAGATTGAGTGGAGAGGGATGATTTCAACTGAGGAAGGCCTGGGGTATTTATAGCTGCTTCTTGGAGTGATTTTTCATCAAACATTCAATGTGGGACTTGAATTTCTGGTTCGGGACGCCCGTCCCGGATTAGGATGCCCGTCCCGGTCTGTTGACCAGGTCAGGACTGCCGTCCAAGTCCTGGACGCCCATCCCGACCTGTTGACCAGGTCAGGACGCCCGTCCTGAACCGGGACGCCCTCCCCGAAGTTCGAACTTCTGAAAAATTGGGTTTTTGCCCCAAAATTTGCCATTTTCTTCTACTTTTCACCTGACACTTCCAAAATCATGAAAACTGTGAAATTGAGTTAATAATGAATAATTAAGACCAATTTGCCCTCAATTTCACCCTAAATCATGCCTAAAAACATGCTAAAAATGTGATATGATTTATGCATATCATCCCTTGATGTCATCATATGTTTCCTTGAATCGTTCCAAGAAAGAGAGGAGAGTCTCATCCTCTCGATGTTTAATATTAGCCAAGTCTCCTTTGGTTTTAGGTATGGTTCTTGCAGTGCTGAATTTGTCAAGGAACATTTTCTCTAAGGTGTGCCAAGAGTCGATAGTACCTGCTTTAAGAGACGTGAACCATGTTAGAGCTTTGTCAGATAGCGTGCTCGGGAACGCCTTGCATAAAATGGCTTCGTCGTTTGTGACTAGCCCCATGGCTGATTTGTAACGGCATACGTGCTCGAGGGGTCGGGATGACCCCGAGTACAGGACGAATTGCGGGATTTTGAGGCTCGGATCGGGGGAGACATTTTGAATCCATTTTGTGAAAGGCCCCAGTTCAATCGATCTGGATTTATGAACTTTGGTGGGGTTCTTTCCCTTCTCCGGGCTATATTCGGGAGAACATTTTCTGGCCCCTCTTTTATGGATAGACTTAGATGAATGGTGACTTTCCCCTACTTCGCTGACCGCCTATCTCCTGCCCGTCCGTATTCCACGTCTTTCATCTTTTTTTTGTGGCGGTTTGTGTTCGCTGTGGAAATTCCGAGGGATCCTCGGAAAACCTCGGTGGGGGAAGGTCTGCGCCGGCCTTTCTGAATTCAGCTCTCAGCTTTAGCCATTGTTGTGAGAGCTCTTGATCCCGCTTCAACTGTTCATTCTCTCGCTGCAATCGCTGTAACTCCTTTTCTGTTTCTTCAATTCTCTTAGAATTGAGTTGTTCCCTTAGATCTTGGGAACGTCAAGAAGCCTCCGGTTGTGGTCTCAATCTTTCTAAAATGGGACGGCGACTGGAACTGGGTGAGGACGAAGAACGTGATATTCTTGTCCCAGTCCCACGAAAAGAAGATTGTCGCACAGTACGTCCGTCTCCTGAGTGTCTAGACATATTTTGTAAGGATGAAATTTTTGGATAAGTTCTCGATAACGGAACCAAACTGATTCTGCACGAATATGTCGAAGGATAAAAAAGTAAATTGAGGTGCCGAGAATTCATGAAGCTTTATGGTTGACTTGTTAAGAAGACTTTTTGAACTGGTCAAAGTCAAGGAAGATGATTTTTCGGGTAGGCAAAGTCTAACTCCTGGGGGGCGATACTTCGTTGGGCGCAATCAGTGCGTATCTCGGGTTGCTATACTTAGCGGGTCGTGAGCCTGCAAAACAAGTAAGTTCAATGGGGAGTTTGTACCCCGTGAACTCTCCGATACTTAAGTCAGTAGAGTATTTTTAGATATCTGGAAATTAGAAAAAAAAGTCCTTACCTTATGTTCCGATCTCTCTTTTATAGGAGTCTGTTAACGAGTTACCGTTGGAGATTTGGGCCGTTTTGACTGTTGTAGATAATAGGTTATAAATGTGGCCTTAAAAGATGTAATGTCTGGCCTTGATGAGGCCCATTAATTTGTGTTTATGACGTCAGGTGAGATCAGGGGCAATTAAGGTGTGGCGAAATTACCGTTTAGCCCCTGAGGTATTTTTCTGACTGTTCAATATATATATATATATATATATATATATATATATGCAAGTTGCCAAACAAAGCAGGACATTCAGGCGCTGATTTCACAGAAAAAGAGATAAAACGGGCAGAGGAAATTGGTGTTATATATATATTATATATATTATATATATATATATTCAGGCGCTGATTTCACAGAAAAAGAGATAAAACGGGCAGAGGAAATTGGTGTTATATATATATATATATACATATATATATATATATATACATGCTATACCAATTAAATGAATTGACTGATTGAGAAAGATGTTTCAAGAAGAATTGGAGATTAATTGCGGTGTATTTGTGGGAAATTGAGGTTTGGCTTATTCAATTATATATATATATATATATATATAAAAGATTAATTCAATTCCAGCTCGAGATAAAGCCAAAGTGTAGCTGAAAAATTGGGTGCTTTTTGGAATACATAACAAATTCTTGATTTTAGTCCAACTTACACTATGACTCATCAAGGAAAGAGAACACAACAAAGAAATTGAAGGACAGTTGTAGGTAGGTGGAAAATTCTGGAGAGAAAAATGGAAAATTTGGGAGAAGAGAAACAAGTATAAATACCTCAAGAAAATCCGTGGGAAAAAAGATACTTGGTAGAGTCGGTAGATAGAAAATACTCCAGCGGTCGGCAGTAGTGTTTAGGCGTGTTCTTTTAGCTTAGATTAGTTTGTTTTAGGGAGAGAAACCCGAGAGGAAGAAGGGTGACTTGCTGAGGAATTACGAGCTGAGCAAGAAAGGAAGCTATGGTTCAATTCGAAGAGGAAAAATCAGTGGGTTTGATGATCAAATCGATTTGGGAAGAAAGTGATCTAAGACCATAGTAACTTTCTCTTCATTTCTTCATTTTATCTACTGTTTTTTATGAATTTATGCTTGAATTTCAGGTATGAGTTTGAGAAGAACTTGGCTTAATTAAAGTTGTTTTGGATTAGAACTACTCACTAAGACATTAGGGGTTTCTTATTCCATTACTTTCATCCAAGTAATTCGTTAATTCCAGCTTTGTAATGCACATTTGTAATCTGAATTTTCTGTGGCTTAATTAAGTATAAACATATTTTTACATTGTTCTAAATGTTGATGAACATACTATAATATTGAACTAGGTTTTTTGTGATTAATGCTTGTATGGGGCATGCTTGATTTACTCACTTGATTACTTAAATGGTTTAGTGTAACTTGCGGTTACGACTGTCCAATTTGCACATCAAACTAGTGTCCATCATTCTAACCGAAAGGGAGCTAGTTGACAAGATAATTAAGTGTCATTAGCTTGAGTAGCATGACTGTGCGCTCAATACTGCAGGAGACATGACCAAATCCCCTGACTAATGTTGCTTTAGACCACGGTAAGTCGTACTCCATGAGACGATGTTATTCTTGCTCTAAACTAGTACGTCAAGTAATCTGGATGTAACCAGATCGTTGTAGCATCGATATGAAAACTAAGGGCATTTCTGGTATGTTTTGATTCACTTCTGGTTTGTACTTATAGTTTAGGCTTGTATGCCCCCAGCATTTCATTACCTGTATTACTCTTGTGGTTATCTCCAGTAGGCTAACCTTTAACTGTTAGTTTAGCTTTGTCGTAGCATTAGATCACCCCATTCATCATTCTTTTGTTCGGTTTGGATAACCATTTGCACAATCACTTTTGCATTTGTAATTGACATACGTAGTCCCTGTGGGATCGATAATCTTGTACTTAGGTACATATATTACTTGTTGACCAGTGTATACTTGCACTTGTTAAGATTGCGTTGAATTATTTCATTTTCTTATCTTTACAAATTGTGACACACGCACACAACGCAACAAGTTTTTGGCACCGTTGTCGGGGACTTCGGAGTCAATTGTTTGAGAATATTGATTGTTTGCATTTGATTATTTTTATGTACTCATACTTGTGCTTAAGAGTCTATTAAATTTGTGTATGAGTATTTGTACATAGGCTGAATTTTATTTGAGCATTATTGATATTGATCATTTGTTAATTTTCAGCTTGTGTATATCATTTATTTCTTAACGTGTGCTGATTTTTGCATGAGTAAAATGCAAAAGGACTCTTAATCTACATTGCTGCCACTAGATCTAGAAATTGTGAGAACGACTAAAGCGTTAAGAAAGAAGAAGCAAACTACGGAAAAGGCGGTCATGGCAGAACAACGAATCATTCAAGATGAACCTGTCTTCAATCCTATAGTAATGGCAGATGATAGGGACCATGCTATCCGACAGTATGTTGTCCCTATGTTCAATGAGCTTAACCCAAGCATTGTGCGACCGGAGATTGCCGCAACACAGTTTGAGCTGAAACCAGTGATGTTTCAGATGCTACAGACGGTAGGGTAATTTGGTAGATTACCAACTGAAGATCCACATTTGCACCTATGTTTATTCATGGAAGTAAGTGATTGCTTCAAGTTACCAGGGGTTACAGACGATGCTTTGAGGCTGAAATTATTCCCGTATTCCCTAAGAGATAAAGATAGAGCATGGCTGAACTCTTTACCCTCGGGTAGTGTAACAACATGGCAGCAGCTCACTGAGAGATTTTTGATGAAATATTTTCCTCCAACAAAAAATGCAAGGTTGAGAAATGAAATTACTTCTTTTCACCAACTAGAAGAAGAATCTTTGTACGAGGTGATACAGTTCCGGTCGATGTGCTAAATAGGTGTTATTTTACCCTATGTTGATTATGAATAATTAAGGACTGTGATTGACTAATTGTCAAATTTAGTCTCTATGGTGTCACTTAATCAGCCAGAACCTAAGGCAGAGTACCTATCGTGTAGCTAGTCTGTTGGAAAGTATCTACGATTTTATTAAATAAATATCGTACTCCCAGGGAAGTGGTAACGGCTTAGTAGTAACTAGCCTTTATTCCTAACTCCTATCTTATAATCCAGTTATGCAATCTTCATCAATAATTTTGATGAGAGGGTGATTCATTCTCCACTAGGTTTAAGTCTAACTAAACCTGAAAATGTTTTATAGACGAGATCCTGATTTTATGTTATACTGTTACTATACATTGATTGACCTATATTCGAGTATTTTAGACATGTCTTGGCCTGGATTGCAACTATGTTCTGTGTCTAAAGGCTACCACATCTGAGTTTCTACGCTACCGCCCCATCGTTAAGGGTAACGGCCCTACTCACGGCTCGGACTAAAGTCAGCAATGAATGCCCTATGCCACTTTGGCGATCATACCGCTCGTCTCATAACCGCCGGCATAAAACTCTACTCAGCCTACCTAGACTACTTTCAACCAACAGGGTGTTCCGCAGATTATTTTATCTAGTATGGCAGACACCAATACTAATTGATGCCTGTTAAACTAAATAGGTTATAAATAGACCATGGTTAGAAATTGTCTATAACCCTAATTTCAGTTTAAAAGAACGGCGATAGACATGCAGACATAATGGATATTTAAGCAGGTGGCCATTTCTAGAAAAACATAAAAACTTCAACATATATGACAAATATTCATAAAAACATAATCTGGTATTCAAATTGTTATTTGGACAAACACAATAACAACATATAAGAGAGGGACAGGGGGACCGATGCCATAAAGAAATCACCCTTTACGAAGTCTCGTCGATGGAGCGTACTACTGTATATGCCGTATTTCTTGACCCGACTCTGCTCGTCAGAACCATCGGAGGACGCTTCCTCAGCCTAGTAACTAGGCTTTACCTTAATACCCAGCTTAAGCCCAGCCCTGTGGACTGACTCTTCGAACGCCTAGAGCCCTCTTAGGATCTCCTAACGAAATCCCGGGTATTCTATGAATACCAGAAACGAACCTATCTATGTAAGCCTAAGATCTGAGACTATTTCTCAGAAACTAAAACAAAATACTAACAAGAAAGAAAACTGAGATCCGAGTCTCTGAGTGAGTTGTGTACTAGAGAAGTGTACACTGGAAACTGCTAAATGACTCAGATCGAGTGGAGAGGAATGATTTCAACTGCTAGAGGCCTGGGGTATTTATAGCAGCTTCCCGGGGTGATTTTTCATCAAAAATTCGATGTGGGACTGGATCTGGGGGTTCGGGACGCCCGTCCCAGATTGGGACGCTCGTCCTAATCTGTTGACCAGGTCGGGATGCCCGTCCCGAGTCCTGGACGCCCGTCTCGGTGCTTTGACTGGGTCGGGACGCCCGTCCTGACCCTTTGACCAAGTCAACATTTCAAAAAATTGCGTTTTTGCCCCAAAATTTGTTGTTTTCGTCTACTTTTCACATGACACTTCCAAAATCATAAAAACTGTGAAATTAAGTAAATAATGAACAATTAAGATCAATTTACCCTCAATTTCACCCTAAATCATATAATAAAAACATGCTAAAAATGTGATACGATTTTCGCGTATCACGAGGCATGGGAAAGATTTAAAGAATTGTTGAGAAGATGCCCACACCACATAATCCCACATTGCATTCAAATGGAAACATTTTACAATGGGTTAAATGCACACACACGGATGATAGTTGATGCTTCAGCAAATGGTGCATTATTGGCAAAGACATACAACGAGGCATATGAACTGATTGAGAGAATTTCCAACAACTACCAATGGCCTACAACTAGACTGCCTAGTGGAAGGAGAGTGGCTGGAGTTTTGGAGTTAGACACGTTAACTTCACTTTCAGCTCAAGTTTCATCCATATCCAACATGCTGAAAACAATGAGTATGCAGCAGCATAGCGGGCAAATGACTGAAGAGTCAATTCAGTCCAATGTAAGCCAAGTGCAAGAAGTGTGTTTATTGTGGTGAAGGACATTCTTTTGAGGATTGTATTAATAATCCAGCATCAGTATGCTACATGGGGAACCAGAAGAGGGGCAATGGTTTGCAGTCAAACTCATACAACCCTACTTGGCGGCAACATCCCAACTTTTCTTGGAGAGACCAAGGGATGCAAAACAGCCAAGGTATGAACCAGAGGCCAATGTTCCAGCAACAGCAATACCCCCAATAGCAACAACTTCAACAACATCAAAGTCCTCAACAACAATCACTACCTTTAAATTCATTAGAGAATATGATGAAAGATTTTATGGCAAGGACTGAAACAATCATTCAAGGCTTGACATCCACTGTAAGAAACCTTGAAAACCAGATGGGGCAATTGGTCCAAGAAATAAAGAATAGACCACAAGGTTCACTTCTAAGTGATACCGAGAATCCGAGAAGGGATGGCAAGGAGCATTGCAAGGCAGTGACACTAAGGAGTGCAAAGGTACTGGATGAACCAAAAATCAAACCTAGAGTAGTGGAGAAATCCAGTGAGCCCAGCAATGAGGACAAAGAAGAAGAGAGTCAAGTAGTTGAACCCGCCACAGTGGAGCCCGATGTTGCAGCATCACCTTTGTCGCAACAAAGCAAAGTTCCAGAGAGCAAACCAGTACAACAGAGGATGCCTTTTCTGCAAAGGTTTGCTAAGAAGAAGCAGGATGAGCAGTTCAAGAAATTTTTAGACATTTTGAAACAACTGCACATCAACATTCCTTTGGTTGGAGCAATTGAGCAAATGCCCAACTATGCTAAATTCATGAAGGATATCCTTACAAAGAAAAAGAGGTTGGGTGAGTATGAAATTGTTTCACTAACCAAGGAATGTAGTTTCTTTTTACAGGATAAGATGCCCCCTAAAATGAAAGATCCAGGGAGCTTTAACATTCCTTGTTCTATTGGAGACTCATATTGTGGCATGGCATTGTGCGATCTTGGTGCCAACATTAACCTCATGCCTATGTCAGTGTTTAAGCAACTAGGCATTAGTGAGGTAAGACCTACAATAATAACGCTACAAATTGCAGACAGATCTATTGCCCATCCGGATGGAAAAAATTGAGGATGTCTTGGTAAGAGTGGATAAGTTTATTTTTCCTGCTGACTTTATTGTTCTTGACTATGAAGCAGATAGAGAAGTTCCTATTATTTTGGGGAGACCCTTCCTTGCTACAGGAAGGACTCTCATTGATGTACAAAAGGGGGAACTCACGATGAGAGTTCAAGATGATAAAGTCACATTCAATGTGTTTAAAGCCATGAAATTTCCTAATGAAGGTGAGGATTGTTTTCAAGTGTCTACCATTGATTTATTGACGGAGAAAGTGGAGGAGCAAAAGAAGTATGGAGACGATGCATTGAAGAGAGTGTTGATGGAGGAGAACTTGAATGATGATGGCAATGAGGAGGATAAGGAATACTCAGCTTGGCTAGAGGCAAACTCTCAAGGTTTCAAATTCAGAGCTCAATTTGAATCTTTGGACCTGTCTTCTAGGGATTTCAAAGTGACAACACCTTCTGTAGAAGAACCACCCAAGCTAGAATTGAAACCATTACCACAACATCTGAAGTATGGATTTTTTGGGGCATAATCAACTCTGCCTGTGATTATTTCAGCATTGCTGAGTGCGGAACAAGAAGACAAATTGCTTGGAGTTCTGAGGTAGCATAAGAGGGCTATGGGCTGGACTATAGCTGACATCAAAGGTATAAGTCCAACCTTATGCATGCACAAAATCATTTTGGAAGAAAATTCCAAAAATTCAATTGAGGGGCAAAGAAGATTAAATCCCATTATGAAGGAAGTGGTAAAGGAACAAATCATTAAGTGGTTAGATTTTGGCATTATTTATCTTATCTCTGACAGCTCTTGGGTAAGTCCTGTATAGTGTGTGCCCAAGAAAGGGGGAATTACGGTGGTGAAAAATGAAGATAATGAACTAATTCCCACAAGAACTATCACGGGATAGAGAATTTACATGGACTATAGGAAGCTAAACAAGGCTATAAGAAAAGACCACTTTCCACTGCCTTTCATTGATCAAATGTTGGATAGGTTGGCTGGATTAGACTATTATTACTTTCTAGATGGTTATTCTGGTTATAATCAGATTGCTGTAGCACCAGAGGACCAGGACAAAATAACTTTTACTTATCCTTATGGTACTTTCGTATTTAGAAGAATGTCGTTCGGACTATGCAATGCTCCAGCAACGTTCCAATGATGTATGATGGCCATTTTCACAGATATGGTGGAGCAGCACTTAGAGGTTTTCATGGATGACTTCTCCATATTTGGGGACTCTTTTGATGAATGCTTAGAAAATTTGGCCAAGGTGCTTAAACGTTGTGAGGACAACAACCTAGTCCTCAATTGGGAAAAGTGTCACTTCATGGTTCGAGAAGGCATAGTGTTAGGTCACCGAATTTCAAAGAAAGGCCTCGAAGTTGATAGAGCAAAGATAGAGGTGATTGAGAAATTTCCTACCCCTCCTACTGTAAAGCACATTAGGAGTTTCTTAGGGCATGCGGGCTTCTATAGAAGATTCATCAAAGATTTTTCGAAGGTATCGAAGCCCTTATGTACCTTATTAGAAAAAGATAATGTGTTTTCTTTTGATGCAGCATGTGTCACAGCATTTGAGGAGCTAAAGTAGAAGCTAATCTCAGCCCCCATTATCATAGCACCAGACTGGAGTCTACCATTCGAGCTGATGTGTGATGCCAGTGACTATGCAGTTGGTGCAGTCTTGGGGCAGCGGCGAAACAAAGTGTTTCATTCCATCTATTATGCCAGCAAGACACTCACTGGAGCACATGTGCTTAAATTGGGGAATTAATGATTGATCTTGTGGGAGTGGTTTCTATCCTATTTTTCTCTATTTGACTTAATTTGTACTATTTTTCCTGTCCCGTATTCTGGGTTTAATTTATTGTTCCAGTTTATTATCAGTCCAATGGCATGTTTTCCTCTGTTGTTACAACAATGGGGACATTGCTCCTCTTCAGTTTGGGGGAGGATGTCCCTTTGCCAGTTCAAGAGCATATCTTATTTTTAAAATGAATGAATGCATTGCTATGATCTTAATGAAGTGCTGAATGAATGCGTTATTGTTCCCGTTGAATCATTTTAGCATGATTGTGTTGAATTTGGGAAACTTATTTGTGATGACAATTCTTAGTGATGATTGATATTCTTGCATGATAGTGGACCTTTTTTAAAAAATATATAGATATTAGCTAGATTTAAGTGATAACCTTTGCTCCCACAAAATAATTTTGCACATAGTCTTACTTGGATATCTCTTGCTTATAGAACAAATAAATGATGGTATGAAGATTCAGAGTTTTTGGGCACATCTATTATATCCCTTAAGGCGAAATCCTAGCATAATTTGGCAATGTAGAAATGATTAAGGCATGTTCTTGAAACGTTTGAGCCTTTCTAACTTACCCTAACACATTTTTAATTCCTTAGTTAAACCAAGTTGAGGTTAAGCCTAATTTCTTGACACCCTTATTAAATTATAGCCACTTACCCTAAATGTTTTACATGTATCCATTCTTTGGTTTCCCTAAACTTGATCTTAGTTTGCTATGAACACTGCTGAACATAAGTTTGGGGGTATGCAGAGAATACTGTATTAAAGAGCATAGCAATGTCGTAGCCTAATGCCGCGGCATTGTTTTTATTGAAACAGTGGCAGTTGATCGAAATTTTAACTATGTATTGAATGCTTTATGTATTGAGGGTATGTGTATAAAGGAATATCAGTTGATGAATAATGAACAACGCTCTTTACACAAAAAAATTTGAGAAGAAGAAAAGAGCAAAGAAAGGACAGAACAATTTACATATTATGCTTTGCTACGATCATGTATGCTGCTAACTATGGCTATATACCTAATCTACTACTGAAGTAGGGGTGAACATTTATGCTCACTATGTTTAAGGAAGGTGAAAAGGAGAAAAAGCGACAGCATTGGGTGAAGTTCATGGCAAACTAGGACTAAGTTTTGAGCCTACTATATATCTATATTTTTCCCACCTTAGCGCTAGCCTACATTACAACCGAATTAAGACCTCTTTGATCTTTATTGCTGAATTGGCTACATTAGTGGAGAGTGGTATGATAGATTGAGTTTGAAAATACAAAATGCATCTTAGGATTGCCATATGTTGATTTATGAATGATAAATAGAAAAGGACAGACTATGCACACACACACGAGAGTAAATTTCTTGAACTTAAATTCAATTAATGTTTTGTTATTTGAAGAAATTTGGATCATGAGGCATACTTGAATGTTTAATCAACATCTTTGATCTGGACGTATGAGTCCCAAGTTTAACCATGATTGCTGGATGAATTTGAATCATAATTTTGGACTGAGTGCTTGATTATGCTCTCCTATCTACTACAGCATTGCTCGGGACGAGCAATGATTTAAGCTTGGGGGTGTGATAACTCTACAATAGTAGAGTTATTTGCACTTGCTTTGCCTATTTTCTAACTCTATTTCCTTGACTTGTCTATGATTTTGAGTTAGATTTTATTAAATTGCATAATTCTTTTCTCAATTTTAATTTTGTGGATTAATTGTTAAAAAGGGCTATTTTAATTGAGGAAATTCCTAAATTTTATTATGATTGAATTCCATTGATAAAATTGAATTTTGTGCAGGACTACATATAACAAATAATGAAGTTTATGAATTTAATTGGCAAGGGTAAAAAGAGAATTTGGCTGGTTCAAATTGGTGCAAGAAAAATTGATTGAAAATGGGAATTGACCAAGTGAAGACACGGGAGGATGAAGTTAGAATTTTTGTCTTATGTATATATACATACATATATATATATATGTGTGTGTGTGTGTGTGCGCGCGCGCGCGCACGCACGGCTAGCTGGACAAAAAGACAAAGGAAATGGGGAGAAGGAAATTAATGTGCTGGAATTTATTCTGGATCATATATATATATATATATAAGTTGCCAAACAAAAATCAAGCAGGACATTCAGTTGTTTGATTTCACAGAAGAAAGAGACAAAACGGGCAGAGGAAATTGGTTATATATATATATATAATTAAAAGTTTGGTAAATTTATAAACTTTATTTCTTAAATTATATATTTTTTAGATTTCATCCTTTTTAAAAAATTTATATTATTTCATTTCTTAATTTTGGTAAAAAAAAAAATTATCATAAAATTAAACATTAACTAATAGTCACAATTTTAGCATTCATTAGTAATATATAGTTTCAACACAAATTTTATTGTGGCGGGAATGACATGCTCTAAACTTTTTTTTCTTTTTTCTGTTTCATTTATTTTCTCCTTTTATTTTAAATCCATTTTTCTAGAGTCTCTGCGGAAAACAAATTGAATGAAAATAGTTGTGGATATATATATATATATTTGAAATATTTTTAGACTTTTGTTTGTAACATGTCTCAAACTCATTACATATTGAGCTATGTGTTCTTGACCATGTGGATATATATATATATATATATATATGTATATATATTATAACAAAAATTATCACAACAATCTCTATTTTCTCAAGGTTTTTATTAAAATGGGAGTGGGTTAGGTACTCTTGGGAAATATCTCAACACTCCCCTTTTATCAAAATTGTTTCTTCCAATTTGATATGCCCGTTTAAGGAGAGCAAATGAAATAAAAAAAATAAAAAATGATAAAAAATATTTTTATTTTATGGTATTTGTTGACGAATCCTATTTGAATATATATATATATATATATATTGATGCGTCAGAAATTGACGATAAGTCACGTGTGACATGCATAAATCATATCACATTTTTAGCATGTTTTTAGGCATGATTTAGGGTGAAATTGAGGGTAAATTGGTCTTAATTGTTCATTATTAACTCAATTTCACAGTTTTTATGATTTTGGAAGTGTCAGGTGAAAAGTGGAAGAAAATGGCAAATTTCGAGGTAAAAACGTAATTTTTCAGAAGTTTGGACTTCGGGGAGGGCGTCCTGACCTGGTCAACAGGTCGGGACGGGCGTCCAGGACTCGGGACGGCCGTCCTGACCCGGTCAACAGACCGGGACCGGCGTCCCAATCCGGGACGGGCGTCCCGAACCAGAAAATCAAGTCCCACATCGAATTTTTGAGAGAAAATCACTCCAGAAAGCTGCTATAAATACCCCAGGCCTTCCTCAGTTGAATTCATCCCTCTCCACTCGATCTGAGTCATTCAGTGGTTTCCAATGTACAATTCTCGAGTACACAACTCACTCGGAGACTCAGATTTCAGTAGAAGTTTTCTTTCTTTCCTTTTTGTGTTCGTTTTTCTAGTTTCTGAGAAATAGTCTTAGATCCTAGGGTTTGATAGATAGGTTCGTTTCTGGTATTCATAGAATACCCGGGATTTCGTTAGGAGATCCTAAGAGGGCTCTAGGCGTTCGAAGAGTCAGTCCACAGGGCTGGGCTTCAGCTGGGTATTAAGGTAAAGCCCAGTTACTAGGCTGAGGAAGCGTCCTCCGAAGGTTCTGGCGAGCAGAGTCGGGTCAAGCAGTACGGCATATATAGCAGTACGCTCCAACGGTGCGACTACGTAAAGGGTGATTTCTTTATGGCATCAGTCCCCCCTGTCCCTCTCTTTATATGTTGTTACTGTGTTTGTCCAAATACTGATTTGAATACGAGATTATGATTATTATGAATATTTGTTTATATGTTGAAGTTATTATGTTTTTCCGGAAATAACCACCTGCTTAAATATTCATTATGTCTGCATGTCTAATGTAGTTTCTTTTAAACTAAAATTAGGGTTATAGATAATTCCTAACCACGGTCTATTCATAACCTGTTTAGTTTAACAGGCATCAATTAGTATTGGTGTCTGCCATACTAGATAAAATAACCTGCGGAACACCCTGTTTTTTAGAGTAGTCTAGGTAGGCTGAGTAGAGCGTTTATGCCTGCGGTTATGGGCAAGCGGCATGATGATCCCCGAAGTGACATAGGGCCTTCATAGCTGTCTTTAGTAGTAACCGTGAGTAGGGCCGTTTACCTTGGCGATGGGGCGGTATATCAAATTACTCAGATGTGGTACACCTTTAGACTCAGAACATAGTTGCATTCCAGGCTAAGATATATCTAAAATACTCGAAGATAGGTCAATCAACATATAGGAACAATATCACATAGAATCAGAACTTTGTCTATAAACACTTTTAGGCTTAATTAAACTTAAACCTAGTGGAGAATGGATCACCCTCTCATCAAAGTCATTGATGAAGATTGCATAACTGGATCATAAGATAAGAGTTAGGATAAAAGCTAGCTACTACTAAGCCGTTACCACTTCCCTGTGAGTAAGATAATTATTTAATAAAATCGTAGATACTTTCCAACATACTAGCTACACGATAGGTACTCTGCCTTAGGTTCTGGTTGATTAAGTGACACCTTAGAGACTAAATGTGACAATTAGTCAATCACAGTCCTTAATTACTCATAATCAACATAGGGTAAAATAACACCTATTTAGCATATCAACCGGAACACATCAGATTTTTGGCGCCGTTGTCGGGGAAATATCATAATGAATTTAGGATTATTGGCCACAATTCTAGAGACTTATGATAGGTAGCGGTAGTAACCTAGACTTTTGATTTACACTTATCTTATACTAGTTAGACAATCACTTTCCGAAATATAGGATTATCATAACTAATTAATTTTAGATGTTATCTGAAATTAAGACACTTAGGATAATCAAATTTTAGAAAATTATTCTAAAACCATATTGAGGAAATTTACTTGCTTTCTAAATAAAATTCAAAATCCCTAAAAATATTTTTCTTGCTTTTCTATTTTCCTTTTCCTCCTATTCTTGTGATTTGTTATTTCTAACTAGACTTTGCACTCATAGATGAAGGGAACAAGAGCCCAGGATATTCTGGACGAATTAGAAAATAACATCAATCCTTTCCCAGAGATCAAAACTCCTGCTTCTCCCGAATATACTCCTGAATCCCCCGAATACACTCCAAAATCTCCTGAGTATACTCCTGCATCCCCCGCACCTAAAAACCAACCACCTTCATTAGAGGATAGCACTAACAGTTCTCAATCAGCCTTGGCTGCCCGGGTAGATGATATATCTCACAGGATAAGCGCCATGACTCAGACAATACCGGGCGGACTAAGACGGTCATATCAGGCTGTTCTAACCTTAAGTTCTGAAGTAACCCAACTCAGAACCACAATAGAACGCCAAAATGTGCAAATACTCCGAGAGGTGATGGAAATCTTAAAGGAACAAAGGAACCGGCAGGAGGAGATGCGAAACATACGAGCAGAACTACAAGAGATGTGAACCATTCGAGCAGAGTTACAGGAGATCAGAGATAAGGGTCGTTGAAAATGGGAAGATTCTTTTACTTTTATTCTCAGCAAATAAATTGTTTGAACTAAACCTGAATAATTGACCCCTATTTTTCAAACTTTTTAAAGGGTCCTTTATTATATTCAACAATTTTCTTCAGACTTTTTATTTTCAAATTTCTATGAAAAACAAAAGTTTTGCAAATGCAGTTTATTTTTTTCACCAATTAAATTGTACAAACTCAGTTTTTGTTTTTCTGAAATTCTTGCTGAATTTAAGTTGGGATAAAATTAGGGTAGTCATGATTTTCGAAAAAGATTGAGGAATTTTTGCATAGAGTTTTTAACAGCTTCTGAATTTCATTGGATAAACATGAAGACTTGTTAAAAATTATGATTATTTTTTGGTATCCTGAGATTTGCAGGGAATTACGAAGAAATGTTTTTTTTTTCGGATTTGGCACGTGTCCCGAAGCAACCCGGGACGGGCATCCCGAAGGCCGCTCCTCCTACAAATAATCCATTTTTTTCATTTCCCCTCAAATCAACTTCCAAAAATTCACCTCTCTCAAATAATTCTCTCTATCTTCTCTCTACAAATTTTTGGCAAACTTCCCAAAGTTCAAAAATTCAAATTTCCCTCCAAAATTTGAATTTTAAATTTCCTTCCAAATTCGAATTTCCCTCCAAAATTCGAATTTCCCGCCAAAAATTCAAAATCATTCCCTAACCAAAATCCATCCTCCCGAATTCAAATTCACCTCCAGAATTCGAATTCAAATCTTCCTTCCTGCCTAAATTCTCAAAACCTCTCAAACACTCTCAACCCAAATGGCTCCCAAACGCGCCCGTATCACATCCACCATGACCATCACTTCAGTGGCACATCCTTTTATGCTGTTTCACTCCAGCCCAGCATACCAGGAGAGATGTCACGGATACATCGGACGTACCATACTGACGGGCAGAACACTTGACTGGGCCGCAGTACAGACGCTAGAGGTGGAGCAAGAAGTCAGACGCATGCTCGACGTACTACCCTACAGTCGAGTATTCATCGTCACTGAACCAACATACCTAGAGCTGGTATGTGAGTTCTATGCGTCATTTACGTACCATCAGGAGCAGATCACATTCCGCTTGGGCGGAATAGATCGGTTGATGAGCATGGCCGAGTTCGGTATTGCCCTGGGTATATGGCAGAGAGACGAGCTGGATACGCCCACCTACACCACGGCAGTTCGAGACTTCACGTCTGCAGACGTCTCCACTGCTTGGGCTCAGATCTGTATGACGGGTGTCCCATACCAGCATGGCTTTGCGAAAGCCACAGGTATCTATCCTGCTCTTCGATACTTGCATACTATTATTGCACACACTTTGTCAGGACGACGGACGGCCCTCGGGAATGTCACCCAAATGGAGACATTCCTCTTGGCCAATATGCACATGGGATCCACAGTGGAGATGGCTCGACTTATCACAGTCATCATGCGGCGATTCACTACGGACACTCAGAAACAGTGTCTGGGACTCGGACCATTCATCACCAGGATAGCTCACTACCTGGAGTTGGACATCGAGGGCTCGGAGCTGACCCAGATCGCGCCGACCACCATTCCTACGGACCTCACTATCCTACGGAACATGGGAATGGTCGTAAGGGATGCAAATGGGCGCTACTCCATCCAAACGGAGCAACCAGCACAGGCTTCGGCACCAGGAGCAGTTCTAGCGCACATACCTCCGTCTGAGACGTTTGTTCCACGCACTGCCTTCGAACGACACATGGCGCACGGATTGTCAGAACTCTCAGCCCGATACAGCCGAGATATGGATAGGATCGAGAGACGGCTGACATTGATAGAGGATAGAGTGGCTATGAACACCAGCAAGATCGATGAGATTCATCAGCATACCTCCCACTTGGTGGAAAACTCCGAGGTCCACTTTCCGGTAGACTTTCTGGTAGACTTTCCGGCAGCCTTCAGTCCACCTAATGACGGCGAACCGGGTTCTTAGTTTTTCTTTCCTTTTCTTTTTCTTTTGTTTTCATTCTATGTGTGATCATGTCTGGGTTGTATGAAATATGAATCTATGTATAACATTGATTGATATGACATAATAGCATTGTTTCTTTTATATCTTGTTACTCTTGCTATTGCTTACCCATAGTTCTTCGAACAAGTGTGGGGTAAGAATCTTTGTTGTTTTGTTTCTTGTTTTCAAATAAGTGTGGGGTAGCTTAGAAATGCATGAACACTGAGGACAGTGTCAGATTTAAGTGTGGGGTAGCAGTGCACAGTGCACTGTAGTGAGAAAACTTTTGCATGATTTTGCTTGTTTTCCCAATATTTTCGCACCCTTCCAAAAAGTTTTCAAAATTTTTCATTCTTTCAGACTTCTAAATGCAGTATGATTGGTTAAACATTGCTTATGTCTATGATATGTAGGTAGAATGTTATGGTTAGTAGGAGGCAATGTGATAGCTATCTTGAACTAATTGATTAAGAATAGGGAATTCCTAATAACTGAGCACAACTTTGTCTGGATTAGAGACCTCAGCCAATTACCTTTTCAAGACTTAACTAGATAAAATTAGACCAGTTGTGGATGTTTTGACAATTAGAATGACTAGATGAGACTCTGAGCTAAAAGTGAAAAGAAATTAAAGAAAGTTAATTAAATAAGGGTAGTTTGCCAGCGGCCTTCGCTACTCGAGCACTACTCCTTCGGGGAACTTAAAGCCTGATGCCCTAAGGTCATGTAGGTCTGGGAGTCATCGGAGTGGGACTCGCTACATGGGTAGTTGAAGTTGACGTGTTCTAAGCAGACTCAAAATACCCTACATCTATAAAGAAAATCCATAAATGCTAAATCATTAAAAATCTGATCACCAAGGCTCAGAACTCAGAAAGTTGCCTTTTGTTATTATGTCTAGCAACATGGTCGAGATATTATCTGGTAATAGTTAAGACGAGAGTATATTGTGTTGACTATCTAGTCTAGACTAGTACATACACTACACATCAGGAAGACCTTGTGACTAAGAAAGGAGTTCAACCTAGTTGTTAAGTTGTTTTCTACTTGACTATAATAATCTGCTAGAGACATTTGAGACCTTGTCATAGCAACCTGACCAGTCAGACCTGTGTTAAGAATTGTCTGAATAAATTTTTGGAATAAAAACATGACTAGGAATTTAAGTGACTGCATTATGATTTAGAATCACTAACTTCAAGTAGACTTTGCTTGAGGACAAGCAAAAAGCTAAGTGTGGGGCTATATGATATTGCATAAATTATATCACATTTTTAGCATGTTTTTAGGCATGATTTAGGGTGAAATTGAGGGTAAATTGGTCATAATTGTTCATTATTAACTCAATTTCACAGTTTTTATGATTTTGGAAGTGTCAGGTGAAAAGTGGAAGAAAATGGCAAATTTCGGGGCAAAAATGCAATTTTTCAGATGTTTGGACTTCGGGGAGGGCGTCCCGGTTCAGGACGGGCGTCCTGACCTGGTCAACAGGTCGGGACGGGCGTCCAGGACTCAGGACGGCCGTCCTGACCCGGTCAACAGACCGGGACGGGCATCCCGAACCAGAAAATCAAGTCCCACATCGAATTTTTGAGAGAAAATCACTCCAGAAAACTGCTATAAATACCCCAGGCCTTCCTCAGTTGAATTCATCCCTCTCCACTCGATCTGAGTCATTCAGTGGTTTCCAGTGTACAATTCTCGAGTACACAACTCACTCGGAGACTCAGATTTCAGTAGAAGTTTTCTTTCTTTCCTTTTTGTGTTCGTTTTTCTAGTTTCTGAGAAATACTCTCAAATCCTAGGGTTTGATAGATAGGTTCGTTTTTGGTATTCATAGAATACCCTGGATTTCGTTAGGAGATCCTAAGAGGGCTCTAGGCATTCGAAGAGTCAGTTCATAGGACTGGGCTTTAGTTGGGTATTAAGGTAAAGCCCAGTTACTAGGCTGAGGTAGCGTCCTCTGAAGGTTCTGGCGAGCAAAGTCGGGTCAAGCAGTACAACATATATAGCAGTACGCTCCAACGGCGCGACTACGTAAAGGGTGATTTCTTTATGGCATCAGTCCCCCCTGTCCCTCTCTTTATATGTTGTTACTGTGTTTGTCTAAATACTGATTTGAATACAAGATTATGATTATTATGAATATTTGTTTATATGTTGAAGTTATTATGTTTTTCCGGAAATAGCCACCTGCTTAAATATTCACTATGTCTGCATGTCTAATGTAGTTTCTTTTAAACTAAAATTAGGGTTATAGACAATTCCTAACCACGATCTATTCATAACCTGTTTAGTTTAACAGGCATCAATTAGTATTGGTGTCTGCCATACTAGATAAAATAACCTGCGGAACACCCTGTTTGTTAGAGTAGTTTAGGTAGGCCGAGTAGAGCGTTTATGCCTGCGGTTATGGGCAAGCGGCATGATGATCCCCGAAGTGACATAGGGCCTTCATAGCTGTCTTTAGTAGCAACCGTGAGTAGGGCCGTTTACCCTGGCGATGGGGCAGTATATCAGATTACTCAGATGTGGTACACCTTTAGACTCAGAACATAGTTGCATTCCAGGCTAAGATATATCTAAAATACTCGAAGATAGGTCAATCAACATATAGGAACAATATCACATAGAATCAGAACTTTGTCTATAAACACTTTTAGGCTTAATTAAACTTAAACCTAGTGGAGAATGGATCACCCTCTCATCAAAGTCATTGATGAAGATTGCATAACTGGATCATAAGATAAGAGTTAGGATAAAGGCTAGCTACTACTAAGTCGTTACCACTTCCCTGGGAGTACGATAATTATTTAATAAAATCGTAGATACTTTCCAACATACTAGCTACACGATAGGTACTCTGCCTTAGGTTCTGGCTGATTAAGTGACACCTTAGAGACTAAATGTGACAATTAGTCAATCACAGTCCTTAATTACTCATAATCAACATAGGGTAAAATAACACCTATTTAGCATATCAACTGGAATGCATCAACGTGTCTCTCAAACGATGTCGTATGATGATATCTGCTAAACTGAGGTATTAGAAATTGGCAACATGTATCGTGTTGTGCTGGTAATTTCGTTCAACAATACCTGTAAAATAGAAAGGTTCGGAACAGATGGTGAATGGACTTGAATGAACCCTCCGATGATTAAGTCAGTACTCTGATATTGACTTAAGAGTATTAAATTTAGCATAGTTTTTGTATAATAATCTGGCCTTATGGTGCGTTCCGATTGGTATGTTAAAAGACATGATTTATTTACCTAAGTTGATTATCAATAATTAAGGACGGAGTTTTACAAATTGTCACTTTTAGCAATATTGGTTGTCACTTAATCAATCAGAACCTAAGGCAGAGTACCTATTGTGTAGCTAGTTATTTGGAAAGTACCTACGATTTTAATATATTATTATCATAATCCCAAGGAACTGGTAACAACTTAGTAGCAACTATCCTTTAACCCTAATATCTATGGACTCATTCAATTAACCAATATGTCATCAATAACTTTGATGGAGTTGGGATCCCATTCACACATAACACACAAGTAATTTAGCATGCAAGAGTATCAAATAAACATGAGTTCTGATGTATGTTGTATTGTTTATACATGTTGATTGACTTATCTTCGAATATTTTAGATATATCTTGGTCTAGAATGCAATTATGTACTGTATCTTACCTGATAAACCACCCTACCTTAATGATGGCCCTACTCACAGTTCGAGTTAAAGGTATCCATGAAAACCTGTGTCACTCAAGAATTCATGCCACTCACCCTAATGTTGGCATAGAGAACAAACTCAGCCTCATTAGACTACTCTAACAAACATGGTGATCTGTAAGTTATTTCACCTAATATAGCAGACCTTAATGCTTTTTTATCCTAAATTAAGGACTGTTAAACTAAACAGGTTATGATTAGACCGTGGTTAGGAATTGTCTATAACTGTTCATCTAGTTAAGAATATATAACAAAGCAATCATAGTTTGACATTCAAATTTATATTTAGACAAACACAATACGGAATATACAGAGAGGATCTAGGGGACCACCACCATAAAGTATTCACCCTTTATCAGGCCCGTCGGCGGAGCAACTACTTGTATATCCTGGATTGCTTGACTTGACTCTGATCAGCAGAATCTTCGGAGAACGCTTCCTTAGACTAGTAGCGATTACTTTGCCTTACATCCTGGGCTTAAATAATGCCCTGTTGACTAGCTCTTTGCTCACCTAATGCCCTCTTAGGATCTTTTAACAAAATCCTAGGTATTCTATGAATATAAAATACGAACCCTATCTAATTGAATTCTAAGAACCTGAGAGGAATACTCAGGAAGCAAAGAAAACAAGACAATGACTCTCTTTTATTGCTAATATACTTGAGTGAGTGCAAAAAGATACACTTGAGCCACTAATTGACTCAGATCGAGTGATTAGGAATGCACTCGAAGCTGTTGAATGACTCGTATTCAGTGGTGAGGGATGATTTCAACTAAGGAAGGCCTGTGGTATTTATAGCAGGTGAAATGAGTGAATTTCTCTTGGAAAATCAATGTGGGACTTGTATCTGCCACTCAGGACGTCCATCTAGAGTCCGGGATGCTCGTCCTGGTCGTTTGACTGGGTCGGGACGCTCGTCCTGAGCTTGGGATGCCCGTCCTGAACTGAGAAGTTCCAAAACTCGCATTTTTGCCTCAATATTTGCTATTTTCTTGCACATTTCACCTGAAACTTCCAAAATCACAAATTCTGCAAAATTGTGTTAATATCAATCAATTAAGGTCAATTGGGTTCCAATTTTGCCCTAATTTGTGCCTAAAAACATACTAAAAAGTGATATGATTTGTGCTTATCATATAACCCCACACATAGCTTTTTGCTTGTCCTCAAGCAAAACCTATATGAAATTATTGAAAGTTAAATCATAGGTGCAAGTAATGTTTTTAGCAAAATTTCTCACTGAGATAGATCATTCATAAAACAGGCATGACTGATCAAGTTGCTATTGAAAGGCCTCAAATGTTTGGTAAATTATCATGACCATGTAGATGAAACAGATTAATAACCTGATTGAATTCTACGCTCAGTCACAAGGTCTCCCTGATGTGTAGTGTGTGAACTGGTCTTGATTAGATTGTCAACTCAAAATAAGTTTTTCTAAACCAAATAATAATTCGATCAATCTTCGAATATAATAGCAACAAACAACCTTCTTAGTTCGGAGCTTTGGGTCAATGCTTTCTATTTACGATTTTCAATAAAAGAATACATTAGGTAGTGTATTTTCAAATTGATTTTCCAGGGTATTTTTGTGTTTACTTTCACACATCAACTTTAACTACCCAGGTATCGAGCCCCACTCCAATGACTCCTAGATCTACACGACCTTAGGGCATCAGGCATTAAATTCCCTTCATAAGGGGTGCTCGAGTAGCAAAGGACCCTTGCAAACTACCCTTTTTTAATTTTTAAGCTTTTACACTTTCAGCTCAGAATATCATCTAGTCATTCAAGTTGCTAACACATTCTCGACTGGTCTAATATTATTTAGTTTTAGTTTTGCAAAGGTATTCAGTTGATTTTTCTAATCTAAACTAAGTTGTGCTCAATAATATCAGGAATTCCCTACTTCTAAGTGATGAATTCAGTAAAGTCATCAACTTGTTTCCTACTGATCATAATACTCTACCAACATATATCATAGACATAAGTATGTCTTCAATCAATCAATACTGATTTTGAAGTCTGAAAGAGTGAAATTTTTTTGAAACTTTTCTTGGAATGGTTCAATTTCAGTGAAAAGTATAGAAAAACATGCAAAAGTCTTTACTATAGTGTACTGTGCACTACTACCCCACACTTAAGATTAACATTGTCCTCAGTGTTCATACATGTCCTATCACCCCACACTTGTTTGAAAAATAATCAGGAAAAAAACATAAACAGTAAATAAAATAAAACAAAATAACAACGATGTTATATCATATGAATCCAAGTTTGTCATACAAAGAGATATATGTCATACAGCCCAGACTATCACATAATCACATAATCAACTAAGAAAGAAAAGAAAAGAGAAGAAACTAAGAACTCGGATCGTCATCTGGAGCGAAGAAGTAAACTTCATTATCATCTCGGTTGCTGACATAGTACTGGTACATCTCCTTTATCCGGCTACTATTTCTGCTAATTTTGCCATCTATCATCAGCTGCCTCTGGATATTTTCCATATCCATGTTGTATCGGGCTTGCAAATCTGCCATCCCCTGTGACATGTGCCGCTCAAAGGCGGTACGTGGAACAAAAGTCGGGGCTGGCAGTGTCTGTTGTACTGTTGGTTCTGGTGCCGATGACTCCCCTGGCTGCTCAATATGGATGGAGTATTGTCCCTCTGTATCTCGCACTACCATCCCCATGTTTCGTAGAACAATCAAGTCAGTGGGGATGGTCGTCGGAGCTATCTGAGTCAACTCCGAGCCCTCGATATCCAGCTCCAAGTAGTGGGCTATCCAGGTGATGAACAGCCATATCTATGAAGACGGTGTCTTTCGTGAACCCTCGCATGATGACGGTGATCATTCTGGCCATATCCATAGTGATGCCTCTGTGAATATTGGCCAAAATGAATGTCTCAATCTGGGTGACATTCCTTGGAGCAGTCCGCCGCCCTGCTAGCGTATGGGCTACAATGGTATGTAAATAGCGTAAGGCTGGAAGAATACCTGTGGCTATCGTGAAGCCATGCTGATAGGGGACTCCAGTCGTACATATCTGGGCCCAAGCAGTGGAGGCATCAGCTGAAGTGGAGTCTTGTACGGTGATACGCGAAAATCGTATCACCTTTTTAGCATATTTTTACGTATGAATTTGGGTAAAATCAAGGGCAATTTGATCTCGATTGTGCATTATTCACTTAATTTCACAGTTTTTATGATTTTGGAAGTGTCAGGTGCAAAGTAGACGAAAATAGCAAATTTTGGGGCAAAAACGCAATTTTTGGAAATGTTGACTCGGTCAAAAGTCCGGGACGGGCGTCCCGAACCAGGGACGGGCGTCCCGACCAAGCCAAGCCAGAGGGACGGGCGTCCCGACCTGGTCAACAAACCAGGACGGGCGTCCCGAGCCGCCAGAAGCTGTTCCACATCGAATTTTTCAGAGATTTTCACTCCGTGAAGTTGCTATAAATACCCCAGGCCTCCAGCAGTTGAATTCATTCCTCTCCACTCGATCTGAGTCATTTAGTGGTGTCCAGTGTACAATTCTCTAGTACACAACTCACTCAGAGACTCGGATCTCAGTTTTCTTTCTTGTTAGTGTTTTGTTTTAGTTTCTGAGAAATAGTCTCAGATCTTAGGTTTCTATAGATAGGTTCGTTTCTGGTATTCATAGAATACCCGGGATTTCGTTAGGAGATCCTAAGAGGGCTCTAGGCGTTCGAAGAGTCAGTCCACAGGGCTGGGCTTAAGCTGGGTATTAAGGTAAAGCCCAGTTACTAGGCTGAGGAAGCGTCCTCCGACGGTTCTGGCGAGCAGAGTCGGGTCAAGCAATACGGCATATACAGCAGTACGCTCCATCGGCGAGACTTCGTGAAGGGTGAATTCTTTATGGCATCGGTCCCCCTGTCCCTCTCTTATATGTCGTTATTGTGTTTGTCCAAATAACTGTTTGAATACCAGATTATGTTTTTATGAATATTTGTTATTTATGTTGAAGTATTATGTTTTTCTAGAAATGGCCACCTGTTTAAATATCCATTATGTCTGCATGTTTATTGCCGTTCTTTTAAACTGAAATTAGGGTTATAGACAATTCCTAACCACGGTCTATTCATAACCTGTTTAGTTTAACAGACATCAATTAGTATTGGTGTCTTCCATACTAGATAAAATAATCTGCGGAACACCCCGTTGGTTGAAAGTAGTCTAGGTAGGCTGAGTAGAGTTTTATGCCGGCGGTTATGCGACGAGCAGTATGATCCCCAAAGTGATTAGGGCGGACATTGCTGACTTTAGTCCGAGCCGTGAGTAGGGCCGTTACCCTTAACAATGGGGCGGTAGCGTAGAAACTCAGATGTGGTAGCCTTTAGACACAGAGCATAATTGCAATCCAGGCCAAGATATGTCTAAAACACTCGAATATAGGTCAATCAACATATAGTAACAGTATAACATAAAATCAGGATCTAATCTTTAAAACACTTTCAGGTTTAGCTAGACTTAAACCTAGTGGAGAATGAATCACCCTCTCATCAAAATTATTGATGAAGATTGCATAACTGGATTATAAGATAAGAGTTAGGAAGAAAGGCTAGTTACTACTAAGCCGTTGCCACTTCCCTGGAAGTACAATATTTATTTAATAAAATCGTAGATACTTTCCAATAGACTAGCTACACGATAGGTACTCTGCCTTAGGTTCTGGCTGATTAAGTGAGACCATAGAGACTAAATGTGACAATTAGTCAATCACAGTCCTTAATTATTCATAATCAACATAGGGTAAAATAACACCTATTTAGCACATCGGTCGGAAACCGCATCAGATTTTTGGCGCCGTTGCCGGGGACATATCATAATGAATTTAGGATTCCTGATCAAAATTCTAGAGGCTTATGATAGGTAACGGTAGTAACCTAGACTTTAGACCCAACACTTGTCTTATACCAGTTAGACAATCAATTTCCGAAATATAGGGTTATCATAACTAATTAATTCTAGATGTTATCTGGAATTAAGACATTTAGGATAATCAAATTTTAGAAAATTATTCTAAAACCATATTGAGGGAATTTAATTGCTTTCGAAAAAAAAAATTTTAAAATTTAAAAATCCGAAAAAAATTGTACCTTTTCTTGTTTAATGGTAAGTTGTTCTCTTTTCCCTATCTTTTGTGTTTTCTTCTTTTGAATAGTTGTTTTCTCTTTCTTCCAAGTTTTTTTTAAGTTTTCACTTTCCCTGTAACCCCACTAACCAGTTTGCTCAGGCTAAAACGTGTTCTTCTCTGTAGTTGCATGACTCGATCTTCAGAAGCTAACCTTGAAACACCAGTTGAAAATCCTGAACGAATCATTCGCACAGCTAATAGGCGAAGAAAAGAAATGGCTGCTGAAAGACCTACCCTAGAATCCTACATCCAGCCACAGACTATCCCAGTCTCATCTGCCATCCGAATCCCTGGGAACCCTCGCTATGATCTTAAACCTAATGTGATCTAGCTGATTATAAATCGAGTTCAGTTTGGAGGAACTGCAGCCGAAAATCCGCTGGAACACCTATCTGATTTCTCTTCTCTCTGCGAAGGACTCAAGGGAGATCATACTGCAGAAATAACTAAACTTAACCTTTTTTCCTACTCACTTAGGGACAGAGCTAAGAGATGGTTGGCCCAGCTACCTACTAACTCCATTACCTCTTGGGACGAGTTAAGCAAAGCCTTCCTAGAAGAGTACTACTCTGCAGCAAGAGTCCTAGAATATCGAAGGGCTCTGTCTAGTTTCACTCAAGCTGCTGATGAGACAGTGATCGAAGCTTGGGACAGATTCAAAGAACTACTCAGGCTCTGCCCCCAACATGGACTTACCGAGGCATTGCTGATTCAGCAATTTTACGGGGGTATGTCAGACATGGGTAAGCAAATTCTTGATGGACTCAATCCCTAGAGCGGTTTCAATGGAATGAGTGATGTAGATGCTAGAAACGCTCTGGAGAGACTCTACAGGAACAGCAAGAATTGGCGCACAAGTGGTCGAGCTAAGAAGCAACCAGTAAATACGGTCGTTGCCTCCACTGATGATCAATTTGAGGCACTGAAGGCCAGCATTACTAATCAGCTGAATGCTTTCCAACAAGGGAAAAATATTCAGTCAGTATACCAACTCTGCGAGTTTTGCCAAGGACCACATTTCAGTGGGGATTGTTATGGTAATGGGATATTAACTATTCCAGAGGAGATGGAACAAGTGGACGCAGTAAATTCTGCTCCTATAGGAAATACCTACAATCCCACTTGGAAGAACCATCCGGGATTTAGCTGGAGAAATAATTCCGGGACCACTAACTTCCAGAAAAGGGTACCTCAGCAACTGCCATATCCGCAGAACCAGCAAGTCGCTCTGCCTGCACCAAGGAACTACATCGTTCCAGCTGACCCCATGCAAGAATTCAGAGACATGCTGAAGAGCATTTCCGACTCCAACAAGGAAATGATAGAGTCCAACAAAAAGATTCAGGAAGCTCACGCGGAAAGAATCCAGTAGAACGAGAATAGACAGAAGCAGACCGAGCAAACAATCAGAAACACACAAGCTGCTATACAAACTTTAGAGAGGCAGATAGGTCAACTATCCACCCATTTCTCTCACAGGTCCCAGGGAACGCTACCAAGCAACACTGAGACCAACCCTCAAACTGAATGAACCAGAAGAAGGCTCCAAGGACCCAACGCCGACGGATGTCGAGATCGAAGTAGCAAGGAAAGGGAAGACAGAGTTTATTCCTGAGTACCGGCCAAAAGTACCTTACCCTGCCAGACTTATGCACAATAAAGATAAGGAGCAATTTGAAAAGTTTCTTAGGAATTTTAGTCAGATTCATGTTAATTTACCTTTACTTGATGTTATTTCTGAAATGCCAAAGTATGCTAAGTTTTTAAAAGAAGTTGTTAGTAATAAAAGAAAATTTGACATGGATAAGGTGGTTCTTAATGAAGAATGTTCGACGGTTCTGTTGAATAAACTACCGTCTAAACAGAAATATCTCAGTTGTTTTACCTTGCCATGTACAATTGGAAATATTACTAACATTGCATGCATTAGCAGACCTAGGAGCTAGTATTAATCTTATGCCATCTAGTTTATTTGATAAATTAGGATTGCATGATTTGAAAACGACTAGGATGTGCATACAACTTGCAGATAGGACAGTCAAAATCCCCAAGGGAATAATTGAAGACCTCTTAGTAAAGGTCGGAAAATTTGTATTTCCTGTGGATTTCGTTGTCATGGACATGAATGGGGAAGGAGGAGTGCCCCTGATCCTAGGTCGACCATTTCTGGCTACCTCAAAGCATTAATAGACGTCAGTAATGGTCAAATCAAGTTAAGGGTAGGAAATGATGACATCACTTTTGATCTAAATGAGACCCTTAGGTATCCCATGCATTTAGATGATACTTGTTTTTGTGTGGATGCCATGGAACACTTGATTGCAATTAACGTGACAGACCTATGCTCAAACTATCAATTCTAAGTGAGGACTCCCTAGAATTAGAGGAACCTGAACTTAGCCTTCCGAAAATGAAATTACTTCTGATAGTTTCACTGAGATAGGTGATGATGAGATGAAGAAAGAACGAACCTCGTTTGAAGATCCACCAGACTGGAGCTGAAGGAACTGCCCACTCATCTGTGCTATGGATTCCTAGATGACAACAAGAAACTTCCCATTATTCTTGCAGCTGATCTGACTGCAGAACAAAGGAAGCTGACTATGGACATGTGCAGAAAGCATAGAAGAGCCTTTGCCTACAAAATTGCAGATATCCCAGGTATTAATCCAAGCTTTTGTTCGCATAAGATTCTTCTAGAAAATGAGTATAAGCCATGTGTGCAACCTCAAAGGAGGTTGAATCCTAATGTGTGTGATGTTGTTAAGAAAGAAGTCATTAAACTGTTAGATGCAGGACTTATCTACCCTATCTCAGATAGTGAGTGGGTAAGCCCGGTGCAGGTAGTACCTAAGAAAGGCGGTATAACAGTTGTTAGGAATGAGCATAATGAACTAATCCCTACAAGAACTGTAACTGGTCATCGTGTATGCATAGACTATAGGAAACTAAATACGGCCACACGAAAAGATCACTTTCCCCTTCCTTTTATTGACCAAATGTTAGAAAGATTATCTGGACACATGTTTTATTGCTTTCTTGATGGGTTTTCTGGTTATTTTCAAATTCCTATTTCCCCTGAGGACCACATAAAACTACATTCACATGCCCTTTTGGAACATTTGCATATAGAAGGATGCCTTTTGGTTTATGTAATGCACCTGCTACATTTCAACGTTGTATGACTGCTATCTTTGAGGACATGTTAGGAAAATCTATGGAAGTATTTATGGATGACTTTTCTGTTTTTGGTAATTCATTTGAGGTTTGTCTAAAGAACTTGGAGTTAATGTTGAAACGTTGTATAAAATCTAACCTGGTTTTAAATTGGGAAAAATGCCACTTCATGGTAAAAGAGGGAATCGTTTTAGGACATAAGATCTCACACCTAGGTATGGAAGTAGATAAGGCAAAAATTGAAGTTATTTCAAAACTACCTCCTCCCAAAAATGTGAGAGCCGTTAGGAGTTTTTTGGGACACGCTGGCTTTTATCGTAGGTTTATAAAAGATTTTTCATTAATAGCCAGGACCGTTGACCAATTTACTCGGAAAAGATGTTCCATTTGTCTTTGATGAGAAATGTCTAAAAGCTTTTAATAGACTTAAGGAACTCTTAACTACTGCACCTATTATGACGTCACCAGACTGGAGTCTACCTTTTGAGCTTATGTGTGATGCTAGTGACTATGCAGTAGGAGTAGTTTTAGGACAAAGACATGATAAGAAATTCATGATATATTATGCTAGTAAAACCTTAACTGATGCTCAGGAAAATTACACTACGACAGAAAAGGAATTATTAGCAGTAGTATATGCATTTGATAAGTTTCGATCTTATCTAGTCCTGTCTAAAACTATTGTTTATACTGATCATTCTGCACTAAAATACTTGTTCAATAAAACCGACGCAAAACCAAGATTGATTAGATGGGTTTTATTGCTTCAAGAATTTGACATAGAAATTCGGGATAAGAAAGGGGCAGAAAACTTAGCCGCAGACCACTTGTCTAGGCTAGAAAATCCGACCCTGGAAGCCATTGATGAGACAATCATATCTGATAAATTCCCGGATGATGAGATTTATGCACGTTGTTTGCTGTCTTCTCACCCCTTGGTTTGCAGATATAGCAAATACTTGGCAGCCCGGACTCTCCCTAGTGATATCACTGCTCAACAAAGAAAAAAGTTCTTTGCTGACCTGAAATATTACTATTGGGAAGATCCTTTTCTATTTCGAATATGTGCAGATCAGATGATCAGAAGGTGTGTATCTCAAGAAGAAGGTTTCCAAATTCTGGAACATTGTCACTGCGGACCAACAGGCGGTCACTTAGCTGCAGCTAATACCCCGAAAAGTATTAGAAGCAGGCTTTTACTGGCCTACATATTCAAAGACGCCGCAGCATTTACAGGATCGTGCGACGCCTGTCAGAAAGCGGGCGGGAACCATATCTTCTCGAGACAGTCTACCCCAACAGGTAATCCAAAGTGTAGAAATATTTGACATATGGGGTATAGATTTCATGGGTCCGTTTCCTTCCTCTTTTGGTATGAAGTACATCATAGTAGCTGTAGAATATTTTTCAAAATGGCCTGAAGCACAGGCCCTACCTACTAATGATTCTAGAGCCGTATGCAGATTCCTTAAGCAGATTTTCGCCAGGTTTGGATGTCCAAAAGCCCTAATCAGTGATCGAGGTACGCACTTCTGCAACTCTCAATTGCAAAAGGTACTCCAGCAGTACGGAGTTCAGCATCGCATTTCCACAGCCTACCATCCCCAAACCAATGGACAGGCTGAGGTAACCAATAGGGGAATAAAGAGAATCTTAGAAAAGACTGTGGGTGTTAACCGTAAGGATTGGGCCAATAAGCTGGAGGACGCATTATGGGCCTTCCGTACAGCATACAAGACCACTACAGGATTCTCACCCTATCGATTAGTCTATGGAAAAGCATGTCACCTTCCAGTTGAACTTGAACACAGAGCTTATTGGGCGGTACAAAAGTGCAACCTCGACGATAAATTAACTAAGGAACGCCGGATTCTACAACTCAATGAATTGGATGAGTGGAGGCTCAAAGCCTATGAAAACTCACACCAATTCAAGATGACAAGTAAACTCCGGCATGACAGGCGACTCAGAACCCAGAAGATTTTTGAACCAGGAGATAAGGTATTACTATACAACTCACGGTTAAGATTGTTCCCAGGAAAGCTGCGTAGCTGTTGGTCAGGACCATTCACAATCACGAAAGTATCACCTTTCGGAGCATGTGACATCATGGATTCTGATGGCATTATTCAAAAAGTAAACGGACAACGCCTGAAGATTTACAAAGAGCCGTTTGACTCGTCCGAGCAGACTGTGTACTTCACAGACTAAGGGAGTATCTCTTTCATTTTATTTCTTGTTTTGTTATTTCTATGTTCCTTCTTACCCGTAGTTAGTTGAATAAGTGTGGGGTAAGAATCTTTTCTGTTTTATTTCTTGTTTTCAAATAAGTGTGGGGTAGTTTAGCTATGCATGAACACTGAGGACAGTGTCAGACTTAAGTGTGGAGTAGCAGTGCACGGTGCACTGTAGCAGTTTGCAAAATTTTTCGCATGATTTTGCTTGTTTTCACGTACTTTCACACCCTTCCAAAAAATTTGTTTCCGTCTTTCAGACGTCTAAATGCAGTATGCTTGGTTAAACAATTGCTTATGTCTATGATATGTAGGTAGTATGTTATGGTTAGTAGGAGATAATTGATAGCTATCTTGGACTAATTGATTAGGAATAGGGAATTCCTGATAACTGAGCATAACTTTGTCTGGATTAGAGACCTCAACCAATTACCTGTTCGAGACTTAACTAGATAAAATTAGACCAGTTGTGGATATATTGGCAGTTAGGATGACTAGATGAGACTCTGAGCTAGAAGTGAAAAGAAATTAAAAGAAGTTAATCAAATAAGGGTAGTTTGCCAGCGGCCTTCGCTACTCGAGCACCACTCCTTCGGGGAATTTAAAGCCTGATGCCCTAAGGTCGTGTAGATCTGGGAGTCATCGGAGTGGGACTCGCTACATGGGTAGTTGAAGTTGCGTGTTCTAAGCAGACTCAAAATACCCTAAATTTATAAAAAAAATAACTAAATGCTAAAACATCAAGAATCTGATCACCAAAGCTCAGAACTCAAAAAGTTGTCTGTTGTTAATATGTCTAGCGATAGGTCGAAGTGTTATCTGGTAGTAGTTAAGACAAGAGTACATTGTGTTGACTATCTGGTCTGGATTAGTACACACACTACACATCAGGAAGACCCTGTGACTAAGAAAAAAGACCAACCTAGTTGTTGATTTATTTTCTGCCTGATCATAGCAAGCTACTAGAAGACATTTGAGACCTTGTCATAGCAACCTAACCAGACAGACCTGTATTAAGACTTGTCTGAAGAATTTTTGGAATAAAAACACGACTAGGAATTTAAGTAACTTCAGGTAGACTTTGCTTGAGGACAAGCAAAAAGCTAAGTGTGGGGTTATCTGATACGCGAAAATCGTATCACCTTTTTAGCATGTTTTTACGTATGAATTTGGGTGAAATCAAGGGCAATTTGATCTTGATTGTGCATTATTCACTTAATTTCATAGTTTTTATGATTTTGGAAGTGTCAGGTGCAAAGTAGACGAAAACAGCAAATTTTGGGGCAAAAACACAATTCTTGGAAATGTTGACTCGGTCAAAGGTCCGGGACGGGAGTCCCGACCAAGCCAAGCCAGAGGGACGGGCGTCCAGCACCAGGGACGGGCTTCCCGACCTGGTCAACAGACCAGGACGGGCGTCCCGAGCTGCCAGAAGCTGTCCCACATCGAATTTTTCAGAGATTTTCACTCTGGGAAGCTGCTATAAATACCCCAGGCCTCCAGCAGTTGAATTCATTCCTCTCCACTCGATCTGAGTCATTTAGTGGTGTCCAGTGTACAATTCTCTAGTAAACAACTCACTCAGAGACTCGGATCTCAGTTTTCTTTCTTGTTAGTGTTTTGTTTTAGTTTTTGAGAAATAGTCTCAGATCTTAGGTTTCTATAGATAGGTTCGTTTCTGGTATTCATAGAATACCCGGGATTTCGTTAGGAGATCCTAAGAGAGCTCTAGGCGTTCGAAGAGTCAGTCCACAGGGCTGGGCTTAAGCTGGGTATTAAGGTAAAGCCCAGTTACTATGCTGAGGAAGCGTCCTCCGACGGTTCTGGCGAGCAGAGTCGGGTCAAGCAATACGGCATATACAGCAGTACGCTCCATCGGCGAGACTTCGTGAATGGTGAATTCTTTATGGCATCGGTCCCCGTGTCCCTCTCTTATATGTCGTTATTGTGTTTGTCCAAATAACTGTTTGAATACCAGATTATGTTTTTATGAATATTTGTTATTTATGTTGAAGTATTATGTTTTTCTAGAAATGGCCACCTGCTTAAATATCCATTATGTCTGCATGTTTATTGCCGTTCTTTTAAACTAAAATTAGGGTTATAGACAATTCCTAACCACGGTCTATTCATAACCTATTTAGTTTAACAGACATCAATTAGTATTGGTGTCTGCCATACTAGATAAAATAATCTGCGGAACACCCCGTTGGTTGAAAGTAGTCAAGGTAGGCTGAGTAGAGTTTTATGCCGGCGGTTATGCGACGAGCAGTATGATCCCCAAAGTGACATAGGGCGGTCATTGCTGACTTTAGTCCGAGCCGTGAGTAGGGCTGTTACCCTTAACGATGGGGCGGTAGCGTAGAAACTCAGATGTGGTAGCCTTTAGACACAGAGCATAATTGCAATCCAGGCCAAGACATGTCTAAAACACTCGAATATAGGTCAATCAACGTATAGTAATAATATAACATAAAATCAGGATCTAATCTTTAAAACACTTTCAGGTTTAGCTAGACTTAAACCTAGTGGAGAATGAATCACCCTCTCATCAAAATTATTGATGAAGATTGCATAACTGGATTATAAGATAAGAGTTAGGAAGAAAGGCTAGTTACTACTAAGTCGTTGCCACTTCCCTGGGAGTACGATATTTATTTAATAAAATCGTAGATACTTTCCAACAGACTAGCTACACGATAGGTACTCTGCCTTAGGTTCTGGCTGATTAAGTGACACCATAGAGACTAAATGTGACAATTAGTCAATCACAGTCCTTAATTATTCATAATCAACATAGGGTAAAATAACACCTATTTAGCACATCGGTCGGAAACCGCATCATACGGCCATCACGTAAGTGGAGGTTTCCAGCTCCTCCCTTGCCAAACACCGAGTGTAGTGCCGAACTCGGCCATGCTCATTGACCGGTATATTCCACCCAGTCGAAATGTAACCTGTTCACGCTAGAATGTGAAAGAAGCGTAGAACTCACATACCAACTCTAGATAAGTTGGCTCGGTGACGATGAAGACTCGACTGTAGGGTAAGATGTCGAGCATGTGCTGAATCTCCTGCTTGACTCCAAGTGTCCTGACTGCAGTCCAGTCAAGAGTCCGTCTTGCTAGGATACTACGTCCATTCAATCCCTGGCTCCTCTCATGATAAGTCGGGACGGTAGGGAAGAGCGTGAAAGGGTGTGTCACAGCTGTGACAGTTATGGATGGAGTGGCACGTGCACGTTTTGGAGTCATTTGAACTTTTCTGAAAAATAGCAGAAAAATTCAAAATTTGGCGGGAAAATTTCAAATTCGAATTCTGGAGGCAAATTCAAATTTAGAAGAAATGAATTGGCTTAAGTGAAGATTTTGAATTTTGGCGGGAAAAATCGAATTTTGGAAGAAATTCAAAAATTCAAATTTTTCGAGGGAAAATTTGAAAATTTAAATTTTTGGAAGAGAAATTGTGAAGAGAAAAATTCTTAGAGAGAGGGAATAGTGATTTTTGGTGTAAAAATTATGAGGGAAAAGGTAATTTTGAAAGAGTTTTTCTCCCTGGATGCATGTTCCACTTGTTTTTCAATTTTCATCGATTTTTCGAGCTTCTTTTTACCTTGTAATCTCCTGCAAACACTTTTACACAAAAAATTATATTCAAACAAATTATTATAGTAAATAAATTTAACACTGAAATTTTTAAAAAATTCTCCAAAAGAATTCTTAGTTCTCTCTTCTTCTTTTTTTTTATGTTCCCAAAAATCCTTCATGCCATAATCATTCTCTTATTTTTCCATACAACAAATATTCTTTGAAAAATAAATAGTTCAAGAATGAAATTCTTCCGCATGAATTTTTTGTAAAGAATAAAAATTATTTGAATAAAAATTTGGAAATAAAAACCCTACTATTTATTTTGAAATTGCAATTAGAAAAGAATTGGATAAATCATTAATTCAAGTCATATTTCTAAATAAATAATTTATTTTCTGAAAATAAAAGAAAAGCCTTCCCTTTTAGTTGCCTTTATTTCTAGTCTCTCGCATTTCTGCTCGTATTGCTCTCATCTCTCCTCGCTGCCTCCTTTGCTCATCTCGGATTTCGCTTAATTCTCGTAGTATGAGTGCATTTTGATCTTCTTGGAGATTCACTATAGCTCTGAGTTGATCTACACTAGCGGTGACATTCAGTACCACTTGATCTCAATGACAGAATCTGCCTGCGATTGTCTAGTCCATCGAGTAGATCCTGCTAGTTAAATTATCTATCTATACAGCTAAAACTGACTGGAAACCGTTAGTGCTTCCCCCGGATGAAGGTGTTTGCTCTTTAAGTGTTGGAGTAAACTCAGGAGATGTGGGTGAATAAGGGGTGTGATCGAAAGTTGGTGGATTTTTAGGAACTCTTTGGACTGGAGTATGAAATGGAGAATTTTGTGGTTCATTTCTGGGCGGAAAAGATTCTTCGGAAGGGTCTTCCTCTTCACTTGGCACAAAGTCATTTAAGAAGTTCTTAACTAAGGCACTAGTATCTTGACTTGATGGTATTTCTATAGTTTGTGTAGGATTAGCCCCTGGGAGTGCCTCGTTGGCGGGATTAGATGGTCTTTATGGTTTCTTTTACTTTCGGGCAAGAGTTTCGGGATTTTCTACTGGGTCTACTACTTTATTGGTAGCTGCTCTTGTTCTCTTCATCTGCAAAGTTTGGATTAGATTAATTTCTAAAAATAATATTTTCAAAAATTTAACAAACAGTTAAGAAAGCTGTAAACAAGAAAATTATTTTATTTTTAACTTTTATAAAAGAAAAGAAATTATTTTGTTTTTAAAATTTATTTCCATAGTATGGTTTTAGAATTTATTTTCTAAAATTTGATTAAACTAAATTTCTTAATTTTAGATAATTTCTAAAATTAATTATTTAAGATAACCCTATAGCTCAAGAAATGGATTGATTAATTAGAATAAATAGATATTGATTAGAGTATAGATTACTACGGTTACCTATCATAAGCCTCTAGAATTTTGATCAGGAATCCTAAAATTTTATGATATGTTCCCTGGCAACGGCGCCAAAAATTTGGTGCGTTCCGATTGGTATGCTAAAAGATATGATTTATTTACCTATATTGATTATGAATAATTAAGGACGAAGTTTTACTAATTGTCACTTTTAGCAATATTGGTTGTCACTTAATCAATAAGAACCTAAGGCAGAGTACCTATCGTGTAGCTAGTTATTTGGAAAGTACCTACGATTTTAATTTATTATTATCGTAATCCCAAGGAACTGGTAACGGCTTAGTATGAACTATCCTTTAACCCTAATATCTATGTACTCATTCAATTAACCAATCTGTCATCAATAATTTTGATGGAGTTGTGATCCCATTCACACATAACACACAAGTAATTTAGCATGCAAGAGTATCAAATAAACATGAGTTCTAATGTATGTTGTATTGTTCATACATGTTGATTGACCTATCTTCGAATATTTTAGATATATCTTGGTCTAGAATGCAATTATGTACTGTATCTTGCCTGTGTACCACATCTGAGTTACCTGATAAACTACACTACCTTAATGATGGCCCTACTCACGGTTTGAGTTTAAGGTATCCATGAAAACTTGTGTCACTCAAGAATTCATGCCACTCACCCTAACGCCGGCATAGAGAACAAACTCAGTCTTATTAGACTACTCTAACAAACATGGTGATCTATAAGTTATTTCACCTAATATGGCAGACCTTAATGTTTTTTTATCCTAAATTAAGGCCTGTTAAACTAAATAGGTTATGATTAGACAGTGGTTAGGAATTGTCTATAATCGTTCATCTAGTTTAAAAGAGCAAGCAGATAATTAGTCATAATGTATCTTTAGCTGGTGACCTTTTCGGAAAAATGAGTGTAACTTCAACATGCAAAGCATATATAACAAAGCAATCATAGTTTCACATTCAAATTTATATTTATACAAACACAATACGGAATATAAAGAGAGGATCTAGGGGACCACCACCATAAAGTATTTACCCTTTATCAGGTCCGTCGGCGGAGCGACTACTTGTATATCCTAGATTCCTTGACCTGACTCTGATCAGCAAAACCTTCGGAGAAGGCTTCCTTAGACTAGTAGCGATTACTTTACCTTACATCCTGGGCTTAAGTAATGCCCTGTTGACTAGCTCTTCGCTCACCTAATGCCCTCTTAGGATCTCCTAACGAAATCCCGGGTATTCTTTGAATATAAAAAATGAACCCTATCTAATCGAATTCTAAGAACCTGAGAGGAATACTCAGGAAACAAGGAAAACGAGACAGTGACTCTCTTTTATTGCTAATATACTCGAGTGAGTGCAGAAAGATGCACTTGAGCCACTAATTGACTCAGATCGAGTGATTAGGAATGCACTCAAAGCGGTTGAATGACTCGTATTCAGTGGTGAGGGATGATTTCAACTGCGGAAGGCCTGGGTATTTATAGCACGTGAAAGGAGTGAATTTCTCTTGGAAATTCGATGTGGGACTTGTATTTGCTACTCGGGACGCCCGTCCTGAGTCTGTTGACCGGGTCATGACGGCTATCCCAACTCCGGGACGCCCGTCCCGGTGCTTTGATCGAGTCGGGACGCCGTCCTGAACTGAGAAGTTCCAAAAATTGCATTTTTGCCTCAATATTTGCTATTTTCTTACACATTTCACCTGAAACTTCCAAAATCACAAATTCTGCAAAATTGTGTTAATATCAATCAATTAAGGTCGATTTGGTTCCAATTTTGCCCTAATTTGTGCTTAAAAACATGCTAAAAATGATATGATTTGTGCATATCACCTTACCCTTTACTTTTATGGGGGTGGCTTTTATATATGCATGCCACGTTAAAAAGTAGGTAGGGGTTGATATGATCCGGGGAATCTGGTAACTTACTAGATTCCGTATCTAATTTGACTTCCTCCATTTTAGGGGATTTTGGAGCTTTTCTCCGAGCCTTTTGAGGCTTTATTTTTGTCAACAGTGTTTCTAGGATGTTTATGGAATTCAGTCTCCAAGCTCTAAATCGTACCTTGACTTGGCTTCGACTGGCGAAGTGCCTCGCCAGAGTGGTGTCGGCTAGTGCCTAGCCGAGGGTCCTGCCCTCCACGCTGGCCTGACACGTCAGCCTACTTGGCATGTCAGCTTGCCACCTCAGCTTTCTTGTCATGTCAGCCCGGGGAGTTTATTTTACTCTTTAGTGGCCCCTCATCAAACTGGAAGGATGATCAATCTTTCTCTTTAATGTGATTCACAGAGTTGTTCAGCACTCCGTTAACTAGTAAGATGTCTAATCTGAGATTGATCCAAATTTTTCCAAGTGATTTTCGGAGTGTTTCAGATTTCTCCAAGTGTTACTCGAATTATCAAAAATTGAGATTAACTCAACTTTATCCAAGTATAACTCGAATGGAACTCCGAGATTGACTCTGAGTGTTTAAAACTTATATTAACTCATATTCATCCAAGTACAACTTGAATGGAACTCCGAGATTGGCTCGAAGTATTTAAAACTGAGATTAACTCATATTCATCCAAGTATAACTCGAATGGAACTCCGAGATTGACTCGAAGTATTTAAAACTGAGATTACCTCATATTTATCTAAGTATAACTTGAATGAAACTCCGAGATTGACTCGAAGTGTTTTAATATTATGAGATTTACTCATATTCATCCAAGTATAACTTGAATTGAACTCCGAGATTGACTCAAAATATTTTAATATTATGAGATTTACTCATATTTATCCAAATATAACTTGAGAGGAACTCCGAGATTAACTCGAAGTGTTTAAGGTTTTCGCCTGTGAGGCTCTGATGCTTAGTTAGTAGGATGATGTTTCATTGGTGGGCATAGCTGCTCTTGTCAATTTTTAATAGCGTCTGCTCAGGTCGTCAGGCCCCAGGTTTGTCGGGGAATCGGAGTGCGACTGAGAAATTTGAACGGTTGAAGTAGAGCTTCGGGGTTTCATGCTGGAATGGGGAATGTCGTGGAGTCAGTTGAGTTACTGAGGTGACAGCTGGAGGAGTGAAGAGACAGCCATCATGAGGACTTTCACACTCCCCCGTGCGGTGTCATGATGGTTAGAGCGGTTAACGAGCCGAGTCGAACCGAGCATCAGATATTTTGAGTTTGTTTGATTATTATTCGAGCATGTTTGAGTTCGCTTGTTTAATATTTCGAACAAAAAAAATATTCGAGTTTGTTCAGTGATGGCTTTCCGACTGATATGCTAAATAGGTGTTATTTTACCCTGTGTTGATTATGAGTAATTAAGGACTGAGATTTACTAATTGTCACATTTAGTCTCTATGGTGTCACTTAATCAGCCAGAACCTAAGGCAGAGTACCTATCGTGTAGCTAGTCTGTTGGAAAGTATCTACGATTTTATTAAATAAATATCGTACTCCCAGGGAAGTGGTAACGGCTTAGTAGTAGCTAGCCTTTTATCCTAACTCTTATCTTATGATCCAGTTATGCAATCTTCATCAATAACTTTGATGAGAGGGTGATCCATTCTCCAGTAAGGTTTAAGTCTAATTAAGCCTACAAGTGTTTTATAGATAAGGTCCTGATTCTATGTTATATTGTTCCTACATGTTGATTGACCTATATTCGAGTGTTTTAGACATGTCTTGGCCTGGATTGCAACTATGTTCTGAGTCTAAAGGTGTACCACATCTGAGTCAACTAATAAACCGCCCTACCTTAATGATGGCCCTACTCACGGTTCTAGCTAAAGGCATCCATGAAAGCCCTATGTCACTTCAGGGATCATGCCGCTCGCCCTAACGTCGGCATAAAAACGCAACTCAGCCTACCTAGACTACTCTAACAAACATGGTGTTCCGCAGGTTATTTTATCTAGTATGGCAGACACCAATACTAATTGATGCATGTTAAACTAGACATGTTATGAATAGACCGTGGTTAGGAATTGTCTATAACCGTAATTTTAGTTTTAAAGAGACTACATTAGACATGCAGACATAATGTATATTAAGCAGGTGGCCATTTCCGGAAAAACATAACAACTTCAACATATATAACAAATATTCATAAAAATCATAATCCAGTATTCATAACAAATATTTGGACAAACACAATACAACATATAAAGAGAGGGACAGGGGGACTGATGCCATAAAGAAATCACCCAGAACCTTCAGAGGACGCTTCCTCAGCATAGTAGCTGGACTTTACCTTAATACCCAGCTTAAGCCCACCCCTGTGGACTGACTCTTCGAACGCCTCAAGCCCTCTTAGGATCTCCTAACGAAATCTCGAGTATTCTATGAATACCATAAACGAACCTATCTATCGAACCCTAGGATCTGAGACTATTTCTCAGAAACTAAGAAACAAAACACTAACTAGAAAGAAAGAAAACTTATAGTGAACCCGAGTCTCTCAGTGACTTATGTACTCGAGAAAAGTGTACACTTGAAGTCACTAAATGACTCAGATCAAGTGGAGAGGGATGAATTGAACTGAGGAAGGCCTGGGGTATTTATAGCAGCTTCTTGGGGTGATTTTTCATCAAAAATTCGATGTGGGACTTGGAATTTCTGCTCGAGACGCCCGTCCAGGATTAGGACGCCCGTCCTGAGTCCTGGACACCCGTCCTGGCCTGTTGACCAGGTCAGGACGCCCGTCCTGATTCGGGACGCCCTCCCCGAAGTCCGAACTTCTGAAAATTTGTGTTTTTGCCCTGAAATTTGCCATTTTCTTCTACTTTTCACCTGACACTTCCAAAATCATGAAAACTGTGAAATTGAGTTAATAATAAACAATTAAGACCGATTTACCCTCAATTTCACCCTAAATCATGCCTAAAAACATGCTCAAAATGTGATATGATTTATGCATATCATTCGGTTATTTTTTTATTGTTCGAGTTCGAGCTCGAGTTCGCTATATTAAGTTTAAAAAATTTTCAAATTTAAATTAGAATTTAAATATTAATTTTTTTTCAAAATTTCAAATTTATATATATATAAAAGAATTTAAATATTTAACTATTTAACAATAATAATAATAAAAGTAAGCATTCTTTTAAATGATAAATCTAAATTTAATAATTAAAATGATTAAATTTCAAACTAACATAAAACAATTTCTTCGAAAAATAGATCATCATCATGGGTCTGCAAAACAAATGTTGAATATATAAAGAATATTTTTAAATATATTAATTATTATTTTTATATATACTAATTAAAGGGAAGAAAAAAATAATTCAAATAAAATCTGATAGAGATCAAGAATAATATAATTTTTAAAATTTAAAATATCAAACAAATATAATCTAATTATTCCAATAAAATAAAATAAATATGGTAAAAAAATAATATACTTACCTTTAAACTTATTTTTTCAGTTGAGTCTGGACTTTGAGAAAGTAAAGAAAGGAGAACGGTCAACTTTTTAGAGTTTGTATAGAAAGAAAGTTGATTGAGTTAGAATTCAAGAGTCTTCTTATGGATGTGAGAGAAACAAATTGCTTTAACACTTTGAAGAACGTTGGGAAAGTTGAATCACCTCTATAAATTAGGAAAAAAAATTTTAAAAATTTCTAATTTAAATATTAAATATTATTTTTAATAATATATATAAATATTTGTAATTTGTTCGCGAACGTTCGGTATGTTCGCGAACAATGTTTGAATAAGCTTGAAATTTAATCGAGCCTAAAATTTTATTTGTGTTTGTTTGTTTAATAAATGAACAAGCTCGAACCGAGTATAAATGAGCTCGAACGAGCTTTGTTCGCGAATAGTTTAGTTTGTTTATAGCTCTAATGATGGCTATCTGGGTCTAGGAAGTGACATCCGAATCCTAAGCCGGGTAGCAATTTGAGATGTGGCGGGTTCGGGCGAAGTTTGCTTGAGAAGCCAACCCTTTCAGTTGCCAAACTCTCTACTTCTTTTCTTCTATAAATATCCCTCTCCTCACCCATTAGCCATTTTTACCTTTGCTTCCCAAACTTTCAAATCTTCTCCATATTTTCCGGCGAGCTCTTCATCTGTTCTTACTATACTTCTTTCACCATCAATCAACTCTCAACGAAAAGGTATGATGGGGTGATTTCATCCCTTTTTAACATGGTTTTCACGTCCTTCATGGCGTTTGCATGCTTTGCTCGAATCCTCATTTTTTTCTTTTTTTATTGTTTGATGAACACCGGGGGGATGGTGTTCATCACATTTTGGGTAGTTTTTCTGGGTTTCAACCGTGTGAGATTGGAAGAGTATGTGCCCATTTTGAAAAAAGAGGAAAGAAAACTTAATCTGGTGAGGCTTTTTGATTGGGTGGTGCTTTTTGGAAAAATAAGAACTTTTTGAAGGCAAAGTGACCATCTTGAAGGCAAAGTAGATTAGGTTGAAGTCGAAGTAGATTAGGTTGAAGGCGAAGTATGAGACCTTTAGGAAAGAACCTTAACCGATAGATCCTTTGTTCTCAGGTTGCCATGTCTTATTCTGCTAATTCCGGAGTTCCTGTAGTTGAGGTCGAGTCTAGTACTTCTGCTACTGCCTCAGTGGAGCGGAGGTGGGCCAACAATTCGAACTCCTCCAGTTCGAGTGAGGAAAGTGTAGGGGCTAGTGCTGGACCCCACCTGATCACCCAAGACATGTTCGTGGTGATGCCAAGGCCCCAAGCTTGACTGCGACCTCTGTTGATATCCCCCTGGTCCCCCTAGGAGAACCCTTAGAGCCTTCTATGCAGTCCGGTGAGTCTAGCGACTCTAATTCCAAGGAGGAATTGTCGAATACCAAGAAAAGACTACTTGGTGACTTTGTCCTAAAGCATAACAATGTAGAGGTAGAGTTAGAGGACATAGCCTTAGAAGTAGATCCTTTTAGGTTTAGGCTTGTTACTCTGCCGACATTTAGGGCCATGTCGGACTACTATATTCCCATCCCCTTAGATCATTTTTCTGTCGGACTGAGTTTACCCTTAGATCCTGCTTTTTGTGACTTTTTGAACACCATTAGATCTCAGCTAGCCCATGTACACCCAAACGGAGTTAGGTATTTTCTTTCTTTGACTGTCTTGTGTAGGAGGATAAGGGTAGAGATTTCAGACCTTATACTTAAACCTTTTTTACCATGCTTAGCATGAATAGCCTTACCTTCTCTCTCCGTCCTAGGCCTAGCATGGTAACCCTTTTTTAGCCAGCTCCCAATAAGTGGGTGTGTGTGGAGTCCAAATCGGGCTTCACCTTCCCCCCGAAGTGTAAGGCACTTCGAGCTTGGCACCCGGTAAAAACGAATGTCAAGTACTCAAACTATAATAGGAAATTTTTAGACTACATCTGCAGCGAGCTTGGCTATGACCCAATAACCTAAACAAAATTTTTTCTAACAAGCGAACTTATCGCTGATGAGAGTAGACACCCTTGTGGGATAGGGGGCTATCAGTGGATGACCACCAAAGAGAGTTAGGTTTGGATGACATAGAGGAGTACCCGGTGGGGAGGTTGCACCCGAGGATGGGGTTTTCCAATGAATTCCCAGAGTGCTCCAATCCCAATAAGCCTAACTGCCGAGTGGCCAAGGGTAGCAATTTACTTATAGTATTTATTATTATTATTTTAAGCTCTTCTCACTTCGATATTGTTCTCCTTGATGCAGCAATGGTGGCCAACTTCGCAGAGAAGAGGGAAGCTGAAAGACGGGCACGTGATGCTGCACTCCGTGCATCTTCGATGAATCCCGCTCGTGCTGTGGAGTGGTCTTCAGTGGCGGTGGTTGCTTCGGGTGAAGCTACGACTTCTGCGGCGCCAAGGGCCCCACCAACAAATAAGGGGAAGGACCCCGCCCCCAGCCAGCAGAAGAGAGGACGGGAGGAGCTGATGTGGAGCCACCAAGGAAAAGAACTTCGCAGGGTCCTCGCCTAGTGGACTCGGCGGAGCTAAGAGAATTGGCCTCCGTTATAGCGCAGACCCTGGCACTGTGCTCCGCCTAGGGGGAAAGGTCCCAGAGTGTCCAATTTCCTTGGACCCGTGAAGGGTTCATGGTGCTAAAGTCTATGCGCTACAGGGAGTGGTTGACCCAGGAAATCCAAAGGTAGACTTCGCCCCTAGTGAACTTGCATCTTTCCAACCCCAAGGTTGGTAGGATTTTTTGTGGGGCTGTCCTTAACTGGGGCATGGACTCCGACAGCTTCAACAACATCCAGCGTGCTACTACCGGAGTGGAGGACACCATTGGACATATAGGGCTCCATCTCTCCCAAGTATGTTTTTGTTAACATTTGTACTTCCAAAACATTTCTTTCAACTTTATTGACTTCAGTTGTTCTTTTCCAGGTGCACGCCTATATTAACCATTTGGGGAGAATGGCTTCATTGGCAAACACCTCCAGATCCATGCAGTTCAATCTAGAGAGCAAGTGTGTGGATCTGGAGAAGCAACTGTCGTGGAAGGACAAGGCCCTGGACTCGGTAGGGCGGAGAAGCTTCGTACGATCGAAGAGAACGTGGCCTTGGTGGTAGAGAAGAAGGACAAGTAGTCCTCAGACCTACACTCCTTCCAAAGAGCCAACGAGGATCTCAAAGCTCAACTTCGGGACTTTGACAGGAGGTTGAAGGAGTTAGAGTCAAGGTGCTTGGTGGCGGAGAAACAAGTGTCCTACTATGAATCCACTGAGTATACTGCCAAGGTCGTGGATATCTACCAAAGCTTTCCAGAGTACGAAGAGGAACTCTTCAAACAGTCCAACAACTTTTATGACAAGGGCTGTACTCACATACTCTTCCAATTTCACCAACACATCCCTGACAAGGCGCTGATGTGCAGAGTCTATGAGGGCTCCTATGTGAATCCCAACTTCAGAGGTGGTTGTGACTTTGTTTCGTTCACCGAAAGTGAATTGGCGGAGATTACAGCTGTAGATTTGAAGGAGGGAAGGGAATGGAGCCCTCCTGCACCAGTGTCGCCTACTTTGACGGAGTTGTGCGATCAACTCCGAGACACGGTGATCGCCGGGGAGCCAACTCCAGAGGAGCCTACCTCTGTACAGCTTCCAATAGAGGCAACTCCCGTGAGTACAGTCATTATTGTAGAAGAGGGGACTTCAACTGAAGCAGGTCCTACTTTGGTTGAAGATCCCCCGCCTATGTAATTGATAGGTTTTTGTCTATGTAAATGAAGTATTCTTTTGCCAATTGGTCTTTTATTTTTGCGCAAGTTTATATACTCCGTAACTAACTCAAAGTAAAATTAAAAAAATAATCAAAGCTTAACCCCAAGGATAACTCGGAGTAATACTTTCATTGAAATCAACTTTAAGTGTAACTCAAAGTTATCAAACAAACTCCAAGTATGACTCGAAGTAAAACAAAACAAGATTAAAACAAATTCCAAGTATAACTCGAAGTAATCATAGTGAGATTAACTCAACAAACTTCAAGTGTAACTCGAAGAGAAGTGCAATCAAGATTAACCCAAGAAACTCCAAGTGTAACTCGAAGTAAGACAGAATAAAATTAAAACAAACTCCAAGTATAACTCAAAGTAAACATGATGAGATTAACTCAACAAACTCCAAGTGTAACTTGAAGTGAGACAGAATAAAATTAAAACAAACTCCAAGTATAACTCGAAGTAATATGATGAGATTAACTCAACAAACTCCAAGTGTAACTCGAAGCGAGACAGAATAAAATTAAAACAGACTCCAAGTATAACTCGAAGTAACTTGATGAGATTAACTCAACAAACTCCAAGTGTAACTCGAAGTGTAAATTGTATTAACTAACACAAGCTTAACTAGGAATGAAATAGTTTAAAAAGCTCCTATGCGAAGCTCGAAGTGAGGCCAGATGAAAATTTTCCAGCTTGGCTTCGTGATATTCTTGGAGAGTCATGCGTGATATTTCTTCAAATGGTTGCCATGCCAAGGGTTGGACAACATTTTCCCCTTCTAATTCATGAGGCGAAAGGTTCCTTGTCGTACCTCTTCTTTGACTAGGTAAGGTCCTTCCTAATTATGTGTTAATATATTGGCTTTGATTTGTCTGACAGTTCCTTCAAGTTTTCTGAGCACCCAATCTCCGATACTCATGGGCCTATTGACCAAGCTTTTGTCATGTGTTGTCTTGGTTTTTCTTTTGTATACTTCTGCCTTGAGTCGTGCAGATATTCATTTTTTCTCCAAAAGGTCAAGGTCTATACATCGTTGGCGTTTGTTGTCTTCCTGTTCAAACGAAGACACTCTGTATGTTGGGAGTGCCAGCTCGATTGACAAAACAGCTTTTGTTCCAAAGACGAGAGAATAAGCAGTTTCGCTGGTGGGGCCCCTAGACAAGATTCATACTGCCTAGAGAGTAGCTTGCAGTTCATAGACCCATTTATTGGATTTTCCTTCTAAGTTTTTTCGTAGGGCCCTAAGCACTATCTTGTTTGCTGCCTCTACTTGCCCGTTTCCCTGAGGATGGGCCACAGACGACTTCCAATGTTTAATTTTGAGATGGGAGCATTCCTCGGAGAACTTGTTGGAAAACTGAGTCCCATGGTCAGTTACAATGGCTCTGGGTAGCCCGTATCTGCACAGGATGAAGTCATGAAGAAAGTTTAGTGTATTTTCCTCCATGGGATTGGATAGTGGTTTGGCTTCGATCCATTTTGAGAAGTAATCCACAGCCATAATCAAATATTCGCACCCATTTCTGGACTAGGGGAATTTGCCATCATATCAATTCCCCACATGTCGAAGGGCCATGCAACTAGAGCTGGTGTTTGCTCAATAGATGGTAACCTCGGGATGTTACTGAACTTTTGGAATATGTCACAACTCTTTACATATTCTTTCGCGTCACGTCTGAGTGTAAGCCAGTAATACCCCTGGTTGATTATCTTATCTGATAAAGATCTTGATCCGGGGTGTCCACCACACACTCCCTCGTGCATTTCCTCTAGTATGGGCGTAGTGAGACCTGGAGGTATGCAGCGGAGGAGTGGTTTGGTGAAGGAACGTCGATACAAGATGTTATTGAGCACCAAGTATTGGGCTGCCCATTTTCTTACTTGTCTTGCTTTTGCTTTGTCCTCGGGGAGTATATCCAAGAGGAGATAGTTCTTGATTTCATCTACACATGAGAGCTCGCTGCTTTCTTCCTGTTGGATTGGCAGTATGTTGGCTGATTGGGGTTTGAGCTCTATGTCGACGGGGAGCTCGTCAGGAGCTTCTCTTGAGACGATCATTGCCCATTTGTCAGCCTCCTCATTTTCATTTCGGTCTATTTTTTCCAGTATGAATTGCTGAAATTGAGCGACCAAGAGTCTAGCTTTTTCCACTTAGCTTTTCAGGTTATCTGAGTGTATAGCGTATTCATTGTTCACCTGGTTGACGATCACTTGGGAGTCCCTAACTCTTAGGGAATGGACGACAATGCCCATTCCATTCCGATTATGAGAGCTTCGTACTCAGCTTGATTGTTTGACAAGAGATAATCTAGCTTGACGCAGGGAGCACCTTTGTAGTGGTTTGAGGGTGAGCTCATGATAATCCCCACTCCTGCTCCTTTGGAATTAACTGCCCCGTCCACCTTCAAGGTCCACATCTCCTCATCATGCGTGAGGGGATCTACTTGTACGAGGCTTGTGGAGCTGGAAAAAGATAATTCTACTAGAAAGTCGGACATGGCTTGCACCTTGATGGTTGCTTTTGGGGCGAATGTGAGGTCTAGTCCACAGAGTTCAATCGACCATCTTAACATTCTTCTTGATTGATCTAGCTTGTGAAAGAACTGTTTTAATGGGTAGTTGGTGTAGACCGTAACTGGATGGGATTCGAAGTAGGCCCTAAGTTTACGGGTCGAAATGACTAGTGTGTATGCTAGCTTTTCGATGTAGGGGTATCTGATCTCGGCGTCCCTGAGTATTCGGTTGACAAAATAGACTGACATTTGTTTGTCTTCAGATTCTCTAATCAAAATTGAGGCAGTTGCGTGCTCAGAAACTGATAAATACAAGTATAGTGTTTCTCCAACATTGGGGCGCATAGCAGCCGGGAGTTTTGTTAGGTATTCCTTTAGGTCGTTCCAGGCTCTAGTGCAACTCTCGTCCCATTGGAAAGTCTTTCTGGATAGTTTTTAGTATCTTGAAGAAAGGCATGCATCTTTCGGCAGATTTAGGTCGATGTTGAGGCTATGTTCTACAATTGTCGAGTCGATTCTAAGCATGTCTTCTGCGCACTAGGAAAAATTCTAGTGATGGTTGGAAAGGAACATGATGATGCCTTCTCTCAGAGGAGGTGGGAGCTCCTTTCCAATTTGCACTTTCTGGTCTGGGTGGTCAAGGTGGATTGCAAACTTCTCATAGTCTCCTGACTCAGACATTTGTGGCTCCTCGTGCCGGGGTTGTTCCCTGACGGCTTCTTCATCTTCTACTCCTTCTGTGATCAAGATTGACCCGATTGGTATGGCAGATCATTCTTCCTCTTGCTGTCTTCGGGATTTCACCATATACCCCAGTAGACTTCTTGGGCTACTCTTCACGAAGTCGACTTCGTTCCTCAGGGTGAATCTTACTTGTTGGTGGGACATAGAGATGACAAGTTCAAAGGCGGTGTGGGCTGGGGTCCCCAGTATGGCATTGTAGGGGGAGTCGATATCTGTTACATAGAATTTAATGTCTTCCTCCTGTGAGCATGGATCCAAGCCAAGTGTGACTTTGATCTTGATAGTCCCTTTAATGTTGATTTTATGGGGTGTGAACCCTTCAAGAATCATGTTGCTGGGCTTTAGGTGATCGTTATTCATCCCCATTTCCCGGAAGCATTGGAAGTAGAGGATATTTTGTATGGCCCCTGTATCAATGAGGACTCACTTGACTCGAAACTTGTCGATTCATTCTCTGGTCATCCCGACTTCGAGCACAATGGGTGTGACTCGAGCTTCTTCATTGAGTACGAGGTCTTTTTCGAGGAACGTGATGGGTCCGTGTGGGCACATGTCAAAGTGCAGAGTGGGTGTAGGCTTACTCAAGTTGTATGATGCGTTCCGACTGATATGCTAAAAATAGGTGTTATTTACCCTATATAGATTATGAATAACTAAGGACTTAGAATTACTAATTGTCACATTTAGTATCTATGTTGTCACTTAATCAATCAGAACCTAAGGCAGAGTACCTATCGTGTAGCTAGTCTGTTGGAAAGTACCTACAATTTTAATTTAAGAATTTTATCGTACTCCTAGGGCAATGGTAACAGCTTAGTAGCAACTATCCTTTTACCCTAACTCTTATCTTATTATCCAGTTATGCAATCGTTCATCAAAATCTTTGATGAGAGGTTGATTCACTCTACACTAAGTTCAAGTTTACTTAAGCCTACAAAAGTGTTTTACAGACAGAGTCATGATATATGTTATATTGCTCCTACATGTTGATTGACCTATCTTCGAGTATTTTAGATATATCTTGGTCTAGATTGCAATTATGTGCTGATTCTACTTGTGTACCACATCTGAGTTATCTAATAAACCGCCCCATCGCTATTGACGGCCCTACTCACGGTTCGAGCTAAAGGCATCCATGAAAGTCCTGTGTCACTCAGGAGATCATGCCGCTCGCCCTAACGCCAGCATAAACACACGAACTCAGCCTACTTAGACTACTTTAACAAACATGGTGATCTATAAGTTATTTCATCTAATATGGCAGACCTTAATGCTTCCGACGGGAAGTCCTAAATTAAAGCCTGATAAACTAAACAGGTTATGATTAGACCATGGTTAGGAGTTGTCTATAACCATTCATCTAGTTTAAAAGAGCAAGTAGGCATGCAGTCATAATGATAGTTAAGATGGTTACCTTTCCGGAAAAATGTAAATAATTTCAACATGCATAACACATATTCATAACATCATAATTTAGTATTCAAAATGAGTTTGTGGACAAACACAGTACAGACATATAAAGAGAGGGACAAGGGGACCACCGCCATAAAGTATTCACCCTTTATTAGGTCCTCTAATGGAGCAACTTCTTGTATATCCTAGACTGCTTGACCCAACTCTGCTCGACAGAACCTTCGGAGGACGCTTCCTCAGCCTAGTAGCTATGTTTTACCTTACGTCCTGGGCTTAAGCAAAGCCCTATTGACTAACACTTCGAACGCCTAATGCTCTCTTAGGATCTCCTAACGAAATCCCGGGTATTCTATGAATACTAAAAATGAACCTATCTAGTCGTATTCTAAGATTTGAGATAGACACTTAGAAACGAAGAACACGAGACACTCTCGAAAACTAGAAATCTACTTAAATGAAAAAACACCTGAAATCACTAAGTGACTTGTATACTATAGAAAATTGTATACTTGAAGTCACTAAATGACTCAGATCGAGTGGAGAGGAATGATTTCAACTATGGAAGGCCTGGGGTATTTATAGTAAGGGAACTGAGTGAATTTCTTTTCAAAATAGATGTGGGAGTCTGAACAGGGGTTCGGGACGCCCATCTCGGCCTGTTGACCAGGTCAGGACGGCCGTCCCGGATCCTAGACGCCAGTCCCAGTCTGTTGACCAGGTCAGGATGCCCGTCCCGGGTCCTGGACGCCCGTCCTCACTCTGAACTTTCGAAAATCACGTTTTTACCCCCAAAATTTGCCATTTTCTTGCATATTTCACCTGACACTCACAAAATCTGTGAAATTGTATTAATAGCATTCAATTGAGAACGATTTAACACCAATTTTGCCCTAAATTGTGCCTAAAACATGCTAAAAAGTGATATGATTTGTGTATATCATATAACCCCACACTTAGCTTTTTGCTTGTCCTCAAGCAAAGTCTACATGAAATTATTGATTTTAAATCATAGGTGCAGTCACTTAAAATTCCTAGCAATGTTTTTTGATGCGTTCCGACTGATATGCTAAAATATGTGTTATTTTACCCTATGTTGATTATGAATAATTAAGGATTTAGACTGACTAATTGTCACGTTTAATCTCTATGCTGTCACTTAATCAATCTGAACCTAAGGCAGAGTACCTATCGTGTAGCTAGTCTGTTGGAAAGTATCTACGATTTTAATTAAATTAATTATTGTACTCCCAGGGAAGTGGTAACGGCTTAGTAGTAACTATCCTCTTACCCTAACTCCTATCTTATGATCCAGTTATTCAATCATTCATCAAGTTCTTTGATGAGAGGGTAATTCATTCTCCACTAGGTTTAAGTCTATTTAAGCCTAAAAAGTGTTTTACAGATAATGTTCTGGTTATATGTTATACTGTTCCTACATGTTGATTGACCTATCTTCGAGTATTTTAGATATATCTTGCTCTAGATTGCAATTATGTACTGAGTCTAAAGGTGTACCACATCTGAGTTACCTGATAAACCGCTCTACCTTAATGACGGCCCTACTCACGGTTCGAGCTAAAGGCATCCATGAAAGTCCTATGTCACTTAGGAGATCATGTCGCTCGCCCTAACGCCGGCATAAACACACAAACTCAGCCTACTTAGACTACTTTAACAAACATGGTGATCTATAGGTTATTTCATCTAATATGGTAGACATTAATGCTTTCCGTCGGGAAAGTCCTAAATTAATACCTGTTAAACTAAACAGGTTATGATTAGACCGTGGTTAGGAGTTGTCTATAACCATTCATTTAGTTTAAAAGAAATTACAGCAGACATGCAGTCATAATGATAGTTAAGCTGGTGACCATTTCCGGAAAAACATAAAGTACTTCAACATGCATAACACATATTCATATAATCAAAGTTCAATATTCATAATACATATTTGGACGAACACAGTACAGACATATAAAGAGAGGGACAAGGGGACCGATGCCGTAAAGTATTCACCCTTTACGTAGTCCACTGATGGAGCAACTGCTTGTATATGTTGGACTGCTCGACCCGACTCTGCTCGATAGAACCTTCAGAGGATGCTTCCTCGGCCTAGTAGCTGTACATTACCTTAATACCCAGCTTAAGCACAACTCTGTTGACTGACTCTTCGAACGCCTAGTGCCCTCTTAGGATCTCCTAACGAAATCCTGGGTATTCTATGAATACCAAAAACAAACTTATCTAGTCGTATTCTAAGATCTGAGACAGACTCTCAAAACCGAAGAACATGAGACACTCTCTAAAACTGTAAATAAACCTATACTAAAACCTGAATCGCTAAGTGACTTGTATACTATGGAAAATTGTATACTTGAAGTTACTAAATGACTCAGATCGAGTGGAGAGGAATGATTTCAACTGAGGAAGGCCTGGGTATTTATAGTAGGGGAACTATGTGAATTTCTCTTCAAAAATCAATGTGGGATTCTGAACTGGGGCTCGGGACGCCCGGCCTGTTGACCAGGTCAGGACGGCCGTCCCAAGTCTTGGACGCTCGTCCTGGTCTATTGAGAAAGTCAGGACACCTGTCCTGGGTTCTGAACGCCCATCCCGACTTCCAAACTTCTAAAAATCACGTTTTTGCCCTGAAATTTGCCATTTTCTTGTACTTTTCACCTAACACTTCCAAAATCACAAAAACTATGAAATTGAGTTAATAACAATCAATTAAGAGCGATTTAACACCAATTTCACCCTAAATTGTGCCTAAAAACATGCTAAAAGTGACATGATTTATGCATATCATTTTTATTCCAAAATTGATCAATGAGTCAGATGATTCACAACACAGGTCTGACTGATTAAGTTGCCATGACAAGGTCTCAAATATCTCTAGTAGATTATCACGGTCAGGCAGGGTTAACAACTTAATAACTAGACTGAACTCTTCTCTTAGTCACGAGGTCTTCCTGATGTGTAGTGTGTGTATTAGTCCAGATGTCAGCACAATATAATCTTCTCTTGACTCTTACCAGAAAATACCTCGACCGGTCGCTAGACACACCAGCAACAAACAACCTTCTGAGTTCTGAGCTTTGGTGACAAGGATTTTCAATTAAGAATTTCAATATAAGAATACACTGGGCTATGTATTTTTAGATTGATTGTTCAGGGTATTTTTTGTGTTCGCTTCACACGTCAACTTTAACTACCCATGTAGAGAGTCCCAATCCGATGACTCCCAGATCTACACGACCTTAGGGCATCGGGCTTTAAGTTCCCTTAAGGAGTGGTGCTCGAGTAGCAAAGGCCGCTTGCAAACTACCCTATTTATTTAATTTTTCCACTTCCAGCTCAGAGCATCATCTAGTCATTTAGATTGCTAATACATCCTCAACTGGTCTAATATTATTTAGTTAAGTCTTGAAAAGGTATTTGGTTGAGGTCTCTAATCCAAACTAAGTTGTGCTCAAGTATCAGGAATTCCTTATTTCTAATCGATGAATTCAATAAAGTTATCACGTTGTCTCCTACTGATCATAATGCTCTACATACATATCATAGACATAAGCATTTCTTTACCAATCATAACTGCATTTTGAAGTCTGAAAGAGTGAAAAATTTCGAAAAAAAAAATTGGAAGGGCGTAGTTTTAGTGAAAATATGGGAAAACATGCAAACTTTTTACTGCTACAGTGCACTGTGCACTGCTACCCCACACGTCCTTTGTAAAGAAACTTGCCAAGTTCCTGAGGCCATTATATTTCATTGTGCATTTAGTAAGTCATTCTGCGCTTGCAACTTGTTAATATGTAGCAGTCAATCACATGAAGCTTGATAATCAATGAAAAATGGATCTTGAATTCCTGATTGATTTTATCCATTCACCCTTTTGTTAGTATCATTTCTCTGCTTTTCATGTGGGTTTTTTTTATCTACACTATTACTGAGTATGTTTCCAGACTTTTGATTGTTTTGTATTCATTGAGTTCTGAAAGTTCTCTGGTTTGATTTGGAGCTATTTTGGGTTTGGAATCCTCAAAAAATTGATATGTAGTATTTCAATTTTAAGAATTAATTTTCCCGGTTATGATTTAGTTTGATCAAGAGATCTTTAGTTCTTTGCAAGGTTTTACTTTCGGGATAAATGAATGGCCAGCTTACTTACTACTAGTGATCTGTTTGTGATGTTGTTTGATCAAAAGTATAAATGTCTCTTTTTAGGAGATTTCTTTGACAAAACATTTATGCTTACATTTCTTTCTTTGTAATATATATATATATATTTTAATTTCAATGAATAGGAAGTGGAATCAATGGAAGTGATCACCATTACAGAGTATTTTTTCAAGAAAGATGCGGGGAAATTTGGCTGCAGTTGCGTGGATAATCCCAAAGGAAGATACTTATCATTATGCAGGGTTCATTCTTAACTTTTTTTACTTTTCCTGCTCGGGGCTGAAGAAATTGTGCTCCATAAAACTGGCACAAAAGGTTGCAAGAATGAAATTATGCGCAAATTCATTACTTGCAGGGTAGCTGAGGAAGATAGGAAATTCTTTTGTCATATCTATCCCTAAACAGGTTGAAGAGGAAATCCTTGTTTTTTATTGGTTCCTTCTGAAAAAAGAAGAAAGACTATCAGGAGTAATAAGTAGGGAGTTTGCCTTGTACACACACAATAGATAAATTCTTAATGCAGTGTAAAGATGAGATTTAATATAGCAAGATGATCTTTTGAATTTAAAGTATATACTTAATGTTCTCTCACTCTAAAAAGTAGTTCTCCTTCCTCTCTCTCTCTAGCTTTGAGCTTCTCCCCTTTCCTTGTTTCATCAAGGCTTTTGAGATTATTTCTGTAATGTTACGGTTCTTCTTCTTCTATTTCTCTTCTCTCCCTGCTGTCTTCTTGTATTAGTCTCCTTCCATTCCAATCATGGATCTTGTTTCTTTCACAAAATTTGAAGATTTTGAGTCTAGTTCCATTAAACTTCATTACTCTCCTGACATTTCCGCCTCTAACTCAACCCATTTTTATTCTATTCATTGCATTAATTCTAATACTGTGAAAGTCGTCTTTAAAGTTGCTTGGAAGCCTATAGGAGTGGTTGAATTTAACAATATGACATTTAATACTTGGTGAACTTCAGCATAATGGTCGACAAAATCAAGGTGATGGAGAAGGGTCCATGGTCAGTCAAAGGAAGTCATTTCATTATGAAGGAATGGGACCCAAATATCCCTTTTGAAAAGATTACATTCAATGAAACGTTTTTCTGGTTCAAATACATTCAATGCTACCAAACTGCATGACCCTAGACAATGCAAAAGCAATGGGGATATGGTAAGACGCTTCTTAGGTAAAGATTTTTCATCACATCCATCAAGAATTTTGAAGAAGGTTCTTCGGATAAAAGTTACAGTAAATGTGAATCGAAGACTCACATGTGGTTTCTTCCATGAAACAATTGAGCAAGAAAAAACTTGGATACCTCTAAGATACGAGAGACTTTTTGAATTTTGTTACAAATGTGGTTGCTTGAATCACGTGGAGAAGGATTGCACTTCTGAGAAAAAACATGTTTACCGTTGGACCCTCGAGTAGCCTTTGGACCGTGGATGAGGGCTACAAATCCATATATGAGTTAATCAATTGGACAAAGTAGCCCTCTGAAAAAGAGGATTATGCATCTGCAATGGCCAAGAAAAATAACGTTGAGATAGATCCGGTGAGTCTTGAACAAGATTGCAGTCCAATGAGTGAGATTCCTAGAGTCAACTTAACTGACCTGCCACTTTAAGAACAAGGCTTGAAGTCTGTGGTGATGTATGAGCAAGTACGGTAGCTAGAGCCTGAAAATTTAAGAATTCAGACTCCCGCCAACATTCTCAAAAATCCCCCCCCCCCCCCCCCCCTCCACATAATTTCCCAAAAACCATAAAATCTTTGGCCCACAATACTCAAATATACCAACCCAATTTAAACTAGATAGAATCCATCCAACATTTAGAATATATTGACCCAAACATTAGAAGCCACAGTAAAAGGACCAGTAATTTATTTTTACCCATCCAAAACGGGTCAAACAATTAAATGGTTCCTCAAATGACCCATCATTCCAACCCGGTAGTATTATGATTCTGAATAACAAACTCTCCCAACTCCATATATCGAACTCTATCATTCCTGTTAAGGCATATGAACTGAGGAAATTATATGTGTCAAGAGGAGGTTCACAAGAATCTCCTCATCTACGAATTCCAATTCCCCCACAAAAATATCAGGTACTCAATGACTCCTGCCATTCTGAATTATCTCTTGCTTCTCAATGTTTTTTGTCGACTGAATTACCTGTGGCTGAGGAGGCAGGTCAACGCTTGTCTCCTCCTTCCTCATGAAAATTCTAGCTTGGAAAGGTTGCGGTCTTGCCAAAGCTACAATTCGAATCTTGAGGTCGCTTGTGTGATCTCACCATCCCTCTATTCTCTTTCTTTCGGAATTGAAAATCTCCTCCTCTTTGCGTATTTCTCAAATCCTTAAATATGTTGGTTTCTCTAATTTCCATTCGTTTTCGTCAACTGGTCTAGCAGGCGGGATTGCAGTCTGTTGGAATACTTCTGTTAATCTTAATGTGATAATTTCTACCCCTTTCCTTATTATCTGTCTTATTTCTCTGAATTTCTCTACTCAATCCTGGCAGTTTACAGGGATTTACTGCCCTCCCAATTACTCATCAAAATTAGCTTTCTTTCATGATATCTCAGAGATAGGTCACGCTACTAATGGTCCATGAGTCATAATGGGAGATTTCAACCGCATCATAAAATAATCTGAAAAACAAGAGGGAAACCCTTTCTCTTCTAGTATGATGTGTTCCGATCGATATGCTAAAAATAGGTGTTATTTACCCTATATCGATTATGAATAACTAAGGACTTAGAATTACTAATTGTCACGTTTAGTATTTATGTTGTCACTTAATCAATCAGAACCTAAGGCAGAGTACCTATCGTGTTGCTAGTCTGTTGGAAAGTACCTACAATTTTAATTTAAGAATTTTATAGTACTCCCAGGGAAGTGGTAACGGCTTAGTAGTAACTATCCTTTTACCCTAACTCTTATCTTATTATCCAGTTATGCAATTGTTCATCAAAATCTTTGATGAGAGGTTGATTCATTCTACACTAGGCTCAAGTCTATTTAAGCCTACAAGAGTGTTTTACAGACAATGTTTTGATATATGTTATATTGTTCCTACATGTTGATTGACCTATCTTCGAGTATTTTAGATATATCTTGGTCTAGATTGCAATTATGTACTGATTCTACTTGTGTACCACATCTGAGTTATTTAATAAACTGCCTCATCGCCATTGACGGCCCTACTCATGATTCGAGCTAAAGACATCTATAAAAGTCCTGTGTCACTCAGGAGATCATGCTGCTCGCCCTAATGCCGGCATAAACACACGAACTCAACCTACTTAGACTACTTTAACAAACATTGTAATCTATAGGTTATTTCATCTAATATGGCAGACCTTAATGCTTCCGTCCGCACATGAAGCCCTAAATTAAGGCCTGATAAACTAGATAGGTTATGATTAGACCGTGGTTAGGAGTTGTCTATAATCGTTCATCTAATTTAAAAGAGCAAGTAGACATGCAGTCATAATGATAGTTAAGCTGGTGACCTTTCTGGAAAAATGTAAATAACTTCAACATGCATAACACATATTCATAATATCATAATTTAGTATTCAAAATGGGTCTTTGGACAAACACAGTACATACATATAAAGAGAGGGACAAGGGGACTACCGCCATAAAGTATTCACCCTTTATTAGGTCCACTGATGGAGCAACTGCTTGTATATCCTAGACTGCTTGACTCGACTCTGCTCGACAGAACCTTCAGAGGACGCTTCCTCAGCCTAGTAGCTATTGCTTTACCTTACATCCCGGGCTTAAGCAAAGCTCTGTTGACTAACTCTTTGAACGCCTAGTGCTCTCTTAGGATCTCCTAACGAAATCCTGGGTATTCTATGAATAATAAAAATGAACCTATCTAGTCGTATTCTAAGATCTGAGACAAACTCTCAGAAACGAAGAACACGAGACACTCTCAAAAACTAGAAATCTACTTAAACGAAAAACACCTGAAATCACTAAATGACTTGTATACTATAGAAAAATATATACTTGAAGTCACTGAATGACTCAGATCAAGTGGAGAGGAATGATTTCAACTGTGAAAGGCCTGGGGTATTTATAGCAGGGGAACTGAGTGAATTTCTCTTCAAAAATCAATGTAGGATACTATTCACGGATTCAGGACGCCCGTCCCAATCGGTTGACTAGGTCAGGACGCCTGTCCCGTGTCTTGGACGCTCGTCTCGTATCTTTGACCGGGTCGGGATGCCCGTCCTGACTTCTGAAATTCCGAAAATCATGTTTTTGCCCCTAAATTTGCCATTTTCTTGCATATTTCACCTGACACTTCCAAAATCACAAAAACTACAAAATTGTGTTAATAACAATCAATTGAGAATGATTTAACTCCAATTTCACCCTAAATTGTGCCTAAAAACATGCTAAAAAGGTTATATGATTTGTGCATATCATATAACCCCACACTTAGCTTTTTGCTTGTTCTCAAGCAAAGTTTACATGAAATTATTAATTTTAAATCATAGGTGCAGTCACTTAAAATTCCTAGCAATGTTTTTATTCCAAAATTGATCACTGAGTCAAATGATTCACAACACAGGTCTGACTGGTTAAGTTGCCATGACAAGGTCTCAAATGTCTCTGGTAGATTATCACGGTCAGGCAGGGTTAACAACTTAATAACTAGACTGAATTCTTCTCTTAGTTACGAGGTCTTCCTGATGTGTAGTGTGTTTATTGGTCCAGACTAGATTGTCAACACAATATAGTCTTCTCTTGACTCTTACCAGATAATACCTCGACCGGTCGCTAGACTTACCAGCAACAAACACTTTCTGAGTTCTGAGCTTTGGTGACAAGGTTTTTTTTAATTAAAATTTTCAATATAAGAACACACTGGGCTATGTATTTTTAGATTGATTGTTCAGGGAATTTTTGTGTTCGCTTTCACACATCAACTTTAACTACCCATGTAGCGAGTCCCACTCCGATGACTCCCAAATCTACACGACCTTAGGGCATCAAGCTTTAAGTTCCCTTAAGGAGTGGTGCTCGAGTAGCAAAGGACGCTTGCAAACTACCCTATTTATTTAACTTTTTTCACTTCAGCTCAGAGTATCATCTAGTCATTTAACTTGCTAGTGCATCCTCAACTGGTCTAATATTATTTAGCTAAGTCTCGAAAAGGTATTTGGTTGATGTCTCTAATCCAAACTAGTGCTCAAGTATCAGGAATTCCTTATTTTTAATCGATGAATTCAATAAAGTTATCACGTTGTCTCCTACTGATCATAATGCTCTACATACATATCATAGACATAAGCATTTCTTTACCAATCATAACTGCATTTTGAAGTCTGAAAGAGTGAAAAATTTTGAAATTTTTTTAGAAGGGTGCAATTTTAGTGAAAATATGGGAAAACATGCAAAACTTTTACTGCTATAGTGCACTGTGCACTGCTACCCCACACTTAAGTTTGACACTGTCCTCAGTGTTCATGCATATCTAAACAATGAAAAACAAAAGTTTAAAACATAACATATAAAATTCTTACCACACACTTATTTGACTAAGGGGAAGAGAAAGAAAACAAAGCAACAAAATAGGAAGGGTAATAGAAATAACAAAATAGAACACAAAATGAAGATAAAAATTAAAAGAAAACAAAATAAAAGTAGAGGGTTAGAAAAACTCCCTTCATGTATCGAGTAGAAGGGTCTGCTCTGATCTGTCAGTTGGATGTTCACCTCAGCCATGTGCTATTGCTGAGATGCCCTAGACTCTGTAAGTTCTAGATGCTGGAGCAGCTGACTCTGCAGTGTGCTTTGTATGGAGAGTGTATCTACCCTCTGGGTCGCAAACTACCATCCCCATGTTTTGAAGAACGGTCAGGTCTGGTAGATGGACCTATCCTCGTCAACCATGATTCCTTAATGTCAAACTCCAAGTATTGGCTTATCTGTTTGATGAATGGCTCGAGCCCCAAGGACTGCTTCCTTGAATCATTTGCAAAGTTTCTCGCAATCATAGCAACATATCCAGGAGGAACGTGTCTAGGAATGTGACTTCTTTGGATTGGTGTGCCTACCTGCCAATGTCTGTGAAGGTAATGCATGCAAGTTTCGAATGGCAGAAAAGATACCTGAAGCTTTGGCGAAGCCATGGTGGTAGGAGGCTCCAATGGTGTAGATCTAGGCCCAAGTAGTTGAGACTTCCTCGGGGAAGTTTCTTACAACTGATTGGTATGCAGGGGATGGAAGCTCCTCCATTGCTATGTTCCTAATACGACGCCAAATTCCTCTATATCCATCGATCGTTCGATACCACTTGGTAGGTCACTTGCTTGCACTGGTATGACTTTAATTGTTGCCCGTTTACTTTTTGAGAAGTGCAGTCTTGATCCATTATAACACATGCTCCGTATGGCGACACTTCTATAACAGTAAACAGGTATGACCAATAATAGTATCTCAGCTGTTGATTCTGTGGGTAGGGACTTTGCTGTGGTATCTTCCGAAAGTTTTTAGCTTCAGAATTATTCCTTAGCTAAATCCCATATGATTTCTCCAGTTGGGATTGTATGAGTTTCCCATTGGAGCAGCACTGACTGTAGCAACTTGCTCCTGCCTCTTTTGGAATGGTCAGTATTCCATTCCCATTACTTGGCAGACTTCACAGATTTGATACACAGACTGAACGTCTCTTCAATTTAACTGTTGTTATCAGCCTTTACTGCCTCCAATTACACGTCAGAAGAAGCGTAAGATGGTTGATAACCCTTTATCGCTTATCAAGGAATTGGCACATCTGAATCTGAAAAACAGTTTCTCAAGGGATCTGCACATGACTTTAACATCATTAGTAGGTAATGCCTGTGGTTCAGGCCATTTTGAAAGTGTTCTACAGCTACTATGATGTACTTGTTGCCAAAAGGAAGAAAGAAAAAGGATTTAATCAATACCCCAGATATAAAATATTTTAGTATTATGTATACCTTGTTGGGGTAGATGATCTCGGGAAGACGTGTTACTTGTTATTTTTCAAGCATCGCCGGACTGTATCAAGGATACAAGATCTTTGAATAGTGGGCCAGTAATATCATGCTTCCAACACTTTCCGGATAGTGTTGCTAACAGTCAAATAGCCTCTCGTAGATCTTTGATGACAATGCTCCAAAATTTTGTGGCCTTTGTCTTTTGAGACACATCTTCTGATAAACTGATATGCAAAAATTTGAAATAGAAGAGGGATCTGCCCAGTAGTAATATTTCAAATCAGCAAAGAATTTCTTCCTTTGCTGATAAGTCATGTCACTTGGGACTAATTCAGCGACTAGATAATTTGCAACATCGATAACCCACAGATGGGAATTATTATACATAGCAAACAATGCAAATAAGTTTTCATCCAAAAGTTTATCAATATTACTGCATCAACAATAGCCTCTAACTCGGGGTTTTCTAATCTAGACAAATGGTTTGCTTTCTAGATTTTCAACCCTTTTTCTTATCCATTCATTCTATATCCAATTCTTGTAACAATAAAACTCAACCAGTCAATCTTGGTTCAACATTAGTTTTATTGAACAGATATCTCAGAGCAGAGTGATCAGTATATACTATTGTTTTAGACTAGGTATGATATGAATGTATCACAAGCATATACGACAACTAGTAATTTCTTTTCAGTAGTGGTATAGTTCTACTAGGCATCAATAAAGGTTTTACTTGCATAGTATATAAAATGTCTGATCATGCCTTTGTCCTAAACAATTCTTACTGCATAATTACTAACATCACATATCAATTCAAAAAGCAATCTCCAATCAAGTGATGTCAAAATGGGTGCAGTAATAAATAGTTCCTTTAGTTTGTTTAAAAAGATATCATGCAATTATCAAAAAAAACAAAAGGAACATCCTTTCTCAATAGAATATGCAAAGGTCTGGCTATTAAGAAAATTCTAAAATGGAATTTCTTCTCAATTAAAACTTAAGCCAAAATTTGACAATTCAGATGAAAATATTTTTCTCCTCACTTCCATACTTTTTTTTTCGAAATTAAATAAAAAATAACAAACAAACTGGAAAACATGAAAAATTTATTTGATTAATTTCTGGAAAATAATATTTTTCATAAATTAAAAGAATAAAAGGAAAGAAAAGAAATTATTTTGTCTTTAAGTTTTTCTATTTTTCTATTTTGTTTTTAAATTTGATTTCCTTAGTATGGTTTTAGAATAATTTTCTAAAATTTGATTATCCTAAATGTCTTAATTTTAGATAATTTCTAAAATTAATTAGTTATGATAATAACCCTATATTTTAGGAAACTGATTGTCTAACTAGATTAAAGTGAGTGTTATGTCTAAGGTATAGATTACTACCGTTACCTATCATAATTCTCTGGAATTTTGATTAGGAATCCTAAATTTGTTATGATATTTCCCCGACAACGGAGCCAAAAATTTGATGCGTTCCGACAAATATGCTAAAAATAGGTGTTATTTACCCTATATCGATTATGAATAACTAAGGACTTAGAATTACTAATTGTCACATTTAGTATCTATGTTGTCACTTAATTAATCAGAACCTAAGGCAGAGTACCTATCGTGTAGCTAGTCTGTTGGAAAGTACCTACGATTTTAATTTAAGAATTTTATCGTACTCCCAGGGCAGTGGTAACGGCTTAGTAGCAACTATCCTTTTACCCTAACTCTTATTTTATTATCCAATTATGCAATCGTTCATCAAAATCTTTGATGAGAGGTTGATTCAAAATCTTTGTCCTGGGTCCTGGACGCCCGTCCTGATCTGTTGACCAGGTCAGGATGCTCGTCTCGGGTCCTGGACGCCCGTCCTGACTTTTGAACTTCTAAAAATCATGTTTTTGCCCCGAAATTTGCCATTTTCTTGCATATTTCACCTGACACTTCTAAAATCACAAAAACTGTAAAACTGTGTTAGTAATAGTCAATTGAGAATGATTTAACACTAATTTCGCCCTAAATTGTGCCTAAAACATGCTAAAAGTGATATGATTTGTGCATATCATTGTAATTGTTTCTCTTGATTTGCTTGATTGACGAGAACTGTGGGGTTATAACCTCGATGACTCTCTCTGGCTTGTCATGTGGCTGTCTAGGGGAAATGTACTCCTTTAGTTCAATTGCTTTATTGAGTTGGATGCAATTTTCTATGGTGTGGTCGTAGTCTTGGTGGAAACCATAGTACTTTGATTTATCCTGGTCGTGGAGTGTCTGAGGCCGCATCAGAGTGGGGTCACGGACTCCGTGTTTCTCCTTGATGGCCGTGACCATGCTCTCCTTTGGTACATTTAGTAGAGTGAACACCTCCGTCTTACTGGTTCGGTTCTTCCCTCTCTGGTCTAGCGAAGTCACGAGAGTTTCTACCGCTTTTTCCTTCTTCTTGTACTGCGACTCTTGGGAGCTTTCTTCTGCCAAGGCTACCTTTCGAGCTACGCTGAACATCTCACCGATGGTTTTGGGTTTTCTCAACTGCAATTCGATGTATAGCATGCGGGATCAGAATCCTCCTTCAAAGCAAGTGATCACCGTGTCGTGGCTAATTACTTCTATCTCATCATGCGTCTTTTTGAACCGCTCGAGGTAGGATAGTAGGGTTTCTCCTTCTCTTTGATTGATGTTGGCAAGGTTGCCTCTGGTCTTGGGAATGCTGTATGTGGTACTGCACTTGTCCAGGAACAGCTTCTCAAGAGTGTGCCAAGAGTCAATTGATCCAGGTGCCAGCGAAGTGAACCATGTTAAAGCCTTGTCTGACAAGGTACTGGGGAAGGCTTTGCATAGTATAGCTTCGTCATTGGTCACTAGGCCCATAATGGACTTATAACGGCATACGTGCTCTTGGGGTCGGCTTTGTTTGAAATACAAGACAAATTATAGAATCTTTAAAGAGGGATTTGGTGCGAGGTTGTGAATCCACTTCGCGAACAGTCCAAGCTCTATCGAGCGGCTCTTCTTGGGCCGGGGGCATTGAGGTTATTCCAGACTTCGCTCCTGGTGGTTCTTCTTAGGGCGGAGTCTCTCCCTGTGCGTCCTTCCCTGTGAGTGGTTTGTCAATGGCTGGCTCTCTCCCACTTTGCTGATAGAGCGAAGTGGTCTGCGAGATGTTTTCGCTCGGCCCCCAGTATGCTTGCTTGCTACCGTGCGGGATGGCTGAGGTGGGACCTCGAACGGTGGTCTATCATCATCGATATAAGTTGGTGGTGGCAGCTCTTGGCCTTGACGACAGAATTCTGCACGGAGCCGTATCCTTGTTTTCAAGAGGTCTTGCTCCTTCCGAAGTCGTTCATTCTCTTTTAACAACTCCTCAATCTCTTTTGATCGGCCAGGCTCAGTGTATCGTCTCTCGTTCAGTCGCTCTCGCAGGTTCGGTGCGTTATAAGGAGATCCGTGAGGTCCCATGCGCTCGATAACTGAGTGTAGTTGGGGTCGCTCAGGAACAGATGAATGTACATCTCGTTGCGTTTCGTGATAGGATGTGGGAACCGTGGTATCAGGTTGATATCCATGGTCACTTGAATGTCGAGACATTTTTAGAATGGGGAAAGCAAAAAAGATGTGACTTTTACCGTTCCCGGTAACGGAACCAAACTGATGCGTCGAAAATTGGCGATAAGCCACATGTCTCTCAAACTATGTCGTCTGATGATATCTGCTAAACTGAGGTGTCAGAAATTGGCGACATGTATCGTGTCGTACTGATAATTTCGTCTAATAATATCTGCAAAACAAAAAGGTTCGGGACAGAGGGTGAAGGGATACTGATGAACCCTCCGATGATTAAATTAGTATTCTGATATTTACTTAAGAGTATTAAATTTAGCAGAGTTTTTTTATAATAATTTGGCCTTACCCTTTACTTTTACTGGGGTGGCTTTTATAGATGCGAGTCACGTTAAAAAGTAGGTAGGGGTTGATGTGATTTGGGGAATTTGGTAACTTACCAGATTCTGTATCTAATTTGACTTCCTCCATTTTAGGGGATTTTGGAGCTTTTCTCCAAGCCTTTTGAAACTTTATTTTAGTCAACAGTGCTTTTAGGAAGTTTTTGGAATTCAGTCCCCAAGCTCGAAATCGTGCCTTGATTTGGCTTCGATTGGTGAAGTGCCTCGTCAAAGTGGTGTCGACTGGTGCCTCGCTGAGGGTTCTGCCCTCCACACTAGTTTGACACGTCAGCCTACTTAGCATGTCAGCTTACCACCTCAGCTTTTTTGCCATGTTAGCCTAAGGAGTATTTTTTACTCCTCAATATATATATATATATATATATATATATATATGCAATCATCCGTTCGAACTCTCTGTAATTTTTGCTGGGACATAGTAATCGTCATTGGAAGTGGAAGATTCCAGCGAAACTCTTCTATTTTTTAACAGAGTAGAAAGATAAAAAAATTCTTTTCTATTACTCTTTTAATTTAATTATTTTTTAAATAAATTTTTTTTATAAATTTTGCTTTCTATTTTTTCTTTTTATATTATCTTTCTCTTCTCATTATTTTAATAGTTTTATAATAAGTTATTAATACGAGTCTCTACTACTGAGAACTATTGAGAATATTATCTAAAATGTGAGATATTTAAGAAGTTTTTTTTAAGGTTAAAAAATATATTCAAAAACCAAGAATTTAAAGATATTTAAAAGTACGATTTTGCAAAACTGTTAATTTTTACAATAATTTTTGTTAGAGATATAAAGCATGCATTTTTTTAAACAGCAGCAATATATTTTATATATAGGCTGTATCTATTATATATATTTTTGAATTATTTTGGAAGTGCATGTATTCATATATATTAATGGAGATTGCAATTTTGTATATATATGATTGTATTTTGTGTATCTTGTGGGCTACAGTTTATAACTTTAGGATAAACACATTGGTATATGTACAAATATACTCCTCACTCTCATACGATATTATCCAGTATAGCATCACAACATAAAATATTTCGAGCAACCCGCATACAGCGTATCATCATATCTTTCCGTTCTGTAGTCACAATATCAAATATCTAAAAAAAGCTCATGGCATAGAAGGCCCACGGCCCATAGACAATGATAAATAAAAACCCTTCTAAGATGAGAAAAGGCTTTTTTGGGAGATTCAAGAACCCTAAGAACAGTTTTGAGGAAAATAATCTGGAAGATCTCTAATCCGGCAACATCATATTGGCGTCCACCGTATTTTTTCGATTTTTGTCGAAAAGATAACAACCCAGCCGAGATTTGAATAATTCTGGAATACTCAGAGCAGTTCTTACAGACTGAAATCTCTTAACCTATCGAAGCAAGTAAGGCCAAACCCTAATTTTAGTCGCGGTTCATTCAGATATGCTTCCGTAAACTATTTAATTGATATATATTATATAAAGTCACACTTTTACTCGGTGGTAGAGGTTGGTTAATGATGGATCGGAGATATTTTTTATGATCGCGTTTTGAATTTGATTTGATTGTTGATGTTCGTGTTGTTGATTCGATATATATTCTTTCCATCTCTATATCCTCATTGGTTGTCTCCAAGAATTAGGATTTGTAATTTCATTATGTTGCTTTCTGATACGCGAAAATCGTATCACCTTTTTAGCATGTTTTTACGTATGAATTTGGGTGAAATCAAGGGCAATTTGATCTTGATTGTGCATTATTCACTTAATTTCACAGTTTTTATGATTTTGGAAGTGTCAGGTGCAAAGTAGACGAAAACAGCAAATTTTGGGGCAAAAACGCAATTTTTGGAAATGTTGACTCGGTCAAAGGTCCGGGACGGGCGTCCCGAACCAGGGACGGGCGTCCCGACCAAGCCAAGCCAGAGGGACGGGCGTCCAGCACCAGGGACGGGCGTCCCGACCTGGTCAACAGACCAGGACGGGCGTCCCGAGCCGCCAGAAGCTGTCCCACATCGAATTTTTCAGAGATTTTCACTCTGGGAAGCTGCTATAAATACCCCAGGCCTCCAGCAGTTGAATTCATTCCTCTCCACTCGATCTGAGTCATTTAGTGGTGTCCAGTGTACAATTCTCTAGTACACAACTCACTCAGAGACTCGGATCTCAGTTTTCTTTCTTGTTAGTGTTTTGTTTTAGTTTCTGAGAAATAGTCTCAGATCTTAGGTTTCTATAGATAGGTTCGTTTCTGGTATTCATAGAATACCCGGGATTTCGTTAGGAGATCCTAAGAGGGCTCTAGGCGTTCGAAGAGTCAGTCCACAGGGCTAGGCTTAAGCTGGGTATTAAGGTAAAGCCCAGTTACTAGGCTGAGGAAGCGTCCTCCGACGGTTCTGGTGAGCAGAGTCGGGTCAAGCAATACGGCATATACAGCAGTACGCTCCATCGGCGAGACTTCGTGAAGGGTGAATTCTTTATGGCATCGGTCCCCCTGTCCCTCTCTTACATGTTGTTATTGTGTTTGTCCAAATAACTGTTTGAATACCAGATTATGTTTTTATGAATATTTGTTATTTATGTTGAAGTATTATGTTTTTCTAGAAATGGCCACTTGCTTAAATATCCATTATGTCTGCATGTTTATTGCCGTTCTTTTAAACTGAAATTAGGGTTATAGACAATTCCTAACCACGGTCTATTCATAACCTGTTTAGTTTAACAGACATCAATTAGTATTGGTGTCTGCCATACTAGATAAAATAATCTGCGGAACACCCCGTTGGTTGAAAGTAGTCTAGGTAGGCTGAGTAGAGTTTTATGCCGGCGGTTATGCGACGAGCAGTATGATCCCCAAAGTGACATAGGGCGGTCATTGCTGACTTTAGTCCGAGCCGTGAGTAGGGCCGTTACCCTTAACGGTGGGGCGGTAGCGTAGAAACTCAGATGTGGTAGCCTTTAGACACAGAGCATAATTGCAATCCAGGCCAAGACATGTCTAAAACACTCGAATATAGGTCAATCAACATATAGTAACAATATAACCTAAAATCAGGATCTAATCTTTAAAACACTTTCAGGTTTAGCTAGACTTAAACCTAGTGGAGAATGAATCACCCTCTCATCAAAATTATTGATGAAGATTGCATAACTGGATTATAAGATAAGAGTTAGGAAGAAAGGCTAGTTACTACTAAGCCGTTGCCACTTCCCTGGGAGTACGATATTTATTTAATAAAATCGTAGATACTTTCCAACAGACTAGCTACACGATAGGTACTCTGCCTTAGGTTCTGGCTGATTAAGTGACACCATAGAGACTAAATGTGACAATTAGTCAATCACAGTCCTTAATTATTCATAATCAACATAGAGTAAAATAACACCTATTTAGCACATCGGTCGGAAACGCATCAGATTTTTGGCGCCGTTGCCGGGGACATATCATAATCAATTTAGGATTCCTGATCAAAATTCTAGAGACTTATGATAGGTAACGGTAGTAACCTAGACTTTAGACCCAACACTTGTCTTATACCAGTTAGACAATCAATTTCCGAAATATAGGGTTATCATAACTAATTAATTCTAGATGTTATCTGGAATTAAGACATTTAGGATAATCAAATTTTAGAAAATTATTCTAAAACCATATTGAGGGAATTTAATTGCTTTCGAAAAGAAAAAAAAATTAAAAATTTAAAAATCCGAAAAACATTGTACCTTTTCTTGTTTAATGGTAAGTTGTTCTCTTTTCCCTATCTTTTGTGTTTTCTTCTTTTGCATAGTTGTTTTGTTTTGTTTTCTCTTTCTTCCAAGTTTTTTTTTAAGTTTTCACTTTCCCTGTAACCCCACTAACCAGTTTGCTCAGGCTAAAACATGTTCTTCTCTGTAGTTGCATGACTCGATCTTCAGAAGCTGACCTTGAAACACCAGTTGAAAATCCTGAACGAATCATTCGCACAGCTAATAGGCGAAGAACAGAAATGGCTGCTGAAAGACCTACCCTAGAATCCTACATCCAGCCACAGACTATCCCAGTCTCATCTGCCATCCGAATCCCTGGGAACCCTCGCTATGATCTTAAACCTAATGTGATCCAGCTGATTATAAATCGAGTTCAGTTTGGAGGAACTGCAGCCGAAAATCCGCTGGAACACCTATCTGATTTCTCTTCTCTCTGCGAAGTCCTCAAGGGAGATCATACTGCAGAAATAACTAAACTCAACCTTTTTCCCTACTCACTTAGGGACAGAGCTAAGAGATGGTTGGCCCAGCTACCTACTAACTCCATTACCTCTTGGGACGAGTTAAGCAAAGCCTTCCTAGAAGAGTACTATTCTGCAGCAAGAGTCCTAGAATATCGAAGGGCTCTGTCTAGTTTCACTCAAGCTGCTGATGAGACAGTGATCGAAGCTTGGGACAGATTCAAAGAACTACTCAGGCTCTGCCCCCAACATGGACTTACCGAGGCATTGCTGATTCAGCAATTTTACGGGGGTATGTCAGATATGGGTAAGCAAATTCTTGATGGACTCAATCCCCAGAGCGGTTTCAATGGAATGAGTGATGTAGATGCTAGAAACGCTCTGGAGAGACTCTACAGGAACAGCAAGAATTGGCGCACAAGTGGTCGAGCTAAGAAGCAACCAGTAAATACGGTCGTTGCCTCCACTGATGATCAATTTGAGGCACTGAAGGCCAGCATTACTAATCAGCTGAATGCTTTCCAACAAGGGAAAACATTCAGTCAGTATACCAAGTCTGCGAGTTTTGCCAAGGACCACATTTCAGTGGGGATTGTTATGGTAATGGGATATTAACTATTCCCAGAGAGATGGAACAAGTGGACGCAGTAAATTCTGCTCCTATAGGAAATACCTACAATCCCACTTGGAAGAACCATCCGGGATTTAGTTGGAGAAACAATCCGGGACACTAACTTCCAGAAAAGAGTACCTCAGCAACTGCCATATCCGCAGAACCAGCAAGTCGCTCTGCCTGCACCAAGGAACTACATCGTTCCAGCTGACCCCATGCAAGAATTCAGAGACATGCTGAAGAGCATTTCCGACTCCAACAAGGAAATGATAGAGTCCAACAGAAAGATTCAGGAAGCTCACGCAAAGAATCCAGCAGAACGAGAATAGACAGAAGCAGACCGAGCAAACAATCAGAAACACACAAGCTGCTATACAAACTTTAGAGAGGCAGATGGGTCAACTATCCACCCATTTCTCTCACAGGTCCCAGGGAACGCTACCAAGCAACACTGAGACCAACCCTCAAACTGAATGAACCAGAAGAAGGCTCCAAGGACCCAACGCCGACGGATGTCGAGATCGAAGTAGCAAGGAAAGGGAAGACGGAGTTTATTCCTGAGTACCGGCCAAAAGTACCTTACCCTGCCAGACTTATGCACAATAAAGATAAGGAGCAATTTGAAAAGTTTCTTAGGAATTTTAGTCAGATTCATGTTAATTTACCTTTACTTGATGTTATTTCTGAAATGCCAAAGTATGCTAAGTTTTTAAAAGAAGTTGTTAGTAATAAAAGAAAATTTGACATGGACAAGGTGGTTCTTAATGAAGAATGTTCGGCGGTTCTGTTGAATAAACTACCGTCTAAACAGAAAGATCCTGGTTGTTTTACCTTGCCATGTACAATTGGAAATATTACTAACATGCATGCATTAGCAGACTTAGGAGCTAGTATTAATCTTATGCCATCTAGTTTATTTGATAAATTAGGATTGCATGATTTGAAAACGACTAGGATGTGCATACAACTTGCAGATAGGACAGTCAAAATCCCCAAGGGAATAATTGAAGACCTCTTAGTAAAGGTCGGAAAATTTGTATTTCCTGTGGATTTCGTTGTCATGGACATGAATGGGGAAGGAGGAGTGCCCCTGATCCTAGGTCGACCATTTCTAGCTACCTCAAAAGCATTAATAGACGTCAGTAATGGTCAAATCAAGTTAAGGGTAGGAAATGATGACATCACTTTTGATCTAAATGAGACCCTTAGGTATCCCATGCATTTAGATGATACTTGTTTTTGTGTGGATGCCATGGAACACTTGATTGCAATTAACGTGACAGACCTATGCTCAAACTATCAAGTTCTAAGTGAGGACTCCCTAGAATTAGAGGAACCTGAACTTAGCTCTTCGAAAATGAAATTACTTCTGATAGTTTCACTGAGATAGGTGATGATGAGATGAAGAAAGAACGAACCTCGTTTGAAGATCCACCAGACTTGGAGCTGAAGGAACTGCCCACTCATCTGTGCTACGAATTCCTAGATGACAACAAGAAACTTCCCATTATTCTTGCAGCTGATCTGACTGCAGAACAAAGGAAGCTGACTGTGGACATGTGCAGAAAGCATAGAAGAGCCTTTGCCTACAAAATTGCAGATATCCCAGGTATTAATCCAAGCTTTTGTTCGCATAAGATTCTTCTAGAAAATGAGTATAAGCCATGTGTGCAACCTCAAAGGAGGTTGAATCCTAATGTGTGTGATGTTGTTAAGAAAGAAGTCATTAAACTGTTAGATGCAGGACTTATCTACCCTATCTCAGATAGTGAGTGGGTAAGCCCGGTGCAGGTAGTACCTAAGAAAGGCGGTATAACAGTTGTTAGGAATGAGCATAATGAACTAATCCCTACAAGAACTGTAACTGGTCATCGTGTATGCATAGACTATAGAAACTAAATACGGCCACACGAAAAGATCACTTTCCCCTTCCTTTTATTGACCAAATGTTAGAAAGATTATCTGGACACATGTTTTATTGCTTTCTTGATGGGTTTTCTGGTTATTTTCAAATTCCTATTTCCCCTGAGGACCAGCATAAAACTACATTCACATGCCCTTTTGGAACATTTGCATATAGAAGGATGCCTTTTGGTTTGTGTAATGCACCTGCTACATTTCAACGTTGTATGACTGCTATCTTTGAGGACATGTTAGGAAAATCTATGGAAGTATTTATGGATGACTTTTCTGTTTTTGGTAATTCATTTGAGGTTTGTCTAAAGAACTTGGAGTTAATGTTGAAACGTTGTATAAAATCTAACCTGGTTTTAAATTGGGAAAAATGCCACTTCATGGTAAAAGAGGGAATCGTTTTAGGACATAAGATCTCACACCTAGGTATGGAAGTAGATAAGGCAAAAATTGAAGTTATTTCAAAACTACCTCCTCCCAAAAATGTGAGAGCCGTTAGGAGTTTTTTGGGACACGCTGGCTTTTATCGTAGGTTTATAAAAGATTTTTCATTAATAGCCAGGCCGTTGACCAATTTACTCGGAAAAGATGTTCCATTTGTCTTTGATGAGAAATGTCTAAAAGCTTTTAATAGACTTAAGGAACTCTTAACTACTGCACCTATCATGACGTCACCAGACTGGAGTCTACCTTTTGAGCTTATGTGTGATGCTAGTGACTATGCAGTAGGAGTAGTTTTAGGACAAAGACATGATAAGAAATTCATGTAATATATTATGCTAGTAAAACCTTAACTGATGCTCAGGAAAATTACACTACGACAGAAAAGGAATTATTAGCAGTAGTATATGCATTTGATAAGTTTCGATCTTATCTAGTCCTGTCTAAAACTATTGTTTATACTGATCATTCTGCACTAAAATACTTGTTCAATAAAACCGACGCAAAACCAAGATTGATTAGATGGGTTTTATTGCTTCAAGAATTTGACATAGAAATTCGGGATAAGAAAGGGGCAGAAAACTTAGCCGCAGACCACTTGTCTAGGCTAGAAAATCCGACCCTAGAAGCCATTGATGAGACAATCATATCTGATAAATTCCCGGATGAGAATTATGCACGTTGTTTGCTGTTTCTCACCCCCTTGGTTTGCAGATATAGCAAATTACTTGGCAGCCCGGACTCTCCCTAGTGATATCACTGCTCAACAAAGAAAAAATTCTTTGCTGACCTGAAATATTACTATTGGGAAGATCCTTTTCTATTTCGAATATGTGCAGATCAGATGATCAGAAGGTGTGTATCTCAAGAAGAAGGTTTCCAAATTCTGGAACATTGTCACTGCGGACCAACAGGCGGTCACTTAGCTGCAGCTAATACGCCCGAAAAGTATTAGAAGCAGGCTTTTACTGGCCTACAATATTCAAAGACGCCGCAGCATTTACAGGATCGTGCGACGCCTGTCAGAAAGCAGGAACCATATCTTCTCGAGACAGTCTACCCTAACAGGTAATCCAAAGTGTAGAAATATTTGACATATGGGGTATAGATTTCATGGGTCCGTTTCCTTCCTCTTTTGGTATGAAGTACATCATAGTAGCTGTAGAATATTTTCAAAATGGCCTGAAGCACAGGCCCTACCTACTAATGATTCTAGAGCGTATGCAGATTCCTTAAGCAGATTTTCGCCAGGTTTGGATGTCCAAAAGCCCTAATCAGTGATCGAGGTACGCACTTCTGCAACTCTCAATTGCAAAAGGTACTCCAGCAGTACAGAGTTCAGCATCGCATTTCCACAGCCTACCATCCCCAAACCAATGGACAGGCTGAGGTAACCAATAGGGGAATAAAGAGAATCTTAGAAAAGACTGTGGGTGTTAACCGTAAGGATTGGGCCAATAAGCTGGAGGACGCATTATGGGCCTTCCGTACAGCATACAAGACCACTACAGGATTCTCACCCTATCGTTTAGTCTATGGAAAAGCATGTCACCTTCCAGTTGAACTTGAACACAGAGCTTATTGGGCGGTACAAAAGTGCAACCTCGACGATAAATTAACTAAGGAACGCCGGATTCTACAACTCAATGAATTGGATGAGTGGAGGCTCAAAGCCTATGAAAACTCACACCAATTCAAGATGACAAGTAAACTTCGGCATGACAGGCGACTCAGAACCCAGAAGATTTTTGAACCGGGAGATAAGGTATTACTATACAACTCACGGTTAAGATTGTTCCCAGGAAAGCTGCGTAGCTGTTGGTCAGGACCATTCACAATCACGAAAGTATCACCTTTCGGAGCATGTGACATCATGGATTTTGATGGCATTATTCAAAAAGTAAACGGACAACGCCTGAAGATTTACAAAGAGCCGTTTGACTCGTCCGAGCAGACTGTGTACTTCACAGACTAAGGGAATATCTCTTTCATTTTATTTCTTGTTTTGTTATTTCTATGTTCCTTCTTACCCGTAGTTAGTTGAATAAGTGTGGGGTAATTAGATATGCATGAACACTGAGGACAGTGCCAGACTTAAGTGTGGGGTAGCAGTGCACGGTGTACTGTAGCAGTTTGCAAAATTTTTCGCATGATTTTGCTTGTTTTTCACATACTTTCACACCCTTCCAAAATTTTTTCAAAAATTTTCCGTCTTTCAGACGTCTAAATGCAGTATGCTTGGTTAAACAATTGCTTATGTCTATGATATGTAGGTAGTATGTTATGGTTAGTAGGAGATAATTGATAGCTATCTTGGACTAATTGATTAGGAATAGGGAATTCCTGATAACTGAGCACAACTTTGTCTGGATTAGAGACCTCAACCAATTACCTGTTCGAGACTTAACTAGATAAAATTAGACCAGTTGTGGATATATTGGCAGTTAGGATGACTAGATGAGACTCTGAGCTAGAAGTGAAAAGAAATTAAAAGAAGTTAATCAAATAAAGGGTAGTTTGCCAGCGGCCTTCGCTACTCGAGCACCACTCCTTCGGGGAATTTAAAGCCTGATGCCCTAAGGTCCTATAGATCTGGGAGTCATCGGAGTGGGACTCGCTACATGGGTAGTTGAAGTTGACGTGTTCTAAGCAGACTCAAAATATCCTAAATCTATAAAGAAAATAACTAAGTGCTAAAACACCAAGAATCTGATCACCAAAGCTCAGAACTCAAAAAGTTGTCTGTTGTTAATATGTCTAGCGATAGGTCGAAGTGTTATCTGGTAGTAGTTAAGACAAGAGTACATTGTGTTGACTATCTGGTCTGGACTAGTACACACACTACACATCAGGAAGACCCTGGGACTAAGAAAAAAGACCAACCTAGTTGTTGATTTATTTTCTGCCTGATCATAGCAAGCTACTAGAAGACATTTGAGACCTTGTCATAGCAACCTAACCAGACAGACCTGTATTAAGACTTGTCTGAAGAATTTTTGGAATAAAAACATGACTAGGAATTTAAGTAACTTCAGGTAGACTTTGCTTCAGGACAAGCAAAAGGCTAAGTGTGGGTTATCTGATACGCGAAAATCGTATCACCTTTTTAGCATGTTTTTACGTATGAATTTGGGTGAAATCAAGGGCAATTTGATCTTGATTGTGCATTATTCACTTAATTTCACAGTTTTTATGATTTTGGAAGTGTCAGGTGCAAAGTAGACGAAAACAGCAAATTTTGGGGCAAAAACGCAATTTTTGGAAATGTTGACTCGGTCAAAGGTCCGGGACGGGCATCCCGACCAAGCCAAGCCAAAGGGACGGGCGTCCAGCACCAGGGACGGGCGTCCCGACCTGGTCAACAGACCAGGACGGGCGTCCCGAGCCGCCAGAAGCTGTCCCACATCAAATTTTTCAGAGATTTTCACTCCGGGAAGCTGCTATAAATACCCCAGGCCTCCAGCAGTTGAATTCATTCCTCTCCACTCGATTTGAGTCATTTAGTGGTGTCCAGTGTACAATTCTCTAGTACACAACTCACTCAGAGACTCGGATCTCAGTTTTCTTTCTTGTTAGTGTTTTGTTTTAGTTTCTGAGAAATAGTCTCAGATCTTAGGTTTCTATAGATAGGTTCGTTTCTGGTATTCATAGAATACCCGGGATTTCGTTAGGAGATCCTAAGAGGGCTCTAGGCGTTCGAAGAATCAGTCCACAGGGCTGGGCTTAAGCTGGGTATTAAGGTAAAGCCCAGTTACTAGGCTGAGGAAGCGTCCTCCGACGGTTCTGGCGAGCAGAGTCGGGTCAAGCAATACGGCATATACAACAGTACGCTCCATCGGCGAGACTTCGTGAAGGGTGAATTCTTTATGGCATCGGTCCCCCTGTCCCTCTCTTATATGTTGTTATTGTGTTTGTCCAAATAGTTTGAATACCAGATTATGTTTTTATGAATATTTGTTATTTATGTTGAAGTATTATGTTTTTCTAGAAATGACCACCTGCTTAAATATCCATTATGTCTGCATGTTTATTGCCGTTCTTTTAAACTGAAATTAGGGTTATAGACAATTCCTAACCACGGTCTATTCATAACTTGTTTAGTTTAACAGACATCAATTAGTATTGGTGTCTGCCATACTAGATAAAATAATCTGCGGAACACCCCGTTGGTTGAAAGTAGTCTAGGTAGGCTGAGTAGAGTTTTATGCCGGCGGTTATGCGACGAGCAGTATGATCCCCAAAGTGACATAGGGCGGTCATTGCTGACTTTAGTCCGAGCCGTGAGTAGGGCCGTTACCCTTAACGGTGGGGCGGTAGCGTAGAAACTCAGATGTGGTAGCCTTTAGACACAGAGCATAATTGCAACCCAGGCCAAGACATGTCTAAAACACTCGAATATAGGTCAATCAACATATAGTAACAGTATAACATAAAATCAGGATCTAATCTTTAAAACACTTTCAGGTTTAGCTAGACTTAAACCTAGTGGAGAATGAATCACCCTCTCATCAAAATTATTGATGAAGATTGCATAACTGGATTATAAGATAAGAGTTAGGAAGAAAGGCTAGTTACTACTAAGCCGTTGCCACTTCCCTGGGAGTACGATATTTATTTAATAAAATCGTAGATACTTTCCAACAGACTAGCTACACGATAGGTACTCTGCCTTAGGTTCTGGCTAATTAAGTGACACCATAGAGACTAAATGTGACAATTAGTCAATCACAGTCCTTAATTATTCATAATCAACATAGGGTAAAATAACACCTATTTAGCACATCGGTCGGAAACGCATCACTTTCTCTTTATCTTAATTGGATAAATTATTCGTTCATCAATGATTCGTGTTCTTTGCATCTTTCTATTCCTCTTGTCATTTAGGAAAATTTATTAAATTCGATTTTTTTTACCCATTACTTAAAATGCCTTTTGACTTAATACATATTTGGACATCTCATGTTCTCAGTTCTACTAGTCATCGTTATTATTTATTATGATTTTACAATTTTTTTTTAAATGAACTTTTCCTATTTCTCATACTTCTCAAGTTTTTTCATTTTTATTAATTTACATTCCTATATTGTTACTAAATTTGAATGTGATATGAAATTCGTGTAATATGACAATAGTGGTAAATAATTTGATAATATTTGTTTACAGTCCCATAAAATTAATTTTCTCTTTTCCTATTCTTGTACCTCCTCCCAAAATGGAAAATGTGAACGCAAAATCTACCCAATAAATAATATTATACGCACTCTTCTCTCACACTTCTATTCCCTCATCTTTTTTGTCATATGGACTTCACTTAGCCATGTTAAATATTCTTCCCTCGCACTAAAATTTATCTACTCTACTCACACTCTTTATCATAAAATTCCAACTTATCATCATTTACGTGTTTTTGTTTTCTTTGTTTTCATCTTATTTCTTTTTCTCTTTGTCTCTAGTAATAAATTACAGACTTGTGTCACTCCATGTATGTTTTTAGGTACCTTCCGAATCACAGAAGTTACAAATGTCTAGATTTATCTACTAATAAAATTTTTATTTATCGCCATGTCTTATTTGATGAGTCTAAATTTTCATTTTCCTGCTTCAATCGTTTTTTATCTGTATAGCAACCTTCTTTCTCTACAGAATTTTGTCCTTTAATTTTTTTTTCTATAGTCCAACACACAATCTATTATTTTTTTTTTCTATAGTCCAACACACAATCTATAGTTTTTATATGATTAATAGATTTACTGACCTATCCTTTTCATTTTTTTACTATTATTACCAATATTTTCTCATAATTTTCACCTCTTGCGTGCTTTGGTACAAACAACAAAGCTCCGCGCTTTGGTACTGCGCTTTCCTACAAACAACAAAGCTCCGTGCTTTGGTACCGCATTTTCCTACAAACAAAAAGCTCTACGCTTTCATCTTTCATACTGTTAGAATGCCTTGAATTAGTCAAATCTGTTACTTCTCCTTGGGATTAGGAAGTTAGTCAAATATTATAATATCTATTATTATAATATTTTATATTAGTCAAATATTATAAAATTTGACTAATATAATATTTTATATTCTAGATCTATTTTATATTCAAAGGTGGCTGCCATCTTTCCTATAAATAGGTTCATTTGTAAAGCATTCGTTGTATTGTAGTCACCTACAACTACCTCTGTAATCTCTCTGAAAATCAGTAAAAGTTCTCCTCTCTTCTGTTAGGTGGACATAGCCAACACATTGTTGGTGAACCACGTTAAATCTGTGTGTCGTTTCTTTACATTTCTGTTATCTTTCTCACATCCGTCATAACAAACTGGTATCAGAGCTCGGGTAATCTAGGTTTGTAATCTGGTGAGAAAGATGTCTGCGTTGACCGTAAAGATTGACAAATTCACCGGGAGGAACAACTTTAGTTTATGGCAGATCAAGATGCGAGCTTTGTTAAAACAACAAGGCTTATGGATGCCATTATCAAAGGAAGTCAAGACTGACAATGTTGAGTTGGCTCCCTTGGAGGAGAAGGCACATTCGACTATCATGTTGTGTCTTGCAGATGATGTCATCACTGAGGTCGCAGATGAAGAAACTGCCGCTGGTCTGTGGTTGAAGCTGGAAAGTCTATACATGACAAAGTCTTTAACCAACAAGTTGCTTCTGAAGCAACGTCTGTTCGGTCTGCGAATGCAGGAAGGTACACCTCTTAGAGACCATCTGGATCAATTAAATACAATTCTTTTAGAGTTGCGTAATATTGATGTTAAGGTAGAGGATGAAGATGCTGCCTTAATTCTGTTGGTTTCACTACCATTGTCGTATGAGAATTTCGTACAATCTTTCGTTGTTGGGAAAGATACCGTATCTATAGAAGAGGTCAGGTCATCTCTCCATACCAGAGAGCTGGGCCATAAGGCGACTGGAGCAGGGACAGACAATCAGGCCGCTGGATTGATAGCCAGTGGAAGCAAGGGACATGGACAACTGGGCAAGAAGAAGCCGGGTTCCAAGGGTCCAAAAGCAACTGATATTTGTAACTACTGCAAGGAGACAGGGCATTGGAAGAATGAATGCCCGAAGAAGAGAAAGCAATCGTTGGAGCAGAAAGGATCTGCTGCAGTAGCGGTGGATGGCACCGATTCCGAAGAGGACATCGCTCTAGTTGCAGACGAACAGACGCATCATGCTGATGTGTGGGTCCTTGACTCTGGGGCGTCCTACCATATATGTCCAAGGAGAGAGTGGTTTTCAACCTATGAGCAGATAGACGGGAGAAATGTCTCTATGGCAAACAGCTCGGTATGCAAGGCGGTTGGAATAGGCTCGATCAAGATTCGGACACATGATGGTAAATTCTACACATTGCACAATGTCAGACATGTTCCACTAATGACGAAGAATCTGATATCCCTGAGCTTGCTGGATAGTAAGGGGTTCAGCTTCAAGGGAGAAGGTGGAGTTACATGTCTACAGGGGCTCTAAGTGATACTTAAGGGCGTCAAACAGGGAACTTTGTATTTTTTGCAAGGTTCAACAGTTGCTGGTTCTGCAGCTGTTGCGTCATCTGAGGTTCACCGAGATAATTTGACTAAGTTATGGCATATGAGACTTGGTCACATGGGTGAAAGAGGGTTGCAGATTCTGTCAAAGGAAGATCTTCTTGGTGGTAAGAAGATCAAGAGGCTGCGAACTAATAATGGTCTGAAATTCTGTTCGTCTGAGTTCGATGTGTTTTGCAAGGATGAGAGGATTACTCGACATCGCACAGTCAGGGATACACCACAGCAGAATGGTGCAGCTGAGCGCATGAACCAGACACTTCTGGAGAGAGCGAGGTGCATGCTCTCTAACGCTGGTCTAACTAGACGCTTCTGGGCAGAATCAGTTACAACGACATGCTACATAACAAATCAGGGACCATACACATGCATCAACTGTAAAACACCGTTTAAGGTGTGGACAGGGAAGCCTGCTGATTACTCAAATCTGAGAGTTTTTGGCTGTACAGCTTACTATCATGTCAATGAGGGTAAGCTGGAGCCAAGGGCTAAAAGGGGAATATTCGTGGGCTATGGAGAAGGGGTGAAGAAAGTAGGCACGGCTGACAACCCTGCTGACATGTTCACCAAGCAAGTTCCAACACTGTTTGGACTTCCTAAATATTACAAGTTCTTAAATGGCAGAAGAGAGGGGAGCGGATACATCTGGCACTAAGGAGGTGCATCTGGTAAATTGTGAGAGAATTCAAGTCAAGGTGGAGATTTGTTAGAATGCCTTGAATTAGTCAAATCTGTTACTTCTCCTTGGGATTAGGAAGTTAGTCAAATATTATAATATCTATATTATAATATTTATATAGTCAAATATTATAATATCTATTATTATAATATTTTATATTAGTCAAATATTATAATATTTGACTAATATAATATTTTATATTCTAGATCTATTTTATATTCAAAGGTGGCTGCCATCTTTCCTATAAATAGGTTCATTTGTAAAGCATTCATTGTATTGTAGTCACCTACAACTACCTCTGTAATCTCTCTGAAAATCAGTAAAAGTTCTCCTCTCTTCTGTTAGGTGGACGTAGCCAACACATTGTTGGTGAACCACGTTAAATCTGTGTGTCGTTTCTTTACATTTCTGTTATCTTTCTCACATCCGTCATAACACATACAAAATAAAAAGTTCTATGGTTTACAAAAAATCAAAAAGCAAAAAAAAAAAGGGTTTATACTCCCGAAAGTCGGAAGATTTTATTACTAAAAAATGCTCCCGAAAGTGACTTCCGACTTTAGCTATGTGCTTTACTACAAACAAAAAGCTCAACGCTAAAGCTTTATGCTCCCAAAAGTCAGAAGACTTTATTACTCAAAACTACTCCGAAAGAGACTTCCGACTTTAGTAAAAAATAAAAGTCTCGACTTTACCTAGAAATATACATATATTCCTAAAATAAACGATTCAACTTTATTACTCAAAACTACTCCGAAAACGACTTCTACTTTAGCAAAAAATGAAAGTCTCGACTTTACTTAGAAATATACATATATTTCTAAATAAAAGCTCCAACTTTATTATCCGAAAGCGACCGCTTTAGTAAAAAAATGAAAGTCTCGACTTTACTTAAAAATATACATATATTCCTAAAATAAATGCTCCAACTTTATTACTCAAAATTACTCGGAAAGCGACTTTCGTCTTTATTAAAAAACTGAAAGTCTCAACTTTACTTAAAAATATACATATATTCCTAAAATAAAGGCTTCAATTTTATTACTCAAAACTACTCCGAAAGCGACTTCCGGCTTTAGTAAAAGATGAAAGTATCGACTTTACTTAGAAATATACATATATTCCTAAAACAAAGGATCCAACTTTATTACTCAAAACTGCTCCGAAAATGACTTCCGGCTTTAGTAAAAAATCAATTGTCCTAGTTGTACCCGATAGTACTTACAAATATCTATAAATAAGGGATGCAATCACCGGACCCTAAATTTCTCGCGAAACTACATTGAATACATTTTCACTTCCACACGCGCTTTCATGCGAGCACGTGTCTCGTATGACGCCATCTTTTCCATCGAAGCGACAGACATGTCCTTTCACAGCCGCACGAATACCAAAAGTTATCATTACAATCTGATACCCCAACATACTAGAATCACGACTCGCCTCCAAAACTTACATCCAGAAAACCGATTTACAACAATTCCCATCACCCGAAACCTCTTTTTTGTTTCTCCCCTTTCTTCATTCACCCGAAACCCTTTCCTTATGTCTTTCCCTTTCTTTTCTGTTTTTGTTCCATTTCCCCGATAACTTTCGGCCACACCCTTCATAAACAAATCACACCTTCACACCCTCAGTAACATCCACACAATCATCCCGGATCCTTACAAAAAATGCTTATGGTATATGTACAAATATAACCCTCACTCTCATACGATATTATCCAGTATAGCATCACAACATAAAATATCTCGAGCAACCCGCATACAGTGTATCATCATATCTTTCTGTTATGTAGTCACAATATCAAATATCTAAAAAAGCTCATGACAATGATAAATAAAAACCCTTCTAAGATGAGAAAAGGGTTTTTTGGGACATTCAAGAACTCTAAGAACAGTTTTGAGGAAAATAATCTGGAATATCTCTAATCCGGCAACATCACACATGTATATATAATTTTTTTTCATCTGTTTAAGTGGTATGCATCATGTATATATATATATAATGTTTAAGTTTTTTATTTAGCACCGCAATTACGAATATATATAAATATTAATATGCAGGTGTGTATTTATGGGGTGCTTAGTTTTTATTTATATATTATGGCATTTATGGCTTATACTATAAATAACATATATATTATATATATATATATTATATTATATATATATATATATATATATATATATATTTTTATATATTCCACTGCATCTTTTGGGTATTAATATATATATCTATATATATTATATATATATATTATATATATATATATATATTGATGCATCGGAAATTGGCGATATGACATGTGTCACTCGAACGATTCATCTGAGGGTGCCTGCAAAATAAATCAGTTCAAACAGAGGGTGAAGGGACTCTGATGAATCCTCCGATGTTTAAGTTAGTCGTTTAGTCTTGGCTAGGAAAGAATGTGTTTTCAGAGTTTTTAGTATAATAGCTGGTCTTACCCTTTTACCTTTACGGGGGGTGGCTTTTATAGTTATAAACCACGCTAGAAAATAATCAATTTGGGTAGTGTGATCCGAAAGATCTGGTAATTACCAGATTCTGTATTTAAATCTGATTGCCCTCGTGGTTCGGGCTTGGCTTCGACTGGCGAAGTACTTCGCTAGAGTGGTGTCGGTCAGTGCTTCGCCGTATCGTTTGGATGAGTTGTGGGTCCTGCCATCCACATCGGCCTACTTGCCACGTCAGCTTGCCACGTCAGCTTGGGAGTAATGTTTACTCTTCAGTAGCCACTCATCGAAGTGGAAGAATGATCGCTCTTTCACTTCGATGTTATTGCAGAGTAATTTGGCACTCCGTTAGCTAGTAAGATGTCTAATCTCAGGATTGACCCAAGTTTTTCCAAGTGTTATTCGCAGTGTTTCAAATTTCTCCAACTATTACTCCAAGTATCAAAAATTAAGATTAACACATATTTATCCAAATATGACTAGAATTGAACTCCGAGATTGACTCAAAGTGTTTAAAACTGAGATTAACTCATATTTATCCAAATATAACTTGAATAAAACTGATAGATTGACTTGAAATGTTATGAGATTTACTCATATTTATCAAAGTATAACTCGAATGAAACTCCGAGATTGACTCGAAATATTTTAATATTATGAGATTTACTCATTTTTATCCAAGTATAACTCGAATGGAACTCCGAGATTGACTCGAAATATTTTAATATTATGAGATTTGCTCATTTTTATCCAAGTATAACTCGAATGAAACTCTAAGATTGACTCGAAATATTTTAATATTATAAGATTTACTCATTTTTATCTAAGTATAACTCGAATGGAACTCCAAGATTGACTCGAAATGTTATGAGATTTACTCATATTTATCCAAGTATAACTCAAAATTTATCCAAGTATAACTCGAATGGAACTCAGAGATTGACTCGAAATGTTATGAGATTTACTCATATTTATCCAAGTGTAACTCGAAATTCATCCAAGTATAACTCGAATCAAACTCCGAGATTGACTCGAAATGTTATGAGATTGACTCATATTTGTCCAAGTATAACTCGAATGGAACTCCGAGGTTGACTCGAAGTGTTTAAAGCTAAGATTAACTCATATTTATTCAAGTATAACTCAAATAGAACTCCGAGATTGACTTGAAGTGTTTAAAGCTGTTTCGCCTATGAGACCCCTAGTCAAGGTTCGGACTACTCAGAGCGTTCTATGTAACTCATCCAATTTCTCCTCCTCATTCTTCAAGTAGAGTGTTTGAAATGAACTGGCATAACATGGTGGTGTATGCATCTATATCCCCAATTTTACAAATATTTGTATTGATGAACATTGTTATGCCCAAGGAATGCACTGAGAGGGGGGTGAATCAGTGTTTAACTCTTTTCAAAAATTCAGCACACTATTTTTGTAGATTTTAGCACCCCAACAAAGATTGATACCAAATTTCAGCAACACAAGCAATTGTTTGTGTGTAATTGAACTATTGTGATCCATTTCTTGAGAGATGTCCTTTTAGTTCATATATCAATGTTAACACACACACACACACTTGCATAAAAGTAAAAAGACAATCAATTTACGTGGTTCACCACCAACAAAGTAGGTTATATCCACGGTGATAGGGTTCACTACCCTTCCACTTCAACTTCACTAGTTACTTGTTTATCACAATGTTCTTCACTAGAGCTACAAAGAAGACTCACTCCCTTACTCACACAATCACAATTTCTTAAGATAAAGAGTAGAATAACTTCCTACTCTACCCAATAGAAACGATGCCTTCCCTATCACTTAGGTTAGACAAATATAAAACGTACCCCAAAGATATGACCAGAATTTAAGTGATATTTCAAACTAAGTCAAGAGACCCATAGCTTCCTTACATAGTATAATACATCAAAGAAAAATGAGGAATGATATATGGTGGGTGTTTAAGGACTGAGTCTTACTAACTGTCACTTTAGCATTAATTGTTGTCACTTAATCAATCATAACCTAAGGCAGAGTACCTATGGTGTAGCTAGTCTTTTAGAAAGTACCTACGATTTTAAAAATAGAAATATCGTACTCCCATGGAATTGGTAACGGGTTTGTAGCAACTATCCCTTAATCCTAACATTCATCTTATTTACTTAATTAATCAATCGTTCATCAATATCTTTGATGAGTTGGTGATCCCAACCACACATAACACATAATCATTGAGCATGCAAGAAGTATCATATAGACATATGTTCTGATGTATGTTTTATTGTTTCTACATGTTGATTGGCCTATCTTCAAGTATTTTAGATATATCTTGGTCTGGAATGCAATTATGTATTGTATCTTGCCTATGTACCAAATCTGAGTTACTTGATGTATTCACCCTACCTTAATGATGACCCTACTTACGGTTCGAGTTAAAGGTATCCATGAAAACCTGTGTCACTCAAGAATTCATGCCACTCACCCTAACGCTGGCATAACGACCAAATTCAACCTCATTAGGTTACTTTAACAAACATGGTGATCTGTAGGTTATTTTACCTAATATGGCAGACCTTAATATATTCTACACTAACTTAAGGCCTATTAAACTAAACAGGTTATGTTGTAGACCATGGATAGGAATTGTCTATAACCGTTCATTTAGTTTAAAAGAGCAAGTAGATAATTCAGTCATAATGTTAATTGAGTAGGTGACCTTTCTGGAAAAATGAGCAGAACTTCAACATGCAAAACATATATAACATAACAATCATAGTTTAGTATTCAAATTTATCTTTAGACGAATACAACACAGATATACAAAGAGGATCTAGGGGACCACCACCATAAAGTATTCACCATTTATCAGGTCCACCGGTAGAGCGACTAGTTGTATACTCTGTTCAGTAGAACCTTCGGAGAATGCTTCCTTAGACTAGTAGCGATTGCTTTACCCTTACATCCTGAGCTTAAGCAATGCCCTGTTGACTAGCTCTTCGCTCACCTAATGCCCTCTTAGGATCTCTTAACGAAATCCCGGGTATTCTATGAATACCAAAAACGAACACTATTTATTTGAATTCTTGGAATCTGAGATAAACACTCAGAAAGCAGAGAAAATGAGACACTCTTTATTGCTAAATGACTCGTGTGAGTGCAGAAAGATGCACTCGAAGTCAATAAATGACTTGTATTGAGTGGAGAGGGATGATTTCAACTGAGGAAGGCTTGGGGTATTTATAGCAGGTGAAAGGAGTGAATTTCTCTTGGAAATTCGATGTGGTACAAGTTTTTGCTGTTCGGGACGCCCTTCCCGAGTGTTTGACCAGGTCAAGACGGGTGTCCTAACCTATGGACAGCCATCCCGAGGCTTTAACTCGGTCGGGGAGGGCGTTCTAACTCCAAGACGCCCGCCCCGCTCAGAACTTCCAAAAATAGCACTTTTATCCTTATATTTGCTGTTTTCTTGCACAATTCTCCTGAAACTTTCAAAATCACAAATTATGCAAAAATATGTTAATTTCAATCAATTAAGATCGATTTGGTTCCCACTTTGCCCTAATTTGTGCCTAAAAATATGCTGAAAAAGTGATATAATTTGTGCATATCAATATGTCACCTCCAAATTGATGAATAAACATTCTTTGATGTATTCTCCAAAACTGTTCTTCAAAAACTTAAAAAATGAGTGATAAGAATAGACCTTTTCTCCATGAAAGTAAGATTTGAGAGGATTGTTGCAGAGTATTTTTCTTGAATTTTTCTCTCGAAAATCTCTACTGTCCACAACCAGAAATTTTCTCACACGCACTTCTTGTTTCTAACGTGAATATGTGTATTGACATATTTGTATTCACACAAACCCTACAATCTTGACCATTGATGCTTTTAATGAAAGTTCAATCTCCACCCTTGATCTTGACCCTTAATTCTTTAATGAAAGTGTAATCTCCACCCTTGATCTATATCATATATATTTCAAAATGCTCACACCATGACTACACTAAAATTACCATCTTTAATCATGTATACCATTTCAGCCAAGTATTTCACTTCATCTATTCCATGTCATTAGTAAGAATGCCAATATATCACAAATGCATTAGGTTCCAACAATTACAACACAAGCATTAACTAAAAGGACTTAACAATAAGTGATACAATTTTTGGGTTCTAGGCTAATTTTCAATTTTAAATTTAATTGCTTTAATAGTTCAATGTTTTATCGTTTCATTTGATATGCTATTTGATTGAATTGAGTTGGAATTTTATCATTTATATTCATTTCAATTTTGCACAGCTTTGTAGTCTCATGAATTGTTTTAATTTTATCAAAATTTTAAGTTAAACTCGAATTGATCATTTGGAATATATCTTATATATATATATATTGATTCGTCAAAAAATGGTCTGATGCCACGTGCCAGTGATCCGACGTCGTTTGATGATCTCCCTCTGTCAAATACCCGTATCTTGATTGAGTACGTGTCGTAGAAGGTTCGTCATCTTGCAATGCGGGGCCTGCAAAACAATGAAGTTTATCCGGAGGGTGGGAGGTCTCCGGTAAACCCTCCGATGCTTAAGTCAGTGACGTGACTATGAGAGAAGTCAGTGGTGTGACTGTGAGATGGATAATTTAGAGAGAGATTAGTAGAATAATCTGGCCTTACCCTCGTTACCTATACCGGGGTGGTATTTATAGGGTTTTTACCGCCTTTGTCAAGTAGCTTGGGTGATTCGTTAGTGAAATCTGATGGTTACCGGATTTTGTGGAAAGATATGAGATCCCCTTTTTAGTAGGTTGTTAGGGGAATATTTGACTATGATTGAGTCAAATGTTGACCATCAGAAATGCGGTTGATCAATGAGTTTGATCAAAGTACTGAAGTGTAGTGACTTCGGCACGAGGCAAGTCAGAGTGACCATGCAGCCCATGGTTCAGCTTGGTGTATGGCGAAGTGGGAGCTGCCATGTCGTGCCAACTGGACTGACATGTTTGTCTGGTGGGTCCCGTTTGCTTAGTATACTTGCCTTGTCAGCGTGAGGGTATTTTCATACCTCTCAGTGGCCCCTCGTCGAAGTGGAAGAATGATCCTTCTTTCTCTTCGACGGTACTAGAAATCCCTTATTCTCCGGGTCGCTTGTTTTGTCATTAATAGTTTCCGAATAGGTGTGAGTCGAGGGCGTGTAACCTGAGGAGGTGTATCCCGAGAGGGTGTAACTTGAGGAGGTGTAACCCGAGAGGGTGTAACCCGCAGTGAAAGTATCCCGAGAGGGTGTGAGCAACCCGGAGTGGGCGCGTCATAGCGGAGAGGTCAGACCTGGCGAAGTGGTGTAACACCTGAAGAGGTGTAACCTGGCGAAATGGTGTAACACCCGGCGATGAGGTGTAACCTGTCAAAGTGGTCTGACCCGGCGAGGTGGTGTAACACCTGAAGAGGTGTAACCTGGCGAAGTGGCGTAACACCTAGCAAGGAGGTGTGGCATGCCGAAGTGTTTTCACTTGGATCGAGATTGGACTTGTCGGCGAGATGGTCGAAGTGATTGGTGTGGCTTCTGCACGCCTGCTCCGGACTTCGCTCGTACCTGTCTTTCTTCATAAACAACCAGCGAGTTTCAAAATTTTTCATTGTCCCGTGAACAAGTACGATCACATGAAATGTGAGTAGTTGGATGCATTGCTCATCAGTGAGTCCGTCAGCAGTTGAATCACTGCCTACAAGCACCGATATTTTCCTTGTCTTCATCATCTTTTGTCAGAAAATATATCAACAAGGAATTGAAGTGCTGAAGTTTCTCTCACTGCCTCAAGACCCTTGGCATTAAGGCAACTTGCACCAAGACCATAAGGTACAGACGTAAGAGCCTTTGATGAAGGAATTATACCAGCAACCACTCCAAACTTTTCCGCATTAGTAAAAATATCACCTAAAGTGCTTGCTTTTACTCTTTACCGAGTTGTTACAGTCAGATGTGAGGCCAGTCCAGGAGCATGCTGTAACTGCATTGTTGAATATGTCCATTGATAAAAACATTAACAGAAGGATGGGAGGAAGTGGTGCTCTTGAACCATTAATCCATGTTTTGAGGACAGGAAATGATGGAGCGAAAGAGGATGCTGCTGCATGCGTTTTTAGTCTCTCTGATGTAGTGAAAGCGTTGGTTGATCTTCTGAGTTCAGGAAGCATTAGAGGGAAGAAAGATGTTGCCACGGCCTTATTCAATTTGTCTATCTTTCACGAAAACAAGGCTCGTATAATTCAAGCATCCCATAGTACATTGATGCCCTAGATACAAAGCATTCAAAAGCTGCTTGTCGTATATCCACTTCTCTAGCCGCTGCTGCCTCACAAATCACCTTCATGATGCAGTCCTGCTTCATTTTGTTTTCAAAGTTAGTTCGGGCAAAATCAAGGGCGTTGCATAAAGCCCTGATTGCAGCAAGTCTTATAGCAGAATTTTGCTCAGCAGCACTCATTCCTTGCACAACAGCAGCCAAAATTGAATTTACTTCGTCCTGTACCAAATTACGGTGAGAAATCTCCTCACACACATAACCAAGTGACTCAAGAGTGGCCTGTTTAAGTGCTGGTGTGCCATCTTGTTGGGTCATGTTGTGAAGCAATATGTCAATCAGTTCTGGCTATTCCTTGCGTGGAACTTCTATGGAAGCTATCTTGGCGATGACTTGGGCAGCAGTGTGATTTGCCTCCCGCACCGAAGACCCCAGAGTGTTATAAAGCAAGCTTTTATAATATGTGTTTGCAGGATGAGCTGACATTGTTCTGGAACTAGGGCCATGAAGCCACAAGCCTGAGTTCTCATTTTGCTGTTGTTGTTACTGCTGAAGAGATATCAAATGGTTGTTTTCCTTAAATTTGTTCCAGAAGGTGCAGCAGGTGGATTCATGGGAAAATTCCCGAGAATTGTTGTTGTGCTACCAAAAACCACCATATTCAGAAGGAACAGCAGCTGATTGTGGCAAGCTGCTCACTGACACGCTATTTTTGTATTGAGGAAGCATGGCTGCAAGAGATTGATGATATGTGGTGTTACCAGCAAATGTTTGTTGGAAACCACTGGGCACATATGCATAACTCTGAGGCAAGAAAGGGTAGCCAATCATGTTGGTAAAAGGTCCAACAGGAAGTGTGGGTTATGAATATGGATGTACAGCTAGGTGCTGAGGAAGAGCAGGTCCTGTAGCAACACTAGTTCCAGGAATAGTTAGTTGAGTAAGCTGAGCTGATGAAAAATTGGCAACCTTCAGTGCCTCCGCCATAGAAATTGTTGGACCACCAATAGATGAAACAGTGTTTCCATACTTTGTTGTTGTTGACTGTGATGCTGGAAACGGTGAGTAAGGAAGATCAGCCTCTCTACCAGGGGTTGCATTCACAGCCAGTAGAGTATTAGGAAGTGAATTTGTAGAAGATGGCATAACACTTGGGAAGACCGCAAGGTTTTGCATTTGGGGGTTAGAATGAGATTGACTGAACCCAATGTTTAGTTGTTGAGAATTTTCATAAGCATAACCAGGTGCAGCTGAAGGAAAGGAATATTGATTTCCTTGCTCCACCTCCTCTGGGTTTTCCACTTTCAATGACTCTGGTTGTGAAGGAGATGCTGAATCATAATTCCCAGAATTTGTACCAGTTCTGTGGAACAAATGGCTATCTGAGGCATTTCTTAGAGATTCATCCGCATAGTAATCGGAATTTATAGTCTCCGAGTGACCAACTGATGGTGCTTCTATTTCTACTACAGGTTCCTCTTCAACATTAGTATTCACAGGAACAGAGGACAACTGAAAAGGCAGGACTAATGCTAGAGCCAAAACTCCCAAAACTCAAATGTGAGTAATCAGCAGACTGTACTTGGAGGTGATCAGGAATCACCACAGAAGGGCCATTATCTTCAGGAAATAAACCTCTATCCTCCTTTTGTATGCTTAGTTGTTGCAAATTTGCAGTCACCGAGGTTACATGGCCAATAACATGTTCAACTTCCTGGTGCTCCAAGGTGTGGCTATGAGGATGGTAGCTTCCCCTCTTCCTATACAGATCGCTGTCAAAAAGTGAAGAACCTCCAGAATTGCCCTCATGCATACCAGAAAGAGAAGCAGATTCATCAACATGGTCTGCGCCATGATCTTCATCAGTACTATCCTCAACTGGCTCAACATTGTCGGTTAGGGAATGCCTATTAATTGCATCAAATCGTGAGCTTGTGGGATCTGGATGGAGTTCTGCATCTGTATGGTTCTTAGAGACAGAAGGTACAGTAGAAGCAGCAGGATGCTCAATTGAGGGCCACTCATCATCCACAGTAAGATGCTGGCTAGAAGAAATGGTAGATTCAAAGCCTTCTTCTGAAACTTTGGGAGCATAATCTTCAGATGATCGCAAATTATGCTGTAATGCTGCTGATGGAGTCCCATGGACATGTTGGTGATTTATATTGCGTGTTGTATTTGACTGGGCTGGCACTTTTGGCTTTTAATCCTTCAATCTTGGATGGAGTTGAAGAACAAGGAGCTTGAGCTTCAACTGAAAGGTAGCTTTTGATTGCATGAGTCATGGACTGTGTAAAGTCACAAGGAACACCAACTGCTGTTTTTCCGACTGTCAAATTCGTTCCTTGTCCAAGATTCATGGTTGATTGATTGAACACTCATGTGAGAGATCTTGGCACTTGGTTCAGCACTATTGACATCTGAAGATGGTTGATCTGTGGACTTTTCTGCCTCGTTTGTGCACAGACTTGGCATGTATAATGCCTTGTCTTTTGTATCTCTATTGTTCTGGTCTGGAGTTACAGGCACAAACTGTGCTGAGACACCAACACTTGAACCTGCGTCTGATGTGAAGTTAGCAGTAGATGACCTGCTTTCATCATTAAAAATAGAACATATAATCGCAGTTTCTGTAGTCGCTGCTGCATCAGCTAGTGCCACTGTTGCCGCTGCTGTTGCTGCTGCCGCTGCTGTTGCTGCTACCGCTGTTGCTGCTGCCAGTATACCATTGCTGGTCGAGATCCTTGATTCTGGAACTCCAGGGTACAAGAAAACATGGTGTATGCAAGGTGTTCAGGCTGCCTGGAGACTTGGCAGGTGGGATTTAATGGATGAATGCCTCAGTGGTGCAGATGAAGAAGGTTTACTTTGCAGCATTTATTTTGTTCTTCTCTGCATGGCTAAGAGTGATGTTCTCAGAAATTTGAGCAGCTTCCTCTTTCAGCAAATTTAAGCGCCTCACAACATCTGCATGAAGATCCTGAAGTGTGCTAAGCCATAATTCCTCCCAGAGGGCAGTTACATCTTCAAGCTCTTTTATCATCAACTTGGCATCTTGAACTAATTTGGGATAAAACTTATTCAAACGAGCTAGTGTTTGTCGAGGCTCTCCAGAAGGTTCCTTCTCATGAGTGTTTGCATCCACTCGGGTTGGGTATACAACAGACCATGGAGCAAGCTTTGCCAACATGACCAGTACGCTCTCTAGCTGTTGCCTAACCACTTGTTCAGGAAATGCATGACCCCTTGAAGCCGCTGGTTCAGCACCTGATAGGTTGGTCAAGCTATGGGTTTGTTGCTCTTCGGGTGACAGTCCTCCAGCTGCAGAGATCTTGTCAATCTTCTGGAACTGTACGATGGTCTCCGCTAAGGACTTGTGCTCATGCACTTTTGTTGTAACAAGTGTCAAGGTATGTTTTTGTATTTGCAATTGCATTCCCAGCATTGAGAATCAACATGTCATACTTCTTATTTACCTCTTCTATCTCCTTCTTACGCTCAGATTCAAGGCAGAGTTTCAAATCAGTGTGCAATATTACAACTTTCTCTTTGCCTTCCTGCATATTATCCATCAGATTCTTAAGTGATGCTGAGTCAGTAGACATTGATGTTTCTGCAAGGTGATGAACTGTATTCTTGTGTTCTAGACTTGCAGCGCCAAGTAAACTTCCATCTGTAGAAGTTACAGATTGTTGTGGTGCCAGAATCTCAATTGACTGGCGATTAGAATGAATAGACAGCCAAGCTAACCCTTTTCAGCTGATGAATTAGGTTCTCTTCTAGAATTGTTATTGTCCGTTGAAGCTTTCATTGTAGTAAGATCAAGTATTTCACAGCGGTGTTGGACATTTCTATCATAATCTCTTGCAGACCCTCTTGCTTCGGGAGAACATCTATTAGATGTCACATGGCTTGCCAAATTACTTACACATGTCGGTCTTTTAGTGGCTGAACTTGGAGGCTTTCTGATTTTGAAGTCAGATTTTGGCTTTCTTTTTTGGTTCTGCATTTTCAGTTTCACAGAGCAAATCATCCAAATATTTGTCTTTTCTTTTGTTTCTCTGCGATGGGCCGAACATGTATTTCCATCTATACGTATGTAAGTATCTTCACCAAATTTTTGATAAATAAAGTCATCCAGAATATCTCCTACAGAAATTGTTCCTAAGGCGCCTAGTGACTGGAAAAGTATGACGACTCTCAGCCCTCGTCTTTCGATTTCTGGAAGGATATTATTCATGAGTTGTAATTTGCCGCTCAACCGAATTTCAACACCAAAGTGATCAGCTGTAGGTATACCTTTTAACACCACACTTCGCAGAGACCAATCCAGGAGAAAAGGATGATCACAACACTTTCTGGTTGATACAAGAATGTCATGGAGGGAGCCAATTGAATCCCCCTTTAAGCTCGAGCAAAGCAGCCTGGAATTTGAAAATAGGGAAGCACAGTACTGTTCTGTTTCTTTTACTCGATCCAACATTTGCATCTGTAGAACCATTTCTGTCGTACTTCCAGATAGCAGAATCTTGAGGTGCCATTTTTCGAACTGCTGAAGCAAAATCTGTAGCCCCTCTTGTGGGAAAGGATGACCCAAATCTAAACAAGAGTAAATTGTCCTTCTCATAAGTCCTGTAAGGATTAATGTTCTGCTAAACATCATCAGCACCAAACTTCGGCATGCCATTTTGACTGTCTGTTGTTGAAAGTGCCGAGAAGTCCATTGGACTTAAGATTTGGTGCTGAGAAAGCCTTTGAATCCATATTTTGATTCATACCACCATCAACCTGAAGCTCAAGCTGAGTGAGCATTTCAATAGTCAGATTTAGACCACTACCATTGGCAAAGTACACCTCTGTGAGACTTTCAGCAGCAAAACCAGGAAACTGGGAAGCCAAAAACTCCAAAGGATTCACATATGCGCTATCCAAATATTGTTGTTCACTTATCATGTCAGTTAGGAAACTATGTCTAGAATTTCCATCATAAGGCAACCTATCTCTGCCATTGGAAAGAAGTTGTTCATTGTTCACAATTTGCTTGTCCCAAGGCTTAGCACTAGCATTAAGAAAACTTCTAGAGGATAAGGAGACAACTCATGTTGATCCTTCATCATAAATCCGCTTCCTGGCGACATGGGGAACCTTGAAGTTTCGTTGATATCAGTCAGTGAAAGACTCGAAAAGGAAAGACTGTTTATTCCTTGAGATTCATCATCTCCCATGACCTTAAAGTCAGGAGTGATATCATCAGGAAGCTGGGGACGCCAATACTGATGGGCCTCGTCATCTGAGTTATTTGATACAGAAGACCCGGATCTATCAAGAACAGCTTTCCCAAATGTTGTTGTAGCAGAGGTCACAAACTTCGAAGATGCTTCAGCAACACTACTGTTTCCAGATATTGATCTGAGAGAAGATGGGACAAATTCTCCTCGAGTCCCTCAGCGGGAGCCGTAGAAGGAGCCAAAAGTTTTTATGGGATCCACCACGAGCATCGAAAGCAAGCTAGGGTTTAGATGTCAGTGACGGCGCCGAAGGTGGCGTTGATACCTATCATTTCACCGGGGACCTGGGTGTTGTTATTCTTCTCTATTGGAAGAAGCAGTCATTGTACCTGCTGCTACTGAAACCGAACCGCTATTTGCAAAATGCAGGAAGTAATCAAGTACCGCCGACCGATGATCCGCTATCGTCATAATTCGCCTATATACGAAACCGCCAGAATTCAAAAACTCCTTGAAAACTTGCCTACTTCGCTACTTCGCTGATAGAGCGAAGTGGCTTCTTTGTGGTGGCGGTTTGACCCCTGGCTTGTTTGCTAACCATGGTGCGGAATCGTGGTGGCAGTGTTTTCAAGCGGGCTCTCCCTACTTCGCTGATAGAGCGAAGTGGCTTCTTTGTGGTGGCGGTTTGACCCCTGGCTTGTTTGCTAACCATGGTGCGGAATCATGGTAGCAGTGTTTCCAAGCGGGCTCTCCCCCACTTCGCTGATGGAGCGAAGTGGTTTTGTGTTCTGGCCCCTAGTCTGCCGGCTCGCCCAGTTCTTAGACCGCGGGAGTCTTACGGCTCTGACCGCGGGAGTCTGACGGCTCTGACCACGGGAGACGTGGGGACCGTAGTGTCAGGGCGGCTCCTCCGTTCACTCGATCGTTTTGACATTCTGAGTTTCAGAAACGGGAATGTAAGATGTTTATCGTTCCTGGTAACGGAACCAAACTGATTCGTCAAAAAATGGTCTGATGCCACGTGTCAGTGATCCGACGTCATTTGATGATCTCCCTCTGTCAAATACCCGTATCTTGATTGAGTACGTGTCGTAGAAGGTTTGTCGTCTTGCAATGCGGGGCCTGCAAAATAATGAAGTTTATCCGGAGGGTGGGAGGTCTCCGGTAAACCCTCCGATGCTAAGTCAGTGACGTGACTATGAGAAAAGTCAGTGGTGTGACTGTGAGATGGATAATTTAGAGAGAGATTAGTAGAATAATCTGGTCTTACCCTCGTTACCTGTACGAGGGTGGTATTTATAGGGTTTTTACCGCCTTTGTCAAGTAGCTTGGGTGATTCGTTAGTGAAATCTGATGGTTACCGGATTTTGTGGAAAGATATGAGATCCCCCTTTTTAGTAGGTTGTTAGGGGAATATTTGACTGTGATTGAGTCAAATGTTGACCATCAAAAATGCGGTTGATCAATGAGTTTGATCAAAGTACTGAAGTGTAGTGACTTCGGCACGAGGCAAGTCGGAGTGACCATGCAGCCTATGGTCCAGCTTGGTGTATGGCGAAGTGGGAGCTACCATGTCGTGCCAGCTGGACTGACATGTTTGTCTTATGGGTCCCGTTTGCTTAGTGTACTTGCCTTGTCAGCGTGAGGGTATTTTCATACCTCTCAATATATATATATATATATATATATATATATATTTGTTTAATCGAATTCTAATGGCTTCGTAGGTGATACGAATTATGACGATTTCATTAGAATTCAATTAAAGAATTAGTTTTTAATGTTTTTAATTCTAAAAATTAATTTAGAAATTATATAAAACTTGAATTAATTGATTTTGAATTGAAGTTTTTCTTATACTTGTATTTTTTATTTGCTAATCATTTATGTTCTCATAATATAAAAAAGATGTTCCTTATTGAATTAATATTGGCCGATTTGATAATAATTACGTAATTCTAAAACTACATTACTCCATACTTTTCTTTTCTTTTTTTAAATATACTCCATACTTTTATTTCTGTATTCTTTATGGAAAAAAATACAAATTAATTTAATAAATTATTATTAAAATTATTCTATAATAAATTTCAAAAAAACATTATTCTGTAATAAAATTATTGTTTCAATAAATTAATTTTTAAGATTAATTAATGTAAATATATATATTTGAATCTTTAATAATAAAATTTATATTATAAATTAAGAAAACTAAAATTTTATATATTGTATGTATAAAATTTTATATATTTTATATACCACTCTTTTGTTTTTTGTTTTTTTTAATAAGATCTTTAAGATCTTATTTTATATTTATATTACAAAATATAAAATTTAAATTACAAAAACTAAAAATGTAAAAACTGACATTTTTGTGGTCAAATGGCCTTCTTAAAGGGCAGAGTACAAGCGGAGAATTCTTAGAGAGAGAGAGAGAGAGGTGGTGAGTTATGATTTTTCCGGTGTGTGGAGAGTGGTTAAATAATGGCCTATTTATAGGCACTGGACTCCAAACACTTATTTACAAATTTTAACTTGAATTTTAAATCCGTAGTGGGATATCTACTATTTTTTTTGTATACAGCATCATTACATATCGGCCTTGTTGAGGTAAGTGCTTACGTCATCAAGCCGCATTTGTGAACTTTTGTGTCCTTATCTTCTTGAAGAAGCTTCACTTTTTCTTCTTCCCTTTGTCTTTTTTTTATGAGAGACCTTAGTGCCTCATCCTCATGTGCTGAAAATAGCGGGTTGGAGACTGCTTTCGGTCAGAGGAATGTGGCTCTGAAATTTCCATTGGGGTCCTTTGCTTTGTCGAGGAAGACGCAATGTCCTTCTCCATGTATAAAATTCTATTTCTCTTATATATATATATATATATATATATATATATATATATAAACACATTAGAGCTTTAATTTCTTAAGTAAATATAAATTTTATAAAGAAATATACAGTCTCAACGTAAATTAGAATAGAAAATTAAGTGATACATTGAAAATAAATAAATAAATAATATTTAAAAAGAAAAAAAACTTGTTTCTACTTTTGATACGAATTTTTTTTTTTTAATCAAAACAAAAAATTTGATCAAGGAAAGCTATTTCAAATGAACCAAAACATGTAAAAGAATATTTAATGTAGATTTGAAATAAACATATTTGTAGATTTATGACAAAATTTAAATATATAAATAAATAATAAATATTATATATATATATATATATATATAAGAGTGTTGTTAATAATTGTTTTTAAGCATATTATTATAATTTAAGTAGTTGTTAATAATATTAGATTTTTTATTTTAATATTTATTTTTATTTATTTTTAATAATTTTTGGTATTCTTTATAATAATACTTAAGAATGTTTTTTAATCTCTTATTTCAAATTTATATATTTAAGTAAGCGTGAGTTACATCTTCTTGATATTTTTTTTTTTTTTGTTATTATATATTAATATAATTATCATAATATTTAGAAGAAAAAAATTGAAACAAATTTTGACTTTTTCCTCAAGCATAGAGATAAAGTTTGAAATTTATAAAATATTTTCTCATTAATTTATAATAAATTTTTTTATAAACTATTGTTTTATTTTTAAATGATAAAATTGATATATTATTGTAATCCTCGGAATTCTTAAATTTAAGACATAACACAACTACATTCTTTAAATTTCTTTAAAGAATGTGAAATCTCTAATTTTCAATTAACTAAAACAACTAATAAGACCATTAAATTGAACAATTCATAAAATAGAGTTCAAAATTTTCAAACTTATTTAATAACAAGTCATCAATTCAATAAGTTCAAGTTTCAAATGTAAAGAAAACTTATTCTAAAAATAAACAAAATAAACTAAAAAAGTCCAAATCTCTTATTTAATATCTTCATTGTGATCTCTAAGGTTGAAAAACATAAAGATGAATATAAAATACTTAGTAGACGAACATTTATTTTTTAAAATATCTTTAAATTTAAAATAAATATTTTTATAATAATAATAATAATTTTAGTATACTTTTATCTTTAAATTAGAAAAAAATAAATAATGAATAAATCTTTGGTAATAAAATTATTAAGAAATCTAAATTGTTTAGACAATAGAAAACAGTCAAGAATCATTTTCTTTTCTTTTCTTTAATTATTGTGGGAATAATTTGAATATTTTGTAAATAATTTTTTGACTAAATTCAATTCTTAACTTTATACTCATTGAAAATGACCTTTACTTTTACTTTCAGGTAGCTTTTAGTCCATACCAATAAATCATTTCATTTATGGTAAATATGTTCCTTCATTGCTAATCCATCAAGTTAACAATTCAATATAAAATATTTAACATTTTTGTAACAAAATAATTCAACTATTCAATATTTTAAAATAATAACACAAATAACCTATTGGAATAAAAATAAATAAATAAAAACACATCCTTTTATTTTAAAATAATACCTTATCAAAATTATATAAAAAAAATATAAATTCTCTATGATTCAAAACTTAATTTAAAATATACTTAGTAAATTAATAAAATAATATAAAATACTTATATAAAATTGAATAATAAAAAAATTAATTTTTTATATTTATATTATTTATATTATTTATATTATTTATATAATAAATATTTAATATCTTTATTATATCTATTTTTTAAAAGTATATATATACATATCTCCACGTTCTGTTTGTTTTAATATTTTATATATATAGGAAAATAGTTATATCTATTTTAGAAACTTCTTAGAACAATTCATAATATGTTAAATATATTTCTAAAGATTAGAACACTGATTAAAATTTCATAAACTTAAAATTAAGCAATCCTAAATTTTAATAACCAGAATTTTAAAAAAACGTTCAAATTTCTAATTAATAGTTAGAAATCATATGTTTACCGATTTATTTACAAAATCAAAAATCAATTCAAAATCTTAAATTTTTCAAAAAATGAAAACTTGCTCAAATTATTAATACAAAAATTTAAGAAAATCTCATATTTATCATAAATATCCAATTAAATAAAGAAGATAGATATTATTCAAAACATTTAACAAATTAAATAACATCCCACATTTTATACATAGTTGAAATTCAATACCTTTAAAAAAAAATCAATTACTATGTAAAATACAAAAATATGAGAGAAGAAAAGTTCACTTACCTCCATTGATTACTTCCTAAATTCAAATTAGCATAAATATTTTGTTCCTAAATACCCTTCAAATTCTACCAACAAACTATTTAATAAAAAAAATTAAAACTATATCCATAACTATATCTTAATCCTATGATCTAGTAATAATGATAGACACTAAAAAAACACTTACATTTTTCACCGGCTTTTGGATATCCAAAAATCTCTAATCTCTATGTTCTCTTGCAGTTTTCTCACTCTAAAATAAATAATGACCCTCATTTTTATATGTGTCAGCTTTCTCTCTCTTTTTTCTCAAATTCCATTCCTAAAACTCATTCATATTTGGTCAAATATTAAGTTAAAATATTTAACTTTTTATTAATTAATCCCTAATATTCTTCCCATATTCCAATTTAAATCATAATAGCAATATATTATTTATTCATTAATTTCATTTGGAGTTGATAATAACTACCGGATTTGGGTTAGTTATTACAATTATATTGTAACATTGTTTCTATTTAAATTTTTTTCAAAAAGAATACTTATTGTGAACAAACTTTATTGTATTTCCTGTAAAATTAAAAATTAAAAAGAAAAAAAATTATGTGTAATAAAATTACAAATATTTTAATAGGTCAAATTTCTATACATATGCTAATTTGATCCATCGTGGGCTCAAGGACTTTTTTGAGCTTCATCTCGGAATAGATTCAACTTCGAGGGTTGTTGGTTAGATCTCGATCCATTAAACAACTATGAATTTTTTATGAGGGCTTCTAGAATTTTCTTCAGAAGACTTTGAATTTCTCAGATGAACTTTGATGAGAGAAGAAGAGTCAAAACGAGAGAGTTTCTGTATTTTTCATATTTCTCTCGTCTTCAAAGCTTCTGCTTCTTATTTTTTTCTCTTTTAGCTTCCGTTATTTTGTTTAGAGAATTTGCTCAATAGCTATTAAGTTGTCATGTGTCATTCAATTCAACTAATCGCTTGAACTATCAATATCTTTATATATATATATGTAAAAACTTTACATTGGGAATAATTCCAAAAATTTGTCATTATCAATAATACTTTTTTTATGATCGCCAACAATGCTTTCTCCAACAGGATTGTTCTTTTACCAAGAATACTGCTCTTTAACATTGTCAACAATGCTACTTTTATCAATGTTGTCGCCTTGATCAATTTCTAACTTGAAGAAAACTTCATCAACTTCATCAATTTCATTTCAACTTAAGAAAAATTTATCAACTTCATCAATTTTAACTTTAAGTGGAAAATCATCAAGTTCATCAACGACTTTAACACGCAGATTTAATATCTTCATCATAAACTTTGTCAATGATAATTTCAACTACAATGTCGTCCTTGCCAACACGAAAGAGTCAACAATTGCGCAGATATTTGAAAGTTTGAAGAAGCCATCATCAATTTTTCCAAAGACTTAAAAGATATGCTAATTTGACTAACAATTGATTGGAGGAGATTTCATCAATTTGAAAAGAGCTTATCAATTTTGCAGGCGATTTGAAGGGTCATCAACTTGGCCAACATCGACTTTAATTACTTCAACGTCTATCTTTATCCGCATCAATCACATTCTCTATTCTTCAGCGATTTGACAATAAATTTAGAAATTTTATTTAATCTCGTAAACATATATATATATATATATATATATATATTATATACACAAATATATTATATAAAAGAATTGAGATTATTAAAAGTTACATTTTTTTTTTTAAATTTTGCTTTGAAATTATTTATATTTATTACATTTTTTAAAGTTTTTTCTTTCCTACATTTTTCTTTTTTTTTTCTAACCGCCTTTTGCTATATTTTTTTTTTCTATTTTTTTTTCTGCGTTTTTCCTGCTTTTTATTACATTTTTTTAATTATGACTAAATTTAAAATTTATCAAGCTACTTACAAATCAAACCAAACATAGTTCAAAGTTACAGTTTAAATTCATACATCCAAGGAGTACTTCTAATGAGCTGCAATAATTTCGGTGATCTCTACTCTATTCCTGCTCACTCTCCTGTTAGCTCTCTCCCCATCCTTCTTTGCTGCATTTTTCTCATGCGCCGTGACAACCTCGTCAGTTTATTTCCTATATGTTTATTTCCTATCCATATATTTCTCCTCAAAATGGTACTTTAAATAATATTATTCACACTATTCTTTCTCATGCCTCTGATGGCCACTTATCTTCTGAATATTATTCCTTGTCAGTCACAAATTTCAATACGCCTACTCAATCTCTTTATCTTAAAATTCCATCTTTCTCTCATCTCCGTATTTTGGGGGGTCTCTGTTATCCTCTTCTCGTTCTTCTTTGTTTTCAAATAGCTATATTTCCACAAAGGATCTCCCGCTGCAACTCTTCTCTGCTTCCCAAGATCAACCAGTGGATGTTCGAAATTCTACAGGTGGCTCCAACCCTTGGGTGTAGCACTTAGTTCTCATAGTCCGAGTTGACTATTTGATACCAATTATCACGACTCGGACCATCAGGCCCATGCGCAACTATGGGTCTAACAACACCTACAATCAACTACTTGGTATTGTCTTCACTATACCAAAAGGGATACCTCGAGTTGACTGTGAGTACCTAATCTCATTCTTATATACCATTGTACATTCACATTCACATTCACTTCACTTATCGATGTGGAACGAAGTATCACAAATAATGTAAATAAAATTTCATTATCTATACTTATCTATATTATATAAAATTTTCTAAAAGATTTTATGTATTTTCTCGAATAATTGGTGAGTTTATTCTCAAATAAATTTACTTTTGACAAGCTCAATCTTTTTCTTTTTTTTTTTTACTTTTAAAGTCTCAAATATTTTTTGTAAAAAATAATAAATCATTTTTAACGGATTCCATTAAAAACCTAAAAAATTAACAATTTTTATTATTTAATTAATTAAAAAATGGTAAAAATGTCATTACATAAAAAATAAAATAAATAGTTAAACAAATGAATAGAATTATTCCCGTATATAAAATTTAATTTAAAAAGTAAGCAGATTAAAAGTCAAATATTTTTTTAAAACCCAAACATCATATATGAGAATTCCTTAATGAGAAACCAGTCAACATGTAAAGCATCCAAAACAAGAGGATGTGATGACAAAACTAACATATATCATATGTGAGAGAATGCCCTATCTAAGCGAATGCCGAGTCAATTCCGAGATTGCAAAATCAATCGTTGTAAATCTTCTATAAAACCTCCCGATAGATTATGGTCGGATTGGTTAATTTGAGTCACCAAATACTGACAATTCATTGCTACAATAGCAAATCTATTGAGCCCACATATACCCACAAGGCGGGCTTGCACCACTTAACTTCACATTAGTATGATATTGTTCGCTTTGGGTCTAAGCCCTCACGGTTTTATTCTTGGACAACTTCCGCACCACTTAACTTCACATTAGTATGATATTGTCCACTTTGGGCCTAAGCCCTCACGGTTTTATTGGTTTTATTCTTGGACAACTTCCCAAAAGGCCTCATACTAATGGAGTTAGTATAATTTTTATATGCTAGCAAATTCTAGTATTATTTTCAGATGTGTGACATGGGTTGAAACCCCAACAACCTCCCCTCAAACCAAGGACCACATACTCGTGGGCCTCCCCTAGACGAAATCATCTTGTACCACTGCCGCTCCTTCAACACAAGGCGGCACAAGGCACCCCTAATCACCCATAATCGCTAGGTCTTCAAGAATGGGCCTCCCATAGGAGAAATTATCTTGTACCACTACCTCAGATGTGGGACATGGGTTGAAACCCCAACAACCTCCCCTCAAACCAAGGACCACATACTCGTGGGCCTCCCCTAGATGGAATCATCTTGTACCACTGCCGCTCCTTCGACACAAGGCGGCACAAGGCACCCCTAATCACCTATAATCGCTAGGTCTTCAAGAATGTGGGCCTCCCCTAGACGAAATCATCTTGTACCACTGTCGCTCCTTCGACACAAGGCGGCACAAGGCACCCCTAATCACCCATAATCGCTAGGTCTTCAAGAATGAGGGCCTCCCCTAGACGAAATCATCTTGTACCACTGTCGCTCCTTCGACACAAGGCGGCACAAGGCACCCCTAATCACCCATAATCGCTAGGTCTTCAAGAATGAGGGCCTCCCCTAAACGAAATCATCTTGTACCACTGTCGCTCCTTCGACACAAGGCGGCACAAGGTACCCCTAATCACCCATAATCGCTAGGTCTTCAAGAATGAGGGCCTCCCCTAGACGAAATCATCTTGTACCACTGTCGCTCCTTCGACACAAGGCGGCACAAGGTACCCCTAATCACCCATAATCGCTAGGTCTTCAAGAATGAGGGCCTCCCCTAGACGAAATCATCTTGTACCACTGTCGCTCCTTCGACACAAGGCGGCACAAGGTACCCCTAATCACCCATAATCGCAAATTCTTATATGCTAGCAAATTCTAGCATTATTTTCAGATGTGGGACATGGGTTAAAACCCCAACATAATCATGATCCAAAAATTCCTCCACACAAATAAAGCTCCTCCATATAGCCATGACTTTCTCATGCTCCGCAGATGAAACGTCACATAACAGGTTAATGATTAATGGGTTTTCGAAATCTTATTTTACTTCGTCGTTTGAAAGTATGAAATTTTATAAATATCCCACTTGAATTGATATCTCGTCTTTTTTAATTTCTCAAAAACATTCAATAATAGAGAATTTAAGAGAATTTCAATATCATCATTGTCTTTTTTCTCTTTATTTTCATTGTTTAAATTTTAAATTTCTCCAAATCCCTCTTTCTCATTTCTTCTATCTCTTCAACAATCTCTATTTCTTATTTCTCTTTTATTTGTCTCTCTTCTTCTTCTTCTGTGTATTTTATTTTACGCTAAGAGAGACCTTGTAGCTGGAGAAGAGGAGAAGGACTTTTGATCGTCAGAGAAGAAGGACTTTTAATATTGCTCATTATTTTTTATATTTTTTATTTTATATGTTAAAGACATTTTTATTCTTTTGATTAATTAACTTAGATATAAAAATGGTTAACTTTTTAGATTTTTTTAATAAAATCTATAAAAAAATACTTTATTGTTCTTTTAAAAAAGTTGGAGACTTTAAAAATTAAAACAAACATTTTAGTACTAACTTTAACAAAAGTAAATTTATTTGAGTCCAAATTCATCGATTATTCTTATTTTCTTTTACATAATTAATAAAAAAAATTGTAATTATATATATATATACTTTTTTTTTTACTTCAATAATGATTTTTTAATGTAAAATACAAAGTTTTATATATCAATGTTTTAATTCTTTTGAGATTTTTTTAGCCTTTTATTAATTATAATTAAATAATATATTTTTAAATATTACAATATTAATATAATTGATAAATTAAGGAAAAAAAAGTTATTATAAACTAAAAAATATTTATAATATAAAGGCACGCTGATAAGATGTTTAAACTAAGTATATATATAAAATTTTAGAAGTTATGAAAACAATTTCCTACCACAAATGTATAAAAATCTAATTGATCATACAATTTCTACTTACCAAAATGAAAAAAAGAAAAAAAAAACATATATATATATATATATATATATATATATATATATATATATATAGTGATCCTATAAGCAAATAAAATATGGTCAAAGTTTCTCCAATTGATTGGGGATTCAAAGGGTCTAACAAAGTTCGAGATTACCATACGACCATATGTACTTTTGATTTTTATAATTTAATATATATATATATATATATATATATATTGATTCAGCAAAAATCTATCAGGGGTAAAAAGGTAATCTGAGAGTAGGAGTTCAAGGAACGTTTGAATGGATTGATCTTTAGGAGATTTTGAATTGGTCAAAGTTGATGAAATGGGTACTTCGGGTAGTGGTCCCTTGACGAGTCACAATTCGGGAAGCGACACTTCGCGGAGCGGTGCTTGGATGACCGTACTTCGCGATGCCAAGTATCTACAAAACAAATAAGTTTGATGGGGGGTTTGTTCCCCGTGAACCCTCCGATGCTTAAGTCAGTAGAGTAATATGTGAGTATTTTTGGATATCTGGAATCTGTCTCACCTTTTGTTCAGATCCCCGTCTTATAGGAGTTTGTCTTGAGGGTCTCATTTATTCATGAGCTTCCCGTTGGAGTTTTTTTGACCATTTTGATCATTGTAGGAAACGAGCTTGAATGTGATATTTAAAGAGTGGTAACGTCTGCTCTTTATGAGGCCCATGAATTTGGACTTATGACGCCCGGTGAGATCAGGGGTAGTTATTACGTGGTGGAAATACGATTTTGCCCCTGAGGTATTTTTCTGGCTGTTCAGTGGCCCCTCGTCAAAGTGCCACATGACGGAGTATGGGGGCTTCGGTGGAATAGGTGTGTCTTGAGTACTTTGACTTGTGGCTGAAGTTAGGGTCTTTGATTGTGACTGGCTGTCTTTTCATCTTCTGCCTCTGTCATTAATGGCCAAATGTCAGCCAGCAGAAGCGCCCTTTCACCTTCCCCGAGGCATCGGTTATGGCAAGTAATCATTTTCGGCTATTTAATAATCTCTTCCTTCCCATATGCCCTTTTCTTTACTTTTGCTTCCTTGCTTTATAGCTTTCTGCCATTAACGTCTTCTGAAGATTCCTTCACCTTTTATTTTCGTCGCGAGTTCAGTCATATATTCTCAGACTTCCGTCTCGAATTCAGACACTTAAAATGGTATGTTTAGTCTTTTTACTGCATGGTTTTTGTTTATTCCACCGTCGTTGATATGCCATCTTTGCCTGCTTTTTATGCTTCCTCTGTTTGCTCTGTGTGGAGGGTGTTTTTTGCTCTATTTTTCTATGGGACAGTAGTGGTAGTATCATGTGTTCTTCTGGGTTTAGGGTTTAGACATGATTTAGGTTCCTCTTACTGAGTAGCTTTTTGTTTGAATGAATTTCTAAATGTTGAACTTCCATTCGCAGGTAGAAAATGGCTGCCCAGAGAGAAGATGAAAGGGAGGTTGAGGAGCTCATGACTGAGGGTTTTGGTGATCCTCAGCCTGCCCAACCAGAGGTTACTGTAGCAGTTAGGGAAGGTCAGGGTGAGTTTCTTGAGGGTGTCCCCTTTCAGCCGCCCATGTCTGCTCCTCTTGCTTCAGATTTTGCTTTTGGGCGAAGTAGGATTACCCGTGAACAAGCGGAGTCCTTTGCCCGTAGGTATAGTGTAGACCCTAGGACTTATAGGGTTTTTGTAGCTCCCGTGGTAGGTAAAATGTCACTCCACAACATCCCCATTCCTCTAGCTCATTTTGAAGTGGGACTTCGCCTTCCTATGGATCTCGCTTTTGTAGATTTCTTAGTTTTTGCCCGAGTTCAGTCTGGACAAGTTCATCCAAATGCTATTCGCACCATTTTTTGTTTGATTTGTCTTTGTCGTAGAATAGGTTTTGAGTTGTCCTCCAATATACTTAGGATGCTTTTTTCTTCACTTCGGATGTCGGACAACACTCTTTCACTTCGTCCGCGCTGAAACAAAGTTCTCCTTTTTTGACTCTCCACCCAATAAGATAGACTTCAAAGGGAGGTGGTTAATGGTAGAGTCCCGAATAGGTTTCCCATTCCGTCCATGTGTTAGCGAGGATTACCAGTGGTCCCAAATCCAAAATCCTTCTTCCCTCAGCCATTCTAAAAAAGCCTTCCTAGAAACTACTACCCGAGATTTAGGAGATAGTCGCCAGAACCAATCCCGGGTATACTCTTCTGCCGACTTACTTAGTGAGTCCAGTTTGAAGTGGTGTGGCATAGGGGCTGGTTTATCTGAGCGGAAAAAAGAGTTGGGTATTGCGGAGGAGAGACCGAACCGGGATTGGACTATACACCCCGGGGGTGTTTTTTCTTTTCAATGTGACTTATGCATCTCTACTGCCCATGGATGTAGAAATGGCCGGGGTAAAAAAATTAATTTTTTTGATACTTCGTAAATATTCTAACTTGGTTATTTTTCCGCAGGTCCCACTATGTTTAGCAAAGCTTGGGGAAACTGTGTGGATGGTAAGGATGTCCGCCAATCACACTTGGACTCCTTACCCCGATTTCCTCCCCGTTTGATAGATCGGGGTGCAGCGGGGGAGACTCCTCTCACTTATCCATCTTCTGCCGGTCCTTCATCTGGGCGAAGTAGAAATCTTCATCAAGCAAGAGATGGGGGAGTGAGAGGTAGGACTCCCCGCTCTGCTCCTGAGCCTCGCCGGGAAGCAACTCCCGAGGTTTCGGTAGGGGAAGACGAAGAACAACTCCGTCCGCGTCAAAGGCGAAGGACTTCTCCTCGGTGCCCCTCTACTGAATGTGCTGTAATTTCTCCGCCATCTTCACCCACTCCGCCGGATGCCTTGGATGTTGTGCCCTTGGCGGCTTGAAGGAATCCTAAGCCCATTCCTGCTACTGAAGCTGAGGCCATTCCTATCGCAGAAGCTGAGGTGGACACTAGGAGTCCTGGCCCTTCATGGCTTCAGCCGGGGTTCGAGCTGCCTACTGAGGAGGGAGCCTTACGGGCGTTGGCCTCTGAAATTTCTGCCAGGACTCCTTCCCTCAACAACCTTCGCTTCAACAATATTTATGCTGCAACTTTTCTCAGAGGTACCATTCTGAACCGAGCTGCAGACGCAGAAAGTTTGGTCGGGATGGGTGAGATGGGAGTTGAGGAAGCCACTAACCGGGTTGGTGCTCTAATAGCTCGGGTAAGTGATATCTTTCATCTTTTGTTTCTCCTTTTCCTTAAGCATTATGAAATATCTTTTATAATTTTCTAAGCGTCTTACCTCATGTGAAATACTTCCCCTTTCGAACAGGTTTCATCTTTAATTCTCTACATCTCCAACTCTCGCTCTTCAGAGCAAGCTGGTCGAGCAGCAGCCAACGAAGAGTGTCGAGCAGCTAATGAGCCCCGCCTGGCCGCCCTTGAATCTGAAGTTGTCGATAAGGCTAGCCGCTTGGAGTTAGCTACCTCCGAAAAGCTCCAACTAGTTAGCGAGGTTGCTGAGTTAAAGGGGAAGTTGGCTAAAGTTGAGGAGAAAGTTGCTGAGTTGCAGTCTGCTAATACTGATTTAAATACAGCCCGAGATGAGGCTATTGCGGCTCAGGTTTCTGTCCAAGAGGAACTTAAATACTGTAAGTCCGAAGGTTTCAAGAAAAATATTATCGACGACTTCAGGAGTTCCTCTGCCTGTCATGAGGAGATTGGTCGCGAAGCCAGGTCCTTTTAAGATAAGGGTTGTATTCATATTATTCGCCAGCTTCATCCGTATTTCGAAGACAAATCCATTCTTCTACGTGCATTTCAGTCTAACTTTGACAACGAGGCCTGTCGGCAGGGTGTAGACTTCGTCCCATTTACCGCAGAGGAGATGGACACTCTTCTAGAGTGAGATGAGAAGAGAGGAAAACCAGCCTGGGATCCCCCTACTCCATCTAAGCCAAGTTTCTGGGACATGTTGGGTGGTTCATCTTCTGCTTCCTGACTTAGTAATTTTTGTAGAGATTTTTTGATGTAAACTTCTTTTTGTAAACTTTGTACTTAATCTTCTGAAAGCTTCAATGGAATTCTATGTTCTAATTTTTTTCAATGTCCATGTTTTTCAACTCGCTGCCTCGTAGCCGCGTGGTACTCTAACTCTTTCCAAGCTCGTTTTAACTAGATACTTCATAACCACGCACTATTACGTGGTATTTTTAAATCTCCAAGTTTCTTTTAACTTGGTACTTCGTAACCATGCGCTTTTGCATGGTATTTTTAAATCTCCAAGTTTCTTTAAATTTGGTACTTCGTAACCACGCGCTTTTGCGTGGTATTTTTAAATCTCCAAGTTTCTTTTAACTTGGTACTTTGTAACCATGCACTTTTGTGTGGTGGTAACATTCTTACTTCTAGGATTGATCCCGGTACTTCGTAACCACGAGATTTCACTCTGGTAATAAGTTTTACTCGAGATTGAACCCGGTACTTCGTAACCACGAGATTTCACTAAGTGGTAATATTTTTTACTCCCGAGACTGAACCCGGTACTTCGTAATCACTAGATTTCACTTAGTGGTAATATTTTATTTCGAAATTTCAACAGTGCTTTTCTGAAGCTGTTCAAATGAATTTGCTTCCCAGTTGACTTGGTTTCCAAAACAATGTTTTCTAAGTGCTATTTATACATAGTACCTTTTCAGGTGATTTGCGTGCCATGGGTTTGGTAGGAGAGCGCCGTCTTTGTTCATAAGCTTGTAAGTGTCGGGTCTCACTTCATGTTTCACGAGGTACGGTCCTTCCCAGTTTGGAGTTAGCTTGTTTGCCTTTATATGCCTTGCCGTGCCTTCTATCTTTCGGAGTACCCAATCCCCAATCCCCAATCTTTATTGGTCGCTTGAATACTTTCTTATCATGGGCTCTTTTGGCTTTTTGCTTGAATGACTGCGATCTTAGGCGGCTTGCTATTCTCCTTTCCTCTAGCAGATCTAGTTCCATGCCTCTTATGTCTTTGTTGGCATCTTCGTTGTACATCGACACTCTTGATGTGGGTTAATGCGACTTCAGCTGGTGCTACTACTTCAGAACCGTACACCAGTGCGTATGCCGTTTCTCCCGTGGGGCCCCTAGTCTAAGTGCGGATTACCCATAGAGTTGGGTTCAACTCATCAGCCCATTTGTTGGATTTTCCTTCCAAGTTTTTCCTTAGGGCCATTAGTATCAATTTGTTAGCAGCTTCTGCTTGACCATTCCCCTAAGGGTGTGCTACTGATGATTTCCAATGTTTGATGTACAACCTTTGACATTCAGCGGTGAACCTAGTTGAAAATTGAACTCCGTGATCGGTAATCACTGCCCTGGGTATCCTGAAGCGGCATAGGACATTTTCTCGAAAAAACTTAGAAATATTTTCCTTTGTTGGATGTGTGAGAGCTTTTACTTCTACCCATTTTGAGAAATAATCCACTGCCACTACCAAGTATTCATATCCATTTCTTGTTTTCAAGAACTTTCCAATTAGATCCATACCCCACATGTCGAATGGCCAGACTGCCACCACCGGGGTTTGTTCTATGGAAGGCATTTGTGGAATGGTTACAAAAAATTGGCATGTCTCGCATTTCTTGACATATTTTTTGGCATCCTCTTTGAGCGTTGGCCAGTAATACCCTTGGTTGATTACTCTTTCAGCCAGAGCTCGGGCCCCGGGGTGTCCTCCACATACTCTCTCGTGTATTTCGGCAAGCAGCTCGTTGACTTGAGGTGGAGGAATACAACGAAGTAGAGGTTTTGAAAAAGATCGTCTATACAATACACCTTCATGAACCGAGTACCTGGCAGACTGCCGTCTTATTTATCTGGCCCGAGTAGAGTCATTTGGGAGACTACCTGCTGAATGAAATTCTTTATTTCCTTATCCCAATTTTCCGAAGTGGAACGTAGGCATTGAATTGAGTCCGTTTCTTTCGAATTTGTTGTTACTCTTTCTATAGGGATGCCTTCCTCGTTTAGAGTTTCTCCGGAGGCAATTTTGCAAGTTTATCTGCTTGCTAATTTTCTTTTCTGCTAATCAAAGATAATGTGAAAAGGCAGATTTTCTCTCTCCATTTTCTAGCATCGTCAACATACGATTGTAGACCCTCCGATTGTACAGCGTAGGTGCCTTGGACCTGATTTTCTACTAACTGCGAATCGTTGTATACCTTCAAAGCTTTTATGTTAGCTCCATGGGCCCACTCTAATCCAATCAGCAACGCCTCATATTCTGCTTGATTGTTCGAAAGATTGGACTTCAACTTAATGGCCCGCATTTCTGTGTATTCTTTGTTGGGCGAAGTTAAGACAACGTCTGCTCCGACTCCACTAGAGTTGACTGCTCCATCCACTCTCCCCATGGCTCTTTTGTTGGCTCAGCCGCTTCTAGGCTCAATTCCGTATAGGACCCTTCTGCGAGGAAGTCCGCGAGAGCCTGTGCCTTGATTGATGTCCGGGGCTTAAATGTGATTTCTTGCCCGCATAATTCGATAGACCATCACAACATTCTTCCGGATTGATCCAGTTTATGAACAATTTGCTTGAGCGGGGCATTAGTGTAGACCACAATAGGCTGAGATTCAAAGTAGGGTCTGAGTTTCCATGTGGAATCACTAGTGCATATGCTACCTTTTCAATATTTGAATACTTGGACTCCGCGTCATTCAGAACTTTACCGATGAAGTATACAGGGTACTGCTTTGTTCCTTCTTATTTTATTAATGTTGATGCCACGATCAAATATGAGAAGGATAAGTATAGGAAGAGTGTTTCCCCTGTGCTTGGAGGTCATAGCAGGGGAAGATCTAACAGATGGTCCTTCATACTTTTCCAAGAATGGCTGCATTCTTGAGTCCACACAAACTCATTCTTCAAGGCTTTGAAGAATGGAAGACATTTTTCTGCTGATTTTGAAATGAAGCGTCCTAATGCTGCAATACATCCGTTTAGCCTTTGGATGTCTTTGATACATCGGGGCTCGGTGAGCTGCGCTATAGCCTCTAACTTCTCCAGATTGGCTTCAATTCCTCGCTCAGATGTTATACCCAGAAATTTGCCAGATTTCACTCCAAACGTGCACTTCGTTGGATTGAGTTTGAGGTTGAACTTCGCCATGTTAGAAAAAGTTTACTCCAGATCTTCTAGGTGCGAAGTACCATGTTTGGTTTTGACAACCATATCATTGACATATGCTTCTATGTTCCTTCCAATTTGACTTCGGAGGATATGATTCATCATTCGTTGGTATGTGGCCCCTACATTCTTCAGTCCGAATGGCATAACATTATAGCAATATATGGCCCCTGCAGCTCGGAATGAAGTGTGTACCTGATCACTTGGCTTTATTTTTATTTGGTGGTATCCAAAAAATGCGTCCATGAAGCTTAGAAACTCGTATCCCGCTGTTGAATCTACTAGTGCGTCAATTCGAGGCAGCGGGTAGCAGTCTTTAAGACAGACCTTGTTGAGGTCGGTATAATCCACGCACATTCTCCATTTACCAGTGGATTTTTTGACCATTACTACGTTAGCCAGTCATGTGGGGTACTTTACTTCACGTATGAATCCTTCTTTCAAAAGTTTATCTACCTCTTCTTTCATGCCTTGTATTTTCTCGTCTCCGAATTGTCTGGATTTTTGTTTTATTGGGCAGCACATCGGGTTTATGTTCAGTGCGTGCTCGGTGATGGAAGTGTCAATACCAGGCATATCCTCTGTACACCAGGCGAAGCTGTGTTGATGTTCTTTTAAGAACTTGATGATGTCTTGCCGAAGTTGATCCAGCATCTCCCTTCCAATTTTGGCAAGTTGCTAAGGATAGTTCGGATTTATTGCTACTTCGTCAAACTCGCTCTCTCGCGATACTTAGATGACTAGGTTGCAAATTTGCTTTTCTAGTATTCTTTGTATCCTCATGTCATGCTCTTATGTCACTGAATTGATATACCCGACTTCGGTGGGAGAATTCCTTTTTCTTTTTATCTTCATGATTTGCCCTAGCAGACTTCGTGGATTGCTTTTCACAAAACCAACACCTCACAAAGTGTTGAACTTCACTTGTTGGTGGGATGTAGATATTACTAAGTCAAAAGCTGCGTGGAAAGGTGTCCCCACTATGACATTGTAGGGGGATTCCAAGTCCACAACATTGAACTTGATCTCCTCTTTCCGCGCTTTGTCCCCTTCGCCGAGGGTGACTTGTACCATCACTGTTCCTTTAACTGGTACCTTATGTGGCGTGAACCCCTCCAGTACCATTCTGCTAGTCTTGAGATGTTCTTCTTTTAAGCCCATTTCTTCGAAACATCGCAAGTACATAAAGTTTTTTGTAGCTCCAGTGTCAACCAGAACTCTTTTCACTGTGCACTTGTCGATCCCTTCTCGTGTCATGCGCATTTCGAGGACAATAGGAGTGATTTTGGCCTCCTCATTGTTCTCTTATTCCTCGTTCGTGAAGGTGATGACTTCCGTCTGTTCAAACTCATACTTCGGAATGAGGTATGATTTGGTAAGATTGTATATCCTCCTCTTGATTTTCTTGACGGAGGACAACTCTGGGTTAATCATATTCATCACTCTCTCCTCTTTATCCTTCTGTTGTTGCATACCGGCAACATATTCTTTCAAACATCCTTCTTGGATGGGCCTTTCAATTGTTCTTTTTAATTGGAAGCATTTGTCCGTGGTGTGACCGTAGTCTCTGTGGAATCCATAGAACTTGGTCTTGTCCCGTGTGGAGAAAGAGTGTGACTTCATCGGGGCCGGATCCCTTACTCCATATTTTTCTTTGATTACTGTTATCAAACTTTCCTTTGGAACATTCAAAGTCGTGAAAGTTTCGAATTTCTTACCTCGATTTTTGTCTCTTTTTTCTGAGAAGTTCGAGGCGATATCCTTTGGATGCTCATGTTGCTTATCCTTTCTTTTTGAGGTGGATTCTAGCGCACTGCTTTCAGCTAATGCTACTTTCCTAGCAACGCTGAACATTTCACCAATGGTCTCCGGCTTTCTCAGTTGAAGCTCGGTGTATAGCTCCTAGATCTGAATCCTCCTTCGAAACAGGTGATGACCGTATCTTGGCTGATTCCTTCGATGTCATCGTAAGTCTTCTTGAATCGTTCCAAGAAGGAGAGTAGAGTTTCATCTTCTCGTTGTTTGATATTAGCCAAGTCTCCTCTCATTTTCGGTATAGTTCCTGCAGTACTGAATTTGTCCAAGAACACTTTTTCTAAGGTATGCCAAGAATCAATGATACTTGCTTTTAGAGATGTGAACCATGTCAGAGCTTTGTCGGACATAGTGCTCGGGAATGCTTTGCATAGGACGGCTTCGTCATTTGTGACTAACCCTATGGCCAATTTGTAGCGGCACACATGCTCGAGAGGTCGAGATAGCCCTGAATATAGGACGAACTACGGAATTTTGAGGCTTGGATCAGGGGAGACATTTTGGATTCACTTGGCAAAAGGTCCCAATTCAATCGACCTTGATTTATGAGCTTTAGTAGTACTCTTCCCTTTCTCCGGACTATATTCAGGGGAACGCTTTCTGGCTCCTCTTTTTTTAATAGGTTTCGAGGAATGATGATTTTCCCCTACCTCGCTGACCGTTGGTTTCCTGCCAGTTCGAGCTCCACGTCTTTCATCTCTTTTGGTGGCTGTTTGTGTTCGTTGTGGAAGTTCCGAGGGATCCCCTGAGAATCTTGGAGGGGGTAAGATCTGCGCTGGCCTTCCTGAATTCAGCCCTTAACTTCAGCCACTATCGTGAAAGCTCTTGATCCTGTTTTAATTGTTCATTTTCTCTTTGCAATCCCTACAACTCTTTTCTTGTATCTTCAATTCTCTTTGAATTGAGTTGTTCTCTCAGATCTTGAGAACGTCTGGAAGCTTCTGGTTGAGGTCCCAACCTTTCTGAGACTGGACGGTGACTGAAACTGGGTGATGATGAAGAATGTGATATCCTTGTCCCAGTTTCTCGGAACGATGATTGTCGGACAGTGCGTCCCTCTCCTGAATGTCTAGACATTTTGCTTTGTGAAGGAAAGATGAATATCTTGGCTAAAAAGTTCTCGGTAACGGAACCAAACTAATTCTACAAAAATCTATCAGGGGTAAAAAGGTAATCTGAGAGTAGGAGTTTAAGGAACGTTTGAATGGATTGATCTTTAGGAGATTTTGAATTGGTCAAAGTTGATGAAATGGGTACTTCGGGCAGTGGCCCCTTGACGAGTCACAATTCGGGAAGCGACACTTCACGGTGCGGTGCTTGGATGACCGTACTTCGCGATGCCGAGTATCTGCAAAACAAATAAGTTCGATGGGGGGTTTGTTCCCCGTGAACCCTCCGATGCTTAAGTCAGTAGAGTAATATGTGAGTATTTTTTTATATCTAGAATGTGTCTCACTTTTTGTTCAGATCCCCCTCTTATAGGAGTTTGTCTTGAGGGTCTCATTTATTCATGAGCTTCCCGTTGGAGTTTTTTGGACCGTTTTGATCGTTGTAGGAAACGGGCTTGAATGTGATATTTAAAGAGTGGTAACGTCTGCTCTTTATGAGGCCCATGAATTTGGACTTATGACGCCCGATGAGATCAGGGGTAGTTATTACGTGGTGGAAATACGATTTTACCCCTGAAATATTTTTCTAACTGTTCAATATATATATATATATATATTCTTGTTTTAAATGATATAATATAAATTAATTTTGTATTGATGAAACACATATATTGGTAACCATATACAATAAATATTATTCAGACATACAAATTCATGTATCAATGCACATAAACAAGCAATTTTTTTTCCGGTGTCTCCAATTGTTTTTACACTAATCCTGATTCAATATGAAAAATGCTCGTAAAGTTATAATTTTTTAATATGAAATTATCTGTTTCAGGATATTCGAATTATTGATCACCCAACCTAAAAAAGTATTCAGGAGTTCAGAACATTTACGATTCCCTGAAATTAACGGATTAACAAGCAGAATTTTAAGAGCAAAAGTAATTAAGAATAAAACTCATATATATATATATATATATATAAACAAGTTTACCGTCTATTAAGTTATATGGATATGGAATTTTGATGTATGAAAATAATAGAAAAAGGCAAGTTAAACAGTTGGAAAAGTTTTTGTATAAAGTCATTGTTTGATCAAAGGATATGAATGCGCGCTCTTTCCTCAATTAATAATGGGTGATTTACCAACAATAATTCATTTACCATAAAATTTGTCTGAAAATTTATCAAAATGGTCCTCCAATTTAGTCTCTTCTTTTTATTAGTCACCATCTATTTTTTATTTGACCTATTCAATTTTTTTTTTTTTATTGTCACAATACTGTGATATTATATTATGTTAAATTTATAGTTACATCACGGATTCGATTCAAATTCTGATAGTTGATATTAGAACACTAATTAATCTAGTTTAGATTCAAATTAATATAAATTGGTAAATTTTATCTTTTCAATTACATAACTTTTATGATTTTATTCGTATTTAAAATTTATCAAATTCTGATAGTTGAGACAATGTGAGGGTATTATATATATGTGTGGCATTAATTGCATTTCATTCAGTGAGCATGTATGAGTAATTAAATATGGAAGGTAAAAATTGGGCTTTTACTAGCAGAAGTAAGAGCTCACTTAAAGGAATTTTTAAATCTACAACAATCATGAATTGAGAAAAATAAAAACTGCAAGAGAATAATAAATTTTTTAAAAAAATTTAATTAAAAAATTCATTTTCATTTTTATGTGTGCATTTGTTTAAAAATATGATTGAATATATATATATATATATGCAATCATCGGATCATACTTTCTATAATTTTCACCAGTTATCGGAGCTAGAACATTCCAGCCAAAGTCCCTTGAGTGTTGTTGTATTTTTTCTTTTTTCGACTGAAGAGAAAGATTGAGAATTTTATATATATATTTTTCGTTTTTACTCTAATTTAAATATTTTTTATATAAATTTTTTTTAATGAATGTTGACTAATTAATCGTAAATTTAATGATAAAATGATGAAACTTACTAAAATTATTAATATAAGAGATGAAATAATATAAAAATTTTAAATAGAAATGAAATCACAAAAACTATATAATTTAAAAGATAAAATTTTTTAAATTGTCTTCAAATTAATTATATTTAGTTGGACTTTAATAAATACTTACACCTTAAAAGGTAAAATATATAATTATATATGAGTCTCATAAGGCACTACAAAGCTAAATTGTGACATATAATAAGACAACAATTTGTTTGGTTATATATAATTTGGATTAATTTAGATTCGATTTGACCTCTTCTAATATTGATAATGCGTTTTTTATTGTGTCAAGTGAAAAACTTAATAATATATAATGTGTTTTGTAAAAATATTTGTAGTTAACATTGAATAAAGTTTACATTTGTATAAAATTAAAGGTTAAATTTTTTTAAATTTTTTTTATTCAAACTCCCAATATTCCATATCTAGTTAAAAGTAAGTAATTTAGAATTCAACCAGTTCAAAATCTTTCTTGGAAGAGCTTAAAATATATCCTTATTTATGTCACAAGATTATTGAAATGACATCAACCCAATTGCAAAGTTTTGAAAAGTCCAAAAGGCCAAAAGGAAATGTAGATATAAAGGCTTTGTACTGCACATAAGTTTATTGTGTGATAGACAAGGATTTCAGAGCATCAGCTCATTACTCCCATTTATGACCCCTTTCTCTCTCTATATATATACATACATATATATATATATATATATATATATATATACATATATTTTGAGTTTTGAATTTATCTGCTCTTTACTGTTCCCTTTTCTTCCATTCCCATTTCATTCTCTACAATTAAAAAGGCCAGCTTTGATCTTTTTACAAAGAATTTCAATATTATCATTGTCTTTTTTCTCTTTCTTTCCATTGTTTAAATTTTAAATTCTTCCAAATTCCTCTTTCTCATTTCTTCTATCTCTTCAACAATCTCTATTTCTTATTTCTTATTTCTTATTTCTCTTTTATTTGCCTCTCTTCTTCTTCTGTATTTTTTTTTTTACGCTAAGAGAGACCTTGTAGCTGGAGAAGAAGAGAAGGACTTTTGATCAAAGGAGAAGAAGAACTTTTAATATTGCTCATAATTTTTTATTTTATTTTATATGTTAAAACATTTTTATGCTTTTGATTAATTAACTTAGATATAAGAATGATTAACTTTTAGGTTTTTTAATAAAATATATAAAAAATATTTTATTGTTCTTTTAAAAAAGTTGAAGACTTTAAAAATTAAAACAAACAGTGCTTTCTTGGTCCTCTGCCGGTACTTGTGGATGAAAGGGTACGAGAAGTACTAACTTTACCTTGGTCCAAATTCATCTATTATTATTATTTTTTTTACATAATTAATAAAAAACATTGTAATTATATATATATATATATATATATATATATATATATACTTTTTTTTTACTTCAATAATGATTTTTTAATGTAAAATACAAAGTTTTATATATCAATGTTTTAATTCTTTTGAGATTTGTTTTAGCCTTTTATTAATTATAATTAAATAATATATTTTTAAATATTACAATATTAATATAATTGATAAATTAATGAAAAAACGTTATTATAAACTAAAAAATATTTATAATATAAAGGCACACTGATAAGATGTTTAAACTAAGTATATATATAAAATTTTAGAAGTTATGAAAACAATTTCCTACCACAAATGTTTAAAAATCTAATTGATCATACAATTTCTACTTACCAAAATGAAGAAAAGAAAATATATATATATATATATATATTATATATATATTATAATATATATATATATATAGTGATCCTATAAGCAAATAAAATATGGTCAAAGTTTCTCCAATTGATTGGGGAGTCAAAGGGTCTAACAAAGTTCGAGATTACCATACGACCATATGCACTTTTGATTTTTATAATTTAATTTATTTTTTTATTAAAAATTTATATATATATATATATATATCAAAATTTGATTTGTGTTCCTTATTTCTTTTAAAGTAAATTTTGTATAGGGGTGGAAGTAAATAAAAACCTATATATATATTAAAAATGCACTTTTATATATATATATATATATTGATTCAGCAAAAATCTGTCAGGAATAAAAAGGTAATATGAGAGTAGGAGTTCAAGGAACGTTTGAATGGATTGATCTTTAGAAGATTTTGAATTGGTCAAAGTTGATGAAATGGGTACTTCGGGTAGTGGCCCCTTGACGAGTCACAATTCGGGAAGAGACACTTCGCGGAGCGGTGCTTGGATGACCGTACTTTGCGATGCCGAGTATCTGCAAAACAAATAAGTTCGATGGGGGATTTATTCCCCGTGAACCCTCCGATGCTTAAGTCAGTAGAGTAATATGTGAGTATTTTTGAATATCTGGAATCTGTCTCACCTTTTGTTCAGATCCCCCTCTTATAGGAGTTTGTCTTGAGGGTCTCATTTATTCATGAGCTTCACGTTGGAGTTTTTTGGACCGTTTTGATCGTTGTAGGAAACGGGCTTGAATGTGATATTTAAAGAGTGGTAACGTCTGCTCTTTATGAGGCCCAAGAATTTGGACTTATGACGCCTAGTGAGATCAGGGGTAGTTATTACGTGGTGGAAATACGATTTTACCCCTAAGGTATTTTTCTGGCTGTTCAGTGGCCCCTCGTCGAAGTGCCACATGACGGAGTATGGGGGCTTCGGTGGAATAGGTGTGTCTTGAGTACTTTGACTTGTGGCTAAAGTTAGGGTATTTGATTGTGATTGGCTGTCTTTTCGTCTTCTGCCTCTGTCATTAATGGCCGAATGTCAGCCAGCAGAAGCGCCCTTTCACCTTCCCCGAGGCATCGGTTCTGGCAAGTAATCATTTCGCAAAAGTTTTTTCCGGCTATTTAATAATCTCTTCCTTCCCATATGACCTTTTCTTTACTTTTGCTTCCTTGCTTTATAGCTTTCTGCCATTAACGTCTTCTGAAGATTCCTTCACCTTTTATTTTCGTCGCGAGTTCAGTCATATTTTCTCAGACTTCCGTCTCGAATTCAGACACTTAAAAAGGTATGTTTAGTCTTTTTACTGCATGGTTTTTGTTTATTCCACCATCGTTGATATGCCATCTTTGCCTGCTTTTTATGCTTCCTCTGTTTGCTCTGTGTGGAGGGTGTTTTTTGCTTTGTTTTTCTGTGGGATAGTAGTGGTAGTATCATGTGTTCTTCTAGGTTTAGGGTTTAGACATGATTTAGGTTTCTCTTACTGAGTAGCTTTTTGTTTGAATGAAGTTCTAAATGTTGAACTTCCATTCGCATGTAGGAAATGGCTGCCCAGAGAGAAGATGAAAGGGAGGTTGAGGAGCTCATGACTGGGGGTTTTGGTGATCTTCAGCCTGCCCAACCAGAGGTTACTGTAGCGGTTAGGGAAGGCCAGAGTGAGTTTCTTGAGGGTGTCCCCTTTCAGCCGCCCATGTCTGCTCCTCTTGCTTCAGATTTTGCTTTGGGGCGAAGTAGGATTACCCATGAACATGCGGAGTCCTTTGCTCGTAGGTATAGTGTAGACCCTAGGACTTATAGGGTTTTTGTAGCTCCCGTGGTAGGTAAAATGTCACTCCACAACATCCCCATTCCTCTAGCTCATTTTGAAGTGGGACTTCGCCTTCCTATGGATCCCGCTTTTGTAGATTTCTTAGTTTTTGCCCGAGTTCAGCCTGGACAAGTTCATCCAAATGTTGTTCGCACCATTTTTTGTTTGATTTGTCTTTGTCGTAGATTAGGTTTTGAGTTGTCCTCCAATATACTTAGGATGTTGTTTTCTCACTTCGGATGTCGGACAATACTCTTTCACTTCGTCCGCGCTGAAATAAAGTTCTCCTTTTTGACTCTCCACCCAATAAGATAGACTTCAATGGGAGGTGGATAATGGTAGAGTCCCGAATAGGTTTCCCATTCCGTCCATGTGTTAGCGAGGACTACCAGTGGTCCCAAATCCAAAATCCTTCTTCCCTCAACCATTCTGAAAAAGCCTTCCTAGAAACCATTACCCGGGATTTAGGAGATAGTCGCCAGAACTAATCCCGAGTATACTCTTCTGCCGACTTACTTAGTGAGTCCAGTTTGAAGTGGTGTGACATAGGGACTGGTTTATCTGAGCGAAAAAAAGAGTTAGGTTTTGCGGAGGAGAGACCGAACCGGGACTGGACTATACACCCCGGGGGTGTTTTTTCTTTTTAATGTGACTTATGCATCTCTACTGCCCGTGGATGTAGACATGGCCGGGGTAAAAAAAAATTTTTTTTTTGATACTTCGTAAAGATTCTAACTTGGTTATTTTATCGCAGGTCCCACTATGTTTAGCAAAGCTTGGGGAAACCGTGTGGATGGTAAGGATGTCCGCCAATCACACTTGGACTCCTTACCCCGGTTTCCTCACCTTTTCATTGATCGGGGTGCAGCGGGAGAGACTCCTCTCACTAATCCATCTTCTGCCGGTCCTTCGTCTGGGCGAAGTAGAAATCTTCGTCGAGCAAGGGATGGGGGAGTGAGAGGTAGGACTCCCCGCTCTGCTCCTGAGCCTCACCGGGAAGCAACCCCCGAGGTTTTGGTAGGGGAAGACGAAGAACAACTCCGTCCGCGTCAAAGGCAGAGGACTTCTCCTCGGCGCCCCTCTACTGAATGTGCTGTAATTTCTCCGCCATCTTCACCCACTCCGCCGGATGCCTTGGATGTTGTGCCCTTGGTGGCTCGAAGGAATCCTAAGCCCATTCCTACTGCTGAAGCTGAGGCCATTCCTGTCGCCGAAGCTGAGGTGGACACTGGGAGTCCCGACCCTTCATGGCTTCAGCCGGGGTTCGAGCTGCCTACTGAGGAGGGAGCCTTACGGGCGTTGGCCTCTGAAATTTCTGCCATGACTCCTTCCCTCAACAACCTTCGCTTCAACAATATTTATGTTGCAGCTTTTCTCAGAGGTACCATTCTGAACTAAGCTACGAACGCAGAAAGTTTGGCCGGGATGGGTGAGATGGGAGTTGAGGAAGCCACTAACCGGGTTGGTGCTCTGATAGCTCGGATAAGTGATATCTTTCATCTTTTGTTTCTCCTTTTCCTTAAGTGTTATGAAACATCTTTTATAATTTTCTAAGTGTCTTACCTCATGTGAAATACTTCTACTTTTGAGTAGGTTTCGTCTTTAATTCTCTACATCTCCAACTCTCGCTCTTCAGAGCAAGCTGGTCGAGCAGCAGCTAACGAAGAGTGGCGAGCAGCTAATGAGCCCCGCCTGGCCGCCCTTGAATCTGAAGTTCTCGATAAGGCTAGCCGCTTGGAGTGCTACCTCTGAAAAGCTCCAACTCGTTAGCGAGGTTGCTGAGTTAAAGGGGAAGTTGGCTAAGGTTGAGGAGAAAGTTGCTGAGTTGCAGTCTGCTAATACTGATTTAAATACAGCCCGGGATGAGGCTATTGCGGCTCAGGTTTCTGTCCAATTCGGAAGGTTTCAAGAAAAATATTATCGACGACTTCAAGATTTCCTCTGCCTATCATGAGGAGATTGGTCGCGAAGCCGGGTCCTTTTTAGAAAGGGTTGTATTCATATTATTTGCCAGCTTCATCCTTATTTCGAAGACAAGTCCATTCTTCTACGTGCATTTCAGTCTAACTTTGACAACGAGGCTTGTTGGCAGGGTGCAGACTTCGTCCCATTTACCGCAGAGGAGATGGATGCTCTTCGGGAGCGAGATGAGAAGAGAGGAAAACTAGCTTGGGATCCCCCTACTCCATCTGAGCCAAGTTTCTGGGACATGTTGGGTGGTTCATCTTCTGCTTCCTAACTTAGTAATTTTTGTAGAGATTTTTGGATGTAAACTTCTTTTTGTAAACTTTGTACTTCATCTTTTGAAAGCTTCAATGGAATTCTATGTTCTAATTTTTTTCAATGTCCATGTTTTTCAACTCGCTGCCTCGTAGCCGCGTGGTACTCTAACTCTTTCCAAGCTCCTTTTAACTTGATACTTCGTAACCACGCACTATTACGTGGTATTTTTAAATCTCCAAGTTTCTTTTAACTTGGTACTTCGTAACCACTCGCTTTTGCGTGGTATTTTTAAATCTCCAAGTTTCTTTAAACTTGGTACTTCGTAACCATGCGTTTTTGCGTGGTATTTTTAAATCTCCAAGTTTCTTTAAACTTGGTACTTAGTAACCATGCGTTTTTGCGTGGTATTTTTAAATCTCCAAGTTTCTTTTAACTTGGTACTTTATAACCATGCGCTTTTGTGTGGTGGTAACATTCTTACTTCTGGGATTGATCCTGGTACTTCGTAACCACGAGATTTCACTCTGGTAATAATTTTTACTCGAGACTGAACCCGGTACTTCGTAACCATGAGATTTCACTCAATGGTAATATTTTTTACTCCCGAGACTGAACCCGGTACTTCGTAACCACTAGATTTCACTTAGTGGTAATATTTTATTTTGAAATTTCAACAGTGCTTTTCTGAAGCTGTTCAAATGAATTTGCTTCCCAGTTGACTTGGTTTCCAAAACAATGTTTTCTAAGTGCTATTTATACATAGTACCTTTTCAGGTGATTTGCGTGCCATGGGTTTGGTAGGAGAGCACCGTCTTTGTTCATAAGCTTGTAAGTGTCGGGTCTCACTTCGTGTTTCACGAGGTACGGTCCTTCCCAGTTTGGAGTTATCTTGTTTGCCTTTATATGCCTTGTCGTGCCTTCTATCTTCCGGAGTACCCAATCCCCAATCTTTATTGGTTGCTTGAATACTTTCTTATCATGGGTTCTTTTGGCTTTTTGCTTGAATGACTGCGATCTTAGGCAGCTTGTTATTCTCCTTTCCTCTAGCAAATCTAGTTCCATGCCTCTTCTTTCTTTGTTGGCATCTTCGTTGTACATCGACACTCTTGTTGTGGGTTAATGCGACTTCGGCTGGTGCTGCTGCTTCAGAATCGTACACCAGTGCGTATGCCGTTTCTCCCGTGGGGCCCCTGGTCGAAGTGCGGATTGCCCATAGAGTTGGGTTCAACTCATCAGCCCATTTGTTGGATTACCCTTCCAAGTTTTTCCTTAGGGCCATTAGTATCAATTTGTTAGCAGCTTCTGCTTGACCATTCCCCTGAGGGTGTGCTACTGATGATTTCCAATGTTTGATGTACAACCTTTGACATTTAGCGGTGAACCTAGTTGAAAATTGAACTCTGTGATCGGTAATCACTGCCCTGGGTATCCCGAAGCGGCATAGGACATTTTCTCGAAAAAACTTAGAAATATTTTCCTTTGTTAGATGTGTGAGAGCTTTTGCTTCTACCCATTTTGAGAAATAATCCACCGCCACTACCAAGTATTCATATCCATTTCTTGTTTTCGGGAACTTTCTCATTAGATCCATACCCCACATGTCGAATGGCCAGGCTGCCACCACCGGGGTTTGTTCAATGGAAGACATTTGTGGAATGGTTCCAAAAATTTGGCATGTCTCGCATTTCTTGACATATGTTTTGGCATCCTCTCTGAGCGTTGGCCAGTAATACCCTTGGTTGATTACTCTTTCAGCCAGAGCTCGGGCCCCGGGGTGTCCTCCATATACTCTCTCGTGTATCTCGGCAAGCAGCTCGTTGACTTGAAGTGGAGGAATACAACGAAGTAGAGGTTTTGAAAAAGATCGTCTATACAATACACCTTCATGAACCGAGTACTTGGCAGACTGCCGTCTTATTTGTTTGACCCGAGTAGCGTCATTTGGGAGGCTACCTTGCTAAATGAAATTCTTTATTTCCTCATCCCAATTTTCTGAAGTGGAACGTAGGCATTGAATTGAGTCCGTTTCTTTCGAATTTGTTGTTGCTCTTTCTATAGGGATACGCTCCTCGTTTGGAGTTTCTCCGGAGGCAATTTTTGCAAGTTTATCTGCTTGCTAATTTTCTTTTCTGCTGATCAAAGATAATGTGAAAGGGCAGAATTTCTCTCTCCATTTTCTGGCATCGTCGACATACGATTGTAGACCCTCCGATTGTACAACGTAGGTGCCTTGGACCTGATTTACTACTAACTGCGAATCGCTGTATACCTTCAAAGCTTTTATGTTAGCTCCATGGGCCCACTCTAATCCAATCAGCAACGCCTCATATTCCGCTTGATTGTTCGAAAGATTGGACTTCAACTTAATGGCCTGCATTTCTGTGTATTCTTTGTTGGGCGAAGTTAAGACAACGTCTGCTCCGACTCCACTGGAGTTGACTGCTCTGTCCACTCTCAGTTCCCATGGCTCTTTCGTTGGCTCAGCCACTTCTAGGCTCAATTCCGTATAAGACCCTTCTGCGAGGAAGTCCGCGAGAGCCTGTGCCTTGATTGCTGTTCGGGGCTTAAATGTGATTTCTTGCCCGCATAATTCGATAGACCATCACCGCATTCTTCCGGATTAATCTAGTTTATGAAACTTTTGCTTGAGCGGGGCATTAGTGTAGACCACAATAGGGTGAGATTCAAAGTAGGGTCTGAGTTTCCGTGTGGAAATCACTAGTGCATATACTAGCTTTTCAATATTTGAATACCTGGACTTCGCGTCATTCAGAACTTTGCTGACGAAGTATACAGGGTACTGCTTCATTCCTTCTTCTTTTATTAATGCTGATGCCACGATCAAATCTGAAAAGGATAAGTATAGGAAGAGTGTTTCCCCTGTGCTTGGAGGTTGTAGCAGGGGAAGATCTAACAGATGGTCCTTCAGACTTTTCCAAGAATGGCTGCATTCTTGAGTCCACACAAACGCATTCTTCGAATTCTTCAAGGTTTTGAAGAATGGAAGACACTTTTCTGCTGATTTTAAAATGAAGCATCCTAATGCTGCAATACATCCGTTTAGCCTTTGGATGTCTTTGACACATCGGGGCTCGGAGAGCTGCGCTATAACCTCTAACTTCTCCGGATTGGCTTCAATTCCTCGCTCAGATGTCATAAAACCCAGAAATTTGCCAGATTTCACTCCAAATGTGCACTTCGTTGGATTGAGTTTGAGGTTGAACTTCGCCTGGTTGGAAAAAGTTTCCTCCAGATCTTCTAGGTGCGAAGTACCATGTTTGGTTTTGACAACCATATCATCGACATATGCTTCTATGTTCCTTCCAATTTGACTTCGGAGGATGTGATTCATCATTCGTTGGTATGTGGCCCCTACATTCTTCAATCCGAATGGCATAACATTATAGCAATATATGGCCCCTGCAGCTCGGAATAAAGTGTGTACCTGATCACTTGGCTTCATTTTTATTTGGTGGTATCCAGAAAAGGCATCCATGAAGCTTAGAAACTCGTATCCCGCTATTGAATCTACTAGTACGTTAATTCGAGGCAGCGGGTAGCAGTCTTTAGGACAGGCCTTGTTGAGGTCGGTATAATCCACGCACATTCTCCATTTACCAGTGGAGTTTTTGACCATTACTACGTTAGCCAGCCATGTGGGGTACTTTACTTCGCATATGAATCCTGCTTTCAGAAGTTTATCTACCTCTTCTTTCATGCCTTGTATTTTCTCGTCTCCGAATTATTTGGATTTTTGTTTTATCGGGCGGCACGTCGGGCTTATGTTCAGTGCGTGCTCGGCGATGGAAGTGTCAATACCAGGCATATCCTCTGTACAGCAAGCGAAGCTGTGTTGATGTTCTTTTAAGAACTTGATGATGTCTTGCCGGAGTTGATCCAACATCTCCCTTCCAATTTTGGCAAGTTGCTGAGGATAGTTCGGATTTATTGCTACTTCGTCAAACTCGCTCTCTCGCGATACTTCGATGACTAGGTCGCAGATTTGCTTTTCCAGTATTCTTTGTATCCTCATGTCATGCTCTTATGTCACTGAATTGATATACCCGACTTCGGTGGGAGAATCCCTTTTTCTTTTTATCTTCATGATTTGCCCTAGCAGACTTCGTGGGTTGCTTTTCACAAAACCAACACCTCACGAAGTGTTGAACTTCACTTGTTGGTGGGATGTAGAGATTACTAAGTCAAAAGCTGCGTGGAAAGGTGTCCCCACTATGACATTGTAGGGGGATTCCAAGTCCACATAGAACTTGATCTCCTCTGTCCGCGCTTTGTCCCCTTCACCGAGGATGACTTGTACCCTCACTGTTCCTTTAACTGGTACCTTATGTGGCGTGAACCCCTCTAGTACCATTTTGCTAGTCTTGAGATGTTCTTCTTTTAAGCCCATTTCTTCGAAACATCGCAAGTACATAAAGTTTTTTGTAGCTCCAGTGTCAACCAGAACTCTTTTTACTGTGCATTTGTCGATCCCTTCTCGTGTCATGCGCATTTCGAGGACAATAGGAGTGATTTTGGCATCTTCATTGTTCTCTAATTCCTCGTTCATGAAGGTGATGACTTCCGTCTGTTCAAACTCATACTTCGGAATGAGGTATGATTTGGTAAGATTGTATATCCTCCTCTTGATTTTCTTGACGAAGGACAACTCTGGGTTAATCATATTCATCACTCTCTCCCCTTTATCCTTCTGTTGTTGCATACCGGCAACATATTCTTTCAAACATCCTTCTTGGATGGGCCTTTCAATTGCTCTTTTTAATTGGAAGCATTCGTCCGTGGTGTGACCGTAGTCTCTGTGGAATCCACAGAACTTGGTCTTATCCCGTGTGGAGAAAGAGTGTGACTTCATCGGGGCCGGATCCCTTTGATTACTGTTATCAAACATTCCTTTGGAACATTCAAAGGCGTGAAAGTTTCGAATTTCTTACCTCGATTTTTATCTCTTCGTTCTAAGAAGCTCGAGGCGATATCCCTTGGATGCTCATGTTGCTTATCCTTTCTTTTTGAGGTGGATTCTAGCGCACTGCTTTCAGCTAATGCTACTTTCCTAGCAACGCTGAACATTTCACCAATGGTCTCTGGCTTTCTCAGTTGAAGCTCGGTGTATGGCTCCTAGATCTGAATCCTCCTTCGAAACAAGTGATGACCGTATCTTAGCTGATTCCTTCGATGTCATCGTAAGTCTTCTTGAATCGTTCCAAGAAGGAGAGTAGAGTTTCATCTTCTCGTTGTTTGATATTAGCCAAGTCTCCTCTCATTTTCGGTATAGTTCCTGCAGTACTGAATTTGTCCAGGAACACTTTTTCTAAGGTATGCCAAGAATCAATGGTACCTGCTTTTAGAGATGTGAACCAGGTCAGAGCTTTGTCAGACAGAGTGCTCGAGAATGCTTTGCATAGGATGGCTTAGTCATTTGTGACTAGCCCCATGGCCAATTTGTAGCGGCACACATGCTCGAGAGGTCGAGATAGCCCTAAATATAGGACGAACTGCGGAATTTTGAGGCTTGGATCGGGGGAGACATTTTGGATCCACTTGGCAAAAGGTCCCAATTCAATCGACCTTGATTTATGAGCTTTAGTCATGCTCTTCCCTTTCTCTGGACTATATTCAGGGGAATGCTTTCTAGCTCCTCTTTTTTTAACAGGTTTCGAGGAATGATGACTTTCCCCTACCTCACTGATCGTTGGTTTCATGCCAGTTCGAGCTCCACGTCTTTCATCTCTTTTGGTGGCTGTTTGTGTTCGTTGTGGAAGTTCCGAGGAATCCCCTGAGAATCTTGGAGGGGGTAGATCCGCGCTGGCCTTCCTGAATTCAGCCCTTAACTTCAGCCACTATCGTGAAAGCTCTTGATCCTGTTTTAATTGTTCATTTTCTCTTTGCAATCTCTGCAACTCTTTTTCTGTATCTTCAATTCTCTTTGAATTGAGTTATTCTCTCAGATCTTGAGAACGTCTGGAAGCTTCTGGCTGAGGTCCCAACCTTTCTGAGACTGGACGGCGACTGGAACTGGGTGAGGATGAAGAATGTGATATCCTTGTCCCAGTTCCTCGGAACGATGATTGTCGGACAGTGCATCCCTCTCCTGAATGTCTAGGCATTTTGCTTTGTGAAGGAAAGATGAATATCTTGGCTAAAATGTTCCCGGTAACGGAACCAAACTGATTCTACAAAAATCTGTCAGGGGTAAAAAGGTAATCTGAGAGTAGGAGTTCAAGGAACGTTTGAATGGATTGATCTTTAGGAGATTTTGAATTGGTCAAAGTTGATAAAATGGGTACTTCGGGTAGTGGCCCCTTGACGAGTCACAATTCGAGAAGCAACACTTCGCGGAGCGGTGCTTGGATGACCGTACTTCGCGATGCCGAGTATCTGCAAAACAAATAAGTTCGATGGGGGGTTTGTTCCCCGTGAACCCTCTGATGCTTAAGTCAGTAGAGTAATATGTGAGTATTTTTTGATATCTAGAATCTGTCTCACTTTTTGTTCAGATCCCCCTCTTATAGGAGTTTGTCTTGAGGGTCTCATTTATTCATGAGCTTCCCGTTAGAATTTTTTTGACCGTTTTGATCGTTGTAGGAAACAGGCTTGAATATGATATTTAAAGAGTGGTAACGTCTGCTCTTTATGAGGCCCATGAATTTGAACTTATGACGCCCAGTGAGATCAGGGGTAGTTATTACGTAGTGGAAATACAATTTTACCCCTGAGGTATTTTTCTAACTGTTCAATATATAATATATATATATATTATATATATATATATATATATATATATATATATATTCTTGTTTTAAATGATTTTGTATTGATGAAACACATATATTGGTAACCATATACTATAAATATTATTCAGACATACAAATTCATGTATCAATGCACATAAACAAGCATTTTTTTTCCGGTGTCTCCAATTGTTTTTACACTAATCCTGATTCAATATGAAAAATGCTCGCAAAGTTATAATTTTTTAATATGAAATTATCTGTTTCAGGATATTCGAATTATTGATCATCCAACCTAAAAAAGTATTCAGGAGTTCAGAACATTTACGATTCCCTGAAATTAACGGATTAACAAGCAGAATTTTAAGAGCAAAAGTAATTAAGAATAAAACTCATATATATATATATATATATATATATATATATATATATATAATATATATATATATATATATAATATATATATAAACAAGTTTACCGTCTATTAAGTTATATGGATATGAAATTTTGATGTATGAAAATAATAGAAAAAGGCAAGTTAAACAGTTGGAAAAGTTTTTGTATAAAGTCATTGTTTGATCAAAGGATATGAATGCGCGCTCATTCCTCAATTAATAATGGGTGATTTACCAACAATAATTCATTTACCATAAAATTTGTCTGAAAATTTATCAAAATGGTCCTCCAATTTAGTCTTTCTTTTTATTAGTCACCATCTATTTTTTATTTGACCTATTCAATTTTTTTTATTATTGTCACAATACTGTGATATTATATTATGTTAAATTTATAGTTACATCACGGATTCGATTCAAATTCTGACAGTTGATATTAGAACACTAATTAATCTACTTTAGATTCAAATTAATATAAATTGGTAAATTTTATCTTTTCAATTATATAACTTTTATGATTTTATTGGTATTTAAAATTTATCAAATTCTGATAGTTGAGACAATGTGAGGGTATTATATATATGTGTGGCATTAATTGCATTTCATTCAGTGAGCATGTATGAGTAATTAAATATGGAAGGTAAAAATTTGGCTTTTACTAGCAGAAGTAAGAGCTCACTTAAAGGAATTTTTAAATCTACAACAATCATGAATTAAGAAAAATAAAAACTGTGAGAGAATAATAAATTTTAAAAAAATTTAATTAAAAAATTCATTTTCATTTTTATGTGTGCATTTGTTTAAAAATATGATTGAATATATATGTGCAATCATCGGATCATACTCTCTATAATTTTCACCGGTTATCGGAGCTAGAACATTCCAGCCAAAGTCCCTTGAGTGTTGTCGTATCTTTTCTTTTTTTTGACCGAAGAGAAAGATTGAGAATTTTATATTTTTTTTCCGATTTTACTCTTTAAATTTAAATATTTTTTATATAATTTTTTTTATAAATCTTGACTAATAGTTAACAGTTAATTTAATGATAAAATGATGAAATTTACTAAAATTATTAATATAAGAGATGAAATAATATAAAAATTTTAAATAAAAATAAAATCACAATGTAATTTAAAAGATGAAAATTTTCAAATTGTCTTCAAATTAATTATGTTTAGTTGGACTTTAATAAATACTTACACCTTAAAAGGTAAAATATATAATTATATATGAGTCTCATAAGGCATTGCAAAGCCAAATTGTGACATGTAATAAGACAACAATTTGTTTGGTTACACCATTTAGTATTTAGAGTCATTATAATTTCGATTAATTTAGATTCGATTTGACATTTTCTAATATTTATAATACATTTTTTATTGTATCAAGTGAAAAAGTTAATAATATATAATGTGTTTTGTAAAACTATTTGTAGTAACATTGAATAAAGTTTACATTTTGTATAAAATTAAAGGTTTTAATTTTTTTTTATTCAAACTCCAAATATTCCACAACTACTTAAAAGTAAGTAATTTAGAATTCAACCACTTCAAAATCTTTCTTGGAAGAGCTTAAAATATATCCTTATTTATGTCACAAGATTATTGAAATGACATCAACCCAATTGCAAAGTTTTGAAAAGTCCAAAAGGCCAAAAGGAAATATAGATATAAAGGCTTTTGTACTGCACATAAGTTTATTGTGTGATAGACAAGAATTTCAGAGCATCAGCTCATTACTCCCATTTATGACCCCTTTCTCTCTCTCTCTCTCTCTATATATATATATATATATATATATATATTATATACATACATATATTTTGAGTTTTGAATTTATCTGCTCTTTACTGTTCCCTTTTCTTCCATTCCCATTTCATTCTCTACCATTAAAAAGGCCAGCTTTGGAAGATTTGAAAAGCAAAAGCTTCTTAGAGTTGTGTTCCTTCTTTCTCTCTACTCGGCCACTATTTTTTTAGTAAAAGATTTTATTATTATGAATGTATTATTAAATAAAAAATAAAGATTATAATTTAAGAAGTGTCTGCAAAAATAGTAACATTTGATTTTTAAATATATATATATATATATATATATATATATTGGTCTACCAAAAAAAAACTTTATTTTGGGTAAAACCTCAATTTTTGTAACTACCTACTTTTACTTCTACTTTTAAAACATGTACTGACATTTTCGATTTTTATCAGAAATAAAAATCAAATTATGTTTGACTCCTTTTTCCCACTCAACCATCCAGAATGAGTGTTCTTACTGTTACTTTTGACAGAATTAAAATATTCTTAAATTTTTATTTTATATTTTTCTAATTTATTTTTTTAATAAAATAGATATATTACACACAAATAACTATTATTCATGGTAATAACAGAAGATATTTAACCTATGCAATGGGAGATAAAATATTTAAAAATAAAATAAAATACACAATTAAAAATACAGTTTATATTTTTAAAAATTATTTTAAAATAAATTGATCTTTTATTTACTTTTAATTTTTTAAGTTGGTTTTTCTATCGAAATTTTTAGATGTGATAAATATCTCTATTTAAATTTAAAATGTCTTTTTTTCATTTTATTTTTTCTAAAACATAATTATTGTAATTCAGAGTATTTTTAAGAAAAATTTTAATTTTAAAATATGGGAGAATGATAAAAAAACTTTTTAAATATAATAAATATTGTTGGATTTCAACTTAAGTCCTACATTTAAAAATAATATTAAAATTAATTAAAATATAAGAATTTTACTAACTATATTAGTATAAAGTCTTTTGAGTAAAATAAATTCGTCAGGGCTTAATCCCAACAAATATATGAATCACATAAAAAAAATTTGCAAAAAGACTTATTTTTAAAAAATTAAAATAGAATTTATTTTTTAAAAAACATTAGGAAACAACTATATATATATATATAATATATATATATATATATATAATATATAGTTATAAGATTCAATCAAAATATTTTAAGTTATCTAAAAATTATTTCTTGATGGTTATGGTGTCCTTTGAAGTCATCTAATATTTACATGCTCAACTTATTTTTTTTATTTATTATATATATATTTTTGTAACATCTATATAATTTGTAATACCAATTTTATCTTAATTTTATTAAATAAAAAAAAAAAATTGAGTTAACTCATAAAATTAGCTAATTTATCTTTTCTTTTTACCCCTTTTGCCTCAAAGGACTAAAACAGTAATAGTCACGTGATGAGGCTACCGGCTACTTGTACTTCCGGTCACAGAGATTCGAATTTTTCATTCCCTCGGCCCACTTTTCTGAACCGTACCCTTTTCCTCATCACTCCACTAAACTTCACTCACTACATCTTCACTTCAAATCCAGCCAAGAAATAATTCCTACCCATCCATCCCCCTCCCCCACCTCCACCCCCCTCCCACCATTTTTGAACCAAGAATCCACATACTTTCCAGCTTCTCAAAGGCGAAGACTTTCACCATTTCTCTCATTGCCAAGAAAGAAAAGAAAGGAAACATGAGTTTTTCTCATCTTTTGTTGTTGTTGTTGTTGTTGTTCTTCATCTTACTTACTCACTCCAACTCTTACTCTCTACCAACACTTTCTCAAGAATCTGCTAATAACTCATCATCTCTGTCTATGCTTCTCACCATGATTGGAGCTTCTTTAGACCCAACTGGCCTTATTCTTTCATCTTGGTCATCTTCTCTCAATGCAACTGACCCCTGCTCTGCTTCATTTGAAGGCATTTCCTGTAATGAAAATGGCCAAGTTGTCAATATTTCTCTTCAAGGTAAAGGGCTTAATGGCCAAATCCCACCTGAGATTTCTCATCTCAAGAATTTATCTGGGTTGTATTTGCATTTCAATCAGCTCAGTGGAGTTATACCTAAAGAAATAGCTGAGTTGGATCAGCTCTCTGAGTTGTACCTCAATGTCAATAATCTTTCTGGTGAAATACCTCCTCAGCTTGGGAATATGTCTAGTCTTCAAGGTTAGTCTTTTTTTTGGATCTTTAAGTTGAAAGATTCAATCTTTTCAATAATAGCATGTAGTAGAATTCTGGGTCACTAGATCTCTGATGCATGCTAGCTTCTAGTTTTCTATGAGTTACTTGTTTGAATATTCTATTTATCTTGAAATTCTTTTATCTTTGTTTGCTTTTGGTTTTCTTTTTTTGGTGGGCATTTGGAGAATTTTGGATTGATAAAGTTGTGAGAGAATAAAGCTTTGATTTTGCCCTGAAAAAGATGCATCTCAATACAATGTGGTCACTGCTTTCTTTTTTGGCTTTTATTTTTTGTGGAAAAAAATGAACAGAATATTGAAAGGAATCTAAAAGTAATAATAGAAACCCCTTTTGAATGCAAGTAAAAATGTAATATGCACACTGGATCTGCTAACTCAAACCTAATCGGGACCTCTTTTTCCTCAGCTAAGAACATAAAAAAGGGATCTTTAAAAGGTAAAGTTAGGATCTTTTTACAAATTAGCAAAATACTGTTGTTTTGGCTGAGAAAAATGGACTGATTATTTTTGCAGTTTTGCAACTCTGTTACAACAAGTTGACTGGAAGCATTCCCAATCAATTTGGATCCCTGAAAAAGCTCAATGTTCTTGCTCTTCAATACAATCAGTTGTCTGGTGCAATTCCAGCAAGTCTGGGGGACTTGGTGAATTTGATTAGGTTGGATTTGGGCTTTAATCATCTTTTCGGTTCAATTCCGTTGAAGTTAGCCAATCCTCCTCGGTTGGAAATTCTGGATATCAGAAACAACACTTTAACTGGCAATGTTCCTTTAGGTAGTTGGAGATTTCTGAATCTATATATGTATTTACTCTGCAATCATGTTTGAATATCTCTCTGATGTCTTGTTTTGTTATTATTTTTTTTTTCACTTTGATTTGTAGCTTTTAAAAGGCTGAATGAAGGGTTTCAGTATGCAAATAACAGAGGTTTATGTGGAATTAGTTATGAATCCCTGGATATATGCAGTGATTCTGGTCTAAACCCGAATAAACCAGAACCATTTGGGCCTGGTTCGAGTCGACTTCCTTCCAAATCTATTCCTGAATCTGCAGATGTCAAACAAAACAGCTTGAATCAATCTAAAACCCCCAAAACTGCTGCTGTTGTTGGAGTTATTGGAATTTTTGTTATTTTTGTAGTAGCTGGAGTTTTAGCATTTTCATGGTATCGTCGGAGGAAGCAGAAGATTGGAAGTGCTTATGATTCATCCGACAGTCGACTAAGTACTGACCAAATGAAGGTGGTGTGCAGAAGAAGTTCATCTCCCCTCATTAGTCTGGAGTACTCCCATGGCTGGGATCCGTTGGCTCGAGGCCAAATGGTAGGAGGAAATGCATTCTCACAGGAGGTGTTCGAGAGTTTCATGTTCAATCTAGATGAAGTTGAGTCTGCAACACAGTACTTCTCGGACACGAACCTTTTAGGTAAGAGTAGTTTCTCCGCCATCTACAAAGGAACCCTTCGGGATGGTTCTGCTGTGGCTATCAAATGCATTTCGAAAACTAGCTGCACATCTGACGAAGCTGAATTCCTCAAAGGATTGAAATTACTGACCTCGTTAAAACACAAAAACCTTGTCCGAATAAGGGGCTTTTGCTGTTCAAAAGGAAGAGGAGAATGCTTCCTTATCTATGACTTTGTCCCCAATGGAAATCTATTGCAGTTTCTTGATAAAAAGGACGGCAAAGGCAAGGTTATCGAATGGCCTGCCAGAATCTTGATAATCAAAGGCATTGCAAAAGGTTAGTACATTGAGAACTAGTTATTTGTTTTATTTATTTATTTATATTCTCCTTAACTATGTATGTATACGTATTAAAATTTGTAACCATTGTTGATCAGGGATCGAGTACTTGCATGAGAAAAAGGGGAATAAGCCGGCTCTTGTTCACCGGAATATATCTGCAGAAAAGGTGCTTATTGACCAACATTACAATCCACTGCTATCGGATTGTGGACTGCACAAGTTACTAGCAGATGATATTGTTTTCTCAACACTCAAAGGTAGTGCTGCAATGGGATATTTAGCTCCCGAGTATACAACCACAGGCCGGTTCACTGAGAAAAGCGATATATATGCATTCGGTATGATCATTTTCCAGATTCTCTCTGGAAAATGTAAAATAAACCAGTTGATTCGACAAGGAGCTGAGTTCTGCATATACGAAAACTTTATCGATCCAAATTTGGAGAGTAACTTTGAAGAATCCGAAGCAGCTAAGTTGGGAAAAATCGCTCTTCTCTGCACACATGAAGCTCCTAGCCATAGGCCGACGATTGAATCTGTGATGGATCAATTGAACGATATCATTATCATCAACAACAACAGCTGCAACAGCAGCACGCATTAGTGATGCTCTCTTGACTGGTACTATACTGCTGCTTGCTTGCTTAGGTATCAAGAAATCACCATTTTCAAGTAAAGGGATTCATGTTCATGACTAACTTCTTACTTGTGCATGTATGTTTTGTTCATCCATATATATATATATATATGCATGCATGTATGTAATCTATCTCTCGGCCTGGAAGAATGCTGATTTTTTTTCTTGTGAAAGTTTTGAAAGTGTAATCTCTGTGTAGGTATGCTTTCTCCCATTAGTAATTAATAATATTGGGAGCTGCTGTTTTTAACTCTATTTTTATGGATTCTGGACAAAAGAGTTCCTTAATTTGCAAATGGAACTTTCTTAGAGATTAGAAATGAAGGGTAGTTTATTGCTTATTGCTTTGATTTATATATATATATTTTGAAATTTTAAGGTATTTTTAATAATGTCTTAAATTTTTATAAAAGAATTTAGCATGTGCCATGCACATATGAATTTGATTTGAATAGAACAAAATTGAAATGAAATAGAGCACAAGTCAAAATTTATTAATTATTAATTAGAATGATAAATTTGAAAAGTTAAAATTAAAAAGAAATCAATTAATGTGAAAAATTAAATTTAGGATCAATTGGATAATCAAAAACCAATTATACTACTAGAATCGAATAATTATCCACACACACACACACACACACACACATATATATATATATATATAGATATATATATATATATATGTGTGTGTATTCTTTTTGTGTGTTTGTGTTTTATTTATTTATTTATTTTCTGGTAATTTGGTATCTGATATTTGTGGTTGCAACATAAGAGGAATAGGTCCTATGAAAGAATAAAATTTTTGTTTGTTGTCTATGACCATTTTTTTCAGTTAATAGTGATTATACAAATTTAGACATAATCTACAAAGAGTTTGGAGACAAAAAAAAACCCATGTTTTCAAAATATTGTTTTCCCCCAAGCAATATATGATATATATATATATATAAACTATCTTAGTTGCACTTTTTAGATTTCAAAATTTAATTTTTGCACCTCAAAAATATTTTGTACTTACAATACCATTGAGGTTTCAAATCGTTAAATCTTTAATTTTGCCGTTAGTCAATCTTTTTTTACTATTTAGCACGGTTCAAGTCAGGGGCATTTTTGTCCAATTTTTTTTAAAAAAATTTCTCTCTCCTTCTTCTTCCTCTTTTCACTCTCTTCCTTCTTTCTCTCTCCATTAATTAATTTTTTTCCCTCTCTTCCTCTTTTCTCTCTCTCTTTTTCTTCTTCCTTTCTCTCTCTTCCTTCCTTCTCATTTCTCTCCAAATCTCTGTATTTCTTCTTGTAATAACAGCAAAACCCAATTGTTAAGATGATCAGGAAAAGTGAAGCGGCGTCAACTACTATTATCATCAGAATCGTATCGGTGTTTGAATTTTTTTTCTTATTCTTCTGATTGATATCTGTTATCCCAATTGGTAAAGGACCCTTAACCGCCAGTTTAACAGGACAATCCGTAAGCAATGGCTTACCGTAGAGATGAATGTTCTCAGCAAATGCCGATGCCTGGAAATTCGTTATCGAATTTGGAATTTTTCCAGTTAGGGCATTTTCGGAGACATTAAAGTTGAAAAGTGAGGATTTTAGAAACAATGACGACGATGATTCGACAGAGAAAAGAGTTCCATTAAACAAGTTAAACTCGAGGTGGAGAGTGAGTAAATGCCAGAGTCGAGTCAACTCGGAGAAAGGAATTTCTCCATAGAAACCCTTGTTTGAGAGGTCAAGGCGGCAGAGACCACGGAGTTGGGAGATTTCCTAAGGAAATTTTCTGGTGAAGTGGTTGTGGGAGAGATAAAGGTGTCTAAGATCAGGCCAGGAAGTGAAATCAAGAGTGTTAGAAGAGAGATGGTTGTTGTGAAGACTCAGGTGACAGAGATGTCGGAGCAGAACTAACGGCTGAAATGAATCAGTAAGATTTAGGTAGTTGAGAACAAGCTTTATAACTCGTCGAGTAATGGGATGACACGAAACTCCAACCCATGAAGAACAAGGGTTGGAACCATTGTCAAATGTCCAAGAAACGAGAGAATTCGAAGAAATGTCTGAAGAAGATTTGAAAGCTAACAAAACAGAGAAATGAGGAGGAAGAAGGAGAGAGAAAGAAGGAAGAGAGAGAAAGGAAAAAGAAAAAGAGAGAGAGAAAAGAGGAAGTGAGAAAAAAAAATTAAATTAATGGAGAGAGAAATAAGGAAGAGAGAAAAAAGAGGAAGAAGGAGAGAGACAAAATAAAAAAGAAGAATAATTGGTGAGTTTGATCCCAAACAAATTTAACCTTGGCAAGTTAAGTCCCAAAATATTTTTTTTAACTTTTAAGGTCCCAAACTTTTTTTGTAGAGAATAATAAAGTCCTTCTTGACAGATTCTGTCAAAATTTTTAAAATTTTAACGGTTGTTTGTCTTTAGTTAATTAAAGACAAGGATAAAAAAGTCATTACATGTGAAAATAAATAAATAAATATTTAAATAAGGAATAAAAATGTCCTCACATTTAAAATTTAAAAAATAAAAAATCTATCGATATAAAAAATGACTTAGCATTATCGACAAACAATCAGAATATAATCCAGGTAGAAGAATAAGGTAGCGAAGAATTGTCTTTACAAATTATTTCAATTGCTTTTCGGCAGCGTCAGAAATGAAAGCCAGTATGGGGTTTTACCAAGGACAGAACAAATCAGTCCATGAAGAAGGGCAACCACAAAAAACAGAAACATAGCATTATATTCCCAAACTGTGAGTTTCAGCCGCCAGAATACATATCGGTCTGGAGATGACCCAAACAGAATCTTCTCCATAGTAAACGCAGATACATAAGTAAATCGAGAGCAAGGGCATGTAGAGCATTGAACCGAACGTAGCGGCTGAAGATAGGATTAAGGCGACGCCGACGTACAGTGCCAGGAAGGACATGCCAAAGAAATTAGGGAATTTGTAGTGGAGATAAAAGATTGGAGATAGTGGTTTCAGCAGCACGGCCAAAATAGGGTATTGGAAGCTGTTGATGAGTGGAAAGAAGTATGATGCGGTGGAGATTACGCGATCGCCGATTGGAATTGGAGTGGAGGAGGCAGAGATTTTTGTATTCGGAACATGGATTAATCTCACTGCGGGAGGATTGCAAAGAAATGGAGGGAGACGTTGCCATAATTTGGAGGAGAGTTGTTGGGGACATGCCGGAGACGGATGAGGGAGAAGGACGCCATATTGTAGCAGAGAAAGGGGCAATGGAAGATGGCATGCAGGTAGAAAGATTTTGATATCTCGATAATTTTTTATTTTTTAAATTTTAAATGTGATGAGATTTTTATTCCTTGTTTAAATATTTTTTTATTTATTTTCATATGTAATGACTTTTTTATTCTTGTCTTTAATTAACTAAAGACAAACAACCGTTAAAATTTTAAAAATTTTGACAGAATCCGTCAAGAAGGACCTTATTATTCTCTACAAAAAAAGTTTGGAACCTTAAAAGTTAAAAAAAATATTTTGGGACTCAACTTGCCAAAGCTAAATTTGTTTGGGATCAAACTCACCAATTATTCTAAAAAAGAATGAAAAAAAAAGTGAACAAAAATGCCCTTGACGGGGAACAGTGCCAAATAGTGAAAAAGGTGACTAATGGCAAAATTAAAGAGTTAAAGGTTTGACTTAATAGAGGTGGATGTAGTGAGACATTTTAAAACCTCAATGACACTATAAATATAAAAACATTTTAAGGTGCAAAAGGTAGATTCTGAGATCTAAAAAGTAAAACTAAGATAGTTTATCCTATATATATTATCACGAGTGCTCGTTTCTTTATTTTTTTTCATATAAAACAAAGATAAATGCATGCACAAAGTGAAAGTGAAACATCTATACAATATATTCAAAAAGTACCTAAAGACAAAATGATTTTTACAAACAACTTAGTCTGTCCATGTGATTGAACAGACTTCTTGATGTTATAAATAAATCCCACATCGTAAATAAAAATATAAGGATGTCCTATGCTAGAAATATGAGCTTATATATTTATTTATTATCAAATCACAAAATTAATTTGAGTTTAGGCCAATATATTAGGAAATTTGAATGTTTTTATGTAAAATCTTTCCAAATTAATTTGAACTTTGAATTAATTTTACATTAAATAAAATTATTATTTTTATTTATTAACTTTTTATTTAGAAGATTCGAACTTTAGCAAATTTAGGGGACTTTGAAATATATTACTCATTAAACACTTGTGAGCACTGACGGAAGAAAAAGATGAGTATGTCAACATGCATGTGAATCAGTTACAAGTTAAAAAGGAAAAGGCAAAAAGAGTAAAAGTAGTTCCCTCCAATGAGTGGAAATGACCAACTCGAGAATAACAAACAAAATTAGTGCAAAAATGGACCTTCCTTTATTATTAATAATTATATATATATATATATATATATTGAAATTCATCATCAAACTATATAAAAAATTCTATTAAATTATTAGTTAAATAAAAAATAATTATAAATATATTATATCAATACACTATTTAAATATATGTAATAATAGGTAGATTGATATAAATATTTTTCAAACTATAGATGTTTGGTGACTTGGTCCTTAAATTATAAAACAATTGTGAGATTGGTCATTTCTTTAAAAAAAATTAAGATATTTATGTTATTAATTATTTAAAAATATATATATATATATATATATATATATATATATAATTTTGATCCTTTTTATCTTCGGATAAATTATCCCACCAACACTTAGATTTTGTTGGGATGCTGAGTTTTGCACTCTAATTTACTCCAGTTAAAAAACTAGCTTAGTTTACTCTTTCATCTAAAAATTCCGCCAGACTTCTTTTTCCGTCAATTTTTTTGGGTATTTTTGTCTTTTTCTTTTGACATTATCTTTTTATTTTTTTAAAAATACTTTTGCCTTTTAGTAGTTTAACAAAAATTTTGAAGGGAAGGACAAATTAAGCGAGTTTTTTTTTGTTGGAGTGCAAAAATAGGGAAAAAGTTAAAAGTGCAAAATTTAGAATCCCTACAAGTTCATGTGTTGGTTGGGTAATTTACCCAATAATAAAACTTGAGGGATAATATAACACATTCTAATATATATAGTAGTAGAATACCAAAATAAAATAAATAATATTAATGGGTTTTGAAAGTAAAAAAGAAGAAAAAATAATTTGAACCTTATATTTAATATAATATATTTTAGGGAAAATATAATAGTAACACTTGTTAGATTTCAAAATCTATGTTTAACACACGGAGTGAAAAACTTTCATGGATTTCAAATTTTAAAAAGTCTGTACTTTCGTTAATTTTTGCAGTTAAGTCAAATTTTTTATCGTTAGTTAACTAATTTTACTGTTTTAGGCAGATGTATTTTTGTCAATTATTTTAAAAAATAAACTCTAATATGTCCATTAGAAAAGAATGGATAGAACAAGAATTAGAAGAAGAAGAAGAAAGAGAAAAAAAGAAAAAGAATAATTGAGAGAAGAAAGGAAGAAGAAAGAGAAAAAAATCAGAGTAATAATTTTTAATTAAAAATTATAAAATTATTTCTTATAAGAATTAAGATTTTTTTAATAATGGACAAAAATGCCCCTGAACGAAAGTGAAATTAGTGGAATAAAGACAAAAAATTTTGGCCGAACCACAAAAAATTTTGGCCTAACTACAGAAATTAACTAAAGTGCTTCTAGTGCAATTTTTTAAAATTTGGATGACACCATGAACATTTTTCACTTTATATGCTAAACTTGGATTCTAAAATATAACAATTCATACTTAGATACTTTACCCTGTATTTTAGAGTAAATGTCTTCAAGATGATGCAGCTCAGTTACTGGAAGCATCACTTATGAGTTTGAGACGTAATAGAAGAAAATATGCTTTCATTTTTTTAATGAAATTGAAAGATCGATGAATTTGGTCCGAAACAAATTTATATTTGACAAGTTAAGTCTTACAATATTTTTTTTCTACTTTTAAGGTCCCAAACTTTTTTACTTTAGAACAATAAAGTCGTTCACGAAATTGGTCAAAAATTTTAAAAATTCTACGATCTATGCAATTTGCTAAATGAAAAGAAAGAGTAATCAAGTTATTTTACACAAAATATATTTTTATGAATAATTGGTGAGTTTAGTCCCAAATAAATTTACTTTTAATAAGCTTAGATGATTATTGGAGTTTGCCGCTTGTGATATCTTCAAACTGTCTTCAGTGGTTCTCCAATTACAATAGATAAAATTGTTTTTAATTCCAGAAATTCCAATCAAGCGGCTCATAAGCTTGCTAATATTGGATTGTTGGGTTGGTTCATCACATCCTGTTGTATTAGACATTTTGCAGGTTGATTGACTTGTTCTAAATGAATTATAATGGCTTCTTTTGGTTTCAAAAAAAAAAAAACAGTTTTTTTTGCTATCCAATTGGGACACCCGGTGCCTTCACTTTTGGTTAGACTAATCCGGACTCGGCCTGCAGAACGCACGTAGAGTTCAACTCTTATTTGAGGGGAGGACATTCGAATCCTCAATCATCCGCACTCAAGGAAAAAAAGTTATTCCTCTCTACAAAGTCTCTATTTTTGTCTCTTGGCTTGAAGATAGAAAAAAGAAAATTGGGTCTTTTTCCAATTAGGGAGCCAGTTGGTTATTAAGAAACACTAAAGTCTATTACATAAAAAAAAAAAACCTTAATTGGTTATGATAACAGTTATTCATGAGTTAAAGCCAATGACTAACGGATCTTGCTGAATCTTATTTTTCTTTTTCTTTTGGAAGCTAAATATTTTATGAATATCCAGTTATTTTGGATGGAATCAGTTCTATCAAGTTAGAGCCAACTGATTATTCAGAAACACTAATAGTCTATTACATAAAAAACCTTAATCGGTTATGATAATAGTTATTCATGAGCTATAGTACTAACGAGTTTTGATGAATCTTATTTTTCGTTTTCTTTTAAAAGCTAAAAATTTTATGAATACCTAGTTATTTTGAATGAAATCAGCTCTATCAAGTTAGAGAGCCACCTGGTTATTTAGAAACACTAATAGTCTATTACATAAAAAAAATCTTAATCCATTATAATAACAGTTATTCATGAGCTATAGTCAATGTAATGGGTTTTGCTTAATCTTATTTTTCTTTTTCGTTTGAAAGCTAAAAATTTTATGAATACACACTTGAATTGGTATCTCACTTGTCTTTTAGAATAACTTGATTTGTCAGACAAGTTTCAATAATGGAGGATTTACTGAGAATTTCAATATCACCATTATTTTTTTGTTCTTTCTCTTCATGGTTTAAATTTTAATTTTCTCCAAATTCCTCTTTCTTATTTCTTCTTCTATTTGTATTTTTTAACAATGACAATAACAAAAAAATGATGTAGCTAGAGAAAGACTTTTGATCGACAAAGAAGGACTTTTGATATTACTCATATTTCTTTTGTAAATAAGACTTTAAATTTCTTAAATAAAAAAATTTGAAATTTTAAAAGTGAAAAAATATATTTTTAAACTTAACTTACTAAACATAAATTTATTTAATATCAAATTCATCCAACTCTCAAATGAAAACTATTAAAATTTAGTTACTGTGTATCATTTATCATTGCTTATTTTCATCAATAATTTATTTTAAAATTAACTAAAATATATTAAAATTATTTAAAAATTATAAGTAAGTGAAATATTTTTTTCATTATTTTTAATTAAAATTATGTAATTTACTATGTAATATCTATCATTTATTTTATAAAATATTTTTAATTTAATAAAACTAATTAAAATTTATTAAATTTAATAAAATTATCTAAAATTTTACAATTATAATAAATAAAGAGAAGCTATTTGCAGCATTAAATACTTACATACAAGAGAGGAATAGAGAAGTCAACAAAAAAAAACGAGATGAAAGAAAGTATGGAGAGAAAAGAACAAAGATAACAAAGAATACGTTCTTATATAGCAATTTTTTTGGCATATTGTATTTTTTATTTAATAATTAATATATTTTAAATTTAAGTATAATTTATTTTGAATATATTTTATTTGTTATTGCGGCAAAAAATTTCTTCATTTTTTATTTTTATTTTTTAAAAAATTAAAGATGGAATATTTAGAAACAATAAAAAATGTATAAAATATAATAAAATTATATTTAAAGTCTTCCCTTAGTAATTAGAGTGCCAGTTTTGGTTTGTTGTTTTTGTTTTCTTTAAACCTGAACACAATTTGGCATACTAATTATGATATGCTAATTATATATAAATAAAATACATCTTTCAAACAAAATAATTAGAGTGTTGCCATTTATTTATTTATATAAATTAGTGTTATGTGTAATAATCATATTAAATTTTAATAAATATGTATTTTAAAATTTAAATTTTTTTATATCTTTTAAATTTAAAATATTTTTGCTTGTAATAGTGTCTATCTACTATAAACTAGACGGTTACAAGTACACCTTCTTCTTGACAAAATTGTATCTTTAAAATAAAAAATAACAGTAGTGTTATAAAATATTATTAATAAAAACAAATTAGTAAAAAATATAATATATATAAAAAAAGAGAGAATTATTTATATATTTCATATATGATTTATCTATCCAAATATACATATGTAAGCCCCTATTTATAGGGATGAAGTAAGAGATATATATACAAACATGTAACTCCTAAACATTCAATATGAATAGGAGGTTATTAGTTTTATTAGGTATTATTGCAAAAGGGGTTATGAGAGTTGAAAGAAGTTCAAGGGATATACAAATAATGAAATTTATAAAACTCCCCTTTGGATGTCTATTGTACAAGGAATATGCCTCATTGAAACCTTACTAGAGAAAAACCCAGTGGGAAAAAAAACCCTAGTGAAGGAAAAGAGTACATCGTTCATAGCACACTCCCACTGATAATTATATAATATCTTTGTACCGGTGCATTCCAATATTATGGACTAGTCTTTGAAATGTTGAAGTTGATAATGCTTTTGTGATCAAGTTTGTCAAATTATGACTTGAATGGATTTCTTGTACATCAGTATCACCATTTTTTTGAAGATCATGCCTAAAGAAATTTTTTGGGGAAATATGCTTTGTGTGATCTTGTTTGATATATCTTTCTTGTAATTGAGCTATACATGCAGTGTTATCTTTATAAATTATTGTTGGAAGTTCTTCGTTTGAAGATAAACCACATGCCCCTCGAATGTGTTGAGACATGGATATTAACCAAATACATTCACGACTCGCTTCATGGATTGCTATAATTTCTGCATGATTCGAAGAAGTACCAGCTAACGTTTGCTTTGTAGAACGCCATGAAACAGTAGTTCCTCATCCTGTAAAAGCATAACCTGTTTAAGATCTGGCTTTATGTGGATTAGAAAAGTAACCAACATCAGCATAACCAACAAGTCGTGGTTTAGAACTACTAGGATATAACAATCCCATATGAATTGTACCTCGAAGGTATCGAAAGACATGCTTAATTCCATTCTAATGTCTTCTAGTTGGACATGAACTAAATCTTACTAACAGATTAACAACAAAAGCTATATCAGATCTTGTATTATTAACAAGATACATGAGTGCACCTATTGCACTAAGATGTGGTACTTTTAGACCAAGAACTTCTTCATTATCCTCACGAGGTCGAAAAATATCATTTTTCACATCAAGTGATCGAACAACCATTGGGGTACTCAATGGACGTGCCTTGTACATGTAGAATCTTTTAAGGACATTTTCAGTATAATTTGATTGATAAACAAAAATTCGAGTTTTATCTTTTAAATGCTCGATCTGAAGGGCGAGATAAAACTTTATTTTTCCGATATCTTTCATCTCAAATTCTTTCTTCAAAGAATTTACTACTTTTAAAATTTTTCCAGGGGTTCCAATAATATTTAAATGATCAACATATACAACTATTATTAAAAACTCTGAATTTTCTTTCTTAATAAATACACATGGACAAATTTGGTTATTTTGATAACTTTCTTTCAATAAATATTCACTAAGACGATTGTACCACATTCGTCCAGACTATTTTAAACCATACAAAGATCTTTGTAATTTTATTGAAAGTAATTATCGAGAATCTAATTTATATACTTCAGGATTTTAAATCCTTCAAGGGATTTTATATAGATATCACTATCAAGTGAGCCATATAAATAGGTTGTAACTACATCCATAAGATGCATATCAAGTTTCTTATTATCTGCCAGACTAAGGAGATAACGAAAAGTACTTGCATTCACTCAGGAGAATAAGTGACCTTATAGTCAATTCCCGGTCTTTGAGAAAAACCTTGTGCAACAATGCGTGTTGGATATCTCACAATTTCACTTTTCTCATTTCTTTTTCGTACAAATACTCATTTGTACCCTACAGGTATAACATCTTCAGGTGTTTGAGCTATGGGTAAAAATATTTCAAGTTTTGCAAGTGAGTCTAATTCTGCTTGAATTTCATCTTTCCATTTCAGCCAATCACTTCTACGTTGACATTCATTAACAGATGTAGTCTCATTATAATTATTTTCATTTATAATAGCTGATGTTATATTATATACAAAAACACTATCGATAGTTATTTCTTCTCGGTTCAATCGTTTCTCCCTTGAGACATAATTTATTGAGATCTTATCATTATCTATTTTTTTCGATATTTTCAATATCTTTTGGTACCAAAATTTCTTCTGGAGCTATTTCATTTATTATGTCTCTTGACTCTTTTGGAGTATTAAGCCTGGGTTCATTATTAACATTTACTCCCTTCCTTTTACGAGGATTTGTATATTTTGAACCAATTGGTCTACCACGCTTCTGGCGTGCCATAGACTGATTTGCTATTTCATTTACAGATTCTCCTTCAGGGGCATCAATCTGTATATGAGCATTTTCAGTTGGTATATGTGACTTAGTCACTCTCTTTAGGTCAGTAAATGCATCCGACACTTGATTTGCTATACTTTACAAATGTATTATCTTTTGAACTTTAAGTTCACACTGATTTGTACGAGTATCAAGATGTTGCAAAGTATTTCATGGAATATTTTTACCAAGTTGTTTTTCTTTTTCTGCCCCTAATCCCGAGAACATTGATGCATCAAAATGACAATCGAAAAATCGTGCTGTAAAAAGATCTCTTGTCATAGGTTCAAGATATCTTATAATAGAAGGAGAATCAAAACCAACATATATCCCCAATCTTCTTTGATGACTCATTTTTGTGCGTTAGGGTGGAGCAATAGGAACATATACTGCACATTCGAAAATTCTAAAATGGGAAATATTTGGCTCCCGACCATAAGCCAATTGCAATGGAGAATATTTATGATAACTTGTTGGTCTAACACGTACAAATGCTGCTGCATGTAAAATTGCATGACCCCAAGCTGAAATGGATAATTTAGTTCTCATAACTATAGTTTTAGCTATCAATTGAAGTCTTTCTAATCCATTTTATGTAAACTTGAATATATTAGGCCAATATATTAGGAAACTTGAATGTTTTTATGTAAAACCTTTTCATATTGGGTAATTAATTTGAACTTTCAATTAATTTTACATTAAATAAAACTATTTATTTATTTATTAACTTTTTATTTAGAAGATTCGAACTTTAGCAAATTTAGGGGACTTTGAAATATATTACTCATTATACACTTGTGAGCACTGACGGAAGAAAAAGATGAGTATGTCAACATGCATGTGAATCAGTTACAAGTTAAAAACGAAAAGGCAAAAAGAGTAAAAGTAGTTCCCCAATGAGTGGAAATGGCCAACTCGAGAATGACAAACAAAATTGGTGCAAAACTGGAACTTCTTTTTATAAATCATATTTTGTATGTCTATAACTCCCATTATTTTCATTATCTTCATATAATTATCACTATCTCTATATAACTTTCACTACCTCCATATAACCTCCATGTAACCTCTATGAAGTTATATTTGTAACATATGTATATATTTATATTAATATGTATATAGGTATGTAGGTTATACATATGTATCCCTATAAATATATGGTAGTTTTGTATGTTTTGTTACAAGAAAAATATATACACAAGTTTACACTATTTTAATTTTTATTTCTTCAGTCTTGTTTCATATTGTTATAGCTATTTTATAACAAGTTATCAGTCCGAAGCTCTACCGGTTAAGATATTGTTTGAAGTTGTATTCAAGAATAAATAGCTATGTTATCTCTTCTAATATCAATTTTTATTAATCTTGAATGTGTAACTCTTCAAGTTACTAGATGAAATAATTTGTTATGAAAATTAGATCCCGAGAATCATCTGGCTATGATGGGTCCGAAAGATACCATCGATGTAAAACATTCATTCATTGGGAAAATTATTTAAAAGAAAATTTTGACCACCTGAAGATGGTCGTTTTCCCAAAAGAATGAGATTACGAGATGATAATCCATAAATGAGTAAATTAAGTCATGTTAGAGAAAAAACATTCTCTATTTGAACAAAATAAGGAAGTTAGCAAACATATTTTAATGCATTTCTCGAAGAAAATGCTACTATACATGATCTTAGAAGAGGTCATGTTTGTCTTCATACAATGGTTTTCGATATGAAAAGATCATATGATTGGGATAAATTTGATCTAACTGTCAAATAATATTAATTACCACCATAAGTGGAATAAATAACAATGTATAATTGTGTTGATAAAATTATTATTTCTTGTATATTGTTTATTATCAATTACTATTCTTATAAATTATAAATATGCACTTGTTATATATATAATATAATATATATATATATATATATATATATATATATTGTTTATCTTCATGGATATATTTATTTATATATAAATTATTTTTTAAAAAATTATATATTTTATTTAATTTAAGTTTTCAACCTATAACCTATAAGCTTTGAAATAAGACATTACTCTACCATTTGAATAAGAAGTGTATATTTATTTTAAATAAATGATATTTAACTCAAATTTTATTACTGACATTATTATTATTTTCAATGTTACGTATATCTTATTATATATTCTTTAATTATAATATTTTTTTTATTTACTTAAAGAATATGGATGAAGATATATGTCTTACCAATAGTGCAACTACTCACACTATTTTTAGAAAAAAAAAATATTTCATTGCTATAAAGATGAGTGATACATACGTTACTACAATTTCGGGTAGTACAAAAATAATTGAAGGCTCCAGAAGAGCTATTATAATGTTACCCAATGGAACAAAATTGAATATATTTTCTTCGGGATTGTACTACACAAGAATAAATGCAATTGAAATACATTCAATAAGCTAGAAGTTTATTAATTAAAAAACATTCACTATTTGGCATGACTGATCGGGACATTCCGGTTCAAGCATGATGCGAAATATTATTGAAATTCGCATGTACACTCATTGAAAAACCTAAAGATTTTTCAATCGAAAGAATTTTCTTGTGCTACTTGTTCTCAAGAGAAATTGATTATTAAGTCATCACTAGCTAAAGTTGGAATTGGATTTTCAACATTTTTAGAAAGAATTCAAGGTAATATGTGGACCAATTCACCCATCATGCGAACCATTTCGCTATTTTATGGTTCTAATAGACGCATCTAGTAGATGATCTCATGTTAGCTTACTATCAACTCGCAAACCTGACGTTTGTGAGATTGCTTGCCAGATTATTAAATTACGAGTATAATTTCCAGATTATACAATTAAAATAATACGTTTGGATAATATTGGTGAATTCTCATCTCAAGCTTTCAATGATTATTGTAAGTCTATTAATGTATGTGTTGAACATCCTGTAGCTCATGTTCATAAACATAATAGGTTAGCTGAATCTTTTATTAAAACACTTCAATTGATAGCTAGAACTATACTAATGAGAACTAAATTACCCATTTCGGTATGGGGTCATGAAATTTTGCATGCAGCAGCACTTGTATGTGTTAGACCAACAAGTTATCATAAATATTTTCTATAGCAATTAGCTTATGGTCGGGAGCTAAATATTTCCCATTTTAGAATTTTTGGATGTGCAGTATATGTTTCTATTGCTTCACCACAATGCACAAAAATGGGTTCTAAAAGAAGATTGAGAATATATGTTGGTTTTGATTCTCCTTCCACAATTTGTAGATTGCCATTTGGATGGCTCAATGTTCCCAAGATTAGGGGGAGAAAAAGTAAAACAGCTTGGTAAAAATATTACATGGAATACTTTGCAACTTCTTGATACTCGTACAAATAAGTGTGAACTTGAAGTTCAAAAGATAATACATTTGCAAAGTATAGCAAATCAACTGCTAGATGCATTTTCTGACCTAAAGAGAGTGAGTAAGACACATATACCAGCTAAAAATGCTCCTATACGGATTTATGTCCCATAAGGACAATCTATAAATGAAATAGCAAATCAGTCTATAGCACGCCAGAAGCGTGGAAGACCAATTGGTTCAAGCAGAATTGGACTCGCAAAACGTGAAGTTTTTTTACCCATAGCCCGGACACCTGAAGATGTCATACCTGTAGGGTATAAATGGATATTTGTACGGAAAAGAAATGATAAAAATGAATTTGTGAGATATAAAGCATGTCTTGCTGCACAAGATTTTTCTCAAAGACCGTGATTGACTATGAAGTCACTTGTTCTCCAGTGGTGGATGCAATTACATTTCATTATCTCCTTAGTCTGCCAGCTAATGAAAAACGTGATATGCATCTTATGGATGTAGTTACAGCCTATTTATATGGCTCACTTGATAGTGATATCTATATGAAAATCCCTGAAGGATTTAAAATGCCTAAAGCATATAAATCAGATTCTCGAGAATTATATTCAATAAAATTACAAAGATCTTTGTATGGTTTAAAATAGTCTGGACGAATGTGGTACAATCGTCTTAGTGAATATTTATTGAAAGAAGGTTATCAAAATAACCAAATTTGTCCACATGTATTTATCAAGAAAGAAAATTCAGGGTTTGCTATAAATGTTGTATATGTTGATGATTTAAATATCATTGGAACCCCTGAAGAAATTTTAAAAGTAGTAAATTCTTTGAAGAAAGAATTTGAGATGAAAGATCTTGGAAAAACAAAGTTTTGTCTCGACCTGCAGATCGGGCATTTAAAAGATAAAATTAGAATTTTTATTCATCAATCAAATTATACTGAAAAGGTCCTTAAAAGATTCTACATGGACAAGACACTTCCATTGAGTACCCCAATGGTTGTTCGATCACTTGATGTGAAAAAAGGATATTTTTCGACCTTGTGAGGATAATGAAGAAGTTCTTGGTCCAGAAGTACCATATCTTAGTGCAATACGTGCACTAATGTATCTTGCTAATAATACAAGACCTGATATAGCTTTTGTTGTTAATCTGTTAGTAAGATTTAGTTCATGTCCAACTAGAAGATATTGGAATGGAATTAAACATGTCTTCTGATACCTTCAAGGTACAATTGATATGGGATTGTTATATCCTCATAGTTCTAAACCACAACTTGTTGGTTATGCTGATGCTGGTTACTTGTTTGATCCACATAAAGCCAGATCTCAAACAAGCTATGTTTTTACATGTGGAGGAACTGCTGTTTCATGGCGTTCTATAAAACAAACATTAGCTGCTACTTCTTCGAATCATGCAGAAATTATTGCAATCCATGAAGCAAGTTGTGAATGTGTTTGGTTAAGATCCATGTCTCAACACATTCGAGAGACATGTGATTTATCTTCAGGCAAAGAACATCCAACAATAATTTATGAAGATAACACTGCATGTATAACTCAATTACAGGAAGGATATATAAAAGAAGATCGCACGAAGCATATTTCACCAAAATGTTTCTTTACATGTGATCTTTAGAAAAATTGTGATATTGATGTACAACAGATCCGTTCAACGGATAATTTGGCAAACTTGTTCACAAAATCATTATCAACTTCAACATTTGAAAGACTGGTCTATAATATTGGAATGCGGCGATACAAAGATATTATGTAATGATTAGGGGGAGTGTACAAGGAACTATGTACTCTTTTTCTTTCACTAGGGTTTTTTATCCTACTGGGTTTTTTCTAGTAAGGTTTTAATGAGGCATATTCCTTGTACAATGGACATTCAAAAGAAGAGTTTTATGAATCATATTTTGTATGTTCTTAACTCCCACTGCTTCCACTATCTCCATATAACTACCACCACCTCCATATAACTTCCAGTACCTCCGTATAACCTCCATGTAACCTCCATGAAGTTATATTTGTAACATATGTATACATTTATATTAGTATGTATATGGGTATGTAGGTTACACATATGTATCCCTATAAATATGTGGTAGTTTTGTATATTTTGTTACAAGAAAAATATATACACAAGTTTACACTACTTTGATTTCTATTTCTTTAGTTTTGTTTCATATTGTTATAGCTATTTTATAACATCCTTTATTATTATATAATATATATATATATATATTGTTATTAACAATGATGGGCTTCACAGGTTTTTTTTTCTTTGGGTACCCACTTAAGGTATCTGGTGTCCTCACGGTGAGACTAATCCAGACTCGGCCTGTGGAGCCTTCCATAATTTAAACTCTTATTAGAGGGTGAGGGTCTAGTTCAGAGAGTTAAAATATATTACAACAATTTGACATAAATAGTACGCAAACTATAGAGAGGATTGGTGACAGTGTTCCTAATTTTTTTTGTGGAATTGATCCTAAAACTATAAAAAAATTGTGATATTGGTCATTCTTTTAAAAATTTTATTAAATTATCAGTTAAATAAAAAACAATTCTAAGGATATTTATATTAGTATACTATTTAAATATATGTAATAATAGGCAGATTGACATAAATAGTCCCAAAACTATAGATGTTTCATGACATTGGTCCCTGAATTATAAAAAATATTGTGAGATTGGTCATTTCTTAAAAAAATCAAGGTATTTATGTCATTACATTATTTAAATATATTTAATAATGTATAATATATATATATATATAATCATTTTCATCTTCTTTATCTTCCTCTTCAAATAATAAACGGTAAATTATCCCACCAACACTTGATTTTGTTGGGATTCTAAGTTTTGCACTCTAATTTTTTTTTTCAGCTTTTGTACTCCAATAAAAAAACTCGCTTAGTTTACCCTTCTGGTATATTTATATATAGTGTATATTATTTTACCTAAAGTAATTTAGGAAATTCATATTATTCTATTGCTTATTTATTATTTAAAATAAATAATTATAACGAAAAGAAAAATAGAATTCAAGATAAAATTAATTATTATAAGATTTATTTTTACGTATTCCATAAAAAAATAAAAAAAGTTAACTGTTTGTATATTTTGTTAAATTATAAAAAGGTAAAAATTTCATTATATGCGAAAAGAAAAAAAATAAAAAAAATTAAATATTTAAACAAAGAGAAAATTATCTTATAAATAAAATTTAAAAATAAAAATCTAATTAATTTGTTTAAACATAAATTTATTTAATATCAAATTCATCCAAATCTCAAATGAGAACTATTAAAATTTAGTTAATAATTTATTTTAAAATTAATTTAATTTAATAAAATTAACTAAGCATGTTAAAATTATTTAAAACTTATAAGTATCTAAAATATTTTTTTCATAATTTTCTTTTCTTAAAATTATGTAATTTACTATCTAATATCTATCATTTATATAGATAGCATTAAATAAAAGAGAGATCAAAGAAAATACGGAGAGAAAAGAACAAGTATAATGTAAAATACGTTCTTATATATCATTTTTTCTTTTCATATTTTATTTTTAATTTAATAATTAATATATTTTTAAATTTAAATATAATTTATTTTGAATATATTTTAGTTGTACTAATTTTATTTGTTAGTCAGGTAAAAACGTTTCTTGCTTTTCCAATTTAAATTTGTTTTTAGAAAAAATAAAAATTGAAAATTTAGAAACAATAAAAAATTTAATAAAATAAAATAATTTTTTTTTTGTCCATCTTCGGATTCGTCCAGGTTTGATATAGACGACGGAGAATAAAATCAGAGATTACCTCATCATTTTATTATTTTTATTTTTATTTTTATAATTCAAATTCGAGTGGCCCAGTCAGCCATTTAAAATAATTATATTTAAACTGTTAATTCAAATATAATATAAATAAAGAATATATGAAAAATTGTTAATAAACTAATTCTTCATGATTATTATATTAAACAAACATATTTTCATATTTTCTAAACAAAGTTGATTTTTCCAAAATAATTATAATTCTAATTTTAGGACAATTTATTAAATATCTTAATTATATAGATGTGGAAAAAAGTGGTAAGGAAATGGAGATGGATGTCAATTTTGTTTATAAAAATGCAAGGGAAAAAAGACCTTAAAATCAGAAAATTTGACCTTGACCAAATATTAAATAAAATGATTTATTACTTAATATTGTTTTGGTTTGTTTTTTTTGTTTTCTTTAAACTCGAATACAACCCGTGAAGCATATCAATTTTACTCGGTAGGTTTTTGTTTGAGTGTTTTATTTATTTATTTTTTTAATAAATATTATTATAAAACACATCTTTCAAACAATTTTTTTTAGAATGTTGTGATTTATTTATTTTATTTATATAAATTAGTGTTACTTTTAATAACCATATTAAATTTTAGTAAATATGTATTTTAAAATTTAAAATTTTTTTATATATATTTTAAATTTAAAGTATTTTTGCTTTTAATCATGTTTATGTCTAATATAAATTAAACCCCTTCAAGTACACGTTCTTCTTGACAAAATTATATTTTTAAAATAAAAATAATAGTATAGATTGATTTTTAATTTTTTTTATAAATTGTCAAATTCAACACAGTGAAATAATAGTAAATTATATTTTTGCTTTTAATCATGTTTATGTCTTTTTTTTTATCTACTTAAGCACCGGTATTTCTACCTTTTCGGTAAGACTCATGTAAAACATTCTTAGAGTTCAACTCTTATTTTAAGAGTTAAGATTTAGCATAGAACTTTTAATATCAAATTTTCCGTCTAAAGAGATTCAAATCCTTGATCATCTGCTCTAAAAAATTCTAAGCTTCTAGGTTAAAATTATTTAAATATATCTTCAAATATAAAAATTTATTTTAAATTTTTTATTGAGAAAAATAATATATATATATATATATTAAGTTACATGATTAAGAAATATGTATATTTAATGTGCATTTTCATTATTTGTGTGATTTAAAGACACACTTATTATGCATTTTTATACAGAAATAATTTTTTTCATGAATATTTTTTAAGAATAAACTTTTGGTATAATATTATTGAAATTCTATGTAAAATAAAAGAAAATAAGAAAATAAAGAAGATAATGAATATTAAATATAATGATAAGAAGACTAAAATGTGTGCTACAATAACGAATCAAAATGATGAAATTGTAGTTTTACAAGAATTTTTTATTTTTTTAAAAATCAATGTAGTTGAATCTAAATTTTTATTTGATATTCCTAAATTATATCATATTTTTAGCACATATTTCGGCACAAATTAGGATAATTTGAGAAGTATTTGATTTTAATTGGATTGAATTAACACATAATTGCATAATTTGAGATTTTAGAAGTTTTAGGAATTAAATTGCATAAAATAGCAAATATTGAGATAAAAACGCAATTTATGAAAAGATGAAGGTTCAGAACGGCTTTCTTTAACCAAGGACGCCCGTTCTGACATGTTCAAGCCTAAGGACGGCCGTCCTCCATTAAGGACGCCCGTTCTGAGTGTTCCACATCGGGAATGGAAGTGAAAAAGGCTCCAAATCACTACTATAAATACTCAGACTTCCTACAATTCAATTCATCCCTCAACCCTTATTGCGTTGTGTGCGTGTGTCACAAATTGAGAAGATAATAAAATAGAATAAATCAACGCAATCTTAACAAGTGCAAGTATACACCGGTCAACAAGTAATATATGTACCTAAGTACAAGATTATCGATCCCACAGAGATTTTGTTTGTCAATTATACATGCAAACATGATTTACATTTGGTTAAAAGAATAAAAGAATAAAGAATGATGAATAAATGAGTGGAGATTCGGAGGTTAATCTACTGCTAAGCTACTGCTGCAGCAACAGAAATGCTGCAGCAATTCTACCTAACTAAAACTACAGGGCAGCCTACTAGAAATTTACCATAAGAACACAACAGGTAATACAATGCTGTAAAAATTAAGCCAAAAATGCAAACATAAACCAGTAATGAATCCAAGAATGCTAAGCATGCTTTTCGGTTTCCAAATTAACACTACAGCGGTCTGGTTCTACCCAGACTACTTAGCCTACTAGTCTAAACCCCCGATAACATCGTCTCATGGAGTACGAAGTACCGTGAACCTAGAACAACACAAGGCAGTGAAATTGGTCGTGTCCCCTGCAATATTGACCGCACGGTCATGCGTCCCAAGCAAGTGCCATGCAATTAACGTGTCAACTAGACCCCTTCAGGTTAGAAAGTCAGATACTAGTTCGATACATAACTTGGACAGTCGTAACCGCAAGTTATTCCTAATCCGTTTAAGTAATTTCATGAATAAACTAAGCATGCCCCATACAAGCATCAATAAAGAAAACGATACACAAAACTTATGCATTCTATTCATCTTATGCCACATTACGTTTTTCCACATGTTTATAATTTACTAGACTACACCACCTTCAGGTTATGAATATATAATTTGCTGAAACGAATCATGAAAGACAAGGATTAAAGTAATAGGAAAAACAGTCTCTAGGTCCATAGTGACACCAGTCAATCCCAAGACGGAAAACATATCAATCCCAAAACACTTTTAATTAATCCTTGAAAACATGTAAACATTCTCATATCACAAAGATCTTTTAATTACAAAACAGTAACAAATTGAAGAACATTCAATTACAAAACAGTAAGCAAATTGAAGAAATGGAAAGAGGGTTACTCGGGTCGGAGATCACCCTATTGCCCCAAATCGGATTTAATCTAGCTGCTGCTGTCCTTCCTTTCCTCCGTGTGATGCTGCTGCCTTCAGTTCTGTCCAGCTTACAAGAATCCAGCAATGTCACCCCAGCCTTCTCAGGTATTTTCCTCTCTAATCTAAGCTAAAAAACAACTTAAAACAAGCTACCTACTGCCTAAGTCCTAAGCTGCCCGTAACTAAACACAAACAACAAAAGCTATGGTAGTATTCTATTTCTCCTCCCTCTTCCCGTCACTTCTTCTCCCCCCTCATATATATATATATATATATATATATATATATATATATATATATATATATATAGCAATTGACACCAAGGCTGCCCATTTTTTCCACCTACTCTCACAAAACCAGCCAGCAATTGAGAGTTGTCATCATGTGTATGTACATATATATATATATATACCCACTAGGAAATATGCTTCTTCTTTTTTGTATAGTGCAACTGCCACTGCACCTTTTCTCCTGAAAATCTGCCAGAAAATTGAGAGGAATCTCATCATATGTATGTATATATATATATATATATATTATTGGACAACAACTATCTTCTATCTTTTTGTCCACCTTGCCAACTTGCACTCCCACAAATATATATATATACATATAACAAAGATTTCAGCATGTGTACTTTATATATATATATATATATATGTATAATGGATGGGACCAAAGAAATAAATACATAGGACCGAAAGTGTCTATCTTTAAATATGCCCAGCTGGATTTTATGTGACAAATAGTGTGTGAGTGTATATTATATATATATATAGATAGATATATACATATATATGTATAGATGCAAATTATCCACACATTCTTCACTTTCTTCTCGGTTACTTTTATCCAACTTTCTTTCAACAATGTCAACCATCCACATTCCCTTTTTACCCTTGTCACAATAAATCAATTCAAATAAATTCCCAAATAATAACAAATAATACAGATCATCCACATGTTGAGAAATTTATTCAATTAAATTGACTTTTAACAATAAATCCACATTTTTAGGTAAAAAGAGAGAAAATATCAAATCGACACATTTTTATTCAAATTTCCAAATAAAATCAGTTAATACAGGAATAAAATGTGGCAAATTAGATGTGAATAACTCTATTATTTTAGAGTTATCAACCCTCAACACAAGTCATCTAGAAACATTGAGTGACTTGTTTTTCCTTGTTTCTGATTATTTATCTCAGCATTTGAGAATTTGAATAGATTAGGTATTCGAGTTGGTATTTATAGAATACCGAGATTAAGATAAGAAATCCTCAAGAGCTGTAGGTTAGCGATACTCTTAGTTAGATAGAGCAAAGTGCTTCAGTCCTGACCAAAAGGTTAAGTAATTGCTACTAGGTTGAAGAAGCGTTTCCGAAGGTTTTGACGTCCAGAGTAGGATTGAACTTCAAGAAGCATAAGAAATCGACAGCGCTGATGAATATCGTAAAGTGGTGACAACCTTACGTCAATTACTCCATAGACTCTTTCTTTTATGCTTTTGAGTTGTTTTATCTTGGTATCTATTTGAATGCTAAACTCAAGAAGCTTTATCATACATGTTTTACAATTTGAGGTTATAATTTTTTTTCGGGAAGATCATGAAGCTAAATTATCATTATGTGCTAGTTAAACTGTTTGTGCTTTTAAGTTAAACCTAGGGTTATAGACAAATCATAATCAAGTCATAACCAAGTTAACTTAACCGTCTACCTTAAGCCATGACCGAAAGGTAAGTGTAGATACTGCCAGATTAGGAAGAATAAAATTACTGTCACCATGTATGTTAAAGAAACCTAATTATGTTGAGTTTGGTCATTATGCCAGTTCTAGAGTGAGAGAGTATCATGATTACGAGTGACATAGTATCATGAATACTGTTAAGCAGCTCGAAAGATGAGTAGGGTTATCACTGTTGACCTACGCCAGGAACAACGGGGGTAAATAACTTAGATAACTCAGATATGGTAACAAATGGTAATAATTCATAATTATTTTAGATCAAGATATATCTAGAATTTTGAAGATAGGTCAAACAAGTTGTCTAAACTGAGCTCATAAACTCTTATTGAATGCTTGTCTATCGAAATACTCTTTTCATGCTTGATACTTGTATGTGTTGTTGTGATCCCCAAACTCTCAAGATATGAATTCCAGTTGATTAATTCCTGATAGAAAAATTGTTAGACTAAGTAATAATTACTACTAAGCCGTTGCAAGTTTCTTGGGATATACAATATTTATAAATTTAAAATCGCAGATGCTACCAATAGACTAGCTACACGATAGGTATTTTGCCTTAAGTTTTGTTTGATTAAATGACAACTAAAGTGCTACACTAAACTCCTTAATTACTCATAATCAACGTAGGTAATAAAACCATATCCTTTAACACTACAAAATGGAACACATTACTATACTTATAAATTGCAAAAATATGTGAAAACAAAATTATAAATATAGATAATTTGTAGTAAGTAATTATTTGTTGATTTTTATCGTGCATACGTTATTACATTTTTTATTTTTCTATTATAGTCTTCTAACATTGAATATATATATTTAAATATTATATTAGACAAAAATTTTCAATCAAAATGAGTGGTTAAAAATAATATTATAGACTAAAATAAATAATTTTTCAATCATTGAATTATATTTGTTTACTATAACTTTAAAGTTAGGATTCAAATGTGAAAATAAACTATACAAAACATGTATGTATATATAACCTTTGAAGATTTTTATTTCTGAAATTCATAAACTTTTCCCATATATATTACATTTCAATCGCCATATATATATATATGTATGTATGTGTATATATATATATATATATATATATATATATATATATAGGTGTAACGTATAGGTGATCATGAAGTACACAACATCTACTCTCACACACTCTCGGCTAATTGGAAGTTAAAAAAAATGTAAGTATTCTTTTTCAATGGTATAATACAATTAGCATGCATATATCAAATCATACCATTTGAATTTAAAAAATTAGACAAAAAGTAGTTAACAAGGAACTGAAAAGGCAGTTGAAATTCTCTGAATTTTTCAGAAAAATTAATGCACACTAATCAATTTGTAGAGATGTGTCTTTTCAAGAATAATAAACAAACTCTCACATTTTTCAAGTGAGTACACTAGCTTTATAATGTGTTCAAATATTTTTGATGATTTAAGATGTTTTTAAATGATGAATATACTGTTTAGACACAACATTATGGACATAAGACAGATTTTGACACTTAGGCTGCATATTGAGAAAGAGCTGTGAGATAAAATAGTTGAAAATAGATTTTTATGTTCCTTCAAAGGCTAGTACATTCTTTATGATGTTAATAGAGCGTCTGGAAATTTTGGTTTGATCATAATGAGTAGATAAAATTTGGGCAAGAAAATAAAATGGTTGCGCATAGAGGTGCACCACCGAGCAGCACTATGCGCAGGTGCATGGCTGGGGCAGTGCACGGTACAGGAGTGTAGCATTTGATATTTTTGTAATTTTCTTCGATCCAAATCTATTCTTTAACATACTTTTCATGATTCTATGATCTTATTTGCACTGAAATTTTATCAAGTGTGATTAATGGTTGCGTTATTATCTTTGTATAGATGCCTAGACAAAAGATGACTTATAACAAACTGCCTAAGTTGGTTCGTTTCTCATCACCAGACAACGAAGAGATTTGAGGAAAATTATCATATTCCACAGGGATTTGTCCAGATGAGGATACTGTGAAGGAGTTTTATTCAAACCTTTGGCCAACTTCATTATATGCTTATTTTGTTAGGGGAAATTAGTACCATTGAACTCATTATCCCTTAATTCTTTGTTCCAACTGAAATATGACCAGGATGATGATTATTCTACTTTGTTCGAAGACTTGACGGATGATGTTTGTGATAATCTACTGCAAGAAATGACTGTTCTGGGGACAACATGGATCAGAGGCAAGAATGGTTTTCTGTCATATATATATATGTATGATGCAAAAGCAAAAGATCAAAAGAAAATGAAATTCCGAAAATGAGGATAAAAAATATATATATTTTATCCTCATTTTCGGAATTTCATATATATATATATATATATATATATATATGACGATGAAAAATCCTCATAGAAGAAAAAGAAAAAAAACAAATTTAGCAATATTTTGCTGCTTTAGAAGAATGAAAATGTCATATTCATGCTTATATATATATATATATATATATATATATATGAAAAATCCTCATAGAAGAAAAAAAAAAAAAAAAAAAAATTTAGCAATATTTTGCTGCTTTAGAAGAATGAAAATGTCATATTCATGCTTAATATGTGCAATGATTTGATGTATCAGTACATAAGTATGTAAAGTGTGTAAGTTTTATGCTCTTCCGATGGACATGATGAGAGCAATATATATGCACATTCATGGTGAAGTGTTAGTTTATTTTTTTTTTTTTTCTCTTTTTTGGATTTTTGAGTGATTGTGAGTTTAGTTCTTGTTGAGCTCTCGCTTATTCAAGAATTCATAGCTCCTAAATATTAACATAGGAGTAGCAAGAGGGCACTAGAGAGAAGGGAAAGATCAAGTTTCAGGAAGCATAATTCAAGATTCAAGCAGTTCGGGTTTAAGATTGATGCCAAATAACAAAGATTGAAGAGTGATTAAATCGTGATTTGGGTAAGAGGTAAACTAAACCATTAGGGTTCCTAGGCATTAAGTGGTATTTTACTCATTTCCTCAACTTCAAGTTTTGGAATGTTCTTGTGTACTTACCTTGTAATATTTTCATCAATTGAGAATGTTGAACTAAGTTTTGTATTGAGTATGTACTTAAATTGTAAGGAATGTGTATCAACTGAATTGGGTATGTTATTTGTTGTCAAGAATTGAATATTGTGTTTGAGGTAGTGAACATTAATTCCATTGTAGATGACATGGTTTTTGCTCTACTTTGAATGAACATATTCAATACTTAATTTGATCCCTAAATTGAACCCCATTCAAGTCTTAACATGATCTAGGTTTAAGGGTCTGAATTGTAGTGATCTAGCTAGTCACTGCAGTTTGTACTGGATTGATAGTTCTGGAATAGTGTATTGCTGCAGCATTGTTATATCTCAATTCTGGACAGTAGCTAATGTACTGGTTTGATTGATCACCAATTGACTCAATATAAACACTCCAAACTGTGTTCTACTATGGTATTTGATACTTAAACTGATCTTTAACGTAGATGTCTTTTAATTTCTAGATTAGACTTATCTTCAAAACTTGTTGGTTTGGTTAAACTGAATACATAATTAAATCTTACAACATTCGTACTTAGTCCCTATTGGATCGATATCTTATACATTTGTACATATTTACTTGTCGACTTGTGTATACTTGCACATGATCAAGCATATAGTTCATTTTAATTCATTGCAAATAAAAGCTTGACATTCATCTTTCCACTGCTTTGTGTGACTTAATTCAAGCATACTTACAGTTCTCCGGGTGCTGTAGAAGCGATTCAAGAATTCAGCTTCAAGTTGATGCCAGCTGTCGATTGATACTGGAGCCAAGTCAGTGTACCAATTGAATGCGTTTCTTTTTTGACAAATTTCTTGACCAAGAGATTACATTCGGTCCCTACATTGTTGCATGTTTCAACAAAATGAGCAACATGTTGCTTTGGATTACCTTTACCATCGAACTGCTACAACTTTGGAGGTTGATAGCCTATTGGTATTTTCAGATTGTCAATTCTCCTTGAATAAGGTTTGGAATATGCAAAGGAAGATTTATAATTTCCTTCATACTTATCTTTTATGGTCCTTTTGATGAAGTTCTTCAGTTCATCAATAGGGATGAATTCGTCTGACGAAAGATGAACAATCCTTTCCTGTCTGCCAGTTTAAGATCCACCAACGTATTTTGATCGATTTTCAGCAGTTTTGACAATTTATGGATTACTTGATCCTTCTCATTGATTGCAAGTGACGCCTTTGTTTGTCTCCTCTGCATGTTTTTTATTTGACTCACCCATGTTGTTCATCAATTGAGCGAGGACGCGATCTTGCTTTGTTGAATGCATTGCGAGACCTCCCACCAATTTTTTTAAATTTGCAAATTGCTCTTCTATTGTTGATGCATCCGCCATCATTACAGACATTGCAGATATGTTTGCAAAACAATATTTATAGTTATCATCGCTGCTTATCTGATCATGTTGGGAGCCACTTGTAGAATCAACATCTTCATTTTCTGATGCTGACTTATCCTCACCATATTTTCCTTCCACCATTGCAAACTTCTTTTGCACTTTTCCACCTACAATACCTTGAGATTGATCCTGCATTGAAACCACATCAAAATATGGATATTTGTACTTGAGATTTGCATCGCCAACTGATTTCTTCTATAGATCAACTAACATTCTCCCTCTGCTTCGAGTGGTAGGACCAACATATGCTTTGAACGTTGGAATGCCAACACTCACATCTGAAGCAACGTTCTCTGAATCAACTTTATTGATGCTATCGTCTGCAATAACGTTCTTTGAGTCTACTTTGCAGACATCTTTGTTTGACTCCTTTGATGATCTTGACGGAAAGAGATGAGCGGTAAAAATGGTCCATTGAACGTGTCAAAATTTGTAAACAAATTTTATTTGTATTTCCAGTAAATCGAAAATTACACATAAAATAGAATTACGTTTAAATAAATTATAAATAATTTTTACAGGGTCCTATCTTTGTATTGATCCTCTAATTAGATCCGTCATGGATTCAAGGGTCTTTTTGAGTTTGAACTCGATCTAATGGATTTTAATTTCTCCGAGGGGCATTTTGGGCTGATGTCAGAATAGATTAAACTTCGAGGGATGTTGGCTTGATCTTGATCCGTTGAGAAACTCTGGATTTTTTCCGAGGACTCTTGGAATTTTCTTCAGAGATTTTTGAATTTCTCGGAATGAACTTTGTTGGCAACAGAGTTTTGGTGTTCTTCAAATTTTTCTCAACTTCAAAGCTTCTGTATCTCAACTTTTATCCATTTTTCTTAAGGGAATTTGACACTCTAATTTATAAATGAAGATGGTGATAATCAATGACTATTAGAATGTCAAGTGTCACTCATCTAACAGATAAATCTCCTACAATATTTAATCTATAAATATTTATTTATTAAAAATATTTAATAAAATTTAATTATATATTTAATATATATAATTAAATTTAAATATGTACTATCATTTATCATTGTTTACTGACATCAATAATTTATTTTTAAATTATTTTAATATAATAAAATTAACTAAAATATATTAAAATTATTTAAAAATTAATAAGTACTTAAAATATTTTTTTCATAATTTTTTTTATTAAAATCATGTAATTTATTATGTAATATCTATCATTTATTTTAAAAATTATTTTTAATTTAATAAAAATATTTAGAATTTATTAAATTTAATAAAATTATTTAAAATTTTAGAACTATAATAAATAAAGAGAGACAATCCACAACATTAAATACTTACATAAAACAGGGAATATAGAAGGTTATAGTGGGGCAAAGAAAGAAAAAAAAGATGAAAGAAAAAAGGGAGAGAAAAGAACAAAGATCACATAAAATACGATGTTTTTTCTTTTCATATTTTATTTTTTATTCAATAATTAATATATTTTAAATTTAAATATAATTTATTTTGAATATATTTTAAATATTCTAATCTTATTGTTACCCTCATAAAAGTTTTTTCCGTTGGTTTTCATTTTTAATATTTTTTTTGTTTAAAAAAATAAAAATTGAATATTTAGAAAGAATAAAACATTTGTAAAAGAAAATAAAATTACATTTGCATTACTAATTACGCACGCAAGTTTTTACTTTTAGTTTATACACCCTTAAATATACCAAACTTAGGTTTTGGTTTTAGTGTTCTTAGAGTGTTTCAGTTTATTTATTTTATTTATATATATAAATTAGTGTTAAGTATAATAATTATATTAAATTTCAATAAATATGTATTTTTTAAATTTAAAATATTTTTACCTCTAATCTATTTTTATAAGTTAGATTGCTACCCAAATACACTTTCTTTTTAACTTCTTCTTGACGAAATAATATTTTTAAAATAAAAATAAGGGTAAACTATCCCAGATGCACCTCTTGAATGTAAAAATTCAGTTTTTGCACCTCAAACATTTTTTGTACATAGAGTGCCATTAACGTTTCAAAACGTCCCACTACATGCACTTCTGTTAAGTCAAACCGTTAATAAGTCAATTTTGTCGTTAGTCAACCTTTTTTCACTATTTAGCACTGTTCCAATTAGGGACATTTTTGTCTAATTTTTTTAATTTTTTTTTTTGATTTTTTTCTCTATTTCTTTTTCCTCTTTTCTCTCTCTTCCTTCTTTCTCTCTCTATTAATTTAATTTTTTTCCCTCTTCCTCATTTCTCTCTATTTTTTGTTCTTCCTCTCTCTTCCTTCTTTCTCTCTCCATCTTCCTCCTCATTTTTGTCCTGATCTCTGTATTTCTCTCCTTCTTACTCCTCGACAAATTCAAGATCAAATTCCTCCCATGGGTGAAATTTTCGGGCAGGATTCATTGGTGGATTATTTCATGGAGCATTTGAATGCCAAGAAATGGAACCACGACAATCTGTACAATACCAGCAGAGCCATAGAAGGGGAATTCGTTCAACTTCTGGAGAAAGACAAACTTACTAATGGGGAAAAGCATTGGGCTATTGGCCCGTTGAATCCAATTTCAATCTCAGAGAGAAAAAACCCCAATAATCAATGCTTGGAGTGGCTGGACAAACAATCCCAAGTTCTGTAATATTCTTTCCTTCTGTACCATTACTTGCTTAAGAGACATGAAGTTGCAAAAATTGCTATGGGATTGGAACAAAAAATGGCGGTGAAGGGAAGGCCCGTATGTGGACCCTCACGTAGGAAGACGTCGAATTCCACTTTGATCTTTGCAATGTTCATTATGTTTTCATGTTTTCTATTGATTATGTTTGCGCTCAAAATTTTGTCAATTCTTAGCACTTCCAAAAATTCTCCGCCAGCTAAGGATCTCAGTTCAATGGTGCATAGTAGTACTGTTGACGGGTATAGAGCGTTGAATTGACTGTGTGAGTGCAGTTTTCGGTTTGAAAAAGAGAGAGAAAGAAGAAAGAGAGAGAAAGGATGAAGAGAAAAAAAAATTAAATTAATGGAGAGAGGAAAAAAAATTACATTAATGGAGAGAGAAAGAAGGAAGAGAGAGAAAATAGGAAGAACAAGGCGAAAGAAAGAAGGAAGAGAAGAAAAAAAATTAAATTAATGGAGGGAGAAAGAAGGAAGAGAGAGAAAAGAGGAAGAAGAAAGAGAAAAAAAATAAAAAAACAATAAAGAAAAATTGGACAAAAATGCCCCTAATTGGAACAGTGCCAAATAGTGAAAAAGGTTGACTAACGGAAAAATTGACTCACTAACTGTTTGACTTAACAAAAGTGCATGTAGTGAGACGTTTTGAAACGTTAATGACACTATGTACAAAAAATGTTTGAGGTGCAAAAGCTGAATTTTGACATTCAAGAGGTGCATCTGAGATAGTTTATCCTAAAAATAATTACATATTTAACCATCTTTGGCATTCCTCTTTTATTAAAATTTTCTTTTTCTTTTTATTTATTTATTTGGGGTGTTTGGTGTCCCCACCTTTTTAGTGAGACTCATGCAAAATACTTTCAATTCTAACTTGATTATCCATCTTGAAAAAATATTTAGTAGTCCACTTATCAACTCCCCAAAGCTACCGAATTAAAATTATTTAAATATTTTTTTAAAAAAATTTATTTTAAATTTTTGATCGAGAAAAGTAATATATACGTGAGTTAAAGACACACTTATTAATATATGTACAAATATACCCCAACATAATGACATTTATAATCTTTCAATTGCACATTAATTATTTTATTTAATCTAAATATTATTTAAACTTTATATTTATCACTTTCTCAAAATATAAAACATTTAAATAAATTAATATATAAAAAAAGGATTAGAATTCCATAAACATGTAAATACCCCCTAATCACAAATAAGAGTTTTGATGGCCTATTGTTGTTCTAATGGCCCTTGAGGAAAAGTGATCGAGAAACCTTCTTGTTCGGCAACATCATATTGGTGCTCATCATGTTTTTCGAATATTCAATCTTTGAGAAGAACATGACAAACTCAAGCCGTGACTCGAAGAATTCTGGTATTCCTCCAGCAGCTCCCACAACGTCAATGGACATTCCCCTTCCCTGTCACCACTAGCAAGCATAAACCTTTATTAACTGCTTTTGCCATGGCTAACGTGGATCAGCCACAGGCCACGTCTTCGACACGCTCTTCTCGTCGACACCTCAGAAGCGCAGCAACACCGACTAGATCTACCTGCAAAAACCAGCAACCCCCGTCTCGCCAACGATCGGCTTCAATTCGGCCAGATAACCCAACAACCAACATCAACTATGACACCATTCTGTAAAATCTAAATACTATCGCTCAGTTCATTTGGACAAAAAGGCCTCGACAAGACCCAAATTTGGACAATGACACTACTTCACATTTTTCTTAAGCTGCCGGATCTTCTGCTGATGTTCTGGCCACATTCAAACGGAGCCAACCTCCCCCGCGCAAGTTTTGGAAAATAACCTTCCAAGTAATGTTCTGCTCCCTCAAAATCTGCTGCAACAGCCAAACCCAGCACCTCAAGTTTCAGTTAGGCCCTCCCAACACGTACAACATCAACCAGCAGTTTCGGCCCATCCAGTGCCTTTTTTCCCAGTATAGTCGGTGACACCAATTGGTCCACCATTACAATCTCCTTTTTTGCAGACAGCTCTAGGACCACAGATACATGTGGTGCCATTCTAGCATGTTCTGCAACTGCCATTAATTCAACCGCAACAAGTTTTCATTCCGCAACAGGATTCAGACACACAAGTTACTTTCCAACCACAACAGCACATTCAGCAGCCACCAACATCAACCACATGCGTCCTAGTGGTGACCACACACTCCCATTACCTTTGCGACAAAGTTCAAATAGAGCCACCACAACTGCTACCAAACGATGACATCGTCTCATGTAATACACTTGACAGTAATCCATTGGCTTTGGCGTACGCAAAAGGTCCTCTACCGACCACCTTCCAAATCTCTACGTTCACTCGGTACACTGGATATTCAGATTCGGAAGTTTATCTTCGGCAGTTCACAACAACAATGGTCAAACATGATGCATATGATTTCCTTATATGTCAATGTTTCCCTATGACCTTGGCTAGACAAGCACAGGCATGGTTTAGTAGCCTCCCCGCCAGATTCATCTCTTCCTTCAAGTAGCTTGGGAACAATTTTTTACGATACTTTGAATTTTTTCGTGCCAATAAAAAACCCACTTGGAATTACTTCAAATCCGACAGAATGTTGGAGAATCATTGTCGTCGTATCTACAAAGGTTTAATATAGAATATTTGGTTACAAAGGACTACACCGATTTGTTCTACGTTGAAGCTTTCCGTAACGATTTGTTAAATGGGAACATTCACACAAGCTAACCATTCAAGAACCACGAAATACCTAAGAACTACTAACCCGCATTGGAGCATGGATAAAAGCAGAAAAGCTAAACGATGTGGTTCTATGATGAATTTGCGCGGGAATTTGTTTTTATTATTTTGACCTTTCAATTCTTTGGACAAAAAAATGTGGTTTAGGGTAAGAGAATTTTTGTCATTTAATATAAAAACTAATTTGTTTTTTTAAGGGTAATTTTTAATTTTCAATAAAATTAAATTCTAAACTGAGTTATTATTTTTCTATTATTATTATTATTATTATTTTAACACAATGTTGCCAATAACTATCTACAACCATAGAGATATAGGCAACAAATGGTGCATTGAATCAGTTTGTCCTCCACATAGAAAGCAGGACAAATCTTCCATTGGCACGTAGCTTTTGATTCTCTCCTTAGTAGGAATTACATCTACCAAAATTCTCCAAAGTAACATCTTGTATCTCTCGTAGATCGAACAAGCTGCACCCAAAGTCTATTCGTATCAGTACAGAGACGCCATGCAAGCTTCGTGACAAAAGCAACGTTGATATCCTTGAATCTCCGGATACCAAATCCTTCGGAGCAGTTTGGTTTGCAGATAGCTTCCCAAGCTTTAAGGTACAAGGGACGTGTTGGTTTATAATATGGCCCTAATGAGTGGCCCATAGCTCCGGCCCAAGCCCAAGCCCGCACTCAATATCTTGTGCATGAAGAAATGAAGTTTATTTCTTTCCTTTCAAATGAACACAATTATAGGAGCATTACCTAATTGGAGTTGCCCAATCATGGCCATGATTGGGGGATTCACTTCCCATTTCCGGTTGCCCAATCACGGCCATGATTAGGGGGATTCACTTTCCATTTCTGGCTCTAGTCTTAACTATATAAGACACGTAATTGAGGCTTGGCTAGAGACTGACACACATAAAAAATACAAGCAAATCAATAAGTAAGGTATACGAGTTTTCCTCTTTGGTGATCCGACGATTCTGAGAGTTCTTTGTGACGGTTCGGGCTTGGCGACGGGCTGAGAGCGGAACGAGTGGGTCCTGGACGGTGTACAACGGGAGCGGGTCTGAGCCGACGATCTCCTATCACCTTTTGGATCTTTTCATTTTTATTCGTTGTTTAGATTTGCTAGATTGTATTTTACTTTTGTGTCATTTAAGTTGTTACTTAAAGTTATTCGTTTATTGTTCGAATTATTGAGTTGTAATTTTTTGATTCATTCAATTGTAATCTGTTACGGCTATTCGAACCGATACCCGAACAACAGTGGTATCAGAGCGATGCGGGTATCTCCCGTTCGAATAGCGGCGTTTGAGGCCCTACCGTGGGTTCTCGCTCAGGTATTACTTTGAACCTCCTCGTTTACGTTTTTTGACTTTATTAGTTATCGTCGTTGATTCGTTTGAGGTTGGTTAATTTATTGTGTGTTGGTTGTTTTCTCTGTGAATTGCAACTGTTCTGGGCGTGCTTATATTTCTCAATGAACTGGATTTGTTCCTTTGCAACAGATTGTTTTTTAAAGAAAAACAAAAGGGGGATGAGTTGAAAAGCTTAATTTTTTTTCTTTTAGTAATTGATTAATATTTGGAAACTACTTGTGTGTCTTCCTATTATTTCTTAATTGCTATTAGTTGGTAAAATCTTGGGATAATCTTGTGATTTTTAATCCGCATATTAAAATCTTATTTTGTGCTATATTAAATCATGAAAGCTATCGTTAGCCCCGTTGAGGTAAGGGTGATTTTTATCTGGCAAAAAAGATGAAGGGTATGTTAATTCAAAATCGATGTTTTAAAGCGATGATTTGTCTTGGGATAAAAACCTAGAAGAAACTAGGAAGCATGAAATGGATGAATTGCCTACTTGCCTTAATTTTGAATCTTAGTGACTCTGTGATTAGGAAATTAGGCAAACATGAAAATGAGGTCTTTATGGTTAAAACTTGAAGAGACTTACACCGAGACGTCCCTGCCCACTCAAACTTATTTGCTTGAAAATATTTTAAGTATAAACTGGATTGAATAAAAACATTGATGAAAATCTTAATCATTTTTCAAAATTGCTTCAGACATTAAACTCACCGGTGATACTACGATTGAAAAATACTCACTAGTTATTTTGTTAAATGCTATTCTAGATACTTATAGTGATGTTAAATCTGCCATTAAGTATGGACGTGATAATATTTCCCTCGATACTATTGTCAACGCTTTAAAAGTAAAGAATTGGATTTGAAAATAAATCGAGGAAATAAAAGTTTTGGTGAAGTTAATTTTGTACGAGGAAGAACAAAAATCGTTTTCAAAACCTTCCTCAGGTAAACAAAATTTTTAAATGGCATGTAGCGGTCTAAGTCCGCCAAAAAATAGAAAATGTTACAACTGTTGTGTTGCTGGTCCACTATGCGAATGAATGCATAAACCTAAAAAAGATCAGAATAATGAATTAGCAAATCAGTCTCTGATGATTTAGGTGATGTGTTTATGGTTTCTGATAATGAGCATGCTTCTGTGAATTCTGTAATTTCATCTCTTCGTGATACTGATTGGTTACTTGATTCTGCATATTCTGAACATATGACTCCTCATAAGCATTTATTTTCTAATTATGTGGAAATGAAAAATGGCTCTGTGTCAATGGCTGATAGGAGTAAGTGTAGTGTCCTTGGCATCGGTGATGTCAATTTAAAATTCGAAAGTGGTTATGTGTTAACTATTAAAAATGTTAGGCATGTTCCGTTCTTGGCTAATAGTCTTATGTCTTTTGCTGTGTTAGAAAATGCTGGTTTAATTGGTAGATGGGGTAATGGTTGCATGCGGGTCATGAAAGGTAATCTTGTAGTTTTCAAAGTTGAAAGAGTAGAAAATATGTATGTGGTTTCCCCTATATCTGTTGCATCTGTTTATGCTGTTCAAAATGATTCTACTGATTTATGGCATAAAAGGTTGGGACATATGAGTGGTAAGGGTCTAGAGATATTGCATAAGCATAATCATTTTGGTAAAGATCATGTTTCAAATATGCCTATCTGTGACTCATGCATCATGGGAAAACAAACCAAGGTAAGATTTCCTACTACCATCTCCCCCAACCCCTCTAAATGCACTGAGACTATTGAATATATTCATGCTAATGTTTGGGGTCCTGCTAGTGTTCCTACGCATGGTGGTAATAAGTATTTTCTTTCTATAATAGATGATTTCTCTAGAAAGGTATTTGTGTTCTTGCTTAAACAAAAATCAGATGTGTTTGATAAGTTTAAAGCTTAGAAAACTCTAGTTGAAAATCAAACCGGAAAGAAAATTAGAACGCTTAGGACTGATAATGGCACTGAATTTTGTAATCATGACTTTGATAATTTGTGCATTGAATCGGGCATTAAAAGACATAAGACAGTTGCTTACAACCCACAACAAAATGGAATTGCAGAACGCATGAATCGAACTTTACTTGATAGAGTTAGGGCCATGCTTAATTGTTCTGGTATGCCTAAGATGTTTTGGGGTGAAGCAGTTCTTACTGCTACTTACTTGATTAATCGTTCTCCTTCTGTGCCTTAGATGGAAATTTGCCTGAGTCTGTATGGTCTGGTAAAAAGGTTGATTTATCAAACTTACGTGTTTTTGGCTGCTCTGCTTTTGTGCATAAGAAAACTGATAAATTAGAACCTAAATCTATGAAATGTGTTTTCTTAGGATATTCGGAAGGGGTTAAAGGGTATAGATGTTGGTTAAAGGGAGAACCGGGTTTTAAAACTATAATCAGTAGGGATGTAGTGTTCAATGAAACTGAATTTCCTAGCCTTGTTGTGCCCAATGTTGTGTTGTCTGAGGATACTTCAAATGAGGTGGAGCCTCCTCCTAAGGTTAAAATTGAACCTATTAATGAAGAAGATAAAGGTGATAGCATGTATGATCAAAATGTTGAACTTAATGAGCCTAATACTGAAAATCTTAGTGATTATCAACTTGCTAGGGATAGGCCTAGACGTGAAAACATTAGGCAGCCTCAACACTTTGATGACTTTCACCTCACTTCTCATGTTTTCAATGTGTTTGAATCTATAGACAATACTGAACCTAAATCTTATAAGGAAGCTATTAACTCTAGCAAGTTTACTAATTGGATAAATGCTATGAATGAAGAAATGAACTCTCTGCATGTTAATCAAACTTGGACTCTCGTGCCCAAACCTGTTGATTTCTCTTTAGTTGATTGCAAATGGCTTTTCAAGGTTAAAAATGAAGTAGACTCTGTTAGATATAAAGCTAGACTTGTTGCTAAGGGATTTACTCAAAAGGAAGGAATAGATTATACTGAAATCTTTGCTCTTGTTGTTAAATTCACTACTGTTTGCATCATGCTTGCATTAGTTGCTCATTTTAACTGAGAATTAAAACAGATGGATGTGAAAATTGCTTTCTTGCATGGTGAATTAAATGAGAAAATTTTTATGAAACAACCAGAGGGTTTCATTGATAAAAGACACCCTGATTATGTGTGCCTCCTGCATAAATCTCTCTATGGCTTGAAACAATCTCCTAGACAATGGAATAAGAGGTTTGATGCTTGCATGCTTTCTTTAAAGTTTACTAGAAGTGCTTATGATCCTTGCCTTTACTTTAAAGTCAATATGCAAAATCCTGTTTTCTTGCTCATTTACGTTGATGATATGCTATTAGTTAGCCCATGCATGAAAACTATTGATCACCATAAAAATTGTCTAAGTGAACAATTCGACATGAAGTATCTAGGAGATGCTAGGAGGATATTAGGCATGGACATAACCAGAGATAGGAAGAATGGTACTTTGTTCCTAAACCAAACTTCTTATGTGAAGAAAATACTTGAAAAATTTCTATGATTGATGCCAAAGCTGTGACTGTTCCTCTTGCTGCTCATTTCTTGTTAAGTAAGGATCAGTCTCCCAAGACTGAGACTGAAATGAAATCGATGAAATATGTGCCTTATTCTAATGCTATTGGTTCTGTAATGTATCTCATGGTAAGTACTAGGCCAGATATTGCTTATGTTGTTAGCTGCCTGAGTCGATACATGTCTAATCCAGGTATGACACACTGGGAGGCTTTAAAATGGCTTCTTCGCTATTTGAAAGGATCTGTTGACATTGGCATTAATTTTTCTAAATGTGTAGATGGAGTTAAACTCGTAGGGTATGTTGATTCCAATTATGCTAATGATCGTGATAACCGTAAATCTACCACCTCATATGTGTTTACTTTGTGTGGGTCTTGCATTAGTTGGAAATCCCAATTACAACACATAGTTGCATTATCTACTACTGAGTCTGAATATGTAGCTGCCACTGAGGCATTAAAAGAAGCAATCTGGTTAAAGGGACTCATTCATGAAATTGGTTTTCTCAAAGATAATGTGGTAGTTTTTTCGGACAGTCAATCAGGTATACAATTGTGTAAGAATCCTATATTTCATGATCGCACTAAGCATATAGATGTTAAGTTTCACTTTATTAGTGACATTGTTGAAAAAGGCATTGTTAATCTTGAGAAAATACCCTCCGAGTTCAACCCAGCAGACATGGGTACAAAGTGTCTGCCTTTGGAGAAATTCAGGTCATGTCTCGACACCCTAAACATTTTCTCTCCAACGTGATCTCTCTACACACTCCACTTTACATCTTTGTAATTGTTTATTTCTTTGTGATCTTTTTTTTTATGTATCATACTAACTTCGTGTTTTCTGTGTGCATGTACATAAGACCGGCGATGATGTTACCCCCAATCCCAATCATTAAAAATACACCGATGACTCATTCGGACCAAGGTGGAGATTGTTGGTTTATAATATGGCCCTAATGAGTGGCCCATAGCTCCGGCCCAAGCCCGCACTCAATATCCTGTGCATGAAGAAATGAAGTTTATTTCTTTCCTTTCAAATGAACACAATTATAGGAGCATTACCTAATTGGAGTTGCCCAATCATGGCCATGATTAGGGGGATTCACTTCCCATTTCCGGTTGCCCAATCACGGCAATGATTAGGGGGATTCACTTTCCATTTCCGGCTCTAGTCTTAACTATATAAGACACGTAATTGAGGATTGGCTAGAGACTGATACACATAAAAAATACAAGCAAATCAATAAGTAAGGTATACGAGTTTTCCTCTTTGGCGATCCGACGATTCTGAGAGTTTTTTGTGACGGTTCGGGCTTGGCGACGGGCTGAGAGCGGAATGAGTGGGTCCTGGACGGTGTACAATGGGAGCGGGTCTGAGCCGGCGATCTCCTATCACCTTTTGGATCTTTTCGTTTTTAGTCGTTGTTTAGATTTGCTAGATTGTATTTTACTTTTGTGTCATTTAAGTTGTAACTTAAAGTTATTCGTTTATTATTCGAATTATTGAGTTGTAATTTTTTGATTCGTTCAATTGTAATCTGTTACGGCTATTCGAACCGATACCCGAACAACAGGACGTCTGTCATCCTTCTCCAACCACCAGAACCGTTTGACCATTGAATCCATAGTATCACAAACTCTTTTAGGCAATAGTACCGACTACATTGAGTAGGAAGGGATGGCTATTGCTATAGCTTTGATAAGTACCATTCGTCCAGCAAGTGACAAGTTTCTTGTTTTCCATCCAGCAAGCTTAGCTGCCATTCTGTCAAATATAGCTTTTTTGGACTTGTAATTGTAGAAAGGATTGTCAAGGTAAGATCCAGTATGTAAGCACTCCTTCATGTTAAGAATGTGGCATAGCGAAGACCGTACCGCTGCGTTTGTGTTCTTACTGAAATGTACACTCAATTTATCCCAGTTGATACTCTGTCCAGTCCAAGAGCAATACAAGTTCAAACAATTAACAACCTCATTTTCTTCCTCCACATTCGCCTGACAATAGATAATGAGATCGTCAGCATACATAAGGTGGGATATTCTGCGGTTGGATCTAGCAATCTTGACTCTGCTGATGATACCTGCAGCTTTTGACCTTGCCAAAATACAAGACAGAATATCCGTGAGAAAAGTAAACAAAGTCGGTGACATGGGGTCCCCTTGTCGTAAATCCCAAGAGGAAGGGAAAAACTACAAGGAGACTCGTTTACCAAAATAGAATAAGTGACAGTAGAAATACACTCCTTAATGAGATTATAGAAAGATTTATCAAAATCGTGTTTCTCCAAGATTGCAATAAGGACCATCCACTCTACCTTTTCGTAGGCTTTCGCCATATCAACATTAACCTCCATGTGTCCTTTCCTATCCTTTTTTGAATAAAGGTAGTTCATAACCTCATAATTGATAATCCCATTGTCCACTATAGATCTATTAGGTATAAAGGTCATCTGATTATGTTGAATTAGAGAATCCAGAATTGGTCTTAGGCGATTCAATAATCTTCGTTATGACTTTGTAAACTACATTACAAAGCGCAATCGAACGGAATTGCTCCACTCTATTGGTTGTTGACTTCTTTGAGATAAGCACGATGATAGTATGGTTCGCAGCTTTACTCAACCTTGTCTTGGTGAAGAAATCACACACCGCCGCATGTATGTCTTTTCAAATAATGTGCCAATAGGTCTTGAAGAAAATCAGACTAATTCCATATGGTCTCGGGCTTTTGTTATTCTCCATAGAGAATAAGGCTTTGTGAACATCTACTATAGAAGGCATAACACTCAAGGACCGGTTTACCTCATTATTGACAGAAGGCTGGATCAAATTTTGGAAATCACTGGGGAAGCTAGGGTTGACCGAGGAGAACAAGCAGGAATAAAAGGAAATGAATCATTGGGAGATCATTTCATAGTCCACCAATCTGGCGTTGTCATCTAGTAGGAAGTGAATGAAGTTAGTCTTTCTATGTATGACTGTAGTCAAGTGGAAGAATCTGGAATTCGTGTCTCTGTCCTTAAGCCATTGTTCCTTTGCTTTTTCTTTCCAATTTATGCATTCCATGGTGAGCAGCTCGTCCAGCTCTGCCTGTGCTTTTTGTTCCAGTTAAATAACTATTTTCGTCGGTGATTGGGGCTGCAGCTCTTCGATATATTGCCTTGGACTTCTTATGTTAGTTTAGAGCTGCCCGGACACTTTGATATTCCACTCTTTCAGCGCCACATTGGTATTCTTAAGTTTTGTCATGACCTGAGGTAGACTTGGCATGGATAATCCTTTGTTCCAGGCTCGTTCAATGACAGAAGGAGTCGTATTGTCTCTAATCCACATTGCTTCGAATCGGAATGGACGAGGTCTTTGAGCCATTAGGGGAGCAGTGTTGATAAGGATCGTCCGGTGGTCAGAATGATGTGTCGTCAAATGTGCCACATTAGCAACCAGATACATCAGCTTCCATTCACTGTTTGCAAACCCCCTATCTAACCGTTCTTGAATGTTAGCTTTCCCAGTTTGTTTGTTACTCTAAGTAAAGGCATAGCCTACAAACCCTAGATCAATGAGTCTGTTGTTATCAACCATATCTCTCAAACCCCCTCTACTCGATGAAGCAACGGGTCTCCCACCACATTTATCTTTTTTGGGACAAAACAACATTAAAGTTTGCTATATTTTTTAAAAAGTTTGAAACACTTTAAATTTTCTCGAATTCATAGCCTCTTAAAATTAAGATGGTTCTTAATTGAGTTAAACTTTTTTAACATGTTCGCTATATTTAATAACAAATTGAGAATATTTACTAATATTACTAATGCAAGAATAAAATAGTATAAAGTTTTAAATAAAATTTATCAATTATTACAACTGGCCTCTATTATGTTTGTTATATCTAATAAATTTTCTTTTTTTTTTAATACCTATCGTAACCTCTCAATTATAAGTGGGTGTACTTACACTCAAAAGCAAACCTATGTCTAATAATAAATTGAGGAAAATGTAATAATGTTAATTATACAAAAATAAAATACTATAAAGCTTCAAATTAAATTTATCAATTTACATTTGTTGTGATTCTTTTATTTTTAAAATTATAATCCCTAGTATTACACTTGGTAAGTATAATCTGTTTCAAATAATAAAACTAAATATCACGTGATCGAGGGGATAATATTAAAATATTCTAATGTATACAGTAGTAGATACCAAAATAAAATAAATAATATTAATGGGTTTGAAAGTTAAAAATAAGAATAAATAATTTAAAACTTATATTTAATATAATATATTTTAGGGTAAAATATCATATAACACTCAATTAGATTTCAAATTTTAGGTTTAGCACATGAAGTAAAAAAGATTCGTGGGTTAAAGTGCTATTGGATGCAATTCTCTTAATTTTTGCCTTAACTATTTTTATTATTTTGGGTAGATGCATTTTTGTCTATTATTTTTAAAAATAAACTTTAATTTGTCTATTAGAAGAAAAAAAATTAATGGAAGAAGAATGAGAAGAAGAAGAAAGAGAAAAAGAAGGAAGAAGAGAAAGAGAAAAAAAATTAAGATAGTAATTTTTACTTAAAAATTATAAAATTATCTTTTATAAGAATTAAAGTTTTTTTTTTAATAATGGACAAAAATATTTATGACAGAAACATTGAAATTAGTAGAATAATGACAAAAATTTTAGTCGAGGTACTTCTAATAGGACTTTTTAAAATTTGGATCACACAACCATGAACGTTTCATTACATGTGCTAAACTTGGATTTTGAAATGTAACGAATGGTAGGTGTTACTACGATAGTTTACCCTATATTTTAAAATAAATGCCTTCAAGAAAGTGTAGCTTAGTTGGTAATAACTTCACTTATGAGTTCGAGACATATTAACAAGAAATATGCTTTAAAATTATTATTTTTTCCATGGAAACCAAAGATGGGTAAATTTGTTTTGAAACAAATTTATATTTGGCAAATTAAGTCTTACAATTTTATTTTTTTCACTTTTAAAGTTCAAATTTTTTTTATTTTAGAACAATAAAGTTCTTCACGAAATTTACCCTATATTTTAAAATAAATGCCTCCAAGAAAGTGTAGCTTAGTTGGTAGTAACTTCACTTATGAGTTCGAGACATATTAACAAGAAATATGCTTTAAAATTATTATTTTTTCCATGAAAACCAAAGATGGGTAAATTTGGTTTCAAACAAATTTATATTTAGCAAATTAAGTCCTACAATTTTATTTTTTTCACTTTTAAAGTCCTAAAATTTTTTATTTTAGAACAATAAAGTTCTTCATGAAATTTACCAAATATTTTAGGATAAAATATCTTAGTTGCACTTCTTAGATCTCATAATTTAACATGCACATCTGTTAAGTCAAAATGTTAGGTCTTTAATTTTACCTTTAGTAAACTTTTTTCACTATTGGATACTGATCCAGTCAAGAGTATTTTTGTCCAATTTTTCTTAATTTTTTTCTCTCTCCTTCTTCTTCCTATTTTCTCTCTCTTTCTTTTTTCTCTCTCTCTTAATTTTATTTTTTTCTCTCTTCATCCATTCTCTCTCTTCCTTCTTTCTCTCTCCTTCTTCATTCTCTTTTCTCTCTCTCATTTTAATTTATTTCAAACTTCCATTTCTAAACTAAGTTTTTTTCTTTAATTTTTTTTTCTTCTCTCTTTCTTCTTTCTCCTTTCTCTCTTCCTTCTTTCTCTCTTTTCTCTCTTTTTTCTTTCTCTCTCTCCGGTAATTAAAATATTTTCTCTCTTTTTTTATTCCTCCTTTCTCTCTCCTTCATCGACAACTAAGTTGATAATATTCAGATGACGGTGGCAGACAGATGACGATGTGATGATGGTGGCAGCGGACATATGATGAGGGCGACAACAGCAGTAGGTAGATGACGAAGTGATGACGGCAGCAGGCAGATGGCGAGACGACGACAATGGTAGACAGATAATGAAGCGACGACGGTAGATGAGGATTAGGATGACAATGGTGAAATGGTGGCATTGAGTTCTTATTTTGTAGCTGTCGCGCATCTACTTATTTACGTAGGGGTTGTAAATGTTTTAATTCTTTTTGTTGTGATGTTTATGAGTGATTCAGAATATTACAAGGATTCCCGCCTTTAGACTGTTGGAGATGGGGTTACTTTGGTGGTTTGTACAAGTCTTTTTATTTCACTAATTACTACTATTCTAGATACGTCATGGTTTCAATGTAAATTGAATTGGATGAAATTGAAATTGATTTAGAAAATTGAAGCATTCCGCTTCACATGTGCTTATGTGCTATCGGGTTCACTCATGAGAGTTTAAAAAATAAAATTAAAGGTTGTCATTTCATAGAGAAAAGAAAAGAAATTGCAGTAACTATTGGAAATTAAAAGTAATTGAAATTAAATTTAATAATTTGAGTTCATAAATGAAAGAAGGAAGAGAAAGAAAAATTTTTAAGGAAAATGAAACAAAATAACGAAAAAAAAAATACATTTTATTTTGGGTAGGTTGGACAAAAATGCTTCTGATTGAAACAATGTCAAACAGTGAAAAAATGTTGACTAACGGCAAAATTGAAGATCTAACGGTTTGACTTAACAGAGGTGCATGAAGTGGGACGTTTTGAAACCTCAATGACACTATAAGTGCAAAAAACTTTTGAGGTGCAAAAGTTAGATTTTGAGATCTAACAATTGCAACTAAGATAGTTTATCCAAAATTTTACAATGTATGTAATTTATTAAATGAAAAGAAAGGTAATCAAATTAGTTTATATGAAATATATTTTTATATAACTTTTTATCTTTTTTATAATATTTTGTGAATGAGTGTCAAAATCTTTTTTAATCTAAATGTGTATATATTTCACTAAAATGACTTAATTGTTTTTTTTTATTGGTTAGAAGATGTTAAATTTTACAAAATTTTACAAAATTTTGATTTAAAATTTGTACATAATTTTATTTAAAATTGAATTAATCAAATTAAAAACTATTAAATTATTAAAATTTAGTTACTATTTAGTAATTACTCATTCTCATCAATAATTTATTTTAAAATTATTTTAATTCAATAGAATTAACTAAAATTAACTAAAATATATTAAAATGATTTAAAAATTAATTCCTACGTAAAATATTTTTTTATAATTTTTTATTATGTAATTTACCATGTAATATCTATTGTTTATTTTAAAAAAATATTTTAGAGTTAATAAAACTAATTAGAATATATTAAATTTAATAAAATTATCTAAACTTTTACAAATATAATACATAAAGAGAGGCTACTGGCACCATTAAATAGTTACACAAACAAGCGGAACAGGGAAGGTTACGTTGCAATAAAAAAAAGAAGAGAGAACTCATCAAACATAACTTTTTTTATTTTTTATTTTTTATTCAATAATTAATACATTTTAAATTTAAATATAATTTATTTTAAATATGTTCTAATTGTTTTTTATAAAAAGATGAAATATTTAGAAAGAATAAAATATTTGTAAAAAAAATAATTTTATATTTAAAGGGTTTCATTAGTAATTAGAGTGTGACTGTTTTAAATATAGTTTGTTGTTTTTATTTTTGTATAGGAATTTTACTAGGGTTTAAAAGTTTTCCTTCTTTTTTTTTTCTTTTTTTTAATAGATATTCTAATTATATATAAATAAAACAAAATTTTCAAAAAAATTTAGAGGGTTGCAATTTATTTATTTTATTTATATAAATTAGTGTTACCTTTAATAATCATATTATATTTTAATAAATATGTATTTTTAATTTATTTATATAAATTAATGTTACCTTTATGTATTTTAAATTTAAAATTATATATATTTTTTAAATTTAAATTATATCTATAAATTAGATTGCTATCTAAATACACTTTCTTCTTACCTTCTTCTTGACAAAATAATGGCATAGATTGACTTTTAATTTTCCTTTTATAAATTGTCAAAATCAATAAAGTGAAAGATAAGTATCTTAAACATATTTACCCATCTTTGGCATTCCTCTTTTTTATTTAAATTATCTTTTTTTTATTAATTTTTATTAATTTTTTATTTATTTAGTGCGTTCCGTGTCCTCACGTTTTCTACGAAACTCATGCAGAATCAATTTTAATCCTCTATCATCCATCCTAAAAAAATATATTTTATAGTCGGCTTACCTTTGTAAATTATTGGATTAAAATTATTTAAATATATATTGAATAATAAAAATTTATTTTAATTTTTTGATTGAGAAAAGTAATAATTAATATATATATTAAGTTACATGATTAATAAATATGTATATTTTGTGCATTTTAATTATCTATGTGATTTAAAGACATATTTATTATGTATTTTTATAATAGACATAATTTGTTTTATGAATATCTTATAAGAATAAACTTTTAGTATAATAGTATTGATATTCTATGTAAAATAAAAGAAAATAAGAAAATAAAGAAGATAATGAATGTTAAATATAATGACAAGGAAACTAAAATGTGTTCTACAATAATGAATAAAAAATGATGAAATTGTAGTTTTATAAGAAATACTTTTTTTTTTTTAAATTAATGTAGTCAGATCAAAATTTCTATACTTACAAATTGCAAAAATATGTGAGAACGAAATTCTAAATATAGACTATTTGTAGTAAGTACAAAATTATTTATTGATTTTTATCGTGTACGCATGGTTACACTTTTCCATTTTTTATAATAGTGTTCTAAGACTGAATATATATTTTAAAATAGGGTAAACTATTTCAAGTACACTTGTTAAATGTCAAAATCTAGTTTTTACATCTCAAAATGTTTTTGTACTTATAGTGTCATTCAAGTTTCAAAAAATTTTATTGGATGGACTTATGTTAAGTCAAACTGTTATGACTTCAATTTTACCGTTAGTCAACCCTTTTAACTGTTTGACACTCTTCAGTCAAAAACATTTTTGTCCAACTTGTCCAAAATAAAATGCAATTTTTTTTTCATTTTCCTTAATTTTTTTTCTAATTCTTTCTTATTCCTCTTCTCTCTCTTCATTCTTTCTCTCTCTCTAGTAACTTTTTTTTTTCTTTCTCCTTTTTCTTCCTCCATTTTCTCTCTTTCATTAGAATTGTCACACTAATTTTCGCATAAAGAAATCAGTAAAAATCATCAAAAAAAAAAAAAAAAATTGGAGAGAATTCATGGGTCCTCTGAGAAATGGGTCTCCGGTAGAGACTCTTTCTGTTATTTTTTTTAATCCATCTGAAATAAAGGGAAAAAAATCTCTGCCGGAGAGAGAAATAAGGAAAGAAAAAAGAGAGAAAAAAAAATTAAGTTACTAAATTTTTTTAAATTCTTTTTTTTTAAGATAAAGCACACGTGTGGGAAAGACATATTTTCTTCTTAATAATCCCATTTCTTTATCTGGGAGCTGCAAATAAGCTCCTCATCATCCTCGCTTTTAAGATTAACAGTGATCAGTTGCTACTGAAACGAAGTCGCCGAAGAAGAAACAACATTGAGAATTAATTTCCTTTTGTTGCGTGGGAGGAGGTTGTTTAGATGCCGACTGCAATTGGGATTGAAAAGATGTCGCTAGAGGTCGCAGAACATTCGTATAAAGATATCTGAATTGGTAATAATGGATTGGTGTTCATGGGTGTTCTTGACTTGATTTGGTTTCAATTTGCAAGTTCGAGTACCGTTCCCCTCGACAAGTTCCAATTTTTTTTATTTTTTTAGAAACAAATTAATGGAAATTGAATATGGGATAGAAACGACAATGAAATGGGAAAAACAACACTGAAAAAAAAATTGCAAAATTATTTTGGGTAGGTTGGACAAAAATGCCTCTGATCATAACATTGTCAAACAGTGAAAAAAGGTTGACTAACGTCTAAATTAAAGTACTAACACAGTTTAACTTAACATAAGTGCATCTAGTGGATGTTTTAAAATTTTAATGGCACTATAAGTGCAAAAAAATTTGAAATGCAAAGCTAGATTATGAGATCCACAACTAAAATAATTTACTTTTTAAAATATTATATTGGACAAAAGTTATGATTTAAATGTGAATATAAACTATACAAAACATGTATGTATATATAACCTTTGAAGATCTTTATTTTTTAAATTGATAAACATTTCCCATATATATTACATTTCAATCCCATATATATATATATATATTGAAAAGTGTTCATAATAATAAGTTAATTACCTAACTTTTGATTTGATGTTGAACCTCTTCTTCCACGATCGATTCCTTTGGAAGGGCCAGAAGGTGGAACTAAGCGATACTTCATGGGAAGTAAAGTTCTTTCATTATAAGACTTTTTGATCTTTCTTGAAACCATTAATGGTTTTCCTTCTTCAATCTCCATTAATAATGAAGACTTTAAGGGCTTCTCCATTTGCACTTCCAAAGCAAAACTTGAAGAAGAAGAAGAAGAAGTAAGAAGAATGATTAGTGCAAGAAAACAGAAGCAAAAAGTTTGCAAAAGAAGTCCACGAGAAGAAGAATATTGCATGGAGGTCATGATGAATCTAATTCAATGGATGATTTTCAACTCTAGATGAACTCTATATTTATATATAGGGATAATTATATAATTTAATTGACATATTAAAAAAAAGAATTTAAAATTCAAAAAATACACTTAAAAATATATAAAATTTAGTCTATTTGGTACATATTTTTTAATGTTAAAATTTAATATTTTATTATATTTAATCTTATGCATATTCAACGTTCTTATTAGCGCATATATATATATATATATATATATATATATATATATATTAAAAAAATTATATACGTCTCGGTTGAGTATATATTAAATATTGTGTTTCTCAATTCTAATAATATCAATGTGAAGAAATTGTGATAAGAAATTCACTTATTATTTCTAAAGATTATGAATTTGAGACTCAATTAATATATTTTTATTCTGAAATAAACATTATATTTATTATATTATTATTTTTAATAATATGATAAAAATTTAATGAAAAAGAATTTTATTAGCAAAATAAATAAATAAATAAACCTTACAAACCTTTTTTTTTATTATTATTACAAACCTATAAACCTCATTTTAAGACTTAGCTGAAGGTAGTACTAAAAAACAACCTATGAACCTATTTTTTAGAATAATACGCGAAAGTTTTCCAAAACTTGACAAATAAATTAAACTAAAATTAGAATACAAGGAAATGATCTTGTCAACAAATCACATGAATATATATATATTCTTTTTCGATTTAGTTCTACTTGGATAATAACATTTTTCTAAAAATGTTTTCTCACCAAAGTTGTTGTAATAAACCATATTAAGATAAGGGTTATTATGTAAAAGGAATTTGAATAATAGCCTTATTTGGGAGTATTTTAAAGTGTGGAAGAATGACCATCCCTCAATTAATTGATTTTATTCATGAAAGAAAAAAATATATTATGATTTTTTCTTTCTTAATTTAGGAATATTTGGAGGATGCCTTGTTAGGAAGAATTTCTAGGTTTGCAAAAATTCTAATTTCTAAACTTATTCATGTTATTCGCAGAAGAAAAATTATGGATTTTATTAGGTAAATAATACTAATAGTTAACTAGTTTAGTCCTTTAATTTCTATACTTTTGACAATTTCAATCCCTTATTATTAATAATAATTTTTTATTATATAAGATTTTGTAAATGAATCTTAATTATAGATGACGAATTAAATCATATTCATATTTATACTAATTTAAATTTAAGGCCGATAACCCTTTATTAGAGAGTTCAAATTTCAATTTTATAAATTAAGAGAATTCCGAAATTTGTTCAGTGTTTCTACCTTTTCAATAAGATTAATTTAGACTTGACTTGCAGAACAAATCCTCATTCATTCGCCTTGAAGGAATAATTTAAGAATTTGCTTATCAACTTTTTCAAATTACCGAGTTGAAAGGCTTGAATGTTAAATTAACTAAAATTAGAATCAATAATTTTCAAGTCTTTTTCGCTGGAATTCAGGATAGAGAATAGGCTATGGTCTTTTGATAATATCTTCTTGTGGTTTTCTACTGGTCGCAGGTTTTAGCTCTCTCCGATGAGGCTTTACAAAATACTTTATTTTTGTGTTAATTTTTGTGGTTTATTATGTGAGGTGTGTCACTTTGGAGGTAGGCAAATGAATTGGAAGATTCTTCATACCTTCATGTCAGTCTTGGTACTATTACCAGAGTCTATCGCCCCTCCATCTTCTCGTAAATTGTGTGAGTGTCTCACTAGATTGTCAGCATACAAGAGGTGGGTGAGTCTTGGATTGGATCTAAATATCTTGACGCCACTAAATCTTCCATCAACCTCAACTTTTGCTAAAATTCGGGACAAAACATCTGAAAAAATGGTAAATAAGATAGGAGATATAGGATCATCCTGCCTTATTCTTCTCTTTGATGCACAATAACCATGGGGTGCTCCATTAAGAAGAATAGAAAACTCAGGGGTTGTGATACATTCAGAAATCAATTTAATGAACTTATCATGAAAACCAAGTTGTTAGAAATATAAATAAGAGAGATGCTTAATAAGAAAATGATTAACTTGATTGATTAAAATGAAAGACAAGAGAGACCTATTTATAGACTTACAAAGTAAAAAATAGATACCCACATAATCATTACATTTAACATTATCTCATTACTTATATTAACTAACCACTAACTAACCATAACTACGCACTAAATAACTGACCAATAACTAACCATAACTACCCACTAACATTGAGTAGTTACCCACTAACATAGAAGTTTCAACCCTAAAGCATTATTCTAACACTCCTCCTTGCTTTAGGAGCTACAAACACCCAATTTGTCCTCATGTTTTGTGAGGATGATAAATTTTGTAGGCTTTAGAAGAAAAACTGTAGTCCACAAAGATGTTTGGTTTAACTATCTTGTCAAGTTTATCACGCTTAACCTTTTTCGTGATAAACCTATTTCTCCTCTCACTGATTTTATTTTGTTGAGGAGTATAAGGAACTGTTAGTTGATGCTCAATGCCTGCTTCTTCATAAAATTTGTTGAATTTTACAGATGTATACTCTCTTTCTCATTGTTAGACTTATCAATTTCAAAACATGAGTTGTCTGTGTGAATTAAATTTAGCTTCCTTATTATTTTGCTTTTCATCTTTGAGAAAGGTTCTTGTTTTGTTTTCCAAACTGACATGCTTAAGAACTTGAAATCTAATCATCCGATTTTGGAAGGTCATTTGTCATCATCTTGAACTTCATTTGCAACTACCCTTGGTGATGGTAGTGCCCTAGCTTTTTATGACACACTTTTGTAGTATTTTCTTTAATTGAGAAAGTATTTTGCTCCTCCTCCAATGGATTTAGAGCAAAACTTCCCCCCTTCATTTTCACTTTGAAAATATCCTAATTTGCTACATCTTTAATCAGACAATTTTTGTCTTCAAAAATAACCTTAAATCCTTTTTCAATCAATTGGCCAACACTTAACAAATTTTGCTGGATTTTAGGGACATAGAGAACATCAGAAATTAGTTTTATACCTGAACAACTTGTTATAGCGATTGTTCCCTATCCTTTAACTGAAATGTATTCACCATTCTCAATTCTGACTTTGAAGATGTTGGTTGGCTTCAAATCTCTAAACAACTCTTTGTCATGGGTCATATGGTTGGTACAACCACTGTCAATCAACCAACTTTTATTTAATTTACTCCCTACAAAGCATGTAGCCACAAACAGTTGATCTTCCTCCTCCTAATCTGCAATCTTAGCCTCTTCACTTTGATATTGGCTAGTGTTAATGCAAATTACAGCTTCATGCCCCTTTTGGTTACATTTTGTGCATTTGGCATTTGGCCTTCTCCAACATTTAAAAGGAGTATGACCCTTTCTATTGCAATGTTGACATGGAGGATAGGACCCTTTCTTGAAAAACTTCTTGTTGTTGTTTTTCGCATTCTCATGATGCTTGGCTGGCAAGGCTCCTTCAACAACACCTTCTTGTATCATGGCTCTTTTTGCTCATGTGCTTGCAAAGCATTTAAAATTTCTACAAGAGTAATTTTAGTTAAATCCTTGGTATTTTCCAAGGCTGAAATAGTTACCTCAAAATTTTGAGGCACAGTTACAAGAATTTTTTAAACATTTCTTGAATCCATAAACACAGAACCAAGTAATCTAATTTGGTTTGCAATATTCAATAACCTATCAGAATACTCCTTAATTGATTATGTTTCCTTCATCTTCTGCACTTCAAATTCTCGAATCAAGTTTAGCACACGCATTCCTTTGATTCTTTCATTTCCTTCATACTCTGCCTTGAGATAATTCCATATCTCATATGCTGACTTCAAAGTCATTATTTAAGTGAAGATGGTAGATGAGATTGCAACAAATAAACATGCTTTTTCCTTGGATTTCTTTGTCTTTTTCTCCTTCTGCAATTTGATTTGCACTAGGGTAGGATTATTTGGAAGAGGTGAAATTTCATAATCTTCTTCCACTACTTCTCAAATATCCAAAGCTTCCGTATACGCCTCCATATGAACTGCCCAAACTTGGTAGTTATCTCTATCAAACACTTGTGGAGAAATTGAAGAAGAAATTGAAGAGGAGAAACTAAAATTTTCCATGGCTTAACAACCTCAGACACTCACTCACAGATCCCTTAAAAATAAGGCTCTAATACCAATTGTTCGAAATATAAATAAGAGAGATGCTTAATAAGAAGATGATTAACTTGATTGATTAAAATGAAAGACAAGTGAGACCTATTTATAGACTTACAAAGTAAAAAATAGATACTCACATAACCACTACATTTAACATTATCTCATTACTTATATTTACTACCCACTAACTAACCATAACTACCCACTAAATAACTAACCATAACTACACACTAACATAGAAGTTTTAGCCCTAAAGCATTATTTTAACACAAGCAAATATAGAATATACAAGAGAACCTTTCACTCTACTCTATCATAAGCTTTTTCTAAATCTACTTTGATTGCCATAAAGCCCAATCTATCATTCTTGTTTTTCAAATAAAACATAACACCATGATTAATAATAATGTTATCCCCAATAGATCTATGAGGAACAAAGGTTGCTTGATAAGGATGAATTATAAGATCCAAAATGTGTCTAAGTCTACCTGACATAATTTTAGTGATCAATTTGTACACAACATTACATGATGTTATTGATCTAAACTCATCAACTTTGTGAGCAAAGGGTACCTTAGGAATTAGAGCTAAGAAGGTGTGATTCAGAGCCCATTTGATCTGTCCAGTAATGAAGAACTATTGAATTTCCTTGATTATTGTTTCCCCCACTATCCCTTGATATGCACAAATCATATCACATTTTTAGCATATTTTTAGACATTTATTAGGGTAATATTAGAACCTATTTGATCATAATTGATTCAAATTAACATTATTTTGCTTAATTTGTGATTTTGAAAGTTTCAAGAGTAAATTGCATAAAAACAGCAAACAAAAGTACAAATTTTGGAAGAGTAGTGCTCGGGATGGGTATCCCAAGGCTCGGGACGGGCGTCCTGAGTAGCAGAATAGTGTCCCACCTTGGTTTTCCAAGAGAAATTCACTCCTTTCACCCTCTATAAATACCCCAGGGTCCAGAAGGTTGAAATCATCCCTCAACACTCAATACAAGTCATCTAGCAACATAGAGTGTCGCGTTTTCTCTGTTCTCTGAGTGTTTATCTCAGATTCTAGAATTTGATTAGATTAGTGTTCGTCTTTGGTATTTATAGAATACCAGGATTTCGTTAGGAGATCCTAAGAGAGTAATAGGTTAGCGTAGACTTAGTCCATAGGGCATTGCTTAAGCCCAGGACGTAAGGTAAAGCAATTGCTACTAGGCCAAAGAAGCATTCTCCGAAGGTTCTGCTGATCAGAGTAGGATCGAGCAACGCAAAGGATACATGATTGGCAACGCCCGCAGACCTCATAAAGTGGTAACTACTCTATGGACATGGTTCCCTAGATTCTTTCTGTATATCTTTGAGTTGTGTTCATCTAGATACATATTTGAATATTGAATTATGATTATTATATTATGCATGTTTTGTAAGTTGAGGTTCTGTTCATTTTTCTGGAAATGTCACCTGATTAATTAACATTATGCTTGATAATTTGTTTGCTCTTTTAAACTAAATGCATGGTTATAGACAACTCCTAACCACGGTCTAAAACATAACCTGTTTAGTTTAATAGACCTTAAGGTTTGCCAGATTAGGTAAAATAATAATACAGATCACCATGTTTGTTAGAGTAACCTAATGAGGTTGAGTTTGTGCGCTAGGCTAGCCCTAAGGTGAGTGGTATGATTTCCTAAGTGACATAGGCTTTCATGGATACTTTAACCCGAAATGTGAGAAGGATCATCCTACAATAGAGATGAATACACCAGGTAACTCAGATATGATACACAAACAGATACAGTTCATAATTGCATTCCAAACAAAGATATATCTAAAATATTCGAGGATAGGTCAACTAAATTGTAGAAATATGAGTATATATCAGAATACATGTCTATGTGATATCTCTTGCATGCTTGATATTTGCTTGTGTTGTTGTGATAAAACAACTCTCCAACTATTAATAATCGATTGATTGATTCTATAATAAGATGATTGTTAGAATTAAGTGATAGTTACTACTAAGTCGTTGTCAATTCCTTGGAAGTATGATATTATTATTTTAAAACCGTAGATACTTTCAAATAATTAGCTACACGATAGGTACTCTGCCTTAGATTCTGATTGATTAAGTGACAACCAATAAATAATAAAGTGACAATTAGTAATGCTACAATCCTTAATTATTCATAATCAACATAGGTTAATAAACACTATCTTTTAGCATACCAATCGAAACGCATCATCCCCCAGAAAGTCTTGTAAAATATCAATGTAAAACGATTTGTCCCAGGGTTTTTGAGGCTGCTCATTTGAGTTAAAGCTTCCAGAATCTCCTTTCTAGTAGGAACCGCGATCAGGCTATAATTTATAGAATCATAAATACAAGAGTATACTAGACCTTGTAGATGAATTGGAAAAGGTAGATTGGCAAAGTTGAAAAGTCCTTTGTAGAAATGCTCGAAAGCATCACCAATGTCTGAACAGTCATGAACCTAGTTGTTTTGAGGGCCGATGATTCTGGAGATATGATTGTGTCTTCTGTGGATGATTGTTGATAGGTGGAAGAAATGGGTGTTAGAATCACCTTGTTCAATCCATCTCATCTTCGCCTTGTCTCTCCATAACATTTCCTCTCTCTTAAGCAATTCATTTAGATCCCTTTGTACAACATCTTCAGTATTCAGTGTGTCATTGGTTTGTGGTTGATTATGGAGTGAAAGAATGATCTCTTTTAGTTGCTTGATCTTGGATTCAACATTCCCAAATGTCTTTAGATTCTAGTCTTTGAGGGTTTTTTTGGTGTTCTTAAATCGAACTAGTAGGGATGAAGACTTGTTCCAGACATTGTAGATGATTGTAGCAGTTTGTGGATGGGTGATCCACATTGATTCAAAATGGAAATGCTTGGGAGGGTATTTTGAACATTCTCAAGGTTGAGTAACAATGGACGATGATTAGACTTGAGAGCCTGCAGGTGTGTGATGGTAGCTGAATGAAAGTGTAATCTCCAAGAAGGATTAGCAAATCCTTTGTCAATTTGTTCTTGCACATTAGTTATACCTCTTCTTCTATTATTCCAAGTGTAGGGAGAAGCAATAAATCCTATATCATCTACAAATCTCCTGAATTTGTTTATCCTCATTAGATAAAGTCATGTCGAAATCCCCAATTACAAGCCCATGTCCTTGGTACAATCACCAGAGTCTTGGACATGCATAAAGAATATATAAGAAGGGAAAGCCCTTGATTCTTCATTGATTGTATTATGTATCTATCTCTTTCTCAATCTTAATTAATAGGCACCCAATCATTCACCTTTTGTCTTCACAATGAGACAGCTTTCGGGGTCTCTGCCATTTGGTTATGGAATGCTTGTTTAGAAAATGGTGCAAAGTATAAAATACTTGTTAGAAATTGGCATTTTCAATTTCTTATTGAGAGGTTTTGGGAACATTTCCTCTCTTTTGCTAATAAACAAGTTCTTAAGTTTATAATTCAATCCATTCCGTCATGTGATGTAATGTTTTGTTATACCAAAGAGTATTTGTAAGAAGATTACAAGGATGATCAAATCATTTTAGTGTGGTAAGCAAAATGACTTCTAGATATATAATCAATAACAATAAATAAATAAATATTACAAATTAATATATTCTAATTTTAAAAGATATATATATACATATAATTATGACAAAATGTAAAAACAATATAAAGATAATTAACAAAAAAAAGAGAAGAAAACAAGCCAGCTTTTGAGAAAACTAGAAACAATATTAATCTAATATGATAGTAATAGTCTCATAATATACTACAAATAATATTATTATGCTTATAAAACATCAAAGAAACACCACCCACGGAAGCAAGAAAAAAGTACCAAATACTACAGAAAATAGATAATTTATAACTGGAAAAAAAATCCTGCACATTCTAGCTTCTATAGAGTGACAAAGACATTGATTGATTCAATTAAATTAAATTAATTGAAAATAAAAACTTGCTCGTCGTCACAAACTACATAGCAAAACTTCTGCACCATTCTGGCTTATATATATCATCCAAAGTAGAAAGTACATTTAAAACAGCACTGTTAAGGTTGAAATACCACCAACAAATGAAAGACTATTTGATATATCTCACAACTTACAGATTTTAGCTAAGTCAAAACACGGTTGTCTCCTTCAATCAGTCTTCGTCTTCAGAGCTTTCATATGCAGCCACCAAGCTCTTGACAGGGTTATCCTCAGCCAGTTTTTCCAAGTCATTGGTCGATCCTGTTGGAGAGAGCACTTTTTGCTGTGTCTGATTAGGCTTGGATTCACAATCATGACCTTCTGGTGTGCTAGACTTTCTTTGGCGCTTGGGTTTAACTTCCACCACCCTTTTTAGCAAATCTTGCTGCCTGTACTAACAGAGAAAAAAAGGAATAGATATAACAATATAAACAGAATGTATAATATTTCAAGATGCAAACAAAGGCACCGTTAGGCAGAAATACTACACCTTATGCCACTCTTTGCCTTCGGTTCAACACGAAGTGGCAAAGGAACAGATGTTGGAGAAGCATCAGCAACAGCCATGTGTAAAACATTAAGGAAAAGACAGGCAGAAGAAATGGGAATTGAACATATACACTACCCCTATCAAGAAGCAACACTTAGGGCAAGACAGAAATTACCCATAATGAGTCAGCTATTAGATGCAAATAAAAAAAAATTAAAAATAAAAATGTGAATCCCAATTGTCAAATATCAGAACAGGACTCTGCCCATTAAACAGTAGCAGCAACAACAGCTGTCCATTTCATTTTTTCATTTCTATGGGTGGAAAGGAAAAGAAAATATATATATATATAGTTTTGGGTTCTTGGTAAGACCAACATTTTCAGATAACCACTTCAAAGTTTCTCCAAGAAGAAATTAACTCTGCCATTCATTTACAGAGAAAAACACTACCCCACAGACACACTGCTCATTGGTTAAAATTACTACAAGAATGAAAAATGCAAAAACAATTCTGTCCTTGTACACAGTCTTAGGCAAATTCTCCTGGGCATTTGAAGATCATCATTAGTTCAAAAATTCACAACTAGGTCATAGGAAAAATAGGAAGGATATCTTGAATGCAGCAAATGCGCGCTTCTCTGTGCGTCTTAGAAGGCGCTCAGCATCCTCCTCAGCTTCCATTTGCTCCTTCAGATAAAGCAAATCATCACTGTCCAAAGCTGCATGCACATGCAGACATAAAGAAAACTGAGGAACTGCTTGTGTCCATATTAGAAATAACACACACACACACACATATATATATATATACATATAATAGACCAAAAACAAGGAAATAGCCAAAGCATAGAGAATTCTTACCCCCTCGTCCATGAAGGTAGCCACCACGTTCTCCAGCAACCTCTTGCATCTATGCAATATTAAATGCCCGGTAGGAAAAGCCAATATCCCTGTCAGGGCATGTTATCAGAAAAATTGCTTAACATTGCAAATAATAAATCAATTTACCGTCCATACTAGACCTACCCATATAATTACATTCAAAGAATACATTTACTACATGGACGTTCAATTTCCAGGGGAGACCATGATCAATACTTCACAGTATTTTCTTTACTTTCTCATCAGACAAGACTTTGAAAGAATTCAAACCCTTAAACTTGATGTGTCATTAGGTTCTTTATTTTCTTCTAAAGAATAACTAACTAACAGAGAATAGTTGTAAAGGATATCGAGGAAAAACATCAACAAATGCAAAAGACAAAGCAAGTAATTACTAATATGAAAAGGATGCTCTTCCTCAAAAATAGAGATGATTTAAATGTTTTCATCTACTGCATTGGATGTCATCTTATGAAATCAAGATAAAAGCATTATTTACTTTTCCCCTTTTTCACACCTTGGTTTAATAGTCTTAATAAAGTTTTCAATACTAATCCAAATATCCAATGTTGCTCTTTCTAGTTACATGAATTTATGTTTCCTAAAGAGCCTAGGGTATTTTGTTACAAGTAAAAAATAATGAAGGGAGAACCAGGGAAAGCTCCAGTACTGAAGCTGTGATCGCCGCCTTTATTATACCAGAAACAAAAATTCATAAAAGGAAACAGTAATTTTTCTCAGATAACTAACCTAAAATATATAAAAATTGTAATACAGGCAACTTCCAAAATAGAGTTATCATTAAAATTAATTATTAAAAAAAAAAAGCCCTAGGAAAGGCAAAGCTAGTGAAATACAATGAAACAAAATTCAAACAGAAATTTATACGAATGAGAAGGGAGAAACAAGAGGGCAATTTAACCTTTGCAACCATACGCTGAAAAGTAATTTCTTCATCGTCAATTCGATCTTTTCCTTTTCCATTCCATTTCTTGTCTGCAATCAAATTTAACGCACATAAATATAAATATAAACATTAAATACCCAAGGAGAAAAGGCAAGAAGAAGAAGGAGGAGGAGGAAGATGAACCTTTGGGATCAGTTAGGTTGGTGTATTCTCGGACTTCTCTGCCCGCCATGTCTCCCAAAGCAAGCACTGTTTCTCTTTTGCTTTCTCTCTTTATGTTAAAAGAAAGAAAGAAGATGAGGGTAGTAAATACACATGTAAGGGTTTAGTTTTATAATTATTTAATTATTTTTATTTTGTATATTTAATTAATTTTTCATTAATTTTTTATTTTATTTTTTATTTTTATTCTCCCAAACTGTAGTCTTTTCTCTCAAGAAAATTTTTATGAGATATTCTATTTACTGTTAGGAAAGCATTTTGTGACGATTTTTTTTGTTTTGAGCTGTTTTCTTGACAGTTTTGAATAGGTTACTAACATTTTGTCCAGTTTGGGTGTCGCGGGTTCATTAGCGGTAGTCTTCTCTATGGTTTCTGTATTTATTGAGATTGCATATTGATATTATTGAAATATTACTAAATTAGAGGTAGTTGTAACTACCCAAATAAAATTCAAAGTAATATTCAAAGTAATATTCATATATAGTGTACATGAAAAAAATGAGATGTAGATAAAAATTCAAAAGTATACATTGTAAATAAAATAAAACTTTTTGAACTATATTCTTTATGGTATCAGAGCAGTGATCCAAACCCGAATCCTAAAGTCTTTCTCACCATCTCACCGATATGGCAAAAAGTGCAAACAAAGATCTTGCCAAGACCGATGCTAACTCGCCATACTATCTCCACCCCTCCGATTATCCGAGGCAGATGCATGTCAACAACGCCTTGACCTACAACAACTACCTTGATTGGATCCAAGAGATGGAGAATTTCTTGTTTGCCAAGAACAAGATCGGCTTCATCGATGGAACCATCAAAAGGCCAGAAGCGGACGATGCTAGTTATATGACATGGATGCGATGTGATGTGATGATTAAATGGTGGCTTACTACAGCCATGGAGAAAGATATCCGAGGAAGCGTGAAATACGCCAATTCAACGTCAGAAATCTGGAAGGATCTTAAAGAATGATTCGGTAAAAAAAGCGCATCGCATGCGTATGAATTGAAGCAGACTATCTCGAACACTAGACAAGAAGGGATGACCGTTTCAGCCTATTACACGAAATTACGTGGATTAAGGGATGAGATGCAGTCCTTCTTGCTTGCTCTGGTTTGCAAATGCAATGGATGTACTTGTGGCATTGGAAAATCTCTTAGAGAACTCAGGGAAAATGAGCAACTCTATGAGTTTCTTATAGGTCTAGATGGTGAGTTCTCCATCATTAGAACCCAAATACTTGCCACTAAACCAATCCCATCTTTGGGAAATGCATACCATCTCGTTGCTGAGGATGAGCAGCAAAGATCCATAGCCGGCGGGAAGAAACCTGTGAATGAAACAATGGCTTTCCAAGCCTCCGCAAAATGCGGCAGGACACCGAAACGGGTCGGCCATAAAGAAAACAAAGGCCATTGTGATCACTGTGGTAGAGACGGACATACACAAGGTAGTTGTTTCAAGATAGTCAGCTACCCGGAATGGTGGAATGTGAAGAATAAACTAAAAAAGGTGAAGTCAAAGGCGGTCTGCGCGCAAATAGAACCGGACCTGATTACGAACCTGACAAAAGAGCAATACGAGCAGTTCCAGAAGCATTTCGCTGTTGAAGGTAAATCGGCACATAGTGAGCCTCCATGCACCATAAATATGGCTGGGACTGCGTTCGAGGAAATTGATTGGAGTGGATAGGTGCAAAGATGATCTATAAAGAATAAATAAAAAAGGAAAAAAAGAAAAAAAATGCATCAAAGATCTCAGGCCACTAAAGTATTTTCTCGGGATAGAAGCCGCTCAACCAAAGACGGGATAGTGCTAAGTCAACGAAAATACACCCTTGACATCCTTGAAGATAGAGGAATGCTAGGATGTAGACCATGCACCTTCCCAATGGAACAGAATGTGAAGCTGGATAAAGGAGAAGAAGACGTTCGTGTCGATGCTAGCAAATATCGAAGACTAATTGGCCGATTGCTCTACCTCCAAGCCACGAGACCAGCCTACTCGGTAATCGTCCTAAGAACACATTGACGCAGCCATGAGAGTCCTTCACTACCTAAAAGCCACTCCGGGACAAGGTATTTTCTTGTCGAAAGAAGGAGGAATGGATTTGGTAGCATACTGTGATGCGAACTGGATGGGATGCTCACTCACTCAGAGGTCTAGGACAGGATATGTTCTTCTTTTGGGGGGAGCTCCTATATCGTGGAAATCAAAGAAGCAATCAATCGTTTCTCGCTCCTCGGCTAAGCGGAATATCACGCCTTGGCCAACGCCACTAGTGAAATCCTGTGGATGCTTTGGTTGTTAGAGGGACTAGAAGCAAGACAACATAGGCCTACACCTCTCTTCTGTGATAACAATGCGGCACGATATATTGTTGATAACCCGATCTTTCACGAACGAACAAAGCACGTGGAAATGGACTGTTACTTTGTCAGGGAATGGGTCGAGTCACAGGAAATCAAGTCGCTTCACGTTGACACGAAGACACAAATAGCCGATCTTCTCACAAAGGCTTTGGGGGCTAAAATAACTCGAGTTTCTTCTAGGTCAAGATGGGCATGAGGAATCTACACGCTCCACATTGAGGGGAGAGTATTGAGATTGCATATTGATATTATTGAGATATTACTAAATTAGAGGTAGTTGTAACTACCCAAAGTAAAATCCAAAGTAATATCCAATATACTATATATATATATATATATAGTGTACGTGAAAAAAATGAGATGTAGATAAAAATTCAGAAGTATAAATTGTAAATAAAATAAAACCTTTTGAACTATATTCTTTAAACTTTCCGGTGACCAGCTTGATTTTTCTCTATTTTTTCAATGGACGAAAGCATATTGTAGCGCCTCTGTAATGTGGCTTTGAATGATAGAGAGAATGGTTATATCCCTATTGAGGAGGCTGATATTCATGGTGGGAGGAATATTAACTTTGAAGGCTTTAAGACAGCCATGGGCAGATCATGGCGGTGTGGCTCGTTTTCCATACAACGGTTTGACAAGGTATTCTATCAGGTATTTCTTGGAGCCAGGGAAACTATGGATTTTGTTTTGAATAATGGACTAGGGCACTTTGAATATTCTTTAGTGTTAGTCAGGCCTAGAGTTGCAGGCAATTGTCCAAGAGCACGGTGTCTCACAAAAGAATATTTTTGGTTCATCCTTACTGGATTACCTCGCTATTGTTACACTTGGGAGGTTGGTGTCAAGCTTTGCTCCATGCTGGATGTGTATAGAATTGCAGCTGCGAGAAGATAAAACCCTAGGCACCATGAATTTTTTTTTCTCGCCTTGGTTGATTTATCTAAGCCTTTGCAACGTTTGTTAGGTATTGCCACGCCTGATGGCACTATACTTGAGGGACTGATGAAGTATGAATGCATCCCAAACTTCTGTTTTTGTTGTGGAATGATTGGTCACAAATATAGGGTTTGCAATGAATTACCTTCAGGGGATATTGATGTTAAAAATTTCACGTATAGTGCTTGGATGGGGGGCATTGATCACTTGCCTTCGTTCCAAATTCATTCTCAGAATTTTCTGGAGGATGATATAGCAATTTCTAGACAGGTTGGAGTGGATACTTCAGTACCTATACCAACTAAGGAGGGTGTGAGTGATGAATGTTTGGATCATTCAATTGTTTCGGATGATCTCATGTCTAAGGGTTCTCAAGCGGCGACAATTAAGAAAAGGCAGTAGCAAGAGGGTTTGGATGGTGCTACGGGAGTGGAGCTACAATTGGCTTCCAAAAAAACTAAGATTTCATCGATGGAGGTTGCCAAGCAACCTTGCCGGGCATTATGAATTGCCTCAGCTGGAATTACCGAGGTATGGGATCTCCTCGTGCAATTCAAGAATTAAGAGGGTTGGTTAGATCTCACAAACTTGTTCTTGTTTTTTTTAATGAAAACGCGTTTGATACAACGTCATCTTTCTTTTCTTAAAATGCAATTAGGTTTCTCTATTGGTTTTCTGGTGGATAGAGTTAGCTTTGGTAGAGGATTAGTTTTGCTTTGGCAAGATGGCATTGATCTCTATTCAAAGTTATTCAGCTGGACATATTGATGCTTGGGTAATGAATTGGTTATCATCTGACGGTTGTTTCTTTACTAGATTTTATGGTAATTGTAATACTTTGCTCTGTCATCATTCTTGGACATTTCTCAAACGAATTGGACAGGATCCTACTGCTCCTTGTGTACTATGGGTGATTATAATGAATTGTTTTACACTTCTGAAACAACCAGTAGGCTTGGTCGATCTAGTCAATAGATGTAGATGTTTAGGGAGGCTTTGGAAGCAGGCGACCTTCAGGAAATTTATATGCGGAAAGGACAATTTACTTAGTGGAATCGTAGGAAAGGAGCACAATCAGTACGTTCTAAATTGGATAGATGTTTTGGGAATTCATCTTTTATCAGGTTACATTTGGCTTGTTGTGTAGATACTATCCCAACAGTTTCTTCAGATCATCATTCTTTGATTTTATTGTTGAATGGGTTGGATGTCAGAATTGTTCACTGGCAGCAGCGACCAAAACGAATTGAGTCATGGTGGTTAGTGGATCAAGATTGTTGTGATCTAAAAAAGGAACAATGCTCTGGGGTGGTTGGAGGCGGGGTTCGGGGTTTGAGTTGTGGATTGGAAGATCTAAAATTACAAATGAAGGGCTAGAGTTTTAAAAAATATGGTGTGCTTCCTGAAGAGATTAAAAAAATGAAACAACGTATTCTCTTTTTGAAAGGTAAAATTGGTGAGGAAGAGGAAATTATTAAGTTGAATATTAAATTGCAGAGATTACTTGAAGTGGAGGATGCATATTGGAAGCAACATTCTAGATCAAATTGGTTAGCTAATAGTGATAGGAATACCTCCTATTTTCATCATCACGCTAATTATAGACGAAGAGTTAATAGAATTGCAAAAATTCATAATTCTCATGGTGAATGGGAGACAACACAACCGCAGATCACAGAGGTGGTTGTTAATTTTTTCAAAAATTTATTTACCTCTTATCAAGGAAATGTGGACATGGATCTGATTTTTAGGGATATCACAATTCCTAAAATTTCGGAAATTGATATTGCTTCTTTATCACGTGATTTTGAGGAAAATGAGGTTTGGACAACACTTAAACATAGCAACCTACAAAAGCTCCTGGTCCAGATGGATATCATGCAATCTTTTCCAACAATAATGGCAAATTGTTGGAGCTAAAGTCACAAGTACAATTCTGAGATGTTTGAATTTGGGTGAGCCAATTACTAAACTTAATGAGACATTTATTACTTTAATTCCTAAGGTCAAGAAGGTGCAAACCATGGCTGATTTTAGGCCCATAAGTCGTTGTAATGTGTTATATAAAATCTTATCTAAGGTTTTAGTTAACAGGATCAAGCCTATTTTATAAAGCTTGATTGGAGAATCTTAGAGTGCTTTTGTTAGCAATAGATTGATAACAGATAATATAATTATTGCTACAGAGGTTTTTCACTGGTTGAATTTGAGTTCCTGAAGAACAAAGGAGGGTGCCTGTGCACTTAAACTTGACATGAGTAAGGCCTATGATCGTGTGGAATGGAACTACTTAGAATTGATTCTATGTTAAATGGGTTTCCCGGACAAAATTATTTCACTTGTGGTTCAATGTGTATCTTCAGTTAGTTTTCAATTTTTGATTAATGGTGAACCATCAGTTGTTTTTAAACCTACCCGTGGCATACGACAAGGGGATCCCCTTTCCCCATATTTATTCATTTTATATGCTGAGGGGCTTTCTTGTATGATTCAACATGCAGTTGAACAAGGGAATTGGAAGGGTATCCAAATGGGTAAGAATGCACCTATCTTATCACATTTGTTTTTTTTCCTGATGATTGCCTTTTGTTTTTGAGAGATTCTATGGAGGGTAGTTCTATATTGATGACCATTTTGAAAAATTATGAGGCTGTATCGGGACAAAAGGTTAATGTAACAAAGTCATCAATATTTTTCTCAAAGCATACATTGAGTAATAGAAAGAGGATATTAGTACAAGAACTTCGTGTGCAATTCAATCCAGGAGATGGAAAATATTTGGATTACCTTTTCTTATTGGTAGATCCAAGAAAGGGGCTTTTGCTTATTTAAAGGATCGATTATGGAAGAAGGCTCACGGTTGGAAGGAGAAGTTGTTGTCAAAAGGGGGAAAGGAAGTACTCATTAAATCTATTCTTCAGGCTATTCCCACATATGCAATATCTGTTTATAAATTACCCTTGACTTTATGTAGGGAATTGGAATCCATCATTAGACATTTTTGGTGGAAAACTAGCAACGAGACAACAGGAATGCCTTGGTTGGCTTGTAAGAAAGTTTGTGAAACGAAACTACAAGGTGGTATGGGTTTCAAAAACTTTGAATTTTTTAATCAATCTTTATTGCCAAACAAGCATGGCGCCTTTTGTAAAATCCAAATACATTGCTAGCTAAGGTATTATACCATAAATATTTCACAAATAAATCCTTTCTACAAGCAGGTCTTGGCAGATGTCCACCCTTTGTATGGAGGTCTATATTGTATGGGAGGGAGCTACTTCACAAGGGTATAAGATTGAGAATTGGGGATGGTAGCAGAACAAAAGTATAAGAAGAGATGGCAATTTCCGTGTTACTGTTCCATTTCAATTCTTCTCAAATCAGCTCTTAGTTTCTGATTTGATTAGCAATGGACGTTGGCAAAGGGAGTTGTTGGAGGGGCTATTTGGTGTGTATGATGCAGAAGTCATTCTCCGTATCCCATTAAGTTTTTCAGGCGGAGTTGACCGGTGGGTATAGCATTACACATTACATGAAAAATTCACGGTTTCCTCTGCTTATAGGTTGGGTATGGCTGAGTTTATGGCATTGAATCCCAGTTGTTCTAGAGGGTCCTCAGACTGGAGTTTAATTTGAAAATGTCCAGTGCTGCCAAAGGTTCATATTTTCTTTTGGCAGCTCTGTCACAATGCTATAGCAACGAGAGCAAATTTGGTACATAGGCACATTCGAACTCATAGTCCTTGTTTGAGATGTCAGAAGAGTGATGAAAATGATTTCCACATCTTCCTTAAATGTGATTTTGCAAGAGTAATGTGGCAACTGATGAATTTTCCTGTGTTGCAATGGGTGGCCAAAGCTTTTTCATGGCTACATCTACTGCATGTGATCAAATTGGAAAGTGATGATTCACAAGAAACCCTAGCTCAGTATATGATGTGTCTTTGGAACATATGGAAGGTAAGAAATTATTTTCTTTTTGTTGGAAAGCCAGGTAGTGCGCATGCTGTTGTTGATTCCTCCCTATCTTTCCTTCACAGTATCAAAGATCTCGGTTATGGCTGTCCGAGTAGTACTCGTGAAATCAGGGAGTACCCATCAAAGTGGAAACCACCGGACCCTGGTTGGTTACTGCTTAACATAGATGCTTCTTTTGGATCGGGTATGGGTGGATATGGGTTTGTTCTAAGGGACTAGTATGGACATGTTATGATATCTGGAGCTGGTCCATTAGTCTCGGTGACCTTGGCGGAACATGTTGAAGCCATGGCAATGGGATTAAGTGTGCAGGCGGTTCGACAATTCTGGCAGTAGCCCATGGTTGTTGCTGCAGATTACAAAAATCTTGTGAAGCAATTAATGACAGAAAGTATCAATTTATCAGCTTTGGATAATGTAGTTGTTGCTCTTTAGTCTATGTTAAAACAAATTCTTGTTTCTAGGATTAGTTATAATCATAATCATAAAAATAGTAATTATGTAGCTCACAGATTAGCAAGCATTGGTCATTCAATATCCCAAGATGTGGTCTGGATGTTTTCCTCACATCTTGTTGTAATGGATGATTTACATGCTGGTTGGCAAGCTAATACATGAGATAACTGTGTTTTTTGTTAAAAAAAAAGAAGACATTTTAAATAAAAATAAAATAATTTTTTTGTCATATTTAAGAATTAAGATGACAATCATATATATATATATATATATATATATACATATATAATTTTTTTTAGGAACCTTATAATTAATATTATTAATTACTTTTTATTTTTAAAAAATAAAAAATAAAAGTAAAGAATATTTAATAATTTTAACTAACACATTATATTTTTTTTATTTTCTTAAAATGTATAAATAAGAAAAAATTCATGATGTGATTGTAGACACTTAAATTTAATTATATATATAAAATATATAATTAAATTTTATTTAAATATTTTAATATATAAATATTTATATATTAAAATATTGAGAGATTTATGTGACACTTGACATCATAATAGTCATTGATTGTTATCCTCTCCCAACTATAAATAGAGAGCCAAATTCCCTTGAGAAAAAGAATAGACTGAGAGTTGAGATGTAGAAGCTATCGTAAAAAGATAGACAAAGAGCTAAGATGTAGAAGCTCGCGAAAGCGCATAGAGAGAAATGCAAAAAATACCAAAACTCTGTTATTTTAGATCTTCCTCTCTTTCAAAATCTATTCCGAGAAAATCAAAAACCTCTGAAGAAAAGTCCAGAAGCCCTCGGAAGAAATTAATAGTTGTTCAATAGATCGAGATCAAGCCAACAACCCTCGAAGTTGAATTCAATCCGAGATCAGCCTAAAACGCCCCTTAGATAAATTAAAATTCATTGGATCGAGTTGAAGCCCCAAAAGACCCTTGAGCCCATGACGAATCGAATCAGCGGATCAATAGAAATAGGACCCGATAAAAATTTATTTGTAATTTATTTACATGTACTATTTTCTCTGTAATTTTTGATTTTTAGGAAATAAATACATACGAAAGAAAATTTGTTCACAAATTGGCACGCCCAGTGGGACCGTATCTATTGCTTATCTCTTCTGTTAAAGATATTAAATGGAGTAAAAAAAGAAGGTCAGCATCAGCAAAGTCGGAGACCATCAACATCAGCAAAGTCACAAATGATGACATCAGCAAAGTTAATTCAAAGAACGTTATCGCAGACAATCAACCTCAAGATCAGAGGAGTTGTGATGATGACAATAAAAAGTCTTTAGCAAACATCCCTGTCATGCCTACGACAATGAGAAATGCTTCAACGATAAAAGATAAGTTGACAAATTTGACAAAGTTGGTGAAAGGCTTCGCAATGCAGTCAGCAAAGCAAGATTACATTCTCGATCAATTGATGAATAACAATGGTAAGTCAAGTCAACCTGCACAAAAACAAGCGGAGGAGACAAACAAAGATGTCACCTTCAATCAAAAAGAAGAATGCAATGATCTTGGAGTAGTTAAAATTGCTGAGAAATAATTTCAAGCTATTGATAGATCCAAAACAAATCAAGGAGGCAAACAAAGTATCATTACCAATAAAAAAACAAACTAGGGGCAACATTCCCTCTGAAGATGAAGAGTCAACCTCAACGGTTGACAATATTTGAAATCAAATTATGAAGATCCTCCTAGACGTACGAGGTTAAATTGCATTGTTGCTCTTTGATACAAGTATAAAATATCTCCATGGTATAGATGCAAATCCTTCAAGACACATGAAGTTAAAGTGCATTGTTCCTCCACGACGCACAAGATTAAACTACACGTTACTCCTTAATACGAGTATAAATTGTTTACCATTGATGAAGGCTCCTTGACACGAGTACAAAACTGTCCACAACTAATGAAGATGCTCCTTGACACGAGTATAAATTGTCTTCATGATAAAATGATGAAGGGAAAATCCTCCAAGACGCACGAGGTTAAACTGTATTGTTACTCCTTGATACGAGTATAAACTATCTTCATGGTATGAATGCAAATCCTCCAAGACGCACGAGGTTAAAATGCACGTTATTCCTTGGTAAGAGTATAAATTATCTGTAATGTTGAAAGAAGGCTCCTTGACACGAGTGTAAACTGCCTGCAATGTTGAAAGAAGGCTCATTGACACTAGTGTAAACTGTCTACAATGCTACAAGAAGGCTCATTGACATGAGTGTAAACTATCTGTAATTTTGAAAGAAGGCTCCTTGACACAAGTATAAATTGTCTGCAGTGCTGAAAAGAAGGCTCCTTGACACGAGTTTAAATTGTCTGCAATGCTGAAAAGAAAGCTCTTTAGTACGAGTATAAACTATCTGCAATGCTAAAATGAAGGCTTTTTTATGCACGAGTTTAAATTTCAACTTTGGACTATGTTTGACCTGATTCTTTTGCAATATACGTAGGCAACTTAGATAAATTTTAAGTTCAGTCATAAGAAGAAAAAAATCCAGAAAAAAAGTTGTGAGAATTCAAAAAATAAAGTCACGGGAATTAAAAAAAGGAAGGTGCATAAATTTTTATTTTTTTTTAAACGAGAAGAATCTTATTAAAATATATAAATATTTCAAATAAACAATTATAAACACTTAAATTTCAAGTTTTAGCCTTAGGAACAAATTTTAAAAGGGCAATTTATAAAAACTAAAATTTAATTATATATATATAATATATAATTAAATCTTATTTTAATATTTTAATATATAAATATTTATATATATTAAGATATTGAGAGATTATCTCTATCGTATGAATGACATTTGATCATAATAGTGATTGATTGTTATCCTCTCCAACTATCAATAGATGGCTAAATTTCCTTGAGGAAAAGAACAGACGGAGAGTTGAGTTGAGATGTAGAATCTCACGAAAGCTGATAAAGAGAAATGCGAAGAATACCAAAACATTGTCGATTTTGGATTTTTCTCTAGTTGAAAGTCTATTTCAAGAAAATCAAAAACTTCTCAAGAAAAGTCTAAAAGCCCTTGAAAGAAATTCATAGTTACTTAACAGATCATCAAGCCAACCACCTTCGAAATTGAATCCAATCCTAAATCAGCCCAAAATGTTCCTCGGATAAATTAAAATTTATTGGATCGAGTTCAAGCTCAAAAAGACCCTTGAGCCCATGACGGATCGAATCAGCGAATCAATAGATAGGATAAAAATTCATTTATAATTTATTTACACGTAACTTATTTTCTATGTAATTTTCGATTTTCAGAAAATAAATACATACCAAAGAAAATTTATTCACATGTACTAAATAAATTATTATCTTTTTCATATAATACAAAAAAATCTAATCATAAAAAATAAATTATTTTTCCTAAGTCATATAGTGAAAAAACTTCAAATGATGATTTTCTTAATGGATGAATTTAAATGAAAAATACGCTCTTTTCATATTGTATTCATCAAAAAAAATTCAAAATTAATATAATAAAATTAAATAGGTCAAATAATATAAATAAGGATATTTTTAGAAAATAGATATAATATATATTATAAAGAACAGTAACAATATTATTAGACTACAAATATATATATATATATATATATATATATACACACACAAGTGACAATAGTTTTTCCCTACCAAAAAAAGTAGCAATAGTTTTTGTCCACAAGAATAAATGGTTTTTCTTTTTCTTTTTTTGGTAGCTAAACAAGAATAAATGGTTAACTTATATTGGACATGGAAAATAAATTTAAATGATAAAAAAATTTAGAAAAAAAAATCCTTAGTCAAGAAATATTTTTGTATTTCAATTTTTTTTAAAAAAAATACTTTCTTTTAAAGTAAGAAGGAACAAAAAGAGAGTACAAAGTTGTTCTCAAAGAGTTTGAAATAGTCATTACAAACTTGTTTAAGGTAAATAGTACCAATCAGATCATTATTAAAAACATATAAAATAAAAGTAAATAATTGGTAAAATACAACAATGGAGTTTTGTGAATCATTTTCGTGCTTTGCAAATAAGTCCGCTACTTCATTTGTCTCCCGTAATGTAGCTAAATTTGAATTTTCGAAACTGATGGAGCATCCATATGCAATCATTTAACATAAAAATAAGATTAATAGAGACAATATTTTTTGCAATAAATTGAATAAGTACCTGCAAGTCTGTATTCATATCAAAATGTATGATGCCAATATTAGAAGCTATTTCTAACCTCCTTTTGAGTGCCAGGAATTCTGCATGATTGCTTAAGTGACAATTGAAACCAAAGGAAAACCAGAATCCATTTCTCTTTGGAGTTATGAAAAACTCCTCTTGCTCCTCCTTGTTGTGTGTGAGGCAAAAAGAAGCCATCAACATTTAATTTAACAAAAGGATCAATGGGAGAAAACCATGTAACATATAGTAAGATCGGGGGTGAGGGAATAGTGGAGTAAATGTGAGTTAAATTTATGAATTCGGTAGTAAGACTGGGAATTTGGTAAAGGGGAATCTTGTAGAATGGTTCTCTTGTTTCTGTTTTTCCACAGGAACCAACAACTATAAGCAAAGAGGGTACTCCAAGGAATATATAAAAAGTACTCCAAGGAATACTGATAAAAAGCAAGGTATGATCTTTAATGTGTGTTTTTAAGCCAAATTTGGAGGGGGAACTTCCATGGTATGTATGCAGTATCTAAATATGTGTTCTGTTGTTTCTGTATCTGAAGTGCAGAGGGTGCAAGTGGGCGAAAGAGGTGTCATTGGGAGTCTAGTTCTCCATATCTATTGAATGTATTTCAACTTCTTAATCGAGTGAGTCTTTTGAATATAAGCATGTTCTAATTCCTAATATTTTAAAACTTAATAATCAGCTGAAACGAATGACTTTTACCAAAATATTTGTCACTTATCTGGTTATATTAGTATCGAATAAGTACTAAGTGCCTGGACTATCCAATAAGTCTGTCCAAAAGAGTTTCAATAGTCAATACACTGTAAACATAATTTATCATTGTTCATTACTACTAGATTGCTAATCAACTAATCCCAAATATTATACAGAACTGAGAGAACAATCCAAAAGTACACAAACACAAACTTCAATCAGAATTTCAGTAAGTAAAAGATCTATAGAAATTCACAAAATGTTCCAAGTCTACAAAAGTATCACATTTTTCAAGTACACATAAAAATAGCCTGGGCTAACAAAACTCTAAAGGCAATTATAACTCATGTACATAGAAGCGTCTTAATATCTGTGTCATGTCAAAAGGTGTAGAATTACACAATTCTGAATGATAAACACAAAAATGTTAAGATCTTCTCCAAATTCTCATCAACCCATCTGCTAGAGACTTCAGACTCCATTTGAATGGTTTCTTTGCATGCTCTTCTGGCATGTCCCTGGAAGACAGTGTTTTATATTTGATTATAAATTAAAGAGACAAATAAAACCACCCTTAGGAGATGGAATTCAGTAGGGATGCTTAGTTTAGAGCCATATGCATTTTGATATGCATAACTATCAATTCCTTTGGTGCATTCATCATATGCATATCTACTAAGGGTGCAATACCATATCAATACCAAGGGTGCAATACCATATCAATACCAAGGGTGCAATAGCATCATATGCATATTTCCAATGGAATTCTTCTCTAATATTCCTACTAAAATCATTTGCAGAAAAACAGTATGCCAGTTTTATCTGCATATGCCATTGACGGAGACAAGTTTTTAAAACATCTTCCTTCAGTAAATCTTGGAAAGGGAAAAGATGCAACAATTCTATTTATATCAAAATGCCAGTCAACACATGATAGCTACTGATATCAAATCAGATCTATTCTAAAAATTAACCAAGACAAAAAGAATTTCCTCCATTTATGCAGATATCTTTTTTGAATTGACCAATTATAGTACTAAATTTAAATGTCAACTATATTCTTAATAAGCAACTACAAAAATTTCAAATTAAAATATTCAAATTATAAAAGATACATGAATTTTCCACCAAGCTCAAATGTAAAATGATTTTCCAAGACTGTAATGCACCATGAAATTCACTTATATAATGAAACCAAATTTTCAGGAGCCATGCATTGTTTCAAGAACTCTTTTTTTACTATCAATATGAATCTAGCATTGCTGCTGCGTCTTTTCCCTTTCTAAGTATAAGATAAACAGTTATATGAGCACTATGCATTTTGGGATTTCTCAAGTTAGATGAGTTATTGAAGAATTCACATGTCGCATTTGTCATATATATGTCATCTATGAATAAAGCTCTACAAATATTATTGAAATCCTAGGAAACCTAACTGATTTTCTTGTTTTAACCATAAGAGCATAAGTAGATGAAAGAGTGGAAAGGTCATTCAACTATAAAAATTTCATAAAAAATCAGAATTAAACACAGGCAAAACCAACATATTCATGAATGATAATTTCAGATACAGATAACCAGAAAAATAGATATTTGTAAAGTAAATATTTATATAATATTGAAAATTTGTTAAATTCTAAAAGCAGTGCCAGGATGTTTTCTCTTCTTCCAAACATTATCATTTGAAGAAAATCATCAGAGAAGGTAATAATTATGTAACCATGATATTTATAGTTTATTCTTTATCTGATTCTTTTATTAATCATAAAATGGACCTGTACTTGTGATATTAAGATTTTAAATGTTGGAAATTACCTTGTATCATTAGCTACGCCAGATGATTGTTGCTGCTGATCAACTTCAGAGGTAGTTTCCTCCCTTACGTTATCTTCTGAAATCCTAGTTGCTGAATAGGAATCTTTTTCTTCTTCCTTCAGCAGATATCTATCATTAACAGTGTCAGCAGAACTCTCAACCTGCCACAGACAATCTCAACATGTCAATACAGAATACCATAAGGTGTGTCTGCATCAGCATATTCAATATCTTTAAAATAAAATTTAAAAAAAAAGAAAAATTTAAAAACATGTTGAAAGATATATGGAATGGTTTCCTTTTCATTTGTTACCTTCTCATCTATAACTTATTTCTCTGGAAAAACAGGAAATAATGTGCTCGTAAAATAAGAAATAATGTGCTCTATATTATTAAGTTATTACCCCCGCCTATTAATTTTAAGTTCCACACCCCATCTCAAGTTCACTGAAGTATTATGACCAGAAACTAACATGAAATACTTACAGTTATTGAACGTTTTTCAATTTCTTCTGTGAAGTTCTGACAATGCAGTGGTAGAGTTTGTTCTTCCACTTTATTAGCTGTCAATTCAACTTTTGTGCCTGAAATCCTGGTGACGAATTCATCCGACGAAGTCCTCTTGTTGAGAGCTGACATTGGTCCATCCTCATCTGCCAATTTGTTCTTCTTAACTGACTTGGTTTTCTTTGAAGCCATGGTTGGCATGCTACTGGTTTCATCCAACAAAGTTTTCTCCTCCATATCTGAATGTGGTCCATTCTCTTCCTTAGTTGCCACATCAGCATTTTTAATTGTGTCTGCACCAGAATTCCCATATAACTTTGCATCATCATTCCTTGTGCTTGTGGAAGGCATTAGAGATTTGCATTGCAACTCTTGGAGTATATACTTTACACAATAATAGGATCCACCGACTTCCTTTTGAACAAGTGAAGGAGTTGGAAAGTTCCCTGAGTTCATGGCCCTATAACTGTAATAGAAAATAATTAACTTGCACCAAAGCTTGATTCACAAGTTTCTTAGAATGTTTTGCATCACAAAGTTTAGAGAAGGAAGTACAAGTGCCAAGTAGAGCATTTAGATCATGTCATTCTTTAATTTAAAATATTTAGATAGAAAATAAAGATAATGTACTATGGCTGTATTTGGATATAATTGGAACTTTGTTTTTACTCTCTTTTTCATATTCTCTAACTCAATAATTTTACAGAACATCTTTTTCTTACAAAAATTTTATATCTGATTCAAATTTTACTCGCATCAAATCTGATTCCCACTCACATTACACATTTTTAAAACTTAAAAAAATTAAATCTACACTCTTAAGTAATATATCACTAATGTAAAATAATTATATTATATGTAGGGACCCTGAAAAGTAAATATCTTGGAACATAAAACAAAACTAAATAAATCATATCTAAATGAAATCAGTAGTTCCCATCCACAAAACAAAGAGAAAAGTGTACCAACATAAAATCCAACTCCAATAAAACCATAGATTTTGAAAACCAACAATGTCATACATTTCAAATGATAGCTTGGAAATTTTGAGGCGAATTTAATTAAGAAGTCAGCAAATGTTTGCTGTAGATGCCCAAAGAATATACATTATACAACCACAAGAACATTATAGAGAACCTCACCTGCAGGACCCATAAAGTGATGAGACATGAAAGTCATCCTACAGTTCAAGAGGCTTTTCTGTTTCCCATGTCCCCTATATGCATGATTACTCTGCCTCTAAAAATGAAGCATCTTAAAACATTTTTTTTTTTCAATATATGGAATAAGCAAGCACAAATAGCAACAAATCATGAATCATATAAGAAGAAACAAGATTAAGAAAATTGTAATTTCACATGTGTTAGGACTAAAGAAGATATCTATGTAACCAAAATGAGTTACTGAGATAAAATATCAAGAACAATTGAGTAGTACTTATTTACAAATGATTCCACCATGGATCTCCTCTCATTTTTTGTAACCCTCTTCGGTCTCTTTTTAATTTCTGAAGCATCAGAAGAAACTTTTTCTTCAACTGCAACAGCAAAGTTTCTCTGCTCCTGAGCTAGTGACCATCGCACAACATTTCTCGTCTCAGCAAAAGCTGTCAAAATACATCTAATATTAGGTTGACTTATCACAAGCTTATCTTCATACCTAACATTTGATTAAATAAAAAACTAAAAATAAGGTTATATCATACTGCTTTTAGGGCCAAATTTTGTAACAAATAAGCGATGAGAAAATCAAATAAAATTAACCTTGAAAGTTCCTACATTTTCCCGCCACATATAATAATGCATCTGGATTTTCTTGGAAACTAAGTAGAAACATTTCAAAAACTCAAACAAAGGGAATGGAATGAATTTCACTATTCTGATTGCACCAATTTCTTCCTTTCTACTATCACATATACGGTCAGCTTCTCATAATACTTACAAATTTCAGGAAAACAATAATAATACTGAACGCTAACTACAAAAAATCCAAATCAGGAAAACAAAGGATAATCTGCATAGGAAACAGAGAGAGAAAAGAGGAGAATAGAGAGAAGAAAGGGACCTGTGTTGGATTGTGAAAGAAGATGATTGACAAGCCTCCTCCTGTGCATATTTTTAGCAGAGTCGGAACTCGCCGCTCCGGCCTTCTCCTGATCGCCGACCGATTATTCTCCGTCCTCTACTGAACTCATTAAACAAGGAAGAACGGAAGAGGTTTTTCGCCTTGGGGGTTTACGGTGGTGGGTACACTGACTAAGAATGGTCATTTTTTAAAATTAAATGCGTGAATTGGGTAATTGGCGCAAATAGTCCTAATTAATTTTCGTTTACCTCTAATTAACCCTAAATCTTTAATTTTAATGTCCCTCTACTTATTTTTGAGTTTTGCATATGGTCCTTTCTTTTAATAATTTGAACGATTGATCATTAAGTTAACTTCTTTTCTTTTTTTTTTTTTTTTTAGTCACTGAATTTTTTAGGTGATTCAACTTTGGTCATTTGTTGATTAAAATTAAAACATTATTGTATTGCGAGATTAAAATAAGTCATTAAATTTAATATTTGTAATTGGAAATGGTATTTTATGAGAATGTTACATAAGGTAAAGATGAGTTCAATTGGTGGTCAAGTAACCTGCAAATTGCCGCTCTTAGTTCTTAATACTCTGGGGAGAATCTCAGAAATATTTACTAACTTAATCATCTGTCAAAATTAAGAGAATATCTCTTGAATGTTCTCTTCAATGCTCTCGATAGTGCAGAATGCTTTTAACTTAACTCTATCAAGAATATAAAAATAATGGATTATTTGTGTGTATTGTGCATATATGTCGGTATATCGGTGATGGGAGTAACTAATAGTGAGATACACTTTGGAAAGTGGATACTGTCCACTGTCCATCAGCTTGTTTTGCGGTCATGTACAATAGTTTTTTCTCAATTATCCGTTAGAGTTATTTAATGTTCTAATATTTAGATATTATACTGTCAATGATCATGCCACTTGCATGATTCTTAGTTCCACTAGTTGAGATCAAGTAGACTGAAGTAGGTCTAACTTAGCTGACATGTTGTGTACATCAGACTATACTATCTACATGACAGTTAAGTTATTTCAATACCTTTCACTTTGATTCTCATGATATGTCTTGCCTAACCTAGCCGACATGTTGTGTCTACATCAGACACTATCCTATCTTACGTGACAGTTAAATTACTTCGATGCATTTCACTTTGATTCTCATAGTATGTTTTGACGTTTTTATCTGAAGAGAAATTTTTTAGGTAAATCATTTAAACAACACTTGAACTTTTCACGATTTTGAGTTTTGCACTCATACTTTTTTTCATTCAATGTTGCACTCCAACTAAAAATAGTGAATTATTTTGCCCTTCCATCCAAAAATTCCGTCTAACTTCATTTGTCGTCACTTGTTTAGGGGCATTTCTGCCTTTTTATTTAAAAAATAAAATTAAATCAACAAAAACCTACCTTTTCCCTCCTTTTTAGTCGTTGGGCCACCATATTTTTTCTCTCTCTCCATTCTCGATTATTATTACAATGGCGAAGTTCCAAATTTCTGAAATTTCTTAATCGAAATGTCTAGTAGGCAACCGTTTCAATTAGCAAAGTGATATTGCGGTAGGGTTTTTCGGCTGAAAACATCATTGACAGATCGAAACCCTTCGAGAAGATATCTTTCCTGCTAAAATAACGAGGTAAACCCTAGTTTTTTCCCATTCAATTCAAACTGTAAATGGCGTTTGCTTTTGTCCCCTTTTCAAACTGTTTTATTTTCTTCAATTTGTAAAGGGAGGAAGCGAAGTATGTAAATTTTTCCAGTGGTTGGATCCTGTTATGTGTATTAGATCAACCGAAGTTATACCTGGTTCACTTCGGAAAATTCATTCCTTGGAGGATAATGTACAATGTTCCTTTTTTGTTTGCTTTAAATATGGAAGAAAGTGCTTTTTGGTTACACAATTTGTCCCCATGTGTTTATGAAATGGTCCCTATCCCTGTTATATGCATAATGGAAAGCACAAGTGGGCACTAAACAATTCAATTTCTTAAATGGCTCAAAAAATCCTTTGCATAAATATTTTGAACTACCACATTTCAAAATAAAAATACAAAAAAAAAAAAAAAAAACCTTGTTGGTCATAGAGTTTTTGAACATATGCATACATTAAAGGCATAAAAACCCTCACATTCCCCTTCCCCTTTCTCTCCCCCTTCCCCTTCCCCTTCCTCTCCCTGTACTTGCCCTTCTATATGAATATTTATTCGAAGGTTCACGACCACCTAACCAAGCTTCACCAAATTGTTCATATGAAGTGGTTGCTCGAGTTTTTGTTTTTCTTCCCCTTCTCCTTCCTCTCCCCCCAGATCTGTCTTCCACAGTAGGTTGATGAACCGAAGAAGTGTTAGTTCTATTATGGTGAATTTCACTTAATAAATCATCTACTCTTTTAATGAGCTCAGAAATTTCTTCTTCAATTTATGTATTGGATGAATTTTGTTGATTTTGAGCTTCTATTCTAGCTGGAATTTGTTGATATTGTGCTTTTGTTCGAGCTGGAATTTGTTCATTTCCATCTTCATTTCCAATTATTTCAGCTGCTCTATTTTGTTTAGCTTCTTGGACAACTTCTTTTGCAACTGTAGCTCTTGTCCTTGGCTACACAAGTAACAAACATCCAATTAGTTAGTTATACAACTCTATGAAATAACAAGAAATAAACAATTATATATACCTTCTTTCCATTCCTTGGTTTTTTATGGACTCTTCGTCTCTTTCTACCTTCACCTTCATTGATGTTTTGTGGTTCCCCTTCATTTGTAGTTTCAATAGCTCCTTCACTTGTCTAAAGTCATAAACATTCAATTAGGTATATAGCTCTAAAAAATTTACCACAAATAAACAAGTATACCTTCTTCTGAGCACGGGCTTCTACATTCAGATCTACTGAAGGTGGATTTTGAGCAGTTTTTGCAAATTTTTTCCTACCACGGGCTGCTTTATTTGGATGCAATGGATGTGAATTCTAGGTTGTTTCAGGAGCATTATGAATAGTTTTATTCTGTGTACACCCTACTCTATTATGCCTAGCACATTTGCACATTGTGCAATGAATTATTATCTGTCTCCTTACTCTTTTCCTTCAATTAGTTATCTCATAGATTTGTCTTTTCCTCAATTTCTTTGGCCCCCCAGTTTGTTTATGTGCCCTTGGTGGATCTAAAATCACACCTGGGGATCTGTATCTTGCTTATGTAGTGCAGCTATGCTATGTACACATGGAATACCAATCAAAGACCACAACTGACAAGAACATCTATTCCTCTTTAAGTCTACTACATATAGTTCATTATGAGGCCCCATAACTTGATATGAATCTACTCCATTCCACAAAGGTTTCCAATTCCTAGAAAAATAAACTTGTTCTTCTAACTTCTTCCTAATTATGGGTGTGCAAGGGTGACTAGGTTGTTTCATCATCCAACACCTCCTAATTTGGATCCGTTTCATAACCATTTCCCATATTCCCTCCACAATTGAAAGTATAGGCTTATCTCTAACTTCTAAAATAAATGCATTAAGACTCACATAGATTATTGCATAGCATGTCAGATCTCACATGATGGGAAGAAGGCCTTCCCCCAATGTTCTGGTCTTAGTCCATTCACCACCCACCTCCAAGCTTCCGTATCAAACTCTTCAAGATCCTTCATTGCATTCTCATACATTTCTTTGCAGCTGCTTCTGGCAATGTTCCAAAGCTTGTCTTTTAAAACTTTTCCTTGATGTTCTTTCTTGAAGTTGCAGTACAAATGTTGTACACAATATCTATGATCAGCTTGAGGCAAAATTTCAGCTAGAGCAGCATCCAATCCCTTAAAAAACAAAAAGAAAAAGTTAAAAGCTGAAAATATTTTCAAGTATATTGAAATAAGAGTAGTTGTAAGTTACCTTTTTTCTTTTGGAAATAAAAGTCCAAAACATCTCTTGGGTTGGTATTTGAAGATCATTTACCAAGAGAATAAAAAATCATCTCCATTGCTCCATAGCCTCCTTCTCAACCACAACCCAGGCTATAGGCCACCAACCATTGCTAGCATCAGTCCCAATAACAGATAAAATTTGTCTGGGGTGCTTTCCCTTTATATGACACCCATCCACCCCTATAAGTAGCTTAAAATGGTCCAAGAAATCAATCTCAACCCATTGAGCCTGGGTATGTCCGTAAAATTTCAGCCCGATAATCCCAAACTTGTTTATATTGCATGTCACAATCCCCATCTATCATTTTCCATGCAATAGTCCTTGCATTATATGTAGCACTTTTAGATATTCCAGTGCCATACTGCTCATCCACATGCTGTGTAAGTACACTCGTGCCAAGAAGCCTTCTTTTTAGCATTGCAGACAGTTTACACTCGTGTCAAGGAGCTTTCTTTTCAGCATTGTAGACAGTTTTATACTCGTGTCAAGGAGCCTTCATCAACGGTAAACAATTTATACTCGTATTAAGGTGTAACGTGCAGTTTAACATCGTACATTTAGGAGGATTTTATTTTAGGAGATTTTTTTTTTTGCAAACAGTTTAGTCTCGTGCTGAGGAGGATCTTCGCTTTATACCTTGGAGATAGTTTATACTCATATCAAAGAGTAACAATGCAGTTTAACATCGTGCATCTTGGAGGATCTTCACAATCTTATTTTAACATTTAAAATTGACTTTTCATTTTCAGAGGGAATGTTGCCCCTAGTCTGACATTCTTGTTGTTCAACATACTCTATCTTGATTTCTTTTAACTCATGAATGGTGGTTTTCACATCTTCCTCAAGCTTAGGAGGAGTATCTTTTTTTGTTGAACATTTTCCAAGTAGCATTCCAATAGCATTGTCAGCATTTTCTGCATAAATAGTAAAGCATGCACTTGTTTTGTGAACAGTTACCTTTACTTCCTCCAACACTATTTTTCCTTTGCGCACCAACTCCATTACTTTGTTTTTGAAGATAAAACACTGTTCAATAGGATGGCTGACGAGACGATGATATTTGTAGTAGTTTGGATCATCCGTCTACTTCGCTTGTTGTGGTCACTTCATTTCAGGCAACTCAATCAAACCGACGATCATTAAATCATCGAACATTTCTGACATATTTGACTCAAGAAAAGGATAACTTTTCTCTTGCCTTTCCTCCAATGTTGGTCTACTTCTTGGTAAATTTGTTGGAATGTTGTTTCTCTCTATAGAGTCTCTACTTACCTTTGTTGCAACTTTGATTAGAGCAATAATTTTTGTATAAGATTCTTTTACATTTGACTTAGACAGTCGTTTACTTGTATCCTTGAAATCTGCTCCGTCTTTTTGGCGAGGTTCAACAACAAAGGTTCCTTGATCGCTGTGAGTCTTGATACTCAATTTCATGTCGTGACTGCGAGTGATTAACTCTTCAAACGTGTTTGGTTGAATGCCTTTCAAGATGTATAGAAGGCTCCATTGCATCCCTTGAATGCACATTGCAATTGCAGATTTCTCACACAATCGATCTCTGCAGTCCAGACTCAAACTCCTTTATCGATTGATGTAGTCGACGATAGGTTCATCTTTCCACTACTTTGTGTGACTCAATTCAAGCATACTTACAGTTCTCCGGGTACTGTAGAAGCGATTCAAGAATTCAACTTCAAGTTGATGCCAGTTGTCGATTGATCCTGGAGCCAAGTTAGTGTACCAATCGAATGCATTTCCTTTGAGCGATCTGACAAATTGCTTAACCAAGAGATCACCTTCAGTCCCTGCGTTGCTACATGCAACAAAATGAGCAACATGTTGCTTTGGATTACCCTTACCATCGAATTGCTGTAACTTTGGAGGTTGATAGCCCATTGACATTTTTAGATTGTCAATTCTCCTTGAATAAGGGTTGGAATATGCAAAGGAAGATTTAGAACTTCCTTCGTACTTGTCTTTTATCTTCCCTTCGATGAAGTTCCTCAGTTCATCAATAAGGATGAATCCATTTGACGAAACGTGAATAATCCTTGCTTGTCTAATAGATTCAGATCTGTCAACGTATTTTGATTGATTTTTAGTATATTTGACAGCTTTAGAGTTACTTGATCCTTCTCCTTGATTGAGGGTAACACCTTTGTTTGGCTCATCTTCGCATTTTTTATTTGACTAGCCAGTGTTGTTCATTAATTGAGCTTCACTGAATGCATTACGAGACTTTCCACCAACTTTGTCAAATTTGACAATCGCTCTTCTATTGTTGATGCATCTGCCATCATTACGGGCATTACAGAGTTGTTTGCAAAGGACTCTTCATATTCATCATCACTGCTTACCTGATCATGGTGGGAGGCACTTGTAGAATCAATATCCTCATTTTCTGATGCCGACTTATCCTCACCATGCTTTCCTTCTAGCATTGCAAGCTTTTTTTGCACCATTCCACCTACAATACATTGAGATTGATCCTGCATCGAAGTCACATCGAAGCATAGATTTTTATACTTGATATCTGCATTGCCAACCGATTTCTTCTGCTGGTCAACGAACACTCTTCCTTTGCTTCTAGTGGTAGGACCAACATACGCTTTGAATGTTAGAATGTTGACGCCATCGTCTGCAGCAACGCTCTCTGAATCAACTCTATTGACGTCATCATCTACATCAACATTATTTGAGTCTGCTTTGTTGACATCTCTTTTTGACTCCATCGTCGTCTGCGACTTTGCTGATGTCGTTGTCTGCGACATTAAACTTTGATGATGTCATTTTCTGCGACTCTGAACTTTGCTGATGTCATTTTCTGCGACTCTGAACTTTGCTGATGTCGTCATTTGTGACTTTCCTGATATCGTCGTCTGCGAAGATGCTGATGTCGTCCTCTACGACTTTGATGCCAACGACGATGCTAATGTCGACTTTGATGTCTGCAACAATGCTGATGTCGTCGTCTGTGACTTTGCTGATTTTGACGAAAAGAGATGAGCGGTAAAAATAGTCCCACTGGGCGTGCCAATTTGTGAATAGATTTTCTTTCTCGTATATTTCTTGAAAATTAAAAATTACAAAAAAATAAGTTACATGTAATATAATTACAATAATTTTTTTTTGTTCTATTTCTATCGATCCGCTGATTCGATCTATCGTGGGCTTGAGGGCCTTTTTGGGCTTGATCTCGATCCAATAGATTCTGATTTATCCGATGGGCATTTTAGGCTGATCTCGGATTGGATCCAACTTCGATGCGGATTTCTTCCGAGAGCTTTTGGACTTCTCTTCAGATGCCTTTGATCTTCTCAGAATGGATTTTGACAAAGTTTCTGTATACTTTTGTCAGCTTCTTCTCAACTTCCTTTCTCCGCTTCTTTTCTTCGCTTCTCTCAAGGGAGTTTGGACCTCTATTTATACTTGAGAGGATGAGAATCACTTGCCAAATGTCAGTCTCTGATATATAGTCTCTCAATATAAAAATTAAAATATATTAAAATATTAAAATAAAATTTAATTATATATTTTAAATATATAATTAAATTTAATTACTTACCATTATAATAAATGAAAAATAATTATAATTATAATAATTTTATTATAATAAAATATATTAAATTTTAATAAAATATATAAATTTATCTTTTAATTCTAATACATATATTATAACTAATTTTTAATATTTAAGAAATAATTTAAAAGATTAAAATTATTTGTAAAGATACACTGGGCTTACCTAATAGTCCACACTATATACTATTATATATATATATTATATAAACTAAGATAAGTTAAATTAACAAATTTCATCTTTTAAATTATATAATTTTTGTGATTTTATTATTTTTTAAAAAAAATTAAATAATTTTATCTTTTATTTTTATAATTTTAACAACTTTCATCCTTTTATTATTAACAGTCAACGGTTAATAAATTTTCTTTTTTATAAAAATAATTTTATATTAAGAGAGTAAAAATGTCAATATATTCTAAAAGTAGAAAATTTATAATTTTTCTCTAAAATTAAATCCTAAACCCAAAATAAAATTATATAAAGTTTGAGATTCAACTTGAGAATTTAATTTTTTTAAAAAAAAATTTAACGTAAAAATTTAGTTTTAAAAAATTATAAAAAATAACGTACCTTTAACAAATTAAAACTTATTTCTCGAGTATTTTATAAAAACCCTAAAAAACAATGAAATTTGGAATTTAATTTGAAAATTTATTTTTTTTAAAAAAATTTAACAGAATTTATAAAATTTAAAAATTTAAACTATAAAAATTTAAGATTTTTATAACTAAAATATATTGACATTTTTATTATTTCAATATAAAATTATTTTTATAAAAAATTAAATTAACTAACGTTTGACTATTAATAAAATTAATAGAACGATGAAAATTGAAAAAATTATAAAAATAAGGGATAAAATTATTCAAAAATTTTAAAAGGTTATAAAATCAAAAAACAATTATATAATTTAAGAGATAAAATTCGATAATTTATCTATAAAAAATAATATAATTATAGTATATGTATATATGCACACATATGACACCGGAACGGTGAGAGAAACTAGCGGATAATTGGTAAAATTAACTGTAAATTCGTACGCCGACTTAATCCTTAATTTCAACGGTAAGCAAAAACCCCTTTTTAATGATTCAGTAGAATTTTTATTATTAGAATAGTAAGTCTTATATCTATTAATCACTTATTATTTAGTTCTTCATATTTTTTACATGTTCTAATTGACCACATTATAAAATAATAAAATTATTAAGTTAACTAATTTTAAATTAAAAAAGTTGTGTCAATAATCTTAAAACTTATTTATTGAACCATGGTAATTAATGTCTATACAATTCCTACTAAAAATTTTTAACTTATGTCATTTGGCCAAAAAACAAATTTCTCACTGATTAGTGCAAAGAATTCATAGTATAAATTTAAATTTTTTTTTTTATTAATGACACGAAATTTGTTGGATGAGTCTATGTTCATGTCGAAACTAATTATATTTATTGTTAAACATAAGTTTAATCTAAATTTTAAACAGTTACTTGGGAACTGATCAACTACTCGACAATAGATTTTAGGCTCTTGCATCGATGAAGAATGTAGCAAATTATGATAATCGGTGTGAATTGTAAAATCATGTGAACTATGGAGTCTTTGAACACAAGTTACGCCCAATGCTATTAGGCCGATAGCATGTTTGTCTAGGCATCATGCATTGTGTCAGCCCCTGTCACACATTTTTCTAAACAGGTCGTAACCCTTAGCACGAGAGCGGAAGTTGGCCTTTTGTGTAGCGTTTGCGGCTAGCCTGAAACACAATTCTCTCGTTGTGGACGTAACAACAAGTGGTGATGGTCAAGATTGTACATGAGTTGCCAACAAGTTGCGTCGAGGAGAGCATTTGGACCCTATGTGAGATGCGTCATTCACAGAGGGGCAATTCCAAGGATTGCAATTCCAAGTTAGGCAGGGCTACCCGCTGAGTTTAAGCATATTAATAAGCGGAGGAAAAGAAATTAGCAAGTGGTATCATAGCTTCAAGTTAATTGTTTGGGCATTTTTCGATCTTAACAAGTGGTATCAAAGCTTGGTTAGCAGAGTAGTTTTGTTGGTTGAGCATGGTTGTCATATTTTTTTGGTATGCTCTATGGTTGCATGTAATAGAATATCAAATCTGGTGATTTGATGTGGAGAAGTTTGGTGGAAGAATCAATTTTGGCTTGTGGCAAGTTCAAGTCAAGGATATTTTGATTCAGTCAGGGTTACACAAAGATTGTCCAAAAGGTTGAGTTGGTTCGACAATAGATTTCAGGTTAGTAAATGGAGATATTGGCAATGACACTAATATTGTCTCTCTTTCTATGGGAGATGTTCTATGAGTTAGGACAAGTATGTCCTTATGACATATAGCTAAGTTTTCATGATAGAAGATGCTTTAATATTAGCCAGTCCACAAATTTAAACATGGGCATTAGTTTGGCAAGATGCAAGGTGTGTGATGGAAATTCATGTCGATGAACTTCCAAGAAAAGTTAAACGTGAGATTGCACCATAAATTTTCAGTAAGGATGATTTCGACATGGACCGAAGTAAAATTCTTGGAATTCTTTATTCTGAGTGAGTATGCTTTTATGGCGGAGCATGATAGCAAAAGCTATCAAATGGGGGCGGTTGTGTGAAGCGTTGGTAGAGAGAGACGAGACACTTGTGCAGTGCAATAGATAGACGACTATGAGTTGGATAGAATAGGTGTGTACATTGTATTCTATCATTGGCCTTGTGTTGACCAAACAACCTTTGTTCATAGGTGCTCAAATCGTGTAATCCTTATTATTTGTTAATATAGAAAGGTTGGGCAGATTTTCCCGTTCTTGCTTGTGTTGTCCCTTTCTTTTGCAAACTTGTCCAATTTGTGAATGTGCCCTTTTTTGTGTGCTTGGAACTTAGAAAGTTGAGAGCTTTATTTTGGTGGACTGCCGGGAGAGACACTTCATGACAATTTGGTATCAAAGCGCAAGTTTGACCTTTGCAAAGATGGCAAGTTCATGAGTCAATTTCACATTTTTAGAAAAATTTTAAATTGTAGTTATCTTTCCTATATACATAACAGTAGAAAATTTACGATATGAGCTCTACATCATGTATTAGAGTTACGAAGAAAAATTAAGAGAGACGTGAGTAAGCACAAGAGAAAGAGATGATGGCACATGAATTGAAGGATAAAATTTACTAAAGTATTTTCAAATTTAATAGTGATTTTGATCACTGAAAATGTTGATGGAGAATCTTCTTAGATCAAAAGAATGGTTTCAACTCATTGATTCAGGATATGTTGAGCCATAAAGCAGAGATCAAAGAGATTGAGACGCAAAAGGTAGCAAAAGCTAAGCTAAAATTGAAGGATTTGAATGTAAACAATTACTTGTTTTTAGCCATTGGTAAAATCATATTGAAAACCATCTTGAAGAAAGATATAGCACAATAGTGAAAGAGTGCAACGAGCTCAACTAGAAGCTCTTCGAAGAGAATTCAAAATTTTAATGAAGGAAGGAGAAGCTCATGTTGATTACTTTAGTATTGTCATGTTGGTAGTTAATGAAAGAATATGATCCGTGAGGATTTCTAATGAATAAAATGAATAAATAGATTTTACAAAGAGAAAAGAGAATATTTAAAATATTCTCGTATTCAAATCAAATCAAATATAAATAAATTATAAAAAGATAAATACAATATCTTTTTTATATTGATAAAAATAGTCATAAATTAATTATCTAATACGCCCCCGTAGTTGAAGCGTGAGGATGACAACATAAAAACTATCTCAAAAATTTAAAAAGAATTGTAGCGGAAGACCCTCTGTGAAAATATCATGAAAATTTCAACAATTTCAAAACGAAAAGGAACGTGAAGAAGAACACGAATTTGATCATGAACATGAATGTCCATTTCTTACTATTTAATAATATAAAAAAGGGTGGGCCAACGTGTAATACTCTGACCCGACCCAAATAAGGTAGTTAATATATGAAAAATATTAGGGACTAATTAATAAAAAGTTAAATATTTTAACATAATTAGGTTATACCAAATAAGAATGATTTTTAGGGACAAAATTTGAAGAAAATGAGAGAGAAATATCGTAGAGTGTAGAGGCGGAAGATGAGAAAGATAGGGTTTGGAGAAAAAGAAAAAGAAAAAGAAAATAAAAATGAAAGAGACAGTTATCAGAATAATTGTCAAGTTCTACCTCAAACGTTATTATATATTATATTAAATTATCTTTTAAATTAAAAAGTTTATATTCTTTTATATAGTATTCATTTAATTATTATTTTAAAATAAAAGATATTTTTCTTAATTCGAGTATCGTTAGATATTTCAAATTATTATTTTAACATAAAGTATATTTTTCTTAAATCTAGTATTGTTAAATATTTTTAGAATGATAATGTTTTACACTGAAGTTTTATAAAAGTGAATTAAATGTGAATTTTTATAATGTGTGATTTTATTGGGGATTAACTTGATGGATAGCAATGGGCGGAACATGTTCCACCATTTATAAGATCTTCCATTGGCATGGATAAAAAGCCACCAATATAAGATATAAGTAAGACCTTTTCTTAACGGGTATAAAATTAGGAACTGATATCAGTTAAGTTAAGATTCATTCGCGAAACATTCAATTAATCCCCCAATTGTCAAATGAAAATCAAAGAAAAGAAAATAAAATATATTGATTGAATGTTTGTTTTCTTTTGTTCTGAACTATGCAGGTTTTTGAATAAATTATTATGAAAAAATTTATTTTCTGTTTATAGATAAAAGTATTGAAAAATATTTATTGTTATTGTTATTATTTTAAGATTTATTACCTTTTATTATTTTATGTTTATAGATAAAAGTATTAAAAAATATTTATTGTTATTAATATTATTTTAAGATTTATTATCTTTTATCATTTTTTGATTTATAGATAAAAAGTATTTTGAAGGTATTTATTATTTTTATAAAGATATTTATTTTCAAATTGAAGATTTTTTTAAAGGAATGATTGTTCTGCCTACTAAGTATTTTTATACTCATCCCCTATGTTTTCCTATGTTTCCCACCTTACAGATGATAGTGAAGATATTGAGTTAGAGGATGATGATTACTGGATGGATGATTTTGAATAAGAGTTTTAGAGTCTTTTTAGTTTGTTTGTCTTGTTAGAATAAACTTGTTATTGTAGTGGGAGTTTGAACTTATTGAGTGGGGATTTATTATTAAATAAAGTTTAAAATTCGGTATGATATTTTATGGATTTTTTCAAGTTAATAGTTTATTTAATTGTTTAGTTAATTGAAAGTAAGTGGCTTGACATTCTTTGGAGAAATCTAGGAAATGTGGTCGTGTTATGTTTTGAATTTGGGAATTTAGTTCACGAACTAAGCCCGGATTCAGGGCGTGACACAACGTAGGTCCAGCTGAAGAAGAGGGGAAAATGAGTCGAGGAGTTGAAGCTGACCTAGATGATGGCTTGGGAGAAAGGGATGCGAGCGAGATGGACTCGGGCAAGAAAAGCGCTGTTAGAATGCACATGGGCTGGGTCGGCAGAAATGAGTTCAAATGACCAGCCCAAAAATTATGTAAAGGAAAATAATCCGAAAAAGAATGCGATGAATTAATCTCGACTATGAGAGAGATATCCCAAAAATACACTAGAACAAACCTATAACCTGTAATTTGTCAGGGGATGGAGAAGGAAGAAGATGATAACATAAACACCCAAAAATAGGTGTATTGAAATTCAGAAGAGGAGGAAATTCAGAAGATGATTGGCCATATGAAGAGCATGAGACCAAAAATAAATTGGATCAAAGTCAGATAACGACGGATATGAAGGGGAAGAAGAATGTGGCTAGACATGGAGTGATAAAATAAAGAAAATAAAATAAATTAAAAAAAATCAAACTAAAGAAGGAACATGAAGAAGGTGATCAGGTGATGATCAGTAGTCTTATTTTCCTAGCCATAATTTTATCCATGATGAACCTCGCCTTGGGGGCGAGGAACTTGGCTTGCACTTCTTGGCTCTAATACAATGAAAGAATATGATCCACGAGGATTTCTATTCAATAAGATGAATAAATAGACTTTACAAAGAGGAAAGAGAATATCTAAAATATTCTCGCAATCAAATCAAATCAAATATAAATAAATCATAAAAAGGTAAATACAATATTTTTTTATATTGATAAAAAATAATCATAAATTAATTATCTAATATGCCCATGTAGTTGAAGGGGGAGAATGACAAACGTAAAGACTATCTCAAAAATAAAAAAAGAGTTGCAAAGAAAGACTCTTTGTGAAAATATCATAAAAATATCAACGATTTCAAAATGAAAAGGAACGTGAAGAATACGAACTTGACCACTAACGTAAATGTCCATTTCGTACTATTTAATAATATAAAAAAGGGTGGGTCAATGTGGGCCCAGTAGAAGAAGAGGAAAAAATGAGCCAAGGAGTTGAAGTTGGCCTAGACAACGACCTAGGAGAGAGGGATGCCAGCGAGATAGACTCGGGCAAGAGAAGCGCTACTAGGATGCACATGGGCTGGGTCGACAGAATAAGCTCAGATGACCAGCCCAAAAATAATGTAAAGGAAAATAATCTAAAAAAAATGCGATGAAGTAATCTTGACTATGAGAGGGATATTCCAAAAATACACATAGCGTAGAACAAGCCTGTAGCCTATAATTTGTCATGAGATAGAGAAGGAATAAGAGGATAATATAAACACCTAAAAATAGGGGTATGGAAATTCAGAAAAGGAGGAAATTCAAAAGATGAGGAATGTTCAGAAGATGATTGTCAATATGAAGAGCATGAGACAAAAATTAAATTGGATCAGAGTCAGACAACGATGGATCTGAATGGGAAGAAGAATGTGGCCAGACACGGAGTCTTTGTGGCTAGACATGGAGTGATAAAATAAAGAAAGAAAATAAATTTAAAAAAACAAACTAAAAAAGGAACATGAAGAAGGTGATTAGGTGATGATCAGTAGTCTTATTTTCCTGACTATGGTTTTATTCATGATGAACCTCGCCCCCATGGTTATGTGCTTCTTGGCTCTAATACCATGAAAGAATATGATCTGTGAGGATTTCTATTGAATAAGATGAATAAATAGATTTTACAAAGAAGAAAGAGAATATCCAAAATATTCTTTTAATCTAATCAAATCAAATATAAATAAATCATAAAAAGATAAATACAATATCTTTTTTATATTGATAAAAATAATCATAAATTAATTATCCAATACGCCTATGTAGTTGAAGCGGGAGGATGACGAACGTAAAGACTATCTCAGAAATGAGAAAAGAGTTGAAGTGGAAGACCCTTTGTGAAAATATCATGAAAATATCGACAATTTCAAAATGAAAAGGAACATGAAGAACACGAACTTGACTACGAACGTGAATGTCCATTTCTTACTATTTAATAATATAAAAAAAGGTGGGACAACACGGGCCCAACTGAAGAAGAGGAAAAAATGAGCCGAGGAGTTGAAGCTGGCCTAGATGACTACCCCAGAGAGAGGGATGCGAGCGAAATGGACTCGGGCAAGAGAAGCCTTGCTAAAATGCACACGAGTTGGGTCGGTAGAAATGAGCTCAGATGACCAGCCCAAAAATAATGTAAAGGAAAATAATCTAAAATAGAATGTGATGAAGTAATCTTGACTATGAGAGGGATATCCCAAAAATACACATAGCGTAGAATGAGCCTGTAACCTGTAATTTGTCCACGGGATGGAGAAGGAAGAAGAGGATAACATAAGCACCCAAAACTAGGTGTATTGAAATTCAGAAAAGGAGGAAATTCAAAAGATGAGGAATGTTCACAAGATGATTGGTCATATGAAGAGCATGAGACAAAAAATAAATTGAATCAGAGTCGGACAACAAAGGATCTGAAGGGGAAGAAGAATGTGGCCAGACATGGAGTGATGAAATAAATAAAGAAAATAAATTAAAGAAAACAAAACTAAAGAAGGAACATGAAGAAGGTGATCAGGTAATGATCAGTAGTCTTATTTTCCCATAGTTTTATCCATGATGAACCTCGCCTTGGGGGCGAGGAACTTGGCAATGTGCTTCTTGGCTTTGATACCATGAAAAAATATGATCCGTGAGGATTTCTATTGAATAAGATGAATAAATAGACTTTACAAAGAGGAAAGAGAATATTTAAAATATTCTCGTAATCTAATCTAATCAAATCAAATATAAATAAATCATAAAAATATAAATACAATATCTTTTTGATATTGATAAAAAAATCATAAATTAATTATCTAATACGCCCCCGTAGTTGAAGCGGGAGGATGTCGAACGTAAAGACTATCTCACAAATCAGAAAATAATTGAAGCGGAAGACCATTTGTGAAAATATCATGAAAATATCAAAGATTTTAAAACGAAAAGGAACGTGAAGGACACAAACTTGACCACGAATGTGAATGTCCATTTCTTACTATATAATAATATAAAAAAGGTGGGCCTATGCTGGCCCAACTGAAGAAGAGGAAAAAATGAACCGAGGAGTTGAATTTGGCCTAAACGACGACCCGGGAGAGAGGGATGCGAGCGAGATGGACTCGGACAAGAGAAGCACTGCTAGGATGCACATGGGCTGGGTCGGCAGAAATGAGCTCAGATGATCAGCCCAAAAATAATGTAAAGGAAAATAATTCAAAAAAGAATGCGAGGAAGTAATCTTGACTATGAGAGGGATATCCCAAAAATACACATAGCGTAGAACGAGCCTGTAACTTGTAATTTGTCACTAGATGGAGAAGGAAGAAGAGGATAGCATAAACACAAAAAAAAAAAAAAAAATAGGCGCATTGAAATTCAGAAAAGGAGGAAATTTAGAAGATGAGGAATGTTCAGAAGATGATTGGTCATATGAAGAGCATGAGACCAAAAATAAATTGGATCAGAGTCAGACAACGACGAATCTGAAGGGGAAGAAGAATGTGGCCAGACATGGAGTCTTTCTGGCCAAACATGGAGTGTTAAAGTAAAGAAAGAAAATAAATTAAAGAAAAACAAATTAAAGAAGGAAAATGAAGAAGGTGATCAGGTGAAGCTCAGTAGTCTTATTTTCCTGGTCGTGGTTTTATCCATGATGAAACTGGCTTTGGGGGCGAGGAACTTGGTTATGTGCTTCTTGGCTCTGATACCATGAAAGAATATGATTTGTGAGGATTTCTATTGAATAAGATGTATAAATAGACTTTACACAGAAGAAAGAGAATATTTAAAATATTTTCGTAATCTAATCAAATCAAATATAAATAAATCATAAAAAGAAAAATACAATATTTTTTTGATATTGATAAAAATAATCGTAAATTATTTATCTAATAGTTATGAAGTTTTGCAAGACACCCAAATTGTAGAAAAAAATCTTCAAACTCTAAAAGAAAAATTACAAGGACATCAATTATGTAATTGATGAACTTCAAAGTTCATTGATTGTTCATGAATAGAAGTTCAAACACAAAATGAAAGAAGAAGAAGCAAGTTCTCAAATTTACTTATGAAAAGAAGGTTGGGCAAGGAAGATTAACACCAAATAAAGCATAATTGAATGTTTTTATATTGATATTAAGCTTCATTTTTTAAGAGATTTGGTGCATAACTCATGAGACTTTGGTTATTGTAATACTAAAACTCAAGTTGAAAATATCATTACAAAATTAATAAAGAAGGAAGCTAAGTAGAATGATGGTATAGTTGAAGCATAAAAAAGTAAGCTAAACAATGTATGTGTTAAGCTTAAAGGAGGGAAGGAAGAGAAGGAAAAAAGAAAACACCGTAGTTTAGATATTTATTTTTAGTTAATAAAACTAACTTATTTTTTAAATAAATTGGTTTAGTTAGTTATAACTTTGAAGTTATCGCAAATATTCTTATCTAAAACTAATTTTTCTAGTAAAATTTGATCATATTATTATTAATTTTTTGTTTTTGATTTCATGTAATAAATTTTATATTTTTAGGAGTTATTTCATTTATTTTTCTTATATAAAACATCAGTGTTGTATAAATAAAATATTAAAGTAAGAGTTTTTTATTTATTTTTTTTTTATAAGTTATTAAAGTAAGAGTTTTGTGTTCTTTAAAATATCAACTTTACATATATATGATATTCAACTTTATTCGAGATCATTAGTACATTGATTATATTATTGGTCTAAATTAATTAATTGACTAGACAATCCTATGTTTGAACCATTTGTACATTGATTATACAGACAAAAAACATATGCACCCATATACAAAGACAAACAAACCGACTCAATATTAAAAATTTTGAGCTAATCTTTAACCCTTGTTCTGCGAGATGAATCTTGATTAACTCACAATATATATATATATATATATATATATATATATATAATGCTATTGTATGCTGAGAAAACATCACGGGATTGTCAATTAGGTCCATATCGGTTACAAAAGGTAGTAAGTAAGTAGCGTCGGGAAACATGATGAGATGAAAAGAAAAGAAACTGATTTTGAAGTTTAAGATGATCAGAATTCAGAAGAAGTGAAAACGTGTCATAAAATGTATACGTGTCGCAATTCCTGCAATTTGGTTTCCCAAGTGTCAAAAACTATCCTCATTTTTAAAAACAATCCATATCCCATTCTTATACTCACCTTCTCCTTCTTTCTTCTTTCTCCCTTTCCTGTTCTTGTTCTTGTTTTGATCGGACTACTACACCTATTAATTTTTGTTTCATTGGATCATTTTGAGTTTTAATTCAATAATTTGATTCACCATGAGACCTCGCAGGTATGCTTTCGGTGGTGCAGAGGAAGCCACTCATCCGGATTCCGCCAGAGCCACCATAGCCGAGTTCTTGTCTACTTTCATCTTTGTTTTTGCTGCTGAGGGATCTGTTCTTGCTTTCGGTAACATAAAATTAAAATCAGATCATTTATTGTATGCATGCAAAATAATTGAAATCAATTTTGTTGTGTATTATGTATGTAGATAAGATGTACAGAGATCGAACTCTGGGAGCATCCGGATTGGTACTTGTTGCAATTGCGCATGCATTTTCTCTGTTTGCTGCAGTTGCTTCCAGCATGAATGTTTCCGGTGGACATCTCAATCCTGCCGTCACCTTTGGTGCACTTGTCGGTGGCAGAGTTTCTATTATTCGAGCTTTATATTACTGGGTTGCTCAGCTTTTGGGTGCTGTCATTGCCTCACTCTTACTCCGGGTCGCCACCGATGGCATGGTAACATATTTCTTGTTCTCCTTTTATATATATATATATATATATATATATATATATTGGTTATAGATTTATGTTGGTTTTTATTGATGCTTGAAATTGGATGCATGCAGAGACCAATTGGATTTTCTGTGGCTACCGGAGTAGGTAACTTGAATGCCCTTTTGATGGAAATAGTGATGACATTTGGGCTGGTTTACACTGTGTATGCAACCGCCATTGATCCGAAGAGAGGGAGTTTGGGCACGATTGCACCTCTGGCTATTGGTTTCATAGTTGGGGCTAACATACTGGTGGGAGGGCCGTTCGACGGTGCATCGATGAATCCGGCGAGGGCATTTGGTCCTGCTCTGGTGGGTTGGAGATGGCATAACCATTGGGTTTATTGGTTGGGACCTTTTATCGGTGCCGGACTTTCGGGGCTAATTTATGAGTTTGGTATTATCAAAGCTGATGCACCTTCACATACCCATCACCAACCTTTGGCTCCGGAAGATTACTAAATAAAAAGTCCATTTGTGAAGTGCTGATGATGAATCGATGAAGGAAGAAGTATGATATATATATATATATATATCTATTGTTGATGTACTGTGAACTTGTTTTTTGATCTTGCTGTCTCTTTTCTTTCTTTCTTTCATTGTGTTTCGGGTTTTTTTGTATGTTCATTCTGCGAGCTTTTCTTCTCCTTCATAAATAATGGATATAACAGTAACAATAAACGCCCCCTGTATTGAGTATTGCCTGCCTTTGGTTTTTCTTGCTGCACTACTTTTTCGGTCAATTTGGTCTATTTGGAGAAAATAAGGTTACCAAACAGAACAATTACCTGTGTTCGAAAATTAATCAAACAATCTTTAGACACCAAAAACAGAGAAGAAGCCATAGAGAATCTATATATGAATGTGTAGATATAATAAATAATTTCAAGAATGGTTGGTATAGAATCTGGCAACCCAGGGAGCGAGCTTAGTAATGTCAGGTGTTCTGGGGTTTAGATCATAATAATCAGACCAGTAACATGGAGAGAGCTTTTCTGTGAAATTTCCATCCGAGTATATGCAAAAAGGCAGCCAATCCTCGCCTCCGTTCATCCTTCGGTTTCTCTCTCTTGGATAAGCTAATGGAGCTTGCACATACCTGCAATACATATATATATATATATATTATGTGTGTATCTGCTGGTTAAGAAGAAGAAGAAGAAAGAAAGATTATTATTATTATTATTACCTGATACCATCGAGCAGGGCATCCCAGCAGAAATGAGTATGACCAAATGCATGACATGCAGATGCATTCCCGTCAACTCCGTGTATGGATCTAAGACGAGACTCCAGAAAATCTGATCCAATTACTTTTGGAAGTCGAGGATAGAATAGCATTCTCTTTTCTGGACACAACTCTTGCCTGCAACCAAGTCATTATCAGTACAAACTACTACAAAACCTTCAATACATGGGATAGACTTCAGCTCTGAAAACAAAAGTGTTGAATTTATACACTTGAATGAAATGCAATTGGTGCCTACAACAATGTTTGAAAACCAGCTCCAGCCTCTAAATTGATGAAGCATGACTATGTTCCTACTCAAATCTCTTAGGCTTTTTGTTAGTCATCCATCTGATGAGCAGACAAACAGTAGAAATGTCTAAAGTTCTTAGCTTGATCTTCGCATCAACAAGGATATTTCACAACTAAATTAGTTTAAACTAACCAATCTTATTCTTCTCCTGATAGAAACTTGATTTTACAATTACATATTCTTCTCCTGAAACTACATGACCTCATAGATTGTATCAGGGCAAAGGATACCTAGAAACCCCATAATGTGCTTTATCTAGATGTGTAATTAAACTTGAGTAGCTGAAAAGTAGGCGACATCAACCGGATTTGCATTCATGATGACCTATCTTCCTCAGTAATTTTGGCTTCATAGGAAGGGAAATTATTCCGGCTTTTACTTGTCTCTATGACCATGTACAACTTAAGATGATCAAGTTCTAAACTGGAGCCATCAGCATTAAATAGAGTTAACCTTAATTCCAGATAATCTTGAAAGAATAGGTGTATTCTGAATCATTAGGTAATTGGTTATCTTTCCAGCATGATTGTATCTAACAGATTTATCTTCAATTAGCTCAATACAGATAAAGCAATCCACTATAAAGCAGTCCATATTAGTCACACTTACAATGCTTGAATTTCTACATACTTCTATAATAGAGAAGAAGCATCTTCTCATACCAACTGATTCAAATTCAACTATACTAACATACAGAAAGCAAGGATTGAGGAAGTACATAACATAAGAACATTCCCAGTCCAGGAAACCTTCAAGTGGAAATAAAATGGATTTCATTATCATGCTATTCCTGATTATGGTGAAGTCTCTGGTTCCAAAACACCTTTTCTTCCCTAAAAGAAATACATAAATGTTGCATGAAACTCACTCATCCTATATCCACAGAAAAGATTGAGATTCTAATTAACATTTTCAACTAGGTCAAAGCTAATATAACAGCTGGCAATATCAGAGACTTTTATTCTTCAATTAAGATTAGATGATTCAACAGCAATTAGTAAAACGGTGCTAAGTTCAAACAATGTGTTTTACTCACCTTGGAAGGAAGTGAGAAAAAGAGATGATATGGCTGCATTTCCTCCTGATTTCTTCAATTAAATTCCGGTTCTTGTCATTCATGCTGTCAAAGTACTGAGCAAGTGATGTCCCTCGATCAATGAGTTCACTAGGCCATCTGCATGCGTGAAAGTCCTTACATGCCTATATCATAGGATGAAGCAGTGTCAGGACAAAAAGCTTGGATATGCTATTATCATATAGGTTATTAACTCTCTGAATTTCATTCAAGGGAAGAAAGTTATACCAAAGTAAAGAATTTCATTTTCTCCTTATGATTGTTTGTGGAAGGAAACCAGATTATTTTTGTTTTACCTAATAATAAGAATATTGATATTTTGGTTTTTTTTTTTTCTTGAGGGGCGGGGGGGTTTCTCAGGCACATCGGGGTGGAGAGAGAGAGGGGTAAATGAATCTTCAAATTAATATAAGAAAGATCCGTTTATATTCTGGGTTGTTGCCTCCCAACTCCTACAATATGCAAAGGGAGGACATGATGAGCCAAGAGAGAGCTTCATTACACTCAGTTCCAGTTATACTCTTCCATTTCTACTTATCACCACTCTTTATGCTGTATGACTATGCAAGAGAACAAAATCCTGAAGTATGTAGAAAGAAGTTTGAGAGAAGCAACTTGAAAAGGTTAATAATCATCTCACGAACAATGCATTGGATGAATACAAAGTTGTACAATTCAAAACACTAAAGGCTTTAGTGATAAAAGGCCAGTGATGCAGCACAAAGCTTTGAAAGGCTATTCCACCACTATCCAAAAAGAATTCAGTTCGTGCATAGAATCAATTTGACTAGTATACTCTGATTGTTTAAAAATAGTAGGTAAAAGGAACTATGACACACAACCAACATTACAAAAACGAATATGTAAACTCTATATTGATTGAAAGAAAACTATCATAGTACATAAAAGTTTCTAAGAAAATCCTACGTCTACTAGGACAAATCCTTTCTCTACAGCACATCTCGTTTAAATTATAACTAATAAACTAGCACTCCTAAACAGATTGTAAATTATTTTCTTACCTAGAAGCCAACTTGAACTCCAATACATGGACATACTAAATTGGAAGGACCTTATGATTCATAAACTAAAAATTCAGTAATAAGAATTTAAAGAAGATTCCTTGCCCAATTCAGATTTATTCGTTCTTTTACCCATTTTCTGTTCTCCCTCCATCCCACTTGTAGCCTGTCCTTGAGTTTTAAAGTATCCTAGAGTAAAATTCAAGAACTTCACTTGTTCAACTTTAGCCAAAAAGACACTGAGATCCCTTGTGGGCCCCATGGAAAACAAAATTATTAAATCTATTTCCTTACTAATGTTATAGATTTCCAATGAAAAAAAACAAACTCCTCACAAGAACAGCTTTTATGTTAGAGATTTCATTTTTCAAACTAGCAGTAACTATATCAGATTGCTAAAAAATTGATCTTTAGTTGCCCCTCAACTAAACATCCATTAACTGCTTCAGCATTTGCATCTGCTTTAAAGTGTTCGTAAAGCAAAATCACGTTTGTTTGACAAAGCCTACTTGCTTCATAACCAAAATCATGCCAGAAAAGGCTTTCTAGTGGGTTATAAATTTTTCTTTCCACCTTGAATAGAAATAAGCTTTTGAGATGCTACTTCTGTCATTATTTCTTGTTGTACTGCTGCAGAATTATAACTTATTTCTGACATTAAAATGTGTTTTCATGTTAATACCACCATCATCATGCTCCATAAATAATTTTTGGTAGAATCTTCAATAAAAATTTTAAATATCAATTATTTAGCCTTGTTTATCACCATAAAACCTTCTTCCAAGTCAGTTTCTACATGTTTTTCCACCAATTCAATCTCAGCCATTTTGTCAAATACAATCATCTCAGCGACATTCTTCATTCCAGGAGTTAGACACAAAACATCGTGTAGTAACTAGAATAGAACTGTTGTTAATCCAAGCTATACTATGAGGTTCTAGATATGGCTCCATGGGTTATTTAAGTTTCTCAGCTATAGTCTCAAACACCACATTCAATGGAGAATGTCCCTAGGAAGATTATGATTGGTTAATTGGAGCATGAGGATGTTGGTATTAACCAGGAAATACATTTTAAATAGGAGTTAGTTGATGATTCTACAGTGGTACAACAATAAATAATGTGAAAAGTAGCATCTCAAGAGGTTATTTCTATTCAAGTTGAAAGGGAATTATGTAGCCTACTGCAGAGACTCTTGTACTTCAGGTTTTGAAGAAGGAAAGCTTTTCCAAACAAATATGAATTCATTTCACCAGAAATTAAAGGAAGATGCAAAAGTAGGTAATGGATGTTTGGTTAAAGAGCAACTAGACAGCACTTGGAAATAAATATTAGAGGTCAAAAGGAAGAAATTTGTAACATGAACACAGTGGGCTTGTTGTATTTAATTTATTTTCCACAAAAATTCTATAACACTTGGTAAGTAAACAATTTGGCAATGTTGTTTTCTATGGGACAAACAAGGACAATCTAAACTTTTGCTCTTAAGTTAGAACAATGAAGTTCTTCACTTTTATTCTGTCATACTTTGAAACTCGAGGACGAGATTCTTTCTCAACTTAGGAGAATGATAAATGATAAAAAGAAAAAGGCTAAAAGAATAGCAAATTCCTAATCAACCGAAGGTTCTACTATATATCTTTAATAGTGAAAATTTTTAGTTCTATGTTCCAGAATATAAGTTTTTGTTGGTTTAAGAAATTAATTTAGAATCCATTTAGGAATCCTAGTTTCATAATCTTCATTAGTTATAGTTTAGAAGACAAAACCTATTAAATGAAGTATTTGTTTAGAACCTTTAGATAGAGGTTTGTTTATGTATTATGATAGTTTTATCTCTTCAGGCTATAGAGTCTGTAGTGTTTTTACTATGCAGTTCTTTTTCTGTAAACTTTGGTAGTATGATGCAATCATATTTGTGGTGCAACGCCATAAAGTTTCTGGTATAATGCATAGAGTTTATCGTTTTTCCTAGTGTGATGCTATGAATTATTTTGTTTCCTTCTGCCACCTACTTTCCATCAAAAGTTTATTCTTTGCATGACATATATTTATTTTGGTTCGTTGGGCAGAATAGTCTTGGCCTTTGTCCTTCATCCTTCATCAAGGAATGAACCAAATGAACAAACCATTTGTCCAACATTTTATCTCCTTTAGATCAAATGTGAAAATGGATAAGGCAAATCATAAATAAATAGCAACAAACATTAAGCATCATGGAGCACACTTAAGTCCAAGCAAAGATGTTGAAATCCTTACTAGGAGAAAGAAAGTGAATCACCATCTCCAAAGGTGGAATGTGAAAACCAGTGATGTCCTTTTCTCTATCAAAGCTCTGTGGAAAATGTGTGTTAACCAAAGAGCATGGTCATTAAACAAAAAAATTGGCAAAATTTCTCTTAATAGTATAAATAGGTTCTGAGTTTACCTCATGGTACCATGAAAACAAAGGGATAACTCCTAAATCATCAAGGGCTAGTGGATCTGTATGTACTCCAAGCTTTTGGCACTCCTCGAGCAATTTGTCTAACTTCTCAAGAGAATCCAGCTGGAAATGTAGGTTTGGAAGATATTTCAGAAAAATGAGTATTTCAAAAGAAGAAAACATGTGTAACCAATGGTAATTATAGAAGATTAGGTTTCTTAGAAAGTCAAATATGCAATTGCCTCATGCCCTCATTGGGAAAACAAGATAGCACATGTGCCCTTAAAGAAGAGTAGGCATCCATATTTTTCGTAGAGTAGATGCACAAGCACAAATCAACAAGAGTAAAGGTACAATTTTGACAATTTATTGCAAGATTATAAAAGTAACAAGCTCCAAAAAGAAGACATAAAAAAAAGCTACCACAAATGTCCGTTTATCTGGTTCAAAACCTTTCCACAGTTACATTCTTAAGATTTCTTTTGCCAAGGTCTCTATTTATTCATTTATTTTTAATTTTCATGTTGCATCATGAATTCTGGTGGCTAATAACTCAACTTTGGAATATAGGAATGCTATTCACTTCCATATTCTAACTTTTAGTACACAAATAACAATATGAATTTCCTGGAGCTAAGCTAATAACTAACTTCAGAGCATTCAAATGCTTCCACTTCCATGGCTGTGAAATAATTTTCACCAAATAGAGGGCAACCCTTTTACAACACAACCTATGAAGACATACAAATTTAACATACCATTGTAGAGATATAAAATAAGTACCAAATTCATCAAAAGATATTCAGCTCAATTATTAAATTTACCCTTCGACATACATCCTAACCTTAGTAAATGCTTAAAAACTGATAAGTAAATGCTACTCACATAACTATGATCTTCACGGCGGCACCAAAGATCATGATTTCCAGGTACATAAAATACATGCCTGAAACTATCCTTCAGAAGGGACATGGTTAGCACAAAATTGTTTAAGGTCTCTGCCACATCTCCAGCAACAAGAAGTGCATCATTCTTGTGTCTTTTCCCTGATAAGTTTCTAACCCAGTCCATGTTTTCAGGGTAGTCTGTATGCAAATCAGACACCACAAAAATTCGCAATGGAGTCGCCTCTAACTTAGTAGAGGGCATAATCTGAGGTTTGAACAAGGAAGCGGAACTAATTACATGTCTTTTACAGTAATCAGAGATATCAGCTTGTTTCGGACGATGGCGTGAATTTCCATGTCGTTGGCGCCACCTGGAGCTGTTGGAAGGAATCAAGCAAAGAGCCATCTCCTGTATTACAATTTAGACAGCTCTCAGAGTGATCCCTTCATTCACCTGCTTCTCTCCTATGTGAAAAAAGGAAAATTGTTGCTGTAAAGATTATGGAAAATCTAAGGAAGAAAGAAACAAATTTCAAGAAATTCCAATGATTGCTGAACCAATCAAAGCAAAATGGAAACCAAACAGTTCAGTAAAATCCCACAATTAAACAGTTAGCCCAAATTGCAGATTAACATTGCCAAGAAAAAGAAACCAGAAATTACGGTTCTTTTTTTTTTTTTTTCTCCTAATAGGCGGAGAAACGGTGGTAAGGAGTAATTCAGACGAATGGAGACAAAAAGAGGACCGAAATTACAAACCTTATGATACGAAACTACAATGTGTGCCGGAATCGTAGGAAATGAAGGATCTGAAAAGGAATACCGTCCCGACAACGGAGGAGTGGTGGAAAAGAAACCAAAAAAAAATAATAATAATAAATCAGGATGTGATGCAGAATTTCTCACAAAAGGTGGACCCCTTTGGATTATTCTCTATACTCTATTTCAAGGCACCAGATCTAGCTGAGTTTTAAATTACACCAATTAACTCAAAACTCCCAACTTCAATTATAAAAACTCTTATCCTTTTCTTTGTCTATACTTTCAATTGCATTTTTTTTATTATTATTACTTTTTTAAAGAAACGTATAATATTTATAATATTTTTAGATTAGAATAATTTGTGAGTTTGATTTAAATAAATTTATTTTTAGTAATGTTTTTGTGATATTTCGTCCCACATCGATAAGTGAAATAAGTATGCAATGGTATATAATAATGTGTCTAGGTACTTATAGTCAACTCATAGTATCCCTTTTGGTATAGTGAGGATAATACTAAATAGTTGATTATGACTATTGTCAGGTTCATAGTTGCAGCACGAGTCTGAGTCGTTAAAGTTTTAATTTTTTTTAAAGAAAAAAGAAAAATAAGGCCTTTTAGACATATTCTATAAAAAAAATCTAAAAATTTAATAATTTTTATTATTTAATTAATTTAAAAAAGGTAAAATATTATTAAAAATATTTAAATAAAAGAATAAAAATATCCAAAAAGAATATAATCAATTTAGGGAAAAAAAGTGAAAGAAATTTTATTAATGTATTTTGTGAACTTGTTACTAATTTTTCTATGAAGCTTTTTATTTATAGAATAAAACCTAAATAAAGTAGGAATATAATGATAGGAGATACAAAATATCTCAATAGATATTTACATAATAAATATAATGATTAATTAATTGTCATTCACTAAATTTAAATGTATTTTCAAATTTAATAAATCTTCAGGATTCATAATACTCTCCCTTAAATGTCCCTTGCATAAAGAATATATGTCGGTTAAAACCTTACTAAATAAAAACCATGTGGGAAAAAAAATTAAGATTAAGAAGAATGGAGGAAATTTGGTGTAATTGTTCTTCCTGATTTAGTTGCTACAAGAGAGTAGCAGAATTATGAAAGACCGAATTGCTAATCTGATGTATTCTTTTAATTGTTAATCTAATTTCTGCAAATTCGAGCACAGATTGTGTTTAGGGAAAACTAAATCCAGTTGTTTTACAGGAGAAATTTCGATATGTTTGTCATTATTTTACATCCAAATTTATCAGTCCTCTATATTGGAATTGATATTTCACTATAAAAATTAAAGAATAAGGGAGTTTTAATTTAAATGAAAAGTCATAAGTAAAAACGAAAAGTTAAAAAAATTCAATTAATAAATAAAAGAAAAAAGATTGAAATTTAAAAAAAAAAATCATAAATGTCATGACATTTATAAAATCATCATAAGAAAATGTAATTTTATATGTAAACCTCAAATTCTAAAATTTTATATTGAATCTAATATTTATGCCTCTAAATAATATGATTAGTGTTTATCCATGTCTAAGTCATGATTAAGATTAAAAACGTTTAATATTTTTTCCTTTAAAACAATAAAATCGTTGTCTAGATGCCATAAATACCAATGTGCCATAGTTAATCTAATTTAAGGTAATTGTCAAAACAAAACTCCATTTGAATTTAATGTATAATTTATTAGTAGTAAAATTCACTACCATTTATTTCTAATTCAAGAATTTTAAATTTAGAAGATGTTGCATCCCTAGTCCCTTTTAACGTTTTGTCTTTATACTTTCAACAATACCTATATATATATATATATATATTCCCTTGTGAGAGACACCAAAGTGTCGATATAGGTCAAAAAGTTCAAGGTGAATGCCACAACGGGTTGATTGGCATCTGATAAGCTTTACTCGGAGTTCGGTCAGCTACTACGAGTACTGGGATAGTATGTTTATGAGACACTGTTTGAAGCCTCCAGTTCAGATTAGATGAGAAAAGTACCCAATCGAGGTGTTACTTTCCCGTTAGATCTCCCTCCAAATATAAAGAGTAACTTATACACCATATGAAACGAATGAACACGAGATATTACAAAATATTCTAAGTGCTACTCTCAAAGAGAATCGTTAAAGATAATCTTCGTTCCTCAATTCCCTAAGACGCTTTTAAATTCAATTGCTGACTTAATCATTAAAGAGTCAATGCTAAGAACACGTCTCCAACATTTGGCCTTCATTGCAGAACACTTGGTTGGAAGTGTAGCTCACTCATCCCACATGGCAAGACCAGAGAATTTTTCTCTAAACATATTGTAAATTAGCTTGATACATTATCAGTTTAAGAGATTTATGGTTTATAACTATAGATAGGAAGTCGTTTATATAAATTTTAAAGTTGTAAGGTATAATAAAGTGTGTTCATATTGTTGATTTATTAAAATTTTGAGGATAATTTTATTTACTTTTTAAAATTATAAAATATATTTAAAAAAAGGGGAAAAGATATTTATAGATTTCCAACGAAAGTGAGAGTAGATTGAATTGCTTGGACAGATGGAAAGGAGAAGAGGAAACCAACAACAATAGAAGAGTCGTCACGTTTTGGCTAATAAAAGAAAACACAAGAAGTAGTTGTTACACAAAAACCCATGTCATTCTTCAAATAAATAAATAAATGGTCATTCAAGAAACATAAAAAAAAAAAAAGAAAAAAAAAAGAAAGAAAGAAACTAAGGAACTTTAATGATATTATTACAACAACTTACCTAGTACCAGCAAACCATGTCTGAACATGACAATTTTCTATATATATATATATATATATATTGACACATCCTCATCTCCAGCTGCTCTGTACTAAATGAGTGAATTTGAAGATGAAGCTGATGACCATCCTTGATGATGGTGGTCGTAGTTATCATCTTTCTATATGACTCACCGTTTTCAAAATTAGCGGACTACATTCATATATTCAATTTTATGTCATATTTCGTCTTACACATGGTTTAAAGTATCGATATTAGTTATCGTCTATCGATAATCATAAGTCTATATTGATATGGATGACTCGATCATTTAATATATATATATATATTTATTTATTTATTTATGTGCTACTTTTCTTTTTATAATTCAACTTTCTCCTTCCTTCTTTTTCCTCATTCTTTTTCTCCTTCCTCCTTCCCAATCTCTTTGATAGTTAATTGAGTCTGGATCGATTCGGACCGAGTTGACATCATATCAATTTTTATTTATATTTTTGTCTCCTCAGTAAGCTTCGATTCTGATACAACTTCGTCAACTCAACCAATACGTTGAATCATAGCTTTATATCGATAAGTTAAATGAATGTGTAATGAATGATATATAAAAACGAGTTTACTTACACTCAAATTATCTTTTTAACTTAATGAAAATAATAGATTATAAGTATTGTTAGACTTATAATTACAATATAAAATTACAAATCTATATTGTAACGATTTCAAATATAACATATATATATATATATATATATATATATATAATATATATATATATATATAATAAAAGCTTGAAATATATGATGGCAAGAATGTGTAGTAATGATTTCAAATATAACATCTATATATATATAAAAGCTTGAAATATATGATGACAAGAATGTGTAGCGTAAGAGCTAAGACTTTTTAATGATTTCTTTCTTTCTTTCGGGGTGAGATAAAAAAAAGGATACTGCTGATGATGTTACACCATTCAAGAAAAAAGACAAAACCACAACCGCGTTCTCTTCTTCTTTAATTATTATTTTTAGATACCTAAAAATGACAAATCTTCCTTCTTTCTAATATCATTTTTTTTATATACAAAATTATGATATATATATATATATATATATATATATATATAAGTATTTTTTAATTTAACATTATTCTATAAAGAGAAAACATTAATTTAGAGAGTATGAAAGAAAAAAATATTAATAAATTGTGATACTAATGGGACAAAAAGAATATAGTAATCTACCTAATGTGATAGATAAAAGAATAGAAGGAATAATTGTTTTTCATATAATAATATAATCTTTTAGCGCTTTTAATGCAAAGATAATTCAATTTTTTCATATCAATGTATTTATTTTTTTTAACACAAATTTTCTATCAAATAGTTGCTTTATCCCTTTTCAAGAAAAATTTATTAATAGTTAAAATTCGATCTCTTATTTAATATATATATATATATATATATATAAACTCTTTTTATTTATTTTTAATATTTGTATTTTTTTACTAATTTATATAAGAAACCCATATTTTCATATATGAGATAGCTCGATTTAATAGAAAAGTTCCTCAGGTTTTTTTATTATATTAAAAAAATTATAATATGTGCATTTCACATTTGAGTGAAGAATGTGTATGTACGTATGTATATATATATATATATATATATATATAAAACCCTTTTTTGTGTGAGTGAGAGAGAGATAAGATCCAAATGGGAAAGGAAATGTATGATTTTGGATCCAATGTTTTGTAATCCCATATGGTCCAAAGAACCATAGTTTAAAAAGAAGTGGTGTTGGTAATAATAATAATAATAAAGTATTATTATTATTGCCGCATGCCTTTGTCTTTGATGATGAATTATATTTCCCATATTTAGCAACCAAAAGCAAAAACATACATTGCCCTCCCTTTCCCATGGGTTTTTTCACGCTCTCTCCCCACCTCATGCACTCCCTTTCCTTTCATTTCCTTTCTCACTCTTACATATATATCTATATCTATATCTATATATATATATATATACATGTACATATACATACTCTACTTTATATCATAAGTACTATAATGTCAATCCCCAATCCCCCAACCCCCCCAAACCCTTCCATTCTTTCTTGAAAAACTGAAAAAAAAAAACACACACACATTTAGAAAGACTTTATATATATAGATATATATATATACATAGGGGGGTTATACTTAATTGTTAGTTTCTCTGCTTGTCCAACCAATATATATATACATATACATACATATATAGATAATATATATATATAGATATGGTTAGAGGTTCAATTCTTTTTGTGGTGGTGGTGCTCTTATGGATTTGCTTGGTTTTGGGAAATACCAAAACCAGTTACGGTGGTCGGCAAACTAAGAAGATCAAAAACCCAAATCTACACACCAACAGAAACAGAAATGGCAGCTACCATCAAAATCTTTTAGAAAATGGACTTGGTCGAACTCCTCCGTTGGGGTAATTTTTCTTTCTTGCTTCATTTATGAGTTTATAGTTCTCAAAGTTTACCTTTTTCTTTTTTTACTTTTTTGTTTTCTCTTTCCTTGCACAAAATACATACATACATACATACATATAATATATATATATATTATAATATTATATATATATGTACGTATAGGATATCTGTTTGTCTTTCCTTGCAAGTTCTCTGATCTCTTATTGGGTGATTCTAAATCAATTCTATATCAAATCTTTATATATATGTATACCCCATACCCACGTGCACAACCATGTGGTATTTAAACCTTTGAATTAGCATGGAAAACTATTTAAAATGTTATACAAAATCTTGACAATTTTTGCTTATAAAAGAAATATTAACTGATATTTATTATATTAACTGTTTAATGATAGTTTTAGAAATAATTAAGTGAAAATGCTATTTCCTATATTTATATATATATATAATGAAGATAATAATAATTAATTTAAAATATTTAATATTTATTTAGTGTGTTCATCTAATATATATATATATATATATATATATATATATATATATAATGAGTTATTTTAGTTTATATATTATTAATTTTTTATAATTTTAGTTCTTTATCTTTTTGTCTTTTCTAATTTATATACTATTTAGAGGTGACTATTTTTGTTATTTTTATTGTATTTCAGTACATTTTCTAGTTTTATTGGACAAAGTGGAATTTCTTTGAAAATTAACCATGCCCAAAATGATCGTAAAAAAAAAAAATATAAAAAGTGACTAAAATAAATCTTGTAGGTTAGACTAAATCGAATTTTTTTCTAGTAATGGTTTCGACGTGTACCCACAAAAAAGACTCGAAATTTGCAAGACAAAAATCTGGTAATGAATCTTATCGAAATCCCTCAAATTTTGAACCAATTAGATCTCCGGCCCCACGCCTACCGGTAGGTGAAATATGGGACGACTTTTCTTTTTATTATAAATCACGGACCATTTTTGTCTACCTCTACCTAGGAACTTTTCCGTGCTCAAGATCATGTCGGCACCAATAATTTAAAATAATATAAAATCCTATAATTATAAATTTCCTTTTTTAAAAAAGAATTAATAGATAAACTTAACTGTAATCTTTGATGTTTATGCAGATGGAACAGCTGGAATCATTTTTCTTGCAATATTGATGAAAATCTCATAAGACAAACAGGTTTATATATATATATATATATATATATATATATATATCTTTTATTTTTTTTTTTGTTTGAAAGTTTATTTATTTTATTTTTTCTTGCAACAGCTGATGCAATGGTATCCACGGGACTTGCCCGAGCAGGATACCAGTACATTAATATAGGTAAGATTCAAAAATTCCTCATTTTACTCTTAGTTTCAATATATATATATATATATATATATATATATTAGGACCATAAAAATCAACAAAGTATGAATCATTAATTAATTCATACTAATTGGGAATTTTTATATATAATCTTCAGATGATTGCTGGGCTGAACAAAACAGAGATTCCAATGTAAGTAAACAAATAAAAAGAGATTAGGGTTTTGAATTATTTTTTTGTATTGAAATTTTGGGGTTAATTTCTTTCATTGATGAAATTAGGGTTATTTGTTACCAAAATCTTCAACATTTCCTTCTGGAATGAAAGCTCTAGCTGATTATGTTCATGGCAAAGGCTTAAAGTTTGGACTCTACTCTGATGCTGGGTATGTAACCACTTAATTAATTAATTAATTAATTAAACAAATATTAAATTATTATTATTATTTTATATTCCGAGTCTGCTCCATAATTATTCTTTTATATTTTTATTTTAGAGTTTAAGATTTAGGGTTTAATTTGTGTGTTTGTTGTAGAACTCAAACATGCAGTAAAACAATGCCAGGTTCATTGGGATATGAAGAAAAAGATGCAAAAACTTTTGCTTCATGGGTTGGTTTCTTTCTTAATTCTTTCTTATAATGTAATAATAAAGCAGTTGATTTTTCTCATTTTCTCTCTCTCTCTCTCTCTCTCTATATATATATATATATATATATATATATGTATATATATAATTAGGGGGTTGATTATTTGAAGTATGATAATTGCAACAACAACAATGTTAATCCAAAAGATAGGTATCCAGCAATGAGCAAAGCACTACTCAATTCAGGAAGACAAATTTTCTATTCTCTATGTGAATGGTTAGTTCATATAATATTAAGTATTATTTCATTTATATAAAATCGAGTTATTTTTTTAATAATTAAAAAAAAAAAAATAATAAAAAAAAAAATATATATATATATATATATAATGGTGATGATGGTTTCAGGGGAGACCAGGATCCAGCAACATGGGGAAAACCTATTGGAAATAGTTGGAGAACAACTGGTGACATCCAAGATAATTGGAGCAGGTAATAATTACCTTATATCGAATTTGGTTTCCTCAATTTTGTATACTTTCAACAATTAATTATTGTTTTTCAAAATATTATTTTATGTGTAGCATGATTTCTCGGGCAGATGAGAATGACAAATGGGCATCTTACGCCGGTCCCGGAGGTTGGAATGGTAATTAATTTCCAATTTTTACTAGTTTTTCTTCATTTCACTAATAATAATATATATATATATATATATTAAAACCGATAATATTATTAAATTATTTATAATTTATTTATTTATCATTGATTTCAGATCCTGATATGCTGGAAGTAGGAAATGGAGGGATGTCTGCATCAGAATACCGTTCACATTTCAGCATTTGGGCATTAGCCAAAGTAATTTTTCTTACTTGAGAAATAACATGAAATGAAAATTTGAACTAATCTAAATATATATATATATATATATATATATATGTATGTATGTATGTGTGTGTTTTTGTGTGTAGGCACCTTTGTTGATTGGGTGTGATGTCCGATCCACTGATAGTGAGACATTAAAAATCCTAAGCAATTGGGAGGTTATTGCTGTTAACCAAGGTTAGCCACCAAATGTTTCTTACTATTTCTTTATTTTAATTTAAATTATATCAATATATAAATAATTAGTGAAATAATGTTTTTGATAGATAAACTTGGAGTTCAAGGAAGGAAGATAAAGAACTATGGAGATTTGGAGGTAAATTAAATTTATAACAACATCATTTATACCGTATTTTTATTAGTTTTTATATAACTTTACGTACACATTTATCGAAAAACCAAAGTTATGTATACGTTTAACATGACTAGTACTATAGTGTCATCGAAGATAAGTAATTCGTTTGATTCACTAATTTATCGATTCGCGTAATTATTTTTTATATAACTTTACATACATATTTATCGAAAAACCAAAATTATGTATATATTTGACATGACTAGCTAGTACTATGATTCAATATTTTTGTAATGTAGTCGAAGATATGTAACTTTTTGATTCACTGATTTACCGATCCAATCCATCCTGGTTCAATAACCAGAAGTAATGTGTTTGGTTTTTTTTTTTTTTTGTAGGTATGGGGAGGACCCCTGAGTGGTGGTAGAGTAGTAGTGTTATTGTTGAATAGAGGATCCTCAAAAGCTACAATTACTGCATACTGGTCCGATCTTGGTTTACATTCAAATTCTATTGTTCGTGTAAGAGATGTCTGGCAGGTAACAATACGCACATATATATATATATATATATATATTGTTCCACGGTAGAAATAAGAGTTTATATTAAAATATAAACTAATTAATGAGATTTTAAAAAGGTGAAAATACATTCATAAGACTTACACATGCTTAAAGCTGGATTTTCTTGAATAAAATTTAAGGAAAATCTAATAAATAATTATGTTTCTATTCAATTAAATATAAAATAAAGATTCAATAACAAAATTTTATCAGCATATAATTTTCCATTTTTATTGCTTTACGAAATTGAAGATTATAACTATTGATTATATTTTGTGTATATAATGAACGCAGCACAAAACACAAAAGTCAGTGAAAGGACAAATATCAGCTGAGGTGGAGGTGCACGACTGCAGAATGTACGTTCTCACCCCGCAGTGAGATTGTGTGTCTTCCAAAAAAAAACAAAAAAAAAAACGTAGACAAAAAAGAATTTACAAATGACACTCATGTTTTTACATTTCTTAAACCTTATATTTATGTTTTATTATAAAGTACCACGTATTAATAAATATTGTGTTACAATATATATATATATATACATATAATGTTGTTTTATTTATAAAATATATTTTGATGTATAATTTGACACGATTAATAATAAAGATTCATGAATATTATATATTATATTATTGTTAATTGTATGTTCTTCAAAATATATAATAATAATATCCTAAAACTTTTATAGAATTTAGTAAAATATTTTCTTATATTTTTTTTAATGTATAAAAAAATCAGTACTAAATAAAATAAATTCATTAAATGATATGGGAAGAAAGACACTTCATCAAGATCTTAATTAAGAATTATTTAAGGTTAGTTATATTAGTTTATTTTTGTTACTGTATAGACTAGTTGTGGTAACTTATGTTATTATATAATTTTTACTTGACTTATATATAATATATATATATAATATATATATATATATATTATATAGCTTCTGAAATTCTTTTAGAAATAAAATACACCATATACACGAGAGAGAAGATAGAAAGAAAATCTTGTAACAAGACAATTGTTAATCTCGGGATTGTTCTTGAAGGTTTGGGTAGATATTAGGTGAGAGTCAAAACTCAAGAAAATCTTAATCTCTTTGACATTTGATGAAGTAGTGAGTACTACTTGTTCAAGGGAACTTGACCTGAAAAATTTAGGAAAGATCTCAACAAGTATTGCTGAAGGTCTTATGGTTAGAGGGAAGAATTCTGAAAGATTTAGCGGGAGAAGAACTTCTGAAAGATCAAATAGTTGCAAAAAATTTCAACACAAAGAAAATCCAAATTCAAACCAAAACCAAAGAAGACTTGCTAGATATGCAAAAAGGAAGGTCAGTTCAGAGAGTACTGTCCTTAGAAAAATGCATCAAATAATACTCGAACGAAAGATGAAAGAACTTCTCCATTGAAAGCCAACTTTTCTTACACATTTGAGGATGCTCAGGTACTGAATGTTTCATAAAGGATTTCTAATGAAGAATGGATTCCAGATACATGTTGTACTTTTCACATGTCTCCTAAAAAGGACTGGTTTGTAGATTTTGTACTTTTGAAAGCTGGAAATGTGTTCATGGGAAATAATATGCTATGTGAAATGATCGGAGTCGGCTCTATTAGGATTAAGAGTTCGGATGGTACAATCAAAGTTCTTACTAATGTAAGATACTGTGATATCCCATCTCACATCGATAAGTGAAGTAAGTGTGCAATGATATGTAAGAATGAGCCCTAGGTACTCATAGTCAACTCGGAGTATCTCTTTTGGTATAGTCAGGACAATACCAAGTAGTTGATTATGGGTGTTATCAGGCCCATAGTTGCGGCACGTGCCCGAGGGTTCGAGTAGTGATAGAATTCCAAACGTACATTGGTTGATCTTGGGCCGAGGCCTATTATGTTTGAGTGGGCACTAACGAGGACGTTAGTCCTTGAAAGTGATACCTCGTCCCATTTTCAATAAGTGAAGTAAATGTGTAATGATATGTAAGAATGAATCTAGGTACTCATAGTCAACTCGGGCTCATGCCACAATAATTGGTAGCAAAGCAGGTAACTAGCCCAAACTATGAGAACTAAGTGCTACACCCGAGGGTGGAAGCCACCTCTAGAATCCCAAACATGATCGTGGGTCGAGGCCTATTATGTTCGAGTGGGTCCTAACGAGGACGCTAGGCACTATAGGAACTAAGTGCTACACTCGAGGGTGAAAGACACCTCTAGAATCTTAGACGTCCACTGGTTGATCTTAGGCCGAGGCCTATTATGTTCGAGTAGGCCCTAGTGAGGATGCTAGGCCTTAAGGGGGTGAATGTGATACAAATGTGCAATGATATGTAAGAATGAGCCGATGTACTTGTTGAGTCCTTTTGGTTAATGCTTGTGTTGTAATTGTTGGAACCTAATGCATTTGTGATATATTGACATTCTTACTAATGACATGGAATGAATGAAGTGAAATACTTGGCTGAAATGGTATACATGATTAATGATGGTAATTTTGGTGTAGTCATGGTGTGAGCATTTTGAAATAATATATATAATATATATATATATATATATATAGATCAATGGTGGAGATTGAACTTTCATTAAAAGCATCAATGGTCAAGATTGTAGGGTTTGTGTGAATGCAAATATGTGAATACACATATTCAAGTTAGAAACAAGAAGTGAGTGTGAGAAAAATTTTGATTGTGGGTAGTAGAGATTTTTGAGAGAAAAATTTAAGAAAAACACTCCGCAACAATCCTCTCAAATCTTACTTTAATGGAGAAAAGGTTTATTCTTATCACTCATTTTTTAAGTTTTTGAAGAACAGTTTTGGAGAATACATCAAAGAAAGTTTATTCATCAACTTGGAGGTGACACATCATTCCTCATTTTTCTTTGATGTATTATACTATGAAAGGAAGCTATGGGTCTCTTGACTTTGTTTGAAATATCATGTTGGACATTAAATTTTGGTCATATCTTTGGGGTATGTTTTGTATTTGCCTAACCTAAGTGATAGGGAAGACATCGTTTCTATTGGGTAGAGTAGGAAGTGATTCTACTCTTTATCTTAAGAAATTGTGATTGTGTGAGTAAGGGAGTGAGCCTTCTTTGTAGCTCTAGTGAAGAGCATTGTGATAAACAAGTAACTAGTGAAGTTGAAGTGAAAGTATAGTGAACCCTATCACCATGGATGTAGCCTACCTTGTTGGTGGTGAACCACGTAAATTGATTGTCTCTTTACTTTTATGCAAGTGTGTGTGTGTTAACATTGATATATGAACTAAAAGTACATCTCTTAAGAAATGGATCACAATAGTTGAATTACACACAAACAATTGCTTGTGTTGCTAAAATTTGGTATTAATCTTTGTTGGGGTGCTAAAATCTACAAAAACAGTGTGCTGAATTTTTGAAAAGAATTAAGCATTGATTCACCCCCCCCTCTCAGTGTATTCCTTGGGCATAACAATACTCATAGTCAACTCGGAGAGTATCCCTTTTGTTATAGCGAGGACAATACCAAATAGTTGATTGTGGGTGCTATTAGGCCCATAATTGCGGTACGGGCCCGAGGGTCCGGGTCGTGGATACATTCCACGTTTAAAAAGAAACCTTATATCCTTGGGGCACCTTGAAAGTCAAGGACACACTATTTTTGAAGGTAGAACAAAACTAGAAGAAATAGCAGAAGTTGTAGCGTCTATACATAACAAAATACAGGGACTTTGGCACAGAAGACTAGGTCACAAGAGTTGAAATGGTCTTCAACAACTCAAGAAGCAAGGATTGATTAATAGTAAACAACTCAAGGATTTAGAATTAGGTGAAAATTGTGTACTTGGAAAGATCCATATACTTAGCTTCAAAGCTGCAATACACAGAACTAAAGCAACCTTGGATTACATTCATTCAGATTTATAGGGCTCATCAAAGGTACATCCATTACTCTCTAAATCACATTATTTTTGTCTATTATTGATGATTTCTCTAGAAAAGTATGGATTAAATTTTTAAAAATTAAAGATGAAGCATTTGAAAAATTTAGGGGATAGGTTATATGGATTGAAAATCAGACATGAAAGAAAATTAACAGACTTAGTACTGATAATGGCCTGGAATTTTGTAATAAAAATTAGATGAATTCTGCACTTAAACTGATATATTTAGACAACATACTATAACCTATACTCCACAATAAAATGGTCTTGTAGAAAGAATGAATAGAACCATTATGAACAAGGTTAGATGTATGTTAAGTGAATCTGGTTTACCTGAAAAATTTTGGGCAAAAGCAACCTCTACGGCTTGTTATTTGATAAATCTGTCACCTTCTACAACTATAGAGATGATTGTACCAAATGAAAATTGTCTGGACTTAAACCAAATTATAGTCATTTAAAGATATTTGGTTCCATTGCATACATTTAGGTTAATCAAGGAAAACTACTACCAAGAGCAAAGAAAGGAGTCTTTATTGGTTATCCTGAAAGAATTAAAGGTTATAAGATTTGGTTAATTGAAGAGAATAAGTGTGTTATTAGTAGAGATGTTGTGTTTAATGAATCTGTTATGTTTAAATCTATTTCATCATTACAAGATTCTCGTGCCAGTCTTGATCAAACTGAGCAAAACAAGGGCAGTGAATTGTTTATAGATTTAGAAGACAAAGTTACAGATGACACAAATGAGACACCAACTGAAGATGAAGGTTGAGCTATAGAGAATTCTCAAAACACTACAGATTTTTTCCTTCTAAATCAAACCTGGAAAACCCCAAGGAGGAAGATAATCAAACTACTGAAAACATACTTAGAGACTATGCTCTAATGAGGGACTGAACAAGAAGGCAGATTAAATCTCCAGTTACATATGCAAGTGGTGATTATGTAACTTGCTCACTTGTAGATACACTAAAAATGGATGAGCCAAGGACTTAAAAAGAAGCCCAACAAAGTCAAAATTGGCAGAAATGAAAGACTGCCATGGAAGATGAGATGATTTCCTTGAACAAAAATCAGACATGAAAACTGATTGATAAACCAAAAGGTATAAAGGTAATTGGATGCAAGTGGGTATTCAAATACAAGCCATATATACAAGGGATTGAAGCACCAAGATTCAAGGCAAGATTGATGGCAAAAAGGATTCTCTAAAATTGAAGTAATAGACTACGATGAGGTATTTTCACCTAGTACAAAACATACATCAATTAGATTGATGTTGACTCTTACATGTAGGATTTTAACGATGTAGAATATGAATTTGATAGACAAATATCGAAAAACAATAATAATAAAAGAACTCACGATTTACCCAGGTTCACCCCAATTAGGGCTACGTCCTGAAAACTGAACTCTCAATTATTATTTCTTGGTTATCATAACTTGTTACAATGATATATCTATATATAGGCGTCTAAACCCTAATTACATATGACTGGGCCTATCTACACATTACTGGGCCTATCTTCATATCACTAGGTCTAAACCCTATATATCATTGGGCCAAAGCCCGTTGGGGTTTCGGGGGCGCTACCCCCGATCCCCCGCCCGCTATCCGGACAGCGGAACCCCCAAGGGGGGGCGGGGGCTCCGCCCCCGCAGTGTCCTCGAGATATTTACCAAACTCCAACAAGCTCCCACTTGGTGAATATATCGAGCAAGTGAGATCCTTCCAGTTGTCATTTGTCGTCAACCCAATTGCTGTAGAACACCATTCAAACTTTGTACTTGGGACAGCCTTAGTAAGAAAGTCTGAACTATTCTTCATCGTGTCAACCTTTGTAAGCTGAATCAGTTTCTTTTCCACCTTCTCTTGAATGAAGTGATACTGAATGTCAATATGCTTTGTTCTTGAGTGAAATGCCGGATTCTTAGCTAAATGAATAGCTCCTTGATTATCGCATCTCACCTCCATGTCTCCTAGCTCAAAACTAAGTTCCATACACAAACAACGTAACTATATAGCTTCTTTTCCAGCATGAGTAAGAGCCATATATTCAGCTTCTGTTGAAGAGAGAGCTACCACGCTTTGTCTCTTACTCATCCAACTCACTACACCTCCAAATAGTGTGAAAACATATCCACTAGTAGATCGCCTACGAACTATATCTGCACCCCAATCAGCATCTACATGGCTGAACTTTTCCAACTTCTGCTCCTTCAAAACACAAGGACAATTTTGAAGTTCCACGAAGATACCTGAAAACTCTCTTGATCGCAGTCTAATGCTCTTTACCTGGATTGGACATATATCTACTTAGGACTCCCACTGCATGAGCTATATCTGGACGTGTACATATCATAGCATACATCAAACTACCAACTGCACTAGCGTATGGTACTCGAGCCATCACCTCAGCTTCCTCATCAGTCTTTGGACACTGTTCCACAGACAATTTGGTCCCTGTAGACATAGGGGTACCAACAGGTTGGCAGTCTGCCATACCAAATTTCTTCAAAATCTCGTTGATATACTTCTCCTGACCTAGCCACAGTTTCCGTTTCTCACGATCCCTCTTAATTTGCATGCCCAAAATAAAATTTGCAGGCCCCAAGTCTTTCATATCAAACTTCTTGGCCAACTGACCCTTCACCCATTTTACCATCTTCATGCTATTTCCAATTAGTAGCATATCATCCACATAGAGAGTAAGAATCACAAATTCATCACATGTTCTCTTCACGTAGACACAGTGATCAGAATTTAAACGGGCAAAATTAAGTTGAAGCATGTGCGTATCAAACTTTTGATACCACATCCTCGGAGACTGCTTCAGTCCATATAAAGACTTCTTTAACCTGCACACGAGATTCTCCTTCCCTTTTGTTTCAAATCCTTCTGGTTGCCTCATGTAAATCTCCTCCTCCAAATCACCATGGAGGAATGCTGTTTTTACATCCATCTGTTCCACTTCAAGATCATAAGCCGCTGCTATGGACAGGACAAACCGTATAGAGGTCACTTTTGCCACTGGTGAGAAGATCTCATCATAGTCTACTCCCTCGATATGAGAATACCCCTTTGCAACCAATCTCGCCTTGTATTTCTCCACGGTTCCATCTAGTTTCAATTTTCGCTTGAATACCCATTTACATCCAATTGCCTTTCTATCCTTAGGCAATTTGCACAAGTTCCATGTCTCATTTTTATCAAGCGACTGTATCTCATCTATCATTGCGAGCTCCCACTGATTTGCATCAACCCTTGATCTCGCATCTTTTACAGAAGTAGGGTCTTCACCTGTACTCAAAGCACTGAACCCGTAGCGTAGAGGCGCCCGTTTGTTCCTTGTTGATCTCCTAAGAACCGGTATATTACCTGTATCAGGAGCTTCATCAACTTCATCAACCAAGCTGACTTGATCAGAATCAGAATCAGAATGATTCTCAACTGATGTGCTTTGTGTCACCACTTCCTCAGCTTCATCTTTCATGTCTTCTTCAAGCACTACTACTTTGTTTTGCTCATCCCGCTTCTGTGTACCTGCCTAAGACTGAGTTTCACGAAAGATAACATTCCTGCTGTAGACTATAGATCTTGTTTCAGGATTCCACAATTTATAGCCTTTGACACCTTCCTTGTATCCAATGAATATGTTCTTCTCGGACTTGTTGTCAAGTTTCCCCCTCTTCTCCTTAGGTACATGAGTATATGCATCACACCCGAACACGCGAAGGTATGACAGGTTTGGCTTCTTCCCAAACACTACCTCGTATGGTGTTCGATCCTTCACTGATGTGGTTGGTGACCTATTCTTCAGGTGACAAGCTGTGGCAACTGCTTCTGCCCAAAATTCAGGTTCTAACCCTGCCCAACTCAGCATACACCTCGCCTTTTCCATGAGTGTCCTGTTTAGTCTTTCAGCCACTCCATTCTGCTGAGGCGTATAAAGGGTCGTCTTTTGCCTTGCTATACCATTCTTCACACAGAACTGCTCGAACTCGTTTGAGCAGAATTCACCTCCGTTATCTGTGCGAACTCCTTTGATTTTCCTGCCCAATTGATTTTCAATCAAAGCCTTAAACTCTTGAAATTTTTCAAACACCTCAGATTTACTTTTAAGAAAATAAATCCAACTGTATCGTGAGAGATCATCTATGAAAGATACATAATACCTGGATCCTCCTATGGATGGTGTAGGAGTAGGTCCAAAAACATCACTGTGGATTAGTCCCAGAAGCTCTGACGTTCTTGCATCATTCTGTGGAAAACTAACTTGAATATGTTTTCCATAAATGCAGTGTTCACAAAACCCGAAACTCATAGAGCACTCTGGTACTCCCTCCACCATTTGGCTCGAAAATAAGGTAGATAAACCCTTTTCTCCAATGTGCCCCATCCTCTGATGCCACAACAGAGAAGTATCATGCTCATCTTCCTTCGCCTCTTTGGACACGAAACTGCCAGTGAGAGTAATTGTTTCCGCAAGCAATTTATATAACGTCCCATAACGGACTCCTCGTGCAATTACAATGGAACCTGGAGTCATCTTGCACGAATCCTTATTGCAACTGAAGTTAACTCCTGAGTCGGCCATCGTGCCAACTGATAACAGATTTTTACTCATAGAAGGTATGTGCATCACATTCGGAAGAGTTTTTATTGTGCCATCTTCCATCCTCAGCTTCACGCGACCACGCCCAATAACCTGAACTGCAGTATCATCTCCTAGCATGACGTCTCCACCATCATACTGCTCATATTCACAAAACCAGTGTCTATGAGGTGTCATGTGGAATGAAGCACCGGTGTTAACGTACCAGATGTATTTGTCTGACTGTGCCATACACGCAGTGGCCACATACATATCTCCTGTCATCTCGACTTCCTTTCCAGAGGATGAATTTTCTTCCCTTTTATGAACCGCCTTGTTTTTACAGTCACGTTTCATATGGCCCCACTCTTCACACTTCCAACATTTTACCTTTCGTTCTCTACTCTTCGATCGCCCACGAGATTTAGATCTGGACCCTTTCCAATTTTGAGATTTCTATGTAGGTCTACCCCTAACTGCAAGAGCCTCTTTACTGGAATTCCCTGATCCCCTTCTTCGTGTCTCCTTTGATAATAAGGTCGCACACACAGTTTCATACGAGAGTTCTTGGTTCCCACCACCAATAACCACAATGAGATTATCCCATGAATCCGGCAGTGAACAAAGCAGTGTTATTTCCTTATCGTCATCTTCAAACATAACGCCAATAGATATAAGTTGACCGATCAATGTGTTAAATTCATACAAATGTGCGGTTAACGAATCACCCTCACGCATCCTAAGGTTATACAACTTTTTCCTTAAGAATAATTTATTGATGAGTGACTTACTTTGATATAGCGACTCCAATTTCCGCCATAAAGCCCTGGCTGTTGGTTCGCTCATCACGTTCGTCAGAATGTTGTTTGCGAGACAAAGCCTGATCAAGCCCTTTGCTTTCCGATCGATTCGATCCCAGTCTTCAACCCTCTTTTCGGACGCCAAACCTATTTCGTCAGCAACAGGCCTTTCCGATTCGATTGCTGGCCATAGATCTCGATCACAAAGAAGATCCTCCATCTTCATCTTCCACAGATCGAACTGCTTTCCATCGAATTTATCTATCTCAATTCGCGACCCTCCTGACATCTCTGATAAAACCCTGGCTCTGATACCACTTGTAGGATTTTAACGATGTAGAATATGAATTTGATAGACAAATATCGATAAACAATTATAATAAAAGAACTCACGATTTACCCAGGTTCACCCCAATTAGGGCTACGTCCTGAAAACTGAACTCTCAATTATTATTTCTTGGTTATCATAACTTATTACAATGATATATCTATATATAGGCGTCTAAACCCTAATTACATATGACTGGGCCTATCTACACATTACTGGGCCTATCTTCATATCACTAGGTCTAAACCCTATATATCATTGGGCTAAAGCCCGTTGGGGTTTCGGGGGCGTTGCCCCCGATCCCCCTCCCGCTGTCCGGACAGCGGAACCCCCGAAGGGGGCGGGGGCTCCGCCCCTGTAGTGTCCTCGAGATATTTACCAAACTCCAACAATACAGCAATCAAAGATCTTGAATTGGAGCAAATGGATGTTAAAACTGCTTTCTTACATGGGGATCTAGAAGAGACAATTTACATGTCACAACCTGAAGGATTTATTTCTAAAGAAAATAAAGAAAAGGTGTGTCTACTAAAAAAATCTCTATATGGTTTAAAACAATCTCCTCATCAATGGTATAAGAAGTTTGATGAATTTATGATTAAAAGGGGTTTAGAAGATCAAAGTTTGATAGTTGTGTATATATTTGACTTGAACAAGAGAGGATTTACTTATCTACTCATATATGTAGATGATATCCTTATTATTAGTCAACAAAAGTTAGAGATTGAAGAGATTAAGAAAGTATTAAAAATTGAGTTTTATATGAAAGATTTGGGTCTGTAAAGAAGATATTAGGCATGGACATCCTAAGAGACAAAGCAAGTAGTACTTTGAAAATTTCACAAGAAGGTTACATAAAGAAGATTGTAGATATCTTTGGTCAATCACATGCCAAGATTGTATCTTCCCCAATTGGTGCTCAATGTTAGCTCAAATCCCTCAGTATAGAAGAAAGGGCAATAGAAGAAAGCTATACGATTGAGGTTCCATACTCAAATGCAGTTGGATCTATTATGTACTCTATGATAGCAACAAGGCCAGATTTAGCCTATGTTGTGAGATTAGTAAGCAGGTTCATGAGTAATCTTGGAAATATTCATTAGCAAACAGTGAAAGAAAGAGATTCTGTTTAAAACTCATATAAGGGATAATGATCACCGTAGTTGATCTCAAAATTTTGTAAATATTCACAGATTGTATTCTTGCTCTTATCACAAAGAAAGAGGATTCCTAAGGGAGTTCAAAGAGGATTAGGCTCTTCACTATTGTGAAGGAAGTTCAAACCTCTATTAATTTGTGTGTGTTCTTTAATTTCCGTCAATTTGATTTTTGGATTATCAATTGTGTTTATAATAGTTCAAGTTGTTGGTTAAACCCAATAAATGGTATCAGAGCAAGACTACAATCTAGAGTTCAACTAGAAACACAAATCAAGAAATCATCTAGATTTGATAGGTGTTTGCCCACTATTCAGAATCTCAACTTCAAGAACTCAAAAATTCAGACTAAAGTAATCAAGAAATATATCAACAGTAAAAGTAGATATTGAGAAGTTTAATGGCAAGAATGATTTCTATCTATGGATGGAAAAGATGAAATCTCATCTTGGAAACATGGAACTTGATGAAGCTTTAAAGGGTGAAGACAAAATGTCTGGAACATTGGAGAAATCCAAGAAGGAGGAGATACTGAAAAAGGTAAGAAACACTATTGTGTTGAGCCTTGAAGATGAAATTCTGAGAAAAGTTATTAGGGAAAAAATAACTGATGGAATGTGGGAAAAACTTGAATCTATATTCATGATAAGGACATTGCCTAATAGGGTTTATTTAAAACAAAAATTCTATGGCTTTAAAATGGATGAAGGTAAATCAATTGATGATAATCTAAATGCTTGAACGCATCAATGATAATGCCTATAAAGTGGACTTGCCAGGTGAGTATGGTGTTAGTGCAACTTTTAATGTTTCTGATCTATCTCCATTTGATAACGTAGGTTTTAATTCGATGACGAATCCTTTTGAAGAGGGAGAGAATGATGCAACTCACCAAGGCAACTATGGAGATGGATACTTGAAGATGCCATTGGGTCCAATTACAAGGTCACACTCCAACAAGCTTAAAGCACAATTTCAGAATTATGTTCAATCTTTGATTTCTCAAGAACTTCAAGAAATCACATTGGTCAAGCGTGGAGAAGAGTTTAAGGAGATGCCAACATACTTATGCACATTAGAGCACTCAAGTCTTGAAGGCTAATAAATGGGCATAATTCAAGAAGTTAAAGCCTTATTTTGGGCTATTTGTTTTAGACCCAACGTTTTAAAAGGAAGGGCCTTGTTTGAGAATATGTTTAAATTCTTTTTTTAGTGGGTTTTTAAATTATATTTTTAGGGGGCTTTTAAATTCTATTTTAGTAGGCTTTTAAATTCTATTTTTAGTGGGCTTTACTAAAAGACTCAGCCCAACATGTCATTGCAGAAATTAGGTCATCTTCTCCTCTATAAATAGAATAAGATGAGGCTATTTTAGGAGGAGGAGAAAAATTAAATTTGTGAGTTTTTTTAACAAATCAGATTCAGGTTTGTTTTACCTTAAAGATTGATTCAACTTATCAAGTAAGTAAACTTGTGGCGTTAATTCAATTCTATTTCTCTTTGATTTCTCTTTGTTACCATTTCCTTGCTGATTTGGGGGTGAAGGGATTCAGGGAGTTTACCAAGGGTTGGTTGAGTTTAGATCAGGGACAATTTTTGATGCAGAGGTGATTCTTGCTCAGTTCTTGAATTGTTGCTGTATCATTTTTGGTATCAGAGCTAAGTTCAAATCCAATCTATATATCCTTTACATTTCTTTTTATTTTTCATTATTATTGTCAGTTTCCCATTTAGAAAAAAAATTGTGTTCTTTATCTCTGAATTTCAGATCTGATATATATATATATATATATATATATATATAATATATATAAAAGTGTGGTCTAAAAAAAAGGGAACTTTCCAAAATTTATGTGCCCACAAATCAGATTTCATTCCAAATTCGTCATCTCTTGTCTTTACATCATATTACATCTAGTTTTGTGACATCTTTCTTTCTTTAGGATTTATTTGTTTTCCATTGAATTAAGGTTGCTAATTTGCTTATTTGGTATTGTTTGATTGGTCCGGACAAGTAAAACTACTGCTTGAATCTAGAGTGGAAAAAGGCAGAAAATTGTGAGCACATTAAAGGGTAAAAGCCAATACTTTGAGTGAAACACGAGGGTTTCCAATCAAATTTGAGTGAAACACGTGAGGGAGTGTTTGTGAGGATTGCTAACAATTTTTTTGCAGGTTTTACATCATGACAAAATCAAACGAAAGCAAAGAAAGTGATGAGAAAGTTAATGTTACTGAACATAACCTAGCCTTCACTTTACAGGCTATGCAACAACAATTTCAAAGGTTTGAAAACCTTTTTAGAGATGTTAGTGATAGATTTGAGAAGCAAGACCAGGTCATTAGAGAATTGCAAGAGGGGACAATGAATGGTGGTGCAACAAGAAGGCAGAATTTAAGAGAGCCAAATACTCATCATTTTGGGTATGAAGGTGATGGCTTTGATGATGGAGATGATGAGGGAGAATGGCATGGGGTCAGGATGGGTGGAAGAGAAGGACAAAATTATAGAATAAGAGGTCGAGGTAATAGAGTCCAAAACTTTGCAAGGGAGGAAGAAAGGGCTGATCGTGTTGATAGGAATATTGGTAGTATAAAAATGAAAATTCCATTTCCAAGGTAAGAATGATGCTGAAGCTTACTTGGAATGGGAGAGGAAAGTGGAGCTGATTTTTGATTGTCATAACTATTCTGAAGAGAAGAAGGTAAAGCTTGCTGCAGTGGAATTTAAAGATTATGCACTTGTTTGGTGGGATCAACTAGTTTTAAATAGGAGAAGAAATGGAGAGGAACCTGTCAATACTTGGGCAGAAATGAAGAGAATTATGAAAAAGAGATTTGTACCTAGTTATTTTTATAGAGAGCTACATCAAAAACTTCAAACTTTGAGACAAGGCTATATGAGTGTTGAAGAGTACCATAAGGAGATGGAGATAGTCATGATAAGGGCTAATGTTGAAGAAGATAGGGAGGCTACCATGGCACGTTTCTTGGCTGGTTTGAACAAGGATATTGCAAATGTTATCGAATTACACCATTATGGAGTTGGAAGAAATGGTAAACATGGCAATGAAAGTGGAGAAACAACTCAAGTACAAAGGGTCCACAAGATTCCTATTCTAGTTCTACTACAAATTGGAACTCCAAATGGTCTAAGAAGGATGAGAAGACCAAGGACAAGCCAAAAGAAGTGAAGAGCAATTCAGACCCAAAAGGTAACTTAAAACCTTCAAGTTCTTCTACTTCTAATTCTGATAAGCATAGAAATATTAAGTGCTTTAAATGTCTTGGTATTGGTCATATTCTTCTCAATGTCCCAATAAGAAAACAATGGTTTTGAGGGGTGCTGAAGTTATTTCTGAAGATGAGGATCATGTTGAGAGTGATTCTGATTCCATGCATGAATTAGAGGATTGTTCTGATGTAGAAGCTGAAAATGCACCTAAGGGTGAATTACTTGTTACTAGGCGTGTACTAAATGCTCAAGTAAAAGAGGATGAAATTGAGCAAAGGGAGAATATCTTTCATTCAAGATGCTTAGTGAATGGGAAGATTTGTAGCATTATAATTGATGGTGGGAGCTGCACAAATGTAGCTAGCACATTAATGGTGGAGAAGCTAGGGCTGGATTGTTTGAGGCACCCTAGGCCATATAAGCTACAATGGCTTAATGATATGGGAGAAATCAAGGTGAATAAACAAGTTATTGTATCTTTCTCCATTGGTAAGTATTCTGATCAAGTTCTTTGTGATGTTGTGCCTATGCATGCTAGTCATTTATTGCTTGGAAGACCTTGGCAATATGATAGGAAGGTGTTGCATGATGGTTTTAAGAATAGGTACTCATTCTTTATGGGAGATCAGAAAGTTATTCTTGCTCCTCTAGCTCCAAGCGAGGTGTATGAAGACCAAATGCAATTAAAAAGGAGTATTGAAGCTATGCATCAAAGAGGGACAGAAACACCTCAGAAAAAACAAGTGGAATCAAATTTTGAAGGAAAGGCTGAGAGCCTTGCAAAAGGAGAGCTGAGATCAAAAATAGAGGGGAAGGCTGATAGCCTTGCAAAAGGAGAGTTGAGCTCAAAAATACAAGAAAAAAGAGTGAGTGAGGTTGAGAGTGTGAAAAGAAAAGAGGGGAAAGAGGCCTTAAAAGAAAGTCAATTTAAGGGCCCAAATGAGAGAGAGGGCAAAAAGAAACAAAACTTTTATGCAAAAATGAGAGATGCAAGGGTTGCTTGTGAGGAAGGGAGATGCTTAGTTGTACTTTTTTACAAAGAAGCTTATCTTAATGAATCTGACCTTAACCCTTGTTTGCCTAGTGGTGTTGTTTCTCTTTTGCAGGAATATGGTGATGTCTTCCCTGAAGAATTACCTAAGGAGTTGCCGCCTATTAGAGGGATAGAGCATCAAATTGATTTCATTCCAGGAGCACAAATTCCAAATAGGCCAGCCTATAGAGCAAATCCAGAAGAGACTAAGGAACTCCAAAAGCAAGTGGAAGAGTTACTACAAAAGGGACACATAAGAGAAAGCTTGAGTCCGTGTGCCGTGCCAGTCATTTTGGTCCCAAAGAAGGATGGGAGTTGGCGTATGTGTGTTGATTGTAGGGCTGTTAACAAACTTACGGTAAAGTATCGCCATCCTATTCCTAGACTGGATGATATGCTTGATGAATTGCATGGTGCATGTGTGTTTACCAAAATTGATCTTATGAGTGGTTACCATCAAATTAGAATGAAGATTGGTGATGAATGGAAAACTGCTTTTAAAACAAAACATGGTTTATATGAGTGGCTTGTGATGCCTTTTGGTTTATCTAATGCTCCTAGTACCTTTATGCGCTTGATGAATCATTTTTGAGATCATTTATTGGTAAGTTTGTTGTGGTTTACTTTGATGACATTCTGATCTTTAGCAAAAGCATTGAAGAGCATGTTGAACATCTTAGACTTGTCTTAGATGCACTTAGGGCAGAAAAGTTGTATGCTAAACTAAAAAAGTGCACATTTTGCATGGATCGAGTCATATTTCTTGGTTATGTTGTTTCTTCTAATGGAATTGAGATGGATCAAGAAAAAGTCAAGGCAATCAAGGAATGGCCAAGACCTACAAGTATTACTCAGGTAAGATCTTTTCATGGGCTCGCTAGTTTTTATAGGAGGTTTGTGAAGGATTTTAGTACAATTGCTGCTCCTTTGACTGAAATTGTAAAGAAAGAGGTAGGTTTTAAATGGGATGATGCACAAGAGCTAGCTTTCAATACTTTGAAAGAAAAGCTTTGCACTGCACCTATATTGAGTTTGCCAGATTTTTCTTCTACATTTGAAATTGAATGTGATGCCTCAGGAATAGGTATTGGAGCTGTTTTGTTGCAAGGGAGGCGTCCTATAGCATATTTCAGTGAAAAGCTCAATGGTGCCCAAATCAAGTATTCTACTTATGATAAGGAGTTGTATGCATTGGTGAGAGCTCTACAAACTTGGCAGCATTATTTATGGCCTAAAGAGTTTGTAATTCATACTGATCATGAGAGTTTGAAGCATTTAAAAGGCCAAGGTAAGTTAAATCAAAGGCATGCTAAGTGGCTAGAGTTTATTGAGACATTCCCATATGTTGTGCAATACAAGCAAGGTAAGGAAAATGTGATTGCAGATGCATTATCTAGGAGGTATGCTCTGATCTCCTCACTAAGTTCTAAGTTAATTGGATTTGAATATATTAAGGATTTGTACAAATCAGATTCTGACTTCGCAAATGTTTTTGTTGCATGTGAACAAGTTGCTTTTCAAAAGTTTTATAGAACTGATGGATATTTGTTTAGAGATAATAAACTTTGTGTTCCTTCTTGTTCTATGCGTGAATTGCTTGTTAGGGAGTCTCATAATGGTGGATTAATGGGACATTTTGGCATTGCTAAGACACTTGATATTTTGCAAGAGCATTTTTATTGGCCTAACATGAAAAAGGATGTTGAGAGAATTTGTTCTAGTTGTGTTGCATGTAGGCAGGCCAAGTCTAAGGTGCAACCTCATGGGTTGTACACTCCACTACCTGTTCCTAATAGTCCTTGGATTGATATATCTATGGACTTTGTGTTGGGATTGCCTAGGACTAGGAAAGGACGTGATAGCATCTTTGTTGTAGTTGATAGATTTAGCAAAATGGCTCATTTTATTGCATGTCATAAATCTGATGATGCCACTCATGTCGCTGATTTGTTCTTTAGGGATGTAGTAAGGTTGCATGGCATTCCTAGAACAATTGTTTCTGATAGGGACTCTAAATTCTTAAGTCATTTTTGGCGTGTTTTATGGAGTAAATTGGGGACTAAATTGTTGTTTTCTACTACTTGTCATCCTCAAACTGATGGCCAAACTGAAGTGGTTAATAGAACTTTAGGATCCTTATTACGAGCTGTTGTGGGAAAGAATTTAAAAACTTGGGAAGATTGTTTGCCTTTGATCGAGTTTGCATATAATAGAAGCATTCATTCTTCTACTGGTTACTCCCCATTTGAAATTGTGTATGGTTTTAATCCACTAACACCATTGGATTTATTACCTTTACCATTAAATGAGATCGTTAATGTGGATGGACAGCACAGGGCAGATTTGGTTAAGTCCATACATAACAAAGCTAGGCAGCATATTGAGGAAAAAAAAAAAGTATGCTCAAAGAGCTAATCAAGGGCGAAGAGTGATGAAGTTTAAACCCGGAGATTGGGTTTGGGTACACTTTAGGAAGGAAAGATTCCCTAAGCAACGGAAGTCCAAACTTGATCCTAGAGGCGATGGACCATTTCAAGTGCTTGAACGCATCAATGATAATGCCTATAAAGTGGACTTGCCAGGTGAGTATGGTGTTAGTGCAACTTTTAATGTTTCTGATCTATCTCCATTTGATAACGTAGGTTTTGATTCGAGGACGAATCCTTTTGAAGAGGGAGAGAATGATGCAACTCACCAAGGCAACTATGGAGATGGATACTTGAAGATGCCATTGGGTCCAATTACAAGGTCACACTCCAACAAGCTTAAAGCACAATTTCAGAATTATGTTCAATCTTTGATTTCTCAAGAACTTCAAGAAATCACATTGGTCAAGCTTGGAGAAGAGTTTAAGGAGATGCCAACATACTTATGCACATTAGAGCACTCAAGTCTTGAAGGGCATAATTCAAGAAGTTAAAGCCTTATTTTGGGCTTTTGTTTTAGCCCAACGTTTTAAAAGGAAGGGCCTTGTTTGGGAAAATATTTTAAATTCTATTTTTAGTGGACTTTTAAATTCTATTTTAGTGGGCTTTTAAATTTTATTTTAGTGGGCTTTTAAATTTTATTTTTAGTGGGCTTTACTAAAAGACTCAGCCCAACATGTCATTGCAGAAATTAGGTCATCTTCTCCTCTATAAATAGAATAAGATGAGGCTATTTTAGGAGGAGGAGAAAAATTAAATTTGTGAGTTTTTTTAACAAATCAGATTCAGGTTTGTTTTACCTTAAAGATTGATTCAACTTATCAAGTAAGTAAACTTGTGGCGTTAATTCAATTCTATTTCTCTTTGATTTCTCTTTGTTACCATTTCCTTGCTGATTTGGGGGTGAAGGGATTCAGGGAGTTTACCAAGGGTTGGTTGAGTTTAGATCAGGGACAATTTTTGATGCAGAGGTGATTCTTGCTCAGTTCTTGAATTGTTGCTGTATCAGGATTGGTGCAAAGATCATAATATACTAAAAGCTAGGGCTCGGGAATTTTACATCAACCTATATTCAAGGGAACCTTACGGACCTTGTAGTTACGAAAGTTGGTGTTTTCCATCTATGTCTCATAGGGACAGACTTTGGATCAATAGACCGGTTAGTATGGAAGAGGTACGGGAGGCAATTTTTCAGATGGGGCTCTCAAGGCATCTGATCCCGATGGATATACCCCATGTATCTTTAAAAAATATTGGCATATCCTTGGAGATCAAGTCACCAAAGCCCTTCAATATATGTTTAATCGAGGCTCTCTGTTGGAGGGTATAAATGATACACTGATCTGTCTCATACCCAAGGAGGAAGTACCGGGAAACATGTCCCAATTTCAACCTATTTCGCTTTACAATGTTATTGTCAAGACAGTCTACAAGATCATAGCCAACAAACTCAAGCCTTTTATGATACAACTCACAGAAAAATACCAATCAAGTTTTATTCTGGGAAGATCCATGATTGATAATGTTATTGTTGCACAAGAACTTGTTCATTTCCTATCCAAACTGAAGGGTTCTATAGGGAGTTTTGTTCTAAATGTGGATCTCGAGAAGGCCTATGATCGGGTTGATTGGAGCTTTCTAAGGGAGGTTCTTAAGATCACTGAGTTTAAGGCTGAATACTGTAATATTATTGTGGACTGTGTGACATTGGCGTCTCTATCAATTTGCTATAATAGCGAAAGATTCCAGCCTTTTAAACCATCTCGAGGTCTCTGTCAAGGTGGCCCTTTATCTCCATATTTATTTGTACTCTGTATGAAAGTTCTAAGCTAGAATATATGCAATGTAATAAATGATAGGTCATGTGCTGAGGTGAAGACATCTCGGAATGGTCCCCCTCTATCGCACATATTTTTTTGCTGACGATCTCTTACTATTTGGCAAAGCCTCCTTTTCTTAGGCGAGATTCATGAAATATTTATTGGAGGACTTTTGTGACATCTCGGGGCAAAAGGTGAATAGGGGTAAATCACAGATATGGTTTTCTCCTAACACTCTCATTTATCTCAGTAATTCTATCTGTTCGGAATTCAACATCACCTCCACAACTAATTTGGGGACTTACGTTGGTATCCCCATTCATCTGGAAGGAGTAAAACAAGGTTTAATATTTTGGTAGAAAGAACACAATGAAAGTTGCTTTGGTGGAAGCTGAAGTTCCTCTCTAGGGCAGCTCGCATGATTCTTATTATAACGACACTAGTGGCTATCCCTATTTACTCCATGCAGTTGGAGTGAATTCCAATTAATATCATCAAGCAACTAGAATGTTTGGCTCGAAATTTCTTTTGGGGTTCTACGACAGAAAAAAGGCTTTACATATTTTTGCTTGGCATAAAATTTGCCACCTTCGAGAGATAGGGGATCTCAGCATTCAAGACTTAAGGGGGATGCACTTGGCTTTATTAGAGAAACTTATCTGGAATTTAGGACATAATCCGTCCAGCCTCGACAACCAAATCCTCCACTACAAGTATAGAGGATGACCCTCCATTATTAGAGGGATTACCATTAGAAATCCATCTATTATTCGAAGCAGTATAATGAAGGTGGCGGATCCCATGCGTTTGTCGATTTCTTGACAAATTGGCAATGGTAAGTCAATCAATTTCTGGTGGGATAGTTAGCTGACCCTGGAACCTCTGGCATCGCAGGCTATGACATTCGTTCCTTTGGACCATCAACAACGCTCGATGTATGAGTACTGGAATCCTTGAGGCTATTGGAAACTAGAAGAGCTTCAATTGCTTTTACCCTAAGTTATTTTGGATGAGCTTAATCTTATTCATGATCTGGACAACTTGCGAGAACGGAGTAAATGCGATGGAAACTCACTAGCCATGGCAAATTTACCACTAGCTCTCTGTGGCAGTTCACAACGCCCCTACGACATAATTTTGATCATTTCTCATGGAAGGACATATGGAGATTTTGGGACCCTCACGACCCTCTCTAACACTATGGTCTCTATCCCATGGAAGGCTACCTACGATAGAACTTCTGTGGAGGAGACACATCATTCCCTCCCCCACAATGTATATGGTGCTTAGTGGACTTGCAATCGAACCTGCATATTGTGCGTGATTACCCGTTTGCCACTTTTGTATGGAAACGTCTAGTAGACCAATGTGATTGACATCTCTTTTTTGCCCATGCTAATGTCCAAGACTGGATTAAACTTAATGTTAGTAGTAGTTATTTATGTAATTCTTTTGGTGGCTTGTGGCCTTATGTTTTTCACCATGGGATTCATAATCTTTAGTAGAACCACAATGCTAGATTCCATGAATCTACCTATTTTTTAGAGGACCCGGATGTGCTTGGTATGAGGTGTCTTCGTAAAACCATTGAACTCCTCTGCACAAGGGATTTTTTTTTTTTTGATAGATTTGTACATTCCTGATCTAATATATGGTTTATACCCTGATTTAAACAAATAATTAATTAATTAATTAATGCGGGTATAAGATCATAAACAATAATTTATAGATAAATAAAAATTTATTTATACTATTTTAAAGTTTATGTAATTAATAAAAATTTATCTCTTTAGTTATAACGAGTTATATGCTAAAACGTGACTTTAAGATAACCATTAATTTAGTTCTCCCACGTTACAAATTTTTTAAAAGTGAATTTATTATATGATTATTATATATAAATATATTTTATTTATAAATATTTTTTAAAAGATTATTTATTATTAATACATATCATTAAATTAGAAAAAGTTATTTGGATGGTACCTTCACTTATAACATGGAGATAAATGATAGAGACAAAAGAAAAAAGTCGCATAGAAATTTCAAAAAGAAAATATTAAAATTAAAATTTTATTTTTAAATATAGTTATCAAATAATCTTTTGTTTTAAATTTAAATTAAGTATTTTTTTTTTGAAATTAATGAACTTTTCCTTAATATTTATTTTTTTCTTAAAAGTTTTGCTTTTTTTTTTCAAGTTATTTATTTATTATTTTTATGAGTAAGTTTCAAGTTTTCAACCACCTTAATTATTTATTAAATCTATAATGTCTTTTAAAGTTTAAATTTTGTAATGTTATCATTTGTTTTAAATTTATAAACTTTATAACTTGTAATTTAATTTAAAAAATTGATAAGCAAATTTTTAAATATTTTTATAATATATTAAAAAATTAAGTCCATCCAAAAAAATGGTGATCTCAGGTGCTCAAGTGGATATAAAAAAAACATTATGAATAAAAAATTAATAATTTAATAAATTGTTATCAAATAAAAATAATAATAATAATATAAAAAGATAAAAGAATTGTTTCTCGTATTTAAATTTGAGGATGAATCTTATTCTTTTCATCTTTAGAATACTCAATCCAAATTAATTATATAAAAACTAATAGACAAATATTATTAACAAAACGTATTAACCAAATAATATTTTCTGCCATAAAATGTGTACAATCATTCATGCCCTGAACATATTTTCTAAATGTAGTAGTACAATCAACCTTTCATGGTTACTGTTACACTTTATTCAAATGTAACTAACTTTTTTTTTTTTTTTTTTAACAATATCTCAGAATGAAAACAATAATGAAACCAATTCATTTTACCTATCAAATCTTTGAAGTCTCAGACGTCGCAACTCCTCTAAAGAAAGGTCGTGCATTTCATCCGATAATCCAGAAGATGAGTATTGATCACGACTTGTCCCACACATTTCACAAATAGATAACCAGCCTGAATTATCAAAAGTGCAAGCAGGGCATCTCCATAGGTCAAGACTTGCTCTTCTTCGAGCTCGCCCCCTTGAAAATTGGTGCTGCCTAAACCTGAAAATGCGAGAAGCACATCTTACAGGCCAGCTGATCATACTAGTAAGACCTCTTACGATCTTTACCAGTGGATTTGGACCTGCATAACCAGACCTCAGCCTTAGATAGAGCAGACCAGCAAGTATTCCCCCAAGATGTCCAAGAAAAGATGCCCCAGGCATAACCATTTGAGCAAGAATAAGTTCAGCCCAAGCAGCAAAACGACTGGGAACCATAACTCCATGGACATATGTATAATTATCTGACTGGGAGTTAAGAATGACTTTCATTGCAAAGAGCACACCAGAGAATCCTGCAGCATATTCATTGTAGTATGCATTCTCATAGTTGAAAAACACTAAAAGAGATTTGGCTAGTAGTAAGGTTATGCCCTGTGACATTGCAACTAAAGTAGCAACCATTGATGCAAATTCATAGCTTCCCATGGAAGATTCCAGCTGAATTCCTTTCCATAGAAGTGAAAGCATGTTGAATACAAGATGAGAATCATCAAGATGGTAAAACGGCGACAAGAAAAAGCGCTTCAGATCCTTGTACTGTCAACAAAGAAGTCAAAAGATAAAGATAAGTTTTATGTGTGTGACTTCAATATAGGGACTTAAGATACCTTACAAACTAAACAGAAAAGTGATATTTTTGTCATAACATGCAAATAGTAAGCAACAAAACATTTCAAATTCTACAACAAAAGCACCATTAACAAAAGGAAAGCAAGTTTTCGTGAACCACCAGGTAATGACATCGTAATGGTCCTCTTGCGACGACAACTTCATAGATTATCATTAATATTACTACGAAGATTATACGTCAGGCTTGAACATGAAATACAGAACCCACACTGAACTCAAGTAGCTCATTTCCTGTTCTAGCAGTCACTAAATTTTGTGAAGACAACAATTGCTGTAGTATATTTTGCTGCAAGTGCAAACCTGCAGCTGGGGACTCTGAAATTAGGGAACTGACAACATTAAAAAGTACTGCAACATTTAGGTGACTGATGAAACTAGAAAGATCCATACATAAGAGGCGAATTTGCCATAAACAAAACTGAGACAGTATTAAGCTAAGAGCTAGTATAACTCCGACAGGGTAAGGATCATAAATTATGAAGGCTATTGAGTAAAGATCCCCATTTATGATAAAATTATTTTAGTAGTAATGAAATTTAGTACAGAAAAGAAAGTGTTGGTTTATTTTGTGGTTTTGTGTTCTAGCATCAACTGCCTTTTTCTTTGTTTTTCCTTCAACATTACCAATATACAATCTCAAAAGAGCCAGAGAATAAAATCTACGTAATAATGTCCAACATCAGAGGTAACATATAAACCAAACCATAACATCATACTACCCAATCATAGAAAGCAAGGAATTTGAATTTTGACCAAACTCAAGCCCTAAAATAAATAAATAAATAAATATTTAATAATGATAAATATATTCGTGTCTGATGGACGCTAAACTTAGCATAGATTGATTGATTGATTGATTCAGGATACAATTACAGAGTCATATAATAAGAGACAAATTATCCATAAAAGCAGATGAATTGTAGCATAGAAATAAGCATAATCACCTCAAAAACAAACAAGATAGGTAAAAAAATACAGAATTCCCAGAATATACCAAAAAGGGAAACGTCTTAGGCTGTAAAATCAGCTGTAGTCAGCTAAATCAATATCTAATATGATAGTCGAAAAGAATCAGAGAGAGCGAGAGAAAGGAGCCGAGAGGAAATACCTTAAGAATGAGATAGGGGTTAAAGAAGACCTGATCAATGGTGGGAAGAAACTCATCGATCACAATGGGCTTCCTCAAGTAAATAATAGCATTTCCGAGCACAAGTGCAGCCGTGACGGGTGGTTTCCTCTCCAGGCCGGAATACTCCTTGACGGCGTAAAGTGCCAAAAGGGCCAGCATTCCCCCTCCCTTCCGACTTCTTCTTCCTCTGTCCATAATCTTACTAATAATATGCGTTGCGTTAGAAATATTTATCAGATAACCTGTAGCCGGAGCAGGGGCGGTGAGCGGCCGGAGCAATTCGAAGAGAATCCAGACGTTTCTCGACCTTACCACTTCCTTTTTTTCTATCTTCCTTTCAGTAATGGCAACAAAACTACCAAATCTATTCCTTTCGTTTGTTATATATTATCTTTCTTTCTATTTATTATTTTTTTAAAAAACAATTCTTATGACAAATTTGTAAAGATCATAAATTTATTTATTTATATATTTTTTTTTAACTTCAATCACTTTTCTTTTTTTCTCTTTTTAATTTTTTTTTTAAAATAAAGTTTTTTCACTAATGATAAATTGTAAATATCACAACTTTTCATTTTATCTAAAATAAAATTATGACTTTTCATATTTCAATATTTATTATTATAACATTTTATTTATATTTTTAAAAACCTTTTTTCTTGGTTTTCTTTTTCTTATCTACATTATCTCTTCGTTTTTATTATTTTTTAATATAATCTCTTCATTTTCTTTAGTTTTAATAATTTTATTTTATATACTATACTTTATATTTATTATAAAATTATTACTAATACAAATTTATAAAAGATCAAATGAAATATAGATTAATGAAAAAAAAAATTGTTCTTTATATGTTTCATATATATATATATATATATATATAAGCAAATTGGCAAATTTTATTACTTAAATTATATAAATTTTGTGATTTCATCTCTTTTAAATTTTTTTATACCATTTCATCTCTTATCTTTATAATTTTGACAAGTTTCATCATTATATTAATTTTATTAACAGTGAAATGTTAGTCAAATATTTTTAAAAAATTTATTTAATAAAAATAATTATATTTAAAAGGGTAAAAATGTCTTTTTCATTATACAAATCGAGTTCTTCTTCTTTTGTCAGTTTCACCATATTTGTAAAATTATTTAAAAGAATTTCAATGAATTATTATATTTTTTATAATTCTAAACAAGTCAAGAGGCGTTGCTCTGATGGTAAGTGTGAGATCCTTTGTCCTGAGGGTGCGGGACAGCTCCGACAGCAGCGTAGCAAGTATGCATGCCACATGCCATCTAGGGTTTTGGCTATGTGCCAATCTTTTTATACCGAGTGTTGTGAATGAGCTAAGATGTGCAACGTGGGCTGAGGCATTGTGGCACAGGCCGAGGCACAATTCCAACTAAGAAGGAACCCTAGTCCGAATAAGTCGGAACCCTAAGTGAGTCCTAGATGGTTTGGGAGACCATGGATGGGCCGTGGCCCATGAGGACGACTCTAAACCCTGCTAATCCCTGACGGCTATAAATAGGAATAGTTCGGAGTAACATTGGCAGAGAGAGAGAGAGGGAGACAAAGAGAGAAATAAAAGGATAGCATATATAGAATAGGTGGGTTCTATCTTGTAGGCTTTGGTGGCCGAGCAACTTTATTTATAGTTGTCATCTATTGTAATTCCTTACTATTGAATGATATAGAAAGGTTGGGCGAGTTGTCCGTAAATATTATTACTTGTCCCTTTACTTGTAATTTTCTGTCTGCTGCGTGTACTTGTACTTGTGCTTGTGCACGTGTCGTGCGCAGGTTGTGTTGAGTGCCATGAACTAGTGGTTGTGCCAGGAAGAGGCACTTCTGGTATCAGAGCACAGTTCGACCCCTTGTGGAGATGTCTAGTTCATCCGGAGAATCAAGGCGAGCCATGCGCCTAGACACTACGTCGACCCCTCATGCCACAACCGCAGATCGGTTGACAAGGTTGGAGACATTGTTCTTGCACCATGTGCAAGCAATTGGTGTGTTGGAGCATGTGGAGAATGCTCGTTCTTTGGTAGATCATATCCAAGGACCACTAGACATTGTGATGGATTTCCATCAACTCCAAGCGATAGTAGACAATATAAGGGAAAACTTTTAAGCTGGCTTAGAGACCCTCCAAGCTAGCGTAGAGGCCCTTCAATCTAATACTGCTGGAGTCAGTGTTAAACAGCTGATGTTTAGGGTGTCTAAGCCAACACCATATACGGGTGTTCGTGATGCTACGATAATCAGGAGTTTCTTGTGGGATATGGAGAAATATTTCGCGACGGCTAGAGTCCCGATGAGTGAACAAGTTGCGATTACATCATTGTTCCTTATAGACACTGCCAAGCTATGGTGGTGGGCAAGGGAAACGAACCCTAGGAAAGAAAAGGTACAATCATTCAAACACATGAAGGAGGAATTGGTGGAGCAATTCTTGTCAAAGAATTCCGAGTGGCAGGCTCGTGAAAGTTTGAAAAAGCTAGAACAGACAGGTACTGTTCAAGAGTATGTTAATCAATTCTCTGCAATATTTCTTAATATTTCTTACATATCCGAGGAGGACAAGTTGTTTAACTTTTTGTCACGATTGAAAAAGTGGGCTAGGATCAAGCTAATGTGGTAAGACCCTACGAATGTGAGGGATGCCTTTTCGATGGCAGAACGATTGGCGGATATGCAATCTCTGGCTCCTCTTGCCCTTGAAAAGAGGAGAGTTCTGTTGAGGAGCAAGGGTAAGTCTTGGAATGAAAAACCTAAGAAGAAAGATGGTGCTATCGAAAAATCGAAGGATTTGAGTGTCAAGTGCTACAATTGTAGGGAGACTGGACACATGTCCTATCAATGCCCCAAGCCGAGGCAAAATCAAAATTTGGCTGCTGCCCAAATTGGAGATGAGACTAGAGGGGATCCACCTACTCGAGTAAATCCCATTCAGTTGTGCAATGCCATTCAGGTGTCTGATCGACCACAAACAGTGCGTGGGTTGATGTACATGAGCATGGTCGTGAATTGTGTTGAGATGTGGGCAATGATAGACTCCGACACAACTAATAATTTTATGGCTGACTGAGAAGCCACACACTTGCAGTTGGCACTGCAAGAAAGTTCCCACACCATTAAGACTGTCAATGCCGCGCAACAATGGGTGAGAGTTAGTGCCATGGGGTCGTTAAAGATAGGAGCTTGGGAAGGCCAGTGCAAGGTAACGATCGTTCCATTGGATGACTTTGATATCATCCTAGGGATTGAGTTTTTGGCAATGGCCAAAGTGACAATGATGCCACATTTGTGTGGATTGATGATCATGGATGAGGGGACACCAAACTTTGTACAATGCACGTACAAAGACTTGGATCAAAATGATGTTAGGAAATGTTGTTGGCAATGCAATTGAAGGATGGGTTAAGACGGGGTGAACCAACATTTGTGGTTATTTTGTTGGAAGAGGCAGATGTTTATCACTCAGAGTTGCCTGAATTCGTGTCCAAGTTGTTGGATGAGTTTGCTAACTTGATGCCTTGATTGTTGCCTAAAGTGTTGCCCCCGAGATGTACCATTGATCATCAGATTGTGTTGGTACCTAAAGTAATACCACCTGCGCAAGGACCATATCGGATGAGACCAATAGAGTTGATGGAGTTGAGGAAGCAATTGGGTGAGTTACTTGATGTGTGATTCATCGGACTCTCGAAAGCCCCTTATGGTGCTCCGGTCTTGTTCCAAAAGAAGGCAGATGGCTCGTTGCAATTTTGTGTAGATTTTCGAGCCTTCAACAAATTGACGGTGAAGAACAAGTACCCTATCCCGAATTAGTTGGATTTGTTCGATAGGTTGGCAAAAGGGAGGTACTTCACCAAAGTTGATTCGCGGTCTGGATATTGGCAAGTACGGATTGCCAATAGGGATGAGGCCAAGACTACAGTGGTAACAAGGTATGGCTCATTTGAATTTTTAGTAATACCTTTTGGATTAACTAATGGCCTTGCTACGCTTTGCAAGCTAATGAATGATGTCTTATATGAATTTTCGGATAAATTTGTGGTTGTGTATTTAGATGATATTATCGTCTATAGTGAGTTCTTAGAGGAGCATGTTAGACATATTAGACTTGTATTTTTGAAATTGAGGAAATATGTACTTTATGTAAAGAGGAAACAATGTGAGTTTTGTAAGAAGGAAATTAAGTTCTTTGGTCACATTATTAGTCATAGTTCAGTTAGGATGGATCCTCGAAAGGTGGAGGCCATTGAAAGTTGGTCTGCCCTGACGGCAGTAGCGGAGTTGAGATCATTTTTGGGATTTACCAACTAGTATCTGAGATTCATTGGTGGGTATGCAAGTATGGCAAGCCCCGTTGACCGACCTTTTAAAAAAGGGAGTAGATTATACGTGGAGCAAGGAATGTGAGGAGGCATTCCAGAAACTCAAAGATGCAATTGTGACTGCCCTTGTGCTACAGTTGCCAAACTTTGAGTTGCCCTTTGAAGTACATACGGATGCATCAGATCATGCGATTGGGGGAGTGTTGATGCAAGAACACCACCCGTTGGCATTTGAAAGCCGCAAGATGAAGGATTGTGAGCAGCATTATTCTACCCATGAAAAGGAGATGACGGTTGTGCTTCATTGCCTTACGGTCTGGAGGCACTACTTGTTGGGATCGTCTTTCACAGTGGCTATAGACAATGTAGCGAACACTTATTTCAAAATGCTAAAGAAGATGTCTGCAAAGCCAGCTCGATGGCAAGAGTTCTTGGCAGAATTTGACTTTGAGTGGGTGCATAGGCCAGGTAAGACAAACTTGGTGGCAGACGCATTGAGTAGACGGACTTTGTGCATGACACTGTCTACGATTTCGATTGTGGAATCAAATTTTGTGGCGAAAATACTTTAGTATGTCCCTAATGACCCTGTTTATCAGAAACTAATATTTTTAGTGCAGGAGGGCACTCTGAGAATATATTGGTTCGATGATAGCATGTTGTATGCCAAAGGTGGACGAGCCTATATTCCTAGTGGAGAGTTGAGAAGGATGTTGCTTAAGGAAGCACATGACTTGTTGTGGGCTAGCCATCCTGGCATAGAAAGAACTCGTTCTTTGTTGGAAAGACGATTCTTCTGGTCGCAGATGGAGGATGACATCGAAGCGTACGTCCGAACGTGTTTGGTGTGTCAACAAGACAAGGTTGAAAGGTGAAGTAACCTGGTTTGTTGCAACCACTTCCTATTCCCAACTGGCCGTGGCAAAGTATTTTGATAGATTTCATCTTTAGGTTGCCTAAGGTGAATGATTTAACTTTTATTTTTGTAATAGTTGATAGATTTTCAAAATATGTTGTGTTTGTCCTTGCCCCATCATCTTGTCCAGCTGACGTTACAACTGAGTTATTTTTCAAGCATGTTGTGAAGTACTTTAGTGTACCGAAGGACATAGTCAGTAACAGGGATGTCAGGTTTACTGGTAGGTTTTGGGTGGCTTTGTTTGGATTGCTGGGATTCAAACTGAAGTTTTCTACTGCAAATCATCCTCAGACGAAGAGGATCAATGCCTTGTTGGAGGAATACTTAAGGTATTATGTGACGGCAAGTTAGAATAATTGGATGAATCTTCTTGACTCAACACGATTTTGTTACAATCTTTATCGATCTTCTGCAGCGAAGATGAGTCCCTTTGAGCTGGTGAATGGATAACAACTAACGACCCCACAAAATTTAGCAATGGTGGTGCCAAGTGTTGGAACATGTCCAGCAGCGCAAAGATTTGCCAAGGCAAAACATGAGATGATTGCTGAAGCAAGAGATAGTTTGGAGTTGGCTCAAAAGAGGATGAAGAAGTATGTTGATCAGCATAGACGTGATGTGCAATTTGAGGTAGGTGATTTGGTGTTACTAAAATTGACTCCTCAAATTTGGAAGAAGATCAGTCGAAAAGTTGTTCATCGAGGGTTGATACCTCAGTATGATGGACCATTTGAGGTAATAAAAAAGGTGAAAAATGTTGCTTATCGAATCAAGCTTCCAGACAGTTTAAAAATTCATCATACTTTTCATGTTAGTTATTTGAAAAAGTATAACAAAGATGAATTTGAAAGGGAAAGGCAGAAGTCTAGAAGGGCTCCACCCGTGATTCGAAAATAGTTTGACAAACTAGTAGAGAAGATTTTGGATCATCGGACCATGGGTCAAAGTAAGAAGAATTGCAGGAATGACTTCCTTGTGCATTGGAGAAGGGCGATGCTAAGATTGATGCTACGCGAGAAAGAGACGTGACCCTTTGACAGTTTGAGGATCACATTTCTGATTATTGGAAGCGACAAAGATCGACGAGGACGTCAATGGATTAAGTGAGGGAGGTATGTGAGACCCTTTGTCTCGAGGATGCAGGACAGCTTCGACAGCGGCAAAGCAAGTATGCATGCCACATGCGATCTAGGGTTTTGGCTATGTGCCAATCCTTTTATACCGAGTGTTGTGCGTGGGCTAAGATGTGCAACGTGGGCTGAGGCATTGTGGCACAGGCTGAGGCACAAGTCCAACTAAGAAGGAATCCTAGTCCGAATAAGTCAGAACCCTAAGTGAGTCCTAGATGGTTTGGGAGATCATGGATGGGTCATGGCCCATGAAGATGACTCTAAACCTTGCCAATTCCTAGACGGCTATAAATAGGGATAGTTTGGAGTAACATTGGCAGAGAGAGAGAGAGAGAGAGGGAAACAGAGAGAGAAATAAAGGGATAACATAGATAGAATAGGTGGGTTATATCTTATAGGCCTTGGTGGCCGAGCAACTTTGTTTATAGTTGCCATCTATTGTAATTCCTTACTATTGAATGGTATAGAAAGGTTGAGCGTGTTGCCCGTAAATTTTATTACTTGTCCCTTTACTTGTGATTTTTTATCTGCTGCATGTACTTGTGCTTGTGCATGTGTCGTACGCAGGTTGTGTTTAATACCGTGAACTAGTGGCTGTGCCAGGAAGAGGCACTTCGTGATAGTAAGTACCCTCACTTAGACTGAGTTCGAGACATGGTAGAGACGAAAGTCGCATAAGAATTTCGGGAAAAAAATTCTAAACAAAATTCAAAATTAATATATATAGTATATATATATATTTACATTCATTTATGTTATTATAAATTTTATAATTAAGACGGATAATTTTTTTAAAAGTTGAATTATTGAATCTGGACTACTAAGAAGAAATGTTCTCTTTTATTCTTACAAGACAAAACTCCATCTTTTTTGTTTGTGGTTTTCCAGATTCACCCAAAATAATCAGAGATTTTGAGGACCGGAAATTCTGAACAACACTTGACATCATTGGCCATTGATGAATTTTGCTAAGCTAGGAGTAGAGTCGAACATTTCTTGCAAAAAAAACTCTTAACCCATTGGGGGTCCCACGAAGTAGACTCGAATTTTATGATTATCTTCATAGTATTTTTTCTTTTTTCTTTCGAATTTATGTTTATTGTTAATTTTTGTTAGTGTCGTCTTTAATTCAAATTAGGTTTAAGGGAATAATTGATTAGTAAGTAGAGGCTAAAGTTTGTTGTAGATATTATGTATGTAAGACTTGTAATATAGAACTGAGAGATCGGTTTTTGCTTAAAGAAGAAAAGCTGGATTTGCACAAAGAAGAAGAAAGGAGGAAAAACAAAATTTAAAAAGACATTTTTATCCTTTTAAATATAATAATTATTATTAAATAACAATTGATATAAAATTTCAGGTTCATGTGGATTTGAGGTTTTCACGACTTATGGAAGTAATTCAGTCTATATGATATAAAATTTCACAGGCTAATTAATTTTACTTTAATTTAAAATTATAATTTTAGTCTCAAATTTTCAAACCCTAATCCTTTTTCTTATTTGCAACCAAAGATTTTAATAAGAAAATTCTAGAAGATAATAATAGGGCTTAGAAGCCCATCATTTTAAAAAACAGAATATTATATTGTTACACATGAATTTGAGGTAATCCTGGGAATGGAGTCTAAGACGTTAGCAGCTTCCATTTTATATATTTTGGAACATCTTGCATAAATTTGAAAATTTTGAAAAAATATTGAATTTGAGATTATTTGAAGAAGTTTTTATGATATATATATATAAATAAATATAAACATAATGATATATATACATACAAATTTATTTACAAACATAATGAAACACACACACACACACATATATATATATATATATAAATTGTGGTACACTTGGTGAAGTGTTGCCACTAGTATTTATATACAACTATATGTATAAACATATAACTGCTAATCATTCAACATGAATAAGAGATTATTAGAAATTAAGTATTATTAGAAATTATAATTATAAAACGAATTATAGGAGTTAAAAGAAACATGAATAAGAGATTACTAGAAATTAAGTGTTATTAGAAATTATAATTGCAAAAGGGATTATAATTGAATGGGAGTTAAAAGAAGTTCAATGAACATACAAAATAATGAGATTTATAAAACTCCCCCTTAGATGTCTATTGGGCAAGGAATATGCCTTATTAAAACCTTAGTAAAGAAACATTCAGTGGAAAAAAGCCCAAGGGAAGAAAAAAGAGTACAATGTTCCTTGTACATTCCCCTTGATCATTACATTATATCTTTTTATTGGCATTCCAATATTATGGACTAGTGATATGCACAAATCATATCACATTTTTAGTATATTTTTAGACACAAATTAGGGCAATATTAGAAGCGGTTTGATCATAATTGATTCAAATTAACATCGTTTTGCGTAATTTGTGATTTTGGAAGTCTCAGGAGTAAATTGCATAAAAACAGCAAATATTGGGACAAAAGTGCAAATTTTGAAATAGTTGAGCTCGGGGTGGCCGTCCCAGAGCTCGGGACGCTCACCCTGACCAAGTCAACGCTCGGGGTGGCCGTCTCAAAGGTCATGATGCCCACCCTGAGCAACAGAGTTGAGTCCCACATCGGTTTTGCAAGCTAAAATCACTCCATTCACCCCCTATAAATACCCCAGTGTCCAGAACGTTGAAATCATCTCTCAACACTCAATACAAGTCATCTAACAATAAAGAGTGTCTCGTTTTCTCTGTTCTCTGAGTGTTTATCTCAGATTCTAGGAATTCGATTAGATTAGTGTTTGTCTTTGGTATTCATAGAATACTGGGATTTTGTTAGGAGATCCTATGAGAGAAATAGGTTAGCAAAGAATTAGTCAACAGGGCATTGTTTAAACCCAGGACGTAAGGTAAAACAATTGCTACAAGGCCAAGGAAGCATTCTCCGAAGGTTCTGCCTATCAGAGTAGGATCGAGCAACCCAAATGATACAAGTTTGGCAACGCCGGAAGACCTCATAAAGTGGTGACTACTCTATGGACATAGTTCCCTAGATCCTCTCTGTATATATTTGAATTGTGTTCATCTATATACCTATTTGAATACTGAATTATGATTGCTATATTATGCATGTTTTGCAAGTTGAGGTTTTGTTCATTTTTCCGAAAAGGTCACCTGCTAAATTGACATTATGCATGTTTATCTGTTTGCTCTTTTAAACTAAATGCATGGTTATAGACAACTCCTAACCACGGTCTACATCATAACCTGTTTAGTTTAATAGACCTTAAGGTCAGCCAGATTACGTAAAATAACATACAGATCACCATGTTTGTTAGAGTAACCTAATGAGGCAGAGTTTGTGTACTATGCCAGCCCTAGGGTGAGTGATATGATTTCCTGAGTGACACATGCTTTCATGGATAATTTAACTAGAAATGTGAGAAGGATCATCATACGGTAGGATGAATACACCAGGTAACTCAGATATAGTGCACAAATAGATACAGTTCATAATTGCATTCCAAACCAAGATATATCTAAAATATTCGAAGATAAGTCAACCAAATTGTAGAAACATGAGTATACATCAGAATACTTGTCTATGTGATATCTCTTACATGCTTGATACTTGCTTGTGCTGTTGTGATACAACGACTCTCCAACTTATGATAGTCGATTGATTGATTCACTGATAAGATGATTGATAGGATTAAGTGATAGTTGCTACTAAGTCGTTGTCAGTTCTTGAGAGTACGATATTATTAATTTAAAATCGTAGATACTTTCCAACAACTAGCTACACGATAGTTACTCTGCCTTAGGTTCTGATTGATTTAGTGACAACCAATAAATGCTAAAGTCACAGTTAGTAATACTAAGTCCTTAATTATTTATAATCAACATAGATTAATAAACCCTATCTTTTAGCATATCAATCAGAACGCATCAACTAACCTTTCAAATATTGAAGTCGGTAATGCCTTTGTGAACACATCTGCCAAATTATCACTTCAATGGATCTGGTGTACATTAATGTCACCATTTTTCTAAAGATCATATGTAGAGAAGAATTTTGGTGAAATATTCTTCATGCGATCTTGTTTGATATATTTTTCCTGTAATTAAGCTATACATGCAGTGTTATCTTCATAAATTATTGTCGAAAGTTCTTTGTTTGAGGATAAACCACAAGTCTCTTGGATGTGTTGAGACAAGAATCTTAATTCACGACTTGCTTCATGGAGCTATAATTTTTGCATGATTCGAAGAAGTAGCAACTAGTGTTTTATTTGAAGAGCACCATGAAATAATAGTTCATCCGCATGTAAAAATTTGAGAACTGGCTTTATGTAGGTCAGACAGGTAACTAGCATCAGCATAACCAATAAGTTGTGATTTAGAGTTATCAGGATATAATAATCTCATATCAATTGTAGCTCGAATATATTGAAAAACATGTTTAATTTCATTCCAATGTCTTCTAGTTGGACATGAATTAAACATTGCGAACAAATTAACAACAAAAGCCATATCAAGTCTAGTATTATTAGCAAGATACATTAGTGCACATATTGCACTAAGATATGGTACTTCAAGACCAAGAACTTCTTCATTATCCTCATGAGGTCGAAAAATGTCCTTTTTCACATCAAGTGATTAAACAACCATCGAGTACTCAATGGACGTGCCTTGTCCATGTAAAATCTTTTAAGGACCTTTTTCGATATAATTTGATTGATGAACAAAAATTTTAATTTCATCTTTTAAATGTATGATCTGCAGGCCGAGACAAAAAAATTTTTTTTAGATCTTTTATCTCAAATTCTTTCTTCAAAGAATCTAATGCTTTTATAATTTCTTCAGGGGTTCCAATAATATTTAAATTATCAACATATATAATAATTATAGCAAACCCTAATTTTTCTTTCTTAATAAATACACATGGCAAATTTGGTTATTTTGATAACCTTCTTTCAATAAATATTTACTAAGATGATTGTACCACATTCGTCCATATTGTTTTAAGTCATACAAAGATCTTTGTAATTTTATTGAATATAATTCTCTAGAATCTAATTTATATGCTTCATACATTTTAAATCATTGAGAAAATTTTTATATAGATATCACTATCAAGTGAACCATATAAATAGGTCGTAACTACATCCATAAGACGTATATCAAGTTTATCATTACCCGATAGAGTAAGGAGATAATGAAAAGTAATTGCATCCACCACTGGAGAATATATGGACTCATAGTCAATTCTCGGTCTTTGAGAAAAACCTTTTGCAACAAGACGTGCTTTATATCTCAAAATTTCATTTTTATCATTTCTTTTCCGTACAAATACTCATTTATATCCTATAGGTATGACATCTTCTGTTATCTGGGCTATTGGTTCAAAAACTTCACATTTTGCAAGTGAGTTTAATTCTACTTGAATTGCATCTTTCTATTTCAACCAATCACTTCTACATCCATATTCATCATTAGATGTAGGCTCATTATAATCATTTTCATTTATAATAGTTAATGCTACATTATATAAAAAAACACTATCAATAGTTATTTTTTATCGATTCAATCATTTCACCGTTGAGGCATAATTTATTGAGATCTCATCATTATCTATTTTTTCAATATTTGAAATATCTTTAGATACCTGAACTTTTTCTAGAGTTATTTCATTTGTTACGTCTCTTGACACTTCTAGAGTATAAGATTTTTAGGAAAGATACACCAACTACATTGGAAACAACTCGCTGGAATGCCATACGGAGGTTGAAAGGGCTACCTGGGGAGAGTTGTTGCTTTGGATGATCTGCCATAACTGCTTAAAGACCAAAAAATTGCTTTGGAGTCGTTGTATTGTCAATGATAACACACATGAATTATGTGGAGAGGCTACAGAGACTACCCTACATGTTATTCGTGACTACGAAACTCCGAGGGAGGTATTTGCTTCCTCTATTCTTGCAGGGGGCGAATTGGCACTTAGATAACCTTGCAAGTTGGATACAATTCAATTTGGAACATTAATCGAGTTGACACTTTGGCACCCGATGAAAGTATATGTTATGCCAAGCTTTACAAGAAATATGGTTGTAGCGTAATTAAAGATTAAAGTAATGTGGTTCTTGACCTTTCATTCATTTTTTTGTATAACAATATATATAGTGTTGAATTGTTACATAAATGGAAAGAGAATATTTAGAAATATTTTCGGAATCCTACAAAATTGTAATTGATATATAAAATCATAAAATATACAACATATCAAAAGAGATATTATAATAGCTACAAAATCTTACGAAATTTGTCTAATACACTCCCGTAGTGGAAACGGGAGGTTCTCGAGTGTTGAGACTAGCTCAAAAATCCGTAAATAGTTGGAACGAAGTCCCTTGGTGAAAATATTGGCAATCTAGTGGCGAGAAGGAACATGAAGAACACGAACCTGTCCCCGAGAGACTTTTTCTCGAACAAAATATATATCCATTTCAATGTGTTTTGTGCGTTGATGCTGGACAAGATTATCAAAAGGATAGGCGCCACTTACATTGTCACAATAGACCAAGGTGGCCTCCTGAATGGGACAGTGAAGTTCTAAGAGGAGGTTACGAAGCCAACACGATTCGGAAACTATATGGGTAACACCACGGTATTCTACTTCTGCACTTGAGCGAGATAGAGTAAGTTGTCGCTTAGCAGTCCAAGAGATCAAATTGTTTCAAAGATAGACACAATACCTTGAAGTGGAACGTCAAGTGTTAGGACAACCATCTCAATCAGCATCAGTGTAAGAAATCAGTGTATGAGTGGAAGATGGGGATAGTTGAAGACCAAGCTGAGAGTGTCTTTAACATATCGAATGATACGTTTTAAAACTGACATATGTTGGGTGTGAGGATCATACATAAACAAGCAAACATGTTGTACAACATAACAAATATTAGGTCTGGTGAAAGTCAAGTATTGAAGAGCTCCTGCGAGATGGTGATATTCCGCGGGATCATGATATTGATTGCCAAAAGTGCTATTAAGTTTGGATTTGACATTAACAGGTGTTGAGGAAGGTTTGCAGGTGGACATGTGCGCTTGATCAATGATTTCATGTGCATATTTCTTTTGAGAAAGAAATGAACTTGAAGAATTAAGGGTGACAAAAATACCCAAAAAATAGTGGAGAGGACCCGGATCTTTCATAGCAAATTCAGAACTCAGTGACGCCATAATAGTCTTGCGAAGCTGCTCAAAAGAAGTGGTGAAGATAATATCATCAACGTATAAGAGGAGATAGGCCATGTCTTTACCTTGACGGTAAATAAAAAGAGAGTTATCCGAGACACTATGAGTGAATCCCATAGTGCGAACAAAATGAGCAAAGTGTTGATACCAAGCATGGGGTGCCTGTTTAAGACCATAGAGAGATTTTTTAAGAAGATAGACATAATCCGGATGGTGAGAATCACGAAATCTCAGGGGTTGATGCATATAGGCAGTCTCAGAAAGATGACCATGAAAAAAAGTATTTTTGACATCCAGTTGATAAAGACACCAAGATTTAGAGAGAGCTAAAATAAGAATAATATGAATAGTGGTCCGTTTAACAACTGGGCTAAACGTGTCACCACAATCAATGCCAGCTTGTTGGGGGCCGAGAAGATTCTGGAGTAGAAGAAGCAGGAAGGACCGAAGTGGGCTGGGCCAATTGAAATAATGGATTAAAATTAGAATGAAAATTGGAAGCAATTCTCGGCTGTAAAATAGAAGAGAAGTCAGTGGACGAATTTTGAAGTAAAGAAGTAAAAGGAAAAATAAATTCGTTAAATATCACATGTCGTGAAATGTGAGTTTTTTTATTTTGAATATCAAAATATTTATAACCTCGATGATTCTTAAGATTTCCCGAAAAATATGCTCGGAGTGGAACGATCCTACAATTTATGGCGAGAAGTGGAAGGAACACCCAAAAACCCGAAGATGAGAATAAAATGGAATTTTGTTGTAAAGACTAGAAGTAGGGGTGGAAAAATTTTGTGATTTAGAGGGAATAATATTGAGTAAATAAGTGGCAATTTGAAGTGCATGGGGCCATAAAGAAAAAGGAATAGAGGCATGAGTTAGAAGGGTACATAGAATGTTGTTTATAGTACGAATTTTACGTTCTGCTTTCCCATTTTGAGGAGAAGTATATGGGCAAGAGAGACGAAGATGAATCCCATTAGAATATAAAATTGACTAAGAGTACTATTAACAAATTCCTTACCATTTCACATTGTACACATTTAATTCGTCATTCAAATTGAGTAGCAATGTAGTGATGAAATTTAATAAAGATAGAGGAAACTTGAGATTTATTCGAAATAGAAAATGTCCATAAAACATTAGTAAAATCATCAAGAAATAAAATATAGTAGCGATGACCTCCGGAACTAGATACGAGAGAAGTCCAAATATCACTATGTATGATATCAAAAGGGAAGACAGTAGAAGTTAAAGAAATCAGTAAATGGTAGCTTAGTTTGTTTCCCAAGGGGGCAAGATTTACAAAAAAAATAATTATCACAATGTTTATTACAAGAAATTAAATTATTGTGATAAAGAGTGCTTAAAATAGATGGACCAGGATGTCCAAGACGGTTGTGCCATAGTGCAGGAGAAAAAGTAGCAAAGGAAGAAGAAGAGGTGGACGGAGGAAGAGGTCTGCTCGTAATGGGGTAAAGATCTCCCAAGCTGTTACATCTCATTATTGGAATCCCTGTCTGAAAGTGTTTGACAGAAAACCAAAAGGATCAAATTCCACAGAAACATTATTATCAATAGTGAATTGATGAACAGAAACAAGATTTTTAATTAATTGATGAGCATGAAGGACATTATTAAGAAAGAGGAGGGAAAGGAGTAGGTAAAGTGGTGTGACCACAACCTTGAATAAGAATAGAATTACTATTTCTAATAGTAATTTTATGAGTATTGCTCAAATTGAAATAAGACGAAAGATTACCTCTGTTGACAGTCATGTGTGAAGTTGCCTCGGTATCCATATACCATTGATCATTCGAAGAAGAAAGAGATAAAGTGTGCAAGGCCTCGGAGATATCTGTAGGTGCATAAGTGGAAGAGTGTCTTGGAGTAGTAGTTAAATGGGCTTGCTGATGAGATGGAGGTCTTGGACTCAAAAGTCCAGTTTGCTGAGATGATGATTGTAGGCCAGCCTATGGTTGAGTGGGATATGGACAAGGTGGTATAACTTATGGAGTATGTGAACTGGGCCAACTCATCCAAAGAGCCGAATTTGGAAAGCCATTCAAATTTGGTGGATGGTATGAAGAACTCGTATGAGGAGATGAGGATCCATGAGTGGCCTCATGCTGCCGAAACATGGATCCAGAAGCGGATCCTGATTGCTGTTGTCGGGTCGGATTCAATCATTTTTCAATATATTTTTGCAAAACATGTCCGATTCGAAACATGAATTTTTGCAAGCTCATACTTGGTCCATTTGTACATATTTTTTTATTATATTCAATATAATATCCCCATTTCATAGAAAAAATAAAAAGGGGTTTTAGATAACCCTTTACATTTCCCATTTAATTAATATATATTGATACTCTCTGAAATTTTTTTAATATATATTGATTAAAATAAATAAATAAGTAAAATAAATAATCTTTAACAAGAAGTCGTTGTAGTATAGTGGTAAGTATTCCCGCCTGTCACGCGGGTGACCCGGGTTCGATCCCCGGCAACGGCGTTTATTTTTTTTGAATTTAATATTTATTTTACTTCTTTTGCTTTTCCGTTTATTATTTATTTATTTAAATTTTTTTTACTTCTTTTGCTTTTCCATTTATTTTTTATGTATTTAATAATTTTTTACTTCTTTTGCTTTTCCGTTTATTTTTTATGTATTTAATATATTTTTTTACTTCTTTTGCTTTTCCATTATTTAATATTTTGCCACGTTTTCCCCTGCCATTTCCATTTCGATTTCCAAATTGGCCACGACTTTTCCGTTACGACCACCTCCTCGAAATTGATTATTACGAGACTTACCGACTTATCAAAATTAGAAGAATCACCAAAATTGTTAGTATTTGTGGCCAAGAAAGTAAAAGATTCTTGCAATGGTTCGATCCGTTTGGATCGTGTTTTATAAAACATGGATAGTAATGGATCGTGCTTTATAAAACATGAATAGTAACTGTTCATACTTTATAAAACATGTGCAGTGAATTATCATGTCTAATCTAAGTAATTATCAGTTAAATCGAAATCAATTGTAAAACTAATTTATCGTTGGTGAGAGGAGCGCCACTAGGAACTTAAGATGCTGACAATAGGAAGAAGCATCAGTAAAATGACATTTGAGAATTCTTGTTCCAAATAAAGAGTACAAGAGTTTTTATTATCAGGGAAAATGTTATCGTTGGTGAGAGGAGAGCCACTAGGAACTTAAGATGCTGACAATAGGAAGAAGCATTAGTAAAATGACATTTGAGAATTCTTGTTCCAAATAAAGAGTACGAGAGTTTTTATTATCAGGGAAAAGGTCACGTAGACAATTCCATGTCATCGTAGCTGTGGTATCTTGTAGACAATTCCATGTCATTGTAGCTGTGGTATCTTGTTCAAAAATTGTGTTGAGAAGATCACTGGATATCTTGTAGACAATTCCATGTTATCGTAGCTGTGGTATCTTGTTCAAAAATTGTGTTGAGAAGATCACTGGATATAGTACCATATATCCATTGTAAAACAATAGCATCTATCTGATACCAAAGAGCCGGATTAATATCTTTTAATGATAGTTCCAATGAATTGACCGAAGGAATAATGTGATCAATGACTTCATATGCACGATCATGGACTTTAAAGAGAGTGAATCGCGTGATATATTGTCTTGCTTGAAGATCAAGAGTGATTGTAATAAAATGGTATGTAGTGATTAGAAAATTATAGAATGCAACGCAATCTTAACGAGTGCAAGTATACACTAGTTAACAAGTAATATATGTACCTAAGTACACGAATATCGATCCCACATGGAATAATTATGACAACTATAATGCAAATGTAATTATGCAAGTGGTTATCCAAACCTCCAAACCACCAAACCAAACAAATAATGATGAGGAGTTTTATCATTCAATTATCTTGTCCATCAACTCCCTTTCTCTCGAATGATAGATACTAATTCAATGTGTAATTCGATATTCGTAACCACAAATAATTCTATCTTTAAGTTATTAAATGAGTAAAATCACATATGTCCAATACAAGTATTAATCAAAAACCATATCAACATTCAAAACTAATTCATCAATGTTTATAACAATTCAAAATTTGTTAATACTTAACTAAAACAACCACAAATCCAGATTACAATGCTGTTGTACAAAACTGGAATTACTGAAGTAAATGGGATGAAGAAATGAAAAAGAAACTCCTAATCTCTTAGTGAGTATTCTGCCCAAAACAAATTTAATCAATCCAAATTTTTCATAAGTTTATACTCAAAATTTAAACACAAACTTATTAATAAAGTAGAGAAGGTGAAAAAATAGGTAAAGAATTACTAATCTCTTAACTAATTCTGCTGCCCAAATTCTGCCGCAGCTCCTTTTCTGCACAACCCACGCTTATCTCCTGCAAATTCCTCTTACTCTTCTCTCGGGTTTCTCTCTATAGTTAGCTAAATTAGTTTTCTACTCTAAATCCTTTTCTCTTTTCGATTCTCTGTATGATTGTTCTCTGCTCCTGAATTGATTGCTACCCGATTCACATTTTTTCTCTCCTATTTGTTACCGAGCTTCATTCACATTTTCTTTGCTTAACTCCAGAAGATTCTTTCAACCGCCAGCTGTCCAGAATTGTTACTCATTTCTCCCTTTGCGGTAGAGTATTCTTTTGATGAGTAATATTGCCATGCTAGATTTTCTCAATTAAAAAGTAATGTAAATTCTGGAATTTATAATTTATGAGAATAAATTCCAGAATAATTTTGAATTCCCAATGCATTCTTTATCTATCGGTCAATTGGTTTTCCTTTGATCTCCAATTTCTTTTACCAATTTCCAACCAATGAAATTACCTCTTTACCCTTAGCAAATTTAGCCCACAAATTCTTTATCTTCAACGCATTCTGCATTAGATTTCAGCTAACAATGATTAAATTCAATTGCAATAAAATTTGAAATTTTTCTTAATTAATTTGGGGTTTTTGGTAGTTAATCAATAAAACTCAAATTAGGAAGAGATATATACAATTTAACACATTTATTCTAAAATTTATAGACACATAATGAGATTAAGACCAAAATAAAAATAAAACATAAATGAATAACTCTATTAATATAGAGTTATGAATTATAATAACTTACGAAATCTGTGAAACAAAGATTATTTTAACATAAACTGTTAATTGTAAATTCGATTAAAGATTATTTCAACACAAATTGTTAATTGTAAATTCGATTAAAGATTATTTCAACACAAACTGTTAATTGTAAATTCGATTATCTCTAAATGGGTTAGAACTCCTCGTTCTATTGAAAGCTGAGGATACTAGAATATGAAGTATTTTTTTTGTGCATGTATTTTTGCAAGCTCACACTTGGACCATTTGTACAGATTTTCTTTATTATATCCAATATAATATCCCCATTTCATAGAAAAAATAAAAAGGGGTTTTAGATAATCCTTTACATTTCCCATTTAATTAATATATATTGATTCTCTCTAAAAAAACATTAATATATATTGATGAAAAACAAAATAATTATTTAAAATAAATAGTCTTCAACAATAAGTCGTTGTAGTATAGTGGTAAGTATTCCCGCCTGTCACGCGGGTGACCCGGGTTCGATCCCCGGCAACGGCGTTTATTGTATTTTGTATTTAACTTTTTTTTTACTTCTTTTGCTTTTTCCATTATTTAATATTTTTTTCTTCTTTTATTTTTCCATTTTAATTTTTAAAAGTAAGAAAAGTATATTTCATAATATTTTAATTCTTTAAATATTTTTTAATTTTTTATTAAAAATTTAAAAATTATGTCTAATAATAAAACTTTTTTTTAATAAGCTGGATAGATTCAAATAGAAACAACAGAGTACACACAAATCAAAGTCTGAAACAAAAAACACAAGAATGAAACACAAAAAACTACCTACCAAAGAAACTACAAATGTAAAGAAAGCAAACAGCTAACTAAATGTCCCTTCTGGTAAGACAGTTATCAGAAGGTCTAGGTTAATCAAGCCACAAAAATTAGAATGGAAAGCTCATTTGGCCAAATGATGAGCACAAGCATTTCCATTCCCAGGAACAAACTTAATATACCAATGATACTTTGAAGCTAAGATCTTCTTGCTATCTTCAATTGACTTTTTAGCTTTCCAATCTTCAAATTGTTGCATTCCTTGAAGCGCTAGAACAACGAACATGGCATCTCCCTCAAATGTAGTTTCCTCATGCTTGAGTGTCAATCCAATGTGAAGGGCTTGGATAGTCGCTTCAGACTCCGCACAAAATGAGTTATCATGACTGAAGTGGTTCACCCAAGCCCCTTTTATAATCCTTATAAAATCCTAAAGATCACAACCGTAGTTGTTTTACCATCTTTGAAGGCAGCATCGAAATTCAGCTTCAATTCTCCTTGTCTTGGGGGAGTCTATCTATCACGTGATAGATTGGTTAAGATGGGTTTGGTTCGTTTGTACATGAGAGGATTGCGGCGATAGTACCGGACTACATCAACATTGACAGATTTAGAGAACTCATTCCACTAAGGCATATTGCCTCCTTCCCATACTTTGTTCCTGATCATCCACACTTGTTCCATCATTGTGGTGAGGAAGTTAAGCATTTTGTGTTTGGTTCCTTTGTCCACGGGAAGAGTAGACATGTCCTCTATGAATTGCATAATCCACTCTGAAATTTTCATATGCTGAAAATTCTCAACTCTCAAATTCCATTCAGAATTCCACCAAAGTAGCTTGTTGATGGGACAACATAACAATAGGTGGTGTATAGTTTCTTGATCCTGGCTACATAAATAACAATTGGTTTCCTTTAGGAAAGAGTATTGTTGCAATATACCAAGGGTGGAGAGTGTATTCGTAAGCATTTTCCATAAGAGTAAAGCATGCCTCCCATGCTGTCTTGCCCTCTAGATAAGCTTCCAGTTGATGTCTTGCTCTTGTAGAGAATTTAGCCTACTCTTAATGATGAGATTGTATGAAGTTTTAACACTGAAGCTCCATGTCAAAGAAGGAGTCCATATCAATCTTTCTTGCTCCAAATCAAGAATTGGAGTATTAAGTATTAGAGAACTTATCTGAGGGGAGAATAAAGCTTGCACTAGATTCTGATTCCAATTGTTGCCTCCATCTATCATAATATCTCTTGGTCTACTATACAGTTGTGAAAAGTTGAACTCGTTAGGAATTCTATATCCCTCCAATGCAAAATCCAAGGAGTATCTCGTATTATTAGTTCAGAATTTGCTCCCACTTGATACATAGCCCCTTCTCTTAAAATCTTTGTACTCTGTCGAATTCCTCCCCAAATTCAAGAACCAGTTGTAGTTCTCCTATGTTCCTCTAGCATGTTAATCCCTCTTAAGTATTTCACCTTCACAAGCTGGGCCCAAGGTTTGTCACTCAGTGTGGCCAAATTCCATGCTAACTTAGTGATAAGAGCTTGATTTATCTCTTCCATTTTCCTCAAGCCAAGCCCACCACTTGTCTTGGGTAGACAGATTGTATTCCAAGACTTAAGATAGAGATGATGATCATTTGAGTTCTTGAATCCCCAATAGAAATTCCTAATGATACTATCCATCTTGTGCAAGATATTCTTAGGCAAAAGGAAGGTTTACGTGATGTAGTTCAGAATCGCTTGTGCTACTGTCTTGATCACCACCATTTGGCCTGCCATAGATAGACATTTTTGCCTCCATCCAGCTAGTTTATTTTCAAGTTTCTCTATTAGATCTTTGTACGCCTCACACTTTGACTTAAATTTGCAAAAAGGATGACCTAAGTATGTCCCACGGTGATTGCATTCTTGGATATCCATCAAATGGCTCAGTGTATTTATGTCTTGTCTACTTACATTTCGACTGAAGTGGATGGACGATTTATCCATTCAACATTCGCAAAACCTCTATCAAACCTCTCTTGGATATTTGTCAATCCTCCTCTTTTGTTATTCCATGTGAACGGGAATCGCTCAAATCCAACATCAATTAGCCCATGTTCATTGATGAATTTCCTCAAATCACCGTTGCTAGAGTTTGCTACAAGCTGTCCCCCAATATTGTCTTCCTTAGTTAGGACCACATTGAAGTCCCCTATTATCATCCACGACACTATGAAAGTCTTTTCAATTTCATCTAGATTCTCTCAAAACTGTTGTCGCATTACACTAGTAGGAGGCCCATAAACCAGTGTGAGCTACCAAGTAGCAATCATATCTTCACAAAAAAATAGTGCATTAATAAAGTTTGTAGAAGTTACAATGACTTGTATATTAACCGAGGAATTCCAAGCTAACAACAAACCACCAGCTTTACCTATAGCAGGTACAAAATCAAAAGAAGTAAAGTTAAGTTTACTAACTAAATGTTGTATTTTACCACAATCATGACATTTAACTTCAGAGAGAAATAGAAAACGAGGCCTATGCTTCTTTACAAGAAGCTTCAAGTTCCAAACTATTTCAAACCATTTCGATCCCCCAGCAATTTCAAACCATTCCGATCATGATGAGGTGTGGGCGTGCTTAGGCCCACCTCCTCAGTCGTGTACATTGGAGAAGTTTCATCAAAATCTACTATGATTTCCTCAATAGTTAAGTAGTTTGCTTGTTGTTGATCATTCCCTCTTGCTTTCCTCTTGACACATATTCTTCTTCTTCGAACAATTGAGATACTTTCTTCAGCCACCAGAATACTGTCCATTGGTTGATACTCTTCAAATACATTCTTGATGCTTTCCTCAGTGTCCTTACTCGTGCATAATTACATTCGGGCAAAGGAGAAACTAACTCCAGCATCAGATGTTTTTTTTTTGTTTCTTTTCGTGTACGTAACCAGGTTTACAGCTTTTCTTTTCTATAAAACATCCAAGAGCTTGGGCCTTTGTTAAATATAGTCTCTGGATCAAGGGTAAAATTTAGTAAGGGTTTTAGGCTAGGTTGGGCTTCTTTTCCTCCTGATATGAACAACGGGCTGGGTGCATTATGAAAGTAATCCATAGCATCAAATGGGTAGGGTGACATTAATTTGTAATATTTTGAAGTGGGATGTTCACTTGTAGGGGTGTGTCTGAAGTGTCAAGAAAAGGTTCCTGCAATGGCAGAGTAAGTTCATGAAACTTACCTTTCAAATTGTCCTTTGGTACTGTTGAGCCTGCCGTCCTCAGATCTTGTGTCAGCTTCACATGTTCATAGTCTCCTTCTTCGTTGCTTGGTACTCTGGTATTTTGCCTGAGCAAAGCTTTGGATTGAGTTTGCAAACCATGGACCATAGAGAGGTTTCACATCTTGATCTTGACCCCAAGTATGTCTAGTTTCCTCACATGCCGCCTTCGTATGATTCAACTTTCCACAGCTATAACAAAAGTCAGATTTCATATTTGGACTCTATCCATAATCTTGTACCATCTTCACGTGAAATGAAACACACTGCACTAGACTTTTACGAGTATCCACCACTACTCGAATACAGACAAACTTACGCTGACTCCTAGTTTGTTGTTCATCATCTAATCTCTGATATATTCCAATGAAGTTCCCAAGTTTGAATAGGTTGTCTTCATTCCTTCTGTTCGATGGCAGGTTGTGTATTTGTATCCAAAATTGACATAAGGAGAAGGTGACTTCTTCAAATGAGAGTTCTGGGAACCCTTTTTGCATGTTCAATAGGGCACCTTTAATCGACCATGGGCCCGTTTTTTCGATTCGGTCTCTGTCAGATGCCTTTCTAAAGGTACAGGATATCATGTTCTTATCAATGGGTTTGATAGAAACATTCACTCCAAGGTTCCAAGTAGTTTGGAGTACATTATCAATAGCTTTGAAATTGACAATTTTGTTGGTAATAAGTTTACCTATCAAAGTATGGGATGACAGTTTTTAAAGGTAGGTTCATTAAAAGAGACAAGGAGGAATGTTCTCCATTAATGTGGGAATAAAATTGAAGGTGATAAAAGGTGGAGTAGTAATGGTAGGATGATCAGTGTAAATGCAGAATAAATTTACAAGGAATATACTAGACAAAGCTAGAGAAGAAGCATCTCTTTAGAGAGAAGGGAGAGCATTCCACTTCTAGAGAGAGAAGGGAACTAAGTAGACATCACTTTCCTAATAATAAAACTTATAAACATGAATATTTCCAAAATTTTTAAAAAATATTTATCTTTATATTTTTATAAATTTACCTTAAAATTTTGAATCTTATGTATATTTTTTTCAAAAAAAGAAAAAAAGGAAAAAGAATAATAATAAAAAATTAAAACTTTTATAAATCTCATTATTTGTATATCCATGGAACTTCTTTCAACTCCCATAACTCCTTTTGCAATTATGTGTAATAATTTTAGTAACCTCCTATTCATGTTTAGGAGTTACATGTTTATATATATATTACTACATCCCTATAAATAGGGGTTTAGATATGTATATTTGATAGATATGAATCATATATTTGAAAGATATAAAGAACAATTCTCTCTTCTTATTCTATTGATCTCTATCTCATTTGATCTTTTGAAAATTCCTTTTATTAATAATAGTTTTATAACATCTCAAGAATCATCTAGTTATATGCTTCGTGCCTGTTGTGGTATGAAATTTTCTTGATTTTAACTTTGGAGTATATATAGTAAAGGTTATATATAATCCCTATTTGATAACCCGTGACCTATAAGCTCCAAAAGAAAATATTACTCTACTACACCACTTAGATAATATGTATATATTTATGTTAGATAAATAATATTTAACTTAAATTTTGTTGTTATTACTATTATTATTATTATTTTTTTTATATCAAAATAATCAAATTTGTCCATGTGTATTTATTAATAAAGAAAATTTAGGGTTTGCTATATTAGTTGTATATGTTGATGATTTATAAATTATTGGAACCCGTGAAGAAATTTTAAAAGCAGTAAATTCTTTGAAGAAAGAATTTGAGATAAAAGATCTCAAAAAAATAAAGTTTAGTCTCGGCTTGCAAATTGAACATTTAAAATATGAAACTGAAATTTTTGTTCATCAATCAAATTATACTGAAAAGGTCCTTAAAATATTCTACTTGAGTAAGACACATCCATTGAGTACCTCAATAGTTGTTCAATCGCTTGATGTGAAAAATGATATTTTTTTACCTCGTGAGGATAATGAAGAAGTTCTTGGTCCAAAAGTATCATATCTTAGTGCAATAGGTGCACTAATGTATTTTGCTAATAATACAAAACTTGATATAGCTTTTGTTGTTAATCTGTTAATAAGGTTTAGTTAATGTCCAACTAGAAGACATTGAATGGAATTAAGCATGCCTACCGAGGCACAATTGATATAGAATTGTTATATCCTCATAGTTTTAAACCACAACTAGTTGGTTATGCTGATGTTGGTTACTTGTCTAATCCACATAAAGTCAGATCTCAAACAGGTTATGTTTTTACATGTGGAGGAATTGATGTTTCATGTAGTTCTACAAAGCAATTTGCTAATTCTTCGAATCATGCAGAAATTATAGCAAGTCGTGAATGTGTTTGGTTAAGATCCATGTCTCAACACATTCGAGTGACATGTGGTTTATCTTCAAGCAAAGCTTCCAATAATAATTTATGAAGATAACACTGCATATATAGCTCAATTATAGGAAGGATATATCAAACAAGATCGCACAAAGCATATTTCATCAAAAAAATTCTTTACGCATGATCTTAAGAAAAATTGTAATATTGATGTACCACAGATCCGTTCAAGTGATAATTTGGTAGACTTGTTCACAAAAGCATTACCAACTTCAACATTTGAAAGACTAGTCCATAATATTATAATGCGTCAGTACAAAGATATTATGTAATTATCAAGAGGAGTGTGCAAGGAACGGTGTACTCCTTTTTGTTCATTAGAGTTTTTCCCCACCAGATTTTTCTCTAGTAAGGTTTTATTGAGGCATATTCCTTGTACAATAGACATCCAATGGAGAGTTTTATAAATCTCATTGAATCCCTTTTGCAATTATGTACAATAATTCTAGTAACCTCTTATTTATGTTATGTTTAGGAGTTACATGTTTTTATATATATATAATATAAATAATAATTCTATTTTTTTTATTCCATTGATCTTTATCTCATTTGATTTTTTATAATTTTATAATAAAAACTATATTTTATAAAAAATAAAAATGAATTATATCTAAAATAATTAGGATAAAAACTTTTAAAAATTATAATAAAATTTTAACAAATTATGTTACTTCGAATAATAATATTACTAAACTCCTTAGCTTTGTTCTCATTTGCAAAATCTAACCATTTAAAATTTTATTAAATTCATATATTTATTTGTCATGTAAATAAAAGAACACAAAAATAAATAAATTATAATATATATATATATTAAATAAATCAAATAAATAACAGTAAATATAAAATTATTTAAAAAAAATTATAATATATAGATCCGGAATGTATATATATAAAAAAACAAAGACTTAATTAGTACACGGAACCCTTTTTCTTTTTACCCTTCCATTTTATGCAAATTTCATCGTTTTAAACAACACAACACTTGCTTGCCTAATCATGTGTAGTTTCTGCAAGATTCTTCCTGCTGAGTTTTGTAGCATTTCATCCAATTCTGCTGAGTTTCTAACACAGTTTCCTTTCTCTGAGCAGGATTAATGATCATCTCTGCTATATCTTCTCATCCTTATACCCTGATGCCTTCCCGGATCTACCAACTAAAAATGGCTCAGGAGCAGACTTACCATTATTATGTATTTCCAGACCTTGAAAAGTTCGAGCTGCAAAATACTCTGCACCAGACTTGGCATTTCTTATGGATATTGATTGAGTCTCCTTGTCACGTAATTCCAAAGCCTTCTGTGTAATATTCACCAAAGAAAGAACTCCATCTTTTTCTTCACCATCCTCTGACATGGGTATAACCAAACATTGTCAAAAGGCGCAGAATTGCAAAAGTAACTGGAACATTGTCAAGAAGAATTAACCAGGAATAAACATATGGCATTTATTAAAATGTATTAAGCTTTAGGAAACATAGACAAACAACTCAAAAAGGAAAAGCATATATGTTAGCTAGAAACCTGTGATTCAAAGTTTACAAACAAAGATTCATCTTTTGAAGAATGCCTTCTACTAGTAGTCAGATAATATAAAATTAAGCAATGAGGGAATCCTCTGAAAGTCAATCATTCCAAAGAGGTACAAGCAAAAGAATATTTAAGTACAGGAGTCTTTATATACAAAAAGCACAAATTCATAAATGATTACACTAAATAAATTTAATCAATCATCTGAAATGATCATCTGCAACCATAATAAGACAAACAGATGAACATGATCTATAGATACTTTACTATTACTAGTCTGAATCATTTTGCGCTCCATTTGTGCATATCATGAAACTCAGACTCCTAGAAGTCAAATTCTTTATGGTAACAAGCACATCCAAGTTTTCCACTCAATGACAAGAATAAAACAAATTGCTTAAATGGCAATATGAGACCTCAAGACAGAAATATACCTTGCAATTCTGAATCTTCTACATATCCACCTTGAAGGAAAGAAAATCTTGCTTCTGGCTGTACTTTTACTTGCAAGGGACATGAAGAAATCAAATCTTGAAATTCCATCACATAAGCTCCAGTCCACACACTTCCCCTGTATAGAACAATAAATAAAGATCCGATGCAAAAATTGCTGAGAGATTATATCAAAGAATTATAATACTATAAGCACTAATTATATGTTCTCTCTGCATGATAAAAAGAAGACTATAAGGAAAGCCATGCAAAGATCAACATGAGACTAGAAATTAATTCATAATTTCCAATAGAATTTGAATATTCATCAGATGTTAAAAAAAATATAATTGCACAAGAGAAAGGAATTGGTTCTAAACAAACATGATGGTTGTGGCATTGCTACACAATAAAACAAAGACCCCAAGTACAAACTCTAGAGTTCCAGCAACAATTCTTTAAGTTAGAAGAATTACGGAAACATTTCTCTATTCCATGAGTGCAAAACTCAAGCACGTATAAGGCATAAATTTTTCTTTTTTAAAAAGTCAATTTTCTCCTCCCTAAAAATTTTAGTCGCAGATACAATGGTTCTAATGCTGGCAGTAATACTAAAAAACTTATTGGATTTTAGATAATAATTTGAACACTCTTTCCATGAGATGGACACTGGTAATCCACAAGAGCATTCATCAATACAATAAACTAAATTCTACATGGAGTCAAAAGTTATGTCACCCAATACTCAAAAAGAGGATAACTGGTATAATTTTGGACATTGATGCATCAAAAATATCAAAAACAGAAAAAAGAAAAAAAGAAACCATTCAATCTAGAAAGATACTTAAACTACAGTGCTATAACAGCCCCAGGGTATTGGATGCAGAAGAAAATTTCAATATCTGACAATGGAACTTTAATTGAAACAGTTGAGTAAAATTACCTGTTGAAAGCAAGCATAGCTTCAAAAGGAGTAATAATAGGCGCTAGAAACTCCTTGCTATCCAAAAGAGCCGTTTGTGCGCAGGAGACATAGATGAAAACATCACACTGTTTATATGAAAGTTAGAGCTTAGAAACTCTTTCTACTTAATGTCTACAAGTAATCCATACTGAAGAAACTGAATTTTACCTCAGGAAAGTTGGATAGTTTCGCAGGGTTAGGTTTGCCCATGACAAAGATATACGCCTTTTTTCCAGCTCTTGTGACCAACTCTTTCATTTGATGAATCATATGAAGGTAACCGGCTGCGTCATAAGATCCAAAGGAATGCATTTATCTTTAGTTTGACTCACAAAAAGGAAAGTCATTAGTAGCCATGCTGAATAGTAAACTTGCGACTATTCATGAAAGCGTAATGACTCAAACACAAAAACAAAAACAAAATTTTGTTTCACTATACCAAGGCTCACTAGATAATTACTTAATATTGTTAAAACCAATAGAGAAACTGAACATACAAGTATGTATGAAATCAACAATTGATTACACAAGGACCTTAAACTTGTGTTTCTTTTGGCATGCCGACTACCATGATAAATGTCTGCATCCACACAAGAGATCATCCAGATATGGACTTTAAGTAGTAGTACATTAACACATAACTCTCTTCACCTCTACAAAATGTCCAAACAATATTTAATTACTAGATTGATTAGTTTTTTACATGCCTCCCTTTGTTTTCAGATTTGGAATTCATATCATTTTCCATTTATGCACGGATTCTTGACCTCTTTGCTTGAAGTCTAAGGTAAAACTATTTATGACTCAAAAAAGAAGGAAATAGACCTTAAGCATATATCAACTCATAGTTACCCACAAATGTTCTGACTCAAGGTCTGGATGCAAGATAAACAACAATGAAGTAAGTCAGATGGTAGTAAATGCACCAACTAAATATGCTGAATGAATGCAAAGACACATTTAACATATTATCACTTATCTACAGAAGTGATATCTACAGAGAAAATAACCAGTCATCAACGCATGGAAAATTATATGCACTTAAAATGTTGTAGGAGAATACCTACTCCAAGAGTCCCCACCAAGATTCCAACCATGTTTGCATCCTTTGCTTTTTCGACCAGATAATATCTGCACAAATACTAGTATTTGATGAGGTAAAAACCAAAGACATGACAAGCTCACTGCATGAAGGAAACCTTTTTCAAAAATGAGCAAGGCTGAGCTATATAAATGCCCTTCCATGCAAAATTACTTAGTTCAAAACAGCAGAATAATAATTATAAATTGTATTACTGAAAATAATACCTTCGTTTAAGAATTTTTTGCAGCTGAGATACATCTGTCGTCAAGCAGCCTTCATGTGCATCATATCTAACTAGAAGAAAGTGCAAACAAGTTAATGTTTCAATTATAATCTTAAAAGTGCAAATTGATGCTGCAAAGTTGGTAACTACCACATTCAATAAGCTAAAGTTAACTATAACAGAATGCAGAAATTGTCGAAATTATCTGAAACAAAATGAAATATTAAACTTAGTTTAATACCTGGAAAACTGGAATCACTAGACAGAAAGGAATATTTTAGCAGTTTGCACATTTGTACTTTCAGTGGGAAAAGCTCTCTCTATACTGCTTCCATAATCATAACCAATACCCTCTTATCTTCTATGTATCTCTATCCGTTGGTTCCAGAAGGGGTGAGAACAATTAGGATTACAGCAGCTGGTTTACACTAGGGAGTTGAGATAGATTATCAGGCTACAAGACTAATTAGATTCATTTATAATTATTTCTTCCCTACCAGTTAATTCAGAAGTTTCAGTATGAAGGGAAATCTCTGTTTACCTTTCTTTCCAACTCCCTTCCACATTCTTTCTTTACTTCTACTCGTCCCTCCTCTCCCTTTGACAACTAAAGAAAATAATAACTTCCAATGTCTCATAATAATGATCCGGTAGTTAAGCAGATAGAACAATGTTTCTGCAGAATAATATTTGATAGGGGGTCTCAGTCATGACTTGGAAACATTATGCTTCCTCTAAAACTCAACTAGCAAGCTGGTGGTGTAACTTTATTTTACCTCTACACTAAGGTTCCTCATATATTTCTTAGCACTCTTGCTGAATCTCCAAAACTACTAGAAGAGCACTGCTAGTTCTAGAGACCATAGTATGCAGTACTACAACAGAAGAATATTAAAGTTTATTAGGGCATTGCATGAACATAGCTGGTGGACTATAGACGTTTAAAGCAAATCATATTTAGTCCTATAAACATGGAAAAGAGAGATACTATAGTCATTATCCACAGATTTAACAGTTAAACTCTTAAAAATTTATAGTACTCTATTAGAAGGTGCAACTTTGAAGGCCAAAAAGCAACTACCAGATACAAGAATCTCATCAATTTATCTACAGAAAAGAGGCCTCTTTTTCCTGTGTTCAGCATATGATGAGAATAAGGAGCAAGGAAAAACGTATCAACATAGAAGGCAACAAACTCACTGTCGAGGTAACTGAACAAGAATGAAATATTGTCTTCAACCCTAACTAGAGGGGTCGAAACAGAGAGAGAACAGTATAGCTTTAACCAAGCCATCTACAATGAGAGACTATTGAAAATCAGAAACAATATATGCATATATATATATATACACATAAGGAGAAATTTGTGACATAGTTTAATAGGGTACATGTTATGGAAACCTTTACCTATTTCAGACCTGTTGAATGTTAGCACAAAATTCGCAAAAGCTGAATTATTTGAACCAATCCAGAAAAGTAGATAATCCTCCATTTTATGTTCCTCAGGTAAGTACCAGACCAAGCCTCCCATTCTGTATTTTCTGCCAGTTTTTCCAGTAAAATCTTCATTATTTTGGTTAACACTTACTTCTAGCTCTCCTTTGATCATTTCCACTTTCTCTGGCTTTATAATTGAACTAAAAACATCAGCATAATGTATTTCAAATTCAGATTTAGATCCATGTAACTCTCTGGATTCGCTGGTGAGAGCCTCTTTAATATATGGTATTGCATGAGCATATTCCAGTCCAAACAAAACCTGCATTAGCAAAGAAGTTTCTTGGGTATAAAAGATAAATCTATAGACAGCATTGCGGCATATCCAAGTCAGATTACTTTTAACATGCAAATCAGACCATCACTATCTATATTCCATGCCAGGTATTACATTTATATTCAACTGAAAGAGAAACTGTTAAACATGAAACCTGATCTATATATTCTCAAATACAAGGCTACGAACACCTAAAAACAGATAAGTTTGGAAGACCTTTAATATGATTCTCTTTACAATACTAGGTTCGGAATACTAGTAGCCATAAGAGGGAATATTCTAATCTTCTCACCTCATGTCACTCCATCAATTTAACCATACCAAGACAAAATTTTAATGCTTCCAATAGCAAAACACCAAATTGTACAAAGAATGGATGGATAAAAATACTACAAGCTAGAAGTTGCCTTAAAACAATGGTATTTTAAATTCATAAATTTGAGACTATGACTTCCATTATCATGAAGGCTCCAAATTCACATAAATTATTCAACAATATGTATAACTAGAATAAGGTATTGGAGATGATATAAGAGTAGTAACTAAATTCTAAGCAAAAAGCCCCCAAGTACACCTTGTATACAATCTAGTTCTTTTGACATACCAAAACAGACTTGCCATTTTTTGCTGCATAATTACATATAGCTTCAGCACAGCTAGACGCTTGTATTGAAGCCTTTCCATATATACAAAGAGCTGGAATAGACGTTGTCCTGCCAATAAACACAGACACCAACAAAATAAAATAAAATACGGGGAAGAAAATGGAAAAGAGAATTTTAGACAGGGTAAATAAACTATATTTTTCGAAACAAATACAGTGATAACATCTATATCTAATACCAATTCCTTCCAATTATATAAAATCAGAAAGCAAAAGTCTTAGCAGCTGACAAGGCAATAATACTCAAAGGAACTAGGTATACCATAATGGCCATCTTCAAGCAAATGGCAGAGTATTTTCATGCCATCTTATACCTCCTTGTGGCCCTAGTACTTAAAACTACTAAGCCCAGTTCCAACATTAACTCATAAGACACAAAACTATAATAACTTGTGTAAAAATCCTCCCATTCAAGTCATACTAAAAAACAAAATAAAGCATGAGAAGAAACTATTTAACATCTGAAAAGAATGAACCTTCATATGCAAGGATTTCTAAGGTACAAAAGGATCTAAAACTAAAAAAAATACTCTTTAACAAGAGAAAGGTACATTTTTTGCTGCAGATGTTACTTCCATTTGCTCTTGTTCTCAAGCATATGATGCATTAAGTCTCACACAAAATTAGAACTTCCGTTTTTCTTATATTGCCTTCATGCTTTACAAATTCAATTCTCAAAGTAAAAGAAGAAACTCAAACTCACGGACTCAAGCAAGCATGGCCATAGTGAATGACACACTGGGCATTGACATGAGAGGCTCCCACTTCGTCTACACAGCAGCTGCCATAGGTGGTATCAGCCATAACATATAACTTCACGGCGGCGCGTGACTGTTCACCAAAGCTAACATCGCCGAGTTTTTGCCGGATAGAACTTGCAACTCTACAAGCGTCCTTAAGCAGCTCATCAGGAAACTACAATTTTTTTGTGTGTGAAATAAAAATTAGCAATAAGAATTGCAGAAATTTTAACATTAAAAGATAATGATTCAAAATGAATTGAAATTATAACTACCTGTAGTGCAACTCTTGTGAAGTCATTGGCACGAATGAAGTTTGCCACACGCCCAATTTCGTAATTTGATTCGAATTCCATGGTTGAACCGAGAGAAGAAAGAAAGAGTAGAGGAGGGAGGGAAACGAGGGAAGCGAGGGAAGAGAACTGATGATTCCATCAGTGGCAATTTAAATGGGCCAAAGTTGTGCTGGGTTAAGCCCAAAAGTATGGGTTACAAAATTAAACAAATAGTTATTACCCAAAATAGGTTTCTTTTTTTTTTTTTTTTTTCTAAGGGCACTATAATAGTCCTATTTAGAAATGTTGTTCTCTTTAAAACTTCTAGAACACTCTTTTTTGGTTTTGTTGTGCAAGCACTTATGGAAATAGATACTACAATAAATTATCTAGTAAAGAGCTGGATGATTTGGAACGCAGTACGAAGAGAATTAAAGACCAAGGACATGCCCCTTTTGCTGGTGTATTGACTATTAAGGCAATTGATATGGAAGGTATAAATGTCTCCTCCTATACGGAAAAACTAGTATGTAACTCCTCTTCAAATATCTCTTTAAATTTTTCTCCAATCATGTCTTCATGTCATTTAATGGTTGAAGAAGTAAATTACTATGACTCGGACGATTTCATCCATCTCTCAGTCGAAGATAAACGTTGCCTGTATAAACCATGAGAAAAATCTTTGATTATCAAATTGTTTGGGAAGAAGATAGGATATTGGTTCTTATTACATAAGCTTCAAAGCTTATGGAATCTGACTGAGGAACTAGTTCTAATGGACCTAGGAAATGAGTTTTATTTAATCAGATTAAAAAATGATCATAACTATGTCAAGATCCTTCAAGGTGGTCCTTGGTTTATTGGGAACCATTTCTTAACTCTCTAGACTCCCTGCGAAATTCTATGAACCACAATTGCTGCAAAAGATTGGAACTAAACTTGGTACCCTTCTAAAGATTAATGCACATACAAATGATAAACTTAGGGGTCAATATGCTAGATTGTGTGTTCAAGTGAACATAGATAAACCTCTAAAAACAGTTGTTTACATAGGGGATCACTCTCAAGTTGTCATCTACGAAGGGTTAAACTTGGTATGTTTTAGGTATGGACGGATTGACCACAAAGACACTGTATGTCCTGACTATGCAAGCTCTAACCCGACAATACCACCATATCCCAACTCGCCTCTTTTGAACCACATTCCCAATTCTACCCCAGTAGATACTATGTCACCTAGTCCTAAGGTTGACCCACTAAGCAAACCCGGACCATGGATGGTGGTCCGTTACAAAAAGAAGCCCCACAGTAATTTCACAACCAAGACTCCACCTAACTCACAAGGTCCTTCTATTTTAGGACCATATTCCTCTAGTAATGACCAACCCTTACATACACCAACAACAGCTCCTATTCATAATACAGTCCAGTACAAAAATAAAGCAAAAATAACAGATAAGCCTCCTATCACATCATCTTTAACTCAACCTAAACAGATACCAAATCTCCTAATACAATCTCCTCAAGATTACATTACATTACCTACAGATCTCCCCTACAAAACTCAAACTCTGTTAGTCAACTCTAAAATCTTCTCTGCACCAACCTCGAGTAACACAAGCCCTGAAAACAATTTCAGTGCATTTAATGTAACTCACCCACCTGAAGTGGGTCAAAGCGGACAATATTATTTAATTATTTATGACTCACCATTTATTATAAAGTATCGTGAACCTTTGATTATGAGATATTTTTATAGCAGGATTTGTTGATGCCATTTTGATGAGAATTTGTTTTCCAAATTAGGGGAAAAAAGTAAATGACATAAAAATAGAACTTGTGTGGAAAATATTTTTGAGGTATTTGGATCCACGCACAAGTGTGAATTAACTGAAAGTTCAAAGATAATTTATTTGCAGCAAATTGTAAATTAACTGCCAGATTCTTTTGTTGACTCCGGAAGAGTCACTAAATCGCATATTTAAGTCATAGATGCTCCTATACGAATAGAAGTCCCTAAAGGATAAAATACAAATCATATAGTTGTTGAGTCAAAAACACGCCAGAAGCGTGAACGACCCTTGATGCTAAAGATAAAATTCTTTGAAAGAAAAGAAGATTAAATGATTCAGAAGATCATATTGAAGAAATTGAAAAAAGAAAAACCAAGGGACAACTAATGAAAAGATTCTAATTACAAATGATGAAGAGAATTTGAAATCTCTATCAATTTTACCACTTATGATAAAAGTTGGGATTAAAGAGAAATATTTGATAATACTTTTGCATATAAAGTAGTCCTTGATGTTTTCAAAGGATAATGAGGATCTTGATCTTTTATTAGTTGAAGAATATCAACATAGAATTGATTGGCCTCAATAGAAAGATGTAATTCAATCGAAGTTAAATTTGCTTGCAAAACCAGAAGTTTTTTGACCTGTAGTCTGAACATCAAATGGTGTAAAACTTGTTGGTTATAAATGGGTGTTTGTGCGAAAGCAAAATGAGAATAATGAAGTAATAAGATATAAAACACAACTAGTTGCACAAGGTTTTTCGCAAAAGTCAGGTATTGATTATGATCAAACTTATTCACCTATAGTTGATGCTATTACACTCTGATATGTTATAAGTTTGGCAGCTCATGAGAAAGTAGACATGCGTCTAATGGATATTGTTACAACTTATCTATATAGCCTTGAAAATGAATTTTATATGAAAATCTCTGAAGGATTAAAGGCTTATAATGGCTCTCGTGAAAATTATTATATGGGCTGAATGAATCTAGACGCATGTATTGTCTTAGTGAAGTTTTTATTGAAATTGGGATATGAGAATGACCAAATTGTCCATGTGTTTTATTGAGAAATCATAATGTGATTTGTAATTCTTGTTATATATATGTTGACGATATTAATCTCATTGGAACTCTAGAAGAGTTCGGAAAAGCTATAGATTGATTAAAGCCAGAATTTGAAGTTAGAGATTTTTGGAAAAATCAAGATTTTTCTCTTGGCTATAGATTGAACATATAAAAGATAGAATCTTTGTTCATCAGTCAACATATATATACAATTAAAGTTTTGAAAAGATTTTTCATGGACAAAGCACATTCATTTAGTATTCCAATGGTTGTGAGGTCAATAGAAGTAAATAAAGATATTTTTATACCTCGAGAAATGATGAAGAACTACTTGGTCTTGAAGTACCATATTTGAGAGTTATCGGTGCATTTATGCATCTTGAAAATAATTCATTAGTAAGATTTAGTTCATCACCACCATGACAACATTGGAATGATGTTAAACATGTCTTTACATACCTCCAAAGAACTATTGATATCAGATTATATAAGGTCAATAATTATATTAGAGGGAGTTGTGGTTTATCCTTTAGAAGAGAGATTCGAACTCCTCTATATACAGATAATGTAGCTTGTATAGCTATATTGAAAGGAGGATATATTAAAGGAGATATGACAAAATATATTTCACTTAAAGTTTTCTATACCCATGAATTTTGAAAGAATGGTGAAATTGATGTGCTTCAAATAAGGTCATGTGATAATTTTGTAGATTTATTCACTAAGACTTTTCAAACGCAACCTTTGAAAAATTGAGATATAAAATTGGTTTGCGTAGATTCAAAGATCTTGAGAATTCATCTCATCAATGGGAGAAATTTATGCATAAAGAATAGTGTACTCTTTTTCTTTCACTAGAATTGTTTCCCATAGGGTTTTTATTTAGTAAGATTTTAATGAGGTATATTCTTTATGCAATGGACATCCAAGGGGGAGTGTTATGAATCCTGAAAATTCATTAAAATCGAAGATACATTAAATTTAGTGGATGTCCATCAAATGATCATTATTATCCCTTAACGTCAAGAATAATGATGTTATTAATACAATATTTGTTGTACAAAGGATATTCAAGGGGGAGTGTTATAAATATATTATTATGTGAATATCCATTGAGATATCCCATATCTCCTCCCTCTATATTCCTACTTTATCTAGGGTTGTATCCATACTTTATCTAGGGTTTTATCCCTATAAATAGAGAGTTTCATAGAAGGATTATAAAAAAGGATTGTACCAGAGAATACATCAATAAAATTGCTCTATACTTTTCTCCATATATTGTCTTTATCTTCTCCTTATTTTAATAGTTTCATAACATAAATCACAAAAATTATATATTTTTAGGGATAAAATTTGCCAATACACCTATATATGGCCTTTCTTGGCCTCCAATTGTCACCATAAACTTTTTATTCAAACATAAAACACAATCTATTGAAAAATGAATGTTCTCAAAACTTAAAATTGTATATAAAGAGATAATACATATTTCATAATTCGGCAAATAGTTTTCTTTATCAACTAATTTAAGAGACGTTCATATAAGGATATATCTAGATTACCTAGACACATTTCATATCTAATCATAATTAAAATGCTTTTTAAAAATGAAGTCATGGTGATTAAAGTTTGTGTTTCAGCCAAAAATCTGCTGCGTCATAAAAATCAATTAGCATTTTATGATCATTATTTCCATCACGTATCCATACATGACTTTGCATTTTGTAGGTAGCCAACCCAAATGGTGGAAGAGAAACTTGATTTTGATATTTTTTTGGAGGACAAGAAACTCCAATATTTTTTCCATCATTTCCATTAATCTTCTCCCAAATTGAATCTATAATAAGAATCGATTAATATATTTGATCAAACATGAATAACAACTCATTTAGAATGAAAAAATTTCAATATATAGTAGCATTAGAATATGTATATATATATATAGTATGATGATAGGACAAACTTGTTCACGATATTAAAGCAATATTTTACACGAATATATTAGAAACTCAAAAAATTAATTATAATAAATAAAATAAAATAAAATAAAATAAAAACACTATCAACAACTCAAAATGCTAAAGGTTTACATTGAGCCTTTTAAAATCACCCTCAAATACCTTTTTTAAATCGTTTTTATACCATACAATTAATTATATAGTATTTTCTCAAGTTTTATTAAATATATAGATTAGTTGCAAAATCTAAAGTTAATAAAAAGAGTAGACAAAATTAAAACGGTTAAAAAAAAAGCAATATAAAATACGATTAAAATGGTACATTATTCGTATATAAAATAAACCATATTTAGAGAACTAATTACTTTTATAGTTATTTTAAGAAAAAAAATAAAATTTGATTTTTATTGCATTAAATTCCACACGCACACACACACATATATATATATATATATAATACAATAAGACCAAAAAATCTAAAAGATAATAAAGAAAGAATAAGAAAATACCTTGAAATGAAGAAGATAGCTTATGGTAAGTAAGGAATTTTGCAGAGTCTCTCGTTGACCATGTCGGTGGAACTTCATAGATAGGATATCTAATTTAAAGAGTAAATAATATTATATGCAGTTTTTTTTCTAAAAATAGAAAGACAACATAATTTCAACAAATTTTAATTAGAAAAATTGATAATTTTAGTCTTTATTTTATTTAAACTTTAGGTATTTCTTTTTCTTTTTTGTTTTTTTACTTTTTTTTCTTATACTATTTTTGGGTGATTATTTTGATCTTTTTTATCATATTTTAATTAATTTCTAATTAAATTAGGACCTTATAACCTATTCATATCGATAATGTATGAACATAAATTAGCCAAAATATAATAATAATGTAAAATAATAATATGAATTAAAAAGCAAAAAACTAAAATAACAAAACTTATCATGCAATAGACATCCAACTTGCTGGAGATATATCATAACTCTTCAATATCACAAGTCCAGAGTAACTTTTAGTAAAAGTAGCTATCTAAATTTATATTCACAAAAAAAAGTGTTTATAATATATATATATATATATATATATATATATATATATCTGTGTGTGTGTGTGTGTGTGTGTGACACTTAAAAACAAACAATGAAGAAAAATATCATTTGAAAAAAAGAAGTAAAATATCATAAATTATAAATAATACAAGATATATACTAATACTTTTACTAACTAAGAACTAATACAAGAGATGTATTTGACTCTGAATAAAGAATTATATATAAATAATAATCTGTATGTACAAGAGATAATAGTTATTAAAGATAGTGAGATAGTTATGAACATTTGTAATAATAATTATTGTTCTAAATATGATAGGATAGTGCATAGTAATTATCCCAAAAATGGCTTCAAACTTGCTTAAAAATATCAATACCAAATAGAAAATTGTTTATATATAATCTAGTATAAAGGGTAATAGGTAATAGATAATAAAGAACTATTTTAGATATGTTAAATAATGGATCATAAGTATCCAATACATGATGTGATAATGAAGAGTGATTATCTCAAATATGACTTTAAGTAAAATCTTGATATTATATATATAATATTGAAGTAATATCTCGATGTGAATTAGAGGTATCACAAACAAATAAAAATACCTTTTGAGCTATAGGAATCCTTATAGAAGGTGAAGAGACATCTTGATATTCAAAATAAAGATGACTTAATTGGTCTTTTGTTGACAATGAAGCTTGAGTCTCAAGACTTGAGTCACTTCCATCACTGCAAGATTTCATCTCAAATATATCAATATCATTAGCTTCTTATTTCATATTTCTTTGTTAAAAAAAAAAGAAAAAGAAAACAATGAACATAATATTAATTGGAAGAAAATTTGTTACTTAATTTTAAAGCTAAAATTGAAATAATACGTAAATTGTTAAGTAAAGATCAAAATGTATGGAAATTTTTTTAAAAACAAAATGATAAAGTTGAATAAATAATTAAAAAAAAATAATTCATTTTTTTAGAACCTTTAAATGTATAATACAAATAATTTGGTGACATAAATGTTCAGGTATCCCAATTGAAATATATATATATCAAATTTGATAAATTCTAATCTAGAAAATTAACCTTGAAAGACAATACTGTGAAAGAGTGATAAATTGCCACATACTCTAAAAGAGTAAGTCCATAGGGAGTGGCTATATTTATTCTCTTAACACTCCTATCACATGTGAGTCAATGACAAATTTTATAAAATAACCCAAAATGTGCACACAAATTCAACAATAAATCCAACGATAATTTTTCAATAACAACACAAATAAAATTTCAATAGCTATGATTCGAGCTCTTGACTTCCTACTCTTATACCTGGTTAAAGAATGATAAGCATGTTAAATTTATTCTTCTCTTGACAAACAAATACAAGCAGACATTGCTTATGTCATATGATCTATATCCGTGAAAGCTTATAAATTTGAATCATATTAGAGATAAAAGAAAAACTCGAAAAACTCGAAAAATAAGAATAATATCAATGATAATCTTGAGAGATACTTAGAGTACAATACCTTGTAAAAGTTGATGAGGACTTGAGAGTATAGATTTGAAAGGCGGATAAATAAAGAGTATAATATTGCACAATATTTCTTTCCTCGCTTAAGACAAGAGGAGAGCCAACACAATAAGCACTCCATTCATCAAAGGATTTCCATACATCTCCTAATGTGAAATATTCAATTGTATGATCATTTTCTTGTACCTTCTTATTGTTCTTCAAATTCTGCCATAATTTATAATTATTAAATCAAATCATGCATGATCCTGCTATAATTTATAACCGTTAAATTAAATCAAAATAAGATGAAATTTGATATTCATATATATAGCATATATAATTATTTAGTTGGGATATCCTTTATATTGAAATGTTTTTTTTTCTTTTTTTCCTAAGATTACAAGGTTTTTTTAATAGGTCATAAATTATGGGAAAACCAATGATCCACATCTAAATAAATCACCGTTCGAGCTCTTGCAGAAGGAACTTCCGACCATAAATTTTAAAAGTATAATTTGGTCATTTCGATCAAAAGTGAGAATATTTCAATAATGATTACACAGAATATGACTAAAATTTAGTCAAAATATGGAATACCTACAATGTATATGCATAATGTATGTAATTATTTAATTGGAACATACAATTTTGTTTTTGCTGAAATATTATTATTTAGTCAAAATATGTATCAATTTGTTTAATAGAACAAACCAAATTTAATATTGATAAGTATAAAGTTATGTGTGTGTATATATATTATTTGCAACAAAGTAGGGGAAAACATAAGAAAATAAATTAAAATGTTCTTTTACTTTTCAATCAGATATCAAAGAACCAAAGTATAAAAATCACATAATGCATTGACAAGATATTCATAATATAAAAGTGTGTGAATAAATGATGTGAATCTAAAGTTAATTGGACACGTTAATTTTTAAATCAACATATATAGATTAGCGTATACTTTAAATGCATTTTACGAGTTTAAAATGTGTCACTAAATAAAGAATTTTAGATTTTATAGTAGGTCAACTACTAATAAAAAATGTATAAGAAACATAAATTTCTATCAAATAATATAATAATCATAACACAAAATACTAGAAATAAATTTACAAAAATAATGGAGCATTGATCCACCAAAGAAATTCACATAATCCATAGTTTTCATCACTAATTTTTAGAATAAATAAAATATTAACTAATTTTAATCAACACTCCCAAATCATAGAAAATTCAATCTATAAATTAGGTGTATAAACATTAAAAATCATATAAACAAAAAAAAAAATTTGATAGATTTATGACATGTACCAGCAAAAAATGCTTTGAAGGCACAATCGGAGTTAGTGAACGGAGAAGATTTTAGTGATTGGAGAGCATGAAGGGAGCGGACATCTTTAGAGCCTTTGAGTTTTTGATGAAGTAAAAGAAAAATATATCTCCGATTATATAAATATAAATACATATATACATAGAGATGCGATTTTTCCCCTTATAATATTACATTAATTACAAAGTAGAAGACGAACAAAAATAAGTCATCGTTTCTTTAATATTATTTTTAGAAAAAGAAAAAGGAAAAAAATTAACGTTCTAATAATTAATGAGAATCTCGTACAATAGAAAATGTGGATTTTTATTGACCATGTTTACCAATTAATTTCACAGTGTGAAAATTCATGCCATTAAAATAATTTTGTAAGAATAAAAAATTTAATGAATAATGAGAATGTTTAAAGGGAAGCATCTGATTTCCAAGACTAGTTAAATCTCCCCATCTTTTATTTTATTTTATTTTTAAGATCAATAATTATTTTTTAAAATGTGAGAAGTCATGAATTTGAGACAATGTAGAGGCCTCCAATATAAAAAAAAATTTGAAAATATTTTCTAATTTTTGGATTTGTTTCTATTAATAAATATAAGTTTAAAGTATTAATTATACGGATATCAAAGAAACAATATTAACAAACACAAGTTAATTTTTTATGTGACACATAAAAAACTAATTTTTCCTCAATATAAATATTGATTACTCTTTTTATTATTATTAGGATAAATTATCATTGATACATTTCTTAGAGTTCTAAAACGTCTAAGGGAATGCACATTTGTTAATTCTTGCTATTAGGACTAAAATTTTGACCATTAATCAACTCTTTTTATTATTTTGAGTAGGAATATTTTTGTTCATTACTAAAAAAATAAACCCTAATTATTTAAAGAGTAATTTTGTAGTTTTTAATTAAAAAATATTAATTCTCTAAAATGTTTTATCTCTTATTCTTTCTTTCTTGCAATTTTTGTTCTTTCTCCTTCTTCTTCCTTCTTTTTCTCTTTTTCTTCTTCAACTTTTCTCTCTCTCTCTCTCTTTGTTCTACAACTTCTTTTTCTCTCTTTCTTCTTCTTCACCCATTCTCCTTCTCCCATTCATTTTTCTTCTACCACTCATCTTTCTTCCTTTTTTTCTCTCTCCATTGCTTCTTACATCATTTCTTCTTCTAGTTTTTTATCTCCCTTTCGTCTTCTTCTTGTTTTTTCTCTCTTTCGTCTTCTTCTTCCACCTATCATTCTTTCACCTTTTCTTCTTCTTCTTTTTCTTTCTCTTTCTTCTTCTTCTTCTACAATTCTTCTTGTGTCTCTATTTGTGGAAATTGCAACAGAGAATCTCAACCATATCCTAGACAGTATCTACAGATCTTCATGTATCTCTTTTTTATAGAATGCAGTATCTTGGATAGGAGAAATATAGGAAAATAGAAATAAGGATATTTCTGTTTTTTTGGCATCTTGAGCTGGCGCCTCCTATTCTCTATTTTTAGAGATTAAGACTGGCTATTTATTTTCTCTTAATCTTCACTGTTGTAAGATTGAACAATACATTCTCCATCAATAAATTTGGGTGGGAGGGAGTTTTTCTGGGAGTCTAGTGTCTCCAGTATTAATTTTTCCACATGGTATCAGAGCAGGAAATGAATTAATAATACCAGTTTGCTAATGGCTATGCCGAAGGTGAACTAGGTATTTCGGTTCGTTCTATTCTGCTGTGTGCACTCGTATTTGGGAGTGTATCAGTTTTTTTTTACAACTCTCACCTTGCTACTTATCTTGTGCTCCATTACTCTCTACACCTTCTGAAGAAACAGGTTTTCTTTTCTATGGCTAATTCTAATAATTCTCAAAGTCCTCTTACAAATCTGGTGCTTAATGGTACAAATTACATTCAATGGGCACGTGCAGTCCAAGTTGGACTGGGTGGCCGTTCAAAACTTGAGCACATCACTAGTATTACTGAAAAGGCTGATGGCACAACCACAACCGAAATTGTTAAGAATAAAGATTGGTTAGCTAGGGACTTGTGTGTTATGTCCTGGATATTTAATACTATGGAACCAAAAATTTATGGGATCTTTGCTTTCTCAAACACTGCAAAAGAATTATGGGATTCCCTTTTTTGAGATGTATGGTAATTCTAACAACTCGTCCCGAGTTTTCGAAATACAGCAAAACATATCCTCTCTTAAACAGGGACATGATCAAACATTCTTAGACCACTTTGGAACCTTCAAACAACAGTGGGAGGAACTGCGCCAGTATCGACCCGTCATGGCAACTGTACAAGAGTACATAAAACGGGAAGAACAGGATCAAATCTTTTACCTTCTTGCCGGGTTGTCATCCGAATTTGAGGAGGTTCGAAGGGACATCCTTATGCGTCCTGAGTTACCATCCATCAACACGATATGCTCCATTATTCAAAGTGAAGAAACAAGGAAAAGAGTAATGGGCAAAGGCCTGAAGGTAAATAATTCTTCTCCAAATTCTGAAAATTATGCTCACCACACTTCTTCTTTTAAATTTGATGACCACAGCAAATGGAAAGGAAAAGAAAAAAAGGGATCCAAGTACTATTGTGATCATTGCAATCGCAGCGGGCATACCAGAGATAGGTGCTTTATACTTCACCCTCACCTTAAAGGCGCAAGGAATAGAGGCAATGAGGCCAGCTTGGCAGTTCAGCCTCAAAACTCTGAAACTGGCAATGTTCAAGAGAAGCTTGAGCAACTTTCCAAGCAAATGGAATTTCTAATGAAGAGATGCACTGCTGCCCCTGATTCTCTCTCAACTGGTCCAAAGGGTGAAACTACAAATTTGGTGCAGCATAATGGTAATCAATTAGCTCTCTCTGTTTTTCGTTCAAAAATTATTGTTGATTCTGGGGCCACTGATAATATGTTTTCCTTTGGGGAATTACTTACTGAAACTCACATTGAAAATACAAATTCCCACATCACTGTTGCTAATGGGTCTAGCATAACTGCTAATGGGTCGGGTAAAACCCGAATTTTTTCAAAGGATTTAGATGCCATAATTGTTCCCGACTTAAAAGCCAATCTCTTATCTGTTGGTAAATGCACAAATCGATGGAATTGTAATATTATCTTTACTCCACAGAAAGTAATATTTCAGGACCGAGCTACAGGGAAGATGATTGGTGAAGGTAGCCTAACCGATGGATTATATGTGATTTACCCAGAACATTCTGCTTTTTCTACAATTAAGTCAACAACACATTCTTCGCATCTTTGGCACAAGCGTATGGGACACCCATCAGAAAAAGTTATGCAGCATTTGAAGCTTCCTTTAATTTCTGATTTTACTAGTTGTGATTCTTGCAAATTTGCTAAGCAAAACAAATTACCTTTTTCAAGACATTTATCTAGATCTGATGAATTGTTTGGGTTAATTCACTCTGATGTTTGGGGTAATGCACCTGTTGATTCAAGAGATGGTTTTAAGTATTTTGTTACATTTATTGATGATAAATCACGTGCAACTTGGTTATATTTACTCAAATCTAAAAGGGAAGTTTGTGCTATGTTTCAAGTGTTTTGCCAAATGGTTGAAAACCAGTTTAATACCACTGTTAAAATGCTTAGAACCGATAATGGCACAGAATATATGAATCATGAGTTTCAGACTTTTTTGCGAAATAAGGGTATTCTTCATCAAACATCTTGTGTAGGAACGCCTGAACAAAACGGAGTAGCAGAAAGGAAAAATCGACATCTATTGGAAGTAACTCGTGCCTTATTATTTTCCGCTAACCTTCCTAAAGTTTTTTGGTCAGTCACATACTTGAATTCAAAAGCCCAATGGAGTGTTTGTATAACAGAGAGATTGATCTTTCTCATTTGCGTGTTTTTGGTTGTATCTGTTTTGTACACTCACAAAATGCAGGGAAACTTGATCCCCATGCTAAGAAGTGCATTTTCATAGGGTACTCAGCTACTCAGAAAGGTTTTAAGTGTTTTGATCCAGCTCTTAATCGTGTATTTGTGTCCCGAAATGTGTTTTTTGAAGAAGGGAAGATGTTTTACTCGGTAGAAACTCAGGGGGAGAGTAGTAACACATATGAGTTCCTACATTTGAAAACACCGGAGCTTGACATAACGATGCCTAGCGAAGTAAGAGTATTCGGGCCTAGTGAAGCGCCCAATCCTATTGAGGCGGATACTCTCGTCGAGTTGTCTAGTCAGTCGACTGAGTCAAGAAACCCAAGCAACGGAGATACCTCTGAACCGGAAGAAACAGTCAGAAACATGCCTGAAGTGCCACCAACCCGAAGATCTAACCGGGTCACGCATCCACCGGCCAGGTTAAATGACTTTGTGACATATCATGCTGCGCAGTATCCTATCCAAGATCTTGTAAGGTACGATAAATTATCTGAAAATTACTGGTCATTTCTTTGTGCAATTGAAAAACACCCAGATCCAACCAACTTTGACGAAGCTAAAAAACACAATGTGTGGATTAAAGCTATGAATGATGAACTAAAAGCGCTTGATAAAAATCAAACATGGGAATTGGTTGGGTTACCTATTGGGAAGAAGCCCGTTGGGTGCCGCTGGATTTATAAGACTAAATATAAAAGTGATGGGACGGTAGAACGTTACAAAGCCAGATTGGTTGCCAAAGGATATACCCAAACCTATGGCATAGATTATACCGAGACTTTTGCTCCTGTGGCAAAAATGAACACTGTTAGAACTCTCATGTCAGTTGCAACTAATTATAATTGGCCATTATACCAAATGGATGTGAGAAATGCTTTTCTTCACGGAGAACTTGAAGAAGAAGTGTATATGGAACTACCCCCCGGTATAACTGTGCCTAGTAAAGACAAACTGGTATGTCAATTGAAGAAGGCAATATATGGGCTAAAACAGTCTCCAAGGGCATGGTATGGAAAATTGAGCTCTGCACTTGGCAAAATCGGTTTCAAACGAAGCAATGCTGATTCATCCTTGTTCACTCATATTACTAGAAGGTATGGTTGCTATCTTAATTTACGTTGATGATCTTGTTATCACAGGGAGTGACCAGGAAGGCATAGATAAACTCAAAGCTCATTTGAGAACAGAATTTGACATAAAAGACTTGGGAGATTTGAAATATTTTCTAGGAATTGAAATTGCTCGCTCTCACAAAGGTTTGTTTCTATCTCAACGAAAATATGTCATGGATTTACTAAAAGAAACCGGTAAACTAGGTGCTAAGCCAGCCAATGTACCTATGGATTACAATCACAAAGTTGTTAAAAATGATAAGCCTCTTGAAAATATTGGTGTGTTTCAACGTCTAGTTGGAAAATTAATTTATCTTACTATTACTAGACCTGACATATCTTATGTTGTGAGCTATGTGAGTCAGTTTATGCAGAAACCTATGAAGAGTCACATGGAGTTGATCCACCAGATTTTGAGGTATTTGAAAGGTTGTCCTGGAAGAGGAATTCTGATGAAATGTCATGGTCATGTGGACATTATGGGATATTCTGATGCTGATTGGGCAGGTAGTCCTGTTGACAGGAGATCTACTTCAGGCTTATGCATGTTTGTGGGTGGAAATCTGGTCACTTGGAAAAGTAAGAAACAGTCAGTAGTAGCTAGATCGAGTGCTGAAGCTGAATACCGAGCTATGGCTGCTGCTACTAGTGAAATAATCTGGTTAAGGTTATTATTACAAGAACTAGGTCTGCTACAAAAATATAAACCCACAAAGTTACTCTGTGACAATCAAGCTGCTATTCACATTGCTTCTAATCCCGTGTTTCATGAAAGGACAAAACATATTGAAGTTGATTGCCATTTTGTGAGAGAAAAAGTGTTAGACAACACCATTGAGACTCCGTTTGTTCACAGTCATAATCAACTTGCTGACGTTTTCACTAAGGCTTTATCTAAAGGAATGTTCCAAGAGATCATGAACAAGTTGACCTCCAATGAGCTGTACGGTCCAACTTGAGGGGGAGTGTGGAAATTGCAACAGAGAATCTCAACCATATCCTAGACAGTATCTACAGATCTTCATGTATCTCTTTTTTATAGAATGCAGTATCTTGGATAGGAGAAATATAGGAAAATAGAAATAAGGATATTTCTGTTTTTTTGGCATCTTGAGCTGGCGCCTCCTATTCTCTATTTTTAGAGATTAAGGCTGCCTATTTATTTTCTCTTAATCTTCACTGTTGTAAGATTGAACAATACATTCTCCATCAATAAATTTGGGTGGGAGGGAGTTTTTCTGGGAGTCTAGTGTCTCCAGTATTAATTTTTCCACACTATTAAACTCTATTTTCCTTTGAATTTTTTTCATTCCCCCAGATTTCCTCCCTTTTCCCTCTTTTTATTTATTCTTTCACCTTTTCTTCTTCTTCTTTTTCTTTCTTCTTCTTCTTCTTCTTCTACAATTCTGCTTGTGTCTCTATTAAACTCTATTTTCCTTTGAATTTTTTTTCATTCCCCCATATTTCCTCCCTTTTTCCCTCTTTTTATTTATTTATTCATTTTTTAATTAAATTATAAAAAGTGAAGTATAAAGTAATTTTATTTATTTTTAATAGGAAGGAAAAAAGAAAAAGAAAAAGATGAAGATGAAAAATGAAAGAAAGAACAAGAAGAGGAGGAAGCTCGACTGAACGAAGCAGACACTTTTTGTGCACAAAAGATGCACAATGGGCAAAAGAATTTTACTGAGAAACAAGAGATGAGATTATACGACTTAAACTAGAAATCGATCATTCTTTCCCTAATTAAATAAAAAATTTAATTTTTAAAATTTTTGTAGAAAGAGAGACACAAAGAAGAAAGAAGAAAGAAAGAGAGAAAAAGAAGGAAGAAGAAGAAGAGAGAAAAAAAAATTAGGGAAAATTAATTTTTTATTTACAAAATTACCTTTTATAAAAATTATGGTTTATTTATTTATAATAGACAAAAATACCCCTACTAAAACAGTAAAAAGAGTTGATTAATGATCAAAATTTTGACTTAACGGCAAGAATTAACGGATGTGCATTCCGTGGGACATTTTAGAACTTAATGTGCACTATAAAAGCAATAAATTCCCGAGGTGCTAAACTTGAATTTTGAAATTTAAGAAGTGTATCAATAATAATTTACCCTTATTATTAATACTATTTGTTGTATGAGAGATAAATCAATATTTAATTAGATAAATTATCATGAATACACTGGTTAGAGATCAAAATCCAAGTTTAGCCTGTCAAGAATTTTTTGGTTTTATAGTACACCTCAAGTTTAAAAACGTCCAATGGAATACACATCCTTTAATTCTTGTCTTTAAGTCAAATTTTTGATCATTAGTCAACTCTTTATACTGTTTTGAACAAGACTATTTTTGTCTATTATTTAAATAATAAACTCTAATTTTTTCTTTCTCTCCCTTTCTTCTCCAACTCTTTTTTCTCTCTCTTTCTTGTGCAATTTCTTTCTCACCCATTCTCCTTCTTCTTCACCCATTCTCCTTCTCCCACTCCTTCTTCTACCACCCATATTCTTCTTTTTTTCTCTTTCCATTTCTTCTTTTGTTTTTTTTTCTCCCTTTTGTCTTCTTCTTCTACTCATCATTTTTAAACCATTATTTTTCTATTTTTTTTCTTCTTCTCCTTGTTTTTCTCTCCCTTTCGTCTTCTTCTTCTACCCATCATTCTTTCACCATTTATTTTTCTTATTTTTCTCTATCTTTCTTCTTCTTCTTCTAAAATTTTTCTCTGTCCCTTGAACTCTTTTTTCCTTCAAATTTCTTTTCATTCCCAAATTTCCTCCCCATTTTCATCTTTTTATTTATTTATTTAATTTTTAATTACATTACAAAAAAGTAAAGTACAAAACCATTTTATTTATTTTCGAAATGAAGAAAAAGAAGAAAAAGATGAAGATGAAAAATGGAAGAAAGAACAAGAAGAAGAGGAGGCTCAACCGAAGGAGACACTTTTTGAGCACAAGAGATGCACAATGGGCAAAAGAAAACAAAATTTACTGAGAAAAAAGAAATGAGATTAGATTACATAAATTGGGAATCGATCCTTCTTCCCCTAATTAAACTAAAAATTTAAAATCTTTGCAGAAAAAGAGAGACAAAGAAGCTGCAGAAGAAGAAAGAGAGACAAAGAAGCTGCAGAAGAAGAAAGAGAGACAAAGAAGGAAGAAAAAGAGAGAAAAAAAAATTAGGGGAAATTAACATTTTTTTAATTAAAATTATAAAATTACCCTTTATAAAAATTATAATTTTTTTAATAATATAAAAAAATACTTCTGCTCAAAATAATAAAAAGAGTTGACTCACGGTTAAAATTTTAACTTAATGACATGAATTAATGAGGTGAATCTCGCACGACGTTTTAGAACTAGAGGTGCACTTTTAGGCATTTAAATTTAATTATATATTTAACATATATAATTAAATCTTATTTTAATATTTTAATATATATATATATATATACATTTATTTATATATTAAGATATTGAGAGATTTATCTCTCATATCAATGACACTTGGCATTATAATAGTAATTAATTGTCATCCTACCATGTATAAATAGAGGACCAAATTCTCTCCTAGAAAAGATGAATGGAGAGTTGAGATGTAGAAGCTGTTGTAAAAAGGAGGAGGATGGAGAGTTGAGATGTAGAAGCTGTTGTAAAAAGGAGGAGGACGGAGAGTTGAGATGTAGAAGTTCACGAAAGCTGATACAGAAGCTTAGAGAAATCGAAGAATACCAAAGCTATGTCGTTTTGGATCTTCCTCTCGTTAAAAAATCATATCTAAACTCTGTCAAAGTCCATTCTGAGAAAATTAAAGGCCTCTAAAGAAAAGTCCAGAAGCCCTTGGAAGAAATCCATAGTTATTCAACATATCGAGATCAAGCCAACAACCCTCTAAGTTGAATCCAATCTAAGAACAGCCCAAAATGCCCCTTGGAGAAATTAAATTCCAATGGATCGATATAAAGCCCAAAAAGACCCTCGAACCTACAACAGATTGAATCAGCAGATTGATAGAAATAGAACCCCGTAAAAATTCATTTGTAATTTATTTACACGTAACATATTTTCTCTGTAATTTTAATTTTACAGGAAATACACAGAAATGGAAATTTGCTTACAACACTATAAAAGAAAAAAAATCCTAGGTGCTAAACTTGGATTTTAAACTCTAAAAAGTGTATCCATTATTATTTACCTTATTTAATTTTTTACTTATCATATTAAGAAATCATTATACATTTATTGATTTTTTTTTCATACTTGTATAATTAATATACTTTACAACTTATTTATGGTATATCTTACGTATATAACATTACTTTTATAAATCATGTTTTGTATATCCATAACTCCCACTACTTCCACTATCTCCATATAATTATCACCACCTCTATATAACTTCCACTACCTCCATATAACCTTCATGTAACCTCCATGAAGTTATATTTGTAAACATATGTATACATTTATATTAGTATGTATATGGGTATGTAGGTTACACATATGTATACCTATAAATATGTGATAGTTTTGTATGTTTTGTTACAAGAAAGATATATACACAAGTTTACACTATTTTAATTTCTATTTCTTTAGTATTGTTTCATTATTGTTATAGATATTTTATAATACCTTATTAGCACGAGTTTGCTCTTCGGAAGAGAATTATTTCGTGATTTTTTTTTCTATTAAGGTACGCTTTTATCTATCATGTCGAATCTCTCAAAACACGAATTTATTGCTCTTGATATTTTTGGAAAGAATTATTTGTCATGGATACTAGACGCTAAAATTCATCTTGATGTTATGGAACTTGGAGACACCATAAAATAAGGAAATATAGCATCAATGCAAGATCGCGCTAAGGCGATGATATTCCTCCGTTGCCATCATCATGAAGGACTAAAATTCGAATATCTAACGGTAAAAGATCCACTTGTTCTTTGGACAAATCTAAAAGAAAGGTATGACCACAAAAAAAAACTGTTATTCTTCTAAAAGCTCGTTATGAATGGCTGCATTTGCGGTTACAAGATTTTAAATTTGTTAGTCAGTATAACTCCGCTATGTTTTATATAAGTTCTAAAATAAAAATATGCGGAGAAAATGTGAGTGAAAATAATATGTCAGAGAAAATATTTTCTACTTTTCATGCCTCGAATGTGCTCCTGCATCAGCATTATCGAGAAAAAGATTTTATAAAATACTCAAAATTAATCTCATGCCTTCTTGTGGCTGAACAAAATAACGAGCTATTGTTAAAAAATCATGAAGCTCGTCCCACTGGTTTCGTTCCATTCCCTGAAGTGAATGTGACTATGATGATAATAACGGAAGAGGACGAGGATGTGGTTATGGTCGAGGCCGAGGCTGTGGTCGTGGTCGTGGTCGTAGTCATGGTCATAATAATAAATATGTGTCTACTTACCACTAGAAGTGGTATAATAAAGATGACAAACAAGAAGACAAAAGTGGACAGAAAACGGTTGTAAATTTTGTTGAAAATTTATGTTTCCGTTGTGGAATGAAAGGACATTGGGCACGTGCCTGTCGTACTACAAAACACCTTGTTGATCTTTATGAAGCCTTTGTAAAAGAAAAAGGAAAAGGTGTGGAAACAAATTTTACAAATTTTTTTGATGATATTGATAATGATCCTATTGACACCATACACTTGATGTGGCAGATTGTTTTGCTAACCCACAAGAAAACAATGAGATCCTCGGTGACGGAGAATATATAAATCCATTGCTCTAGTATGATTTTCCAAAAATTGTTGTTTAATTTCTAAGTATTGTTATTATTGTTCAAGAATAAATGTTGTTTATTTTTTTTAAGTATTGTAATTTTGTTATCTTTATGAATTGTACTTTTGTTCTCCTATTGAATTTTACTTTTTTATGAAGATTTACTTATAATTATATTGAAATATAAATAAATAAATATATATATATATATAATATATGTGCATAATATATATTTAATTACTAATTAAGTAGTATATAATATAACATGTATAACCTCTTTGAACTAAATATATATTAAAGGGTAAATTATCCCAGTAGCACTGGAATTTTTCAAAAATCCAGTTTTTGTACCTCTATTTATTTTTGCTTTGAATTGACACTCGAACTACCAAATATCATCTGTTTTGCACTTCTGTTCAAAATTTCCGTCAACTTTTATTTTCTGTCTATTTATCAAGGGCATTTTCGTCTTTTAATTTAAAAATAAATTATATAAAAAAAACTTTTTCCACCTATCACTCACTTTCCCTAAATAAACGCAATATATCTCTCCGTTCTTCTAAATCTCTCCCCCTTTCCCTATCTATTCTTCAACTCTTTTTTTCAAATTACTTCGATTTAATCATAGATTGTTCCTTTCTTTCAAATTAAATTACTTATTTTTGCAGTTACGCTTTGTTTTATCCCGAAATTGTAGTCGATTGGTTTGAAATTTTTTCATACTTTTTCCCCAAAATTCCTAGTGAGCAAAATTTGTCATTACCATATTGTTATTGAGGTCGAATTTGTCGGGTAAGAACAACATGGACGAATCGAAATCGTTGGAGAAGATATTTTATTTGCTATAATAAACAGGTAACCCTATTTTCTTCTGAATCAATGAAAACTTTATAAAACCCTAATTTTTTAATTTTTATTTATTAAAATTATGTTTTGTTCATTAAGGTAGGAAGCAAAAGATGCAAGTTTTTCAGTAGTTCGATCCAATTATGTGCAAGAGATCCTCTGAAGTCATACCTGAGTTGCTTCAAAAAATTCGTACTTTGGAGGATAACAGTGAAGTTACAAAAAAATTTCTGAAACTAGAGACAAGCTAAGAAAAATGGGACAAAGAAATCCTTCAATGGAGTGGGTATGATTTGTAGTTTGGATAGGGAATACTAAAAGTGAGTGGACAAAATTTGTACTAGACTTTTTTTTTTTTTTGTAAAAGAAGAATGAGTGTACCAAAATTGCATTTGCATTATTAATAAAAGCAAATGCCTTCTTTTTTTTTAATACCACAATTGACCATAAAATAATTCAAAGCAACCATTCAAAGCAATAATTCAATTGTGCAGTTAAAAAAGATTTTTCACATGTGCTGTCAAAAAATGACAAATATTGTCGGCTAGACCCCATACACATATCAACCCTATAAATCAGCCCCCTGCATAGATTCAATATACATTTACTTTCCCCTTCCTTTCCTCGTCCCATTCCCCTTCTCCAAGAATACCTATTTCTTTGTCCACCACCACTCAATTGAAGGATTTCTTTGCCCCATTTTTCTTAGCTTGTCTCTAGTTTCAGAAATGTTTTTGTAACTTCACTGTTATCATCCAAAGTACGAATTTTTTGAAGCAACTCAGGTTTGACTTAAGAGGATCTCTTGCACATAATTGGATCGAACCACTGAAAAAATTGCATATTTTGCTTCCTACCTTAATGAACAAAACATAATTTTAATAAATAAAATTTAAAAAATTAGAGTTTTATAAAGTTTTCATTGATTCAGAAAAAAATAGGGTTACCTGTTCATTATAGCAAATAAAATATCTTCTCCAAGGATTTCGATTCGTCCATGATGTTCTTACCCGATAAATTCGACCTCAATAACAATATGGTAATGACAAATCTTGCTCACTAGGAATTTTGGGGAAAAAGTATGAAAAAATTTCAAACCAATCGACTACAATTTCGGGATAAAACAAAGCGTAACAACAACTCTTGCCTACTGGGTATTGGATATTCTGCAAAAATAAGTAATTTAATTTGAAATATACGAACAATCTGAGATTAAATCGAAGTAATTTGAAAAAAAGAGTTGAATAATAGATAGGGAAAGGGGGAGAGATTTAGAAGAACAGAGAGATATATTGCGTTTATTTAGGGAAAGTAAGTGATGAGTGGAAAAAAAATTTATAATTTATTTTTAAATTAAAAAGACGAAAATGCCCTTGATAAATAGACAGAAAATAAAGGTTGACGGAAATTTTGAACGGAAGTGCAAAACAGGTGATATTTGGTAGTTCGAGTGTCAATTCAAAGCAAAAATAAATAGAAGTGCAAAAGCTGAATTTTAAAAGGTTCAAGTGCTATTGGGATAATTTACCCTATATTAAATGCTCTTAAAATAATTGTTATATTATATTTATTAGAGACATAATATATATACAATGCATATATAGATAGGTCATCATGTGTGTAGTACATTTAATGATATATACAATATGTATGTATATATATTTGTTTTGGATAGAAAGAATATATATTATATATATAATATTGTTTTGAATACACATATATGTATGTACGTAGATATGAATACATATATATTCTGGCCATTATTTTACTGTATATATATATATTATAGAGATACATATATATTTGACTATTGGATATATATATATATATATATATATATATATATATAATATATGATATTTTATATAGTTTTTGGATATATATAGTGCATCTTCCTATATATTTTAGTATTCTTTTTTAGTATCCTTTATTGTTTAGGATTATTCTACAACACCACTTAAATAATTAACTCAAAGTTTGTGAATATCATTATTATTATTATTATTTCAATTTTTAAATTATAAGTTTTTTTTTGCTTGAAGAATATGGATGAATATATATGTCTTGCCGATAGTGCAACTATTCACACTATTCTTAAAAATAAAAAATATTTCATTGCAATAAAGATGAATGAGGCATATGTTACTACAATTTTGGGTAGTACAAAAATAATGAAGGCTTCGGAAGAGCCATTATAATCTTACCCAATGGAACAAAATTGAATATAAACAATGCTTTATTTTCATTTAAGTCTCAAAGGAATTTGTTAAGTTTCAAAGATATTCGTTTTAATGGATATCATATGGAGACGGTAAGTGAAGGAAATGATGAGTACCTTCATATTACAAGTATTGTTTCGAATAAGAAAATTGTATTAGAAAAATTGAATATGTCTTCTTCGGGCTTGTACTACACAAGAATAAATGAAATACATTCAATAAACTAGAAGTTTATTGATTAAAAACTTTCACTATTTGGCATGACCGATTGCGGCATCCCAGTTCAAGCATGATGCAAAATATTATTGAAAATTCGCATGGACACTAATTGAAAAAACTGAAGATTTTTGAATCAAAACAATTTTCTTATGCTGCTTGTTCTCAAGGAATATTAAGCCATCACTAGCTAAAGTTGGAATTGAATCTCCAACATTTTTAGAAAGAATTCAGGGTGACATATGTGGACCAATTCACCCTTTATGTGGACCATTTCGATATTTTATGGTTCTAATAGACGCATCTAGCAGATGGTCTCATGTTAGCTTACTATCAACTCGCAACCTGGCATTTGTGAGATTGCTTGTTCAGATTATTAAATTATGAGCATAATTTCCAGATTATACAATTAAATCAATACGTCTGGATAATGTTGGTGAGTTCTCATCTTAAGCCTTCAATGATTATTGTAAGTCTATTGGTATAAGTGTTGAATATCCTGTAGCTCATGTTCATACACAAAACGAGTTAGCTGAATCTTCCATTAAAAGACTTCAAGTGATAGCTAGACCCATACTTATGAGAACTAAATTACCCATTTCAGCTTGGGGTGATGCAGTTTTGCATACAACAGCACTTGTACGTGTTAGACCAACAAGTTGTCATAATTATTCTCCATTGCAATTGGTTTATGGTCGGGAGCCAAATATTTCCCATTTTAGAATTTTTGGATGTGCGGTATATGTTCCTATTGCTCCACCACAACACACAAAAATGGGTCCTCTAAGAAGATTGGGGATATATGTTGGTTTTGATTCTCCTTCTATTATAAGATATCTTGAACCTGTGATAGGAGTTCTTTTCATGGCACAATTTGTTGATTGTCATTTTGATGAATCAATGTTCCCCAGATTATGGGGAGAAAAAGAAAAATAGTTTGGTAAAAATATTACATGGAATACGTTACAACATCTTGATACTCGTACAAATCAGTGTGAACTTGAAGTTCAAAATATAATACATTTGCAAAGAATAGCAAATCAACTGCCACATTCATTTACCAACCTAAAGAGAGTGACTAAGTCACATATACCAGTTGAAAATGCTCCTATACGGATTGATGTCCCAGAAGGACAATCTGTAAATGAAATAGCAAATCAGTTTATAGCACGCCAGAAGCGTGGTAGACCAATTGGTTCACAAGATAAAAATCCCCGTAAAAAGAAATGAGCAAATGTTAATAATGAACCCGAGCTTAATACTCTAAAAGAGTCAAGAGACATAATAAATGAAATAACTCCAGAAGAAGTTCATGTACCGAAAGATATTGAAAATATCAAAAAAATAAATAATGATGAGATCTCAATAAATTATGTCTCAACGGGGAAACGATTGAACCGAGAAGAAATAACTTGGATAGTATTTTTGTATATAATATAACATCAACTATTATAAATGAAAATGATTATAATGAGCCTACATCCGTTGATGATTGTTGATGTAGAAGTGATTGGCTGAAATGGAAAGATGCAATTCAAGTAGAATTAAACTCACTTGCAAAACGTGATGTTTTTGGACCCATAGCCCGAACACCTGAAGATGTCATACTCGTAGGGTACAAATGGATATTTGTACGGAAAAGAAATGAGAAAAATGAAATTGTGAGATATAAAGTACGTCTTGTTGCACAAGGTTTTTCTCAAAGACCAATAATTGACTATGAGGTCATTTATTCTCTTGTGGTGGATGCAATTACTTTTCGAAATCTTCTTAGTCTGGCAGCTAATGAGAAACTTGATATGCGTCTTATGGATGTAGTTACAATCTATGTATATGGCTCACTTGATAGTGATATCTATATGAAAATTCCTGAAGGATTTAAAATGCCTGAAGCATATAAATCAGATTCTCAAGAATTATATTCAATAAAATTACAAAGATCTTTGTATGGTTTAAAACTGTCTGGACGAATGTGGTACACTCGTCCTAGTGAATATTTATTGAAAGAAGGTTATCAAAATAATCAAATTTGTCCATGTTTATTTATCAAGAAAGAAAATTCAGGTTTTGCTATAATAGTTGTATATGTTCATGATTTAAATATCATTGGAACTCCTGAAGAAATTTTAAAAGCAGTAGATTCTTTGAAGAAATAATTTGAGATGAAAGATCTCAGAAAAATAAAGTTTTGTATCGGCTTGCAGATCGAGCATTTAAAAGATGAAATTGGAATATTTGTTCATCAATTAAATTATACTGAAAAGGTCCTTAAAAACTTCTACATGGACAAGGCACATCCCTTGAGTACCCTAATGGTTGTTTGATCACTTGATGTGAAAAAGGACATTTTTCTACCTCGTGAGGATAATGAAAAAGTTCTTGGTTCAGAAGTACCATATCTTAGTGCAATAGGTGCACTAATGTATCTTGCTAATAATACAAGACCTGATATAGCTTTTGCTGTTAATCTGTTAGCAAGGTTTAGTTCATTTCTAACTAGAAGACATTGGAATGGAATTAAACATGTTTTCCAATACTTCGAGGTACAATTGATATGGAATTGTTATATCCTCAAAGTCCTAAACCACAATTTGTTGGTTATACTGATGTTGGTTACTTGTTTGATCCACATAAAGCCAGATCTCAAATAGGCTATATTTTTACATGTGGAGGAACTATTGTTTCATGGCGTTCTACAAAGCAAACGTTAGCTCCTACTTCTTCGAATCATGCAGAAATTATAACAATACATGAAGCAAGTCGTGAATGTGTTTGGTTAAGATCCACGTCTCAACACATTCGAGAGACACGTGGTTTATCTTCATGCAAAGAACTTCTAACAATAATTTATGAAGATAACACTGCATGTATAGCTCAATTACAAGAAAGATATATCAAACAAGATCGCACAAAGCATATTTCACCAAAATTTTTCTTTACACATGATCTTCAGAAAAATGGTGATATTGATGTACAACAGATCCGTTCAAGCAATAATTTGGCAGACTTGGTCACAAAAGCATTATCAACTTCAACATTTGAAAGACTGATCCATAATATTGGAATGCGATGATACAAAAATATTATGTAATTATCAGGGGGAGTGTACAAGGAACTATGTACTATTTTTCCTTCACTAAGGTTTTTTAATCCCACTGGGTTTTTCTCTAGTAATGTTTTAATGATGCATATTTCTTGTGCAATGGACATCCAAAAGGGGGAGTTTTATAAATCATGTTTTGTATGCCCATAACTCCCAATACTTCCACTATCTCCATATAACTACCACCACCTCCATATAACTTCCACTACCTCCATGTAACCTCCAAGTAAGCTCCATGAAGTTATATTGTAACATATGAATACATTTATATTAGTATCTATATGGGTATGTAGGTTACACATATGTATACCAATAAATATGTGGTAGTTTTGTATATTTTGTTACAAGAAAGATATATACACAAGTTTACACTATTTTGATTTCTATTTCTTTAGTATTGTTTCATTATTGTTATAGATATTTTATAATAATTACAAAATTCTTATGTTATATCATTGTAATTTTGTTAAAATTTTTAAACTTTGTTGTATTTTTATCTTTTTTTCTATTTTATTTAAATCATTACGATGACATTACAATTTAAATCCGAAATATTTCAATCACGTTTTTGTTTTGAAAATATTTTATAATTTTAAGATTTTTTAATTAATAAATATGAGTTTTAAAGTATTAATTATACAAACATGAAGAAGAAAGTATTAATAAATAAATTTTATTCTTGACGCAAAAAAAAAAATTTCTCCTCAATAGATTTAGCACTTTTTTTTCACTTGTTAGACGGAGAGAAATAAATATTTTATTCTTTTACTTATCACATTAAGAAATTAATGTAAATTTATTAATTTCTTTTTCATATGTATATAATTAATATGCTTTACAATTTATTTTTTCTTTTCTTTTACTTATCATATTGAGGGGGAAACAATAAATATATATATATCTATATATATATATATATATATATATATATATATATATGAACAGTCAGAAAAATATCTCAGGGGCAGAACGGTAATTTCACCACATATTAACTGCCCCTGACCTCACCTGACGTCATAAATACAATTTAAAGGGCCTCATAAAGGCCAGACGTTACTTCCTTTAAGGCCACATTTACAGCCCGTTATCTACAACGGTTAAAACGGCCCAAATCTCCAACGGTAATCTTATTAACAGACTCCTATAAAAGAGAGATCTGAACATAAGGTAATAACTTTTTTCCTAATTTCCAGATATCCAAAAATACACTCTATTGACTTAAGCATCGGAGAGTTCACGGGGTACAAACTCCCCATTGAACTTATTTGTTTTGCAGGCTCTCGGTACACTAAGTATAGCAACCCGAGATACGCACTGATTGCGCCCAGCGAAGTATCGCCCCTAGGAGTTATACTTCGCCTACCCGAAATACCCTCTTCCTTGACTTTGACCAGTTCAAAAGCTCTTCTTGACAAGTCAACCATAAAGTTTCCTGAATTCCCGGCACCCCAATTTACTTTTTTATACTTCGACAAATTCGTGCAGAATCAGTTTGGTTCCGTTACCGGGAATCCTGCTAGAAATTTCATCCTCACAAAACATGTCTAGACACTCAGGAGATAGACGCACCGTGCGACAATCTTCTTTCCGGGGGACTGGGACAAGAATTTCACGTTCTTCGTCCTCACCCAGTTCCAGTCGCCGTCCCATCTTAGAAAGATTGGGACCACAACCAGAGGCTTCTCGACGTTCCCAAGACCTAAGGGAACAACTCAATTCTAAGAGAATTGAGGAAACAGAAAAGGAGTTACAGCGATTGCAACAAGAAAATGAACAGTTGAAGCAGGATCAAGAGCTCTCACATCAATGGCTAAAGTTGAGGGCTGAATTCAGGAAGGCCGGCGCGGATCTTCCCCCACCGAGGTTTTCCGGGGATCCCTCGGAATTTCCACAACGAACACAAACCGCCACAAAAAAAGATGAAAGACGTGGAACACGGACGGGTAGGAGACAGGCGGTCAGCGAAGTAGGGTAAAGTCACCAATCCTCTAAGTCTGTCCATAAAAAAGGGGCCAGAAAGCGTTCTCCCAAATATAGCCCGTAGAAGGGAAAGAACCCCACCAAAGTTCATAAATCCAGATCGATTGAACTGGGGCCTTTCGCCAAATGGATTCAAAATGTCTCCCCCGACCCGAGCCTCAAAATCCCGCAGTTCGTCTTGTACTCGGGGTCATCCCGACCCCTCGAGCACATATGCCGTTACAAATCGGCCATGGGGCTAGTCACAAATGATGAAGCCATTTTATGTAAGGCGTTCCTGAGCACGCTATCTGACAAAGCTCTAACCTGGTTCACGTCTCTCAAAGCAGGTACTATCGACACTTGGCACACTTTAGAGAAAATGTTCCTGGACAAATTCAGCACTGCAGGAACCATACCCAAGACTAGAGGAGACTTGGCTAATATTAAGCAGCGAGAGGATGAGACTCTCCTCTCTTTCTTGGAATGATTCAAGAAAACTTATGATGACATCGAGGGAATTAGCCAAGACACCGTCATCACCTGCTTCGAAGGAGGATTCAGATCCAAGATGTTGTACACTGAGCTTCAGCTGAGGAAGCCGGAAACCATCGGAGAAATATTCAGTGTTGCTCGGAAAGTAGCACTAGCGGAGAGCAGTGCACTTGAATCCACCACAAGGAGGAAGGATAAACAACCCGAGCAGCCAAAACATGTGGCCTCGAATTTCTCAGAACGAAGAGACAAAAATCGAGGTAAGAAATTCGAATCTTTCACACCTTTGAATGTTCCAAAGGAAAGTTTGATTGCAGTGATCAAGGAGAAGTACGAAGTAAGGGATCCCGCTCCGATGAAGGCGCAAACATACGCCACGCGGGATAAGACCAAGTTTTGTGGATTCCACAGAGACTACGGTCACACAACGGAGGAATACTTCCAACTGAAGAGAGCCATTGAGAAGCTCATTCAGGAGGGATGTTTGAAAGAATACATCACTGGTATGCAACAGTAGAAAGATAAAGGAGAAAGGGTAATCAACATGATTAACCCGGAGTTGAGCTATGTGAAGAAGATCAAGAAGAGGATCTACAACCTCACCAAATCAAACCTCGTCCCGAAGTATGAATTTGAACAAAAAGAAGTCATTACTTTCACCAATGAGGAGTTGGAAAGTAATGAGGAAGCAAAAGTCAGTCTTATTGTTATCGAGATGCGGATGACCAGAGAAGGGATTGACAAATGTATAGTTAAAAGGGTTCTGGTCGATACTGGAGCCACGAGGAACATAATGTACCTGAGATGTTTTGAGGAAATGGGCTTGAAGGAAGAACATCTCAAAACTAGCAGAATGGTACTAGAAGGGTTCACACCCCACAAGGTACCTGTCAAAGGAATAGTGAGAATACAGGTCACCCTTGGTGAAGGGGATAAAGCCAGGACTGAAGAGATCAAATTCTATGTCGTGGACTTAGAATCTCCCTACAATTTCATCGTAGGGACGCCTTTCCACGTGGCTTTTGACCTGGTCATCTCTACATCCCACCAACAGGTGAAGTTCAACACTTCACGAGGAGTTGGTTTTGTAAAGAGCAACCCACAGAGTCTGCTGGGACAAATAATGAAAATAAAAAGAAAAAGGGATTCTCCCGACAAAGTCAGGAACATCAATGTGGTGACAGAGGACCACGACCTGAGGATACAACATATCATGGAAAAGTAAATCTGCGACCTTGTCATTGAACTATCGCGTCAGAACGAGTTTGATGAAGTGTCGATAAATCAGAGCTATCCTCAGCAACTCATCAAAATTGGAAGGGAGATGCCAAATCAACTTCGGCAAGATATCATCCAATTTTTGAAAGATCATCAGGATAGCTTTGCCTGGTGTACGGAAGATATGCCAGGCATTGACACTTCCATTGCCAAGCATGCGCTGAACATAAGCTCGACTTGTCGCCCGATAAAACAGAAGTCCAGGCAATTCGGTGAGGAGAAAATACAGGGCATGAAAGAGGAGGTAAATAAGCTCTTGAAAGCAGGATTCATCTGCGAGATAAAATATCCCACATGGCTTGCCAATGTGGTAATGGTTAAAAAGTCCACTGGCAAATGGAGAATGTGCGTGGACTATACTAACCTCAATAAGGCTTGCCCCAAAGACTGCTACCCGCTACCCCGAATCGACACGCTGGTAGATTCAACAGTAGGGTATGAGTACCTCAGCTTCATGGACGCCTTTTCAGGATACCATCAAATAAAAATGAAGCCAAGTGATCAGGTACATACTTCGTTCCGAGCTGCAGGGGCCATATACAGTTATAATGTTATGCCATTCGGATTGAAGAATGCAGGAGCGACATACCAACGAATGATGAATCATATCCTTCGAAGCCAAATCAGAAGGAACATAGAGGCGTATGTCGACGATATGGTGGTTAAGACCAAGCATGGTACTTCACACCTGGAGGACTTAGAGGAAACCTTCTCCAACTTGGCGAAGTACAACCTCAAACTTAATCCAATGAAGTGTACATTTGGAGTAAAATCCGGCAAATTTCTGGGCTTCATGACATCAGAACGGGGAATCGAAGCCAATCCGAAGAAATTAGAGGCTATAGCTCAGCTCACCGAGCCCCGATGTGTCAAAGACATCCAAAGGCTAAATGGATGTATTGCCGCACTGGGCCGATTTATCTCCAAATCGGCAGAAAGATGCCTCCCTTTCTTCAAAGCCCTGAAGAATTCGAAGAACGATTTTGTCTGGACTCCGGAATGCAGCCGCTCCTAGAGAGATGTAAAAGATCATCTTTTAGATCTTCCCTTGCTACGACCTCCGAGCACCGGGGAAACACTCTACCTATACTTGTCCTTCTCTGACGTGATCGTAGCATCAGTACTAATAAAGGAGGAAGGAACAAAGCAGTACCGCGTATACTTCTTCAGCAAAGTTCTGAATGATGCGGAATCCAGGTATTCTAATATTGAGAAGCTAGCCTAAGCCTTGGTGATTTCCGCACGGAAACTAAGGCCATACTTCGAACCTCATCCTATTGTGGTCTATACCAATGCCCCACTCAAACAAGTTTTTCATAAACTGGATCAATCCGGAAGAATGCTGCAATGGTCCATCGAGCTATGCGGGCAAGAAATCATATTTAAACCCCGGACATCAATCAAAGCACAGGCTTTGGCGGACTTCCTCGCAGAAAGATCATACACAGAGTCAAGCCTCGAAACTGCAGAGCATACAAAAGAGCTGTGGGAATTGAGAGTCGATGGAGCAGTTAACTCCAGTGGAGTTGGGGCAGGGCTTGTCTTACTTTTGCCCAACAAAGAGTACACAAAAATGCGGGCCATCCAGTTAAAAGCCAATCTCTCAAACAACCAAGCGGAATATGAAGCACTGTTGACGGGTTAGAATGGACCCATGAGGCAAGCATCAGAGCACTGAAGGTATACATTGACTCGCAATTGATGGTGAATCAGGTTCAGGGGACATACACAGTACAATCAGAGGGCTTACAACCCTACGTAGACGAAGCAAGAAAATGGAGAGATAAATTTTCTCCTTTCTCGCTATCCTTGATCAGCAGAAAGGATAACCAACAAGCACATCGGTTGGAAAAAGTCGCCTCAGGAGAAACACCAAATGAGGAGGGCATCCCCATCGAAAGGGTCCCAATTAATGTCAAGGAACCAGAATTCATTCAATGTCTGCGTTCTACTTTGGAGAATTGGGATGAAGAAGTAAAAAACTTCATCCAACACGGAACCCTTCCGGATGATGCTACTCGGGCCCGACAAGTCAAAAGGAAATCTACGAGGTACACTATCCATAAAGACATATTGTACATGCGATCCTTTTCAAGACCTTTACTTCGCTGCATCCCTCCTTCTCAAGTCGACAATCTATTAGCCGATATACACGAGGGAGTATGCTGAGGACATCTAGGGGCCCGATCTCTTGCTGAAAGGGTAATCAACCAAGGATATTACTGGCCAACACTCCGAGAAGATGTCAAAAGATACGTCAAAAAATGCGAGACATGTCAGTTTTTCAGAACCATTCCACAGCTACCTTCAGTAGAATAAACCCCGGTAGTGGCAGCCTGGCCATTCGACATGTAGGGTATGGATCTAATGGGGAAGTTTTCAAAAACAAGGAATGGATGTGAATACTTGGTAGTGGCAGTGGATTATTTTTCAAAATGGACAGAAGCAAAAGTCCTCACACATCCAACAGAGGAAAACGTTTCTAAATTCTTCCGAGAACATGTTTTATGTCACTTCGGGATACCCAGAGCAGTTATCACGGATCACGGGGTGCAATTTTCGGCAAAATTCATTGTAGATTGTCAAAGGTTGCACATCAAGCACTTGAAGTCGTCAGTAGCACACCCTCAAGGAAACGGTCAGGCAGAAGTTGCCAACAAACTACTATTGATGGCCCTAAGGAAATATTTTGAAGGAAAATCCAACAAATGGGCTGACGAACTAAACCCAACTCTATGGGCAATCCGCACTTCGACTAGGGGCCCCACGGGAGAAACGGCTTACGCACTGGTATACGGGTCTGAAGCAGTAGCACCAGCCGAAGTGGCATTGCCCACAGCCAGAGTAGCGATGTACAGCGAGGATACCAACAAAGAAAGAAGAAGCATGGAGCTAGACCTGCTAGAAGAAAGGAGGATAGTAAGCCGCCTAAGGTCGCAGTCATTCAAGGAGAAGACAAAAAGGGCCCACGATAAAAAATTATTCAAGCGGCCAATAAAGATTGGGGACTGGGTACTTCGAAAGATAGAAGGCACAACGATGCATATAAAAGCAAACAAGCTGACCCCAAACTGGGAAGGACCGTACCTCGTAAAACATGAAATAAGACCCGACACCTACAAACTCATGAATAAGGATGGCGTTCTCCTACCAAACCCGTGGCACGTAAATCACCTAAAAAGGTACTATGTATGAAGTACATTTAGTTAACATTGTCCTGAATACCAAATCGTCATAAAGGCAAGTTGTTGATTCAATTTCTGGAAGTATTTTGCTGAGAAATAAAAGTTATTATTCAAGTACCACCTTGACCACGATCTTGATTATTGTTCAAGTATAAATTTGAGCACGATCTCAAAAGATATCAAAAATCCATGAGAAAGGTCGTGGTGACGAAATACCAAGTTAAAGCTTGGAAAAATCCACTAGAAAGGTCGTGGTGACGAAGTACCAAGTTAAGACTTGGGAATTTAAAGTACCACGAGAAAGGTCGTGGTTACAGAGTACCAAGTTAAAATATACTTGGAAATTTGAGATACAAGGCAATTCATTGCTACGAGGTATCAAGTTGAAGACTTAAAGAAATTGTTTGTCATTACGAAGTATGAAGTCAGGCGATGAAGACTTAAAGAAATTGTTTGTTATTACGAAGTATGAAGTCAGGCAATGAAGACTTAAAGAAACTTTGTTATTACGAAGTACAAAGTTAGAAGAATTCAAGATTCAAAAAGCCCTGAAGACGCGAGGTTCATAAGTTGAGAAAATTTCATTGGAGTTTTCAAAGAAGAAGTACAAAGTACAAAAGAATAGTTTACATAAAAAAGCTAAATACAAAAAATGTCTAAGGAGCTGCCGAGCTTGAGCCCCCATCAAGCATATCCTAGAAAGTGGGAGCAGTAGGTCGTGGCATCTTCTAGAAAGGCCTTCCTCTCTTCTCGTCCCTCTCCCGGAGTGCTTCTAGCTCTTCAGTAGTAAAAGGGACAAAGTTCGCTCCTCGCCTGCACAAGTCATTGTCAAAGTTCTTTTTGAAGGCCTGCGGGAGGATGGACTTGTCTTCGAAGTAGGGGTGAAGCTGCCGGATGATGTGGACACATCCTTTATCCAAGAAAGAACCAGCCTCGCGACCGATGTCTTCATGGTATGCAAGGGAACTCTTGAAGTCGTCGATGACCTTCTTCTTGTAATCTTCAGATCGACAGTACTCCAATTCCTCCTGCATGGAGATCCGACTTGCCACAGCTTCATCTCTGGCCGAATTCAGATTGGCGTTGGCCATTTTCAACACCGAATTCTCCTCTTCTACCTTGGGTAGCCGCTCATTCAGCTCCGCCAGCTCGCTCGCCGTCTGGAGCTTTTCAGAATTGGCTATCTCCAGGCGCGAAGCTTGGCTAGCCACTTCTGACTCCAGAACAGCCAGGCGAGGTTCGTTGGCTGCCCGCCACTCGGCGTCCGCTGCTGCTCGCCCGGATTGCTCCGAAGTTTGGTACTTAGAAATGTGCTTAACTAAGGAGGAAACCTAAAAAAAGGAAGAAAAAATGAGATGAAAGTTACAAAATATTTCCTAAGGACTAAAGACAAGTAAAAAAAGAACTCACCCGAGCTATCAAGGCGCCAACCCGGTTTGTGGCCTCCTCAGCCCCCATCTCCTTCATCCCAATCAAGCTCTCGGGGTCTTGAGCTCGATCCAGGACTACACCCCCAAGCATGGCTGCAGCATACTTGTTGTTGAAGCAGAGGTTGTTGAGGCAGAGGTTGTTGAGGGGAGGAGTTCGGGCAGATATCTCCACAGCTAAGGCCCTCAAGGGCTCCTCTTCAGTTGGCAGCTCGAACCCCGGCTGGAGCCAGGAAGGACCGGAGCTCCCAGAGTACCTCGGCCTCGACAGCAGGGGCAACCTCAACTTCGGTAGTCGGAGCAGACTCCACAGGTACTATCCCAGAATCCCTTCGTGATGCCAAGGGGACAACATCCAAGGCATCCATGAAGACCGGAGAAGAAGGAGGGGACACCGAGGAGAAGTCCTCCTCCTTTGACGAGGACGGAGTTGCTCCTCCTCGTCCTCCGCCACTTCGGGTGTGGCTTCCCGGCGAGGCCCGGGTGCAGAGCGAGGAGTCCTACCTCTTACTTCCACATCCCTCGCTCGGCGAGGGTTCCTACCTCGCCCCCGCTGACTGGCTGAGGATGGGTAAGTAAGGGGAGTCTCCACCACTACACCCGATCGATTAGACGCGGGGGAAACCGGGGTAGGGAGCCCAGATGTGATTGCCGGACATCCCTTTCCTCAACTCGATTCCCCCAAGCCTTGCTGAACATGGTGGGACCTGCAACAAAACAACTAAGTTAGTTTCCTTACGAAGTACGAAGAACAAAAAAAAAAAACCCCAACACATTACCCCGGCCTCTTCCACACCCACGACTAGTAAGATTACATGGGTCACACTGAAAAGAAAAAAAAGTCCCGGGATGTATAGTCCAGTCTTCATTTGGACTTTCCTCAGCAAAACCCAGCTCCCTCTTCCTCTCAGCCAAACCAGCCCCTATACCGCACCACTTCAAGGTGGCTTCACTCAACAAATCGATGGAGGAGTATACCCGGGTTTGGTTCTGACGGCGGCTATCTCCTAAATCCCGGGTAATGGCCTCTAGAAAGGCTTTTTCGGAATGGCTAAGGGAAAAAGGACCCTCTATTTGAGTCCACTAGAAGTTTTCACTAACACAGGGACTGAAAGGAAAACCTATATGTGACTCAACATTCATCCACCTACCCTTAAAATCTACCTTATTGGGCGGGGAGTCAAAAAGAACAACCTTATTTCGGCGTGGACGAAGAAAAAGAGCATTGTCCAACATCCGAAGTGAAGAAAAAAACATTCTAAGAATGTTAGAAGACAACTCGAAGCCTAATCTACGACAGAGACAAATAAGACAAAAAATGGTGCGAATAGCGTTAGGGTGCACCTGCCCGGGTTGAATTCTAGCAAACACCAAGAAATCAACAAAGGAAGGGTCCATGGGAAGACGAAGACCCACTTCGAAATGAGCCAAGGGAATAGGAATGCTACGAAGGGATATTCTCCCTGGCAAAGGGGCAACAGAGACTCTATAAGTCCTAGGGTCTATACTATACCTACGAGCAAAAGACTCTGCTTGCTCACGAGTAATCCTATTTTGATCTAAGGGAAAATCAGGAGGTGGAGACGGCATATATGGCTGGAATGGCACTCCCTCATGAACTGCACCCTCACCTTCCCTAGCCGCTACCGTAACTTCTGGTTGGGCAGGTTGAGGATCACCAAAACCCTCATTCATAAGATCCTCAACCTCCCTTTCATCCTCTCTTTGGGCAGCCATTACCTGCGAACGGAAGTTCAACATTTAGAACTCCATTCAAACAAAGAAGCTACCTAGAAAGATAAAACTAAAACCCTAAACCTAGAAAAAACACACGATCCTACCCTTATTAACGCACAGAAAAACAAAGCAAACAGAGGAAGCACGGTAGAATCACAGAGCAACCCATCAACAATAGAAGAAATGAACAGAAACCGGGCAGTAAAAAGACAAAACTTACCTTTTTTAGTGTCTGAGTTTGAGGCGGAAATCTGAAGAAATGTGACTGATCTTGCGGGGAAACAAAGACGAAGGAATCTTCAGAAGGCGTTAATGACAGAAAACTACAAAGGCCAAGAAGCAAAAGTAAAGAAAAAGGGCATATGAAAAGGAGAAGATCACTAAATAAACGAGAAAAAACCTTTTTAACATGATTACTTGCCAGAATCGAGGCATCGGGGAAAGCGAAAAGGTACTTCTGCCGGCTGATATTCTGCAATTAATGACAGACGCAGAAGACGAAAAGACAGCCAGTCACAATCAAAGACCCTAACTTCATCCACAAGTCAAAGTACCCAACACGCGTATCCTGCCAAAGCTCCCCTACTTCGTCAGGCGAAACTTCGACGAGGGGCCACTGAATAGTCAGAAAAATACCTCAGGGGCAGAACGGTAATTTCGCCACTATTAACTACCCCTGACCTCACCTGACGTCATAAATACAATTTAAAGGGCCTCATCAAGGCCAGCCGTTACTTACTTTAAGGCCACATTTACAGCCCGTTATCCACAACGGTCAAAACGGCCCAAATCTCCAACGATAATTTTATTAACAGACTCCTATAAAAGAGAGATCTGAACATAAGGTAAGGACTTTTTTCCTAATTTCCAGATATCCAAAAATACACTCTATTGACTTAAGCATCAGAGAGTTCACGAGGTACAAACTCCCCATTGAACTTATTTGTTTTGCAAGCTCTCGATACACTAAGAATAGCAACTCGAGATACGCACTGATTGCGCCCAGCGAAGTATCGCCCCCAGGAGTTATACTTCGCCTACCCAAAATACCCTCTTCCTTGACTTTGACTAGTTCAAAAGCTCTTCTTGACAAGTCAACCATAAAGTTTCCTGAATTCCCGGCACCCCAATTTACTTTTTTATCCTTCGATAGATTCATGCAGAATCAATATATATATATATATATATATTTAAGATATCACATTAAGAAATCATAGTGCATTTATTGATATATTTCTTTTTAGATGTACATCAATAACATTTTATAACTTATAATTTATTATTCTCTATTTTTTCAGTTGTCAAAAGTATGGACAAAATGATTATTTTTTAAATTATAACATCGAGAAATCAAACTAAATTTACTAATATTTTTCTATTCATATTGTATTATAATATTTACAACTCATATTTATTAATTATTTTCGTTGCAAATAAAACCAAATGATAATTCTTTCTTTTGAAAGACATCCATTTTATTTTATTTTTTAAAATATTTTTTTTCTTATTTGTGAAAGTAAAAAAAAGAATTAGAGGAATTAATTTTTTTTATTGAAAAATAGTAGAGTCAAAGAATATTTTAGTTTTAGGGTAAACTATTTTAGTTGCACTTCTTAGATTTCAAAATCTAGCTTTTGCACCTCAAATTGTTTTTGCATTTATAGTGTCATTGAGATTTCAAAACGTCCCACTACATACATACATTTCTATTAAATCAAACGGTTAAGTCTTCAATTTTGCTGTTAGTCAATATTTTTCAGTGTTTGACACAGTCCAGTCAGGGGCATTTTTGTCCAATTTGCCCAAAATAAAATGCAATTTTTTTTTTCATTTTCCTTTTTTTTTCCTCTCTCCTTCTTCCTCTTTTCTCTCTTCCTTTTTTCTCTCCCAGTCATTTTTTCTCTCTTCCTTCTTTCTCTCTCCTTCTTCCTCTTTTCTCTATTCCTATAAATACCCCCGACCAAACAATCAAAGACTTATAATTTTTTATCTAGTAATATGAACAATGAATTTTACAATCTATTTATAAATTTTTTTTTGAATTTTACAAGCTTAGAGGCAGTAGAACCATTTAATTCCTAAAAGAAAGAGGAGGAAAAAGAAGAACCATGGCAGCAATAGAAGTGGTGGGTGTGTTTATGGTGATGGAGACGCAAAAAGAAGAACTTTCTTCTTCTAGTATTGTAAAACAAGCCAAACGATTTGATTCTCAACCAAACAACTTTCCTAAGCTTCGTTGATGATCTGAACTTAACACATATAGCCTTTTTTATTTTAAAGAAAGAACCTTTAATCTTTTCTGCCATATTTTTTTTCTAGTAAATTAATAATTTCTGAAGAACAACTTCCTCTTCTGCATCTATTCATTTTTTAACATAAAATTTGAACCTAAACCCATTTGATTCATCCCCATATATATATATGATTTTTTTAAAAAACATCAATACAAATTAAAGATTCTCCTCTGAAGCTCTCTGTCACATTTCTTCTCCCTTTGCAGAACCTATCAATTTCTTCATAGCCTCTTCAATTGCTTCTGATTTCACAATCCTAGTTGTCTGAACCGTGCATTCTCTCACGGGCAACCCAATTCATGCATTCCCTCACGAGCAACCTAATTCATGCATTCCCTCAAGAGCAACTCAGTTTTTAATACTCTTGATGCAAGAATGGTATTCATCTCCCGTAGAAGGATGTTCCAGAATTTTCATCTACAATGCCCAACCTCGAATTATCATTCCTCTTCCTTCAACCCTCTGTTCAAATGGCAATTGAGGTCTCCTTTCCCCTAATTGATCTTCTTTTGAATGATTAGTTCTGTCTGCATATCTTAGACCCATATACTTCATAATATATATATAATAAATATATAATATATATAGATAGAGAAAAGAGAAAAAGAGAAAAGAGGAAGAAGAAGGAGAGAGAAAGAAGGAGGAGAGTGGAAGAAGGAAGTGAGAGAAAGGAGGAAGAGAGAGAAAGGATGAAGAAAAAAGAGAAAAAATTCAAGAGACAAAGAAGGAAGAGAGAGAAAAAAATAAAAAAATAAAAAAAAAATTGTAATTTATTTTGGGCATATAAGATAAAAATGCCCTTCATTGGAACAGTGCCGAACAATGAAAAAATATTGACTAACGGGAAAATTGAAGCTCTAACGGTTTGACTTAACGGAAGTGCATCTAGTGGGACTTTTTGAAACTTTAATGATCGTATAAGTGCAAAAAACTTTTGAGGTACAAAAGTTAAATTCTGAAATCTAAGAAGTGCAACCAAGATAATTTACTCTTTAAAGCAAAAATAAAATAAAAGTACACATTAATTTTATACTGTTCTTGATATGTATATTTTTTTTTGTTTGCAACAAGTAAAATAAAATGGAAGGAATAAACACAAAAATTTGTGTATTTTAAAGATTAACATATCATTTGACTTTTGTTTTTCAATAACAATAATTAATAAGTATAAGTTTTAAAATATTAATTATGACTTACAAAGGGAAAAAATCAATAATGCACCATAAGTTTTTTTAGCCTCATAAATTCTTTTTTAAAAAAATAAATTATTTTCTTTATACAATGACAAATAAAAAAATAAGGAGAGTAATATTGAAGAAAATAAAATCAAACAAATATAATTTTCTAGGTCAAAAAATACATTAATTGTCTTAAATAGTATGTTTTCTTATTTGTCAAAAATAATAAAATATAAAAAGTCTAATTGGTTAGGTTGCTTTGAATTTTTTTTATTATTAATTACTCCATACATAGTATTTAATGCCCATGTCATTATTGCAACTAAATCTAGATTTTTAAAATTTTTTTCTTCACAATATTAAAATAGAAAAATAAAGAATAATTAATGAGTTTGGCCCCAAACAAATTTACTTTTGGCAAACTCTAGCCCAAGATATAATTTGTTTTTACTTTTAAAGTCCCAAACTTATTTTTTAAAAAAAATCTTTTTAACAGATTCCCTTAAAAAACCTAAAACTTTAACAACTTTTTATTTAGGTAATTAAAGAAAATGGTATAAATGTCATTATAAGTAAAAGAAAAAAAAATAAAAGGATAAAATGTCATAACCATATAAAATTGAAAAATAAAAAACCTAATTAAAAAGAGAAAATAAAAATTGATCAATCACGGAAAGTCCTTCAAATCTGCTTCTTTTCTCGCTTACCCTCTCTAAAGCCAACAATCACAAAATTAGGAGTTTGAATGTTTCTGTAATGATGATATATAAAATAAAATTTCATTTCTATAGTAATCACTAATTTTTTGCACATCGAGCTCTTTTTCATATATTTTACATGTAATTTTTCATATTAAGAGTTTTAATAATGGAAGATTCGCTGAAAATTTTAACATTACTATTGTCTTTTTTTTTCTCTTACTTTCCATTATTTAAAATTTTGAATTGTTCCAAATTTCTCTTTCTTGTTTCTATTTCTCTAAATCTATCTTTTTTATTTCTTCTATTTCTCAAATTTCCTCTTTTTTGTTTTTTTATTTCTCTTTGTTTATCTCTCTTCTTCTTCTGTTGTTTTTTTCCCTTCTTAAAAAATACCGAAAACAGAAAACCATAGAGAGACCTTGTATGAGAGAAGAAATACTTTTTATGTTGAATTTTCTAATTAAATTTTTTATTTTAAAATTTTATATGATTAGAAATTTTTTATGTCTTTATTTAAATATTTCTTTTGTTCTTTTTCATTTTTACTTGTAATAAAATTTGTACCTTTTTCTTTAATCAACTAAATTTAAAAACGGTTAACTTTTTAATTTTTTTAACGAAATCCGTTAAAAAGGACTTTAGTTTTCTTTTAAAAATAAGTTTGAGACTTTACAAGTTTAAAAAAATATCTTGGGACCGAACTTACCAAAAGTAAATTTTTTGGTCCAAACTCACCAATTATTCAAAAATAAAATAGAAAAATATTTCTATATGATTTATATAAATCACATTGGAAGATTAAAAAAAATTTTAATTATTTTATTGTTATATTAAAAATTAATGTATTGATATTTAAAAATTATTTTGATAATTAACACTCATTAATTAATTTTTATTTTGAAAAAATTAAATTAAAATAATATTTGAGTTTATTTAAAAATAATAATTAATTTTTTTAAAAAAAAGAGTTTAAAGTTTTGTATGTCACAATTAAAATTGTCTTTAATATTTTTAGGGTAAATTATCTTACTAATACTTGAACTTTTCAAAAATCTAGTTTTTGCACTGTATTTATTTTTGCTTTGAAGTGACACTTGAATTATAAAATATGACATCCTTTTGCCCTTCCATCTAATTCTCAGGTTTTTGCTTTGAACTGACATTTAAATTATAAAATATGACCTCATTTGCCCTTCCGTCCAATTCTTAGGTGCATTTTATTAGGATTTTATTTTCAGAGTAATTTTGTCATTTCAATTCTCAGATGCAGTTTCGTCTTTTTACCATTATGAGCATTTTTTAATTATTAGGGTTTTATTTTCAGATTAATTTTGTCATTTCACTTTATTATTAAAAATGTAAAAAATATTTTATAATCACAAAGATTTGATCCTACAACCACGCACCTAACTAAACCATATCTACCCACTAAGACAACTATAAATATATTTACTTATATGGAACTTATATTTTATATTGTAATTACAAAAATAATAAATACACATTTTATATTGCAATTACATTTTATATTTTAAATATAAATTATATTAAATACAAACATTCTAAAAAAACTATTATCAAATGACACAATTCAAGCCACAAGTTTTTGTTGTTGTCACCTTCCTCAAACCTTACACTGAAGCTCTTCTTCAACTCTTTCGTTTCGAATTCGTCGTAGAACATGAATTTTGAGGTGTTTTTTATACAATGTCATTGCTGACACTAATAATATAATAATGCCATTATAAAAAAAATCTCAAAATTTATATTCTGCAACGAATTCAAAGTTTAAAAAAAAGTTTCAATTCAAAGTTTGAGGAAAGGAATGGCTACGAAGACATATGTTTAAATTGTGTTGTTAAGATAATATTCTTCCATAATCTTTATATTTAATATAATTTCTAAATAATATAAATTTTTGTATATGTCAAAGTGGTAAATGCTTATTTATTATTTATACGATTGTTGTTCAAATCTAGGGGTTCACAAATATAATTATGTTAAATTTATTTTGCCATCATCTAGTGTGCAATATAAAATATAAGTTCCACACAAGTTAACATGTTAATAGTTGCTCCAGTGGGTTAATATGATTTTGCCATTTGTGGTTGAAGGAAAGAATCCCTCCAATTTAAGAAGATTTTTCAGATTTTTTAAAATTCTATGAAAAGACAAAATTATCCCTAAAAATAAAACCTTAATAATTTAAAAATATTAATAATTTAAAAAGATGAAAATGCCCTTAAGAATTGAATGGAAAATGAAGTCTGACGGAAATACGAAAATGCCCCTAAGAATTGGATGGAAAATGAAAATAAATACATGTGTAAAAGCTGAATTTTTGAAAAGTTCAAGTGTTAGTAAGATAATTTACTCATGTTTTTATAGAGGATAAATTTTTTATTTTAAAATAAAAATATACCATATAAACTCTAATTATTCTGTTTCTCAACAATAAGATTGGAACAAATCCTGTGGTTGGAGATATTTTACATGGAGCTCACAACACATGTCAACCCTCAACCTTAGGTAGTTTCACAATGTGCTTTCTCATTGTGCCAAGTCAATGGCTTAGGTGCAAATATTTTATATTTTTTATTTCATGGTATTATTATTTTTATGTGAGATATGTTTATGATGAACAATAAAATTACAGTAGCAAAACTGAGAATTTTACTATTTAAAAAAATCATCAACATTTAATTTTTTAAAAAAATTCCTTCTTTTCTTTCTCAAATTATTATCTAATAGATGTATTTTTATTTTAATATTTGAAATTTAAACTTATTATAATTAATATAATTTTTTGAAAGCTTGTTCAAATAGGCAGCCTTTGGTTAATTTTTTTTTTACCATCTCCATTCTAGAATTATTATGATTTTAATTAATTCATATTTGGTTCTATTAAATATTAGATAGATCTCACGTGATATTATTGTATTTAGTAATATCTTTATTTGATATATTAAAATTGTATGTATATTTGATATGATTTTGTAATTATTCTCTTTCCTATTTTTGTAACAATACTATTTTGTATATAATCATATACCAAAATCAATGAAGGGCATCGACCACATTATCACATTTTTACATGGTATGAGAGCATTGGCAAAAATTTTCATCGAATCTCTTTTTCCTTCACACATCTTTTATTGTCATGGCAGTCAAATATCCTAAAATTGTTCCTCCTTTCTTCTCTTCATCCCACCTTGGTTGTCCCTAATATCACAAATTTCATCAAAGTTACTCTCGAGCTTCAAAACCGGATAATATATTATGTGGCTACCTTATTTAAAATCCATACTCGAGCATATCAAGTTCTAGATCATATTACTCCTTCTGCTCATTCCTCAAGTTCTTCATTACAAGAGATTGATCTTGATTTGTGGTCTCGAATTGATGCAATTGTTCTCCAATGGATATATGCTACTATATCCAACGACCTCCTTAACACAATTTTGGAGCAAGGTACCACTGTTGCCATGGCCTAGAATCGTCTACATGACATATTTTGTGATAACAAAAATTCACGTACTCTTTATTTGGAACATAAATTCTCTAATGTTCGCATGGAGACTTTTAATGACACCTCTTCTTATTTCCAACATCTCAAATCTCTTGCAAACCAATTATCCAACGTTGGTGCTCCCGTCACCAATGACAGGTTAGTTCTTCAATTAGTTGCTAGATTGATTGATGCATATGCCCATGTAGGTTCTCAAATTCAGCATGGTGACACATTACCTCTAATTTACAAAGTCCGTTCTATGCTTGTCTTGGAACAAATGGCACGCTAAAAAATATCCAAGTCCTCCCCGGATCCCTCTGCATTTTTTACGACTAATTTTGATGCTTCTGATGATGTTCATGCATGTATTAAATCTCCTGGCCCTCATTCACGTGGAGGTGGCTGACATGGTGGGGGACGTGTCAGACACCATTTGAGTCCCGACCATGGTCCACGAAACCATCCCAATTCATTTCTACATCATCCGCAACAAGGATCCACAAATGGATTCGTAAACCGACGCACCCATAATTTTTCGCCCGTCCACCATATTAGATCTCACCACTGACATGGGCTCCCTAACAGTCTTGGCATGTTCGTCCAGAGGCCTGGTCCACTCCTCCATGCCCCTATCCAGCTACGTCTTGGGCCAACCCACGACCTCCTTCACATCAGTCTAGTGTATTGGGCCTGCCTCCTCATACATCTCAACATGCCCATATTGGTTATGGGTAAAGCCAATCTTCTACTTATGCACCCACTGACATCATTGAGGCTCTTCATACCATGTCTCTATCTTCTCCAAATGACTAGTGGTATATGGATACCAGGGACACTTCTTACATGACTGCAAATAGATGTAATCTTGTCTTATTTTAATTTGAGCAATACTCGTAAAATAACTGTTGGCAATGGTAATTCTATTCCTATTCAGGATTTTAGGTGTACCATTTTACATAAACCACATCCTCCTCTTTCTTTAAATAATGTTCTTCATGCTCCTCGTTTAATTCAAAATCTTATTTTCGTCCATCAATTTACTCTTGAAAATAATGTTTATGTGGAATTTGACCCTTTTGGATTTTCTGTCAAGGATTTTCATACAGGAATTCCACTCATGAGATGTAATAGCTTGGGTGATCTCTACCCCTCTCCAATCAATCGCCACTTTTATCATCTCTCTCCTCATTTTTTGCTTTATCTCTTGCTTTATGGCATAGCCATCTCGGTCATCCTGGTTCCACTGTTTTACGCATGCTTCATCAAACTAAATTGATTTCTTGTGATAAACATGGTGATAATTTTATTTGTCATTCTTGTCCTCTTGGAAAACACACCAAGTTACCTTTTACTGACTCTTTAAATTCTACTATTTTGCCATTTGATATAATTCATAGTGATAGTTGGACATGTCCAATTCCCAGTTCTGGGGGGTCATTGTTACTATATCTTGTTTCTCGATGACTTTACAAATTTTCTGTAGACATTTCCTATCTCTCACAAATCTCAAGTTACTTCTATTTTTATTAATTTTCATGCCTATATACAACTCAATTTGAACGTTGCATCAAAAGTTTCCAATGCGACAATGGTAAGGAATTTGTTAATAGCCATTTACAACAAATTTGTAATTCTTGGCATTAATCTTCGTCTTTCTTGTCCTTATACTTCACCACAAAATGGTAAGACTGAAAGAAAAATTTGCACTTTTAATAATATTGTTCGTACTTTGCTACATCATGCTTCTCTTCCTCATTGTTTTTGGATACATGCTTTACAAATCAGCCACTTATTTACTTAATATACTTCCTTCTAAAACACAAGATTTTCATTATCCTACTTCTAGTCTATATCATAAATTTCATATCTATTCTCATCTTCACGTTTTTTATTGTTTATGTTTTCCTCTTATTCCGTCAATGTCCCATCATCAGTTGGATGTCAAAAATGCTTTTTTCATTGAAATCTCTTTGAAACTGTCTACATGCATCAACCCCCGGGTTTTTGTGATTCTCACCACCCAGATTATGTTTGTTTACTTAAAACGTCTCTCTATGGCTTAAAACAAGCCCCCCATGCTTAGTATGAATGTTTTGCTGATTTTATTCATACAATGGGTTTTGCTCATAGTCTTTCGAACAACTCTCTTATCATCTATCGTCGAGGTAATGACATAGCTTATCTTCTTCTATATGTTGATGACACCATTATCACCACCACTTCTGAGAAGTTTCTCCATACCATTATGGCTTCTCTAAGTTCTGAGTTTGCCATGAAAGATTTAGGCCCTCTCAGCTATTTTTTGGGCATCTTTGTTACGCGTACATCTTTTGGCTTGTTTCTTTCTCAGAAGAAATATGCTCAAGAAATTATTGATCGAGCTCACATGTCTGACTGCAAACCTTCTTTCACTCCAGTTAATGTCAAATCTAAGCTCAGCGTCATCTCTTGTACTCAATATTATGATCCTACCGAATATCGACGTCTTGCAGATGCTCTTCAATGCCTAACTTTCACAAGATCTGATATTTGTTATGTAGTTCAACAAGTGTGTTTATTCATGCATGATCCCCGTACTCTTCATATGACAGTCTTAAAACGTATCATCCGATACGTCAAGGGGACTCTTGAATTTGGTCTTCATCTCTCTCCTTCCTCCACTCACACTCTTGAGTCTTACACTAATGTTGATTGGGGTGGTTATCGTGATACCTGTAGGTCCACTTCGGGTTATTGTGTTTATCTTGGAGATAATCTCATCTCTTAGTCTGCCAAACATCAACCAACTCTTTCTCACTCTAGTGCTGAAGCGAATACCGTGGTATTGCTAATGTTGTCTTCGAATCTTGTGCAATCTTCTATTGGAACTACACTGTCCCAATTCTAAGGCTGCTTTAGTTTATTGTGATAATGTAAGTGTTGTTTATCTCTCTAAAAATCCAGTCCAACATCAACGAACAAAACACATTGAAATAAACATCCACTTTGTTCGTGAAAAGGTAGCTCGAGGATAGGTTCATTTTCTTCATGTTCCATCTTGCTATCAAATAGCTGATATATTTACAAATGGTGTTCCGCTGCAACTCTTCTCCAACCTTTGAGATAGTCTCAACGTTTGAGTCCCTCTCGTTTCCACTACGGGGGTGTATTAGATATGAAATAGATCTCACATGATATTATTTTATTTAGTAATATCTTTATTTGATATATTAAGATGTATATTTGATATGATTTGTAAATATTCTCTTTCCTATTTTTGTAACAATACTATCTTGTATATAATCAAATACCAAAAGCAATGAAAGGTATCAACCACGTTATCACTTTGCACTCGCAGAGTTTAACTCTTTTTCAAGAGAAAGTCTCATTCTGGCTCATAGAGGGTTGAACCCTTGACCTCACTTCACTATGTATTTTTTTATTTTATCAAGTTAAATAATTAGTCAAACTGTAATTAAATGCAAAATGAAATTTTTTTCCTTTAACTAAGTTTTTGAATTAAATTTTCTTTCGTGAAAAATTAGCTATACTCATAAATGATGATAACATAATTATTTACATATTACTAGAGCTGTAAACGAACCAAACTGTTCGCGAACAAAGCTCGTTCGAGCTCATTTATGTTCGGTTTGGACTCATTCATTTATTAAACAACCAAACTTGAACAAAATTTTAGGTTCGATTAAATATCAAGTTTTTTCAAACACTGTTAGCGAACATACTCCCGAACAAATTATAAATATTTATATATTATATATATTGTTTTTAATAATATATAATATTTAAATTAAATATTTTTTTTAGTTTTTTCCTAATTTTTAGGGGTGATTTAATATTTTTATAAAACTTTATTGAATAGTTAAATATTTAAATTATAATTTTTTTTTATTTTATAAATTTGAAGTTTTGAAAAAAAAATTAATATTTAAATTTGAAAATTTTTTAAACTTAATTGAACGAACTCGAGGTCGAACTCGAACAATAAAAAAGATGGAACAAACTCGAACAACTTTTTTTTGTTTGAAATACTAAACGAATGAACTCAAACATGCTCGAATAATAATCAAACAAACTCAAAATATCTTATGCTCGGTTCGACTCGGCTCGTTAACAGCTCTAGATATTACAATATATTGATTTGACATTACAATTTTTTCATATATATGGTAGGGTATTCATTCAATGCTCACATATAGTAAAGGTTAAAGCATAATCCAAGTTTAGTACTTGAAGTAAAAAACATTGATGAATTATCATCCAAGTTTTAAAAAGTCTCATTGAAAGCACCTTCCTTAGGTCAGAATTTTTATCATTAGTCCACTAATTTCACTGTTTCGGTCAAGGGCATTTTTGTCCATTATTTTTTTAAAATGAACCTTAATTTGTATAAAGGCTAATTTTGTAGTGTTTAATTAAAATCACTAATTTGCCCTAAGTTTTTTCTCTTTGTCTTCTTCTTCCTTCTTTCTCTCTTTCTCTTTCTTCTTCTTCTTTCTCTCTCTTTTTTCTTCTTTCTCTTTCTCTCATTCTTTTTCTTCCTTTCTTCTTCCACCAATTCTTTTTCTTCTTCTACCATTATTCTTCTTTTTCTCTCGCTTCCTTCTTCCTTCTTTCTCTCCCTCTTCTTCTTCCATCCATTCTTTTTTTCTTCTTTCTCTCTCCCAACCAAATCCAAAAAATCGATTTCTACAACCAAATTCAAAAAATTTATTTCAACAACAAAATAAAAAAAACTAATTTCTAAAACCAAATCTAAAAACCCCATTTCCACAACAAAATAAGAAAACTCATTTCCAAAACCAAATCTAAAAACTCATTTCCAGACTCACATTCCTTTGGCGGCGGTAGCGATTGTTCTTCTTCTTTTTTTTCTCTTTTAAAATTTAAAGAATTTAGGAAATTTATTGTCAATTTGTGTAACAATTTAATGTCTAATGTAGCACTGTTTGATTTTTGAATTCAATTTTGTGAGAGATTAAAAACGTATATGGGCTAGTCTTTAGAACTGAAAGAAACAAGGAAAATGTCATAAATGCTGTGTAAAGCAGCAAGCTTTTCATATATTGTTTTTTCAACTTTTTCAGGATAATCCAAAAGTGATGGAGATACATTCCTTAAATAACTAAAAACCCTAACATCTAAGCATCATACACTACACAAATGTGAGGCTAGGATTGATCCAGAGACAGCTGCGAGTAGGCATGACAGCTGCGTTTTTGTCCTTGTTTCTCACGTGCATGGGATCCCATGTTGAATGTATTAGATGCGGATGGTGCACATAGACCAGATGCTCTAGCAGGTAGGCTAATATGGCTAACATCCGCCCTCAATTCAAGCCAGGGAGAGGGTAGAGTAGCTAATTTATCTCGAAGCCGTGCGAAGAATTGCTTGGACAATGGCTTAGTAAAAATGTCTGCAACTTGATCTGAAGATGGAACAAATTGAACTGAAATTTGATTTTTAGAAACCAAGTCCCTGACAAAATGAATATCTAATTCCACATGTTTGGTTCTTGTATGTAGGACTGGATTAGAAGCAATTGCTATAGAACTTTGATTATCAACCCAAATCTTAGGAGTAGAAGTAAGCTCTATTTGCAGTTCCTTAATAAGAGAAGATAACCAGATAATTTCTAAAGCAGTGAGAGCAAGACTTCTATATTCAGCCTCTGAGTTGGATCTTGAAACAAAGGTTTGTTTCTTTGAGCACCAAGACACAAGATTATTCCCAAGATATACACAAAAACTAGAAACATATTTTCGATCATCTATATCACCAGCCCAGTCAGAATCTGAATAAGTACTAAGAGCAAGATGAGATGATCTAGTGAAGGTAATACCATAATCTGAAGTACCTGCAAGATATCTTAAGATCCGTTTGACAGCTTTCCAATGAGTAGACAGAGGATTGTGCATGAATTGGCAAACTTTGTTGACAGAAAAGGAAACATCAGGTCTAGTTATAGTGATGTATTGTAAGCCACCCACTATACTTCTATAGGTTGTTGGATTGACAGTAGGTTCACCTTGAGATTTAGAAAGGGATGGAGAGGTTATCATTGGAGTAGGAGAGGAATTAGCATTGAGCATATCAACTTTTTGTAGAAGAGAAGCAATGTACTTCTTCTAACTGAGATGCATTCCATATTCTGATCTTGTGACATCTATTCCGAGAAAGTGGTGTAAATCACCTAGATTTTTTAAGGAAAAGTTAGAGTGAAGATCAGAAATCAGTTTAGAGACACCTTTGAAGTCACTTCCTATCATAAGAATATCATCAACATACACAAGCACCCAAATACAACCAGATGAAGACTTGAACATAAAGAGAGAATTATCAGCTTTGGAGTTCTAAAATCCATGAGCAAGGAGCACAGATTTTAGTTTTCCAAACCAAGCTCTGGGAACTTGTTTGAGTTCATAAATAGCTTTAGAGAGCTTGCAAACCTATAAAGTGGAAGAATGAGACTCAAAACCAGGAGGTTGAGCCATGTATATATCAGTGTCCAAGTCCCCATGAAGAAAGGCATTGTTCACATCCAATTGTTTAACATCCCATCTGTTATTAACAGCAATTGAAAGAACAATCCTTATTGTAGTTGGTTTAACCATAGGACTAAAAGTTTCAGAAAAATCAAAGCCTGAAGCTTGATCATACCCTTTAGCCACTAATCTGGCTTTATACCTTGCTATAGAGCTATCACCATTAGTTTTAAGCTAAAAAACCCATTTACAACCAATTAAAGACTTATCTGTGGGAAGAGAGCACAAGGTCCAGGTTCTGTTGCTTAAGAGAGCTTTATATTCTTCTTCCATAGTTTGTTTCCACTTGGGATGTGACAGAGCTTCTTCATAACTTGTAGGTTATGAAAAATCCAGTAAAGTGGCACTAAGAATCTTTGGCTTGTAAATTCCCAATTTTGCTCTTGTAACCATTGGATGAATATTAGTGTTTCCTGCAACAAGCTTGTTAGCAGACTGGGACAAAGCATGTGTATCAGACATAAATGGCAACTCAACAATAGGTGGTACAGGAGCGAAGCTATTTGTGTCACTAGAAGATCCTGTAGAAGAGGAAGAAAAACTGTGTTGATTGAGAGATGAAGAAGGAGTAGAAGCAGATTTGTGTGGAGTATGAAAAGAATTTGATGCATTATTTTCCTGTGAACTAGATGAAGAGATTGGAATGACTGGTGGAGGGAGGTGGACAATGGCATCTTGAGCAGGAGACTGAGAATATGACTGTTTCTACTGGAAAGGAAACTGAAGTTCATTGAACACAACATTCCTAGTAATGATTGTTTTTCCCTCAGGTAATAGTACCATATAACCCTTGTAGTGATTGCTATATCCTAAAAAGGTACAAGCGTTTGATCTAAATTCTAGTTTATGTTTGGTGAGTGATCTTAAATGTGGATAGCACAGACAACCAAACACCTTTAGATGCATATAATCAGGTCGTTTGTTAAAGAGTTTCTCATATGGACTGACAAAATTAATAGTCTTAGCTAGAAGTCTATTAATCAAGTGGACTGATGTACTGAAAGCATCATCCCAATACTTGATTGGAACATGTGAATGAGCTAAAAGAGTAAGTCCCATCTCTACTATGTGTCTATGCTTTCTCTCAGCAAGACCATTTTGCTGAGGAGTGTAAGGGCAAGAGATTTGATGGTGAATTCCAGATTTATGAAAGAGATTAGTCAAGGCAGTGAATTCACCACCACCATCACTTTGAACATTCTTTATCTTTGAATTGAACTGAGTAGAAATCAGGTTCTGTAAGTGACAAAAGGTAGTAAGAACCTCATATTTTGCTTTGAGAAAATAAATCCATGTATATCTTGTAAAGTGATCAATAAATAAAACATAATAGGAAAAACCATTTGTGGACTTTATAGGGGAAGGACCCCATACATCAGTATGTATAAGTTCAAATGGCTTAGAAAATTCAATTTTGGAACTATGAAAAGGTAAGTTATGACTTTTCCCTTGTAAACAAGCACAACAAACTTGATCAAAAACAAGTTTATTAGGTTAAAAGGAGGGATTACAAGCTTTAAGCACTTTATTGATAATATCATAGGCTGGATGGCCTAATCTAAGGTGCCACTGATATACCTGGTGATCTGCCTCTTTACTACAGGAACTGAAGAAAGTCACTGGACTAGAAGAAATCTTGTGGTGATGAGGAGAGTTTTTGATGCCTTGAGATTGAAAATAAAAAACATAAAGACCATCTTTAAGTGAACCTTTGAGAAGAACTTGGTGAGATGCCTGATCCTTAACAAGACAAAAATCAGGGTGAAATTCAAAATAAACTGAATTATCTAAAGCAAACTGAGAAACACTAATTAAGTTCTTTGTGATTTGAGGAACATGGAGTATATTTTTCAGAAGAAAAGGTCTTTGGAAAGAATTTATTGAAGAGTTGCCAATATGTGTAATACACAAACCTGCTCCATTGCCTACTTGCACCTTGCTATTCCCTTGAAAATCAGAAGCTATATTCGGATTTGACAACTCATTTGTCACATGATTGGAAGCACCTGTGTCAGCATACCATCCCAAATCACTGATTGTGTTTGATTGGTGAGAGACTGAAGAGGAATCAGTAGCCTGAATGGTGGATAGAGCTTGAAAATTGTTGGAACTAGGATAGCTGGTTTGACCTTGTCTGGAGGATCCACTATAGGAAGGATCAAACCTATACTAACACTTATCTGCAGAATGGTTATTGTAATCACATATATGACATTGAAGCCTATTACCTTGCTTAAAACTTCTGCCACCTCTTCCTCTAAAGTTATTTCCTCGGCCTCTTCCTCCTCTCATACCATACTGTCCTCTTCCTCTCTGTCCATTGTTGAAAGAATTTGTAGGAGACCAGTTATTCTTCCTTTGATGCTGATGTTGAGTCAAGTTAACAGTAGGAATTGATCCCTTTGTGTTGACTTGATTGTTGAAAGTAGCAGCAGATTCCAATCTAGTTTCATAACTGAGCAGCATAGGGAAAATATCTCTGAGAGAGAGAGAGTTTCACTCGTGGTGGTAGCAGCTACTACAACTGGATCATAATCTGACCCCAAGCCTGTCAAGACATGCATTACTTGGTCTTCCTCTGAGATTGGTTGACCAGCAGATGCCAACATGTCACAGCATGTTTTGATTTTGTTAACATATTCCCTAATGCTTAGAGATTCCTTCTTAATGGATGAGAGTTGCAGCTTATATTGCATCTTCCTTGCTGAAGTTTGACTGGAGAAGTTAGCTTCAAGAGTTTTCCAAATTTCATTTGAGGTATTCAATCCTACCATCATCACTAAAAGACTCTCTGACAGTGAAGAAAGGAGCCAAGAGGCCAAGAGTTGATCTTGCCTCTGCCACATCTGAAACTCAGGATTGACATTTCCATCAACAAATTCTGATGGGGGAGGAGTAGCTCCAGTGAGGAACCCTTCAAGGTCGTAGCCTCTAACTGCAATATATACCTGCATTTTCCAAAATAAGTAGTTGTTCTCATTTAGTTTTGCTGAGATCAACTGATTTTGAAGCTGAATAGAGTGTATTTGTGGCCGTGGAAGAGATTGAGTGGCATTTGATCTGGAAGACACACAGCTATCTGCCATGGTTTAAAAAATAGCAGCTTTATTATTATTTTTAAAGAAAAAAACCAGAGGTAATCAGAGTCAGGTCCCATGCCTGCTCTGATACCATGAAAGAAACAAGGAAAATGCCATAAATGCTGTGTAAAGCAGCAAGCTTTTCATATATTATTTTTTCAACTTTTTCTAGATAATCCAAAAGTGATGGAGATACATTCCTTAAATAACTGAAAACCCTAACATCTAAGCATCATACACTATACAAATGTGAGGCTATGATTGATCTAGAGACAGCTGCGAGTAGGCATGACAGCTGCATTTTTGTCCTTGTTTCTCACGTGCATGGGATCCCATGTTGAATGTATTAGATGCGGATGGTGCACATAGACCAGATGCTCCAGCAGGTAGGCTAATATGGCTAACAAGAACACTGAACAAAGGAAAATTTTTGAAACATAAAAAATAAAAAGAATCCTCAAGAATGAAGAAATATTAACAGTTGTTGTGTACTGCGGTTGAAATTTTAAAAAAATTTGGAATAATGAGAAGAATTAATGTTGGAGAGAGAAAGAAGAAGAAGAAAGAGAATTTTTTTAGGATTTTAGTGTTTATTTTTATTGAAAATTCCAAAATTACCCTTTATAAAAAATTAAGGTTTATTTTTAAAAATAATGGACAAAAAAACATCTACCCAAAACAGTAAAAAGAGTTAACTAACTGTCAAAATCTGACTTAAGCACAAAAATTAACCGAGATGCATCTAGTGAGATTTTTTTAAAACTTGGAGGACACCGCATGAACATTTTTCACTTTAGGTGTTAAACCTCATTCTGAAATCTAACAGGTGTTACTACGATATTTTACCATATATACCATTTATTACATGATAGATGAATGTTTATATTTTAAGGGTTCCTATTATTGTGTCATGGCGTAGGTTGTCGTTCATTCGTCATTCAATTTATACTATCTCAATATGTAATAATACTAACTCATATTGTTTATATTATTTAGTAAGGAATAATATATACTATACATGAGGAATGAGTGAATACCTTACCATTCATATGAGATATTTGCACATTATTGGACAATATATATATATATATATATATATATATATATATATATATATATATACACATATGCAATCCAAATACAAATGACATTTCTAGGTCTCCAATTGTCACCCTAAGCTTTTCATTCAAACATAAAACACAATGTATTGAAATAAAGGGTCCCAAAACATAAAATTGTATATAAAGAAATATCAATCATATCTCATAAGATGTAACATAGTATAGATCTTTATCAACTAATTTAAGCAACATTCATATGAGGAGATTTTAAGATTACTGAGACACAACTAAAATGTCTAGTAAATATATATATCAAGGTAAAAAATCCACCATAAAATTATTAACTTTTCCTCCTCGATCATATCATCTCTAATCATAATTGGAATGCATATTAAAAAAGTTGAAATCATGGTGATCAAAGTTTAACTGCTTCAACCAGGAATCTGCTGCACAGTAAAGATCAATTAGCATTTTATGGTCATTCTTTCCATGGCGCATCCAAACATCACCTTGCATTTTATAGGTAGCCAAGCCAAATGGAGTAAGAGAAACTTGATTTTGACATTTTCTCGGAGGACAAGCAACTCCAATGTTTTTTCCATCCTTCTCATTAATCTTCTCCCAAGTTGAATCTATAATAATAAGAATGAAACATGGCTAAGAAATACTTTAGGGAAACAAATACTCATATATAGTAGCATTAGAATATATGTGTGTATATATATAGCATGATGATAGGAAAAATTTGTTCAAGATATTAAAGTAATCATGAGGATCAACTACCAATAATTTTAATAAATTTAACTTACAAGAATATATCAGAAACTCGAAAAATTAATTATAACAGAAATAAAATAAAAGCACCATCACCAATAAGAAATGCTATGGAAAATATCTTTAAAATCAAAATGTTTTATATTGGTCTTTTAAAATTACCTTCAAATACTATTTTTGTAATCCTTTTAACACCTTGCAATTAATTTTATAACATTTTCCTCAAGTTGTATTAAATCTATAAATTGGTTGCAAAATCTAAACTCCATAAAAAAGAGTAAAAGTATGAATATAAAATAAAATGATAAGAAAAATGGTATATAAAATAAATCATATTTAGAGGACTAATTACTTTTATAGTCTTTTTAAAAAGAAAAGATAAATAAATTTTCATTTTTATTGCATTAAATTTCATATATATGTACATAGTAGAATAAAATGAGAAAAAAAATCTAAAACATAAGACAGAAAGGATTAGAAAATACCTTGAAATGAGGAAGATAATGTATGGTAAGTAAGGAAGCTTGTAGACAAGTCTTTCACTGACCACATATTTGGAATTGCATAGATAGGATACCTAATTGTAAGAGTAAATAATATTATATCCAATGTATTTCAAAAAATAAAAATAAAAAATAATTTCTACATATTTTAATTAGAAAATTTGTTTAATTTTAGCCTATATTTTATTAAATTTTTAGGTTTTGATTTTTTTTATACTGGGTACTTATTTTGATCTTTTTATCATTCTTAGTTAATTTCTAAAAAAATTAACACCTTATAACATGTTCATGTATGTTTTAATTTGATCTAAAAATTTTAAAAATTGTGGAGTAACTGATTAAAATTTGTTATAAGATCCTAAAAGTTTGATCAGAAACTAGCAAAAATATAAAAATAAAAATATAAAATAATCATAAAATAATAAATTATATATAAATAAAAAATAAATAAATAAATAAATATATATAATAATATATATATATATATGAATTAAATCGAAAAAAATTGAAAATTTTTTTTACTACAATATGTAAAGTCTCTTCAATACGTACCATGCAATAGACATCCAACTTGCTGCAGATATATCACAACTCTTCATTGTCACAAGTCCGGGTAGCTTTCAGTAAAATTATCCATCTAAATTTATATCACAAAAAAAAAGTGTTTATAATATATATATATATATATATATATATATGAAACTTAAAACAAAAGGAAGAAAAATATCATTTTAAAAAAAGAAAGAAAATATCATAATTTATGTGGTTTAGTCAATATTACTTATATTGATTGATAGTACTAATATTTTTACTAAATAATCACTAATACAAGAGATGTATTTCACTCTCACAATATTTTTCATTCTAAATAAAGAATTATTTATAGATAATAGTCCATTTGTATAACCGATAATAATAATAGTTATAAACACCATTTGAGATAGTAATTATCCCAAAAATAGCTTCAAACTTGCATAAAAATTTCAACACCAAATAGAAAACTGTTCATAAGGGATAATAGGTAATAGAGAGTAATGAACTATTTTAGACATGTTTAATAATGAATAGTATCCAAAACATAATCGGATAATGAAAGTGGTTATTTTATATATGATTTTAAATTTAATATAAAATATCGATAATATATATATATACACGATTAAAATATAATGTCAATGTCAAATTAGAGGAATCACAAACAAATAAAAATACCTTTCGAGCAATAGGAATTCTCCAATAAGGTGAAGAAACATCTTGGTATTCAAAATAAAGATAACCTAATTTATCTTTCATTGGCAATGAAATTTGAGTCTCAACACTTGAGTCACTTCCATTACTCAAAGATTCCATCTCAAATATATCAATCTCAGCTCCTTCTTTCAAATTTCTGTGTAAAAAAAAGCTTAATAATAATTGGAACAAAAATTGTTCGATTTAGTTCAATATAATATATATATATATATATATATATATTTCATATATACTTTTTTATACAATTTAATCATTTTAAATTTTATTTTTTCAAAAACATTTATCAAAAAATCAATAATCATTGTGTAATCGACTAATAATTTTAGAGACAAAATTAAAATAACACAAAATTTATTATTTAAAAGGTTAAATGCATGAAAGTTTATTGTAAAATATAAAATTGTATAAACAACTAAAAGAATAAGAATACATTTTTTTAGAATCTTTAAACTTATAAAAGGATACTTTGGGGCATAAATGGTTAATTATCCCAACTGAATATATATATATATATATATATATATATATATATATATATATATATAAACATCAATTTTGGTAAATTCTACTATAGAAAACTAATCTTGAAAGACAATACTGTGAAAGAGTGATAAATTGTCAATTACTCTATGAGCTTAAGTCGATGAGTGTGATTAAATTTATTCTCTTAACACTTCTCTCACATGTGAGCCAATGACAAATTTTATAAAAAAAAGACCAAACATGTGCACACAAATTGAACAACGACAAATTTCCAATAGCAAATTTCAATAGTTATGATTCGAGATCTCGACCTCCTACTCTAATACCATGTTAAAAAATGATAAAGAGGTTGAATTTATTCTTCTCTTAATAGACAAATACAAGTAGACATTACACATATCATATGATCTATAACCATAAAAAGTCATAAATTTGAATCATATAAGAAAGAAAAAAAAATCAAAAAATCAGAATAATCACAATGATAATTTTGAGAGATACTTAGAGTATAGTACCTTGTAAAAGTTGGTGAAGACTTGAGAGTGTAGATTTGAAAAGCTGATAAATAAGGAGTATAATATTGCACAACATTTCTATTATTACTTAACACAACAGGAGAGCCAACACCATAAGCACTCCATTCATCAAAGGATTTCCATACATCTCCTAATGTGAAATATTCAGTTGTAATTTCATTTTCTTCTACCTTGCTATTGTTCTTCAAATCATGCATGTGACTCTGTCATAATTTATAATTAAATCAAAACAAAATAAGATGAAATTTGATATTCATATATATATATATATATATATATATATATATATATGACTAAATTAAGTATATACATTAAATCACTAAAATTTAGTGGAAATATAAAATGTATTCAATATATATAGCATACATATATCATTATTTAGTTGGGATATGCTTTTTATTAAAATGTTCTTATACATTTTTTTTTTGTTGAGGGTACAAGATGCCTTTAATGGTTCTAAATTATGGAAGAACACTTTAAGGTGATCCACATCTAAATTAATATTCATTTGAGCCACTAAGGGAGGAAGCTCTAACATCAAATTTTAAACAATTGTATTGGTTAATATAAAATTTGGCTTGTTCCATTAAACAAATTAATAACTTACTAGAAAATTATCTAATTCCAAACCAAATTACATATTAACAAATATAAAAATATGTATGAATATTATATATATATAATATATATATATAATATATATATATATTGTAACAAAGTAGGGGAAAACATAAGAAAATAAGATATAAAATTAAAATTCGCTTCAATGAGGCATACAAGCTCCAAAGTATAAAAATCAGATAATGCTTTGACTAAAAATTTATAACATAAAAGTGTGTGAATAAGTTATGTAAATTTAAAGTTAATTTGACACAAATTAAATTTCAAATCAACATTTGAAGTGCACTTTAGAGGTTTAAAATACATCATTGAATAAATGATTTCAAATTTTTCTTTAATAATTTTCAGAAACCTCTTAAACGAACGAACAATATGAGATATTTAGTTCACCGCACTTATTTTTTAATAGGTCAATTATCGATAGAATAGAATTAATTCCTATCAATTAATTCATAGACAAATAATGAAATGATCAGTAGGAAACAATTTGACAAAAAATAATAGAGCTTTCATCCATATAAAATTCACATCATCTATAGGTTTTATAGTGACATTAGAATACATCAAAAATTAACTAATTTTAAACAACACTCCCAAATCATATAAAATTCAATTAATAAATTAGTTGTATAAATATTAAAAATAATATAAACAAAAAAGATTGATAGATTTATAGTAGGTACCGATGAAAAAGGTTTTGAAGGCACAACTGGAGTTAAAGAACGGAGAAGATTTTGGAGATTGGAGAGCATGAAAGGACTGGACATCTTTAGAGCCTTTGAATTTTTCGAAGAATGTAAATGAAAAATATGTATTTCCGGTTGCACAAATATATACACAGATATGTAACTTGTACATTAATTACAAAGTATAAGGCAAACATAAACAAGTCATGGTTACTTCATTATTATTATTTTACCTAAATAAAAAAAGGAAAAAAGTCAAATCAAATCAATGACCTTATAATTATTGAGAATATCCTACAATAGAAAATGGAGATTTTTTGTTGACCATGTTTACCAATTAATTTCTAGGTGTGAAAATTCATGTAATTAAAATAAATATTTTAAAAATAAAATCCGATGAATTTTAATGAGAATGTTTAAAGGGAAGCATTGATTAATACTTCACATGTTTTATTTTATTTTATTTTATTTTATTTTTAAGATTAATGAATTTTTTTCATTAAAAATATTTTATAATTTTTAGATTTTTCAATTAATAAATTTGAGTTTTAAAGTATTAATTCTACAAATATGAAGGAAAAAATATGAATAAATACACTTTTTTTTAATGTGAATATAAAAAAAACTGATTTTCCCTCAATATTGATTTTTTTTAAAACTTAGTTATATGAGAGAAAATTAATATTTTATGTTTTACTTATCATATTAAAGAATTAAAGTACATATATTAAATTTTATTTTCATACTTTTATAATTAATGTTTTATAACTCTTATACTTTAAATATATATATATACCAAATCTGGTTAAGTCAAAATTTTGACCATTAGTCAACATTTTTTACTGTTCTGAGTAAGGGTATTTTTGTCCAATTTTTAAAAAATAAAACTTAATTTGTATAAAGGTTAATTTTATAATTTTAATCAAAAATATTAATTTTTTCTCTTGTTCTTCCTTCTTTCTCTCTCTTTCTTCTTCTTCCTTCTTTCTCTTTCTTCTTCTTCTGTTCTTCTTCCTAGGTTCTTCTTCTCTCTCTTTTTCTTCTTCAATTCTTCTGCCTCTCTCTCTTTTTTCTTCTTGTATTCTTATTCCCTTTTCTTCCAAAATCAAATGGCACTACATAAAAAATTAAAGTTTCTCATAAATTGACAATGAACTTCTAAAATTTTTAAATTTTATTCCATAAATTTTTTTTTTAAAAAAATTTGGATTTCAACCATTGCCTCAATGTTCTTTTTTTCATTCTTGAAGATTCTTTTTTTTTTGTTTCAAAAATTTTCATTTATTCAATATTCTAAATACTACAACATATGGGTTTTCGATTCCCACAAAATTGAATTCTAAAATCACCACCATTCTACTGGGCTAATGGAACTGAGATGACCGGTGTTTGCTAATATATGGACTAACAAAAGTATTCTATTTTACTAGATTTTATTTGGACTATCTAAGAACAAGAAAGAAAGAAAAACTGAGGATTGTGGAAATGGGTTTTTTGGATTTTCTTATAGAAATGAGTTTTATGAATTTGGTTGTAGAAATAGGGTTTCTGAATTTGGTTGGGAGAGAAAGAAAAAAAAAGATTGATGGAAGAAGAACATAGAAGAAGAAGAAAGAGAGAAAAAAAAGAAGAAGAATGGAGAAGAAGAAAAAAGAGAAAAAAGAATGGTGAAAGAAGAAGAAAAGGAGAAGAAGAAAAGGAGAAGAAGAGGAGAAGAAGAAAAGGAGAAGAAGAAGAAAAAAGAGAAAGAAAGAAGAATGAGAGAAATAGAAAAAAAAAGTTGCACAAGAAAGAGAGAGAAAGAAGGAAGAAGGAAGAGAGAGAAAGGATGAGGAAAAAAGAAGAGAAAGAAAAAATATTAGGGAAAATTAATAATTTTTAATTGAAAAGGATAAAATTATAGTTTAAAATCCAGCTTTTGCATTTCAATAGTTTTTTACTTTTATAATACACCTCAAGTTTCAAATCCTTCGCACTTCTGTTAAGTCATGTCGTTCGGGTTTCAATTTTGCGTTTAGTCAACCATTTTTCAGCACTGTTTTAGTCAGGGGCATTTTTGTCCTACCATCAAAATAAAATGCAATTTTTTTTTCACTTATGTTTTCCTTGAATTTTTTCTCTCTCCTTCCTCTTCCTCCTTTCTCTCTCTCCATTCTTCCACCATCTATAATTGAACAACTCAACTTCTTAAACAACTCAAACAATGCCTCTATTTCATTTACAGAAACTACATAATTGAAAAACAAAACAACGACAAAATGGAGTAATTTATGGAAAACAAACTCAACCCCGTTACATATCTGGTCTTGTAATTCCAATTCACAGATAAAAGAAAAACTCTAACTATAAAAAATGGGTGAATATTCAAACAAATCGCAATAAAATGCAGAACAATTTATGGAAAACAAGCTCAACCCATCTCCGAATCTGGTTCTATTATTACAAATTCTCAAAGACAGCGAACAACAAAACGCATGAATCAAAAATTGGGGGAAAGAAAAGAGAGAAGAAGAATGTAAAAGAAGATTTACATAATTACATCGAGATTCTTGAGACAGTCTATGGAGATCCTCAAATCGACACTCGAATTTCTTGGAACGATGCAATTTAGGTTGGCAATCAAAACTGCTCAACAACGCAAATATGACTGCTTCAGAGATAGCAATAATTGGAAAAAAAGCAGCTCATAATTTCTCTGGAACTATCAAAGAACTTCCTTGCAACAATCCATCCCCGCCAACTCGGAAAGAAAAATAAAAACCCATTTCAGTTCCATTTCCAATTTCAAGAATAATGTAAATGAAAGTGAGATGAAACAAAAAATCAAACAAATACATTACTAGAGAATTTCAGTTGAATCCATTGTTAAAATTCTTTTACATTCCTAATTTGAAACAAATAATGACAAATCATCACTGTATATATAAATTGATAGATAGTACTCAAGAATCCAGGTGCCTTTCTTCTCTTTCTTCTTCTTTCATTAACAACTGTTACTGGAGGAAGAGAGAGAAAGGAGGAAGAAGAAGGAGAGAGAGAAAAAAATGAAGGAAAACGACAATGGAAAAAATTGCATTTTATTTTGCTAGTTTGACGAAAATACCCCTGATTGAAGCAATGTCAAATAGTGAAAAATGGTTGACTAACACCAAAATTGAAGCCCTAATGGCAGGACTTAACAGAAGTGCATCCAGTATGACGATTTGAAACTTGAGGTGCACTTTCTATAAAAGCAAAAAATTCTTGAGGTGCAAAAGATGAATTTTGAACTCTAAGAAGAGCATCTAAGATAGTTTATCTAATTGAAAATTACAAAATTACCCATTATAAAAATTAGGGTTCATTTTTTTAATAATGGATAAAAATACCCATGCTCAAAATAGTAAAAAGAGTTGACTAAGGATCAAAATTTTGACTTAACGGCGAGATTTGATGAAAGTGCATCGAGTGAGACATTTTAAAACGTGATGTGTACTATAAAAGCAAATTTTTTTTGAGGTGCTAAACTTGGATTTTGAACTCTAAGATGTGCATTTAAGATAGTTTACCCATAATAAAAAAAATTAGAATAAATATCAATAAAATTATATGAATTTTAAATTTAATTACACTTTTCATTTTTCAAACTTATATTTATTTGATGGAAGAAGAAAATGGAGACAAATTAAAAAAAAAGAAAAAAAAATTAATGCAAATTGAGATAAATAAAGAGTAAGTGTAAAATAAAAAAAAAAGTAAACTATATTTGTTGCACTTGTTAGATCTTAGAATCCAACTTTTGGACCTCAAAAATTTTGTGCACTTATAGTGCTATTGAAGTTTCAACATGCTCAAAATAAAATGCAATTGTTTTTTTCATTTTCCTTAATTTTTTTATCTTGTCTTCTTCTTCTTCTTCTTTTCTCTCTTCGTAACTTTTTTTTCTCTCTCCTTTTTCTTCCTCCTTTCTCTCTCTCTCTCTTCCCAACAGAGATTTTTTTTTCTCAGTGTTGGGTTTTTCCTTTTCTTTGGTTACATTTGGAAAAGATGTCTATAATGGTGCAATTTATCTTTATGTTTTTCTTGAGCTTTGGCATGCTGAGTTATAGTTTACAACTTCTCATTGCAATGATGGATGCTGATTTGTATGGAAATAAAGGAGGTTGTTGTCTTCCCCGATGCTGAATCAGAGCAGAAAACTACACTTCTAGGACATTGTTATAATGATGTAGGCATGAATATCTTCAGTATTATCATGAACAAAGACCAGGAAATAAGTCTCTTAAAATTTAACCAATATGGAATTTTTCCAAGATACACTACATTGCAACAAATGAAATTAGGATGCTAAAAAATTCCAACCCAAGACCATGCCCTAACCACAAAAGTCTACAAATCCAAAACATAAAAAAAAGTCTCAACCAAGCAACCAAATTTCTCTTGCTCTGTTGTTTACCCCATTTTCACCGGACACTTGGGCAATCCATGTGTTTACATTTCCACATCACTGCAATTTTCAGATTCAAAAGAATTTAATGAGACTTAACATCACCAATCAAGAACCTGCATATTCTGACTTTCTGAGCTCCAAACTATTGGAGGTTTCTCTAAGAAACAACTTCAGAAGATCAATACAAACCCAAATCAAGACATAATTACTAAATCCAAACCATGTAATTTTACAAATCAAGTTAAAATTAGACCACCGACTTTCGAAATGAGTTCTTATTTCTCACCTTCTATTTCAGAATGGAATATGCTAAGACCAACCCAAAAGTTGTAATCATTGATAGGCAAGAGGTCGTACACATTAAGTACAACTGGAGTCTCCAAGCTGGTATCAGAATATCCACTATTACTTTCACCAATTAAAAGAGTGGAGTTGGAGAATTTCTCTCCTCCAATTAGTGCCAGTAACTCCGATGTCCTCGTCCTTTCACCATTTTTACTAATTTCTTTATGCCAAAATTAGTGCCGACAATTCTGATGGAAGTGAGAGAAAGGAGAAAGAAAAAGGAGAGAGAAAAAAATATTATGTTACCGGAGAGAGAAAGAAGGGAGAGAGAGAAAAGAGGAAGAAGAAGGAGAGAGAAAGAAGAAAGAGAGATAAAGGAGGAAGAAAAAGGAGAGAGAGAAAAAAATTAAGTTACTCGTGAGAAGAGAAAGAAGGAAGAGAGAGAAAAGAGGAAGAAGAAGTAGAGAGAAAAAAATTAAGGAAAATGAAAAAAAACTGCATTTTATTTTAGGCAGGTTGAACAAAAATACCCCTGACTGGAACAGTATCAAACAATGAAAAAAGATTGACTAATGGCAAAATTGAAGCCCTAACGGGTTGACTTAACAAATGTGCATCCAATACGACTTTTTGAAACTTGAATGACACTATAAGTCTAAAACTTTGAGGTGCAAAAGCTAGATTTTGACATCTAAAAAGTACACCTGAAACAGTTTACCCAAAAAAATATAACAAAAATATAATAAGAAGTAAAAAAAATAAATTAAATTAAAATAGAAATAGAAAAGAACAACTTCGAAAGTCATTAAGCATACAATGAGACAAAAAAATAAAAAATAAAAAATAAAATAAAATCACGCTATTATAATTTATTTATTTTGAAAACAAATTTTATATATGAAAGATTATGGATAAACTATTTTGGTGACACTTAAACTTTTCTAGAATCTAATTTTAACACCTCAAAATGTTTTGTCGTGCTAGCGACACTCAAACTTTCAAATCATCCCATGAAGTGCCCTTCAGTCCACTTTAACCGTTAGGTCAACTTTTTGTCGTTAACACCCATTTTTCACTGGCATTTTTGTCCAAGGAAATGTTGCACGAGATTTTTTTTAAAAAATCACATATAAAATATACATTTCGTGGGAAATTAACAACTAAACAATGATTTGGTCGATACTTTCTTTCTAAATTTTCAATCTTTCTCCAATCTATTTTCAGGAATCACCAACATTCAAAGTGTCTAGATATGTTCTTCCAAAACTTTTACAGTAATAAACAATGTCCAACAGTTTCAGTCAATTATTACCCATCTGCAAATGTGAAATCTGAAGCACATTGATGACATCTTGGACGGAATGAAATCCTTCTGGAAGGTTTACCACTTGCGGGGGTGAAGGGGGCAATGGAAGAAGATGCGGTTTCTTTGAGTGGGTAGCTTCAGAAATATGCAAAAGGTCTGTTGCGGTTATCCCTAGTTTGCTTCGACGAATTCGGTCTATGGAAGAAGAAATTGATGCCCATAAACTATGCATTACAAGAAGGAAGAAAAGAACAGTAAGTTTCGGACGTGACTGGGTTTGCTGAAACTTCAAATGGGAGATTACATTGTACATCTTGGGTTCTAAGTGTTTTATCTTTCTTCAGTTGGATCATCTACATTTTGATGATGTTATATGCGGTTGATTGCAAATGCAGTGGAAATGATTTAAAATGTTAATTGGAAGTAGTAATTAGAGTTTTTGTTTTCATTGTAATGAGGTAGTTGTGATATTATATGCAATTCTAATGATGCAGTTGAAAGTGAACTTTAATGTTGAGAGTATAATGCTTTTGTATGGTGGATGGCACTTTTAATAACATAAAGAATTGTACTTCAATATTATAAGACAAAATTTTACTTCTTGAATTGTTCACAACTAGTCAAATGAATATTAATATCATCAATCACAATAGACAATGCAATAGTCATTAACTTTACATATATGGACAAAAGCATACCTTACATAGTCATTAAGATTCCTTCCACCCATCAAAATTATCAAAAAAACATTAAAATACACAGACAGTACATGTTCCAAAGTTATCTATTTTGTCTACCCACCTCTTCTTCCCCTCCCTCTATCCCTTCCCCTACCCATGCCTCTACTACCTCTATCAAATTCAGCAATTACAACATTATCATCACAAAAAACTAAGTCATTTTGCACAGTTTGATTCTGCATTTGAGGCTGTGTTTGGACAACTATGTTTTGAGATTGGGGTTGTTGGGTAACTTCATTCTGCATTTGAGGTTGAGGGGGTTGTTGAGCAACGTCAACTTCAACAGATTCATTTTTTGTTATTTTTGTTGGTTATTGCTGTAAAGCAATGAACTGTTAGTAAAGAACATATATATCAAACATGTAAGCTGCAAATAATTGATAACAACTTACGGTTGTTTTTTTCCAATGAGGTCGTTGTTCAGGTGCAGTTGGTTGTTGGCTTATTTCAACTCTTCTATGAGGACACCTTCTTCTATTATGTCCTACTTCATTGCATTGTCTACAGGTTATCAAAATTCTTCTCCTTAATCTTCTCTTCCCATTCTCCTCATGAAGTTGTCTCTTCATAGCCTTTCTTGGTCTACCAGGTTGGATGAATAACAATGGCGGATCAAGCACTACACCATCTGCTATAGGCCACATATCTCTACCATTGATGGGCATCAATATGTTGTCATACAACTTTACATAGTTACCCACCTTGTACAAGCTATAAACCATGTTATGAGGATCTATGCCCTCGTTATGTAATGTTGATATTAAATGTACACAAGAAATTTCACTGAGTGGCCAATGTTCACAACTACATCGGTTTCTATTCAAATCAACAAATTGTTGTTCTCCCGTCCCCATTACTTGAAAACTGTGTCTTCCATTCCACACTAGCTTCCAACTTCCAGACAAAATGACAATTTCCTCAAGTTTCTTCCTTATAACCGGATATAAACTATTTTTCGGTTCCCTTCTCATCTTAGTCCTCCTATTCACAATCCTCTCCATCAAAGACACCCTAATCTTCTCCATCATTGTTATAATTGGTTGACTTCTCACTTGCAAGATGAATGCATTGAATGATTCCGATATGTTGTTGCAAAACATGTTTGACTTGACATAGGGTGGGAAGAATGCCTTAACCCAATGATTAGGCTTTGGGCCATTCATTATCCAGCTCCAAGCATCCTTGTAATACAATTCCAACTCCCTTATAGCCCTCTCATATAGTTTTGTATTTGTGCTTTCGGAAATCTTCCACATCATGTCCTTCAAAGTCTATCCTCTATGCAACTTCTTGTAATTGCTATACATGTGTTGCACACAATACCTATGGTCAGCCACTGGCAAAACGTCAGCCAATGCAGCATCTAGTCCCTGAAAGGAAAAACAAATTTGAATAGTATCATATAAGTTAAACCTTTTAGATATTGAATGATATACCAATTACCTTTTGCTTATCGGAAATGAGAGTATATCCATAACCCCCGCATCCTTAAATATCCAAATTAGCAGCAAGTAATCTGAAAAACCACCTGTTGTTCCCATTAGTGCCTAACTGCTGAAAGAAGTTGACCTCTATAATAGCCCTTAATGTGGCAACTGTCAACCCCAACTAAAGGCATACAAGACTCTAAAATTCCCTTTTTCATGGACCTAGACAAATGTAAAGTCTCTTGAACCTTGGCTATCTCTAGAGCTATAAACGCGTTGAGTAGAACCGAAAAGGGGATGCTTGCGTTTGTTTGTTTATTTTAGGAGCAATGTTTGAGTTCGCTAGTTTAATATTTTGAACAAAATTTTTTGTTCGAGTTCGTTTTGTTAACTTTTTGTTTTGCTCGAGTTCGCTCGTTTATGTTTAAAAAATTTTCAAATTCAAATTTGAATTTGAATATTAATTTTTTTTTCAAAACTTCAAATTTATAAAATAATAAAAAATTATATAATTTAAATATTTAACTATACAATAAATTTAAAAGTTCTTATAAAAATATTGAGATAAAATAATAATTATAACAAAATTAATATAAAAGATACTGATTAACAATAATAATAATAATAAAAGTCAAATAAATATTGTAAAGAAATAATATATTTACCTTTAAACTTATTTTCAATTGAGTGTGGCCTTTAGAGAAGGTAAGGGAAGGAGAGCTATCAATTAGGATTTGTCAAAGAGATAGAAAGACAGTTGAGTTAAGCTAAGACTTAAGAGTCCTTTACTATTCTCAAAAGAGAGAAAGAGATTGACTTAAGATTTTGAAGAACGTTAAGAAAGTTAAACCACCCTACAAATTAGAAAAAAAAGTTCTTAATTTAAATATTATAGATTATTTTTAATAATATATATAATATACATAATATATATAAATATTTATAATTTGTTCACGAATGCTCGATATGTTCGCAAACAGTGTTTGAATGAAAATTAATCGAGCTTAAAAATTTGTATTGTTGGATTTATTTTAATAAATTATGTGGTCTCATGTGTCAATTATGTATTTAAGGTTATCATATTTTATTAAGCCCTATTAAAGTGGTCTAATTAAGTCTATTGGGCTAATATGCATCAACAATAAGTATAGGTTCACATATGTAGATACCTTATTCCAAGATTGTGATGTGTTGGTTAGGAATATTGTTATTATAATATATTGGTTATGGTCCCTGATGTAGCCTGATCCCAATTATTCTAATTCCCTTCTCCTTCCTCCTCTTCTTTCCTGGGCTCTTTCAAGATCCTCGTTCTTCTTCCTCGGTGAATTTCTCTCCTTTGGTGTTTTTCTCTTGGTGCTTGATCTTGGCGTTCTCTTGGCGTGCGTCTTTTCTTGATTGTCTCTTAGATGATCCTCTTCTTTCTTGTTAGGGGGTATTTATCTATAATGTGTGGGCCTTTTGTGTCATGGGCCTTTTAGATATTATAGGCCCTTCTTAGATATTTTAAATTTCACTATTAATTTATTGACGGGATATTTTGTGTTATGGAGATATGTTTTATGTATGGGGGTATGGTACATATACCATAAGCATTTTTTTTTGGCGGAATGTGGTTAGGACGGATGTGGCAGTGAAATGCGGCTGTATTGGGAAAGGGAAAGAGTGAGGGAGATGCGGAAATAGGACATGAAGAACGGCTGTGGGGAGGAGGCGGATGGGGAACGGATGGATGGAAGGCTCGGGCAGATGGTAGAAAGAAATGGACTGTGGGGATTCGGATAAGGGAGTTACTTTGAAGATAAGATGTGGATGTGGTTGGGGATGACGTTGCGGTTTGGTGGGTGGGGGTTCGGGAATTACTGTTGCCTTGAGTGTGTGTGCGGGGGGATGATGAGATGTTTCTGACACATTGATGGGAGAGGGCGCGCGTGGGGTTGGTTCGGCTGATGGCGCGTGGGGTTGGTTCGGCTGATGGCGCGTGGAGGCGCGTGTGTGTGTGGGAGGGTGCGCGGACGGGACAATTTTATTAAATGTGACTGCGCGAGTTTTTTGAGGTCCGGTAATAGAAGGGCGTTTGGCAAGGTAGAAAAAAGGGCAAATGAACAGGCAGGGGGTTTATTTTGAATATCCTTTGAGTGTTCTTCGCGCCTCTGAAAAAATCTCCATTGATTCTGGCTTGTGAGTTTTAAAACGGTACTTCTATTTGTCTGTGAGTGGTTCGGATTGTACGGAAAAACTGCAGGACTGCTGTGAATGTTGCAGGTTAGTATGTTGACTATATATATTGTTGTGGGGTTTGAAATGGGAGGGGATTTGCAAATGTGGGATAATGTATGCTGTGTGTGTGTATTTTATAGGGTGATGAACTGTGTCGGATATGGTTTTGACTAAGGGATGTATTTTTGTTGTTATTGTTGCAGTGTTTGTGTGCTATTGCTTTTGTGTGATTGTGCTTGGACATTGTGCTAAACCATGGCTCCTCGACAAATTTCAGGTACTTGTTCTGTTGATTAGCGTTTTTCTGGGTAGGGCTAGGGGGAGGAGACACACGACAGTTAGGTTAGGGTAACAGTCATACGGGTATGATGAGTTCATTGGTCAGAGCTGATTCTGGGGATGAGCAAGGGAGTATGTCTGGTGGATCAATGGGGTTTGAGGAACTGGTAGAGTGGATGGGGCCTGTAGGTGCGTCAGGGGATCGGGACGCAAGTGTGCGGTATAGGATGGATGGAGAGGATTATTATTTCCCGTTGATAGATGAGAAGGATGTTAGTTCTGGGATGGCTTACCGGAAGCCGAAGGAGGAGGTGGGTCCGGGGAAGAAAGACTCTAAGGCGAAAGGGTGTGAGGAAAAAGAGAATCCTCAGGTTCCTCAGTATAAAACGGTTGTGTCCGAATCTAAGGTTTTGGAGGGCATCCGGGAGAATTACCATTTCCCTGTATCATACAAGACAATTTGCCCGGATGCTAAGCAACGGATACATACGCCTCCGGCAGACTGCATAACGACTTATGTGGCGCACTTGCGAGCAGGGTTGTGGTTCCCGTTACATCCGTTGTTTGTGGATATTTGTGGATACTACAAGATTCAGCTGGGTCAATTGATGCTGAATGTTATCCGGACTACGGTTAGTTTCTTGATGGCGTGTAGGGCATTCGGGTGTGAATGCAGTTTAGAATTATGGCGCAGATTGTATTATTTGAGTCAGAAGTGTACTACGCCGGAGGGTCGGGGGTTTTTTATATTTCTAGGCGGAGTACTCGACCGGTTATTCTAGGTCCTTCCAGTATCCATTCTTGGAAGAATGAATTTTTTTATGTCAAGCATCATAGTTTCCGCAACAGCGTCCTTCTGCAGTCATGGAATAATAGGAAGAGTTTAAGTAATGATGTGCCGGAAGGTTACGGGAGAGATTATCAGGATGCGGAGACGTTGATGAAGTATCGGTTTGAATTGAATGTAGGGGAAGATTGGTCTGACACCTTGATGAGGCATTCGGGGCTGGAGTGTGATTCCAGATTGGACATCCGGAAATTAAGTTTCGGAACCGGATCGTCCTTTGAAAAGGCTGAGGAAGGGTCCGGGGGGAGTTTGCGATAAGAAGGAGGCGGACGTAGGAAGTTATGTTCCTCCCTGGGATATTCCTCCGAATGTAACGGAGGGGGGTCCGGGGGTGGCGATGACCTTCTTCCAATATTGCTTTCCTCCGGGGTTGAAGGCTGCGGTGGAGAAGGTGCCTACGGCTGCTTTGATTGGTCAAATGTACCAACAAAAATTTGAGGTAAGGATGGGGGGTATGGGAATAATTTTTAATGTCCGCTAATTTTATGTGGTATTGACTTTGTGCTTTGGTTTTGGTAGGCCTTGCTTTCGGAGGTTGAACTTCTGCACCGCCTCCGCTTGACGTATCACGATTATGATAGTATGGAGGGGCAGAAGGATATGTCATGGAAGGCTAGGGACGAGGCTCTAGCGGCGAAGGAGGCATCCGATCGCGAGGCGGAGGTGTGGAGAGGGAGGTTCCGGGAGCAGGGGGAAGATCTAGAGAAGGTTCGGCAGGAGCTCTTGCGGGAGAGGCTCCGGGCCGGTGAACTGGAGTTGGCAAGGGTGAAATGGGAGGAGGAGGCTGCAAGGTTACGGGAGCGCTATAAGACTCCCAGAGGGTTGATAAATTCTGCTACGGAAAAGGCTGTTGTAACGGCGTTTTTTAAAAAATGAACGGTGTTACAGGCTCTTTTCTCTAGTAGCGGCTCCCATGGCCAGGGACACCTTGGTTGTTTTGAGGGATCTTGTTCGGGAAAAAGATCCGTCGTTCTAGTTGCCGGAACAGCTTGAAGGGTTGGTGCAGCGGTCAGAAGGAAATGTGTACCCTTGGGAAGGGGGTCCATTTGATTTTGACGAGCTGATTGCTCCATCTGACCCAACTCGGGAGGTATCGGGTGAAGAGGAGGAGGAGGGGAAGATGGCTCCAGGGGAGGAGACTGCTCCGGGGGAGGGTACGGTGGGTGAAGAAGGGGGGGAAAGCAATGTATTAGGGGGAGGGTCTAATGTGTGATGTACCTACTTGTAATATTTTTTGAGATTAATAACAAGTGTTTGTTGAGCTCTGTGTTGTTGTTGCCATTATGTGTGTGTGGGTGTGATGGTATGGGATGTGTGAATGCTGTGTTAATAAGAAAAATGAAAGAAAAGAGTAGCAAAAATGGTGTGTTATTAATATTGAAATAATTTTTTAATTTTTGAAAAAGGAGAACAAGTGTTAGCCCGGAACTAAGCAATTGTGAATCCGAATCTAAATTTGTGGGTTAATATTGAAATAATTTTAATTTTTGAAAAAGGAGAACAAGTGTTTATCTGGATCCGAACTTCTGTGAATCCGAATCTAAATTTGTGGGCGTATGTGGGTTCTATGGGTAATATTTCCGGAGGTTGGCTGCGTTCCAGGTGCGGGCGAGAATGTGACCTTTGTGATCTTTCAAATGGAAACTGCCATTTGGATTTGCTTTGGCGATGATGTATGGGCCTTCCCAGTTGGCGTCTAGCTTTCGGGTAGGCTCTTGGTGACTAATGGAATTCTTGCGGAGGACTAGATCTCCTGTATTGATGTTATGTGGGCGTATTCGTGCATTCTTGTGTCTTGCAAGGGCTCTTTTGTAATTGTACTCGCGGGTGGCTGTGTTGGATCGAATGTTGTCGACTAATGCTAAGTTTTCTGTGATTTTGAGGTCGTTCCACTCGATGGAGAAATTGTCCAGTCTGGGAGAAGGGGATCCGATTTCGACTGGGAGTAATGCTTCGGTACTGAAACATAAAGAAAATGGGCTTTCGAGGGTGCGGGAATGGGGTGTTGTGCGGTGAGACCACAGGACATTCGGTAGTTCGTCAATCCATTTGGATTTGGACGAATCTAACCGTTTTTTCAAGCCTTGTACGATGGTTCGGTTAGTGACTTCTGTTAAGCCGTTTGTTTGTTATCCGACGGATGTAAAACGGTGGTCTATGTGTAATTCTTGGCAAAAGTTCTGGAATTCTTGCGCTTCGAACTGTTTTCCATTGTCGGCTATGAGGATGCGGGGTACTCCGAACCTAGTGATGACGTCGTGCCAGAAGAAATCTTTGACGACTTGCGCTGTGATGGACGCTACGGGTTTTTCTTCGACCCATTTGGTGAAATGGTCGATGGCTACGATAAGGAATTCCTTATTTCCTTTAGCCTTCGGAAATGGGCCAACGATGTCCATGCCCCATTGATAGAAAGGAATTGGATTGCTAATGGATTGGAATTCGGCTGAAGGCATGTGGTGTGTGTTTGCGAGAAGCTGGCATTTTGAACAATGTTTAATGAGTTCGGTGGCGTCGGCTTCTATTGTGGGCTAGAAGTATCCGGTCCGCATGACTTTTCGGGCTAAGCTTCGGGCTCCATATGAGCTCCGCAAATTCCTTCGTGGATTTCGCGCAAGATGTAATTGCCTTCGGCTTCGGGTACACACTTTAATATTGGCCAGGAGTAATGGCGTCGGTATAATTGGTTGTTTATAATAACATATCGGGCTGCCTTTTGTCGGAGTTGTTGTTTGAACCTTGTCTTCTGGAGTGATGTTGTTGGTGATGTATTGGATGATGGGTGTCATCCAGGACTGTGATTGAGAGATGTTCATAACTGGAAGGTGGTCAATGGATCTCTGTGTGAGTGGCTCTATCCATGTTCCGTCTATTGTGTCGGTCATGTGTGCTTTGGAGAGGGTGTCCGCTTCTATGTTTGCTGCGGGTGATATATTCGATGCTTATTGTTGAAAATTTTTGAGGAATTCGGATACTAGCTTTAAATATTGTTGCATGTTTCTTCTTTGGCTTCGAACTCACCGTTGATTTGTCCTGCTATTAGTTGTGAGTCGGTGAATATGCGGAGGTTACGGATGTTAGGGTCCGGGCAATTCGTAACCCTGCAATGACCGCTTCGTATTCGGATTCGTTGTTGCTGATCCGAATGTGTATTTTAGGGCGTAGAATAGCTTGGAGCCTTCGGGTGAGGTGATGGCTATACCGGCCCCTCGATTGGTTTCGGCTGCGGATCCGTCGACATGGATTGTCCAACAGTCGTCTGGGATGGTATCATCGGGTGATTGGTGAGGAAGGGATGAGGGTAAATCGGTGCATTCGATGATGAAGTCTGATAATGCATGGGCGTTGACTTGCTGCCTGCGGGTGTACGTGATGTCGTACTCGGACAGTTCGATGGCCCATCGCATTAGGCGGCCAGTGATGTCGGCTTTGTATAATGATTGTCGAATGGGGGCTTGGGTGTGCATGCATATCTGGTGGGCGTGGAAATAGTGTCGGAGCTTCCGTGTTGCCATGATTAAGGCAAAGACGTGTTTTTCTAAAGGACAATACCGGGTTTCGGCAGGTTGTAGGACGTGGCTAACGTAGTAAACTGGATGAAAGGTATTGGTGCGGTCGGCACAAAGTACGTCACTGACAACTGAAGGGGAGATGGAAATATAGAGATGGAGGACCTCACCTGGTTTCGGGGGGACTAGTATGGGAGGACTTTGCAAGTATTGTTTTATGGCTTGAAAGGCTTTCTCGCAATCGGGTGTCCATTCAAAATTTTTGCCGTTTCGTAAAAGTAAGAAAAACGGGAGGGATTTTTCCCCGGACTTGGAAAGAAAGCGGTTGAGTGCTGCGATTCGTCCACTGAATCGTTGAACTTCTTTGACATTTGTTGGGGGCTTTAGATTTTGTATTGCTGTTATTTTGGATGGGTTGATTTCGAGGCCGCGCTGTGAGATCATAAAACCCAAGAATTTACCGGCGTTTACTCCGAATGTACACTTTTCGGGGTTGAGTTTTAGACCGAAATCTTACAAGGTTTGGAAGGTCTCCCGGAGGTCGCGGGTTATGTCAGATGCGGAAAGAGTCTTGACTAAAATGTCGTCGATGTATGCCTCAACATTTCTGCCTGATTTCTGCCGATTTGGGATTTGAACATTCGGTTAATAATTGTGTCTTGGAAATCGGCACCTCGTTTTTGAGTCCGAAAGGCATGCGTTTATAGCAGAAAAGTCCTTCGGGTGTGACGAAGGGTTTTTTCTTTGTCGGCTTCTGCCATAAGGATTTGGTGGTATCCTCTGTGAGCGTCTAGAAATGATAATAAGTCGTATCCAGCTGTGGCGTCGGCAAGTATATCTGTTCGGGGGAGAGGATACGGTTTTTTTGGGGATGGCTTTATTGAGTGAGGTGAAATCGATGCAAACTCGCCATTTGCCGCTTGGCTTTGGTACGACGACTGGGTTGGCTAGCTATTGAGGGAATTGAACTCTTCGAATGACATCGGCCTCAAGTAGCTCTGCTATTTCTTTTTGGATAATGGCTTGTTTTGTGGTGTTGAAGGAACGGGGTTTTTAGGTTACGGGTTTGGTTGAAGGAGGAATGCCTAGCTTATGTTCCATGAAGGATCGGGGAATCGCCCCGAGGTCTGTGGGTGTCCAGGCAAAGATGTTAGAAAATTCTGCCGCTAGCTCTAGGATTTGTCGTTGCAGAGGATTCGGGATGGATGCGCCTATTTTAATCTTGCGTTCCGGGTGTGTGGCATCAATGCCGAAGGTTTCGAATTGGTCGACGGGGGTCAGGGTTCGGTCAGGGTTCTCAGGGGGAATGGTTGAAGGTTTAGATGGTTTGATATTGGTGAAGTAACAGGTTTGTGTGATTGGTTTATCTCCGGGAATAATCCAAGGGCCGGAAGATAATGTCATTATTATGTCATTGTTATATGTGCGGATTTGTGCCTGCATCGCGTTTAGCGCTGGGCGTCCAAGGATGACGTTGTAGGGGGCTGGGGAGTCGACGATGACGAAAGTTGCGGTGTGTTGCTGTGGGTGTGAAGGTGGGCCCCATTGGAGTGACAGATTGGCGGTGCCTCGGGGGTGGGTGGTGGTACCGGAAAAGTCGATAATTGGTGTAGAATAAGGTTGTATTAGACCGTCGTCGAGGTGCATTTTTTTCCAGGTTTCGTAGTACATGATGTTGGCGGAGCTACCGGTGTCTATTAATATATGCCGGACGAAAAAGGACTGTATGTGTAAGGAGATTATTAGAGGAGTGTCGGTGGTGTTGTCGGATGCGGTAGATTTTACCCGTTTTGGAGGAGGTAGGTCGGACGTATGGGTGAGGTTATCTATAAGGTTGATGATGTGATGGGGGGCTGTACCGGATCCTGGGGGGTTATCGGCGGTGGTGGGGATTGCATTCGGCATTTTAACATATTCGCGTAAGTGCCCTTTTTGAATCGCGGATTCGATTGCATTTTTTAGGGCATAGCAGTTGTCTGTTGTGTGTCTGACTTCTTTATGGAATGTGCAGAATTGTTGTTGGTTTCGGCGTTCGATTGGGGAGGGCATCGGGCGCGGAGCTGGCAATATGCCTGATGATTCTATTTTTTTGCCATATGGTGGCGCTATCGGTGGTTAGGGGTGTAAATTGGGTAATATTGTTTTTGGGGTATCGGGGTGGTCTTTGGTCGGCGTTGGGTGTTGTCATTGGTGTTCGGTAAGTGGGGTGTGGGAATCGGGTGAAAGGTTGACTGTTGCGCTCTTGGGGGTATCTGCTTCTGGCTAATGGGTTGTTTCGGGCAGTGTCTTGAGCTTGGGTAATTGCCATGGAAGTGGATAATTTTTCTGCTTTTATCAAGGCTCCGACCTGTGCTAGCAATTCTTGTGTGGTTCTCGGCTCCTGGATGTTTAGTTGATGTGAGTATTCGCCTGGGACGAGGCCGTTGCGGAATGCTTCGACATAAAAGGAGTCCGTGCAATCCTTGGTACGTGATACTTCTTTGTTGAAACGCTGGAGGTAAGAGGACAAGGATTCTCCAGCGTGTTGACGGATCTGTAAAAGTTCGAGGCGTGTTTGTTTATCTGTCCGGAATGCTTCGAAATGTTGTAGAAAACTGTTGCCGAGTTGTCGGAACGATAGGATGAATCCTGTGGGTAAACTGCCGAACCAGGTTTGTGCTTGGTCGGCGAGTGTCATCGGAAAGCACCGGCATAGTAGAAAATGATCTGCGTCGTGCATTACCATTGTTGTGGTGAATTGCCGAAGGTGGGTTTCGGGATTGGAATCTCCAGTGTAATGGGTGAATGTAGGAATCTGGAACGTTAGTGGCAATGGACCTTTTGCGTATTCTGGGTTTAGAGGATTTTTGTCGAGTGTGTTCCAGGGGAGGATGTCATCGTTTGGTTTTAATGGAGGTGGTTCGAGGTGAAGTTGATCGCCTAACGTTTGGGACTGTATGGCTGTGGGTGTGGGTCTAGTTGTAGGTTGGTCGTGTAGATGAGGTTGGTGGAGGGCTATGGTTCCGGGGGTTTGGGGGCAATACCATGGTTGCGTTGTTGCTTGTGGGTGTTGGTATATTATAGGTTGTCCTTGGGTATCCGAAGGTGGTTGTGGTATCGGGATATGTGCTGGTGGGGTGGATGATGCGGGGGGTAAAGTATTGAGTGGAGGAGGACGCAATGGGGATTGGTTGTGTTGGTGGAGTGGGGGAACTTCTTGGGGTCCGGGGGTCGTTGTTGGGACGTGCCATGCGGTTGTTGGGGCTTGTGGTTGCGGTGGGGGGTGTTTGTAGGATATGAGGTGTGTGGTATTATCTGGAAGTGTCTGGGGAAACGGTTGTTTCTGTGGAAGAACGTGTGGGTCTGACTGGGTTATATAATTTTGAGGGTGCGGGTGTGGTTGTTTAGCATGGTGTTTGGCTGGATTGGAGGGTGGTGTGGTAGGGTGGTCGTGGTGTTTTGGAGGAGAAGACTTTCGGTGGCGCTTTGGGGGTATCGGGGCGTTGGTTGAGGATCCGGTGGCATGATGTTTGGCTTGTTTGGAGGTTTGTGTGATAGGTCGGTCGTGGTGTTTTGGTGGAGAGAGCTTTCGGTGGCGTTTTGGGGGTATCGGGGCGTTGGTTGAGGATCCGGTGGTTTCGGGAAAAGATGTAGTGGCGTCGTCTGTTAATTCTGGGTCGGGTCTTGGTCTTTTTTACCGCATGTAGTTGGCGATATTTCTTAGGTTTTGCATAATGTCGTCGTATGGTACGTCGACGTTCGGGTGGTCAGGTCGAATAGATAGGGAATGCAAACGGCGGGTGGGTTTCTTGCCATCGCGGCGCGATGTTGATTGATTTTGGGCAGCTTGTGGTGGTTGTGCGGATGGGGAGAGTTGATGCTGGATGGCGTTAGCGAGTGCAGAGGCTGTTGTCAAGGGTTGATGGGTACTGGTGGGAACGGGGAGAGGAATGCCCAGGGATGTGGTGGGGACTTCTGGAGGGGTATTAGGGTTTTTAGAATCATGGCTGTGGGTTGTCATGGTCTTTTTCGTCAATCTAATTGTACGAAAAAGCATGGTGGGCGCCATTATGATGTAGCCTAATCCCAATTATTCTAATTCCCTTCTCCTTCCTCCTCTTCTTTCCTGGGCTCTTTCAAGATCCTCGTTTTTCTTCCTCGGTGAATTTCTCTCCTTTGGTGTTTTTCTCTTGGTGCTTGATATTGGCGTTCTCTTGGCGTGCGTCTTTTCTTGATTGTCTCTTAGATGATCCTCTTCTTTCTTGTTAGGGGGTATTTATCTATAATGTGTAGGCCTTTTGTGTCATGGGCCTTTTAGATATTATAGGCCCTTCTTAGATATTTCAAATTTCACTATTAATTTATTGACGGGATATTTTGTGTTATGGAGATATGTTTTATGTATGGGGGTATGGTACATATACTAGTCCCCAAGAGTTTTTTTAGAGTGTCTATTTTATATCCCGTCTGTAGAACAAATCTTAACTCTGATAGATCTCTTGAAAGACTATGATCTACTTTTGACAGGTTACAAAAACAAAGCATCTTCTAGGATTCTTAAAGACTACGTTGGTGATACATAATTAAATCAAGTACGCTTCCACAATTCAGTTTTCTTTGTTCTTAATATTCTGACATATGGGTCTTATGGGATTTAGGCTAAGAAACATATAGAATATATTTGTATTTTATTCTATCAAGTGGTATCAGAGCCTATATGTTGGATTATTAAGAATATTTTTGGGTAATTCATAATCTTACGGTTAAAAGATTAAACTATTTATGTTTATTTAGTCAAGATCCCAGAAAAGATTGAACCTTTAGTTATGGAGTTCTATGAAAATAAATTGATGATTAGGTTTTAAATTTTAAAAAATTACGTTTCTATCTTTATTGGGTAAAGGTGTAACTTTAAGGACATATATTTTTTAGAAATTTTGGATATATTATTATTTATTTAATAATATAAATTTATATAATTGTTTTTAGAAGATAGTAGTATATATATACATGTATTGTTGTTTGTTCATATATTTATATATGTATATCTTCGTCTTCTTGTGATGTATTTATATGTATAATTGATAACTCTAAATTAGTAGAGTTATTCTAATTTATTTTACCTTTGTTTTGATCTTAATTATATGATTTGTTTATGAAATTCGGAGTAAATGTATTAATTTGTATATCTCTCTTCCTAATTTTAATTTTAGTGATTAAGTGCCAAAAGACCCGAATTTATTAGGAAAAATTCCAACTTTTATTGAAATTGAATTTTAATCTTTTGTGATTAAAAATTTATCGCAGTGAGCGGAAGGGAATGGAATTATTGGACCAAATTACTAAGGACAGAAAGGTAATTTCGTTGGCTGGAATTTAGTAAAAGAAATTGAAGAAACAAAAGATGCTAGTGACCGATTGATGAAGAAGTATCGGGAATAACTGGGAGATTAATTGACCAATTTAATTAAGGGAAGTTGGATATGCTGAGCTGGAATTTATTTTAATAAATTCCAGAAATTAAAGGGCTATTTTGATTTAAAAAACTCCAGCTGGATATGTGATACTCTAGAAATATTCTGCAGCACAAAGGAAAAGACAAAATCGGTTGGATAACTGGATTTCAAATACGGAAGAAGCCAAAAGAAATTGGGATTTAATTCAGAATAATAAAACAAAAATTCTAGACAGCTGGCGGTTCGGTTAGCGAGTTTGGGAAGGAGGTAAGGGAATAAAAGAAGAAGAAGGGAATCGGGATGAAAAGAGCTAGTTCCGGAGAGTCACACTTGAACATTAGAGAGAAACCCGATACAATAGAAAGTCTCGGGCAGTAGACTAATTGTAGACTAATAGTAGGAGGAGACACTCAAGAGGAGAAGAGGAATCTGCAAGGGAGCTTATGAGCTGAGTAGACACGACTGTAGCATTCAATCAGAAGAGGAAACCAATGGGTAACGTGATTAAAATCGATTTAGGGCAGAGAGTTATCTAAGACCATAGTAACTCTCTCTTCATTTCTTCATTCTACCCATTGTTTTATGAATTTTTAATTCAGCAAGTACTTGGGTTTGATTAAATTTGATTCAAGTAGAATATATTGCTAAGACCCTAGAATTGTTTTGCTTGTTTCTTCACTCAAACTACTTGAATATGGTTCTCATGATTAGTGCTTGTTTTTGGCTTACTTGATTTACTCATTTAGTTACCTAAACGCCAGTGTAGTTTGTAGTTACGATTGTCCACATCACACATCGAACTAGTATTTATCATTCGGGAGGAATGGAGCTAGTTGACATGATAACTAAGTGGCATTAGTTTGAGTAGCAAGACCTTGTGCTCAAATCTATAGGGAGACAAACCAAATCCTCTTCCAAATGTTGCTTTAGACCAGGGTACGTCGTACTCCACGAGACGATGGTATTTGTGCTCTGAACTAGTATCTCGAGTAATTGTTGTAGCATCGATCTGTAAACTGGAGACATTTTTTCAGTAATTTCTGATACACCTATGGTTTGTGCTTAATACTTTGGACTTCCTGTTTCATTGCATTTTATTATCTTCAGTACTCTTGAGACTATTTCCAGTAGGTTAACAACTGATAGTAGCTTAGGTTCATTTTGCTATAGCATTAGAACATACCTCTCATCATTTTTTGTTTGGTTTGGACAATTAAGTGCACAATCACATTTGCAACTTATTCGGCATACTGATGTTCCTTCCTCCTTTCAGCATCCCTTTTATTTTTATTCAAGCCTGCTTCCCCTCCTAACCAAATCTACTACAGCCTAACCCACTGATGGTGTTTCCTCTCCACACCTGACGGCATAGGCTTGCGTCGCGCCTCAGCCTGCTATTGTTGCTCTAATTTTATCTCCCCTTTCCTCTCCACCCCAGTCCGTACCTCTGGCCCATTTCTCCTCTTCTCGGTCCACAGACACCTCGACCGTCTCTTCCTCTCCTTCTGGGCCACCTTCTTCACTTCAGCCCACATCCTCTTCTAGTAGGCTTTCTTCTATTCCTGGCCCAAATCCCTCTTCTCCTTAAATGACAACTCGGGCCAATCATGGTATATTCAAGCCCAGAACTTTATTTACTTTATTTTCCTCAATCCTCTTCTAAAATATTTCTTTTACCCACTAATTATCTTCATGCTCTTAATGATCCTAATTGGAAACTTGCTATGCCAGATGAGTATAATACTCTTATTGAAAATAAGGTGTGGGACCTAATGCCCATCCTGACAAGCTAACATCATTTGCAGTTTATGGATTTTCAGGCATAAAATAAATTCTGATGGTCCTTTGAGAGACATAAATCTCGGTTAGTAGGTGATGGTGTTGGCCAATAGAATGGTATAGATTGTGGTGAGACTTCAGCTCAGTTGTCAAGCTTACTACTATTCATACTGTTATGAGTTTAGCTTTATCCAATTCTTGGTATCTTCATCAGTTGGATGTCAAAAATGTTTTTTTCATTGAAATCTCTTTGAAACTATCTACATGCATCAACCCCTAGATTTTTGTGATCCTCACCACCCGAATTATGTCTGTTTACTCAAAAAGTTTCTCTATGGCTTAAAACAAGCCCCCCGTGCCTAGTATGAATGTTTTGCTGATTTTATTCATACAATGGGTTTTACTCATAGTCTCTCGAACAACTCTCTTTTCATCTATCGTCGAGGTAATGACATAGCTTTTCTTCTTCTATATGTTGATGACACCATTATCACCACCTCTTATGAGAAGTTTCTCCATACCATTATGGCTTCTCTAAGTTCTGAGTTTGCTATGAAAGATTTAGGCCCTCTCAGCTCTTTTTTGGGTATCTCTATTACACGTACATCTTTTGGCTTGTTTCTTTCTCAGAAGAAATATGCTCAGGAAATTATTAGTCGAGCTCACATGTCTGAATGCAAACCTTCTTCCACTCCAGTTAATGTCAAATCTAGGCTCAACGTCATCTCTTGTACTCAATATTATGATCCTGCCGAATATTGACGTCTTTATCCAATTCTTGGTGTCTTCATCAGTTGGATGTCAAAAATGTTGTTTTCATTGAAATCTCTTTGAAACTATCTACATGCATCAACCCCTGGGTTTTAGTGATCCTCACAACCCGGATTATGTCTGTTTACTCAAAAAGTTTCTCTATGGCTTAAAACAAGCCCCCCATGCTTAGTATGAATGTTTTGCTGATTTTATTCATACAATGGATTTTATTCGTACAATGGGTTTTACTCATAGTCTCTCGAACAACTCTCTTTTCATCTATCGTCGAGGTAATGACATAGCTTATCTTCTTCTATATGTTGATGACACTATTATCACCACCTCTTCTGAGAAGTTTCTCCATACCATTATGGCTTCTCTACGTTCTAAGTTTGCTATGAAAGATTTTGGCCCTCTCAGCTCTTTTTTGGGTATCTCTGTTACACGTACATCTTTTGGCTTGTTTCTTTCTCAGAATAAATATGCTTAGGAAATTATTGGTCAAGCTCACATGTCTGACTGCAAACCTTCTTCCACTCCAGTTAATGTCAAATCTAGGCTCAACGTCATCTCTTGTACTCAATATTATGATCATACCAAATATTGACATCTTGCAGGTGCTTTTCAATGCCTAACTTTCACAAGACCTGATATCTGTTATGTAGTTCAACAAGTGTGTTTATTCATGCATGATCCCCGTATTCTTCATATGACAGTCTTAAAACGTATCATCCGATACGTCAATGGGACTCTTGAATTTGGTCTTCATCTCTCTCCTTCCTCCACTCACACTCTTGAGTCTTACACTAATGTTGATTGGGGCGGTTGTCCTGATACCCGTAGGTCCACTTCGGGTTATTGTGTTTATCTTGGAGATAATCTCAACTCTTAGTCTGCTAAACATCAACCAACTCTTTCTCACTCTAGTGTTGAAGCAAATATCGTGGTGTTGCTAGTGTTGTCTTCAAATCTTGTGCAATCTTATATTGGAACTACACTATCCCAATTCTAAGGCTACTTTAGTTTATTGTGATAATGTAAGTGTTGTTTATCTCTCTAAAAATCCAGTCCAACATCAACGAACAAAACACATTGAAATGGACATCCACTTTGTTCGTGAAATGGTAGCTCGAGGACAGGTTCATTTTCTTCATGTTCCATCTCGCTATCAAATAGCTGATATATTTACAAATGGTCTTCCGCTACAACTCTTCTCCAACCTTTGACACAGTCTCAACGTTCGAGTTCCTCCCGTTTCCACTACGGGGGTGTATTAGATATGAAATAGATCTCACATGATATTATTTTATTTAGTAATATCTTTATTTCATATATTAAGATGTATATTTGATATGATTTGTAAATATTCTCTTTCTTATTTTTGTAACACTACTATCTTGTATATAATCATATACCAAAAGCAATGAAAGACATCAACCACGTTATCACAATCTTATAGGCTAGAGTTGCATTCGCAAAGTTTAACTCTTTTTCAAGAGAAAGTCTCATTCTGGCTCATAGAGTGTTGAACCCTTGACCTCACTTCACTATGTATTTTATTAGTTTATCAAGTTAAATAATTAGTCGAATTGTAATTAAATGCAAAATGAAAATTTTTCCTTTAAATAAGTTTTTGAATTAATTTTTCTTTCGTGAAAAATTAGCTATACACATAAATGATGATAACATAATTATTTAGATATTATTAGAGTTGTAAACGAATCAAACTGTTCGCGAACAAAACTCGTTCGAACTCATTTATGTTCGATTCGGACCCGTTCATTTATTAAATAAACAAACTTGAATAAAATTTAGGCTCCATTAAATTGCAAACTTATTCAAACACTGTTCGCGAACATACCAAACATTTGCGAACAAATTATAAATATTTATATATTATATATATTATTTTTAATAATATATAATATTTAAATTAAAAATTTTTTAAATTTTTTTCCTAATTTTTAGGGGTGATTTAATATTTTTATAAAACTTTATTGAATAGTTAAATATTTAAATTATAAATTTTTTTATTTTATAAATTTGAAGTTTTGAAAAAAAAAATTAATATTTAAATTTAAATTTAAATTTGAATTTTTTTAAAACTTAATTGAGCGAACTCGATGTCAAACTCGAACAATAAAAAAAATAGAACAAATTCGAACAACTTTTTTTTGTTTGAAATACTAAATGAATGAACTCAAATATACTCGAAAAATAATCAAACAAACTCAAAATATCTAATGTTCGATTCGACTCGCCTCGTTAACAGCTCTAAATATTACAATATATTGATTTGACATTACAATTTTTTCATATATATGATAGGGTATTCATTCAATACTCCTATATAGTAAAGGTTAAAGCATAATCCAAGTTTAGTACTTGAAGTAAAAAACATTGATAAATTATCATCCAAGTTTTAAAAAGTCTCATTGAAAGCACCTTCTTTAGGTTAAAATTTTTATCATTAGTCCACTAATTTCACTGTTTCGGTCAAGAACATTTTTGTTCATTATTTTTTTAAAATAAACCTTAATTTGTATAAAGGTTAATTTTGTACTGTTTAATTAAAATCACTAATTTACCCAAAGTTTTTTCTCTATGTCTTTTTCTTCCTTCTTTCTCTCTTTCTCTTTCTTCTTCTTTCTCTCTCTATTTTCTTCTTTCTCTTTCTCTCCTTTTTCTTCCTTTCTTCTTCCACCAATTCTTTTTCTTCTTCTACCATTATTCTTCTTTCGCTCTCGCTTCCTTCTTCCTTCTTTCTCTCCCTCTTCTTCTTCTTCCATCCATTCTTTTTTTTTTCTTTCTCTCTCCCAACCAAATCCAAAAAATCCATTTCTACAACCAAATTCAGAAAATTTATTTCGACAACAAAATAAAAAAACCAATTTCTAAAACCAAATCCAAAAACCCCATTTTCACAACCAAATAAGAAAACTCATTTCCAAAACCAAATCTAAAAACTCATTTCCACACCCACATTCTTCTGGCGGCGGTAACTATTGTTCTTCTTCTTCTTTTTCCTCTTTTAAAATTTAAAAAATTTAGGCAATTTATTGTCAATTTGTGTAAAAATTTAATGTCTAATGTAGCACCGTTTGATTTTTAAATTCAATTTTGTGAGAGATTAAAAACCTATATGGGCTAGTCTTTAGAACACTAAACAAAGGAAAATTTTTGAAACATAAAAAAGAAAAAGAATCCTCAAGAATGAAGAAATTTTAACAGTTGTTGTGTACTGCGGTTGAAATTTAAAAAAAAAAATTGGAATAAGGAGAAGAATTAATGCTGGAGAGAGAAAGAAGAAGAAGAAAGAGAAATTTCTTTTAAGGATTTTAGTGTTTATTTTTATTGAAAATTACAAAATTATCCTTTATAAAAAATTAAGGTTTATTTTTTATAATAATGGACAAAAAAATCTCTACCCAAAACATTAAAAAGAGTTAACTAACTGTCAAAAATCTGACTTAACCACAAAAATTAACAGAGATGCATCTAGTGAGATTTTTTTAAAACTTGGAGGACATTGTATGAACATTTTTCACTTTAGGTGTTAAACCTGATTCTGAAATCTAACAAGTGTTACTACGATACTTTACCCTATATACCATTTATTACATGATAGATGAATGTTTATATTTTAAGGGTTCCTATTATTGTGTCATGGCGTACGTTGTCGTTCACTCGTCATTCAATTTATACTATCTCAATATGTAATAATACTAACTTATATTGTTTATATTATTTAGTATGGAATAATATATACTATACATGAGGAATGAGTGAATACCTTACCATTCATATGAGATATTTGCACATTATTGGACAATATATATATATACACATATGCAATCCAAATACAAATGACATTTCTAGGTCTCCAATTGTCACCATAAGCTTTTCATTCAAACATAAAACACAATGTATTGAAATGAAGGATCCCAAAACTTAAAATTGTATATAAAGAAATATCAATCATATCTCATAAGATGTAACATAGTATATATCTTTGTCAACTAATTTAAGCAACATTCATATGAGGAGATTTTAAGATTACCGAGACGCAACTAAAATGTCTAGTAAATATATATATCAAGATAAAAAATCCAACATAAAATTATTAACTTTTCCTCAGCGATCATATCATCTCTAATCATAATTGGAATGCATATTAAAAAAGTTGAAATCATGGTGATCAAAGTTTAACTGCTTCAACCAGAAATCTGCTGCACAATAAAGATCAATTAGTATTTTATGGTCATTCTTTCCATGACGCATCCAAACATCACCTTGCATTTTATAGGTAGCCAAGCCAAATGGAGTAAGAGAAACTTGATTTTGACATTTTCTCGGAGGACAAGCAACTCCAATGTTTTTTCCATCCTTCTCATTAATCTTCTCCCAAGTTGAATCTATAATAATAAGAATCAAACATGGCTAAAAACTACTTTAGGGAAAAAAAAAAACTCATATATAGTAGCATTAGAATATGTGTGTATATATATATATAGCATGATGATAGGAGAAATTTGTTCAAGATATTAAAGTAATCATGAGGATCAACTACCAATAATTTTAATAAATTTAACTTACAAGAATATATTAGAAACTCCAAAAATTAATTATAACATAAATAAAATAAAAGCACCATCAACAATAAGAAATGCTATGGAAAATATCTTTAAAATCAAAATGTTTTATATTGGTCTTTTAAAATTACCTTCAAATACTATTTTTTAATCTTTTGAACACCTTGCAATTAATTTTATAACATTTTCCTCAAGTTCTATTAAATCTATAAATTGATCGCAAAATCTAAACTCTATAAAAAAGAGTAAAAATATGAATATCAAATAAAATGATCAGAAAAATAGTATAAAATATGATTAAAATGGTATATAAAATAAATCATATTTAGAGGACTAATTACTTTTATAGTCTTTTTATAAAGAAAAGATAAATAAATTTTCATTTTTATTGCATTAAATTCCATATATATGTACATAGTAGAATAAAATGAGAAAAACAAATCTAAAACATAAGACAGAAAGGATTAGAAAATACCTTGAAATGAGGAAGACAATGTACGGTAAGTAAGGAAGCTTGTAGACAAGTCTTTCACTGACCACATATTTGGAATTGCATAGATAGGATACCTAATTTTAAGAGTAAATAATATTATATCCAATGTATTTCAAAAAATAGAAAAAAAAAATAATTTCTACATATTTTAATTAGAAAATTTGTTTAATTTTAATCTATATTTTATTAAATTTTTAGGTTTTGATTTTTTTATACGGGGTACTTATTTTGATCTTTTTATCATTCTTAGTTAATTTCTAAACAAATTAACACCTTATAACATGTTCATGTATTTTTTAATTTGATCTAAAAATTTTAAAAATTGTGGAGTAACTGATTAAAATTTGTTATAAGATCCTAAAAGTTTGATCAGAAACTAGCAAAATAATAATAATAATAATATAAAATAATCATAAAAATAATTAAATTATATATATATATATATATATATATGAATTAAATCGAAAAAAATTAAAAACAAAATTTTACTACAATATGTAAAGTCTCTTCAATACGTACCATGCAATAGACATCCAACCTGCAGATATATCACAACTTTTCAATGTCACAAGTCCGGGGTAGCTTTCAGTAAAATTATCCATCTAAATTTATATCACAAAAAAGAAAGTGTTTATATATATAATATAATATATATATATATATATATATATATGAAACTTAAAACAAATGGAAGAAAAATATCATTTAAAAAATAGATAGAAAGAAAAGAAATAAAATATCACAATTTATGTGGTTTAGTCAATATTACTTATATTGATTGATAGTACTAATATTTTTACAAAATAATCACTAATACAAGAGATGTATTTCACTCTCACAATATTTTTCATTCTAAATAAAGAATTATTTATAGATAATAGTCCATTTGTACAACCGATAATAATAATAGTTATAAACACCATTTGAGATAGTAATTATCCCAAAAATAGCTTCAAACTTGCAAAAAAATCTCAACACCAAATAGAAAACTGTTCATAAGGGATAATAGGTAATAGAGAGTAATGAACTATTTTAGACATATTTAATAATGAATAGTATCCAAAACATAATCTGATAATGAAAGTGGTTATTTCAAATATGATTTTAAATTTATTATAAAATATCGATAATATATATATATACACGATTGAAATATAATGTCAATGTCGAATTAGAGAAATCACAAACAAATAAAAATACCTTTTGAGCAATAGGAATTCTCCAATAAGGTGAAGAGACATCTTGGTATTCAAAATAAAGATAACCTAATTTATCTTTCATTGGCAATGAAACTTGAGTCTCAACACTTGAGTCACTTCCATTACTCAAAGATTCCATCTCAAATATATCAATCCCAGTTGCTTCTTTCAAATTTCTGTGTTAAAAAAGCATAATAGTAATTGGAACAAAAATTGTTCGATTTAGTTCAATATAATATATATATATATATATATATATATATTTCATATATACTTGTTTATATAATTTAATCATTTTAAATTTTATTTTTCAAAAACATTTATCAAAAATCAATAATGCTTGTGTAATAGACTAATAATTTTAGAGACAAAATTAAAATAACACAAAATTTATTATTTAAAAGGTTATATGCATGAAAGTTTATTGTAAAAAATATATAATTGTATAAACAACTAAAAGAATAATAACATTTTTTTTAGAATCTTTAAATTTATAAAGGGATACTTTGGGGCATAAATGGTTAATTATCCCAACTGAAGAAATATATATATATATATATATATATATATATATATATATATATATAAACATCAATTTTGGTAGATTCTACTATAAAAAAACTAATCTTGAAAGACAACATTGTGAAAGAGTGATAAATTATCACTTACTCTATAAGCTTAAATCGATAGAGTGTGATTAAATTTATTCTCTTAACACTCCCCTCACATGTGAGCCGGATGATAAATTTTATAAAAAAAGACCAAACATGTGCACACAAATTGAACAACGATAAATTTCCAATAGCAAATTTCAATAATTATGATTCGAGATCTCGACCTCCTACTCTAATACCATGTTAAAAAATGATAAAGAGATTGAATTTATTCTTCTCTTAATAAAAAAATACAAGTAAACATTACACATATCATATGATCTATAACCATAAAAAGTCATAAATTTGAATCATATAAGAAAGAAAAAAAATCAAAAAATCAGAATAATAACAATGATAATTTTGAGAGATATTTAGAGTATAGTACCTTGTAAAAGTTGGTGAAGACTTGAGAGTGTAGATTTGAAAAGCTGATAAATAAGGAGTATAATATTGCACAACATTTCTATTATTACTTAACACAACAGGAGAGCCAACACCATAAGCACTCCATTCATCAAAGGATTTCCATACATCTCCTAATGTGAAATATTCAATTGTATGATCATTTTCTTCTACCTTGCTATTGTTCTTCAAATCATGCATGTGACTCTGTCATAATTTATAATTAAATCAAATCAAAATAAGATGAAATTTGATATTCATATATATATATATATATATATATATATATATATAAACATACAATGACTAAATTAAGTATATACATTAAATGACTAAAACTTAGTGAAAATATAAAATGTATACAATATATATAGCATACATATATCATTATTTAGTTGGGATATACTTTTTATTGAAATGTTCTTATACATTATTTTTTTTGTTTTTTTTTTGTTGAGGGTGCAAGATGCCTTTCATGGTTCTAAACTATGGAAGAACACTTTAAGGTGATTCACATCTAAATTAATATTCATTTGAGCCACTAAGGGAGGAAGCTCTAACATCAAATTTTAAACAATTGTATTGGTTAATATAAAATTTGGCTTGTTCCATTAAACAAATTAATAACTTACTAGAAAATTATCTAATTCCAAACCAAATTTCATATTAAAAAATATAAAAATATGTATGAATATATATAATATATATATAAATATATATATATATTATATATTATTTGTAACAAAATAAGGGAAAACATAAGAAAATAAGATATAAAATTAAAATTCGCTTCAATGAGGCATACAAGCTCCAAAGTATAAAAATCAGATAATGCTTTGACTAAAAATTTATAACATAAAAGTGTGTGAATAAGTTATGTAAATTTAAAGTTAATTTGACACAAATTAAATTTCAAATCAACATTTGAAGTGCATTTTAGAGGTTTAAAATAGATCATTGAATAAATGATTTCAAACTTTTCTTTAATAATTTTCAGAAACCTCTTAAATGAATGAACAATATGAGATATTTAGTTCATTGCGCTAATTTTTTAATAGGTCAATTATCGATAGAATAAATATAACATAAATTCCTATCAATTAATTCATAGACAAATAATGAAATGATCCGTAGGAAAAAAATTGACAAAAAATAATAGAGCTTTCATCCACATAAAATTCACATCATCTATAGGTTTTATAGTGACATTAGAATAAATCAAAAATTAACTAATTTTAAAGAACACTCCCAAATCATATAAAATTCAAGTAGAAGACAACCGGAGTTAAAGAACGGAGAAGATTTTGGAGATTGGAGAGCATGAAAGGAGTGGACATCTTTAGAGCCTTTAAATTTTTCGATGAATGTAAATGAAAAATATGTATTTTCGGTTGCACAAATATATACACAGATATGTAACTTGTACATTAATTACAAAGTAGAAGACAAACAAAAGCAAGTCGTGGTTACTTCATTAATATTATTTTACCTAAATAAAAAAAGGAAAAAAAGTCAAATCAAATCAATGACCTTATAATTAATGAGAATATCCTACAATAGAAAATGGAGATTTTTTGTTGACCATGTTTCCCAATTAATTTCTAGGTGTGAAAATTTATGCAATTAAAATAAATATTTTAAAAATAAAATCCGATGAATTTTATTGAGAATGTTTAAAGGGAAGCATTGATTAATACTTCACATGTTTTATTTTATTTTATTTTATTTTTAAGATTAATGAAATTTTTTTATTAAAAATATTTTATATTTTTTATATTTTTTAATTAATAAATTTGAGTTTTAAAGTATTAATTATACAAATATGAAGGAAAAATTATGAATAAATACACTTTTTCTTAATGTGAATATAAAAAAAAACTGATTTCCCCTCAATATTGATTTTTTTTAACTTAGTTATATAAGAGAAAATTAATATTTTATATTTTACTTATCATATTAAAAAATTAAAGTACATATATTAAATTTTCTTTTCATACTTTTATAATTAATGTTTTATAACTCTTATACTTTAAATATATATATATATATATATATAAGTCAAAATTTTGATCATTAGTCAACATTTTTTACTGTTTTGGGTAGGTGTATTTTTGTCTATTTTTATCAAAATAAAACTTAATTTTTATAAAGGTTAATTTTTTAATTTTAATCAAAAATATTAAATTTCTCTATTTTTTTCTCTTATTCTTCCTTCTTTCTCTCTCTCTCTCTTGTTCTTCCTTCTTTCTCTTTCTTTCTTCTTCTTCCTTCTTTCTCTTTCTTCTTCTTCTGTTCTTCTTCCTAGGTTCTTCTTCTCTCTCTTTTTCTTCTTCAATTCTTCTGCCTCTCTCTCTTTTTTCTTCTTGTATTCTTATTTCCTTTTCTTCCAAAATCAAATGGCGCTACATAAAAAATTTAAATTTTCTCACAAATTGACAATGAACTTCTAAAATTTTTATATTTTATTCCATAAATTTTTTAAAAACAAATTGGATTTCAACCATTGCCTCAATATTCTTTTTTTCATTCTTGAAGATTCTTTTTTATGTTTCAAAAATTTTCATTTATTCAATATTCTAAATACTACAACATATGGATTTTCGATTCCCACAAAATTGAATTTTAAAATCACTACCATTCTACTGGGCTAATGGAACTGAGATGACCGATGTTTGCTAATATATGGACTGAGAGAAGTATTCTATTTTACTAGATTTTATTTGGACTATCTAAGAACAAGAAAGAAAGAAAAACCGAGGATTGTGGAAATGGGTTTTTTGGATTTTCTTATAGAAATGAGTTTTATGAATTGGTTGTAGAAATAGGGTTTCTGAATTTGGTTGGGAGAGAAAGAAAGAAAAAAGATTGATGGAAGAAGACATAGAAGAAAGAAGGTAGGTGTATTTTGTCTATTTATCAAAATAAAAATTAATTTTATAAAGGTAATTTTTTAATTTTAATAAAAAATATTAAATTTCTCTATTTTTCCTTATTCTTAATTCTTTCTACTATATCTCTCTTGTTCTTTATTTCTTTTCTTCTTTATTTCTTTTTCTTTTATTATGTCTTCTTCCTAGGTTCTCTTCTCTCTTTTTTCTTCAATTATTGCCTCTCTCTCTTTTTTCTTTGTATTCTATTTCCTTTTCTTCCAAAATCAAATGGCGCACATAAAAAATTTAAATTTCTCACAAATTGACAATGAACTTCTAAAATTTTTATATTTATTCCATAAATTTTTTAAAAACAAATTGGATTTCAACCATTGCCTCAATATTCTTTTTTCATTCTGAAGATTCTTTTTTATGTTTCAAAAATTTTCATTTATTCAATATCTAAATACTACAACATATGGATTTTCGATTCCACAAAATTGAATTTTAAAATCACTACCATTCTACTGGGCTAATGGAACTGAGATGACCGATGTTGCTAATATATGGACTGAGAGAAGTATTCTATTTTACTAGATTTATTTGGACTATCTAAGAACAAGAAAGAAAGAAAAAACCGAGGATTGTGGGAAATGGGTTTTTTGGATTTCTTATAGAAATGAGTTTATGAATTGGTTGTAGAAATAGGGTTTCTGAATTGGTTGGGAGAGAAAGAAAGAAAAAGATTGATGGAAGAAGATAAAGAGAAAAGAAGAAGAAAGAAAGAGAGAAAAAAAAAGAAGAAGAAAGAAAGGAAAGAAGAAGAATGGGTGGAAAGAAGAATGGAGAAGAAGAAGAAAAGAGAAGAAAAAAGAGAAAAAGAATGGTGAAAGAAGAAAGAAGAAGGAAGAAAAAAGAAGAAGAAGAAAAGAAGAAGATGAAATGGAAGAAGAATGGGAAAAGAAGAAGAGAAGAAAAGAGGAGAAGAAGAATAGAAGAAGAAGAAAAAAAGAAAAAAGAGAAAGAAGGAAGAGAAGGAAGAAGGAAGAGAGAGAAAGGATGAGGAAAAAAGAAGAGAGAAAAAAATTAGGGAAAATTAATAATTTGTAATTGAAAAAGATAAAATTATAGTTTAAAATCCAGCTTTTGCATTTCAATAATTTTTTACTTTTATAATACACCTCAAGTTTCAAATCCTTCCATTGGAAGCACTTCTGTTAAGTCCTGTCGTTCGGGTTTTAATTTTGCGTTTAGTCAACCATTTGTCCCACTATCAAAATAAAATGCAATTTTTTTCCACTTATGTTTTCCTTAAATTTTTTCTCTCTCCTTCCTCTTCCTCCTTTCTCTCTCTCCATTCTTCCACCATCTATAATTGAGCAACTCAACTTCTTAAACAACTCAAACAATGCCTCTATTTCATTTACAGAAACTACATAATTGAAAAAAAAATAGCGACAAAATGGAGTAATTTATGGAAAACAAACTCAACCCCGTTACATATCTGATCTTGTAATTCCAATTCACAGATAAAAGAAAAACTCTAACTATAAAAAATGGGGGAATATTCAAACAAATCACAATAAAATGCAGAACAATTTCTGGAAAACAAGCTCAACCCATCTCCGAATCTGGTTCTATTATTACAAATTCTCAAAGACAGCGAACAACAAAACGCATGAATCAAAAATTGGGGGAAAGAAATGAGAGAAGAAGAATGTGAAAGAAGATTTACATAATTACACCGAGATTCTTGAGACCGTCTATGGAGATCCTCAAATCGACACTTGAATTTCTTGGAACGATGCAATTTAGGTTGGCAATCAAAACAACCCAACAACGCAAATATGACTGCTTCAGAGATAGCAATAATTGGAAAAAAAGCAGCTCATAATTTCTCTAGAACTGTCAAAGAACTTCCCTGCAACAATCCATCCCCGCCAACCCGGAAAGAAAAATAAAAACCCATTTCAGTTCCATTTCCTATTTCAAGAATAATGTAAATGAAAGTGAGATGAAACAAAAAATCAAACAAATACATTACTAGAGAATTTCAGTTGAATCCATTGTTAAAATTCTTTTACATTCTTATTTTGAAGCAAATAATGACAAATCATCACTGTATATATAAATTGATAGATAGTACTCAAGAATCCAGGTGTCTTTCTTCTCTTTCTTCTTCTTTCATTAACAATTGTTACTGGAGGAAGAGAGAGAAAGGAGGAAGAAGAAGGAGAGAGAGAAAAAATTTAAGGAAAACGATAATGGAAAAAAATTACATTTTATTTTGCTAGTTTGACAAAAATACCCCCGATTGAAGTAGTGTCAAATAGTAAAAAATGGTTGACTAACAGCAAAATTGAAGCCCTAATGGCAGGACTTAATAGAAGTGCATCTAGTATGACGATTTGAAACTTGAGGTGCAGTTTCTATAAAAGCAAAAAATTCTTGAGGTGTAAAAGATGGATTTTGAACTCTAAGAAGAGCATCTAAGATAGTTTATCTAATTGAAAATTACAAAATTACCCATTATAAAAATTAGGGTTCATTTTTTTAATAATGGATAAAAATACACATGCTCAAAATAGTAAAAAGAGTTGACTAAGGATCAAAATTTTGACTTAACGGCGAGATTTGATGAAAGTGCATCTAGTGAGACATTTTAAAACGTGATGTGCACTATAAAAGCAAATTTTTTTTGAGGTGCTAAACTTGGATTTTGAACTCTAAGATGTGCATTTAAAATAGTTTAACCATAATAAAAAAATGGGTAAATTATTTTACTAACACTTGAACTTTTTAAAAATCCAGCTTTTGCACATGTATTTATTTTTGCTTTGAACTAACACTTGAATTATAAAATATCGCCTCTTTTGCCCTTCCGTCCAAAATTTTCGCCAGACTTCATTTTCCATCCAATTTTTAGGGGCATTTTCGTCTTTTAAAATTATTAATATTTTAAAATTATTAAAGTTTTATTTTTAGGGATAATTTTGTCTTTTCATAAAATTTTTGAAAAATCTTCTGAAATTGAAGGGATTCGATCCCTCAACCACATAAATAACAAAATTATATTAACCAATTGGAGCAACTATTAATATGTTAATTTAAATAAAACTTATATTTTATATTGCATACTAGATGATGCCAAAATAAATTTAACATAATTATATTTCTGAACCCCTAAATTTGAACCACAACCGTATAAACAATAAATAAGCATTTACCATTTGGATACAATAGAAAATTTTATATTATTTGAAAATTATATTAAATATAAAGATTCTGAAAAAATATTATCCAAACAACACAATTTAAACCATATGTCTTCGTAGTCATTCCTTCCTCAAACCTTAAATTTTTTTTTTAACTTTGAATTCGTTGCAGAATACAGATTTTGAGTTTTTTTTACAATGACATTATTATATTACTAGTGTCAGCAATGACATTCTATAAAAAAACACCTTGAAATTTATGTTCTGCAACAAATTCGAAACAAAAGAATTAAAGAAGAACTTCAGTGCAAGCTTTGAGAAACGTGACAATAACAAAAACTTGTGGTTTGAATTGTGTTATTTGATAATTTTTTTGAGAATGTTTATATTTAAAATATAAAATATAATCGCAATATAACATGTGTATTTATTATTTTCGTAATTATAATATAAAATATAAGTTTCAAATGATTTTATATATTTACAGTTGTTCTAGTGGATAGATATAGTTGATTTAGGTGTGTGGTTATAGGATCAAATCCGTGAGATTACTTAAAAATTATTTTTCAAATTTTTAATAATAAAATGAAATGATAAAATTACCCTTGAAAAAAAACTTTAATAATTAAAAAATGCTCATAATTGTACAAATACGAAAATACGTGAAATGAAAAAATTGTCATTGAAAATAAAATTCTAACAATTAAAAAATGTTTATAATTGTAAAAAGACGAAAATGCCCCTAAGAATTGGATGGAAAATAAAGCCTGACAGAAATTTTGGATGGAAAATGAAGTCTGACGGAAATTTTGGACGGAAGGGCAAAGGAGGTGATATTTTATAATTCAAGTGTCATTTCAAAGCAAAAATAAATACAAGTGCAAAAGCTAGATTTTTGAAAAGTTCAAGTGTTAGTATGATAATTTACCATAAAAAAATTAGAATAAATATCAATAAAATTATATGAATTTTAAATTTAATTACACTTTTCATTTTTCAAACTTATATTTATTTGATGGAAGAAGAAAATGGAGACAAATTTAAAAAAAAAAAAAAATTAATGCAAATTGAGATAAATAAAGAGTAAGTGTAAAGTAAAAAAAAAAAGAAGTAAACTATATTTGTTGCACTTGTTAGATCTTAGAATGCAACTTTTGGACCTGAAAAATTTTGTGCACTTATAGTGCTATTGAAGTTTCAACATGCTCAAAATAAAATGCAATTGTTTTTTTCATTTTCCTTAAATTTTTTTTATCTTGTCTTCTTCTTCTTCTTTTCTCTCTTCGTAACTTTTTTTTCTCTCCCCTTTTTCTTCCTCCTTTCTCTCTCTCTCTCTTCCCAACAGAGATTTTTTTTCTCAGTGTTGGGTTTTTCCTTTTCTTTGGTTACATTTGGAAAATATGTCTATAATGGTGCAATTTATCTTTATGTTTTTCTTGAGCTTTGGCATGCTGAGTTATAGTTTACAACTTCTCATTGCAATGATGGATGCTGATTTGTTATGGAAATAAAGGAGGTTGTTGTCTTCCCTGATGCTGAATCGGAGCAGAAAACTACACTTCTAGGACATTGTTATAATGATGTAGGCATGAATATCTTCAGTATTATCATGAACAAAGACCAGGAAATAAGTCTCTTAAAATTTAACCAATGTGGAATTTTTCCAAGATACACTACATTGCAACAAATGAAATTACGATGCTAAAAAATTTCAACCCAAGACCATGCCCTAACCACAAAAGTCTACAAATCCAAAACATAAAAAAAGTCTCAACCAACCAACCAAATTTCTCTTGCTCTGTTGTTTACCCCATTTTCACCGGACACTTGGGCAATCCATGTGTTTACATTTCCACATCACTGTAATTTTCAGATTCAAAAGAATTTAATGAGACTTAACATCACCAATCAAGAACCTGCATATTCTGACTTTCTGAGCTCCAAACTATTGGAGGTTTCTCTAAGAAACAACTTCAGAAGATCAATACAAACCCAAATCAAGACATAATTACTAAATCCAAACCATGTAATTTTACAAATCAAGTTAAAAATTAGACCACCGACTTTCGAAATGAGTTCTTATTTCTCACCTTCTATTTCAGAATGGAATATGCTAAGACCAACCCAAAAGCTGTAATCATTGATAGGCAAGAGGTCGTACACATTAAGTACAACTCGAGTCTCCGAGCTGGTATAAGAATATCCACTATTACTTTCACCATTTAGAAGAGTGGAGTTGGAGAATTTCTCTCCTCCAATTAGTGCCAGTAACTCCGATGTCCTCGTCCTTTCACCATTTTTACTAATTTCTTTATGCCAAAATAAGTGCCGACAATTCTGATGGAAGAGAGAGAAAGGAGAAAGAAAAAGGAGAGAGAAAAAAATATTATGTTACCGGAGAGAGAAAGAAGGGAGAGAGAAAAAAGAGGAAGAAGAAGGAGAGAGAAAGAAGAAAGAGAGATAAAGGAGGAAGAAAAAGGAGAGAGAGAAAAAAATTAAGTTACTCGAGAGAAGAGAAAGAAGGAAGAGAGAGAAAAGAGGAAGAAGAAGTAGAGAGAAAAAAATTAAGGAAAATGAAAAAAAAAATTACATTTTATTTTAGGTAGGTTGAACAAAAATACCCCTGACTGGAACAGTGTCAAACAATGAAAAAAGATTGACTAATGACAAAATTGAAGCCCTAACGGGTTCACTTAACAAAAGTGCATCCAATACGACTTTTTGAAACTTGAATGACACTATAAATCTAAACAATTTGAGGTGCAAAAGCTAGATTTTGACATCTAACAAGTACACCTGAAACAGTTTACCCAAAACAAAATAACAAAAATATAATAAGAAGTAAAAAAAATAAATTAAATTAAAATGGAAATAGAAAAGAACAACTTCGAAAGTCATTAAGCATACAATGAGACAAAAAAATAAAAAATAAAAAATAAAATAAAATCACACTATTATAATTTATTTATTTTGAAAACAAATTTTATATATGAAAGATTATGGATAAACTATTTTGGTGACACTTAAACTTTCCTAAAATCTAACTTTAACACCTCAATATTTTTTGTCGCGCTAGCGACACTCAAACTTTCAAATCATCCCATGAAGTGCCCTTCCGTCCACTTTGACCGTTAGGTCAACTTTTTGTCGTTAACACCCATTTTCACTGGCATTTTTGTCCAAGGAAATGTTGAACGAGATTTTTTTAAAAAAAATCACATATAAAAGATACATTTCGTGGGAAATTAACAACTAAACAATGATTTGGTCGATACTTTCTTTCTAAAAATTCAATCTTTCTCCAATCTTTTATCAGAAATCACCAACATTCAAAGTGTCTAGATCTGTTCTTCCAAAAATTTATAGTAATAAACAATGTGCAAAAGTTTCAGTCAATTATTACCCATCTGCAAATGTGAAATCCGAAGCACATTGATGACATCTTGGACGGAATGAAATCCTTCTAGAAGGTTTACCACTTGCGGGGGTGAAGAGGGCAATGGAAGAAGATGCGGTTTCTTTGAGTGGGTAGCTTCAGAAATATGCAAAAGGTCCGTTGAGGTTATCCCTAGTTTGCTTCGACGAATTTGGTCTATGGAAGAAGAAATTGATGCCCATAAACTATGGATTACAAGAAGGAAGAAAAGAACAGTAAGTTTCGGACACCGTATGAACAATTTTCACTTTGGGTGTTAAACCTCATTCTGAAATCTAACAGGTGTTACTACGATACTTTACCCTATATATCATTTATTACATGATAGATGAATGTTTATATTTTAAGGGTTCCTATTATTGTGTCATGGCGTAGGTTGTCGTTCATTCATCATTCAATTTATACTATCTCAATATGTAATAATACTAACTTATATTGTTTATATTATTTAGTAAGGAATAATATACACTATACATGAGGAATGAGTGAATACCTTACCATTCATATGAGATATTTGTACATTATTGGACAATATATATATATATATATATATATATATATATATACACACATATGCAATCCAAATACAAATGACATTTCTAGGTCTCCAATTGTCACCCTAAGCTTTTCATTCAAACATAAAACACAATGTATTCAAATGAAGGTTCCCAAAACTTAAAATTGTATATAATGAAATATCAATCATATCTCATAAGATGTAACATAGTATATATCTTTATCAACTAATTTAAGCAACATTCATATGAGAATATTTTAAGATTATCGAGACACAACTAAAATGTCTAGTAAATATATATATCAAGGTAAAAAATCCACCATAAAATTATTAACTTTTCCTCCTCGATTATATCATCTCTAATCATAATTGGAATGCATATTAAAAAAGTTGAAATCATGTTGATCAAAGTTTAACTGCTTCAACCAGGAATCTGCTGCACAGTAAAGATCAATTAGCATTTTATGGCCATTCTTTCCATGGCGCATCCAAACATCACCTTGCATTTTATAGGTAGCCAAGCCAAATGGAGTACGAGAAACTTGATTTTGACATTTTCTCGGAGGACAAGTAACTCCAATGTTTTTTCATTCCTTCTCATTAATCTTCTCCCAAGTTGAATCTATAATAATAAGAATCAAACATGGCTAAGAACTACTTTAGGGAAAAAAAATACTCATATATAGTAGCATTAGAATATGTGTGTATATATATATAGCATGATGATAGGAGAAATTTGTTCAAGATATTAAAATAATCATGAGGATCAACTACCACTAATTTTAATAAATTTAGCTTACAAGAATATATTAGAAACTCGAAAAATTAATTATACCAGAAATAAAATAAAAGCACCATCAACAATAAGAAATGCTATGGAAAATATCTTTAAAATCAAAATGTTTTATATTGGTCTTTTAAAATTACCTTCAAATACTATTTTTTAATCATTTGAACACCTTGCAATTAATTTTATAACATTTTCCTCAAGTTGTATTAAATCTATAAATTGGTTGCAAAATCTAAACTCTATAAAAAAGAGTAAAAGCATGAATATCAAATAAAATGATCAGAAAAATAGTATAAAATATGATTAAAATGGTATATAAAATAAATCATATTTAGAGGACTAATTACTTTTATAGTCATTTTATAAAGAAAAGATAAATAAATTTTCATTTTTATTGCATTAAATTCCATATATATGTACATAGTAGAATAAAATGAGAAAAAAAATCTAAAACATAAGACAGAAAGGATTAGAAAATACCTTGAAATGAGGAAGATAATGTATGGTAAGTAAGGAAGCTTGTTGACAAGTTTTTCACTGACCACATATTTGGAATTGCATAGATAGGATACCTAATTTTAAAAGTAAATAATATCATATCCAATGTATTTCAAAAAATGGAAAAAAAAATAATTTCTACATATTTTAATTAGAAAATTTGTTTAATTTTAGTCTATATTTTATTTAATTTTTAGGTTTTGATTTGTTTTTTATACTGGGTACTTATTTTGATCTTTTTATCATTCTTAGTTAATTTCTAAACAAATTAACACCTTATAACATGTTCATGTTTGTTTTAATTTGATCTAAAAATTTTAAAAATTGTGGAGTAACTGATTAAAATTTGTTATAAGATCCTAAAAGTTTGATCAGAAACTAGCATAAATATAATAATAAAAATATAAAATAATCATAAAAATAATAAATTTTATATATATATATATATATATATATATATATATATATATATATATATATGAATTAAATCGAAAACAATTGAAAACAAAATTTTACTACAATGTGTAAAATCTCTTCAATACTTACCATGCAATAGACATCCAACTTGCAGCAGATATATCACAACTCTCTTCAATGTCACAAGTCCAGGTAGCTTTCAGTAAAATTATCCATCTAAATTTATATCACAAAAAGAGTGTTTATATAATAATATATATATATATATATATATATATATATATATATATATATATAATATATATATTATATATATATATATTTCATATATACTTGTTTATACAATTTAATCATTTAAATTTTATTTTTTTCAAAAACATTTATCAAAAAATTAATAATCATTGTGTAATCGACTAATAATTTTAGAGACAAATTAAAATAACACAAAATTTATTATTTAAAAGGTTAAATGCATGAAAGTTTATTGTAAAATATAAAATTGTATAAACAACTAAAAGTATAAGAATACATTTTTTTAGAATCTTTAAACTTATAAAAGGATACTTTGGGGCATAAATGGTTAATTATCCCAACTGAAATATATAATATATATATATATATAATATATATATATATAATATATATATATATATATAAACATCAATTTTGGTAGATTTTACTATAGAAAACTAATCTTGAAAGACAACATTGTGAAAGAGTGATAAACTATCACTTACTCTATGAGCTTAAGTCCATGAGTGTGATTAAATTTATTCTCTTAACACTCCTCTCACATGTGAGCCGATGACAAATTTTATAAAAAAAGACCAAACATGTGCACACAAATTGAACAACGATAAATTTCTAATAGCAAATTTCAATAGTTATGATTCAAGATCTCGACCTCCTACTCTAATACCATGTTAAAAAATGATAAAGAGGTTGAATTTATTCTTTTCTTAATAAACAAATACAAGTAGACATTACACATATCATATGATCTATAACCATAAAAAGTCATAACTTTGAATCATATAAGAAAGAAAAAAAAATCAGAAAATCAGAATAATAACAATGATAATTTTTAGAGATATTTAGAGTATAGTACCTTGTAAAAGTTGGTGAAGACTTGAGAGTGTAGATTTGAAAAGCTGATAAATAAGGAGTATAATATTGCACAACATTTCTATTATTACTTAACACAACAGGGAGCCAACCCATAAGCACTCCATTCATCAAGGATTTCCATATCTCCTAATGTGAATATTCAATTGTATGATCATTTTCTCTACCTTGCTATTGTTCTTCAAATCATGCATGTGACTCTGTCATAATTTATAATTAAATCAAATCAAAATAAGATGAAATTTGATATTCATATATATATATATATATATATATATATATATAAACATACAATGACTAAATTAAGTATATACATTAATATGACTAAAACTTAGTGAAATATAAATGTATACAATATATATAGCATACATATCAATTATAGTTGGGATATACTTTTTTGAAATGTTCTTATACATTATTTTTTTTTGTTTTTTTTTGTTGAGGGTGCAAGATGCCTTCATGGTTCTAAACTATGGAAGAACACTTAAGGTGATTCACATCTAAATTAATATTTATTTGAGCCACTAAGGGAGGAGCTCTAACATCAAATTTTAAAGAATTGTATTAGTTAATATAAAATTTGGCTTGTTCCATTAAACAAATTAATAACTTATTAGAAAATTATCTAATTCCAAACCAAATTTCATATTAAAAAACATAAAAATATGTATGAATATATATATATAAATATATATATATATATATATATATATATATATATTATTTGTAACAAAATAAGGAAAACATAAGAAAATAAGATATAAAATTAAAATTCGCTTCAATGAGGCATACAAGCTCCAAAGTATAAAAATCAGATAATGCTTTGACTAAAAATTTATAACATAAAAGTGTGTGAATAAGTTATGTACATTTAAAGTTAATTTGACACAAATTAAATTTCAAATCAACATTTGTAGTGCATTTTAGAGGTTTAAAATACATCATTGAATAAATGATTTCAAATTTTTCTTTAATAATTTTTAGAAACCTCTTAAACGAACGAACAATATGAGATATTTAGTTCACCGCACTAATTTTTTAATAGGTCAATTATCAATAGAATAGATATAACATAAATTCCTATCAATTAATTCATAGACAAATAATGAAATGATCAGTTGGAAAAAAATTGACAAAAGATAATAGAGCTTTCATCCACATAAAATTCACATCATCTATAGGTTTTATAGTGACATTAGAATAAATCAAAAATTAACTAATTTTAAACAACACTCCCAAATCATATAAAATTCAATTAATAAATTAGTTGTATAAACATTAAAAATAATATAAACAAAAAAGATTGATAGATTTATGGTAGGTACCGATGAAAAAGGCTTTGAAGGCACAACCGGAGTTAAAGAACGGAGAAGATTTTGGAGATTGGAGAGCATGAAAGGAGTGGACATCTTTAGAGCCTTTGAATTTTTCGAAGAATGTAAATGAAAATATATGTATTTCCGGTTGCACAAATATATACAGAGATATGTAACTTGTACATTAATTACAAAGTAGAAGGCAAACAGAAACAAGTTATGGTTACTTCATTAACATTATTTTACCTAAATAAAAAAAAGGAAAAAAGTCAAATCAAATTAATGACCTTATAATTAATGAGAATATCCTACAATAGAAAATGGAGATTTTTTGTTGACCATGTTTACCAATTAATTTCTAGGTGTGAAAATTCTTGCAATTAAAATAAATATTTTAAAAATAAAATCGATGAATTTTAATGAGAATGTTTAAAGGGAAGCATTGATTAGTACTTCACATGTTTTATTTTATTTTATTTTATTTTTAAGATTAGTGAATTTTTTTCATTAAAAATATTTTATAATCTTTAGATTTTTCAATTAATAAATATGAGTTTTAAAGCATTAATTATACAAATATGAAGGAAAAAATATGAATAAATATATTTTTTAATTTTTAGATTTTTTAATTAATAAATTTGAGTTTTAAAGTATTAATTATACAAATATGAAGGAAAAAATATGAATAAATACACTTTTTTTAATGTGAATATAAAAAAAACTGATTTTTCCTCAATATTGAAATTTTTTTAACTTAGTTATATGAGAGAAAATTAATATTTTATATTTTACTTATCATATTAAAAATTTAAAGTACATATATTAAATTTTCTTTTCATACTTTTATAATTAATGTTGTATAACTCTTATACTTTAAATATATATATATATATATATATATATACCAAATCTCGTCGTTAAGTCAAAATTTTGATTATTAGTCAACATATTTTATTATTCCGAATAGGGGTATTTTTGTCCATTTTTAAAAAAAATAAAACTTAATTTTTATAAAGGTTAATTTTGTAATTTTAATCAAAAATATTAATTTTCTCTAATTTTTTCTCTTATTCTTCCTTTTTTTCTCTCTTTCTTGATGTTCATTCTTTCTCTCTCTTTCTTCTTCTTCCTTCTTTCTCTTTCTTCTTCTTCCGTTCTTCTTCCTAGGTTCTTCTTCTTCTCTCTCTTTTTTCTTCTTTAATCTCTCTTTTCTTCTTGTATTCTTATTCCCTTTTCTTCCAAAATCAAATGACGCTACATTAAAAATTAAATTTTCTCACAAATTGACATTGAACTTCTAAAATTTTTTAATTTTATTCCCTAATTTTTTTAAAAACAAATTGGGTTTCAACCACTGCCTCAATGTTCTTTTTTTTTTCATTCTTGAAGACTCTTTTTCTTGTTTTAAAAATTTTCATTTATTCAATATTCTAAATACTAAAACATATGGGTTTTCAATTCCCACAAAATTGAATTCTAAAATCACCGCCATTCTACTGGGCTACTGGAACTGAGATGACCGATGTTTGTTAATATATGGACTGACAAAAGCATTCTATTTTACTAGATTTTATTTGGACTATCTAAGAACAAGAAAGAAAGAAAAACTGAGGAGGATTGTGGAAATGAGTTTTTTTAATTTTCTTTGTAGAAATGAGTTTTTTGGATTTTCTTACAGAAATGAGTTTTATGAATTTGGTTGTAGAAATAGGGTTTCTGAATTTGGTTGGGAGAGAAAGAAAAAAAAAAGATTGATGGAAGAAGAACATAGAAGAAGAATAAAGAGAGAGAAAAAAAAAGAATAAGAATGGGTGGAAGAAGAATGGAGAAGAAGAAGAAGAAAGAGAAAAGAGAATGGTGAAAGAAGAAGAAAAGGAGAAGAAGAATAGAAGAAGAAGAAAAAAGAGAAAGAAAGAAGAAGGAGAGAAAGAGAAAAAAAAAGTTGCACAAGAAAGAGAGAGAAAGAAGGAAGAAAGAAGAAGGAAGAGAGAAAAAGGATGAGGAAAAAAGAAGAGAAAGAAAAAAATTAGGGATAATTAATATTTTTTAATTGAAAATAATAAACTTAGAGTTTAAAATCCAACTTTTGCATCTCAATAATTTTTTGCTTTTATAATACACCTCAAGTTTCAAATCCTTCCATTGGAAGTACCTCTGTTAAGTCTTGTCGGGTTTCAATTTTGTCTTTAGTAAACCATTTTTCAGCACTGTTTTAGTCAGGGGCATTTTTGTCCCACCATCAAAATAAAATACAATTTTTTTCCACTTATGTTTTCCTTAATTTTTTTCTCTCTCTTTCCTCTTCCTCCTTTCTCTCTCTTCATTCTTCCACCATCTATAATTGAGCAACTCAACTTCTTGAACAACTTAAACAATGCCTCTATTTCATTTACAGAAACTACATAATTGAAAAAAAATCAAAAAAAAAACAGCGACAAAATGAAGGAGTAATTTATGGAAAACAAACTCAACCCCGTTACATATCTGGTTTTGTACTTCCAATTCACATATAGAAGAAAAACTCTAACTATAAAAAATGGAGGAATATTCACACGAATCGCAACAAAATGCAGAACAATTTATGGAAAACAAACTCAACTCATCTCCGAATCTGGTTCTATTATTACAAATTCTCAAAGACAGCGAACAACAAAACACATGAATCAAAAATTAGGGAAAAGAAAAGAGAGAAGAATAATGCGAAAGAAGATTTACATAATTACATCAAGATTCTTGAGATAGTCTACGGAGATCCTCAAATCGACACTCGAATTTCTTGGAACAATGCAATTTATGTTGGCAATCAAAATAACCCAACAACGCAAATATAACTGCTTCAGTGATAGCAATAATAGGAAAAAATGCAGCTCATAATTTCTCTGGAACTGTCAAAGAACTTCCCTGCAATAATCCATTCCTGCCAACCCGGAAAGAAAAATGAAAACTCATTTCAGTTCCATTTCCTATTTCAAGAATAATGTAAATGAAAGTGAGATGAAACAAAAAAAAAATCAAACAAATAGATTACTAGAAAATTTTCAGATGAGTCCATTGTTAAAATGTTTTTACATTCCTAATTTGAAACAAAATAATGACAAATCATCACTGTATATATAGATTGATAGATTGTACTCAAGAATCTAGGTTCTTTTCTTCTCTTTCTTCTTCTTTCATTAACAACTATTACCGGAGGAAGAGAGAGAAATGAGGAAGAAGAAGGAGAGAGAAAAAAATTAAGAAAAAAGACAATGGAAAAAAATTGCATTTTATTTTGCTAATTGGACAAAAATACCCCTAATTGAAGCAGTGTCAAATAGTGAAAATTGGTTGACTAACAGTAAAATTAAAGCGCTACTGGCAGGACTTAATAGAAGTGCATCGAGTGTGACGATTTGAAACTTGAGGTGCACTTTCTATAAAAGCAAAAAATTCTTGAGGTGCAAAAGATGAATTTTGAACTCTAAGAAGGGCATCTAAGATAGTTTATCTAATTAAATATTACAAAATTACCCATTATAAAAATTATGGTTCATTTTTATAACAATCGATAAAATTACCCATGCTCAAAATAGTAAAAAGAGTTGACTAAGGGTCAAAATTTTGACTTAACGGCGAGATTTGACGAAAGTGCATCCAGTTAGACGTTTTAAAATGTGATGTGCACTATAAAAGAATTTTTTTTTGAGGTGCTAAAATTGGATTTTGAACTCTAAAATATGCATTTAAGATAGTTTACCCATAATAAAAAAAATTAGAATAAATATCAATAAAATTATATGAATTTTAAATTTAATTACACTTTTCATTTTTCAAACTTATATTTATTTGATGGAAGAAGAAAATGGAGACAAATTTAAGAAAAAGAAAAAACAATTAATGCAAATTGAGATAAATAAAGAGTAAGTGTAAAGTAAAAAAATAAAATAAAAATAGGGTAAACTATCTTAGTTGCACTTGTTAGATCTTAGAATCCAACTTTTGGACCTCAAATATTTTGTGCACTTATAGTGCTATTGAAGTTTCAACATGCCCAAAATAAAATGCAATTTGTTTTTCATTTTCCTTAATTTTTTTATCTCGTCTTCTTCTTCCACTTTTCACTCTCTTCCTTCTTTCTCTCTCCGTAACTTTATTTTCTCTCTCCTTTTTCTTCCTCCTTTATCTCTCTCTTTCCAACAGAGATTTTTTTCTCCGTGTTGGGTTTTCCCTTTTCTTTGGTTACATTTGGAAAAGATGTCTATAATGGTGCAATTTATCTTTATGTTTTTCTTGAGCTTTGGCATGCTGAGTTATGATTTACAACTTGTCATTGCAATGATGGATGCTGATTTGTTATGGAAATAAAGGAGGTTGTTGTCTTCCATGATGCTGAATCAGGGCAGAAAACTACACTTCTGGGACATTGTTATGATGATGTAGGCATGAATATCTTCAGTATTATCATGAACAAAGACCAGGAAATAAGTCTCTTAAAATTTAACGAATGTGGAATATTTCCAATATACATTGCATTGCAACAAATGAAATTAGAATGCTAAAAAGTTCCAACCCAAGACCATGCCCTAACCACAAAAGTCTACAAATCCAAAACATAAAAAAAGTCCCAACCAACCAACCAAATTTCTCTTGCTCTGTTGTTTACCCCATTTTCACCGGACACCTGGGCAATCCATGTGTTTACATTTCCACATCACTGCAATTTTCATATTCAAAAGAATTTAATGAGATTTAACATCACCAATCAAGAACCTGCATATCCTGACTTCTGAGCGCTAAACTATTGGAGGTTTCTATAAGAAACAACTTCAGAAGATCAATACAAACCCAAATCAAGACATAATTACTAAATCCAAACCATGTAATTTTACTAATCAAGTTTAAAATCAGACCACCGACTTTCGAAATGGGTTCTTATTTCTCACCTTCTATTCCAGAATGGAATATGCTGAGACCAACCCAAAAGCTGTAATCATTGATAGGCGAGAGGTCGTACACATTAAGTACAACTGGAGTCTCCAAGCTGGTATCAGAATATCCACTATTACTTTCACCATTTAGAAGAGTGGAGTTGGAAAATTTCTCTCCTCCAATTAGTGCCAGTAACTCCGATGTCCCCCTCCTTTCACCATTTTTGCTGATTTCTTTATGCCAAAATTAGTGCCGACAATTCTGATGGAAGAGAGAGAAAGGAGAAAAAAAAGGAGAGAGAAAAAAATTTATGTTACCGGAGAGAGAAAGAAGGGAGAGAGAGACAAGAGGAAGAAGAAGGAGAGAGAAAGAAGAAAGAGAGAGAAAGGAGGAAGAAAAAGGAGAGAGAGAAAAAAATTAAGTTACCCGAGAAAATAGAAAGAAGGAAGAGAGAGAAAAGAGGAAGAAGAAGGAGAGAAAAAAAATTAAGGAAAATGAAAAAAAACTACATTTTTGTCATTAACACCCATTTTTCACTGGCATTTTTGTCCAAGGAAATGTTGCGCGAGATTTTTTTTTTAAATTCACACATAAAAGATACATTTCCTGGGAAATTAACAACTAAACAATGATTTTGTCCATACTTTCTTTCTAAAAATTCAATCTTTCTCCAATATGTTTTCAAAAATCATCCAACTTTCAAAGTGTCTAGATCTGTTCTTCCAAAAAATTTATAGTAATAAACAATGTCCAACAGTTTCAATCAATTATTACCCATCCGCAAATGTGGAATCCGAAGCACATTGATGATATCTTGGACTGAATGAAATCCTTCTAGAAGGTTTACCACTTGCGGAGGTGAAGTGGGCAATGGAAGAAGATGCGGTTTCTTTGAGTGGGTAGGTTCAGAAATGTGCAAAAGGTCCATTGAGGTTATCCCTAGTTTGCTTCTATGAATTCGATCTATGGAAGAAGAAATTGATGCCCATAAACTATGCATTTCAAGAAGCAAGAAAAGAACAGTAAGTTTCGAACGTGATTGGGTTTGCTGAAACTTCAAAATGGGAGATTACATTGTACATCTTGGGTTCTAAGTGTTTTAGCTTTCTTCAATTGGATCATCTACATTTTGATGACGGTATATGCCGTTGATTGCAAATGCTGTGGAAATGATTTAAAAATGTTAATTGGAAGTAGTAATTAGAGTTTTTGTTTTCGTTGTAATGAGGTAGTTGTGATATTATATGCAGTTGTAATGAGGTAGTTGTAATGATGCAGTTGTGAGTGAACTTTAATGTTGACAGTATAATGCTTTTGTATGGTGCATGACACTTTTAATAACACAAAGAATTGTACTTCAATATTATAAGACAAAATTTTACTTCTTGAATTTTGTTCACAACTAGTCAAATGAACATTAATATCATCAATCACAATAGACAATGCAATAGTCATTAACTTTACATATATGGACAAAAGCATACCTTACATAGTCATTAAGATTCCTTCCACCCATCAAAATTATCAAAAAACATTAAAATACACAGACAATACATGTTCCAAAGTTATCTATTATGTCTACCCACCTCTTCTTCCCCTCCCTCTGCCCCTTCCCCTACTCATGCCTCTACCTCTGTCAAATTCAGCAATTACAACATGATCATCACAAAAAACTGAGTCATTTTGCACAGTTTGATTCTGCATTTGAGGTTGTGTTTGGACAACTATGTTTTGAGATTGGGGTTGTTGGGTAACTTCATTCTGCATTTGAGGCTGTTGACTACCTTCATTTTGAGGTTGAGGGGGTTGTTGAGCAACGTCAACTTCAACAGATTTATTTTTTGTTGTTTATTTTTTGGTTGTTGCTGCTAAAACAAAATAAAATGTTAGTAAAGAACATATATATCAAACATGTAAGCTGCAAATAATTGATAACAACTTACGGTTATTTTTCTTTTTCCTATGAGGTCGTTGTTCAGGTGCAGCTGGCTGTTAGTTTGTTTCAACTCTTCTGTGAGGACACCTTCTTCTATTATGTCCTACTTCATTGCATTGTCTACAGGTTATCAAAATTCTTCTCCTTATTCTTCTCTTCCCATTCTCCTCATGAAGTTGTCTCTTCATAGCCTTTATTCGTCTACCAAGTTGGGTGAATAACAATGGCGAATCAAGCACTACACCATCTGCTAGAGGCCACATATCTCTACCATTAATGGGCATCAATATGTTGTCATACAACTTTACATAGTTACCCACCTTGTACAAGCTATAAACCATGTCATGAGGATCTATGCCCTCGCTATGTAATGTTGATATTGAATGTACACAAGGAATTTCAGTGAGTGGCCAATGATCACAACTACATCGGTTTCTATTCAAATCAACAAGTTGTTGTTCTCCCGTCCCCATTACTTGAAAACTATGTCTTCCATTCCACACTAGCTTCCAACTTCCAGAAAAAATGATAGCTTCCTCAAGTTTCTTCCTTATAACCGGATATAAACTATTTTCCGGTTCCCTTCTCATCTTCTCCTATTCGCAATCCTCTCCATCAAAGACACCATAATCTTCTCCATCATTGTTATAATTGGTTGACTTCTCACTGTCAAGATGAATGCATTGAATGATTCCGATATGTTGTTGCAAAACATGTTTGACTTGACATAGGATGGGAAGAATGCCTTAACCCAATGATTAGGCTTTGGGCCATTCATTATCCAACTCTAAGCATCCTTGTCATACAATTCCAACTCCCTTATAGCCCTCTCATATAGTTTTGTATTTGTGCTTTCGGCAATCTTCCACATCATGTCCTTCAAAGTCTATCGTCGATGGAACTTCTTGTAATTGCTATACATGTATTGCACACAATACCTATGGTCAGCCACTGGCAAAACATTAGCCAATGCAGCATCTAGTCCCTAAAAGGAAAAACAATTTTGAATAGTATCATATAAGCTAAACATTTTAGATATTGAATCATATACTAATTACCTTTGGCTTATCGGAAATGAAAGTATATCCATAACCCCCGCATCCTTAAATATCCAAATTAGCAGCAAGTAATCTGAAAAACCACCTCCAGTACTCAGTAGCTTCTTTTTCAACTACTGCCAAGTAATAGGCCACCACCTGTTGTTCCTATTAGTGCCAACTGCTGAAAGAAGTTGGCCTCTATAATAGCCCTTAATGTGGCAACTATCAACCCCAACTAAAGGCCTACAAGAGTCTAAAATTCCCTTTTTAATGGACCTAGACAAATGTAAAGTCTCTTGAACCTTGGCTATCTCTAGAGCTGTAAACGAGTCGAGTCGAACCGAAAAGGGGATGTTTGAGTTTGTTTGTTTATTTTAGGAGCACTGCTTGAGTTCGCTCGTATAATATTTTGAACAAAATTTTTTGTTCAAGTTCGTTTGGTTAACTTTTTATTTTGCTCGAGTTCGCTCGTTTATGTTTAAAAAATTTTCAAATTCAAATTTGAATTTGAATATTAATTTTTGTTTTCAAAACTTCAAATTTATAAAATAATAAAAAATTATATAATTTAAATATTTAAAAATACAATAAATTTAAAAGTTCTTATAATAATATTGAGATAAAATAATAATTATAACAAAATTAATATAAAAGATACTGATTAACAATAATAATAATAATAAAAGTCAAATAAATATTGTAAAAAAATAATATATTTACCTTTAAACTTATTTTCAATTGAGTGTGGACTTTGGAGAAGGTAAGGGAAGGAGAGCTATCAATTAGGGTTTGTCAAAGAGATAGAAAGAAAGTTGAGTTAAGCTAGGACTTAGGAGTCCTTTACTATTCTCAAAAGAGAGAAAGAGATTGACTTAAGATTTTGGAGAACGTTAAGAAAGTTAAACCACTCTACAAATTAGAAAACAAAATTCTTAATTTAAATATTATAGATTATTTTTAATAATATATATAATATACATAATATATATAAATATTTATAATTTGTTCGCGAATGTTCGATATGTTCGCAAACAGTGTTTGAATGAAAATTAATCAAGCCTAAAAATTTGTATTGTTGGATTTATTTTAATAAATTATGTGAGCTCATGTGTCAATTATGTATTTAAGGTTATCATATTTTATTAAGCCCTATTAAAGTGGTTTAATCAAGTTTATTGAGCTAATATGCTTCAACAATAAGTATAAGCCCACACATATGTAGATACCATATTCCTAGACTGTGATGGATTAGTTAGGAATATTGTTATTATTTATTTAATAATATAAATTTATATAATTATTTTTTGGAAGACAATAGTATATATATACATGTATTGTTGTTTGTTCATATATGTATATATGTATATTTTCGTCTTGTTGTGATGTATTTATATATATAATTGATAACTCTAGATTAGTAGAGTTATTCACATCTATTTTACCTTTGTTTTGGCTTTAATTATATGATTTGGATTATAAGTATTAATTTGTATATTTCTCTTCCTAATTTCAATTTTAGTGATTAAGTGCCAAAAAACCCAAATTTATTAGGAAAATTCCAAAGTTTATTGAAATTGAATTTTAATCCTTTGTGATTAAAAATTTATCGCAGTAAGCGGAAGGGAATGGAATTATTGGACCAAATTGCTAAGGACAGAATGGTAATTTCGTTGGCTGGAATTTAGTAAAAGAAATTGAAGAATAACAGAAGATGCAAGTGACCGATTGATGAAGAAGTATTGGGAATAACTGGGAGATTAATTGACCAATTTAATTAAGGGGAGTTGGATATGCTGAGCTGGAATTTATTTTAATAAATTTCAGAAATTGAAGGGCTATTTTTTGATAAAAAAAACTCCAGCTGGATATGAGATACTCTATGAATATTCTGCAGCACAAAGGAAGAAGACAAAATCGGTTGGATAGCTTGATTTCAAATACGGAAGAAGCTAAAAGAAATTGGGATTTAATTCAGAATAATAAAACAAAAATTCTAGACAACTGGCGGTTCTGTTAGCGAGTTCGGGAAGGAGGCAAGGGAATAAAAGAAGTAGGGAATCAAGATGAAAAGAGTTGGTTCCAGAGAGTCACACTTGAACATTAGAGAGAAACCCGATACAATAGAGTCTCGGGCAGTAGACTAATTGTAGACTAACAGTAAGCGGAGACGCTCAAGAGGAGAAGAGGAATATGCAAGGGAGCTTATGGGCTGAGCGGACGCAGTTGTAGCGTTCAATCAGAAGAGGAAACCAGTGGGTAACGTGATTAAAATGGATTTGGAGCAGAGAGTTATTTAAGACCATAGTAACTCTCTCTTCATTTCTTCATTCTACCCATTGTTTTATGAATTTTTAATTCAGCAAGTACTTGGGTTTGATTAAATTTGATTCAAGTAGAATATATTGCTAAGACCCTAGAATTGTTTTGCTTGTTTCTTCACTCAAACTACTTGAATATTTCCAGCGGATAATAGTGAACATTGTAATCTGATTTTTACATTGTGGCATATTTGAGAGCAGACACAGTTTAAATAATATCAATTGTGGATGGAATTATTATGATCTTGAATCTGGTTCTCATGATTAGTGCTTGTTTTTTGCTTACTTGATTTACTCATTTAGTTACGTAAACGCCAGTGTAGTTTGCAGTTACGATTGTCCACATCACACATCAAACTAGTATCTATCATTTGGGAGAAAGAGAACTAGTTGACATGATAACTAAGTGGCATTAGTTTGAGTAGCAAGACCTTGTGCTCAAATCTATAGGGAGACAAACCAAATCCTCAGCCTAATGTTGCTTTGGACCACAGTACGTCGTACTCCACGAGACGATGGTATTTGTGATCTGAACTAATATCTCGGGTAATTGCTGTAGCATCGATCTGTAAACTGGAGACATTTTTTCAGTCATTTCTGATATACCTATGGTTTGTGCTTAATACTTTGGACTTGTTGTTTCATTGCATTTTATTATCTTCAGTACTCTTGAGACTATTTCCAATAGGTTAACAACTGACAGTAGCTTAGGTTCATTTTGCTGTAGCATTAGAACATACCTCTCATCATTGTTTTGTTTGGTTTGGACAATTAAGTGCACAATCACATTTGCAACTTATTCGGCATACTGATGTTCCTTCCTCTTTTCAGCATCCCTTTTATTTTTATTCAATCCTGCTTCCCCTCCTAACCAAATCTACTACAGCCCAACCCACTGATGGTGCTTCCTCTCCACACCTGACGGCATAGGTTTGCGTCGCGCCTCAGCCTGCTATTGTTGCTCTAATTTTATCTCCCCTTTCCTCTCCACCCCAATCCATACCTCTGGCCCATTTCTCCTCTTCTCGGTCCACAGACACCTCGACCGTCTCTTCCTCTCCTTCTGGGCCACCTTCTTCACTTCAGCCCACATCCTCTTCCAGTAGGCTTTCTTCTATTCCTGGCCCAAATCCCTCTTCTCCTTAAATGATAACTTGGGCCAATCATGGTATATTCAAGCCCAGAACATTATTTAATTTATTTTCCTCAATCCTCTTCTAAATGTTTTTTTTACCCACTAATTATCTTCATGCTCTTAATGATCCTAATTGGAAACTTGCTATGCTAGATGAGTATAATACTCTTATTAAAAATAAGGTGTGGGACCTAATGCCCATCCTGACAAGCTAACATCATTTGCAATTTATGGATTTTCAAGCATAAAATAATTTCTGATTCATAAATCTCGGTTAGTAGGTGATGGTGTTGGCCAATAGAATGGTATAGATTGTGGTGAGAGTTCAGCTCGGTTGTCAAGCTTACTACTATTCATACTGTTATGAGTTTAGTTTTATCCAATTCTTGGTGTCTTCATCAGTTGGATGTCAAAAATGCTTTTTTTATTAAAATCTCTTTGAAACTATCTACATGCATCAACCCCTGGGTGTGATCCTCACCACCCAGATTATGTCTGTTTACTCAAAAAGTTTCTCTGTGGCTTAAAACAAGCCCCCCGTGCTTAGTATGAATGTTTTGCTAATTTTATTCATACAATGGGTTTTACTCATAGTCTCTCGAACAACTCTCTTTTCATCTATCGCCGAGGTAATGACATAGCTTATCTTCTTCTATATGTTGATGACACCATTATCACCACCTCTTATGAGAAGTTTCTCCATACCATTATGGCTTCTCTAAGTTCTGAGTTTGCTATGAAAGATTTAGGCATTCTCAGCTCTTTTTTGGTTATCTCTGTTACACGTACATCTTTTGGCTTGTTTCTTTCTCAGAAGAAATATGCTCAGGAAATTATTGGTCGAGCTCACATGTTTGAATGCAAACCTTCTTCCACTCCAGTTAATGTCAAATCTAGGCTCAACGTCATCTCTTGTACTCAATATTATGATCCTATCGAATATTGACGCCTTGCAGGTGCTCTTCAGTGCCTAACTTTCACAAGACCTGATATTTGTTATGTAGTTCAACAAGTGTGTTTATTCATGCATGATCCCCATACTCTTCATATGACAGTCTTAAAACGTATCATCCTATACGTCAATGGGACTCTTGAATTTGGTCTTCATCTCTCTCCTTCCTCCACTCACACTCGTGAGTCTTACACTAATGTTGATTGGGGTGGTTGTCCTGATACCCGTAGGTCCACTTCGGGTTATTGTGTTTATCTTGGAGATAATCTCACCTCTTAGTCTCCTAAACATCAACCACCTCTTTCTCACTCTAGTGTTGAAGCGAATATCGTGGTGTTGCTAGTGTTGTCTTCAAATCTTGTGCAAACTTATATTGGAACTACACTGTCCCAATTCTAAGGCTACTTTAGTTTATTGTGATAATGTAAGTGTTGTTTATCTCTCTAAAAATCCAGTCCAACATCAACGAACAAAACACATTGAAATGGACATCCACTTTGTTCATGAAATGGTAGCTCGAGGACAGGTTCATTTTCTTCATGCTCCATCTCGCTATCAAATAGCTGATATAAATGGTCTTCTGCTACAACTCTTCTCCAACCTTTGAGATAGTCTCAACGTTCGAGTTCCTCCCGTTTTTACTACGGGGGTGTATTAGATATGAAATAGATCTCACATGATATTATTTTATTTAGTAATATCTTTATTTGATATATTAAGATGTATATTTGATATGATTTGTAAATATTCTCTTTCCTATTTTTGTAACAATACTATCTTGTATATAATCATATACCAAAAGCAATGTGTGGAAAAATTAATATTGGAGACACTAGACTCCCAGGAAAAACTCCCTCCCACCCAAATTTATTGATGAAGAATATATTGTTCAATCTTACAACAGTGAAGATTAAGAGAAAATAAATAGGCAGCCTTAATCTCTAAAAATAGAGAATAGGAGGCGCCAGCTCAAGTTGCCAAAAAAACAAAAATATCCTTATTTCTATTTTCCTATATTTCTCCTATCCAAGATACTGCATTCTATTAAAAAGAGATACATGCAGATCTGTAGATACTGTCTAGGATATGGTTGAGATTCTCTGTTGCAATTTCCACACAATGAAAGACATCAACCACGTTATCACATTCTTATAGGCCCAAGTTGCACTTGCAAAGTTTAACTCTTTTTCAAGAGAAAGTCTCATTCTGGCTCATAGAGTGTTGAACCCTTGACCTCACTTCACTATGTATTTTCTTAGTTTATCAAGTTAAATAATTAGTCGAATTGTAATTAAATGCAAAATGAAAATTTTTTCCTTTAAATAAGTTTTTGAATTAATTTTTCTTTCGTGAAAAATTAGCTATACACATAAATGATGATAACATAATTATTTAGATATTACTAGAGTTGTAAACGAATCAAACTGTTCGCGAACAAAACTCGTTCGAGCTCATTTATATTCGATTCGGACTCGTTCATTTATTAAACAAACAAACTTGAATAAAATTTTAGGCTCCATTAAATTTCAAGCTTATTCAAACACTGTTCGCGAACATATCGAACATTTGCGAACAAATTATAAATATTTATATATTATATATATTATTTTTAATAATATATAATATTTAAATTAAAGATTTTTTAAATTTTTTTCCTAATTTTTAGGGGTGATTTAATATTTTTATAAAACTTTATTGAATAGTTAAATATTTAAATTATAATTTTTTTATTTTATAAATTTGAAGTTTTGAAAAAAATTATTATTTAAATTTAATTTAAATTTGAATTTTTTTTAAACTTAATTGAGCGAACTCGAGATCAAACTCGAACAATAAAAAAAATGGAACAAATTCGAACAACTTTTTTTTGTTTGAAATACTAAACGAATAACTAAAACATACTCGAAAAATAATCAAACAAACTCAAAATATCTAATGTTCGGTTCGACTCCGCTCGTTAACAGCTCTAAATATTACAATATATTGATTTGACATTACAATTTTTTCATATATATGGTAGGGTATTCATTCAATACTCACATATAGTAAAGGTTAAAGCATAATCCAAGTTTAGTACTTGAAGTAAAAAACATTGATAAATTATCATCCAAGTTTTAAAAAGTCTCATTGAAAGCACCTTCTTTAGGTTAGAATTTTTATCATTAGTCCACTAATTTCACTGTTTCGGTCAAGAGCATTTTTGTTCATTATTTTTTTAAAATAACCTTAATTTGTATAAACGTTAATTTTGTAGTGTTTAATTAAAATCACTAATTTGCCCTAAGTTTTTTCTCTCTGTCTTTTTCTTCCTTCTTTCTCTCTTTCTCTTTCTTCTTCTTTCTCTCTCTATTTTCTTCTTTCTCTTTCTCTCCTTTTTCTTCCTTTCTTCTTCCACCAATTCTTTTTCTTCTTCTACCATTATTCTTCTTTTTCTCTGCTTCCTTCTTCCTTCTTTCTCTCCCTCTTCTTCTTCTTCCATCCATTCTTTTTTTTTTCTTTCTCTCTCCCAACCAAATCTAAAAAATCCATTTCTACAACCAAATTTAGAAAATTTATTTCGACAACAAAATAAAAAAAAACCAATTTCTAAAACCAAATCCAAAAGCCCCATTTCCACAACCAATTAAGAAAACTCATTTTCAAAACAAAATCTAAAAACTCATTTTCACACCCACATTCATCTGGCAGAGGCGGCGATTATTCTTCTTCTTCTTTTTCCTCTTTTAAAATTTAAAAAATTTAGGAAATTTATTGTCATTTTGTGTGAAAATTTAATGTCTAATGTAGCATTGTTTGATTTTTGAATTCAATTTTGTAAGAGATTAAAAACTCATATGGGCTAGTCTTTAGAACACTGAACAAAAGAAAATTTGTGAAACAAAAAAAAAATGAAAAAGAATCCTCAAGAATGAAGAAATTTTAATAGTTGTTGTGTACTGTGGTTGAAATTTTAAAAAAATTTGGAATAAGGAGAAGAATTAATGTTGGAGAGAGAAAGAAGAAGAAGAAAGAGAATTGTTTTTAGGATTTTAGTGTTTATTTTTATTGAAAATTACAAAATTACTCTTTATAAAAAATTAAGGTTTATTTTTTTAAAAAATGAACAAAAAAATCTCTACCCAAAAGAGTAAAAAGAGTTAATTACCTGTAAAAAATCTGACTTAACCACAAAAATTAACGGAGATGCATCCAGTGAGATTTTTTTAAAACTTGGAGGACATTGTATGAACATTTTTCACTTTAGATATTAAACCTCATTCTGAAATCTAACAGGTGTTACTACGATACTTTACCCTATATACCATTTATTACATGATAGATGAATGTTTATATTTTAAGGGTTCCTATTATTGTGTCATGGCGTAGGTTGTCGTTCATTCATCATTCAATTTATACTATCTCAATATGTAATAATACTAACTTATATTGTTTATATTATTTAGTAAGGAATAATATATACTATACATGAGGAATGAGTGAATACCTTACCATTCATATGAGATATTTGCACATTATTGGACAATATATATATATATATATATATATATATATATATATATATACACACATATGCAATCCAAATACAAATGACATTTCTAGGTCTCCAATTGTCACCATAAGCTTTTCATTCAAACATAAAACACAATGTATTGAAATGAAGGATCCCAAAACTTAAAATTGTATATAAAGAAATATCAATCATATCTCATAAGATGTAACATAGTATATATCTTTGTCAACTAATTTAAGCAACATTCATATGAGGAGATTTTAAGATTACCGAGATGCAACTAAAATGTCTAGTAAATATATATATCAAGGTAAAAAATCAACCATAAAATTATTAACTTTTCCTCCTCGATCATATCATCTCTAACCCTAATTGGAATGCATATTAAAAAAGTTGAAATCATGGTGATCAAAGTTTAACTGCTTCAACCAGGAATCTGCTGCACAGTAAAGATCAATTAGCATTTTATGGTCATTCTTTCCATGGCGCATCCAAACATCACCTTGCATTTTATAGGTAGCCAAACCAAATGGAGTAAGAGAAACTTGATTTTGACATTTTCTTGGAGGACAAGCAACTCCAATGTTTTTTCCATCCTTCTCATTAATCTTCTCCCAAGTTGAATCTATAATAATAAGAATCAAACATGGCTAAGAACTACTTTAGGGGAAAAAATGCTCATATATAGTAGCATTAGAATATGCTCATATATATAGCATGATGATAGGAGAAATTTGTTCAAGATATTAAAGTAATCATGAGGATCAACTACCAATAATTTTAATAAATTTAACTTACAAGAATATATTAGAAACTCGAAAAATTAATTATAACAGAAATAAAATAAAAGCACCATCAACAATAAGAAATGCTATGGAAAATATCTTTAAAATCAAAATGTTTTATATTGGACTTTTAAAATTACCTTCAAATACTATTTTTTAATCGTTTGAACACCTTGCAATTAATTTTATAACATTTTCCTCAAGTTGTATTAAACCTATAAATTGGTTGCAAAATCTAAACTCTATAAAAAAGAGTAAAAGCATGAATATCAAATAAAATGATCAGAAAAATAGTATAAAATATGATTAAAATGGTATATAAAATAAATCATATTTAGAGGACTAATTACTTTTATAGTCATTTTATAAAGAAAAGATAAATAAATGTTCATTTTTATTGCATTAAATTCCATATATATGTACATAGTAGAATGAAATGAGAAAAAAAATCTAAAACATAAGACAGAAAGGATTAGAAAATACCTTGAAATGAGGAAGATAATGTATGGTATGTAAGGAAGCTTGTAGACAAGTCTTTCACTGACCACATATTTGGAATTGCATAGATAGGATACCTAATTTTAAGAGTAAATAATATTATATCCAATGTATTTCAAAAAATAGAAAAAATAATAATTTCTACATATTTTAATTAGAAAATTTGTTTAATTTTAGTCTATATTTTATTAAATTTTTAGGTTTTGATTTTTTTTATACTCGGTAATTATTTTGATCTTTTTATCATTCTTAGTTAATTTCTAAACAAATTAACACTTTATAACATGTTCACGTATGTTTTAATTTGATCTAAAAAATTTAAAAATTGTGGAGTAATTGATTAAAATTTGTTATAAGATCCTAAAAATTTGATCAGAAACTAGCAAAAATATAATAATAAAAATATAAAATAATCATAAAATAATAAATTTTATATATATATATATATATATCACAACTTGCTGCAGATATATCACAACTCTTCAATGTCACAAGTCCAGGGTAGATTTCAGTAAAATTATCCATCTAAATTTATATCAAAAAAAAAGTGTTTATATAATATATATAATATATATATATATATATATATATATATGAAACTTAAAACAAAAGGAAGAAAAATATCATTTAAAAAAAAAGAAAGAAAGAAAAGAAATAAAATATCATAATTTATGTGGTTTAGTCAATATTACTTATATTGATTGATAGTACTAATATTTTTACTAAATAATCACTAATACAAGAGATGTATTACACTCTCACAATATTTTTCATTCTAAATAAAGAATTATTTATAGATAATAGTCCATTTGTACAACCGATAATAATAATAGTTATAAACACCATTTGAGATAGTAATTATCCTAAAAATAGCTTCAAACTTGCAAAAACAATCTCAACACCAAATAGAAAACTGTTCATAAGGGATAATAGGTAATAGAGAGTAATGAACTATTTTAGACATGTTTAATAATGAATAGTATCCAAAACATAATCGGATAATGAAAGTGGTTATTTCAAATATGATTTTAAATTTATTATAAAATATCGATAATATATATATATATACACGATTAAAATATAATATCAATGTCGAATTAGAGGAATCACAAACAAATAAAAATACCTTTTGAGCAATAGGAATTCTCCAATAAGGTGAAGAGACGTCTTGGTATTCAAAATAAAGATAACCTAATTTATCTTTCATTGGCAATGAAATTTGAGTCTCAACACTTGAGTCACTTCCATTACTCAAAGATTCCATCTCAAATATATCAATCTCAGCTGCTTCTTTCAAATTTCTGTGTAAAAAAAAAGCATATATACTTGTTTATACAATTTAATCATTTTAAATTTTATTTTTTCAAAAACATTTATCAAAAAATTAATAATCATTGTGTAATCGACTAATAATTTTAGAGACAAAATTAAAATAACACAAAATTTATTATTTAAAAGGTTAAATGCATGAAAGTTTATTGTAAAATATAAAATTGTATAAACAACTAAAAGTATAAGAATACATATTTTTTTTAGAATCTTTAAACTTATAAAAGGATACTTTGGGGCATAAATGGTTAATTATCCCAACTGATATATATATATATATATATATATATATATATATATATATATATATATAAATATATAAACATCAATTTTGGTAGATTCTACTATAGCAAACTAATCTTGAAAGATGACAACATTGTGAAAGAGTGATAAATTGTCACTTACTCTATGAGCTTAAATCGATAGAGTGTGATTAAATTTATTCTCTTAACACTCCCCTCACATGTGAGTCGATGATAAATTTTATAAAAAAAGACCAAACATGTGCACACAAATTGAACAACGACAAATTTTCAATAGCAAATTTCAATAGTTATGATTCGAGATCTCGACCTTCTACTCTAATACCATGTTAAAAAATGATAAAGAGGTTGAATTTATTCTTCTCTTAATAAACAAATACAAGTAGACATTACACATATCATATGATCTATAACCATAAAAAGTCATAAATTTGAATTATATAAGAAACAAAAAAAAAAATTCAGAAAATCAGAATAATAACAATGATAATTTTGAGAGATATTTAGAGTATAGTACCTTGTAAAAGTTGGCGAAGACTTGAGAGTGTAGATTTGAAAAGCTGATAAATAAGGAGTATAATATTGCACAACATTTCTATTATTACTTAACACAACAGGAGAGCCAACACCATAAGCACTCCATTCATCAAAGGATTTCCATACATCTCCTAATGTGAAATATTCAATTGTATGATCATTTTCTTCTACCTTGCTATTGTTCTTCAAATCATGCATGTGACTCTGTCATAATTTATAATTAAATCAAATCAAAATAAGATGAAATTTGATATTCATATATATAAACATACAATGACTAAATTAAGTATATACATTAAATGACTAAAATTTAGTGGAAATATAAAATGTATACAATATATATAGCATACATATATCATTATTTAGTTGGGATATGCTTTTTATTGAAATGTTCTTATACATTATTATTATTTTTTAGTTGAGGGTACAAGATGCCTTTAATGGTTCTAAACTATGGAAGAACATTTAAGGTGATCCACATCTAAATTAATATTCATTCGAGCCACTAAGGGAGGAAGCTCTAACATCAAATTTTAAACAATTGTATTGGTTAATATAAAATTTGGTTTGTTCCATTAAACAAATTAATAACTTACTAGAAAATTATCTAATTCCAAACCAAATTACATATTAACAAATATAAAAATATGTATGAATATATATATATATATATATATATATATATATATATATATATATATATATATTATTTGTAACAAAGTAGGGGAAAACATAAGAAAATAAGATATAAAATTAAAATTTGCTTCAATGAGGCATACAAGCTCCAAAGTATAAAAATCACATAATGCTTTGACTAAAAGTTTATAACATAAAAGTGTGTGAATAAGTTATGTAAATTTAAAGTTAATTTGACACAAATTAAATTTCAAATCAACATTTGAAGTGCATTTTAGAGGTTTAAAATACATAATTGAATAAATGATTTCAAATTTTTCTTTAATAATTTTCAGAAACCTCTTAAACGAACGAATAATATGAGATATTTAGTTCACGGCACTAATTTTTTAATAGGTCAATTATCGATAGAAAAGATATAACATACATTCCTATCAATTAATTCATAGACAAATAATGAAATGATCAGTAAGAAAAAATTTGACAAAAACTAATAGAGCTTTCATCCACATAAAATTCACATCATCTAGAGGTTTTATAGTGACATTAAAATAAATCAAAAATTAATTAATTTAAAACAACACTCCCAAATCATATAAAATTCAATTAATAAATTAGTTGTATAAACATTAAAAATAATATAAACAAAAAAGATTGATAGATTTATAGTAGGTACCGGTGAAAAAGGCTTTGAAGGCACAACCGAAGTTAAAGAACAGAGAAGATTTTGGAGATTGGAGAGCATGAAAGGAGTGGACATCTTTAGAGCCTTTGAATATTTCGAAGAATGTAAATGAAAAAATATGTATTTCCGGTTGCACAAATATATACATAGATATGTAACTTGTACATTAATTACAAAGTATAAGGCAAACAGAAACAAGTCATGGTTACTTTATTAATATTATTTTATCTAAATAAAAAAAGGAAAAAAAGTCAAATCAAATCAATGACCTTATAATTAATGAGAATATCCTACAATAGGAAATGGAGATTTTTTGTTGACCATGTTTACCAATTAATTTCTAGGTGTGAAAATTCATGCAATTAATATAAATATTTTAAAAATAAAATCCGATGAATTTTAATGAGAATGTTTAAACGGAAGCATTGATTAATACTTCACATGTTTTATTTTATTTTATTTTATTTTTAAGATTAGTGAATTTTTTTCATTAAAAATATTTTACAATTTTTAGATTTTTCAATTAATAAATTTGAATTTTAAAGTATTAATTATACAAATATGAAGGAAAAAATATGAATAAATATATTTTTAAATTTTTAAAATTTTTAATTAATAAATTTGAGTTTTAAAGTATTAATTATACAAATATGAAGGAAAAATTATGAATAAATACACTCTTTTTTAATGTGAATATAAAAAAAAAAACTGATTTCCCCTCAATATTGATTTTTTTTTTAACTTAGTTATATGAGAGAAAATTAATATTTTATATTTTACTTATCATATTAAAAAATTAAAGTACATATATTAAATTTTCTTTTCATACTTTTATAATTAATGTTTTATAACTCTTATACTTTAAATATATATATATATATATATACATATAAGTCAAAATTTTGACCATTAGTCAACATTTTGTACTGTTTTGAGTAGGGGTATTTTTGTCCATATTTTAAAAAATAAAACTTAATTTTTATAAAGGTTAATTTTGTAATTTTAATCAAAAATATTAATTTTCTCTAATTTTTTCTCTTATTCTTCCTTTTTTCTCTCTTTCTTGTTGTTCATTCTTTCTCTCTCTTTCTCTTTCTCTTTCTTCTTCTTCCTAGGTTCTTCTTCTTCTCTCTCTTTTTTCTTCTTGTATTCTTATCCCCTTTTCTTCCAAAATCAAATTACGCTACATTAAAAATTAAATTTTCCCACAAATTGACATTGAACTTCTAAAATTTTTTAATTTTATTCCATAATTTTGTTTTTAAAAACAAAATTGGGTTTCAACCACTGCCTCAATGTTATTTTTTTAAATTCTTGAAGATTCTTTTTTTTATTTCAAAAATTTTCATTTATTCAATATTCTAAATACTACAACATATGGGTTTTCGATTCCCACAAAATTGAATTCTAAAATCATCGCCATTCTACTGGGCTAATGGAACTGAGATGATCGATGTTTGCTAATATATGGACTGACAAAAGCATTCTATTTTACTAGATTTTATTTGGACTATCTAAGAACAAGAAATAAAGAAAAATTGAGGATTGTGGAAATAAGGTTTTTGGATTCTCTTATAGAAACGAGTTTTATGAATTTAGTTGTAGAAATAGGGTTTCTGAATTTGGTTGGGAGAGAGAAAAAAAAAGATTGATGGAAGAAGAACATAGAAGAAGAAGAAAGAGAGAAAAAAATAAGAAGAATGGAGAAGAAGAAGAAAGAGAAAAAAGAATAGTGAAAGAAGAAGAAAATGAGAAGAAGAATAGAAGAAGAAGAAAGAAGAGAAAGAAAGAAGGAGAGAAAGAGAAAAAAAAAGTTGCACAAGAAAGAGAGAGAAAGAAGGAAGAATGAAGAAGGAAGAGAGTGAAAGAATGAGGAAAAAAGAAGAGAAAATAAAATTAGGGAAAATTAATAATTTTTAATCGAAAAGGATAAACTTAGAGTTTAAAATCTAGCTTTTGCATCTAAATAAGTTTTTACTTTTATAATACACCTCAAGTTTCAAATGCTTCCATTGGAAGCACTTCTGTTAAATCATGGAATTCGGGTTTCAATTTTGTCTTTAGTCAACCATTTTTCAGCACTGTTTTAGTCAAAGGCATTTTTATCCAACCATCAAAATAAAATGCAATTTTTTTCCACTTATGTTTTCCTTAATTTTTTTTCTCTCTCCTTCCTCTTCCTCCTTTCTCTCTCTTCACTCTTCCACCATCTATAATTGAGCAACTCAGCTTCTTAAACAACTCAAACAATGCCTCTATTTCATTTACAAAAACTACATAATTGAAAAAAAAACAGCGACAAAATGGAGTAATTTATGGAAAACAAACTCAACCCCATTACATATCTGGTTTTGTAATTCCAATTCATAGATAGAAGAAAAACTCTAACTATAAAAAATGGGGAAATATTTAAACAAATTGCGATAAAACGCAAAACAATTTCTGGAAAACAAACTCAACCCATCTTCGAATCTGGTTCTATTATTACAAATTCTCAAAGACAACGAACAACAAAACGCATGAATCAAAAATTGGCAAAAAGAAAAGAGAGAAGAAGAATGCGAAAAAAGACTTACATAATTACATCGAGATTCTTGAGACAGTCTACGGAGATCCTCAAATCGACACTCGAATTTCTTGGAACGATGCAATTTAGGTTGGAAATCAAAATAACCCAACAACACAAATATAATTGCTTCAGTGATAGCAATAATTGGAAAAAAAGCAGCTCATAATTTCTCTGGAACTGTCAAAGAACTTCCCTGCAACAATCCATCCCCGCCAACCCGGAAAGAAAAATGAAAACCCATTTCAATTCCATTTCCTATTTCAAGAATAATGTAAATGAAAGTGGGATGAAACAAAAAATCAAACAAATACATTACTAGAGAATTTTCAGTTGAATCCATTACTAAAATTTTTTTACATTCCTAATTTAAAACAAAATAATGACAAATCATCACTATATATATAGATTGATAGATAGTACTCAAGAATCCAGGTTCTTTTCTTCTCTTTTTTCTTCTTTCAATAACAACTGTTATAGGAGGAAGAGAGAGAAAGGAGGAAGAAGAAGGAGAGAGAAAAAAAATTAAGGAAAATGACAAAAATACCCCTCATTGAAGTAGTGTTAAATAGTGAAAAATGGTTGACTAATAGCAAAATTGAAGTCCTAATAGCAGGACTTAACAGAAGTGCATCTAGTATGATGATTTAAAACTTGAGGTGCACTTTCTATAAAAGCAAAAAATTCTTGAGGTTCAAAAGATGGATTTTAAACTCTAAGAAGGGCATCTAAGATAGTTTATCTAATTGAAAATTACAAAATTACCCATTATAAAAATTAGGGTTCATTTTTTTAATAATGGATAAAAATACTCATGCTCAAAACAGTAAAAAGAGTTGACTAAGGATCAAAATTTTGACTTAACGGCGAGATTTGATGAAAGTGCATTCAGTGAGACTTTTTAAAACCTGATGTACACTATAAAAGCAAAATTTGTTTGAGGTGCTAAACTTGGATTTTGAACTCTAAGATGTGCATTTAAGGTAGTTTACCCATAATAAAAAAATTAGAATAAATATCAATAAAATTATATAAATTTTAAATTTAATTACACTTTCATTTTTCATACTTATATTTATTTGATGGAAGAAGAAAATGGAGACAAATTTAAAAAAAGAAAAAAATTTAATGCAAATTGAGATAAATAAAGATTAAGTGTAAAGTAAAAAAAAAAAAGGTAAACTATCTTTATTGCACTTGTTAGATCTTAGAATCTAACTTTTGGACCTCAAAAATTTTGTGCACTTATAGTGCTATTGAAATTTCAACATGCCCAAAATAAAATGCAATTGTTTTTTTCATTTTCCTTAAATTTTTTATCTCGTCTTCTTCTTCCTCTTTTCTCTCTCTTCCTTCTTTCTCTCTCCGTAACTTTTTTTTCTCTCTCTCCTTTTTCTTCCTGCTTTCTCTCTCTCTTCCCAACAGAGATTTTCTTTTCTCCGTGTTGGGTTTTTCTTTTTCTTTGGTTACATTTGGAAAAGATGTCTATAATGGTGCAATTTATCTTTATGTTTTTCTTGAGCTTTGGCTGCTGAGTTATGGTTTACAACTTCACATTGCAATGATGGATGCTGATTTTTTATGGAAATAAAGGAGGTGGTTGTCTTCCCTGATGCTGAATCACAGCAGAAAACTACACTTCTGGGACATTGTTATAATGATGCAAGCATGAATATCTTCAGTATTATCATGAACAAAGACGAGGAAATAAGTCTCTTAAAATTTAACCAATGTGGAATTTTTCCAATATACACTACATTGCAACAAATGAAATTAGGATGCTAAAAAGTCCCAACCAACCAACCAAATTTCTCTTGCTCTGTTGTTTACCCCATTTTCACTGGACACTTGGGCAATCCATGTGTTTATATTTCCACATCACTGCAATTTTCAGATTCAAAAGAATTTAATGAGATTTAACATCACCAATCAAGAACCTGCATATTCTGACTTTTTGAGCTCCAAACTATTGGAGGTTTCTCTAAGAAACAACTTCAGAAGATCAATACAAACCCAAATCAAGACATAATTACTAAATCCAAACCATGTAATTTTACAAATCAAGTTAAAAATTAGACCACCGACTTTCGAAATGAGTTCTTATTTCTCATCTTCTATTCCGGAATGGAATATGCTGAGACCAACCCAAAAGCTGTAATCATTGATAGGAGAGAGGTCGTACACATTAAGTACAACTCGAGTCGCCGAGCTGGTATCAGAATATCCACTATTACTTTCACCATTTAGAAGAGTGGAGTTGGAAAATTTCTCTCCTCCAATTAGTGCCAATAACTCCGATGTCCCCATCCTTTCACCATTTTTACTAATTTCTTTATGCCAAAATTAGTGCCGACAATTCTGATGGAAGAGAGAGAAAGGACAGAGAAAAAAAAAATTATGTTACTGGAGAGAGAAAGAAGGGAGAGAGAGAAAATAGGAAGAAGAATGAGAGAGAAAGAAGGAAGAGAGAGAAAAGAGTATAAATATTTATAATATGTTCGCGAATGCTCGATATGTTCGCAAACAATGTTTGAATGAAAATTAATCGAGCCTAAAAATTTGTATTGTTGGATTTATTTTAATAAATTATGTGGGCTCATGTTTCAATTATGTATTTAAGGTTATCATATTTTATTAAGTGGTCTAATTAAGTCTATTGAGCTAATATGCATCAACAATAAGTATGAGCTCACATATAGATACCTTATTCTATGACTGTGATGGGTTGGTTAGGAATATTGTTATTATAATATATTGGTATGGTCCCAAAGAGTTTTTTTAGAGTTTCTATTTTATATCCTGTCAAGAGAACAAATCTTAACTCTGATAGATCTCTTGGAAGACTATGATCTACTTTTGACAGGTTACAAAAAAAAGCGTCTTCTAGGATTCTTAAAGACTACGTTGGTGATACATAATTAAATCAAGTACGCTTTCACAATTCAGTTTTCTTTATTCTTAATATTCTGACATACGGGTCTTATGGGATTTAGGCTAAGGAACATATAGAATATATTTTTATTTTATTCTATCAAGTGGTATCAGAGCCTATATGTTGGATTATTAGAATATTTTTGAATAATTCATAATTTTACGGTTAAAAGATTAAACCTTTTAGGTATATTTAGTCAAGATCCCAGAAAAGATTCAGCCTTTAGTTATGGAGTTCTGTGAAACTAAATTGATAATTAGGTTTTAAATTTTTAAAGGTTACGTTTCTATCTTTATTGGGTAAAGGTGTAACTTTAAGGATATAAATTTTTTAGAAATTTTGGATATATTATTATTTATTTAAAATGTAAATTTATATAATTTTCTTTTGGAAGACAGTAGTATATATATACACGTGTATTGTTGTTTGTTTATATATGTATATATGTATATTTTCGTCTTGCTGTGATGTATTTATATGTATAATTGATAACTATTTCAATATCTATTTTACCTTTGTTTTGGCCTTAATTATATGATTTGTTTATGAAATTTGGAGTAAATGTATTAATTTGTATATCTCTCTTCCTAATTTTAATTTTAGTGATTAAGTGCCAAAAGACCCGAATTTATTAGGAAAAATTCCAAATTTTATTGAAATTGAATTTTAATCTTTTGTGAATAAAAATTTATCGCAGTGAGCTGAAGGGAATGGAATTATTGGACCAAATTTCTAAGGACATAAAGGTAATTTCGTTGGCTGGAATTTAGTAAAAGAAATTGAAGAACAACAGAAGATGCAAGTAACCGACTCATGAAGAAGTATCGGAATAACTGGGAGATTATTTGACCAATTTAATTAAGGGAAGTTGGATATGCTGAGCTGGAATTTATTTTAATAAATTTCAGAAATAAAAGGGCTATTTTTGATAAAAAAAAAAAAAAACTCCAGCTGGATATGAGATACTCTAGGAATATTCTGCAGCACAAAGGAAGGAGACAAAATCGGTTGGATAGCTGGATTTCAAATACGGAAGAAGGCAAAAGAAATTGGAATTTAATTCAGAATAATCAAACAAAAATTCTGGACAGCTAGCGGTTCTGTTAGCCAGTTCGGGAAGGAGGCAAGGGAATAAAAGAAGAAGAAGGGAATCGGGATGAAAAGAGCTAGTTCCGGAGATTCACACTTGAACATTAGAGAGAAACCCGATACAGTAGAGAGTCTCGGGCAGTAGACTAATTGTAGACTAACAGTAGAAGGAGACGCTCAAGAGGAGAAGAGGAATCTGCAAGGGAGCTTATGGGCTGAGCAGACGCAGTTGTAGCGTTCAAACAGAATAGGAAATTAGTGGGTAACGTGATTAAAATCGATTTGGGGTAGAGAGTTATCTAAGACCATAGTAACTCTCTCTTCATTTCTTTATTTTACCCATTGTTTTATGAATTTTTAATTCAGCAAGTACTTGGGTTTGATTAAATTTGATTCAAGTAGAATATACTGCTAAGACCCTAGAATTGTTTTGCTTGTTTCTTCACTCAAACTATTTGAATATTTCCAGTGGATAATAGTGAACATTGTAATCTGATTTTTACATTGTGGCATATTTGAGAGCAAACACAGTTTAAATTATAGCAATTGTGGATGGAATTATTGTGATCTTGAATCTGGTTCTCATGATTAGTGCTTGTTTTTGGCTTACTTGATTTACTCATTTAGTTACCTAAACGCCAGTGTAGTTTGCAGTATCGTCCACACAGTTACGATTGTTCACATCACACATCGAACTAGTATCTATCATTCGGGAGAAAGAGAGTTAGTTGACATGATAACTAAGTGGCATTAGTTTGAGTAGCAAGACCTTGTGCTCAAATCTATAGGGAGATAAACCAAATCCTCTGCCTAATGTTGCTTTAGGCCACGGTACATCGTACTCCACGAGACGATAGTATTTGTGCTCTGAACTAGTATCTCGGGTAATTGCTGTAGCATCGATCTGTAAACTGGAAACATTTTTTCAGTAATTTCTGATACACCTATGGTTTGTGCTTAATACTTTGGACTTGCTGTTTCATTGCATTTTATTATCTTCAGTACTCTTGAGACTATTTCCAGTAGGTTAATTACTGACAGTAACTTAGGTTCATTTTGATATAGCATTAGAACATACCTCTCATCATTGTTTTGTTTAGTTTGGACAATTAAGTGCACAATCACATTTGCAACTTATTCGGCATACTGATGTTCCTTCCTCTTTTCAGCATCCCTTTTATTTTGATTCAAGCCTGCTTCCCCTCCTAACCAAATCTACTACAGCCCAACCCACTGATGGTGCTTCCTCTCCACACCTGACGGCATAGGCTTGCGTCGCGCCTCAGCCTGCTATTGTTGCTCTAATTTTATCTCCCCTTTCCTCTCCACCCCAGTTCGTACCTCTGACCCATTTCTCCTTTTCTCGGTCCACAGACACCTCGGCCGTCTCTTCCTCTCCTTTTGGGCCACCTTCTTCACTTCAGCCCACATCCTCTTCTAGTAGGCTTTCTTCTATTCTTGGCCCAAATCCCTCTTCTCCTTAAATGACAACTCGGGCCAATCATGGTATATTCAAGCCCAGAACTTTATTTAATTTATTTTCCTCAATCCTCTTCTAAAATTTTTCTTTTACTCACTAATTATCTTCATGCTCTTAATGATCCTAATTGGAAACTTGCTATGCCAGATGAGTATAATACTCTTATTGAAAATAAGGTGTGGGACCTAATGCCCATCCTGACAATCTAACATCATTTGCAGTTCATGGATTTTCGTGCATAAAATAAATTCTGATGGTCCTTTTAGAGACATAAATCTTGGTTAGTAGGTGATGGTGTTAGCCAATAGAATGGTATAGATTGTGGTGAGACTTCATCTCGGTTGTCAAGCCTACTATTATTCATACTGTTATGAGTTTAGCTTTATCCAATTCTTGGTGTCTTCATCAGTTGGATGTCAAAAATACTTTTTTCATTTGAATATCTTTGAAACTATCTGCATGCATCAACCCCTGGGTTTTTGTGATCCTCACCACCCGGATTATGTCTGTTTACTCAAAACGTTTCTCTATGGCTTAAAACAAGCCCACCGTACTTAGTATAAATGTTTTGCTGATTTTATTCATACAATGGGTTTTACTCATAGTCTCTCGAACAACTCTCTTTTCATTTATCGTCGAGGGAATGACATAGCTTATCTTCTTCTATATGTTGATGACACCATTATCACCACCTCTTCTGAGAAGTTTCTCCATACCATTATGGCTTCTCTAAGTTCTGAGTTTGCTATGAAAGATTTAGGCCCTCTCAGCTCTTTTTTGAGTATCTCTGTTACACGTACATCTTTTGGCTTGTTTCTTTCTCAGAAGAAATATGCTCAGGAAATTATTGGTCGAGCTCACATGTCTGACTGCAAACCTTCTTCCACTCCAGTTAATGTCAAATCTAGGCTCAACGTAATCTCTTGTACTCAATATTATGATCCTACTGAATATTGACGTCTTGCAAGTGCTCTTGAATGCCTAGCTTTCACAAGACCTGATATTTGTTATGTAGTTCAACAAGTGTGTTTATTCATGCATGAACCCCGTACTCTTCATATGGCACTCTTAAAACATATCATCCGATACGTCAATAGGACTCTTGAATTTGGTCTTCATCTCTCTCCTTCCTCCACTCAGACTTTTGAGTCTTACACTAATGTTGATTGGGGTGGTTGTCCTGATACCCGTAGGTCCACTTTGGGTTATTGTGTTTATCTTGGAGATAATCTCATCTCTTAGTCTGCTAAACATCAACCAACTCTTTCTCACTCTAGTGTTGAAGCGAATATCGTGGTGTTGCTAGTGTTGTCTTCACATCTTGTGCAATCTTATATTGGAACTACAATGTCCCAATTCTAAGGCTACTTTAGTTTATTATGATAATGTAAGTGTTGTTTATCTCTCTAAAAATCCAGTCCAACATCAACAAACAAAACACATTGAAATGGACATCCAATTTATTCGTGAAATGGTAGCTCGAGGACAGGTTCATTTTCTTCATGTTCCATCTCGCTATCAAATAGCTGATATATTTACAAATGGTCTTCCGCTACAACTCTTCTCCAACCTTTGACATAGTCTCAACGTTCGAGTTCCTCCCGTTTCCACTACGGGGGTGTATTAGATATGAAATAGATCTCACAGGATATTATTTTATTTAGTAATATCTTTATTTGATATATTAAGATGTATATTTGATATGATTTGTAAATATTGTCTTTCCTATTTTTGTAACAATACTATCTTGTATATAATCATATACCAAAAGCAATGAAAGACATCAACCACGTTATCACAATCTTATAGGCTCGAGTTGCACTCGCAAAGTTTAACTCTTTTTCAAGAGAAAGTCTCATTCTAGCCCATACAGTGTTGAACCCTTGACCTCACTTCACTATGTATTTTCTTAGTTTATCAAGTTAAATAATTAGTCGAATTGTAATTAAATGCAAAATAAAATTGTTTCCTTTAAATAAGTTTTTGAATTAATTTTTCTTTTGTGAAAAAATTAGCTATACACATATTTGATGATAACATAATTATTTAGATATTACTAGAGTTGTAAACGAATCAAACTGTTCGCGAACAAAACTCGTTCGAGCTCATTTATGTTCGATTCAGACTCGTTCATTTATTAAACAAACAAACTTGAATAAAATTTTAGGCTCTATTAAATTTCAAACTTATTCAAACACTGTTCGCAAACATACCGAGCATTCGCGAACAAATTATAAATATTTATATATTATATATATTATTTTAATAATATATAATATTTAAATTAAAGATTTTTTAAATTTTTTTCCTAATTTTTAATGGTGATTTAATATTTTTATAAAACTTTATTGAATAGTTAAATATTTAAATTATAATTTTTTATTTTATAAATTTGAAGTTTTGAAAAAAAAAATTAATATTTAAATTTAAATTTAAATTTGAAATTTAAACTTAATTGAGCAACTCGAGGTCAAACTCGGACAATAAAAAAAATGGAACAAACTCCAACAACTTTTTTTTGTTTGAAATAGTAAATGAATGAACTCAAACATGCTCGAATAATAATCAAACAAACTCAAAATATCTCATGTTTGGTTCGACTCGGCTAGTTAACAGCTCTAAATATTACAATATATTGATTTGACATTACAATGTTTTTCATATATATATATATATGGTAGGGTATTCATTCAATGCTCACATATAGTAAAGGTTAAAGCATAATCCAAGTTTAGTACTTGAAGTAAAAAATATTGATGAATTATCATCCAAGTTTTAAAAAGTCTCACTGACAGCACCTTCCTTAGGTCAGAATTTTTATCATTAGTCCACTAATTTCATTGTTTCGGTCAAGAGCATTTTTGTCCATTATTTTTTTAAAATAAACCTTAATTTGTATAAAGGTTAATTTTGTAGTGTTTAATTAAAATCACTAATTTGCCCTAAGTTTTTTCTCTCTGTCTTTTTCTTCTTCTTTCTCTCCTTTTTTTTTCCTTTCTTCTTCCACCCATTCTTTTTCTTCTTCTACCATTATTCTTTTTTTCTCTGGCTTCCTTCTTCCTTCTTTCTCTCCCTCTTCTTCTTCCATCCATTCTTTTTTTTCTTTCTCTCTCCCAACCAAATCCAAAAAATCCATTTTTACAACCAAATTCATAAAATTTATTTCGACAACAAAATAAAAAAAACCAAATCCAAAAACCCCATTTCCACAACCAAATAAGAAAACTCATTTCCAAAAATAAATCTGAAAACTCATTTCCACACTCACATTCCTCTGGCGGCGGTAACGATTGTTCTTCTTCTTTTTTTTTCCTCTTTTAAAATTTTTAAAAAATTTAAGAAATTTATTGTCAAATTGTGTAAAAATTTAATGTCTAATGTAGCACCGTTTGATTTTTAAATTCAATTTTGTGAGAGATAAAAAACTTATATTGGCTAGTCTTTAGAACACTAAACAAAGGAAAATTTTTGAAACATAAAAAAGAAAAAGAATCCTCAAGAATGAAGAAATTTTAACAGTTGTTGTGTACTGCGGTTGAAATTTTAAAAAAATTTGGAATAAGGAGAAGAATTAATGCTGGAGAGAGAAAGAAGAACAAGAAAGAGAATTTTTTTTAGGATTTTATTGTTTATTTTTATTGAAAATTAGAAAATTACCCTTTATAAAAAATTAAGGTTTATTTTTTAAAATAATGGACAAAAAAACCTCTACCCAAAACAGTAAAAAGAGTTAACTAACTGTCAAAAATCTGACTTAACCACAAAAATTAACTGAGATGTATCTAGTGAGATTGTTTTAAAAATTGGAGGACACCGTATGAACATTTTTCACTTTAGGTGTTAAACCTCATTCTGATATCTAACAGGTGTTACTACGATACTTTACCCTATATACCATTTATTACATGATAGATGAATGTTTATATTTTAAGGGTTCCTATTATTGTGTCATGGCGTAGGTTGTCGTTCATTCGTCATTCAATTTATACTATGTCAATATGTAATAATACTAACTTATATTGTTTATATTATTTAGTAAGGAATAATATATACTATACATGAGGAATGAGTGAATACCTTACCATTCATATGAGATATTTGCACATTATTGGACAATATATATATACACACACACACATATGCAATCCAAATACAAATGACATTTCTAGGTCTCCAATTGTCACCATAAGCTTTTCATTCAAACATAAAACACAATGTATTGAAATGAAGGTTCCCAAAACTTAAAATTGTATATAAAGAAATATCAATCATATCTCATAAGATGTAACATAGTATATATCTTTATCAACTAATTTAAGCAACATTCATATGAGGAGATTTTAAGATTGCCGAGAGGCAACTAAAATGTCTAGTAAATATATATATCAAGATAAAAAATCCACCATAAAATTATTAACTTTTCCTCCTCGATCATATCATCTCTAATCATAATTGGAATGCATATTAAAAAAGTTGAAATCATGGTGATCAAAGTTTAACTGCTTCAACCAGGAATCTGTTGCACAATAAAGATCAATTAGCATTTTATGGTCATTCTTTCCATGGCGCATCCAAACATCACCTTGCATTTTAAAGGTAGCCAAGCCAAATGGAGTAAGAGAAACTTGATTTTGACATTTTCTCGGAGGACAAGCAATTCCAATGTTTTTTCCATCATTCTCATTAATCTTCTCCCAAGTTGAATCTATAATAATAAGAATCAAACATGGCTAAGAACTACTTTAGGGGAAAAACAAAATACTCATTTATAGTAGCATTAGAATATGTGTGTATATATATATAGCATGATGATAGGAGAAATTTGTTCAAGATATTAAAGTAATCATGAGGATCAACTACCAATAATTTTAATAAATTTAACTTACAAGAATATATTAAAAACTCGAAAAATTAATTATAACAGAAATAAAATAAAAGCACCATCAACAATAAGAAATGCTATGGAAAATATCTTTAAAATCAAAATGTTTTATATTGGTCTTTTAAAACTACCTTCAAATACTATTTTTTAATCGTTTGAACACCTTGCAATTAATTTTATAACATTTTCCTCAAGTTGTATTAAACCTATAAATTGGTTGCAAAATCTAAACTCTATAAAAAAGAGTAAAAGCATGAATATCAAATAAAATGATCAGAAAAATAGTATAAAATATGATTAAAATGGTATATAAAATAAATTATATTTAGAGGACTAATTACTTTTATAGTCATTTTATAAAGAAAAGATAAATAAATTTTCATTTTTATTGCATTAAATTCCATATATATGTACATAGTAGAATAAAATGAGAAAAAATCTAAAACATAAGACAGAAAAGATTAGAAAATACCTTTAAATGACCACATATTTGGAATTTCATAGATAGGATACCAAATTTTAAGAGTAAATAATATTATATTCAATGTATTTCAAAATAAAAAGGAAAAAAAATAATTTCTACATATTTTAATTAGAAATTTTGTTTAATTTTAGTCTATATTTTATTAAATTTTTAGGTTTTGATTTTTTTTATACTGGGCAATTATTTTGATCTTTTTATCATTCTTAGTCAATTTTTAAACAAATTAACACCTTATAACATGTTCATGTATGTTTTAATTTGATCTAAAAATTTTAAAAATTGTGGAGTAAGTGATTAAAATTTGTTATAAGATCCTAAAAATTTGATCAGAAACTAGGAAAAAATATAATAATAAAAATATAAAATAATCATAAAAATAATATATATATATATATATATATGTGAATTAAATCGAAAAAAAATTGAAAACAAAATTTTACTACAATATGTAAAGTCTCTTCAATACGTACCATGCAATAGACATCCAACTTGCTGCTGATATATCACAACTCTTCAATGTCACAAGTCCAGGGTAGCTTTCAGTAAAATTATCCATCTAAATTTATATCACAAAAAAAAAGTGTTTATATAATATATATATATATATATATATATGTGTGTGTGTGTGTGTGTGTGTGTGTGTGTGAAACTTAAAACAAAAGGAAGAAAAATATCATTTAAAAAAAAAAGAAATAAAATATCATAATTTATGTGGTTTAGTCAATATTACTTATATTGATTGATAGTACTAATATTTTTACTAAATAATCACTAATACAAGAGATGTATTTCACTCTCACAATATTTTTCATTCTAAATAAAGAATTATTTATAGATAATAGTCCATTTGTACAACCCATAATAATAATAGTTATAAACACCATTTGAGATAGTAATTATCCCAAAAATAGCTTCAAACTTGCATAAAAATCTCAACACCAAATAGAAACTGTTCATAAGGGATAATAGGTAATAGATAGTACTGAACTATTTTAGATATGTTTAATAATGAATAGTATCCAAAACATAATCGGATAATGAAAGTGGTTATTTCATATATGATTTTAAATTTATTATAAAATATGGATCATATATATATATACACGATTGAAATATAATGTCAATGTCGAATTAGAGACATCTTGGTATTCAAAATAAAGATAACCTAATTTATGTTTCATTGGCAATGAAACTTGAGTCTCAACACTTGAGTCTCAACACTTGAGTCACTTCCATTACTCAAAGATTCCATCTCAAATATATCAATCTCAGTTGCTTCTTTCAGATTTCTGTGTAAAAACAAAGCATAATAGTAATTGGAACAAAAATTGTTCGATTTAGTTCAATATATATATATATATATTTCATATATACTTGTTTATACAATTTAATCATTTTAAATTTTATTTTTTCAAAAACATTTATCAAAAAATCAATAATCATTGTGTAATCGACTAATAATTTTAGAGACAAAATTAAAATAACACAAAATTTATTATTTAAAAGGTTAAATGCATGAAAGTTTATTGTAAAATATAAAATTGTATAAACAACTAAAAGTATAAGAATACATTTTTTTAGAATCTTTAAACTTATAAAAGGATACTTCGGGGCATAAATGGTTAATTATCCCAACTGAAATATATATTTGTATATATATTTAAACATCAATTTTGGTAGATTCTACTATAGAAAACTAATCTTGAAAGACAACATTGTGAAAGAGTGATAAATTGTCACTTACTCTATGAGCTTAAGTCGATGAGTGTGATTAAATTTATTCTCTTAACACTCCCCTCACATGTGAGTCAATGACAAATTTTATAAAAAAAGACCAAACATGTGCACACAAATTGAACAACGACAAATTTCCAATAGCAAATTTCAATAGTTATGATTCGAGATCTGGACCTCCTACTCTAATACCATGTTAAAAAATGATAAAGAAGTTGAATTTATTCTTCTCTTAATAAACAAATACAAAGAGACATTACACATATCATATGATCTATAACTATAAAAAGTCATAAATTTGAATTATATAAGAAAGAAAAAAAAATCAGAAAATCAGAATAATAACAATGATAATTTTGAGAGATATTTAGAGTATAGTACCTTGTAAAAGTTGGTGAAGACTTGAGAGTGTAGATTTGAAAAGCTGATAAATAAGGAGTATAATATTGCACAACATTTCTATTATTACTTAACACAACAGGAGAGCCAACACCATAAGCACTCCATTCATCAAAGGATTTCCATACGTCTCCTAATGTGAAATATTCAATTGTATGATCATTTTCTTCTACCTTGCTATTGTTCTTCAAATCATGCATGTGACTCTGTCATAATTTATAATTAAATCAAAACAAAATAACATGAAATTTGATATTCATATATATATATATATATATATATATATATATATATATATATAAACATACAATGACTAAATTAAGTATATACATTAAATGACTAAAATTTAGTGGAAATATAAAATGTATACAATATATAAGCATACATATATCATTATTTAGTTGGGATATGCTTTTTATTAAAATGTTCTTTTATATATATATATATATATATATATATATTTGTTTTTTTTTTTTGTTGAGGGTACAAGATGCCTTTAATGGTTCTAAACTATGGAAGAACACCTTAAGGTGATCCACATCTAAATTAATATTCATTCGAGCCACTAAGGGAGGAAGCTCTAACATCAAATTTTAAACAATTGTATTGGTTAATAAAATTTGGCTTGTTCCATTAAACAAATTAATAACTTACTAGAAAATTATCTAATTCCAAGCCAAATTACATATTAACAAATATAAAAATATGTATGAAATATATATATATATATATATATATATATATATATATATATATATATATGTATATATTATTTGTAACAAAATAGGGGAAAACATAAGAAAATAAGATATAAAATTAAAATTCGCTTCAATGAGGCATACAAGCTCCAAAGTATAAAAATCAGATAATGCTTTGACTAAAAATTTATAACATAAAAGTGTGTGAATAAGTTATATAAATTTAAAATTAATTTGACACAAATTAAATTTCAAATCAACACTTGAAGTGCATTTTAGAGGTTTAAAATACATCATTGAATAAATGATTTCAAATTTTTCTTTAATAATTTTTAGAAACCTCTTATATGAACGAATAATATGAGATATTTAGTTTATCGCACTAATTTTTTAATAGGTTAATTATCGATAGAATAGATATAACATAAATTCCTATCAATTAATTCGTAGACAAATAATAAAATGATCAGTAGAAAAACAAATTGACAGAAAATAATAAAGCTTTCATCCACATAAAATTCACATCATCTATAGGTTTTATAGTGACATTAGAATAAATCAAAAATTAACTAATTTTAAACAACACTCCCAAATCATATAAAATTTAATTAACAAATTAGTTGTATAAACATTAAAAATAATATAAACAAAAAAGATTGATAGATTTATAGTAGGTACCGATGAAAAAGGCTTTGAAGGCACAACCGGAGTTAAAGAACGGAGAAGATTTTGGAGATTGGAGAGCATGGAAGGAGTGGACATCTTTAGAGCCTTTGAATTTTTCGAAGAATGTAAATGAAAAATATGTATTTTCGATTGCACAAATATATACACAGATATGTAACTTGTACATTAATTACAAAGTAGAAGGCAAACAGAAACAAGTCATGGTTACTTCATTAATATTATTTTACCTTAATAAAAACAGGAAAAAAGTCAAATCAAATCAATGACCTTATAATTAATGAGATTATCCTACAATAGAAAATGGAGATTTTTTGTTGACCATGTTTACCAATTAATTTCTAGGTGTGAAAATTCATGCAATTAAAATAAATATTTTAAAAATAAAATCCCATGAATTTTAATGAGAATGTTTAAAGGGAAGCATTGATTAATACTTCACATGTTTTATTTTATTTTATTTTATTTTTAAGATTAATGAATTTTTTTCATTAAAAATATTTTATAATTTTTATATTTTTCAATTAATAAATTTGAGTTGTAAAGTATTAATTATACAAATATGAATAAATATAGTTTTTAATTTTTAGACTTTTTTAATTAATAAATTTGTGTTTTAAAGTATTAATTATACAAATATGAAGGAAAAAATATGAATAAATACACTTTTTTTAATGTGAATATAAAAACAAAACTGATTTTCCCTCAATATTGATTTTTTTTAACTTAGTTATATGCGAGAAAATTAATATTTTATATTTTACTTATCATATTAAAATATTATAGTACATATATTAAATTTTCTTTTCATACTTTTATAATTAATGTTTTATAACTCTTATACTTTATATATATATATATATATATATATATATATATTGATTCGTCAAAAATTGGTAAGAATATTTTGAGGGTGAAAAAGTAAAATGTGACCCCAGAAATCTTGGAGAATCCCGGAGTTGAAGTAACCTGCAAAACAGAGGAAGTTCGAGGGGGACGTGGATTCCCGTGAACTCTCCGACGATCAAGTTAGTGGGGTATTAAATTGGTAATTGTTTAAGATATCTGGCTTGAGTCTTTACCTTCGCCTGATCCCTTCCTTTTATAACCTCCTTGAGGGGAGGCGGTGGACGGGATCATGTATATTCAGCTCGTGGGCTTTTAATGGTTGTCATTGTGGGAAAATGGTCTTTATTAGTGGGAGAGTGGAGATCCACGTTTGGATTGAGTGGGTTATTTGTTCCACTTTTTATATTGATGGTTGACTTTGAGTGAACCCGCAGTACACGTGGCGGTATGCAGGTTTATTTGCCGTGTGGACATTTTTGTCCTTGGCGGGTATCTTTTTCCTTTCAGTGGCCCCTCAGCGAAGTGCCGCGCGGCTTGGTGTGGACTTCGCTGGATAGACCGAGTTGCCGAGTTTCCAGTTTTTTTTTGTCTGCGGGTATCCGACGACCGCTTCTTCGAGATCCTGCTGCGGTTCAGCAAGCTTCGGTAAGGGAAGGAAGGCGCGTGGATGGGGCGACTTTAGGGCTTCTGATGGTGAAGGCTGTCGCTTCACCTTTTGGTTTTGTCAGTCCCGAGGCGCCTTTTTGCAGACCCGAGACGTTGATCTCTGCGAGCAATCATGACACCTTTTTGTAATTAGCCTTTCTATAATCGTTTCAAACCTTTCTTTTTTCCTTTTCTTCTTCACACACCCTTTGCTTTCGTCCTTTCCTTCCAAACTTTTCCTTTCAAAATTCTTTTCTGCCATTGCTGTCGTGCAAAGCCCTCTGAAGATTCTCCTTTTGTTCCAGTCGTAAGTTCAGTCCTACACCCACCATTTTAAACGTCTGCGACAATCTTAAAAGGTATGCGTTGTCCTTTTCGCTGTAGGTAGCTTTTGTTTTACCGGCGTTTTTCTTTTAGTTCCTGCCTGGTTTTCTGTTGGAGTGTAGTTTTTCTTTGTCGTTTGGGGCAATGGCTGTGAAGGTTTATGTTTTTATTTGATTGTTGGGTTGTTTGTGTGGAGGTTTTGGGACTGGTGTGAAACTCGTATGGTTTGGTCGGTCTTTTTTCTTGTCTGTTATGGTTGGGGCTGATTTGGATATAGTCGTGGGCTGTTTCTGGATGATGTTTTGAATCCCTTTAAACTTCTGCTTGTAGTTTGATCAATGGCTAACCAACAAAGAAACGTTGCTGGAGATGAGGTTTCTGAACTGATGGCCGAGGGTTTTGGGGACCCTCAGCCTACCCGTGAAGTGCCGGCGACTGAAGAGGACCCCGCTGCTACCTCTTCCGGGCCCGTGGTGTTAGGGCCATTAGGTACGGATTTTTGCCTTCACCGAAGTAAGGTAACCTATGACTAGCTTAAGTTCATCATCCGTAAGTATAGTATAGATAGGAGTTTGTATAGGATTAGTGTGCCTTTTGATCTAGACAAGATGTCCGCCCGAAACACCCCTTTTCCTCTAGCTCACTTCGAAGTAGGGCTTAGGCTTCCTTTGGACCCAGCCTTTGTCGACTTCCTTGTGTTCACCCGTATACAACCCGGGCAACTTCACCCAAATGTCGTTCGAACCCTTCTTTCTTTTATTTGCCTGGGTCGCCGCCTAGGCTTCGAACTTTCTATGAACATTTTGGGGATGTTCTTTTGTGCACTCCGTATGTCGGACAACACCCTCTCCCTTAGGCCCCGTAGGAATACAGTTCAGCTTTTTGATTCCCCTCCCAATAAGGTGGATTTCAAAAGTAGGTGGGTCATGGTGGAGTCTAAGGTAGGCTTCCCCTTCCAGCCCTGTGTTAATGAGGGTAGGCTGTTGCTTCCCGTCCACCCTTCTTCTTTGGATCCCTCTGAGAAATCCTTCTTTGACCTCATTACTCGAGACTTAGGGGTAAACCGGGATAGGCAGTCTCGAGTATATTCTTCAAAATATTTGTTGAGCGGGCTAAGTCTGGAATGGTGCGGTATGGGGGCGGGGTTAGAGCCTAGGAAGAGGGAGTTAGGCTTTAGACCCGAGGTGCCAAATGCCGAATGGACCATACACCCCGGGGGACTCTTCTTCTTCGAGTGTGGCATGTGTCGTCTGTCTTCGTTACCGGGTTGTCAACCTAGCTGGGGTAACCGTTACTTCGTCATTTCCTTTTAACATCGTATATTGCTGGGTCACTTAACCCTTTTTTTTTCAGAGCCCGCTACTTTCAAGGCAGCTTGGAAGGAGCGTGAAGGAGGGAGAAGTGTGCGCCAATCAGACTTGGACTCTCTTCCACGCTTCCCACCTCGGCTAATTGACTGGGGTGCATCTGGGGATACGCCTCTGTCCTACCCGTCCTCAGCAGGCCAAGCTTCACGTCGGGGTGGGTCCCCCCGACTTCCAAGGGAGGAGGGATCGCGGCCGAAGTCCACCAAGTCTGCCTCAACAAGAACTCGGCCGCCCCTTATCCGTGATCCCACAGACGAGGTGGAGCTGGTAGACGAGGAACAGCTCAGACCTCGCCAGCGTCAACGAACCTCGTCGCCTGTCCGATCAATGGAGATTGTCCCGAGTCCTCCTGCCCCCGAAGTCATACCCGTTGTAACTCCGCCAACGGAGGTGCGGGAGGAGATGTCATCTACTCCGCTAGCCGAAGGTGGGGAAGCTGAAGGGGACCTCGGTCCGTCATGGCTTAGACCGGGGTTCGTGTTGCCCGCGGAGGAGGGGGCTCTGCGGGAGTTAGCCACTAAGATCTCCCGCCGGACTCCTCCTCTCAACAACCTGCGCTTCACCAACCGGTATGCGGAATCATTCATTGGGGGAGCCATCTTGGATCGAGCTGTGGACTTGGAATCCTTGTCTGGCATGGGCTAGCTATGTGTCGGTGAGGCTACCAACAGAGCTGGTGCTCTCCTAGCTCGGGTAAGGGACTTAACATTTTTTTTTTCGCTTCTCCTTCTCTTTTTTCTCCCTTCTTCTTTTTTATTCTCTCCTTGTCTTCGCAGATTACCGCCTTCCTCCTCTACATCTCCCGAGCCCATTCTTAGGTGGAGGAGGGAAGGGCAGTTGATGCAGAGTGGCGGGCTGCCAATGAGCCACGTCTGGCTACTCTGGAGTCCGAGGTAAGGGATCAGGCTGCCCGGGTTGAGCTTGTAGAATCAGAGAAGCTACAACTCGTCAGCGAAGTGGCTGACTGGAAGGAGATGATGTTGAGGGCTGAGGAGGAGATGGCGAAGTTGCGGGCCGCAAATGCTGAGTTGAACACAGCCCGGGATGAGGCGGTGGCTAGTAAGCTTTCCGTCGAAGAAGAGCTCAAACATTGTAAGTCGGTGAGGTTCAGGAAAAACATCATTGATGACTACAAGAGCTCAACCGAATTTCACAAGGAGATTGGGCATGAAGCGGGTTCTTACTTGGACAGGGGCTGTGTTCACATAATCCGGCAACTCCACCCTCACTTGGAAGACAAGAGCGTCCTGGTGCGGGCTTATCAATCGAACTTCGACAATGAAGCCTGCGGACAAGGGGCAGACTTTGTGCCGTTCACTGACGGGGAGCTTGAGGCACTCCGGGAGCGTGACGAAGAGAGAGGCAAGCCATACTGGGAAGCTCCTCAGCCTTCTGCTCCAACCTTCTGGGAGCTGTTGGATGGCTCTGGCTCATCTTGACCCTTTGTAATTATTATTTTTGTAGGCAACATTGTACTTTCTCTTTTTGATGAAATAAAAAACTTATTTTGTTCAACACTGCCTTTCAAGTCATAACTTTAATGTCAAGAGTATTTTAAGTCGCATCTCCATACTTCGAACTAATCGTCGCCAAAAAATTGCAAGTTTTTAACTTCGTATTTTCGATGCGACTTTAAAGCTGCATCCTGGTACTTCGCTTACCCGACCGTGACCTTGTGATAGTTCTGTGTTGAGCCGTAACTCGTTACTTCGTTTGACTTAACCATAGGATGATTTCCTAAGGCTCGGTACTTCAAAATTTATTTGCGGTGGTTAAATGTTTTCCCGAGCTGTGGCCCAACACTTAGATAGCCCACACTTCACTTATGGTAAGATAACAAATTTCATCAGCCGTAGCCCGGAACTTATTTAGAAATCTTCCTGAGCCGTAGCTCGGTACTTACATTAATAAAAATGCTTCCCTAGCCGTAGCCCGGTACTTATAAAATTCTGAAAACTTCCTGAGCCGTAGCTCGGTACTTACATTAATAAAACTTCTTCCCTAGCCGTAGCCCGGTACTTATGAAATTCGAAAATCTTCTCGAGCCGTAGCTCGAACTTACATTAATAAAACTTCTTCCCTAGCCGTAGCCCGGTACTTATAAAATTTGGAAAACTTCCCGAGTCGTAGATCGGTACTTACATTAATAAAACTTCTTCCCTAGCCGTAGCCCAGTACTTATAAAATTCGGAAAACTTCCCGAGCCGTAGCTCGATACTTACATTAATAAAACTTCTTCCCTAGCCGTAGCCCGGTATTTATAAAATTCGGAAATCTTCCCGAGCCGTAGCTCGGTACTTTATTAACACTGATGGAAGGAAAAGAAAAGCTTCCCAAGGCTGACTTGGTACTGAGGTAGGAATACGTCATGGACGTCATGCGTAGTATCTCTTCAAATGATTGGTGTGCCACGGGTTTAGTAAGAGGACGCCATCTTTGTTCATAAGGCGGTACGTGTCGGGCCTTACTTCGCTGTTGACGAGGTACGGACCCTCCCAATTTAGAGTTAACTTATTTGCCTGGATGTGCCTTGTCGTTCCCTCAATCTTCCGAAGTACCCAGTTTCCGATCCTGATTGGCAGTTCAGATACTTTCTTATCGTGGGTCCACTTCATTCTTTCCTTGAAGGATTGGGACTTCAGGCGGCTTGCGATTCGCCACTCTTCTAGCAAGTCGAGATCTATACTTCGTGCTCGTTCGCTGTTAACTTGGTCGTACATCGCAACTCTTGCCGTTTGTACGACTACCTCGGCTGGTGTGACGGCTTCCGATCCGTATACTAGTGCAAACGCGATCTCGCTGTGGGGCCCTTAATCGAGGTGCAGACCGTCCATAGGGTGGGATGCAATTCGTCAGCCCATTTGTTCGATATCCCCTCTAGGTTTCTTCGTAGGGCCCGTAATACCAGCTTGTTTGCGGCCTCTACCTGGCCATTACCCAGTGGGTGCGCAACTGAGGATTTCCAATGCTTGATGTGTAACCGATGGTACTCCGAAGTAAATTTGGCCGAAAATTGAACTCCATGGTCGGTCACTACCGCCCTGGGGACTCCGAAGCGGCATATAACCTGCTCGTTGAGGAAATTTGTGACGTTCTCCTCTGTGGGATTTCTCAAGGCCTTAGCCTCAATCCATTTTGAAAAGTAGTCTACTGCCACCACTAGGTATTCGTACCCGTTCCGCATTTTTGGGAATTTTCCCATTAGATCCTTACCCCACATGTTGAACGACCATGCTGCCACGACCGTGGTTTGCTCTATGGAGGGTAACTGCGGTATGTTCCCAAAGATTTGGCAGGTATTGCAATTTTTGACATATCGCCTGGCGTCTTCCCTTAATGTCGGCCAGTAATATCCTTGATTGATTATTCTTTGCGCTAGGGCTCGGGCCCCTGGATGCCCTCCGCACACCCCCTCATGCATCTCAGCGAGCAAGTCACTAACTTGGGACGGCGGGATACACCGGAGTAAAGGTTTGGAGAAAGATCGGCGGTATAGGACATCATTGTAGAGAACATACCTGGCGGACTGCAGCTTTATCTGTCGCGCCTGGGTTGCAACTTCTGGCAATGTTCCGTGTTGGATGAACCTCGCTATTTCGTCCACCCAGTCTTCCGACGCGCGGAGTATGGGCTGTATCAACCTTGTTTCTACAGGGCTTGCCCTTATCTCTACCGGGATCCCTTCTTCATTGGGAGTTTCGCCTGAGGCTATTTTCGCCAAACGGTCTGCTGTTTTGTTATCATTCCGGCTGACCAGGGATAGGTTGAAAGAATTGAACTTGTCCCTCCAATGTTTGGCTTTTTCAGAGTAAAATCGGAGATTCTCTGAGTGTACATCATATGTGCCTTGCACCTGGTTAACAACAAGCTCGCTGAAAACCTTGTGGGCCGTTATGTTCGCGGCATGAGCCCACTCTACCCTCATGAACAGTGCTTCGTACTCCGCCTGATTGTTCTATAAATTAGCATTGAGTCTTGCAGCTCGTATCTCGGTGTATTTTTTGTTTGGCGAGATCAAGGCTACGCCAATGCCCACTCCGCTGGCGTTGACTGCCCCATCTACCCACAACTCCCATGGATCCATCATCTGCTGGCTCTGCTTTCCCTCCGTGAATGATCCTTCCGCGAGGAAATTGGCTAGGGCTTGGGCCTTGATGGATGTTCGAGGTTTAAAAGTGACGTCCGGGTTGGCTTTGATCCCCCTCTCAGATGTCATGAACCCAAGGAATTTTCTGGACTTAACCCCGAACGCACACTTCGTGGGGTTCAACTTCAAGTTGTACTCGGCTAAGCTGGAGAAAGTCTCCTCTAGATCGTCCAGGTGTGATGCCCTACACTTTGTTTTGATCACCATATCGTCCACGTAGGCTTCCACGTTTCTTCCTATTTGTCACCGAAGGATGTAATTCATCATCCGTTGGTATGTGGCCCATGCATTCTTAAGACCAAACGGCATTACATTGTAGCAGTATATGGCTCCCGCAGCTCAGAACGAAGTGTGGATTTGATCACTCGGCTTCATCCTGATTTGGTGGTACCCCAAGAAAGCGTCCATGAAGCTCAAGAGTTCGTAACCCGAAGTGGAGTCGACGAGGGCGTCGATCCGAGGTAGCGGGTAACAATCTTTGGGGCATGCTTTATTGAGATCAGTGTAGTCGACGCACATTCTCCACTTTCCGTTGGCTTTCTTAACCATTACCACGTTCGCCAACCACGTGGGATACTTGACTTCGCGGATGAAACCCGCTTTGAGTAGCTTCTCTACTTCTTCTTTCATGCCTTGCATTTTTTCTTCCCCGAACTGTCTGGGTTTCTGCCTTACCGGCGGACATTTGTTACTTATGCTGAGTAAGTGTTCTGCTACCGATGTGTTGATGCCGGGCATGTCCTCCGTACACCAGGCGAAGCTATCCTGGTGGTTTTTAAGGAAATCGACGATACTTCGCCGGAGGGCGCTGGGTATTTCCCTGCCAACCTTGATGGGCTGCTGTGGATACTTCGGGTTAATGATCTCCTCATCGAACTCTCGAGTACCTGATGCTTCTATGACCAGGTCGTGAATTTGCTTCTCGAGGACTTTTAGTATCCTCTGGTCGTTGGGAGCGGCTACCGAGTTTATTGTCGCGGTGTCGTCTAACCCGTCCCTTTTCCTTTTGATTTTCATGATCTGCCCTACGAGGCTGCGAGGGTGGCTTCTAATGAAGCCCACGCCTTGCGAAGTGTTGAATTTCACTTGTTGGTGAGAGGTGGATATTACGAGGTTGAACGCCGCGTGAAAGGGTGTACCCAGTATCACATTGTACGGGGAATCTAGATCCACGACGTAAAATTTGATCTCTTCGGTCCGTTGCCGTTCTCCTTCCCCGAGAGTCACCTGTATCAGAATAGTTCCTTTTACCGACACTTTGTGGGTAGAGAAGCCTTCGAGGACCATCCCGCTGGCCTTGAGGTCGGCATCTTTTAGGCCCATCTCCTTGAAACATTGGAGGTACATGATGCTCTTAGCAGCTCCTGTATCGATTAGAATTCTCCTCACCGTGCATTTGTCTATGCCATCCTTCGTCATTCGTGCCTCGAGGACAATGGACGTGATTCTTGCCTCCTCGTTGTGTTCTATCTCCTCGTTTGAGAAGGAGATGACCTCACGCTGCTCGAACTCGTATTCAGGAACGAGATACGACTTTGTGAGGTTATAGATCTTCTTTCGGATCTTCTTGACCGAGGAGATGTCGGGATTGATCATGTCAATCACCCTCTCGCCCTTATCTTTTTGCTGCTGCGCATTGGCGACGTACTCCTTCAGGCATCCTTCTTTGATGAGGCGCTCTATGGCCCTTTTTAGTTGGAAGCAGTCCTCTGTGGTATGCCCGTAATCACGGTGGAACCCACAGAGTTTGGACTTGTCCCTAGCTGGGTAAGATTGTTGCCTCATCGGTGCGGGGTCCTGGACCCCGTACTTGTCCTTTATGACTGCTACGAGGCTTTCTTTCGAGACGTTCAAGGGTGTGAACGTCTCCGGTTTCTTAAACCGGCCTTTCTCTTTTTTATTTGCGAAGCTCAAGGAGCTTTTTCAGAGATCGGACGGCTTGTCCTTTGTTCCGGCTGAGTCAGGCGTGCTACCCTCGGCCAATGCGACCTTTCGTGCGACGTCAAACATTTCGCCTATGGTCGCTGGCCTCCTCAATTGAAGCTCTGTATAGAGCATTCTGGAGCGGAACCCTCCTTCAAAACATGTGATGACCGTGTCTTGGCTAATTCCCTCTATCTCGTCATAAGTTTTCTTAAATCGCTCAAGGAACGACAGTAGAGACTCATCATCTCGCTGCTTAATATTCGCCAGGTCTCCTCTTGTTTTTGGAATTGTTCCTGCTGTGCTGAATTTGTCCAGGAAGATCTTCTCTAGGGTGCTCCAGGAATCTATTGTGCCCGACTGTAAGGAAGTGAACCACGTGAGCGCTTTGCTGGTCAAGGTGCTTGGGAATGCTTTGCATAGGACTGCTTCATCGCTCGTAACTAGGCTCATGGCCGTTTGATAATGGCATATGTGCTTGTGGGGCCGTGGCTGTCCAGTGTAAGGGACAAACTTCGGCAGCTGGAGGGAGGGGTCAGGTGTTATATCCTGAATCCATTTTGTGAACGGGCCTAGCCCGATCTATCTTGTCCTCTGGACTTTTGTTAAGCTCTTGGCCTTTTCTGGACTTCGCTCGACACCTCGCTTCCTCTCAGCGAGCTTTGAAGTGGGTTTGGATGTATGGTGGCTTTCTCCTACTTCGCTAGCCGCTGGACGTGGCTTTCTGCTCGTTTTTTAAATTAATAAATTTGATTTTTAAAGTATTAATTATACAAATATGAAGGAAAAATATATGAATAAATACACTCTTTTTAATGTGAATATAAAAAAAACTGATTTTCCTTCAATATTGATATTTTTTTTAACTTAGTTATATGAGAGAAAATTAATATTTTATATTTTACTTATCATATTAAAAAATTAAAGTACATATATTAAATTTTCTTTTCATACTTTTATAATTAATGTTTTATAACTCTTATACTTTAAATATATATATATCGTCGTTAAGTCAAAATTTTGACCATTAGTCAATATTTTTTACTATTCTGAGTAGGGATATTTTTGTCTATTTTTTAAAAAATAAAACTTAATTTTTTATAAAGGTTAATTTTGTAATTTTAATCAAAACTATTAATTTTCTCTAATTTTTTCTCTTTCTTCTTCTTCTTTTCTTCTTCCTAGGTTCTTCTTCTTCTCTCTCTTTTTTCTTCTTTAATTCTTCTTCCTCTCTCTCTTTTTTCTTCTTGTATTCTTATCCCCTTTTCTTCCAAAATCAAATGACGCTACATTAAAAATTAAATTTTCTTACAAATTGACATTGAACTTCTAAAATGTTTTAATTTTATTCCATAAATGTTTTTAAAATTGGGTTTCAACCACTGCCTCAATGTTCGTTTTTTAATTCTTGAAGATTTTGTTTTTCCAAAAAATTTCATTTATTCAATATTCTAAATACTACAACATATGAGTTTTCGATTCTCACAAAATTGAATTCTAAAATCACGGCCATTCTATTGGGCTAATGGAACTGAGATGACCGATGTTTGCTAATATATGGACGGAAGTATTCTATTTTACTAGATTTTATTTGGACTATCTAAGAACAAGAAAGAAAGAAAAACTGAGGAGGATTGTGGAAATGGGTTTTTTAATTTTCTTTGTAGAAATGAGTTTTTTGGATTTTCTTATAGAAATGAGTTTTATGAATTTGGTTGTAGAAATAAGGTTTCTGAATTTTATTGGGAGAGAAAGAAAAAAAAAAGATTGATTGAAGAAGAACATAGAAGAAGAATAAAGAGAGAGAGAAAAAAAGAAGAAGAATAAAGAGAGAAAAAAAAAAAGAGGAAGAATGGAGAAGAAGAAGAAGAATGAGAAAAAAGAATGGTGAAAGAAGAAGAAAAGGAGAAGAAGAAAATGAGAAGAAAAAAAAGAGAAAGAAAGAAGAAGGAGAGAAAGAGGAAAAAAAAGTTGCACAAGAAAGAGAGAGAAAGAAGGAAGAAGGAAGAGAGACAAAGGATGAGGAAAAAAGAAGAGAAAGAAAAAAAATTAGGGATAATTAATATTTTTAAATTGAAAAGGATAAACTTAGAGTTTAAAATCCAACTTTTGCATCTCAATAATTTTTTGCTTTTATAATACACCTCAAGTTTTAAATCCTTCCATTGGAAGTACTTCTGTTAAGTCTTGTCGTTCCAGTTTCAATTTTGTCTTTAGTTAACCATTTTTCAGCACTGTTTTAGTCAGGGGCATTTTTATCCCACCATCAAAATAAAATACAATTTTTTCCACTTATGTTTTCCTTAATTTTTTTCTCTCTTTCCTCTTACTCCTTTCTCTCTCTTCATTCTTCCACCATCTATAATTGAGCAACTCAAACAATTCCTCTATTTCATTTACAGAAACTACATAATTGAAAAAAAATAAAAATAAAAAAAACAACGACAAAATGAAGGAGTAATTTATGGAAAACAAACTCAACCCCTTTACATATCTGGTTTTGTACTTCCAATTCACATATAGAAGAAAACTCTAACTATAAAAAATGGGGGAATATTCAAACAAATCGCGACAAAATGCAGAACAATTTCTGGAAAACAAACTCAACCTATCTCCGAATCTAGTTCTATTATTACAAATTCTCAAAGATAGCGAACAACAAAATGCATGAATCAAAAATTGGGGAAAAGAGAGAAGAAGAATGCGAAAGAAGATTTACATAATTACATCAAAATTCTTGAGAGAGTCTACGGAGATCCTCAAATCGACACTCGAATTTCTTGGAACAATGCAATTTAGGTTGGCAATCAAAACAACCCAACAACGCAAATATAACTGCTTCAGTGATAGCAATAATTGGAAAAAAAGCAGCTCATAATTTCTCTAGAACTGTCAAAGAACTTCCCTGCAATAATCCATCCCCGCCAACCCGAAAAGAAAAATGAAAACCCATTTCAGTTCCATTTCCTATTTCAAGAATAATGTAAATGAAAGTGAGATGAAACAAAAAAATCAAACAAATACATTACTAGAGAATTTTCATAGAATTTTCAGAAGAATCCATTGTTAAAATTCTTTTACATTCCTTATTCGAAACAAAATAATGACAAATCATCACTGTTTATATAGTTTGATAGATAGTACTCAAGAATCTAGTTTCTTTTCTTCTATTTCTTCTTCTTTCATTAACAACTGTTACCGGAGGAAGAGAGAGAAAGGATGAAGAAGAAGGAGAGAGAAAAAAAATTAAGGAAGACGACAATGGATAAAATTGCATTTTATTTTGCTAGTTGGACAAAAATACCCCTGATTGAAGCAGTGTCAAATAGTGAAAAATGGTTGACTAACAGCAAAATTGAAGCCCTAATGGTAGGACTTAACAGAAGTGCATCCAATATGACGATTTGAAACTTGAGGTGCACTTTCTATAAAAGCAAAAAATTCTTGAGGTGCAAAAGATGGATTTTGATCTCTAAGAAGGGCATCTAAGATAGTTTATCTAATTGAAAATTACAAAATTACCCATTATAAAAATTAGGGTTCATTTTTTTAATAATGAATAAAATTACTCATGCTCAAAACAGTAAAAAGAGTTGACTAAGGGTCAAATTTTTTACTTAACGGCCAGATTTGACGAAAGTGCATCCAGTGAGACGTTTTAAAATGTGATATGCACTATAAAAGCAAAATTTTTTTGAGGTGCTAAACTTGGATTTTGAACTCTAAAATGTGCATTTAAGATAGTTTATCCATAATAAAAAATTAGAATAAATATCAATAAAATTATATGAATTTTAAATTTAATTACACTTTTCATTTTTCAAACTTATATTTATTTGATGGAAGAAGAAAATGGAGACAAATTTAAAAAAAAAAGAAAAAAAATTATGCAAATTGAGATAAATAAAGAGTAAGTGTAAAGTAAAAAATAAAATAAAAATAGGGTAAACTATCTTAGATGCACTTGTTAGATCTTAGAATCCGACTTTTGGACATCAAAACTTTTGTGCAGTTATAGTGCTATTGAACTTTCAACATACCCAAAATAAAATGCAATTTGTTTTTCATTTTCCTTAATTTTTTTATCTCCTCTTCTTCTTCCTCTTTTCTCTCTCTTCCTTCTTTCTATCTCCGTAACTTTATTTTCTCTCTCCTTTTTCTTCCTCCTTTCTCTCTCTCTTCCCAACAGAGATTTTTTTTCTCCGTGTTGAGTTTTTCCTTTTCTTTGGTTACATTTTGAAAAGATGTCTATAATGGTGCAATTTATCTTTATGTTTTTCTTGAGCTTTGGGATGCTGAGTTATGGTTTACAACTTCTCATTGCAATGATGGATGCTGATTTGTTATGGAAATAAAGGAGGTTGTTATCTTCCATGATGCTGAATCAGAGCAGAAAACTACACTTCTGGGATATTGTTATGACGATGTAGGCATGAATATTTTCAGTATTATCATGAACAAAGACCAAGAAATAAGTCTCTTAAAATATAACCAATGTGGAATTTTTCCAATATACACTGCATTGCAACAAATGAAATTAGGATGCTAACAAGTTCCAACCCAAGACCATGCCCTAACCACAAAAGTCTACAAATCCAAAACATTAAAAAAGTCCCAACCAACCAACCAAATTTCTCTTGCTCTGTTGTTTACCCCATTTTCACCGGACACCTGGGCAATCCATGTGTTTACATTTCCACATCACTGCAATTTTTAGATTCAAAAGAATTTAATGAGATTTAACATCACCAATCAAGAACCTGCATATTCTGACTTTTGAGCTCTAAACTATTAGAGGTTTCTCTAAGAAACAACTTCAGAAGATCAATACAAACCCAAATCAAGACATAATTACTAAATCCAAACCATGTAATTTTACAAATCAAGTTTAAAATCAGACCACCGACTTTCGAAATGAGTTCTTATTTCTCACCTTCTATTCTAGAATGGAATATGCCGAGACCAACCCAAAAGCTGTAATCATTGATAGGCGAGAGGTCGTACACATTAAGTTCAACTGGAGTCTCCGAGCTGGTATCAAAATATCCACTATTACTTTCACCATTTAGAAGCGTGGAGTTGGAAAATTTCTCTCCTCCAATTAGTGCCAGTAACTCTGATGTCCCCCTCCTTTCACCATTTTTACTGATTTCTTTATGCCAAAATTAGTGCCGACAATTGTGATGGAAGAGAGAGAAAGGAGAAAAAAAAGGAGAGAGAAAAAAAATTATGTTACCGGAGAGAGAAAGAAGGGAGAGAGAGAAAAGAGGAAGAAGGAGAGAGAAAGAAGAAAGAGAGAGAAAGGAGGAAGAAAAAGGAGAGAGAAAAAAAAATTAAGTTACCCGAGAGAATAGAAAGAAGGAAGAGAGAGAAAAGAGAAAGAAGAACTAGAGAGAAAAAAATTAAAAAAATGAAAAAAAAATTGCATTTTATTTTAGGCAGGTTGAACAAAAATGCCCCTGACTGGAACAATGCCAAACAACAAAAAAAGGTTGACTAACGGAAAAATTGAAGCCCTAACGGTTTGACTTAACAAAAGTGCATCCAATAGGACTTTTTGAAACTTGAATGACACTATAAGTCTAAAACATTTGAGGTGCAAAAGCTGAATTTTGACATCTAACAAGTACACCCGAGATAGTTTACCCAAACAAATAACAAAAACATAAAAAGAAGTAAAAACAAATAAATTAAATTAAAATGGAAATAGAAAAGAACAACTTCGAAAGTCATTAATCATACAATGAGACAAAAAAATAAAATAAAATCACACTATTATAATTTATTTTTTTTGAAAACAAATCTTATATATGAAAGATAATAGGGTAAATTAATTTGGTGACACCTAAACTTTCCTAGAATCTAACTTTAACACCTCAACATCTTTTGTCGCGCTAGCGACACTTAAACTTTCAAATCATCCCATGAAGTGCCCTTCCATCCACTTTGACCGTTAGCTCAACTTTTTGTCGTTAACACCTATTTTTCATTAGCAGTTTTATCCAAGGAAATGTTGCACGAGATTGTTTTTAAAAAAATTCACATATAAAAGATACATTTCGTGGGAAATTAACAACTAAACAATGATTTGGTCGATACTTTCTTTCTAAAAATTCAATCTTTCTCCAATCTTTTTTCAGAAATCATCCAACATTCAAAGTGTCTAGATATGTTCTTCCAAAAAATTTATAGTAATAAACAATGTCCAACAGTTTCAGTCAATTATTACCCATCTACAAATGTGGAATCCGAAGCACATTGATGACATCTTGGACGGAATGAAATCCTTCTAGAAGGTTTACCACTTGCGGGGGTGAAGAGGGCAATGGAAGAAGATGCTGTTTCTTTGAGTGGGTAGCTTCAGAAATGTGCAAAAGGTCCGTTGAGGTTATCCCTGGTTTGCTTCAACGAATTCGATCTATGGAAGAAGAAATTGATGCCCATAAACTATGCATTTCAAGAAGCAAGAAAAGAACAGTAAGTTTCGAACGTGACTGGGTTTGCTGAAACTTCAAAATGGGAGATTACATTGTACATCTTGGGTTCTAAGTGTTTTAGCTTTCTTCAGTTGGATCATCTGCATTTTGATGATGGTATATGTGGTTGATTGCAAATGTAGTTGAAATGATTTAAAAATGTTAATTGGAAGTAGTAATTAGAGTTTTTGTTTTCATTGTAATGAGGTAGTTGTGATATTATATGCAGTTGTAATGTGGAAGTTGTAATGATGCAGTTGTGAGTGAACTTAAATGTTGACAGTATAATGCTTTTGTATGGTGGATGACACTTTTAATAACACAAAGAATTGTACTTCAATATTATTGATACGCGAAAATCGTATCACCTTTTTAGCATGTTTTTATATATGATTTAGGGTGAAATTGAGGGTAAATTGATCTTAATTGTTTATTATTTACTTAATTTCACAGTTTTTATGATTTTGGAAGTGTCAAGTGAAAAGTAGACGAAAACAGCAAATTTTGGGGCAAAAACGCAATTTTTGGAAATGCTGACTTGGTCAAAGGCTCAGGACGGGCGTCCCGAACCCCCAGATCAAGTCCCACATCGAATTTTTGGTGAAAAATCACCCCGGGAAGCTGCTATAAATACCCCAGGCCTCCAGCAGTTGAAATCATTCCTCTCCACTCGATCTGAGTCATTAAGTGGTTTCCAGTGTACACTTCTCTAGTACACAACTCACTCAGAGACTCGGATCTTAGTTTTCTTTCTTGTTAGTGTTTTGTTTTAGTTTCTGAGAAATAGTTTCAGATCTTAGGCTTCTATAGATAGGTTCGTTTCTGGTATTCATAGAATACCTGGGATTTCGTTAGGAGATCCTAAGAGGGCTCTAGGCGTTCGAAGAGTCAGTCCACAGGGCTGGGCTTAAGCTGGGTATTAAGGTAAAGCCCAGTTACTAGGCTGAGGAAGCGTCCTCCGAAGGTTCTGGCGAGTAGAGTCCGGTCAAGCAGTAACGACATATACAGCAGTACGCTCCATCGGTGAGACTTCGTAAAGGGTGATTTCTTTATGGCATCGGTCCCCCTGTCCCTCTCTTATATGTTGTTATTGTGTTTGTCCAAATAACAGTTCTGAATACCAGATTATGATTATTATGAATATTTGTTATATATGCTGAAGTTATTATGTTTTTCTAGAAATGGCCACCTGCTTAAATATTCATTATGTCTGCATGTCTAATGTCGTTCTTTTAAACTGAAATTAGGGTTATAGACAATTCCTAACCACGGTCTATTCATAACCTGTTTAGTTTAACAGGCATCAATTAGTATTGGTGTCTGCCATACTAGATAAAATAATCTGCAGAACACCCTGTTGGTTGAAAGTAGTCTAGGTAGGCTGAGTAGAGTGTTATGCCGGCGGTTATGAGACGAGCAGTATGATCCCCGAAGTGACATAGGGCATTCATTGCTGACTTTTGTCCGAGCCGTGAGTAGGGTCGTTACCCTTAACGATGGGGCGGTAGCGTAGAGACTCAGATGTGGTACACCTTTAGACTCGGAACATAGTTGCAATCCAGGCCAAGACATGTCTAAAATACTCGAATATAGGTCAATCAACGTATAGTAACAACATAACATAAAATCAGGATCTCATCTATAAAACACTTTCAGGTTTGGTTAGACTTAAACCTAGTGGAGAATGAATCACCCTCTCATCAAAGTTATTGATGAAGATTGCATAACTGGATTATAAGATAAGAGTTAGGAATAAAGGCTAGTTACTACTAAGCCGTTACCACTTCCCTGGGAGTACGATATTTATTTAATAAAATCGTAGATACTTTCCAACAGACTAGCTACATGATAGGTACTCTGCCTTAGGTTCTGGCTGATTAAGTGACACCATAAAGACTAAATGTGACAATTAGTCAATCACAGTCCTTAATTATTCATAATCAACATAGGGTAAAATAACACCTATTTAACATATCGGCTGGAAACCCATCAGAGTTTTGGCGCCATTGCCGGGGACATATCATAATGAATTTAGGATTATTGGCCACAATTCTAGAGACTTATGATAGGTAGCGATAGTAACCTAGACTTTTGATTTACACTTATCTTATACTAGTTAGACAATCACTTTCCGAAATATAGGATTGTCCCAACTAATTAATTTTATATGTTATCTGAAATTAAGACACTTAGGATAATCAAATTTTAGAAAATTATTCTAAAACCATATTGAGGAAATTTACCTGCTTTCTAAATAAAATTTAAAATCCCTAAAAATATTTTTCTTGCTTTTCTATTTTACTTTTCCTCCTATTCTTGTTATTTGTTATTTCTAACCAGACTTTGCACTCAGAGATGAAGAGAACAAGAGCAGCTACTAACCAGGCAAAGAAAACAGAAATCCCTGACACTCCAGGACCAAAGAAGACAAAGCCAGAAGGACCATCTAGGCCTGCACCAGAAATACCACGAGGGACTCTTCCTTCACAACCTGTAGAAGTAAACTCAAGCCTAGATGCCAGTGACCTAGTGAGGAGATTCCTGAACGCCCGTGAGCCTAGTCCCACGGAAGAAGATCCTTCTGAGGATACCTTCCCTCCTAGAGAAGAACCCCAGAGATCTCCAGTTCACCCTCCTACCCAGAGAGTTCCTATAAATCCACCACCCACTGACCAAACCCAAAATTCACCAACATCTCCTGCATACACCCCAACACCTAACGAGCACACCCCTTCATCCGGGGGGGAGTACTAACGGTTATCATTCAATGTTGTCCGTGCAGATAGATACGTTGGCTCAAAGGGTCTATGAGATGGACCAAGGAATTGCAAGCAGATTGTGTCATTTAGACCAACTCAGTCTGAATATCACAACTAACATGGACCGACTGAGAGCCACGGTCAGTCTTCAGGAGAACCAAGGTGCACAACTACTCCGGGAGATGGCTGACTTACGCAGTGAGCAGAGCAGGCAGAGGGATGAGATGAGAGCCATACGCATAGAAATGCGAAGCATTCGAACAGAGCTACAGGAGATCAGATATAAGGGTCGTTGAAAAAGGGAAGATTCTTTTACTTTTATTCTCAGCAAATAAATTGTTTGAACTAAACTTGAATAATTGACCCCTATTTTTCAAACGTTTTAAAGGGTCATTTATATTCAACAATTTTCTTCAAACATTTTATTTTCAAATATCTATGAAAAACAAAAATTTTGCAAATGCAGTTTATTTTTCACTAATTAAATTGTACAAACTCAGTTTTTGTTTTCTGAAATCCTTGCTGAATTTAAGTTGGGTTAAAATTAGGGTAGTCATGATTTTCAAAAAAGACTGAGGAATTTTTGCAAAGAGTTTTTAACAGCTTCTGAATTTGATTGAATAAGCATGAAGACTTGTTAAAAATTATGATTATTTTTGGTATCCTGAGATTTGCAGGGAATTACGAAAAAAAAAATTCAGAATTGGCACGCATCCCGAAGCAACCCGGGACGGGCGTCCCTATTCTGGACGAGCGTCCAGTGGGACGGGAGTCCTACCTCCGGGACGGGCGTCCCGAAGGCCGCCCCCTTCTATAAAAATTCATTTTTTTTTTCATTTTCTCTCCAATCTACAACCAAAAATTCATCTCTCTAAAAATATTTCTCTCTACCTTCTCTCTACAAATTTTTGGCAAACTCCCCAAAGTTTAAAAATTCGAGTTTCCCTGCAAAATTTGAATTTTAAACTTCACTCAAAAAAATTCGAATTTCCCTCCAAAATTCGATTTTCCCGCCAAAAAAATTTCAAAATCCTTCCCTAACCTAATTTCATCCTTCTGAATTCAAATTCACCTCCAGAATTTGAGTTTAAAGATTCCTTCCCACCTAAACTCTCTCGTACGTTCTTAATGGCTCCCAAACGTGCTCGTACCACATCTACCATGACAGTTACCTCAGTGGCACATCCTTTTATGTTGTTTCCCTCCAGCACAGCATACCAAGAAAGATGCCTTGGGTACATCGGGCGTACGATACTGACGGGCAGAACGTTGGATTGGGCAGCAGTACAGACGCTAGGAGTAGAGCCGGAAGTCAGACGCATACTCGACGTGTCACCTTACAGTCGAGTATTCATCGTCACAAAGCCCACATACCTAGAGCTGGTATGTGAGTTCTATGCGTCTTTTACATACCACCAGGAGCAGATCACATTCCGCTTAGGCAGAATAGATCGGTCAATGAGCATGGCCGAGTTCGGTGTCGCCCTAGGTATCTGGTAGAGAGATGAGCTAGATATGCCCGCATACACCACAGCAGTTCGAGACTTCACGTCTGTAGACGTCTCCACTGCTTGGGCTCAGATCTGCATGACGGGTGTCCCATACCAGCATGGCTTTGCAAAAGCCACAGGTATTTATCCTACTCTTCGTTACCTGCACGCTATCATTGCACATACATTGTCAGGACGACGGAAGGCTCCCGGAACTGTCACCCAGATGGAGACATTCCTTCTGGCCAACATGCACATGGGATCTACGGTAGAGATGGCTAGACTCATCACAGTCGTCAAGCGAGGATTCGCTACAAACACCAGGAACAGTGTCTGGGGCTCGGACCGTACATCACCAGGCTAGCCCGCTACCTGGAGTTGGACATAGAGGGCTCGGAGCTGACCCTGGTCGCCCCGACCACCGTTCCCACTGATCTTACCATTCTATGGAACATGGGAATGGTTGTCCGGGATGTGAATGGCCGCTACACCATCCACACGGAGTAGCCAGGACAGGCATCGGCATCGGAAGCATGTCCAACGCATATCCCTCCGTCTGAGACGTTCGTGCCACGTACTGCCTTCGAACGACACATGTCGCAAGGATTGGCAGAACTATCGGCCCGATACAGTCGAGACATGGACATGATTGACAGACGACTGGCGATGATGGATGACAGGATCGCCATGAACACCAGCAGGATTGAGGAGATACATCAGCATACTTCCCGACTGGCAGAAAACTTCGAGTTTAACTTTACAGCAGACTTCGGTCCACTAGACGACGACCCGCCGGGTTCTTAGTCTCTCTCTCCTTCTTTCCTTTCCTTTCTTTTGCTTTTGTTTGTTTTTTTATGTCTTTCTTACCCATAGTGTGGGTAAGAATCTTTTCTTTGTGTTTTATTTCTTGTTTTCAAATAAGTGTGGGGTAATTAGATATGCATGAACACTGAGGACAGTGTCAGAATTAAGTGTGGGGTAGCAGTGCACGGTGCACTGTAGCAGTTTGCAAAATTTTTTGCATGCTTTTGCTTGTTTTCCCATATTTTCACACCCTTCCAAAAATTTTCAAAATTTTCCGTCTTTCAGACTTCTAAATGCAGTATGCCTGGTTAAACAATTGCTTATGTCTATGATATGTAGGTAGTATGTTATGGTTAGTAGGAGATAATTGATGACTATTGCTGAACCTATTGATTAGGACTAGGGAATTCTTGATAATTGAGCACAACTTAGTCTGGATTAGAGACCTCAACCAATTACCTTTTCAAAACTTAACTAGATAAAATTAGACCAGTTGCAGGATGCATTGACAATTGGAATGACTAGATGAGACTCTGAGCCAAAAGTGAAAGAGAAAACAAAAAGGGGGTGAGCTAATTAAAATAGGGTAGTTTGCCTGCAGCCTTCGCTACTCGAGCACCACTCCTTCGGGGAACTTAAAGCCTGATGCCCTAAGGTCATGTAGATCTAGGAGTCATCGGAGTAGGACTCGCTACATGGGTAGTTGAAGTTGACGTGTTCTAAGCAGACTCAAAATACCCTAGAAAATCTATAAACGAAAGAAATCAATAAATGCTAAATAGAATCTGATCACCAAAGCTCAGAACTCAGAAAGTTATCTGTTGTCAGTGTGTCTAGCAATAGGCCGAAGTGTTATCTGGTAACAGTTAAGACAAGAGTTTATTGTATTGACTATCTGGTTTGGACTAGTACACACACTACACATCAGGAAGACCTTATGACTAAGAGAAAAGTTCAACCTAGTTGTTAAGTTACTTTATGCTAAACCCTAACAAACTACTAGAGACATTTGAGACCTTGTCATAGCAACCTAACCAGTCAGACCAGTGTTAAGAATTGTCTGAATAAATTTTTGGAATAAAAACATGACTAGGAATTTAAGTGATTGCACTACGATTTAGAATCACTAACTTCAGGTAGACTTTGCTTGAGGACAAGCAAAAAGCTAAGTGTGGGGTTATCTGATACGCGAAAATCGTATCACCTTTTTAGCATGTTTTTATATATGATTTAGGGTGAAATTGAGGGTAAATTGATCTTAATTGTTTATTATTTACTTAATTTCAGAATTTTTATGATTTTGAAAGTGTCAAGTGAAAAGTAGACGAAAACAGCAAATTTTGGGGCAAAAACGCAATTTTTGGAAATGCTGACTTGGTCAAAGGCTCAGGACGGGCGTCCAGGACTCGGGACGGGCGTCCCGACTTGGTTAACAGACCAGGACGGGCGTCCCAATCCGGGACGGGCGTTCCGAACCCCCAAATCAAGTCCCACATCGAAGTTTTGGTGAAAAATCACCCCGGGAAGCTGCTATAAATACCCCAGGCCTCCAGCAGTTGAAATCATTCCTCTCCACTCGATTTGAGTCATTAAGTGGTTTCTAGTGTACACTTCTCTAGTACACAACTCACTCAGAGACTCAGATCTCAATTTTCTTTCTTGTTAGTGTTTTGTTTTAGTTTCTGAGAAATAGTCTCAGATCTTAGGCTTCTATAGATAGGTTCATTTCTGGTATTCATAGAATACCCGGGATTTCGTTAGGAGATCCTAAGAGGGCTCTAGGCGTTCGAAGAGTCAGTCCACAGGACTGGGCTTAAGCTGGGTATTAAGGTAAAGCCCAGTTACTAGGCTGAGGAAGCGTCCTCCGAAGGTTCTGGCGAGTAGAGTCGGGTCAAGCAGTAAAGGCATATACAGCAGTACGCTCCATCGGCGAGACTTCGTAAAGGGTGATTTCTTTATGGCATCGGTCCCCCTGTCCCTCTCTTATATGTTGTTATTGTGTTTGTCCAAATAACAGTTCTGAATACCAGATTATGATTCTTATGAATATTTGTTATGTATGCTGAAGTTATTATGTTTTTCTAGAAATGGCCACCTGCTTAAATATTCATTATGTCTGCATGTCTAATGTCATTCTTTTAAACTGAAATTAGGGTTATAGACAATTCCTAACCACGGTCTATTCATAACCTGTTTAGTTTAACAGGTATCAATTAGTATTGGTGTCTGCCATACTAGATAAAATAATCTGCAGAACACCCTGTTGGTTGAAAGTAGTCTAGGTAGGCTGAGTAGAGTGTTATGCCGGCGGTTATGAGACGAGCAGTATGATCCCCAAAGTGACATATGGCGTTCATTGCTGACTTTTGTCCGAGCCGTGAGTAGGGCCGTTACCCTTAACGATGGGGCGGTAGCGTAGAGACTTAGATGTGGTACACCTTTAGACTCAGAACATAGTTGCAATCCAGGCCAAGACATGTCTAAAATACTCGAATATAGGTCAATCAACGTATAGTAACAGTATAACATAAAATCAGGATCTCATCTATAAAACACTTTCAGGTTTGGTTAGACTTAAACCTAGTGGAGAATGAATCACCCTCTCATCAAAGTTATTGATGAATATTGCATAACTGGATTATAAGATAAGAGTTAGGAATAAAGGTTAGTTACTACTAAGCCGTTACCACTTCCCTGGAAGTACGATATTTATTTAATAAAATCGTAGATACTTTCCAACAGACTAGCTACACGATAGGTATTCTGCCTTAGGTTCTGGCTGATTAAGTAACACCATAGAGACTAAATGTGACAATTAGTCAATCACAGTCCTTAATTATTCATAATCAACATAGGGTAAAATAACACCTATTTAACATATCGGCTGGAAACCCATCAATTATAAGTCAAAAATTTTACTTCTTGAATTGTTCACAACTAGTCAAATGAACATTAATATCATCAATCACAATAGACAATGCAATAGTCATTAACTTTACATATATGGACAAAAGCATACCTTACATAGTCATTAAGATTCTTTCCACCCATCAAAATTATCAAAAAAACATTAAAATACACAGACAATACATGTTCCAAAGTTATCTATTATTCCTACCCACCTCTTCTTCCCCTCCCTCTGTCCCTTCCCCTACCCATGCCCCTCCCTCTACCTCTATAACATGATCATCACAAAAAACTGAGTCATTTTGCACAGTTTGATTCTGCATTTGAGGTTGTGTTTGGACAACTATGTTTTGAGATTGGGGTTGTTGGGTAACTTCATTCTGCATTTGAGGCTGTTGACAACCTTCATTTTGAGGTTGAGGGGGTTGTTGAGTAACGTCAACTTCAACAAATTCGTTTTTTGTTGTTTTTTGGTTGTTGCTGCTAAAAAAAATAATCTGTTAGTAAATAACATATATATCAAACATGTAAGCTGCAAATAATTGATAACAACTTACGGTTGTTTTTCTTTTCCTATGAGGTCGTTGTTCAGGTGCAGCTGGTTGTTAGTTTATTTCAACTCTTATATGAGGACACCTTCTTCTAATATGTCCTACTTCATTGCATTGTCTACAGGTTATCAAAATTCTTCTCCTTATTCTTCTCTTCCCATTCTCCTCATGAAGTTGTCTCTTCATAGCCTTTCTTGGTCTACCAGGTTACATGAATAAAATGGCGGATCAAGCACAACACCATCTGCTATAGGCCACATATCTCTACCATTAATGGGAATCAATATGTTGTCATACAACTTTACATAGTTACCCACCTTGTACAAGCTATAAACCATGTCATGAGGATCTATGCCCTCGCTATGTAATGTTGATATTGAATGTACACAAGGAATTTTAGTGAGTGGCCAATGCTCACAACTACATCGGTTTCTATTCAAATCAACAAATTGTTGTTCTCCCGTCCCCATTACTTGAAAACTATGTCTTACATTCCACACTAGCTTCCAACTTCCAAACAAAATGACAGATTCCTCAAGTTTTTTCCTTATAAACGGATATAAACTATTTTCCAGTTCCCTTCTCATCTTATTCCTCCTATTCACAATCCTCTCCATCAAAGACACCCTAATCTTCTCCATCATTGTTATAATTGGTTGACTTCTCACTTTCAAGATGAATGCATTGAATGATTCTGATACGTTGTTGCAAAACATGTCTGACTTGACATAGGATGGGAAGAATGCCTTAACCGAATGATCAGACTTTGGGCCATTCATTATCCAACTCTAAGCATCCTTGTCATACAATTCCAACTCCCTTATAGCCCTCTCATATAGTTTTGTATTTGTGCTTTCGGCAATCTTCCACATCATGTCCTTCAAAGTCTATCGTCGATGCAACTTCTTGTAATTGCTATACATGTGTTGCACACAATACCTATGGTCAGCCACTGGCAAAACGTCAGCCGATGCAGCATCTAGTCCCTGAAAGGAAAAACAAATTTGAATAGTATCATATAAGCTAAACCTTTTAGATATTGAATCATATACCAGTTACCTTTTGTTTATCGGAAATGAAAGTATATCCATAACCCCCGCATCCTTAAATATCCAAATTAGCAGCAAGTAATTTGAAAAACCACCTCCACTGCTCAGTAGCTTCTTTTTCAACTACTGCCCAAGTAATAGGCCACCACCTGTTGTTCTCATTAGTGCCAATTGCTGAAAGAAGTTGGCCTCTGTAATAGTCCTTAATGTGGCAACTATCAACCCCAACTAAAGGCATACAAGAGTCTAAAATTCCCTTTTTAATGGACATAGACAAATGTAAAGTCTCTTGAACCTTGGCTATCTCTAGAGCTGTAAACGAGTCGAGTCAAACTGAAAAGGGGATGTTTGAGTTTGTTTGTTTATTTTAGGAGCACTGTTTGAGTTCTCTCGTTTAATACTTTGAACAAAATGTTTTGTTCAAGTTCGTTCGGTTATCTTTTTGTTTTGCTCGAGTTCGCTAGTTTATGTTTAAAAAAATTTCAAATTCAAATTTGAATTTGAATATTAATTTTTGTTTTCAAAACTTCAAATTTATAAATTATTAAAAAACTATATAATTTAAATAATTAACTATACAATAAATTTAAAAGTTCTTATAATAATATTGAGATAAAATAATAATTTAACAAAATTAATATAAAAGATACTTATTAACAATAATAATAATAATAATCAAATAAATATTTTAAAGAAATAATATATTTACCTTTAAACTTATTTTCAATTGAGTGTGGACTTTGGAGAAGGTAAGGAAAGGAGAGCTATCAATTAGGATTTGTCAAAGAGATAGAAGGAAAGTTGAGTTAAGCTAGGACTTAAGAGTCCTTTACTATTCTCAAAAGAGAGAAAGAGATTGACTTAAGATTTTGGAGAACATTAAGAAAGTTAACCCACCCTACAAATTAGGAAAAACATTTCTTAATTTAAATATTATAAATTAATTTTAATAATATATATAATATACATAATATATATAAATATTTATAATGTGTTCGCGAATGATTGATATGTTCGCAAATAGTGAATGAAAATTAATCGAGCCTAAAAATTTGTATTGTTGGATTTATTTTAATAAATTATGTGGGCTCATATGTCAATTATGTATTTAAGGTTATCATATTTTATTAAGCCCTATTAAAGTGGTCTAATTAAGTCTATTGGGCTAATATGCTTCAACAATAAGTATGTGCCCAATATGTAGATACCATATTCCTAGACTGTGATGGGTTGATTGGGAATATTGTTATTATAATATATTGGTTATGGTCCCCAAGAATGTTTTTAGAGTGCCTATTTTATATCCCGTCAGTAGAACAAAACCTTAACTTTGATAGATCTCTTTGAAGACTATGATCTGCTTTTGACATGTTACAAAAAAAAATATCGTCTTCTAGGATTTTAAAAACTACGTTGGTGATACATAATTAAATCAAGTACGCTTCCACAATTCAGTTTTCTTTGTTCTTAATATTCTGACATACGGGTCTTATGGGATTTAGGCTAAGGAACATATAGAATACATTTGTATTTTATTTTATTAAGTGGTATCAGAGCCTATATGTTGGATTATTAAGAATATTTTTGGTTAATTCATAATCTTACTGTTAAAAGATTAAACCTTTTAGGTTTATTTAGTCAAGATCTCATAAAATATTGAACCTTTAGTTTATGGAGTTTTATGAAAATAAATTGATGATTAGGTTTTAAATTTTTAGAGATTACGTTTCCGTCTTTATTGGGTAAATGTGTAACTTTAAGGATATATATTTTTTAGAAATTTTGGATATATTATTATTTATTTAATAATGTAAATTTATATAATTTTTTTTTTTGGAAGACAGTAATATATATATACATGTATTGTTGTTTGTTCATATATGTATATATGTATATTTTCGTCTTGTTGTGATGTATTTATATATATAATTGATAACTCTAAATTAGTAGAGTTATTCACATCTATTTTACCTTTGTTTTGGCCTTAATTATATGATTTGTTTATAAAATTTGGATTATATGTATTAATTTGTATATCTGTCTTCCTAATTTCAGTTTTAGTGATTAAGTGCCAAAAAAACCCAAATTTATTAGGAAAATTCCAAAGTGTATTGAAATTGAATTTTAATCCTTTGTGATTAAAAATCTATCGCAGTGAGCGGAAGGGAATGGACTTATTTGACCAAATTGCTAAGGACAGAAAGGTAATTTCGTTGGTTGGAATATAGTAAAAGAAATTGAAGAATAACAGAAGATGCAAGTGACCGATTGATGAAGAAGTATCGGGAATAACTGGGAGATTATTTGACCAATTTAATTAAGGGAATTTGGATATGCTGAGCTGGAATTTATTTTAATAAATTCCAGAAATTAAAGGGCTATTTTTTATTAAAAAAAACTCCAGCTGAATATGAGATACTCTAGGAATATTCTGCAGCACAAAGGAAGAAGACAAAATCGGTTGGATAGCTGGATTTCAAATACGGAAGAAGCTAAAAGAAATTGGGATTTAATTCAGAATAATAAAACAAAAATTCTGGACAGCTGGCGGTTCTGTTAGCGAGTTCGGGAAGGAGGCAAGGGAATAAAAGAAGAAGAAGGGAATCGGGATGAAAAGAGCTAGTTCCGGAGAGTCACACTTGAACATTAGAGAGAAACCCCGATACAGTAGAGAGTCTCGGGCAAGAGAGCTTAAGAGGATAAGAGGAATCTGCAAGAGAGCTTATGGGCTGAGCAGACACGACTGTAGCGTTCAATCAGAAGAGGAAATCAGTGGGTAACGTGATTAAAATCGATTTGGGGCAGAGAGTTATCTAAAATCATAATAAGTCTCTTTTCATTTCTTCATTCTACCCATTGTTTTATGAATTTTTAATTCAGCAAGTACTTGGGTTTGATTAAATTTGATTCAAGTAGAATATATTGCTAAGACCCTAGAATTGTTTTGCTTGTTTCTTCACTCAAACTACTTGAATATTTCCAGCGGATAATAGTGAACATTGTAATCTGATTTTTACATTGTGGCATATTTGAGAGCAGACACAGTTTAAATTATATCAATTGTGGATGGAATTATTGTGATCTTGAATCTGGTTCTCATGATTAGTGCTTGTTTTTTGCTTACTTGATTTACTCATTTAGTTACCTAAACGCCACTGTAGTTTGCAGTTACGATTGTCCACATCACACATCGAACTAGTATCTATCATTCGGGAGAAAGGGAGCTAGTTGGCATGATAACTAAGTGGCATTAGTTTGAGTAGCAAGACCTTGTGCTCAAATCTATAGGGAGACAAACTAAATCCTCTGCCTAATGTTGTTTTAGACCATGGTACGTCGTACTCCAAGAGACGATAGTATTTGTGTTCTGAACTAGTATCTCGGATAATTGCTATAGCATCGATCTGTAAACTGGAGACATTTTTTCAGTAATTTCTGATACACCTATGGTTTGTGCATAATACTTTGGACTTGTTGTTTCATTGCGTTTTATTATCTTTAGTACTCTTGAGACTATTTCCAGTAGGTTAACAACTGACAGTAGCTTAGGTTCATTTTGCTATAGCATTGGAACATACCTCTCATCATTGTTTTGTTTGGTTTGGACAATTAAGTGCACAATCACATTTGCAACTTATTCGGCATACTGATGTTCCTTCCTCTTTTCAGCATCCCTTTTATTTTGATTCAGACCTGCTTCCCCTCCTAACCAAATCTACTACAGCCCAACCCACTGATGGTGCTTCCTCTCCACACCTGACGGCATAGGCTTGTGTCGCGCCTCAGCCTGCTATTGTTGCTCTAATTTTATCTCCCCTTTCCTCTCCACCCCATTCCGTACCTCTGGCCCATTTCTCCTCTTCTCGGTCCACAGACACCTCGACTGTCTCTTCCTCTCCTTCGGGGCCACCTTCTTCACTTCAGCCCACATCCTCTTCTAGTAGGCTTTCTTCTATTCTTGGCCCAAATCCCTCTTCTACTTAAATGACAACTCGAGCCAATCATGGTATATTCAAGCCCAGAACTTTATTTAATTTAATTTCCTCAATCCTCTTCTAAAATTTTTCTTTTACCCACTAATTATCTTCATGCTCTTAATGATCCTAATTGGAAACTAGCTATGCTAGATGAGTATAATACTCTTATTGAAAATAAGGTGTGGGACCTAATGCCCATCCTGACAAGCTAACATCATTTGCAGTTCATGGATTTTCAGGCATAAAATAAATTCTAATGGTCCTTTGAGAGACATAAATCTCGGTTAGTAGGTGATGGTGTTGGCCAATAGAATGGTATAGATTGTGGTGAGACTTCAGCTCGGTTGTCAAGCCTACAACTATTCATACTGTTATGAGTTTAGCTTTATCCAATTCTTGGTGTCTTCATCAGTTGGATGTCAAAAATGCTTTTTTCATTGAAATCTCTTTGAAACTATCTACATGCATCAACCCCTGGGTTTTTGTGATCCTCACCACCCGGATTATGTCTGTTTACTCAAAAAGTTTCTCTATGGCTTAAAACAAGCCCCCGTGCTTAGTATGAATGTTTTGCTGATTTTATTCATACAATGGGTTTTACTCATAGTGTCTCGACAACTCTCTTTTCATCTATCGTCGAGGTAATGACATAGCTTATCTTCTTCTATATGTTGATGACACCATTATCACCACCTCTTCTAAGAAGTTTCTCATACCATTATGGCTTCTCTAAGTTCTGAGTTTGCTATGAAAGATTTAGGCCCTCTCAGCTCTTTTTTGGTATCTTGTTACACGTACATCTTTTGGCTTGTTTCTTTCTCAGAAGAAATATGCTCAGGAAATTATTGGTCGAGCTCACATGTCTGACTGCAAACCTTCTTCCACTCCAGTTAATGTCAAATCTAGGCTCAACGTCTCTCTTGTACTCAATATTATGATCCTACGAATATTGACGTCTTGCAAGTGCTCTTCAATGCCTAGCTTTCACAAGACCTGATATTTGTTATGTAGTCAACAAGTGTGTTTATTCATGCATGATCCGTACTCTTCATATGACAGTTTTAAAACGTATCATCCGATACGTCAATGGACTCTTGAATTTGGTCTTCATCTCTCTCCTTCCTCCACTCACACTCTTGAGTCTTACACTAATGTTGATTGGGGTGGTTTCCTGATACCCGTAGGTCCACTTCGGGTTATTGTGTTTATCTTGGAGATAATCTCATCTCTTAGTCTGCTAAACATCAACCAACTCTTTCTCACTCTAGTGTTGAAGCGAATATCGTGGTGTTGTCTTCAAATCTTGTGCAATCTTATATTGGAACTACATGTCCCAATTCTAAGGCTACTTTAGTTTATTGTGATAATGTAAGTGTTGTTTATCTCTCTAAAAATCCAGTCCAACATCAACGAACAAAACACATTGAAATGGACATCCACTTTGTTCGTGAAATGGTAGCTCGAGGACAGGTTCATTTTCTTCATGTTCCATCTCGCTATCAAATAGCTGATATATTTACAAATGGTCTTCCGCTACAACTCTTCTCCAACCTTTGACATAGTCTCAACGTTCGAGTTCCTCCCGTTTCCACTACGGGGGTGTATTAGATATGAAATAGATCTCACATGATATTATTTTATTTAGTAATATTTTTATTTGATATATTAAGATGTATATTTGATATGATTTGTAAATATTCTCTTTCCTATTTTTGTAACAATACTATCTTGTATATAATCATATACCAAAAGCAATGAAAGACATCAACCACGTTATCACATTCTTATAGGCTCGAGTTACACTCGCAAAGTTTAACTCTTTTTCAAGAGAAAGTCTCATTCTGGCTCATAGTGTTGAACCTTGACCTCACACTTCACTATGTATTTTCTTAGTTTATCAAGTTAAATAATTAGTTGAATTGTAATTAAATGCAAAATAAAATTTTTTCCTTTAAATAAGTTTTGAATTAATTTTTCTTTTGTGAAAAATTAGCTATACACATAAATGATGATAACATTATTATTTAGATATTACTAGAGTTGTAAATGAATCAAACTGTTCGCGAACAAAACTCGTTCGAGCTCATTTATGTTCGATTCGAACTCGTTCATTTATTAAACAAACAAACTTGAATAAAATTTTAGGCTCCATTAAATTTCAAGTTTATTCAAACACTCTTAGCAAACATGCCGAGCATTCGCGAACAAATTATAAATATTTATATATTATATATATTATTTTAATAATATATAATATTTAAATTAAAGTTTTTTTAAATTTTCCCCTAATTTTTAGGGGTGATTTAATATTTTTATAAAACTTTATTGAATAGTTAAATATTTAAATTATAATTTTTTTATTTTATAAATTTGAAGTTTTGAAAAAAAAATTAATATTTAAATTTAAATTTGAAAATTTTTTAAACTTAATTGAGCGAACTCGAGGTCAAACTCGAACAATAAAAAAACGGAACAAACAAGAACAACTTTTTTTATTTGAAATACTAAACGAATGAACTTAAATATGCTCGAATAATAATCAAACAAACTCAAAATATCTCATGTTCGGTTCGACTCAGCTCGTTAAATATTACAATATATTGATTTGACATTACACTTTTTTCATATATATATGGTAAGGTATTCATTCAATGCTCACATATAATAAAGGTTAAAGCATAATCCAAGTTTAGTACTTAAAGTAAAAAACATTGATGAATTATCATCCAAGTTTTAAAGAGTCTCATTGACAGCACCTTCTTTAGGTCATAATTTTTATCATTAGTCCACTAATTTCACTGTTTCGGTCAAGGGCATTTTTGTCCATTGCTTTTTAAAATAAACCTTAATTTGTATAAATGTTAATTTTGTAGTGTTTAATTAAAATCACTAATTTGCCCTAAGTTTTTTCTCTGTCTTTTCTTCCTTCTTTCTCTCTTTCTCTTTCTTCTTCTTCTTTCTCTCTCTATTTTCTTCTTTCTCTTTCTCTCCTTCTTTTTCTTCCTTTCTTCTTCCACCAATTCTTTTTCTTCTTCTACCGTTATTCTTCTTTTTCTCTCGCTTCCTTCTTCCTTCTTTCTCTCCCTCTTCTTCTTCCATCCATTCTTTTTTTTCTTTCTCTCTCCCAACCAAATCCAAAAAATCCATTTCTACAACCAAATTCAAAAAATTTATTTCGACAACAAAATAAAAAAAAACAATTTCTAAAACCAAATCCAAAAACCACATTTCCACAACAAAATAAGAAAACTCATTTCTAAAACCAAATTTAAAAACTCATTTCCACACTCACATTCCTCTAACTGCGGTAGCGATTGTTCTTCTTCTTTTTTTCCTCTTTTAAAATTTAAAAAATTTAGGAAATTTATTGTCAATTTGTGTAACAATTAATGTCTAATGTGGCACTGTTTGATTTTTGAATTCAATTTTGTGAGAGATTAAAAACCTATATGGATTAGTCTTTAGAACACTGAACAAAGAAAATTTTTTGAAACATAAAAAATAAAAAGAATCCTCAAGAATGAAGAAATTTTAACCGTTGTTGTGTACTTCGGTTGAAATTTTAAAAAAATTTGGAATAATGAGAAGAATTGATGTTGGAGAGAGAAAGAAGAAGAAGAAGGAGATTTTTTTTAGGATTTTAGTGTTTATTTTTATTGAAATTTATAAAATTATCCTTTATAAAAAATTAAGGTTTATTTTTTAAAATAATGGATAAAAAAACATCTACCTAAAACAGTAAAAAGAGTTAACTAACTGTCAAAAATCTGACGTAACCACAAAAATTAACCGAGATGCATCTAGTGAGATTTTTTTAAAACATGGAGGACGCCATATGAACATTTTTCACTTTAGGTGTTAAACCTCATTCTGAAATCTAACAGGTGTTACTACGATACTTTACCCTATACACCATTTATTACATGATAGATGAATGTTTATATTTTAAGGGTTCCTATTATTGTGTCATGGCGTAGGTTGTCGTTCATTCGTCATTCAATTTATATATCTCAATATGTAATAATACTAACTTATATTGTTTATATTATTTAGTAAGGAATAATATATACTATACATGAGGAATGAGTGAATACCTTACCATTCATATGAGATATTTGCACATTATTGGACGATATATAGATATATATATACACATCTGCAATCCAAATACAAATGACATTTCTAGGTCTCCAATTGTCACCCTTAGCTTTTCATTCAAACATAAAACACAATGTATTGAAATGAAGGTTCCCAAAACTTAAAATTGTATATAAAGAAATATCAATCATATCTCATAAGATGTAACATAGTATATATCTTTATCAACTAATTTAAGCAAGATTCATATGAGGAGATTTTAAGATTACCGAGATACAACTAAAATGTCTAGTAAATATATATATCAAGGGAAAAAATCCACCATAAAATTATTAACTTTTCCTCCTCGATCATATCATCTCTAATCATAATTGGAATGCATATTAAAAAAGTTGAAATCATGGTGATCAAAGTTTAACTGCTTCAACCAGGAATCTGCTGCACAATAAAGATCAATTAGTATTTTATGGTCATTCTTTCCATTGCGCATCCAAACATCACCTTGCATTTTATAGGTAGCCAAGCCAAATGGAGTAAGAGAAACTTGATTTTGACATTTTCTCGGAGGACAAGCAACTCCAATGTTTTTTCCCAAGTTGAATCTATAATAACAAGAATCAAACATGGCTAAGAACTACTTTAGGGAAAAAAAATACTCATATATAGTAGCATTAGAATATGTGTGTATATATATATATATATATATATATAGCATGATGATAGGAGAAATCTGTTCAAGATATTAAAGTAATCATGAGGATCAACTACCACTAATTTTAATAAATTTAACTTACAAGAATATATTAGAAACTCGAAAAATTAATTATAATAGAAATAAAATAAAAGCACCATCAACAATAAGAAATGCTATGGAAAATATCTTTAAAATCAAAATGTTTTATATTGGTCTTTTAAAATTACCTTCAAATACTATTTTTTTAATCCTTTTAACACCTTGCAATTAATTTTATAACATTTTCCTCAAGTTGTATTAAATCTATAAATTGGTTGCAAAATCTAAACTCTATAAAAAAGAGTAAAAGTATGAATATCAAATAAAATGATCAGAAAAATAGTATAAAATATGATTAAAATGGTATATAAAATAAATCATATTTAGAGGATTAATTACTTTTATAGTCTTTTTATAAAGAAAAGATAAATAAATTTTCATTTTTATTGCATTAAATTCCATATATATGTACATAGTAGAATAAAATGAGAAAAAAAATCTAAAACATAAGACAGAAAGGATTAGAAAATACCTTGAAATGAGGAAGATAATGTATGGTAAGTAAGGAAGCTTGTAGACAAGTCTTTCACTGACCACATATTTGGAATTGCATAGATAGGATACCTAATTTTAAGAGTAAATAATATTATATCCAATGTATTTCAAAAAATAAAAATAAAAAATAATTTCTACATATTTTAATTAGTAAATTTGTTTAATTTTAGCCTATATTTTATTAAATTTTTAGGTTTTGATTTTTTTATACGGGGTACTTATTTTGATCTTTTTATCATTCTTAGTTAATTTCTAAACAAATTAACACCTTATAACATGTTCATGTATGTTTTAATTTGATCTAAAAATTTAAAAAATTGTGGAGTAACTGATTAAAATTTGTTATAAGATCCTAAAAGTTTGATCAGAAAATAGCAAAAATATAATAATAAAAATATAAAATAATCATAAAATAATAAATTTTATATATATATATATATATATATATATGAATTAAATCGAAAAAAATTGAAAACAAAATTTTACTACAATATGTAAAGTCTCTTCAATACGTACCATGCAATAGACATCCAACTTGCTGCAGATATATCACAACTCTTCAATGTCACAAGTCTAGGGTAGCTTTCAGTGAAATTATCCATCTAAATTTATATCACAAAAAAAAAGTGTTTATAATATATATATATATATATATATGAAACTTAAAACAAAAGGAAGAAAAATATCATTTTAAAAAAAGAAAGAAAGAAAAGAAAGAAAATATCATAATTTATGTGGTTTAGTCAATATTACTTATATTGATTGATAGTACTAATATTTTTACTAAATAATCACTAATACAAGAGATGTATTTCACTCTCACAATATTTTTCATTCTAAATAAAGAATTATTTATAGATAATAGTCCATTTGTACAGCTCATAATAATAATAGTTATAAACACCATTTGAGATAGTAATTATCCCAAAAATAGCTTCAAACTTGCATAAAAATTTCAACACCAAATAGAAAACTGTTCATAAGGGACTATTTTAGACATGTTTAATAATGAATAGTATCCAAAACATAATCGGATAATGAAAGTGGTTATTTCATATATAATTTTAAATTTATTATAAAATATCGATAATATATATATATATACACGATTAAAACATAATGTCAAGGAATCACAAACAAATAAAAATACCTTTTGAGCAATGGGAATTCTCCAATAAGGTGAAGAGACATCTTGGTATTCAAAATAAAGATAACCTAACTTATCTTTCATTGGCAATGAAACTTGAGTCTCAACACTTGAGTCACTTCCATTACTCAAAGATTCCATCTCAAACATATCAATCTCAGCTGCTTCTTTCAAATTTCTGTGTAAAAAAAAGCATAATAATAATTGGAACCAAAATTGTTCGATTTAGTTCAATATATTATATATATATATATATATATATATATATATACTTTTTATACAATTTAATCATTTTAAATTTTATTTTTTCAAAAACATTTATCAAAAAATCAATAATCATTGTGTAATCGACTAATAATTTTAGAGACAAAATTAAAATAACACAAAATTTATTATTTAAAAGGTTAAATGCATGAAAGTTTATTGTAAAATATAAAATTGTATAAACAACTAAAAGAATAAGAATACATTTTTTAGAATCTTTAAACTTATAAAAGGATACTTTGGGGCATAAATGGTTAATTATCCCAACTGAAATATATATATATATATAAACATCAATTTTGGTAGAGTTTACTATAGAAAACTAATCTTGAAAGACAACATTGTGAAAGAGTGATAAATTGTCACTTACTCTATGAGCTTAAGTCGATGAATGTGATTAAATTTATTCTCTTAACACTTCCCTCACATGTGAGCCGATGACAAATTTTATAAAAAAATACCAAACATGTGCACACAAATTTCAATAGTTATGATTCGAGATCTCGACCTCCTACTCTAATATCATGTTAAAAAATGATAAAGAGGTTGAATTTATTCTTCTCTTAATAGACAAATACAAGTAGACATTACACATTTCATATGATCTATAACCATAAAAAGTCATAAATTTGAATCATATAAGAAAGAAAAAAAATCAGAAAATCAGAATAATTTTGAGAGATACTTAGAGTATAGTACCTTGTAAAAGTTGGTGAAGACTTGAGAGTGTAGATTTGAAAAGCTGATAAATAAGGAGTATAATATTGCACAACATTTCTATTATTACTTAACACAACAGGAGAGCCAACACCATAAGCACTCCATTCATCAAAGGATTTCCATACATCTCCTAATGTGAAATATTCAGTTGTAAGATCATTTTCTTCTACCTTGCTATTGTTCTTCAAATCATGCATGTGACTCTGTCATAATTTATAATTAAATCAAAACAAAATAAGATGAAATTTGATATTCATATATTATATATATAATATATATATATATATAATGACTAAATTAAGTATATACATTAAATGACTAAAATTTTGTGGAAATATAAAATGTATACAATATATATAGCATACATATATCATTATTTAGTTGGGATATGCTTTTTATTAAAATGTTCTTATACATTTTTTTGTGTTGAGGGTACAAGATGCCTTTAATGGTTCTAAATTATGGAAGAACACTTTAAGGTGATCCACATCTAAATTAATATTCATTCGAGCCACTAAGGAGGAAGCTCTAACATCAAATTTTAAACAATTGTATTGGTTAATATAAATTTAGCTTGTTCCATTAAACGAATTAATAACTTACTAGAAAATTATCTAATTCCAAACTAAATTTCATATTAACAAATATAAAAAAAAATAATAATAAAAAAAAAATATATATATATATATATATATATATATATATTATTTAACAAAATAGGGGAAAATATAAGAAAATAAGATATAAAATTAAAATTCGCTTCAATGAGGCATACAAGCTCCAAAGTATAAAAATCAGATAATGCTTTGACTAAAAATTTATTACATAAAAGTGTGTGAATAAGTTATGTAAATTTAAAGTTAATTTGACACAAATTAAATTTCAAATCAACATTTGAAGTGTATTTTAGAGGTTTAAAATACATCATTGAATAAATGATTTCAAATTTTTCTTTAATAATTTTCAGAAACCTCTTAAACGAACGAACAATATGAGATATTTAGTTCACCGCACTAATTTTTTAATAGGTCAATTATCGATAGAATAGATATAACATAAATTTCTATCAATTAATTCATAGACAAATAATGAAATGATCAGTAGGAAAAAAATTGACAAAAATTAATAGTGCTTTCATCCACATAAAATTCACATCATCTATAGGTTTTATAGTGACATTAGAATAAATCAAAAATTAACTAATTTTAAACAACACTCCCAAATCATATAAAATTCAATTAATAAATTAGTTGTATAAACATTAAAAATAATATAAACAAAAAAGATTAATAGATTTATAGTAGGTACCGATGAAAAAGGCTTTGAAGGCACAACCGGAGTTAAAGAACGGAGAAGATTTTGGAGATTGGAGAGCATGGAAGGAGTGGACATCTTTAGAGCCTTTGAATTTTTCGAAGAATGTAAATGAAAAATATGCATTTCCGGTTGTACAAATATATACACAGATATGCAAACAGAAACAAGTCATAGTTACTTCATTAATATTATTTTACCTGAATAAAAAAAAGAAAAAAGTCAAATCAAATCAATGACCTTATAATTAATTAGAATATCCTACAATAGAAAATGGAGATTTTTTGTTCACCATGTTTACCAATTAATTTCTAGGTGTGAAAATTCATGCAATTAAAATAAATATTTTAAAAATAAAATCCGATGAATTTTAATGAGAATGTTTAAAGGGAAGTATTGATTAATACTTCACATGTTTTATTTTATTTTATTTTATTTTTAAGATTAGTGAATTTTTTTCATTAAAAATATTTTATAATTTTTAGATTTTTCAATTAATAAATTTGAGTTTTAATGTATTAATTATACAAATATGAAGGAAAAAATATGAATAAATATATTTTTAAATTTTTAGATTTTTAATTAATAAATTTGAGTCTTAAAGTATTAATTATATAAATATGAAGGAAAAAAATATGAATAAATACACTTTTTTTTAATGTGAATATAAAAACAACTGATTTTCCCTCAATATTGATTTGTTTTAACTTAGTTATATGAGAGAAAATTAATATTTTATATTATACTTATCATATTAAAAAATTAAAGTACATATATTAAATTTTCTTTTCATACTTTTATAATTAATGTTTTATAACTCTTATACTTTAAATATATATATATATATATATATAATATATATATATATATATATATATATATACATATATATATATATATAACCAAATCTCGTCGTTAAGTCAAAATTTTGACCATTAGTCAACATTTTTTACTGTTATGAGTAGAAGTATTTTTGTCCATTTTTTTAAAATAAAACTTAATTTTTATAAAGTTTAATTTTGTAATTTTAATCAAAAATATTAATTTTCTCTAATTTTTTCTCTTATTCTTCCTTTTGTTTCTCTATTTCTTGTTGTTCATTCTTTCTCTCTCTTTCTTCTTCTTCCTTCTTTCTCTTTTTTCTTCTTTAATTCTTCTTTAATTCTTCTTCCTCTCTCTCTTTTTTCTTCTTGTATTCTTATCCCCTTTTCTTCCAAAATCAAATGACGCTACATTAAAAATTAAATTTTCTCACAAATTGACATTGAACTTCTAAACTTTTTTAATTTTATTCCATAATGTTTTTTTAAAAAAAAATTGGATTTCAACCACTGCCTCAATGTTCTTTTTTTTCATTCTTGAAGATTCTTTTTTTTTTTTCAAAAATTTTCATTTATTCAATATTCTAAATACTACAACATATGGGTTTTCGATTCCCACAAAATTAAATTCTAGAATCACCACCATTCTACTGGGCTAATGGAACTGAGATGACCGATGTTTGCTAATATATGGACTGACAAAAGCATTTTATTTTACTAGATTTTATTTGGACTATCTAAGAACAAGAAAGAAATAAAAACTGAGTATTGTGGAAATGGGTTTTTTTAATTTTCTTTGTAGAAATGAGTTTTTTGGATTTTCTTATAGAAATGAGTTTTATGAATTTAGTTGTAGAAATAGGGTTTCTGAATTTGGTTGGGAGAGAAAGAAAAAAAAAAAGATTGATGGAAGAAGAACGTAGAAGAAGAATAAAGAGAGAGAGAAAAAAAAGAAGAAGAATGGGTGAAAGAAGAATGGAGAGGAAGAAGAAGAAAGAGAAAAAAGAAGAAAAGGAGAAGAAGAATAGAAGAAGAAGAAGAAAGAGAAAGAAAGAAGAAGGAGAGAAAGAGAAAAAAAAAAGTTGCACAAGAAAGAGAGAGGAAGAAGGAAGAAGGAAGAAGGAAGAGAGACAAAGGATGAGGAAAAAAGAAGAGAAAGAAAAACAATTAGGGATAATTAATATTTTTTAATTGAAAAGGATAAAATATAGTTTAAAATCCAGCTTTTGCATCTCAATAATTTTTTGCTTTTATAATACACCTCAAGTTTCAAATCCTTCCATTGGAAGTACTTCTCTTAAGTCCTATAGTTCGGGTTTCAATTTTGTCTTTAGTCAACCATTTTTTAGCACTGTTTTAGTTAGGGGCATTTATGTCCCACCATTAAAATAAAATGCAATTTTTTCCACTTATGTTTTCTTTAATTTTTTTCTCTCTCTTTCCTCTTCCTCCTTTCTCTCTCTTCATTCTTCCACCATCTATAATTGAGCAACTCAACTTCTTAAACAACTCAAACAATGCCTCTATTTCATTTACAGAAACTACATAATTGAAAAAAAAAACAGCGACAAAATGAAGGAGTAATTTATGGAAAACAAACTCAGCCCCGTTACATATCTGGTTTTGTACTTCCAATTCACATATTGAAGAAAAACTCTAACTAAAAAAAATGGGGGAATATTCAAAACTCTAACGCAGAATAATTTCTGGAAAACAAACTCAACCCACCTCTGAATTTGGTTCTATTATTACAAATTCTCAAAGATAGCGAACAGCAAAACGCATGAATCAAAAATTGGGGAAAAGAAAAGAGAGAAGAAGAATGTGAAAGAAGATTTACATAATTACATCGAGATTCTTGAGATAGTCTACAAAGATCCTCAAATCGACACTCAAATTTCTTGGAACGATGCAATTTAGGTTGGCAATCAAAACAACCCAACAACACAAATATAACTGCTTCAGTGATTGCAATAATTGGAAAAAAAGCAACTCATAATTTCTCTGGAACTGTGAAAGAACTTCCCTGCAATAATCCATCCCCACCAACCCGAAAAGAAAAATGAAAACCCATTTCAGTTCCATTTCCTATTTCAAGAATAATGTAAATGAAAGTGAGATAAAACAAAAAAAATCAAACAAATACATTACTAGAGAATTTTCAAATGAATCCATTGTTAAAATTCTTTTACATTCCTAATTTGAAACAAAATAATGACAAATCACCACTGTATATATAGATTGATAGATAGTACTCAAGAATCCAGGTTCTTTTCTTCTCTTTCTTCTTCTTTCATTAACAACTGTTACCAGAGGATGAGAGAGAAAGGAGGAAGAAGGAGAAAGAAAAAAATTAAGGAAAACCACAATGAAAAAAATTGCATTTTATTTTGCTAGTTGGACAAAAATACCCCTGATTGAAGCAGTGTCAAATAGTGAAAAATGATTGACTAACAGTAAAATTGAAGCCCTAATGGCAGGACTTAACAAAAGTGCATCCAATATGACGATTTGAAACTTGAGGTGCACTTTCTATAAAAGCAAAAAATTCTTGAGGTGCAAAAGATGGATTTTAAACTCTAAGAAGGGAATCTAACATAATTTATCTAATTGAAAATTACAAAATTACCCATTATAAAAATTAAGGTTCATTTTTTTAATAATGGATAAAATTACTCATGCTCAAAAGAGTAAAAAGAGTTGACTAAGGGTCAAAATTTTGACTTAACGACCAGATTTGACGAAAGTGCATCTAGTGAGATATTTTAAAACTTGATATGCACTATAAAAGCAAAAGTTTTTTGAGGTGCTAAACTTGTATTTTGAACTCTAAGATGTGCATTTAAGATAGTTTACCCATAATAAAAAAAATTAGAATAAATATCAATAAAATTATATGAATTTAAAATTTAATTACACTTTTCATTTTTCAAACTTATATTTATTTGATGGAAGAAGAAAATGGAGACAAATTAAAAAAAAAGAAAAAAAATTAATGCAAATTGAGGTAAATAAAGAGTAAGTGTAAAGTAAAAAATTAAAATAAAAATACGGTAAACTATCTTAATTGCACTTGTTAGATCTTAGAATCCAACTTTTGGACCTCAAAAATTTTGTGCACTTATAGTGTTATTGAAGTTTCAACATGCCCAAAATAAAATGCAATTTGTTTTTCATTTTCCTTAATTTTTTTATCTCGTCTTCTTCTTCCTCTTTTCTCTCTCTTCCTTCTTTCTCTCTCCATAACTTTATTTTCTCTCTCCTTTCTCTTCCTCCTTTCTCTCTCTCTTCCCAACAAGAGATTTTTTTTTCTCTGTGTTGGGTTTTTCCTTTTCTTTGGTTACATTTGGAAAAGATGTCTATAATGGTGCAATTTATCTTTATGTTTTTCTTGAGCTTTGGCATGCTGAGTTATGGTTTACAACTTCTCATTGCAATGATGGACGCTGATTTGTTATGGAAATAAAGGAGGTTGTTGTCTTCCCTTATGCTGAATCAGAGTAGAAAGCTACAATTCTGGGACATTGTTATGATGATGCAGGCATGAATATCTTCAGTATTATCATGAACAAAGACCAGTAAATAAGTCTCTTAAAATTTAACAAATGTGGAATTTTTCCAATATACATTGCATTGCAACAAATGAAATTAGGATTCCTAAAAGTTCCAACCCAAGAGCATGCCCTAACCACAAAAGTCTACAAATCCAAAACATAAAAAAAGTCCCAACCAACCAACCAAATTTCTCTTGCTCTGTTGTTTACCCCATTTTCACCGGACACCTGGGCAATCCATGTGTTTACATTTCCACATCACTGCAATTTTCAGATTCAAAAGAATTTAATGAGATTTAACATCACCAATCAAGAACCTGCATATTCTGACTTCTGAGCTCCAAACTATTAGAGGTTTCTCTAAGAAACAACTTCAGAAGATCAATACAAACCCAAATCAAGACATAATTACTAAATCAAACCATGCAATTTTACAAATCAAGTTTAAAATCAGACCACCGTCTTTCGAAATGAGTTCTTATTTCTCACCTTCTATTCCAGAATGGAACATGATGAGACCAAACCAAAAGTTGTAATCATTGATAGGCGAGAGGTTGTACACATTAAGTACAACTGGAGTCTCCGAGTTGGTATTAGAATATCCACTATTACTTTCACCATTTAGAGGAGTGGAGTTGGAAAATTTCTCTCCTCCAATTAGTGCCAGTAACTCCGATGTCCCCCTCCTTTCACCATTTTTACTGATTTCTTTATGCCAAAATTAGTGCCGACAATTCTGATGGAAGAGAGAGAAAGGAGAAAGAAAAAGGAGAGGAAAAAAATTATGTTACTGGAGAGAGAAAGAAGGGAGAGAGAGAAAAGAGGAAGAAGAAGGAGAGAGAAAGAAGAAAGAGAGAGAAAGGAGGAAGAAAAAGGAGAAAGAAAGAAGAGAGAGAAAAGAGGAAGAAGTAGAGAGAATAAAATTAAGGAGAATGAAAAAAAAATTGCATTTTATTTTAGGGAGGTTGAACAAAAATGCCACTGACTGGAACAGTACCAAACAATGAAAAAAGGTTGACTAACAGCAAAATTGAAGCCCTAACGATTTGATTAACAAAAGTGCATCCAATAGGACATTTTGAAACTTGAATGACACTATAAGTCTAAAACATTTGAGGTGCAAAAGCTGAATTTTGACATCTAACAAGTACACCCGAGATAGTTTACCCAGAAAAAAAACAAAAACATAATAAGAAGTAAAAAAAATTAAATTAAATTAAAATGGAAATAGAAAAGAACAACTTCGAAAGTCATTATGCATACAATGAGAGAAAAAAATCAAAAATAAAATCACACTATTATAATTTTTTTTTTTTGAAAACAAATCTTATATATGAAAGATAATAAGGTAAACTATTTTGGTGACACCTAAACTTTCCTAGAATCTAACTTTAACACCTCAACATCTTTTGTCGAGTTAGCGACACTCAAACTTTCAAATCATCCCATGAAGTGCCCTTCCATCCACTTTGACCGTTAGGTCAACTTTTTGTCGTTAACACCCATTTTTCACTGGCATTTTTGTCCAAGGAAATGTTGCACGAGATTTGTTTTTAAAAAAATTCACATATAAAAGATACATTTCGTGGGAAATTAACAACTAAAGAATGATTTGGTCGATACTTTCTTTCTAAAAATTCAATCTTTCTCCAATCTTTTTTCAGAAATCATCCAACATTCAAAGTGTCTAGATTTGTTCTTCCAAAAACTTTATAGTAATAAACAATGTCCAATAGTTTCAGTCAATATTACCCATCTGCAAATGTGGAATTTGAAGCACATTAATGACATCTTGGGCGGAATGAAATCCTTCTAGAAGGTTTACCACTTGCGGGGGTGAAGAGGGCAATGGAAGAAGATATGGTTTCTTTGAGTGGGTAGCTTCAGAAATGTGCAAAAGGTCCGTTGAGATTATCCCTGGTTTGCTTCGACAAATTCCATCTATGGAAGAAGAAATTGATGCCCATAAACTATGCATTTCAAGAAGGAAGAAAAGAACAGTAAGTTTCGAACGTGACTGGGTTTGCTGAAACTTCAAAATGGGAGATTACATTGTACATCTTGGGTTCTAAGTGTTTTAGCTTTCTTCAGTCGGATCATCTGCATTTTGATGATGTTATATGCGGTTGATTACAAATGCAGTGGAAATGATTTAAAAATGTTAATTGGAAGTAGTAATTAGAGTTTTTGTTTTCATTGTAATGAGGTAGCTGTGATACTATATGCAGATGTAATGAGGTAGTTGTAATGATGTAGTTGTGAGTGAACTTTAATGTTGACAATATAATGCTTTTGTATGGTGGATGAGACTTTTAATAACACAAAGAATTGTACTTCAATATTATAATACAAAATTTTACTTCTTGAATTGTTCACAACTAGTCAAATGAACATTAATATCATCAATCACAATAGACAATGCAATAGTCATTAACGTTACATATATGGACAAAAGCATACCTTACATAGTCATTAAGATTCCTTCCACCCATCAAAATTATAAAAAAACATTAAAATACACAGACCGTACATGTTCCAAAGTTATCTATTATGTCTACCCACCTCTTCATCCCCTACCTCTGCCCCTTCCCCTACCCATGCCTCTACCTCTGTCAAATTCAGCAATTACAACATGATCATAACAAAAAACTAAGTCATTTTGCACAGTTTGATTCTGCATTTGAGGTTGTGTTTGGACAACTATGTTTTGAGATTGGGGTTGTTGGGTAACTTCATTCTACATTTGAGGTTGTTGACTACCTTCATTTTGAGGTTGAGGGGGTTGTTGAGCAACGTCAACTTCAACAGATTCGTTTTTTGTTGCTTTTTTTTTGTTGTTGTTGCTAAAAAATATAAACGGTTAGTAAAGAACATATATATCAAACATGTAAGCTACAAATAATTGATAACAACTTACGGTTGTTTTTCTTTTCCTATGAGGTCGTTGTTCAGGTGCAACTGGTTGTTAGTTTGTTTCAACTCTTCTATTAGGACACCTTCTTCTATTATGTCCTACTTCATTGCATTGTCTACAGGTTATCAAAATTCTTCTCCTTATTCTTCTCTTCCCATTCTCCTCATGAAGTTGTCTCTTCATAGCCTTTCTTGGTCTATCAGGTTGGGTGAATAACAGTGGCGGATCAAGCACTACACCATCTGCTATAGGCCACATATATCTACCATTAATAGGCATCAATATGTTGTCATACAACTTTACATAGTTACCCACCTTGTACAAGCTATAAACCATGTCATGGGGATCTATGCCCTCGCTATGTAAAGTTGATATTGAATTTACACAAGGAATTTCAGTGTGTGGCCAATGCTCACAACTACATCGGTTTCTGTTCAAATCAACAAATTGTTGTTCTTCAGTCCCCATTACTTGAAAACTATGTCTTTCATTCCACACTAGCCTTCCAAACAAAATGGCAACTTCGAGTTTCTTTCTTATAACCGGATATAAACTATTTTTCGGTTCCCTTCTCATCTTATTCCTCCTATTCACAATCTTCTCCATCAAAGACACCCTAATCTTCTCCATCATTGTTATAATTGGTTGACTTCTCACTTTCAAGATGAATGCATTGAATGATTCTGATACGTTGTTGCAAAACATGTCTGACTTGACATAGGATGGGAAGAATGCCTTAACCGAATGATCAGACTTTGGGCCATTCATTATCCAACTCTAAGCATCCTTGTCATACAATTCCAACTCCCTTATAGTCCTCTCATATAGTTTTGTATTTGTGCTTTCGGCAATCTTCCACATCATGTCCTTCAAAGTCTATCGTCGATGCAACTTCTTCTAATTGCTATACATGTGTTGCACACAATACCTATGGTCAGCCACTGGCAAAACGTTAGCCAATGTAGCATCTAGTCCCTGAAAGGAAAAACAAATTTGAATAGTATCATATAAGCTAAACCTTTTAGATATTAAATCATATACCAATTACCTTTTGCTTATCGGAAATGAAAGTATATCCATAACCCCCGCATCCTTAAATATCCGAATTAGCAGCAAGTAGCTTCTTTTCAACTACTGCCCAAGTAATAGGCCACCACCTGTTGTTCCCATTAGTGCCAACTACTGAAAGAAGTTGGCCTCTATAATAGCCCTTAATGTGGCAACTATCAACCCCAACTAAAGGCCTACAAGAGTCTAAAATTCCCTTTTTAATGGACCTAGACAAATGTAAAGTCTCTTGAACCTTGGCTATCTCTAGAGCTGTAAATGAGTCGAGTCGAACCGAAAAGGGGATGTTTGAGTGTGTTTATTTATTTTAGGAGCACTGCTTGAGTTCGCTCGTTTAATATTTCGAACAAAATTTTTTGTCCAAGTTCGTTCGGTTATCTTTTTGTTTTGCTCGAGTTCGCTCGTTTATGTTTAAAAAATTTTCAAATTCAAATTTGAATTTGAATATTAATTTTTGTTTTCAATACTTCAAATTTATAAAATAATAAAAAATTATATAATTTAAATATTTAACTATACAATAAATTTAAAAGTTCTTATAATAATATTGAGATAAAATAATAATTATAACAAAATTAATATAAAAGATACTGATTAACAATAATAATAATAAAAGTCAAATAAATATTGTAAAAAATAATATATTTACCTTTAAACTTATTTTTAATTGAGTGTGGACTTTGGAGAAGGTAAGGGAAGGAGAGCTATCAATTAGGGTTTGTCAAAGAGATAGAAAGAAAGTTGAGTTAAGCTAGGACTTAAGAGTCTTTACTACTATTCTCAAAAGAGAGAAAGAGATTGACTTAAGATTTTGGAGAACGTTAAGAAAGTTAAACCACTCTACAAATTGGAAAAAAAAATTCTTAATTTAAATATTATAGATTATTTTTAATAATATATATAATATACATAATATATATATAAATATTTATAATTTGTTCGCGAATGCTCGATATGTTCGCAAACAGTGTTTGAATAAAAATTAATTGAGCCTAAAAATTTGTATTGTTGGATTTATTTTAATAAATTATGTGGGCTCGTGTGTTAATTATGTATTTAAGGTCATCATATTTTATTAAACCCTATTAAAGTGGTCTAATTAAGTCTATTGGGTTAATATTCTTCAACAATAAGTATGGACCTACTAGATACCATATTCCTAGACTGTGATAGGTTGGTTACGAATATTGTTATTATAATATATTGGTTATGGTCCCCAAGAATTATTTTAGAGTGCCTATTTTATATCCCGTCAGTAGAACAAAACCTTAACTCTGATAGATCTCTTGGAAGTCTATGATCTGCTTTTGACATGTTACAAAAAAAAAGTGTCTTCTAAGATTGTTAAAGACTTCGTTGGTGATACATGATTAAATCAGGTACGCTTCCACAATTCAGTTTTCTTTGTTCTTAATATTCTGACATACGGTTCTTATCAGATTAGAACCTATAGAACCTATATGTTGGATTATTAAGAATATTTTTAGTTAATTCATAATCTTACTGTTAAACGGTTAAACCTTTTAGGTTTATTTAGTCAAGATCTCGGAAAAGATTGAACCTTTAGTTATGGAGTTCTATGAAAATAAATTGATGATTAGGTTTTAAATTTTTTAAGATGACTAAATTGTCCTTATTGGGTAAATGTGTAACTTTAAGGATATATATTTTTTAGAAATTTTGGATATATTATTATTTATTTAATAATGTAAATTTATATAATTTTTTTTTGGAAGACAGTAGTATATATATACATGTATTGTTGTTTGTTCATATATGTATATGTATATTTTGGTCTTGTTGTGATGTATTTATATATATAATTGATAACTCTAAATTAGTATAGTTATTCACGTCTATTTTACCTTTCTTTTGGCCTTAATTATATGATTTGTTTATGAAATTCGGATTATATGTATTAATTTGTTTATCTCTCTTCCTAATTTCAATTTTAGTGATTAAGTGCCAAAAAACCGGAATTTATTAGGAAAATTCCAAAGTTTATTGAAATTGAATTTTAATCCTTTGTGATTCAAAATTTATCGCAGTGAGTGGAAGGGAATGGAATTATTGGACCAAATTGCTAAGGACAGAAAGGTAATTTCGTTGGCTGGAATTTAGTAAAAGAAATTGAAGAATAAGATGCAAGTGACCGATTGATGAAGAAGTATCGGGAATAACTGGGAGATTAATTGACCAATTTAATTAAGGGAAGTTGAATATGCTGAGCTGGAATGTATTTTAATAAATTCCAGAAATTAAAGGGCTATTTTTGATAAAAAAAAACTCCAGCTGGGTATGAGATACTCGAGGAATATTCTGCAACACAAAGGAAGAAGACAAAATTCTGGACAGCTGGCGGTTCTGTTAGCGAGTTCGGGAAGGAGGCAAGGGAATGAAAGAAGAAGAAGGGAATCTGGATGAAAAGAGTTAGTTTCGGAGAGTCACACTTGAACATTAGAGAGAAACTCGATACAGTAGAGAGTCTCGGGCAGTAGACTAATTGTAGACTAACAGTAGGAGGAGACGCTCAAGAGGAGAAGAGGAATCTGCAAGGGAGCTTATGGGCTGAGCAGACACGACTGTAGCGTTCAATCAGAAGAGGAAACCAGTGGGTAATGTGATTAAAATCAATTTGGGGCAGAGAGTTATCTAAGATCATAGTAACTCTGTCTTCATTTCTTCATTATACCCATTGTTTTGTGAATTTTTAATTCAGCAAGTACTTGGGTTTGATTAAATTTGATTCAAGTAGGATATATTGCTAAGACCCTAGAATTGTTTTGCTTGTTTCTTCACTCAAACTACTTGAATATTTCCAGCGGATGATAGTGAACATTGTAATCTGATTTTTACATTGTGGCATATTTGAGAGCAGACACAGTTTAAATTATATCAATTGTGGATGGAATTATTATGATCTTGAATCTGGTTCTCATGATTAGTGCTTGTTTTTGGCTTGCTTGATTTACTCATTTAGTTACGTAAACGCCAGTGTAGTTTGCAGTTACGATTGTCCACATCACACATCGAACTAGTATCTATCATTCGGGAAAAAAGGAGCTAGTTGACATAATAACTAAGTGGCATTAGTTTGAGTAGCAAGACCTTGTGCTCAAATCTATAGGGAGACAAACCAAATCCTCTGCCTAATGTTGCTTTAGATCACGGTACGTCATACTCCACGAGGTATAAACTAGAGATATTTTTTCAGTAATTTCTGATACACCTATGGATTGTGCTTAATACTTTGGACTTGTTGTTTCATTGCATTTTATTATCTTCAGTACTCTTGAGACTATTTCCAGTAGGTTAACAACTGACAGTAGCTTAGGTTCATTTTGCTATAGCATTAGAACATACCTCTCATGATGCGTTCCGATTGGTATGCTAAAAGATATGCTTTATTTACCTATGTCGATTATGAGTAATTAAGGACTGAGTCTTACTAACTGTCACTTAGCATTCAATTATTGTCACTTAATCAATCAGAACCTAAAGCAGAATACCTATCTTGTAGCTAGTCTGTTGGAAAGTATCTACGATTTTATTAAGTTAAATATTGTACTCCCAGGGAAGTGGCAACGGCTTAGTAGTAACTAGCCTTTTATCCTAACTCCTATCTTATGATCCAGTTATGCAATCTTTATCAATGACTTTGATGAGAGGGTGATCCATTCTCCACTAGGTTTAAGTCTAATTAATCCCATAAGTGTTTTATAGATGAGGTCCTGATTCTATGTTATACTGTTCCTATATGTTGATTGACCTATATTCGAGTATTTTAGATATATCTTAGCCTGGATTGCAACTATGTTCTGTGTCTAAAGGCGTACCACATCCGAGGTCTCTAATAAACCACCCTACCTTAATGACGGCCCTACTCACGGTTCGGGACGAAGGCATCCATGAAAGCCCTATGTCACTTCGGGGATCATGCCGCTTGCCCTAGCCGCCGGCATAATCGGACTCAGCTCGGCCTACCTAGACTACTCTAACAAGCAGGGTGTTCAGCAGGTTATTTTATCTAGCATGGCAGACACCAATACTAATTGATGCCTGTTAAACTAAACATGTTATGATTAGACCGTGGTTAGGAATTGTCTATAACCCTAACTTTAGTTTAAAAGAGCACATTAGACATGCAGACATAGTGAATATTAAGCAGGTGGCCATTTCCGAAAAAATATAACAACTTCAACATATAAAACAAATATTCATACAAATCGTAATCTCGTATTCATAATCAATTTTTGGAACAACACAATAACAACATATAAGAGAGGGACAAGGGCACTGATGCCATAAAGAAATCACCCTTTACGTAGTCTCGCCGATGGAGCGTACTGCTGTATATGTCGTATTGCTCGCCCTGACTCTGCTCGCTAGAACCTTCGGAGGACGCTTCCTCAGCCTAGTAATTGGGCTTTACTTAATACCCAGCTTAAGCCCAGCCCTATGGACTGACTCTTCGAACTCCTAGAGCCCTCTTAGGATCTCCTAACGAAATCCCGGGTATTCTATGAATACCAGAAACGAACCTATCTATCGAACCCTAGGATCTGAGACTAATTCTCAGAAACTAGAAAAACGAAAACAAAAAGGAAAGAAAGAAAACTTCTACTGAAATCTGAGTCTCCGAGTGAGTTGTGTACTAGAGAATTGTGCACTGGAAACCACTAAATGACTCAGATCAAGTGGAGAGGGATGATTTCAACTCCTGGAGGCCTGGGGTATTTATAGCAGCTTTCTGGAGTGAAAATCTCCAAAAAGTTTGATGTGGGACAACTTCTGGTGCTTCGGGACGCCCGTCCTGGATTGGGACGGCCGTCCTGGTGCTTTGACTGGGTCGGGACGCCCGTCCCGAATTGTTGACCAAGTCAGCATTTCCAAAAATTGCATTTTTGCCCCAAAATTTGATGTTTTCGTCTACTTTTCACCTGACACTTCCAAAACCATAAAAACTGTGAAATTGAGTTAATAACAATCAATTAAGACCAATTTCCTATCAATTTCACCCTAAATTATATCTAAAAACATGCCGAAAAAGTGATATGATTTTTGCATATCATCTCATCATTGTTTTGTTTGGTTTGGACAATTAAGTGCACAATCACATTTGCAACTTATTAGGCATACTGATGTTCTTTCCTCTTTTGAACATCCCTTTTATTTTGATTCAAGCCTGCTTCCCCTCCTAATCAAATCTACTTCAGCCCAACCCACTGATGGTGCTTCCTCTCCACACCTGACGGCATAGGCTTGCGTCGCGCCTCAGCCTGCTATTGTTGCTCTAATTTTATCTCCCATTTCCTCTCCACCCCAGTCCGTACCTCTGGCCCATTTCTCCTCTTCTCGGTCCACAGACACCTCGACCGTCTCTTCCTCTCCTTCTGGGCCACCTTCTTCACTTCAGCCCACATCCTCTTCTAGTAGGCTTTCTTCTATTCCTGGCCCAAATCCCTCTTCTCCTTAAATGACAACTCGGGCCAATCATGGTATATTCAAGCCCAGAACTTTATTTAATTTATTTTCCTCAATCCTCTTCTAAAATTTTTCTTTTATCCACTAATTATCTTCATGCTCTTAATGATCCTAATTGGAAACTTGCTATGCCAGATGAGTATAATACTCTTATTGAAAATAAGGTGTGGGACCTAATGCCCATCCTGACAAGCTAACATCATTTGCAGTTTATGGATTTTCAGGCATAAAATAAATTCTGATAGTCCTTTGAGAGACATAAATCTCGGTTAGTAGGTGATGGTGTTGGCCAATAGAATGGTATAGATTGTGGTGAGACTTCAGCTCGGTTGTCAAGCCTACTACTATTAATACTGTTATGAGTTTAGCTTTATCCAATTCTTGGTGTCTTCATCAGTTGGATGTCAAAAATATTTTTTTCATTGAAATCTCTTTGAAACTATCTGCATGCATAAACCCCTGGGTTTTTGTGATCCTCACCACCCGGATTATGTTTGTTTACTCAAAAAGTTTCTCTATGGCTTAAAACAAGCCCCCCGTGCTTAGTATGAATGTTTTGCTGATTTTATTCATACAATGGGTTTTACTCATAGTGTCTCGAACAACTCTCTTTTCATCTATTGTCGAGGTAATGACATAGCTTATTTTCTTCTATATGTTGATGACACCATTATCACCACCTCTTCTGAGAAGTTTCTCCATACCATTATGGCTTCTCTAAGTTCTGAGTTTGCTATGAAAGATTTAGGCCCTCTCAGCTCTTTTTTGGGTATCTCTGTTACACGTACATCTTTTGGCTTGTTTCTTTCTCAGAAGAAATATGCTCAAGAAATTATTGATCAAGCTCACATGTCTGACTGCAAACCTTCTTCCACTCCAGTTAATGTCAAATCTAGGCTCAGCGTCATCTCTTGTACTCAATATTATGATCCTACCGAATATTGACATCTTGCAGGTGCTCTTCAATGCCTAACTTTCACAAGACTTGATATTTGTTATGTAGTTCAACAAGTGTGTTTATTCATGCATGATCCCCGTACTCTTCATATGACAGTCTTAAAACGTATCATCCGATACGTCAATGGGACTCTTGAATTTGGTCTTCATCTCTCTCCTTCCTCCACTCACACTCTTGAGTCTTACACTAATGTTGATTGGGGTGGTTGTCCTGATACCCGTAGGTCCACTTCGGGTTATTGTGTTTATCTTGGAGATAATCTCATCTCTTAGTCTGCTACACATCAACCAACTCTTTCTCACTCTAGTGTTGAAGCGAATATCGTGGTGTTGCTAGTGTTGTCTTCAAATCTTGTGCAATCTTATATTGGAACTGCACTTTCCCAATTCTAAGGCTACTTTAGTTTATTGTGATAATATAAGTGTTGTTTATCTCTCTAAAAATCCAGTCCAACACCAACGAACAAAACACAATGAAATGGACATCCACTTTGTTTGTGAAATGGTAGCTCGAGGACATATGCAATCCAAATACAAATGGCATTTCTAGGTCTCCAATTGTCACCCTAAGCTTTTCATTCAAACATAAAACACAATGTATTGAAATGAAGGTACCCAAAACTTAAAATTGTATATAAAGAAATATCAATCATATCTCATAAGATGTAACATAGTATATATCTTTATCAACTAATTTAAGCAACATTTATAAGAGGAGATTTTAAGATTACCGATACACAACTAAAATGTCTAGTAAATATATATATCAAGGTAAAAAATCCACCATAAAATTATTAACTTTTCCTCCTCGATCATATCATCTCTAATCATAATTGGAATGCATATTAAAAAAGTTGAAATCATGGTGATCAAAGTTTAACTGCTTCAACCAAGAATCTGCTGCACAGTAAAGATTAATTAGCATTTTATGGTCATTCTTTCCATGGCGCATCCAAACATCACCTTGCATTTTATAGGTAGCCAAGCCAAATGGAGTAAGAGAAACTTGATTTTGACATTTTCTCGGAGGACAGGCAACTCCAATGTTTTTTCCATCCTTCTCATTAATCTTCTCCCAAGTTGAATCTATAATAATAAGAATCAAACACGGCTAAGAACTACTTTAGGGGAAAAAAACTCATATATAGTAGCATTAGAATATGAGTGTATATATATATAGCATGATGATAGGAGAAATTTGTTCAAGATATTAAAGTAATCATGAGGATCAACTACCAATAATTCCATCAACAATAAGAAATGCTATGGAAAATATCTTTAAAATCAAAATGTTTTATATTGGTCTTTTAAAATTACCTTCAAATACTATTTTTTAATCGTTTGAACACCTTGCAATTAATTTTATAACATTTTCCTCAAGTTGTATTAAATCTATAAATTGGTTGCAAAATCCAAACTCTATAAAAAAGAGTAAAAGCATGAATATCAAATAAAATGATCAGAAAAATAGTATAAAATATGATTAAAATGGCATATAAAATAAATCATATTTAGAAGACTAATTACTTTTATAGTCTTTTTATAAAGAAAAGATAAATAAATTTTCATTTTTATTGCATTAAATTCCATATATATATGTACATAGTAGAATAAAATGAGAAAAAAAATTTAAAACATAAGACACAAAGGATTAGAAAATACCTTGAAATGAGGAAGATAATGTATGGTATGTAAGGAAGCTTGTAGACAAGTCTTTCACTGACCACATATTTGGAATTGCATAGATAGGATACCTAATTTTAAGAGTAAATAATATTATATCCAATGTATTTCAAAAAATAGAAAAAAAAATTTCTACATATTTTAATTAGAAAGTTTTTTAATTTTAGTCTATATTTTATTAAATTTTTAGGTTTTGATTTTTTTTATACTGGGTAATTATTTTGATCTTTTTTATCATTCTTAGTTAAATTCTAAACAAATTAACACCTTATAACATGTTCATGTATGTTTTAATTTGATCTAAAAATTTTAAAAATTGTGGAGTAACTGATTAAAATTTGTTATAAGATCCTAAAAGTTTGATAAGAAACTAGCAAAAATATAATAATAAAAATATAAAATAATCATAAAAATAATAAATTATATATATATATATATATGAATTAAATCGAAAACAAATTGAAAACAAAATTTTACTACAATATGTAAAGTCTCTTCAATACGTACCATGCAATAGACATCCAACTTTCAGTAAAATTATCCATCTAAATTTATATCACAAACAAAAAGTGTTTATATAATAATAATAATATATATATATATATATATATATATATGAAACTTAAAACAAAAGGAAGAAAAATATCATTTACAAAAAAGAAAGAAAGAAAAGAAATAAAATATCATAATTTATGTGGTTTAGTCAATATTACTTATATTGATTGATAGTACTAATATTTTTACTAAATAATCACTAATACAAGAGATGTATTTCACTCTCACAATATTTTTCATTCTAAATAAAGAATTATTTATAGATAATAGTCCATTTCTACAACCGATAATAATAATAGTTATAAACACCATTGGAGATAGTAATTATCCCAAAAATAGCTTCAAACTTGCATAAAAATCTCATTACCAAATAGAAAACTGTTCATAAGGGATAATAGGTAATAGAGAGTAATGAACTATTTTAGACAAATTTAATAATGAATAGTATCCAAAACATAATCTGATAATGAAAGTGGTTCTTTCAAATATGATTTTAAATTTATTATAAAATATCGATAATATATATATATATATATACACGATTGAAATATAATGTTAATGTCGAATTAGAGAAATCACAAACAAATAAAAATACCTTTTTAGCAATAGGAATTCTCAAATAAGGTGAAGAGACATCTTGGTATTCAAAATAAAGATAACCTAATTTATCTTTCATTGGCAATGAAACTTGAGTCTCAACACTTGAGTCACTTCCATTACTCAAAGATTCCATCTCAAATATATCAATCTCAGTTGCTTCTTTCAGATTTCTGTGTAAAAAAAAAAGCATAATAGTAATTGGTACAAAAATTGTTTGATTTAGTTCAATATAATATATATATATATATATATATATATATTTCATATATACTTGTTTATACAATTTAATCATTTAAAATTTTATTTTTTCAAAAACATTTATCAAAAAATCAATAATCATTGTGTAATCGACTAATAATTTTAGAGACAAAATTAAATAACACAAAATTTATTATTTAAAAGGTTAAATGCTTGAAAGTTTATTGTAAAATATAAAATTGTATAAACAAATACAAGGAGACATTACACATATCATATGATCTATAACCATAAAAAGTCATAAATTTGAATCATATAAGAAAGAAAAAAAAAATCAGAAAATCTGAAGAATAACAATGATAATTTTGAGGTATATTTAGAGTATAGTAACTTGTAAAAGTTGGTGAAGACTTGAGAGTGTAGATTTGAAAAGCTGATAAATAAGGAGTATAATATTGCACAACATTTCTATTATTACTTAACACAGCAGGAGAGCCAACACCATAAGCACTCCATTGATCAAAGGATTTCCATACATCTCCTAATGTGAAATATTCAACTGTATGATCATTTTCTTCTACCTTGCTATTGTTCTTCAAATCATGCATGTGACTCTGTCATAATTTATAATTAAATCAAAACAAAATAAGATGAAATTTGATATTCATATATATATAAACATACAATGACTAAATTAAGTATATACATTAAATGACTAAAATTTAGTGGAAATATAAAATGTATACAATATATATAGCATACATATATCATTATTTAGTTGGGATATGCTTTTTATTAAAATGTTCTTATACATTTTTTTTGTTGAGGGTACAAGATGCCTTTAATGGTTCTAAACTATGGAAGAATCCACATCTAAATTAATATTCATTGGAGCCACTAAGGGAGGAAGCTCTAACATCAAATTTTAAACAATTGTATTGGTTAATATAAAATTTGGTTTGTTCCATTAAACAAATTAATAACTTACTAGAAAATTATCTAATTCCAAACCAAATTACATATTAACAAATATAAAAATATGTATGAATAAGTGTGTGAATAAGTTATGTAAATTTAAAGTTAATTTGACACAAATTAAATTTCAAATCAACATTTGATGTGCATTTTAGAGGTTTAAAATACATTATTGAATAAATGAATTCAAACTTTTCTTTAATAATTTTTAGAAACCTCTTAAACGAACGAACAATATGAGATATTTAGTTCACCGCACTAATTTTTTAATAGGTCAATTATCGATAGAATAGATACAACATAAATTCCTATAAATTAATTCATAGATAAATAATGAAATGATGAGTAGGAAAACAAATTGACAAAAAATAATAGAGCTTTCATCCACATAAAATTCACATCATCTATAGGTTTTATAGTGACATTAGAATAAATCAAAAATTAACTAATTTTAAACAACACTCCCAAATCATATAAAATTCAATTAATAAATTAGTTGTATAAACATTAAAAATAATATAAACAAAAAAGATTGATAGATTTATAGTAGGTTCCGATGAAAAAGGCTTTGAAGGCACAACCGGAGTTAAAGAACGGAGAAGATTTTGGAGATTGGAGAGCATGAAAGGAGTGGACATCTTTAGAGCCTTTGAATTTTTCGAAGAATGTAAATGAAAAATATGTATTTCCGGTTGCACAAATATATACACAGATATGTAACTTATACATTAATTACAAAGTAGAAGGCAAACAGAAACAAGTCATGGTTACTTCATTAATATTATTTTACCTAAATAAAAAAAAGAAAAAAGTCAAATCAAATCAATGACCTTATAATTAATGAGAATATCCTACAATAGAAAATGGAGATTTTTTGTTGACCATGTTTACCAATTAATTTCTAGGTGTGAAAATTCATGCAATTAAAATAAATATTTTAAAAATGTTATGAATCCCGAAGATTCATTAAATTAGTGAATGTCCATCGTATAATTGTTATTATCCTTTTATCCCGGGATAATTACGTATTTAATGAAAGGTGATAAGTATCACCTGATGTTTATCTCTAAGGTGACACATATCACCTAATATTTATGATTTTGGTGACAAATGTCACCTACCAATTAATACCGGGTGACAAGTGTCACCCTTTGTTCTTATCCTTATCTCATATTCACCCCTATAAATAGAGAGTCCTACCCCTTTTTAAACACAACCAACGATCAACCAAAAATCTCATATAATAATATTCTCTCTATTTTCTACATCTCTCGTTTACTTTTCATCTCGTTTATTTTATTACTTTTATATAATTTTATAATACGTTATCAGCACGAGTCTCTACCAACAGCACGAGTCTCTACCACCTAGTAAAGTAATTTTGAAGTTTATTTGTAGATCAATCAGGTACATTTTTTTACCGGTACATTTTCTGTTATTATTATGTCAAATCTTATTAAACTCGAATTTGTGGCTCTTGATATCACCGGAAAGAATTATTTGTCATGGACACTAGATGCCGGAATGCATCTTGCTACAACGGGTCCGGCAGACACCATTGTATAAAATAATGTGTCATCAACACAATATCGTGTCAAAGCCATAATATTTCTCGGTCATCATGTTCATGACGATTTGAAAAATGAATATCTTACCGTGAAATATCCTCTTATTTTGTGTGGAAATTTGAAAGAAAAATTTGACCACCAGAAGATGGTCGTTCTCCCGAAAGCACGGTATGACTGGTTGCACCTGAGGTTGCAAGATTTCAAATCCGTGAGTGAGTATAACTCCTTAATGTTTAAAATAGTTTCACAACTGAAACTATGTAACGAATGATGATATGCTAGAGAAAACATACTCCACTTTTCATGCCACGGATATTGTCCTGCAGCAACAATATCGTGAGAAAGGTTTTAAGAAATACTCTGAATTGATTTTTGTCTTCTTGTTGCGGAACAGAATAATGAATTACTGATAAAAAACCACGAGACTCGACCTACTGGCCTACTCCATTCCCTGAAGCGAATATTATTAGAAATCATGATCCTAGAAGAGATCGTGGTCATGGTCATGGTTGTGGTCGTTACCGTGGTCATGGTCCAAAATATGATCATGAACGTCGTGATAAATTTGGCCCTTATAATCGTGATAATAATTTAGGTGCCAAAAATATTTATGACCACTTGAAGTGGACAAAACATAATGAGAAAGGAAATGTTGTTCCGAAAAATTATGAAGACAAATGTTATCGTTGTGCTATGAAAGGTCACTAGTCTCGTGCTTGTAGCACGACAAAACATCTTGTTGACTTACTTCTCAAAATTTGTCTCATGAAAGAAATGATGGCGATCTTGAAAATGTTGATGTTGATGTGGCTCACCTGGATGTTACTGATCTTTTCGAACATCCAAAAGAAATAATTGACCACTTGATTGAAAATTAAAGTGTCCAAAATAATTAGAATATTAATATTATGTGTTATATATTTATTTTTCTTTTTGTTGTGATATAATATGTTTAATTTTTTTCTGTAAATATTTTGTTAACAAAACAGATGGCTTTTGTTCAATTTTCTGGTATGAATAACGATATCAAAAGTGTCTGTCTTATTGACAGTGGAACTACGCACACCATACTGACATATGAGAAATATTTTTCTCATCTGAATGTGGGAGAAACAAATGTTTCTACAATAAATGGTAGTGCAAAACTTATTGAAAGCTGCGGAAGAGCTAATATAATATTACCTGGAGGAACTATGATTGCTATTGATAAATCATTATATTCCTCAAAGTCTCAAAGAAATTTATTGAGTTTTAAAGATATCCGACGTAATGGATATCATGTTGAGACTATGGAGGATAATGGTCTTGAATATTTGGGTATCACAAAAATGACCTACGGTAATAAGTTCTTGTTGGAAAAACTACCATCTCTATCCTCTGGCCTATATTATGCGAAAATAAATGCTATTGAGACGCATCATTTAGTATATCAGAAGTTTACTAATCCCGTTACTTTTAAAGTTTGGCATGACCGTCTGGGTCATCCGGGATCAATTAATATGCGAAAAATTATCGAAACAACACATGGTTATCCTTTGAAAAATCAGAGGATTTTGACTTCTGATAAACTTTCATGTGTTGCATGTTCCAAAGGGAAATTGATTAAGACCAGCACCATTGAAAGTAGGAGCTGAAAGTCCTACATTTCTAGAACGGATTCATGGAGATATATGTGGACCGATTAGTCTACCATGTGGGCAATTTCGATCTTTCATGTGTTGCATGTTCCAAAGGGAAATTGATTAAGACCAGCACCATTGAAAGTAGGAGCTGAAAGTCCTACATTTCTAGAACGGATTCATGGAGATATATGTGGACCAATTAGTCTACCGTGTGGGCAATTTTGATATTTCATAGTCTTGATTGATGCATCGACCCGATGGTCACATGTTTGTTTATTATCAACTCGCAACCTGGCGTTTGTGAGATTACTTGCTCAAATAATTCGCTTAAGAGCGCAGTTTCCTGATTATCCTATTAAGCGAATCCGTCTAGACGATGCTGGTGAATTTTCTTCGCATGCATTTGATTCTTATTGCATGTCGATTGGAATAATTGTTGAACATCCTGTAGCTCATGTTCACACACAGAATGGTCTAGCTGAATCGTTTATTAAAAGGCTGCAATTAATTGCTAGATCACTATTGATGAAAACAAATCTCCCTACAGCAGTTTGGGGACATGCAATTTTGCATGCTGCAGCACTTGTGCGTTTAAGGCCATCGAGTTATCATAAATTTTCTATCATACAGTTAGCTTTTAGTTCAGAGCCAAATATTTCTTATTTGAGAATTTTTGGGTGTGTTGTATATGTCCCAATTGAACCATCCCAACGGACAAAAATGGGTCCGCAGAGAAGATTGAGGATATATGTTGGGTATGACTCTCCGTCTATTATAAGGTATCTTGAACCTTTGACAGGGGATGTGTTTACAGCAAGATTTGCTGATTGCCATTTTGATGAAAATTTGTTTCCCAAATTAGGGGGAGAGAATAAATGGCATAAGATTGAACTTGCGTGGAAAACATCTTTGAATCATTTAGATCCACGCACAAATATGAGTGAACTTGAACTTCAAAAGATTATACATTTGCAACAAATTGCAAATCAACTGCCAGATTCTTTTGCTGACTCCAGCAGAGTCACTAAATCGCATATTCCAGCTATAGATGCTCTTATACAGATAGAAGTTCCTGAAGGACAGAAAGTTAATCCTATAGCTATCGAATCAAAAATACGCCAGAAGCGTGGCCGACCCCTTGGTTCCAAAAATAAAAATCCTCGAAAGAAAAGAGGAATAAATGATCCAGAAGATCATATTGATGAAACAGAAAAAGAAAATCAAGGGACAACTGATGAAAAGATTCCAACCACAAATGATGAAGAGAATTCTGAAATCTCTATTAATTACACCAGTTCAAATCAAAGTTGGGATCGAAGAAATGTTGTTATTGATAATGCTTTTTCATACAACGTAGCCCTTGATATTTTCAAGGATAATGAGGATTTAGATCCTTTATCAGTTGAAGAATGTCGGCATAGAATTGATTGGCCTCAATGGAAAGATGCGATTCAATCGGAGTTAAATTCGCTTGCGAAGCGAAAAGTTTTTGGACCTGTAGTCCAAACGCCAAAGGATGTAAAACCTGTTGGTTATAAATGGGTGTTTGTGCGAAAACGAAATGAGAATAATGAAGTCATAAGATATAAAGCACGACTCGTCGCACAAGGTTTTTCGCAAAAGTCGGGAATTGATTATGATCAAACTTATTCACCCGTTATTGATACTATTACACTCCGATATCTTATAAGTTTGGCAGTTCATGAAAAGGTGGACATGCGTCTAATGGATGTTGTTACAACTTATCTTTATGGAAGCCTTGAAAATGAGATTTATATGAAAATCTCTGAAGGATTCAAATTACCAAAGGTTTCTAAAAACCCTCGCGAAAATTATTCTATCAAATTACAGAAGTCATTATATGGGCTTAAACAGTCTGGACGCATGTGGTACAATCGCCTTAGTGAATTCTTATTTAATTCAGGATATAAGAATGACCAAATCTGTCCATGTGTTTTTATTAAGAAAACAGATTTTGGTTTTGTGATTCTTGCTATATATGTTGATGATATCAATCTCATCGGAACTCCAGAAGAGCTTCGAGAAGCTATAGATTGTTTGAAACGAGAATTTGAAGTTAAAGATTTTGAAAAAATCAAGTTTTATCTTGGGCTTCAAATTGAACATATGAAAGATGAAATTATTTTTATTCATCAGTCAACATATACAATTAAAGTGTTGAAAAGATTTTTCATGGATAAAGCATATCCATTGGGTATTCCAATGGTCGTGAGGTCGCTAGATATAAATAAAGACATATTTAGACCTCGAGAAAATGATGAAAAACTAATTGGTTCTGAAGTACCATATTTGAGTGTTATTGATGCACTGATGTATCTTGCAAATAATACTCGACCTGATATAACATTTGCTATAAATCTATTAGCAAGATTTAGTTCTTCACCAACATGACGACATTGGAATGGTATTAAACACGTCCTTAGATACCTTCAAGGGACAATTGACCTCGAATTATTTTATTCAAATATAAATGACCCAAAATTGATTGGGTATGTAGACGCGGGTTATCTTTCGGATCCGCATAAGGCACGTTCTCAAAATGACTATTTATTTACATATGGTAATACTACTATATCATGGCGCTCAACAAAGCAAACAATAGCAGCAACCTCTTCTAATCATGTTGAGATAATAGTCATTCATGAAGCAAGTCGAGAATGTGTATGGTTGAGGTCGATAATACATTATATTAGAGAGAGCTGTGGTTTATCCTCCGGAAGAGAGATTCCAACTCCTCTATATGAAGATAATGCAGCTTGTATAGCTCAATTAAAAGGAGGATATATCAAGGGAGATAGGACGAAACACATTTCACCTAAATTCTTCTTTACTCATGAACTTCAAAAGAATGGTAAAATTGATGTGCTTCAAATTCGATCACGTGATAATCTTGCATATATGTTCACTAAAGCTCTTTCGACTGCAACCTTTGAAAAATTGAGATATAAAATTGGTTTGCACTGGTTTAAAGATTTCGAGAGATCATCTCATCAGAGGGAGAATTCCTTCACTAGAGTTTTTTCCCACCGAGTTTTTATCTAGTAAGGGTTTAACGAGGCATATTCTTTATGTAATGGACATCCAAGGGGGAGTGTTATGAATCCTGAAGATTCATTAAATTAGTGGATGTCCATCGTATAATTGTTATTATCCTTTTATCCCGGGATAATTACGTATTTAGTGAAAGGTGATAAATATCACCTGATGTTTATCTCTAAGGTGACACATATCACCTAATTTTTATGATTTTGGTGACAAATGTTACCTACCAATTAATACCGGGTGACAAGTGTCACCCTTTGTTCTTATCCTTATCTCATATTCACCCCTATAAATAGAGAGTTCTACCCCTTTGTAAACACAACCAACGATCAACCAGAAATCTCATATAATAATATTCTCTCTATTTTCTACGTCTTTCGTTTACTTTTCATATTATTTATTTTTATACTTTTATATAATTTCACAATAAAAAATAAAATCCGATGAATTTTAATGAGAATGTTTAAAGGGAAGCATTGATTAATACTTCACATGTTTTATTTTATTTTATTTTATTTTTAAGATTAGTGAATTTTTTTCATTAAAAATATTTTATAATTTTTAGATTTTTCAATTAATAAATTTGAGTTTTAAAGTATTAATTATACAAATATGAAGGAAAAAATATGAAAAAATATATTGTTTTAATTTTTAAATTTTTTAATTAATAAATTCGAGTTTTAAAGTATTAATTATACAAATATGAAGGAAAACATATGAATAAATACACTTTTTTTTAATGTGAATAAAAAAAAACTGATTTTCCCTCAATATTGATTTTTTTTTAACTTAGTTATATGAGAGAAAATTAATATTTTATATTTTACTTATCATAAAAAATTAAAGTACATATATTAAATTTCTTTTCATACTTTTATAATTAATGTTTATAACTCTATACTTTAAATATATTATATATATATATAATATATATATACCAAATCTCGTCGTTAAATCAAAATTTTGACCATTAGTCAACATTTTTTATTGTTCTGAGTAGGAGTATTTTTGTCTATTTTTTAAAAAATAAAACTTAATTTTTATATAGGTTAATTTTATAATTTTAATAAAAAATATTAATTTTATCTAATTTTTTCTCTTATTCTTTCTCTCTTTTTCTTCTTCTTCTTCCTTCTTTCTCTTTCTTCTTCTTTTGTTCTTCCTCCTAGGTTCTTCTTCTTCTCTCTCTTTTTTCTTCTTGTATTCTTATCCCCTTTTCTTCCAAAATCAAATGACGCTACATTGAACTTCTAAAATTTTTTAATTTTATTCCATAAATTTTTTTTTAAAAAAAAATTGGGTTTCAACCACTGCCTCAATGTTCTTTTTTTTTCATTCTTGAAGATTCTTTTTTTTTTTGTTTCAAAAATTTTCATTTATTCAATATTCTAAATACTACAACATATGGATTTTCGATTCCCACAAAATTGAATTCTAAAATCACCGCCATTCTACTAGGCTAATGGAACTGAGATGACCGATGTTTGCTAATATATGGACTGACAAAAGCATTCTATTTTACTAGATTTTATTTGGACTATCTAAGAACAAGAAAGAAAGAAAAACTGAGGAGGATTGTTGAAATGAGTTTTTTTAATTTTCTTTGTAGAAATGAGTTTTTTGGATTTTATTATAGAAATGAGTTTTATGAATTTGGTTGTAGAAACAGGGTTTCTGAATTTGGTTGGGAGAGAAAGAAAAAAAAAGAGATTGATGGAATAAGAACATAGAAGAAGAATAAAGAGGGAGAAAAAAAGAAGAAGAATGGGTGGAAGAAGAAGAAAGAGAAAAAAGAATGGTGAAAGAAGAAGAAAAGGAGAAGAAGAATAGAAGAAGAAGAAAAAAGAGAAAGAAAGAAGAAGGAGAGAAAGAGAAAAAAAAAAGTTGCACAAGAAAGACAGAGAAAGAAGGAAGAGGGAAGGTGGAAGAGAGACAAAGGATGAGGAAAAAGAAGAGAGAAAAAAAATTAGGGATAATTATTAATTTTTAATTGAAAAGGATAAACTTAGAGTTTAAAATCCAGCTTTTGCATCTCAATAATGTTTTGCTTTTGTAGTACACCTCAAATTTCAAATCCTTCCATTGGAAGTACTTCTGTTAAGTCTTGTTATTCGGGTTTCAATTTTGTCTTTAGTCAACAAATTTTCAGCATTGTTTTAGTCAGGGGCATTTTTATCCCACCATCAAAATAAAATACAATTTTTTCCACTTATGTTTTCCTTAATTTATTCTCTCTCTTTCCTCTTCCTCCTTTCTCTCTCTTCATTCTTCCACCATCTATAATTGAGCAACTCAACTTCTTGAACAACTCAAACAATGCCTCTATTTCATTTACAGAAACTACATAATTGAAAAAAATCAAAAAAAAAAAAACAGCGACAAAATGAAGGAGTAATTTATGGAAAACAAACTCAACCCCTTTACATATCTGGTTTTGTACTTCCAATTGACATATAGAAGAAAAACTCTAACTATAAAAAATGGGGGAATATTCAAAAGAATCGCGACAAAACGCGGAATAATTTATGGGAAAAAAAACTCAATCCATCTCCGAATCTAGTTCTATTATTACAAATTCTCAAAGACAACGAACAACAAAACGCATGAATCAAAAATTGGGGAAAAGAAAAGAGAGAAGAAGAATGTGAAAGAAGATTTACATAATTACATCGAGATTCTTGATACAGTCTATGGAGATCCTCAAATCGACACTCAAATTTCTTGGAACGATGCAATTTAAGTTGGCAATCAAAACAACCCAACAACGGAAATATAACTGCTTCAGTGATAGCAATAATTGGAAAAAAAGCAGCTCATAATTTCTCTGGAACTGTCAAAGAACTTCCCTACAATAATCCATCCCCGCCAACCCGAAAAGAAAAATGAAAACCTATTTCAGTTCCATTTTATTCATACAATGGGTTTTACTCATAGTCTCTCGAATAACTCTCTTTTCATCTATCGTCGAGGTAATGACATAGCTTATCTTCTTCTATATGTTGATGACACCATTATCACCACATCTTCTGAGAAGTTTCTCCATACCATTATGGCTTTTCTAAGTTCTGAGTTTGCTATGAAAGATTTAGGCCCTCTCAGCTCTTTTTTGGGTATCTCTGTTACACGTACATCTTTTGGCTTGTTTCATTCTCAGAAGAAATATGCTCAGGAAATTATTGGTCGAGCTCACATGTCTGACTGCAAACCTTCTTCCACTCCAGTTAATGTCAAATCTAGGCTTAACGCCATCTCTTGTACTCAATATTATGATCCTACCGAATATTGACGTCTTGCAGATGCTCTTCAATGCCTAACTTTCACAAGACCTGATATTTGTTATGTAGTTCAACAAGTGTGTTGATTCATGCATGATCCCCGTACTCTTCATATGACAGTCTTAAAACGTATCATCCGATACGTCAATGGGACTCTTGAATTTGGTCTTCATCTCTCTCCTTCCTCCACTCACACTCTTGAGTCTTACACTAATGTTGATTGGGGTGGTTGTCCTGATACCCGTAGGTCCACTTCGGGTTATTGTGTTTATCTTGGAGATAATCTCATCTCTTAGTCTGCTAAACATCAACCAACTCTTTCTCACTCTAGTGTTGAAGCGAATATCGTGGTCTTCAAATCTTGTGCAATCTTATATTGGAACTACATTGTCCCAATTCTAAGGCTACTTTAGTTTATTGTGATAATGTAAGTGTTGTTTATCTCTCTAAAAATCCAGTCCAACATCAACGAACAAAACACATTGAAATGGACATCCACTTTGTTCGTGAAATGGTAGCTCGAGGACAGGTTCATTTTCTTCATGTTCCATCTCGCTATCAAATAGCTGATATATTTACAAATAGTCTTCCGCTACAACTCTTCTCCAACCTTTGAGATAGTCTCAACATTCGAGTTCCTCCCGTTTCCACTACGGGGGTGTATTAGATATGAAATAGATCTCACATGATATTATTTTATTTAGTAATATCTTTATTTGATATATTAAGATGTATATTTGATATGATTTGTAAATATTCTCTTTCCTATTTTTGTAACAATACTGTCTTGTATATAATCATATACCAAAAGCAATGAAAGACATCAACCACGTTATCACATTCTTATAGGCTCGAGTTGCACTCGCAAAGTTTAACTCTTTTTCAAGAGAAAGTCTCATTCTGGCTCATAGAGTGTTGAACCCTTGACCTCACTTCAGTATGTATTTTCTTAGTTTATCAAGTTAAATAATTAGTCAAATTGTAATTAAATACAAAATGAAATTTTTTCATTTAAATAAGTTTTTGAATTAATTTTTCTTTCGTGAAAAATTAGCTATACACATAAATGATGATAACATAATTATTTAGATATTACTAGAGCTGTAAACGAACCAAACTGTTCGTGAACAAAGCTCGTTCGAGCTCGTTTATGTTCGATTCAGACTCGCTCATTTATTAAACAAACAAACTTGAATAAAATTTTAGGCTCGATTAAATTTAAAGCTTATTCAAACACTGTTCGCGAACATACCGAGCATTCGCGAACAAATTATAAATATTTATATATTACATATATTATTTTTAATAATATATAATATTTAAATTAAAGAATTTTTAAAATTTTTTTCTTAATTTTTAGGGGTGATTTAATATTTTTATAAAACTTTATTGAATAGTTAAATATTTAAATTATAATTTCTTTTATTTTATAAATTTGAAGTTTTGAAAAAAAAAAATTAATATTTAAATTTAAATTTAAATTTGAAATTTTTTAAAACTTAATTGAGCAAACTCGAGGTCCAACTCGAACAATAAAAAAAACGGAACAAACTCGAACAACTTTTTTTGTTTGAAATATTAAACGAATCAACTCAAACATACTCGAATAATAATCAAACAAACTCAAAATATCTCATGCTCGGTTCGACTCGGCTCATTAACAGCTCTTACAATATATTGATTTGACATTACAATTTTTTCATATATATGGTAGGGTATTCATTCAATGCTCACATATAGTAAAGGTTAAAGCATAATCCAAGTTTAGTACATGAAGTAAAAAACATTGATGAATTATCATCCAAGTTTTAAAAAGTCTCATTGAAAGCACCTTCCTTAGTTCATAATTTTTATCATTAGTCCACTAATTTTACTGTTTCGGTCAAGGGCATTTTTGTCCATTATTTTTTTAAAAATAAACCTTAATTTGTATAAAGGTTAATTTTGTAGTGTTTAATTAAAATCACTAATTTGCCCTAAGTTTGTTCTCTTTGTCTTCTTCTTCCTTCTTTCTCTCTTTCTCTTTCTTCTTCTTCTTTCTCTCTCTATTTTCTTCTTTCTCTTTTCATTCTTTTTCTTCCTTTCTTCTTCCACCAATTCTTTTTCTTCTTCTACCATTATTCTTCTTTATCTCTGGCTTCCTTCTTCCTTCTTTCTCTCCCTCTTCTTCTTCCATCCATTCTTTTTTTTTTCTTTCTCTCTCCCAACTAAATCCAAAAAATCGATTTCTACAACCAAATTCAAAAACTTTATTTCGACAAAAAAAAAACCAATTTCTAAAACCAAATCTAAAAACCCCATTTCCACAACCAAATAAGAAAACTCATTTTCAAAACCAAATCTAAAAACTCATTTCCACACCCACATTCCTTTGGCGGCGGCAGCTATTATTCTTCTTCTTTTTTTTCCTCTTTTAAAATTAAAAAATTTAGGAAATTTATTGTCAATTTGTGTAAAAATTTAATGTCTAAAGTAGTACCGTTTAATTTTTGAATTCAATTTTGTGAGAGATTAAAAACCCATATGGACTAGTCTTTAGAACACTGAACAAAGGAAAAGTTTTGAAACATAATAAAGAAAAAGAATCCTCAAGAATGAAGAACTTTTAACAGTTGTTGTGTACTGGGGTTGAAATTTTAAAAACATTTGGAATAAGGAGAAGAATTAATATTGGAGAGAGAAAGAAGAAGAACAAAGAGCAAAATGTTTTAGGATTTTAGTGTTTATTTTTATTGAAAATTATAAAATTACCCTTTATAAAAAAATTAAGGTTTATTTTTTTAAAATAATGGACAAAAAAACCTCTACCCAAAACAGTAAAAAGAATTAACTAACTGTCAAAAATCTGACTTAACCACAAAAATTAACCGAGATGCATCTAGTGAGATTTGTTTTAAACTTGGAGGACACCGTATGAACATTTTTCACTTTAGGTGTTAAACCTCATTCTGAAATCTAATAGGTGTTACTACAATACTTTACCATATATATCATTTATTACATGATAGATGAATGTTTATATTTTAAAGGTCCCTATTATTGTGTCAAGGGCATTTTTGTCCATTATTTTTTTAAAATAAACCTTAATTTGTATAAAGGTTAATTTTGTTGTGTTTAATTAAAATCACTAATTTGCCCTAAGTTTTTTCTCTCTGTCTTCTTCTTCCTTCTTTCTCTCTTTCTCTTTCTTCTTCTTCTTTCTCTTTCTCTCATTCTTTTTCTTCCTTTCTTCTTCCACCAATTCTTTTTCTTCTTCTACCATTATTCTTATTTTTCTCTGGCTTCCTTCTTCCTTCTTTCTCTCCCTCTTCTTCTTCCATCCATTCTTTTTTTTTTCTTTCTCTCTCCCAACCAAATCCAAAAAATTGATTTCTACAACCAAATTCAAAAAATTTATTTGGACAACAAAATAAAAAAAAAAACCAATTTCTAAAACCAAATCTAAAAGCCCCATTTCCACAACAAAATAAGAAAACTCATTTCCAAAACCAAATCTAAAAATTCATTTCCACACTCACATTCCTCTGGCGGCGGTAGCGATTGTTCTTCTTCTTTTTTTCCTCTTTTAAAATATAAAGAATTTTGGAAATTTATTATCAATTTGTGTAACAATTTAATGTCTAATGTAGCAATGTTTGATTTTTGAATTCAATTTTGTGAGAGATTAAAAACCTATATGGGCTAGTCTTTAGAACACTGAACAAAGGAAAACTTTTGAAACATAAAAAATAAAAAGAATCCTCAAGAATGAAGAAATTTTAACAGTTGTTGTGTAGTTGAAATTTTAAAAACATTTGGAACAATGAGAAGAATTAATGTTGGAGAGAGAAAGAAAATGAAGAAAGAGAATTTTTTTTAGGATTTTAGTGTTTATTTTTATTGAGAATTACAAAATTACCCTTTATAAAAAATTAAGGTTTATTTTTTAAAATAATGGAAAAACAACATCTACCCAAAACAGTAAAAAGAGTTAACTAACTGTCAAAAATCTGACTTAACCACAAAAATTAACCGAGATGCATCTAGTGAGATTTTTTAAACTTGAAGGACACCGTATGAACATTTTTTACTTTAGGTGTTAAATCTCATTCTGAAATCTAACAGGTGTTACTACAATACTTTACCATATATACCATTTATTACATGATAGATGAATGTTTATATTTTAAGGGTTCCTATTATTGTGTCATGGCGTAGGTTGTCGTTCATTCGTCATTCAATTTATATATCTCAATATGTAATAATACTAACTTATATTGTTTATATTATTTATTAAGGAATAATATATACTATACATGAGGAATGAGTGAATAACTTACCATTCTTATGAGATATTTGCACATTATTGGACAATATATAGATATATATATATACACACATATGCAATCCAAATACATATGACATTTCTAGGTCTCCAATTGTCACCCTAAGCTTTTCATTCAAACATAAAACACAATGTATTGAAATGAAGGTTCCCAAAACTTAAAATTGTATATAAAGAAATATCAATCATATCTCATAAGATGTAACATAGTATATATCTTTATCAACTAATTTAAGCAACATTCATATGAGGAGATTTTAAGATTACCGAGACACAACTAAAATGTCTAGTAAATATATATATCAAGGTAAAAAAATCCACCATAAAATTATTAACTTTTCCTCCTCGATCATATCATCTCTAATTATAATTGGAATGCATATTAAAAAAGTTAAAATCATGGTGATCAAAGTTTAACTGCTTCAACCAGGAATCTGCTGCACAGTAAAGATCAATTATCATTTTATGGTCATTCTTTCCATGGCGCATCCAAACATCACCTTGCATTTTATAGGTAGCCAAGCCAAATGGAGTAAGAGAAACTTGATTTTGACATTTTCTCAGAGGACAAGCAACTCCAATGTTTTTTCCATCCTTCTCATTAATCTTCTCCCAAGTTGAATCTATAATAATAAGAATCAAACATGGCTAAGAACTACTTTAGGGGAAAAAAGAATACTCATTTATAGTAGCATTAGAATATGTGTGTATATATATATATAGCATGATGATAGGAGAAATTTGTTCAAGATATTAAAGTAATCATGAGGATCAACTATCAATAATTTTAATAAATTTAACTTACAAGAATATATTAGAAACTCGAAAAATTAATTATAACAGAAATAAAATAAAAGCACCATCAACAATAAGAAATGCTATGGAAAATATTTTTAAAATCAAAATGTTTTATATTGGTCTTTTAAAATTACCTTCAAATACTATTTTTTAATCGTTTGGACACCTTGCAATTAATTTTATAACATTTTCCTCAAGTTGTATTAAATCTATAAATTGGTCGCAAAATCTAAACTCTATAAAAAAGAGTAAAAGTATGAATATCAAATAAAATGATCAGAAAAATAGTATAAAATATGATTAAAATGGTATATAAAATAAATCATATTTAGAGGACTAATTACTTTTATAGTCTTTTTATAAAGAAAAGATAAATATATTTTCATTTTATTTAAAATGAGAAAAAAATGAGAAAAAAAATCTAAAACATAAGACAGAAAGGATTAGAAAATACCTTGAAATGAGGAAGATAATGTATGGTAAGTAAGGAAGCTTGTAGACAAGTCTTTCACTGACCACATATTTGGAATTGCATAGATATGATACCTAATTTTAAGAGTAAATAATATTATATCCAATGTATTTCAAAAAATAGAAAAAAAAATTAATTTTTACATATTTTAATTAGAAATTTTTTTTAATTTTAATCTATATTTTATTAAATTTTTAGGTTTTGATTTTTTTATACTGGGTAATTATTTTGATCTTTTTATCATTCTTAGTTAATTTGTAAACAAATTAACACCTTATAATATGTTCATGTATGTTTTAATTTCATCTAAAAATTTTAAAAATTGTGGAGTAAGTGATTAAAATTTGTTATAAGATCCTAAAAATTTGATCAGAAACTAGCAAAAATATAATAATAAAAATATAAAATAATCATAAAAATAATAAATTTTAAATCAAAACAAAATTGAAAACAAAATTTTACAACAATATGTAAAGTCTCTTCAATACGTACCATGCAATAGACATCCAACTTGCTACAGATATATCACAACTCTTCAATGTCACAAGTCCAGGGTAGCTTTCAGTAAAATTATCCATCTAAATTTATATCACAAAAAAGAGTGTTTATATAATATATATATGAAACTTAAAACAAAAGGAAGAAAAATATCATTTTAAAAAAAGAAAGAAAAGAAATAAAATATCATAATTTATGTGGTTTAGTCAATATTACTTATATTGATTGATAGTACTAATAATTTTACTAAATAATCACTAATACAAGAAATGTATTTCACTCTCACAATATTTTTCATTCTAAATAAAGAATTATTTATAGATAATAGTCCATTTGTACAACCAATAATAATAATAGTTATAAACACCATTTGAGATAGTAATTATCCCAAAAATAGCTTCAAACTTGCATAAAAATCTCAACACCAAATAGATAACTGTTCATAAAGGATAATAGGTAATAGAGAGTAATGAACTATTTTAGACATGTTTAATAATGAATAGTATCCAAAACATAATCGGATAATGAAAGTGGTTATTTTAAATATTATTTTAAATTTATTATAAAATATCGATCATATATATATATATATATGTATATATATATACACGATTAAAATATAATGTCAATGTCGAATTAGAGGAATCACAAACAAATAAAAATACCTTTTGAGCAATAGGAATTCTCCAATAAGGTGAAGAGACATCTTGGTATTCAAAATAAAGATAACCTAATTTATCTTTCATTGGCAATGAAACTTGAGTCTCAACACTTGAGTCACTTCCATTACTCAAAGATTCCATCTCAAACATATCAATCTCAGCTGCTTCTTTCAAATTTCTGTGTAAAAAAAAGCATAATAATAATTGGAACCAAAATTGTTCGATTTAGTTCAATATAATATATATATATATATATATATACTTTTTTATACAATTTAATCATTTTAAATTTTATTTTTTCAAAAACATTTATCAAAAAATCAATAATCATTGTGTAATCGACTAATAATTTCAGAGACAAAATTAAAATAACACAAAATTTATTATTTAAAAGGTTAAATGCATGAAAGTTTATTGTAAAATATAAAATTGTATAAACAACTAAAAGAATAAGAATACATTTTTTAGAATCTTTAAACTTATAAAAGGATACTTTGGGGCATAAATGGTTAATTATCCCAACTGAAATATATATATATATATATATATAAACATCAATTTTGGTAGAGTTTACTATAGAAAACTAATCTTGAAAGACAACATTGTGAAAGAGTGATAAATTGTCACTTACTCTATGAGCTTAAGTCGATGAATGTGATTAAATTTATTCTCTTAACACTTCCCTCACATGTGAGCCGATGACAAATTTTATAAAAAAATACCAAACATGTGCACACAAATTTCAATAGTTATGATTCGAGATCTCGACCTCCTACTCTAATATCATGTTAAAAAATGATAAAGAGGTTGAATTTATTCTTCTCTTAATAGACAAATACAAGTAGACATTACACATTTCATATGATCTATAACCATAAAAAGTCATAAATTTGAATCATATAAGAAAGAAAAAAAATCAGAAAATCAGAATAATAACAATGATAATTTTGAGAGATACTTAGAGTATAGTACCTTGTAAAAGTTGGTGAAGACTTGAGAGTGTAGATTTGAAAAGCTGATAAATAAGGAGTATAATATTGCACAACATTTCTATTATTACTTAACACAACAGGAGAGCCAACACCATAAGCACTCCATTCATCAAAGGATTTCCATACATCTCCTAATGTGAAATATTCAGTTGTAAGATCATTTTCTTCTACCTTGCTATTGTTCTTCAAATCTTGCATGTGACTCTGTCATAATTTATAATTAAATCAAACAAAATAAGATGAAATTTGACATATATATATATATATATATATATATATATATATATATATATATATAATGACTAAATTAAGTATATACATTAAATGACTAAAATTTTGTGGAAATATAAAATGTATACAATATATATAGCATACATATATCATTATTTAGTTGGGATATGCTTTTTATTAAAATGTTCTTATACATTTTTTTTTGTTGAGGGTACAAGATGCCTTTAATGGTTCTAAATTATGGAAGAACACTTTAAGGTGATCCACATCTAAATTAATATTCATTCGAGCCACTAAGGGAGGAAGCTCTAACATCAAATTTTAAACAATTGTATTGGTTAATATAAAATTTGGTTTGTTCCATTAAACAAATTAATAACTTACTAGAAAATTATCTAATTCCAAACCAAATTACATATTAACAAATATAAAAATATGTATGAAAAAAAAAAAAAATATATATATATATATATATATATATTATTTGTAACAAAGTAGGGGAAAACATAAGAAAATAAGATATAAAATTAAAATTCTCTTCAATGAGGCATACAAGCTCCAAAGTATAAAAATCAGATAATGCTTTGACTAAAAATTTATAACATAAAAGTGTGTGAATAAGTTATGTAAATTTAAAGTTAATTTGACACAAATTAAATTTCAAATCAACATTTGATGTGCATTTTAGAGGTATAAAATACATCATTGAATAAATAATTTCAAACTTTTCTTTAATAATTTTTAGAAACCTCTTAAACGAACGAACAATATGAGATATTTAGTTCACCTCACTAATTTTTTAATATGTCAATTATCGATAGAATAGATACAACATAAATTCCTATAAATTAATTCATAGATAAATAATGAAATGATCAGTAGGAAATAAAATTGGCAAAAAATAATAGAGCTTTCATCCACATAAAATTCACATCATCTATAGGTTTTATAGTGACATTAGAATAAATCAAAAATTAACTAATTTTTAACAACACTCCCAAATCATATAAAATTCAATTAATAAATTAGTTGTATAAACATTAAAAATAATATAAACAAAAAAGATTGATAGATTTATAGTAGGTACCGATGAAAAAGGCTTTGAAGGCACAACCGGAGTTAAAGAACGGAGAAGATTTTGGAGATTGGAGAGCATGAAAGGAGTGGACATCTTTAGAGCCTTTGAATTTTTCGAAGAATGTAATTGAAAAATATGTATTTCCGGTTGCACAAATATATACACAGATATGTAACTTATACATTAATTACAAAGTAGAAGGCAAACAGAAACAAGTCATGGTTACTTCATTAATATTATTTTAACTAAATAAAAAAAGGAAAAAAGTCAAATCAAATCAATGACCTTATAATTAATGAGAATATCCTACAATAGAAAATGGAGATTTTTTGTTGACCATGTTTACCAATTAATTTCTAGGTGTGAAAATTCATGCAATTAAAATAAATATTTTAAAAATGTTATGAATCCCGAAGAGTCATTAAATTAGTGGATGTCCATCGTATAATTGTTATTATTCTTTTATCCCGGGATAATTACGTATTTAATGAAAGATGATAAGTATCACCTGATATTTATCTCTAAGGTGACACATATCACCTAATATTTATGATTTTGGTGACAAATGTCACCTACCAATTAATACCGGGTGACAAGTGTCACCCTTTGTTCTTATCCTTATTTCATATTCACCCCTATAAATAGAGAGTCCTACCCCTTTGTAAACACAACCAACGATCAACCAGAAATCTCATATAATAATATTCTCTCTATTTTCTACGTCTCTCGTTTACTTTTCATCTCGTTTATTTTATTACTTTTATATAATTTTATAATACGTTATCAGCACGAGTCTCTACCAACACCACGAGTCTCTACCACCGAGTAAAGTATTTTTGAAGTTTATTTGTAGATCAATCAGATACATTTTTTACCGGTACGTTTTCTGTTATTATTATGTCAAATCTTATTAAACTCAAATTTGTGGCTCTTGATGTCACCGGAAAGAATTATTTGTCATGGACACTAGATGCCAGAATGCATCTTGCTACAACGGGTCCGGCAGACACCATTGTATAAAATAATGTGTCATCAACACAATATCGTGTCAAAGCCATAATATTTCTCCGTCATCATGTTCATGAGGATTTGAAAAATGAATATCTTACCGTGAAAGATCCTCTTATTTTGTGTGGAAATTTGAAAGAAAAATTTGACCACCAGAAGATGGTCGTTCTCCCGAAAGCACGGTATGACTTGTTGCACATGAGGTTGCAAGATTTCAAATCCGTGAGTGAGTATAACTCCTCAATGTTTAAAATAGTTTCACAACTGAAACTATGTAATAGATGATGATATGCTGGAGAAAACATACTCCGCTTTTCATGCCACGGATATTGCCCTGCAGCAACAATATCGTGAGAAAGGTTTTAAGAAATACTCTGAATTTATTTTTGTCTTCTTGTTGCGGAACAGAATAATGAATTACTGATAAAAAATCACGAGACTCGACCTACTGGCCTACTCCATTCCCTGAAGCGAATATTATTAGAAATCATGATCCTAGAAGAGATCGTGCTCATGGTCGTGGTCGTGGTTGTTACCGTGGTCGTGGTCGTTACCGTGGTCGTGGTCGAAAATATGATCATGAACGTCGTGATAAATTTGGCCCTTATAATCGTGATAATAATTTAGGTGCCAAAAATATTTATGACCACCTGAAGTGGACAAAACATAATGAGAAATGAAATGTTGTTCCGAAAAATTATGAAGACAAATGTTATTGTTGTGGCATAAAAGGTCACTGGTCTCGTGCCTGTAGCACGACAAAACATCTTGTTGACTTACTTCTCAAAATTTGTCTCATGAAAGAAATGATGGCGATCTTGAAAATGTTGATGTTGATGTGGCTCACCTGGATGTTACTGATCTTTTTGAACATCCAAAAGAAATAATTGACCACTTGATTGGAAATTAAAGTGTCCAAAATAATTAGAATATTAATATTATGTGTTATATGTTTATTTTTTTTGTTGTGATATAATATGTTTAATTTTTTTTCTGTAAATATTTTGTTAACAAAACAGATGGCTTTTGTTCAATTTTCTGGTATGAATAACGATACCAAAAGTGTCTGTCTTATTGACAGTGGAACTACGCACACCATACTGACATATGAGAAATATTTTTCTCATCTGAATGTGGGAGAAACAAGTGTTTCTACAATAAATGGTAGTGCAAAACTTATTGAAGGCTGCGGAAGAGCTAATATAATATTACCTGGAGGAACTATGATTGCTATTGATAAAGCATTATATTCCTCAAAGTCTCAAAGAAATTTATTGAGTTTTAAAGATATCCGACGTAATGGATATCATGTTGAGACTATGGAGGATAGTAATGAATATTGGGTATCACAAAAATGATCCGGTAATAAGTTTTGTTGGAAAAACTACCATCTCTATCCTCTGGCCTATATTATGAAAATAAATGCTATTGAGGCGCATCATTTAGTATACCAGACGTTTACTAATCCCGTTACTTTTAAAGTTTGGCATGACCGTCTGGGTCATCCGGGATCAATTATGATGCAAAAAATTATCGAAACAACACATGGTCATCCTTTGAAAAATCAGAGGATTTTGACTTCTGATAAACTTTCATGTGCTGCATGTTCCAAAGGGAAATTGATTATAAGACCAGCACCATTGAAAGTAGGAGCTGAAAGTCCTACATTTCTAGAACGGATTCATGGAGATATATGTGGACCGATTAGTCCACCATGTGGGCAATTTCGATATTTCATGGTCTTGATTGATGCATCGACCCGATGGTCACATGTTTGTTTATTATCAACTCGCAACCTGGCGTTTGCGAGATTACTTGCCCAAATAATTCGCTTAAGAGCGCAGTTTCCTGATTATCCTATTAAGCGAATCCGTCTAGACAATGCTGATGAATTTTCTTCGCATGCATTTGATTCTTATTGCATGTCGATTGGAATAATTGTTGAACATCCTGTAGCTCATGTTCACACACAGAATGGTCTAGCTGAATCGTTTATTAAAAGGCTGCAATTAATTGCTAGACCACTATTGATGAAAACAAATCTCCCTACAGCAGCCTGGGGACATGCAATTTTGCATGCTGCAGCACTTGTGCGTTTAAGGCCATCGAGTTATCATAAATTTTCTCCCATACAGTTGGCTTTTGGTTCAGAGCCAAATATTTCTTATTTGAGAATTTTTGGGTGTGCTGTATATGTCCCAATTGAACCACCCCAACGGACAAAAATGGGTCCGCAGAAAAGATTGGGGATATATGTTGGGTATGACTCCCCGTCCATTATAAGGTATCTTGAACCTTTGACAGGGGATGTGTTTACAGCAAGATTTGCTGATTGCCATTTTGATGAAAATTTGTTTCCCAAATTAGGGGGAGAGAATAAATGGCATAAGATTGAACTTGCGTGGAAAACATCTTTGAATCATTTAGATCCACGCACAAATATGAGTGAACTTGAAGTTCAAAAGATTATACATTTGCAACAAATTGCAAATCAACTGCCAGATTCTTTTGCTGACTCCAGCAGAGTCACTAAATCGCATATTCCAGCTATAGATGCTCCTATACGGATAGATGTTCCTGAAGGACAGGAAGTTAATCCTATAGCTATCGAATCAAAAACACGCCAGAAGCATGGTCGACCCCTTGATTCCAAAAATAAAAACCTCGAAAGAAAAGAGGAATAAATGATCCAGAAGATCATATTGAAGAAACGGAAAAATAAAACCAAGGGAGAACTGATGAAAAGATTCCAACCACAAATGATGAAGAGAATTCTGAAATCTCTATTAATTACACCAGTTCGAATCAAAGTTGGGATCGAAGAAATGTTGTTATTGATAATGCTTTTGCATACAACGTAGCCCTTGATATTTTCAAGGATAATGAGGATTTAGATCCTTTATCAGTTGAAGAATGTCGACATAGAATTGATTGGCCTCAATGGAAAGATGCGATTCAATCGGAGTTAAATTTGCTTGTGAAGCGAAAAGTTTTTGGACCTGTAGTCCAAACGCCAAAGGATGTAAAACCTATTGGCTATAAATGGGTGTTTGTGCGAAAACGAAATGAGAATAATGAAGTCGTAAGATATAAAGCACGACTCGTCGCACAAGGTTTTCGCAAAAGCCAGGAATTGATTATGATCAAACTTATTCACCCGTTATTGATGCTATTACACTCCGATATCTTATAAGTTTGGCAGTTCATGAAAAGGTGGACATGCATCTAATGGATGTTGTTACAGCTTATCTTTATGGAAGCCTTGAAAATGTTATTTATATGAAAATCCTTGAAGGATTCAAATTACCAAAGGCTTCTAAAGGCCCTCGTGAAAATTATTCTATCAAATTACAGAAGTCATTATATGGGCTTAAACAGTCTGGACGCATGTGGTACAATCGCCTTAGTGATTCTTATTGAATTCAGGATATAAGAATGACCAAATCTGTCCATGTGTTTTTATTAAGAAAACAGATTTTGGTTTTGTGATTCTTGCTATATATGTTGACGATATCAATCTCATCGGAACTCCAGAAGAGCTTCGAGAAGCTATAGATTGTTTGAAACGAGAATTTGAAGTTAAAGATTTTGGAAAAACCAAGTTTTGTCTGGGCTTCAAATTGAACATATGAAAGATGAATTTTTGTTCATCAGTCAACATATACACTAAAGTGTTGAAAAGATTTTTCATGGATAAAGCATATCCATTGAGTATTCCAATGGTCGTGAGGTCGCTAGATATAAATAAAGACATATTTAGACCTCGAGAAAATGATGAAAAACTACTTGGTCCTGAAGTACCATATTTGAGTGCTATTGGTGCACTGATGTATCTTGCAAATAATACTCGACCTGATATAGCATTTGCTATAAATCTATTAGCAAGATTTAGTTCTTCACCAACACGACGACATTGGAATGGTATTAAACACGTCCTTAGATACCTCCAAGGGACAATTGACCTCGGATTATTTTATTCAAATATAAATGACCCAAAACTGATTGGGTATGCAGATGCGGGTTATCTTTCGGATCCGCATAAGGCACGTTCTCAAAATGGCTATTTATTTACATATGGTAATACTGCTATATCATGGCGCTCCACGAAGCAAACAATAGCAGCAACCTCTTCTAATCATGCTGAGATAATAGCCATTCATGAAGCAAGTCGAGAATGTGTATGGTTGAGGTCGATAATACATTATATTAGAGAGAGCTGTGGTTTATCCTCCGGAAGAGAGATTCCAACTCCTCTATATGAAGATAATGCAACTTGTATAGCTCAATTAAAAGGAGGGTATATCAAGGGAGATAGGACGAAACACATTTCACCTAAGTTCTTCTTTACTCATGAACTTCAAAAGAATGGTGAAATTGATGTGCTTCAAATTCGATCACGTGATAATCTTGCAGATATATTCACTAAAGCTCTTCCGACTGCAACCTTTGAAAACTTGAGATATAAAATTGGTTTGCGCTGGTTTAAAGATTTCGAGAGATCATCTCATCCGGGGGAGAAATCTGCACATAAAGAATAGCGTACTCTTTTTCCTTCACTAAAGTTTTTTCCCACCGGGTTTTTTTATAGTAAGGGTTTAACGAGACATATTCTTTATGTAATGGACATCCAAGGGGGAGTGTTATGAATCCCGAAGATTCATTAAATTAGTGGATGTCCATCGTATAATTGTTATTATCCTTTTATCCCGGGATAATTACGTATTTAATGAAAGGTGATAAGTATCACCTGATGTTTATCTCTAAGGTGACACATATCACCTAATATTTATGATTTTGGTGACAAATGTCACCTACCAATTAATACCGGGTGACAAGTGTCACCCTTTGTTCTTATCATTATCTCATATTCACCCCTATAAATAGAGAGTCCTACCCCTTTGTAAACACAACCAACGATCAACCAGAAATCATATATTATAATATTCTCTCTATTTTCTACGTCTCTCGTTTACTTTTTCATATTATTTATTTTTATACTTTTATATAATTTCACAATAAAAAATAAAATCCGATGAATTTTAATGAGAATGTTTAAAGGGAAGCATTGATTAATACTTCACATGTTTTATTTTATTTTTAAGATTAGTGAATTTTTTCCATTAAAAATATTTTATAATTTTTAGATTTTTCAATTAATAAATTTGAGTTTTAAAGTATTAATTATACAAATATGAAGGAAAAAATATGAATAAATATATTTTTTTAATTTTTTAATTTTTTAATTAATAAATTTGAGTTTTAAAGTATTAATTATACAAATATGAAGGAAAAAAATATGAATAAATACACTTTTTTTTAATGTGAATATAAAAAAAACTGATTTTCCCTCAATATTGATTTTTTTTTAACTTAGTTATATGAGAGAAAATTAATATTTTATATTTTACTTATCATATAAAAAAATTAAAGTACATATATTAAATTTTCTTTTCATACTTTTATAATTAATGTTTTATAACTCTTATACTTTAAATATATATATATATACCAACTCTCGTCGTTAAATCAAAATTTTGACCATTAATCAACATTTTTTACTGTTCTGAGTAAGGGTATTTTTGTCCATTTTTAAAAAAATAAAACTTAATTTTTATAAAGGTTAATTTTGTAATTTTAATCAAAAATATTAATTTTATCTAATTTTTTCTCTTATTCTTCCTTTTTTTCTCTTTCTTGTTCTTCCTTCTTTCTCTCTTTCTTCTTCTTCCTTCTTTATCTTTCTTCTTCTTTTGTTCTTCTTCTTAGGTTCTTCTTCTTCTTTCTCTTTTTTCTTCTTGTATTCTTATCCCCTTTTCTTCCAAAATCAAATGACGCTAGATTGAACTTCTAAAATTTTTTAATTTTATTCCATAAATTTTTTTTAAAAATAAAATTGGGTTTCAACCACTGCCTCAATGTTCTTTTTTTTTTCATTCTTGAAGATTCTTTTTTTGTTTCAAAAATTTTCATTTATTCAATATTCTAAATACTACAACATATGAATTTTCGATTCCCACAAAATTGAATTCTAAAATCACCGCCATTCAACAAGGCTAATGGAATTGAGATGACCTATGTTTGCTAATATATGGACTGACAAAAGCATTCTATTTTACTAGATTTTATTTGGACTATCTAAGAACAAGAAAGAAAGAAAAACTGAGGAGGATTGTTGAAATGGGTTTTTTTAATTTTCTTTGTAGAAATGAGTTTTTTGGATTTTCTTATAGAAATGAGTTTTATGAATTTGGTTGTAGAAATAGGGTTTCTGAATTTGGTTGGGAGAGAAAGAAAAAAAAAAGAGATTGATGGAATAAGAACATAGAAGAAGAATAAAGAGGGAGAAAAAAAGAAGAATGGGTGGAAGAAGAAGAAAGAGAAAAAAGAATGGTGAAGTGAAAGAAGAGAGAAAGAAGAAAAGAAGAAGAATAGAAGAAGAAGAAAAAAGAGAAAGAAAGAAGAAGGAGAGAAAGAGAAAAAAAAAGTTGCACAAGAAAGAGAGAGAAAGAAGGAAGAGGGAAGGTGGAAGAGAGACAAAGGATGAGGAAAAAAGAAGAGAAAGAAAAAAAATTAGGGATAATTAATATTTTTTAATTGAAAAGGATAAACTTAGAATTTAAAATCCAGCTTTTGCATCTAAATAAATTTTTGCTTTTATAGTACACCTCAAATTTCAAATCCTTCCATTGGAAGTACTTCTGTTAAGTCTTGTTATTTGGGTTTCAATTTTGTCTTTAGTCAACAATTTTTCAGCATTTTTTTAGTCAGGGGCATTTTTATCCCACCATCAAAATAAAATACAATTTTTTCCACTTATGTTTTCCTTAATTTATTCTCTCTCTTTCCTCTTCCTCCTTTCTCTCTCTTCATTCTTCCACCATCTATAATTGAGCAACTCAACTTCTTGAACAACTCAAACAATGCCTCTTTTTCATTTACAGAAACTACATAATTGAAAACAATAATAAAAAACAAACAGCGACAAAATGAAGGAGTAATTTATGGAAAACAAACTCAACCCCTTTACATATCTGGTTTTGTACTTCCAATTCACATATAGAAGAAAAACTCTAACTATAAAAAATGGGGAATATTCAAACGAATCGCGACAAAACGCATAACAATTTATGGGAAAAAAACTCAACATATCTCCGAATCTAGTTCTATTATTACAAATTCTCAAAGACAACGAACAACAAAATGCATGAATCAAAAATTGGGGAAAAGAAAAGAGAGAAGAAGAATGTGAAAGAAGATTTACATAATTACATCGAGATTCTTGATACAATCTATGGAGATCCTCAAATCGACATTCGAATTTCTTGGAACGATGCAATTTAGGTTGGCAATCAAAACAACCCAACAAAGGAAATATAACTGCTTCAGTGATAGCAATAATTGGAAAAAAAGCAGCTCATAATTTCTCTGGAACTGTCAAAGAACTTCCCTGCAATAATCCATCCCCGCCAACCCGAAAAGAAAAATGAAAACTCATTTCAGTTCCATTTTATTCATACAATGGTTTTTACTCATAGTCTCTCGAATAACTCTCTTTCCATCTATCGTCGAGGTAATGACATAGCTTATCTTCTTCTATATGTTGATGACACCATTATCACCACCTCTTCTGAGAAGTTTCTCCATACCATTATGGCTTCTCTAAGTTCTGAGTTTGCTATGAAAGATTTAGGCCCTCTCAGCTCTTTTTTGGGTATCTCTGTTACACATACATCTTTTGGCTTGTTTCTTTCTCAGAAGAAATATGCTCAGGAAATTATTGGTCGAGCTCACATGTCTGACTGCAAACCTTCTTCCACTCCAGTTAATGTCAAATCTAGGCTCAGCGTCATCTCTTCTACTCAATGTTATGATCCTACCGAATATTGACGTCTTGCAGGTGATCTTCAATGCCTAACTTTCACAAGACCTGATATTTGTTATGTAGTTCAACAAGTGTGTTGATTCATGCATGATCCCCATACTCTTCATATGACAGTCTTAAAACGTATCATCCGATACGTCAATGGGACTCTTGAATTTGGTCTTCATCTCTCTCCTTCCTCCACTCACACTCTTGAGTCTTACACTAATGTTGATTGGGGTGGTTGTCCTGATACCCATAGGTCCACTTCGGGTTATTGTGTTTATCTTGGAGATAATCTCATCTCTTAGTCTGCTAAACATCAACCAACTCTTTCTCACTCTAGTGTTGAAGAGAATATCGTGGTGTTGCTAGTGTTGTCTTCAAATCTTGTGCAATCTTATATTGGAACTACACTGTCCCAATTCTAAGGCTACTTTAGTTTATTGTGATAATGTAAGTATTATTTATCTCTCTAAAAATCCAGTCCAACATCAACGAACAAAACACATTGAAATGGACATCCACTTTGTTCGTGAAATGGTAGCTCGAGGACAGGTTCATTTTCCTCATGTTCCATCTCGCTATCAAATAGCTGATATATTTACAAATAGTCTTCCGCTACAACTCTTCTCCAACCTTTGAGATAGTCTCAACGTTCGAGTTCCTCCCGTTTCCACTACGGGGGTGTATTAGATATGAAATAGATCTCACATGATATTATTTTATTTAGTAATATCTTTATTTGATATATAAAGATGTATATTTGATATGATTTGTAAATATTGTCTTTCCTATTTTTGTAACAATACTATCTTGTATATAATCATATACCAAAAGCAATGAAAGACATCAACCACGTTATCACATTCTTATAGGCTCGAGTTGCACTCGCAAAGTTTAACTCTTTTTCAAGAGAAAGTCTCATTCTGGCTCATAGAGTGTTGAACCCTTGACCTCACTTCACTATGTATTTTCTTAGTTTATCAAGTTAAATAATTAGTCGAATTGTAATTAAATGCAAAATGAAATTTTTTTCCTTTAAATAAGTTTTTGAATTAATTTTTCTTTCGTGAAAAATTAGCTATACACATAAATGATGATAACATACTTATTTAGATATTACTAGAGTTGTAAGTGAATCAAACTGTTCGTGAACAAAACTCGTTCGTGCTTATTTATGTTCGATTCAGACTCGTTTATTTATTAAACAAACAAACTTGAATAAAATTTTAGGTTCCATTAAATTTCAAGCTTATTCAAACACTGTTCACAAACATACCAAGCATTCGCGAACAAATTATAAATATTTATATATTATATATATTATTTTTAATAATATATAATATTTAAATTAAAGAATTTTTAAATTTTTTTTCTAATTTTTAGGGGTGATTTAATATTTTCATAAAACTTTATTGAATAGTTAAATATTTAAATTATAATTTTTTTATTTTATAAATTTGAAGTTTTGAAAAAATAAATTAATATTTAAATTTAAATTTAAATTTGAAAATTTTTTTAAATTTAATTGAGCGAACTCGAGGTCAAACTCGAACAATAAAAAAACGGAACAAACTCGAACAACTTTTTTTATTTGAAATACTAAACGAATGAACTCAAACATGCTCGAATAATAATCAAACAAACTCAAAATATCTCATGTTAGGTTCGACTCGACTCGTTAACAGCTCTAAATATTACAATATATTGATTTCACATTACAATTATTTCATATATATGGTAGGGTATTCATTCAATACTCACGTATAGTAAAGGTTAAAGCATAATCCAAGTTTAGTACTTGAAGTAAAAAACATTGATGAATTATCGTCTAAGTTTTAAAAAGTCTCATTGGAAGCACCTTCCTTAGGTCATAATTTTTATCATTAGTCCACTAATTTCACTGTTTCGGTCAAGGACATTTTTGTCCATTATTTTTTTAAAATAAACCTTAATTTGTTTAAAGGTTAATTTTGTAGTGTTTAATTAAAATCACTAATTTGCCCTAAGTTTTTTTTCTGTCTTTTTCTTCCTTCTTTCTCTCTCTATTTTCTTCTTTCCCTTTCTCTCCTTTTTCTTCCTTTCTTCTTCCACCAATTCTTTTTCTTCTTCTTCCATTATTCTTCTTTTTCTCTTGCTTCTTTCTTCCTTCTTTCTCTCCCTCTTCTTCTTCTTCCATCCATTCTTTTTTTTCTTTCTCTCTCCCAACCAAATCCAAAAAATCCATTTCTACAACCAAATAAGAAAACTCATTTCCAAAACCAAATCTAAAAACTCATTTCCACACCCACATTCTTCTGGCGGCGGTAACAATTGTTCTTCTTCTTTTTTTTCCTCTTTTAAAATTTTAAAAATTTTGGCAATTTATTGTCAATTTGTATAAACATTTAATGTCTAATGTAGCACCATTTGATTTTTAAATTCAATTTTGTGAGAGATTAAAAACCTATATGGGCTAGTCTTTAGAACACTAAACAAAAGAAAAATTTTGAAACATAAAAAAGAAAAAGAATCCTCAAGAATGAAGAAATTTTAACAGTTGTTGTGTAGTGCAGTTGAAATTTTAAAAAAATTGGAATAAGGAGAGAATTAATGCTGGAGAGAGAAAGAAGAAGAAGAAAGAGAAATTGTTTTTAGGATTTTAGTGTTTATTTTTATTGAAAATTACAAAATTATCCTTTATAAAAAATTAAGGTTTATTTTTTATAATAATGGACAAAAAAATCTCTACCCAAAACAGTAAAAAGAGTTAACTAACTGTCAAAAATCTGACTTAACCACAAAAATTAACCGAGATGCATCTAGTGAGATTTTTTTTAAAACTTGGAAGACACCATATGAACATTTTTCACTTTAGGTGTTAAACCTGATTCTGAAATCTAACAGGTGCTACTACGATACTTTACCCTATATACCATTTATTACATGATAGATGAATGTTAATATTTTAAGGGTTCCTATTATTGTGTCATGGCGTAGGTTGTCGTTCACTCGTCATTCAATTTATACTATCTCAATATGTAATAATACTAACCTATATTGTTTATATTATTTAGTAAGGAATAATATATACTATACATGAGGAATGAGTGAATACCTTACCATTCATATGAGATATTTACACATTATTGGACAATATATATATATATATATATATATATATATATACACATGCAATCCAAATACAAATGACATTGCTAGGTCTCCAATTGTCACCATAAGCTTTTCATTCAAACATAAAACACAATGTATTGAAATGAAGGATCCCAAAACTTAAAATTGTATATAAAGAAATATCAATCATATCTCATAAGATGTAACACAGTATATATCTTTGTCAACTAATTTAAGCAACATTCATATGAGGAGATTTTAAGATTATCGAGACGCAACTAAAATGTCTAGTAAATATATATATCAAGATAAAAAATCCAACATAAAATTATTAACTTTTCCTCCTCGATCATATCATCTCTAATCATAATTGGAATGCATATTAAAAAAGTTGAAATCATGGTGATCAAAGTTTAACTGCTTCAATCAGGAATTTGCTGCACAATAAAGATCAATTAGTATTTTATGGTCATTCTTTCCATGACGCATCCAAACATCACCTTGCATTTTATAGGTTGCCAAGCCAAATGGAGGAAGAGAAACTTGATTTTGACATTTTCTTGGAGGACAAGAAACTCCAATGTTTTTTCCATCCTTCTCATTAATCTTCTCCCAAGTTGAATCTATAATAATAAGAATCAAACATGGCTAAGAACTACTTTAGGGAAAACAAATACTCATATATAGTGGCATTAGAATATGTGTGTATATATATATAGCATGATGATAGGAGAAATTTGTTCAAGATATTAAAGTAATCATGAGGATCAACTACCAATAATTTTAATAAATTTAACTTACAAGAATATATCATAAACTCGAAAAATTAATTATAATAGAAATAAAATAAAAGCACCATCAACAATATGAAATGCTATGGAAAATATCTTTTAAATCAAAATGTTTTATATTGGTCTTTTAAAATTACCTTCAAATACTATTTTTTTTAATCCTTTTAACACCTTGCAATTAATTTTATAACATTTTCCTCAAGTTGTATTAAATCTATAAATTGGTTGCAAAATCTAAACTCTATAAAAAAGAGTAAAATTCTGAATATCAAATAAAATGATAATAAAAATGGTATAAAATATGATTAAAATGGTATATAAAATAAATCATATTTAGAGGACTAATTACTTTTATAGTCTTTTTATAAAGAAAAGATAAATAAATTTTCATTTTTATTGCATTAAATTCCATATATATGTACATAGTAGAATAAAATAAGAAAAAAAATCTAAAACATAAGACAGAAAGGATTAGAAAATACCTTGAAATGAGGAAGATAATGTATGGTAAGTAAGGAAGCTTGTAGACAAGTCTTTCACTGACCACATATTTGGAATTGCATAGATAGGATACCTAATTTTAAGAGTAAATAATATTATATCCAATGTATTTCAAAAATAGAAAAAAAAATTAATTTTTGCATATTTTAATTAGAAAATTTGTTTAATTTTAGTCTATATTTTATTAAATTTTTAGGTTTTGATTTGTTTTACACTGGGTAATTATTTTGATCTTTTTATCATTCTTAGTTAATTTCTAAACAAATTAACACCTTATAACATGTTCATGTATGTTTTAATTTGATCTAAAAATTTTTAAAATTGTGGAGTAACTTATTAAAATTTGCTATAAAATCCTAAAAGTTTGATCAGAAACTAGCAAAAATATAACAATAAAAATATAAAATAATCATAAAAATAATAAATTTTATATATATATATATATATGAATTAAATTGAAAAAAATTGAAAATAAAATTTTACTACAATATGTAAAGTCTCTTCAATACGTACCACGCAATAGACATCCAACTAGACATCCAACTTGCTGCAGATATATCACAACTCTTCAATGTCACAAGTCCAGGGTAGCTTTTAGTAAAATTATCCATCTAAATTTATATTACAAAAAAAAAAAGTGTTTATATAATATATATATATATATATATATATATATGAAACTTAAAACAAAAGGAAGAAAAATATCATTTAAAAAAAGAAAGAAAGAAAAGAAATAAAATATCATAATTTATGTGGTTTAGTCAATATTACTTATATTGATTGATAGTACTAATATTTTTACTAAATAATCACTAATACAAGAAATGTATTTCACTCTCACAATATTTTTCATTCTAAATAAAGAATTATTTATAGATAATAGTCCATTTGTACAACGAATAATAATAATAGTTATAAACACCATTTGAGATAGTAATTATCCCAAAAATAGCTTCAAACTTGCATAAAAATCTCATCACCAAATAGAAAATTGTTCATAAGGGATAATAGGTAATAGAGAGTAATGAACTATTTTATACATGTTTAATAAAGAATAGTATCTAAAACGGATAATGAAAATGATTATTTCAAATATGATTTTAAATTTATTATAAAATATCGATCATATATATATATATATATATATAAGATTAAAATATAATGTCAATGTCGAATTAGAGGAATCACAAACAAATAAAAATACCTTTTGAGCAATAGGAATTCTCCAATAAGGTGAAGAGACATCTTGGTATTCAAAATAAAGATAACCTAATTTATCTTCCATTACTCAAAGATTCCATCTCAAATATATCAATCCCAGTTGCTTCTTTCAAATTTCTGTGTTAAAAAAGCATAATAGTAATGGGAACAAAAATTGTTCGATTTAGATCAATATATATATATATATATATATATATATATATATATATATATTTCATATTACTTGTTTATACAATTTAATCATTTTAAATTTTATTTTTCAAAAACATTTATCAAAAAATCAATAATCATTGTGTAATCGACTAAAAAGTTTAGAGACAAAATTAAAATAACACAAAATTTATTATTTAAAAGGTTAAATGCATGAAAGTTTATTGTAAAATATAAATTGTATAAACAACTAAAAGAATAAGAATACATTTTTTTAGAATCTTTAAACTTATAAAAGGATACTTTGGGGCATAAATGGTTAATTATCCCAACTGAAAATATATATAATATATATTATATATATATATATATATATAATGTAAACATCAATTTTGGTAGATTCTACTATAGAAAACTAATTTTGAAAGACAACATTGTGAAAGAGTGATAAATTGTCACTTACTCTATGAGTTTAAGTCGATGAGTGTGATTAAATTTATTCTCTTAACATTCCCCTCACATGTGAGTCGATGATAAATTTTATACAAAAAGACCAAACATGTGCACACAAATTGAACAACGACAAATTTCCAATAGCAAATTTCAATAGTTATGATTCGAGATCTCGACCTCCTACTCTAATACCATGTTAAAAAATGATAAAGAGGTTGAATTTATTCTTCTCTTAATAAACAAAAACAATGAGACATTACACATATCATATGATCTATAACCATAAAAAGTCATATATTTGAATCATATAAGAAAGAAAACAAAATCAAAAAATCAGAAAATCAGAATAATAACAATGATAATTTTGAGAGATATTTAGAGTATAGTACCTTGTAAAAGTTGGTGAAGACTTGAGAGTGTAGATTTGAAAAGCTGATAAATAAGGAGTATAATATTGCACAACATTTCTATTATTACTTAACACAACAGGAGAGCCAACACCATAAGCACTCCATTCATCAAAGGATTTCCATACATCTCCTAATGTGAAATATTCAACTGTATGATCATTTTCTTCTACCTTGCTATTGTTCTTCAAATCATGCATGTGACTCTGTCATAATTTATAATTAAATCAAATCAAAATAAGATGAAATTTGATATTCATATATATATATATATATATATATATATATATATAATCATACAATGACTAAATTAAGTATATATATTAAATGACTAAAATTTAGTGGAAATATAAAATGTATACAATATATATAGCATACATATATAATTATTTAGTAGGGATATGCTTTTGATTGAAATGTTCTTATGCATAATGTTTTTTTGTTGAGGGTACAAGATGCTTTAATGGTTCTAAACTATGGAAGAACACTTTAAGTGATCCACATCTAAATTAATATTCATTCAAACCACTAAGGGAGGAAGCTCTAACATTAAATTTTAAACAATTGTATTGGTTAATATAAAATTTGGCTTGTTCCATTAAACAAATTAATAACTTACTAGAAAATTATCTAATTCCAAACCAAATTTCATATTAACTAATATAAGAATAAGTATGAATATATATATATATATATATATATATATATAGATATTATTTGTAACAAAATAGGGAAACCATAAGAAAATAAGATATAAAATTAAAATTCGCTTTAGTGAGGCATACAAGCTCCAAAGTATAAAAATCAGATAATGCTTTGAATAAAAATTTATAACATAAAAGTGTGTGAATAAGTTATGTAAATTTAAAGTTAATTTGACACAAATTAAATTTCAAATCAACATTTGAAGTGCATTTTAGAGGTTTAAAATACATCATTAAATAAATAATTTCAAACTTTTCTTTAATAATTTTCAGAAACCTCTTAAACGAACGAACAAAATGAGATATTTAGTTCACCGCACAAATTTTTTAATAGGTCAATTATCGATAGAATAGATATAACATAAATTCCTATCAATTAATTTATAGACAAATAATAAAATGATCAGTAGGAAAAAAATTGACAAAAAATAATAGAGCTTTCATCCACATAAAATTCACATCATCTATAGGTTTTATAGTGACATTAGAATAAATCAAAAATTAACTAATTTTAAACAACACTCCCAAATCATATAAAATTCAATTAATAAATTAGTTGTATAAACATTAAAAATAATATAAACAAAAAAGATTGATAGATTTATAGTAGGTACCGATGAAAAAGGCTTTGAAGGCACAACCGGAGTTAAAGAACGGAGAAGATTTTGGAGATTGGAGAGCATGAAAGGAGTGGACATCTTTAGAGCTTTTGAATTTTTCGAAAAATGTAAATGAAAAATATGTATTTTCGATTGCACAAATATATACACAGATATGTAACATGTACATTAATTACAAAGTAGAAGGCAAACAGAAACAAGTCATGGTTACTTCATTAATATGATTTTACCTAAATAAAAAAAAGGAAAAAGGTCAAATAAAATCAATGACCTTATAATTAATGAGAATATCCTACAATAGAAAATGGAGATTTTTTGTTGACCATATTTACCAATTAATTTCTAGGTGTGAAAATTCATGCAATTAATATAAATATTTTTAAAATAAAATCCCATGAATTTTAATGAGAATGTTTAAAGGGAAGCATTGATTAATACTTCACATGTTTTATTTTATTTTATTTTATTTTATTTTTAAGATTAGTGAATTTTTTCATTAAAAATATTTTATAAATTTTAGATTTTTCAATTAATAAATTTGAGTTTTAAAATATTAATTATACCAATATGAAGGAAAAAATATGAATAAATATATTTTTAAATTTTTAGATTTTTTAATTAATAAATTTGAGTTTTAAAGTATTAATTATACAAATATGAAGGAAAAAATATGAAAAAATATATTTAAATTTTTAGATTTTTTAATTAATAAATTTAAGTTTTAAAATATTAATTATACAAATATGAAGGAAAAAATATGAATAAATACATTTTTTTTAATGTGAATATAAAAAAAACTGATTTTCCCTCAATATTGATTTTTTTTTTAATTTAGTTATATGAGAGAAAATTAATATTTTATATTTTACTTATCATATTAAAAAATTAAAGTACATATATTAAATTTTCTTTTCATACTTTTATAATTAATGTTTTATAACTCTTATACTTTATATATATATCAAATCTCGTCGTTTAAGTCAAAATTTTGACCATTAGTCAACATTTTTTACTGTTATGAGTAGAGATATTTTTGTCCATTTTTTAAAAAATAAAACTTAATTTTTATAAAGGTTAATTTTATAATTTTAATCAAAAATATTAATTTTCTCTAATTTTTTCTCTTATTCTTCCATTTTTTCTCTCTTTCTTGTTGTTCTTTCTTTCTCTCTCTTTCTTGTTGTTCATTCTTTCTCTCTCTTTCTTCTTCTTCCTCTATTCTTCTTCCTAGGTTCTTCTTCTTCTCTCTCTTTTTTCTTCTTTAATTCTTCTTCCTCTCTCTCTTTTTTCTTCTTGTATTCTTATTCTCTTTTCTTCTAAAATCAAATGATGCTACATTAAAAATTAAATTTTCTCACAAATTGACATTGAACTTCTAAAATTTTTTAATTTTATTCCATAATTTATTTAAAAAAAAAAATTGGGTTTCAACCACTGCCTCAATGTTCGTTTTTTCATTCTTGAAGATTCTTTTTTTTTTTTTTTCAAAAATTTTCATTTATTCAATATTCTAAATACTACAACATATGGGTTTTCGATTCCCACAAAATTGAATTCTAAAATCACCGCCATTCTACTGGGCTAATGGAACTGAGATGACCGATGTTTGCTAATATATGGACTGACAAAAGCATTCTATTTTACTAGATTTTATTTGGACTATCTAAAAACAAGAAAGAAAGAAAAACCGAGGAAGATTGTGGAAATGAGTTTTTTTAATTTTCTTTGTAGAAATGAGTTTTTTGGATTTTCTTATAGAAATGAGTTTTATGAATTTGGTTGTAGAAATAGGGTTTTTGAATTTGGTAGGGACATAAAGAAAAAAAAAAGATTGATGGAAGAAGAACATAGAAGAAGAATAAAGAGAGAGAGAAAAAAAAAGAAGAAGAATAAAGAGAGAGAAAAAAAAAGAATGGAGAAGAAGAAGAAGAAAGAGAAAAGAGAATGGTGAAAGAAGAAGAAAAGGAGAAGAAGAATAGAAGAAGAAAAAAAAGAGAAAGAAAGAAGAAGGAGAGAAAGAGAAAAAAAAAGTTGCACAGGAAAGAGAGAGAAAGAAGGAAGAAGGAAGAAGGAAGAGAGACAAAGGATGAGGAAAAAAGAAGAGAAAGAAAAAAAATTAGGGATAATTAATATTTTTTAATTGAAAAGGATAAACTTAGAGTTTAAAATCCAACTTTTGCATCTCAATAATTTTTTGCTTTTATAATACACCTCAAGTTTAAAATCCTTCCATTGGAAGTACTTCTGTTAAGTCTTGTCCTTCATGTTTCAATTTTGTCTTTAGTCAACCATTTTTCAGCACTGTTTTTAGTCAGGGGCATTTTTATCCCACCATTAAAATAAAATACAATTTTTTTCCACTTATGTTTTCCTTAATTTTTTTCTCTCTTTCCTCTTCCTCCTTTCTCTCTCTTCATTCTTCCACCATCTATAATTGAGCAACTCAACTTCTTGAACAACTCAAACAATGCCTCTATTTCATTTACAGAAACTACATAATTGAAAAAAAAAACAGCGACAAAATGAAGGAGTAATTTATGGAAAACAAACTCAACCCCTTTACATATCTAGTTTTGTACTTCCAATTCACATATTGAAGAAAAACTCTAACTATAAAAAATGGGGGAATATTCAAACGAATTGCGACAAAACGCAGAACAATTTTTGGAAAACAAACTCAACCCATCTCCAAATCTAGTTCTATTATTACAAATTCTCAAAGACAGCGAACAACAAAATGCATGAATCAAAAATCGGGGAAAAGAAAAGAGAGAAGAAGAATGCGAAAGAAGATTTACATAATTACATTGAAATTCTTGAGATAGTCTACGAAGATCCTCAAATCGACACTCGAATTTCTTGGAACGATGCAATTTAGGTTGGCAATCAAAACAACCCAACAACGCAAATATAACTGCTTCAGTGATAGCAATAATTGGAAAAAAAGCAGCTCATAATTTCTCTAGAACTGTCAAAGAACTTCCCTGTAATAATCCATCCCCGCCAACCCGAAAAGAAAAATGAAAACCCATTTCAGTTCCATTTCCTATTTCAAGAATAATGTAAATGAAACTGAGATGAAACAAAAAAAAAATCAAACAAATACATTACTAGAGAATTTTCTGATGAATCCATTGTTAAAATTCTTTTACATTCCTAATTTGAAACAAAATAATGACAAATCATCACTGTATATATAGATTGATAGATAGTACTCAAGAATCCAAGTTCATTTCTTCTCTTTCTTCTTCTTTCCTTGACAACTGTTACCGGAGGAAGAGAGAGAAAGGATGAAGAAGAAGGAGAGAGAAAAAAATTAAGGAAAACGACAATGGAAAAAATTGCATTTTATTTTGCTAGTTGGACAAAAATACCTATGATTGAAGCAGTGAAAAATGGTTGACTAATAGTAAAATTGAAACCTTAATGGCAGGACTTAACAGAAGTGCATCTAGTATGATGATTTGAAACTTGAGGTGCACTTTCTATAAAAGCAAAAAATTCTTGAGGTGCAAAAGATGGATTTTGATCTCTAAGAAGGGCATCTAAGATAGTTTATCTAATTGAAAATTACAAAATTACCCATGCTCAAAACAGTAAAAAGAGTTGACTAAGGGTCAAAATTTTGACTTAATGACCAGATTTGACGAATGTGCATCCAGTGAGACGTTTTAAAATGTGATGTGCACTATAAAAGAAATTTTTTTTAAGGTGCTAAACTTGGATTTTAAACTCTAAAATGTGCATTTAAGATAGTTTACTCATAAAAAAAAAATTAGAATAAATATCAATAAATTTATATGATTTTTAAATTTAATTACACTTTTCATTTTTCAAACTTATATTTATTTGATGGAAGAAGAAAATGGAGACAAATTTAAAAAAAGAAAAAAAATCTATGCAAATTGAGATAAATAAAGAGTGAGTGTAAAGTAAAAAAATAAAATAAAAATAGGGTAAACTATTTTAGTTGCACTTGTTAGATCTTAGAATCCGACTTTTGGACCTCAAAAATTTTGTGCACTTATAGTGCTATTGTAGTTTCAACATGCCCAAAATAAAATGCAATTTGTTTTTCATTTTCCTTAAATTTTTTTTCTCGTCTTCTTCTTCCTCTTTTCTCTCTCTTCCTTCTTTCTCTGTCCGTAACTTTATTTTCTCTCTCCTTTTTCTTCCTCCTTTCTCTCTCTCTTCCCAACAGAGATTTTTTTTTCCGTGTTGGGTTTTTCCTTTTCTTTGGTTACATTTGGAAAAGATGTCTATAATGGTGCAATTTATCTTTATGTTTTTCTTGAGCTTTGGCATGCTGAGTTATGGTTTACAACTTCTCATTGCAATGATGGATGCTGATATGTTATGGAAATAAAGGAGGTTGTTATCTTCCATGATGCTGAATCAGAGTAGAAAACTACACTTCTGGGACATTGTTATGACGATGCAGGCATGAATATCTTCAGTATTATCATGAACAAAGACCAGAAAATAAGTCTCTTAAAATTGAACCAATGTGGAATTTTTCCAATAGACACTCCATTGCAACAAATGAAATTAGGATGCTAAAAAGTTTTAACCCAAGACTATGCCCTAACCACAAAAGTCTACAAATCCAAAACATTAAAAAAGTCCCAACCAACCAACCAAATTTCTCTTGCTCTGTTGTTTACCCCATTTTCACCGGACACTTGGGCAATCAATGTGTTTACATTTCCACATCACTGCAATTTTTAGATTCAAAAGAATTTAATGAGATTTAACATCACCAATCAAGAACCTGCATATTCTGACTTCTGAGCTCTAAACTATTGGAGGTTTCTCTAAGAAACAACTTCAGAAGATCAATACAAACCCAAATCAAGACATAATTACTAAATACATACCCAAATCAAGACATAATTACTAAATCCAAACCATGTAATTTTACAAATCAAGTTTAAAATCAGACCACCGACTTTCGAAATGAGTTCTTATTTCTCACCTTCTATTCCAGAATGGAATATGCTGAGACCAACCCAAAAGCTGTAATCATTGATAGGCGAGAGGTCGTACACATTAAGTTCAACTGGAGTCTCCGAGCTGGTATTAGAATATTCACTATTACTTTCACCATTTAGAAGAGTGGAGTTGAAAATTTCTCCCCTCCAATTAGTGCTAGTAACTCCGATGTCCCCCTCCTTTCACCATTTTTACTGATTTCTTTATACCAAAATTAGTGCCGATAATTTTGATGGAAGAGAGAGAAAGGAGAAAAAAAAGGAGAGAGAAAAAAAATTATGTTACCGGAGAGAGAAAGAAGGGAGAGAGAAAAGAGGAAGGAGAGAGAAAGAAGAAAGAGAGAGAAAGGAGGAAGAAAAAGGAGAGAGAGAGAAAAATTAAGTTACCCGAGAGAATAGAAAGAAGGAAGAGAGAGAAAAGAGGAAGAAGAAGTAGAGAGAAAAAAATTAAGGAAAATGAAAAACAAATGCATTTTATTTTAGGCAGGTTGAACAAAGTGCATCCAATAGGACTTAACAAAAAATGAAAAAATGTTGACTAACGGCAAAATTGAAGCCCTAACGGTTTGACTTAACAAAAGTGCATCCAATATGACTTTTTGAAACTTGAATGACACTGTAAGTCTAAAAAATTTGAGGTGCAAAAGTTGAATTTTGACATCTAACAAGTACACCCGAGATAGTTTACCCAAACAAATAACAAAAACATAATAAGAAGTAAAAAAAATAAATTAAATTAAAATGGAAATAGAAAAGAACAACTTCGAAAGTCATTAATCATACAATGAGACAAAAAAATAAAAAATAAAAAATAAAATAAAATCATACTATTATAATTTATTTTTTTTGAAAACAAATCTTATATATGAAAGGTAATAGGGTAAACTATTTTGGTGACATCTAAACTTTCCTAAAATCTAACTTTAACACCTCAACAGCTAGCGACACTCAAACTTTCAAATCATCCCATGAAGTATCCTTCCATCCACTTTGACCGTTAGGTCAACTTTTTGTCGTTAACACCCATTTTGCATTGGCAGTTTTGTCCAAGGAAATGTTGCACAAGATTTTTATTTTTAAAAATTCACATATAAAAGATACATTTCGTGGGAAATTAACAACTAAACAATGATTTGGTCGATACTTTCTTTCTAAAAAATCAATCTTTCTCCAATCTTTTTTCAGAAATAATCCAACATTCAAAGTGTCTAGATTTGTTCTTCCAAAAAACTTATAGTAATAAACAATGTCCAACAGTTTCAGTCAATTATTATTACCCATCTGCAAATGTGGAATCCGAAGCACATTGATGACATCTTGGATGGAATGAAATCCTTCTAGAAGGTTTACCACTTGCGGGGGTGAAGAGGGCAATGGAAGAAGATGTGGTTTCTTTGAGTGGGTAGCTTCAGAAATGTGCAAAAGGTCTGTTGAGGTTATCCCTGGTTTGCTTCAACGAATTCGATCTATGGAAGAAGAAATTGATGCCCATAAACTATGCATTTCAAGAAGCAAGAAAAGAATAGTAAGTTTCGAACGTGACTGGGTTTGCTGAAACTTCAAAATGGGAGATTACATTGTACATCTTGGGTTCTAAGTGTTTTAGCTTTCTTCAGTTGGATCATCTGCATTTTGATGATAGTATATGCAGTTGATTGCAAATGCAGTTGAAATGATTTAAAAATGTTAATTGGAAGTAGTAATTAGAGTTTTTGTTTTCATTGTAATGAGGTAGTTTTGATATTATATGCAGTTGTAATGAGGAAGTTGTAATGATGCGGTTGTGAATGAACTTAAATGTTGACAGTATAATGCTTTTGTATGGTGGATGACACTTTTAATAACACAAAGAATTGTACTTCAATATTATAAGTCAAAATTTTACTTCTTGAATTGTTCACAACTAGTCAAATGAACATTAATATCATCAATCACAATAGACAATGCAATAGTCATTAACTTTACATATATGGACAAAAGCATACCTTACATAGTCATTAAGATTCCTTCCACCCATCAAAATTATCAAAAAAACATTAAAATACACCGACAGTACATGTTCCAAAGTTATCTATTATGCCTACCCACCTCTTCTTCCCCTCCCTCTGCCCCTTCCCCTACCCATGCTCCTCCCTCTACCTCTACAACATGATCATCACAAAAAACTGAGTCATTTTGCACAGTTTGATTCTGCATTTGAGGTTGTGTTTGGACAACTATGTTTTGAGATTGGGGTTGTTGGGTAACTTCATTCTGCATTTGAGGCTGTTGACTACCTTCATTTTGAGGTTGAGGGGGTTGTTGAGCAATGTCAACTTCAACAGATTCGTTTTTTGTTGTTTTTTTGGTTGTTGCTGCTAAAAAATAATCTGTTAGTAAAGAACATATATATCAAACATGTAAGCTGCAAATAATTGATAACAACTTACGGTTGTTTTTCTTTTCCAATGAGGTCGTTGTTCAGGTGCAGCTGGTTGTTAGTTTGTTTCAACTCTTATGTGAGGACACCTTCTTCTAATATGTCCTACTTCATTGCATTGTCTGCAGGTTATCAAAATTCTTCTCCTTATTCTTCTCTTTATTCTTCTCTTCCCATTCTCCTCATGAAGTTGTCTCTTCATAGTCTTTCTTGGTCTACCAGGTTGGGTGAATAAAATGGCGGATCAAGCACTACACCATCTGCTATAGGCCACATATCTCTACCATTAATGGGCATCAATATGTTGTCATACAACTTTACATAGTTACCCACCTTGTACAAGCTATAAACCATGTCATGAGGAACTATGCACTCGCTATGTAATGTTGATATTGAATGTACACAAGGAATTTTAGTGAGTAGCCAATGCTCACAACTACATCGGTTTCTATTCAAATCAACAAATTGTTGTTCTCCCGTCCCCATTACATGAAAACTATGTCTTCCATTCCACACTAGCTTCCAACTTCCAGACAAATTGACAGCTTCCACAAGTTTTTTCCTTATAACCGGATATAAACTATTTTCCGGTTCCCTTCTCATCTTATTCCTCCTATTCACAATCCTCTCCATCAAAGACACCCTAATCTTCTCCATCGTTGTTATAATTGGTTGACTTCTCACTGTCAAGATGAATGCATTCAGACTTTGGGCCATTCATTATCCAACTCTAAGCATCCTTGTCATACAATTCCAACTCCCTTATAGCCCTCTCATATAGTTTTGTATTTGTGCTTTCGGTAATCTTCCACATCATGTCCTTCAAAGTCTATCGTCGATGCAACTTCTTCTAATTGCTATACATGTGTTGCACACAATACCTATGGTCAGCCACTGGCAAAACGTCAGCCAATGCAGCATCTAGTCCTTGAAAGGAAAAACAAATTTGAATAGTATCATATAAGCTAAACCTTTTAGATATTGAATCATATACCAGTTACCTTTTTCTTATCGGAAATGAAAGCATATCTATAACCCCCGCATCCTTAAATATCCAAATTAGCAGCAAGTAATTTGAAAAACCACCTCCACTGCTCAGTAGCTTCTTTTTCAACTACTGCCCAAGTAATAGGCCACCACCTGTTGTTCCCATTAGTGCCAACTGCTGAAAGAAGTTGGCCTCTATAATAGTCCTTAATGTGGCAACTATCAACCCCAACTAAAGGCATACAAGAGTCTAAAATTCCCTTTTTAATGGACATAGACAAATGTAAAGTCTCTTGAACCTTGGCTATCTCTAGAGCTGTAAACGAGTCGAGTCGAACCAGATAGGGGATGTTTGAGTTTGTTTGTTTATTTTGGGAGCACTTCTTGAGTTCGCTCGTTTAATATTTTGAACAAAATTTTTTGTTCAAGTTCGTTCAGTTATCTTTTTGTTTTGCTCGAGTTCGCTAGTTTATGTTTAAAAAATTTTCAAATTCAAATTTGAATTTGAATATTAAATTTTATTTTCAAAACTTCAAATTTATAACATAATAAAAAAATATATAATTTAAATATTTAACTATACAATAAATTTAAAAGTTCTTATAATAATATTGAGATAAAACAATAATTATAACAAAATTAATATAAAAGATATTGATTAACAACAATAATAATAAAAGTCAAATAAATATTGTAAAGAAATAATATATTTACCTTTAAACTTATTTTTAATTGAGTGTGGACTTTAGAGAAGGTAAGGAAAGGAGAGCTATCAATTAGGGTTTGTCAAAGAGATAGAAAGAAAGTTGAGTTAAGTTAGGACTTAAGAGTCCTTTACTATTCTCAAAAGAGAGAAAGAGATTGACTTAAGATTTTGGAGAACGTTAAGAAAGTTAAACCACCCTACAAATTAGAAAAAAAAATTCTTAATTTAAATATTATGGATTATTTTTAATAATATATATAATATACATAATATATATAAATATTTATAATTTGTTTGCGAATGCTCGATATGTTCCCAAACAGTGTTTGAATGAAAATTAATCGAGCTTAAAAATTTGTATTGTTGGATTTATTTTAATAAATTATCTCGGCTCATATGTCAATTGTGTATTTATGGTTATCATATTTTATTAAGCCTATTAAAGTGGTCTAATTAAGTCTATTGGGTTAATATACTTCAACAATAAGTATGGGCCCACTAGATACCTTATTCCTAGACTGTGATGGGTTGGTTAGGAATATTGTTATTATAATATATTGGTTATAGTCCCCAAGAAATATTTTTAAAGTGCCTATTTTATATTCCATGAGTAGAACAAAAGACTATGATCTGCTTTTGACAGGCTACAAAAAAAAAAGCATCTTCTAGAATTCTTAAAGACTTCGTTGGTGATACATGATTAAATTAGGTACGCTTCCACAATTCTGTTTTCTTATTTTAAATATTATGACTCATGGTATCAAAGCCTATATATTGGATTATTAAGAATATTTTTGGGTAATTCATAATCTTACGGTTAAAAGATTAAACCTTTTAGGTTTATTTAGTCAATATCAGAAAAGATTGAATCTTTAGTTATGGAGTTCTACGAAAATAAATTGATGATTAGGTTTTAAATTTTTAAAGATTACGTTTTTGTCTTTATTGGGTAAAGGTGTAACTTTAAGGATATATATTTTTTAGAAATTTTGGATATATTATTATTTATTTAATAATGTAAATTTATATAATTTTTTTTAGAAGACACTAGTATATATATACATGTATTGTTGTTTGTTCATATATGTATATATGTATATTTTCGTCTTGTTGTTGTGATGTATTTATATATATAATTAATAACTCTAAATTAGTAAAGTTATTCACATCTATTTTACCTTTGTCTTGGCCTTAATTATATGATTTGTTTATGAAATTTGGTTTATATGTATTAATTTGTATATCTCTCTTCCTAATTTCAATTTTAGTGATTAAGTGCCAAAAAACACAAATTTATTAGGAAAGTTCCAAAGTTTATTCAAATTGAATTTTAATCCTTTGTGATTAAAAATTTATGGCAGTGAGCGGAAGGGAATGGAATTATTGGACCAAATTGCTAAGGACAGAAAGGTAATTTCGTTGGTTGGAATTTAGTAAAAGAAATTGAAGAATAACAGAAGATACAAGTGACCGATTGATGAAGAAGTATCGGGAATAACTGGGAGATTAATTGACCAATTTAATTAAGGGAAGTTGGATATGCTGAGCTGGAATTTATTTTAATAAATTCCAGAAATTAAAGGGCTATTTTTGATTAAAAAAAAACTCCAGCTGGATATGAGATACTCTAAGAATATTCTGTAGCACAAAGGTAGAAGACAAAATCGGTTGGATAGCTGGATTTCAAATACCGAAGAAGGCAAAAGAAATTGGGATTTAATTCAGAATAATCAAACAAAAATTCTGGACAGCTGGCGGTTCTGTTAGCGAGTTCGGGAAGGAGGCAAGGGAATAAAAGAACAAGGGAATTGAGATGAAAAGAGTTAGTTCCGGAGAGTCACACTTGAACATTAGGGAGAAACCCGATACAGTAGAGAGTCTCGAGCAATAGACTAATTGTAGACTAACAGTAGGAGGAGACGCTCAAGAGGAGAAGAGGAATCTGCAAGAGAGCTTATGGGCTGAGCAGATACGACTGTAGCGTTCAATCAGAAGAGGAAACCCGTGGGTAACGTGATTAAAATTGATTTGGGGCAGAGAGTTATTTAAGACCATAGTAACTCTCTCTTCATTTCTTCATTCTACCCATTGTTTTGTGAATTTTTAATTCAGCAAGTACTTGAGTTTGATTAAATTTGATTCAAGTAGAATATATTGCTAAGACCCTAGAATTGTTTTGCTTGTTTCTTCACTCAAACTACTTGAATATTTCCAGCGGATAATAGTGAACATTGTAATATGATTTTTACGTTGTGGCATATTTGAGAACAGACATGGTTTAAATTATATCAATTGTGGATGGAATTATTGTGATCTTGAATCTGATTCTCATGATTAGTGCTTGTTTTTGGCTTACTTGATTTACTCATTTAGTTACCTAAATGCCAGTGTAGTTTGCAGTTATGATTGTCCAAATTACACATCGAACTAGTATCTATCATTCAGGAAAAAGGGAGCTAGTTGACATGATAACTAAGTGGCATTAGTTTGAGTAGCAAGACCTTGTGCTCAAATCTATAGGGAGACAAACCAAATCCTCTGCCTAATGTTGCTTTAGACCACGGTACGTTGTACTGCACAAGACGATGGTATTTGTGCTCTGAACTAGTATCTCGGGTAATTGCTGTAGCATCGATCTGTAAACTGGAGACATTTTTTCAGTAATTTCTGATACACCTATGGTTTGTGCTTAATACTTTGGACTTGCTGTTTCATTGCATTTTATTATCTTCAGTACTCTTGAGACTATTTCCAGTAGGTTAACAACTGATAGTAGCTTAGGTTCATTTTGCTATAGCATTAGAACATACCTCTCATCATTGTTTTGTTTGGTTTGGACAATTAAGTGCACAATCACATTTACAACTTATTCGGCATACTGATGTTCCTTCCTCTTTTTAGTATCCCTTTTATTTTGATTCAAGCCTGCTTCCCCTCCTAACCAAATCTACTACAGCCCAACCCACTGATGGTGCTTCCTCTCCACACCTGACGGCATAGGCTTGCGTCGCGCCTCAACCTGCTATTGTTGCTCTAATTTTATCTCCCCTTTCCTCTCCACCCCAGTCAGTACCTCTGGCCCATTTCTCCTCTTCTCGGTCCACAGACACCTTAACCGTCTCTTCCTCTCCTTCTGGGCCACCTTCTTCACTTCAGACCACATCCTCTTCTAGTTGGATTTCTTCTATTCCTGGCCCAAATACCTCTTCTCCTTAAATGGCAACTCGGGCCAATCATGGTATATTCAAGCCCAAAACTTTATTTAATTTATTTTCCTCAATCCTCATCTAAAATGTTTCTTTTACCTACTAATTATTTTCATGCTCTTAATGATCCTAATTGGAAACTTGCTATGCCAGATGAGTATAATACTCTTATTGAAAATAAGGTGTGGGACCTAATGCCCATCTTGACATGCTAACATCATTTGCAGTTTATGGATTTTTAGGCATAAAATAAATTCTGATGGCACTTTGAGAGACATAAATCTCGGTTTGTAGGTGATGGTGTTGGCCAATAGAATGGTATAGATTGTGGTGAGACTTCAGCTCGGTTGTCAAGCCTACTACTATTCATATTGTTATGAGTTTAGCTTTATCCAATTCTTGGTGTCTTCATCAGTTGGATGTCAAAAATGCTTTTTCATTGAAATCTCTTTGAAACTGTCTACATGCATCAACCCCTGGGTTTTTGTGATCCTCACCACCCGGATTTTGTCTGTTTACTCAAAACGTTTCTCTATGGCTTAAAACAAGCCCCCCGTGCTTAGTATGAATGTTTTGCTGATTTTATTCATACAATGGGTTTTACTCAGTCTCTCGAACAACTCTCTTTTCATCTATCGTCGAGGTAATGACATAGCTTATCTTCTTCTATATGTTGATGACACCATTATCACCACCTCTTCTGAGAAGTTTCTCCATACCATTATGGCTTCTCTAAGTTCTGAGTTTGCTATGAAAGATTTAGGCCCTCTCAGCTCTTTTTCGGTATCTCTGTTACACGTACATCTTTTGGCTTGTTTCTTTCTCAAAAGAAATATGCTCAAGAAATTATTGGTCGAGCTCACATGTCTGACTACAAACCTTCTTCCACTCCAGTTAATGTCAAATCTAGGCTCAGCGTCATCTCTTGTACTCAATATTATGATCCTACCGAATATTGACGTCTTGCAGGTGCTCTTCAATGCCTAACTTTCACAAGACCTGATATTTGTTATGTAGTTCAACAAGTGTGTTTATTCATGCATGATCCCCGTACTCTTCATATGACAGTCTTAAAACGTATCATCCGATACATCAATGAGACTCTTGAATTTGGTCTTCATCTCTCTCCTTCCTCCACTCACACTCTTGAGTCTTACACTAATGTTGATTGGGGTGGTTGTCCTGATACCTGTAGGTCCACTTCGGGTTATTGTGTTTATCTTGGAGATAATCTCATCTCTTAGTCTGCTAAACATCAACCAACTCTTTCTCACTCTAGTGTTGAAGCGAATATCGTGGTGTTGCTAGTGTTGTCTTCAAATCTTGTGCAATCTTATATTGGAACTACACTGTCCCAATTCTAAGGCTACTTTAGTTTATTGTGATAATGTAAGTGTTGTTTATCTCTCTAAAAATCCAGTCCAACATCAACGAACAAAACACATTGAAATGGACATCCACTTTGTTTGTGAAATGGTAGCTCGAGGATAGGTTCATTTTCTTCATGTTACATCTCGCTATCAAATAGCTGATATATTTACAAATGGTCTTCTGCTACAACTCTTCTCCAACCTTTGACATAGTCTCAACGTTCGAGTTCCTCCTGTTTCCACTACGAGGGTGTATTAGATATGAAATAGATCTCACATGATATTATTTTATTTAGTAATATCTTTATTTGATATATTAAGATGTATATTTGTTATGATTTGTAAATATTCTCTTTCCTATTTTTGTAACAATACTATCTTGTATATAATCATATACCAAAAGCAATGAAAGACATCAACCACGTTATCACATTCTTATAGGCTCGAGTTGCACTCACAAAGTTTAACTCTTTTTCAAGAAAAAGTCTCATTCTGGCTCATAGAGTGTTGAACCCCTGACCTCACTTCACTATGTATTTTCTTTGTTTATCAAGTTAAATAATTAGTCGAATTGTAATTAAATGCAAAATAAAATTTTTTTCCTTTAAATAAGTTTTTGAATTAATTTTTCTTTTGTGAAAAATTACCTATACATATAAATGATGATAACATAATTATTTAGATATTACTAGAGTTGTAAACGAATCAAACTGTTCGCGAACAAAACTCGTTCGAGCTCATTTATGTTCGATTCAGACTCGTTCATTTATTAAACAAACAAACTTGAATAAAATTTTAGGCTCCATTAAATTTCAAGCTTATTCAAACACAGTTAGCAAACATACGGAGCATTCGCGAACAAATTATAAATATTTATATATTATATATATTATTTTTAATAATATATAATATTTAAATTAAAGATTTTTTAAAATTTTTTCCTAATTTTTAGGGGTGATTTAATATTTTTATAAAACTTTATTGAATAGTTAAATATTTAAATTATAAATTTTTTATTTTATAAATTTGAAGTTTTGAAAAAACAATTAATATTTAAATTTAAATTTATAATTTATAATTTTTTTAAACTTAATTGAGCGAACTCGAGGTCAAACTCAAACAATAAAAAAAAAGGGAACAAACTCCAACAATTTTTTTTTGTTTAAAATACTAAACGAATGAACTCAAACATGCTCGAATAATAATCAAGCAAACTCAAAATATCTCATGTTCGGTTCGACTCGGCTCGTTAATAGTTGTAAATATTACAATATATTGATTTGACATTACAATTTTTTCATATATATGGTAGGGTATTCATTCAATGCTCACATATAGTAAAGGTTAAAGCATAATCCAAGTTTAGTACTTGAAGTAAAAAACATTGATGAATTATCATCCAAGTTTTAAAAAGTCTCATTGACAGCACCTTCCTTAGGTCAGAATTTTTATCATTAGTCCACTAATTTCACTGTTTCGGTCAAGGGCATTTTTGTCCATTATTTTTTTAAAATAAACCTTAATTTGTATAAAGGTTAATTTTGTAGTGTTTAATTAAAATCACTAATTTGCCCTAAGTTTTTTCTCGTCTTTTTCTTACTTCTTTCTCTTTCTTCTTCTTCTTTCTCTCTCTATTTTTTTCTTTCTCTTTCTCTCATTTTTTTCCTTTTTTCTTCCACCAATTCTTTTTCTTCTTCTACCATTATTCTTCTTTTTCTCTCGTTTCCTTCTTCTTTCTTTCTCTCCCTCTTCTTCTTCTTCCATCCATTCTTTTTTTTCTTTCTCTCTCCCAACCAAATCTAAAAAATCAATTTCTACAACCAAATTCAAAAAATTTATTTCGACAACAAAATAAAAAAAACCAATTTCTAAAACCAAGTCCAAAAACCCCATTTCCACAACAAAATAAGAAAATTCATTTCCAAAACCAAATCTAAAAACTCATTTCCACACTCACATTCCTCTGGTGGCGTTAGCGATTGTTTTTCTTCTTTTTTTTCCTCTTTTAAAATTTAAAAAATTTAGGAAATTTATTGTCAATTTGTGTAAAAATTTAATGTCTAATGTAGCACCGTTTGATTTTTGAATTCAATTTTTGTGACAGATTAAAAACCTATATGGGCTAGTCTTTAGAACACTGAACAAAGGAAAATTTTTCAAACATAAAAAAAGAAAAAGTATCCTCAAGAATGAAGAAATTTTAACAGTTGTTGTGTACTGCGGGTGAAATTTTAAAAAAATTTGGAATAATGAGAAGAATTAATGTTGGAGAGAGAAAGGAGAAGAAGAAAGAGAAATTTGTTTTAGGATTTTAGTGTTTATTTTTATTGAAAATTACAAAATTATCTTTTATAAAAAATTAAAGTTTATTTTTTAAAATAATGGGCAAAAAAACCTCTACCCAAAACAGTAAAAAGAGTTAACTAACTGTCAAAAATATGACTTAACCACAAAAATTAACAGAGATGCATCTAGTGAGATTTTTTTAAAACTTGGAGGACACCGTATGAACATTTTTCACTTTAGGTGTTAAACCTCATTCTGAAATCTAACAGGTGTTACTACGATACTTTACCCTATATATCATTTATTACATGATAGATGAATGTTTATATTTTATGGGTTCCTATTATTGTGTCATGGCGTAGGTTGTCGTTCATTAGTCATTCAATTTATACTATCTCAATATGTAATAATACTAACTTATATTGTTTATATTATTTAGTAAGGAATAATATATACTAAACATGAGGAATGAGTGAATACCTTACCATTCATATGAGATATTTGCACATTATTGGACAATATATAGATATATATATATACACACATATGCAATCCAAATACAAATGACATTTCTAGGTCTCCAATTGTCACCATAAGCTTTTCATTCAAACATAAAACACAATGTATTGAAATGAAGGTTCCCAAAACTTAAAATTGTATATAAAGAAATATTAATCATATCTCATAAGATGTAACATAGTATATATCTTTATCAACTAATTTAAGTAACATTCATATGAGGAGATTTTAAGATTACCGAGACTCAACTAAAATGTCTAATAAATATATATATCAAGGTAAAAAATCCACCATAAAATTATTAACTTTTCCTCCTCGATCATATCATCTCTAATCATAATTGGAATGCATGTTAAAAAAGTTGAAATCATGGTGATCAAAGTTTAACAGCTTCAACCAGGAATCTGCTGCACAATAAAGATCAATTAGCATTTTATGGTCATTCTTTCCATGGTGCATCCAAACATCACCTTGCATTTTATAGGTAGCCAAGCCAAATGGAGTAAGAGAAACTTGATTTTGACATTTTCTTGGAGGACAAGCAACTCCAATGTTTTTTCCATCCTTCTCATTAATCTTCTCCCAAGTTGAATCTATAATAATAAGAATCAAACATGGCTAAGAACTACTGTAGGGGAAAAAGAATTCTCATTTATAGTAGCATTAGAATATGTGTGTATATATATATATATATAGCATGATGATAGGAGAAATTTGTTCAAGATATTAAAGTAATCATGAGGATCAACTACCAATAATTTTAATAAATTTAACTTACAAGAATATATCAGAAACTCAAAAAATTAATTATAACAGAAATAAAATAAAAGCACCATCAACAATAAGAAATGCTATGGAAAATATCTTTAAAATCAAAATGTTTTATATTGGTCTTTTAAAATTACCTTCAAATACTATTTTTTTAATCCTTTTAACACCTTGCAATTAATTTTATAACATTTTCCTCAAGTTGTATTAAATCAATAAATTGGTTGCAAAATCTAAACTCTATAAAAAAGAGTAAAAGTATGAATATCAAATAAAATGATAAGAAAAATGGTATAAAATATGATTAAAATGGTATATAAAATAAATCATATTTAGAGGACTAATTACTTTTATAGTCTTTTTATAAAGAAAAGATAAATAAATTTTCATTTTTATTGCATTAAATTCCATATATATATATGTACATAGTAGAATAAAATGAGAAAAAAAATCTAAAAAAATAAGACAGAAAGGATTAGAAAATACCTTGAAATGAGGAAGATAATGTATGGTAAGTAAGGAAGCTTGTAGACAAGTCTTTCACTGACCACATATTTGGAATTGCATAGATAGGATACCTAATTTTAAGAGTAAATAATATTATATCCAATGTATTTCAAAAAATAGAAAAAAAAATAATTTCTACATATTTTAAATAGAAAATTTGTTTAATTTTAGTTTTATTAAATTTTTAGGTTTTGATTTTTTTATACTGGGTACTTATTTTGATCTTTTTATCATTCTTAGCTAATTTCTAAACAAATTAACACCTTATAACATGTTCATGTTTGTTTTAATTTGATCTAAAAATTTTAAAAATTGTGGAGTAAATGATTAAAATTTGTTATATGATCCTAAAAGTTTGATCAGAAACTACAAAAATATAAAATAAAAATATAAAATAATCATAAAATAATAAATATATATAATATATATATATATATATATATATATATATATATATATGAATTAAATCGAAAAAAATTGAAAACAAAATTTTACTACAATATGTAAAGTCTCTTCAATAAGTACCATGCAATAGACATCCAACTTGCTGCAGATATATCACAACTCTTCAATGTCACAAGTCCAGGGTAGCTTTCAGTAAAATTATCCATCTAAATTTATATCACAAAAAAAAGTGTTTATATAATACATATATATATATATATATATATATATATATGAAACTTAAAACAAAAGGAAGAAAAATATCATTTAAAAAAAAGAAAGAAAGAAAAGAAAGAAAATATCATAATTTATGTGGTTTAGTCAATATTACTTATATTGATTGATAGTACTAATATTTTTACTAAATAATCACTAATACAAGAGATGTATTTCACACTCACAATATTTTTCATTCTAAATAAAGAATTATTTATAGATAATAGTCCATTTGTACAACCGATAATAATAATAGTTATAAACACCATTTGAGATAGTAATTATCCCAAAAATAGCTTCAAACTTGCATAAAAATCTCAACACCAATAGAAAACAGTTCATAAGGGATAATAGGTAATAGAGAGTAATGAAATACTTTAGACATGTTTAATAATGAATAGTATCCAAAACATGATTTCAAATATGATTTTAAATTTATTATAAAATATCGATCATATCTATATATACACGATTAAAATATAATGTCAATGTCGAATTAGAGGAATCACAAACAAATAAAAATACCTTTTGAGCAATAGGAATTCTCCAATAAGGTGAAGAGACATCTTGGTATTCAAAATAAAGATAACCTAATTTATCTTTCATTGGCAATGAAACTTGAGTCTCAACACTTGAGTCACTTCCATTACTCAAAGATTCCATCTCAAATATATCAATCTCAGCTGTTTCTTTCAAATTTCTGTGTAAAACAAAGCATAATAATAATTGGAACAAAAATTGTTCGATTTAGTTCAATATAATATATATATATATATATATATATATTTCATATATACTTGTTTATACAATTTAATCATTTTAAATTTTATTTTTTCAAAAACATTTATCAAAAAATCAATAATCATTGTGTAATGGACTAATAATTTTAGAGACAAAATTAAAATAACACAAAATTTATTATTTAAAAGGTTAAATGCATGAAAGTTTATTGTAAAATATAAAATTGTATAAACAACTAAAAGAATAAGAATACATTTTTTTAGAATCTTTAAACTTATAAAAGGATACTTTGGGGCATAAATGGTTAATTATCCCAACTGAAATATATATATATATAAACATCAATTTTGGTAGATCCTACTATAGAAAACTAATCTTGAAAGACAACATTGTGAAAGAGTGATAAATTGTCACTTACTCTATGAGCTTAAGTCGATGAGTGTGATTAAATTTATTCTCTTAACACTCCCCTCACATGTGAGCCGATGACAAATTTTATAAAAAAAGACCAAACATGTGCACACAAATTGAACAACAACAAATTTCCAATAGCAAATTTCAATAGTTATGATTCGAGATCTCGACCTCCTACTCTAATACCATGTTAAAAAATGATAAAGAGGTTGAATTTATTCTTCTCTTAATAAACAAATACAAGTAGACATTACACATTTCATATGATCTATAACCATAAAAAGTCATAAATTTGAATCATGTAAGAAAGAAAAAAAAATCAGAAAATCAGAATAATAACAATGATAATTTTGAGAGATACTTAGAGTATAGTACCTTGTAAAAGTTGGTGAAGACTCAAGAGTGTAGATTTGAAAAGCTGATAAATAAGGAGTATAATATTGCACAACATTTCTATTATTACTTAACACAACAGGAGAGCCAACACCATAAGCACTCCATTCATCAAAGGATTTCCATACATCTCCTAATGTGAAATATTCAATTGTATGATCATTTTCTTCTACCTTGCTATTGTTCTTCAAATCATGCATGTGACTCTGTCATAATTTATAATTAAATCAAATCAAAATAAGATGATATTTGATATTCATATATATAAACATACAATGACTAAATTAAGTATATACATTAAATGACTAAAATTTAGTGAAAATATAAAATGTATACAATATATATAGCATACATATATCATTATTTAGTTGGGATATGCTTTTTATTGAAATGTTCTTATACATTTTATAATATTTTTTTTTGTTGAGGGTACAAGATGCCTTTAATGGTTCTAAACTATGGAAGAACACTTGTGATCCACATCTAAATTAATATTCATTCAAGCCACTAAGGGAAGAAGCTCTAACATCAAATTTTAAACAATTGTATTGATTAATATAAACTTTGGCTTGTTCCATTAAACAAATTAATAACTTACTAGAAAATTTTCTAATTCCAAACCAAATTTCATATTAACAAATATAAAAATATGTATGAATATATATATATATATATTATTTGTAACAAAGTAGGGGAAAATATAAGAAAATAAGATATAAAATTAAAATTCGCTTCAATGAGGCATACAAGCTCCAAAGTATAAAAATCAGATAATGCTTTGACTAAAAATTTATAACATAAAAGTGTGTGAATAAGTTATGTAAATTTAAAGTTAATTTGACACAAATTAAATTTCAAATCAACATTTGAAGTGCATTTTAGAGGTTTAAAATACATCATTAAATAAATGATTTCAAACTTTTCTTTAATAATTTTCAGAAACCTCTTAAACGAACGAACAAAATGAGATATTTAGTTCACCGCACTAATTGTTTAATAGGTCAATTATCGATAGAATAGATATAACATAAATTCCTATCAATTAATTTATAGACAAATAATAAAATGATCAGTAGGAAAAAAATTGACAAAAAATAATAGAGCTTTCATCCACATAAAATTCACATCATCTATAGGTTTTATAGTGACATTAGAATAAATCAAAAATTAACTAATTTTAAACAGCACTCCCAAATCATATAAAATTCAATTAATAAATTAGTTGTATAAACATTAAAAATAATATAAACAAAAAAGATTGATAGATTTATAGTAGGTATCAATGAAAAAGGCTTTGAAGGCACAACCGGAGTTAAAGAACGGAGAAGATTTTGGAGATTGGAGAGCATGGAAGGAGTGGACATCTTTAGAGCCTTTGAATTTTTCGAAGAATGTAAATGAAAAATATGCATTTCCGGTTGTACAAATATATACACAGATATGTAACTTGTACATTAATTACAAAGTAGAAGAAAAACAGAAACAAGTCATAGTTACTTCATTAATATTATTTTACCTGAATAAAAAAAGGAAAAAAGTCAAATCAAATCAATGACATTATAATTAATAAGAATATCCTACAATAGAAAATGGAGATTTTTTGTTGACCATGTTTACCAATTAATTTCTAGGTGTGAAAATTCATGCAATTAAAATAAATATTTCAAAAATAAAATCCGATGAATTTTAATGAGAATGTTTAAAGGGAAGCATTGATTAAATACTTCACATGTTTTAATTTATTTTATTTTATTTTTAAGATTAGTGAATGTTTTTCATTAAAAATATTTGATAATTTTTAGATTTTTCAATTAATAAATTTGAGTTTTAAAGTATTAATTATACAAATATGAAGGAAAAAATATGAATAAATATATTTTTTAATTTTTATATTTTTAATTAATAAATTTGAGTTTTAAAGTATTAATTATATAAATATGAAGGAAAAAATATGAATAAATACACTTTTTTTTAATGTGAATAAAAAAAAATTATTTTCCCTCAATATTGATTTTTTTAACTTAGTTATATGAGAGAAAATTAATATTTTATATTATACTTATCATATTAAAAATTTAAAGTACATATATTAAATTTTCTTTTCATAGTTTTATAATTAATGTTTTATAACTCTTATACTTTAAATATATATATATATATATACCAAATTTCGTCGTTAAGTCAAAATTTTGACCATTAGTCAATATTGTTTACTGTTACGAGTAGAAGTATTTTTGTCTATTTTTTTTAAAATAAAACTTAATTTTTATAAAGGTTAATTTTGTAATTTTAATCAAAAATATTAATTTTCTCTAATTTTTTCTCTTATTCTTCCTTTTTTCTCTCTTTTTTTTTGTTGTTCATTCTTTTTCTCTCTTTCTTCTTCTTCCTTCTTTCTCTTTCTTCTTCTTCTTTCTTCTTCCTAGGTTCTTCTTCCTCTCTCTCTTTTTTCTTATTTAATTCTTCTTCCTCTCTCTCTTTTTTCTTCTTGTATTCTTATCCCCTTTTCTTCCAAAATCAAATGACGCTATATTAAAAATTAAATTTTCTCGCAAATTGACATTGAACTTCTAAAATTTTTTAATTTTATTCCATAATTTGTTTTTTTAAAAAAATTGGGTTTCAACCATTGCCTCAATGTTCTTATTTTTTTCATTCTTGAAGATTCTTATTTTTTTTTTGTTTCAAAAATTTTCATTTATTCAATATTCTAAATACTACAACATATGGATTTTCGATTCCCACAAAATTAAATTCTGAGATGACCGATGTTTGCTAATATATGGATTGACAAAAGCATTCTATTTTACTAGATTTTATTTGGACTATCTAAGAACAAGAAAGAAATAAAAACTGAGGAGGATTGTGGAAATGAGTTTTTTTAATTTTCTTTGTAGAAATGAGTTTTTTGGATTTTCTTATAGAAATGAGTTTTATGAATTTGGTTGTAGAAATAGGGTTTCTGAATTTGGTTGGGAGAGAAAGTAAAAAAAAAGATTGATGGAAGAAGAACGTAGAAGAAGAATAAAGAGAGAGAAAAAAAAGAAGAAGAATGGGTGGAAGAAGAAGAAAGAGAAAAGAGAAGAAAATGAGAAGAAGAATAGAAGAAGAAGAAGAAAGAGAAAGAAAGAAGAAGGAGAGAAAGAGAAAAAAAAAGTTGCACAAGAAAGAGAGAGAAAGAAGGAAGAAGGAAGAGAGACAAAGGATGAGGAAAAAAGAAGAGAGAGAAAAATAATTAGGGATAATTAATATATTTTAATTGAAAAGGATAAAATAGAGTTTAAAATTCACCTTTTGCATCTCAATAATTTTTTGCTTTTATAATACACCTCAAGTTTCAAATCCTTCCATTGGAAGTACTTCTCTTAAGTCCTGTCGTTCGGGTTTCAATTTTGTCTTTACTCAACCATTTTTCAGCACTGTTTTAGTTAGGGGCATTTATGTCCCACCATCAAAATAAAATGCAATTTTTTCCACTTATGTTTTCCTTAATTTTTTTTTCTCTCTTTCCTCTTCCTCCTTTCTCTCTCTTTATTCTTCCACCATCTATAATTGAGCAACTCAACTTCTTAAACAACTCAAACAATGCCTCTATTTCATTTACAGAAACTACATAATTGAAAAAAAATCAAAAAAAAAAACAACGACAAAATGAAGGAGTAATTTATGGAAAACAAACTCAACCCCGTTACATATCTGGTTTTGTACCTCCAATTCACATATAGAAGAAAAACTCTAACTATAAAAAATGGGGGAATATTCAAACGAAGCGCGACAAAACGCAGAATAATTTCTGGAAAACAAACTCAACCCACCTCTGAATTTGGTTCTGTTATTACAAATTCTCAAAGATAGCGAACAGCAAAACGCATGAATCAAAAATTGGGGAAAAGAAAAGAGAGAAGAAGAATGTGAAAGAAGATTTACATAATTACATCGAGATTCTTGAGACAGTCTACGGAGATCATGAAATCGACACTCGAATTTCTTGGAACGATGCAATTTAGGTTGGCAATCAAAACAACCCAACAACGCAAATATAACTGCTTCAGTGATTGCAATAATTGGAAAAAAAGCAACTCATAATTTCTCTGGAACTGTCAAAGAACTTCCCTGCAATAATCCATCCCCGCCAACCCGAAAAGAAAAATGAAAACCCATTTCAGTTCCATTTCCTATTTCAAGAATAATGTAAATGAAAGTGAGATAAAACAAAAAAATCAAACAAATACATTACTAGAGAATTTTCGAATGAATCCATTGTTAAAATTCTTTTACATTCCTAATTTGAAACAAAATAATGACAAATCATCACTGTATATATAGATTGATAGATAGTACTCAAGAATCCAGGTTCTTTTCTTCTCTTTCTTCTTCTTTCATTAACAATTGTTACCAGAGGATGAGAGAGAAAGGAGGAAGAAGGAGAAAGAAAAAAATTAAGGAAAACCACAATGAAAAAAAATTGCATTTTATTTTGCTAGTTGGACAAAAATACCCTTGATTGAAGCAGTGTCAAATAGTGAAAAATAATAGACTAACAGTAAAATTGAAATACCCATGCTCAAAATAGGGTTCATTTTTTTAATAATGGATAAAAATATCTATGCTCAAAATAGTAAAAAGAGTTGAATAAGGATCAAAATTTTGACTTAACGGCGAGATTTGATGACAGTGCATCCAATGAAACGTTTTAAAACGTGATGTGCACTATAAAAGTAAATTTTTTTTGAGGTGCTAAACTTGAATTTTGAACTCTAAAATGTGCATTTAAGATAGTTTACCCATAATAAAAAAATTAGAATAAATATCAATAAAATTATATGAATTTTAAATTTAATTACACTTTTCATTTTTCAAACTTATATTTATTTGATGGAAGAAGAAAATGGAGACAAATTAAAAAAAAAGAAAAACATTTAATGCAAATTGAGGTAAATAAAGAGTAAGTGTAAAGTAAAAAATTAAAATAAAAATAGGGTAAACTATCTTAGTTGCACTTGTTAGATCTTAGAATCCAACTTTTGGACCTCAAAAATTTTGTGCACTTATAGTGCTATTGAAGTTTCAACATGCCCAAAATAAAATGCAATTTTTTTTTCATTTTCCTTAATTTTTTTATCTCGTCTTCTTCTTCTTCTTTTCTCTCTCTACCTTCTTTCTCTCTCCATAACTTTATTTTCTCTCTCCTTTCTCTTCCTCCTTTCTCTCTCTCTTCCCAACAAGAGATTTTTTTTTCTCTGTGTTGGGTTTTTCCTTTTCTTTGGTTACATTTGGAAAAGATGTCTATAATGGTGCAATTTATCTTTATGTTTTTCTTGGGCTTTGGCATGCCGAGTTATGGTTTACAACTTCTCATTGCAATGATGGACGCTGATTTGTTATTGAAATAAAGGAGGTTGTTGTCTTCCCTTATGCTGAATCAGAGTAGAAAGCTACAATTCTGGGACATTGCTATGATGATGCATGCATGAATATCTTCAGTATTATCATGAGCAAAGACCAGGAAATAAGTCTCTTAAAATTTAACAAATGTGGAATTTTTCCAATATACATTACATTGCAACAAATGAAATTAGGATTTTAAAAAGTTCCAACCCAAGAGCATGCCCTAACCACAAAAGTCTACAAATCCAAAACATAAAAAAAGTCCCAACCAACCAACCAAATTTCTCTTGCTCTGTTGTTTACCCCATTTTCACCAGACACCTGGGCAATCCATGTGTTTACATTTCCACATCACTGCAAATTTCAGATTCAAAAGAATTTAATGAGATTTAACATCACCAATCAAGAACCTGCATATTCTGACTTCTGAGCTCCAAACTATTAGAGGTTTATCTAAGAAACAACTTCAGAAGATCAATACAAACCCAAATCAAGACATAATTACTAAATCCAACCATGTAATTTTACAAATCAAGTTTAAAATCAGACCACCGACTTTCGAAATGAGTTCTTATTTCTCACCTTCTATTCCAGAATGGAACATGCTGAGACCAAACCAAAAGTTGTAATCATTGATAGGCGAGAGGTCGTACACATTAAGTACAAATGGAGTCTCTGAGTTGGTATTAGAATATCCATATTACTTTCACCATTTAGAGGAGTGGAGTTGGAAAATTTCTCTCCTCCAATTAGTGCCAGTAACTCCGATGTCCCCCTCCTTTCACCATTTTTACTGATTTCTTTATGCCAAAATTAGTGCCGACAATTCTGATGGAAGAGAGAGAAAGGAGAAAGAAAAAGGAGAGAAAAAAATTATGTTACCGGAGAGAGAAAGAAGGAAGAGAGAGAAAAGAGGAAGAAGAAGGAGAGAGAAAGAAGAAAGAGAGAGAAAGGAGGAAGAAAAATGAGAGAGAAAAAAATTAAGTTAGCAGAGAAAATAGAAAGAAGGAAGAGAGAGAAAAGAGGAAGAAGAAGTAGAGAGAAAAAAATTAAGGAGAATGAAAAAAAAATTGCATTTTATTTTAGGGAGGTTGAACAAAAATGCCTCTGACTGGAACACTGCCAAACAATGAAAAAAGGTTGACTAACAGAAAAATTGAAGCCCTAACGACACTATAAGTCTAAAACATTTGAGGCGCAAAAGCTGAATTTTGACATCTAACAAGTACACCCGAGATAGTTTACCCAGAAAAAAAAACAAAAACATAATAAGAAGTAAAAAAAATTAAATTAAATTAAAATGGAAATAGAAAAGAACAACTTCGAAAGTCATTAAGCATACAATGAGACAAAAAAATCAAAAATAAAATCACACTATTATAATTTATTTTTTTTGAAAACAAATCTTATATATGAAAGATAATAGGGTAAACTATTTTGGTGACACCTAAACTTTCCTAGAATCTAACTTTAACACCTCAACATCTTTTGTCGAGTTAGCGACACTCAAACTTTCAAATCATCCCATGAAGTGCCCTTCCATCCACTTTGACCGTCAGGTCAACTTTTTGTCGTTAACACCCATTTTTCACTGGCATTTTTGTCCAAGGAAATGTTGCACGACATTTTTTTTAAAAAAAAATCACATATAAAAGATACATTTCGTGGGAAATTAACAACTAAAGAATGATTTGGTCGATACTTTCTTTCTAAAAATTCAATCTTTCTCCAATCTTTTTTTCAGAAATCATCCAACATTCAAAGTGTCTAGATTTGTTCTTCCAAAAACTTTATAGTAATAAACAATGTCCAACAGTTTCAGTCAATATTACCCATCTGCAAATGTGGAATTCGAAGCACATTAATGACATCTTGGACGGAATGAAATCCTTCTAGAAGGTTTACCACTCGCGGGGGTGAAGAGGGCAATGGAAGAAGATGTGGTTTCTTTGAGTAGGTAGCTTCAGAAATGTGCAAAAGGTCTGTTGAGATTATCCCTGGTTTGCTTCGACGAATTCGATCTATGGAAGAAGAAATTGATGCCCATAAACTATGCATTTCAAGAAGGAAGAAAAGAACAGTAAGTTTAACGTGACTGGGTTTTCTGAAACTTTAAAATGGGAGATTACATTGTACATCTTGGGTTCTAAGTGTTTTAGCTTTCTTCAGTCGGATCATCTGCATTTTGATGATGTTATATGCGGTTGACTGCAAATGTAGTGGAAATGATTTAAAAATGTTAATTGGAAGTAGTAATTAGAGTTTTTGTTTTCATTGTAATGAGGTAGCTGTGATATTATATGCAGTTGTAATGATGCAGTTGTGAGTGAACTTTAATGTTGACAATATAATGCTTTTGTATGGTGGATGAGACTTTTAATAACACAAAGAATTGTACTTCAATATTATAATACAAAATTTTACTTCTTGAATTGTTCACAACTAGTCAAATGAACATTAATATCATCAATCACAATAGACAATGCAATAGTCATTAACTTTACATATATGGACAAAAGCATATCTTACATAGTCATTAAGATTCCTTCCACCCATCAAAATTATAAAAAAACATTAAAGTACACAGACAGTACATGTTCCAAAGTTATCTATTATGTCTACCCACCTCTTCTTCCCCTCCCTCTGCCCCTTCTCCTACCCATGCCTCTACCTCTGTCAAATTCAGCAATTACAACATGATCATCACAAAAAACTAAGTCATTTTGCACAGTTTGATTCTGCATTTGAGGTTGTGTTTGGACAACTATGTTTTGAGATTGGGGTTGTTGGGTAACTTCATTCTGCATTTGAGGCCAATGGTTGAGGGGGTTGTTGAGCAACGTCAACTTCAACAGATTCGTTTTTTGTTGCTTTTTTTTTTTGTTGTTGTTGCTAAAAAATATAAACGGTTAGTAAAGAACATATATATCAAACATGTAAGGTGCAAATAATTGATAACAACTTACGGTTGTTTTTCTTTTCCTATGAGGTCGTTGTTCAGGTGCAACTGGTTGTTAGTTTGTTTCAACTCTTCTATTAGGACACCTTCTTCTATTATGTCCTACTTCATTGCATTGTCTACAGGTTATCAAAAATTTTCTCCTTATTCTTCTCTTCCCATTCTCGTCATGAAGTTGTCTCTTCATAGCCTTTCTTGGTCTATCAGGTTGGGTGAATAACAGTAGCGGATCAAGCACTACACCTTCTGCTATAGGCCACATATGTCTACCATTAATGGGCATCAATATGTTGTCATACAACTTTACATAGTTACCCACCTTGTACAAGCTATAAACCATGTCATGAGGATCTATGCCCTCGCTATGTAAAGTTGATATTGAATGTACACAAGGAATTTCAGTGAGTGGCCAATGCTCACAACTACATCGGTTTCTATTCAAATCAACAAATTGTTGTTCTCCAGTCCCCATTACTTGAAAACTATGTCTTCCATTCCACACTAGCCTTCCAAACAAAATGACAGCTTCCTCAAGTTTCTTTCTTATAACTGGATATAAACTATTTTTCGGTTCCCTTCTCATCTTATTCCTCCTATTCACAATCTTCTCCATCAAAGACACCTAATCTTCTCCATCAATTGTTATAATTGGTTGACTTCTCACTTTCAAGATGAATGCATTGAATGATTCCAATATATTAGTGCAAAACATGTCTGACTTGACATAGGATGTGAAGAATGCCTTAACCCAATGATCATGCTTTGGGCCATTCATTATCCAACTCTAAGCATTCGTGTCATACAATTCCAACTCCCTTATAGTCCTCTCATATAGTTTTGTATTTGTGCTTTCGGCAATCTTCCACATCATGTCCTTCAAAGTCTATCGTCGATGCAACTTCTTGTAATTGCTATACATGTGTTGCACACAATACCTATGGTCAGCCACTGGCAAAACGTCAGCCAATGTAGCATCTAATCCCTGAAAGGAAAAACAAATTTGAATAGTATCATATAACCTAAACCTTTTATATATTAAATCATATTCCAATTACCTTTTGCTTATCGGAAATGAAAGTATATCCATAACCCCCGCATCCTTAAATATCCGAATTAGCAGCAAGTAGCTTCTTTTTCAACTACTGCCCAAGTAATAGGCCACCACCTGTTGTTCCCATTAGTGCCAACTGCTGAAAGAAGTTGGCCTCTATAATAGCCCTTAATGTGGCAACTATCAACCCCAACTAAAGGCCTACAAGAGTCTAAAATTCCTTTTTCAATGGACCTAGACAAATGTAAAGTCTCTTGAACCTTGGCTATCTCTAGAGCTGTAAACGAGTCGAGTCGAACCGAAAAGGGGATGTTTGAGTTTGTTTATTTATTTTAGGAGCACTGCTTGAGTTCGCTTGTTTAATATTTCGAACAAATTTTTTTGTCCAAGTTCGTTCGGTTATCTTTTTGTTTTGCTCAAGTTCGCTCTTTTATGTTTAAAAAATTTTCAAATTCAAATTTGAATTTGAATATTAATTTTTGTTTTCAAAACTTCAAATTTATAAAATAATAAAAAATTATATAATTTAAATATTTAAGTATACAATAAATTTAAAAGTTCTTATAATAATATTGAGATAAAATAATAATTATAACAAAATTAATATAAAAGATACTGATTAACAATAATAATAATAAAAGTCAAATAAATATTGTAAAGAAATAATATATTTACTTTTAAACTTATTTTTAATTGAGTGTAGACTTTGGAGAAGGTAAGTGAAGGAGAGCTATCAATTAGGGTTTGTCAAAGAGATAGAAAGAAAGTTGAGTTAAGCTAGGACTTAAGAGTCTTTACTATTCTCAAAAGAGAGAAAGAGATTGACTTAAGATTTTGGAGAACGTTAAGAAAGTTAAACCACCCTACAAATTAGAAAAAAAAAATCTTAATTTAAATATTATAGATTATTTTTAATAATATATATAATATACATAATATATATATAAATATTTATAATTTGTTCACGAATACTCGATATGTTCGCAAATAGTGTTTGAATGAAAATTAATTGAGCCTAAAAATTTGTATTGTTGGATTTATTTTAATAAATTATGTGGGCTCATGTATTAATTATGTATTTAAGGTTATCATATTTTATTAAACCATATTAAAGTGGTCTAATTAAGTCTATTGGGTTAATATGCTTCAACAATAAGTATGGACCCACTAGATACCATATTCCTAAACTGTGATGGGTTGGTTACGAATATTGTTATTATAATATATTGGTTATGGTCCCCAAGAATTATTTTAGAGTGCTTATTTTATATTCCGTCAGTAGAACAAAACCTTAACTCTGATAGATCTCTTGGAAGTCTATGATCTACTTTTGACAGGTTACAAAAAAAATGTCTTCTAAGATTGTTAAAGACTTCGTTGGTGATACATGATTAAATCATGTACGCTTCCACAATTCAGTTTTCTTTGTTCTTAATATTCTGACATACGGTTCTTATGAGATTTAGGCTAAGGAACATATAGAATACATTTGTATTTTATTCTATCAAGTGGTATCAGAACCTATATGTTGGATTATTAAGAATATTTTTGGTTAATTCATAATCTTACTGTTAAAAGGTTAAACCTTTTAGGTTTATTTAGTCAAGATCTCAGAAAAGATTGAACCTTTAGTTATGGAGTTCTATGAAAATAAATTGATGATTAGGTTTTAAATTTTTTAAGATTACGTTTCTGTCCTTATTGGGAAAGGTGTAAACTTTAAGGATATATATTTTTTTGAAATTTTGGATATATTATTATTTATTTAATAATGTAAATTTATATAAATGTTTTTTGGAAGACAGTAGTATATATATACATGTATTGTTGTTTGTTCATATATGTATATATGTATATTTTGGTCTTGTTGTGATGTAGTTATATATATAATTGATAACTCTAAATTAGTAGAGTTATTCGCATCTATTTTACCTTTATTTTGGCCTTAATTATATGATTTGTTTATGAAATTCGGATTATATGTATTAATTTGTATATCTCTCTTCCTAATTTCAATTTTAGTGATTAAGTGCCAAAAAACCGAAATTTATTAGGAAAATGCCAAAAGTTTATTGAAATTGAATTTTAATCCTTTGTGATTAAAAATTTATCGCTGTGAGCGGAAGGGAATGGAATTATTGGACCAAATTGCTAAGGACGGAAAGGTAATTTCGTTGGCTGGAATTTAGTAAAAGAAATTGAAGAATAAGAGAAGATGCAAGTGACCGATTGATGAAGAAGTATCGGGAATAATTGGGAGATTAATTGACCAATTTAATTAAGGGAAGTTGGATATGCTGAGCTGGAATTTATTTTAATAAATTCCAGAAATTAAAGGGCTATTTTTGATAAAAAAAAAAACTCCAGCTGGATATGAGATACTCTAGGAATATTCTGCAGCACAAAGGAAGAAGACAAAATCGGTTGGATAGCTGGATTTCAAATACGGAAGAAGCTAAAAGAAATTGGGATTTAATTCAGAATAATAAAACAAAAATTCTAGACAGCTGATGGTTCTGTTAGCGAGTTCGGGAAGGAGGCAAGGGAATAAAAGAAGAAGAAGGGAATCGGGATGAAAAGAGTTAGTTCCGGAGAGTCACACTTGAACATTAGAGAGAAACCCGATACAATAGAGAGTCTCGGGCAGTAGTCTAATTGTAGACTAACAGTAGGAGGAGACGCTCAAGAGGAGAAGAGGAATTTGCAAGGGAGCTTATGGGCTGAGCAGACACGACTGTAGCGTTCAATCTGAAGAGGAAACCAGTGGGTAACGTGATTAAAATCGATTTGGGGCAGAGAGTTATCTAAGACCATAGTAACTCTCTCTTTATTTCTTCATTCTACCCATAGTTTTATGAATTTTTAATTCAGCAAGTACTATTATTCGCTAGAAAAACCAGTGGTTTGATTAAATTTGATTCAAGTAGAATATATTGCTAAGACCCTAGAATTGTTTTGCTTGTTTCTTCACTCAAATTACTTGAATATTTCTAGCGAATAATAGTGAACATTGTAATATGATTTTTACGATGTGGCATATTTGAGAGCAGACACGGTTTAAATTATATCAATTGTGGATGGAATTATTGTGATCTTGAATTTGGTTCTCATGATTAGTGCTTGTTTTTTACTTACTTGATTTACTCATTTAGTTACTAGCCAGTGTAGTTTGCAGTTACGATTGTCCACATCACACATCGAACTATTATCTATCATTCGGGAGAAAGGGAGCTAGTTGACATGATAACTAAGTGGCATTAGTTTGAGTAGCAAGACCTTGTGCTCAAATCTATAGGGAGACAAACCAAATCCTCTGCCTAATGTTGCTTTAGACCACGATACGTCGTACTCCACGAGACGATGGTATTTGTGCTCTGAACTAGTATCTCAGGTAATTGCTGTAGCATAAATCTGTAAACTGGAGACATTTTTTCAGTAATTTCTGATACACCTATGGTTTGTGCTTAATACTTTGGACTTGCTGTTTCATTGCGTTTTATTATCTTTAGTACTCTTGAGACTATTTCCAGTAGGTTAACAACTGACAGTAGCTTAGGTTCATTTTGCTATAGCATTAGAACATACCTCTCATCATTGTTTTGTTTGGTTTGGACAATTAAGTGCACAATCACATTTGCAACTTATTCGGCATACTGATGTTCCTTCCTCTTTTCAGCATCCCTTTTATTTTGATTCAGGCCTGCTTCCCCTCCTAACCAAATCTACTACAGCCCAACCCACTGATGGTGCTTCCTCTCCACACCTGACGGCATAGGCTTGTGTCGCGCGTCAGCCTGCTATTGTTGCTCTAAATTTATCTCCCCTTTCCTCTCCACCCCATTCCGTACCTCTGGCCCATTTCTCCTCTTCTCGGTCCACAGACACCTCGACTGTCTCTTCCTCTCCTTCGGGGCCACCTTCTTCACTTCAGCCCACATCCTCTTCTAGTAGGCTTTCTTCTATTCTTGGCCCAAATCCCTCTTCTACTTAAATGACAACTCGAGCCAATCATGGTATATTCAAGCCCAGAACTTTATTTAATTTATTTTCCTCAACCCTCTTCTAAAATTTTTCTTTTACCCACTAATTATCTTCATGCTCTTAATGATCCTAATTGGAAACTTGCTATGCTAGATGAGTATAATACTCTTATTGAAAATAAGGTGTGGGACCTAATGCCCATCCTGACAAGCTAACATCATTTGCAGTTCATGGATTTTCAGGCATAAAATAAATTCTAATGGTCCTTTGAGAGACATAAATCTCGGTTAGTAGGTGATGGTGTTGGCCAATAGAATGGTATAGATTGTGGTGAGACTTCAGCTCGGTTGTCAAGCCTACAACTATTCATACTGTTATGAGTTTAGCTTTATCCAATTCTTGGTGTCTTCATCAGTTGGATGTCAAAAATGCTTTTTTCATTGAAATCTCTTTGAAACTATCTACATGCATCAACCCCTGGGTTTTTGTGATCCTCACCACCCGGATTATGTCTGTTTACTCAAAAAGTTTCTCTATGGCTTAAAACAAGCCCCCCGTGCTTAGTATGAATGTTTTGCTGATTTTATTCATACAATGGGTTTTACTCATAGTGTCTCGAACAACTCTCTTTTCATCTATCGTCGAGGTAATGACATAGCTTATCTTCTTCTATATGTTGATGACACCATTATCACCACCTCTTCTAAGAAGTTTCTCAATACCATTATGGCTTCTCTAAGTTCTGAGTTTGCTATGAAAGATTTAGGCCCTCTCAGCTCTTTTTTGGGTATCTTTGTTACACGTACATCTTTTGGCTTGTTTCTTTCTCAGAAGAAATATGCTCAGGAAATTATTGGTCGAGCTCACATGTCTGACTGCAAACCTTCTTCCACTCCAGTTAATGTCAAATCTAGGCTCACGTCTTCTCTTGTACTCAATATTATGATCCTATGAATATTGACGTCTTGCAAGTGCTCTTCAATGCCTAGCTTTCACAAGACCTGATATTTGTTATGTAGGTCAACAAGTGTGTTTATTCATGCATGATCCTCGTACTCTTCATATGACAGTTTTAAAACGTATCATCCGATACGTCAATGGGACTCTTGAATTTGGTCTTCATCTCTCTCCTTCCTCCACTCACACTCTTGAGTCTTACACTAATGTTGATTGGGGTGGTTTTCCTGATACCCGTAGGTCCACTTCGGGTTATTGTGTTTATCTTGGAGATAATCTCATCTCTTAGTCTGCTAAACATCAACCAACTCTTTCTCACTCTAGTGTTGAAGCGAATATCGTGGTGTTGTCTTCAAATCTTGTGCAATCTTATATTGGAACTACATTGTCCCAATTCTAAGGCTACTTTAGTTTATTGTGATAATGTAAGTGTTGTTTATCTCTCTAAAAATCCAGTCCAACATCAACGAACAAAACACATTGAAATGGACATCCACTTTGTTCGTGAAATGGTAGCTCGAGGACAGGTTCATTTTCTTCATGTTCCATCTCGCTATCAAATAGCTGATATATTTACAAATGGTCTTCCGCTACAACTCTTCTCCAACCTTTGACATAGTCTCAACGTTCGAGTTCCTCCCGTTTCCACTACGGGGGTGTATTAGATATGAAATAGATCTCACATGATATTATTTTATTTAGTAATATTTTTATTTGATATATTAAGATGTATATTTGATATGATTTGTAAATATTCTCTTTCCTATTTTTGTAACAATACTATCTTGTATATAATCATATACCAAAAGCAATGAAAGACATCAACCACGTTATCACATTCTTATAGGCTCGAGTTGCACTCGCAAAGTTTAACTCTTTTTCAAGAGAAAGTCTCATTCTGGCTCATAGTGTTGAACCTTGACCTCACACTTCACTATGTATTTTCTTAGTTTATCAAGTTAAATAATTAGTTGAATTGTAATTAAATGCAAAATAAAATTTTTTCCTTTAAATAAGTTTTGAATTAATTTTTCTTTTGTGAAAAATTAGCTATACACATAAATGATGATAACATTATTATTTAGATATTACTAGAGTTGTAAATGAATCAAACTGTTCGCGAACAAAACTCGTTCGAGCTCATTTATGTTCGATTCGAACTCGTTCATTTATTAAACAAACAAACTGAATAAAATTTTAGGCTCCATTAAATTTCAAGTTTATTCAAACACTCTTAGCAAACATGCCGATCATTCGCGAACAAATTATAAATATTTATATATTATATATATTTTTTAATAAATATAATATTTAAATTAAAGTTTTTTTAAATTTTTCCCCTAATTTTTAGGGGTGATTTAATATTTTATAAAACTTTATTGAATAGTTAAATATTTAAATTATAATTTTTTTATTTTATAAATTTGAAGTTTTGAAAAAAAAATTAATATTTAAATTTAAATTTGAAAATTTTTTAAACTTAATTGAGCGAACTCGAGGTCAAACTCGAACAATAAAAAAACAGAACAAACAAGAACAACTTTTTTTATTTGAAATACTAAACGAATGAACTTAAATATGCTCGAATAATAATCAAACAAACTCAAAATATCTCATGTTCGGTTCGACTCAGCTCGTTAAATATTACAATATATTGATTTGACATTACAATTTTTTCATATATATATGGTAAGGTATTCATTCAATGCTCACATATAATAAAAGTTTAGTACTTAAAGTAAAAAACATTGATGAATTATCATCCAAGTTTTAAAAAGTCTCATTGACAGCACCTTCTTTAGGTCATAATTTTTATCATTAGTCCACTAATTTCACTGTTTCGGTCAAGGGCATTTTTGTCCATTGTTTTTTAAAATAAACCTTAATTTGTATAAAGGTTAATTTTGTAGTGTTTAATTAAAATCACTAATTTGCCCTAAGTTTTTTCTCTGTCTTTTCTTCCTTCTTTCTCTCTTTCTCTTTCTTCTTCTTCTTTCTCTTTCTCTCCTTCTTTTTCTTCCTTTCTTCTTCCACCAATTCTTTTTCTTCTTCTACCGTTATTCTTCTTTTTCTCTCGCTTCCTTCTTCCTTCTTTCTCTCCCTCTTCTTCTTCCATCCATTCTTTTTTTTCTTTCTCTCTCCCAACCAAATCCAAAAAATCCATTTCTACAACCAAATTCAAAAAATTTATTTCGACAACAAAATAAAAAAAAACAATTTCTAAAACCAAATCCAAAAACCACATTTCCACAACAAAATAAGAAAACTCATTTCTAAAACCAAATTTAAAAACTCATTTCCACACTCACATTCCTCTAGCTGCGGTAGCGATTGTTCTTCTTCTTTTTTCCTCTTTTAAAATTTAAAACATTTAGGAAATTTATTGTCAATTTGTGTAACAATTAATGTCTAATGTAGCACTGTTTGATTTTTGAATTCAATTTTGTGAGAGATTAAAAACCTATATGGATTAGTCTTTAGAACACTGAACAAAGAAAATTTTTTGAAACATAAAAAATAAAAAGAATCCTCAAGAATGAAGAAATTTTAACCGTTGTTGTGTACTCCGGTTGAAATTTTAAAAAAATTTGGAATAATGAGAAGAATTGATGTTGGAGAGAGAAAGAAGAAGAAGAAGGAGATTTTTTTTTAGGATTTTAGTGTTTATTTTTATTGAAATTTATAAAATTATCCTTTATAAAAAATTAAGGTTTATTTTTTAAAATAATGGACAAAAAAACATCTACCTAAAACAGTAAAAAGAGTTAACTAACTGTCAAAAATCTGACGTAACCACAAAAATTAACCGAGATGCATCTAGTGAGATATTTTTAAAACATGGAGGACACCATATGAACATTTTTCACTTTAGGTGTTAAACCTCATTCGGAAATCTAACAGGTGTTACTACGATACTTTACCCTATACACCATTTATTACATGATAGATGAATGTTTATATTTTAAGGGTTCCTATTATTGTGTCATGGCGTAGGTTGTCGTTCATTCGTCATTCAATTTATATATCTCAATATGTAATAATACTAACTTATATTGTTTATATTATTTAGTAAGGAATAATATATACTATACATGAGGAATGAGTGAATACCTTACCATTCATATGAGATATTTGCACATTATTGGACGATATATAGATATATATATACACATCTGCAATCCAAATACAAATGACATTTCTAGGTCTCCAATTGTCACCCTTAGCTTTTCATTCAAACATAAAACACAATGTATTGAAATGAAGGTTCCCAAAACTTAAAATTGTATATAAAGAAATATCAATCATATCTCATAAGATGTAACATAGTATATATCTTTATCAACTAATTTAAGCAAGATTCATATGAGGAGATTTTAAGATTACCGAGATACAACTAAAATGTCTAGTAAATATATATATCAAGGGAAAAAATCCACCATAAAATTGTTAACTTTTCCTCCTCGATCATATCATCTCTAATCATAATTGGAATGCATATTAAAAATTTGAAATCATGGTGATCAAAGTTTAACTGCTTCAACCAGGAATCTGCTGCACAATAAAGATCAATTAGTATTTTATGGTCATTCTTTCCATGACGCATCCAAACATCACCTTGCATTTTATAGGTAGCCAAGCCAAATGGAGGAAGAGAAACTTGATTTTGACTTTTTCTTGGAGGACAAGCAACTCCAATGTTTTTTCCATCCTTCTCATTATTCTTCTCCCAAGTTGGAGAATCTATAATAATAAGAATCAAACATGGCTAAGAACTACTTTAGGGGGAAAAAAAATACTCATGTATAGTAGCATTAGAATATGTGTGTATATATATATAGCATGATGATAGGAGAAATTTGTTCAAGATATTAAAGTAATCATGAGGATCAACTACCAATAATTTTAATAAATTTAACTTACAAGAATATATTAGAAACTCGAAAAATTAATTATAACAGAAATAAAATAAAAGCACCATCAACAATAAGAAATGCTATGGAAAATATCTTTAAAATCAAAATGTTTTATATTGGTCTTTTAAAATTACCTTCAAATACTATTTTTTAATCGTTTGAACACCTTGCAATTAATTTTATAACATTTTCCTCAAGTTGTATTAAACCTATAAATTGGTTGCAAAATCTAAACTCTATAAAAAAGAGTAAAAGTATGAATATCAAATAAAATGATCAGAAAAATAGTATAAAATATGATTAAAATGGTATATAAAATAAATCATATTTAGAGGACTAATTACTTTTATAGTCTTTTTATAAAGAAAAGATAAATAAATTTTCATTTTTATTGCATTAAATTCCATATATATGTACATAGTAGAATGAAATGAGAAAACAAATCTAAAACATAAGACAGAAAGGATTAGAAAATACCTTGAAATGAGGAAGATAATGTATGGTAAGTAAGGAAGCTTGTAGACAAGTCTTTCAGTGACCACATATTTGGAATTGCATAGATAGGATACCTAATTTTAAGAGTAAATAATATTATATCCAATGTATATCAAAAAATAGAAAAAAAATAATTTTTACATATTTTAATTAGAAAATTTGTTTAATAAAGTCTATATTTTATTAAATTTTTAGGTTTTGATTTTTTTTATTCTGGGTAATTATTTTGATCTTTTTATCATTCTTAGTTAATTTGTAAACAAATTAACACCTTATAATATGTTCATGTATGTTTTAATTTGATCTAAAAATTTTAAAAATTGTGGAGTAAGTGATTAAAATTTGTTATAAGATCCTAAAAATTTGATCAGAAACTAGCAAAAAATATAATAATAAAAATATAAAATAATCATAAAAATAATAAATTTTAAATAAAAAAAAATTGAAAACAAAATTTTACTACAATATGTAAAGTCTCTTCAATACGTACCATGCAATAGACATCCAACTTGCTGCAGATATATCACAACTCTTCAATGTCACAAGTCCAGGGTAGCTTTCAGTAAAATTACCCATCTAAATTTATATCACAAAAAAGAGTGTTTATATAATATATATATATATATATATATATACATATATGAAACTTAAAACAAAAGGAAGAAAAATATCATTTTAAAAAAAGAAAGAAAAGAAATAAAATATCATAATTTATGTGGTTTAGTCAATATTACTTATATTGATTGATAGTACTAATATTTTTACTAAATAATCACTAATACAAGAGATGTATTTCACTCTCACAATATTTTTCATTCTAAATAAAGAATTATTTATAGATAATAGTCCAGTTGTACAACGAATATTAATAATAGTTATAAACACTATTTGAGATAGTAATTATCCCAAAAATAGCTTCAAACTTGCATAAAAATCTCAACACCAAATAGAAAACTGTTCATAAAGGATAATAGGTAATAGAGAGTAATGAACTATTTTAGACATGTTTAATAATGAATAGTATCCAAAACATAATCGGATAATGAAAGTGGTTATTTCAAATATGATTTTAAATTTATTATAAAATATGGATCATATATATATATATACACGATTGAAATATAATGTCAATGTCGAATTAGAGACATCTTGGTATTCAAAATAAAGATAACCTAATTTATCTTTCATTGGCAATGAAACTTGAGTCTCAACACTTGAGTCACTTCCATTACTCAAAGATTCCATCTCAAATATATCAATCTCAGTTGCTTCTTTCAGATTTCTGTGTAAAAACAAAGCATAATAGTAATTGGAACAAAAATTGTTAGATTTAGTTCAATATATATATATATATATTTCATATATACTTGTTTATACAATTTAATCATTTTAAATTTTATTTTTTCAAAAACATTTAGCAAAAAATCAATAATCATTGTGTAATCGACTAATAATTTTAGAGACAAAATTAAAATAACACAAAATTTATTATTTAAAAGGTTAAATGCATGAAAGTTTATTGTAAAATATAAAATTGTATAAACAACTAAAAGTATAAGAATACATTTTTTTAGAATCTTTAAACTTATAAAAGGATACTTCGGGGCATAAATGGTTAATTATCCCAACTGAAATATATATTTGTATATATATATAAACATCAATTTTGGTAGATTCTACTATAGAAAACTAATCTTGAAAGACAACATTGTGAAAGAGTGATAAATTATCATTTACTCTATGAGCTTAAGTCGATGAGTGTGATTAAATTTATTCTCTTCACACTCCCCTCACATGTGAGCCGATGACAAATTTTATAAAAAAAAAGCCCAAACGTGTGCATACAAATTGAACAATGACAAATTTCCAATAGCAAATTTCAATAGTTATGATTCGAGATCTCGACCACCTACTCTAATACCATGTTAAAAAATGATAAAGAGGTTGAATTTATTTCTCTCTTAATAAACAAATACAAGGAGACATTACACATATCATATGATCTATAATCATTAAAAGTTATAAATTTGAATCATATAAGAAAGAAAAAAAAATCAGAAAATCACAATAATAACAATGATAATTTTGAGATATATTTAGAGTATAGTACCTTGTAAAAGTTGGTGAAGACTTGAGAGTGTAGATTTGAAAAGCTGATAAATAAGGAGTATAATATTGCACAACATTTCTATTATTACTTAACACAACAGGAGAGCCAACACCATAAGCACTCCATTCATCAAAGGATTTCCATACATCTCCTAATGTGAAATATTCAATTGTATGATCATTTTCTTCTACCTTGCTATTGTTCTTCAAATCATGCATGTGACTCTGTCATAATTTATAATTAAATCAAATCAAAATAAGATGAAATTTGATATTCATATATATATATAATCATACAATGACTAAATTAAGTATATATATTAAATGACTAAAATTTAGTGGAAATATAAAATGTATACAATATATATAGCATACATATATCATTATTTAGTTGGGATATGCTTTTTATTGAAATGTTCTTTTTTATATATGTATATATCTATCTATATATATATATATATATATATATATATTTTGTTGAGGGTACAAGATGCCTTTAATAGTTCTAAACTATGGAAGAACACCTTAAGGTGATCCACATCTAAATTAATATTCATTCGAGCCACTAAGGAAGGAAGCTCTAACATCAAATTTTAAACAATTGTATTGATTAATATAAAATTTGGCTTGTTCCATTAAACAAATTAATAACTTACTAGAAAATTATCTAATTCCAAACCAAATTACATATTAACAAAATATAAAAATATGTATGAATATTATATTATATATATATATATATATATATATATTATTTGTAACAAAGTAGGGGAAAACATAAGAAAATAAGATATAAAATTAAAATTCGCTTCAATGAGGCATACAAGCTCCAAAGTATAAAAATCAGATAATGCTTTGACTAAAAATTTATAACATAAAAGTGTGTGAATAAGTTATATAAATTTAAAATTAATTTGACACAAATTAAATTTCAAATCAACATTTGAAGTGCATTTTAGAGGTTTAAAATACATCATTGAATAAATGATTTCAAATTTTTCTTTAATAATTTTCAGAAACCTCTTATACGAACGAATAATATGAGATATTTAGTTCACCGCACTAATTTTTTAATAGGTTAAATATCGATAGAATAGATATAACATAAATTCCTATCAATTAATTCGTAGACAAATAATAAAACGATCAGTAGAAAAACAAATTGACTAAAAATAATAGAGCTTTCATCCACATAAAATTCACATCATCTATAGGTTTTATAGTGACATTAGATAAATCAAAAATTAACTAATTTTAAACAACACTCCCAAATCATATAAAATTTAATTAACAAATTAGTTGTATAAACATTAAAAATAATATAAACAAAAAAGATTGATAGATTTATAGTAGGTACCGATGAAAAAGGCTTTGAAGGCACAATCGGAGTTAAAGAACAGAGAAGATTTTGGAGATTGGAGAGCATGAAAGGAGTGGACATCTTTAGAGCCTTTAAATTTTTCGAAGAATATAAATGAAAAATATGTATTTCCGGTTGCACAACTTGTACATTAATTACAAAGTATAAGGCAAATAGGAAAAAAGTCAAATCAAATCAATGACCTTATAATTAATGAGAATATCCTACTATAGAAAATGGAGATTTTTTGTTGACCATGTTTACCAATTAATTTTTAGGTGTGAAAATTCATGCAATTAAAATAAATATTTTAAAAATAAAATTCGATGAATTTTAATGAGAATGTTTAAAGGGAAGCATTGATTAATACTTCACATGTTTTATTTTATTTTATTTTATTTTATTTTATTTTATTTTAAAGATTAATGAATTTTTTTCATTAAAAATATTTTATAAATTTTAGATTTTTTAATTAATAAATTTGAGTTTTAAAGTATTAATTATACAAATATGAAGGAAAAATTATGAATAAATATACTTTTTTAATGTGAATATATAAAAAAAACTGATTTTCCCTCAATATTGATTTTTTTTTAACTTAGTTATATGAGAGAAAATTAATATTTTATATTTTACTTATCATATTAAAAAATTAAAGTACATATATTAAATTTTCTTTTCATACTTTTATAATTAATGTTTTATAACTCTTATACTTTAAATATATATATATATATACCAAATCTCGTCGGTAAGTCAAAATTTTGACAATTAGTCAACATTATTTTAGTAGGGGTATTTTTGTTCATTTTTTACAAAATAAAACTTAATTTTTATAAAGGTTAATTTTGTAATTTTAATCAAAAATATTAATTTTCTCTAATATTTTCTTTTATTCTTCCTTTTTTTTCTCTCTTTCTTGTTCTTCCTTCTTTCTTTCTCTTTCTTCTTCTTCCTTCTTTCTCTTTCTTCCTCTTCTCTCTCTTTTTTCTTCTTCAATTCTTCTTCCTCTCTCTCTTTTTTCTTCTTGTATTCTTATCCCCTTTTCTTCCAAAATCAAATGACGCTACATTAAAAATTAAATTTTCTTACAAATTGACAATGAACTTCTAAAACTTTTTTATTTTTTTTAAAAAAAATTGGGTTTCAACCACTGCCTCAATGTTCTTTTTTTTCATTCTTGAAGATTCTTTTTTTTCAAAAATTTTCATTTATTCAATATTCTAAATACTACAACATATTGGTTTTCGATTCCAACAAAATTGAATTCTAAAATCACCGCCATTCTACTAGACTAATAGAACTGAGATGAGCGATGTTTGCTAATATATGGACTGACAAAAGTATTCTATTTTACTAGATTTTATTTGGACTATCTAAGAACAAGAAATAAAGAAAAACTGAGGAGGATTGTGGAAATGGGTTTTTTTAATTTTATTTGTAGAAATGAGATTTTTGGATTTTCTTATAGAAATGAGTTTTATGAATTTGGTTGTAGAAATAGGGTTTCTGAATTTGGTTGGGAGTGAAAGAAAAAAAAAGATTGATGGAAGAAGAACATAGAAGAAAAATAAAGAGAGAGAAAAAAAGAAGAAGAATGGGTGGAAGAAGAAGAAGAAGAAAGGGGAAAAAGAATGGTGAAAGAAGAAGAAAAGGAGAAGAAGAATAGAAGAAGAAGAAAAAAAAAAGAAAGAAAGAAGAAGGAGAGAAAAAAAAAAGTTGCACAAGAAAGAGAGAGAAAGAAGGAAGAAGGAAGAAGGAAGAAGGAAGAGAGAAAAAGGATGAGGAAAAAAGAGGAGAAAGAAAAAAAATCAGGGATAATTAATATTTTTTAATTGAAAAGGATAAACTTAGAGTTTAAAATTGAGCTTTTACATCTCAATAATTTTTTGCTTTTATAATACACCTCAAGTTTCAAATCCTTCTATTGGAAGTACTTTTGTTAAGTCGTGTCATTCGGGTTTCAATTTTGTCTTTAGTCAACCATTTTTCAGCACTGTTTTAGTCAGAAGCATTTTTATCCCACCATCAAAATAAAATACAATTTTTTTCCACTTATGTTTTCCTTAATTTTTTTCTCTCTCTTTCCTCTTCCTCCTTTCTCTCTCTTTATTCTTCCACCATCTATAATTGAGCAACTCAACTTCTTGAACAACTCAAACAATGCCTCTATTACATTTACAGAAACTACATAATTGAAAAAAAATCAAAAAAAAAAAAACAGCCACAAAATGAAGGAGTAATTTATGGAAAACAAACTCAACCCCTTTACATATCTAGTTTTGTACTTCCAATTCACATATAGAAGAAAAACTCTAACTATAAAAAATGGGGGAATATTCAAATGAATCGCAACAAAACACAGAACAATTTCTGAAAAACAAACTCAAACCATCTCCAAATTTGGTTTATATTATTACAAATTCTCAAAGACAGCGAACAGCAAAACACATGAATCAAAAATTGGGGAAAAGAAAAGAGAGAAGACGAATGTGAAAGAAGATTTACATAAGATTCTTGAGACAGTCTACAGAGATCCTCAAATCGACACTCGAATTTCTTGGAACGATGCAATTTAGGTTGGCAATCAAAACAACCCAACAACGCAAATATAACTACTTCAGTGATAACAATAATTTGAAAAAAAAAAAGAAGCTCATAATTTCTCTGGAACTGTCAAAGAACTTCCCTACAATAATCCATCCCAACAACGCAATCAAAACAACCCAACAACGCAAATATAACTGCTTCAGTGATAACAATAATTTGAAAAAAAAGAAGCTCATAATTTCTCTGGAACTGTCAAAGAACTTCCCTACAATAATCCATCCCTGCCAACCCGAAAAGAAAAATGAAAACCCATTTCAGTTCCATTTCCTATTTCAAGAATAATGTAAATGAAAGTGAGATGAAACAAAAAAAAATCAAACAAATACATTACTAGAGAATTTTCAAATGAATCCATTGTTAAAATTCTTTTACATTCCTAATTTGAAACAAAATAATGAAAAATCATCATTGTATATATAGATCGATAGATAGTACTCAAGAATCCAGGTTCTTTTCTTCTCTTTCTTCTTCTTTCATTAACAACTGTTACCGAAGAAAGAGAGAGAAAGGAGGAAGAAGAAGGAGAAAGAGAAAAATTAAGGAAAACGGCAATGGAAAAAAATTGCATTTTATTTTGATAGTTTGACAAAAATACCCCTGATTGAAGCAGTGTCAAATAGTGAAAAATGATTGACTAACAGTAAAATTGAAGCCCTAATGGCAGGACTTAACAGAAGTGCATCCAGAATGACGATTTCAAACTTGAGGTGCACTTTCTATAAAAGCAAAAAATTCTTGAGGTGCAAAAGATGGATTTTGAACTCTAATAAGGGCATCTAAAATAGTTTATTTAATTGAAAATTACAAAATTATCCATTATAAAAATTAAGGTTCATTTTTTTAATAATAGATAAAATTACTCATGCTCAAAACAGTAAAAAGAGTTGACTAAGGGTCAAAATTTTGACTTAACGGCCACATTTGACAAAAGTGCATCTAATGAGACGTTTTAAAATGTGATGTGCACTATAAAAGCAAATTTTTTTTGAGGTGCTAAACTTGGTTTTTGAACTCTAAAATGTGCATTTAAGATAGTTTACCCATAATAAAAAAAATTAGAATAAATATCAATAAAATTATATGAATTTTAAATTTAATTACACATTTTATTTTTCAAACTTATATTTATTTGATGAAAGAAGAAAATGGAGACAAATTAAAAAAAAAGAAAAAAAATTAATGCAAATTGAGATAAATAAAGAGTAAGTGTAAAGTAAAAAAATAAAATTAAAATATGGTAAACTATCTTAGTTGCACTTGTTAGATCTTAGAATCCAACTTTTGGACCTCAAAATTTTTGTGCACTTATAGTGCTATTGAAGTTTCAACATGCCCAAAATAAAATGCAATTTGTTTTTCATTTTCCTTAATTTTTTTTATCTCGTCTTCTTCTTCCTCTTTTCTCTCTCTTCCTTCTTTCTCTCTCCATAACTTTATTTTCTCTCTCCTTTTTCTTCCTCCTTTCTCTCTCTCTTCCCAACAGAGATTTTGTTTTCTCTGTGTTGGGTTTTTCCTTTTCTTTGGTTTCATTTGGAAAAGATGTCTATAATGGTGCAATTTATCTTTATGTTTTTCTTGAGCTTTGGCATGCTGAGTTATGGTTTACAACTTCTCATTCCAATGATGGATGCTGATTTGTTATTTTAATAAGGGAGGTTGTTGTCTTCCATGATGCTGAATCAGAGCAGAAAACTACACTTCTGGGACTTTGTTATGATAATGCAGACATGAATATCTTCAGTATTATCATGAACAAAGACCAGGAAATAAGTCTCTTAAAATTTAACCAATTTGAAAATTTTCCAATATACACTGCATTGTAACAAATGAAATTAGGATGCTAAAAAGTTCCAACCCAAGACCATGCCCTAACCACAAAAGTCTAAAAATCCAAAACATAAAAAAAGTCCCAACCAACCAACCAAATTTCTCTTGCTCTGTTGTTTACCCCATTTTCACTGGACACTTGGGTAATCCATGTGTTTACATTTCCACATCACTGTAATTTTCATATTCAAAAGAATTTAATGAGATTTAACATCACCAATCAAGAACCTGCATATTCTGACTTCTGAGCTCTAAACTATTGGAGGTTTCTCTAAGAAACAACTTCAGAAGATCAATACAAACCCAAATCAAGATATAATTACTAAATCCAAACCATGTAATTTTACAAATCAAGTTTAAAATCAGACCACCGACTTTCAAAATGAGTTCTTATTTCTCACCTTCTATTCCAGAATGGAATATGCTGAGACCAACCCAAAAGCTGTAATCATTGATAGGCGAGAGGTCGTACACATTAAGTACAACTGGAGTCTCCAAGCTGGTATAAGAATATCCACTATTACTTTCACCATTTAGAAGAGTGGAGTTGGAAAATTTCTCCCCTCCAATTAGTGCCAGTAACTCCAATGTCCCCCTCCTTTCACCATTTTTACTGATTTCTTTATGCCAAAATTAGTGTCGACAATTCTGATGGAAGAGAGAGAAAGGAGAAAAAAAAAGGAGAGAGAAAAAAATTTATGTTACCGGAGAGAGAAAGAAGGGAGAGAGAGAAAGAAGGGAGAGAGAGAAAAGAGGAAGAAGAAGGAGAGAGAAAGGAGGAAGAAAAAGGAGAGAGAGAGAAAAAAATTAAGTTATGCGAGAGAATATAAAGAAGGAAGAGAGAGAAAAGAGGAAGAAGAAGTAGAGAGAAAAAAATTAAGGAAAAAAAAAATTGCATTTTATTTTAGGTATGTTGAACAAAAGTGTCCCTGACTAGAACAGAAACAATGAAAAAAGGTTGACTAACGGCAAAATTGAAGCTCTAACGGTTTGACTTAACAAAAGTACATCCAATAAGACTTTTTGAAACTTGAATAACACTATAAGTCTAAACAATTTGAGGTGCAAAAGCTAAATTTTGACATCTAACAAGTACACCCGAGATAGTTTACCCAAAAAAATAACAGAAGCATAATAAGAAGTAAAAAAAATAAATTAAATTAAAATGGAAATAGAAAAGAACAACTTCGAAAGTCATTAAGCATACAATGAGACAAAAAAATAAAAAATAAAAAATAAAATAAAATCACACTATTATAATTTATTTATCTTGAAAATAAATCTTATATATGAAAGATAATAGGGTAAACTATTTTGGTGACACCTAAACTTTCCTAGAATCTAACTTTAACACCTCAACATCTTTTGTCACGCTAGCGACACTTAAACTTTCAAATCATCCCATGAAGTGCTCTTCCATCCACTTTGACCGTTAGGTCAACTTTTTGTCGTTAACACCCATTTTTCATTGGCATTTTTGTCCAAGGAAATGTTGCACGATATTTTTTTTAAAAAATTCACATATAAAAGATACATTTCGTGGGAAATTAACAACTAAACAATGATTTGGTCAATACTTTCTTTCTAAAAATTCAATCTTTCTCCAATCTTTTTTCAGAAATCATCCAACATTCAAAGTGTCTAGATCTGTTCTTCCAAAACATTTATAGTAATAAACAATGTCCAACAGTTTCAGTCAATTATTACCCATCTGCAAATGTGGAATCTGAAGCACATTGATGACATCTTGGACGGAATGAAATCCTTCTAGAAGGTTTACCACTTGCGGGGGTGAAGAGGGCAATGGAAGAAGATGTGGTTTCTTTGAGTGGGTAGCTTCATAAATGTGCAAAAGGTCTGTTGAGGTTATCCCTGGTTTGCTTCGACGAATTTGATCTATGGAAGAAGAAATTGATGCTCATAAACTATGCATTTCAAGAAGCAAGAAAAGAACAATAAGTTTTTAGGGTTTGCTAAAACTTCAAAATGGGAGATTACATTGTACATCTTGGGTTCTAAGTGTTTTAGCTTTCTTCAGTTGGATCATCTGCATTTTGATGATGGTATATGCGGTTGATTGCAAATGCAGTGGAAATGATTTAAAAATGTTAATTGGAAGTAGTAATTAGAGTTTTTGTTTTCATTGTAATGAGGTAGTTGTAATGATGCAGTTGTGAGTGAACTTTAATGTTGACAGTATAATGCTTTTGTATGGTGGATGACACTTTTAATAACACAAAGAATTGTACTTCAATATTATGAGACAAAATTTTACTTCTTGAATTGTTCACAACTAGTCAAATGAACATTAATATCATCAATCACAATAGACAATGCAATAGTCATTAACTTTACATACATGGACAAAAGCATACCTTACATAGTCATTAAGATTCCTTCCACCCATCAAAATTATCAGAAAACATTAAAATACACAGACATTACATGTTCCAAAGTTATCTATTATGTCTACCCACCTCTTCTTCCCTCCCTCTGCCCCTTCCCCTACCCATGCCTCTACCTCTGTTAAATTCAGCAATTACAACATGATCATCACAAAACATTGAGTCATTTTGCACAGTTTGATTTTGCATTTGAGGTTGTGTTTGGACAACTATGTTTTGAGATTGGGGTTGTTGGGTAACTTCATTCTGCATTTGAGGTTGTTGTCATCGCCAATTTTGAAAAAAAAAGGGAATTGTTTGTCGTCGCCAATTCTAAAAATAATAATTATCTGTCGTCACCAATTCTAAAAAAAGAAAATTGTCTGTCGTCGCCAGTTCTAAGAAAAAAAGGAATTGTTTGTCTTCGCCAGTTCTAAAAAATGAGGGAATTATCTGTCATCGCCAGCTTTAAAAAAAGAAATTTGTCTATCGTCGCCAGCTCTAAAAAAAAGAAAATTGTCTGTCGTCGCCAGTTTTGAGAAAAAAAAAGGAATTGTCTGTCGTCGCCAGTTCTGAAAAAAAAAGGAATTGTCTGTCTTCGCCAATTCAGTTCTAAAAAAAAAGAATTGTCTGTCGTCGCCAGTTCTGAAAAAAAAAAGAGAATTGTCTATCGTCACCAGTTCTAAAAAAATAAGGGAATTATCTGTTGTCGCTAGTTCTAAAAAAAGGGAATTGTTTGTCGTCGTCCGTTCTGAAAAAAGGGAATTGTCTGTTGTCCCTAGTTTTGAAAAAGAAAAGGAGTTGTCTGTCATCACTAGTTTTGAAAAAAAAAAGAATTGTCTGTCATCGCCAGTTCTAAAAGAAGAATTATATGTCATTGCCAGTTCTAAAAAAAGAATTCTGAAAAAAACGGATCTCCAATTCTGGAAAAATGGGATCGTTTGTCCTTCAACCAATTTGATCGTTTGTCTGTGACCATCTTGTGTTTGTCAAAGGAAAGGAATGTATGAGAGGAGAATTTTGCTCTTTTCGCCATGGAATAAGACCATTCTGGCCAAAGGTTGAATCTTTGTATGTTGAAAGTGCGAACCAAAGTGTTGTGCTATCCAGATGTAGACAAAGTGAATGGGGAATGCAGCTCGACAAGTTGCTAAGGAGGATAAGTAAACTATCTCATTAAGACCATTGTAAATACTTGATAAGATTGGAATTGCAAGACAAATACGTCGACCATTAGCCAAGAGACTCGCAACTTTGAATACATCTGGCCGAATGTAATGAAATTTCTCAGAAATTTACATATTCAACATGAAAGGAACGTCGCTAATTCTGTCTCTGCACGCATAGCTTCTGGAATTTGGAGATCTCCAACATCTTTGTTGAGATTTTTTGATCTTGAGGGATCCGTAGTGAAGGAAGGGCTTGGATTGTGAGTCACTTTAGGTTGTGAACGCTTTCATATTAGGGGAGATCTAGCAGGGGGAGGGACATATTTTTCTTGGCCTTTAAACCAGAATTAACTCCATTGTTTGAATGACACATTGTCTGGATCGCCATCAACAAGTTTACCTAAAGCAAAAAATAAATACTTACAACTTGGAGGAGTTCGTTGTTAAAGCGCTCTCTAGAAGATGGAATAACTTCATCGTATAAGGAGCTGCTAGTAGACAAGCCAGAAAGCAAAAATAAGTCAAGAGATGTGTGTAAAGTATTGGTTGAAGGACACCACAGGTTGCAAAAGGCACGCATCACATTCTCACAATGATCGTAAGCAAACAAAGACGCATACATAGCCTCATAGACTTTTACGTTATTCAATGTTCGCTTATGGTTCGTGAGAATATACTCGATCCATTTCCAATAAAGTTTTGTATAGCTTACCTTTCCAAAATTATCTCGATGAACAAGCCATGAAGACTTCTCCACATTCTTGACGATAAAGGGAAGGAAGAACTCATGTGACTGAGAATCTGCTACATGGGTTGTGGACACCAGCAAACTTACCTCTTTAGTGGAGGACACTAAAGATGAAGAATAAACATTTCCAGTTACCGTTGGAGACCATTCACTAATTCGATGATAGTTTGCAACTCTTCGATATACAAGTGCATATGGACCAGATCCAACTTTACGTACTCCCAGATTGTGGATAAGGGCCGCCAGCATCTCTGATGTCCATGACTGATCCTTGGCTTTTAAAAAAAATCATCAAAGAAAAAAAAAATTAGTCAAAAAAAAATTTCTTAGAAAGAGACAAAGTTTGCTTAAAATAAAAAAAAAATTGAAATTTTCTTGGTAATTCACGTGAGACAAGTTTTCTTATTCTTCAACTTTGATTATGAAAGAACGAGATCTACCCTTTTATACACTTAGAGTTCTACCACAAATCCTTGACAAAGTTAAATTATTTTAAATTCTCAATTAATTCAAATTTGATTTTTCAAATTTGACTTTATGATTAATTCATATCTGATTTTAAATTCTCTATATAGTTATATATACATATTTCTTTAACAAAAATTAAAATTTATTCTCAATTAAAAATTCTTGAATCTCGGAAACAAATTTCAAAAGGGTAATTTGTAGGCAATTAAAATAATTAAATTTTATTTTAATATGTTAATATTTTAATATATAGATTTTTTTTATATATTGAGATATTAAGACCTTATCTCTCAGAAAGTGACACCATAGTAGTCAAGTGATTGTCATCCCCTCATCTATAAATAGAGGTTAATTTTTTTTTAGAAAAGGGGAAGCTGACAGAAGCTGAGAAAATTACACATAAAGTCTCTCAAAATCCATTCTGAGAAAATCAAAAGCCTTTGAAGAAAAGTCTAGACACCCTCAAAAGAAATCTGTAGTTGTTCAACAGATCGAGATCAAGCCAACGACCCTCAAATTTGAATCCAATCTGATATCAGTCTAAAATAGCTATTCAATGGATCAAGATCAAACCAACGACCCTCGAAGTCCGATATCAGCTCAAAATAGCTATTCAACGGATCAAGATTAAGCCAGCGACCCTAGAAGTTAAACCCAGTCTAAAATCATCCCAAACGCCACTTGGATAAATTATAATCCATTGAATCAAGATCAAACCTCCACAAATCGAACTAGCAAATCGATAGAAATAGAACCTAAAAAAAATTATTAGTAATTATAATTTGTTGACAGTAATATTTTGGAAAAAAAATTTCTTGTATAAGATTTTATTTTCTTTTTAATTAAATATGTGTTATGTGTTGGGATTTGAGGTTGCTTTGGTACGTTAGAATCAAATTGGTTTATGACATGTGAAATTTATTATTTTCGTACTAAATTTTCGGTGGGCAGTACTGAAGTTGAATTTTATTTATAGGATCTATTAATTTAAATTCTAATTATACAGTCGAATTCTAATTCTAAATATATTAATATTATTAAATAATATATACGGATTATTGGTTAATATGGCATTTGTCAGTCTTCTAGCTCAGTACTGAAGTTGAATTTTATTTATAGGATCTATTAATTTAAATTCTAATTATACAGTCGAATTCTAATTCTAAATATATTAATATTATTAAATAATATATACGGATTATTGGTTAATATGGCATTTGTCACACACAGGTTCATTGGACTCAAATTTCTTGAAGGATTTTGAGGGAATTATTGATATTATATTATTATCTTACTTGTAATATATTTACCCAAATTATTTTTTAATAGTCGTATATTTAAGTAAATTATTTATTACCTTTCTACTTATATATATTATTTATATTAAATATTCTATTAAAAATTTCAATTTTTTTTTTGTAAAAAAATTCATTTATTTGTCCATTATAAAATTTAAAATGCTAAATTTATAGTTATATATGATTATATTTTTTATATTAAATTTTGCTTTTTTAAAATTTTTAAATATTTTAAACTAAATTCAACAAAATTTCTATTATTTTCAAAGATAATAATAATCAATTAAAATACAGATATCACTTTAAACAAGAGATCTCTTTTCATTAAAAATGCAAAATTAGTTAACTTCGCCCTCTTAAGCAAAATTGCATGTTTTCACCTGTATCTCTTTTATTTTTTTTCTACCAATAATTTTTTTTTTTGGTTAACTTCGCCCTCTTAAGCAAAATTGCATGTTTTCACCTGTATCTCTTTTATTTTTTTCTACCAATAATTTTTTTTTTGAAAAAAAATTGTTTCCAATTAAATTCAGGTCACATTAAATTGAGTTTATGCACATTGAAAAAATCTTATTAGCAGAAAGGTGAAATTTTATCTGTAAAAAAAAAAACAAAAAACAAAAAACAAAAAGAAAACCAAAAAGAGACATTAACGAAAATGTACCTAAAAAATAGCAAATCTTCTAATTTTCCACTACAAACAATAACTGAGCTTTGCAATATTTCAAGTTCCTGCCTACTGCCCGCAAAAAAATTTCACCGGTAAAAAACAGAATCTCAAAATTTTCTACTCTTTGGCAGCAAAACTGAAATTAGTAAGGCAAAAGATAGATTTACCCGAACAAGACAATTATCATCATCTCTTATTTCTTTTTCTTTTCCTTTGCTTGTTTAGAGTTTTCTGATCAACATTACTAGATGCAGCAAATGATCTGAATTTCTCAAGAATCCTTCTTTCACAGACTCGAAGCATCAAACTGTGGTACAGTTTAGGTTCTTTGATCTGACAACACTTGTTCAATGCTTCAATGTCATCTTCAATAGAACCTGTCCCGTATAAGCTTTCCCGAATATCAGCTAAAGACATCAGAGCTTCACAAACACTTTTGTTCTGCAGCAAACTCTTGTTTTGTTTCATGTCATATAAAGATAAATTATTATGATCACCAACTGATGAATTTACTAGATTAAGCTCTTCGTAAGCTTTATCTGATAACAACATAATGTGAAGTAAGACCAACAACTCGTGTTGTGGTTCGCCATCAAAAGAGATTTCAAAATACTCCTCGGTGTTCTGACTGACACATCCAGAGTAATTTAATCTTCTCCAGCGTGACAACCTCCTTCTACTGTGGCGACATGAGTACAAAGAAGAACTCCACTTTAGTACCAGTTCGAGATCTAAATTTACAATGTCGTATGGATTATTTGCCTCAGTAAAACCATATCTGTGAAGCAATGCAGCATTTCCTGAATAACCATATGTATTGAAGACCTGAAAAGATGGTTGAAGTTAGGTTTATTCTTTCTAACTTCCTAATGGAAACCAAATGAAAATGCAGAATGGTACAGGCAAGGATTAAAACATGCCTCATCTTGTCCGTAGATGCTAACCATACAGTAAGTTTAATAAAAGTTTTAGACACCATAACTAGATTTCAAACAGATTTAAGACAATCATAAAAGCAAAGTGTTAACAGTTTAACAGCTATAGAGCAAGTGAAAATTCAGCTCGATATGTCATGATATCTGAGTGGGACGTCTTGAGTTCCAATGTATATATTGGACCTTATTGAAAAAATTGTGATTGATCCACACGGGTGGGTTAAGAGAATAAATTTAAACCAAAGGCTGGGGTTACTTTGCAACTTCTTTCTCTTACTAATTTGTTGCACTATATTCACTTGAACTTAATTTACATTGTGTTTTAACTTTCAAAGTGAACTTGTAGTAGAAAGCCATAAACTCAGAACAGTACACCACCATTTGTCCAAATACCAAAAAAATAAAAAGAATTGAAGCATATTTAAGTTCAAGAAGTAAATAAAAGATGTGCATCATCAAAGAAAAGGAAGACTACTCTGATGAAAAACAATAACAATTCACTTTAAATAATAATAATAATTAATAATGAAGTGGAGGTAAGAGAAATGCTTTACCTCGTTTCCAGCTTTGACATCTTTAACCATGACCATTAACAGAATAGTTGGATCATCCCCAGAGATTGAAGAACAATCAGAGTCACTCTGAGAACAAGATTCTTTTCCTTCAAGAGAACCATTAGCAGCTGATTTATCATCCAAAATGTCTTCATATTCATCATTGGTATGGGCACCATCCACCTCAGGATCACATTTACCTTGGGAAGATAATGACGTAAAATGCACATCTTCATCATTTGTTTTGTGATTAAAACTGGAAAGCACAAAGTAATTGACTTCTTAAAACATATAGAGGAGAAAAATAAATATGGTCCCCCTACAAAGCACACAAAAATATTCGAGCTACAATGCTAAAGACATGAAATTCAAAAGGAAAGAGACAAAAAAAACAATCCTAGTGATTTCAATCTAATCATAATCACACATGAAACTGGAAGGAAAAGAAACAAAAGAATGAAGCATTCAAGTTCAGTACTGGTTAAATAAGAATGATTGCGCATTCATTTATAAACCTAGTTTACAACAAAGCATCAGCCACTAATCAACCTAAAACTGAAGAAAAGAATTTCAAGAAATGGTTTTATTAACTTGCTCTGACACACGAAGGAAGATTGCCTCTGAATTTCCTAAAATATTTTTTGTTTGAAGAGGTAAATCATAACAACTGTACCAGTATCTTTTTTCCAACTGATTGAGATTGATCAATTTTGTAAAGAAATGATCTTTGACTATATATGGCAGGATTTTGAGATGAATGAGAATAATGTAATAATTTCATTATATATAATCAAACATATATATACTATAAACATTTAAAAAATAAAAAAGAAAGAAAACTGAAAAGCCTTCGCAGCTTTTACTTCATTTGAGAATTCACCTGAGTGCTTTTTTAATCTATAACTAAGTACATATCTCTCGATAACATTGTAGTTGAAGTGTAACCAGTTCCACCTTTGAATAAAAGTCTGTATGTCCAATATAATTAATTTATTTTCTCAATATAAGGGTTCACTAATATTTCCTTATGCTGATATTTAAAAATATAATAAAATAAAATCAACTCAACTCAACTCAAAACATCCCCCAGAAAGGATTCATTGTGTACCATAATATGAAATGGGAATTTTTTTTATGGTATTTTCTTTTTTCCAGCAGGGCTTTTTAACCATGCCAACAATGCTTTAAGTGCCTCATCCAGCAAAAGGTTCACAAAACATCTTAAATTCCCAACTTCAAATAACCTAGACAAGAATATAGGAAGTCCTCTTCAAGTGATTTATGGCGTATAAAGCTTTATTTTCATAAATAGAAATCATTTGTAACATTTATAAATTTTTCATTCAAAATGGAACAAATTTCAAATAACTAGCAAAGAGGTATGGATGAAAGGTCTCCGGTGCTTTATGCCATGGAACGATGGGTTCCTAAAAAAGTAACTTTAAATTACATGGTACTGAAATAAGGAACGTGTAGAGGTATCCAATGCATTCCATCTTGATCATAAAATGTCTAGAGCAATTATGTTAAGAGGTTAATTTAACCATCTAGACTAGGAGGCAATTTATCTTGGTATCAGAGTGGGAGGAATTCTACTTATTATTGTGCACGTTGGCCATTATTAAGATAATTTTTGTTCAGCCTACACATGAGAGGTTAAGAGGATAAATTTTCTCTATCAACTTAAACTTGAGGGGGGGGGGGCGAATTTACCATAATTTGTTAATGAAAGATACACGATAGCATGTTCCTAAATAAAAGTGAAGACAAATGGAGGAGAAAGAATTTCTTGATGATTTGATTTCATCCAATGTTATAATATCTATATATAACATGCAAGACTGATAGAATTTAAAAACTACAAATAATTGACCGCAATCCCTAAGAATCATAATCACACTAATTAGGTACTCATAATTAAGTAATTACTAGACATCTAAACATAACAAATGAATGGTCTCCTATATAGGACGAACTGAAAAAATATTTGATAACAACTTTTATGAGAATAGTTTATGAATTCCAAATTCAGAAGTAGATATCTGCAATTTCAACCACAACATATACATCAATACTATATGAGAACATAACTTAGTTATGTTCATAGCACAATACAAGGAGAGATAATGAAGCGGCAGCATGGTACAGTTCCATCAATGTCAAGTAAGATTATTAATGATTTTTTTTCCCTTTTTCAAATATGATCATTCAGAAGGTAAAACTTACAGGTCTGCCAATGGAACCATTCCAAATCCATGGTAGTCATCTATTGTAAACGAACGTGAAGCGATAAGACTTTTTGCAGAAAGATACTGTTCAATGCCAAAAAATTCTGGTTTAACCTCCAAAGGTGCTGATATCAAAAGAGGTTGAATACACTCTTTCCAATCCTCGAAAACTATATCCTTGTCTTCTTTAACTGCCTGTCTAGAAATGTATCATCAGAATGGCTACACAAATTGAAATTGCAGGAAAGTTGCATGCTTAACTTTATACTCATTCTTTATTTTAAGTATTCAAGTGTTCATTTACAATTGTAAGTTCATAGACACAAGTAGGACTAACTCTTCCTTTCACAAAGATTCATTCTTTTCCTTAATGCTAAAAGACCTGTGAAAGATTAGGGTTCATTGCTTATGATGCTAATTGTGATTGAATCACTAAAAGGTTAATAACTTTGTTTTGAAGATTATCAAATTATTCTATGAAGTAGGGAGCTCAACATTGAACAAGTTGTAGGTTCAGGTTCAGATTAGAGCCGTTAACACATTTAAGTTTAAATGGCTTCAAATTGAATCCGTGTAACCTAATTCTAATTAGTAAACCTGCAAAATTACAAAATTTAACTAATTAAAAATTAAATTAAAATTTTTCATTTTTAATTTAACTTCTAATACTTTACAGTCTTTAGTATATAAAAATGCTGATTGATAAATATTGATAAATATTGATAAATAGTTCTTGTATTATTAATTGTACCAAACTTTCTTTGTCTTTAAATTTTTAAAATTTAATTTTATAATTTTGAATATGAAATTAATAAACCTGGCATGAATTGCCACCCCTTACATTAATTATAACCCAAATTACTCATGAACAGCATAATATATATATATATATATATATATATATAGCATAAGTTCAGCTAGGAACATGAACATTATAAGGATGGTCTCATTTCAACTTGTTAGAGCTATAGAAGAGTGAGGCTAAGTATAAATATTTACTTCCATACCAAAACTAAGCAACCATATTAAGAACAGGAGAAAGTTCGGGGCATTCATCCATATAATATATACCAAAAAAAAAAAGTTTATGTGGAGGATTTTTTTACCTTATGGAGCTCCGTTCCCATCAGTAGAGTATCAATTTCTTGAGAAGACCAGAGCAATGGAATGGGTTCACTGGAAGGCAGTAATTGAAGATAATGGAACCAAGGAGAATCAGGACCAAGGCTGCGCTCGAACATGATTGCAACAGCGAGGCCAAGGGCGCCGTCAAGTCCGGCTTCCTCAATCATTCGACGAGCACCTGAGGTCTTGGTCGTGAGGCAGCTTTCCTTGGGTATCCTCGCAACAACGTCGCCTTCGTGCAAGTCACATAAAGCCCTAACGGAGACAGAAGAAACGCCATTGTTATCGGCGGTTTTCAATAATAGTACGTCGCTGCAGTCTATGCCTTGCCATTTCATCCACCTCTTGAACGCCCTCAGTTTCCTAGTCATCTCGACAATGAGTGATCTAGTCACCGTTGAGGAAGGAGTTCGGTAGTGTTTCCTAGTTGCCGGCGACCATGGCCGGTGAGAATTTACACAGATGCATCAGTCTTGTTTGCGCGGCTTCCAAGTTCTAACGAATTCTTTTTATGTTTCTCTTTTCTTTTCTTTTCTTTTGTACAGCATTTCTTTGGAGAGTTTTCTACTCCAGTAAATGTTAATTTTTATTTTAAATAAATGTATTTTCAATTTTTAAAAATATCTATTAAAATTTATCAATATTGAATCATTTTTTTTAATTTTTATTTTTATATTTTAAATGTTTTAAATTTAAATAATTATGTAAAAATAAAATAAAATATCAAAAATTCTCTATGTTTAATAATATATTAATCCCATACCAAAAAGTTAAAAAAAAAAAAAAAAAAAAAGAAACGTCCAGATTCTCCTTTTTTATATATAACCATGAGCAAGAAGGAAGGTTTCCTTGAATGCAAAAACTCACAGTCAAACCGTACCCAGAAGAAAGGGGAAGATTAACTTTTCAGAAAGTAGAGTAAGCATTATTATCCATGAATATTTGGTTGATTCTGATCAAGAAAAAAGAACCTGTTCCATTCATGAAGATGAACGAACTATGCTCATCTGATCTAAGCCTGTCTAGCCCCTTCTGCAGCATGTTCATTTGGGGTGGGTTTCTTCGAGCTTTCAATCGGAACACCGACTAAATCAACTTTCGACATCATTTAGTATCTTACCTCCCCAGTCCCATCCACAGGAATTGCAACCATCGAAATGGAATGGAAAGAGCTTGATGTTTGTTAGTTGCGCATAAAAAATGGTTGCTATGACTTACCTTTGCTCATAACTAGAACAATATCTGCTCTTGATATATATCTAATGCTCGGAAGACCTTCTCTATGAATAGTTTTCGGTGCAATCTGTACCTGCAAAGGAGAATAAGGTATTTCATTGTGTACTGCGAAAATCATGAATTCTTTACCCGTAACCTAATTACAGAAACATTACTTTATTGCAGTTTCGAGTGTCCTTGTAGCTTCAGGCATTGAATCTGTCAACATCATAATAAGAAAATGAAATCATTAGCTTCCTGATTTTGATTGTTTTTAAACATCATCAAATTTCTATCTCAGCAGCTATCCATGGTACTAATAGTTTGTGTATGCTAAGTGTGATTTGATATATACCTAGAATCTTCTGATCTTCCCGAGCAGTTGTGGTGTATTTTCCAAGCATTTGTTGGCATTCTTCTTGTAATTCCTTCACAGCTTTCCTCTCTAAACTAGGAACGGGAGGGACATCTCCATCCGACCACGTAGGCAATGTCCTTGCAGCTGCTATAACTGCTCCATCCACAAGACCATCTCCATCATTTGATAGCTTATCTGCTTGCAAATATATAATTTGTATAAGTTGGGGTATGGAAGTGTTTAACAGGTTATTCAACAAGACAAATGGAAAGAATTGAGAATCAGATGACATTACTATTATGATAATATTCATCAGGAAGGCCTGATATGCTGAAAACTGACAAGAACGAATCCAGATGAATCCGTGCATTGCCGGAGAATTGAATATCATCCCAGGGATTCTGCAGGTAGAAGCAAATATGAGTAAACAACCATGATAACCAAAGGAATCAAATATTAGGTTCCAACAAGTGTCAAAGAAGATGATGACCTGAAGCACCAAGCATGGCTAGTGATGTAATTCAGAAAAAAAAAGTTTCAATCTTTTCGACCATGATACAAACATAATATACTATTTCACTGATGGGGTGGAAGAAATCCCTAGTTAGCTTTGCAGTTTAGCTTTCCTTTTCCGTTTTGTTCTTTTCTTAACATAATATGACTTTGCAATTTGTTTCATAATCACTTTCTTTTGATCATCAATGACAGTAAAATACACTAATAGTAGGCTTGACCAACCAAGCTATCCAATATTTTCCAGCATTCACTCTCCACTGCTCATCTATTTGCTAATGCTAGGGAAACCTTTTTCTGAAGTACACTATGAACTTATAACCACCAATAACAGAGAGGCCACTAATGAAGAAAAAAGACAACAATTCACTCCTATTACACTTCAATAGGCATCTAAGAATTTATTATTACATGGACCATGGAATATGCATAATTTTTATGTACAAATTGCATCTACGTGTTATCAAAGAATCAAGAATAACCCTTTCCGAAACAATCTTAACTCTTCCAGGAACTTCTAAATATTGGTGGTTATACGGTCTTTAGTAATACTATTAGAAGAAATACCATGACAAATTGAAAGCAATTTTACCTATGTCAGAAATGTGTGTAAAGTAGTCAATTGGCTAGGAAAATTAGCATGTAAAATAGAATAGGAAAAAAGTGAAGGGAAGAAAAAAACTAGTTTGTTTTCACTTTCCTAAATACATGAGACTAAACTAATATAAGCACAGAAGCGTATTAAAAGACCAAGTTCATTAACACAAGTTTTGTTCCAAGTTAATAAATGCAAAGTCAAAAGATCAGAGAGGCATCACAGTTGAAGCAGTAGCATAATAATAAAAAACATTTCCTAGAAGAGTGACTGAGAGCAATTTACCACTGCAGATGAAAAGCCATATCTCTGCGCGAAGAAATTATTCTTCTGCCCGCTCATGTAATTGATAGTCATCTGCAAATATTTATGGAACTGTCATCACACTATATTTGCATTTGGTGAAAATGATGACTATAGCCGGCTATTAACATAATCTACTAGTCATCATTTTGAACCACACATTATCCTTCCGTCAAATATTTCTTCACAAAAATGAGGACCCATCAGTATTTGAATGAGATGGAGAACATTGATGCTTTCGAACTCAGATTAAGCTTAGAAAGAGGAATAAGAATAACAATAGCACTTGATGCAGAATCTTGCCTACATCCACTGATTACTACTTCAAGCACATTTAGCAATTTTTTTCATTTAGAAACTAAAACAAAGTCATTACCACTTTATTTAGTACCGTTTTACCAGAATCAGCACAAAACTCTAAATCCTCAATAGATGCACTTCAAGGAAATATTTGCCTGAAGATATCATCTAAACCTTGAAGAATTTCATGAAAATTTAGCATGCATTTCTAATAGTAGAAGCACTAAACCATCCACTCTGTACATTACAGTGGACACATAACATATGAGCATTTACCTCGTCTCCTTTTTTAATTCGTTGTCCAGCATTGATCATCACCTCAAGCATTCGGTCTTTAGAACGCCAATGGAGAAAACAGTTTGGCTGGAAAGAATGATTCAACATATCTGAATGTAGATGACATCAGATACAGCTAACTTAGAACTGAATCTCAAACTCTATTGAGTCCATAAGTGCAAAACTAAGAGGGGACAGTGGGAGAGACAGCATCAGAAGTTAGTGATAAATTTCTATTAAGAAAAGCAGAAACAAGTTCTTAGCTTCTCCCGGTCCCTAAAAGGCGCCTTTAAAGAAAATTTATATCTATTTGAAAGTTATGAAGTATACGAATTTATCACAGTTAACAGCTATCCCATAGATGGGTTATGTTCTTACTGAATGGTTTATGCTTCCCTAGTCCAATCATATCAGAACTAAATTAAATTATTGCTATGGTAGCTATAACAAATTAATATCCAGATCAACTATAGAAGAGAATCACCATGTTCCAGATACATATTCTTACTGCATAGTGTAACATGCTACAGCACTGCAATTATGAGTATAGAATAATCAGCCAGGCACATAATGGGGAAAGTTTACCTGCATAAGGAATTAACATGTTTGTATCCTGAACCAGAGCCCCAATTCTTATTTGCATATCAATGCATCGAGACTGTGCTATACTAACTGCCCAAATGAATCTCTCTGGATCACGAGCAAGGCGCTTTATTTTTAGTGGTACAGCAGAATGCTACATGCAAAATATATATATATTTATATAAAAATTCACAAATAATTCAGAGGAATTGAAACTGTCTGAAATAGGAAGTAAGGAGCTAAGACAAGAAACAACTACTAAATACCCAATTTCTCTCCCAAAATTCTAATGCACGTTGTCGCTGCATTCTCATAGTTGAAGCAAGATTTTCATCCTGCAGCTCCAAGAGATCTTCCTATAAATTGTATGCAAAAAAAGCTCAAATCAGGTAAAAGAGGACAAGAATAAAAAAGGAAATTTTAGGAACTAAGAGAAAAGATTTCACGACTGACAAAAATATTAGTCTCATTTGAGGAAAACCAAATTATATGTTACTTCAGAGAAACAAAAACATGTTAATTGTTTTCGTCCAACGTTAACCTATTTTCTTTATTATAATAGACACTAATTCATTCTTTTATTTCTCAAGTTCCACCAGAGGGAAGTTTAGTCTTTTCTGCTTATAAATTAGACTACTTAATCATTTTCTTTATTATTGAGCAGTTCTGAAAGACTGAAATAAGACTAGTATCGTGGATCAAGCATAGCAATCTAGAAGCTTAAATTTCAGTCCTATGATGAACCACATGAATGGAAAATATATGTACATCTTCATTTGAGTTTTTCAACGAACAAGGTTGAGAATCAGTTCCATTGATGAAAGCACACAAACTGATTGAAAAACCACAAAAGAAATTAATGATAAACATAACAGGACATCTGCATATGATGAGAATATGACAAACAAATTCAAATTGAAAAGCTAGGTATAACACTCAACTACTAATAAATATATACAACAAAATTTTTGTGTTATATGGACGTTTGTAAATCAATTGCAGGGCTAAGTTATATATAAGCTATCAATTGATTTCCAGATATTCTCTGAAGGCACATTCACAGATCCAAAAATAGTCAAATACGTATGAGATGGTAGTTAAAGGCTACAAATCTAGTATGATGCTTACGAACCTCTGTAGCTAAAAGCAGGCTAGTGCATTCATCAGGGCTGGGCAAGAAGTCACCATACAGTTGCCAGAAGTTATCCTTGCAATCAAACGCATATAAAAGAAGACAAGCCATTCTCAAGTCCCAATCTGTCTGCCAGAAAACATGAAAACTATAAACATTGAGAAATTGGATGCTAAGCAATGACAATGATGCTAATAATATGACTTTTCATGGTGGCTAAGCTAGATATGAAATACCAAATTACCAACAACATGAAATGTTAATCGACAAAAGACATAGCCTAAATTGGAGAATGAGAATAAGATCTTTTCATGCAAGAAAATAGGAAAAAACACGGTAAAGGAAGGATGTAATTTTACTTCTGGATTGGTTGAGTTGATAATGTCAAATATAGGATGACCAATTGGTATGATATCTGGGAAGAACATCCAAGGAAGCTTTTGGCTAATCGTCAACATAAGTTCTAAAGGGATTTCCATGATCACCTGTAAAGGCATAAATAGAGGATCACTGGATGTTGTTGCATTTCACATCTGAAAAATCACTTAGCTGGAAGTAAATTAAAAATTACTGAAAATTGATACTTGAAAAACAAATGAGTTGAGCTTTATAACTAAAAAAGACTTACCCTAGCTCGACGAAGAGGCTCCACGTCTTTGGAAGCAAATACTCCAAATCCATCAGGGCCCTCCCTAAATTCAATTCCATATGCTCGAACTCTTTGAACGTATCCAATTTTATAAAAGTCAGGGTCTGCTAGCTCTAACTATAGTCAGGAAGAGAATAGGAACCATCAGTGCCAACAAAAGGCTCAGACATATGGGATCATTATAGAAGTAATGTAAACATCAACCAGTCTCCAGACAATGTGATATAAGAAAGACAAATTTAAACATATATATATTTCAGTTACCCATTCTATACAATGTAACAAGGTAAATGAAGAAACAAAGAGATTCTGTTTGCATGGTGTCTTCTACTTCATTTGCTAAGAAAAAGAAAGAGAAAAGAAGAATAAATGCAATCCAAGAAGAGATCCCAACAACTTTCTTCCGTCAATAAAGTTGGATTTCATGTTTCTGGTTGTCCACGTCCTTGTGCTCAAACCCAACAACTTCCCTCATTCAGTGCCTCTGTCAATGTTCTCTCTACGCACTCTCCTCAAACCCCAACCCTCCTGCCCTAACTCTGCTGTCTTTCTGCTATCTTCACCAAATGCTCCCCTCATTTGCCTCCTTTCTGTCCATTCAGTCACTTGGGTCCTTTCTTCCCCTCCAAGATTCTTCCTTTTCGCCTCCCCTTATCCTACTGCTTAATCAATTAATGATATTTATGCAACATTGAGGAATTTCAAGAGTGAATTGAGCATCCTACTAATGAAACTTGCTTGTTCATATATCGGTTGAAGATTGCAGTTTGAAAACAGACAAATGCAGAACATAAAATTGGGGTTTTCAGGTAAAATTAAACACATACATACATACATACCTCAGAAGCAGGTGTGACTTGGGACGGTACAGAATCTTGAAAGAATGGGAATAAAGAAGATGATGACGACAAGTCAGCAACTGAAGCAGCAGTACCATTACCAGTAATAGCATCGTTAGCAACAGCTTTGATGGGCTTTTTTCTTCTGTTGTGTTGTTGAACTACTGCAGCATTTCCACTGTGCAGACAACTCCATAACTGCAAAACACAAGCATTCAATCAAGAAAACCCCAGAAAACAGAGAAGAAATCAATCAGTGATTTCTATAAATTAAAAAAATATATATATATTTAAAAAAAATACTAGTTGAGAGAAAGGAGATTAGGTGGAGCAGAGCAGACCTGGGGCTGGCTATTGGAGACGAAGGGGATTGGTTTCAGAGGTAAAATGCAAGAAAAGCTCATTTGAAGAGAATTTTTCTTATAAATTTGTGTTTGGTTACAGAATCATTCTTCTTCTTCTTCAATTTTCTGCAAACGTTATCCTTTTGGGTTTTTTTGTTGCAAATGTTGGTTGTTTTGGTTATGGAGAATTTAGCATTTTTTTCCTTTTAGACCCTTTAACGAGATTGTTTGATATTTCGGTTCCAGATTTCCATCCAATCTTAAATACACTTTTTTTTTCTTTTTTTATTTATACAAATTAATACATATTTTTTTAAAAAAAATTAAAATATCTTTTAACTTTACTATTTTTAATAAAAAATAATTTTTTTTCAACGACAACAACAATTTATAAACATAAATGAAAATTATTAATTATAAAATAAAATCAAAACAAATAAAAGATTCAAAATTATAATTTGAGGAGAAAAATTCCACTTAATTAGTGCAAAGTGTTGAATCTTTTTCAATGTTTGTTTTATTTTTAGGGTCTTATTTGGTCATTGTTTTTCATCTAACTCTTTATCTTTTTTTATAGAGTTTAAAAATAAGTATGGGTTGATCTAACGAATTGATAGCATATACGATTTGTCATGTGGATAGGAAAATTAAGTCAATGGACTAAATCACAAAGTCATATGATCGTCGAAAGCCAAGTAAGGTGAGGTGTGACATTGCACAAAGCTCGGACTAGGTGTGAGGCACGCGTAGTCTCGAAGCTTGACTTCTCACTCTTGAATCTCATAGAGAGAAATCTGTTGGTGAAGTATCATTCTGACGAGACAGAGTGACGGTCAAAAAGCATGTGCACCCTTCCATCCTACACCTACTAACCCTAACCAACAGCGCTGAGGTATCATTACTCTGCACACAATATTAAATGTTTTCAAAAGGTCAAACCAATCTCAACTTGGCAAGTGGTACAATTCGAAGGACCATCAGTCACATAAGTAAAATCCCCTATAAATAAGAAGGGTTTCTCTGTATTTACTCTCTCTCTCTCTCTAAGTTTTTTAAGATTTGTTAATAATAAGTTTGTGTTCTAAACACTAATTTCTTTGTGCAAGAAGTCTGGTAAGATCAAAATCTTCTCTTCTTGCACCTTTTCCATTTCTTCTTGAATTTATCATCGGAGGGTTCGAACGGAGACAAAAGCTCCGTTTAGACTGTTTTGTAGGTTTTCATGTGTCGAGGAGGAGAACCACCGACGGATAAATTGAAAGTTAGTTATCCATCCACGTCAAGCATACGACTCATTTTGCTGAATCATCGACCAACTATATTTTTTGCCTCATCAGTTCCAATTACAGAAAGAGTTAATGTCCATTTTTCAAGTTACTAGTAACATTGCTTCTCAAGAATATATGAGATGAGTTGTTGAGTTCTTGATGTACTAGTTCAACCAAATTGTAAAATTTCAGGAAGAACAAAAACTAATACAATTTTTAATGGGTTTAAATGAAAGTTATGTTATTGTTAGAGGGAACATGCTTATGATGAATCCTTTACCAACCATGCCTCAAGTTTATACCCTTTTTGTACAAGAAGAAAGACAAGGAAGGTTAATGTCAATATACATTTTGGTAGTGATAATACTTTTCTTTTGGCACTTGGTAACAAAGGTAAAGTGAATTTTTAGAAAATATAAAATGATAAGAAATGAGAAAACAATTTTTAGAATGTGAACAAATATAATAGATTTATCATTTTTTCACTAAATTTTACTTTAGAAAAATAACTGATTATAGAAAGATAAATTCAGAAATTACTCAAAATCAAGATAAGTGTTTAGTTAATGTTATTAAGGCAATTCAAAAGGTTTGTCAACATCAAAAAAGGTGTTCTCTGAGTTTGGAAGAGTTCTGACATATGTTTATGTTTTATTTATGTTTTCTAGAAGTCTAATGTAGTTAGAATTGAAGGAGTTTGTCAACATTGAAGCATGTACCAATTCAATGCTTTAAATGTGATTTTTTTTTTCTTAGAGTAAAGTTTTTGTTGTATGGTCAAAACTCAATTCTCAACTATTGTTAAGACTTTTATGACTGATAATAATGACTTTGAATTAGGATCTAATGGAAAAGCTTCTGAATTTTCCAAATAGGAGGTATTCTTCATCAAACCTTTGTCTGAAATAAACCTCAACAAAATGGAGTGGAAGTAAGAAAGCTAGAAATAAGTAGAGCCTTACCTTTTCAATATAACCTACCATTCTCTTTCTTACTACCACATATCTCTTACATAGATATCTCTCTACCATTTCAAAAGGAAAAACACCTTATGAACTTTTTGGCCAGAAACCTACTTATTTCATCTTGAATCTTTTGGTTGCTTATGTTAGTACACAAAAATATGGCAAAGATAAATTTCAACTCCGTGCTCAAGCTTGTGTTTTCGTAGGTTATCCCATTAGTAAAAAAGCTTACAAAGTCCTTGATCTTGGTACAAATCAGATTTACACTACTAGAGATATCATTTTTCATCAAGAAAATTTTCCTTTTCATTTAGAATCTTGGAAACACTTTGTTACTTGGCACTTTCATCCTAATACTAGTCAAAAACCTAATCCTTTCTTCTACTGAAATTTCATCCATTTTGAACTCTTTACCTTCTCCACTACCTAATTCACATTCACCTATTTCTTCTACTTTTTCTCTTGAGGTAAGAATGACCATAGTTAGGTGTTTAATAACAATATATAGCAATTAAACATGGATGGAGCTTATTCCAATTGGATGTTAATAATGCTTTTCTTCATAGATGTTTAGAAGATGATATTTGTATAAAAAGAGGTCTTTTATGGTTTAAAGCAAGCATCAAGGCAATGAAATCAAAGATTAACTTCTTCTTTTTTTTTTTTTTTTTTTGTGTGTTCTTTTGACTTTACTCAATCCAAAAATGACTACTCTTTATTCATTCATCATCACAAATATTTGGTTGTGTATATTGAAAATTTAACTAATTAACTAATACTAGACAGACATTGCTTTTGTTGTTCAAAACTTAAAGCTAAAATTTGAAAGAACCAAGAATTCCTCATTTGTTAAGATATCTTAAAGCTAGCCTTAAGCTTGACATTTTCATAAATAATTATACTAATTTTAGTTTGCATGCTTACTCAAATTCTTATTGGGGTTTGTCCCTAGGAAAATATCTAAGTTGATCCATTGTTTTTGTAGTTTGTGATTGTTGTAATCAATTCATCCTTTAAGTGTTTGTTTCTAAGAGATGTCTACACCAAGAAGTTTGAAGATCCAAATAATTGGAGAAAGTTTTGATTGAATGTAGCACTACTACTTCAAGAGATTAGAATCACAATTGTCTCCACCAAAAGAAGTTTTGGGTCTCCAATGGATTGTTTACCAAAATCCTCAAGCCTTTAAGATCTATACTAGCCATCTACAAAAGATTTGAAGAGCAAGACTACCTCTCATTTGTTGTACATTTTCCTAACTCTTGTTTCTAATCTTTCTTTGTATTTGATGTATTTTAGTAACAATTATTAATAGGATTCTCCCTTCTACATTTCTTTAGATTGAATTTATGAGAATTATTTCATTGAATCATTCATTGAGTGCTTATGTTACTCGCCATAGTTGATCTACCACCCATTGGGTCACTCATTTGATTTCTCAATGTAATGAGAATCTCATTTGTCAGATCTAGATTAGTTTCCTCTCTTGGTTTTTGTTTGGAACTTGAATGTTAATTCTATTGATGAAATTCTAGATACTTTCATTATATATATACTACTTGATGGGTACTCTACCCTCTGTGCGTGACTTGTTCTTAAAGAACTTTTGTGTTTAACATGTGTCGAATTCATGACCTCTAAGTGCAGGTGCTTACCATCCTAGTAACTCCTTGACCAAATTCAAATTTGAATTTGCTTTATTAAAAAAATTTAAAAATAATAAATTTAAAAATATTAATTTTTTTTTAACTTTAAATTTATATAATTTAAATATTTAACCATTCAATAAATTTAAAAAATCTTATAAAAAATTTAAGATAAAATAATAATTATAAAAAAATTATATAAAAGATACAGATTAACAAATATATATATATATATATATATATATATATATATATATATTATAAATCTATTATCATGTGAATATCGATTGAGATATCTCGTATCTCCTATCTCTATATTCTTACATTTTTTAGGGTTGTATTCCTACTTAATATAGGATTTTATTCCTATAAATAGAGAGTTTCACAAAAGAATTAGATACAAGTCTTGTACCAGATAATACATCAATAAAATTGCTCTCAACTTTTCTCCCTATATTGTCTTTTATCTTCTTCTTATTTTAATAGTTTTATAACACGCTATCAGCATGAGTATTTACTACTAAATAAAGTTTTAGGGTTTAAGAATTATCATCAAGAAACACGAGTCTTTACTAATAAGTCAATTTTCAAGTTCTAGGAATATTAATAAGAAAGGTGAGATCAAAAAAGAAATGTGAGATCTTTTCAATTCTTTGATTCAAAAATTTATGAAGACGGTTTTTATTCAATTTGATTTATGTATATTGGGCTTACTAATTTAAGAATCAAGAATTCAAAGATTTTTAAAGATACGAAGAATATTAAAATTCAAGATCTAAATGTTTGATTTCGCAAACTATTTAATTATCATAATTTGTAATGATTAATATTTTGTCTTCACATTATGTTATGCATATTATTGGATTCTTTATTTAATAATTTTTTGAATGTTATTTTAATTTTCCGTATATTCACAATGAATATGGTTAGTATGTATTCAAATTATAATCAAATGCTTATTCTTTGCATATATTATATTATCACAATCATTGTAATTCATATTGAAATTTATTTTAATATTCAAATATATGATATTTATTTTGTTTTAATAAAAAGATTTATGTTATAAAATAGCTATAAAAATATGAAACAAGACTAAAGAAATAAAAATCAAAATAATGTAAACTTGTGTATATCTTTTTCTTATAACAAAACATACAAAACTACCACATATTTTATAAGGATACATATGTATAACCTACATACACATATACATACTAATATAAATTTATACATATGTTACAAACTTAACTTCATGGAGGTTACATGCAGGCTATATAGAGGTAGTGGAAATTATATGAAGGTAGTGAAAGTTATATGGAGATAGTGGAAGTAAGAGGAGTTATATGAAGGTAGTAGAAGTTATATGGAGATAATGGAAGTAGGGGGAGTTATGGACGTACAAAATATGATTTATAAAAATTTATTTCTTTTTAGTAATTTATTAAACTCAATACTTATGGTGATAATTATATATTCGTTTTAGTTACAGGGAATATGAGATTTATCATTTTTTATTGATGATTTTTCGAGAATTTTGTTAATTTGAGTAATATAATTAAAATTATTGATATGTTTTTAGAACTTTGTTAAGGGATTGAAATTGTTGTTGGATTCTTAAAATTTATTTTAATATATGAATTTATGATAATTTGTTTTTTTTAGGATTTTATTGAATCCAATAATTGATGGTCACTATTATGTATTAAGTTTTAAGAGTACAAGAGTAATTGATGAAAAAAAATTATATTTTATTATTTATGTTTATAATTGTTTTGTTAATATTATTTTGGCCATGGAAATGTGTGTTTGACCTGAAGTCACACAAAAGTACAAAGGTGTGTTTGACCTGAATCGCTCGATCATTGAGTGGTTATTAAGCACTGGGTCTGAAGTCCTTTACTCGATGATATATTTTAAACTTGTGAGGTCCACCTGAAATGGACGAAAACAAATATTATTATTGGAATTTTTATAACAAATTTATATCAAAACCAAGTTTCAATGTTGAAACTTGTGGGTTAATGTTATTGTAATACATTTGACAATAAACCAAAAGTTTATTGAATACATCTATAAGATATTTTATATCTTATGATTTTAATAGACGCATCGAGTAGATGGTCTTGTGAATACTTATTAGTAAATCACAACTTGAAGTTTGTGATATGATTATAATAGACGCATCCGGTAGATGGTCTTGTGAATACTTGTTAATGAATTACAACCTGGAGTTTGTGATATGATTATAATAGACGCATCTGGTAGATGGTCTTACAAATATTTATTAGTAACTCACAACCTGAAGTTTGTGAGATTATTTGCTCAAATAATTTGATTATGAGCAATAATATATTGGATAATATTGTGATGACTATTGGCATAATTGTATGTCTAATTGACAATGGAACTACGCACATCACTTAAATATGAGAAATATATTTATCATTTGAATATGAGAGAAACGAGTGTTACAATGATAAATGGTACTAAAATAATTTTGAAGAGCTCCATAAAAGCTTATATATTATTATCGAGAGGAAATATGATTATTATTAATATTTCTCCAAGTCTCTAAGGAATTTATTGAGTTTTAGATATATCCAATGTAATGGATATCATGTTGAGACTATGAAAGATAATTGCCATAAATATTTAGGCATGACTAAAATAACCTTTGGTAATAAGTTTTTGTTATAAAAACTATCATCTCTTTTATGGCTTTTATTATGCTAAAATTATTATTATTGAGATACATTTAGTAAACCAGAAGTTTACTAGTCCTATTACTTTTAATATGACATGATCGTTTGGGTCATCTGAGATCAATTATGATGTGCAAAATAATTGATATTACACATGGTCATACTTTGATTTTGACTTTTGATAAACTCATGTGTTGAATGTTTAAAAGAGGAAATTAATCGTAAGACCATCACCATTGCAAGTAGGAGTTGAAAGTCCTACGTTTCTAAAACAGATTCATGGAGATATATGCGGATCGATTAATCCATAATATGGGCAATTTAGATATTTTATGGTTTCAATTAATGCAGTGACTTGAAAGTCACATTTTTGTTTATTATCTATTCGCAGTCCGACGTCTGTGAGATTACTTGCCCAAATAATTTGTTTGAGAATGTAATCTTTTGATATTCTATTAAACAAATTCGTTTAGATAATGATGGTGAATTTTCTTGAGATATATTTGATTCTTATTGAAAAATAATTGTTGAACATTCATGAGTTCATATTCACACGCAGAATAATCTAGTTGAATCATTTATTTTACATGTTAAAATACTTGTTCATTTAAGGCCATAAATTTATCATAAATTTTCTCTATTACAGTTGGCTTTTAGCCTAATATTTTCTTATTTGAGAATTTTTGGATGTGGCATATATGTTCCAATTGAACCAATCCTATGGTCAAAGATTATGTTTGAAAGTTTTTAGCTTTATTCTTTTATGAAAAATAGTGAACCACGATTAACAAATTATTTTATAATTCGCAAAAGTGAAGTTAATAAAATTTATGATCCCTGAAGTGGTCATATTCGTACAAATATTTTTGTCCATGATCTTGATAATAGATATGGTTATAATTATATGGCAATGATGCATTGGGCTATTATATTGTAATTTTTGAAATAAAGGTAATGTGTCAAAATATCAATAACCACTTGGGGTGGAAAAAGACAATAACCATTGGAAGATATAGTTACATTGTTATATTAATTATATTATGTTTGATATGTTATCCTATATTATCTATTTAATATTTTATTATCTATGTGATATTTAATTTATAGATATTTATTATTTATCATCTGAAGTGGTAAAGTGGTAATATGTTAATACCCTTCCTACCTGAAGTGGGTCAAAGCGGACAATATCATTGAATTATTTATGACTCTCCATTTATTATAAGGTATCGTGAACCTTTGATGATGAGATATTTTTACAACAGGATTTGTCGATGCCATTTTGATGAGAATTTGTTTAACGATAATTTATTTGCAGCAAATTGTAAATTAACTGCCAGATTCTTTTATTGACTCCAGAAGAGTCACTAAATCGCATATTTGAGCTATAGATGCTCCTATACAAATAGAAGTTCCTGAAGGACAAAATGCGAATCATATAGTTGTTGAATCAAAAACACGCCAGAAGTGTGGACGACTCTTTGATAAAATTCTTTGAAAGAAAAGAAGATTAAATGATTCATAAGATCATATTGAAGAAATTGGAAAAAAAAAAGAAAAACCAAGGGACAACTATTGAAAAGATGTTAGCTACAAACGATGAAGAGAATTTGAAAATCTCTATCAATTTTACCACTTATGATAAAAGTTGGAATTAAAGAGAAATTTTGATAATACTTTTGCATATAAAGTAGTCCTTGATGTTTTCAAAGATAATGAGGATCTTGATCTTTCATTAGTTGAAGAATATCAACATAGAATTGATTGGCCTCAATAAAAGGATGCAATTCAATCGTAGTTAAATTTGCTTGCAAAGCCAGATGTTTTTGGACCTGTAATCCGAACATCAAATAGTGTAAAACCTGTTGGTTATAAATGGGTGTTTGTGCGAAAGCGAAATGAGAATAATGAAGTCGTAAGATGTAAAACACGGCTAGTTGCACAAGGCTTTTTCCAAAAGTCAGGTATTGATTGTGATCAAACTTATTCACATGTAGTTGATGCTATTACACTCTGATATGTTATAAGTTTGGCAGCTCATGAGAAAGTAGACATGTGTCTAATAGATATTGTTACAACTTATTTATATAGCCTTGAAAATGAATTTTATATGAAAATCACTGAAGGATTAAAGGCTGGCTCTCGTGAAAATTATTATATGAGCTGAATGAATCTAGACGCATGTATTGTCTTAGTGAATTTTTTATTGAAATTGGGATATGAGAATGACCAAATTGTCCATGCATTTTTATTGAGAAATCAGAATGTGATTTGTAATTCTTGTTATATATATGTTGACGATATTAATTTCATTGAAACTCCAGAAGAGTTCGGAAAAGCTACAGATTGCTTAAAGTTAAAATTTGAGGTTAGAGATTTTTGGAAAAATCAAAGTTTTCTCTTGGCTATAAATTGAACATGTAAAAGATGGAATCTTTGTTCATCAGTCAACATATACAATTCTAAAAATATTTTTCATGGACAAACCACATTCATTTAGCTTTCCAATAGTTGTAAGGTCAATAGAAGTAAATAAAGATATTTTTAAACCTCGAAAAAATGATGAAAAATATTTAGTTCTGAAGTACCATATTTGAGAATTATAGGTGAATTAATGTACCTTTCAAATATTATATGACTTGATATAACATTTGCTATAAAGTTATTAGCATGATTTAGTTCTTCGTCAACATGACCATTGGAATGATGTTAAACATTCCTTAGATACCTCCAAGAAACTATTGATATCATATTATATAATGTCAAAATTATATTAGAGGGAGTTGTGGTTTATTCACTAGAAGAGATATTTAAAGTCCTCTATATAAAGATAATGTAACTTGCATAGCTCTGTTGAAAGGAGGATATATCAAAGGAGATATAACAAAACATATTTCACTTAAATTTTTCTATACTCATGAATTTCGTAAAAATAGTGAAATTGATGAGCTTCAAATAAGGTCATGTGATAATTTTACAAATTTATTCACTAAGTCTTTTCAAACGCAACCTTTGAGAAATTGAGATATAAAATTAGTTTGCATAGATTCAAAAATCTTGAGAATTCATCTCATCAGGGGGGAGAAATTTACGCATAAAGAATAGTGTACTCTTTTTCCTTCACTAGAATTTTTTTCTCAATGGATTTTTATTTAGTAAGGTTTTAACAAGACATATTCTTTATGCAATGGACATCCAAGGAGGAGTGTTATGAATCCTGAAGATTCATTAATTTGAATATATATTAAATTTAGTAGATGTCCATTGAATCGAATGATACAATGGATATAGTTATTGTACAATGGATATTCAAGGGGGAATGTTATAAATCTATTATTATGTGAATATCCATTGAGGTATCACGTATCTCCTATCTCTATATTCTTACTTTCTCTAGGGTTGTATCCCTACTTTATCTAGGATTTTATCCCTATAAATAGAGAGTTTCATAGAAGGATTAGATACAAGTCTTGTACCAGAGAATACATCAATAAAATTGCTCTCTACTTTTCTCCCTATATTGCTTTTTATCTTCTCCTTATTTTAATAGTTTCATAACAATATATATATATATATATATATATATATATATATATATATATATATATATAACAATAAAAATAAAACCTAAAATGAGAGCAATTAAGAATGATAGAATTCTATAAAAATTTAAAATATCAAAACAAGTACAATTTAATTATTCCAATAAAATCAAATAAATATTATAAAAAAATAATATATTTACCTTAAAACTTATTTTCAATTGAGTTTGGACTTTGGAGAAGTAAGGGAAGGGAGCTGACAATTTTTTAAGGTTTGTCAGAAATAAAGTTGAGTTGAGCTAGGACTTAGAAGTTATGGTTCTCAAATAGATAGAAAGAGATTGAGTTAAGATTTTGGAAAACGTTAAACAAGTTGAACCACCACTACAAAGAAAAAAAAGAAAAAATCTCTAATTTAAATATTATAGATTTTTTTAATAATATATATAATATTTATAAATATTTATAATTTGTTCGTGAATGCTCGAGTATGTTCGCGAACAGTGTTTGAGTAGGCTTAAAAATTAATCGAACCTAAAAATTTGTTTGAGTTTGGTTCATTTAATAAATGAACAAGCATGAACCGAACATAAACGAGCTCGAACAAACTTTGTTTGCGAACGGTTTGATTTGTTTACGACTCTAAACACAACATCTAAAAAGTAGTATTAAGAAAGCACCTAACATTAATATCTGCCAAAAATTATATAGAACACTAGGACTCATGTTCAGAATGAGTCATAGAATTCAATTCCACCAAAAATTATATAGAATTGTAGGACTCGTCTTTAGAATGAGTTATATAATTTAATTTTACCAAAAATTATATATCAACACTAGGATTCATTCTGAGCACAAGTCCTAGTATTCAATTCTACCCAAACTTATAAGAATTAGTCATATTTTGGACAAAAACAAACCCTATAACTCATATCAAATCCTACCTCTTGCACAATACAATAGAACACAACATTAATTCAATATATAAACCATATTGAGTCTATCATAATATATAAACTAAAAATACAATAATGAGATTGTTAATAAGGGTGAAAAAATAGAGTGAAATACACAATCAACAATCATCATTTTGGTTGGAGATATTGCCACAAGTTCTTCTATTATAACCTAACATATGACAGTTATCGCATCTTGGAGGTGAATTAGGATTTCTTGCATCCATTGATTCTCAATACCTCTTGGATTGTAAACGATCGGGACCACCCTTCTTCATATTAGGTTTATAGTAGTGAAGTACAAACTCCTCTTCATTCCATTGTTCTTCATTTGTGGCAGGATAAAAATTTGCCTCATAAATCAACTTGCAATTAGAGCTTGAATAAAATGATATAACAAATGAAGTTGGATCCCAACCACGATGTCGACATACTGCAAATACATGAGAACAAGGTATTTCAAATATCGACCATTTATTATAACTACAAGATTTATCGTTGATGTTGATTGTGTAAACATTATTTTCCCTTCCATCTCCCTTTAAAGGTGTACTAACTCTAAATATTTCAATTTGAAGATTGTATAATAAAAAATAATATGCCATCTTGATTTTCCTTTCATTCTTAACATATTGCCTCCAAATTATAAATGGAAAAGGATGTATACTGTGTTGTCTCATCTCGGTATTTACTAAAATAATGAACGATTTTACGTTATACAAACTCAACCAAAGACTTTAGAGGTTATGCATGATACTTCTTTAAAATACTATTTAATGATTCAAATAGATTTGTAGTTAAACAACTATACAGGTAACTGCCATCATATGCTAGTATCTATTTTTCTTATCTATGGTTGTCAAATAATTAAATGCTTCCACGTTTCTTATTTTGATCCCTTCCATAAACTTATTAAATTTTGTGATCTTACTAGTTGACCCAACCTTATACATAAAATCTGACAACTCTTTCCTTTTGAATGTCACTTTGAAGTTTGCCCTTACATGTCTTAAACAGTACCTATGGACTTCATGTGGTGGTTGTCATTCAGGTTAATTTCTAATTGCAATCAAAATACCCTTATGCCTATTAGAAATTAAGCATGTAGTCCTATTATGTACCACATAATGTTGCAGAAGTCGTAAAAACCAACTCCAACTTGTAACAATTTCTTTATTAACAACTGCAAATGCTAAGGGATATATGTTTGCATCCCAACTACTAGCAATGTGGAGAAAGCTTTTATATGCACCTTTAAGAAATATATCATCTATAGAAATGATTAGTCGACAATGGGTAAAATTGGAGATAGATTCCTTGAAAGACCAAAACATGTAGTAAAATATCTTATCATTTTCAGAACTGGATTGATGGTGTTTCCATTGTAAGATTGTGTTTGGATTTGCTTCTTGTAAGGCACACATATACTTCGGTAATATTTTGAAAGCGTCATCCTAAATCTCCAACAAGATTTCAATTGCAGCCTTTCTTGCATGTCATCCTTTCTTGTAGGAACAATTACTTAGAAATAACTTATGCACTTCTTTTTGCATATCACTTACATGAATCTCTGGGTCATTCCTCATAAGATGTATGATATTTCTTGCAATATACTTATGAGTCAAATTTTGGTAGTTATTATTGACAACTCGCATGATACACGTGTGATCATGATTTAACACTGAAATCTACCACAGACTCAATGATTGCTTCCAAATGACTCTAATATACCAACTGCATGGATTTTCTCTTGGCTTGTTCCTGCATTTAGCTATCCACATGGTACTCTTACATTTGATAACTATAAATTCTTGTCTTGTTTATGTGCCACATTCTTACTGCATAAAGAACTTGAGCCTTATCACTAAATCTCATTCCCAATCTCAACTCATATCATTTTTCGACCATCTTTTGTATTTTGATATTTTCATTTTCAAAGCCATCAAGCACGTGTTCACCAAAACAAATATCACTATAGGATGGATATGGATGATATGATGAAGTAGAATTTGGACATTGCGGATTGACATTATTCTAATTCTCTTCATTCTCTAAATTACATCCATCAACATTTAGTCCTTAACTATCTAGTTCCCCATCAACATCTAAAGTTCCTCCTAAATAATTTATAAATATGTGACCATAATTCGTTGATGGTTGAGATATCATAGGATTTATATATGCATTTATATGTGTTGTTTTATCCTTTGCTTCTCGATATAATCTTGAAACATTTGATGCCCCCATTGTGGTTGAACATGAGTTACTATCGAAGAAGATATATCACTCACGTGTAGCATATGGATTGAATGAAACATTGTTTGGAATTGACAAGTTGCTTGAGATTGGAAATGTGAAATCATTGTCAACACATGTATTGTTTTGCATCAACAAAGGTCTCAACAAGCTCGAATTTGATTGCGTTGAATGCGTTGGAGATCCATGAATTATTGTTGGTGAAGGGGATCGAAGTGAACTTTTTGAAACAAAACACAAACACTCATAGTCTTGAAATCACTTGGTATAGACCAAATATGTTCCATATCTTCCTCATTCATTATTAAAATAGTAGTGTATTGGACAAATGAGCAACCTCTTACAATACTCGAATAACATAGTATAAACTTTAGGTTTGTTGTTGTCATATCAATACCTCTATTGTTGCATACTTTTTCAACTATGTCCGAATATAATATTTGTCTCCTAAACACCCATTATTTTTTAGCTAACATGGATTGCCATTTTCATATTATAAAATACTAGAATTCCAAAAGAAATTTAATCTAATTGGTTACTCTAACAATATCATCTACAAAATGTAAATAACAGTTCAACATATTAAAAAATTTCATATATAGTGATTCTTTATAAATATAAATCATAAACTCTAAATTTTAAAAAATATCATAACTTAAAAATTCGAATATAATACTAATAATCATAAATAAATTATATGTAGAAGAAAAAATCATGAGAAATTATAATAGAAGTTAAGATTTTTCCATTCTTAATCAAAAGATTACTATAAATATATTTAAAAAAATTCATATATAATGATTCTTTATAAATACAAATCATAAACTTTAAACATACAAAAAATCATAACCTAAACATTTGAATATAATACTATCAACCCATAAATAAATGATATGTAGAAGAAAAATTCATGAGAAATTACTATAAAAGTTAAGATTTTTCTATTTTGAGTCAAAAAAATACTATAAACCCTAGATTAATGAAATAGGTAGAGAAGTAGAGCTATAAAGATGAAAGATAATCATGTAATGAAACAAAATGTCGTCAAAATAAAGATTTTTTTTAGTTTGAAAATTTATAATCCGTGATTGATATTGTTTAAATAACTTTGCAAAGAGGAAGTTTTAAAAACAATGAAATTTAAGATTTTAAAAATATAAGTTCAATTCAAGCTTTAAAGGATCTAAAAATCCTTCATTAGGACTCATTCCAAGAATGAGTCATTAAACTATAGTTTGATATATATATATAAAAGAAAAAATAAAAGGAAATAGAGAAGAGGGCGAGAAGTCGAGAAACGGAAAGAAAAAATTGAAAGATGAGAGAAAATATAGAAAGAGAAAAAGAGGAGAGAAGAAAATTTTATATTTTTTAGTAGATCCCAATAACACTCATTTTATGAATGAGTCAAAATCAATTTGACAAATAATTTAAAAAATAGGGCCAAAGTAATACCAAGATACATTTTTATTATTACTTGACATAACATTTTTTTTTAAAAAAAATTTACTTGACATAGTTAATTTTTTTTAATGCAATTATATTTTTTTTAAAAAAAACATTTATAAATATAGACTTAATATAAATAATTACATTCATTTTTAAAATTAAATTAATTAACATTTATCATATACTTATTGATATTTTAGACAATATTTTAAAAATTGTTTGTATAAGGTCTTCTTTTATTGAGTTGATCTATTAGATAGATTCTCTAAGATTTTATTTTATCTTATTTTGATACTTCTATATGATTTTGTGTATATATTATGATCTCGAGAATATTTATAAATATTTTCTATCTTTTGTATTATTAGCATTTTTGTATATATTGTATTATTCAAGGAATGAAAGGAAACAATCACATTTTACATGGTATTAGAGTATCATGGTATTAGAGTATTGATAAAGAAATTTTTCTGTTCGACATACTCTTTCTTGATCTCGCTTCTCTTCATGGCAGGTAAGGATCCAAAACATGTCGCTACTTCTCTTTTTCGTCCTGCTTTAACTATTTCGAATATTTCAAATTTTATAAATTTAACTCGAGACAATACAATACGTGGTCTACAATGTTTAAAATCCATGTTCGGGCCTATCAAATTCTAGATCACATTCTTTCCCTGTTAACTCCTCGGGCAAATCATTAAAACACATTGATCCCGATCTTTGGTCTAAAATCGATGCAATTGTGTTGCAATGGATATATGGTATTATATCTCATAATTTTCTAAACATAATTTTGGAGCAAGACACTACTGTTGCGACAATGACAACCTGGAGTGTTTACGTGACATCTTCTCTAATTACAAAAACTCACATGCTCTATATCTGGAGCAAGAATTCTCTAACGTTCACATGGAGAATTTTTCAGACACATCCTCTTATTGTCAACATCTTAAGTGTCTCTAGCAGATCAGTTATCCAATGTCAAAGCCCCTATCACCAACGATAGGGTAGTTCTTTAATTGGTTGATGGATTAACTTATGTATATGCTCATGTAGGTACTCAAATTCGGCATGGTAATATACCTTGTCCATGTTCTACAAAGCCTGATCTATGCTTGTTTGGGAGGAAATGATCAAAATGGTCTAAACTGCCCTAATGGTTATGGATTGAATCCATGAGTATAGAACATTTTGGTTTCCAAGTGAAATCCCCTAGTAGTTGAAAAAGTGAAAAAATTCTTTCAGAACAAACTGTATTTTTAACAACTTTTGATTCTAGAAAGCCGCATGGAAATCATCACCGCGATGGTGGAAGGCACGATGGTGGCAGTGGAAGAAATGACAACTGTGGAAGAGGAAAACGATCACAATTTCAAAATTAAAATTCCTCAACCTGCCCGCAGCAAATACCTGCGCATGGATCCGAATACCTGCCCTACATGGGTCCTCATACTCACTGACAATCTTGGGCTGCTCCTTTAAATTGGACTCCTTGGCAATTCTGTGCGAAATCATATCCAACTTGGTCTACCCCACCATGCCCATATCCGACAACACCTTGGGTCGACCCACATCCTTCATCTCTACAATATGGTGTTCTAGGCCATTGTCCCCGACAAGTCCATTTATCTCATGGACCAAGTCAGTCTTCTTCCCATGCATGAACAAATATTTTTGAGGCTCTCCACACTTTATCTCTCATCTCCGAATGAACAATAGTATATGGATATGGGTGCTACCTCACACGTGACTGCAAATAGAGCTAATCTCTCGTCTTATTTCAATTTGAGCAATACTCATAAAATCACTATTCGTAATTGAAAAAATATGATCCGTGAGGATTTTTATTGAATAAGATAAATAAATATACTTTACAAAGAGGAAAGCGAATATCTAAAATATTCTCATAATCTAATCAAGTCAATTCACATGTAAATAAATTATAAAAAAAATAAATACAATATATTTTTATATTGATAAAAATAATCATAAATTAATTATCTAATACGCCCACATAGTCGGAGCGGGAGGATCACGAATGTGGAAACTATCTCAAAAATCATAAAAGAGTTTTCCAATAGTAGAAGCGGGAGGATTACGAACGTGGAGACCATCTCGGAAATCAAAAAAGAGTTGCAGCGGAAGATCCTTTGTGAAAATATCAACAATTTCAAAACGATATTGAACAAAAGAACACAAACTTGAATGTCCATTTCTTACTATTTAATAATATAAAAAAGAGCGGGCAAGATGGACTAGGACAAGAGAAGCGCTGCTAGGATGCACATGGGTTGGGTCGGTAAAAATGAACTCAGATGATCAGCCCATATGTTGAGAAAAATGTAAGGAAAATAATCCGAAAAAGAATGCGATGAAGTAATCTTGACTATGAGAGGGATATTTTAAAAATACACATAGCGTAGAACGAGCCTATAGGCTATAATTTGTGAAGAGGATAATATAAACCCCCAAAAATAGGCGTATTAAAATTCAGAAGATGGTGAATGTTCAAAAGATGATTGACCATATGAAGAGAATGAGACCAAAAATAAATTGGATCAAAGTCAGGCAACGATGGATCAGAAGGAGAAGAAGATGTGATAAAAAAAAAAGAAAGAAAATAAATTAAAGAAAAACAAACTAAAGAGAACAAGAAGAAGGTGATCAAGTCATCAGGTGACGATTAGTAGTCTTATTTTTCTGGCAATGGTTTTATCTATGATGAACTTGGTTATGTGCTTATTGACTCTGATACCATGAAAGAATATGATTCGTGAGGATTTCTATTGAATAAGATGAATAAATAGACTTTTAAAAAAAGGAAAGAGAATATCTAAAATATTCTCATAATCAAATCAAATCAAATATAAATAAATCATAAAAAGATAAATACAATATCTTTTTTATATTGATAAAAATAATCACAAATTAATTATCTAATACACCCCCGTAGTTGAAGCGGGAGGATCATGAACGTGGAGACTATCTCGGAAATCAGAAAAGAGTTACAGCGGAAGACTCTTTGTGAAAATATCAACAATTTCAAAATGAGAAGGAACAAAAAAACACAAACTTGACCACGAACGTGAATGTCCATTTTTTACTATTTAATAATATAAAAAAAGAGCAGGCGAGATAGACTCGGGCAAGAGAAGCGCTTCTAAGATGCACATGGGCTGGGTCGGCAAAAGTGAGCTTAGATGACCAGCCCAGATGTTGAGAAAAATGTAAAGGAAAATAATCCGAAAAATAATGCGATGAAGTAATCTCGACTATGGGAGGGATATCCCAAAAATACACATAGCGTAGAACGAGCTTGTAGCCTGCCTGTAGGCTATAATTTGTCTGCCTGTAGGCTATAATTTGTCTGCCTGTAGGCTGTAATTTGTGAAGAGGATAACATAAACACCAAAAAAATAGACGTGTTGAAATTCAGAAGAGGAGGAATGTTCAGAAGATGATAGGCCATATGAAGAGCATGAGACCAAAAATAAATTGGATCAAAGTCAAGCAACGACGGATCTGAAGGGGAAGAAGATGTGATAAAATAAAGAAAGAAAATAAATTAAAGAAAAACAAACTAAAGAAGGAACATGAAGAAGGTGATCATGTGATGATCAATAGTCTTATTTTCATGGCCATGGTTTTATCCATGTTGAACCTCGCCTTGGGGGCGAGGAACTTGGCTATGTACTTCTTGGCTCTGATACTATGAAAGAATATGATCCGTGAGAATTTCTATTGAATAAGATGAATAAATAGACTTTACAAAGAGGAAAGAGAATATCTAAAATATTCTCGTAATCAAATCAAATATAAATAAATCATAAAAATTTAAATACAATATTTATTCCTTATTTTCCTATCGTTTATGTAGGATTCTATTGTATATATATTCACGATTGTTAATAGAAAATGGCAACCAATCATATTCTTTCATAGTATCAGAGCAGGATGAGCAAAGGAAGATTTTAAATCTTTTCCGTCGGACATTATATCAATGTTGAAAATTATTGGAGTTTGGTAAATATCTCGAGGACACTTCGGGGGCGGAGCCCCCGCCCCCCCCCCCCCCTCAGGAAGATGAAGATGGAGGATCTTCTTTGTGATCGAGATCTATGGCCAGCAATCGAATCGGAAAGGCCTGTTACTGACGAAACGGGTTTGGCTTCCGAAAAGAGGGTTGAAGACTGGGATCGAATCAATCGGAAAGCAAAGGGCTTGATCCGGCTTTGTCTAGTAGACAACATTCTGACGAACGTGATGAGCAAACCAACAGCTAGGGCTTTATGGCAGAAATTGGAGTCGCTATACCAAAGTAAGTCACTCGTCAATAAATTATTCTTGAGGAAGAAGTTGTATAACCTTAGGATGCGTGAGGGTGATTCGTTAACCGCACATTTGAACGAATTTAACACATTGATCGGTCAACTTGTATCTATTAGCGTTAAGTTTGAAGATGACGATAAGGCAATAACACTACTTTGTTCACTGCCGGATTCATGGGATAATCTCATTGTGGTTATTGGTGGTGGAAACCAAGAACTCTCGTATGAAACTGTGTGTGCGGCCTTATTATCAGAGGAGACACGAAGAAGGGGATCAGGGAATTCCAGTAAAAAGGCTCTTGCAGCTAGGAGTAGACCTACAGAGAAATCTCAAAATTGGAAAGGGTCCCGATCTAAATCTCGTGGGTGATCGAAAAGTAGAGAACGGAAGGTAAAATGCTGGAAGTGTGAAGAGTGGGGCCATATGAAATGAGACTGTAAAAACAAGGCGGTTCATAAATGGGAAGAGGATTCATCCTCTCGAAAGGAAGTCGAGACGACAAGAGATATGTATGTGGCCACTGCGTGTATGGCATAGTCAGATAAATACATCTGGTACATTGACACTGGTGCTTCATTCCACATGACACCTCATAGACACTGGTTTTGCGAATATGAGCAATATGATGGTGGAGACGTCATGCTAGGAGATGATACTGCAGTTCAGGTTATTGGGCGTGGTCGCGTGAAGCTGAGGATGAAAGACGTCACAATAAAAACTCTTCCGAATGTGATGCACATACCTTCTATGAGTAAAAATCTGTTATCAGTTGGCATGATGGCCGACTCAGGGGTTAACTTCAGTTGCAATAAGGATTCGTGCAAGATGACTCGAGGTTCCATTGTAATTGCACGAGGAGTCCGTTATGGGACGTTATACAAATTGCTTGCGGAAATAGTTACTCTCAGTGGCAATTTCGTGTCCAAAGAGGCGAAGGAAGATGAGCAGGATACTTCTCTGTTGTGGCATCAGAGGATGTGACACATTGGAGAAAAGGGTTTATCTACCTTGTTTTCAAGCCAAATGGTGGAGGGAGTACCAGAGTGCTCTATGGGTTTCGGATTCTGTGAACATTGCATTTATGAAAAACAGAATCGAGTTAGTTTTCCACAGAATGGTGAAAGAACGTCAGAGCTTCTGGGACTAATCCACAGTGATGTTTTTGGACCTACTCCTACACAATCTATAGGAGGATCCAGGTATTATGTATCTTTGATAGATGACCTCTCACGATACAGTTGGATTTATTTTCTTAAAAGTAAATCTGAGGTGTTTGGAAAATTTCAAGAGTTTAAGGCTTTGATTAAAAATCAATTGGGCAGAAAAATCAAAGGAGTTCGCACAGATAACGGAGGTGAATTCTGCTCAAACGAGTTCTAGCAGTTCTGTGTGAAGAACAGTATAGCAAGGCAAAAGACGACTCCTTATACGCCTCAGCAGAATGGAGTGGCCGAAAGACTAAACCGAACACTCATGGAAAAGGCGAGGTGCATGCCGAGTTGGGCAGGGTTAGAACCTAAATTTTGGGCAGAAGCAGTTGCCACAGCTTGTCACCTGAAGAACAGGTTACCAACCACATCAATGAAGGATCATACACCATATGAGGTAGTGTTTGGGAAGAAGCCAAACCTGTCATACCTTCGCGTGTTCGGGTGTGATGCATATACTCATGTACCTAAGGAGAAGAGGGGGAAACTTGACAACAAGTCCGAGAAGAACATATTCATTGGATACAAGGAAGGGGTCAAAGGCTATAAGTTGTGGAATCCTGAAATGAGATCTATAGTCTACAGCAGGGATGTTATCTTTCGTGAAACTCAATCTCAGGCTAGTACACAGAAACGGGATGAGCAAAACAAAACAGTAGTGCTTGAAGAAGACATGAGAGATGAAGCTGAGGAAGTGGTGACACAAAGCACATCAGTTGAAAATCATTCTGATTCTGATTCTGACTTTGATTCTGATCAAGTCAGCTTGGTTGATGATGTTGATGAAGCTCCTGATACAGGTAATACACCGGCTCTCAAGAGATCAACAAGGAACAGACGGGCGCCTCTACGCTACGGGTTTAGTACTTTGAATACAGGTGAAGACCCTACTTCTGTAAAAGATGCGAGATCAAGGGATGATGCAAATCAATGGGAGCTCGCAATGATAGATGAGATACAATCGCTTGATAAAAATGAGACATGGAACTTGTGCATATTAGCTAAGGATAGAAAGGAAATTGGATGTAAATGGGTATTCAAGCGAAAATTGAAACCAGATGGAACTGTGGAGAAATACAAGGCGAGATTGGTTGTAAATGGGTATTCTCAGATCGAGGGAGTAGACTATGATGAGATCTTCTCACCAGTGGCAAAAGTGACCTCGATACGGTTTGTCATGTCCATAGCAGCGGCTTATGATCTTGAAGTGGAACAGATGGATGTAAAAACAGCATTCCTCCATGGTGATTTGGAGGAGGAGATTTACATGAGGCAACTAGAAGGATTTGCAACTAAAGGGAAGGAGAATCTCGTGTGCAGGTTAAAGAAGTCTTTATATGGACTGAAGTAGTCTCCGAGGATGTGGTACCAAAAGTTTGATACGCACATGCTTCAACTTAATTTTGCCCGTTTAAATTCTGATCACTGTGTCTACGTGAAGAGAACAGGTGATGAATTTGTGATTCTTACTCTCTATGTGGATGATATGCTACTAATTGGAAATAGCATGAAGATGGTAAAATGGGTGAAGGGTCAGTTGGCCAAGAAGTTTGATATGAAAGACTTGGGGCCTGCAAATTTTATTCTGGGCATGCAAATTAAGAGGAATCGCGAGAAACGGAAACTATGGCTAGGTCAGGAGAAGTACATCAACAAGATTTTGAAGAAATTTGGTATGGCAGACTGCCAACCTGTTGGTACCCCTATGTCTACAGGGACCAAATTATCTGTGGAACAGTGTCCAAAGACTGATGAGGAAGCTGAGGTGATGGCTCGAGTGCCATACGCTAGTGCAGTTGGTAGTTTGATGTATGCTATGATATGTACAAGTCCAGATATAGCTCATGCAGTGGGAGTCCTGAGTAGATATATGTCCAATCCAGGTAAAGAGCATTGGACTGCGATCAAGAGAGTTTTCAGGTATCTTCGTGGAACTTCAAAATTGTCCTTGTGTTTTGAAGGAGCAGAAGTTGGAAAAGCTCCCGATATCATCGGACATGTAGATGCTGATTAGGGTGCAGATATAGATCGTAGGCGATCTACTAGCGGATATGTTTTCACACTATTTAGAGGTGCTGTGAGTTGGATGAGTAAGAGACAAAGCGTGGTAGCTCTCTCCTCAACAGAAGCTGAATATATGGCTCTTACTCATGCTAGAAAAGAAGCTATATGGTTACGTCGTTTGTGTATGGAACTTGGTTTTGAGCTAGGAGCCATGGAGGTGAGATGTGATAATCAAGGAGCTATTCATTTAGCTAAGAATCTGGCATTTCACTCAAGAACAAAGCACATTGACATTCAGTATCACTTCATTCTAGAGAAGGTGGAAAAGAAACCGATTCAGCTTACAAAGGTTGACACGATGAAGAATAGTTCAGACTTTCTTACTAAGGCTGTCCCATGTACAAAGTTTGAATGGTGTTCTGCAGCGATTGGGTTGACGACGAATGACAACTGGAAGGCTCTCGCTTGCTCGATATATTCACCAAGTGGGAGATTGTTGGAGTTTGGTAAATATCTCGAGGACACTTCGGGGGCGGAGCCCCCGCCCCCCTTGAGATATTTAGGCCCAGTGATATGTAAGGTTTAGGCCCAGTGATATGAAGATATGCCCAATAATGTGTAGATAGGCCCAATCATATATAGATAGGGTTTAGACGCTTATATATAAGGATATCATTGTAACAAGTTAACAGAACCAAGAAATAATAATTGAGAGTTTAGTTTTCAAGACGTAGCCCTAATTGGGGTGAACCTAGGTAAATCGTGAGTTCTTATTTTATTATTATTTTTCGATTTCGTCTATCAAATTCATATTCTACATCGTTAAAATCCTACAAAAATGACAAACGAAATAAAAAATAAAAAGAAAAACAAAAGAAAAGAATTCTAAGAAAAACAAGTCAGTCTTCCTCCTGTGCACCAACAGATATTTCTGAGGCTCTCCACACTTTATCTCTCATCTCCCAACGAAGAATGGTATTTAGATATGGGTGCTACCTTACACGTGACTGCAAATGGAGGTAATCTTTGGTCTTATTTTAATTTGAGCAATACTCATAAAATCATTGTTGGTAATGACAAATCAATTCATATTCAAGGTTGTGGACACACTGTTTTACCTAAACCAAATCTTCCTCTCTCATTAAATAATGTTCTCCATGCTCATTTTTAATTAAAAATCTCATCTTTGTATGTCAATTTACTCTTGATAATAATGTTTCTATAGAATTTGACCCTTTTAGATTTTTTTGTCAAGGATTTTCAGACAAGGACTCCACTCATGAGATGTAACAGTTTGGGCGTGGTCTCAACGTCATTTCTCTTCACATTCATCCTTTGTTGCTCTCTCTCTTGCTTTATGACATAATCGTCTCGGTCATCCTGGTTTATCTATTTTATTCACCCTTCACCAGAATAATTTAATTTCTTGTATTAAAAATTGAGACAATTTTTTTTGTCATTCTTGTCCTCTTAGGAAACAAACAAAGGTGTCTTTTACTAATTCAATAACATCCACTACTTTTCCATTTAATTTAATACATAGTGATATTTGAACCTTCTCGTAACTAGTTTCGAGGGTCGTTACTATATTCTTTTTCTTGATAATTCTCCTAATTTTATGTGGACATTTCCTCTCTCTCATAAATCTCAAGTTCCTCCTATTTTTATCAAATTTCATACTCATATCCCTAGTAATTTTATCGTGGCATCAAAAACTTACAATGCGATAACAGTAAAGAATATGCCAATAAAATTTTGCAACAATTTTGTGACTCTAATGTCATACATATTGATGTGTTCCGATTGGTATACTAACAGATTGGGTTTATTAACTTATGTTGATTATAAATAATTAAGGACTTAGTATTACTAATTGTCACTTTAGTATTTATTGGTTGTCACTTAATCAATCAGAACCTAAGGCAGAGTACCTATCGTATAGCTAGTTGTTGGAAAGTATCTGCGATTTTAAAATAATAATATCGTACTCCCAAGGAACTGGAAACGGCTTAGTAGTAACTATCACTTAATCTTAACAATTATCTTATCATCGAATCAATCAATCAATTATCAATAGTTGGATAGTTGTTTTATCATAACAGCACAAGCAAGTATCAAGCATGTAAGAGATATCACATAGACATGTATTCTGATGTATACTCATGTTTCTACAATTTGGTTGACCTATCTTCGAATATTTTAGATTATTTCTTGGTCTGGAATGCAATTATGAACTGTATCTATTTGTGTACCATACCTGAGTTACCTGGTATATTCATCCCTACTGTAGGATGATCCTTCTCACATTTCGGGTTAAAGTATCCATGAAAACCTATGTCACTTAGGAAATCATACCACTCACCCTATGGCTGGCCTAGCATACAAACTTAGCCTCATTAGATTACTCTAACAAACATGGTGATCTGTATGTTGTTTTACCTAATTTGGCAAACCTTAAGGTCTGTTAAACTAAACATATTTTGATGTAGATCGTGGTTAGGAATTGTCTATGACCATGTATTTAGTTTAAAAGAGCAAACAGATAATCAGGCAAAATGTTAATTAAGCAAGTGACCCTTTCAGAAAAATGAACAGAACCTCAACTTGCAAGACATGCATAATATAGCAATTATAATTCAGTATTCAAATAGGTATCTAGATGAACACAACTCAAAGATATACAGAAAGGATCTATGGAACCATGTCCATAGAGTAGTCACCACTTTATGAGGTCCATCGGCGTTGCCAAACTTGAATCCTTTGAGTTGCTCGATCCTAATTTGATCGGTAGAATCTTCGAAGAACGCTTCCTTAGCCTAGTAGCAATTGCTTTACCTTACGTCCTAGGCTTAAGCAATGCCCTATGGACTAAGTCTACACTAACATATTGCTCTCTTAGGATCTCCTAACGAAATCCCGGTATTCTATGAATACCAAAGAAGAACACTAATCTAATCAAATTTCCAGAATCTGAGATAAACACTTAGAGAACAGAGAAAACATGACACTCTTTGATGCTAGATGACTTCTATTGAGTGCTGAGAGATGATTTCAGCCTTCTAGACCCTGGGGTATTTATAAGGGGTGAGAGGAGTGATTTTTCCTTGAAAAACCAATATGGGACACTGTTCTACTGCTCAGGACGCCCGTCCTGAGCTTTGACCAGGTCAGGGTGGGCGTCCCAAGCTCTGGGACAGCACCCCGAGCTCAGCTCTTCCAAAAATTGTACTTTAGCCCCAATATTTGTTGTTTTATGCAATTTACTCTTGAGACTTCCAAAATCACAAATTATGCAAAATCATGTTAATTTGAATCAATTATGATCAAATCGGTTCCAATATTGTCCTAATTTGTGTCTAAAAATATATTAAAAATATGATATGATTTGTGCATATCACATATGGTTCAAAGTATTGGTATCGATCACCCTCGGTAACCACTAGTCCACATCGGTATTAGTGACTCGGTCATTGTATCGTTGATAAAGAATTTTATATTTAATTTTTAAAAAAAAATTGTTTAAATATTTTTTTGAAAATAAATTATTTAAATATTATATATATATATATATAATACAATAATTTTAATAATAATTAATATTTTAAAAAAGTAAAAAATATAATGATAATTAATCAAAATTTTAATAAAATAATTATAAAATAATATATTGAATAAAAATATATAGTGTCTAATTTAAAAAATCTAAAATATAAAAATAAACCAATATTTAAAAAATAAATTAAAAAACAAATTAAATAATTCAAAATTTTGTTTGTTTTATAAATTAATAAAATATAACCTACTTGGACGTTTAATTATCATCATCACCCGATTCAATCATCAAACTATGTAAAAAATTTGGTTTTGTTTTTATTCCTGGACAATAATCATGATATGTATCTTGAATGTGATATTAATCATCATTTCTTTATGTCCATGTCATTCCGGCATTGTTTTGACAGTTCCAATTACTATTTCCATTACCACCACAATCATGATCATGATTTTTACTAAACTTCAATATTCTTTGTATCATCATTTTCATCGTTACATTGACTTCTAACTTTTCATTGTTACTAGATACATGCTAATCTAACCAACTTAAATCATCTATTGATCAATTTCTCTAATTCATTCTCCCAATATATCATTATCATGAAATATGTGATTCAAATCAATTAGGTTATAGTAATCACTATCATGATGATGATATTTCAAATTTTTCATTCACAATGTCATATTGTAATGCATATACACCAACTTCTACAATTTATCAATAGCTAAACGGTTGAGAAATTTTGTATGAATTAGTGACCAAGTACTTCAATTTCTTTTACAACCAAAAGGTGAGCATGTTTTACTCAAAACTTTTATGGCAATTTTTTAAGATTTGGTGCATCTTCACCATAATTACTTTATGAAACAGCTAAAAAAAATAGTAAGTGTTTATCATTTTAAGTAACTATATTAAATTATAATCAATATAATTTCAAACTTAGAAGTGATTTTTTTAGTGTTGTTTATGCAAGATGACTCAGAAACTCTCCTCTTCTTTTAATAAATATTTTGATCTGAATAAAAAAAATACTTTTTTAATAAAAAATAATAACTAGTAATATTGAATTTTAATATATATATATATATATATATTATGTCTTATCTCATTAATAGCAGTCACTTGTACTTTAATATCAAGTTCAAGTCTCTTGATGACATTTTTCAAACCTTTTCGAACTTCCTCCATGTTGTGTTGGCATGTATTCGAATATTGAAGCAGTAGATTTAAGAAATATGCTACAAAATAACAATATGTTAATATTTTTATATTCTACAATAATATTTCAACTATATTTAAAATTAAACACAAATATAAAATAAGTATTATCAAGTCTTTGTGTAGTTGCTTGTACTTTCTATTATCAATGACATCCCAATACTTTTTTGTAACCCTTGATTGTCATCTTTGCTCTATCCATATATATATATATATATATATATATATATATGAGTTTTTTATCTTGATGAATAACCTTCAAAACTCAAACAATAGCGCTCATGATTACACAAATATTTTTTATTTTTTTCTAAAAATATTCTGGTAGTATCAAATATTTCACTTTTTTTGCCGGTCTTTCTTTTAGAAGTGTTATTAAATTCTGATCACTCTTCAATTGTGCATATATTTTTTTAGCTCCACGCAATAGCTAACAAGACCTTAATATAAAGCAATGAATATAGTAGCAAATGACCAGGCCTTAATAAATCTCTACCATTGGTATGTTGTTGTATTAGACTGACTACTTTATCACCGTTTTAGATAAAACTTGTTAATTCTTTTTACATCCCCAATTTTGACTTTTATGTTACTCATGTCACCAATATCCTCTAACATAAGATCTATGCAATGAGCAACACAAGGAGAGACCAAAATAAATGCTTCCTTTTCTGCATTAACATTTCCCCAACCGCTTTCATACTAGATTTATATTTTTTTCACCAATCTCATCAACTACTTTATCCACTAATGAAAAGACAAAGTCAATTTTTTTTCTACTCTCTTTCATTGCTTGTTTCAATTCTTCGTTGTTCAAATTCAATTGATCATCATCAGTATTATCATCCACTTCATGTATTTCCATTTCTGATTTGTTAATACTATTAAGAAATGCTTCTTTTTTCATTTTAAAGATGATCGTTCACATTTTCCTTCATTCAACTGAACTTTTATTAGCGTGCCATTTTTTTTCTCTTGCTTCCTTCTCTTTTTTCTCCTTCTCCTTCCTCCTCCTCATTCTTTCATGGTTAGTTGAGTCGTGACCAAGTCAAACTGAATTGACATCATCTCGGTGTTTGTCCGTATTTTTATCTCAGTTAGCTCCTAGACGGATACAACTCGATCGAGACTTTGAACCATGGACATACATCTTCGTTTTTGGCAAAGTTGGCATAAAATTTGCACCGTTAATAATATTATTCGTATTTTACTCACTCATGCTTCCATTCCATTTTCTTTTTGGATACACAATCTCCAAATCACAACTTATTTACTCAATATTCTTCCATCAAAAACAAAAAATTTCCTTTTTCCTACTCATAATCTCTACCACAAAAATCTCTCTTACTCTCATCTTCCTATTTTTTGATTTTATGTTTTCCTCTTATTCTCTCTACAATTCATCATAAATTACAAACTCGTCCACACCTGTATTTTCTTAGGTTATCATTCCCATGTTTTATTTAATAAATCTAATTTTCCTTTTTCTTATTTTCGTTCCAATCCTTCTATTGACGCAAATTTTTATTTTCAACAAAATTCAAAGTGAGGCTTCTGATTCTAGTCTCTCTCTAAATTTGATCCAAAATAATTTTCCAGCCCAAGCCCAGAGAATATTGCAACCCCTTCTTCTTCACTCCAGCCGGCCCAAACCACCTCGCTGACCCATTTTTCTCTTTGGATCGAACCTCCACTTCTCCAGACCGAGCTCCTTACTCTTCCTCCCCTTCGACCCAGATGACTCCCTGGCCCAACTGTCCCCTCGGGCCAACAGTAGTCAACTCCAGCTTCCGGTCAACACCTCAAATTCTTTTGGGCCACGTTCTATTGCTCAACCCAATTCAAAGTCCTCCTCTAGAACTCTAATATTAATTCCAGCCCATCCTTATCTTCTCCTCAAATGTGAACTCGGGCTCAACATGAAATATTTAAGCCCAGGTCTTTATTTAATTTATTTTCTTCTTCTTCATATATTTCTCTATTGCCCCACTAATCCTCTTCATGCTCTTTGTGATCTAAATTGAAAATTAACTATCCAAGAGATGAGTATAATGCTCTTATTGAAAATAAGACATAAAGTTTAGTGTCTCATTCTGCTAATGCTAACTTCATTTGAAGTTTATGGAATTCTAGGCACAAAACGAACTCCGATGGCTCCTTTGTGAGCCATAAAGCTCATTTGGTGGGAGTATTGCCAATCAACATCATGGCATCGATTGTGGTGATATTTTTAGTCTGGTTGTCAAACTTGCTATTATTTGTATTGTCTTTACTTTAGCATTATCCAAATCTTAGTATCTTCATCAATTGGATGTCAATAATGCATTTCTTCATGGACATCTTTCTGAAACTGTGCACATGCATCAACCTCTGGGATTTTGTGATCCTCCACATACAGATCATGTTTGTTTACTCAAAAAATCTCTTTATGGACTGAAGCATGCCCCATGTGCTTGGTATCAATGATTTGCTGACGTTGTTGACACATTGGTATTTACGCATAATGTTTCAAACAATTCTCTTTTCATCTACCATCGAGGTAATGATATGACCTATCTTCTCCTCTATGTTGATGATATTATACTCACCACCTCATTCGAGTAGCTTCGTAAAACTATTATGGCGTCACTCAGTTATGAGTTTGCCATGAAAGATTTAGGCCCTCTCAGCTATTTATTAGGTATCTCGATCACTCGTTCATCTTCTAGTTTATTTCTATCACAAAAGAACTATGCTCAAGAAATTATCGATCGTGCTCACATGACTACCTACAAACCCTCTTTCACCCCGATTGACGTGAGATCTAAACTCAGTGCCAATTCTAAAAATCAATATCATGATCCTACAGAATATTGACATCTTGAAAGTGCTCTTCAATATTTAACTTTCACGAGATTCGATATTTGTTATGTAGTTCAACCAGTCTATTTGTTCATGCACGATCCTCACACTCATCATATATTAGCATTAAAATGTATCATCTGATACATTAAGATTACTCTTAATTTCGGGCTGCATCTCTCTCCCTCCTCCATTCACAATTTATTATCATACATTGATGCAGATTGGGGTGGATATCCTGACACCCGTAGTTCTACATTGGGATTCTATGTATATCTTAGTAATAATCTAATTTCTTGGTCAGCCAAACAACAACCTACATTATCCCAATCTAGTGCTGAGGCAAAATACCGATGAATTGCTAATGTTGTCTCTGAGTAGTATGGGTTCACAACTTTCTTTTTGAACTTCATTGCCCCATCGAGAAAGTTACTTTGGTGTATTGTGACAACTTTAGTGCAGTCTATCTTTCTGATAATCATGTTTCAATATCAACGCACCAAACACGTCAAAATAAATATTCATTTTGTTCGTGAAATAGTAGCACGAGACATGTTCGTGCTTTTCATGTTCTATCTTGTTATCAAATTATTGATATATTTACCAAAAGACTTTTTTTACAACTCTTTTATAATTTTTGAGAGAGTCTCAACTTTTGTGGTCCTTCCATTTCCACTAGGATGTATTAGATAAATTCTCTAAGATTTTATTTTATCTTATTTTAATAATTATATATATATTATGATCTCAAAAATATTATCTTTTCTTTTAATTATTAGCATTTTTGTATATATTGTATTATCTAAGGAGTTAAAAGGCAACGAATAGACGCACACAACAAATGCCCCAAATTTTAAAAAACAAAAATTACTTAAAAGATATTAAGATTAAGATTAAATGGCATAATTATAAAAAGAAAAAAACCCCCAAAACGAACCTGACATTATACATCACATTACGTAGACTTGACCGGTCTGACTCAGTTCTTCCAAGTTCTAACCAAGCAAAGTGGTATTTATTTTAAGGGCGCGTTTGATACGACGAAAAAAAGAGCCGATACTCCCTTTCTCGCAGTTCCTCTTCAGGAAGACAACAGAACAACTCAGTGGTACGTACTGCTTCCTAAGCATCTCCATTCCCTTTATTGTTCAAGTTTTTCTCTTTTTTTCGTTCAATTCCAACAAGTTCTGCATAACTTGGTCTGTTGTCTTCCTTTTTTTTTTTTTTTTTTTTTTAAAATTTTTGATTTTAAATTCTTTTAAGAGTATTGTGGAGATTCAAGAATGCAATTATCTTTAAGTATATTTGTTTAATTTTGGGTAATTTTATAGGGAGGGATCTGAATTCTTCTTCAGTGTTATCTTCTTTTATCCGTGCGTAAATTTGTTTTCAGTTTCTTGCTTTGTTAGCTTGATTTCTCGTTTTCTATGGAAATTCTGTATTTATTTATTTATTTATTTATTTTGGTTTTAGTTTGTTTCCAGAACAATCACTTTTTGTTGAGAGAGAGAGAGAGAGAGTTTGTGTGCGCTATTTCTTTATTTCTTGTTGATGGTTCAATGGGGTTTCATATTGCACTCTTAGACGGTCAATTTGATGGTTAAACTTCTCAATTTAGTCGCTTTGATGTATTAAGAAACATTTTTAATTGAAATCTAGTATACACTAGAGAGGTTTTGACTTTGGTTGGGTTTCATTGCCAATTTACTTGTGAGATTTACTCAAACCCTATTTATGTTACCCTATTCATTGCCAATTTACTTGTGAGATTTACTCAAACCCTATTTATGTTACCCTATTCATTGCCAATTTACTTGTGAAATCTGGTATGGTATGATTTGGTTTAGCTTAATAATTTAATCTTCTGCAGGAGCTGATTGACATATGCTTTTAGTTCTCTGGAATTTGCAAATAGATTGTGGAAGTTTGACGTGGCATTCTGTTGTAGAACAAGATGAGTTCTACACCTAATAAAAGGGCACATGAGGAGGGTGGAAATGGCAGTGGGGGTCATGGCCATTCCTCTGCTTCAAAGTACCAACATGAGGATTCTGGTGCATTCCCTGGTATGAGTGCTAAAATTCCATCATCATCACAAAGCGAATACCATGCTCCTTATGATATAGGGCAGGACTCCCGGTTGCCCAAGGTTCCCCGAACTGAATCACGTGACTCAGATAGAAGATCACCTCTGCTTCCACCGTACCGAGTGTCATCATCTTCAAATGATCCACATTCTGACCATCCTGCAGGTTTTGAGAGCAGGTTGGAGTTCCGGGATTCTTCCAAAGATAGTAATAGGGATTCCAAGTTTGAGAATCGCGATAACAAGATTGAATCAAGAGACTTGTACCAGGGGAATAAAGTTGACAAAGATCTGAAATTTGAGGGTAGAGGTGATGATGGTAAAGAAACCAAGTATGAAAGGGATAGTTATTCAGAGCATCGGGGTGATTTGAAGATGGACAAGGATGGCTATGGAGGACTAAATGTTCACTCAAACTGGAAAGATGCTAAAGAACAACACAGGGGGAAAAGGTATCCTGATGCCTCTGGAGGGTCTGTGGATCCATGGCACACTTCACGATCAAACATGCATGTCCCATCTGAGGGTGGAAAGGAAGCTTCTATTCCTGAGGATAAGGATTATTCAGAAGGTCGTGAGGCTGTTGGAGAAAACAAGTTAGACATGAAAGGGGAGGAGAAGTTTAAAGATAGAGATAGGAAACGGAAAGAGGGGAAGCATAGGGAATGGGGTGGAGAAAGGGACAAAGATAGAAATGACCGTCGGAACTCTTTGCATATAGGCAGCAATAGCAATGCTGAGAACAAAGATCTAGTAAAGGAAGAAAGAGAACCTGAGAGATGGGAGAAGGATCGAAAAGACTTTTCCAGAGATAAGGATAAAGTGAACTTTCGTGCGGAAAAGGATCATACCAAGAAGGAATCAGGTAGTGTGGCTGAAAAAGAAGGTTCATACATTGATAAGGAACATGTAGATGTTCCTGGTAGAACTTCTGAGCTGGATAATTCAACTTTAGAATTGAAGAAACTGAAAGAAAATGATGGCTGGAAAAATGCTGATAGGGATCAAAGAGACAGAAAAAAGGAAAGAGATGCAGATGTAGAAGGAGAAAAGCCCGACAAACGCAATAGGCATCATGACAAAGAATCAGATGAAGGATGTGGGGATGCTGAAGGGGGTACAGAAAGAGACAGAGAAGCTTTTAGTTATGGAGTTCAACAACGTAAGAGAATGCTCCGTCCAAGGGGTAGTCCTCAACTTTCAAACCGTGATCCTCGTTTCAGGTCTCGTAATCACGAAAATGAAGGGTATGTGGTGTCTCCTTTTGTTGTTTGAATGTCTAGTTCAATCAATGAATTTAACACTAATTTTGACTTTGAAATTGAAAGGCATTTGATGCATCTCGTATAAACATTTACACACACATTAATGGAACATTTTTTACTTGTATGTATATCATCTTGAGTTCAAAGTTTGTGCTAGACTTAATTATGCATTGAGCACAATGTAGAGACATCTTTACTTATTATGTCCTTCTGAGCAAGGGATCTTCTAACTTTGACTGCATACTTGCCACACTGATTATATTCTGAAATAAATATAATTTTATGGGTATTTGATTTTTATTCAAAATTTCTCATTTTCATGATTAAACTTGTGATTTTTGTTTTGAGACATGGGTGATAGTAGCAGTTTTCCCCTTCCTGTCACCAAGTAGCATTCAGCCCTCGAATCTCATTCAATGCTTTCTGGCACTGTCGACTGTCATATAGGCACTGATCTCTGAGCTACTAGTAATTGTGAGCCAAAATGACCCCTAGACCCTCACTTTTTACTCAATGAATCAGAATCACCATTAAGAAAGGGAGAGAGGGCAAGCAGGTAGAGGAAAATGAAAAGGAGACTTTACTAGTTTCGTAGATTTAAATTTGAGGCTAGTTTGGACTTATGAATTAAAAGGTGAAGGAAAATACATCATTGGCTCATGACAAATTTTGAGTATTGTAGTATTTTGACTCTTTATTATTTTTCTATTTGTACGTTTAACTTAATTTTTGTAAGGTAATGCTTCCATACTTGGACAATAATTGCCTTTTATTTAGTTGCTGTGGCTAGAGATCAACTCCTTGTTCCTTTTGTGGGGAGTGGAATTTGGTTAACTGATCAACTCTGTGTTGATAACTGCATGTAGTTTGATAGAGATTGCCAACAATGATCTTCTAGTATACTTTATGTCTTCTGCATCTAGACCCGATGTTCTCTATCATTAATATACTCGAGGGCTTATAGGGAAAGCAATGTGATGCATATGATAGTGTTTGTAGCATTCTGTTGGTGTAACTTCTAATCTTGAAGTCCTTTAAGCCTCCAAGTTTAAGATGAAGAATTGTGGAAAGGAGGAGATGTGTAACTTTTGGAGGATCATATGAAATTAAGTCTTCATTAGAAAGTCATAATTTTCACTAGTTCTGGTCTATGTTGCTTAACCTGCTGACTTTGATCTTTTATGACTTCCAACTTCTAACAAGTGCTCAAAAAAACAGTTTAGAAACTGAGACACTAAGTGACTCTAAATGGAGTATAAGATAATTTCTTTACCATAATTAAAATGTGTCCTAAAATAACTGAAGATGTAACATACGAAACCACCGAATAAAAGAATCTAGGATTGATCTCCTTACATGATAAATTAAATGGACCAGAATACATTTAGGATATTTTTAAATTTAAGGATTTTCTGCCAAAATTAGCCTTGGTGAATCAAAGCAATTTTCAATTCTTGAACAGAATTGAAGCTGTATATATGAAGTTTCCAATTGATAATTTTTAAAATCTTATGCCTAGACATTGAAGAGGTCCATCACATTAGAATATTTGGCATTTTTACCTGTCTAAGGGTATAGATAATGTTAGGTTTCTCCTTTTACTTGCTGTTGGGAGTTACGGAGAGAATATTGAAGATGGTTTAAAGTAATTGGGAGCCACAGATGAACTATTTTACTGTAGCTTGTGGAATTTCTGAAGAGATGTGCTATTTAAGCAAATAGCATCCAGGGGGTTACTGGTACCAAAGAGCTTTAAGCAGGTATGTTCACAGTAGTGGTTTTTCTTTTAGGTGGAATAGTGGATGGGTCCTTATAATTTGAAAGGAGTTCTTTGGATTAAAAGTGACGTTTTAATCACAGAGGTTCTGGAGATAGTCTTTTTCTTCTTCCATTTTTTCCCTCTATCCAGAAGGGCATACAACTGCATAGCTGTTAGTGTTCTTTTATTGTTCATGTTTTAACTTTTCTTGCTTTAGCATCATAAATTATCAATATATTGGCATAAGTGGCATATATAGGGGAAGGTCTTGAACAGTATAAGTATAAAACAATGTATAATTTTGTTATATACTATATCACTTTATGTTGATATTGTAGGCGAGTTATATACCAAAAGACAAAAAAATAGCCTTGTGTGGCCCAAAACAGATAATTGCATGGAGAGTGAAGTCAATAAGGAAATTTGTTTACAAATAGATACTTAGGAAAAACCAATTATTTCCTAAATAATAGATTGGTTACCATGAATTTACCAAAAAAAAAAAAAGATTGGTTATCATGTGGAAAGTATTGAATTATGGGGGCTTGTCTAGTCAATGCCACATCAGCATTTATACTAGCTTTCTAGAGTATATGACGAGACCTTATTCAGAAAGATATCTGTCGATAAGAATATTTACGATGAAATTGATCTTTCATCTGGTTCTGATATAAATTTTCTGTTCCTTCTCCCCTTCTCAAAGAAGTGCTAGAGTAATTTATTCCTATCCATGTCCATTTACCGGTAATAAATTTTGAAACTTGTGTTTTTTGTGTATATATCATATCTTGGTCTAGCCGTTGATCTGAGACCATGATTTCCCCTTTCGGCAGTCGATGCCCAATCTTCTACGCAATTGGCACACCTGCTGCTTGTTTAATTTTTTATTTCTTGTTGCTATTGGCCTGGGAACTCTTGTCAATCTATTAGTTTCTAGGTGCATTGAACCTAGTTTTAAAGCTTGTCATGTTTCCCAAAAGGACTATAGTTTCCGTCCTTTCTAGGTTGAAGACTTTATTATAGGTGGAAGTAGTGAATTAGAAATTTATTTATTTTCCTTTTTAAATATTTATTTTTTATTTCCTTTCCGAATGTTGCAATCTCAAAATAGAAGCCGAAGGTGAAGTGTCTACAGTTGTCTTTTTCTCTATACCCAATTTTTATGAAGAGAGTACATTTTGGTCCTCCAAAATTCGACTCATTGATTAGTGGGCTGTGTGTCAAGGAATTGATTATGAGTTTCTGCAAAAACAAATGCATTTTTTATATGGAAGTTAGTTGAATTAACAAAGTGAGGAATTCCTGAAACATATTTTCTCAATTTCATTACCTTGTATTTCACTTTTGGTTTTAAGGTATTAATTCATATTTCCCTGTTTTAGGCTGTGTCAATAATTCATATTTCCCTGTTTTAGGCTGTGTCAATAATTCATATTAATTTGCACTACTCCCTTTGCAATCACAACCTTGAGTATTAACTGAAAGATTCTGTTTACATGCAGCTCTGCCCTATGTTGATGCAGGATGACATTGGGCAGCTTTTATTGTTCCTTTAGTAACTACTAGCATTGAGTAGTAGTAGTATTGCAGAAGTCTAATTTTGATTATTATTGGGATTTAGTTTCTACCAGGTTAACTTGCCTAGTTTTTAATAGCGATGGATAATTCTCCACAATTGAAACAAAGTGAATTAGAAGCATTAGTTCTTACTAGACTGTTTTTCGCACTGATGATAGTTTCTGGTCCTTCTCTTTGGCTTGCTCCATAATATTGTGAAGTATTCCTTACCACAGTTTCTTCTGAAGCCCTGACAGCACTGCCCCCTTAAACACTTGTTTTACCACTCATATAACCAGTATTGTGCAATTCCATGCTGATTTCCAGCAACATTCATTTGGTTTGGGACTGGTCTTCTCGGGGCATGTCTTGTCACTTCTTCTACCTTTATGGAATATTAAAATGCATCTCTAGATTACAAAGGCACACAACACCCGACTCAACTCACATTAGGAATTTCTATCTTAATAAATACTTGGCTGTAAAATTTTCATGGCTTTTATCATGTCCAACATGAATTGATAGGTTATAAAACAGCTAGGTGTTTTCTTCCACACTAATATTGCCTTGTTGCAATCCATGAAATTTCTCATACAAGTTTCACCATGTAATCTGTTGGGAGAAACTGCTTTCCTGATTTGATCTCATTTGTTCTCAAGTTGGAGTCTTTGCCTTTCCTCGCCTAAGCCTTTGCTCTTCTAACCTCTTCCACCAATGATGTGTAATTCCCTTTCAATTTCATCTTTATGAACAAGATGTTCACTCTTCAACCATTGGTTTCTGTTCAGAATAATTTATTTATTTATTTAATTGGAATTTACCTATACCAGAAGTTCTGAAAAGAATAATAGCTGCTTGACATCATGTAGTCTACCCTGGTTCAAATTGATTTCCTTAGTTCCAAGAGCCTAGTCCATGGGTTTTCTCATTCTAGGAATGCCTCCTTGAATAATTTCTTTTGGTTGGGTTATTGATGCATCAGAATGAACCTTCCTTTGACCTTTCCTAGTTATGCAATTCCATACATCTTTCATGGAGTCATTGTGAAGTTCTGGATAGTGATGGTAGTGGAGACTGAGGGATGACTTTTGGTATATAAAAGTTTATATGACCTCAATTGGGCAATATTGATCAAAGCTGAGACTTTTTCCTAAAAAGCTAAAGAATCATTCATGTTAGCTAAGCTTTTCCAAAACTTGGATGTGGTCTTTAGCATTATCACAAACAGTATTTCTGTTTCCCCTTGTGCTATTTATCTGAATTATTTTCCTAATAATTTGAAAGGGTATCCTCTTGAACTTGTTTTGAATAGTTGAGTTGTTCAGTGTACTATTTGATTTTTGAGAGTCTGAAAACTTTTGCTAATTGTTGTTGTTACATCTTTTTAATGCAGGTCTCAAGGTAAGCCGTTGTACTATCACTCTCAACATGAGGTCATGAAGTAGTTGATATTAAGGGAAGTCTTTAGGCACATATATTTGTGTTCCTTTTGCAGAATTCTTATTTTTGCTAGTTTTCTCGCCTGCTTTCTGTTTTGAATTGCTATATATAGCATCCACTCTCTTTATTGGTCTTGGTTCATGTAACTGATAATCTCAGATGTATTTATATGCCTTTCATGCTTCTAGAATTTTAGTTCGGAGATGTTTTTGAAAGTGCCTGGTTGCATTGCTATACCTATATCTCCTGCATTCCTTTTTTTTTTTTTTTTTTCCCAAGTAATTTGTGTGAGGTCATTTAGCTATTTGGTACTCATTATACCATGATTTAGTTGGAATTTTGGATTTGCATTAACATATTTTAGCTAGTGAAATTAATAGATGGTTATTCAATTATATCTAATAGTGTTGAATGCTGCTTACCTTTGCTTGGTTTTGAGAATGGAAAATGCTCAAGTCAGTTGAAATTAAGTTTATCATTGTTCATTTTGTGATGATCTGCTCTAATCTATAGCGGGTGTTAACACAATCTTCTTTTATTATGCTGATAGATGAAAGTAAAATCTTGCAGGCAAACCTGATATGTCCACTGTTGTTTATAGAGTTGGTGAATGCATGCAAGATCTTATAAAATTATGGAATGACTATGAATCTTCTCAAGTTGAAAAGAATGCTGAAAGTTCTCAAAATGGTCCTACACTTGAGTTACGGATACCAGCTGAGCATGTTTCTGCAACAAATCGTCAGGTGAGCTACAGGTTTTTAATCCTGCCTTTTATTTAAATAAGAGAGGCTTAACTGTGATGCTTTCAATTATTATGTGTTGCTGTGTTTCTATAAAATCCATATGCTCTTATCTGAAGGAACTTAACAAATCCAGGAAAGTAATTAGTTCAAAAACCTTGAACTAAATTTCAGTTAAGCTTAGTCAGATGTGTAATTATTGTTCTACTTCTTACATTGGTTAATTGATAGCTTAAAGGTCTATCGAGGCTTATCTCTTTGGTGAGCATGGTAGGGCTTGCATGTATCATTTGATGTTTGCAACTTGTTGATGGGAATCCACAAACTAACACGTTCAGGAAATAGTGAGTCTGCTTTTTGTATGTGGGTGTGTCCTAGGCTTCCAAGTTGTTCAGTTTGGGTTGGGCACTCCCACATGCAGTGGTGGGGGTGGGGGTGTTTGCAATGCAGTTTTTGGTGAGATGTAGCTGCATCATTATGGAATTTGAATATGTTAGGAAATATTCAAGTACGGCTCCAAGCTTTTTGGATTTTCTGGATTTGTGGAATCAACACATTGTAATCATCGTTCTTCTTTTAAATTTCTTTTGCCCATTTTCCCTTTTAAATGTTTTCTTTGCAGCTTCTAAAACAAAGTAAGGATTCTCTTTGTCTTGCCGCTGCCATTCCTTGTTCCTTTACTTCTTCTTTTTCTTCTTTTCTTTCTCTCTGGTGGTTCACTATCCTCTTAAGTAAGGACTCTCTTTTGCCTCTATTCCCCAACAAAGGCAAATAATTATTCTCTTCTACTATTTTGATTGAACTACTTTCTCACTTGTTGTTTCCCTTCCATAGTGGATCTGGAATTGTTTATCTTGCTATCCCCAACAATGTCTCACTGCAAAAGATAGTGTGAGGTGCTGGAGACATTGGCAACTCTGCTTCTTAGAGTTAGGGAATTAGATAAAAAGTGGGCAAATGTTACAAATCGTAAGTATGGATGCTTAAACTTATGTCTATGGTTAGGGATTCTACTGACTCAGATTTATTTTTGGAAAATTTAAAGGTTTAGGATCTTTGTTAGGGATACTACTGTCTATAAATGTTTTCCTAAAAAATTCAAAATCTGTGTAATCCAAATGGGGTCTAAGTGTCAAACTTTTAAATAACTCTTTTTGAAGAAATTGACTCAGGCTTTTTAAGAAAATTTAAAAGTTTAGTGCCATCCAAATACAACCCATATTTTTAAGTCAGAGTTTTACACTAGGATGAAACTGATGGGATACTATTTTGAAGTATAGAGAGGATATAACATTTTGTCTGTCAGGTAATGAGGTCAAATATTTTGAATCACGTCACTGAAGTGTCATATTAAGAGAAGTTGGGTATAATTCATGGCACAACTTCTAGCTAAAATTTTTGTGTTGCATTTATCTTCTGTTTCTTCTATTTTTTGTGTATCCTTTCTTCTATTTCCTTCTCAGTTCTCTTTCCCTGAGCTTGCATCTTGAATGTCAGACAGCACTCTTCTTTTCTAAGTTTCGTGCTTTATGTGCAGGTAAGAGGCGGGCAGCTGTGGGGAACAGATATATATACTGATGATTCAGATCTTGTTGCTGGTACTTGATCTTGCGCATGTTGTACTTGAATTTTATTTATACTATGGTGTAATGCTCTGATCAACCTGCTTCTCTCTGTAGTTCTTATGCATACAGGCTACTGTCGTCCAACTGCTTCTCCTCCTCCAGCAACCATTCAGGAGTTACGTGCGACTATCAGAGTGCTACCTCCACAAGATTGTAAGTCCATACATAACATTGATTCTCTTCTTGCAATGCTTAACTTGTGTGGTGCTAATCTGCTTCATCATTTGTGTTGCTTTTTGATGTTTTCGTAAGTGGATTTTCTTCCATATATATATGTTTTTAATGAAACGTTGCATTGTTAAAGTCCGACAAGATACATATCAAAGCCTTGCTTGATAAGTATCTTTTCATTGAGCCCTCTCAGCATATGCATATAAATGAAAGTTTCAGAAGATTTCTGAACTCTACCATCCCACTTTGATTTTTCATAACTGGCAATATGTGAGACCAGTTATATATCTGTATCACTATTTCTTTTTTGTTGAATATGTTAAAATACAACTCACACTTGGTTTCTAGAAATATATTGGTATACCTAGTAAAAGTCTTCAAAACAGATTCCAAGAGCTTTTTGGCTGCTTGCTCAGGACTGAAATTTCTCAGTTAGGACACCTTTCCAACGAAAGAAGAGAAAAGAAAAAAATAAAAAATAAAAAAGAACCTTAGAAGAGCTCAATTTGAAGTGATGGAACCCATAAACATCTTAAACAAGTACTTTCTCATGTTTCAGCAACCTTTTCTCTGAAGAAAATAAAGAGAAGTTTGATTAAGCATCATCATGATCATTGAGGAAAATATTAAAATTGGGGAAAACTCCAGGCCTCTAATTTCATATAGATCCCTAAGCTACTCTCTGATTGATGCAGTTGATTGCTTTTAAGACTTAGGGACAAAAATCATTCTATCTTGTTATATTAGTCATTGAGTTTGATCAACAATCTTGTCTCTCTTATGTTGTCCTTTTATTTTATTCAGAACCCTTCTTGTCTTAGTTCTTTCATTCATGTCTTTGGAGCAAGTTTTCTCAGGTACAAAAATTGTGCAGATGTCATGAAAACTGCCTCTAATTATGTGAAATATCTACTACCAAGTCTAACTAATGCAGGATTGTTAATAAATTAGATTCCTAGATTTTGCTTGCTGCATTTAACTGCATGTTCTGTTCCTGACATATTTATAATGCTTAAGGCTACATTTCGACACTGAGAAACAATGTTCGGTCTCGAGCTTGGGGAGCAGCTATTGGTTGCAGCTATCGTGTTGAGCGATGTTGCATCGTCAAGGTTTGAAGTTAACTTATTTGTTTCATGTCTTCTTTTGTCCTTTTATAAGCTTCTTCCTTTTACATATAACCTTGACTCAGAAAGTTTCGTCATTTAGTTCCACTGCAGATTTGTTCATTGGAAAATATTAGTTTGGTGGTTCTTATAGTAATTTCATTGTTGTCAATTTTCTATTTCATCTTTAGATTTATGATGTATAATTTTCTTTAGATGGTTAGATGTCTTCCTTTTCTTAACTGTGATGATATATCTCTTTGGAAATTGTTCTTGTGTGTATCAGAAGGGCGGCGGTACAATTGATCTGGAGCCTTGTCTCACGCATTCATCAACTTTAGAGCCTACTCTTGCTCCGGTTGCTGTAGAGCGCACAATGACTACAAGAGCTGCAGCTTCGGTACTGATGCCCAACTGTTTATTGCTTGAATTATTTTTTATATTTAGCCAAATAAAGTGTGGACTATTTTCTTTAGCCATATGTTAAATCTCTTTCTTCTCTCAATGAGTAATTGTTGTAAAATACATCTACTTATTCTAGTTTCTATTTTATGTCTGGGACATGAAACTACTGGTTTTTATTGTCTGTACTTGCATATTTTATCTTCAATGAATTAATATTTGACTGTAGGAGATGTTCTTTCAATTTTTTTGGAGAATTATATTCAACTTACTATGTTACTTTTCTAGAATGCATTAAGACAACAAAGGTTTGTCCGTGAAGTTACCATACAATTCAACCTCTGCAGTGAGCCTTGGTAAGTAGAAAGTTTTGTTGGAAAGACTGCTTCATTTCTTCTATTTATTTATTTATTTATTTATTTATTTTTTCCATGTTTCTCTTTAGAAGAAGTTATATTATATGATCTATGTTAAATGGAGGAGAGAAATTGCTTCAGAGATTCATCCACAAAATGCATATTCATTTCAATCAAGTTTACTTAACAACATTAGGTGTTGTTGCCTTACCTTGACAAATAGTTTTCTGTGTAGAGTCCTTATTAGATTTTGTTGAATGCGTCATGGAATTATTTGATTTTTAATACAAAAGGAGTAACTTGATTTTGAAAATTATGGACTCAAAGAAATCTGGGCTACTGGGAAATCAATATAAATAGTAGCAAAGAAAAGGTTGAAGCTGATGAAGATAAACTATAACAAAATTAAGTCAATTATAATTAGAGGGATAGAGGAGAGACACATGGATTGCTATACCAAAGCCGTTAGAAATTCATATTCTTGTTATTAATGAGTATTATTTCTGCATAGGAGGACAAGACTGTGATCTGATTTACTACTTTTCTGTTGTAATATGCCATCAACATTTTTATTATGGGTCAATGTATGTATGTTTATATATGTGTGTCTGTGTGCATGGCTTTGTAGATTTAATTCATTTCTCAAATTTGTTCTCCCGGTCACTTTTTGTTCCACAAAGTATTGCAACTGCAATGATGCAGCACTATATAAGGTGGTTTATTTGCGTTTTAACTGGATTCTATGGTGGTTTGATAAATATTTATATGAATTTAGATACTTGTGGAATAATATGATTTTGGAAATTTCACCAAATATAAATGTTTTTACCTTCATCCTTATATTTTCTTTCTTTACTGAATATATCCTGTAGAGTTCCTTCCTCAGTTTCTTTTTTTGTCTTATTCTAGGCTGAAGTACAGTATAAGTGTGATTGCAGACAAGGGACTTAAGAAGCCCCTGTACACATCATCTCGCTTGAAGAAAGGTGAAGTTCTGTATTTGGAAACACATTCTCGCAGGTAAGCTACAATTCTCAAACATTTATTAGCCAGTGTTTCAATTTTTTCTTTCTTGAATCATTGTTCTACATTTTGGTTATGAACCCTACCTTGTAAGCAATCTTTTGAAAACATAGAGCAAATGCCTATGCTGTTACACATGTTTTCTCCAATTGGACAAGTTTTTACGGGGTAGAGATGCTACAAACCTGATTTCTTTTTGTTTGCATTCTTTTTTCTTTTTCCCCTAAATGTAGAGCAAAGAATGTGTCTATGGAGTTTGCCCTTGAAAGTGTGTCTATCTCTTTAACTACCCTTGTTCCAACTAGGTAATTCTTTGCTACGTTACATAGACATTGATGTTAACTTGGAGTTGTCTTGCCTCCTTGCTTTATGTTAATCTTTCTATTGGAGTATTCCTTGTGGTGTTCAAAGCAAAAAGGAGCTCAGACTAATTCTTGTTGCACATTTATTTATTTTGTGTGTAACACCTGAAAATAGATACGAGCTTAGCTTTAGTGGAGAGAAAATGGTTAAGGCGGGCATAACATCTCAAGCAAATGAATCTGAAATTGAGAGATCTCAAAATCACAGCTCACATCCTGCAAATGGTGACAGAGGAGGTATTGTAGATGGTGACACTATTGTTATAGATGTATTCCGGTGGTCTCGTTGTAAGAAGCCTCTTCCTCAAAAACATATGAGAACCATTGGGATCCCTCTGCCTCTTGAACACGTTGAGGTATGTTTAGTCTCTGCCATTTCCTTTGCTAAAACTTAGCCTTTTACATTGCTAGTTTCTCCAGTTCTTTAGGAACCAGATTAATATATATACATGCATATAGGATTATTGACCGTGTTAGTCCTCAAAATATTTTCAATTAGCCTTTTATTTTTCATCCTCCGACTAAAATGTTTGAACAACCATATGTATATGTACATATCTTACTTCCAGAAGGTTTTTTACCTTGTCAATTACTTTGGACAGGTTTTGGAGGAAAATCTAGAATGGGAGGACATACGCTGGTCTTCTACTGGTGTTTGGATTGCTGGGGTAGAGTATCCTCTTGCACGGGCACATTTTCTGTCCCCGAATTAGCCAGCAGCCTCTCTCTCTCTCTCTCTCTCTATATATATATATATATATATATATATATATATATGTTAGGCTTTGATTAGATGTTGTTGTTGTTTTTATATAGTCATTGCTATGAAAAGAATATTTGCTTTTATAGATGCTCAACTTACAGATGAAAAAAATTCATAGAGAGATATATGACTGTTATCCTTAGGTTTTGCATTTTTGTTGTCTAAATGTTTGTTTGATCATCAATGAAAAATGCTGCTGCATCTTGTGATGTTTCATTTCATATATAAAAGTGAAAATTTGACAGGCTTAGGGTTTCATGTTTTTAACCCCCAAACCCCATAGTTGTTAGCATCTTGTTTTAGGTTTTATATATTCCAGAGGTTGAAATCCTATGGTATAGTTTCGGTAATTAAGAATTAAAAATGCACGCTAGTTTAAAAACTTCTCTACTTTTCTTTATATATATATTATATATAAATATATTTTATATACATTAAAATTTTTATTTAATATTATTATTATTTGGAAAATATCTTTGTATTTTTATAACTATTTTAGTTTTTCATAATTAGTCTTAAATCTTCAATTTTTTATAATTTAATTTTGTTTAAATTAAAATTTAATTTAATTTAACCTTTCTTTGGCACTAGTCGGGTCACATTCCTCAAATCTACAGTTTCTAGAATTTTTGTACACGTTATATAAATTATTAAACTTCACGATTAATTCTCATGTACTTTAAATAAATTTGCCATAAATTTTCCTTAGAGGTTCTATATGTATATATTTATTTTGAAGAAGGGATCTGATTATATATTATAAATGTAGAAGATAGTAGATTGTGGGTTACTTGTTTTTCTTTTCTTTCCTTAATTAGATTTTGTAGATATTTTGTTTGAATAATTGGTGAATTTGATTCCAAACAAATTTAGCTTTTGCATGCTTAGTTTTAAAATATTTTTTTAACTTTTAAGGTTCCAAATTTAACGGTTTTTTGTCTTTAGTTAATTAAAGACAAAAATAAAAAATTATTACATGTGAAAATAAAGAAAGAAAAAAAAAATATTTAAACAAAGAGATAAAAATATCATCATATTTTTTTATTTTTTTTAAATGTCCCTCTATTTAAAATAAAAAAAAATAAAAAATCTATTAATAATGAGAATATCAAAAGTCGATCCTGAATCTTCTTCTTTTCCGGTTAATCTTCATTTTCTGTCCCCATGTCCACATTAATCTCATCTTCATTTGAATTTACAACATTTTTAATCTGTTTCTTTTGTACACCATATTTTTGTTGTAATAACCATTTAAATTATTTATTACTGACATACTCAATTATTCTTTCAACATTTCTCTCTTTCTTTCTAATCTCAATCTCAACCTCTCTCCCTTGTTTTTCAATATCAATTTTATCAGCTAAATCAATGTTCTTTTCTTTTTTTTTAAAATCAGTTTTTGCTTCTACTTCATTCGGTAATGTTGAACTGAGGTGACTGTTCTCTATTGATGTGGATTGCATCAATATCATATTTTGTTTAAACTCATCAAATTCATGAATGTTGAACCAATATTTATCCATCTACAATGCATATATCATTATTATTAGTTTATAAAATGTAAATTAATAAGAACTTATAACACGTAAATTAACAACTAAAACTTTTTAATATGTTTAACGCATATAGCCAGAGAAGAAGAAGATTGACGACAGACTTTTGATATTCTCACTATTTTGATAGATTTTTTATTTTTTAAATTTTAAATAGGAGGACATTTTCAAAAATATATATATATATATATATATATATATATATATATATATATACACGTGGGAAATTTTATCTCTTTGTTTAAATATTTTTTTTTTATTATTTTTTTATTTTCACATGTAATGACTTTTTTATTATTGTCTTTAATTATTTAATTAAACTAAAGACAAAAAAATTGTTAAATTTTTAGGGTTTTTGACAGAATCCGTCCAAAAAGATCTTATTGTTCACTTAAAAAACAATTTGGGATCTTAAAAGTTTAAAAAACATATTTTGGGACTAAGCTTGCCAAAGTTAAATTTTTTTGAAACTAAACTCACTAATTATTCTTTTTTGTTTCTTAATTAGTGGGATTTCTAAATCAAACGATTTGTGTTTGGTAATTGGTGGAATTCCTAATTTAAAAGAATTCTATTTCTTTTTTCAGGTGGACTAGTATAACCGTGATTCTCTTGTATATATTATATAATTCATCATTAGGAGTAATATGAATTCTTTAACTAGAATTCTTCACATCATAATTCTTCATAGTATTTGAACCCTAATCTCTCCTAAATACTTCAATCTTTTGTTGCATTTTTATGACCACATACAATACGACATCACAATCTTCTTTTTCAGAAGTCATCTCTAAATATGAGTCTAATTCCTCAATTCCTATCGCATCTGATAATTCTTCTCATCTTGTTACAAACCATAAACTTCATCGCCATAATTTTCTTCATGTAACACTTGATTCTCCTTGTCATAAATCATACAATCTGGTCTCAATCTCAAATAACTCTGAGGAGTTTTCAAAATTGGAGTAGGTTTCATGGGCAACCTCTCATATCTCATTGGTTGTCCTAAAGAGCAAAAAAATTTCTTCAATCTCTGTTGTCATGGAATTTATTAGCCACCATAGAGGAAGAATTTAAAAGTCCGCTTACCATCTCTCTCACGCTGCTACTAGGTTGGTCATCCTAATTTTGCGTACATTGAAAATTTGTTTCCACAATTGTTTATCAATCAAAAATTTAATCTCAATGTGAAATTTGCCAACTTGCAAAACATATTAGACATGTGTACTCTAACCTACAATACAAGCTTTCATATAATTTCTCTGTGATTCATAGTGATATTTGGGGACCGTGTAAAAAATATAAATGGGGCCCCATAGTTTTTGATATTCATAGATGATCATACAAGAACACGTGAACATTTCTTATGAAAGAAAAATCTGAAGCAACCACCATCTTTCAATCCTTCCATTCCATGATCTCCTCTCAATTCCAAAGTAAAATTCAAGTTTAAAACAAATAATGTTGAGGGTTATTTTAATTCCATTATTGATCCTTATTTTTTCAAACATAGCATCATTTATATAAGCTCTTATGTTGATACTCCCCAATAAAATGGGGTAGCTGAGAGTAAAAAAACCGAGTTTCTTGAGGTGACCCATGCCATTATATTTTTTAATCATGTACCTAAATATTTTTTTTGGGGAAAATAATACTCACTGCCACATATCATATTAATAGGATGCCTAGTCAAGTTCTAAAATACCAAATTCCTTGTTATGTTCTCATGGAAGTCTATCCACATATCCATTTCTTTTCTTCCGACTTACCAGTAAAGGTTTTCAGTTGTTCCTCCTTTGTTCACATTCATCAACAATATTGCACTAAATTTGATCTCAAGTCTATCAAATGTATCTTCATAGACTACTCTCCTAACAAAAAAAGGATACAAGTGTTACTCTCCCATTACTCTCCATGGATGTCACCTTCTTTGATAATTGATCTTACTTTCTCAAATATGAAATTTAGGGGGAGAGCTCGAGGGAATATCATATTTGGAATCTTCTCCAAGATACTCAGACCCAAGATATGGGTGGTAAATATAGCTATCCCGATATATATGTAGATGATATCATCTTGACATGTGATGACTTTGAAGAAATTATCAAACTCAAACAAATGCTTGCAATAGAATTTGCGATCAAGGATCTCGGAACTTTCAGATACTTCTTGGGAATAGAAGTATCTTGATCTAAGGAGAGAATTGTCATATCTCAAAGAAAGTACATCTTGGACTTATTAAATAAAACAGGCTTGATGGGCTATAAACTTGCTGATACACCCATGGATTCCAACAAAAAGACAAACTAAAGTGAAAAAATTAGTGTAATTGACAAAGGAACATATCAGAGACTTGTCGGTAAGCTAATCTACTTATCACTAGAGTTGTAAATGAATCAAGTCAAACCGAACATTAGAAGTTTGAGCTTGGTTTGTTTAATTTTTGAATACTATTTGAGCTCGCTCGTTTAATGTTTCAAACAAAAAAATTTGTTCGAGTTCTATTGATAATTTGTTTGCATTTCTCGAGTTCGCTTGTTGAAGTTTGAAACTTATATATTTAAATTCAAATTCAAATTTGAATTAGAATTTACCTTATTCAAAATTATTTTAAAAATAATAAAATTAAAAATTAAAAAATATTAAAAATTTTCAATGGCTTCTAGTTTATAAAATAACAAAAATTTATATGATCTAAATATTTAATCATTCAAATAGAAGAAAGAGAGTTGAGTTAAGTTACGATTTTGGAGAACGTTAAATAAGTTGAAATCACCTGTACAAATTTGAGAAAAAAAGAGAAAAAACTTATATATGTGAGGCCTAATTTAAATATTATAAATTTTTAAATAATATATAAAAATATTTATAATTTGTTCGCGAATACTCAATTATGTTCACGAATAGTGTTTGAGTAGGCTTGAAAATTAATTGAATTTAAAAAATTGTTCGAATTCAGTTTGTTTAATAAATGAACGAGCTCGAACGAGCTTTGAGAAGAGCTTGAATTGTTTACAACTCTACTTATCACACACAAGATCTAATATTACATTCTCAATTAGTGTGTGAGCCAACACATGAATAATCTGAGGGAGGGTCATATTGAAGTAGTGAACATAATTTTGAGATACTTGAAGATGACTCATGGTCAGGTTTACTCTCCAAAAGATATGAAAAATGTGAGATTGAGATATACACATAATGTGTTTAAAAATTACTTGTTTTTCTTTTCCTTATTTAGATTTTATTTTTCCTAATTAGTGGAATTCCTAAATCAAAGGAATAATGTTTCCTAATTAGTGGGATTCCTAAATCAAAGGAATTATGTTTCCTAATTAGTGGGATTTCTAATTCAAAAGAATTATATTTCTTTTTTCATGTGGACTCGTATAATAGTCACTCTTGTATATATTATGTGTAATTCATCATTTGGAATAATTAGAATATCATAATTCTTCAACTAAAATTTGTCACATAAGAATTCTTTAATAAACAAAGGTAAAAGATGTACAAACTCACAAAACGAGTTACCCTAAGCTATATGTGTAGACCTAAGTTAGAGCATCGTCACAACCTGATAAAAAGAGTATCCTGGACAACCTGATAAAAACTAATGATTAGCATGCTCTCGGGGCAAATTGGCATAAAGCTTCCATCTACCATACTTAAATTCATGGTCTGCTCCCATATTTCTTCCCTCTACAAACAAAACCGAAAAGTCATCTTCACCATTAAGGCCATATTAGTAACGCGGAGGTCTTGAATACCCATACCTCCGCACTTGTGGGAGTCACACCTTCTTCCAGCTTACCCAATGGATCTTCCTTCTGCCCTCCTCGTCTCCTCAGAAGAACCATCACACCTTCTCAATATCTTCAATAATCTCCCTAAACACCAAACATGTCTACATTGAGTACACTAAAATCGTCATGAGGGAAATCAACATAAGGAGAGCATTGGCGACAAGTCAATGTCTTGGACTTCCAACCCCCAACTTTCTTCTCACTATATCTACTAGATAATGGAAGGTGGACTTCTGCATTCTCTCATGAAATATAGGAACTCCCATGTATGTTCCTAAATTTCTTTGCATTGGAATCCTAAACTTCGAGCAAATTGTACCTCGAAGGCAGGAAGGAGTATAATGAGAAAACCAAACCCCAAATTTACCCCTATTTACACCTTGCCCGAACATCTCGCAGAATTTACTTAACATATATTCCATAACACCAGCCTAAGAGTGAGAAAGTTCCCCTATAAGTAAGAGGTCATTAGCAAACATGAGGTGGGAGAATGGGGGCCTCCCCTCAAAGGACCACGTACTCGTGGACCCATATATACCCACAAGGTTGGGCTTACACCATTTAACTCTATATTAATATAATATTATCTATTTTGGGCCTAAGCCCTCACGATTTTATTCTTGGACAACATTCCAAAAGACCTCATACTAATGGAGTTAGTAGAATTCTTATATACTAACAAATTGTAACAATATTTTCAGATGTGGGACATGTGTTGAAAACTCCAACACTATCAACTTACCTTGTTGAAGCACTAATTTAATAAAATATGTAACTGGACTCTCCAAGATATGCCAAAATTGTTAGAAAAAAACTCAGGGTCAACCCATCCAATCTCGAGACTTTATCCGGTTCCATTTAGAAAAGAGCCCTTTTAATCTTCCTTGGAGGTTCTACTACTCATAAGAAAAAAAATATATCTAATCAAATAAAATTCTATTTACTTAATATGAAACTCATTTTTAAAAAAAAAAGGAAAAAAAAAAAACTTCTCTTCATTCATGAATTTGGTTTGGAGATGTCGGGTTTCTCAAGTGGACAAATCTTGGGCCAACTACTTAAAAATACACTACTAGTTCTCATATTTGGCGCAACTTAATTACCTATGAGATGAAATATTTATTTTATAGGTAATAATAGTCTCTGTTTGATTGATACTTGGTTACTTTTCTTTTCTCAATAAATATCTTCCTTTTACAATATATATATATATATATATATATATAACGAAACAAAATAATGCAAAATTTTCCATTACAATAAACAAAAGAAATATAAAAATATAAATTTTCTTTCACTTTTCTTATTGAAGATAATATATTAGATTTTCCTTTTCTAATCCTCACATTAAGAAATTAAGATGATATTTATTATTTATTTTTTTTCATTATCTCTATAATTATTTTTTATTAAAAAATATAAAATCAAAAAATACTTTTATCTCTCACAATTTTTTTTAAACAAAAAAAAAAATGTAAGTTTTCATTCATAGGATAGAAAACCAGTCCAAATGGAAGTCCTCCAATACATGAGGATGTGAAGAATTCACCCAAACTACATCAGAACAAAGAGAATGCCCCATTTTCGCCAGGCGATGAGCAACTCCATTCGTCAATCTAGGAAAAAACTTGAAAGAACATGAAAGAGCTTGTTTAACTAAAGTATTCAGACCATCCATAATTCCAACCAAAATTGAAATATTTCTCCCCATTTCTTGTAGTTGAAAGATCATATTTTGACAATATGTGACCACAATAAGATGAATATTCCAAAATTCTTGTATGCCATCAAAACTTTGCCAAACCGCCATTACTTCTGCATGCTTTGCAGAAGTTGTGTTGTGTAGGGGTCCTGCACAAAATTTCAGTACTAATCTTTCATGGTGTTGGGGTGTCAACCCATGTCCCACGTCTGAAGATAATGCTAAAGGTGACTAGCTTATAAGAGTATCACTAACTCTATTAGTAAGATGCATTTTGGGAAGTTGCCCAAGAACAAAACCGTGAGGGCTTAGACCCAAAGCGGATAATATCTTACTAATGTGGAGTTAAGTGGTGGGAGCCCAATCTTGTGGGTATATTCGGGCCCAACAAGTGGTATCAAAGCCAAAGGCTAGAGGGCTTGCCAGATGTGAATGCCTTGCGGAGGATGCAAGATGAGAGTTTAGTGCCTTGCAAAGAATGCAAGATGGCCATCCCCCTAGGAGAGGACACAGGTGTTGTCCTTGGTTTGAGGGGAACAATGTTGGGGTGTCAACCCACGTCCCACATCTGAAGATAATGCTAGAGGTGACTAGCTTTTGGGAAGTTGCCCAAGAACAAAACCGTGAGGGCTTAGGCCCAAAGCGGATAATATCTTACTAATGTGGAGTTACTAATGTAGAGTTAAGTGGTGGGAGCCCAATCTTGGGAAGCATATGGTTCCTCAGAACAAACACATATCTAGCACCCTTCATACAATAAGAAGCATATGTGTTCAGCATTAGAAAACTTACCTCAGGCGGTCACCATCAAGATGGATGTTCTTGTGATGTGGCAATGTGTCCATTAACCCTATCATTTTGTCTAGTATACAGATTCAGAAAGTCAAGTGAATCCGATACAACAACCCCAACTGGCACTTGCTTTTCAAAAAACACCAATTTGTTTCTTGATCTCCATAATCCCCTAACGCATATAATCACCTTGCACAAAGTTTCCTTGCCATTTTCTTGCTCCAACAACAATTGAAACAAATGTAGCCAAGAGGCAGCTCTTGCGAAAGCTTTGTGAACGGGCAGTTCTACAATTTGCCAAATTTGAGAAGCATAGTCACAATGGATGAAGAGGTGCAACTCATCTTCCTTTGCATGGTTGCATCTCAGACAAATAGCGGAACTAGTTATTTTCCTCCATACTAGATTTGCTCCCATGGCAAGTGAGTTATGGCATAGTTGCCAAGCAAACAGCCTTACCTTCGGTGGCAACTGGTAGTTCCAGATCACTTTCCATGACGTGCTATCACTTGAATTTCTTGCAACTTAACTTCTCCTGAAAACCCAGTCTATAGGCTGAAGATACCGATAAACTTCCTTTAGGTGTGTAGTGCCATATCAGAACATGTTCCCCACCCGATGGAATGAGAAGAATATTGAGTATCGCCTCTCTATCCACCAAGTCTTCACACCACTTACCATTTGCAATAAGCTCAGAAACTATAGGTATCATGCCTCGAATTCGGGCCTAATTCGTGAACTAAATTCCCAAATTCAAGAAATGACAAGGCTAAATTCTCCAATGAATGTAAAGTCAATTACTTTCAATTAACAAAAGCAAATAGTAAAACTATTAACTTGAAAGAATCTGTAAAATATCATCCAAAATTTCTAACTTATTCAATAATAAAACCTCAACTCAAAAATTCAAGCTTCCAATAACAACGGAAGTTTATTCTAAAGAAAATAACTAAAAGAATTACTCTAAACTCTTATTCAAAATTATTCGTTCAGTAATCATCCTCTAACTGAGTATCTTCACTATCATATGTAAAGTTGAAAACATAGGAGGTGAGTATAAAATACTCAGTAGGCAGAACATCATCTCCTTTTAAAAATAATTTTCCAATTAAAAAGAAAAACAATATAAATATCTTTTAAAAAATAATAACAATAAAACTTTACAATACCTTATCTTTAAATAAGAAAAAGACAAAATATAAATTAAATATTCAGTAAAATTCATTTAAAATCTACATTGAGCAAAAAAAAACATAAAACAATCATTTAATCAATATCTTTCATTTTCTTTTCTTTCTTTGACTATTGGGGAATAATCTGAATGTTTCGCGAATGAGTCTTAATTGATATAGTTACTAACTTTATACCCGTTAGAAATGAGCCTTACTTATATCTTGGGTGACTTTTTATCCATGCCAATAGATGATCTTATAAATTGTGGAACATGTTCCTCGCATGGCTATCCATCAAGTTAATCTCCAATAAAATCAGAGATTTCAAAAAATACTCATATAACTTACTTTTATAAAACTTTAGTGTAAAATATTAAACAACAACATAACAAAAAAATATTCTTTATTTTTAAATAATAATTTAGTCAAAACTACATAAGAAATATACGCTCTTTCTAACTTAAAACATAATTTAAGAATATATATATATATATATTTAGTCATAACTGTCTGTAAATATATTTAAGAAAATATACTTAAAAAATATTTCATAATACTGATCAAAACATCAGTAAACTTAAATTTATAATATCTTAAATTTTAATAACCAAAACTAAAAAAACAAACCTTTTCCTAACAGGACAAATCACAGGATTTCATAGATCAGAAACCAAAAACCAATTCAAAAATCCTAAATTTTCAAAAACTGAAACTTGCTTAAAATTCTAATACACATATAAAAAATTTAATCAAATAAATCCTTTCACATAACCTTCAAGTTCAATACATTTAATAATATCATATTTTTGATACGATATATAAGAAAAACGGAGAGGGATAGTCCACCTACCTCGATCGATCGCTTGCGTATTTTCCAATTAGCTTAAAATATTCAGCTCCTATAACCCCTTCAGACTCTACCAAAAATTCATATAATAAAAATTAAAACTAAATTCATAACTATATCTTAATCTTACGATACTAATGTCTTATCATAATCAAAAGCACTAAGAACTTCTGGATATTCAAAAAATTCTAATGTCTCTGCTCTTTGGTGACTTTCGCTTTTTGAAAGGAATAAAAACCCTAATTAAAACTTAATAATCATTCTTATTTCTGCCTCTATTTATTTTTACTTTTATCTCTCATTTATAACGATTTATTTATTACTTAGTCCTCACACTATTTAACTTATACCCAAAGCCCCAAAAATTAAATCAGTGTATTACAATAGGCTTCTCATGCATAAACCATAATGAGGTAATTGGTCTAAAGATGCCACAATCAGGTAGCCAAGGATCATGAAAGACTTGAACTTTTGAACCATCTCCTATCCTACATCTAATACCTCTTTATAGCAATTCTCTTCCAAACACAATTGACCTCCAAATGTAGGAAGGAGTGTCCCCCAATTTTATTTCCAGAAAATTCGAGTGCCAGTTATACTTGGCTTGCAAAACCCTTGCAAGAAGGAACTTTGAGTTTATTGCCAATCGCCAAGCCTATTTTTCCAAGAGTGCTTGATTGAAGATATAGAGGTTTTTGAAGCCCAAACCACCAAGGTTTTTTTGTCTATAAAGTTTATCTCATGTCACCCAACACATGCCCTTGTCCTCCCCATTTGAACTCCACCAGAATTTCTTAATTAAACATTGCATTTCCAAGAGTAATTTCATAGGCATTTTGAAAACTGACATTGCATATGTTGTTATAGCTTAAAGAACAGATTTAATTAGAATCTCTTTGCCCCCTTTTGATAATAGTGTCTCCTTCCACCCATGAGTTTTCTTGCAAATTCGCTCTTTTAGGTAGGCAAAGATTTCTATCTTTGATCTACCTATAAGATATGGAAGTCCCAAATATTTGCCATTACCCGTACTTGGTTTCATACCCAAAATTTGCCCAATTTGAAGTCTCTGGTCATGCTCCATGGTTTTGGAAAAGAATATGGAAGATTTATCAAGATTGATCTTCTAGCTTGAGGCTTTCTCATACATTCCTATCACAGATAATAATGTATTTGCACTGTTTGATGTATCCTGTAAGAATAGCAAACAGTCTGCAAAAATAAATGTGATAGTGTAAGTGCTGTGTAACCCATCTGGACTATTTTCCAAGTACCTCTTTGCACTGTGTTGAGTCCTTTTGGTTAATGCTTGTGTTGTAATTGTTGGAACCTAATGCATTTGTGATATATTGGCATTCTTACTAATGACATGGAATGGATGAAGTGAAATACTTGGCTGAAATGGTATACATGATTAATGATGGTAATTTTGGTGTATTCATGGTGTGATCATTTTGAAATATATATATATATATATATATATATATATATATATGATATAGATCGAGGGTGAAGATTACACATTCATTAAAAGCATCAATGGTCAAGATTGTAGGGTTTTTGTGTAAATGCAAATATATGAATATCTAGATATTTACGTTAGAAACAAGATTTTTTTTAAGAGAGAAAAATTCTGGTGTATGAAAATATGTGAATATATAGAGATTCACGTTAGAAAAGATTTTTTTGAAGAACACAAAAGGAAAAAAGTAAGAGAAAAATTCTGGTGGGCAGTAGAGATTTTTTTAGAGAAAATTCAAGAAAAACACTCCGCAACAATCCTCTAAAATCTTGGAGAAAATGTCTACTCTTATCACTCATTCTTGAAGCTTTTGAAGAATAGTTTTGGAAGATACATCAAAGAAAGTTTATACATCAACTTGGAGGTGACATATCATTCCTCATTTTTTTTAAATGTATTATACTATGTAAGGAAACTATGAGTTTCTTGAAATAGTTTGAAATATCATTTTGAACATTAAATTTCTGGTCATATCTTTGGAGTATGTTTTGAAGTTGCCTAACCTAAGTGATAGGGAAGACATCGTTTCTATTGGGTAGAGTAGGAAGTGATTCTACTCTTTATCTTAAGGAATTGTAATTGTGTGAGTAAGGGAGTGAGCCTTCTTTGTAGCTCTAGTGAAGAGCATTGTGATAAATAAGTAACTAGTGAAGTTGAAGTGAAAGGGTAGTGAACCCTATCACCGTGGATGTAGCCTACCTTGTTGGTGGTGAACCACGTAAATTGATTATCTCTTTACTTTTATGCAAGTGTGTGTGTGTTAACATTGATATATTAACTAAAAAAATATCTCTCAAGAAATGGATCACAATAGTTGAATACACACAAACAATTGCTTTTGTTGTTGAAATTTTGTATTAATCTTTGTTGGGGTGCTAAAATCTACAAAAACAGTATGCTGAATTTTTGAAAAGAGTTAAGCACTGATTCAACTCCCCCCTCTCAGTGCATTCCTTGGGTATAACAATTGATATCAGAGCTTGGTTTGATTGTGATTTGGTTTAAACACCTATCTTGTGCATGCTGAGATTTATCTTGATTGCTGGCTGGTTTATTCTCGTTATTCTTGAAGCAATTGTTTATATTATATTGATGCTATTTGTCCTGAATTTGAGCAACATTATTTGAGTGTTTATTGTGCATATTCTTTCTATTGGAGTATGGGTTCAAGTGTGGTAAACAACAAAGGAAAACTACCTTTGAAGTGTTTCAATTGTGGTGGCATAGGACACTTTGCATTTAAATGCCCTAAGAAAATTGAAGATGAAAATGATGATCATTCTTTTAAGAGAGCTGAAAAGAGGTTTGATTCGAGGAGTAAGGAGAAAACTTACTCTAAGGCAAATGGAAATACATCCTATAGAAAGAGAAACTACATGAGCAAGAAGTATAAGAAAATTTCAGATTCCGAAAGTGATTCACATTCAAGTGACATTGATGATTCAGAAGATGAAGAAAATCTTATGGTTGTAAAAGTTAATTCTACTTGTGAGGAAGAACAATCTGAAGAAGAGATAGAAGGTAGAATTAATTTGAAACTTGAACTTGGAGGTGCACTTAATGAATTGAGCAAACAAAGAAAGAAAGCCAAAAGAGCCACTGCTGCAATGAAAGATATACAATCTATTGCTAAGAGATTTCAAGATGAGAAGATAGTCCTTGAAGAGAAAGTGCATCAGCTTGACCAAGAATTTGGTAAATTACAAAGTGAGGCTACTAATTTACAAAATTCTGAAGATATACTATCTATGATCAATGTAGATAAAGAAATGCTTGAACAAGAAAACAAGATTTTGCTAGAGAAAGTTGAAGAGTTAACTTTCAAACTTTAAGAACAAGTGAAGATGAATGATGACATGGCCACTGAATTGGTTGCAAAAGCAAAACAAGTGGAAACTCTTGAACAGAAAGAAAGAACAAAATGAAAACATTTTTGGAAACATCATTTGTTTCACCTTGTGGAGAAAATTCTAATATGTCAAATGATGAAGCTAGAAATGAGTCTTCAATGAAGCTAAAGAAGTGCATTGAAATGCAAAGGCCACATTCAATGGGAAAACAAGGTTTGGGGTTTGAAGAAAACATCATACCATTGATGGATGAAAACAGTGGAAAGACAAAAGTAGTTCATCCAACATTTGATATATGTGATTCCAATACTACAAAGGAAGAAAATAGAGAGGTACAACAGAAAATTAATGGAAATCAGTCTCTTAAATTTCAGTTTGGAAGATATGGCAGTTTTATGAATGGGTATTGTTTCAGTTGTGGTAAGTATGGACATCAAGCAATTGTTTGTAGAAACAAGAACAGATCACAAGCTGGTTCATATCCATTTTTGAGGCAGTTTGGTAATTGGTTTGGGTATAATTATCAAAACAAAGGAAGATAGGGAAATCAATTTTTTCAGCATGTAAAACAAGATTCAAGATCTTTTACTACAAGAAGGATTCACCCACACATGAGAAGAATGAAGTCTGCTACATCATTTTCTTGTCCTTTGAACAACAGTTTCCAAACTTTGGATGAAAATGTTATTGAGTGTGAAAGATGCAACTTGATAGGTCATTGTGCTGCAGAATGCATGACCATTCTGCCCAACAAAATTCCAAAACAAGTCAATCTGAATAATCAAGAAGGGAGAGGATATTTTAAGGGAAAGAAAGTGTACAGAAAAGTGGAAAGGACTGAACAAGCAAATGTTGTAGAAATTGCTTTGAAGACCAAACCAAAAGGAGCATCATGGGTCATGGATAGTGGTTGAACTTCTCACATGACAGGAGATAAAAAGCTTCTGAAGAACACACAAGATGTTGATAAAGGCTTGAGTGAAGCTACTTTTGGAAGTGAAAAGCTATGTTCTAAAGAAGTTTTATTTGTTGATGGACTCAAGTATAATTTGATAAGTGTGAGTCAACTTTGTGATTGTGGACATGAAGTATTATTTACACAACAAGGCTGCATTGTGAAGAGTTCCAAGAATGGTGAGATTGTTGCAAAAGGAACAAGGAACAAGAAGGACTTGTATCTCATTGATGAGAATGAAAATACTTGCTTTTTTGTCTAGTTCAGATGAAAATACACTGTGGGACAAGAGATTGGGACACATCAATCAGAAAAGCACGAGAGAACTTGTGAAGAATAAAGCTGTTAGAAATTTGCCTGAATTAAAGAAAAACAAAGATTCAATTTGCTCTACATGTCAAAAAAAAAAGGAAAAATGGCCTAAAATAGCAAATGAATTGAGTTGAACAGGTTTCAAGAAAAATGGATGATTTGTTCGGGCAAATAGAATACAAATCGAAATCAGATGTAATAGTAATGAGACTATTGAGAATTGCGATGGACAAAGTACACGAAAATGTGCAGCCCATGAATGGTCCTATGGAATTCTTACACGAAAGATGGCCTCAACAGTGTTCAAGAAGAGGCAGCAGATATTCAAGAAACTAGTCTGGAAAAGATCATCTCCGACTTAATAGAAATCAAGAACTGGCAATGAAGAAATGAGGCATTTGATAATGGATAAAGATAAAGAATTGTTGGAGAGGATAGAAAATGAGCTGAAGCTTAAAGAAACACTGGAATTGAATGAAACAAAGTTGGATATCTAAGGGAGAAAGAAGAGATGAAAAGAAGTAAAATTGATGATATTTGTTCACTCAAGAATTCAGTTGATCAACAGGACATTAGACCATGGCAAATACAACAAAATGATTCATCAAATGAGCTCAAATATTGATATCTTGAAAAGTACATTTGATATTGCATTTGGAAGAATGCAGAATGCAAAATTCAACAACAAAAATCATTTATGCTGTTGTTATAAAAAGAAGTGGACAGGATTGGTTCGTGACGTGACAACATTGTCCAAGGAACTGAAGAGTTTATCCAGCCATAGAAACAAGAACGATACTTGAGGAAGAAAATAAGAAAGCTATTGGAATTTAGTCGGTAGCTAAGATGATAAAAAGCCATGAGACATTCATAAAGAAATACAGTAAAGCATCGTCATCCATGTTCGTTACAAAAGAGAAGCCTAATGAAAAAAAAAGTCATCATATGTGAAGAGAGATAAGGAATCTAATGATGAACTAGAGAGCAGACTAAAAGGGGTCATCAGAAAATTCGACAAAATCATTGAATCAAATAAGAATTATCAAAAAGTTGAGATTGAACAATGTGATAAGAATCATGTTTCATCTGAAATGTTGTTGTAGTTCATGAGAAATGATGTATCTGTAGTATATACGCAAGAACTCGTGAGAGAGTGGAAAATATATGCAGAATGCAGGGAAGAAGAACATGTTCTCGAAGAAGAAATATACAAATTTGTTAAATGCACACAGAATACTGGAAATTTGTTGATGAAACAAGTGGAGAACAAATGTTCTGAATATGTTGGAAGTCTAATAAGGCAAGATGTTCAAATGGTATACTTTATAGAATTGCTCAAAGAATGGAAAATAGAAAGAGATGATCATAATATCAAAATGAATATTAGAAAGAATGTATATAAGTTTCTCATGACTGAAATGGCGAAACAATCCCATGCCATTACCATTACTACTACTACTACTTCAGAACCTGAAATATTAGATCAGAAAAGTGAAATTCACAGATATGAAAACTCCATTGGAGATCTTGATTCAGTTTTAGACTCTGATTATCATTTCATGAAAGATAAATTTGAAAAAAGGCGAGATTCATAGATTTCACCTGGGTGTGCAACCTGCTCCTTCACTTTGAAATGGTAAGTCTCTTCTCTCTCACTCTTGCTTTTGGAATTATTGTCAAAGGGGGAGAATGGCACATGAAAAGCTAATAGGGGATGAATATCATGGAAAAGAGGGAGAGTATATCTTTAGGGGGAGCAGTACACTGAATTTGATTTTAACTCTAAATTTAGTTTTATGTTAATGTCATTAGCTTCTTGTTATGGTTGCCAACAATTCCAAAGGGGGAGATTGTTGAGTCCTTTTGGTTAATGCTTGTGTTGTAATTGTTGGAACCTAATGCATTTGTGATATATTGGCATTCTTACTAATGACATGGAATGGATGAAGTGAAATACTTGGCTGAAATGGTATACATGATTAATGATGGTAATTTTGGTGTATTCATGGTGTGATCATTTTGAAATATATATATATATATATATATATATATATTATATGATATAGATCTAGGGTGAAGATTACACATTCATTAAAAGCATCAATGGCCAAGATTGTAGGGTTTTTGTGTAAATACAAATATATGAATATCTAGATATTCACGTTAGAAACAAGATTTTTTTTAAGAGAGAAAAATTCTGGTATATGTGAATATCTAGATATTCACGTTAGAAACAAGGTTTTTTTAAAGAGAGAAAAATTCTGGTGTATGCAAATATGTGAATATATAGATATTCACGTTAGAAAAGATTTTTTTTGAAGAACAGAAAAAGAAAAAAGTAAGAGAAAAATTCTGGTGGGCAGTAGAGATTTTTGAGAGAAAATTCAAGAAAAACACTCTGCAACAATCCTCTAAAATCTTGGAGAAAAGGTTTACTCTTATCACTCATTCTTGAAGATTTTGAAGAATAGTTTTTTGGAAGATACATCAAAGAAAGTTTATACATCAACTTGGAGGTAACATATCATTCCTCATTTTTCTTTAAATGTATTATACTATGGAAGAAAACTATGGGTTTCTTGAAATAATTTGAAATATCATTTTGAACATTAAATTTCTGGTCATATATTTGGAGTATGTTTTGAAGTTGCCTAACTTAAGTGATAGGGAAGGCATCGTTTCTATTGGGTAGAGTAGGAAGTGATTCTACTCTTTATCTTAAGGAATTGTAATTGTGTGAGTAAGGGAGTGAGCCTTCTCTGTAGCTCTAGTGAAGAGCATTGTGATAAATAAGTAACTAGTGAAGTTGAAGTGAAAGGGTAGTGAACCCTATCACCGTAGATGTAGCCTATCTTGTTGGTAGTGAACCACGTAAATTGAATGTCTCTTTACTTTTATGCAAGTGTGTGTGTTAACATTGATATATTAACTAAAAGAATATCTCTCAAGAAATGGATCACAATAGTTGAATTACACACAAACAATTACTTGTGTTGCTGAAATTTTGTATTAATCTTTGTTGGGGTGCTAAAATCTACAAAAACAGTATGCTAAATTTTTGAAAAGAGTTAAGCACTAATTCACACCCCCTCTCAGTGCATTCCTTGGGCATAACACACTGCCTGTTCAATCAAACATGAAAAATCCTCAACACATAGTATGAATAAGTAAGGAAATAGAGATACTGCTTTAGCAGTAATTAATTTTTTTTTCTCAATCCCTAACCCTTTTCCCCTTTCCTCTTCCAGTCGCCACCTCCTCCTTCCTCCTTCCTCCTCCTCTTCTCTTCTTTTACATCCCATACATTGTAGTCGAGTTTCTCACCGGCCAAGGGAGAATCTTAGCTTCGGCTAATATTGTTTCTTGGTCGGAAGCGGATGTTGTTACTTTTTTGTTTTTTTGTCTCTATTTTTTTTGTTGGTTTCTTTAATTTTCCTGTTTTTATATTTAGATTTTCTTTTTCTTGTGTTTTGTTTTCTGTTTTTTTTTCTGTTTTTTAGTCTTGCGTTGTATTTTTCTATTTACTTCTTTAGTTTTTTCTATCTTTTCACCTCATATGCAAAGCTAGACTAGTATTTAAATATCAATCTTTTTTTCTTCTTGTAGATGAATTTTTTTTAAAACCTGGACTAGATTTGGACCCTTTGTTCGTGTTTTGTCTTCTTTTTAGGTACACTATTAAATCTTTGATACGCCGATGATGAAGTAGTTTACTGTTAAAGAAAGTGGACAAAATCGAACCTTCCTTGCATACGGAGGCTGCAAATGGTAGCACAAAGACAAGATTTAGATAGGATTTTTGTTGTTTTTTCCTTTTACTTTTTGTTGCTGTTATCTACAACTTTTTCCGACTCTCCTAAAGTTTTTAGGATAAGTTTATCTACATTTTATTGTATTACCGTGAATGATTTTAATCATTTATTTATGTAATTTTTTATTTTAATACAAAATCACTTATAAAAAAAGAAAATATAATGGAAATAGAGATGGATATATATACATATATTTTTTAAAAAGTTTGATGGACAATAATATATATATATATATTAACCAATAATATTTTTTTTGAATAAGTAGTAATAATCATAATAATTGAATTCTTTTTACAAAAATTAATTTAAGGTGTAATTATATATATAATATATATATATTTATTATATAAACTTTTATAGTTATTTTTAATGATATTATGAGTGCTTTAGAGTGCATTTAAGATGTGTTTTTAAATAAATTAATTGAAATTTGAAGACGTTTATTTTCACACTGTCTTAAATTTATGATCTTACTAAATTATAAATGAGATTGCTTTTAAACTAGCTATGTTTTTCTTACTTAAATACTAATTTAATATTTTCTTAATTGTTTTATTTCTAGTGCGAGAGCCCAGTGCAACAAGAAGCGTCATTTTAACTTAGTGATGGCAATATTAGAAAATTAAGAATACTTTTTTTGTTTAATCGCTTACGAGTTGATTATAAATCTCATTTTTTCTTCTTTTTCCTTTTTTAATTTCAAATAAATTAATTTTTCCCTAATTTTAATTATCTAAAATAATTATTTTTGTTAAGTAGGCGTACGATCAATGACACTCTCAATTTTATGATTTTAAATGGTCGTCGTTTTAAGATATAGAAGAAATAGAAAATTTAAAATTATTTTGTTTTTTATAAAAAAAAGGTTTTACATGCTCCGTGCATCTAAGCAATGAATTTTTAAGATATCTAAATTCATTAAGACATTTTCAATTAATTTTAAAAGATCAAAATTACATATATGATCAATGTATTTGAAAATAAATTGGGCTAAGTCAAATCATCTAAAATTATTAAGGAATAAATTGAAGAATTATCTCATTAGATAATTTTAAATAATTGATAAAAATATATAATAATTAGTTAATTTTATCGTAAAGTTCTAAAATAAATAAATAAATAAATAAATAAATAAATATATATATATATATATATTGAACGGCCAATGAAGCGAGACAAGGGCAAAAGTGTAATTGAGCCTCAAAAGTAACCGTCCAATACTTCGTTGGTGCGGTAAAACCATAATTAATGACCATTAATCAATAATCACGGATAAAGAACAGACATTATGACCCCAATCGTGGATTCTCTCTCTAATTAACTCCCCGATTTAAATATCGTTTCTTGTAACGGAAAAAAATGATCTTATTTGTCCGTTTTGATGGCAGACCCATACCTTCCTCAAGTAAGCACCTATAAAAAGGAGACAAGTAAGAGGTAAGTAGACAGGTTCCAAATATCTAAAAATATCTTCATAACTCAAAACTAACTTGATCGTCGGAGAGTTCACGGGGAATCCACACCCCCATTGAACTTCCTTTATTTTGCAGGTATTCGATACTTCAGAATTCTCACAGTATAATCAACTAACCGATTTGACCAATTCTTAGTAAACCGATACACGACTCAGATATATCCTAAAACCCGAGTGTTAGAATGCCTTGAATTAGTCAAATCTGTTACTTCTCCTTGGGATTAGGAAGTTAGTCAAATATTATAATATCTATTATTATAATATTTTATATTAGTCAATTATTATAATATTTGACTAATATAATATTTTATATTCTAGATCTATTTTATATTCAAAGGTGGCTGTCATCTTTCCTATAAATATGTTCATTTGTAAAACATTCATTGTATGGTAGTCACTTACAACTACCTCTGTGATCTCTCTCAAAATCAGTAAAAGTTCTCCCCTCTTCTATTAGGTGGACGTAGCCAACACATTGTTGGTGAACCACGTTAAATCTGTGTGTCATTTCTTTACATTTATGTTATCCTTCTTACATCCGTCATAACAAATTGGTATCAGAGCTCGGGTAATCGAGGTTTGTAATCTGGTGAGAAAGATGTCTGCGTTGACCGTAAAGATTGACAAATTCACGGGGAGGAACAGCTTTAGTTTATGGCAGATCAAGATGCGAGCCTTGTTGAAACAACAAGGCTTATGGATGCCATTATCAAAGGAAGTCAAGGCTGACAATGCTGAGTTGGCTGCCTTGGAGGAGAAGGCACATTCGACTATCATGTTGTGTCTTGCAGATGATGTCATCACTGAGGTCGCAGATGAAGAAACTGCCGATGGTCTGTGGTTGAAGCTGGAAAGTTTATACATGACAAAGTCTTTAACCAACAAGTTGCTTCTGAAGCAACGTCTGTTCGGTCTGCGAATGCAAGAAAGTACACCTCTTAGAGACCATCTGGATCAATTAAATACAATTCTTTTAGAGTTGCGTAATATTGATGTTAAGGTAGAGGATGAAGATGCTGCCTTAATTATGTTGGTTTCACTACCATTGTCGTATGAGAATTTCGTACAATCTTTCGTTGTTGGGAAAGATACCGTGTCTCTGGAAGAGGTCAGGTCATCTCTCCATACCAGAGAGCTGCGCCATAAGGCGACTGGAGCAGGAACAGACAATCAGGCCGCTGGATTGATAGCCAGTGGAAGCAAGGGACATGGACAACTGGGCAAGAAGAAGCCGGGTTCCAAGGGTCCAAAAGCAACTAATATTTGTAACTACTGCAAGGAGACAGGGCATTGGAAGAATGAATGCCCAAAGAAGAGAAAGCAACTGTTGGAGCAGAAAGGATCTGCTGCGGTAGCGGTGGATGGCACCGATTCCGAAGAGGACATCGCTCTAGTTGCAGACGAACACACGCATCATGCTGATGTGTGGGTCCTTGACTCTGGGGCGTCCTACCATATATGTCCAAGGAGAGAGTGGTTTTCAACCTATGAGCAGATAGACGGGAGAAATGTCTCTATGGCAAACAACTCGGTATGCAAGGCGGTTGGAATAGGCTCGATCAAGATTCGGACACATGATGGTAAATTCTGCACATTGCACAATGTCAGACATGTTCCACTAATGACGAAGAATCTGATATCCCTGAGCTTGCTAGATAGTAAGGGGTTCAGCTTCAAGGGAGAAGGTGGAGTTATACATGTCTACAGGGGCTCTAATGTGATACTTAAGGGCGTCAAACAGGGAACTTTGTACTTTTTGCAAGGTTCAACAGTTGCTGGTTCTGCAGCTGTTGCGTCATTTGAGGTTCACCGAGATGATTTGACCAAGTTATGGCATATGAGACTTGGTCACATGGGTGAAAGAGGGTTGCAGATTCTGTCAAAGGAAGATCTTCTTGGTGGTAAGAAGATCAAGAGGCTGCGAACTGATAATGGTTTGAAATTCTGTTCGTCTGAGTACGATGTGTTTTGCAAGGATGAGAGGATTGCTCGACATCGCATAGTTAGGGATACACCACAGCAGAATGGTGCAGCTGAGCGCATGAACCAGATACTTCTGGAGAGAGCGAGGTGCATGCTCTCTAACGCTGGTCTAACTAGACGCTTCTGGGCAGAAGCAGTTACAACGGCATGCTACATAACAAATCAGGGACCATACACAAGCATCAACTGTAAAACACCGTTTAAGGTGTGGACAGGGAAGCCTGCTGATTACTCAAATCTGAGAGTTTTTGGTTGTACAACTTACTATCATGTCAATGAGGGTAAGCTGGAGCCAAGGGCTAAAAATGGAATATTCGTGGGTTATGGAGAAGGGGTGAAGAAAGTGGTCACGACTGACAACCCTGCTGACTTGTTCACCAAGCCAGTTCCACAGAGCAAGTTCCAACACTGTTTGGACTTGCTAAATATTACAAGTTGTTAAATGGCAGAAGAGAGGGGAGCGGATACATCTGGCACCAAGGAGGTGCATTTGGTAAATTGTGAGAGAATTCAAGTCAAGGTGGAGATTTGTTAGAATGCCTTGAATTAGTCAGATCTGTTACTTCTCTTTGGGATTAGTAAGTTAGTCAAATATTATAATATCTATTATTATAATATTTTATATTAGTCAAATATTATAATATTTGACTAATATAATATTTTATATTCTAGATCTATTTTATATTCAAAGGTGGCTGTCATCTTTCCTACAAATATGTTCATTTGTAAAGCATTCATTGTATGGTAGTCACCTACAACTACCTCTGTAATCTCTCTCAAAATCAGTAAAAGTTCTCACCTCTTCTGTTAGGTGGACGTAGCCAACACATTGTTGGTGAACCACGTTAAATCTGTGTGTCATTTCTTTACATTTCTGTTATCTTTCTTACATCCGTCATAACACCGAGTTATATCAATTTACCTTTTTTCTCCTTGTAATTACCTTCACTGATTTTTGTTGAATCAGTTTGGTTCCGTTACTGGGAATCGAAGATTTTTCTCGAATCATTATGTCCCTACATTCAAGAAGACGCACCGTTCGACATGCGTCACCTCGAGAAACAGCAACGAGGCTATCACAATCTTCGGCTCCCCCCTTTTCACATCGTCGTCCTGCTGCGGAAAGGTTAGGGCCGCAACCTGAAACTTCAAGGCATTCTCAAGACTTGAGAGAACAAATAAATTCCAAAAGAATAGACGAAACGGAAAAAGAGTTAGAAAGGCTACAAAAGGAAAATGAACGATTAAAACAAGAGCAAGAACTTTCAAGGCAATGGCTAAAATTAAGGTCTGAATTCCGTAAAGCAGGAGCAAAACTACCACCACTGAGATTCCTGGATGATCCTTCTGAACAACTTCCACAACGAACGCAAACCTTGGCCACCAAGAAGGTCGAAAGGCGAGGAACACGAACGGGTGGAAAGCAACATCAAACAATCAGCGAAGTGGGAGAAAGTCACCATACTTCGAAGCCCACTCCGAAGTGTGGGGCCAGAAAGCGGTATATCGAGCATAGCCCCGAAAAGGTTAAAAGCACAACAAAAGTCCAAAGGACGAGATCGATTGAATTAGGTCCATTCGCCAAGTAGATCCAAAATGTTGCCCCCGACCTGTTCCTCAAGACCCCACAATTCTTCCTCTATTCTGGGCAAACTCGACCCCTCAAACATGTATGCCGTTACAAATCGGCTATGGGCCTAGTCACAAATGATGAAGCAATATTGTGCAAAGCATTCTCGAGCACTTTGTCAAATAAGGCCTTAACATGGTTTACTTCCCTTAAAGCGGGTACAATTGATTCCTGGCACACACCAGAAAAAACATTTCTGGATAAGTTCAGTATGGCAGGAACCATACCAAAAACAAGAGAGGATCTAGCGAATATCAAACAACAGGACGACGAAACCTTGTTATCTTTCATGGAACGAGTCAAGAAAACATATGATGACATTGAAGGGATTAGTCAAGACATGGTCATTACCTATTTCGAAGGAGGGTTCCGATCCAAAATGTTGTATACAGAGCTTCAATTAAGGAAGCCGGAGACTATAGGGGAAATGTTCAACGTTGCTCGGAAAGTTGCGCTAGTCGAAAGCAGTGCAATAGAATCTACTACTAAAAGGAAATATAAACAACACAAACTTCAGAAAGATGTTACCCCAAATTTCCCAAAACGAAGAGACAAAAGTCGAAGTAAAAAATTCGAGAAGTTTACACCGCTAAACGTCCCGAAGGAAAGTCTGGTAGCTGTAATAAAATACAAGTATAGAGTCAGGGACCCTGCCCCAATGAGACCTCAATCATTCCCTATGCGGGATAAAACGAAGTTCTATGGGTTCCACCGAGATTACGGACACACTACCGAAGACTGCATCCAATTAAAAAGAGAAATTGAGCGACTTATTCGAGAAGGGTGCTTAAAGGAATACGTAGTTGCTGTTCAACAGCAGAAGGACAAAGGGGAAAGGTGATCAACATGATAAATTCAGAATTAACCTCCATCAAGAAAATAAAAAAGAGGATATAAAACCTTACCAAATCATACCTCGTTCTGGAGTACGAACTCATACAGCGTGAAATCATCTCTTTTACAAATGAGAGTTAGAGCACAACGAAGATGTTAAAATCACTCCCATTGTCCTTGAAGTACGAATGTCAAGAGAAGAAATTGACAAATGCACGGTAAGAAGAGTTTTGGTTGATACAGTAGCTACCAAAAACATCATGTATCTTCGATGTTTCAAAGAGATGGGTTTGAAGAATGAATATCTCAAAGCAAGCAAAATGGTCCTTGAAGGATTCACACCACATAAAGTACCGGTCAAAGGAACGGTCAAGATGCAAGTCACCCTTGGCGATGGAGATAGAGTGAGAACAGAGGAAATAAAATTTTATGTCGTGGATTTGGAATCTCCATATAATGCCATATTGGGAACACCTTTTCATGCAGCTTTTGATCTCGTCATATCCACATCCCACCAGCAAGTGAAGTTCAACACCTTACGAGGTGTCGGGTTTGTTAAAAGCAGTCCCCGAAGCCTGTTGGGACAAATTATGAAGATAAAAAGGAGAAGAGAGGAGTCAACCGAAGTTGGTTATGTCAATTCTATAATTGTCAACGACCAAAGGATACGAAGAATACTGGAAAAGTAGATCTATGACTTAGTCACTGAAGGATCGCGAGAAAAAGAATTTGACGAAGTAGTCATTAATCCAAAGTATCCCCAACAATGTGTAAAGATTGGTAAAGAAATGCCAGATACTCTCAGATCAAGTATCATCGAATTTCTAAAAGATCACGAAGTAACTTCGCTTGGTGCACAGAGGACATGCCAGGTATCAACACATCCATAGCCGAGCATGCGCTTATTATAAGCCCTGCTTACCACCTAATAAAATAAAAGTCCAGACAGTTCGGAGAAGAAAAGATACAAGGCATGAAGGAAGAGTAGAAAATTTGCTAAAAGCGGGGTTCATTCGCGAAGTTAAATACCACACGTGGTTAGCTAATGTGGTGATGGTTAAGAAATCCAATGGGAAATGGAGGATGTGTGTTGACTACACCGACCTCAACAAAGTCTGTCCCAAAGACTGCTACCCTCTACCCCGGATCGATGCACTCATAGACTCAACTGCGAGATATGAATTCTTAAGCTTCATGGATGCTTTCTCGGGATACCATCAAATCAAAATGAAGCCAAGTGACCAGGTACACACTTCGTTCTGAGCTGCAGGGACCATATACTGTTATAATGTCATGTCATTCGGCTTAAAGAATGCAGGGGCCACTTATCAACGAATGATGAATCACATCCATCGAGATCAAATAGGAAGAAATATAGAGGCTTATGTGGATGATATGGTGGTCAAAACCAAGCACGGAGCATCACATTTGAACGACCTGGAAGAAACATTCTCAAATCTGGCCAAGTTTAACCTCAAGTTAAATCCCACGAAGTGTACATTCGGAGTGAAATTTGGAAAATTCCTTGGTTTCATGACATCTGAACGAGGAATCGAAGCAAACCCAGAAAAATTAGAGACCATAGCTTGACTCACTGAGCCCCAATGAGTCAAAGATGTCCAATGTCTAAATGGATGTATCGTTGCGCTAGGACGTTTTGTTTCAAAATCAGCAGAAAAATGTCTTCCGTTCTTCAAAGCTCTGAGAGATTCCAAGAAAGACTTCAAATGGACTCCAGAATGCAACAGGGCCTGGAAAAATTTTAAAAGCCACCTATCAAAGCTTCCTTTGTTGCGATCTCCGAACACGAGGGAAATACTCTTCCTATACCTTTCTTCCTCTGATTTGATTGTAGCATCAGTGTTGATAAAGGAAGAAGGGTCAAAACAATACCCCGTGTACTTAGTAAGTAAAGCTTTAAACGATGTCGAGTCTCGATATTCGAATATCGAAAAACTGGCGTATGCGTTGGTAGTCTCGACACGAAAGCTCAGGCCATACTTCGAGTCTCATCCTGTCGTTGTTTACACTGACGCTCCTCTACGAAAATTTTTCATAAATTGAACCAATCAGGAAGGATGCTCCGGTGGTCCATCGAATTGTGCGAACAAGAAATAACCTTCAAGCCGCGGACTGCCATCAAGGCACAAGCCCTTGCTGATTTCCTGGCAGAAAGGTCATTTACAGAGTCAAACGTGGGCAGAAACAAACAGTTGATGGATCCTTGGGAGTTAAAGGTAGACGGAGCAATTAATACCATCGGAGTAGGTGTGGGAGTGGTTTTGACTTCCCCCAACAAACTGTACACCGAGATGCAAGCCATCAAATTAGAATCTAATCTTTCAAATAACCAGACGGAGTATGAAGCGTTACTCATAATGATGGAATGGGCCCACCAAGCCAATATAACGGCTTTAAAGGTCTACAGTGATTTGCAATTGGTGGTGAATCAAGTCCAAGTTACCTACGCGGTACATTCAGAGGGTCTTCAATCATATGTAGACAAGGTAAGGCAATGGAAGGAAAAATTCAAAACTTTTACACTATCTTTGGTTAGTCGAAAGGATAATCAACTAGCAGACAGGCTAGCAAAAATTGCCTCTGGAGAAGCTCAAAACGAAGAGCGCATCCCAGTGGAAATAGCTACAACAATTTCCAAGGAAACTCATTTAGTCCAACACTTACAACCTGCTCCAGAAGATTGGGTTGAAGAAATGGTGAAATTCATCCAACAAGGGATTTTACCGGATGACCTCATTCGCGCTAAACAAATACAAAGACAGTTGGCCATATATACGATTCATGACGATACTTTATACCAACAGTCATTCTCCAGGCCGCTACTCCGGTGCATTCTACCGTCCCAAGTGGGCAGGTTACTCGCCGAAATGCATGAAGGAATATGTGGAGGACATCCCGAAGCCCGAACTTTGTCAGAAAGAGTAATCAACCAAGGGTACTATTGGCCGACATTAAGAGTTGCGACACTTGCCAAATTTTTGGGAACATGCCACGGTTACCGTCCATAGAACAGACCCCAGTTGTGGCGGCTTGGCCGTTCGATATGTGGGGAATGGATCTAATGGGAAAATTTCCAAAAACAAGAAACAGTTACGAATACTTAGTAGTGGTAGTTGATTACTTTTCAAAATGGATTGAAGCAAAGGCTCTAACACATCCCACAGAGGAAATTGTCTCCAAGTTCTTTCGAGAAAATATTTTATGCCGCTTTGGTGTTCCTAGAGCAGTAATTACTGACCATGGAGTTCAATTTTCATCCAAATTTACATCGGAATGCCAACGATTACATATCAAGCATTGGAAGTCTTCTGTAACACGTCCTCAAGGTATTGGCCAAGCGAAAGCCGAAAACAAGTTAGTATTACTTGCTCTGCTAAAGAACATGGATGGTAAGTCTAACAAGTGGGCTGGCAAACTAAACCCCGCTCTCTGGGCAGTCCGAACTTCAACTAGGGGCCCCACCAGAGAAACAGCATATGCACTGGTATACGGTTTTGAGGCAATAGCACCAGCAAAAGTGGCATTACCCACAGCAAGAGTTTCGATGTATAATGAGGACATCAATAGAGGAAAAAGAAACATGGATTTAGATCTGGTAGAGGAACGGAGAATTGAAAAAGTCGTCTAAGATCACAATCATTCAAGGAAAGGACAAAAAAGACTCATGATAAAAAAGTGCTCAAAAGACCAATCAAGGTCGGAGACTGGGTACTCTGAAAGATCGAGGGCACGGCAAGACATATAAAAGTAAATAAATTAACCCCAAATTGGGAAGGCCCATATCTCGTCAAAGACGAAGTAAGACTCGGTACATACAAACTCATGAACAAAGACGGTATTCTCCTTCCGAACCCATGGCATACGAATCACTTGAAAAGGTACTATGTATAATCGGCATCTAGGAATCATATTCTTAAGTACCGAGTTGATCTCGGGAAGATTTTGACTCAAACAGTTTTACAATAAAAAGTACCGAGTTGACCTCGGGAAACAACAGTTCATCTTGTTCGTATTCGAGTGAATTTTGAAATAAAAGTACCGAGTTAAGCTTGGGAAAATTATTACAAATTACTATCAAGTCAAAACTTGTGGTTAAGAAGCATCGAGTTAAACTCAGGAAAATCAAGGAAAATACCATCAAGTCAAAAATTGTGGTTAAGAAGTATCGAGTTAAACTCAGGAAAATCAAGGAAAATACCATCAAGTCAAAACTTGTGGTTAAAAAGTACCGAGTTAAACTCAGGAAAATAAAAAAATACCATTAAGTCAAATCTTATGGTAAAAAATGTCGAGTTAACCTCGGGAAAATAAAAAACTACCATCAAGTTAATCTTATGGTCTTGAAGTGCCGAGTTAAACTTGGGAAAATATTGAAAAATTGTCGGAGTTAAACTTATAGTCCTGAAGTATCAAATCAGACAGAAAATTTTGAAAAAGAAATCAAGTTAAAATTTGATATCTCGAAGTATCAAGTTACATATTGAAGAAGTTAGTCTTGAAGTCCCAAGATTAATCTAGGTCGAAGTAAAACTCGGAACACCGGGATACTGTGGGTACTAAGCTAGCCATGATTTTCTAAGTTATTAGAATTTTGTTGGCATTATGAAGTATAAAGATTGCTTGGATAATATCTCAGATATCAAAACAAAGTTATGGATTTCATTAACAAAAATAATAGTGTTTCAAGTACAAAAGAAAAATATACATATACAAGATTAAGGAGCAGAGCTGGAACCCTCCAACATCTCCAAAAAAGTAGGGGTGGAAGGGTTTGGAGGATTCCAGAATGGTTTCCCTCTCTTCTCATCCCGTTCCCGAAGTGCGTCCAGTTCTTCTGCGGTGAAAGGTACAAAGTCTGCACCTTGTCTATAGACTTTGTTATCAAAGTTTGATTGGAACGCCCGCAGGAGAATAGACTTGTCTTCAAAGTACGGATGGAGCTGGCGAATAATGTGAACACAACCTTTATCCAAGAAGGACCCGGCTTCGCGGCTTATCTCCTCATGATATGCAGATGAGCTCTTGAAGTCGTTGATGATGTTTTTCTTGAAATTGTCCTACTTACAATACTTCAGCTCTTCTTGAGTGGAGATCCGGCTAGCGATGGCTTCATCCCGAGCTATGTTCAGCTTTACATTAGCGGCCTGCAACTCTGCGATTTTCTCCTCCGCCTTAATCAGCCTTTCCTTTAAATCAGCTATCTCGCTGGTCATTTGAACTTTTTCAAAATTGGACAATTCCAAACGAGTAGCTTGATCGGCAACCTCAACCTCGAGGGCAGCCAAACGGGGCTCGTTGGCAGCTCGCCATTCTTCATTAGCTGCAGCCCGCTCGGTTTTCTCTGAAGAACGAGAGTTGGCAATGAAGAGAATGTAGGAGGAAACCTATCAAGAAGCAGAAACACTTAGCAAAAAAAACTTGTAGAAGGAAAGAAAAGGTTCGAAAAATACCCGACCAAGGAGGGCGCCAACCCGATTAGTAGCCTCATCCACCCCCATGTCACTCATAGACGCCAGGGAATCAACATCTGCTGCTCGGTTCAAGATTGTACCTGCGAGATAGGATGCTGCAAATCGATTAGTGAATTTGATATTATTGAGCGGAGGGGTCCTGCTAGAAATCTCATCAGCCAAATCCCTTAAGGCCTCTGCTTCAGTAGGCATCTCGAACATCGGCTGTAGCCACAAAGGCCTGGAGTTCTCTGCAGGTTTCTTAGCTTCGGCAGCAACAAGAGCTGACTTAGAAAATTCTTGAATCTCCAGAGGCAGGTGCTCCTCTTGAGCATCAGAATGAGTAGATGGAGGTGAAGGAGAAACGGCAATCACCTTGGTTGAAGGATGGCGGGGCGAAGTCCTTCTCCTCTGGCAAGGGCGAAGTTGCTCCTCTACGTCTTCCTCCCCTTCAAACACTTCAGTAGTGTCGGCAACTGCTTCCCTCGAGGTCCCGATGGGGCAGAGCGGGGAGTCCTAGCCCTAACTTCCCCTTCTCTTGAACATTGGGGGTTCCTTCCCCGACGAGGTGCCTGGCCGGCAGAAGAGGGACTAGAGGGGACAAGGTCACCCGAAGCACCCCTATCCAGCAACCTTGGAGGAAAGCGGGGTAGGGAGTCCAGGTGAGATTGCCTCACATTCCTACTCTCCTCCCGATTACCCCAGGCTATTCTGAACATGGTTGGACCTAAAAAAAAAAGAGAAGTCAATCAGTAAAAAAAAAGAAAAAAAATTACCCCCGACCAGTACAACAACCTTTGGCAGTGGAAGTGCACAACTCGCAGTGCGTTGAGAAAACACCCCCGGGGTGTATGGTCAAGTCATGGTTGGGACTTTCTACTTCAAAGCTCAACTCCCTTTTACGGGCATCCAAGCCAGCCCCTATACCGCACCACCTCAAACTAGCTTCACTTAACAAATCGGTGACGGAATATACCTAGGACTGATGTCGGCGACTATCTCCTAAGTCCCGACTAACAATCTCTAAAAAAGATCTCTCAGAATAGTTAAGAGAGGAAGAATGTTGGATCTGAGACCACTGATAATCCTCACTAACACTCAGGCGGAAGGGAAAACCTACTTTGGACTCTACCATCACCCATCTCCCTTTAAAATCTATTTTCTTGGGTGGAGAGTCGAAGAGCTGGACCTTATTCCAACGCGGACGAAGTGAAAGAGTGTTATCCGACATACGAAGTGAAGAAAAAAATATCCTAAGGATGTTCATCGAAAGCTCAAAACCTAACCCACGACAAAGGCAAATCAAACAGAAAAGGGTGCAAACAGCATTCAGATGAATTTGCCCAGGCTGAACTCGAGCAAAAACTAAAAAGTCTACGAAAGCAGGATCCATAGGAATCCTAAGTCCTACCTCAAAATGTGCCAGGGGAAGGGGGATATGACGAAGTGACATTCTACCCGCTTCAGGAACTACGAAAATCCTATATATCTGGGGATCTACGCTATAGCTACGGGCAAAGGAATCAGCCTGTTCCCGAGTATCCTACTTCGCCAAAAAGAGAAGTCGGTAGTAAGGGGTTCAAGCATAGGGGGCTGGAAAGGAACACCCAAGGAAACCTCGGCTTGTCCATCCCTAACCGCTACAGTGACTTCGTCTTCTGGTTGATGAAGACCAGGTTGAGGATCTCCAAACCCTTCAGCCATGAGATCCTCAACCTCTCTAACATTTTCTTCCTCGGCAGTCATTTCCTGCATGTGAATGGAAGTTCAATGTTTAGAACCCCCATTCAAAAAGCTACCCAGAAAAGAAGCCTAAATCATTCTTAAATTTTAAACATTATCTACCAAAACCCAAAAACACAATGAAAATGAAACCTAAAACCAGCTCTACACTAGTTCATAAACACAACCTAACGCCAGAAAAATACGTACAGAAATATATCATGTTATTACTCCCGAGAAAACACAAAGCCACAGTCTCCTTACAGTAGTCAAACAATAACAGACAGAAAAATATGAAAAGCTCACATACAGGTCAACAATGGTTGAAAATAAACCCAATCGTCAAAAAGGAGACAAAACATACCTTTTTTAGTAACAGTTGAAATAGAAATCTCAGGACTGTGACCGAACTTTCGATGAAAACAAAGACAAAGGAATCTTCAAAAGAATGCAAAAGTAGTAATGGCAGAAAGCTCTAGGGAAAGGAAAGCAAAATATACCAAAGAAAATGGAAGATATATATATGTATAAAAGGGTCTTAAACGGTCGTAAAAGGTCTTACTTGCACAGATATGATTGTTTGCCAAGATCAACGCATCGGGGAAGGTAAAAAAGTTTTTGTCGGCTGACATTCTGCCATTAATTACAGATTCAGAAGGTGAAGAGACAGCAAGTCACCATCAAAAACCTAACTCCCTTCTTACATACAAAGTCCCGTACTAGACGAACTATCAAACTGCGACCAACTAGCGAAGTCCGCATATCCTGCCATATGGTACTTTGCTGAGGGCCACTGAACAGCCAACGAAGCACGACAAGGGCAAAAGCGTAATTGAGCCTCAAAGGTAACCGCCCAGTACTTCGCTGGTGCGGTAAAATCATGATTAATGACCACGAATCAATAATCACGGATAAAGAATAGACTTTATGACCCCAATCGTGGATTCTCTCTCTAATTAACTCCCCGATTTAAAGACTGTTTCTTGTAACGGAAAGAAACGATCTTAGCTGTCCGTTTCAATGGCAGACCCATTGTTGGCAGTACCTTCCTCAGGTAAGCACCTATAAAAAGGAGACAAGTAAGAGGTAAGTAGACAGGTTCCAGATATCCAAAAATATCTTCATAACTCAAAACTAACTTGATCGTCGGAGAGGTCACGGGGAATCCACACCCCCACTGAACTTCCTTTATTTAGCAAGTATTCGATACTTCGGAATTCTCAAAGTATAATCAACCAACCGATTTGACCAATTCTTAGTAAACCGATACACGACTCCGATATATCCTAAAACCCGAGTTATACCAATTTACCTTTTTTCTCCTTGTAATTATCTTTACTGATGTTTGTCGAATCAATATATTATGAGAAAATTTCTTTAATTAATATTGAAAAATAAATTGTGTGTGATTTAATTAATTAAGAAAATAATAACTAAGTTATCGATAAGATTTTAGAATAAATTTACTAATTACTCATAAAATATACTCCTTTAATATTGTGTGGTGGTGTTATTTATTGAAGTATTTATTTTCCTTAAATAAAGGGTTTATTATTTGACTGTTTAATAATGGGACCACATCACTAAATACCCCAAATAATAAAAGAGATGACAAAAAATCTAAGACTGCTAAAAGCATTTATTATCCAAATTTACATCTGGCCCCGCCTAACTTTCTTTTTCTTTTTTTTTTATTTATAAGTTGGTTTATCAATAGAAAACATAAATTTTTTTTTTTGAGGAACAAAAAAACATAAATTTTTCTTTTCCCAAAAGAAAGATAAAAACACACATGAAATCTAAGGCATACACAAACACATTTGTAAAATTATATGTTCTTTCTGCCCCCATTTTTTTTTTTTTTTCTTTAGGGGTTTTCCAGTTGTCAGGTGCTAAACTCTAGCAACATACAACAATATATAATTAGCACTCTTTTAAACCATACAAATTTTCCTTTCTTCCTGCAGACATACATATATATATAGGATTTTGCAAATGCATTTTCTTGTGGAATAATAATAAGTTTCAATTTATAAAGCAATATAATATATATATATATATAATATAAAGCTTTTTTCTTCTCTCTACTTTCTGCTAGTACTACTACCAGGGTTGACGTAGGTTCTCAAGGAAGGTGATTGAGTGAGTCCATAAGGTGCAACTGTAGTATTCTGATTACCATTCTTCTGCTGCATTCTTCTCCTTGCAATGTAACCTCGAATCCATGGCGTAACATCCTCGTTTATCTTGATCATGATGAAGAAGATGATCCGATATATAATGATCATGCTCAATATAACACTCAGATCTATCCATTTTGATCTGTTCACGTCGATCTGGAAAACATATTCCAGAACATATTCTCCTGGAATTTTTGGAAGATCTGGTGTCTGGTTGTCAAATATCAGGCCTTTCAGGTCGTTTTGGTACTGTCCCTGTTTGTTCAATTCGAATAAATTACATTCTCAAAATAACTAACGGTATATTCATTTCATCATTATCAATCCAATTGAATACTATTGCTTTGTACCTGAAGCGCCCAGAAATGAAAACTGATGTAGGACATTGGGTAACGCCAAACAGGCTTTGGAATATCATTTGGAAGTCTAAAATATCCAGAAACCAGCATGAATATTCCCTACCAAAATTACACCCAAAAAACAGTGAAAATTAGACAAGATATGATGATGACTAATAAATGGAAGTGAATGAATGCCAAACCTGAATTCCAGCACCAATAATGATTCCCATGAGAAAGTTAGGAACAATGCTGGCTATAACCATCATCAAGCTCTCAACAACAGTAACACTAGCATATAGACACAGTACAAAGAAGAGGTAATGTATAAATCCAGGATGAAGTCGGACCATGAAGTAGCAAACTGTCCCGGAGATGAAAGTGATGAGTATCAGAAACGGCATTGCAGATAATGTGTTACTTATCACAAATGCAGCCACACCATAGTGCCCGTTCAATCTCTCCCTCTGAAATACCTATTTTATAATTACCAACCTTTTCAATCAGTAAACTTAATCCTCATAATGAATAGCACTTCAATTACATCTCTCGTTATATATCTATATATACCTTCATGTCCTCCACGAAAGAAGGAAATCCACCAATTGACATGAAAGTTACAAAGCCAAAGACAAATGATGCACAAGCTCCTCTGGCCTGTGGATGGTGTTAAATATTATAAGAGAGTTATAAGTAATTCTTGCAGAGAGAATGTTATATATGTGTATATATGCTTACCAGTATGGAATTGTAACTTGTTCCAACATTTAAATAGATAGTGCCAATGCAGATAGTGACGACCATGTAAATAACAAGTCTAAGCCAGTAATAACCAAAGTCTCTTGACATATTGACAAAAGAACGTTTGGTTAGTGTAAAAGCTTGCATCAAGAAACTAGCTTGACTGCCACCTGAATCTAGAACTGTTCCTTTCTGCAAATCAAACGCTTCATTATAATATATACTTTATAGATCGGAAAAAAAAAAAAAAAAAAAAAAAGAGGAGATGAATCAGACTTACAATTTTGGACATCTCCTCAACTTTTTGATGAGCCAAATAACTTGAATTAGACGTACGGTAGGAATCAACAAGTGCTCTAATGGCTTCAGCTGTTGTTATCTTCTCCAGTGGATCATCATTTGTTTCAAACTGTGAAAAGTTTATGATCAAATTAAAATGGTCATTTTCTCTCCCTGTATCTAATCAAAATTAGAATAAATAAATCCTAATTTAATTTGAAATTAGCTATAAAAGGTGGTTCTTTCCCAAAATAGACAAGACAAAACACGAACCCATTAATATATATATATATATAATATTATTTTTCATTATGAAGAAGCATTTAAAGTAGCACGTACCCTGAGTTTCATTGATCCCTTGAGGGTTGCCTTAACCTTGTCGAAATCGGAATTTATGCATCGAAGGAAATGATCTGAAGGATTTCTGAGTGCAGGACATGGAAACCCAGCTTGCGCAAAGAACTGCAACCGACCCACCAATAAAAAAGAACCACGTTTCCACTAATTATTTATTACCCCCAAAATGGAAAGAAACAGAGAATAAAAAAGAAAGAAACCCACCTCGTAGGCTTCCGAAGCCTGCCCAAAATAAACTGTCTTCCCGCCGGAAAGCAAATATAATCTGTCAAAAAGCTCAAAAACTTCACTGCTCGGCTGGTGGATTGATGCAATCACAGTCCGACCGTCTCTCGACAGACCCCGTAATGTCTGAGTTACAAAGAACGCCGAAGCACTGTAACCATGAAATCAACAAATTCGTCACCAAAAATCTAAATTATTAACCCTAATTAATTAATTAATTGATTGATTGATTAACCTGTCAAGTCCGCTGGTAGGTTCGTCAAGGAAAAGCAATCTCGGTCTCATAAGTATCTCAACGGCTATGCTTACCCTTCGCTTTTCTCCACCGCTTATCCCTCGCAAGTGCCAGTTTCCGATAACTGTATCAGCACAGTCCTGAAGCCCCATTTCTACTATGGTGCTTTCGACCAACGTGCGTTTCTCCGACCAGGGCATTCTGTCCGGTAGTCTCAGCCGAGCAGAATACGAAATCGTTTCTCGAACAGTCAGAGTTCCGATTAAGTTGTCGTCCTGCGTCACATACGCCTGTACAGTCCAGTCCAATCCATCACGACTCGGTCAAACAATAATAGTAGGAAACACATTATTAAGATTTTTTTTGGAGAAATAGACTTACAGCTGTACCGAAAGAGAGGTTTGCTTTACGGCCGTTGAGTAAAATAGAACCGGAAAAGAAGGCATTAGCAGAGAGACGACCGGAAAGAGCATCGAGCAGAGTTGATTTACCGGAACCTGAAGGTCCCATGAGTGCGGTGAAAGATCCAGGTTCAGCATAACCGGTGAGTCCTTCGAGAACGCTTTGTGTTTCTCCATTACCTAGAGTGACCATAACCGTGAGATCTTTCCAGGCAAGTCTAGCAGAAACATCTCCGACGAACTCAGTGTTGGTTTTCTCCTTCCATAGCGTCTCGCTCAAAGGACTCAGACCTCCGACGACTATCCCATTCCCTTGCGGTTTACTCGCCTCTATCTCCATCATCACATCACTCGCAGAGTTCCTCATCTCTCTCTGTTATCTCTATCTCACCACAAAAAAAAAAAAAAAAAAAAAAAAAAAAATCTTCCCCTTCCCCTTCCCTCTCAAAAAATAACCAAATAAACACAGAAACACACGCAGAAATCGTGTGTTCTCAGAAATGAAACACAAATACTGTGAATTTGACCCTAAATTCAAATCACGCCAAAAAAAACAAAAATCAAGGAGGTTCAATCTGTGCTCCAAAACAGGATTCTACAACGAAAATTAGATGATGATAATGATGAAAAACAGAGAGAAGAAGAAACATAATACAAAGTAATAGTAAAGTTTAGAAACCAAACAAGGAAATGCCAGAAGTAGAAGATGATGATTGATATTCCCAAAAATCACTTGAATAGTTTTAATTCTTGTGCAGCAGCAGCAGCACCACATAATTAATTAAGAGGAAACTGGTGGGTGGGTGGGTGTTGGATGAAACAGCATTTAATACAAAACCAACCGACCTCCTCAATACTAAGACGGAGACATTCATATTCATATTTTCTTCATTTTTTTTTCTTCTCTTTCTATATTAGTCTACTTTTTTTTTTCTTTCACAGATTTCACACTTTGGCCAATCTACAGTTGATATTCTTCTTACACTATACGTAAACTTGCCAGGATTCACTTCATCCAATACTGCATTTATTCCACCAATCCTTTCATTGATTACGCTAACATTATATATATACATACATATATATATATATATATATATATTTCCTCCATTTTTTAGCCAATCCAATATCAAATGTCAATATTTTATAATTTTTTTTATAAATAAAATTTTATTAAAAATAAAATATTTATACAAATGAATTATTAAAGTTATTTACGTAAATTGAAAAAAAAAACAACAAACATTTTAATAGATTTTTGGTCTTTTAACTACAAGTTGTAAATTTTATATGGAAACGAATAAGAGTCCAAATCTAATTGGAATTTAACAATTTATTTTTTCTAAAAGACAAAAAAACATGAAGAAAAAAAAAACATAGTAAACGAAAGAATTTTTAGTCAAGAGAAAATTTTTAGCTCTAGCTAAAATTCTTCCTTGCTTGTGGAAAAGAGAGTTGGGGGCGGGCGAAGATGAGAACAAAAAGGATTAGATCACTACTTTTTAATTACTTCAAATTAATATTAATTTCGAATTATGCATATAAAATCTAAAATCTAATTTTTATTTAAAATTTCTTATATAATTATATAATACTCACAATTCTTATTTACATTCACAATGAGTGATTCTTCCATTCTACTTAAATAAAGATTTAACAGACAAATTGAAATAAATAGTCATCAAATCATAAAGATTCGGTGATATTGGTACCAAATTATTTTTTAGTGGAATTGATTTTGAACTATAAAAAATTGTGACATTAGTTTTTCCGTTAAAAATTCTGTTAAATTATTGGTAAAAAAATTTTAAGGTTACTGAATTATTTAAATATATTTAATAATAGACAAATTCACATAAATAATTTATAAACTATAGATGTTTGGTGATATTAGTTCCTAAATTATTATTTTTTAAAAAATTAGTTCTCAAACTAAAAAAATTACGATATTAATCATTTTGTTAAAAATTGTTCGTTAAGTAAAAAGAATTTCAAATACATTTATATAATTACACTATTTAAATATATTTAATATATATAATTTATATACGTCTACCTTCAAATAATATTTTAATATCATTCTTTTATATATATAATATATTATCTTTACTTCTTCTTCATGTTCTTTTTATCTGAAATTTTTTTAAAAAAATTCTTCATCTAAGTTTTTTTATTGTTTGCACCAATTAATTTTGTCTAAACTTTTTATTTGTTAGAAATTGAAAACAAAGAAAGTGGAAGTGAAAAAGGAGGAGGAGGAAGATGAAGAATAATAAAGATGAAATGATACTATATGTATATATATTATATATTATTAAATATATTTAAATAACGTAATGACATAAATATTTTAAATTTTAAAAAAAAAGACCAATCTTACAATATTTTTATAATTTGAGGACCAATGTCACTAAATATTTATAATTTGTGGACTATTTATGCTAATTTGTCTATTATTAACTATATTTAAATAGTATAGTATCATAAATACCCTTAAAGTCTTTTTTAATGATTTACTAATATCACAATTTTTTTTTTAAAAAGTCTATTTCTAAATTTTTATAGAATGACATATATTCATAATAGAATAATTGGTGATTTTGATCCCAAATAAATTTATGTTTGGCAAGCTTAGTCTAAAAATATTTTTTTTAACTTTTAAGGTCCCAAATTTTTTTTAAAGTGAACAATAAAGTCCCCTTGGACGGATTCTGTCAAAAACTTAAAAAATTTAACGGTTTTTAAATTTAATTAATTAAAATAAAGATAAAAAAATCATTAAAAAGGATAAAACTAAAAATAATATTTAAACAAAAACATAAAAATGTCCTCACATTTAAAATTTTAAAAATAAAAAATTTATTAAATTTTTAGTGAATCTTCGTCTTCTTCGAATAAAAATCCGATTTTTATTGTTTTCTAACATTTTAAAAAAATATATATATATAAAAAAAAGAAAAGAAAAGAAGAAAAACATGAACCTTTCTTTTATTAATAATGAAAGTTTTTCTCCCAACAAAAATATTTCAGTAGAAAGTTTTTTTTTACAAAAATTCTCTTTGTTTTTTTTCCTTATTTAGAAATGTCAGAAAATAATAAAAATCTTGTTTGTTTTGTTTTTTTTTCTCTTTATTTAGAGATGTCAGAAAATAATAAAAATCTTATTTGTAGTCGGAGAAGAAGAAGATTGACCAAAAAATTTTGATAGATTTTTTATTTTTAAAATTTAAAATTTTAAATATAAAAATATTTTTATTCCTTTATTTAAATATTTTTTTTCTTTTAACCTGTAATGATTTTTTTACCCATATTTTTAATTAACTAAATGTAAAAACCGTTAGATTTTTATGGTTTTTGACAGAATCCATCCAAGGAGACTTTATTGTTCACTTAAAAAAATGTTTGAGACTTTAAAAGTTTAAAAAAATATTTTGGGACTAAACTTGCCAAACATAAATTTGTTTGGGACCAAACTCACAAATTATTCATTCATAATAATATAACACATGTTTTTTTTTAATTATAAAGTTAACACTTGGACTAATTTAAATTCAAATGAAATTATCACAATTTAATAAATAAATCAACTCTTAATTTAATTTCACAATGAATGTTATTTATTTTCATTTTTCCCAAATTAGACGTTGATATTATTTCATTTAATACCTTACTTTACAACTACTTTTTTCCCCCACATTTTTTACGAGAAATTAATTGTATTTTATTAGTCATACTAATTATTGATATTTTTATACTTGGTATTAAATAAATAAATTATTTTATATAAAAATATAAATCCAAAACATAATTAATCTTTTCATACGTGTAAAAAAAGTAAAGTGAATATTAAAAACTTGGAAAAGAGTGTAATAATAGCAGTATTTAGTTCCAATACTTAATTACAAACTACCACCACCACCACCTTCGAGTATTTACTCACTCCATAGAATATTCAAATATTATTGGCCGTAAAAGATATTTCCATTTTCCAAATATTCTGGTGAATTTAATACGGCCCGAGATTCAAATATAAACAAATATAAAGAGAAAGGTTACCGGTACTATACTCCCTCTCTTTCTTTTCAATTCCTATATTGAAATATATATATATATATATATAATAATTAGTGATTTTGTTCCTAAACAAATTTATGTTTGGTAAGCTTAGTCCTAAAATATTTTTTTTTTAATTTTCCCAAACTTTTTTTTAAGTGAACAATAAAGTCCATTTGGACGGATTATGTCAAAAACTTTAAAAAATTAACGGTTTTTAAATTTAATTAATTAAAAATAAAGATAAAAAAGTCATTACAAAAGAACAAAACTAAAAATAATATTTAAACAAAAGTATAAAAATATCTTCGCATTTAAAATTTAAAATTTAAAATAAAAAATCTATCAAATTCTTCGTCAATCTTCCTCTTCTTCGAATACAAATTCGATTTTTATTGTTTTCTAACATTTAACAAAAAAATAATATATATATATATAATAAAAAAAGCATGAACATATTTTTTATTAATAATAAAAGTTTTTTTGTAACAAAAATATTTCACTAGAAAGTTTTTCTTTTTACAAAGATTCTGTTTGTCTTTTTTTTTCTTTCTTTAGAGATGTTAGAAAATAATAAAAATCTTATTTGTAATCGTGGAAGAAGAAGATTGACCAATAAATTTTGATATTCTAACTATTCTCATAGATTTTTTATTTTTAAATTTTAAAATATAAAAATATTTTTATTCCTTTATTTTAATATTTTTTAAATTTTTTTAATTTCTTTTTAGATGTAGTGATTTTTTTACTTTTTTAAGGTTTTTGACAGAATCTGTCAAAAATGATTTTATTGTTCACTTAAAAAAAATATCTGGGACCTTAAAAATTTTTAAAAAATATTTTGGGACTAAACTTACCAAATATTTTGTTTGGGACAAACTTACAAATTATTCTATATATATATATATATATATATATATATATATATATATATATATATATGATAGATAGGCAACATGCATGTATGTTACCGCAAATCCATTTTCATAAAATTTAGTGTCCGGAAAAACATTTCTTAATGCAATTTACGTTATTCAATTTTAATTGCATTGTCAACTAAAGTATTATATTTATTGAAAGCTTTCTAAATTTCATAAAATTGTTATTATTTTAAAATCTTATACATAAAGGATAGAACATATCAATAAATGTGATCTTAAGTGATAAATAATATTTTTTAATATAAAAAAATTAATATATAAATTTTCAATCAATATCTTTCAAAATATAAAAATTTATTTTAAATTTTTTTTCATTTAAATTTAAGAATATTTTGGCTTCTATTATGTCTTGAACTCATCAGTTTAAAAGTTATAAGTGAGATAATTATAAATCGAGTTACATTTTATTTACAAATATATATATTATTAATTTTATAACATAATATTTTTTAATAAAAGATTATCCCATAATTTTTATTTATTTATTTTGCTTCTTTTGTAAAGTTTTGTGTTCATGAAACTTGTAAAATGTCTTAAAAAAATTCTATTGTTATGAAGGGGTTTCAGTTGGCACAGAATTTGCATACCTTATGAGGTTACATCACAAATTTTCTCTCCTTTTTATAAATTGTATAACTTTAAAATATAATAGAAATAAAAATATTTTAATTTTTTTTAAAAAAAGTTATAATAATTACACTCTAACTTTTTCACTAGACAGATATACTTCAAATACATTTTATATATTAATTTTTTATATATTTTTTCGATGTGAGATAATATATTAAAGATTTGATGGTAAAAAGGCATAAGAATAATAACATATCTAACTTTTATATACATGTTGAATACTATTACATTATTATTTTATTTTTTTGGGTTACTCATATATATATATATATATATATAAAATACATTTATATATTTTTGAAAATCTTTTGGATGGTTTAATATACTATCATAAATTATTATATTTATCGATTAGGTAAAATAAATATGGACAATTACAAGAACAAATTGCTCTTGAACCAAGTTTAAATAATCAAAATCAAAATTAAATGCATTTTAGTATTGTTTCAAATATATTTAAAAATATTTAATTGGATCTCTTATATTTTTAATAATCTTAAATTTTATCAAAATAATTCATTTTAATCTCGTTTTATAGTATTTTACATTATAAATGTTAAATAAGGTCATAAGTTCGACACTTATAGAGAGTGAATATTATTTAAAAGTTGGATTTTTCTCTAACAAGAGCTAGTTACAGTTTTACCTCATTTGAATTCGATTTGAATTGTAGTTGTAGAGTCTAATTTTTGTTCAAAAAAAAAGTTTTACCTCCTTCTTTTTACGTAATATTCATATAAATGTAAAACGCGTAAATTTATATATATAATATTCACAAAACTCTTATCTACTTTTATCAATCCAAAAACCTCACATATCCAATCATTTGATTTGGAAGGAATGATGTGTTCCAAGATGTTTCATGAGCCTTTTTTCTTTTAGCAAGTTCTCTATACAATATTGTATGTAATGAATCATGTCGTAATTTGAAATTCATGAATACCAATATATACATAATTAAAGATATGTACTTCAATTCTTAGAAGAGAAAAAAAAATGTAAAATTTGAATTCTTGGATTCACCATTTCCAACTCGAATATCATGAATGATAATAGACACAATGCATTTGAGATGTTTGGAGAATTTGTGCAATATATATATATATATATATATATATATATATATATATATATATTGAGAAGTCCAAAATATTCAATATAGATATAGAAAAGGATGGTGTACTTCCCCGAATAAAACTGGCTTCACATCAGCGACCGACGAAGTACGAAGTCCCACTTCGTCTCCGAACAAACAATAACATCCAGTATGGGACTCTCCAGAATATTCTCCTCCGAAATATCTATTAACTAACGCATTCTTTGGTTAAGAAATATCCAACGAAATATCCCTACAATAGTGGGATATTTCGAGGTCTGAAAAATATCGGACCCCTCATCATGGGGTCACGCGCCTCTATAAATACCACTCCCCAAAAGGCAGAAGGTAAGTTCAGATATCCTTACAATAGTCTCTGTTAATTTCTCTCTACACTCTCACCGGGTTTTGAGTCACTGACTTGACCGTCGGAGGGTTCGTCGGAGGTCCCTCACCCTCCGATTGAACTTCTCTCTCTTGTAGGTTATTTCGTCCACTTCAACCCGCAGAATTAGCAGAGACTTTCCACCACATCCACGATTTTCTTGACATTCAATATCAGACCAAATTCCGACTAATCAGTTTGGTTCCGTTACCGGGAAACGAAGATATTTCTTTCATCTCCCAAGATCACGAATGGCTGGACCGTCGACGGAACGTGGACTTCGCTTCGATACCCCTACCTTGGAACCTCACCCATAGGAGTATCGGGCTATGTCGGCTCCCGCAAAACCCCGATATCACTCTGCTTTCGAGCGCCTTGGTCCCCGGGCGGCTTCACGTGAAGTCCCCACCCCGCAGGGAGCGACACATGGCAAAGCATACAGTCACGCTGAATGTGGCAGAGAAATTGACGACCTACGGAAGGAGATCGAACAACTTCGTAGAGAATGGGATCTCTCACGGCTACAGACGAGACACCAGACAGAGCTTGGAAGACCGGATTTGGCCCCACAGGCTATCCCGGCCATAGACGGAGGACGTTACCAACCATTGCCGGCCAAATCTCCCTCGGCAACAAGTAGACATCCGGGAAAGCAAGACCCCCTCGCCAGGAAGACACCGCCGCCCCAACCCGCCAGCGAAGTGGCGGAGAGTCAGCCAAAGGATAAACAAGCGAAGAACAAAGATCAGCCCGAGCATCAATCCAAGAAACTCAGAAAGGAGCCCTATATAGATAAAGCGCCAGAGAACCGAAGTCAGGAAGACCATTTAATGGAGACTAGTCCCTTCACCGAATGGATTCACGCTACTATTCTCGAAAAGGCGCTGAAACTCCCGCAATTGGTCTTGTATTCAAGGACAACTAAGCCTCAAGAACACATCTGTCGCTTCAGATACGCTATGGCCTTAGTGACCAATAGCGAAGCCCTCCTTTGCAAAACCTTCCCCAATACCTTATCAGACAAAGCCTTGACCTGGTTTTCATCACTCCAACCCGGCACCATCAATTCATGGTGCGACTTAGAAAAATCCTTCATGGACAAGTTCAGCATAGCCGGCAGAATTCCGAAGACAAGGGGGGACCTCGCCAACATCAAACAAAGAGAAAATGAACCCCTCCTCGCTTACTTAGAGCGATTCAAATGCACATATGATGAGATCGAAGATATCAGCCAAGACACGGCGATCACATGTTTCGAGGTGGGATTCTACTCCAAGATGTTGTACACGGAATTACAACTCAGAAAGTAGGACACTATTGGCAAAGTATTCAATGTAGCACGTAAGGTGGCACTGGCCGAAGGCAGCACCAGTTTTTCATGGAATGCGAGGAGAGAAAGATATCGTGAAGACTCCCCGCATGATCGAAAGGGAAAAGGCAGGGCCAGAAAGACTGAATCGACCACATCGAACACTCCCAAGGAAAAATTCGTCGCTGTTGTTAAGAAGAAGTACGGGACCTAGAGCGCCCCGCCTACGCGGGCACAGAGCACATCCATCAAAGATAAGTCGAAGTATTGCGACTTCCACAAAGACTGCGGCCACACAATCGAAGATTGTTATCAGCTGAAACGTACAATTGAGAAATTAGCACGGGAAGAACACCTGAAGGGGTATCTCGCGGAGCCACCCAAGGAGAAAGGAGAAAAGGTGATCGAAGTAATAACACCTCAGTTCGCTTCTATCAAGCAAATAACGCGGAAAATCCATAACCTGAACAAACCGGGGCCGATGTGCGACTTCGACAGGCTCTCCTTAGAGCCCATAACATTCTCCGACCAGGACTTGGAGCTAAATGAAGAAGCACGGGTAACTCCTATCATATTGGAAGTTTGCATAACAGCAAAGGATATTGATAAGTGCCGGGTGAGGAGAGTGTTAATCGACACTAGCGCAACTAAAAATATATTATACTACAAGTGCTTCAGAGAAATGGGCATGAACGATACGATTCTGAAGCCCAGCAACATGGTGCTAGAAGGGTTCACGGCACACAAAATCGGAGTCAAGGGAACAGTTAAAATTAACGTAACTTTGGGATCCGATCTCTGTTGCCGCTGTGAGGAAATCAAGTTCTACGTGGTAGATGTCGATTCACCGTACAACGCCATTTTAGGGACTCCGGTACTCTCCGCTTTTGAGTTACTAATATCAACATCTCATCAACAAGTACGGTTCGCCACCAAGAATGGGATTGGTCACGTAAGAAGCAATCCTAAGAGTCTTCTTGCTCACGTCTTCAAATCCCGACAGCAATAGGCTACTTCGACAACTACTTCGGTGCCCATATCACCCATAACTGAAGCAAGACCGAAAGTCACTTCGACACAGATGCATTGCGTTGACAAGATAAAACCTGAGTCAGAGGAGTACGACGAAGTTTCTATCAACCCCGACTACCCTGAGCAGAAGGTACGAGTTGGAAGACATTTGCCTACACCCATGAGGGAGCAGGTAGTACAATTCCTCTCGGAGCACCTCACCAACTTCGCTTGGAAAGTTGAGGACATGCAGGGAGTGTCGCCAGACATTGCAGAACATAAGCTTAACGTCGATCCCAAGGCCAAACCCATTAGACAGAAAGTAAGACAGTTCGGCGAAGAGAAGGTCAACAACATGCGAGACGAAGTGCAGAAGTTGTTATCATCCAACTTCATAAGGGAAGTAGAGTACCCTTCCTGGTTAGCAAATGTGGTCATGGTGAAGAAATCGAATGGGAAGTGGAGAATGTGTGTAGATTACACGGATTTGAATAGGGCATGCCCAAAGGACTGTTACCCCCTTCCCCGCATTGATGCCCTCGTAGATTCAACTTTGGGGTATGAATTTCTCAGCCTTATGGATGCTTTCTCGGGATATCACCAGATCAGAATGAGGCCGCAGGACCAAATCCACACTTCGTTCCGAGCTGCTGGAGGGACTTATTGTTACAACATGATGCCTTTCGGACTCAAAAATGTCGGAGCAACGTATCAAAGGATGATGAATAAGGTTCTACAATAACAAATCGGGAGGAACGTGGAAACATATGTGGATGACATGGTTATCAAGACCAAACACGGGCACTCCCACCTCGAGGATTTGAAGGAGACATTCTCCACTTTATCGAAGTACCAGTTAATGCTTAACCCTACGAAGTGTAGCTTCAGAGTAAAGACTGGCAAATTCCTTGGCTTTATGATGTTAGAACGGGGCATCGAGGCGAACCCGCGCAAAGTGGAAGCCGTATTAGCACTTACCGAACCTCGATGCATCAAAGATATTCAACGCTTGAACGGGTGTATAGCTGCTTTGGGACGATTCATTTCTAAGTCCGCCGAGAAGTGTATGCCTTTCTTCAAAACCCTCAAAACCGCGGGAAGAACGTTTGTATGGACTGAAGAGTGTGCTAAAGCCTGGGAAGACTTGAGGAATTACCTGGCGAAGTTACCCCTCCTCAGTGCACCTGTAACGGGTGAAGTATTATACATGTACCTCTCCGTCTCACAGCTGGCGATAGCTTCGGTATTGGTAAGGAATACGGAGGGTAAGCAAACACCGGTCTACTTCATCAGTCTAATCCTTCGGGATGCCGAGGTACGCTATTCAAACATCAAAAAACTTGCTTTCACTTTAGTGATCAGTACTCGTAAACTTCGCGCTTACTTTGAATCTCATACCGTGGTCGTCTATACCAACCACCCACTAAAACAAGTTTTTCACAAATTGGACCAATCCGGGAGATTGTTACGGTGGTCCATTGAGCTATGCGGATATGATCTTGAGTTCAAGCCGAGAACAGCAACTAAGGCACAAGCTTTATCAGACTTCCTAGCCGAACTCTCCTTCACAGAGTTATCGCCCCACGAGAACATCACACCGACATTCGGGCTAGAGAACACTTGGACTATGATGGTAGACATAGCAGTCAACTCTCGAGGGGCCGGAGTCGGTATTATATTGAAGTCACCTTCGGGACAGTACGAGGAAGTTCGAAGCGTAAGACTCGATTATGTGTTATCTAACAATCAAGCCGAATACGAGGCCCTCGTCATCGGTTTACTATGGGCTCTGGAAGTTGGAGTAGAAGCTCTTGAGGTATTTAGCGACTCCCAAGTCATAGTAGGACAGGTGAATCAAGAGTATTCGGTGAATTCCGATAATTTAAAAGGATATGTTGAAAAGGTGGAGCGATTAGTCCCTCGGTTTCATCATGTTTCGCTCAAGAAAATATGCTGAAGTCAGAACGAGTCAGCTGACAAGTTGGCGAAGATAGCATCAGGAGAAACCCCCAACACTCTGGGAGTAATGGTAGAACTTGTCACGACTCCGGAAGTCGTCCTTCCCTTGAGACAATCAACCGAAGATAAGACTAAGGCTAGACAGATACGGCAATGAGCTGCCCGGTACACGGTAATCACCGGTGTCTTATACCGTCGTTCGTTCACCAAGCCCTTACTTCGCTGTATCCCGCCGAACCTCACTCAGTCCATACTGGAGGAAATGCATGAAGGTATATGTGGCGGGCATCTCGGGTTCAGACCTCTTTCAGAAAAGATCTTAAATCAGGGATTTTATTGGGTGACATTGCGAAAAGACGCGGAGAACTTTGTCAGAAGATGCGAAGTGTTTCAGAAGTTCGGCAAGATACCTCTACTGCCTTCCATACCCCAAACCCCGGTTTTGGCAGCATGGCCTTTCGACATGTGGGGAATTAACCTAATGGGCAAATTTCCGAAGTCCAGAGGAAGCGAATACTTGGTGGTGGTCGTAGACTATTTTTCTAGATGGATTGAGGCGAAGGCCCTAGCAGATCCCACTGAGGAAAATGTTCTAAAATTCCTGCATGACTTTGTGTTGTGCAGGTACGGAGCACCTCGCGCGGTGGTAACCAACCACGGTACTCAGTTCGCGGCGAAGTTCACAGCAGAATGTACCCGCTTGGGAATCAAGCACTCGAAGTCGTCAGTCGCACATCCCCAAGGCAATGGCCAAGCAGAGGCAGCAAACAAATTAGTGCTAACGTCGTTAAAAAAGAACTTAGAAGGAAAATCCAAGAAATGGGTTGACGAACTCCCAGCAACTCTTTGGGCAGTCCGGACTTCGGCTAGGGGCCCCACTGGTGAAACACCGTATGCCTTACTGTTTGGATCAGAAGCCATATCTCCAGCCGAACTCCCACTCCCGTCATACAGAGTTTCCGTCTACAATGCCGAAAGTAACAAACGACAACGAAGTCTAGATTTAGATCTACTGGAAGAAAGGAGGATAGCAGCACGGTTAAAAATGAAAGTTTTTAAACAGAAAACTAAGCAATCTCATGACAAAAGTCTGGCAAAAAGACCACTCTGCATTGGCAACTGGGTGTTAAGAAAGATCGAGGGGACAGCTAGGCAGATAACCACAAATAAACTGTCACCGAATTGGGAAGGCCCCTACTTAATCAAGGATGAAGTGCGCCCAGGAACATACCACCTCATGAATCAAGAAGGGAAAATGCTACCCCATCCATGACATGCTAATCATTTGAAGAAGTACTTCGTATGAATACTTAGAAAGTTAAATACTATATTTCAAGTCTAATAAACGCATCTTGTTGATTTCAAGATTCATCATAACTACTTCGAGTTCACCTCGAAATTGAAAATTAGACAAGTCCATCTTAGCTTCGAGCTCACCTCGAAAGAGGACTTTACAGAATCAATAATTACTTCGATCCACCTCAAAATTGGGTACCCAAATTTAAAGTCCATCCTCACTTCGAATTCAATTCGAAATTGGACTTCACAAAATCCATAATCACTTCGAGCTCACCTCGAAATTGGATTTCAAAATAAAGTTCTCACTTCGAGCTCACCTCGAAACTGGATCTCGCAGAATCCATAGATACTTTTGAGTTCACCTCGAAATTGGATTTTTAGCGAACATGCCACATTCACTTCGAATTAAAATTGGAACCAAACTCCAAACCATCCGAAGTTCATCTTGATTAAGTGAATTAAGATTATAGAAATAATTCAAGTACTACCAGATAAATTACACTTGGAAAATTTCGAAGGAAAAACAAAGTACTTTCATTTATAAAAAAGAAAAAACTATTCTATTACAGATGGAGGGGCCTTAGACACCGAAGTGGCTTCTATAAGAGCACCCTCACCTCCTAAAGCACTATCCTCAACTACCGGAGTGTGCCCACTCTCCTCTATGTCCTCAGCTTCAGGACCGACTGCTGACAAAGGCTCCGCAGGAATAGCTTCGGACTCCTCCGGCTGATCGCAAAGTTGATCACAGAGCTCCATCAAGTTTAGGTGCACGGGCGCAGGCGGAGACCACTGCCTTCCTGCCTTCCGATCAGCGGCCGCTATCTCTTCCAGTTCACTTGCAGTGAAGGGGACAAAGTCGCAACCATTCCGAAAATCAAGATTAGCATAAGACCCCTCAAACGCCCTACACATCAGAGCTTTATCTAGAATGAGGTGGTGACATTGGCGGAGTATGTGCGCGCACCCTCTGTCATAGAAACTGCTACATCGTGTGTAGAGTTCCTCCCCAAACTTCGGAGAAGCGCGATATTCAGCCACAACCTTTGTCGTGTAATCAACTGACTCGTAATAGGTTACTTTGGAGTCCGAAGCCTTGCATCTCGACTCCGCTTCTTTAAGCCGTTTGTCGAAGTCTCGCAGCTTGGCCTTTAGGTCTTCATTTGCCCTTTTAAAGCTTGCCAAATCTGAGGACTGTTTGTCCTTCTCAACAACGACCAAGGCCACATTTTCTTCGGCAGTGCGAAGTTTCTCCTCGGCAGAGTCCAGCGCCTTGTCTTTCACCAACAGCTGACCCTCCATATCAGCGCATTTCTTCTCTAGGCCCGCGAACTGTGCCCGTGAAGCACTTGCCGAAGCAGCCTGGAGACCGAGATGCCCAATATATGCACCAATCTAAAAATAGAAAGGTAATAAAAGGTTAGGATTGAGAGAAACAAGGGAAGAACTGTATAAGCGAAGTCTACCTGAGAAAATTGGGCACCGAGATGACCTAGAGTATTGTCTATCCCCATCGAAGCATCACGGACGCTCTGGAGCATGCCATGATCCATCATCCGGTGTAGCACAGCTGATACAACAACAATTCAAGAACTGAGCAAGAATCACCTCTGCGTCAAAAATTGTCCCTGATCTAAACTCAACCAACCCTTGGTAAACTCCCTGAATCCCTTCACCCCCAAATCAGCAAGGAAATGGTAACAAAGAGAAATCAAAGAGAAAGAGAATTGAATTAACGCCACAAGTTTACTTACTTGATAAGTTGAATCAATCCTTAAGGTAATAAACTCCCTGAATCTCTTCACCCCCAAATCAGCAAGGAAATGGTAACAAAGAGAAAATCAAAGAGAAAGAGAATTGAATTAACGCCACAAGTTTACTTACTTGATAAGTTGAATCAATCCTTAAGGTAAAACAAACCTGAATCTGATTTGTTTAAAAAAGACTCACAAATTTCATTTTTTATCTCCCTCCCCCAAAACAGCCCTATCTTATTCTATTTATAGAAGAGAAAATGACCTAATTCTACAATAGATATGTTGGGCTGAGTCTTTTAGTAAAGCCCACTAAAAATAGAATTTAAAAGCCCACTAAAATCGAATTTAAAAACTCCCTAAAAATATAATTTAAAAACCCACTAAAAAAGAATTTAAACATATTCCCAAACAAGGCCATTCCTTTTAAAACGTTTGGCTTAAAACAAACAGTCCAAAATAAGGCTTTAACTTCTTGAATTAGGGTTGCATCAACAGCCTTCCCAAAATTCCTCCCTATTCGGTGGTCGCTCAGTTGAAGGTTTTTAAGGGACGGAGTCGCTCGCTGAATCTCCCGAGCCAAGTCTTCCTTTTCTTTTCTAGACTCCGGAAGGGTGAACCCGTCTTGAGTCCAAGAATGAGACGAAGACCCTTGAGAATCCTTCCGAAGCAAAGCAGCACAAGCAGAAAGAGGAATTTCATCTGACAACTCCGAAGGGTTTGGCGGCCGGGGAACTGATGATTTCTTTCTTGGAAGGTTATCCTCCCCACTATCACAAGTCCGCTTCATCTGCGAGCCAGCTGTTTCCTTCCCTTTCTGTCGATCCGTACGACGAGGGGGCGGGGAAGTTCGCGCCATTTGTGGAGTAGACGGGGAAGTTGTGGCTTCCGACGAAGTCCCCGCGGTAATAGGAATAGACGCCCGATCAATCGCCTTAGCCGGAGTCAGGCCCGCCTTCTTGAAAGTCCCACCTCGGGCAAGCCTATCTATCTCACGCCTTTCCGCGAAGTCCATGGGAAAATCTAAATAAGAGAAAAAGAAAAAGTCAGTATCGAGGTAGAGTGAGAAAAGTAAGTTGTTTTTAGATCCTAAGTCTACTCTTCTCTGCAGAACATCCTGCTCTGGTTAGATCCGAGCACTCCGGACACTCATCAAGAAACACCCTTCCCGGGTGCAGTTTCCAGAATGGGTATTCGTTATTGTCCTCCAAACTCAATTCCCGCCGACGAGCATCTATCGAACGTCCGCCGACTCCGCAGAGATGACGGCTAGCATCGGCTATAAGCTCGCTGGACAGGAACACTTTAGTCTGACTCCGAGGGTCATCGCCCAATTCACTCCGGATGTAATTCAAAAATTTTACATCAGACTCTGAATAACGAGTGTTCTTCTTAATTGGGTCCCAGGTGCGAAGTGCCTTGCACTTTGGAAGAAACGGGAAGCCTAGTCTAGACTCAACACATACCCACCGTTCTCTCCATTGGTTAACCTTGTTGGGCGGGGGTTCAAAAAGGGTGACTTGGCCGAGGTCTCAATGATAACGTCAGGTTGTTCATTCTAAGGACGGTAAAAAATGTCCTAAGGATTAGCTATGATATTTCTACTCCTAATCTTCTACACGGAATAGTCAAAGCAAAAAAGTATCTAATTCCGTTGGGGTGTACGTGAGCTGGTTGACACTTAACTAGATTCAAAAAGTCACAAAAAGCTGGATCTAAGGGTAAAGAAAGACCGGAGGCGAAGTGATCATAGGGAATATGGATGTATGCATCAGCCTTGAGTCCGCACGACCTCACTACGAAGGGTTTGAAACAATTTAGGTCGATGTCAAGAGAAGATAAATACTGGTCGAGGTTAAGGGTATTAGTTTGTAAAGCGAAGTCACCGGATATTTGTTTCTTGGTTAACGGCAGCTCCTCTACACTATCAGAGTCCGACTCAACTAAATTTTCTGGGGTCGGAGTCACAACAGGGGGGTCCTCAGCGACATCGGTTGGGGTCTGAACAGCTGGAACCTTGAAGATAACGTCATTCATCTCCAACCACGAGAAATTCTGTTCCTGGCCAGCACTTGAACTACTCGAAGAACTGGAGGTAAGACCTACGTCAACTAAAGGGCTTCGTGGGCGCGACATTTTCTGACCTGAACATTAAAAATCCTATCAGTACTAACCTACCAAAGTCCGCCCTCGACAAAAATCCCAAAAACCCAGATAAAACCAACCGGCGACACAGTCTCTCATCCTCAAATCAAACGACTCAAGACAAAACAGGATCAATTCCCGAATAGAGCCCAACACCCCTTCATTCCTCCAAACATAATATATATATAAACCGAAGAAAGATAAAGAAGCCATTACCTGATTAAAAAAGTTGCAGAAGGAGACGGCCGACACAGACGAACGTCGGGCACTTGGGGAAAGGAAAGGATGACTCGAAAGCAGATGGAAGCTTGAATGTTCGAAGAAACAGAGAGGATGGAAGCTTGAATGATCGAAAACTCAGAAGGTGAAAGGTATTTTCGGTTTATAAGGATGAGTATTTATAAGAGGAGAAAGTAAGAAAGGTAAAGAAGAGGAAGAGTCTTGGAAACGCTTCGTTGGTGAAAAAAAAAATGAAATGATGATGACTAGAAAGGTCGCGTCGGGAGTCGCATCCTCTCTGAGACGCGCAGAAGCCATCATTGCGCCGACCTCAAAAAACGGAAACAGTGCCATCATGACTGACGCTTTGAAAATCTCGTCAATATTCAAACGACACGAGTAAAATTAGGAGAACTCTTTTCACTTCGGTAAATCGAAGAAAGACTCTTCCACTTCGGCGAGGGGCCACTGAGAAGTCCAAAATATTCAATATAGATATAGAAAAGGATGGTGTACTTCCCCGAATAAAACTGGCTTCACATCAGCGACCGACGAAGTACGAAGTCCCACTCCGTCTCCGAACAAACAATAACATCCAGTATGGGACTCTCTAGAATATTCTCCTCCGAAATATCTATTAACTAACGCATTCTTTGGTTAAGAAATATCCAACGAAATATCCCTACAATAGTGGGATATTTCGAGGTTTGACAAATATCGGACCCCTCATCATGGGGTCACGCGCCTCTATAAATACCACTCCCCAAAAGGCAGAAGGTAAGTTCAGATATCCTTACAATAGTCTCTGTTCATTTCTTTCTACACTCTCACCGGGTTTTGAGTCACTGACTTGACCGTCGGAGGGTTCACCGGAGGTCCCTCACCCTCCGATTGAACTTCTCTCTCTTGTAGGTTATTTCGTCCACTTCGACCCGCAGAGTTAGCAGAGACTTTCCACATCCACGATTTTCTTGACATTCAATATCAGACCAAATTCCAACTAATCAATATATATATATATATATATATTATATATATATATATATATATATATATATATATATACACTAGATTACACATTCCGTACTCAAGTACAAATGATATATATGACAATTTTTTTTTCTTTTCATTTTAAAAAAAAAAAAACTACAACACAAGAATCATAATTAATTTTAAATAATAACAAAACAGTAAAATAAATACATAAAATTATATAAATTTTAATTTTATTATTATTATTATTATTTAATTTATATTTATCTAGTAAAAAAAGAAAAAAATAAAATAATTAAAAACTAAGCTCTATAAATGTTTTTTTACATAAAATACATTTTTTTTAAAAAATTAAAAAATTAAAATTAAAATAAATAAAGAGAAAATGAAAATAAAACAAAAAAAAAAAGAAATACTAAGTTTAAAAAAAAAGCATTAAGCAGATAATGAGATAAAAAGACAAAAAAAAAGAAAAAGAAAAATTCACACATTCATATATATATATATATATATATATATATTTAAATTTTGTGCAAAATATTTTTTTAATTAAAAATAAATAGGGAAGAGATGTTGTTCGAATAATAAGTATCCTAATTTATGATTGAGAGGTTATGAGTTCGACATATAATAGAGACGAAAATCATCTTACGTATTTATAAAAAAAAAAACTGCGATAATGAGTAGAAAGTGAAAAGAAAAGAAAAAAAAAGTGATAAAGTTATTAAAAAAGATTTAAAAAATTAGAAAAAATTAAAGTTTTAATTTAATTGCAATAAAATTATTAATAATTAAACAACATAAAAATTTAATTTATTATACTATAGCCATTAGAAACTTATAATTTAATGTATAACAATATATATATATACATATACATATATGTAATTGTCTCAATTCTATAATTGAGTAGAAATTGTTGGGTAATGTACAATCTTGATTTTAAAAATAACCTTTGATGAATATTGATGAAATTATTACCTTTACAACAATTTTAAATTTTTGGTAATAATTTTTAAACTATAAAATTGATCTCGTCTATCTTTATTTCTTAAATTTGCTTAAATTTACAGTTAGTGTATTTCAATATTACTATATGGGTTATGTAATAATGTCAAATGATACATACATACAAATATATATATATATATATATATTATATTCCCTTCATTATTTTTATTTGTTATCAAATAAAATTTTAGACATTTTAAGAGAATATTAAAAGAAAAAGGATATTTAATTCCATCTTGTATATAAAAATAAACAATGAGTAATACTTATAAGTTTTATTTATAAGTTATATTAATTCAAATTTTAATTCTAAAAAAATAGACATATTAATATTATTAAATAATATCTCTATACTAAGCATAAATAAAGTTTTATTTATTTATTTAAGAAAATCGTTTATATAAATATGAAACAATTGATTTTTTTTGTGGATGGAGTCATAATGGACTTCCAAAACAGTGAGATAGTACCTGTATTCATTAATTCAACTGGTCACCGTTGGTATTTTTAGGTTGAATTTAAGATTGCTCAGTCCAAATAAACACCTTGTAATGATTTTGTTTTCTATATAAGTTAATATTAGCATTAATTTTAATATATATATATATATATATATATATATATATATATATATATATTATATGAGGAGTTAAAAATCAGCAATCCTTTTGGTAAAATTCAGAAAATACCCATTTCGAGTGATATGTCAAAGAAATATAAAATGTAAAATACTTATATATATATATATTTGAAATTTACATTTTTTTTAAAAAAAAATTATTAATCAATTATTAAATAAGAGTTTAAAACATATTATTTTAAATATATTATAAAAATGAAAGTACAAAAGAAAAGAAAAAGAAGGTTAAAAAAAAGGTGATTTGATTGTTGGACGAGTAAGTAGGTATGTGGTCGTATTCCTCTAATAAAAGGCTATGATTCATGAGAAAGGTCTAACTCATGAACCCTACATTTTTTTCAATTCGGCTCAAATTTTGTGTAATATATATATATATATATATATATATATATATATATATTTTTTTTTTTTTTTCAAAGTAATAATTTGATGTGACAAAATTACCTACATATAATTTTTTTTCTCCCTTTTCTATTGATTCTTCATTTAAATATAAAATTTGTAATCACACATATTTTTTAAAACACTAATAATAAAAACATTAGGGTTCAATTTATTGAAGAGAAAAAGTCTTTTTTATTTTTTGTTTTTTAAAATTTTAAAGTATTTTTATTTATACAATATCTTGTACTCATAATATTTTAAAATTATAAATAAGTGAGACTATTACAAATTGAGCTACAAATTCTTAACAATAAAAATATAAAATTTTCACTTAAATATTTTAAAATTATAAATAAATGAGACTATTACAAATTGAGCTACACATTCTTAACAATAAAAATATAAAATTTTCACTTAAATATTTTAAAATATGTCATATTGATGATTTGAGAAAAAAAATTTCATACTTTAAAACATATTTCAAAATTTTGTTAGAGTACCCATAAAATTAATACACATAGTTTAATTTTTTTTTAATAAAAGAAAATAGAGATTATAGTAGCATAAGAATTTATCATTATATATATATATATATATTATATATATATATATATATATTGGTAATTAAAAAAACTTAAGCATATTGTATATACTTAAGAGAAGAAAAGTAATTACTATCTGCCCTAGTCGAAATCCTGTTGTTCCTATTTTTCTCTTTTTTGTACATAGTACCAAATTCATTAATGTCTTCTTCTACTCATTTATTTCCGCAATTTAAAACTTAGAGTTTTTTATTTTATTTTTCTAAAGGAAACTTAGTAAGGATGGCAATTGGGATAGGAATTCATGGAAAGTCATTCACCATCTCCTTTCTTGATTTTCATGTACATTTTCCATTATATTGGCAAAAATAGTTCTTATACTAAGAAAGTTAGATGAAATTAGTCTTAAATTATTTTTTAGTTTAGTGGAATTGATGATTTAATGGATAATTTATCATAAATATAGTCGAAATAATGAATCTCATAAATTTTATTTTAGTATAAGGATCAATTCAAAAAGTAAAATAAAAATGAGACTAATTTTACTAAATATTTAGAAAAAAAGAAAAAAATTCATTTATACATCAAAATTAAAAACTCATTTCTACAACCAAATTGTTATGACGGATGTGAGAAAGATAACAGAAATGTAAAGAAACGACACACCGATTTAACATGGTTCATCAACAATGTGTTGGCTACGTCCACCTAACAGAAGAGAGGAGAACTTTTACTGATTTTCAGAGAGATTACAGAGGTAGTTGTAGGTGATTACAATACAACGAATGCTTTACAAATGAATCTATTTATAGGAAAGATGGCAGCCACCTTTGAATATAAAATAGATCTAGAATATAAAATATTATATTAGTCAAATATTATAATATTTGACTAATATAAAATATTATAATAATAATATTATAATATTTAACTACATTCCTAATCCCAAGAAGAAGTAATAGATTTAACTAATTCAAGGCATTCTAACACAAATGTACATCTGAATTCCTCTGCAATTCCAGATGGTTGCTAAATAATTTTGCACTCACAATATTCAATTTTTTAAACTCTAATTAACAATTAAAAAACACACAAGAAAAGGAATGGGGCTTGATTGATTCCATATACACTGCCATGGAAACATAACAAAGAAAAAGAAAGGAACAAATATTTTTGAAGGTGGATTGTAGCACTATTTTTTTTTTTAAAACCCCACGTATACAGGTGAGAGAAGCAGAGGAATCAGAGAGAGAAGAAGAAGAAGAATTAGAGAGAGAAGAAGAAGAAAAAGAAGAACATGCAGAAAAATTATGGTTTTTGGAATTTATTTTTATTTAAAATTAAAAAATTATCATTTATAAAAATTATAAGTTATTTTCTAAAATAATTATAAAATTACATTCACTGCTATACCGCCACCATCACCGCTACGGTGAAAAAATAAGAATAGAATATAGAAAAATTTGGGTTTTTTTAATTTAAAATTATTCTTTATAAAATTTAGATTTTTTTTTTAGTAACGGACAAAAATACTTTTACATCAAATAATAAATATAGTTAATTAACAGTAAAAACAATATGATCCAATACCAAAAATTGAAAAATGAGCATGTAGTGAGACTTCTTGTGAACGAATTTTATTTGATGTATTAAAGTTGGATTTTGAAATCTAAGAGATGTCGCTTAGCTTTTTTGCATTTTAAAAATATAAAATTGATGTCTTTTCTTTGTTGTTTGATTTTATTTTTGGGTAAATTATCATAAATATATTTTTTAGAGTTCAAAATTCTAATTTAGTACGTGAAGTGAAAAATGTGTTTAAAGTATCATTAACATTTTAAAATATCTCACTAGATACCCTTCCATTAGTTTTTGTCGTTTGTTCAAATTTTTGACTGTTAGTCAACTCTTTTTACTATTTTGGATATATGTATTTTTATTTATTATTAAAAAAAACTTTAATTTTTATAAAGAGTAATTTTGTAGTTTCTAATTAAAAAATATTAATTTATCACGATTTTTTTCTCTCTTCTTCTTTTCCTTCTTTCTCTCTCTTTCTTCTTTTTTTTTTAAGTATTCGAATTCTCATAAAAAGGTTATGGAGTTGCTAATGACACTTCTGCAATCCAATTCTTGATCATTCAATTTCATTTTTTTTTTCTTCAAAACTCAAGAACTTTTGGATTAAAATTTTTTATTTAGTATATATAAAAATTGACTTTATTTCATGTCTTGCTCCTAACATCAATATTTTTTATTAGATCCGGAAAAAACCACAATTATTTTCTTCTAACACATTTTAAGGAAAAAATAGAAAACAAAAACTCAAAAAATTTCATATTTTAGAGCCAGTTGCTATGGGTTTCTAGACTTTGAGGTGATTTGTGATTTTCCATTCCTACTATTAGAAAGAAAAATGGAGAAGAAGGGGGTTTAATAGAGAGAAGAAGAATGGTGGAAGAAGTGATAGAATAAAATACAAATGTATTCTATATATTCCTTAGCCTAATCCCAAAAGACTAGTATGTCAGATTATTAAAAACAAAGAAAAATTGAATTGCAAAAGCGTACCTTGATTTGATCATGTATCTCTAACATAGTCTTTAAGAAATCTTAAATATACTTTGTTCATAACTTGTCAAAAAGCAAATCATAGTGTTCCAAGATATCAATTGGAGTTAAGGTTCTGTTCTACTGACGAGATATAGAATAGACACTCTCAATAAACACTTGGGGACCATAACCAATATATTATAATAATAATATTCCTAGCTAACCCATCACAGTCTAGAAATATGGTATTTACATATGTGGACTCATACTTCTTCTTGATGCATATTAACTCAATAAAATTTATTAGATCACTTTAATAGAGTTTAATAAAATATGATAGGCTTAAATACATAATTGACACATAAGCCCACATGATTTATTAAAATAAATCCAACAATCTCACACTTGGGCTTAATGTGTCCAAACAATTATGTATTGTTAATATTTATGAGTAGTCAATCTTTTGATATCATTACTGTATGCATCCTTAACGAATCCGATCCATCAATCGTATTAACATAAAACAAAAGGGGCATTCATCACAAAATTGAACTAAACCCACCAATGATCATGTACATCAACACATCTGAATGATATAGATCAATTATGGTATGTAGCATAAAAATTACATGTAATGTGATCTCTACATGCCAATTTTCAACTAGTCTATTCCTTATTCTTTAATGAGATCATACTGAATATGAATAGAGTGTAAATAAAACTTTACTTAATACTTTAATACTGTAGTAATAACTACTAAATTTGTAATGCATGTCTATAGTTATATTACAAACTTCCACTGAATTGATTATAATATGAAAACAATATATAAAATACATACGAGTAACATACTCATATAAGACATTGAGTGGTAAGACTTTAATTAATGGATCCACAATCACAGAGTTTGTCTCAATATGTTCTATAAATATCAAATCACTCTAAAATATATATTAGAATATAGGAAACCAAATTATTGTCACATAATAACTTTAACGCTCTTTAGACATTATCCAAAATTCTCAATTCTCAATTTAGTGACAACATTCCTTAACTATATTTCATGATTGGATGCCTCACAATATGTTATACTTAATTACCATAGTAAAAGATTTATGAGTGTTTTACTTATCACTCTATGAAGAAATCACTCTTTCAATACCATAAATAAGATGGATATAGTTAGAAGTAAATTTCTAATTATATTGGCATCCCGTGAAATTAGAATCAGAATACCTAATGATCTCCCACTGATTTGATCACAATTGTATGTGAGTATCTAATTTTGTTCTCTTAAAATATCACATAAACTTTTAAGTTCATGGATCTCTTAAATATATGTCAAATACTTTAATATTGTACACAATATCTAAATGCATACAAACTCAAGTATGTACATAAAACTTTATAACTAAATTATAAGTTTTTTTTTAAAAAAAAATCTCTCTAGTTTCAAAGAAGTCACTTCATTGGGGCATTCATTGAGATACAATTGTCTCCCATAGAAACTTGAGGTTACCTCGTAATAATATGTAAGTCTTCAGTACACAATAATTGACAAATAAGTCCACATAATTTATTTATTTAATAAATAAATCCAATAATTCTCCTACTTGGACTTGATTTGTCATCAAATAATTGTGTATGATAAATTCTTTAAATATAATACCCCAAATCCTTTTGAAGTTGCATATTCTATTACCATAAAACTCATGCAATTTGAATACTCCCACTTTTTCTAATTTCTCTTATTATCATAGAAATTAAAATCTGTAATAATAAGTGGTTTCTCAATCTGAATAGCATGATTTAAGATTCATGCAATTATAAAATATGAAAATATTTCTTTTCAAATCCTAAAAAAAATTTGTACTATTTAGTACAACCATAAAATTAAAATTGACATATACTAAAGCAACAAAACTATTAATTGAACAGAGAACAAAATATATACTTAAAAAAGTAAAATTAAACTCACAATACTTATCCAAATAAAATTGACCAAGGTAATTAAAAATTGGTAAAACCCATCACAAGATACCTAGCACAATATTGAGATTTAGTGTTTGGACAGAAATATCAATTTGTAAGTGGTACTCTCAATGTAATAATCAAATATTGATAATAAATTTATGTTAAATAATAAGTCTTTATTTGGACCAACGAATTATTCACATGAAGAAAAAAATGAATAACTGTCACATATTTATTACCACAATGTGTTTAAAATTTCTGCCAAATAATATCTTTCCTTTTGGCTAATCATTATTCGCATGAAAAATTAACCACAAACAACTTTCTTTATATTTAATGATCAATCAATTTTCACATAAATTACTTTGGCGACATTAAGTTTCCATCAACCAATCAATATAAAATATAAGTAACCTAATCAAAATTAAATTTAACCAAGGTCTCACAATTTTTGTTTAATGATATGACCACATGTATGTTTAAATTTCTGCCAAACAATAACTTTCCTTTAGGTCAATTACTATTCACACGAAACTCAAACACACATGACCAACCTTATATTATAAATTAATTAATTTACACAAAAAGCTACTTTGGCAGCATTTAAGCTTCAAATAATCAATTTAAAAATATAAGTGACTTAATTGAATTCAAGAATATATATCACAAAAGACAATCCAAATATATATAATAAAGAGTAAATTATCTTACTAACACTTGAACTTTTCAAAAATTCATCTTTTGCACCTGTATTTATTTTTGCTTTGAACTGACACTTGAACTATAAAATATCACATCTTTTGCCCTTCTATCCAAAATTTCCGTTAGACTTCATTTTCCACCAATTCCCAAGTGCATTTTCATCTTTTTAAAATTATGAGTATTTTTTAATTATTAGGGTTTTATTTTTCAAGGATAATTTTGTCATTTCACTTTATTATTAAAAATCTAAAAAATATTTTTTTTTGTAATATCAAAGGTTTGATATCTACAATCACGCACCTAACTAAATCATATCTATCCACTAGAACAATTATAAATATATAACTTTATTTGAAATTTATATTTTATATTGTAATTACAAAAATAATAAATACGCATTTTATATTGTGATTACATTTTATATTTTAAATATAAATTATATTAAATATAAACATTCTCAAAAAAAATATTATCAAATTTATATTATTTGAAAATTATATTAAATATAAACATTCAAACCACAAGTTTTTGTTATTGTCATCTTTCTCAAACCTTGCACTGAAGTTTTTTTCAACTCTTTTGTTTCGAATTCGTCGCAGAACATGAATTTCGAGATATTATTTTACACAATGTCATTGCTGACACTAATAATGAAATAATGTCATTCTAAAAAAAACTCAAAATTTGTATTCTGCAACGAATTCAAAGTTAAAAAAAATTCAAGGTTTGAGGAAGGGAATGGTTACGAAGACATATGATTTAAATTGTGTTGTTTGGATAATATTTTTTTGAGAATCTTTATATTTAATATAATTTTCAAATAATATAAATTTTTGTATTTGTCCAAATGGTAAATTCTTATAAAATATCACCTCCTTTGCCCTTCCGTCCAAAATTTTATACCACTTGTAGGGTGCAATACTCCCACAAGATTAGGCTGTCCACCACCTCACTCCTACTTTAGTATGATATTATCCGCTTTGCGCCTAAGCCCTTACAGTTTTATTTTTGGGTACCTTTTCAAAAGGTCTCATACTAATGAAGTAGGTGTAATTCTTATATGCTAGAAAACTCTAGCATGATCTTCAGATGTGGGACTTGGATTGATATCCCAACAATCCTCCCCTTAAACCAAAGACCACATACATGTCGCCTCCCCTATAGCGAAAATCTCCTTGCATCCCCGCAAGTCACCAGAATCGCATACTGCATTGAGGGCTGACTCCCCACATCTCACATGCAAGCCCACTAACCTTAAGCTCTGATACCACTTGATAGAATAAAATACAAATGTATTCTATATATTCCTTAGCCTAATTCCAAATGACCAGTATGTCAGATTATTAAGAACAAAGAAAAATTGAATTGCGGAAGCGTACCTTGATTTGATCCTGTATCACCAACATAGTCTTTAAGAATCCTAGAAGATGCTTTCTTCATAACCTGTCAAAAGCAGATCATAGTCTTCCAAGAGATCTATTGGAGTTAAGGTTCTGTTCTACTAACGGGATATAGAATAGACATTCTAAATAAACTCTCGGGGACCATAATCAATATATTATAATAATAATTTCCTAGCTAACCCATCAGTCTAGGAATGTGGTATCTACATATGTGGGTCCATACTTATTAACTACCTCACTCCTACTTTAGTATGATATTGTCCGCTTTGGGTCTAAGCCCTCACGATCTTATGTTTGGATAACTACCAAAAAAGCTTCATATTAATGAAGTAGGTGTAATTTTTATATACTAGACAAATCTAGCATGATCTTTAAATGTGAAAATTGAATTGATATTCCAACTAGAAGAAGAAATGGAGAGAGAAAAAAGAAGAAGAATGAGCAGTAGAAGTAGAATGAGTTGGGTGAAGGAGAATGGATGGATGGAAGAAGAGTGGTGAAGAAGAAGAAGAAATAGAGAGAGAAGGAAAGAAAGAAAGAGAGAGAAAGAAGGAAGAAAAAAAAGCAAATTAATATTTTTAATTAAATTACAAAATTACCCTTTTTATAAAAAGTAGGGTTATTTTTTTTAATAATGGACAAAAATACTCCTCTTCAAAATAGTAAAAAGAGTTGACCATCGGTCAAAATTTTAACCTAACCGCAAGAATTAATGGAAGGACATCTTGTGGGACATTTTAAAACCTATATGACATTTTAAGCAGGTTTTTCACTTTCGGGGCTAAACTTGATTTTGAACTCTAAGAAGCACATCTACGATAATTTACCAATTATTTTTTAATGAAAAGAATTGATAAATATGAGTTGTAAATATTAATTGTATGATATAGTGGGAAAAATATCAATAAAGCTCATTTAATTATTTAATGTGATAATTTAAAAAATATTATTCTGTCCACATTGACAAATAATAAAATATATAATTAATGTAAGTTATAAACATTATTCATAGACATATAAAAGGAAAAATAATAATAAATGCACTCTAATTTTTTAATACAAAATTTTTAATAGCTTTATTGTAATTAAGTTAAACTTTTTTGTTATTTAATTTTAGATAAATTATCTCATATGTATTTTTTAGAGTTTAAAATTCAAGTTTAGCATCTCAATTTGTTTTGCTTTTATAGTGAACCTCACGTTTTTTAAACGTTCCAGTAGATGTAATTTCGTCAAATATCACTACTAGGTTAAAATTTTGATCACAACTCTTCAATTAATTCGGACTTGTTTAGTATTGAATTGGGGCCAAGACAAAAAAAGTTTTTATGGCGAAGAAGCACATGCTTCTTTTGTTGAAATAAGGATAAATGGTTTGATTCGACATTTCCTAAGAATCAACTTCGCGAAATCCCCTATTTCCTATATGGGAAAAAGGAATGATCCCTCAGGTTTAGAATTGCTTTCTGATAATGGATCAAATTACATCAATATCAATTTGTTTTGTTCTATATATTCCTATTCAAAGACAAGAATTCAACAATTCCTTAACCCAAAGCAAGGAATTAGTCAACTCTTTTTACTATTTTGAGCAAGAGTTATTTAACAAACTAATGTTATTTTTAAAAAATTCCCAAACTAATGTTATTTTTTTATCTATTTCCCACTCTAGTGTGGGTTTACTTTGACAAAGTAAACCCTTATTTTTTTAATAAAATATTAAGGGTCTACTTTGTCAAAGTAGACTCTTATTTGTTTTAATAAAATATTTAGGATCTACTTTGGTAGACCCTCATTTTTTCAAAAAACAAATTACTTAATAATTTATACTAATATTTTTATTATAATTTACATAATATAAATTATATTTATTAAGAATTATAAAATTATTCTTTGAAACAATATATATAATTTTTTTTATTTTAATAATTTTTTAAAAATTAATATAATATAAAATTAGAAATCATTAATAATAATAATAAAATTTAATAGTAAGTTCATTCAAGATTTGTTTTAAAAAAAAACTTTTTAAATCAATTTTTTAAGTTTAAACTAAATTTATGATAATTTTAATTTAAAAATTATATTTATATTCTTGAAATATTTGATTTAATAAATTATATTATATATTTATATAAAAATATTTTATTTAAATAGATTAAAATTTTATTAAAATTTTTTTATTTTTGATTTGATGAATTAAAAACAGATCTAAATACTAAGACAAGTCATAAATATTGTTTTTTCCAAAAAAGAATTTATTACTAATTCAGAAAACAAATGAAATAAAAAAATTCAATCATTCATTCGTAATTTAAGAATATTTTGTAAACTATAAATAATAAATATTTAATGTTAATATAAACTTTTTAAAATTAAATTTTAATATAAACTTTTTAAAATTAAATTTTAATATAATTTTAATAATATAAAAAATTATAATTTTTTTTAAATATGTCTAATTATTGTTATAAATGTACTTATTATGTGAATATCCATTGAGATATCCCCTATCTCCTATCTCTATATTCCTATTTTCTCTAGGGTTGTATCCCTACTTTATCTAGGGTTTTATCCCTATAAATAGAGAGTTTCGTAAAAGGAATATATACAAGTCTTGTACTAAAGATATATCAATAAAATTACTTTCTACTTTTTTGCCTATATTGTCTTTCTCTTCTCCTCATTTGAGTAGTTTCATAACACCTTTCTCTTCTCCTCATTTTAGTAGTTTCATAACAAGTTATCAATACGAGTCTCACTACTAAGTGAACTTTCAAGTTCTACAAATATTAATAAGAAAGCAAGATCTTTAAGAAGTTTTTATTTAAGGTTTAAAAAGATCAATCGGAAATGTGAGATCAATTAGAAATGTGAGATCAATTAGAAATGTGAGACGAATCAGAAAGGTGAGATCTTTTCAATTTTTTGATTCAGAAATTTATGAACATGGTTTTTATTCAATTTGATTTATGTGTGTTGGGCTTATTGATGTGAGTAATGATTTGTAAATTCTAACGTTTGATTGTGAATTTTTTTTATTTTAGAATTAATTACTTTTAAGAGAACATGAGGTTTATTGTTTTTAATTTTGATTGATGATTCTTCGAGAATTTTGTTAATTTGAGTATTATAATTAAAATTATTGATATGCTCTTAGAATTTTGTTAAGGAATTGAAATTGTTTTTTGGTTCTGAAATTTATTTTAATATTCAAATTTATGATAATAAAAGGATTTGTTTCTCCTTAGGATTTTATTGAATCCAATAATGGGTAACTATTATGTATTAATTCTTGAGAGTACAAGAGTAATTCATGAAAATTTTATATTTTATCTTATATTTTATTATTTATATTTATAATTGTTTTGTTAATATTATCTTTGCGATAGGAAGGTGTGTTTGACTTGAAGTCACACATCACTCAATCATTGAGTGGTAATTAAGCACTGCACCACCTGAAGCCCTTTACTCAATGATATATTTTAAACTTGTAAGGCCCACTGAAAGTAGACAAAAACAAATACTATTGTTGGATATTTATAACAAAGTTGTATGAAAGCCAAGTTTATGAAACTTGTGGGTTAATGTTATTGAAATACATTTGACAATAAATCAGAAGTTTATTGAATACATATAAAAGATATTTCATATCTTATGATTTTAATAGACTCATCGAGTAGATGGTCTTGTGAATACTTGTTAATGAATCACAACAACCTGAAACTTGTGATATGATTATAATAGACGCATCTGGTAGATGATCTTATAAATATTTATTAGTATCTCACAACTTGAAGTTTGTGAGATTATTGCTTAAATAATTTGATTATGAGTAATAATATATTGGATAATATTGTGATGACTATTGTATGTCTAATTGATAGTAGAACTACGCTCATCATTTAAATATGAGAAATAATTTTCTCATTTGAACATGGAAGAAACAAGTGTTACAATGATAAATGGTACTAAAAAATTTATGAAGACCTCCAGAAGAGCTTATATATTATTACGGAGAGGAAATATGATAATTATTGATTTTTCTCTAACTCTCTAAGAAATTTACTGAGTTTTACATATATCCAATGTAATGAATATCATGTTGAGACTATGGAAGATAATTGCCATAAATATTTGGGCATGACTAAAATAACCTTATTGATTTTTCTCCAAGTCTCTAAGGAATTTATTGAGTTTTAGATATATCCAATGTAATGAATATCATGTTGAGAGACTAGGAAAGATAATTGTCATTAATATTTGGGAATGACTAAAATAACCTTTGGTAATAAGTTTTTGTTATAAAAACTATCATCTCTTTTATGGCTTTTATTATGCTAAATTAATGTTAATGAGATGCATTTAGTAAACCAGAAGTTTACTAATCCTATTACTTTTAATATGACATGATAGTTTGGATCATCTGGGATCAATTATGATAATTGATATTACACATGGTCATAATCCACCATATGAGTAATTTAGATATTTTATGGTTTCAATTGATGCAGTGACTTGATAGTCACATTTTTGTTTATTATCAATTCGCAGCCTGAAGTCTACGAAATTAATTGCACAAATAATTTGTTTGAGAATGCAATCTCTTGATAATTCTGTTAGACGAATTCGTTTAGATAATAATGGCAAATTTTCTTAAAATATATTTGATTCTTATTGCAAAATAATTGTTGAACATTCATGAGTTCATATTCACACGCAAAATGATCTAGTTGAATTATTTACTTTACAAGTTGAAACACTTGTGCATTAAGGACATAAAATTATCATAACTTTTCTCCATTACAGTTGACTTTTAGCCTAATATTTCTTATTTTAGAAATTTTTAATGTGGCGTATATGTTCTAATTTAAAAAATTCAATGGACAAAGATTTAGATTTTGATTAAATATTATGTTTGAAAGCGTTTAGCTTTATTCTTTTATAAGAAATAATGAACCATGACCGACAAGTTATATTTATTGAAAGTAAATGTTAACAAAATTTATGATCCCAAGAGGTCATATGAAATATTTTTATTCATGATGGTGAAATAGATTTGGATATGTTCATATAGTCATGGTACATTTGGCTATTATATTATTGCAATTGTTGAGACAAAAGATTAACTTAACTACTTGGAGTGGAAAAAGGACACTAATTATTGGAAAATATATTTATATTATTATATTATGTTTGATATGTTATCCAATATTATTTATTTGATATTTTATTATCTATCTAATATATATAATATATATATATATATATATATATATGATAGATATTTGTTATTTATCACCAGAAGTGATAATTGTTTTTTAAATGTATGTTATTTATCACCAGAAGTGATAATATTTTATATGAGTAATTTATCTCTAGTATTTTAATAAACTTACCACCTGAAGTGGTACTAGTTTAATAGCATTCCCACCTGAAGTGGGTCAAAGCGGATAATATAATTGAATTGTTTATAACTCCTCATTTATTATAAGGTATCTTGAACCTTTGATGATGAGATATTTTATAGTAAAATTTACTGATACCATTTTGATGAGAATTTGTTTCCCAAATTAGGGGGAGAAAGTAAATGACATAAAACAGAACTTGTGTGGAAAATATTTTTAAGGCATTTAGATCCACGCACAAGTATAAGTCAACTGAAAGTTCAAAAATAATTTATTTACAGCAAATTACAAATTAACTGCGAGATTCTTTTGTTGACTCCGGAAGAGTAACTAAATCTCATATTTGAGCTATAGATACTCCTAAACAAATAGAAGTCCCTAAAGGACAAAACACAAATCATATAGTTGTTGAATCAAAAATACGCCAGAAGCGTGGACGACTCCTTAGTGCTAAAGATAAAAATCCTTGAAAGAGAAGAGGATTAAATAATCCAGAAGATCATATTGAAGAAACTAAAAAGAAAACCAAGGGATAACTATTGAAAAGATCAACTACAAACGATGAATAGAATTTAGAAATTTCTATCAATTTTACCACTTATGATAAAAGTTGGGATTGAAGAGAAATAACTATTAATAATATTTTTGTACATTATATAGCCCTTGATATTTTCAATGATAATCTGGATTAGATCATTCATCAATTGAAGAATGTGAGCATATAATTGATTGGTCTCAATAGAAAGATGCGATTCAATCACAGTTAAATTTGTTTGCGAAACGAGAAGTTCTTGGACCTATAGTCCAAACACTAAAAAGTGTAAAATTTGTTGGTTTATAAATGGGTATTTGTGCGAAAGGAAAATGAGAATAATGAAGTCATAAGATATAAAGTAGTACTTTTCCCACAAGGCTTTTTCACAAAAGTGGGGTATCAATTATGATCAAATTTATTCACCCATTATTGATGCTATTACACTCTGATATTTTATAAGTTTGATGGTTCATGAGAAAGTAGACATGCGTCTAATGGATATTGTTACAACTTATCTATATAGCCTTGAAAATGAATTTTATATGAAAATCCCTAAAGGATTAAAGGCTTATGATGGCTCTCGTGAAAATTATTCTATAAAATTATAGAAATAATTATATGGGCTGAATGAATCTAGACGCATGTATTATCTTATTGAATTTTTATTGAAATTGGGATTTGAGAATGACCAAATTGTCCATGCGTTTTTATTGAGAAATCAGAATGTGATTTGTAATTCTTGTTAAATATATGTTGACGATATTAATCTCATTGGAACTCCAGAAGAGTTCAGAAAAGCTATAGATTGCTTAAAGCCAGAATTTGAAGTTAAATATTTTTGGAAAAATCAAAGTTTTCTCTTGCTACAGATTGAACATATAAAAGATGGAATCTTTGTTCATCAGTCAACATATTCAATTAAAGTTCTAAAAAGATTTGTGATGGACAAAGAACATTCATTTAGTATTCCAATGGTTGTGAGGTCAAAAGAAGCAAATAAAGATATTTTTAGACCTCAAAAAATGATGAAGAACTACTTGATCGTGAAGTACCATATTTGAGAGTTATTGGTGCACTAATATATCTTGCAAATAACACCTAGAAAGATATACTATTTTTTATAAATTTACTAGCACAATTTAGTTCTTCACCAACATGATGACATTGGAATGATATTATACATGTCCTTCGATACTTCCAAAGAATTGTTGATTTCAGATTATATAAGGTTAATAATTAATTATATTAGAGGGGTTGTGATTTATCCTCTAGAAGATATATTCAAATTCCTCTATATAAGGGTAATGTAGCTTGTATAGCTCAACTGAAAGGAAGATATATCAAAGGAGATATGACACACATTTTGTCAACTTGTTTCAATATATTTCTTATTCATCCATTCATCCATAAAGTTACTGAGGTATTGTATACATTTATAGAGAGATTTTCTACGCTATTTTTGGGCTATGCGGTTTTTTTAGTGCTAGAATAATGGCTTATTCCTGAAATCTCTCTGATTTGGTTGACTCTTATAATCTCTCTAATTTATTCCTGAAATCTCTCTGATTTGGTTGACTCCTATAATCTCTCTGATTTATTCTTAATTGACAACTCACGCCAACACTCCCCCTCAAGTGGAAGCATCCAAATTTTCAATGCGCAACTTGTCTAGTGAGTTGTAAAACTCTCTGCTTGATACGGCCTTTGTAAGAATATCCGCCAGTTGATCTTCAGTTGCAGACAGTTTACACTCGTGTCAAGGAGCCTTCTTTTCAACTTTGCAGACAGTTTACACTCGTGTTAAGTAGCCTTCTTTTCAGTTTAGCAGACAGTTTACACTCGTGTCAAGGAGCCTTCATTTCAATTTTAGACAGTTTACACTCGTGTCAAGGTGCCTTCATTTCAATTGTAGACAGTTTAGACTCGTGTCAAGGAGCCTTCATTTCAATTTTAGACAGTTTAGACTCGTGTCAAGGAGCCTTCATTTCAATTGTAGACAGTTTACACTCGTGTCAAGGATCCTTCATTTCAATTATAGACAATTTACACTCGTGTCAAGGAGCCTTCATTTCAATTGTAAACAGTTTACACTCGTGTCAAGGAGCCTTCTTTTCAATTTTAGTTTGAAGCCCAGATTTGGGGGGTCGGGATGCGAAAGTAGTTTGCGAAAGCCATAGTTGGAGCCATCCAACTTGATGCCAATCGGTAGAGCTGCAGGTTCTGAGGTCACGGTTGGGGCTTGGGCTTTGGACAGAGCTTCGGCCATCTTGGAGGTGAGTAATTCAGATAGAATCCGGTCGGTGGTAGATTCCTCTGTCTGGGTTGGTGTTTTGGTGGCTGCCATAGGGAGATAAGAGGCTAAACCCTAGGACTGTGCGTGAACACGGGACCAGATCGTAACCCGCTCTGATACCATGTTAGCTTGTTTCAATATATTTCTTATTTATTCATCAAGTTACAGAGGTATTGTATACATTTATAGAGAGATTTTCTACGCTATTTTTGGGCTATGCAGTTTTTTTAGTGCTAGAATAATGGCTTATTCCTGAAATCTCTCTGATATGATCGAGTATGGATTTTAAAAAAGGTAGATCACATAATATATTGTCCGTTTTGAAGATCGAGAGTAACTTTGATGAAATTTGTGATATTAGGGACAACCAAGGTGGGATGAAGAGAAGAAGTAGGAACAGTTTTAGGATCTTTGATCTTTGACTGCCATGACAATAAGAGATGTGTGAAGGAAAAAGAGATTAGAGGAAAATTTTTACCATTACTTTGATAGCAAGTAAAATTGTGAAAATATGGTCGATGTCTCTCATTGATTTTGTTATATGATTATATACAAGGTAGTATTCTTACAAAAATAGGAAAGAGAATATTTACAAAATCATATCAAACATACATATAACTTTAATATATCAAATAAAGATATTACTAAATAAAATAATACCATGTGAGATCTATCTAATATTTAATAGAATCAAATATGAATTAATCAAAATCATAATAATTTTAGAAAGGATATGGTAAAAAAAATCATTTAACCAAAGGGTAAGTGTCCATTTGAACAAACTTTCAAAAAATTATATTAATTATAATAAGTTTAAATTTCAAGTATTAAAAAAAACATCTATTAGATAATAATTTGAAAAAAGAAGGAATTTTAAAAAAATTAAATGTTTATGATTTTTTAAAATAGTAAAATTCTCAGTTTTGCTATGTAATTTTATTGTTCATCATAAACATATCCCACATAAAAATAAAAATACTGAATGAATATGATTAGTGAGGATTTCTATTAAATAAGATGAATAAATAGACTTTACAAAGAAGAAAGAGAATATCTATAATATTCTCGTACTGTAATAAAATCAAATCAAATATAAATAAATCATAAAAGATAAATACAATATATTTTTTATATTGATAAAAATAATCATAAATTAATTATCTAATATGCCCCGCAGTCGAAGCGTGAGGATAACAAATGTGGAGACTATCTCAAAAATCAGAAAAGAGTTGCAGTAGAAGACCCTTTGTGGAAATATCAGCGATTTCAAAACGAGAAGGAATGGAAAGAACACGAACTTGATCACAAACCAGTTTTCATGAACAAAATGAATGTTCATTTCTTACTATTTAATAATATAGAAAGGGTGGGCCAACACGGGCCTAGCTGAAGAAGAGGGAGAAATGGGCTGAGGAGTTGAAGCCGACCCAAATGACGACCCGTGAGAGAGAGATGCAGGCAAAATGGACTCGGGCAAAAGAAGCAGGCTGCTACAATACACATGGGTTGGGTCGGTAGAAATGGGCTCAGATGACCAGACCAGATGTTAAAAAATGTATAGGAAAATAATCTGAAAAAAAATGTGATGAAGTAATCTCGACGATGAGAGAGAAGAATAGGACAACAGAGACACCCAAAAATACAGAGATGAGAGTAAAATAAAATTTGAAGATAAAGAGATTGAGATTTTGAAGAGATTGAGTGGCCCAAGAAGGAGCCCAAGCATGGGGCGACCCAATTCAAGGATACACGAGCCAGCCAGGTGGGTGGGTAAGGAGATGGACCTGCAGAAAATTGAGAAGAAACACCATGGGGAGAAAAATTTCCATGACTACCATGGTGAGAAGATTTGCCACTGCGGCTGCCGCCAGCTCCCCTGCCGTCGGAGGGGCAGCCATGGAAAGAATTTCGGCCACTGGAATAGTTGTTGGAGAACTAACTCATACCAGAGGGAGCACTGACATTGGACAACTGATCAACCAAAAATTGAGGTGTTTACAATATGATGAGGCATAGGAAAATTCTTTATTTGAACGTTGGAGAATTCCTTGATAGCCCGGGAATTACAGTTGTCAGAAAAAATATCTCGTAAGCTATTCCAAGCAATTTCTGGAGTGATGTCCTCTTCCAATATAGTATTGAGAAGACCAACATAAATAATACTATAAATCCATTGCAAGACAATGGCATCAAGATAAGACCAAAGACTTGGTTCATAATAAGATAATTACGGATTTGAAGGGGAATCAGTTGAAATGATATAATCAAACACTTGATATGCCCCTGCATAAATTTTGAAAAGAGTGAACCACGTAATGTACTGACTCGTCTGAAGATCTAATGTGACATTGACAAAATTGGTAATATTATAAACGATAAGAAGGGGATGAGAATAAGGAGAAGAAGATTCCGAGTCTATGTGGCTAGACATGGTGTGATAAAATAAAGAAATAAAATAAATTAAAATAAAAATAAACAAAAACATTAATCTGATTTCTGCTTTGATACTGTGAAAGAATATGATTTGTGAGAATTTCTATTAAATAAGATGAATAAATAGACTTTACAAAGAGGAAAGATAATATCTAAAATATTCTCGTAATATAATCAAATCAAATAAAATATAAATAAATCATAAAAAGATAAATACAATATCTTTTTAATATTGATAAAAATAATCATACATTAATTATCTAATAAATACTATGAAATAAAAAATTAAAATATATGCAACTAAGCCATTGACTTGGTACATGAGAAAGCGCATTGTGAAGCTACGTAAGGTTGAGGGTTGACATGTGCTGTGAGCGCCATGTAAAATATCTGCTGATGCATTCTGAATGATATGCTAAAAGATAGGGTTTATTAACATATGTTGATTATGAGTAATTAAGGACTTTAGCATTTATTGGTTGTCACATAATCAAACAGAACCTAAGGCAGAGTACCTATCGTGTAGCTAGTCTGTTGGAAAGTATCTATAATTTTAAATTTATAATATCGTAATCCCAAGGAACTGGTAACGGCTTAGTTGTAACTATAACTTAATCCTAACAATCATCTTATTAGAAGTTAATCAAAGTAATATCAAATCTTGAGAGAGGGTTTACCACAACAGCACATGCAAGTATTAGGCATTCAAGAGTAATCAAATAGATATGCATTCTGATGTATACCCATGTTTATACAATTTGGTTGACCTATCTTCGAATATTTTTTATTTATCTTGGTCTGAAATGCAATTATGAACTACATCCAGTTGCTACCATATCTGAGTTACTTGGTGTATTCACCCCTAAAGAGGGATGACCCTACTCATCTGCCAGGTTTAAGTATCCATGAAGTTCCTATATCACTTCGGTATCATGCCACTCACCCTAGGACTGGCCTAACATGAAAACTCAGCTTTATTAGGGTACTCTAACAAACATGGTGATCTGTTTTGTTATTTCTTCATAATTTGGAAGACTTTTAGAGTCTGTTAAACTAAATATGTTATGAATTAGACCGTGGTTAGGAGTTGTCTATAACCTTAGATTTAGTTTAAAAGTACAATCAGATTATTAGCACATAATGAAAGTTTAGTTCTATGACCTTTCCGGAAAAATGAGCAGAACCTCAACTTGCAAAACATGTATAATATAGCATCATAATTCAATATTCAAATAGATATTTAGATGACACAGCTCAAAAGCAATACAGAAAGAGTCTAGGGGACCATTTTCATAGAGTACTCACCACTTTATGAGGTCTGCTGGCGCTGTCGATCTTGTATGTTTTGGGCTGCTTGATCCTACTTTGAATGGCAGAACCTTCAAAGAATGCTTCTTTGGCCTAATATCAATTACTTTACCTTACGTCCTAGGCTTAAGAAATGCCCAATTGACTAAGACTACGCTAACCTATTGCTCTCTTAGGATCTCCTATCGAAATCTCGGTACTCTATGAATACCAAAATCAAATACTAATCTAATTAAATTCCTAGAATCTAAGATAAATACTCAGAGAACAGAGAAAACGAGACACTCAATATTCCTAGATGGCTTGTGTTGAGTATTGAGGGATGATTTCAATGCTTTGGAACCTGAGGTATTTATAGGTGAGGAGAGGAGTGAGTTTTGGCTCAATTCTCAATGTGGGAGACTCGGGACGCCCATCCCTGACTTAAGGTTGCCCATCCTTAGCCTTGATTGAGTCAGGGTGGGCATCCCTGGCTCAGGGACGACCACCTTGGGGTTTGACCAAGTCAAGGCGGGCGTCCCAAGCATAGGGACGACCGCCCTAATCTCCAATCTTCTAGAATTTTGCACTTTTGCCCCAATATTTGCTATTTTTATGCAATTTACTCATGAAACATTCAAAATCATAAATTACACAATTTATGTCAATTTTATTGAATTAAGATCAAATACATTCTAATATGCCATAATTTGTGCATAAAAACATGCTTAAAATGTGATATAATTTATGCATATCACCTGCAACCACAGGATTTGTTCCACTCTTATTGTCGAGAAGGAGAATAATTTGAGTTTATATGGTATATTCTTTTAAAAAAATATAAAATTATCTTTTATAAAAACATTAAAAAAATTATTTTAATTGTGACATACAAAACTTTAAATTCTTTTTTTAAAATAAAAATAAATTCAAATATTATTTTAATTTAATTTTTTCAAAATAAAAAATAATTAATAAATATTAATTATCAAAATAATTTTTAAATATCAATACATTAATTTTTAATATAACAATAAAATAATTTTAAATTTTTTTAATCTTCCAATGTGATTTATATAAACCACATAGAAATATTTTTCTATTTTGTTTTTCTATTTAATATCGTGAATTTTGTTTTAGAAATATAGATTAGTTGCAATAATAGAATGAGCATTAAATACTATGTATGGAGTAATAATAAAAAAAAATATTTTTTCAAATCAACCTATGAACAAATTTCCTTTTTCGTATTTCTTGTAAATCGAAATTACAAAGAAAATGAGTTACACGTAATAGAATTACAATAATTTCTTTTTGGGTTCTATTTCTATCGATCCGTTGATATGATCCGTCGTGGGCTTGAAGGCTGTTTTTTTGCTTGATCTCAATCCAATGAGTTTTAATTTATCTGAGTGGTTTTGGTTTTGGGCTGATCCGAAGGCTTCTGAATTTTTTTTGAAGGCTTCTGGACTATTCTTCAGAGGCCTTTGAATTTCTTGGAATGAATTTTGACAGAGTTTCTTCTATATAATTTCTTAGCTTCTTCTTAGCATCCTCTCCACAAGGGAATTGACCCTCTATTTACAGGTGAGAGGATGACAATCACTTGGCTACTATGGTGCCAAATGTCACTTTCTAAGACATAATCTCTCAATATAAAAATTATATATATATATATATATGTTAAAATATTAAAATAAGATTTAATTATATATTTTAAATATATAATTAAATTTAATTCCCTACTAATTGCTCTTTTGAAATTTGTTTCTAAGATTCAAGAACTTTGAATTGGGAATAAATTTCAAAAGATTTCGAGAAATATGTATATTTAACTCTATCAATTTGAATATAGATATATACATATATATTGTATATATATATTTTAAAAGAAAAGTCAAATTTGAACTAATCTGGAATATAAAATCAAATTTAAATTAATCCGAAAGTTTGCGATAGAATTCTGAGTCTATAAAAATGGTGGATCTTATTCTTTTAACATTACTTTGAAGAGTCAGAAAAATTATCTCTTCGAAAACTCAAGAGAATTTGTCTCAAGGGAATTACCAAGAAAGCTTCCATCATCCTTTTTTTTAGAGAGACTTTAATCTCTCTCTTTTCCCGTCTCTTTTCCTTTGTTTTTTTATAATTTTGTTAATTTTTTTTATTTTGACTTTTTTTTCAGCCAAGGATCAATCATGGACATCAGAGATGCTGACGACCCTTATTCACACATCGTTGTTTTTTTATCGTCGCAACGGATCTTGCATTAAACCATTGAATCTGCGAGTACGTGAGGCTGGATCTGGTCCATATGCATTTGTGTCTTGAAGAGTTGCGGACTATCATCGTATCAGTGAACGGTCTCCAACGGTAACTCAAAACTTTTATTTTTCATCTTTAGCGTCGTCCCCTAAAGAGGTAAGTTTGCTGGTGTCCACAATGCATGAAGCAGATTCCTTTCTTCATCAACCTCACCTTTAGTATGGTAAGTCTTGGTAAGTGTATATATATATATATATATATATATATATATATATTCTAGGAAGCAAAAATCTTAACTAGCGATGACAGACTATCCCCATTTTTTAGAATTAGCGAGGACAGTCGATTCCCATTTTTCAAAATTGGCAAAGACAGACGATCCCTATTTTTTGGAATTGGTGACCCATTTTCAGAATTGGCGACCCATTTTTTTTAAATGAGCTTCCATACATCACAATGAACGATGAACATGCCTTGGGACGACAACCAACTTGGCCTTGTCAGTCTTCAATCGCAGGCATTAGTCTGAAAATCAAGGAAAGTAATATATATATTTTTTTCTAGGGTTGACTATGATGGAGTTGACTTGAAGATCCTCCTATGGAAAATTCCATTTCCTTACCATCTTGTTCATCAATGATTTCTGAAGACAATGTTCCTTGATTAACATATTGGAGTACAACAACAATCCTTGAGAAATTTCGACACCAATGATTATGCTTCCTATTTGATTCAATCTAAATGACTTGTATTCAAATAAAATGAAACAGCTTCCCAATCTTTCAAAAATCCTACGCATTTTAACAGAAGATGTACTTAAAGAGTCAGAATGTCTTCTTCAAATTTGTTTGCATTGTGTTGACAAAGCACAAAACTCTCCAAACTCACCATTTTTGGTAAGTATAAGTAAGTATTTTTTTTCATAACTGGCGACGACATAGACAATTCACTTTTTCAAAACTGGCGACAACATAGACAATTCTCTTTTTCAGAACTGGCGACAACATGGACAATTCTCTTTTTCAGAACTGGCAATGACATAGACAGTTCCCTTTTTCAGAACTGGCGACGATAGAGACAATTCCCTTTTTTAGAACTGGCGACAACATAGAAAATTCCCTTTTTCAGAACTGGCGACGACAGATAAAATTTCCTTTTTTAGAACTGGCGACGACAGACAATTCTCTTTTTCAGAACTGGCGACGACAGAGATAATTCCCTTTTTCAGAATTGGCGACTACAGACAATTCCCTTTTTTAGAACTAGCGACGACAAACAATTTTCATTTTTAGAACTGGTGACGACAGACAAGTACTAGAGATTTCTCTAGGTAAGACTTTATGCTTTCAAAAGCATTGCTGCATGCTTCATCCCATTCAAAAGGTATTCTTTCGGATCAATCGACTGAATGGTTGACATCTTCCCGCCAAATTTGAGATAAAGCTGCGTAAGTATGATAATCTGCCTTGTAAACTTCTCACTTCATGCTCATTGCGTGGTTCTAGTATATTCACAATTGCATCAACTTTAGCTTGGTCTATCTCTATTCCTCGTTGTCGTACAAAAAAGCCAAGGAATTTTCCATAGGTACCACTAACACCAAGTGCACATTTCAAAGGATTCATCTTTAATTGAAAACGACGAAGCTGCTCAAACACACTCTTCAAATCTTCAAGGTGGTTTTGTCGTCTCTTTGACTTTACAACTAAGTCATCAACATAACATTCAACATGATTGTGTAACATATCATCGAAGATCCTTTGCATTGCTCTTTGGTAAGTTGCCCCTTATTTTTTAGTCCAAATGGCATTACCTAGTACCAATAAATTCCTTTCGGTGTTCTGAATGCAGTCTTCTCTTCATCTTCAAGTGCTATGCAAATTTGATTGTATCCAAATCAACCATTCATGAAGGATAACGCTTCATGTCCCGTTGTAGCATCAACCATCAACTCTATAATAGGAAGTGGAAAATCATCTTTTGGACAAGCATTGTTTAGGTCTCTGAAATCAACAAAGACTCAAATTTGTCCATTCTTCTTTCTAACAGGTACAATGCTAGTTATCCAAGTGGGATACTTGACTTCTCGTATAAATCCTACTTCAATGAGTTTGTTTACCTCATTTTCTATTGATGGGACTAATTTAGGCCGAAAGCGTCGTTGAGCTTGCTTCACCGGTCTTGCCCCTCGTTTAATAGCCAAATGATGAACAACAACTTTTGGATCTAAACCAGGCATTTCCTTGTATGACCAAGCAAAAACATCTTTGAATTGTTGTAGAAGTCCAACATACTTCATCTCCTCTTCTACATACAAAAGTGCACTAATGTAAATTGTTTTGTGATCTTCCTCTATTCCTAAGTTGATTTCTTTCAACTCGTCAACAGTAGCTTTCACACCTTCTTCAAGCTCGGGAGGAGTATCTCTTGCATCTTCTTCTTCAATGCATTTTTTGTCAATGATGGTAATTTGGTATGATGACCCTACACTTTCTTCATCTTCCTCCCTTGGATTAGTAATAACTATAGTGTGGAATTTCACCTTTAACATTGGACCACAATCCATGACGAGAATTTGACGTCTTACCATTTTTGAAGAAAATATGCTACGCAATTTATCCCAACAAGGTGACTTTTCAAACTTTTGAATCTTCTTTGAATGGTTAGATATTCCGTACTTCTTGCATTTGTTTCTTTCAATTGTTGCTCAGACTATTTTATTCAACAAAGATGCTTGTGAATTAACTTCTCCCAAACGATCAAAGATAGACTTCCTTGCCATACATGACTCTTCATCTTCAACGGAGATGTAGTAATTAGATGCACATCCTACCATGATCCAAACTGGAGGAGGTTGAACATACCCAAGACCGACTCGTGAATTATGCTGTATTTGACTACTTCCTTGAATCTTTGCATCCATCGCTGCCATAGGAAGTTTTTTTAACATATCTTTAGATTCATTATTGTATCCTGCCTTTGCCAACAATTTGTAAGCATTGGGATCAAAGCCTTCTTCGGTCCTTCGATCAGGTAATTGACCATGCTCGACTTTCTTCCCTTCTACAGGTTGTATGAAGCTTTTCAGAGTTGAACTTGTCTGCTTAATTACTGTAATTTTCGTCAACAGTATAGTAAGGTCTTTCAATGCTTTAATCTTTGTAAAAGGTGATTGTCCTTCCTTCCTTCTTGATTTAGGTACGTAACATAGGACATTTGGAGCAGACACTTTGTTTTCATTCTTACCTTGTTTTTGCAAGCTTGTTTCAATTAAAACTTTCTTTGTTGACAAAGCTTCTTTGCTAGAAGATGGATTATCTTTCTGATGCATTGTTACCGATGGTATCAACTGTTCATTGAAGAGTGTTGCAGTTTTATCTTGAGAGTAGAATTTGGCGTCTGCAATGTATGCTTCAGCTTCTGTGAAAGGTTTATCATCTGCAGCCACCTTCTTTACTGCTCCATTACTTACATATTTGAAGAATTGGTGCAACGTTGAAGGTACCACATGATTGTCATGCAACCATGGTCTTCCTAGTAATATGTTGTAAGATGTTTCGCAGTCCACTACATGTAGAAGTATACTTGTAGTCATTTCTTATATCTGAAGTCAAGTCGTATTACACCAATAGCTCTTTGCCCTCCTTGATTAAAACCTTGAATCATGAGATGACTATGTGAAAGTTCTTTAGTGGGAATATCAAATTCCTTCAACATACGCAATGGAAGAATATTAACTACAGAGCCCCATCAAGTAATATCCGATTCATCCTCTTCTGTCATACATAGCCAGACACAAACAATGGTCTATTGTGTGGCTTTGATCCTATTAACAAATCATCATCTGTGAAGTTAATCGTAGTTACACAAGTGTCTACTATTGGAGAGGAGTCATCTTTCTTTGTTGAACATTCGCCAAGTAGAATTCCAACAACATTATCGACTTTTTCTGCATGAACTGTGAAACACGTACTTATTTTATTAGTCGTTACCTTTTCTTCCTCCAACACTATTTTTCCTTTGTGCAACTCCATTACTTTATTTTTGAAGATGAAACATTGTTCAATAGGATGACTGACCAGACGATGATATTTGCAGTAGTTCGGATCATCCGTCTATTTCGCTTGTTGTGGTCGCTTCATTTCAGGAAACTCAATCAAATTGCCGATCATTAAATCATCAAACATTTCTGATACATCTGAATCAAGGAAAGGATAACGTTTTTCTTGTCTTTCCTCTAACGTCGGCCTCCTTCTTGGTAAATTTGTCAGAATGTTGTTTCGCTCTGTAGAGTTTCTACTCACCTTTGCTGCAATTTTGATTGGAGCAACAGTCGTTGTATGAGACTCTTTTACAAATGGCTTAGATAGTTGCTTACTTGTTTTCTTGAAGTCTGCTACGTCTCTTTTGCGAAGTTCAACAGCAAAGGACCCCTGATCTCATTGGGTCTTGATACTCAAGTCCATGTCATAGCCGCGAGTAGCTAATTCTTCAAACGTATTTGGTTGGATGCCTTTCAAGATGTATTGAAGGCTCCATTGCATCCCTTGAATGAAAATTTCAATTGTAGATTCTCACATAATCGATCTCTGCAATCAAGGCTCAAATTTATGACAACAGTGATTTTATGAGTATTGCTCAAATTTAAATAAGACGAGAGATTACCTCTATTGAAGTCATGTGAGAAGTGGCCCTGGTATCCATATACCACTAGTCACTTGGAGAAGATAGAGACATGGTGTGAAGAGCCTTAGTGATGTAAGTGGGTACATAAGTAGATGATTGGTCTGGTCTAGAAGCAATATTGGCCTATTAAGAGGTATGAGGAGGCGGACCCAATACACTAGACTAATGTGAAGGAGGTTGTGGTTGGCCCAATACATAGTTGTATAGGGGCATGGAGAAGTGGACCACGCCGTTGGAGGAAAGGTCCAAGACTACCAGGGAGCCCATGTAGGTGGTAAGGTCCAGTACAATGGGTAGGCATAAAATGACAGGTGGGTCGATTTTCTGGATCCATTCACGGGTCCTTGTTGCGGACAATGCATAAATGAATTGGGATGGTTTTGTCAACCACGATTGTGCCTCAAATGGTGTCTGCCATGCCCCCACCATGTTGGCCACCTCCACATGAATGATGGCCATGAGATTTAATACATGCAGGAACATCACCAGAAGCATCAAAATTAGTTGTAAAAATGTAGAGGGGTCCGAGGAGGACTTAGATCTTTTTGAGTGTGCCATTTCTTCCAAGACAAGCATAGGACAGGCTTTGTAAAATAGAGGCAAGGTGTCACCATGACGAATTTGAGAACTTACATGGGCATATGCATCAGTCAATCCACCAACTAACTGAAGAACTAACCTGTCGTTGGTGACGGGAGCACTAACGTTGGATAATTTGTCTGCAAGAGATTTGAGATGTTGTCAATAAAAAGAGGCATCGGTAAAAGTCTCCATGAGAACATTAGAGAATTCATCTTCCAAATAAAGAGCACGTGAATTTTTGTTATCAGAAAAAATGTCACGTAAATGATTTCAGGCCACAGCGGCATTGGTATCTTGCTCCAAAATTGTGTTAAGCAGGTCATTGGATATAGTAGCATATATCTATTGGGGATATATGCATCAATTCGAGACCACAAATAAGGATCAATCTCTTGTAATGAAGAACCCGAGGAATGAGCATAAGGAATAATATTATCTAGAACCTAATATGCACGAGCATGGATTTTAAATAAGGTAGACCACATAATATATTGTCCGGTTTGAAGATCCAAAGTAACCTTGATGAAATTTGGAATATTAGGGACAACCAAGGCAGGATGAAGAGAAGAAGCAGGAACAATTTTAGGATCTTTGCATGTCATGACAATAAGAGACGTGAGAAGGAAAAAGAGATTAGAGAGGAAAATTTTTACCAATGCTCTGATACTATGTTAGAATGCGATAATGTGATCGATGTCTTTCATTAATTTTGGTATATGATTATTGACATGCACAAATCATATCACTTTTTTAGCATGTTTTTAGGAACAAATTAAGGCAAAATGGGAATCAAATCGATCTTAATTGATTGATATTAACATATATTTGCATAATTTGTGATTTTGGAAGTTTTAGGTGAAATGTGCAAGAAAATAGCAAATATTGGGGCAAAAATACAATTTTTGGAACTTCTGAGTTCGGGATGGGCATCCCAAGCTCGGGACACCAGAACTTGTCCCACATCAGAAATTTTGGAGAAATTCACTCCAGAAACCTGCTATAAATACCCATGCCTTCTTCAGTTGAAATAATCCCTTATCACTCGATCTGAGTCATTTAGTGACTTCAAGTGTATCTTTTTACACTCGATACAAGTCATTTAGTGATTTCGAGTGCATCTTTCTGCACTCACACGAGTGGTTTAGAAATAAATGAGTGTCTCATTTTCTTTGCTTTCTGAGTATTTATCTCAGGTTCCGAGAATTTGACTAGATAATGTTCGGTTTTGGTATTCATAGAATACCCGGGATTTCTTTAGGAGATCATAAGAGGGCATTAGGTGAGCGAAGAGCTAGTCAACAGGGCATTGCTTAAGCCTAGGATGTAAGGTAAAGCAATTGCTACTAGTCTATGGAAGCGTTCTTCGACGGTTTTGCTAAACAAAGTCAGGTCGAGCAATTCAGGATATACAAGTAGTCGCTCTGCCGGTGAACCTGATAAAGGGTGAATACCTGGTGGTCCCCTAGATCCTTTCTGTATATTCTGCGTTGTGTTCATCTAAATATGAATTTGAATACTAAACTATGATTGTTATGTTATATATGTTTTGCATGTTGAAGTTATACTCATTTTTCCATAAAGGTCACCTGCTAAATTAACATTATGACTGAATTATCTGCTTGCTCTTTTAAACTAAATGAACCATTATAGATAATTCCTAACCATGGTTTAATTCATAACCTGTTTAGTTTAACAGGCCCTAAGTTATGGTAGAATATATTAAGGTTTGCCATATTAGGAAAAATAACTTACAGATCACCATGTTTGTCAAAGTAACCTAATGAAGTTGAGTTTGGTCTCTATGCCAGCGTTAGGGTGAGTGACACAAATTCTTGAGTGACACAGGTTTTCATGGATACCTCTAACTCGAACCGTGAGTAGGGTCATCATTAAGGTAGGGTGATTCATCAGGTAACTTAGATGTGGTACACATGCAAGATACAATACATAATCGCATTCTAGACCAATATATATCTAAAATATTAGAAAATAGGTCAATCAAGATGTAGAAACAATAAAACATACATCAGAACATATGTCTATTTCATACTCTTGCATGCGAATTATTTATGTGCCATGTGTGGTTGGGATCACCAACTCATCAAAGTTATTGATGAATGATTGATTAATTACATGATAAGATGAATGTTAGGGTTAAGGTATAGTTACTACTAAGTCGTTACCAGTTCCCTGGGAGTACGATATTAATAAATTAAAATCGTAGATACTTTTCAAAGAATTAGCTACACGATAGGTACTCTGTCTTAGGTTCTGATTGATTAAGCGACAACAATTAATGCTAAAGTGACAATTAATAAGACTCGGTCCTTAATTATTCATAATCGACATAGGTAAATAAATCATATCTTTACAAAAATTGGAATTTTCACATCAATTATATTCAAGATAGTATTGTTACAAAAATAGGAAAGAGAATATTTACAAAATCATATCAAATATACATACAATCTTAATATATCAAATAAAGATATCACTAAATAAAATAATATAATGTGAGATCTATCTAATATCTAATAAAGTCATATATGAATTAATCAAAATCATAATAATTCTGGAAAGAAGAAGCTAAAAAAATATATTATCCAAACCCAAAGCCTAAGTGTCTATTTTAACCCGCTTTCAAAAATTATATTAATTATAATAAGTTTGAATTTCAAATAATAAAATAAAAATACATCTATTAAATAATAATTTGAGGGGAAAAAAGAAGGAATTTTAAGAAAATTTAAATTTTTATAAATTGTTTTTTTTAAAAAAGTAAAATTCTCAATTTTGCATAAACATATCGCACATAAAAATAATAGTAACATGAAATAAAAGATGTAAAATATATGTAACTAAGCTATTGTCTTGACACAATGAAAAAGTATACTGTGAAACTACGTAAGGTCGAGGGTTGACATGTGTTGTGAGCGCCATCTAAAATATCTGCAGCCACAGGGTTTGTCCCACTCTTGTTACTAAGAAACAGAATAATTAGAATTTATATGGTATACTTTTATTAAAAAATATAAAATTATCCTTTGTAAAAATATTAAAAAATAATTTTACTTGTGACAAATTAAACTTTAAACTTTTTTTAAAAAATACAAAAATTAAATATTTTTTAAAATAAACTCAAATATTATTTAATTTATTTTTTTTCAAAAAACAAATAAGCATTAATTATCAAAGACATTTTAAATATCAATTACTTAATTTTTTAATATAACAATAAAATATTTTTTTTGTGTTTTTAATCTTGCAATGTGATTTATATAAAATAAATCACATAGAATTATGTCTCTATTTTGTTTTTCTATTTTAATATTATAGAAAGAAATTAATTTAGAAACCTAGATTAGTTGCAATAATGGCATGAGCATTAAATACTATCTATTTATCTATGAAGTAATTAATAATAAAGAAAAATCTATTTTTTCAAATTAACCTAACCCATTAAACTTTTTAAATTTTATTATTTTTAACAAACAAGAAAATATACTATTTAAAACAATTAATGTATTTTTTAACCTAGAAAATTATATTTGTTTAACTTTATTTTCTTTAATAATAATCTCCCCTTTGTTTTTAGTTATTGTATAAAAAAATAATTTATTTTTTTTAAAATAAAAAATTTTATTAGGTTAAAACAATTATGGTGCATTATTGATTTTTCCCCTTTGTATGTCATAATTAATATTTTACAAATTATACTTATTAATTATTGTTATTGAAACAAAAGTCAAATGATATGTTAATCTTTACCATCAAAACAACACAAATTTATGTGTTATTCCTTCCATTTTATTTTACTTATTTAAAAAAAATATATATATATAAATATACATGTGTAATTTTATAAAAATATTTTTTGACTCTATTCATTAAAAAAAAATTTAACTCCTCTAATTATCATTTGATTTTATTTGCAATAAAAATAATTAATAAATTTAGTTTGATTTCTTAATGTTATAATTTAAAAAATAATCATTTTGTCCATACTTTGACAATTGAAAGAATAGAGAGTAATATATGTAAGTTATAAAATGTTATTAATAGACATCTAAAAATAAAAACATCAATAAATGCACTATGATTTCTTATTTGTGGAGAAACAAAATGAAGGATCTCATATTTGTGATGAAGATGCATTTACCTGTGTTTGCTACTGACAAACTAGATGGTAAGATGGACGAGGAGTGGGCATTCGAGCAAGAACAAGTATGTGGTTTTATCTGACAATTTGTCGAAGACGTGTACAACCACATATGTGACGGGATTCATGCACAAACTTTGTGGAACAAGTTAGAGAATTTGTATTCCTTTAAAACCAACAACAACAAGTAGTTTCTCCTGATAAAATTTACCCAACTAAAATATCGAGATGGCGCATCAATAACAGATCATTTGAACGACCTTCAAGGTATTGTGCAACAGTTGTTAGGAATGGACATAAAGTTTGATGATGAACTACTCGCTCTTGTTGTACTCTATTCCTTGCCAGAGTCATGGGAGACTCTGAAGATTTCACTCTCAAATTCTACACCAAACGTTGTACTATGCATGGAATTTGTGAAGAGTGGAGTATTAAATGAAGAAATAAGGTGGAGATCACAAGGATGTTCCTCAATGCAACAAGATGTTCTCAATGTATAATCTAGAGGGAGGAATCAATTTCGTGGTCCAAAACCGAGGGGCAAGAGCCGAGGGAACTTAAACAAGTATGCAAACGTGGAGTGCCATCACTACAAGAAGAAAGGACACATCAAAAAGTTCTACCGAAAGTTAAAAAAATAGCAGAACAAAGGATGTTAGAGCAGTGATGATGACGATGCAAACGTTGTCGAAGAGTTCAACATCGTTTTTGACGATGAGGAGTCTATCAGTCTTACAACCCATGAGATCGATTGGATTATTGATAGTGCTGCTGCCACTCATGTCACATCATGAAAGGAGTTCTTCTTATCTTACACACCTGGACATTTTGGTGTTGTCAAGATGAGAAATGACAAAGTCTCAAAACCTACAGGCATTAGAGAAATTTGTCTAGAGACAGATAATGGTATGAGACTGATCCTGAAAGATGTCAGGCATGTTCCAGACATGCGCCTGAATCTTATTTTAACAAGCAAGCTGGATGATGAAGGTTTCCGCAACACCTTCATTCATGGTCTATGGAAACTCACCAAGGGATCATTGGTGGTGGCTAGAGGAAAGAAAAACTCAAAGTTGTACATGATGCATGCAAAGCTCTCCCAAGATGCTGTGAACTCGGTGGAGAATGACAGTACCGTTGAGTTATGGTACAAACGGCTAGGTCATATGAGTGAGAAAGGTATGACATGTCTAGCCAAGAAGAATGTGTTACCTGGATTGGATCAGATCCACTTGAAGAAATGTGGCGACTGTCTAGCGGGAAAGCAAAATAGATTTTCTTTCAAACGTTCCCCTCCTTCAAGAATGGAGAATGTGTTGGATCTGATACACTCAGATTTGTGTGGGCTAATGTCAAAGTCACTTAGTGGTGCTCAATACTTTGTGACTTTCATTGATGATCATTCTCAGAAGACTTGGGTGTACCTGCTAAAATCAAAAGACCAAGTGTTAGATGTTTTCAAACAATTTCTAACTCTGGTCGAGAGACAGACGGGAAAGAAACTTAAATGCATCCTAACAAACAATGGTGGAGAATATATTGGACCATTTAATGCTTACTACAAAGAAAATGGTATTCGACATCAGACAACACCTCCGAAGACATCGTAGTTGAATGGTTTAGCTGAGAGGATGAATAGAACCTTGATGGAGAGAGTCAGATGTCTACTCTCACATGCAAAGTTATCAAAGACGTTCTGGGGTGAAGCTATTCTAACATCTATTCATGTGCTGAATCGCTCACGAAGTGTCCCTCTATAGTTTGATACTCCAGAATGAGTATGGTCGGGAAAAGATATTTCCTATGATCATCTGCGGGTATTTGGGTGCAAAGTCTTTGTGCACATTCCAAGGGATGAGAGGTCCAAGCTTGATGACAAGACACGACAATGTGTTTATTGGCTATGGTCAAGACCAACTTGGCTATAGATTCTATGATCTAACTTAGAAGAAACTTGTCAGAAGTCGTGTTGCAGTCTTTGTTGAAGATGAGACCATCGAAGATATCAAGAAAGTGCAGAAGAGTGCTACCAGGGCCGATGATGTTACAATAGACATGCAGTGTATTCCTTCAACAACACTGCCAAGACAAGTTGAAGATGATGATCAACCAGAAATTGGAGATGTCCAGAAAATTCTGAAGATAATGTTCATGATCAACCACCAGCTCCGGAGGGTTCTCTAATTCTGAGAAGATCTACTAGAGTCAGACAGCTCTCTGCTAGATATCCTGAAGATCAGTATGTGCTACTGACTGATGAGAGAGAACCAGAAAGTTTTGATGAAGTCATGGATCATGCACACAAAGAAAAGTGGATTGAAGCCATGCAAGATGAAATGAAGTCCTTGCATGAGAATCAAACTTTTGACCTGGTGAAGTTACCAAACGGTAAGAGGGCTTTGAAGGACAAATGGGTGTTCAAGATAAAGCATGAGGAACATAGTCACCAACCACAACTCAAAGCAAGATTAGTTGTCGAGGGTTTCCATCAAAGAAAAGGGATTGACTTTGATGAGATTTTCTCATCAATGGTTAAGATGACATCCATTTGGGCAGTGCTGGGGCTAGCAGCAAGTCTTGACTTGGAAGTTGAGCAAATGGATGTGAAGACAGCCTTCCTTCATGGTGATTTGGAGGAAGAGATATACATGAAACAACTAGAAGTTTTTGCACAAGAAGGGAAAGAGGACTTTGTCTGCAAACTGAAAAAGAGTTTGTACAACTTGAAACAAGCGCCAAGACAGTGGTACAAGAAGTTTGAGTCTGTTATGGGGGAGCAAGGCTACTCAAAGACCAGTTCAGACCACTGTGTATTTGTGCAAAAATTTGATGATGATGATTTCATCATCTTGTTGCTCTATGTGGATGACATGTTGATTATTGGCCAAAACATTTCCAGGATTGACACCCTGAAGAAGCAACTGAACAAGTCCTTTGCCATGAAAGACTTAGGGCCAGCAAAGAAAATTCTTGGTATGAGGATAACAAGGGACATAAGCACCAAGAATTTATGGTTATCACAAGAGAAGTACATTGAAAAGGTATTTCAAAGGTTCAACATGGACAAGGCTAAAGCGGTTAGCTGTCCCCTAGCTATATCTCTTTAGACTAAATTCTAAACAATGCCCTTCTACAGAAAGAGAGAAGGAAGAGATGGATAGAGTTCCATATGCTTCAGCAGTTGGAAGTTCGATGTATGCCATGGTATGTATGCGACCAGATATTGCTCACTCAGTAGGAGTTGTGAGCAGAGTTCTTTCAAATTCAGGGAAAGAACATTGGGCTGCAGTAAAATGGTTTTTCATGTATCTTTGTGGAACCTCCAGTTTATGTATGAAATTTGGAGACGAGAAACCTGTGTTAGTGGGATACACAGATGCTAATATAGCTAGAGATGTTGACTTTAGAAAGTCCACATCAGGATACCTGATTTCTTTTGCAGGGGGAGTTGTATTATGGCAATCAAGGTTGCAAAAATATGTTGCACTATCAACAACTGAAGATGAGTTTATTGTAGCAACTTGGTTTCCACTTGACGAAGTACAAGCTGTTCTGTGATAGTCAAAGTGCAATTCATCTTGGAAAGAATTCCTCCTTTCATTCCAGATCAAAGCACACTAACATGAGATACCACAAGATCAGAGATGTATTGGAGAAGAAACTATTAGAACTCAAGAAGATCCACACGGAAGAAAATGGATCAGATATGCTGACGAAGACTCTTCCAAGAGGAAATTTCGAATACTGTCGACAAGAAGCCAAAATAGTGAAGCCCCCCATGTAACCGGGAGGGGGAGAATTGTTGTGGGTCCCACATCATAGTGGGCCCACTTGATGAAAAAAATAGAAAATGATAACACTAAAATATTCAAGTATTTTAGTGACATTTTGTGCTTAATTCTTGATCTAAATCTTGAGAAATAATCAATTTTGGTTTAATTTTGCTAATTCTTTGATTAAATTGATTTCAAAAAGTTGTTGGGGTAAAAGTGTAAAAATAAGCAAGTTTGGGGACTAAAATGCAATTTATTTCAATAAAGAATGAATAGTGCCTTCACAACACCACCAAGGGTGTCATCAAGACACCAAGTGTGTACATTGGCGCCACACACCAATTGAGTGTGGATGACAAGAGATTTATTTATTTTATTTTTATTATTTTATTATATATTTTTTTATATTGAGAGTTTCTTAATTTCTAGATAATTTATTGATTTATAGATTTTTCGATATTTTCATATTTTATTTTATTTTATTTTTTCTATGTAATTTATCTATAATAGTGGATTTTCCCATTTGTAATAGATATGTAGAACCAAATTATAGAGAGAATTATAGGTTGTTCAGTGTATACTTCATACATTGAATTGCTCAATACAAGATTATTGCTTTTGTTCATTGTCATTCTCCTCTTACTTTCCTTGAGCTCTTATTCATACACCAAGAAAAGAATTTAGGGAGTGTTTTAGTTGAGAGTGAAATCCAATTTTCTCTTGAGAGTTTGAGTGTTTAAGATTCATATACCAAGAGGTTGAATACTCAAATCCTTGGAGTGAGACTAGTTATCAATATCAATCCTCCTCCTAAAGATTAGCAAGGTGAATGATCCGCAACCATACGGAGTTCAAAGTGTTGATTTCCCTTGGAGAAGTGCATTGATGTATTGAAGAAAGGTGGAAAGAAAACATCTACAAGAGATTGAAGACTTCAAGGAGTTCTAAGCTTCAACTTGTACACATTTTTTCCTCTTTGATTCTTAATTGATCTTGTATGTATGATTTTAACATTAGTTCTCCTTTAGGATCTCTTAATGCTCTACATTGCTTTAGGAATGATTGTTGAGAATTCTTTGATGTCTTATGTTTGTGTGTCTTCATGTTAATCTATATCATTTGTTCTTTGATTTTTGCATTTATGTGTGTAAGGATTCCATCTCATAATTCATGTATGCATGCTTGATTTCTTAAAGGTCCTAAGTTGTTCTTCCTTTATTGTTTTCCTTTATTTCTTTTCTTATTTGCTTTCCTTTATTGCTTCCTAGATTAGATTTCTCCTATCTTCACTTGTTTTTGGAACCTAAACCTTGGTTTTGTCTAAGTTTCATTATTAGTAGAGGATTCCTAACTTCCTTGGGAAACGATTTTAATAAATTTTAAAATGATGGTGTTCAATCCTTTCCTTAATTTACATTCATAATCAACATATATATTAATTGAGCCTCAACATAATCTAAAGATAATGTTGGCTAAAAAATGCCCACCAGAAAAAAAATTTAATTAAAATACATCTTGAGTCGGTGAAGTCCACGATTCATCGTGAGAAAATGTGCATTGTGGGAAAGTGTAAAAATCATGGGAAAATGTGAAAAAAAAATTGGCTATAAATAGAGGGCTCCTTTCCCTCATTCAGAGCATCAAAAACAGAGAAAAGAAAAAGACTTTCTTCATTCTTCTTCTTCCTTTTCTTTTCTTTATTTCTTTTGAAGGTTCTTTTGAATCTTCATTAGTTCTTGGTGAGATTAGGAAATATGTTTCAGAAGCATCTTTACTTCAATGAAATTTTTGAGAGAGAGAGAAATATTTGGGGAATGACAAAATAGTGATGTTTTGTGTATAGTGTTTGTAACACTATAGTACCACTAGTTTGGGTTTATCTCAGATGTTCGGAGTTTGCCTCTAGAAAGTTTCTAGGGAAGTCTCTCACTTGTAAGCCTGCTAATATTTTATTAGTGGGAGAATTATTTCGGAGTTGGTCTCATGGACGTAGCCACGTTAAATTTTGGTATCTCTATTTTTAGTATTCTGCTCGTATTACATTATTTTTGTTCACCCGTCTCAAATATTGTCCAAGTATCGGCTGCGGCAGAGGGTTTTATACCTAACAGGTCAGTGGTAGAGAAGAATGAGTGGGAGAAAGAGAATGGGTGAAGAAGAAGAAAGAGAGAAAGAAAAAAGGAGTGAGAAAGAGAGAAAAAAAAGTTGTAAAGAAAGAGAGAGAAAGAAGGAAGAAGCAGAGTGAAAATAAACTAGGGAAAATTAATATTTTTAAATTAAAAAATACAAAATTACATTTATTAAAAATAGGATTTATTTTGTTATAAAAGATAAAAATACCCCAGCTCAAAACAGTACAAAGAGTTGACTAATGGTAAAAAATATGACTTAACGACAAGAATTAACGAAGGCATATTCTATGGGATGTTTTAGAACTTGAAGTGCACTATAAAAACAAAAAATTCCTGAGGTTCTAAACAAGAGTTAACTCTTTTTACTATTTTGAACAGAGATATTTTTTTCTATTATAAAAAAAATAAAGCATAATTTTTATAAAAGGTAATTTTGTAATTTTAATTAAAACATATTAATTTTCCTTAATTTTTTATCTCTCTTCTTCGTCTTTATTTTTTCTCCCTCTTTCTTCTTTAAAACTTCTTTCTCTCCCTTTCTTCCTTCTTTCTTCTTTGTGTCTCCTTTCTGCAAAGATTTTAAAATTTAAAATTTTTAGTTTAATTAGGGGAAGAAGGATCAATTTCCAAGTCGTTTAATATCTCTTTTTTCTCGGTAAAATTATTTTTCCCTTATTGTGCATCTAATGCGCTCGAAAAGCATCTGCTTTGTTGGGTCGAAGCTTCCTCTTCTTGTTCTTTCTTTCATTTTTCATCTTCATCTTTTTCTTTTTCCTTTTGAAAATAAATAAAATTGCTTTATACTTTACTTTTTGTAATGTAATTAAAAAAAAAAAATTAATTAATTAAATATATTAAAAATTAATTTTACTTGTGACATATTAAACTTTAAACTCTTTTTAAAAAATACAAAACTTAATTATTTTTCTGAAATAAACTCAAATATTATTTAATTTATTTTTTTAAAAAAACATAATAAGCATTAATTATCAAAATATTTTTTAAATATCAATAAATTTATTTTTTAATATAACAATAAAATAATTTTAATGTGTTTTTAAGCTTCCCATGTGATTTATATAAAATAAATCACATAGAAATATTTTTCTATTTTAATATTGTGGGAAAAAATTAATGCAATGAGCTTTAAATACTATATATTTAAATATATGGAGTAATTAATAAAAAAAATCTATTTTTTTTTCAAATCAACCTAACTAATTAGACTTTTTAAATTTTATTATTTTTGACAAAGAAGAAAACATACTATTTAAGACAATTAAAGTATTTTTTAACCTCGAAAATTATATATGTTTGACTTTATTTTCTTTAATAATACTCTCCTTTTTCTTTTTATTTGTCCTTGTGTAAAGAAAATAATTTTTTTAAATTTTTTTTAAAGAAAATATTAAATATTTTTAGGGTAAAAAAATTTAATATTTTACAGCTTATTAATTATTGTTATTGAAAAAATTCAACTAATATGTTAAACTTTACCGACACAAATTTTTGTGTTATTCCTTCCATTTTATTTTACTTGTTGCAAAAAAACAAAATATATTATAGGTATAAAATTAATGTATACTTTTATTTTATTTTTTTAAAACTAAAATGTTTTTTGACTATACTCATTTTTAATAAAAAAATTTAATTTCTCTAATTTTTTAAAAACACTCACAAATAAGAAAAAAACATTTAAAAAATTAAATAAAATTGATGTCTTTCAAAAGAAAGAACTATCATTTGATTTTATTTGCAATAAAAATAATTAATAAATATTAATTATACAATATAAAAAAATATATTAATAAATTTAGTTTGATTTCTTAATATTATAATTTAAAAAATAATTATTTTGTCCATACTTTGACAACTGAGAAAATAGAAAGTAATAAATGTAAGTTATAAAATGTTATTAATAGACATTTAAAAAGAAAAACATCAATATATATATATATATATATATATATATATATATATATATATATATTGAGAGATGTAAAAATACTCATGTGCTAACGAAGTAATAGGAGATGACATGGCGATCTGAGTGTCTATCCACTCCACTCAAGAAACCACTACTTCATCACGCCAGATAGCAAAGTGAAGGGATGCAAAGTCAAACTGCCACCTAGGCAAACAATTTCTCGTTTATTCCTCAAAGGATATTATTTGACCAACACTCAAACCCCGAAAAGCTCAGTCAAATTCCCTCCAGATTTTCCTAAATTAGAGGGATTCTAGAGTCTTCCACAAAATCTGGTAACTACCAGATCCTCCAACTTACATCACCTGATCTACCTATTTCTCTGGGTGGTTTACATCTATGAAAACTACCCCTGTAAAGGTAAAAAGGGAAGCCAGATTACTATACTAAATCTCTATCAAATTAGATACTCTTCAATCTAAATAAAATCACTCACTTTAGCATCGGAGTGTTCATCAGAGTCCCTCCACACTCTGTATGAACTTTATTGTTTTGCAGATATCCCAAGATAGAAATCCTCATCAGATCACGAGTGCATCGTCCATCTTGGCAGTGATATTTGGCAGAGATTATCAGACGACGTTGTTTCATCGACAGGTGGCATCGAACCAATTTTCGACAAATTAGTTTGGTTCCGTTAGCGGGAACGTAAGTACCAAATTTTCTTGTTTTTCTCTCCTCAAAACAAATAATGTCAGGACGATCTGGTGAACGTGGATATCAACTGGATACCACGGTTCCCACATCTTACCATGAGACCTACCGGGCGGCACACTCGTCCGTTCTTGAAAGACCCCAGTGTCGGTCAATCATCGAACGTTTGGGACCCCAGGATTTCCCTCGTGAGGTACCTAACCTATGCGAGAGGCTGAACGAGAGGTGATCCAGCGACAATGTGTACGTGAAAGAGGTTGAGGACTTGCGGAAGGAGGTTGAGCAGTTCAAAAGGAGCGAGACCTCTTGAGGTAGTGGATGCAGCTCCATGCAGAATACCTCAGATAGGGCCTGTCGCCCCCAACCTTTCCCGATGACGAAAAAGAGCCCTCCAAAACCCTACCACAGAGGTCACACACCATGGCAAGCAAACAAACTAGGGGCCAAAATGCCCCCTCTAGAAAGACACTTCCCTCCATCAGCGAAGTAGGCGAGAGTCAACCGTCGAGCAGGCAGTCAAGGGAGAAAAGCAGTCGGGACAGACTCTGCCTGAAGAGAAACATGCACGAGCGAAGTCCGGAGCAAGCGTAAAGAAGCCACACTAAGAAGAATCTCTTAGTGAATACGGGCCCATTCACAATGTGGATCCACTTTGCAGCCCCGAACCCGACACTGGAGATTCCCCAATTCGTCTTATATTTCGGACAGAGCAGACCTAAAGAGCATGTTTGCCGATACAAGTCTGCCATGGGCCTGGTGACCGTTGACGAGGTTGTCATGTGCAAGGCCTTTCCCAGCACACTATCCGATAAAGCCCTAACATGGTTCACTTCGCTAAGGCCAGGAACTATCGACTCTTGGCAGGCTCTCGAGAAATCATTCCTGGACAAGTTCAGCACTGCCGGAACAATGTCCAAGACTAGAGGAGACATCGCTAACATCAAACAGAGAGAAGACGAGACCCTCCTTACTTATCTAGAGCGCTTCAAGAAAATGTACGAAGAGATTGAGAGGATCAGCCAAGACACGGTGATTACCTACTTCGAAGGCAGGTTCTGGTCAAGGATGCTGTACACTGAACTTCAACTCCGAAAGCCTGAAACCATCGGTGAAATATTCAGTGTGGCACGCAAGGTCGCATTAGCCGAGGGAAGTGCTCAGCCGAGCTCACACTCCCATCATACAGAATCTACACGTATAACACGGATAACAACAAGCGACAACGATATCTCGATTTTAAACCAATAGAAGACGTTAGCATCATCGACGGAACTGAAGTTTTCAAAGAGTTTTTGAATTCTGACAGTTCCGTCTTTAGGTAAATTTACCATCCCACTGTTAAAAATGGTTTCGAGTAGAAGGATTTACTTAGGCTTCGGCGTCCATCTCGACCTCATAGTTGAACAGAAGAGGAAAGGAAAATTAATTACAAAAATGAACTGAAATTTGGGAAAAGACAAATATGGTAAATGATAATGCTTCAATTACCAGAAAAAAACAAAAAAACAAAAATCTTAACGCTTTCGGCTCGTCATCGCACCTCAATAAAATTCTCTGCCCCCAATCTCCTCCAATATATATATATATATATATATATATATATATATATTATTGATTCAGAAAAAATCTGTCAAGGATAAAAAAATAATTTGAGAAGGTAGGAATTCGGGAGATATTGGAATGGATTGGAGTTTGGGAGACGGAGAGTCGGTCAAGCTTAGTGAAAGCTGTACTTCAGAGAGTGGCACCTCGGGAAGCTATTCTTCGGGTAGCGACACTTCGTGGAGCGGCACTTGTGATGCGTTCCGATTGGTATGCTAAAAGATAGGCTTTATTTACCTTTGTCGATTAAGGACTGAGTCTTACTAACTGTCACTTAGCATTCAATTATTGTCACTTAATCAATCAGAACCTAAGGCAGAGTACCTATCGTGTAGCTAGTCTGTTGGAAAGTATCTACGATTTTATTAAGTTAAATATCGTACTCCTAGGGAAGTGGCAACTGCTTAGTAGTAACTAGCCTTTTATCCTAACTCCTATCTTATGATCCAGTTATGCAATCTTCATCAAATACTTTGATGAAAGGGTGATTCATTCTCCACTAGGTTTAAGTCTAACCAAACCTAAAAGTGTTTTATAGAGGGGGTCCTGATTCTATGTTATACTGTTCCTATATGTTGATTGACCTATATTCGAGTATTTTAGATATATCTTAGCCTGGATTGCAACTATGTTCTGTGTCTAAAGGCGTACCACATCCGAGGTCTCTAATAAACCGCCCTACCTTAATGACGGCCCTACTCACGGTTCGGGACGAAGGCATCCATGAAAGCCTTATGTCACTTCGGGGATCATATCGCTTGCCCTAGCCGCCGGCATAATCGGACTCAACTCGGCCCCTACCTAGACTACTTTAACATGCAGGGTGTTCAGCAGGTTATTTTATCTAGCATGGCAGACACCAATACTAATTTATGTCTGTTAAACTAAACAGGTTATGATTAGACCGTGGTTAGGAATTGTCTATAACCCTAACTTTAGTTTAAAAGAGCACATTCAACATGCAGACATAGTGAATATTTAGCAGGTGGCTATTTCCAGAAAAACGTAACAACGTCAACATATAAAACAACTATTCATAAAAATCGTAATCTCGTATTCATAATAGATATTTAGAACAACACAATAACAACATATAAGAGAGGGACATGGGGACTGATGCCATAAAGAAATCACCCTTTACGTAGTCTCACCGACGGAGCGTACTGCTGTATATGTCGTATTGCTCGCCTTGACTCTGCTCACCAGAACCTTCGGAGGACGCTTCCTCAGCCTAGTAACTGGGCTTTACCTTAATACCCAGCTTAAGCCCAGCCTTGTGGACTGACTCTTCGAACGTCTAGAGCCCTCTTAGGATCTCCTAACGAAATCCCGGGTATTCTATGAATACCAGAAACGAACCTATCTATGTAAGCCTAAGATCTGAGACAATTTCTCAGAAACTAAAACAAAACACTAATAAGAAAGAAAACTGAGATCCGAGTCTCTGAGTGAGTTGTGTACTAGAGAAGTGTACACTGGAAAGCACTAAATGACTCAGATCGAGTGGAGAAGAATGATTTCAACTGCTGGAGGCCTGGGGTATTTATAGCAGCTTCCCGGGGTGATTTTTCATCAAAAAATCGATGTGAGACTAGTTCTGGGGGTTCGGGACGCCCGTCCCGGATTGGGACGCCCGTCCTGATCTGTTGACCAGGTTGGGACGCCCGTCCTGATCTGTTGACCAGGTCGGGACGCCCGTCCCGGCGGTTTGACTTGGTCGGGACGCCCGTCCAGGGTTCGGGACGCCCGTCCTGACCCTTTGACCAAGTCAACATTTCCAAAAATTGCGTTTTTGCCCCAAAATTTGCTGTTTTCGTCTACGTTTCACCTGACACTTCCAAAATCATAAAAACCGTGAAATTGAGTAAATAACAAACAATTAAGATCAATTTGCCCTCAATTTCACCCGAAATCATACATAAAAACATGCTAAAAAGGTGATATTTTCGCGTATCAGATAACCCCACACTTAGCTTTTTGCTTGTCCTCAAGCAAAGTCTACCTAAAGTTAGTGATTCTAAATCGTAGTGCAGTCACTTAAATTCCTAGTCATGTTTCTATTCCAAAAATTCTTCAGACAAGTCTTAACACAGGTCTGACTGGTTAGGTTGCTATGACAAGGTCTCAGATGTTTTTAGTAGCTTGTTATGATCAGGCAGAAAACAAATCAACAACTAGGTTGAACTTTTTTTTTTCTTAGTCACAGGGTCTACCTGATGTGTAGTGTGTGTACTAGTCTAGACCAGATAGTCAACACAATGTACTCTTGTCTTAACTACTACCAGATAACACTTCGACCCATCGCTAGACATATTAACAGCGGACAACTTTTTGAGTTCTGAGCTTTGGTGATCAGATTTTTAATGTTTTAGCATTTATTTATTTTCTTTATAGATTCAGGGTATTTTGAGTCTGCTTAGGACACGTCAACTTCAACTACCCATGTAGCGAGTCCCACTCCGATGACTCCCAGATCTACACGACCTTAGGGCATCAGGCTTTAAGTTCCCCGAAGGAGTGGTGCTCGAGTAGCGAAGGCCGCTGGCAAACTACCCTCATTTGATTAACTTTCTTTTGTTTCTTTTCACTTTTAGCTCAGAGTCTCATCTAGTCATTCTAATTGTCAATATATTCACAACTGGTCTAATTTTATCTAGTTAAGTCTCGAACAGGCAATTGGCTGAGGTCTCTAATCCAGACAAGCTTGTGCTCAGTTATCAGGGATTCCCCATTCCTAATCAATTAGTTCAGCAGTAGTCATCAATTATCTCCTACTAACCATAACATACTACCTACATATCATAGACGTAAGCAATTGTTTAACCAAGCATACTGCCTTTAGAAGTCTGAAAGACGCCAAAATTTTGAAAAAATTTTGGAAGGGTGTGAAAATACGGGGAAAACAAACAAAAGCATGCGAAAAATTTTGCAAACTACTACAGTGCACCGTGCATTGCTACCCCACACTTAATTCCAGCACTGTCCTCAGTGTTCATGCATATCTAAACTACCCCACACTTATTTGAAGACAAGAAGAAATGAAAATAAAATAGAAAACTCTTACCCCACACTTATTTGACTAACTAAGGGTAAGAGAGAAAATAAAACAACCAACAAAACAAGACACAAAAATGAAGAAAATAAAAGTAAAGGAAGATGAGATTAGAAAAACTCCCTTCTTGCCTCGAGCAGAAGGGTTTTCTCTGATCTGTCAATTGGCTCTTCACCTTAGCCATGTGCTATTGCTGAGGCATTCTTGACTCTGTAAGCTCTAGATACTGGAACGGATGACGTCAACTTCGATCCTTCATCGTCGAGCTCTAGGTAGTGGCCTATTCATTTGATGAATGGCTCGAGCCCCACGGACTGCTTCCTCGAATCATTTGTAAGATTTCTCACAATCTTACAAATGATTGTGAGATTTCTTGGGATTTGTGTGCCTTCCTACCAATGTTAGTAAAGGTATTGCATGCAAGTCTCGAATGGAAGAAAAGATACCTGAAGTTTTGGCGAAGCTATGGTGGTAGAGGCTCCAGTTGTATAGATCTGGGCCCAAGTATTTGAGACTTCCTCGGGGAAGTTTCTCACAGCTGATTGGTATGCAGGGAATGCAAGCTCCTCCATTGCTATGCTCCTGATACAATGCTAAATTCCTCTATATCCTTCGACCGTTCGATACCACTTGGTAGATCACTTGCTTGCACTAGTCTGGTTTTAATTGTCGCCAGTATCTCCTCTGTTGATTCTGCGGGTGTGGGTTTTGCTGTGGTGGTGTCTTCTGAAAGTTTCCAGCTTCCGAATTATTCCTCAGCTAAATCACGTATGATTCCTCTAGCGGGGATTGTATGCCTCTCCCATTGGAGCAGCATTCTGCAGTAACCTACTCCTACTTCTTTTGGAATGGTCAGTCATTCCCATAGCAATCCCTGCTAAAGTGTGGTACTTAGCAGACTTCACAGATTTGATACACAGGCTGAACAATTCTTCCTAAGACATCGACACTCTGAATCTGGAAAACAACTAGAATCTGCACATGACTTTAACATCATTAGTAGGTAATGCCTGTGCTTCAGTGGTCCCTCAGCGATGTACTGTTTTGCCCCTGAGGTGTTTTGTTGGTTGTTCAGTAGCCCCTCAGCGAAGTAGCATATGGCGATGTATTGATAACTTCGCTGGAAGGTTGGTGTCGTTCCTTGGTAGTAGTACTTTGAAAGGTTTTTAGGGTTTTTGACTGTGACCGCTGTCTCTTCAACTTCTATATGTCATAAATGGCAGAATGTCAGCGGGGCAGAGAGCTCTTTTTGCCGTCCCCAATGTATTGATCTTGGGAAATAATCATGACACCGATCAGTATGGCTTTATTCATAACCGTTTTGTATCTTTGTATTTCACTTTTGGTATCTTTTTCATTTTCTTCTCCAACCTTTTTCCGCCATTACTGACTCTGCAACCTTCTGAAGATTCCTCTGCTTTTTCATTTTGTCGAAAGTTCGGTCTCGCCTCAACTTTTCAGACGTTTTACCTCAACGATTTTCAAAAAAGGTATGCTATGTCTTCTTTTGGATGGTTAGTTTTTGTTTTTCTGTCATTTTTGTGGGGGTTCAAACTTTCCTCTGTTTCTGTTTATTTGTGGAAAAAATGTGATTGCTTCATGTGACCTTGGTATGAGGGTGTTTTAGGAGTTTGTCTTAGGTTTCTTTTTTTGGGTGGCTTTTTTGAATGGGGTTCTAAATGTCAAACTTCCATTCGCAGGTAGGAAAATGGCTGCCCAGGAAGAGAATGTTAGGGAGGTGGAAGGTCTCATGGTTGAAGGTTTTGGGGATCCTCAGCCTGAGTACCTAGAGACCAAAGTGACCGTGGCTGTTAGGGATGGTCAACCCTTGGCTCCTTTAGGTGTTCCTCTCCAGCCATCTATGCCCCTTGCTTCAGATTTTTCATTTTGGCGAAGTAGGGTTACTCGCGAGCAAGTGGATTCCTTTATTCGTAAGTATCACATAGATCCTCAAGTGTATAGGATTTTCGTAGCTCCCAAAGTAGGTAGGATGTCCATTCATCATATCCCTCTTCCTTTGGCTCACTTCGAGGTAGGTCTTAGGCTTCCTATGGATCCTGCGTTTGTTGACTTTCTGATTTTTGCTCGGGTTCACCCGAACGTAGTTTGCACTATTTTTTGTTTGATTGTTCTTTGTCGTAGGTTAGGTTTTGAACTTACTCCCAATGTCCTTAGAATATTTTTTTCTTCACTCCGGATGTCGGACAACACTCTTTCTCTTAGTCCGCGTCAGAACAAAGTTCTTTTTTATTCTCCCCCGAATAAAATAGATTTTAAGGGGAAGTGGGTAATGGTTGAGTCTCGAATAGGTTTCCCTTTTCGTCCGTGTGTCAGTGAGCACTACCAATGGTCCCAAATCCAACACTCTTCCTCCCTTGACCCTTCTGAGAAGTCTTTCCTAGAAACCATTACCTAGGATCTAGGAGTTAGTCGCCAATATCAGTCCCGGGTATATTCTTCTACCGACCTACTAAGTGAGTCTAGCTTGGAGTGGTGCGGCATAGGGGCTGGTCTGGCTGATCGGAAGGAGCTGGGGTTTGAGGAAGAGAGGCCTAACCGAGACTGGACCATACACCCGGGGGGTGTTTTTTCTTTTCAGTGCGAACTATGTACATCTACTACCCGTGGTTGTCGTAATGGTCGGGGTAAACAAACCTTTTTTTTGACTTGCTTCGCAAAGTTTAACTTGGGCATTTTTTATGTAGGTCCAACCATGTTCGGGAAAGCCTGAGGAAACCGCGTAGAAGTTCGGAATGTAAGGCATTCCCACCTGGATTCCTTACCTCGCTTTCCCCCGAAGCTGATAGACCGGGGAGCAGCAGGTGACACACCATTGACCTATTCCTCCTCTGTTGGCCGGGCTTCACGTTAGAGTGGGACCCCCCGACGTCCCAGAGATGGGGGTTCTAGGATTAGGACCCCTTCGTCTGCTCCTACCGAACTTCGAGGGGAGGCTGGTCCTGAGCTAATGGAAGTTGCCTATGAAGGTGATGAAGAAGAGCAACTTCGTCCTCGTCTACGGAGGAGAACTTCGCCTCGTCATCCTGCTTCGATAGAGGAGTTAGCTCTTGGTTCTCCCATTATCCCCAGTGAAATTCCTGAGGAGAGCCTTACTCTAGAAGTTCGGGAAGATACACTGCCACCCCTGGTGCTGAGGTTCAGGACGAAGCTCCCGCAGAGGAGTCGGGTTCATCGTGGCTTCACCCAGGGTATGAAATGCCAGAAGAGGAGGAGGCTCTAAGGCAAGCTGGCAGCTAGCAGCTGGCAACAGAAATCACATCAAGGACTCCTCCTCTCAACAATCGTCGCTTCACCAACCGATATGCGGCCTCGTTTATTGGTGGTGCAATCTTGAATCGGGCTGCCGATGCCGAGTCTTTATCTTCTATGGGCGAGATGGGAGTGGACGAAGCTACTAACAGAGTGGGGGCCCTTCTTGCTCGGGTAAGTGTTATACCTTTCCCTTATATAGTTTTCGCTTGTGAGCGTTTTATTCTAACTTTAACTTTTTTTTTCGCAGCTCTCCTCTTATATCCTTTACATTTCCAACTCCCGTTCTACTGAGAAGGATGAGCGAGCTACCGCTGATGCCGAGTGGTGAGCCACCAACGAACCTCGTATCATTGCCTTAGAGGCTTCTGTCGCTGACCAGGCTGCTCGTTTAGAGTTAGCTGCAAGCGAGAAATCCCAGATGCTCAGTGAGGCAGCTGACTTGAGGGAGAAACTTCTTAAGGCAGAGGCGAAGGTCGCGGAGTTGGAGGTGGCAAACTTGGATCTGAACACTGCCTGGGATGAGGCTATTGCGAGCCGTATCTCTACTCAGGAGGAATTGAATTTTTGTAAGTCGGATACCTTTAAGAAGAACATTATTAACGACTTCAAAAGTTCTTCTAAGTATAGTGAAGAGATAGGTCGCGAAGCTGGGTCTTTTTTGGATAAGGACTACGTTCACATCATCCGCCAGCTTCATCCGCATTTTTAGGATAAGTCTGTTCTTCTGCAAGCTTTTTCATCCAACTTCGACAATGAAGCGTGTAGAAGGGGAGCTAACTTTGTTCCTTTTACTTCAGAGGAGATGGAAGCGCTAAGGGAGTGTGATGAGAAGAGAGGACGGCCATTCTGGAAACCTCCGACTCCTACTAAGCTGACTTTCTGGGATATACTTGACGGCTCGAGCTCTGCTGCTCCTTGAAGATCTTGTAATCCTTGTACTTTGAAATTTTTTTGAATGTAAACTTTGTTTTTTTAATGTACTTTGTACTCCAATTTGAAAGCTTTAATAGAATTCCTAGTTGTCTTCATGCCTGTGCTAATTTTGCTTTTCCTAATTCGCTTTTCTAATTTGATACTTCGCAACTACGAGGTTAACTTCGTGGTAGTTTAATTCTCCCAAATTTCTAACTTTGTACTTCGTAACCACGAGCTTTCACTCGATGGCAATTTATTCTTCCAAGATTGATCTCGGTACTTCGTAACCACGAGACTTCACTTAATGGTAATTTATTTTCTCCTAAGATTGATCTCGGTTCTTTGCGACCACGAGATTTCACTCAATGGTAATGTTCTTTCTCCTGAGATTGATCTCGATACTTCGTAACCACAAGATTTCACTTATGGAAATTTCTCCCAAGATTGATATCGGTACTTCGTAATCACGAGATTTCACTCAATGGTAATATTCTCTCCCGAGATTGATCTCGGTACTTCGTAACCACAAGATTTCACTTATGGAAATTTATTTGCCAAGTTCTAGCTTTTTATTTCGAAATTTCAACCAGATGCTTTCTGAAGCTATTCAACAACCTTTGGTTTCCAAGATAACTTGGTACTCAAGAAAATGCTTCCTAGGTGCTATTATACATAGTACCTTTTCAAGTGGTTTGTGTGCCATGGGTTTGGTAGGAGAATGTCGTCTTTGTTCATGAGCCTGTAAGTGTCGGGTCTTACTTCGTGTTTCACGAGGTACGGTCCTTCCTAGTTCGGAGTCAACTTGTTTGCTTTTATATGCCTCGTCGTGCCCTCTATCTTTCGGAGTACCCAATCCCCAATCTTTATTGGTCGTTTGAATACTTTCTTATCATGGTCTTTTTTGACTTTTTGTTTGAACGACTGTGATCTTAGGCAACTTGCTGTTCTTCGTTCTTCTAGCAGATCTAGTTCCATGCCTCTTCTTTCCTTGTTGATATCTTCGTTGTACATCGTCACTCTTGCTGTGGGTAATGCGACTTCGGCTGGTGCTACTGCTTCGGAACCGTACACCAATGCATATGCCGTTTCTCCATGGGGCCCCTAGTCGGAGTGCGAATTGCCCACAAAGCTAGATTCAAATCGTTAGCCCATTTGTTGGATTTTCCTTCCAAGTTTTTTCTTAGGGCCATTAATACCAGCTTGTTAGCCGCTTCTGCTTGACCATTCCCCTGAGGGTGTGCTACCGATGATTTCCAATGTTTGATGTGCAACCTTTGACATTCTGCGGTGAACTTGGTTGAAAATTGAACTCCGTGATCAGTCACCACTGCTCTGGGTATTCCAAAACGACATAGGATGTTTTCCCGGAAGAACATAGAAACATTTTCCTCAGTGGAATGTGTGAGAGCTTTTGCTTCTACCCATTTTGAGAAATAATCCACCGCTACTACTAAGTATTCATAGCCATTCTTTGTTTTTGGGAACTTTCCCATTAAGTCCATTCCCCACATGTTGAATGGTCAGGCCGCCACCACTGGGGTTTGTTCAATTGAGGGCAGTTGTGGAATACTTCCAAAAATTTGGCACGTATCGCATTTCTTGACATACCTTTTGGCGTCTTCTCTAAGCATCGGCCAGTAATACCCTTGATTGATTACTCTTTCGGCCAAAGCTCGGGCTCCGGGTGTCCTTCGCATACTTCCTCGTGTATTTCGGCAAGCAGCTCGTTGATTTGAGATGGTGGAATGCAGCGAAGTAAAGGCCTTGAGAAAGACCGTCTGTACAAGACATCGTCATGAATTGTGTACCTAGTAGACTGTCATCGTATTTGCCTAGCCCGGGTAGCATCATTTGGGAGGCTCCCTTGTTGAATGAAATTCTTTATTTCCTCGTCCTAATTTTCCGAAGTGGAATATATGCATTGAATTAAGTCAGCTTCTTTCGAAATTGTTGTTGTTGTTTCTATTGGGACGCTTTCCTCGTTTTGAGTTTTCCGGAGGCAATTTTTGCAAGTCTGTCCACTTGTTGATTTTCTCTTCTGCTGATCAAAGATAACGTGAAAGGGCAGAATTTTTCTCTCCATTTTCTGGCTTTGTCTACATACGATTGTAAACCCTCTGATTGTACCGTATAGGTACCTTGGACCTGATTTACCGCCAACTGCGAGTCGTTGTAGACCTTCAAAGCTTTTATATTAGCTCCATGGGCCCACTCTAATCCAATCAGCAACACTTCAAACCCCGCTTGATTATTCAAAAGATTGGGCTTCAATTCGATGGCTCGTATTTCAGTGTATTCTTTATTGGGTGAAGTTAAGACAATGCCTGCTCCGACTTCGCTGGAGTTGACCGCTCCATCTACTCTTAGTTCCCATGGTTCTTTTGTTGGCTCAGCTACTTCTATGCTCAATTCCGTGAAGGACCTTTCTGCGAGAGCCTGTGCTTTGATAGCTATCCGGGGCTTGAATGTGATTTCTTACCCGCATAATTCGATAGACCATCGCAGCATTCTTCCAGATTGATCCAGTTTATGAACAATTTGCTTTAGCGGGGTATTAGTGTAAACCACAATAGGGTGGGAGTCGAAGTATGGTCTAAGTTTCCTTGTGGAAATCACTAACGCGTATGCTAGCTTTTCGATATTTGAATATCGGGACTCAGCGTCATTTAATACCTTGCTGATGAAGTATACGGGATACTGCTTTGTTCCTTCCTCTTTTATCAACACTGATGCCACGATCAAATCTGAGAAGGATAACTATAGGAAAAGTGTTTCTCCCATGTTTGGAGGTCGTAGCAGGGGAAGATCTAACAGATGATCCTTCAGACTCTTCCAGGAGTGTCTGCATTCCGAATTCCAAACAAAGTTATTCTTTGAGTTTTTCAAGGCTTTGAAGAATGGAAGACACTTCTCCGTTGATTTTGAAATAAAGCGTCCTAATGCAACTATACAACCGTTTAGCCTCTGGATGTCTTTGACACATCGGGCCTCGGTGAGCCGAGCTATGGCCTCCAATTTCTTCGGATTGGCTTCAATTCCCTGCTCGGATGTCATAAAACCCAAAAAATTGCCAGATTTCACTCTAAACGTGCACTTCGTTGGATTAAGCTTGAGGTTGAACTTCGCCAGGTTGGAGAAAGTTTCCTCCAAATCATCTAGGTGTGCTATGCCATGTTTGGTTTTGACAACCATGTCATCGACGTATGCTTCTATATTCCTTCCGATTTGGCTTCGGAGGATGTGATTCATCATTCGTTGGTATGTGGCCCCTGCATTCTTCAATCCAAATGGCATAACATTATAGCAATATATGGCCCCTGTAGCTCGGAACGAAGTGTGTACTTGATCACTTGGCCTCATTTTTATTTGATGGTATCCCGAAAAGGCATCTATGAAGTTTAGAAATTTGTATCCCGCTGTTGAATCTACCAGTGCATCAATTCGAGGTAGTGGGTAATAGTCTTTAGGACAAGCCTTGTTGAGGTCAGTGTAATCAACACACATTCTCCATTTTCCGGTGGACTTTTTGACCATTACTACGTTGGCCAGCCATGTGGGGTATTTTACCTCACGTATGAATCCTGCTTTCAGAAGTTTATCTACTTCTTCCTTCATGCCTTGTATTTTCTCCTCTCCGAATTGTCTAGATTTCTATTTTATTGGGTGACACGTCGGGCTTATGTTTAGTGCGTGTTCGGAAATAGAGGTGTCGATACTTGGCATATCCTCGGTACACCAGGCGAAGCTATGTTGATGATCTTTCAGGAACTTGATGATGTCTTGCCGAAGTTTGTTCGGCATTTCCCTTCCGATTTTGACAGGTTGCTGAGGATAGTTGGGATTTATTGCTACTTCATCAAACTCGCTCTCTCGCGATACTTCGATGACTAGATCATAGATTTTCTTTTCCAGTATCCTTTGTATCCTCAGGTCATGATCTACTGTCACCGAATTGATGTACCCGACTTCGGTGGAAGAGTCCCTTTTCCTTTTTATCTTCATGATTTGTCCAAACAGACTTCGCGGGCTGCTCTTCACAAAACCAACACCTGGCGAAGTGTTGAACTTCACTTGTTGGTGAGATGTAGAAATTACTAAGTCAAAGGCTGCATGGAAAGGTGTTCCCACTATGACATTATAGGGGGATTCCAAGTCCACAACGTAAAACTTCATCTCTTCTGTTCGTGCTTTGTCCCCTTCGCCGAGGGTGACTTGCATCCTTACTGTTCCTTTAACTGGTACTTTGTGTGGCGTGAACCCCTTCAGTATCATTTTGCTTGTCTTGAGGTGTTCATCTTTCATGCCCATTTCTTCGAAACATCGCAAGTACATAATATTCTTCGTGGCTCCAGTGTCGACCAGAACTCTTTTCACTGTGCACTTGTCTATTCCTTCTCGTGTCATACCAATTTCGAGGACAATAGGAGTAACTTTAGCCTCCTCATTCTCATTCGTGAAAGTAATGACCTTCGACTGTTCAAACTCATACTTCGGGATAAGGTATGATTTGGTAATGTTGTATATCCTCTTCTTGATCTTCTTGACAGAGGTCAGTTATGGGTGTATCATGTTGATCACCCTCTCTCCTTTATCCTTCTGTTGTTGCATACCGGCAACATACTCTTTCAAACATCCTTCTTGAATGAGCTTTTCAATTGCTCTTTTCAGTTGGAAGTATTCGTCCGTGGTATGTCCGTAGTCTCTGGGGAATCCGCAGAATTTGGTCTTATCCCGCGTAGAGAATGAGTGTGGCCTCATCGGGGCAGGATCTATTACTCCATATTTTTCTTTGATTACTGCTATCAGACTTTCCATTGGGACATTCAGGGGTGTGAAAGCTTCGAATTTCTTACCTCGACTTTTGTCTCTTCATTCTGAGAAGCTCGAGGCGACATCTTTTGGATGCTCGTGCTGCTTATCCTTCCTTTTTGTGGTGGATTCAATTGCACTACTTTTGGCTACGCTACTTTTTAAGCAACGCTGAACATTTCACCTACGATCTTTGGCTTTCTCAGTTGAAGCTCGGTGTATAGCATCATAAGTCTTCTTGAATCGTTCCAAGAAGGATAGTAGAGTCTCGTCTTCTCGCTGTTTGATGTTAGCCAAGTCTCCTCTTGTTTTCAGTATGGTTCCTATCGTGCTGAATTTGTCTAGGAACACTGTTTCTAGCGTGTGCCAGGAATCAATGGTACCTGCTTTTAGAGATATAAACCAGGTTAGAGCTTTATCGGACAGAGTGCTCAGGAATGCTTTGCACAAGATGGCTTCGTCATTTGTGACTAGTCCCATGGCCGATTTATAGCGGCACACATGCTCGAGGGGTTGAGTTAGTCCTGAATAGAGGATGAACTGCGGAATTTTAAGACTTGGATCGGGGGAGACATTTTGGATCCACTTGGCGAAAGGTCCTAGCTCAATTGACCTTGTTTTATGGACTTTGGTCGTGCTTTTTCTTTTTTCTGGACTGTACTCGGGGTAACGCTTTCTTGCCCCTCTCTTCGGAATAGGTTTTGAGGAATGATGACTTTCCCCTACTTCGCTGACTGTTTGCTTTCTGCCTGCTCGTGTACCTCGCCTTTCATTTCTCTTAGTGGCTGTTTGTGTCCTTTGTCGAAGCTCTGAGGGATCTTCTGAGAATCTCGGAGGGGGTAGGTCTGCACCGACCTTCCAAAATTCAGCCCTTAACTTCAATCATTGTCGCGAAAGCTCATGATCCTGTCTTAACTGCTCATTTTCTCTTTGCAATCTTTGTAACTCTTTTTCTGTGTCCTCTATTCTTTTCGAATTGAGTTGTTCTCTTAGATCTCTAGAACGTCTGGAAGTCTCTGGTTCTGGTCCTAGTCTTTCCGAGGTTGGACGGCTACTGGAACCGGGTGAGGCCGAGGATTGTGATATTCTTGTCCTAGTTCCCCGGAATGATGTTTGTCGGATAGTGCGTTCGTCTCCTGAATGTCTACACATCGTGTTTTATGAGGGAAAGATAATCGGTTCCCGGTAACGGAACCAAACTGATTCGGCAAAAATCTGTCAAGGATAAAAAAATAATTTGAGAAGGTAGGAATTTAGGAGATATTAGAATGGATTGGACTTTGGGAGACGGAGAGTCGGTCAAGCTTAGTGAAGCTGTACTTCGGAGAGTGGCACCTCGAGAAGCTATTCTTCGGGGAGTGACACTTGGTAGCTATAGTTCGAGATATTGAGCACGTACAAAACCTAAATAAGTTCGAAGGGGAGGAGTATTCCCCGTGAACTCTCCGATGCTTAAGTCAATAGAGTGTTATAAGAGAATTTTTGGATATCTGGACCTTGTCTTACCTTTTGTTTGGATTCCCCTTTTATAGGAGTCTGTTTGAGGGTGTCTCATTTATTAATGAGTTTCCCGTTAGTGTTTGGGTCGTTTCAACCGTTATGGAAGACGGGCTTTGAATAGGATGTTTAAAGAGTGGTAACATCTGCTCTTTATGAGGCCCATAAATTTGGACTTATGACGTCAGGGGCAATTACTTTTGTGGTCAAAGTACTATTTTGCCCCAGAGGTGTTTTGTTGGTTGTTCAATATATATATATATATATATATATATATATTATGATTGCATTACTACGTGTGCATATATGTAAAAACAGAGAATGCCCCGATTTAAGGTCTCACCTCTCCAAATTTAACCGCAAGCTTATTCCTGAAAAAGGGAAGAGGAAATTTGTCCTATATTCAACCAAAGGATTCCTAAAATATCTATCTCTCCAGACCTCCTGCATTGCACTCAATTAATATCGATGGATGAAGATATCGATGGATGAAGATATCAATTCCGATATTAGTCGGTGGATTCTTGAATTTATTCTTTGGCAACCTTTAAACTACCGTTCGTTGATCTCTCTAGATAACATTCTCCATCTACCAAATGATATTTCCAGATTGGAAAAAATGCTACTTTTACGAACAATAGAGTTTGAGATCGCAAAGGTGGTGCTTTGGAGAATATTCTTGATTTATTGGAACAAATAGAGGGATTAGATTTCGGAAATGGAATAGAAGAGCAATCTGTGTTAATCAGAGACGCTTATTGTGCGGTAGCAGTGACTTGAACGGTGAATATTTTGGCTGATAATGGAATTGTTGGTAACTACGTGTATGTTGAAGTAGTGAATAGGATATGGAGTAAGGTGCCCAAATTGGAGGAACGGAAGGTGGGGCTAATTTCGGAGGAGCTGTTGCGTTGGAAGGGTGATATTTCGGAGTAGTATTCTTAAGACATTACTCGATCAAGTTTTTTATCTTTAAAGAAAATTATCACACTGCAACGTAACTCTGGTTGAAGAAAAGGACGTCAAGTTTGCATACGAATTGGCACAGAACGCAATAGTTATTTCCAAGACTATCCTTCAAGGAGAAGATATAATCATAACAGAAACATGCGATATTTTTGCAGAAGATATCTGCATCTACAAAATGTTCACACTCGACGGTTGCGGACACAGGTATTGCACCGATTGCTTAAATCGACTCACGTAATTTATAAATTTCTAGTAAATCTTGGAATTCATCCTCACTTTGAGTAAATCTTAGAGTTTAGTTTCGAGTCAATCACGAAACTTATAAATTTCAAGTAAATCTTGGAATTCACCTTCACTTCGAGTGAATCTTGGAGTTCGGTTTTGAGTCAATTTTGGAACTCATCAATTTCGAGTAAACCTTGGAATTCACACTTTACTTATAGTAAAACTTGGATTTTAGTTTCGAGTCAATCTTGGAACTCACTTACTTCGAGTCAATCTTTGAACTCGCTTACTTTGAGTCAATCTTGGAACTCACTTACTTCGAGTCAATCTTGGAGTTTAGTTTCAAGTCAATCACGAAACTTGTTAATTTCAAGTTAATCTTGGAATTAATATTTCATTCTACTTCGAGTAAATTTTGGAGTTTAGTTTCGAGTCAATCACGGAACTTGTAAATTTCGAGTAAATCTTGGAATTCATCCTCACTTCGAGTAAATCTTGGAGTTTAGTTTCGAGTCAATCACGGAACTTGCTAATTTCAAGTTAATCTTGGAATTAATATTTCATTCTACTTCGAGTAAATCTTGGAGTTTAGTTTTGAGTCAATCACGGAACTTGCTAATTTTGAGTTAATCTTGGAATTCATATTTCACTCCCTTCGAGTTAATCTTGGAGTTCAGTTTTGATTCAATGTTGGAACTCGCTTACTTCGAGTCAATCTTGGAGTTTGGTTTCTAGTCAATCTTGGAACTCACCTACTTCGAGTCAATCTTGGAGTTTAGTTTCGAGTTAATCTTGGAACTCGTTCACTTCGAGTTAATCTTGGAGTTTAATTTCAAGTTAAACTTGCAAGTTATTTCACTTCGAACTACATTGGATCACTTTCAGCGAAGCCAATGCATTCTACGAAACGTTTCTCGAAGAACAATGGATTTTCAATTACATCGAAGTGAAAGAAAGGTCACTCTTCCACTTCGACGAGGGGTCACTGAGAGATGTAATAATACCCATGTGCTGACGAAGTAATAGGAGATGACATGGCGATCTGAGTGTCTATCCACCCCACTCAAGAAACCACTACTTCACCACGCTGGATAGCGAAGTGAAGGGATGCAACAAGCACCCCACAAAATCTGGTAACTACCAGATCCTCCAGATACATCACCTAATCTACCTATTTCTCAGGGCGATTTACATCTATAAAAATCACCCCTATAAAGGTAAAAAGGGAAGCCATATTACTATACTAAATCTCTGTCAAATTAGATACTCTCCAATCTAAATAAAATCATTCACTTTACCATCGGAGGGTTCATCAAAGTCCCTCCACCCTTTGTATGAACTTTATTGTTTTGCACATATCTCAAGACATAAATCCTCATTAGATCACGAGCGCATCGTCCATCTTGGCAGTGATATTTGGTAGAGATCATCAGACGATGCCGTTTCATCGACAGATGACGTCAAACCGATATTTGACGAGTCAATATATATATTATTTGTTTCCCCACAATATGACAAGTAAGAGGGAAAAAAAAGGTAAAACATATTATTTATACAAATATGAAAAAAATAATAAATGTACATTAATTTCATAATGTGATAAGTAAAAAAATAAAACATTCTTTTCTCTCTCGTGTAACAAGTGAAAAAAAAATATACTAAATCTATTGAGGAGAAATCAATTTTATTTTTATTTGTTTATTTTTTGTGTCAAGAACAAAATGAATTTATTAATATTTTCTCTTCATTTTTTTTATGATTAATACTTTAAACTCATATTTATTAATTAAAATTCTAAAATATTTTTCAATACAAAAAACTTGATTGATCTTAATATTTTAGATTTAAATTGCAATGTCATCATAATTATTTAAATAAAATAGAAAAAAAAGTAAAAAGACAACAAAGTCTAAAAAATTCAACAAAATTACAATGATATAACATAAGAATTTTGTAATGTTATATATATAAGATAGACCATAAATGAGTTGTAAAGTATATTAATTATAGAAGTATTAAAAAAAATTCAATAAATGTATAATAATTTCTTAATGTGATAAATAAAAAATTAAATAGGTAAATAATCATGGATACAGTTTTTTACTTTTATAGTGCACCTCGGGTACTAAAATGTCCCACGTAATGCATCTCCATTAATTGTTACAGTTAAGTCAAAATTTTGACTATTAGTCAACTCTTTTTATTGTTTTGAACAGAATTATTTTTTTCTATTATTAAAAAAACCATAACTTTTATAAAGGGTAATTTTGTAGTTTTAATTAAATTATTAATTTTCCCTAATGTTTTTCTCTCTCAAAGTTTGGTGAGGGAAAAGAGCTATTCGAAGTCGGATAACTAGATTAGAGGGGACAAAGTACTTTTGACTCTTACTGGTATCATATCCCTGTGTGGGTAGAGATTCTGACTTCCGAGGATTGTTTTGTTTTGCCTGCTCTCATTTGATGGTAGGTCAGGAAGGGGAAGGAGGTCCGGTCCTGTTCCTGGTCCTGGTCCTGTGTCTGAGTGTAATGTCTTTTCCGCCTTTTCTTGTAAAGACCTGTAAATTCCTCTTGATCTTGATGGAGTTGCTTACCCTGCCTTTCTTTCGAGAAGACTGAGACTATCATCCCATTCTTCCCTTTCTTTAGTTGCATTATCCGATAAAACTTATCCAAGCTTTAGAAAAAAAAGCCTCTTCTTCCTTCTTTCTCTCTCTTTCTTTCTTCTTTATTCTTTCTCTCTCTCTCTAGAAAGATTTTAAAAATTTTAATTTTTAGCTTAATTAGGGGAAGTAGGATTGATTCCTAGTTTAAGTCGTCTAATCTCATATCTTTTTTCTTGGTAAAATTCGTTTTCTCTTTCCCATTGTGCATCTCTTGGGCTCAGAAAGCGTTTGCTTCGGTCGAGCTTCATCTTCTTCTTGTTCTTTCTTCTATTTTTTATCTTCATATTTATCTTTTTTTTTTCTTCCTTTTGAAAAAAATGGAATTACTTTAGTATTTTACTTTTTGTAATGTAATAAAAAAGTAAATAAATAAATAAAAAGAGGGAAATGGGGAGGAAATCTAGGAATGAAAAGAAATTCGAAGGAAAAAGGTGTTCAAGGGAGAGAGAAGAAGAATTTTGGAACAAGAAGAAAGAGAGAGAGAAATAAGAAGAAGAAATGGTGAAGAATGATGAGTGGAAGAAGAAGACGAAAGAGAGAAAAAAACAAGGAGAAGAAGAAAGAAAGAGAAAAATAAAAAGAAGAAATGGTGGAAGAATGATGAGTGAAAGAAGAAGACGAAAGGAAGAAAAACATACAGAAGAAGAAATGGAAAGAGAAAAAAAAGAAGAAGATGGGTGGTAGAAGAAGAAAGAAAGAAAGAAGAAAGGAGTGAGAAAGAAGTTGCACAAAAAAGAGAGAAAAAGAAGGAAGAAGAATAGTAAAAATGAACTAGGGAAAATTAATATTTTTAAATTAAAAATTACAAAATTACCTTTATAAAAATTATAGTTTATTTTTTTTATAATGAACAAAAATACAACGGGTCAAAATAATACAAAGAGTTGACTAATGATAAAAAAATTGACTTAACGAGAAGAATTAACGAAGGCATATTATGTGGGACGTTTTAGAACTTGAGGTGCACTATAAAAGAAGAAAATTTCTGAGGTTCTAAACTTGAATTTTGAACTCTAACAAGTGTATCCATATGATAAGTTACCTAATTAAATATTGGTTTCTCTCCCATACAACAAATAATATTAATAATAAGGGTAAATTATCATTGATACACTTATTAGAGTTCAAAATCCAAATTTAGCACCTCAGGAATTTTTTACTTTTATAGTACACCTCAAGTTCTAAAACGTCCCATGGAATGCACCTGAGTTAATTCTTGCTATTAAGTCAAAATTTTTACTGTTAGTCAACTCTTATCACTATTTTGTGCAAACATATTTTTGTCTATTATAAAAAAATTAAACTATAATTTTTATAAAGGGTAATTTTGTAATTTTTCCCAAATTTTTTTCTCTCTCTTCTTCTGCTTCCTTCTTTCTCTTTCTTTCTTCTTGTGCAACTTCTTTCTCACCCTTTCATTCTTCTTTCTTCTTTGTGACTCTCTTTCTGCAAAGATTTTAAATTTTTTAGTTTAATTAGGGGAAGAAGGATCAATTTCCAATTTAAGTCGTCTAATATCATCTCTTTTTCTCGGTAAATTTGTTTTACTCATTGTGTATCTCAAGGGCTCAAAAAACATCTACTTCGTTCGGTCGAGCTTCCTCCTCTTCTTGTTCTTTCTTTCATTTTTCATCTCCATATTTTTCTTTTTCCTTCTTTTTAAAAATAAATAAAATTGCTTTATACTTTACTTTTTGTAATGTAATTAAAAATTAAATAAATAAATAAAAAGAGGAAAAAGGGGAGGAAATTTGGGGGAATGAAAAGAAATTCGAAGGAAAAAAGAGTTCAATAGAGAGACCAGAAGAATTGTGGAAGAAGAAGAAAGATAGAGAAAAATAAGAAGAAGAAATGGTGAACGAATGATAGGTACAAGAAGAAGACGAAAGAGAGAGAAAAATAAAAAAAAAATGGTGGAAGAATGATGGGCAGAAGAAGAAGATGAAAGGGAGAGAAAAACCAGAAGAAGAAATGAAGAAGCAATGGAGAGAAAAAAAAATAAGAAGATGGGTGGTAGAAGAAGAAGAAAGAGAGAAAAAAGCAAGAAGAAAGAGTGAAAAAGAAGTTGCAGAACAAAGAGAGAGAATAGTCGTAGAAGAAAAAGAGAGAGAAAGGAAGAAGAAAAAGAGAGGAAGAAGGAAGAAGAAGAAGAGAGAAAAAATAGAAAAAATTAATATTTTTAATTTAAAATTACAAAATTACCCTTTAAAAATTAGGGATTATTTTTTTTAATATTGGACAAAAATACCTCTTCTCAAAACAGTAAAAAGAGTTGACTAATAGTCAAAATTTTGACGTAATGGCAAGAATTAACGGAGGTGCATTCCATGGACTTTTAGAACTTGAGGTGCACTATAAAAGCAAAATATTTCTGAAGTGTTAAACTTATATTTTGAACTCTAAGAAGTGTATCAATGATAATTTATCATAATAATGATAAAAAGAGTAATCCATATTTACATTGAAGAAAAATTAGTTTTTTTATGTGTCACATAAAAAAATTAACGTGTATTTGTTAATATTTTTTCTTTCATATCCGTATAATTAATACTTTAAACTCATATTTATTAATAGAAAAAAAATCTAAAAATTAGAAAGTACTTTCTTTATTCTTTTTTCTTTTTTGAAATTGGAGGTCTCTACCATGTCTCGAATTTATGACTTCTCACATTAAAAAAAATAAAATAAAAGATCGGGAGAATTAACTAGTCTTGGAAATCAGATGCTTCCCTTTAAACGTTCTCATTATTCATTGATTTTTTTTATTCTTACAAAATTATTTTAATCGCATGAATTTTCACACTTTGAAATTAATTGGTAAACACGGTCAACAAAAAATTCATATTTCCTATTGTAAGAGATTCTCATTAATTATAAGAACCTTGATTTTTCCCCTTTTTTCTTTTTGGGAAAGTAACGTTGGCTTGTTTTTGTTCGCCTTCTACTTTGAAATTAATGTAATATTACAAGGGGAAAAAAATCGCATCTTTGTGTATATATGTATTTATATTTGTATAACCGAAGATATATTTTTCTTTTACTTCATCAAAAAACTCAAAGGCTCTAAAGATGTCCGCTCCCTTCATGCTCTCCAATCTCCAAAATCTTCTCCGTTCTCTGACTCCGATTGTGCCTTCAAAGCATTTTTCCCCGGTACCTGTCATAAATCTATAAATGTTTTTAAATTTCTTTTGTTTATATGATTTTTAATGTTTATACAACTAATTTATAGATTGAATTTTCTATGTTTTGGGAGTGTTGATTAAAATTAGTTAATATTTCATTTATTCTAAAAATTAGTGATGAAAACTATAGATTATGTGAATTTGTTTTGTGGATCAATGCTCCATTATTTTTTGTCAATTTATTTCTAGTATTTTGTGTTAAGATCATTAGATTATTTGATAGAAATTTATGTTTTTTATACCTTTTCTATTGGTAATTGACCTACTATAAAATTAGTGTGTTGAACTAAATATCTCACATCGTTCGTCTAAAAGATTATTAAGGAAAAATTTGAAATCCTTTATTTAGTGGTACATTTCAAACTCGTAAAGTGCATTTAAAGTGTATGCTAATCTATATATGTTGATTTAAAAATTAATGTGTCCAATTAACATTAGATTCACATAATTTATTCACACACTTTTATGTAATGAATTTCTTGTCAATGTACTATGTGATTTTTATACTTTGGGGCTTTATGCCTAATTGAAAAGTAAAAGAACATTTTAATTTATTTTCTTATATTTTCTCCTACTTTGCAAGGGCTCGAACAGTGATTTGTTTAGATGTGGATCATTGGTTTTCCCATAGTTTATGACCTATTAAAAAAACCTTGTAACCTTAGGAAGTTTTTTATAAAAAATGAACATTTCAATATAAAGGATATCCCAACTAAATAATTATATATGCTATATATATTGTATATATTGTATATTTCTACTAAAGTTTAGTCACTTATATATATGTTATATATATATATATGAATATCAAATTTCATCTTATTTTGATTTGATTTAACGATTATAAATTGTAGCAGGATCATGCATGATTTGATTTAATAATTATAAATTACGGCAGGATTTGAAGAACAATAGGAAGGTAGAAGACAATGATCATGCAATTGAATATTTCACATTAGATGATGTATGGAAATCCTTCAATGAATGGAGTGCTTATGGCGTTGGCTCTCCTCTTGTGTTAAGTGAGGAAAGAAATATTGTGCAATATTATACTCCCCATTTATCTGCCTTTCAAATCTACACTCTCAAGTCCTCACCAACTTTTACAAGGTACTATACTCTAAATATCTCTCAAGATTATCATTGTTATTATTCTTAATTTTAGAGTTTTCTTTTTTTTTTCTCTAATATGATTCAAATTTATAATTGTTCACGGATATAGATCATATGACATGAGCAATGTCTGCTTGTATTTGTTTGTCAACAGAAGAATAAATTTAACATGTTTATCATTGTTTAACATGGTATAAGAGTAGGAGGTCAAGAGCTTGAATCATAGCTATTGAAAAATAATTTGTGTTGTTATTAAAAAATTATCGTTGGATTTATTATTGAATTTATTGCGTATTTAGGGGTTATTTTATAAAATTTGTCATTGGCTCACATGTGACAGGAATGTTAAGAGAATAAATTTAACCACTCTTTAACAGTATTGTCTTTCAAGATTAATTTTCTAGATTAGGATTTATCAAATTTGATATATATATATAATATATTATATATATATATATATATATATATATATAATTGGGATAACTGAATATTTATGTCACCAAATTATTTATTTTATACATTTAAAGGTTCTAAAAAAATGAATTCTTGTTTTTTAATTATTTATTCAATTTTATCTTTTCGTCTTTAAAATGTTTTTTGATCATTAAGTAACAATTTACTTATTATTTCAATTTTATCTTTAAAATTAAGTAACAATTTTTCTTCCAATTACTATTATGTTCATTGTTTTCTTTTCTTTTTTTTTAACAAAGAAATGTGAAATAAGAAGCTCATGATATTGATATATTTGAGATGAAATCTTGCAGTGAAATAAGAAGCTCATGATATTGATATTGATAAGAGACTCAAGTCTTGAGACTCAAGCTTCATTGTCAATAAAAGACAAATTAGGTCATCTTTATTTTGAATATCAAGATGTCTCTTCACCTTCTATAAGACTGCCTATAGCTCATAAGGTATTTTTATTTGTTTGTGATACCTCTAATTCACACTGAGATATATATATAATATCAAGATTTTATAGTAAAAGTCATATTTGAGATAATCACTCTTCATTATCACATCATGTATTGAATACTTATGATCCATTATTCAACATATCTAAAATAGTTGGTTATTCTCTATTACCTATTACCCTTTATACTAGATTATATAAAAACAATTTTCTATTTGGTGTTAATATCTTTAAGCAAGTTTGAAGCCATTTTTGAGATAATTACTATTCACTATCTTATCATATTTAGAATAATAATTATTATTACAAATGTTTATTGAGAACAATTGCAGAAACCACCACACGTAAAAGGTGGTGAGAGTTTTCTATTTATAATCATTTACAAATCAAATAAGATCAGAATAGATTACAATCATTTACAAATCAAATCAGAATATATTACAATCATTTACAAATCAAATAATATCAAAATAGATTACAAAGTAAAAGGAAAGTAGCCGATAATCAAGGGTCAAATATGGTAAACCGTAATGGATGGCTAAGTATCCTCAACACCCCCCGCAGGCTAAGCGTCGGATTGGAGCAAACGTGAAGCTTGGATCTGAAAAATTCAAAGAGAGGTCGAGAAACACTTTTGGTGAAGATGTCAACAACCTGGAGATGCGAGGGCACATACTGTGTGCGAAGTTTGCCAGCGACAACAAGTTCCCGAAGGAAATGATAATCTAATTCAACATGCTTGGCTCGCTTGTGAGAAATGGGATTGGAGCTCAAAAAAATAGCACTTTTGTTGTCACATAAGAGCAAGGGCTGCTGTGGAATGGGGACCTTGAGGTCATGCAGAAGATGCGTAAGCCAAAGAAGTTCAGCAGCAGTTATGGCAAGAGCACGATACTCAGATTCACAACTGGAGCGTGAGATAGTAGGTTGCTTCTTGGCACTCCAAGAAACGAGATTGTTACCAAGATAAATAGAGTAGCCGGAGGTGGAACGACAAGTATCGGGACAGCCAGCCCAATCAGCATCCGAATAAGCCACTAGCGCACTAGGAACAGTGGATGGACGAAAGGTAAGGCCAAAGTGGAGTGTGCCCTTAACATAGCGAAGAATACGCTTGACAGCAAGAAAATGATCTGCAGTAGGGGCATGCAAAAATTGACTGACAGAATTGACAGCATGGGCAATATCTGGACGTGTAATGGTCAAGTACTGAAGGGCGCCAACAAGAGATCGATAGAGAGTAGGATCAGAGAAAGGGAACCATCGCAGTCAGGTGGTGAGAAACAACCATGGGGTGTGGACTGGTTTGCTATCGAGCAACTGAGCACGAGTAAGAATATCTCGAGCATATTTTAACTGACTGATAAAGAGACCATCAGGAGTGGGTGAAGCTTCAAGACCCAGAAAGTAACTGAGAGAGCCCAAATCCTTGGTAGCAAACTCAGAATGAAGCTTGCGAGTTATAAAGCGGTCAAGAAGAGATGGTGTTGCCAGAGTAACAATAATGTCATCAACATAAAGAAGTAAATAAATAAGGTTAGACTGATGAAAGACAAAAAGTGACGTGTCAGCGCGACTGCAAGAAAAACCAAGTGTGAGAAGAAATGAGCTGAAACGCTGAAACCAGGCGCGAGGAGCTTGCTTTAAGCCATAGAGGGCTTTCTTTAATAGACAGACATGAGTGGGAAAGCGAGGATCAATATACCCAGGAGGTTGTTCCATATAAACATGTTCAGTAAGAGTGCCATTGAGAAAAGCATTCTTGACATCAAGTTGTCGAAGGGGCCATTTATTGGTGACAGCAAGAGAAAGCACAACACGGACAGTAGTAGCTTTGACAACCGGACTGAAAGTGTCAGTGTAGTCGAGACCAGGAACCTGAGTATAACCTTTGGCAACAAGACGAGCCTTGAGACGCTCGACGGATCCATCTGGCAAATATTTAGTGCGAAACACCCATTTAGAGCCCACGATGTTTGTGTTGGCAGGACGAGGAACCAAAATCCAAGTGCCATTTTGTTGTAAAGCGCGAACTTCCTCATCCATGGCAGCAAGCCAAGCAGGATTCTTAGCAGCAGATTTGAATCCTTTGGGCTCAGTGGATGCAAGAAGAGCAGAGAGAAGTCCAGATGAGCCCAAAACACCAAGATTTGCTGGATGACGAGTCTTGAAAATACCAGCTTTGGCTCGTGTGATCATAGGATGAGAGCCCAAGGAAGAAGTGGAAGGAGCAGCAGGTTCAATAGCGGGCGGATCAGAAGCCGAGGGTGGCAAAGAGGAACCTGCAAGAGAAGTATCAACCTGCACAGACTCATCCACAAGGTCAGAACAAATATCACACGGAGAGGAGCTGGACCGAGAAAGGTGCGGTGAAGGAGGGGTAGGGGGGGATGGATCAATGTGGTAAAGACGCGGTTCCAAGAAATTTGAAATATGAAGAGAGGAAAGGGGTTGGGCCTGGGAGCTAGGGACAGCAGGAAAGTGAGTTTCATCAAATTGAGCGTGGCGGGTGATGTAAAGCCTAGTGGTGGTGGGATCGAGACAACGAAACCCTTTATGAGAGGGACTATAACCCAAGAAAATGCAAGGAATGCTGCGGGGAGAAAGTTTGTTAGGCATATAATCACGCAAGTAAGGATAAACACGACAACCAAAAGGATGAAAATTGTCATAATGTGGAGAGTAGCCGTATAGAAGTTCAAAGGGTGACTTACCTCCAAGAAGTGGAGTGGGCAACCGGTTGATGATATAGGCTGCAGTGCTGAAAGCGTCAACCCAAAAACGAGGAGAAAGATGGGGAGTGGAAGAGAAGGGCCAAGCCAGTTTCAGTCACATGACGATGTTTTCTCTCAGCACGGCCATTTTGAGCAGGTGTATATGGGCAAGAGAGTTGATGATGGATGCCAGAAGTACGTAAGTGATGTTTGAAGCAAGTGCTAGTAAATTCAGCACCGCCATCGCTTTGAAAAACCTTGATACGAGCAGAATATTGGTTTTCCACGAATTTTTGAAATTGAAAAAAATATCAAAGAAATCAGATTTAAATTTTAAAGGGTAAAGCCAAGTGAATCGGGAATAATCATCAATAAAAATAACATAGTAAAGAAAACCCGAATTGGACTTCACGGGAGAAGGACCCCAAAGATCACAATGAATAAGATCTAACACATGAGACGACCTATGTTCATTGCGAGAATAAGGCAATCGATGATTTTTCGCAAGTTGACAAGTACTACATAGTGATGGAGAAGGCAATAAAGACGTAAGAGAAAGATGTCCTTTTTTATTTAAAAAAGAAATAACAGAATAATTTACATGACCCAAACGAGCGTGCCATAAATCATATGAAGCACGTAGAGATTTATTTTTAAGGACTGAAATAAAGGCAGAGTTGCCACGCTCCAGCACATATAGCCCTCCATCCCTTTTACCGGTCGCCACTACCCTTCCTGTTTGACGATTCTGGATAGTAAAAAGATTATTAGTAAATGTAACGGAGAAAGGAAAATCAGACGTTAATTTACTAATTGAAAGAAGATTTTTAGTGAGATGAGGGACAACCAAAACATCTAATAAGTGAATATTTGGAACCGAGGAGAAAGAGTACCAGTGTGGGTAATGGGTAGAGAGGCACCGTTTCCAACGATCACAGAGTCCTTACCCGTGTAATTTTTGGACTGATCCAAAACAGATGAATCGGTGGTCATATGGGCCGAAGCCCCAGTGTCTAAAAACCAATCAGCAGTCTCGGGTCCAGCAATAGAACAGGACGTGTTGAAAGCTTCGGCAAGGTGAGCAACAGAATCAGTCCGAGCATACCGTTGGTTGCAGCGGTCAGCATAATGGCCCTCCGTGCGACAGATTTGGCAGCGAGGTGGTCGACGACCCTGACCAGAGTGGGTTCGTCCTCGGTTGGAAGAGTAATTTCCGTGGGAATGAGACCGACCTCGCTGGTTGCTACGGGAGGCAGCGTTGTTGCCATGGGTGCGGCCACGATTAGTGGCTGTGAATGCTGTAGGAGTGGAGTCAGAAGACTCAAGGGAGCGCTGGAACAACTCAAAGCTTTCGGCTTTAGAGACTAAATCTGCAAAACAGGGGAGAGGGGTGAGAGACATTTGAGCAGTAGAAAAACTTGAGAAGTCGGTGCCGAGTCCACGAAGGAACCAGTGCACTTTGTCAGTGTCCTCGACGGGTCTGCCAATGGCATGAAGCTGATCACAGATTGTTTTGAAGGTACGGGCATACTCAGCAACAGGTTTGGTGCCACGTTTCATCAGTTGCAAGTCATCCTTGAGTTTCAGTTCACGTGCTTTCGAATGATGGCTGAACGTAGTCTCCAACGCAAGCCAAACATCACGGGCAGTGGAGAGACCAACGACGACAACAATGGCTTCCTCGGTGAGAGAGGAGAGCAGGAGACAGAGAAGCCGTTGATCGGCTGCTTTCCACGCCAAATATTTGGGGCTGAGTGTGGTAGAGTTTTCTGGTTCAAAACGAGGTGGTGAAACCAGAGTTCCATCAACGTAGCCCAGCAGGTCTTGACTCTCAAGGAGAGGGAGAAGTTGGCTTTTCCAGAGAAGATAATTGGAGGAAGAAAGCTTGATGGTGATCATATGGATTAGAGTGTTGAAAGGAAGGAGATGAGAAGAGGATTCGGAAGCCATGGAGAAGAAGGGATCGGGGTTGTTAAACCGGAGTATGCTCTGATACCATGAGAATAGTTGCAGAAACCACCACACGTAAAAGGTGGTGAGAGTTTTCTATTTATAATCATTTACAAATCAAATAAGATCAGAATAGATTACAATCATTTACAGATCAAATCAGAATATATTACAATCATTTACAAATCAAATAATATCAAAATAGATTACAAAGTAAAAGGAAAGTAGCCGATAATCAAGGGTCAAATATGGTAAACCGTAATGGATGGCTAAGTATCCTCAACATTTATAAGTGTCTCACTATCTTTAATAACTATTATCTCTTGTACAGATAGACTATTATCTATAAATAATTCTTTATTCAAAGTGAAAAACATTGTAAGAGTCAAATACATCTCTTGTATTAGTTCTTAGTTAGTAAAAATATTAGTTTATATCTTGCATTATTTATAATTTATGATATTTTACTTCTTTTTTTCAAATGATATTTTTCTTCCTTGTTTGTTTTACGTTTCACACACACACACACACACACACACACACCATATATATATATATATATATATATATATATATATATATATTATAAACACTTTTTTTTTGTGAATATAAATTTAGATAGCTACTTTTACTAAAAGCTACTCTGGACTTGTGACATTGAAGAGTTATGATATATCTCCAACAAGTTGGATGTCTATTGCATGGTAAGTTTTGTTTTTTTAGTTCTTATTTTATTAGTTTTTTACTTTTTAATTCATATTATTAGTTTACATTATTATTATATTTTTGACTAATAAATGTTCATACATTCTGGATATGAATATGTTATAAAGTCCTAATTTGATTAGAAATTAATTAAAATATGGTTAAAATATCAAAATAATCACCCAAAAATAGTATAAGAAAAAAAAAGCTAAAAAAAAGAAAAACCTAAAGTTTAATAAAATAAAGACTAAAAATAACAGTTTTTCTAATTAAAATTTGTTGAAATTGTGCTTTCTTTCTATTTTTAAAAATAAATTGCATATAATATTATTTACTCTTTAAATTAGGTATCCTATCTATGAAGTTCCACCTACATGGTCAATGAGAGATTCTGCGAAATTCCTTACTTACCATAAGCTATCTTCCTCATTTCAAGGTATTTTCTTATTCTTTCTTTCTTATCTTTTAAATTTTTTGGTCATTTTATTGTGTATATATATATATGTATATATATATATATATATGTGTGTGTGTGTGTGTGTGTGTGGAATTTAATGCAATAAAAATCAAAATTTTTTTTCTTCTTAAAATATGACTATAAAAGTAATTACTACTCTAAATATGGTTTATTTTATATAAGAATAATGTGTCATTTTAATCGTGTTTTATACTGCTTTTTTTTTTACTATATTTTTGTCTACTCTTTTCATTAACTTTAGATCTTGCAACCAATCTATATATTTAATACAACCTGAGAAAATACTATATAATTAATTACATGGTGTAAAACTGATCTAAAAAAAGGTTTTTGAGCGTGATTTTAAAAGACTCAATGTAAACCTTTTTTTATTTTGATAGTGTTTTTATTTTATTTATTATAATTAATTTTTGGGGTTTCGAATATATTCATGTAAGATATTGCCTTAATATCTTGAACAAGTTTGTCCTATCATCATGCTATATATATATATATATATACATATTCTAATGTTACTATACATTAAAATATTTTTCATTCTAAATGAGTTGTTATTCATGTTTGATCAAATATATTAATCGATTCTTATTATAGATTCAACTTGGGAGAAGATTAATGGAAATGATGGAAAAAGTATTGGAGTTTCTTGTCCTCCAAAAAAATATCAAAATCAAGTTTCTCTTCCACCATTTGGGTTGGCTACATACAAAATGCAAAGTGATGTATGGATACGTCATGAAAAGAATGACCATAAAATGCTAATTGATTTTTATGGTGCAGCAGATTCTTGGCTGAAGCAGATAAACTTTGATCACTATGACTTCAACTTTTTTAAAAAGAATTCCAATTATGATTAGATATGAAATGTGTCTAGGTAATCTAGATATATCCTTATATGAATGTCTCTTTATTTAGTTGATAAAGAAAATTATTTGCCAAATTATGAAATATGTGTTATCTCTTTATACTCAATTTTAAGTTTTGAGAACATTCATTTTTCAATAGATTGTGTTTTATGAAATATGCGTTATTTCTTTATATACAAATTTAAGTTTTAAGAACATTCATTTTTCAATATATTGGGTTTTATGTTTGAATAATATGTTTATGGTGACAATTGGAGGCCAAGAAAGACCATATATAGATAATTTGTAAATTTCATCCCTAAAAATATATAATTTTTGCGATTTGATCATTTTTAAAATTTTTATATTCATCCATTATCTTTATAATTATGACAAATTTCATCATTTATGTTAATTTATTAACTGTCAAGTGTTAGTCAACTATTTTTTCTTAAAAAAAAAGCAAAATGAAAAGTTTTATCCATTACATTATATAATTTTGTGATTTTATTCTTATTTAAAAATTTTATATTATTTCATGCTTTATTTTAACAATTTTAGTAAATTTTATTTTTTATTATTGACATTCAACTAAAAGTCCAAAAGTTATTCAAAAAAAATTTATATAAACAATAATTAAATTAAAAGGATAAAAATGAAAAGAAAATTTTCATCTTCCCCATTTTCTTCTCTGTTCATAAAAGAACACAAAATTTAAAAATAAGATACATATAAATGTGGATGTTGAATCATAACTGCTACCTTTGATCACATTTTTTATACTACAAAATAGTTGGTGATTAATGTAGTGAATAGAATATAAAAACTAATTAAGCAAAGATCCATTTATGTCACTTTAAAGAACAAATTCACACCTAACTGGGCAGAGTACCCATCATATAGTATATAGTAAAGTGGAAGCATATTAGATTTTAAAGTCATAAGATAAAATCGTTATAACTCAAGGAACTTGGTAAAGATTCACATAACACAAGATATAAACCATAAAAATCAATCCAGAATTCAAAAACAAGAGGTGGAAGCTTATAGATCTAAACTGCTACTAAACTAAGAAAACAAGTAAATGAAAATTGAAGTAAAAATGTAGGATCTTCATGATTACTCCAAATGAATTTTGGGAGGACTTTCATTCGAATGTCTCGTTACTTTGAGAATCATAATGAATGATCCAAGGGTGGCTAGCTTTGTTTCGGATGGACTCTCACTTGGCCCCCTCACATCAAACCATAAATTTTGGCCTACACCTATGATTGCCAGATTACATCTCCTTATAATTCACATTCATAAGGAGGAATCAATAAGAGAATGACGCAAATTATTCGAAATAGTAATATGGAAACATTATAACACTTCAAAGAATGACACAAAAAATTCCCCATAAATTTACTAAATAAATGTAGAAGGAAAAATCCTAAGAGGGAATTGTTGCTAGATAATCAATATACAAAGAAAAGTAGAATAAGGAAAGGAAACTGTACAACAAATAAAGGCTTGGTATTGTCCTTCAATCCCTTAAAATTGAATCAATGTAGATCTCTTGGATTTGATCTTCAACCTCTTCAAAAACTTGAATCAAAATTTCCTTACAGATCGAGGTAACCTCAACTCAAATCTTCAAAGGAGTTGAATATCTCATTACCAACTATTACAACACTTGAATCCCAAGAACAAGAACTTTCTCATGATAAAGATAAGTTCTAGAACTAAGAACAAAAACACTATAATAATTGATGTAAAATGTGAGAATTCAAAATGATAGAGTTTCTTTAAGGCTAAACAACTCCTCTCATAGTCAATAAAATTACAAGTATTTAGAGATAAATTACAGAGGGGTAAAAATGAGATTTCACAATATAAGAATCATCGAATCTTCCATGTGGAGCTTGACAAGCGTCAATGTCTTGTTCTTGACAATCGTCAAGGGCTAAACGTGTATAATTTTTCAAACTTTGCAAATTCAACCCCTCAACTTGTTCTTTTGTATAATTTTGCCCCAAAAACTTGTGTAAACACTTATATAAATAAATCAAGTCAAATGATTGTTAAAAGTGTTTAAATTCATAACAATGAATAGAAATAAAACACAAAATATCCCTAGAATAATGGCATATTTTAGTGTTATCAAATACCTACACTTATCATTTTGTATGTCCTCAAGTAATTAACTAGCATACAAAAACATTCAAAGCATATAACAAAAATATTTAGAAATTTGATCATCAAAGGGATGTATAAAACAATTTCTCAATCATCTCAAACTAATTAATTTACTCTTCAGGACTTCTTCCCCTAGTTACTCAAAGAATAATTTATATCCCAAATGCCTCATTAATTGTTCCCACATAATTCAAGAAGATATCACTATAAAATTCTATATCCACTCAACACTTGCAAAAACCATAGAAGTTTCCTAAATGTAATGTGTGTCTACTCATACTCATCACCTAACAAACTAATAATGCTAAATTATATCACATTTTTAACATGTATTTACGCTCGATTTATGTTCAATTGAAAAGTTTTTGGACCTAATTGTATTAAATTAACACTTAATAGCTTAATTTTTGTTCTGAGAAGTTTCAGGGGCTGAATTGCACAAAATAACAAAATATGAGGCAAATATGCAATTATTGAAGAATCTGGAACGACCACCATGAGGTCGTCCCACCCGGACGACCATTGTGACCTCCAAGACGGTCATCCCAAAACCCTAGCTCTTGTTTCACATCGAAAATTTTAGGAATTTTGGCTTCAATTTACTCCTATAAATAGCTCAGGCCTCTGCACTGCTTCATCATCCCTTCCAACTCAACACATGGCATCTTTCAGCTTAGAATCACTCGATTCCCTCGTTCTGAGTCTCAATCTTAGGTTCGAGAAATTTTACGGTGAAGTATTCTGAGTCCGCATTTCATAAAAATCTGAGATTTTGCTAGAAAATCCTTGAGAGCACTAGGTTCTCGTTATCTTAGCTCTTAGGTAGTGCTTGAGCCCTGACCAGAAGGTAAAGTATTGCTAGTAGCTCAAGGAGACGTGCCCCAAAGCTTTTGACATCCAGATTAGGGTCAATTTCTAAGTGTTGAGGGGATCGCAGGAAGGAGGATATCGTAAAGTAGTGACAACCTTACGATAAATATTCTCAAAACTCTTTCTTTTATGTTCCCTGTAATTTACCTAAATATCTATTTGAAATCTGAAACACGTGATGTTTTATTTTTATATGTTTGCAATTTGAATTATTAATTATTTGTTTTTCCAGGGATGATCATAGAGCTAAATCTATCATTATGATTTGGTTATCTATTCGTGCTTTTAAATTAAATTTAGAATGATGAGCATGTCATAATAGTTTAATTTAACAGATTTACTTTAAGCCCTGATCGGAAGGTATGTGTAATAGCTGCCAGATTAGGATAATTAACATGACAGACACCATGTATGTTAAGAATCCTAATAATGTTGAGTTAGGTCTTTATGCCAGACCTAGAGAGAATTAATAACATGATGCTTATTAATAAACTCGAAAGATGATTAGGATTACAACCGCTCACTAATACCGCGGTAATCAACTTAGGTAACTCAGATATGCTAACAAATAAATAACATATCATAATTGTCTTAGATCAAGACTATAGTCCTATCTTCGAACATAGGTCAATCAAATTAACTAAATTGAGGTTAAAAACTATTCATGGATATTTAACTGTTAAGTGTTTTTGCTTGAAATTTACCTGTTTGAGTAGGGATTGTGGTCAAACTTTTCTCGCCCTTGATTAATTTTAAAGAGATAAATTATGAAACTGAATAATACATGTTACATAAGCCGTTTTCACTTTCTTGGGACAAATGATATTTTAAATGTAAAATCATTGATGCTACCATATGATTAGTTGCATGATAGATACTCTGTCTTAGGTTTTGTTTGATTAAGTGACACCCTTATTTACTATGTGCTTAATTAAAATCCTTAATTATACATAATTTACATAGGTTAAAAATCCTATCTTTAGCACACTATGAAACAGAATGCTTAGATTTTTTTGCGCCGTTACCAGGAACGAATTCATAAAATTTTAGGATTTCTGATCAAAATTCTAAAAATTTATGATAGGTAAGGAATAGTAATCTATTACTTAAGAAATAATTATCTCAATTCAATTAATCAATTTTTCCCAAAATATAATATTTACTCCAATAATTAATTTTAGACATTATCTGATATTAAGAAATATAAGTTAATCAAATTTTAGAAAATTTATTCTAAAACCATATTAGGGAAATCATTTCGAAAAACAAAAAAAAAATTAAAATAGAAAACCCCTAAAAACTTAAAAAATTTAAGAAATACAAAAATTAGGAATTTTAGGAAAAATTATTTTACGTAAACTAGGTTCCTAAGAGGTAATTTTTATTCTTGATTCATAGATGAAAAGAACACAAGCTTCCATTAGAAAGACAGTTGAGTGTTTGGAAAATCCTAAGTTACTTATTCGGAAAAGACGAAGTTCAAGTGAGCAATCTATGGACATAGCCCAGAATGCAGTAAATGAATTAGTTCCTAATGAAGTTGAACAAGATGAAAATTCCAATTCTAACCCTGAACCTAATCTTTAGCCAATTTTAGAGTCAAATCATGAACCAAATTCCCCTATGCAAAAACCTGAGAATGATACAACTATCGTACTTTCAATAATTAGGCGAACTCAGAATATCTTGGAAACCCTTAGGGAATCACATAACCAAACTGAAGAAACTGATCCATCTGAAGTTAAAAAACCTTATCGAAACAAAAGTCTTTTACCCTCAGCCGCTGAATCTATAAGATCCCCATATTACAGTCCAGCAACACCAAGATCGGATAATCCTCCCCTTTCAAGATCAAATAACAATACTAATTTCCACACAATCTTATCACAACAGTTAGATAATTTAACCGCTCAGATGCACTCTATGGATCAAAACATAGAAAATAGAATACATTGAACTGAACAAGATGGATTACGACTAACAACACAGTGGAGCAATTTAGAAGAATCATCTGTCTTTTTTAAGATAGATTCGATCAACTTACAAGAGAAGTGGTCAGCTTGAGAGAAGAAGTGAAAGAGTTAAATGAGGACAAAGAAAACCCAGAAGTGATCTTCTCTTTTTGAATTTAGTCAAATAAAAATATTTTATTAGACAAGTGCATTTCCTAAACTATTTAATAGATCCTATCTTTCTTTTTCTTTGAAATATTTTTCAAAAAATTGGATTTTGTTAAAAATTAATTCTTGGGTTTATTTTCTTTTATCAAATTTGCAAATTTCTTGGGGATTTAAACTATTGAAAAATGATTTTTGTACATTGGCTTGCATGATTCAACAATCAAAGATAATGCATTCCTGATTTTTCTTATGATCCTTAGTTTTTTTTTTTTTTTTATTGTTGCCATGAATTAGGTTTTGGAATTTAGGTGTTTCTAAATTATGATACAATTGCTTCAACCACTTTAGAAATACCTAAGAATTATTAAAGAGCATAATCTACGAGGAATTTTGGATAGGAAATAGAGAGACATGTCTCGGAGAAATTTATCCTGGAAAAAGTTTAGCACTGATTACTAAATTATGATGATTTGTTGATGCATATTTTGAGTTTTTGGAGTTGATTATGTTTTAAAATGGTTTATAGGACATCCTGGGTCGAAATATTTGAATGACATAGGTAAAAACTTGGCCAGGAGCACAATACATTTCCCGAGGCTATTGGAACGAACATCTCGGATGCCAATTCTTGATAACACTAAAATATACCTATATTTTAGTTATATTTTGTACTTGATTTTATATTGATTTAATTGAAATTAATCATTTTTAATTTTAATTTGATTTGATTCGTGATAAAAATAATTTCAAGAAGTTTTTTAGGCAAAATCGCATAAAAAAGAAAATTTAGGGACTGAATTGAATTTCTAAAGAATTCTTACATGTCGCGTTTGACGCCTGTCAAGACTTTGTTTTTTACGTCCATCAAGAGTGGAAAATTAAAAATAGAAGATAGAAAAATTAGTGTTTTTAGGGTTTTTATTTAAAATTATAAAATTACCCTTTATAAAAATTAAAGTTGACTTTTTTTTAATAACAGACAAAAATACCTCACATATAACAATAAAAATAGTTGACGAACAATAAAATAATATGACATAGCTCTCAAAAATTGAACGAAGGGCAAATAGTGAAACTCCTTCATGTGTACAAATTTTATTTGATGTGATAAAGTTAGATTTTAAAATTTAAAAGGTGCCACTAAAATTCATTACCCTTTGAAAAAAAATACAAAATGGATGTCTTTTCTCTGTCCTTTGATTTTATTTTTGGGTAAATTATGATAGATACACTTCTTAGAGTTCAAACTCCAAGTTTAGACCTAAAGTGAAAAATGATTTTAAAGTGTCATTTAGATTTTAAAATGTCTCACTAGATACCTGCGTTAATTCTTATTATTATGTGAAATTTTTGACTGTTAGTCAACTCTTTATACTGTTTTGGGCAAAAATATTTTTTATCTTTTATTAAAAATAAATCCTAATTTTTATAAAAAGTAATTTTATAATTTTTAATTAAATAATATTAATTTGTCCTAATTTTTTTCTCTCTTCTTCTTCTTTTCCTTCTTTCTCTCTTTTTTTTTTTTTAAGCATTCAAATTCTCATAAAAAGGTTATAGAGTTGTTAATTACACTTTTGCAATCCAATTCTTGATCATTCAATTTCAATTATTTTTATTTTTTCAAAATCAAGAACTTTTAGCTTGAAATTATATATATATATATATATATATATATATATGTGTGTGTGTGTGTGTAAATTGGCTCTATTTCATGTCTTAATGCTAATATCAACAATTTTTATCAAATCTAGAAAAATACAATTATTTTTTTCCAAAACATTTTAAGGAAAAAATGGAAAAAAGGAAAACAAATCCTAAAAAAATTCAAATTTCAGAGTCAGTTGCCACAGCTGTGTGAGTTTCTAGACTTTGAGGATGTGATTTGTGATTTATCATTCCTACTATTAGAAAGAAAAAAATAAAGAGCGGGTTCAATAGAGAGAGAAGAAGAATGGTAGAAGAAGAAGAAAGAGAGAAAAATAAGAACAAGATGAAAGGGAAAGAAAAACAAGAAGAAGAAATGGAGAGGAAAAAAAAGAAGAAGAATGAACGGTAGAAGAAGAATGAGTGGGTGAAGGAGAATGGGTGGAAGAAGAAAGGTGAAGAAGAAAAAGAAAGAGAGAGAATGAAGTTGTAGAAGAAAGAGAAAGAAAGAAGGAAGAAAAATAAATAAAAAAATTAAGGTAAATTAATATTTTTTTAATCAAAAATTATAAAATTACATTTTTTATAAAAATTAGAGTTTATTTTTTAATAATAGACACAAATATCCCTGCCTAAAACAGTAAAAAGAGTTGACTATCCGTCCAAATTTTGTCTTAACGGCAAGAATTAACAGAGGAGCATGTAGTGAGATATTTTAATAGGTGAATGACATTTTAGACACATTTTCATTTGCTAAACTTTAATTTTGAACTCTAAGAAGTACATTTATGATAATTTACCTTTATTTTTCAATGAAAATAATTGATAAATATGAGTTGCAAATATTAATTGTATGATATAAAGGGGAAAATATCAATAAAGGTATTTTAATTATTTAATATGATAAATAAAAAATGTTATTCTATCCACACTTTGACAAATAATAAAATAGTTAATTAATGTAAGTTATAAACATTATCCATAGACATATAAAAGGAAAAACATAAATAAATGCACTCTGTTATAAAATTATAACTAACAAAAGAAATTTACAAAAGATCAAATGATATAGAGATCAATGAAAATAAGAAGAGAGAGTTATTCTTTATATTTTTCTCATATATATAATTCATCTATCTAAATATACATATGTAAGCCCTTATTTATAGAGAAGAAGTAAAAGACATATATATTATATATATTACATACAATATATATATATATATATATATATATAATATAATAATATACAATAATATATATATATATATAATATATACATAATATATATATATATATATATATATATATATATATATAAACATGTAACTCCTAAACATTCAACATGAATACGAGGTTACTAGTGTTATTAGGTATTATTGAAAAACAAAAAGTAATATAAATATATAACACATAATATAATATTCTAATTATTTTGGACCCTTTCATTTTCAATTAAGTGGTCAATTCTTCATTCTGAATGTTCGAAAAAATCAGCAACATCAGGTGAGCCACATCAACATCAACTTTTTGAAGTGAAAGAGTTAAATGATGACAAAGAAAAATCAGAAGTGCTCTTCTCTTTTTGAATTTAGTCAAATAAAAATATTTTATTAGACAAGTGCATTTCCTAAACTATTTAATAGATCCTATCTTTCTTTTTCTTTGAAATATTTTTTCAAAAAATTGGATTTATTTTTTGGGTTTATTTTCTTTTATCAAATTGGCAAATTTCTTGGGGATTTAAACTATTGGAAAAGGATTTTTGTACATTGGCTTTGCATGATTCAACAATGAAAGATAATGCATTCCTGATTTTTCTTATGACCCTTAGTTTTTTTTTTATTGTTGCCATGAATAAGGTATTGGAATTTAGGTGTTTCTAAATTATGATACAATTGCTTCAACCACTTTAGAAATACCTAAGAATTATTAAATAGCATAATCTACTAGGAATTCTGAATAGGAAATAGAGAGACATGTCTCGGAGAAATTTATCCTGGAAAAAGTTTAGCACTAATTACTAAATTATGATGATTTGTTGATGCATATTTTGAGTTTTTGGAGTTGATTATGTTTTTAAATGGTTTATAGGACATCCTGGGTCGAAACATTTGAAGGACATAGGTAAAAACTAGGCCAGGAGCACAATACATTTCTCGAGGCCATTGGAACGAACATCCCGGATGCCAATTCTTGATAACACTAAAATATATTGATATTTTAGTTATATTTTGTACTTGATTTTATATTGATTTAATTGAAATTAATTACTTTTGACTTTAATTTAACTTTATTTGTGATAAAAGTGATTTCAAAAAGTTTTTGAGGCAAAATCGCATAAAAAAGAAAATTTAGGGACTGAATTGAATTTCTAAAGAATTCTTACATGTCGCATTTGACGCCTGTCAAAAATTTGTTTTTGACGTTAGTCAAGAGTGGAAAATTAAAAATAGAAGATAGAAAAATTAGTGTTTTTAGGGTTTTTTTTAAAATTATAAAATTACCCTTTATTAAAATTAGGGTTGACTTTTTTAGTAACGGACAAAAATACCTCATATATAACAATAAAAATAGTTGACTAACAAAAAAAAAATATAACATAACGCAAAAAATTGAAGGAAGGGCATATAGTGAAACTCCTTCATGTGTACAAATTTTATTTGATGTGATTAAGTTGGATTTTGAAATCTATGAGCTGTCACTAAAATTCATTACCCTTTGAAAAAAAATACAAAATGGATGTCTTTTCTTTGTCCTTTGATTTTATTTTTGGGTAAATTATGATAGATACACTTCTTAGAGTTCAAATTCCAAGTTTAGACCTAAAGTGAAAAATGATTTTAAAGTGTCATTTAGGTTTTAAAATATCTCACTAGATACCGGCGTTAATTCTTATTATTATGTGAAATTTTTGATTGTTAATTAACTCTTTATACTGTTTTGGGCAAAAAGTATTTTTTGTCTTTTATTAAAAATAAATCCTATTTTTTATAAAAAGTAATTTTATAATTTTTAATTAAATAATATTAATTTGTCCTAATTTTTTTCTCTCTTCTTCTTCTTTTCCTTCTTTCTTTCCTTCTTCTTTTTTTTAAGTATTCAAATTCTCATAAAAAGGTTATGGAGTTATTAATTACACTTTTGCAATCCAATTCTTGATCATTCAATTTCAATTATTATTATTTTTTCAAAATCAAGAACTTTTAGATCGAAATTTTTTATTTATATCTATCAAATCTAGAAAAATAAAATTATTTTTTTCCAAAACATTTTAAGGAAAAAAATGGAAAAAAGGAAAAAACAATCCTAAAAAAATTCAAATTTCAGAGTCAGTTGCTGCAGCTGTGTGAGTTTCTAGATTTTGAGGAGGTGATTTGTGATTTATCATTCCTACTATTAGAAAGAAAAAAATAAGGAGCGGGTTCAATAGAGAGAGAGGAAGAATGGTGAAAGAAGAAGAAAGACAGAGAAAAATAAGAAAAATATATGGTGAAAGAAGAAGACGAAAGAGAAAGAAAAACAAAAAGAAGAAAATGGAGAGAAAAAAAAAGAAGAAGAATGAACGGTAGAAGAAGAATGAGTTGGTGAAGGAGAATGGGTGATAGAAGAGAGGTGAAGAAGAAAGAGAGAGAAAGGAGAAAGATGAAAGAAGAAAGAGAGAGAATGAAGTTGTAGAAGAAAGAGAGAAAGAAATTGTAGAAGAGAGAGAAAGAAAGAAATTGCTGAAAGAGAGAGAAAGAAGGAATAAAAATAAAGAAAATAATTAAGGTAAATTAATATTTTTTTAATTAAAAATTATAAAATTACTTTTTTTATAAAAATTAGAGTTTATTTTTTAATAATGGACACAAATATCCCTGCCCAAAATAGTAAAAGGTGTTGACTATCCGTCAAAATTTTGACTTAACGGCAAGAATTAACAGATGAGCATGTAGTGAGATATTTTAATAGGTGAAGGACACTTTAGACACATTTTCATTTGCTAAACTTTGATTTTGAACTCTAAGAAGTGCATGTATGATAATTTACCTTTATTTTTCAATGAAAAGAATTGATAAATATGAGTTGCAAATATTAATTGTATGATATAGAGGGGAAAAATATGAATAAAGGTATTTTAATTATTTAATATGATAAATAAAAAATGTTATTCTATCCACACTTTGACAAATAATAAAATAAATAATAAATTTAAGTTATAAACATTATTCATAGACATATAAAAGGAAAAACATAAATAAATGCACTCTGTTATAAAACTACAACTAACAAAAGAAATTTACAAAAGATCAAATGAGATAGAGATCAATGGAAATAAGAAGAGAGAGTTATTCTTTATATTTTTCTCATATATATAATTCATCTATCTAAATACACATATGTAAGCCCTTATTTATAGAGATGAAGTAAGAGACATATATATATATATATATAAACATGTAACTCCTAAACATTCAACATGAATAAGAGGTTACTTGTGTTATTAGGTATTATTGAAAAAGGGGTTATGGGAGTTGAAGAAGTTCAATGGACATACAAAGAGATTTATAAAACTCCCCCTTAGATGTCCATTGTACAAGAAATATGCCTCATTAAAACTTTACTAGAGAAAAACCTAGTGGAAAAAACTCTAGTGAAGGAAAAAGAGTACATCGTTCCTAGCATACTCCCCTGATCATTACATAATATCACGGTACCGGCGCATTCCAATATTATAGACTAGTCTTTCAAATGTTGAAGTTGGTAATGCTTTTGTGAACAAGTCTGCCAGACTATCACTTGAACAGATCTATTGTACATCAATATCACTATTTTTCTGAAGATCATGTGTAAAGAAAAAATTTGGTGAAATATGTTTTGTGCGATCTTGTTTGATATATTCTTCCTGTAATTGAGCTATACATGCCGTGTTATCTTCATAAATTATTGTATGAAGTTCTTTGCCTCAAGATAAACCACATGTCTCTCAAATGTGTTGAGACATGGATCTTAACCAAACACATTCATAACTTGCTTCATGAATTGCTATAATTTCTGCATGATTCGAAGAAGTAGCAGCTAACGTTTGCTTTGTAGAATGGCATGAAACAACAGTTCCTCCACATGTAAATACATAGCCTGTTTGAGATCTGGCTTTATGTGGATAAGACAAGTAGCCAGCATCAGCATAACCAACAAGTTGTGGTTTAAAACTATGAGGATATAACAATCCCATATCAATTGTATCTCGAAGGTATCGGAAGACATGTTTAATTCCATTCCAATATCTTCTAGTTGGACATGAACTAAACATTGCTAACAGATTAACAGCAAAAACTATATCAGGTCTTGTATTATTAGCAAGATACATTAGTGCACCTATTGCACTAAGATATTGTACTTCAGGACCAAGAACTTATTCATTATTCTCACGAGGTCGAAAAATGTCCTTTTTCACATCAAGTCATGGAACAACCGTTGTGGTACTCAATGGATGTGCCTTGTCTATGTAGAATTTTTTAAGGACCTTTTCAGTATAATTTGATTGATGAACAAAAATTTCAATTTCATCTTTTAAATGCTCGATCTGCAGGCCGAGATAAAACTTTATTTTTCCTAGATCTTTCATGTCAAATTCTTTCTTCAAAGAATCTATTGCTTTTAAAAAAATTTCAGGGTTCCAATAATATTTAAATCGTCAACATATACAACTATTATAGCAAACCCTAAATTTTCTTTCTTGATAAATACACATGGACAAATTTGGTTATTTTGATAACCTTCTTTCAATAAATATTCACTAAGACAATTGTATCACATTCGTCCAGACTGTTTTAAACCATACAAAGATCTTTGTAATTTTATTGAAAATAATTCTTAGAATCTGATTTATATGCTTCAGACATTTTAAATCCTTCAGAGATTTTCATATAGATATCACTATCAAGTGAGCCATATAAATAGGCTGTAACTACATCCATAAGACGCATATCAAGTTTCTCATTAGTTGCCAGACTAAGGAGATAACGAAAAGTAATTGCATCCACCACAGGAGAATAAGTGACCTTATAGTCAATTCCCGGTCATTGAGAAAAACCTTGTGCAACAAAGCTTGCCTTATATCGCACAATTTCATTTTTCTCATTTCTTTTCCGTACAAATACCCATTTGTACCCTATAGGTATAACATCTTCAAGTGTTCGAGCTATGGGTAAAAACACTTCACGTTTTGCAAGTGAGTTCAATTCTGCTTGAATTGCATCTTTCCATTTCAGCCAATCACTTCTACGTTGACATTCATCAATGGATGTAGGCTCGTTATAATAATTTTCATTTATAATAAATGATGCTATATTATATACAAAAACACTATCGATAGTTATTTCTTCTCAGTTCAATCATTTCCCTGTTGAGACATAATTTATTGAGATCTCATCATTATCTATTTTTTAAATATTTTCAATATCTTTAGGTACCTGAATTTCTTCTACAGTTATTTCATTTATTATGTCTCTTGACTCTTCTGGAGTATTAAGCCCGAATTAATTATTAACATTTGCTCCCTTCTTTTTACGAGGATTTTTATCTTTTGAACCAATTGGTCTACCATGCTTTTGGCGTGCTATAGACTGATTTGCTATTTCATTTGCAGATTGTCCTTATGGGACATCAATCCGTATAGGAGCATTTTCAGCTGGTATATGTGGCTTAGTCACACTCTTTAGGTCGGTAAATGCATCTGGCAGTTGATTTGCTATACTTTGCAAATATATTATCGTTTGAACTTCAAATTCAAACTGATTTGTACAAGTATCAAGATGTTGTAAAGTATTCCATGTAATATTTTTACCAAGCTATTTTTCTTTTTCTCCCCCTAATCCCGGGAACATTGATTCATTAAAATGACAATTGGCAAATCGTGCCGTAAAAAGATCTCATATCAAAGGTTCAAGATATCTTATAATAGAAGGAGAATCAAAACTAACATATATCCTCAATCTTCTTTGAGGACCCATTTTTGTGTGTTGTGGTGGAGGAATAGGAACATATACCGCACATCCAAAAATTCTAAAATGAGAAATATTTGGCTCCTGACCATAAGCCAATTGCAATGGGGAATATTTATGATAACTTGTTGGTCTAACACGTACAAGTGTTGCTGCATGCAAAATTGCATGACCCCAAGCTGAAATGGGTAATTTAGTTCTCATAAGTATAGGTCTAGTTATCAATTGAAGTCTTTTAATAAAAGATTCAGCTAACCCATTTTGGTATGAACATGAGCAACAAGATGTTCAACACTTATACCAATAGACTTACAATAATCATTGAAAGCTTGAGATGAAAACTCACCAGCATTATCCACACGTATTGATTAAATTGTATAATCTAGAAATTGTACTCATAATCTAATAATCTGAGCAAGCAATCTCGCAAAAGCCATGTTGCGAGTTGATAGTAAGCTAACATGAGTCCATCTGCTTGATGCGCCTATTAGAACCATAAAATATTGAAATGATCCACATGAAGGGTGAATTGGTCCACATATGTCACCCTGAATTCTATCTAAAAATGTTGGAGATTCAATCCCAATTTTAGCTGGTGATGGCTTAATAATTAATTTTCCTTGAGAACAAACAGCACAAGAAAATTCTTTCGATTAAAAAACTTCAGGTTTTTCAATGAGTGTCCGTGCGAATTTTCCATGATATTTCGCATCATACTTGAATCGAGATGCCCCAACCGGTCATGCCAAATAGTGAACGTTTGTTAATCAATAAACTTCTGGTTTATTGAATGTATTTCAATTGCATTTATTTTTTGTGTAGTACAAGCCTGAAGAACATATTCAATTTTTATAATATGATTTTCTTACTATAAATAATGCTTGAAATATAAAGATACTCATCATTCCCTTCACTTACAGTCTCCACGTGATATCCGTTAAGATGAATATCTGTGAAGCTTAACAAATTCCTTTGAGATTTAGATGAGAATAAAGCATTGTTTATATTCAATTTTGTTCCATTGGGTAATATTATATGGCTCTTCCGGAGCCTTCAATTATTTTTGTACTACCCGAAATTGTAGTAACATATGCATCATTCATCTTTATTGCAATGAAATATTTTTTATTTTTAAGAATAGTGTGTGTAGTTGCACTATCGGCAGGACATATATCTTCATCCATATTTTTCAAACCAAAAACAAATAAAAAATATTATAATTAAATAAAATAATCAGATATAATAATAATAATAATGACAACAACAAACTTTAGGATAAATAACATTTATCTAACATAAATATTCACATGTAGTTTAAATAGTGTAGTGGAATAATGTCTTTTTGTTTCAAGTTTATAAATCATGGCTCAAAACTCATATTAAACAAAAATATATCTTTATTTTTAATTAGCTCTGAAACATAAAAACAGTGACCACTTTGGAACTAAACTAGTAAAGTAAAGCTATATAACATATATATATTATATAAATGTATGCAATATATATGTATACAGAGAATATATATATATATATATATATATATATATATTCATGCATGCATGCAATATGTATATAGGAATTGTGTTTTGTCCTATCTCCTTTGATATACCCTCCTTTTAATTGACCTATACAAACTGCATTATCTTCATATAGAGGAGTTAGAATCTCTTTTCCAGAGGATAAACCACGACTCTCTCTAATATAATGTATTATTGACCTCAACTATACACATTCTTGACTTGCTTCATGAATGGCTGTTATCTCAGCATGATTAGAAGAAGTTGCTGCTATAGTTTACTTCATGGAGTGTCATGATATAGCAGTATTACCATATGTAAATAGATATCCATTTTGAGAGTGTGCCTTATGTGGATCAGAAAGATAACCGGCGTCTGCATATCCAATCAGCTTTGGGTCATTTTCATTTAAATAAAATAATCCGAGGTCAATTATCCCTTGGAGGTATCTAAGGACATGTTTAATACCATTCCAATGTCATCATGTTGGCGAAGAACTAAATCTTTCTAATAGATTTATAGCAAATGCTATATCAAGCCGAGTGTTATTTGCAAGGTACATTAATGCACCAATAGCACTCAAATATGGTACTTCAGGATGAAGTAGTTCCTCATCATTTTTTTTAGGTCTAAATATATATTTATTTATATCTAGTGACCTTACGACCATTGGAATACTCAATGGATATGCTTTATCCATGAATAATCTTTTCAACACTTTAGCTTTATATGTTGACTGATGAACAAAAATTCCATCTTTCATATGTTCAATTTGAAGCCCAAGACAAAACTTGGATTTTCCAAAATCTTTAACTTCAATTTCTCGTTTCAAACAATCTATAACTTGGATATGCTCTTTTAGAGTTTCGACGAGATTGATATTGTCAACATATATAGCAAGAATCACAAAACCAAAATCTATTTTCTTAATAAAACATATGGACAAATTTGGTCATTCTTATATCCTGAATTCAATAAGAAATCACTAAGGCAATTGTACCACATGCTTCCAGATTGTTTAAGCCCATATAATGACTTATGTAATTTTATAGAATAATTTTCACGAGGGCCTTTAGAAGCCTTCGGTAATTTGAATCCTTCAGGGATTTTCATATAAATCTCATTTTCAAGGTTTTCATTAAGATAAGCTTTAACAATATCCCTTAGACGCATGTCCACCTTTTAATGAACTGCCAAACTTATAAGATATCAGAGTGTAATAGCATCAATAAAGGGTGAATAAGTTTGATCATAATCAATTCTTGGCTTTTGCGAAAAGCCTTGTGCGATGAGTCGTGCTTTATATCTTACAACTTCATTATTCTCATTTCATTTTCACACAAACACTCATTTATAGCCAACAAGTTTTATACCCTTTGGCGTTTGGACTATAGGTCCAAAAGCTTCTAGCTTCACAAGCGAATTTAACTTCGATTGAATCGCATCTTTCCATTGAGGCCAATCAATTCTATGCCGAAATTCTTCAACTAATGAAGGATCTATGCCCTCATTATCCTTGAAAATATCAAGGGCTACGTTGTATGCAAAAGCATTATCAATAACAACGTTCCCTCGATCCCAACTCTTATTCAAAGTGGTATAATTAATAGAGATTTTAGAATTCTCTTCATCATTCGTAGTTGGAATCTTTTCATCAGTTATCCCTTAGTTTCCTTTTTCTATTTCATCAATATGATCTTTTGAATCATTTAATCCTCTTTTCTTTTGAGAATTTTTTTTGGAACCAAGGGGTCGACCACGCTTCTGGCGTGTTTTTGATTCAATAGCTATAGGATTTATTTTCTATCCTTCGGGGACTTCTATCTGTATAGGTGCATCTATAGCCGGAATATGCAATTTTGTGACTCTACTGGAGTCAACAAAAGAATCTAGCAGTTGATTTGCAATTTGTTGCAAATGTATTATCTTTTGAACTTCAAGTTCACTCATATTGTGTGTGGATGTAAATGATTCAAAGATGTTTTCCACGCAAGTTTAGTCTTATGCCATTTGTTCTCTCCCCCCTAATTTGGGAAATAAATTTTCATCAAAATGGCAATCAGCAAATCTTGCTGTAAACACTTCCCCTGTCAAAGGTTCAAGATACCTTAAAATGGACGGGGAGTCATACCTAACATATATTCCCAATCTTCTTTGCGGACCCATCTTTGTCTATTGGGGTGGTTCAATTGGAATATATACAGCACACCCAAAAATTCCCAAATAAGAAATATTTGGCTCTGAACCAAAAGCCAACTGTATGGGAGAAAATTTATGGTAACTCGATGGCCTTAAACGCCCAAGTGTTGCAGCATGCAAAATTGCATGTCCCCAAGCTGCTGTAGGGAGATTTGTTTTCATCAATAATAGTCTAGCAATTAATTGCAGCCTTTTAATAAATGAATCAGCTAAACCATTCTGTGTGAACATTAGCTACAGGATGTTCAATAATTATTCCAATCGACATGCAATAAGAATCAAATGCATGCGAAGAAAATTCATCAGCATTGTCTAGACGGATTCACTTAATAGGATAATCTGGAAAGTACGATCTCAAACAAATTATTTGTGCAAGTAATCTCACAAATGTCAGGTTGCGAGTTGATAATAAAAAAATATGCGACCATCAAGTCGATGCATCAATCAAAACCATGAAATATCAAAATTGCCCACATGGTGACTAATCGGTCCACATATATCTCCATGAATCCGTTCTAGAAATGTAGGACTTTCAACTCCTACTTTCAATGGTGATGGTCTTATAATCAATAAAAACTTATTACCGGAGGTCACTTTTGTGATACCCAAATATTCATGATTGATATGCACAAATCATATCACATTTTTAGCATGTTTTTAGACACAAATTAGGGCATTATTGGAACCAAATTGATCTTAATTTATTGAAATTAACATCTTTTTGCATAATTTGTGATTTTGGAAGTTTCAAGAGTAAATTATATGAAAATAGCAAATATCGGGGCTAAAATACAATTTTTAGGCTAAAATAGCAAATATCGGGGCTAACATCCCAGAAGCCAGAACGCCCGCCTTGACGGAGTCAAGGGCTCAGGGTGTGCGTCCCAGAGTCAAGACGGTTGCCATGACCAAGTCAAGGGCTCGGGACAGGCATCCCAGCCTCAGGATGGGCGTCCCAAGCATCAGACGTTTGTCCTACATCGGTTTTCTATGTAAAAACCCTTCTAATTCACCCCTATAAATACCCCAGGGGTTGGAAGATGGAAGATATCCCTTAGCAGTCAACACAAGTCATCTAGCAATAAAGAGTATCTAGTTTTCTTTGTTTTCTGAACATTTATCTTAGATTTTGAGAATTCGATTAGATAGTGTTCGTCTTTGGTATTCATAGAGTAACCGGGATTTCGTTAGGAGATCTTAAGAGAGCATTAGGTGAGCGAATAGTTAGTCAATAGGGCATTGCTTAAGCCCAGGACGTAAGGTAAAGTAATCGCTATTAGGCTAAGGAAGCGTTCTCTGAAGGTTCTTCCGATCAGATTCAGGTCGAGCAACCCAAAGGATACAAGTTTGGCAACGCTGGCAGATCTCGTAAAGTGGTGACTACTCTATGTATATGGTCCCCTAGATCCTCTCTGTATATCTTTGAGTTGTGTTTGTCTAAATATTTATTTGGATACTGAATTATGATTGCTATGTTATACATGTTTTGGAAGTTGAGGTTCTACTCATTTTTTCGGAAAGGTTTCCTGCTAGATTAACATTATGTCTGATAATCTATTTGCTCTTTTAAACTAAATGAACGTTTATAGACAATTCCTAACCATGGTCTATGTCATAACCTATTTAGTTTAACAGACCTTAAGTTAGGGTAGAATATATTAAGGTCTGCTAGATTAGGTAAAATAACATACAGATCACCATGTTTGTTAAAGTAACCTAATGAGGCTGAGTTTGGGCACTATGCAAGCATTAGGGTGAGTGGTATGATTTCTTGAGTGACACAGGCTTTCATGGAGACTTTAACACGAAACGTGAGAAGGGTCATTGTTAAGGTTGAGTGAATACATAAGGTAACTCAGATACGGTACACAGACAGATACAGTTCATAATTGCATTCCAGACTAAGATATATCTAAAATATTCGAAGATAGGTCAACCAAATTGTAGCAACAATAACATACATCAGAATACATGTCTAGAGGATAACTCTTACATGCTTGATAAGTGCTTGTTATGTGTTGTTGGGAACCCAAATCAATCTCCAAGATATTGATAATCGATTGACTGATTTATAAATAAGATGATTGTTAGGATTAAGTGATAGTTGTTACTAAGTTGTTACCAATTCCCTGGGAGTACGATATTAATAATTTAAAATCGTAGATACTTTCCAAGAACTAGCTACACGATAGGTACTCTGCCTTAGGTTCTGATTGATTAAGTGACAACCAATAAATGTAAAAGTGACAGTTAGTAAGACTAAGTCCTTAATTATTCATAATCAATATAGGGTAATAAATCCTATCTTTTAGCATACCAATCGGAAGGCATCAATGACCATTATCACCCGTAGTCTCAACATGATATCCATTACGTCGAATATATTTAAAACTCAATAAATTTCTTTGAGACTTTGAGGAATATAATGCTTTATCAATGCAATCATAGTTCCTCCTGGTAATATTATATTAGCTCTTCCAGAGACTTCAATATGTTTTGCACTACCATTTATTGTGGTAACAATTGTTTCTCCCACATTCAAATGAGAAAATTATTTTTCGTATTTCAATATGGTGTGTGTAGTTCCATTGTCAATAAGACATACACTTTCGATATCGTTATTCAAACTAGAAAATTGAACAACAACCATCTGTTTTATTAACAAAATATTTACAGACATAAAAATTAAACATATTATATTACAATATTTAAATAACAAAAGGTAATATTTTACATAAACATATAACACACAATATAATATTCTAATTATTTTGGACACTTCCATCTCAAATCAAGTGATCAATTCTACCTTCTGGATGTTCGAAAAAATCAACAACATCCAGGTGAGCCACACCAACATCAACATTTTCAAGATCATCATCATTTCTTTCATGAGACAAATTTTGAGAAGTAAAATTTGTCTCAACATCTTTGCCTTTCTTTTTAATAGATGCTTGATATAAGTTAACAAGATGTTTTATAGTGCGACAGACACGAGACCAGCAATCTTTCATGCCACAACGATAACATTTGCCTTCATAATTTTTTGAAACAGTATTTCCTTTCTTATTATGTTTTGTCCACTTCAGGTGGTCATTGACATTTTTGGCACCTAAATTATTATTACGATTATAAGAGCCAAATATATCACGATGCCCATAATCATATTTTCGACCACGATCAAGGTAATGACCACGACCATGACCACGATCTCTTCTAGGATCATGATTTCTAACAACATTCACTTCTGGTAATGGAATAGAGCCAGTAGGTTGAGTCTCGTGATTTTTCATCAGTTGTTCATTATTCTGTTCCGCAACAAGAAGACAAGAAATTAAATCAGAGTATTTCTTAAATTCTTTCTCACGATATTATTACTGTATGACAATATTCGTGGCATGAAAAGTAGAGTATGTTTTCTCCAACATATCATCATCCGTTATATCAACCCCACATAGTCTCAACTATGAAACTATTTTAAACATTGCGGAGTTATACTCACTCACGGATTTGAAATCTTGCAACCTCAAGTGTAACAAGTCATACCGTGCTTTTGGGAGAACAACCATCTTTTGGTGGTCGAATCTTTCTTTCAAATTTCCCCACAAAACAAGAGGATCTTTCACTGTAAGATATTCATTTTTAAATCCTCATGAAGATAATGATGGAGAAATATTAAAGTTTTTGCACGATCTTGTATTGATGACACATTATTTTGCACAATGGTGTCTGCCAAACCCATTCCATCAAGATGCATTTCAGCATCTAGTGTTAATGATAAGTAGTTCTTTCCGGTGACATCAAGAGCTACAAATTCGTGCTTAGTAAGATTTGACATAATAATAGAAAACGTACTTGTTTGATCTTTAAATAAACTTCAAAAATACTTTACCCGATGGTAGAGACTCGCGTTGATAAAGTATTGTGAAATTATATAAAAACAATAAAAATAAACAAGATGAAAAAGTAAACGAGAGATGTAGAAAATAGAGAGAATATTATTATCTGATTTCTCTTTCAATTATTGATTGTTGGTTGTTTATACAAAAGGACATAGGGCCCTCTATTTATAGGGGGTAAGTAGGGGTACAGATAAGCACTAAGGGTGACACTTGTTACTCGGTATTAAGTGCTAGGTGACACTTGTCACCAAAGTCATAAGTACTAGGTGATATGTTTCACCTTAGAGATAGACATCAGGTGACACATATCACCTTTCAATAAGTACGTAATTATCCTGGGATTAAAGGATAATAACGATCATACGGTGGACATCCACTAATTTAATGAATCTTCGGGATTCATAACATTTTTTCTCTCTTTCTTTTTATTTTTTCTACACAACAACGGTTAAAATTTCTTCATTCTTGAGGTTTCTTTTTCTTTTTTTTTTTTGTTTCAAAAATTTTTATTTGCAATTGAGTTAAGACGCGACGTGTAAAATATCTTCAAATTTTGCAATTGAGTCCTTGAATTTGTAATTCCTCGCATTTTTGCCCCAAAACTTCCTGAAGTCAATTTAATCAAAGAATTAGTAAAAATAAACCAAAATTGATTATTTATTAACAATTGAATCAACAATTAAGCACAAATTATCACCAAAATACCTGAATATTTTAGTGTTATCATCTAGCGATGTAGAATAATCCTGTACCTTCGGGCGTCTTACACTTTTGACACAAGATGTATAGCCGTCTCCACAATTCTAGCAGATATTCACATCCAAATGCTCGACACGCCATCAGAAATCCCACTATAGTCTTAATCACATTCGGCATCAACTGTCCAAGTTGAACCTCGTAATATTTGTAGATGTCTACGAATAATGTGTGAAGGGGAAACTGCAACCCCACTAGCAGATGTGCCACATATGTTGTCACACAATTTGCAGGCGGTGTATGAATGTGATGCACCACTTCCGGACAAAATGTCTTGTACGATAGCGGGATATGATAATGTTCCTGAATCCCATCTAAATGTCGTGATTCTGATACACTTGTCTTGTATTGCAGTACTTGTGGTTCATCTTTTTCTTCACAACCCTAGATTTTTTGCTCTTTTTTATACGGTGCACATTCGTCTCTTGGCCTTCGGTATGCCATCTCGGAATGTGCAACACTTGCGTCAATTAGTGGGAAGAAAAAGATTTCCCCTTCCATCGTATACAGGTTGCTTGGACCCAACTCCCCTGATGACCCAACCGGTCCCTTCCACTCTACTAACTCCTCAAACCCAACTGAACCACTTGAAACTGACTCTTCTTCATTAACTGATGCAGTACATTCGGATGAACTCATCTTTTCAAATTTTCAAACAGAAATTTAAGCAAAGAACAAAGCAGAGAATTTATACCTGAAATACGTCGAGGATCCATATTTAGAAAAATTCTAAAGCAAAGATCACACATAGATTTCAGCAAACACAAAGCACTGCACAAAAACACATGTATTCAATCGTTAATAGCCATACTTAATTCATTGTTATACCCTCACAAAAGCAAAAACTACAACACAAACAACATATACATATACATATACATTAACAGTTATGCACATGTTCTACACATACACATTCACAATTCAAATACACTCTTACATTTACTAATAGCATCAGATGCGATTGTATATTCACAATCCTACACATGTTCTATAACTAAAAATCATATCAGTTCAAGGATTCAACACATGTTCAACAACCCCAAAAATTCATAATATCTACGGCATACATACATCATCATCGAACAATATATATATAAGTATATAGTTACAAAACCGTAAGAAAACTTACACAAAAAAACCTTGCAAAACCGTTGATGGCACTTCCAAAGTACGAAATCACAGTTGCACAGATCAGGATACACTAAACGTTGTTGTAGAGAGAAAATGAAGACGAAGAGGTAATCATTTTCTCTTTTGTTTTCCTTTTTGTTATTTGCTATGGCAAACACCCGGACCCCAAATTCTCGCTTAATTCAATTAAAGTTACGTTTGGCGTCTGCACACGCACCTCTACATATCCAGACGAACCTTCATCAAGCGTCCTTGTTCCATCAAAGCGTCAGAACATCTTTTTAAATCCGTACAAATATCAATGCACATTATTAAAGTTGATACGTGTGGCGCATAGTTCTCGAGATAACCATTTATTAGCCGTTAAGCATTCTTTTAAATCCGTTTCAATTTCCATATTTGTTGAATATCCATCTTTCGATTCCTATAACCGTAACACCTTTGCTTCACATTTTCAATCCCCCACATTCGGCAATATGATAGTTTACAATCTCCACATTTGGTAATATGATAGTTTCCATAGTATTTATACATACTTTCAACTCACATTTCTTTCATGATTTTAGACTCAACTTTCCCACTCTGTCTAAAAATCTTCTTAATGTTTCCAACAATGACGTTTCGTACTTCATTCACATATTTTTTACAAGTCGCATTTCACACGTCAATTCTCAAAACCCGTTCATACTTCATTTACATATCCTTTAGAAGAAGAAATGGTGAAAGAATGATGAGTAAAAGAAGAAGATGAAAGGGAGAGAAAAACAAGGGGAAGAAGAAAGAAAGAGAAAAATAAAAAGAAGAAATGGTGGAAGAATGATGAGTGAAAGAAGATGACGAAAGGGAGAAATAAATACAGAAGAAGAAATGGAAAGAGAAAAAAAAGAAGAAGATGGGTGGTAAAAGAAGAATGAGTGGGAGAAAGAGAATCGATGAAGAAGAAGAAAGAAAGAAAAAAGAAAGGAGTGAGAAAGAAGTTGTAGAAAAAGAGAGAGAAAGAAAGAAGAAGAATAGTGAAAATATACTAGGGAAAATTAATATTTTTAAATTAAAAATTACAAAATTACCTTTATATAAATTACGGTTTTTTTTTACAATGGACAAAAATACCACGGGTCAAAACAGTACAAAGTGTTGACTAATGGTAAAAAATTTGACTTAACGACAAGAATTAACGAAGGCATATTCTGTGGGACGTTTTAGAACTTGAGTGCACTATAAAAGAACAAAATTTATGAGGTTCTAAACTTAAATTTTAAACTCTAACAAGTGTATCCATGATAATTTACCTAATTAAATATTGATTTCTCTACCATACAACAAATAATATTAATAATAAGGGTAAATTATCATTGATACACTTCTTAGAGTTCAAAATCCAAATTTAACACCATGGGAAGTTTTTACTTTTATAGTGCACATGCGGCTCTAAAACGTCCCATGGAATGCACCTGCGTTAATTCTTGCCATCAAGTCAAAATTTTTATGGTTAGTCAAATCTTTTTACTATTTTGAACAGGGATATTTTTGTCTATTACAAAAAAATTAACTATAATTTTTATAAAGGGTAATTTTGTAATTTTAATTAAAACATATTAAGTTTCCCTATTTTTTTTTCTCTCTCTTCTTCTTCTTCCTTCTTTCTTCTTCAGCAACTTCTTTCTCTCCATTTCTTTCTTCTTTGTGTCTCTTTTTCTGCAAAGATTTTAAAATTTTTAATTTTTAGTTTAATTAGGTGAAGAAGGATCAATTTCCAATTTAAGTCGTCTAATATCATCTCTTTTTTCTCGGTAATTTGTTTTGCTCATTGTGTATCTCTCTCACTCGAAATGCATCTACTTCTTTCGGTCGAGCTTCCTCCTCTTCATGTTCTTTCTTTCGTTTTTCATCTCCATCTTTATCTTTTTCCTTTCTTTTGAAAATAAATAAAATTGCTTTATATTTTACTTTTTTTAATGTAATTAAAAATTAAATAAATAAATAAAAAGAGAAAAAAGGGGAGGAAATTTGGGGGAATGAAAAGTAATTCGGAGGAAAAAAGAGTTCAATAGAGAGACCAAAAGAATTATGGAAGAAGAAGAAGAAGAAGAAGAAAGAGAGAGAAAAATAAGAAGAAGAAATGGTGAACGAATGATAGGTGGAAGAAGAAGACGAAAGAGAGAGAAAAACAAAAAGAAGAAATGGTGGAAGAAGAAGATGAAAGGGAGAGAAAAACTAGAAGAAGAAATGATGGAAGAAGCATTGGAGAGAAAAAAAAAGAAGAAGATGGGTGGTAGAAGAAGAATGAATGGGAGAAGGAGAATGGGTGAAGAAGAAGAAGAAGAAAGAGAGAAAAAAGGGAGAAGAAAGAGTGAAAAAAAAGTTGCAGAACAAAGAGAGAGAAAAAAGTTGCAGAAGAAAAAGAGAAAAAATGAAGAAGCAAAAGAGAGGAAGAAGGAAGAAGAAGAGAGAAAAAATTGAGAAAATTAATATTTTTAATTAAAAATTACAAAATTACCCTTTAAAAATTAGGGTTTATTTTTTTAATAATGGACAAAAATTCCTCCTCTCAAAACAGTAAAAAGAGTTGACTAATGGTCAAAATTTTGACCTAACAGCAAGAATTAACTGATGTGCATTCCATGTGACTTTTAGAACTTGAGGTGTGCTATAAAAGCAAAAACTTTCTGAAGTGTTAAACTTATATTTTGAACTCTAAGAGTGTATCAATGATAATTTATCCTAATAATGGTAAAAAGAGTAATCAATATTTACATTGAGGAAAAATTAGTTTTTTTTTATGTTTCACATAAAAAAAATTAACGTGTATTTGTTGATATTTTTTCTTTCATATTCGTATAATTAATACTTTAAACTCATATTTATTAATAGAAAAATAAATCTAAAAATTAAAAAATATTTTCTTTTTATTTTTCTTTTAAATTGGAGGTCTCTACCATGTCTCGAATTCACGATTTCTCAAATAAAAAAAATTATTGAGCTTAAAAATAAAATTAAATAAAAGATGGGGAGAATTTACTAGTCTTGGAAATCAGATGCTTCCCTTTAAACATTCTCATTATTCATTGAATTTGTTTTTATTCTTACAAAATTATTTAATCGCCTGAATTTTCACAATTTGAAATTAATTGGTAAGCACCATCAACAAAAAAATTCACATTTCCTATTGTAAGAGATTCTCATTAATTATAAGAACCTTGATTTTTTTCCCTTTTTTCTTTTTGGGAAAGTAACGTTGGCTTGTTTTTGTTGGCCTTCTACTTTGTAATTAATGTAATATTACAAAAGAAAAAAAATCACATCTTTGTGTATATATGTATTTATATTTGTATAACCGAAGATATATTTTTCTTTTACTTAATTGAAAAGATCAAAGGCTCTAAAGATGTCTGCTCCCTTCATGCTCTCCAATCTCCAAAATCTTCTTCGTTCTCTGACTCCGATTGTGCCTTCAAAGCATTTTTCGCTGGTACCTATCATAAATCTATCAAAAAATTTTATTTCTTTTGTTTATATGATTTTTAATGTTTATACAACTAATTTATAGATTGAATTTTCCATGATTTAGAGTGTTGATTAAAATTAGTTAATATTTCATTTATTTTAAAAATTAGTGATGAAAACTATGGATTATGTGAATATTTTTTGTGGATCACTGTTCCATTATTTTTTGTCAATTTATTTCTAGTATTTTATGTTAAGATCATTAGATTATTTGATAGATATTTATGTTTTTTATACCTTTTTTATTGGTAATTGACCTACTATAAAATTAGTGTGTTGAACTAAATATTTCACATCGTTCGTCTAAGAGGTTCTAAAAGATTATTAAGGAAAAATTCGAAATCCTTTATTCAGTGGTACATTTCAAACTCGTAAAGTGCATTTAAAGTGTATGCTAATCTATATATGTTGATTTAAAAATTAATGTGTCCAATTAACTTTAGATTCACATAATTTATTTACACACTTTTATGTAGTGAATTTCTTGTCAATGTACTATGTAATTTTTATACTTTGGGGCTTTATGCCTAATTGAAAAGTAAAAGAACATTTTAATTTATTTTCTTATGTTTTCTCCTACTTTGCAAGGGCTCGAACGGTGATTTGTTTAGATCTGGATCATTAGTTTTCCCATAGTTTATGACCTATTAAAGAAACCTTGTAACCTTAGGAATTTTTTTATTTTTAAAAAAGAACATTTCAATATAAAGGATATCCCAACTAAATAATTATATATGCTATATATATTGTATATATTGTATATTTCTACTAAAGTTTAGTCACTTAATGTATGTACTTAATGTTAGATTGTGGAGCCTCATGGGTTAAGTTTACTAGATGGCTAAGGGAACCCTAATGGTGCCCTAGTGGGTCGTGGCCCGTTAAAGGCCCGTGAGCATGACTCTGAACCCTACTCATCCCTAGATGACTATAAATAGGGGTAGATAGGCAAGGCAAAAAGTGTGATTTTCTCTACAACTGTATATATCTGAAATCATCAATAAAATACCTAGCCACCGTGGAGTTTTCCATCCCGGCGTTACCACGTATATTTCTCCTCATATTTTCTCCCCTATTCATTGTGTTCTTTATCTAGATATAGTGTGTGAATTTTGCTATCCTAACAACTGGTATCAGAGCCTAGGAGAGATTCATTACGATCTAAAAGGATGGAAAGTTCAAAGTTAGGGATCGAGAAGTTTGATGGATCCGATTTCGGTTTCTGGAAGATGCAGATCGAAAATTATCTGTACCAGAAAGATCTTCACAAACCCTTCACTGGGGTGAAGCCGGATTCCATGACAGAGGAGCAGTGGAAGCTCAAGGATCGTCAGGCACTGGGGATGATCCGATTGACTTTGTCGAGAAACGTGGTGTTTAACATTGTGAAAGAGAAGACTACAGCCGGTCTGTTAAAGGCTCTATCAAATATGTACGAAAAACCATCTGCGATGAACAAGGTATATTTGATGCGTAGATTGTTTAATTTACAAATGTCTGAAAGTGGTTCTGTTGCTGATCATATAAACGATTTCAATATGATTGTAAGTCAACTGAGTTCTGTGGAAATTAACTTCGAATATGAAATTAAAGCGTTGATTTTAATGTCATCTCTGCCCTAGTCTTGGGATACTGTTGTTGCTGCGATTTGCAGTTCCTGTGGATCTGAGAAGCTGAAGTTTGATGAAATCCGTGATGTTGTTCTCAGCGAAAGTATTCGTAAACTAGAAGTGGGAGATTCATCGGGCAGCGCTCTTAGCATTGATCGAAAGGGGAGAAGCAAGTCGAAGGGCCAACATCAACATGGTCGATCAAAATTAAAGAATCGAGGAAAATCTCTGAACATATCAAACATAACTTGTTGGAACTGTGGAGATAAAGGACAATTCGGACAGATTGTAAAAAGCCAAAGAAGAAGCAGAATTAAAGATCTGGAGATGACAATGAATCTGTAAATTCAGCAGAGGAAGTTGGGGATGCTCTAATCCATAGTGTGGATAGCTCGGTTGAATCTTGGATTTTGGATTCAGGTGCATCTTTTCATTCGTCTCCAAGTAAGGAATTATTCCAAACTTTCAAATCTGGAAATTTTAGAAAGGTGTATCTTGCTGACAATAAAGCTTTGGAGATTAAAGGAAAGGGGGATGTCTGCATTAAGACTCCATCGGGAAACCAGTGGACATTGGAGGATGTCAGATTTATTCCAGGGCTCAAGAAGAATCTGATCTCTGTTGGTCAGTTGGATAGCACGGGCTATGCTGCAAAATTTGGGAAAGGTTCGTGGAAGATTGTGAAGGGTGCTACGGTTGTTGCTCGTGGCACAAAATCTGGAACCTTGTACACCACTGCAGGGTGTATCAACATGGTTGTTGTTGCTGAAAATACTTCTGGTTCATGTTTGTGGCACAGCAGACTTGGACACATGAGTGCCAAGGGAATGAAGATGCTGGTTGCAAAAGGAGCTTTAGAGGGCCGAAAGTCTGTTGATATGGATTTTTGTAAGAGCTGTGTTATGGGTAAACAGAAAAGAGTTAGCTTCACAAAGACTCCAAGAGAGCCAAAGAAAGTGCGGTTAGAAATAGTCCATACAGATGTTTGGGGACCATCTCCAGTTTCATCACTTGGAAGATCCAGGTTCTATGTCACCTTCATTGATGACTTCAGCAGGAAAGTATGGGTTTACTTCTTGAAACATAAATCAGACGTGTTTACAACTTTCAAGAGGTGGAAAGCTGAAGTTGAGAATCAGATTGGATTAAAGATCAAATGCTTGAGGTCTGACAATTGGGGAGAATATGACAAGTCAGAATTTAAAGCATTATGTGCTGTTGAGGGAATCAGATTGATGAGGACAGTTCCCGGGAAGGCTAGACAGAATGGAGTTGCTGAAAGGATGAACAGAACATTGAATGAGCGTGCAAGGAGCATGAGGATACACTGTGCGCTGCCCAAGATGTTCTGGGCAGATGCTGTGAGCACAGCTGCATACTTGATTAATAGGGGACCATCAGTTCCCTTGGGGTTCAAGATTCCAGAGGAAGTGTGGACATGAAAGGAACTCAAGTACTCACACTTGAGAACTTTTGGTTGCACTGCTTATGTTGATGTTGATCCAGAAAAGAGGGACAAGTTTGATGCTAAGGCTGTAAAGTGTTACTTTATAGGCTATGGTACTGACATGTTTGGTTACAGGTTTTGGGATGACAAGAATAAAAAGATTCTGAGACATTGTGATGTGACATTTGATGAGTCTGTCCTATACAAGGACAGATAACAGAAGGTTGCAGAGACTATGAAGCAAGTGGGAGTTGAGATTGAGTTGCAAAAGAGTACACCCAGAGAAGTTGCACCAGAAACTCAACCAACTCCAGACACTGTTGCTGTAGAGCCTGAGGTAGAGCAAGTGACATCTGAGTAGGTGTTGAGGAGATCATCGAGAACCATCAGAGCACCAGATAGGTATTCGCCTTCATTATACTATCTGTTGTTGACTGATGAAGGGGAACCAGAATCTTTTGATGAAGCCCTACAGGTGGAGGATTCAATCAAGTGGGAGCAAGCCATGGATGATGAGATGAGCTCACTTGAGAAGAACAACACTTGGGTGTTGGCTGAGTTGCCTGCAGGGAAGAGAGCTTTGTTGAACAAGTGGGTGTTCAGAATCAAAGCTGAACCAGATGGCAAAAGAAGGTTCAAGGCTCGGTTAGTGGTTAAAGGATATTCTCAAAGGAAAGGTATTGATTATGTTGAAATATTTTCTCCTGTTGTGAAGTTAACTTCTATCCGAATTCTGTTGAGCATTGTTACATCGGAGAATTTGCATCTTGAGCAAATTGATGTAAAAACAGTGTTTTTACATGGCGATCTGGACAAGGAGATCTATTTGCAGCAACCAGAAGAATTTGTTGTTCCTGGGAAGGAACACATGGTGTGCAAGCTCAACAGGAGCTTATATGGACTGAAGCAGGCACCAAGGCAGTGGTACAAGAAGTTTGACTCCTTCATGACTAAGAGTGGCTTTTACAAGGCTGAAAAGGATCAGTGTTGTTACTTCAAGAAGTACACTGATTTTTATGTCTTTCTACTCTTGTATGTGGATGATATGTTGATCGCAGGATCCAGTATGAGGGAGATCAACAATCTGAAGGCGAGGTTGTCTTCAGCATTTGAGATGAAGGATTTGGGTGCAGCTAAGCAGATTTTGGGGATGAAGATTTCTCGGGATAGATCTGCTAGCACTTTAAATCTATCCCAGGAGCAGTACAGTGAGAAAGTGTTGGCCAGATTCAGGATGACTGATGCTAAACCCAGGACTACTCCATTGGCAAACCACTTAAAATTGTCAAAGGAGTAGTCACCCAAGACAGCTGAGGCACGTGAGCATATGGCACTTGTTCCATATGCTTCAGCAGCTGGAAGTTTAATGTATGCTATGGTCTGCACCAGACCTGATATAGCACATGCAGTGGGAGTTGTTAGCAGGTACATGGCGAATCCGGGGAAAGAGCATTGGGAAGCTGTGAAGTGGCTTCTAAGATATCTGAGAGGTACATCCAGTACTTCACTTTGTTTTGGGAAAAACAAAGTTATTCTACAGGGCTTTGTGGATTCTGATCTTGGTGGTGACGTGGACTCGAGCAAGAGCACATCTGGTTACGTTTACACCATAGGTGGTACAGCAGTGAGTTGGATGTCCAAGCTTAAAAAGTGCGTTGCTCTTTCATCTAATGAGGCTGAGTATGTGGCAATAGCTGAAGCTGGGAAGGAGATGATATGGCTAGCAAATTATCTAGAAGAGTTGGGTATGAAACAGAGCGAGAAGATTCTTTACTCAGATAGCCAGAGTGTCATACAGTTGCTGAAGAACCCAGTCTATCATTCTAAGACAAAGCACATTAGGAGACGCTATCATTTCACTTGCAAGGCAGTGGAGGAAGGAGATATGTGCTTGGAGAAGATAGAGGGTGCAAAGAATCCAGCAGACATGTTGACCAAGTAAGCAAATAAACTACCTTGGAGAAGGTTGATGTTGGAAAACTGGGGTTGTGCAAAACCTCAGTTGGCCTTCTGTAGTAGTTTCTACAGATGTTGCGGTGCGGTGAAAATATTGATGATGTTGGGATTCAATTCTTCGAGAATACAATCTTTTGGGTGACCGATCAGTCTCCAAGTGGGAGAATTGTTAGGTTGTGGAGCCTCATGGGTTAAGTTTACTAGATGGCTAAGGGAACCCTAATGGTGCCCTAGTGGGCCGTGGCCCGTTAAAGGCCTATGAGCATGACTCTGAACCCTACTCATCCCTAGATGACTACAAATAGGGGTATATAGGCAAGGCAAAAAGTGTGATTTTTTCTACAACTGTATATATCTGAAATCATCAATAAAATACCTAGTCGCCGTAGAGTTTACCATCCCGGTGTTACCACGTATATTTCTCCTCGTATTTTCTTCCATATTCATTGTGTTCTTTATCTAGATATAGTGCGTGAATTTTGCTATCCTAACACTTAATTAAGTCATTATATATATATATATATATATATATATATATATATATATATGAATATCAAATTTCATCTTATTTTGATTTGATTTAACGATTATAAATTGTAGTAGGATCATGCATGATTTGATTTAATAATTATAAATTATGGCAGGATTTGAAGAACAATAGGAAGGTAGAAGACAATGATCATGCAATTGAATATTTCACATTAGATGATGTATGGAAATCCTTCGAGGAATGGAGTGCTTATGGCGTTGGCTCTCCTCTTGTCTTAAGTGAGGAAAGAAATATTGTGCAATATTATACTCCTCATTTATCTGCCTTTCAAATCTACACTCTCAAGTCCTCACCAACTTTTACATGGTACTATACTCTAAATATCTCTCAAGATTATCATTGCTATTATTCTTAATTTTTGAGTGTTTCTTTTTTCTCTAATATGATTCAAATTTATAATTATTCACGGATATAGATCATATGACATGAGCAATGTCTGCTTGTATTTGTTTGTCAAGAGAAGAATAAATTTAACATGTTTATCATTGTTTAACATGGTATAAGAGTAGGAGGTCAAGAGCTTGAATCATAGCTATTGAAAAATAATTTGTGTTGCTATTGAAAATTTATGGTTGGATTTATTGTTGAATTTATTGCGCATTTTGGGTTATTTTATAAAATTTATCATTGGCTCACATGTGATAGGAGTGTTAAGAGAATAAATTTAACCACTCTCTATTAACTTACGCTTGTAGAGTAGGTGGCAATTTATCACTCTTTCACAGTATTGTCTTTCAAGAATAATTTTCTAGATTAGAATTTATCAAATTTGATATATATATATATATTGGGATAACTCAACATTAATGTCACCAAATTATTTATTTTATACATTTAAAGGTTCTAAAAAAATGAATTCTTGTTTTTTAATTATTTATTCAATTTTACCATTTCGTGTTTTAAAAATTTAAACAATTTACGTTATTATTTCAATTTTATCTTTAAAATTAAGTAACAATTTTTCTTCCAATTAATATTATGTTCATTGTTTTCTTTTCTTTTCTTTTCTTTTCTTTTAACAAAGAAATGTGAAATAAGAAGCTCATGATATTGATATATTTGAGATGAAATCTTGCACTGATGGAAGAGACTCAAGTCTTGAGACTCAAGCTTCATTGTCAATAAAAGACAAATTAGGTCATCTTTATTTTGAATATCAAGATGTCTCTTCACCTTCTATAAGGATGCCTATAGCTCATAAGGTATTTTTATTTATTTGTGATACCACTAATTCACACCGAGATTTTATTTAAATATTATATATATAATATCAAGATTTTATAGTAAACTTAAAGTCATATTTGAGATAACCATTCTTCATTATCACATCGTGTATTGAATACTTATGATCCATTATTCAACATATCTAAATTAGTTCGTTATTCTCTATTACCTATTACCCTTTATACTAGATTATAAATAAACAAATTTCTATTTGGTGTTAATATCTTTAAGCAAGTTTGAAGCCATTTTTGAGATAATTACTATTCACTATCTTATCATATTTAGAATAATTATTATTATTACAAATGTTTATAACTATCTCACTATCTTTAATAACTATTATCTCTTGTACAGACAGACTATTATCTATAAATAATTGATTATTCGGAGTGAAAAGCATTGTGAGGGTCAAATATATCTCTTGTATTAGTTCTTAGTTGGTAAAAGTATTAGTTTATATCTTGTATTATTTATGATTTATGATATTTTACTTCTTTTTTTCAAATGATATTTTTCTTCCTTGTTTGTTTTTAAGTTTCACATATATATATATATATATATATATATATATATATATATTATAAACACATTTTTTTTGTGAATATAAATTTAGATAGCTACCTTTACTAAAAGCTATTCTGGACTTGTGACATTGAAGAGTTATGATATATCTCCAGCAAGTTGGATGTCTATTGCATGGTAAGGTTTTTTTTTTTTAGTTCTTATTTTATTAGTTTTTTACTTTTTAATTCATATTATTAGTTTACATTATTATTATATTTTTGGGTAATTTATGTTCATACATTATGGATATGAATATGTTATAAACTCCTAATTTGATTATAAATTAATTAAATTATGGTAAAAATATCAAAATAATTGCCCAAAAATAGTATAGGGGAAAAAAGCTAAAAAAAAGAGAAAAATCTAAAGTTTAATAAAAATAAAGGCTAAAAATAACAGTTTTTCTAATTAAAATTTGTTGAAATTGTGCTTTCTTTCTATTTTTAGAAATAAATTGCATATAATATTATTTACTCTTTAAATTAGGTATCCTATCTATGAAGTTCTACCTACATGGTCAATCAGAGATTCTGCAAAATTCCTTACTTACCATAAGCTATCTTCCTCATTTCAAGGTATTTTCTTATTCTTTCTTTCTTATCTTTTAAAATTTTTGGTCATTTTATTGTGTATATATATATATATATATATATATATATATATATATATATATATATATCTGTGTGTGTGTGGAATTTAATGCAATAAAAATCAATTTTTTTTCTTCTTAAAATATGACTATAAAAGTAATTATTACTCTAAATATGGTTTATTTTATATAAGAATAATGTATCATTTTAATCATATTTTATACTGCTTTTTTTTTACTATTTTAATTTTGTCTACTCTTTTCATTAACTTTAGATTTTGCAACCAATCTATATATTTAATACAACCTGAGAAAATACTATATAATTAATTGCATGGTGTAAAAATGATTTTAAAAAAAAAAGGTATTTGAGCGTGATTTTAAAAGACTCAATGTAAACCTTTTTTATTTTGATAGTATTTTTATTTTATTTATTATAATTAATTTTTTGGGTTTCTAATATATTCATGTAAGATATTGCTTTAATATCTTGAACAAGTTTGTCCTATCATCATGCTATATATATATACATATTCTAATGTTACTATATATTGAAATATTTTTCATTCTAAATGAGTTGTTATTCATGTTTGATCAAATATATTAATAGATTCTTATTATAGATTCAACTTGGGAGAAGATTAATGGAAATGATGGAAAAAGTATTGGAGTTTCTTGTCCTCCAATAAAATATCAAAATCAAGTTTCTCTTCCACCATTTGGGTTGGCTACCTACAAAATGCAAAGTGATGTATGGATACGTCATGGAGAGAATGATCATAAACTTTGATCAACTTTGATCACCATGACTTCAACTTTTTTAAAAAGCATTCCAATTATGATTAGATATCAAGTATGTCTAGGTAATCTAGATATATTATTTATGAATGTCTCTTTAAATTATAGTTGATAAAGGTAACTATTTGTCAAATCATGAGATATAATTGTTATTTCTTTATGTACAATTTTAAGTTTTGGGAACATTCATTTTTCAATAGATTGTGTTTTATGTTTAAATAAAAAGTTTATGGTGACAAGAGATTGTGTTTTATGTTTGAATAAAAAGTTTATGGTGACAATTGGAGGTCAAGAAAGGCCATATATTTGAGATTGCATATATATATATATATATATATATATATATATATGTATATGTATGTATATATTATTCAATAATATTTATCTGGGAAGCAAATTTCCCATATGCATGGTATAGTCACTTATTCCTTATATATAGTATATATCATTTAGATGAGGACACGAACAGTGTTTTTTAAGTTAATAAATATTTTTCAGACATAAAGAAAACAATTGTAAAATAAATAACAGTAAATGCATTAAGACATTCATTTCCCAATAAATATGGTGCTTTTTTAAGTTTCTCGCATTGTCAACTCAAAACTCAATGCCAATATTATCTTTTAGATGTGATATTTTTTGTTCTTAGAAACCAAATAGGCCACGTAGTTTTCTTTTGTTAAAAATGAAATCAATGTCCTTCTTACCATAACATTTGCGGAGAGAGTACAAATAGACAGGCATCTCCAGTAATTAAAATTACTACCCAAAGATACGCATTAGAAAAAGAATGGCGATCTAACTTAACTGACTGAAACAAGTGCTAAAACTGGAGGCCATGTTCTCGGGCTGCATCAGCTAAGGCTTCAATCCGTCCATGATAAGGGTAACCACCTCGATCAAAAGCAACCTTAGTAATCCCTTTCTCGAGACAAGACTTGGCAATCTCTTCCCCCACTCTTTTGGCCACCTCCTGTGATCCAAGATTGCTAGTATCAGCATTGGCATGTCAAAGCATCTCATCCGTATCACTAGAAGTATAACAACCAAATAAGACAGACAAAGAAGTAACCATTTCTGTTCTACCTTTTTTCCAATTCAGTTAGGAATTGAGGAGTCATTCAATCAAAATATATTCAGGAAAAAAAAAAAAAGCCTAATCTCAGACCGTGCTTATTCCCCTTTGTCCCATCGAAAAGACCCATAAATCCTTTAAATATATGAGACACTCCTACAAATGAAAGCATATGGCTTGAAAGCATTGGAAGTGCATAAATAACTTCACTGAATGAAATATTTACAGGACTTACTTTAGTGGGAAATCAAAATGAAGACAATTTACATCACTAGAACATATGATAAAGATCCATTGCCAACAACCACCAACTACAATGACCATCATTTTTTCCCCCTTTGAGATATTTTACTTTTCTAGCATTTAGAGATAAAAAAGATCATATCCCACATTTTGTTTTTCTTTAAATGTTTAGATTTAAAACAAGAAATCAAAAAATTACAGTAAAAAAATTTATTAAAAAAAAGAAAAGGAAAAAAAAACTTTAAATGGAAAAAAGAGCAGTAAGATAAGAAGTTCCATAAAATACTCACACAACAGAAGGCATATGATTGATAGTCATATGAAAGGCATCTATAACACCATAAATTCAATAAAACACTCTAAATTTGTAAGTCTATCGGCTTAAGCATGAGAAGGTGATCAAAAGCAGGACAACTTGAGTTTGACTCTCATCTTTACCCATTTGTTGATTTTAATTAACATTTTGTTCACTTATTGAGCCATTTGTTATGAAAAATTTGTGTTCAGCTACATGTGAGGGGTTGTGTTGGGTGTGTTATGGGTTCTCGATAAGGGTTCTTCATCATCTTATACTTAAACTTACTACACAATTTAACTCAAGTAGACATCTTTAACATAATTGTGTAGCTTCTATTTTAACTACATTTCCCCTAATACTGTTCCAAAGACCTTATTGCAATTAGAATCCAGAAATCCCCCAAATTTTCTTTTTAGCTTAGTAAGATATTAAAAAAATGGTAGTGTTTGGAAATTAAAAGAATAAATACTAATCCTCAACGTGAAAGCATTTAGGCACTACATTTTCTTCATACATATCCTAAAACTATGGAAAGCAGTGGAAGCTCTAGAAGAATTTCAGGAGGGAAAAAATCCCAAAATTTGAAGAAGTCATTACATACATTATTCTTATTTACCTTTTTATCCTAAATTAGCATCATACCTCAACTAAAAACATCAATCAATATAGAAAAAGAGTTTCAGAAGCAAAGAAAGAATAAACGATTATTCAAATAAATAAATAAAGCAGAGGAATTATTGAGTAAGAGAAACTGACAATAGTTGGACCAGATGTATAATCGAATTCCTCAGATACAGGCTTCTGCATAGTGGAAGCTGAAGCCAGAGTATGCATTTTGGTGTCGTCAATCACCTGAGCATACAGATGCTTATTCGAACGGAAAACACTTAGTCTTGGTCTTTCCGGCGTCCCTTCAACCTAAATTTACATCAAGAAGACATGGAAAATACAGTAACATCCGCAAAATGCTTGATAAAAAAGAATGAAAGAAGTATTTTTCAAAATAGGAGCAAAAATAAATACCTTCTTCCGGATACGGATATGGCGAGCAATTCGGTTTTCCCGGCGAGTTGTGGCCTTTGCTTGAATTTGAACGGAGAGCGGCGGAGGAGAATGGAAAATGGGAGATTTGAAGGAGAATTTTGTGTGGGGATTTGGGTAAGAAATGGAAGTAGAGCGGAGGAATGAGAGTGACAAAGAAGAGCTACTCATTTCTTCTTCTTCTTCTTTTTCTTCTACTTTCTTCTTTCGTTTTGTTTCTGTATTTTTCTTCCGTTATCCAATTTCAAGCTTTATCACATCAGAGCTCCAGATAAGGCGAATTATCAAAGTCGTAAATCGGAACGCGCTTCTGGGAGAATTGGATACTATTTTTTTTTTTTTAAAAGAAGAAGACGTTCTTGACCTCCAAATGAAACTATTGAAAAAATAAATAAATAAATAAAATGGGTAAAATATATGAGAGAAGCCATAGATTTATCCCTTAATTTCACTTTTCTTTTTTTAAATTATATAAAATTTTATTGAATGCTACTAAAATTAAAACAAAAAAGTCATTTATATGAAATATGTATATTTTTTTTATCCTTATGTATAATGAGTAATACAAATTTTTTTTAATTTACAAATATTTCATGTTACAATTAAATTTTAAAAAAAATTCACGAATTTAGGATGCCGTGTCTCCACTTTTTCGGTGAGACTAATTTGGACTCAAGATGCTCACGTGAACTCAACTCTTACTCGGGATTTAGGATCCAGGGGCACCTTGTAAGATTAATCCGAACTCGAGAACGCTCAGAACTTTTTAATATGGAGTTGTTCTATTCCAGGGGCACCTTGTGAGATTAATCCGGACTCCAGAATGCTCGTATGAACTTAACTCTTCCTCAAATTTTTTAATATGGAGTTATTTTGTTCCAAGGGCACCTTGTGAGACTAATCCAAATTCGGGAGCGATCGCGTGAGCTCAACTCTTACTCGGTTTATAATATAGAGCTATTCTACTCTAGGGGCACCTTGTGAGACTAATTCAACTCAACTCTTACTCGGGGAAGCTTTATAATATGGAGCTATTCTATTCTAGGAGCACCTTGTGAGACTAATCTAGATTTGAGCTTGTGAGACTAATCTAGATTCGGGAGCACTCGCGTGAACTCAACTCTTACTCGGGGAAGCTTTATAATATGGAGTTATTCTGCTCTAAGGACACCTTGTGAAATTAATCCAGATTCGACCTTGTGAGACTAATTCAGATTCGGGAGCACTTGCGTGAACTCAACTCTTATTCCATGGGACCTTGTAAGACTAATCCAGATTCGGGAGAGACTAATCCAGATTCGGGAGAGACTAATTCAGATTCGGGAGCACTTGCGTGAACTCAACTCTTATTCGATGGGACCTTGTAAGACTAATCCAGCTCAACTCTTATTCGATGGGACCTTGTAAGATTAATCCAGATTCGGGAGCACTCACGTGAACTCAACTCTTATTCGATAGTTAGAGTCTGACCCGGGAGTTAAAATTTGACTCAAAATTTTTAAATATGAAACTATTCTGCTCTAAAAGAATTCGAACCCTTATTATTTGCATGAAATAAGCATTTAAGAATTCACACATTTAAGAATTCGCATTTAAAAATCCCCCAAGCGGGTTGTTAGAAGTTCAAATTAGACATCGTCATGTAAAATTTAAGGTGATCTCATGAATTTTATGAGTGATTAATTAAAGTTGTGATGAATTTGGAAATGATATAAAAAATACAAATAAACAAAACCCACCCTCTCATTCTTTTCAACAAATAAAATCATTCAATCTAATTTACCAAATTAGAAACGTGGATTCATTTGAAGAAAGTTTACAGGTCTCCAAAATCTGTACCCAAAAGGAGGAACCTCCAACCTCTCTTCAAGCAAACAAGAACAGAAGGTGGTTTTTGAATTTCTCTCTTTACACTAAATATACATGTAAAATAAACAAAGAAATCATGAGAGTACCTTTTTTCTAAATTTTCAATCTGAAAAACGCCCCGAGTTCTGTCTATGCTCTTTCATCCTTTCAACAATAAGCCTTCCTCTCTCCTCGATGTGTTTCCTCTTTTCTTCAAGTTTTTCTCCCATCTTCTTCCCGAAACCAAGCATCCGAGCTCTTGCCCCAATTCTCTTTGGTTTCCCATCATCATCATCATCTTCCAAATTATACTTCTGTTGCCCTGTCACAATTGCTCGAGACAGTGAGCCGTTTTCGTCTTTCTCATCTGTGGTACTGCTGTGAATTGTCTCGTCTGGTTTATCATTTCCCAGCAAAGGGGTTGTCAACTCGTTCGAGGAACTGTCAGTTGAAGTAGTTAACAGAGCAACCGGAGCTGAAGAAGAAGAACGCTGATCCGAGGATTCATTCTCTAGTTGTATCACATGCCCTGCTGCTTTATTTGTCTTCTGTTGTCTGTCACCACTAGAAGAATTTGAAGCTCCTCTTTTAATTTCGCCAACAATTTTTTCTTCAACTGATTGAGAACTGTTTCCCTGTTTGGTAGAAGAAGAAGTAGCAGTAGCAGTAGCTTCGTTTTTTATCCAAATGAAGGGAGCAACTTTTTGAGGGACCCAATCATCCTTCTCGGCCAACATCCAAGGGATGCATATGCTTTCACAATTTGGAAGTACCAACGTTTCACGGATAGCCAACTGCATAAATCAAGCAGCATCAGTAAATCCTTCTCGGAAGTTTCTCTTTGCATAAGAGTCAGGTGGTGAGCATTAGAAGAGAATTTTGCTGATCAACTAACTTAATAGAAAACATTTGAAATTCAGATATGTTATAGAAAATGCATATGCATGCTAATAATCTGACCTTAAACCTGTTGATCAGGAACAAAGCAAGACGTCCACTCGTAATCTTGTGATCCCCAACAAAAGGCTCCAAATTGAAGTCTATATCAGGCATAGACAAAAATCCAAACCATATTTGATCTGATGGAGGAGACTTCATGTACACTCTCATTGTACCACGAAAAGATGAAACCCTTATTCCCAGAGATATTGGAACCTTCAGTATGCAAAGTTTTCAGCTAACAATTTATCCCCAAAATATGCATATTGTACAGAATAGAAGTAGGTTACCAAAGAACATTATAAGTTAAATGGTGGAAAGTTACAACGAGATACAGAAGCTATAAAATCAACTAGAACATGTTATTCAACAGATATAACTAATTGACAAAAGTTCCCTCCTTTAAAAATTAGTTCAATTCTGTTCCTTGCATGTGTAATAATTTCTCCAGGTATGAATAGTCAGATTTCCATTCTAAAACAAGGAATCCTTCTGTTGTGCTGTGACTGCATCTATTCCTTTTTATACTAGCTTACCAGGAACCCTCTCGTGTTAAGGTTTTACTACTTTTTTACTCTACCAGAAAGAAGACAACATCAACCATCATCAGTTTGATAAAAGGGAAAAGGATTTCCTTTTCATACTTTAAGTAAAGAAGAATTAAACCTGTCTGTATTTTATGACCTAGAATTTCTCAATTGGTTCGGCTCATGTTTATACTAATTAAAAAAAAAAGGTAGTCCCAAGCAACTCTTATATTCATTTCATGTGTATCATCTAAATGTTAATTAAGAATGGCTACAACTTCATGCTTTTCATCCCTTGTTTGGGATTGCCAAATATTATTTTGAGTACTTCAAGTTCACCTTAATGACTTCAAATTGTAGCTCTACCTGCATTGAATCCAAAATCATATTTTCATTGCAGTTGTCAAAAAAATGAGCAACCAAAACTGGAGGGAAAATCTTATTGAAAGATATAACTATAAGTCAGAGATTCACTCTGATTTTTGTAAAACTCATAATAGTAATGCATTTAGCCAATATTCATACTCTAGAATAACATAAAGAACTATAATTGGTTGGAATTCAAAAAACAAAACTATATTTCTCGAATGGAACTACAAAGATCCCCAACTGAAAATTCGAACATAAGACTTACTTCTAACTCCAAATCAAAGCATACATGTACACAAATAGTTTAAAACACAATAACTTGATCCTTTCACATCAACCTTTAGGTGCTGCTGCCAAAGTGGAACTCCTTTGTTGTGATGATCCTGATTTATTTCAGTTATAGATATACTAATATAATTTTTAACTTAACTGGAATTGAATCTTTCAAAGGATTTGCTACAAATCAGATACGCTATATATCTGAATCAGCTGTCAAATAAGCCATGTTGTAGACATTGAGCTTATAAAACAAGTATCCTATAAGGCTACAAATACACACATGAGAAGCACAAAACATATACAGAATAATACATGGGTTCAATATCCTTAATTAGTTTGTTATCCTTATTTACTCCCAAGTGGCATCAGTAGAAGTTTCTTAACAAAAGATTGAATAAAATCCATGTTGAGAAAGGAACTCAATCCCAAAGTTTAGAAGGCTGCACGAGTCAATTCTGCCCATCTTACATTTTTCATCACTTGATCAACCATAAATGATTGCTTCTTTGCTGATGTTTATTCATCTAATTTTCTTAAGTCTAAACCACCTCAGCAAGCTCATTGATCCAACACTATTCATGCTTCCCGATAAAGTTATATATTTAGTTCTCTGATAATGGAATACCACACGGCTTAGCTGTTTATAAATTTCATTATTACTTTTCTATTCTTAAGGAACGTTAAAACAATGACAAACACAAAAGAACAGTAAATTTGTAAATTTACATCGCAAAACAGGATCTATAAGAAAAGCAGTTTTATATAGAACCACGGACAAATTATTTTTAACTCTTTTCACAAACCTGGGAAACCTGCTTTGCAAGGGATTGTAACATACATTTCCACTTAGACATCTGAGATGGTCCCTGAATGGTGCTTTTATGGCTTCTTGCCCCATCTGAAGATTATGAGTTTTGAAAGTTCAAAATTACTTACTGAAGAGTATAATTAAACAATATAGTATGAGTATCAGTCTTAAGCTAGAAAATTGGAAGCTCTAGAATGGCTTAAATATTATCTTGACTTTCTTTTGAGAATGTTTTAGGTCCAAAGGAGAAGCACATTTAAATGATACAAATCCTACTCCTAGTTGCCTTACTATTGTTTTATTGAACTCTTTTTAGCACCCCAAAACCATGCTCTCAACCAAGTCAGGTCAAGCCAATATAGCAAAAACTAGTCATTCTGCAGTTGTCCCTTTTGGAAGTCAACTTCTATTCTGCCAACAGTATCTCAAGCCAGTGAAGAATTTACCAATGTTCTTCTGGGCCCTACACTCAAGGAGTTCTTAAGCATATCAGTCTTTAAGATTTAATTAGGTTCCTAACTAAGCTACCTTCTATTTAAAAAAAAACTCTCATGTAATTGGCTAATTTACTGAATATTTTCATAAGTTAACTTGCTGATTCCCAAAAATTCTTGAAAATACAGTTCATAAAATAACTAAGATAAATATATCCTTTTTCTATAAATATAATTTCAAAAGTGCTGAACTCAAAATTATACCATCACAATAACCAACTTGAATAAGAAAGCAAACTCAAGTTGGTTTTTAATGAATTGTAACATAAGGATAGGTTGACATTAAAAATTACAATCTCTTTAAACATGCAGAACTTCTTTTAATGAGAGCATATTTTTGACTCTAATCAACCTAATGCCAAGAATTTAAATTCAGAGGAAGGGAAACATTACATTAGATAACTCTGCTTTTGTTTTCATTCATATGCCTAAAGTCCAAATTGCCTTAAAACTTAAAGGCCCCAAATTTACTTCCCAAATAAATATGCAGAAAATTCATTAGTTAAGGTAAACACAACGTAGAAACAAATGTGAATAACAGCAACTCAACTAATAAAAACAAAGATAAGTTTTTTTAACATACTCAGTCTAGGTTCTCCTTCATCTCTTTGCAGTAGTTCATCAGCTCCCTCAGAAAGGTTCAATTGTTTCCCATAGTACTCAATTCCTTCCAGAAGATCTGATGTGACCTCGCCTACACCACTTGATTCTAAAGATGTGCCCTCTCCTTCCTGAAGATCTAGTTCTTGAACTTCCAGTCTTGTCTCAACATTTAAGATTGCATCACCAGAGTACTCAAGGTCAATCTCAAAGGCCCATAATTCATTCATATGAGCTGGAAGAACCCTCATTGCATGAATGTATGGGGGAATATTACCAGGATCCACAGCAGTACATGTGACATCACCGATGAAGCTGGGGCTTCTCATATTGGACAACATTCGCTTCAAGAAAACATATTAAAGATATCAGAGCTGCATGAGCAATCCAAGAACATAAAACTCTATGACCACAAAATTTACAAGTCAAATAAACTACATACATGAAATATACACATCAAACATAGTGATCACAAGCACTTAAAATTGAAGTAATTTTCTCTTTTCTCAATTTAAAATGAGATGAACCAAGAAATAAAATTATCAATTCAAGCATTTCAAGATTACTTAGTTATAACATAAAGGACAATAGATCTTCTGCTTCATTGGAGAAACTATCTTTCTCAAGTATTTCTTCTCATTAACAACTTCTTTACATGTCAAGCACCTTCATTCTATATATTTCAAGAAATCCTAGCACCTCCTGGAAAAGCAACAAAAGTTAACAACCACGGATAAAGTTACATTGCTTAATTATTTAAACCATCTTAGAACAAATTGCACAGTCATTTTGTTTAATATCCAACAAGATCCATGTCCTAATAAAACTGGGGTTTCTAAGGATATAAATGGTAATATGTTGCTTTTGTTCCATAGAAGCAAACAGGATAAAATTTTTCACACCATAAAACTTCAAATTTGAATAGTTAATTAGAATTTGCTATCTAGTTGGATAAGACAACTATCAATAGTCCTGAAATCATAAAATAACTCTTGGCAACAATATTTCCAAGTATCTTTCAGAATAAACAAGAGGCCTCTTTTCTGAGACATCATCAAACCTTGGTCCAGTAGCAGCATTACACAAAGATATCTTAGGCTTGAATACATGTACCGGATCAATCAGGTTGAGTAACACCAATTAAGTTCTACAAGTTCCAGTTTTTTACTACTTTGAGCTACAAAATTAAATGAAAGAAATATATTGTACTTAAGGGTATTCGCCAATGTAAAGTTTATAAGTTATCTATGCCTATCCTCAATCAAGAAAACAAACTACAATGAACCAAAAAAAAAAAAAGGTAAGATGATTTTGAAACTACAATTCTGTACTTGTGTACACCTCTTGAGTCCATTTGGATGAATAATAATAACCCAATCAACATTTTATTCACATAAAAGACTAAAATTAAAATCAAGCCAAGGACTTTATTAACATACCAAATTCCACAATGTCTAAGAGCATGTTGAGAAAACCATAAATATAAGCTTTCAACTAACCCAGAAAACCATAAATAACTAAGAAGAAAATCAAGACAAGGACTTCATTACCACACCAAATTCCACAATGTCCAAAAGCATGTTGAGAAAACCATATATCGAAGCTTAAACTAGCCCAGAAAGTTCTGTAGAGAAGATTCAATAGCTTTGACAAACCTGTATGCGTGATTGCATAGAAGTTTTCAATGACATATTGCATTTAGCATCAAAGAATAGCCTTGACAGTAATATATTCCAACAAAGTGTTCCTTCATCAAAGGTCCTTTCATCAGAATCTACATCAGAAACAGCTAAAGTCTGATTTCTGTTTCCTGAATCAGAACTGGTTGACGATGGCACAGAGATATCCTCAGAAACCTTGCCCTTTGTGCCCATATTTGCTGGGCCATGGTCCTGAAATAAATGAGATTTCTCATTTATCTTTCTGTCTTCAGGAGTTGATGCATTAGTCCAGATTCCTTTGCTGTCTATACCACTTTTTGAAGCCTTCTTTCCAAGTTTTTTTAGAAATTGACGAACCTTTGATGAAGAGCCATCAAGCTTAATTGACTTATCAATTGGATCAACATTCCAACCCATTGAAGGCTTCATAAATGAAGGATATTCTGCAATTAAAGATGTTACATATCTCTGAAACTCCAAATTCAAGTTAGTGAACCACTTAAGCTTTTCTTTATCATCACAAGAAGCAAGACGAAGAACTTTACACCATGCCTCCTTCTCCCATGATGTATCAAGATAAATGTAAAGAATCTTACATCCTTTGTATATCTTTGAATTTTTGCTCTCAACTTTAATAGGGTATCTTTTTGCCCTATAACATTGTAAAGAACAAATTCAGGGATTCAAAATCCAGAAGATGAAACAAATAGTTCAAGTGAAAGATATTTATCTTAGCTTGAGAAAAATGTATAGGTGAAAAGGAAGATATAGCTATGGCTATATTCTAAACTACTATCAAACACATAGACAACAAAAGCTACCAGGCAGAATGGAATAAATCATCTGAGGACTCTCCCACAACAAAACCAATATGCATCTGCTCCACAGGATTAAAGAATACATGTACGTCTGTCAACTTTTTATCTCATTTTATTTACCCTATTAGGATTTCAAGGTGACTTTATTGCTTTTCTCCCTAATCTAACCCTACTTAATGAGACAATGTATTAATATATTATTTACCCTATTTCCTGAGTAAATCCTAAAAGGAAAAAGGAAAAAAAGAAAAGACAATCATATACTCATGGCATTAAAGCAGTGAAAAGAGAAAAAAGTTTTACAGGCTACTTTATGGCTGTTGTTGTTATTATTATTATTAGCTTAAATGGAAAAGACAGTTCAAGAGTTTATTGAAGAAAAAAAGGCATAGATGTAATCCTTGCTGAGCTGAGACCTTAAAGATGATTACCAAACTTGTACTGTATGCAACAATAAGTGGATGAAAAAGTAGGATCCTTCCTATTTGTCTTTTAAAAGTGAGTATATTTTATTTGATTGTGGAGTTCTAGATCACTGTTTCTATTATGGAGGGAAGTTTTTGCTAGTTTGTCAAATTGGTTTGATCCTTCATAGGTTTTTACTTTTTAAAATATATAATCCTGTAATTTCTTTACTTTTATTTACATTTAGATTAAAAAATTAGATATTGTTCAAGCTATCACCTCCATGTTTTGTCCCTCATCATCCATTCTTGTTCTAGATGAATCTGTAAGAATTCAATATCAGAAACCTCCACTAGTCATTTTGGGGGTTCCTTTTCTTACTATTGTATACAAACTATTCCAGAAGCTTAATGTTAATCCATTGTGCTCACCAACATTTTTTCTTTTTCTTATTGTTCACTTTAGAAAATAGATTTAAGGATGAAATCCTCATCCCTAATGATAGTTTCCTTCAGAAGCAAAACCAGAGTGCAAAATTTTAAAACTACATAAAAGAAAGGTAGTAATTGTTGAAAGAGAGAAAGCAGCAATCCTAGACTCCAAATTGTAGCGCTGAAATGTGTTTGAAATAAAAATTAGCCCATGTATCTATTCAGGAAAAAAGGGATAAAAAGTTCTTGATGTTAAGAGGAAAGAAGAAGGCAGAAGGAATCTATCTAATTGGTCTTTAACTTGAAACGTTACTTATGCCTTTTAGCATGTGTGACTCCTTGTTTTCTACCTAAAAATATCTCAGTCAAAACTTATAAACAGTAACTCCCATTTGCTAAAGAATTCTGAAGAAATTCCAGACCTTAAGTCTCTTTTTTTTCCCCTCTCTTTTCTTTTGGCTGGATATCACTGATATGAGTGTTGTGCAAAAGATACTGATGATTAGAGAATGAAAATATATGATAGAGAATTACTAAACCCCCAATGCTAGTAAATACACTAAACCCCCCATGTAAAAAGTAGCACCTACCATTTCCGAGAGGAGAAGTTTGTTGCAGAAACAGCAGTCACTGTGCAACCCTTAAGCCAAACTTCAGTCTGTGAACCATCTGACTCTGATATGAAAAGAGAATTATTCTTGAGTTTAGCATGTTTCTGAACAGGAAAAACTTCCAAGACCTCTTTCTTTAGCTTTTGCTCCCTCTGTAGGCTATCTTGCCTAGGTTTTGCAACTTTTTCTGATTCCAGAATCCAAACAAACCCCTGAGAGATACGGAAATATTAGCAGATGTAATGAAAAAGATCAAAGAGCAAAATGACTGGTAAGAATGAACAAAAACAAAAATTAACATGAGAAGAAACAAAATCACAGCAAACATGTGGGAGAAGATAAAAATAAGCCACAAAAATTGTTTTTTCTTGAAGAATTCTATTCACATGATTTTTTATAGAACATTGGTACAGATAACAGCTGTGACAAAAGAACATTGAAACAAATTGTGCAGCTTAAAATATGTGGTTCACCGATATCTCTGTCAACTATGTAGTCAAAAGTAAAGTCACAGTAATAGTTCGTCACATTCACCATAACATCTTCTAACAATATACTCCTTGACCACATTAGAACCTAATCACAAGTGGGTTACTGAAACTATTTACTACAATGGCAATATACTCAGAAGATAACCTTAAGTAGGCCTAAAATATTTGTCTTCAAGCCTCAAGAAATCAAAGGAACTAACACCTCAAACGTGTTCCAGTTTTGTTATCCCACTATCCCACATATGTGCAGTTGTGCAGTTCGTAGTTTCAATTTTTTTCTTTTTTTTCAAGCACCCTTAAGCAGCAAGAGAATCAGTCAGACAACCCTACAAAACATTTTGCCTATAATTCCAATACAAACTGTTGAGTGGAGGCTCCACTACTTGCAGAGTAAAATCAAAATTTTTCGACAGGTTAGTGTTATAAATATCATATAAGCAGAAACAATTTTTGGTATACTTTTCTCAATTCATTACTCATAGTCGGAAAAAAAGAAACCCTTGTTAGTATTCACATTTGATCAACCATCAAAACAAACAAACAGCAAATCTCCAAACCCAAAAGTAAATTTAAAAAAAAAATGACATATAAATAAATGACAATGTAAGAAGTGGAGAAAAATCATGACTTACCTGCTTGTTGTAGATAGAGGGATCGAGTTCCGGTGATGAAGATTCATTTACTTTCTGCTTTTCAAGTGCTACCTTCCGATTCAAGCGACGTATCAAGAAGAGAAGTGCAGCAACTTCCACTACAATAACCGACAGGAATCCAAGAGCGTAGGCGATGGACAACAATACCAACGTCCCCATCATCATCATCAACAACAGCAACTGTTATCTTGAACCCATTTTCAAATTTTCACCATAAATAACAAAAAATTAACATAAACCCTACTCGATTATTAAGTTCCTTAAAATTACAATTAAACTTAAACCTAAATCCCGAACGCAATTCAAAAGGGGGAGAATGATTTCATTTCACTTATAAAATCTTGATATTGTTTGTTGGGAGTAGAAAGAAATCTCGAGAGGAATCCCACTCTTGAAAGCGCGTGGATTACCCAGGGGGTATCAGTTTCTGTCTCAAGGTAGTCAATGGAGTTAAACTAACTTTTCCAATTCTTTTCCTTTTTCATTTTTCCTAAATACTAACGTTTGAAAGTTGCAATTTGGATAACTATTTTTTAAACCAAAAAATAAAAAATTTAAATTATTATTTAATAAGATTTTTTTTAAGGTTATAACAATTTCGCTGTAATTTTGAGAGGTCTCAATTCATTACTCAGGATATACCATTTCTATTACATATGGCAAAATTTGCACTCATAAATATTATTGAATAATATATATATATATATATATATATATATATATATATATATATATATATATATGTATGGCCTTGCTTTTCATTCAAACATAAAACACAATATATTAAAAAAAACAAATTGGCATAAATAGTTCTAAACTAAAGAAATTTTGTGATATTGGTCTCTAAAGTATATTTTTGATGGAATTGGTCTTATAAAAAATTGTGATATTGGTTATTCCCTTAAAAATTACGTTAAATTATCCGTTAAGTAAAAAAACTTTAATGGTATTTATGTCATTATACTATTTAAATATATTTAATAATTGATAGATTGACATAAATAGTCCTCAAATTATACATGTTTCGGTGACATTGATTCCAAAATTTTAAAAAAATTGTGAGATTGGTATTTTTCTTAAAAACTTAAGATATTTATGTTATTACGTTATTTAAATATATTTAATAATATAATATATATATACATATACATCTAATATCATTTCATCTATATTCCTCTTCACTTTTTCCTTCATTTCTTCTTCTTCCACTTCCTTTGTTTTCATTTTTAACAAATAAAATTTTTAGAAAAAATTAATTTGTGTAAATAATAAAAAACTTAGATGAAGATTTTTTTTAAAAAAAAAAAGAAATTTCAAACAAAAAGAACAAAGATGAAAAAAAGATAAAAATAACAAAAAACAAATGTGAGAATAATATTAAAATATTATTTGAAAGTAGATATGTATAAATTATAAATATATTTAAATAGTGTAATAACATAAATACATTTGAAAATTTTTTTACTAACGAAAAATATTAATATCGCAAATTTTTTTATAGTTTGGGGATCAATTTCACTAAAAAAAAAAAATTTATAGATTAATTTCACCAAACATCTATAGTTTGGGGACTATTTATGTCAATCTGTTTATTATTAAATATATTAAAATAGTGTAGTGACATAAATACCCTTAGAGTTTTTTTATTAACAGACGATTTAACAGAATTTTTAACTGAAGGACCAATGTCACAATTTTTTTATAGTTCGAGGATCAATTCTACAAAAAAATAATTTATGGACCAATGTCACCAAATATTTATAGTTTGGAGACTATTTATGTCAATTTGCCATTAAAAATGAACTTCCCCAAAACTTAAAATTGTATATAAAAGAGATAACAATTAAATCTCATAATTTTGATAAATAGGTATCTTTATCAACTAATTTAAGAGACATTCATATAAGGAGATTTCTAGATTACCAAGACACACTTAAAATGTTAGGTAAATATAAAATTAGATAAGAGAAATTACGATAGATTTACTAATTTGTCATCCTCATGGATCATATCTAATCATAATTAGAATGCATTTTTAAAATGTTGAAGTCATGGTGATCAAAGTTTAACTGTTTCAGCCGAGAATTTGCGACAAAATAAAGATCAATTAACATTTTATGGTCATTCTCTTCATACCGCATTCAAACATCACTTTGCATTTTGTAGGTAGTCAACCCAAATGGTGGAAGAGAAATTTGATTTTAATATTTTCTTGGAGGACAAGAAACTCCAATATTTTTTCCATCATGTCCATTAATTTTCTCCAAATTTTTCCATCATTTCCATTAATTTTCTCCAAGTTAAATCTATAATAAAAATCGATTAATATATTTGATCAAACATGGATAACAACTTTTTTAGAATGAAAAATATTCCAATATATAGTAGTATAGTAGTATTAGAATATATATATATATATATATAGCATGATGATAGGACAAACTTACTCAAGATATTAAAGTAATCATCTAGATCAACTACCAACAATTTTGATAAAATCTAACTTACATGAATATACAAAATAATATAAAATAAAAACACCATCAACAACAGGAAATGTTATGAAAAATATAGTCAAAATTTTTAAAAAAATTTACATAAACAAATTATTTTTTGTAATTTATGTTATGTAGATTTTTTTTCACACCATAAAAATTCAAATTTGAATAGTTAATTAGAATTTGCTATCTAGTTGCATATTTCCAATAGTCCTAAAATCAGAAAATAACTCTTGTCAACTATGTTTTAAAGTACCTTTCAGAATAAACAAGAGGCCTTTTTTTGAGACATCATCAAGCCTTGGTCAGTGGCAGCATTACAGAAAGACATCTTAGGCTTGAATACATGTACCAGATCAATCTAGTTGAGTAAAACCAATCAAGTTATACAAGATCTAGTTTTAACAACTTTGAGCTACAAAATCAAATGAAACAAATATAATGTACTTAGGGGTATTCACCAATGTAAGGTTTGTAAGTTAAATCTATGCCTATCCCATTAATGAAATTTTATCTACATTATTTTAAATATACATTTAAAGTTTAAATATATTATTAAATTTTATTTATATATTTTAAATATATATTAAGATATTGATAGATTTAAACCTGACACATGACAATCTGTTTATTATTAAATATATTTAAATAGTGTAGTAACATAAATACCCTTGGAATTTTTCTTATTAACCGATGATTTAACAAAATTTATAACTGAAGGACCAATGTCACAATTTTTTTATAGTTCGAGGACCAATTTGATTGCCACCCTCTTTACCTATAAATAGAGAGAAAAATTTCTCAAGAAAATACCAAAGCTAGAAGACAAATAAGGAGAAGCAGAAGCTCTAAAGCTAAGACAAATTCAAAGAACACCGAAACTTTGTTGTTTTAGCTCTTCTTCTCATCATAGTCCATTATGACAAATTCAATAGCCTCTAAAGAAAAGTCCAAAAGCTCTTGGAAGAAATCCATAGTTATTCAACGGATCGAGATCAAGCCAATAACCCTCGAAGTTGAATCCATCTCGAGTTCAAGTCCAAAACTCCTCTCGTAGAAATTCAAATCCATTGGATCGAGATCAAGCCCAAAAAGGTCCTCGAGCCCATGATGAATTGAATCACCGAATTTATAGATATAGGACCTATAAAAATATTTGTAATTTTATTACACGTAATTTATTTTCTTTATAATTTTTGAATTTTTGAATTTTCAAATTTACAGCAAAAACAAGAAAATTTGTTCACAAATTTTGGCATGCCCAGTGGGACAATTTCTATAGTTCATCTCTTTCCGTCAAGATTTTCAATGGAATCAAACAAATATGTCAATAAAGTTGATTAAAAAAAACGTTGTTGCGGATGATAGATCAATAAAGTTGTTTCAAAGAACGTTGATGCATACATGAGTGTTGGCATTCTGACATTCAAAGCATATGTTGGTCCTACCATTCAAAGCAAAGGAAGAATGTTCGTTGATTTGTAGAAGAAATCAACTAGTTATGTAGATGTCAAGTACAATATTGATGCGGTTTTAACACAACATCAACAAAGTTGATTCAAAGAACGTTAATGTAGACGTGAGTATTGGCATTCCGACATTCAAAGCATATGTTGGTCCTACCATTCTAAGCAAAGGAAGAATGTTCGTTGATTTGTAGAAGAAATCAACTAGTTATGTAGATGTCAAGTACAATATTGATGCGGTTTCAACGCAGGAACAACCTCAAGTTGTTGTAGTTGGAATGGTGAGAAAGACACTTGCAATGCTGGAAAACAAACATGGTGAGGATAAGTCAAAATAAAAAGATCAAGATGTTGATTCTACAAGTACCTCCTAATATGATCAAATGAGCAGCAATGATGATCATGGAGAGTCCTCTACAAACATATCTGTCATGTATGTGACGATGCCATATGCGTCAATTATAGAAGAGCAATTGGTGAACTTGACAAAGTTGGTGGAAGGCCTCGTGATGCAGTCAGCAAAGCAAGATCGCATCCTCGCTTAATTGATGAACAATAATGGTGAGTCAAGTCAACATGCATAAAACGTGCATAGGAGGCAAACAAAGGTGCCACCTTCAATCAAAAAAAAGAATCCAATGATTTTAAAGTAGTCAATGTTGCTAAGAAACAATCTCAAGCTGTTGATAGATCCAAAACAAATCAAAGAGAACATACAATTCATGTTTCTACTAGTGGATTCATTTCGGCAAATAAATTAGAGAAGTTCATTAAAGGTATGATAAATGATAAATATGCAGGAAATTCAAAGTCATCAAAGTTCCAGCAATTTGATGGAAGGGGTGATGTGTTCGGTTTATAGTGTGCTAAAGACAGGGTTTTAACTTATGTGGATTGTGTATAATTAAGGACTTCATTTAAGCACATAACAAATAAGGGTGTCACTTAATCAGAAAGAACCTAAATACCTATAGTGTAGCTAGTCATGTGGTAGCATCAATGATTTTACATTTGTAAATATCAATTGTCCCAAGAATGTGATAATGACTTGTGTAGCATTTATTATTCAGTTTCATAATTTATCTCATTAGAATTAATCAAGGGTTTCCTTAAATTGTAGGAATGGATTTATCACAATCCCTGTTCAAACATATAAATTCCAAGCAAAATCACAACAGTTAAATATCCATGAAGAGTTTTTAACCTCAGTTTAGATAACTTGCTTGACTTATGTTCTAAGATTTGACTAGTCTTGATCTAAGACAATTATAGTCTATTATTTATTTGTTACCATATCTAAGTTACTTGAATTGATTACCCTGGTATTGATCAGCAGTTGTAATCCTAATCATCTTTTGAGTTAATTAGTAAACATTGTGTTATTACCTCCCTCTAAGATTGACATAATGACCTAAATCAACATTATTAGGGTTCATACATGGTGTCTGCCATGTTAATTATCCTAACATGGCAGTTATTACAATTACCTCTAGTTAGGGCTTAAAGTAAAACTATTAAATTAAATTATTATGACATGCTCATAATTCTAAGTTTAATTTAAAAGCACAAATAGATAATCAAATCAAAATGATAATTATGCTCTATGATCTTCCTGAGAAAATAAATAATTCAAAATTCAAATTGCAAACATATATAATAAAACATCTCGAGTTCCAGAATTCAAATAGATATTCGGGTAAATTACATGAAACTTAAAAGAATGAGTTTTGAGAATATTTATAGTAAGGTTGTCACTACTTCACAATATCTTCCTTCCTGCGATCTCCTTAACTCTCGGGAATTAACCTTAATCTGGACGTCAGAACCTTCGGGGCACGTCTTCTCGAGCTAGTAGTAGTACTTCACCTTCCGGTCAGGGTCAAGTACTACTCTATGAACTAAGATAATGAGAACCTAGTGTTCTCGGGGATTTCCTATCAAAATATCAAAATTCTATTAAAACTGGACTCAAAACTTGAGATTGAGACTTAGAACAAGAGAATCGAGTGATCCTGAGCTGCTAATTGCTTTGTGTTGAGTGGGAAGGGATGAAGATGAAGTATAGGCCTAGCTCATAGTGCCCCTCCTCTGGGGATGGGCACTATGAGACCAGAGTGCTTGTCCCAAAGTTCCTAGATATTACAGATTTGCCCCATATTTTGTTATTTTGTGCAATTCAACCCATGAAACTTTCTTAAGACCAAAATCAATCAATTAAGTGTTAATTTAATGCAATTAGGTCCAAATACATTCTAATTGAACATAGATATGCTAAAATGTGATATAATTTAGCGTTATCAAAGGGCAATCCAAAGCAACATATTGTTCACTTCGTGCAAGAATGCTGGTACGAAAAGAGATCTTCTAGTCAAACAATTTGTTAGATCTCTCAAAGGAAGTGCATTTTATTGGTACACTAACTTGGCTAATGGATCAATCGACAATTGGCACCCACTTGAAACATAATTCTTAAATCGCTTCTTTAGCACTCGATGAACAATAAGTATGACTGAGTTGAGTCATACCAGGCAATGGAAGGATGAACCCGTTGTTGATTACATCAATCGATGGAGAAACTTAAATATGAATTGTAGAGATCAACTATGTCAGAAATTTGCGATCAAAATGTGCATCCAAGGAATGCAATGGAATCTTCAATATATTTTGAAAGAAATTCAACAAAACACATTCGAAGAATTAGCTACACCCAGACAAGATATGAAATTAAGTATCAATCGTGCATCAAAATCTTGAAATTCATGTTGAATAACAACAATATCAAAGTAGGGACAACATTCCCTTTGAAGATGAAGAGTCAACTTGAACTGTTGGCGATGCTTGAAATCAAATCATCAAGTTCGTCCTAGATGCACGAGATTAAACTGCATGTTACTCCTTGATAATAGTGTAAACTATCCACATCATCAAAGAAGACTCCTTAATACAAGTATAAATTGTTTAACATTGATGAAGAAGGCTCTTTGGTATGAGTATAAATTGTCTACATGGTGAAAAAAGACTCCTTCGCACGAGTATAAATTATTTGCAAGTTGAAAGAAAAATTCTTGACACGAATATAAATTATTTGCAAGTTGAAAGAAGACTCCTTGATATGATTATAAACTATCTCCATGATGTTGATACAAATATGCTCCTTGACGCATGAGCTAAAACTGCATTGTTGCTCCTTGAAACACGGGCTAAAACTGTATGTGACTCCTTTAATGCATGAGTTTAAATTGTAACTTTGAACTACGTTTGGTTTGATTCTTCTGCGGGATACGTATGTAGCTCGAATAAATTTTAAGTTCAGTCATAATCTAAAAAATTATAATAAAAAGTAGGAAAAATACGACAAGGCTAAAAAAAATTGCAACAAAAAAGTACAGCAAAAGGATGTTAAAAAAAGGCAGTAAGAAATTGTAGGGAAAATGCAGGAAACAAAAAGGAGAAAAAGAATTGAAGAAAAAAATGGTAGAAAAAAGGAAATGCAAAAAACAATTATAGGAAAAAACGACAGTAAAAAATTTCAATAAATATAAATAAGTGCAAAAGAAAATTGCAGAAAAAAGATAAAATTTTATTAATCTTAATTCTTTTATACAATATATTTGTATATATGTTTACGAGATTAAATAAAAATTTCAAATAACTAAGGGCATGGAGTTAGTCTATCAACAAAATCATTATCAAATCGCCAAAAAATAGAAGATATGTGGTCGATGCGGGTAAGGATTGACGTTGAAGTAATTCAAGTCGATGTTGAAAAAGTTTATGACCTTTCAAATCGTCTGCAAAATTGATAAGTTCTTTCAAATTGATGAAATCATCTCCAGTACATCGTTGGTCAAATTAGCAGATCTTTCAAGTCTTCGGCAAAATTGATGATGGCTTCTTCAAACTTTCAGTATCTGCGCAATTATTAACTCTTTCATGTTGGCAAGAAGGACGTTGTTGTAGTTGAAAATATTGTTGATAAAGTTGATGATGGAGACATTAAATTTGGATGTTAAAGTCACTGGCGAAGTTGATGATTCCCACTCAAAGTTAAAATTGATGAAATTGATAAATTTTTCTTCAAGTTGAAATTGATGAAGTTGAAGTTTTCTTCAACTTTAAATTGATAACGGCGGCAACATCAATAAAAACAACATTGTTGGCAACAATAAATAGTAATATTGTAGGCGACAATAGAGAGTAGCATTGTTGACGACCATAAAGAGCAATATTGGTTGCAATCATAAAGAGCAACATTGTTAACGACGACAAATTTTTAGAACTTATTTCCAATGCAAAGTCTTAACCTCATGAACAAGTTCCAAAAAGGCACTTTGTAGATAAAGAAATTTTATCTACATTATTTTAAATATATATTTAAAGTTTAAATATATAACTAAATGTTATTTATATATTTTAAATATATATATTAAGAAATTGATAGATTCAAGTCCTTATATGAGTGACACGTGTCAACTTAATAGCCATTGATCGTCACCCTCTTCACCTATAAATAAATGGAAAATTTCTTCAAGAAACGAACATAAGTAGGAAGACAAAAATGAAGAAGCAGAAGTTTTTAAGTTGAGAGAAATCTGAAGAATATCGAAACTTTGTCTTTTTGGCTCTTCCTCTCATCAAAATCCATTTCAGGAAATTCAAAGGCCTTTAAAGAAAAGTTCAAAAGTCCTCAGAAAAATCTATAGTTGTTCAACAAATCGATATCAAGTCAATGGTCCTTGATATCAAGCCCAAAACACCTCTAGAAGAAATTCAAATCCATTGGATCAATATAAAGCCCAAAAAAACCTTCGAGTTTATGACGGATCGAATCAATGGATCTATAGAAATATGACCTATAAAAATATTTGTAATTTTATTACACATAAGGTAGCTTTTGATCGATGTGGTTACCCTTATGATGGACGGATTGAAGCCTTAGCTAATGCAGCCTGAGAGCATGGCCTCTAGTTTTAGTACTTGTTTCACTCTATTAAGTTAGTTCGCCATTCTTTTTCTAATGTGTATCTTATGGTAGTAATTTTATTACCGGAGACGCCAGTCCTGAGAGCATGGCCTCTAGTTTTAGTACTTGTTTCACTCTATTAAGTTAGTTCGCCATTCTTTTTCTAATGTGTATCTTATGGTAGTAATTTTATTACCGGAGACGCCTGTCTGTTTCTACTCTCTCTACAAATGTTATGGTAAGAAGGACATTGATTTCATTTTTAACAAAAGAAAACTATGTGGCATTGAGTTTTGAGTTACAATGCGAGAAACTTGAAAAGCACCATATATTATTGGGAAATGAATGTCTTAATGCATTTATTGTTATTTATTTTACAAATGTTTTCTTTATGCCAGAAAAAATATTTATTTATTTATTAACTTTCCTCTTCTAAATGATGTATACTATATATATATATATATATATGGAATCCAAATATATATGGCCTTTCTTGGCCTCCAACCATAAACTTTATATTCAGACATAAAACAGGATTTATTGAAAAATGAACGTTCTCAAAGTTTAAAATTGTCTATCAAGAAATAACAAACATATCTCATAATTTAGAAAATAGTTATCTTTATCAACTATAATTTAAGAAACATTCATACAAGGATATATCTAGATTACCTAGACACATTTCATATCTAATCATAATTGGAATGCTTTTTAAAAATGTTGAAGTCATGGTGATCAAAGTTTATCTGCTTCAACTAAAAATCTGCTGCACCGTAAAGATTAATTAACATTTTATAGTCATTTTTTTCATGGCGTATCCAAATATCACCTTACATTTTGTAGAAGCCAACCCAAATGGTGGAAGAGAAACTTGTTCAAAATATTAAAGTGTATCCAAATATCACCTTACATTTTGTACATAGCCAACTCAAATGGTGGAAGAGAAACTTGTTCAAAATATTAAAGTAATCATCAGGATCAATTACCAACAATTTTAATAAAATCTAACTTATAAGAATATATTAGAAACCCAAAAAGTTAATTATAACAAATAAAATAAAATAAAAATACCATCAACAACAAGAAATGCCATGAAAAATATATTAAAAAAAAAAAATTACATTGGGTCTTTTAAAATCAACTCAAACACCTTTTTTTTTTAAATCATTTTAGCACCTTACATTAATTCTATAGTATTTCTCAGGTTGTATTAAATATATAGATTGGTTGTAAAATCTATAGTCAATAAAAAGAGTAAAAGTATGAATACAAAATAAAAACGTTAAAAAAAGTATAAAACACGATTAAAATGGTACATTATTATTATATAAAATAAATCATATTTAGAGGACTAATTACTTTTATAGTCTTATTTTAAGAAAAAAAAAATTTTGATTTTTATTACATTAACACACACATATATAGTACAATAAAATGACCAAAATATATAAAAGATAAGAAAGAAAGAATAAGAAAATACCTTGAAATGAGGAAGATAGCTTATCGTAAGTAAGGAATTTCGCTGAGTCTCTCATTGACCATGTAGGTGGAACTTCATAGATAGATACCTAATTTAAAGGGTAAATAATATTATATGTAATTTATTTATAAAACTAGAAAGAAAAACATAATTTCAACACATTATAATTAGAAAATTGGTTATTTTTAGTCTTTATTTTATTAAAATTTAGGTTTTTCATTTTTTTTCTAATTTCTTTTGCTTTTTTTTTTCTTATACTATTTTTGGGTGATATTTTAATGTTTTTATCATATTTTAATTAATTTCTAATCAAATTAAGACCTTATAACATATTCATTTATGATAATGTATGAACATAAATTAGCCAAAATATGAATTAAACAACCAAAAAAAATAATAAAATAAAGATTAAAATAACAAAGCGTAGGAGATATATCATAACTCTTCAATGTCACAAGTCTAGAGTAGGTTTGAGTAAAATTAGCTATCTAAATTTATATTCATAATAAAAAGTGTTTAATATATATATATATATAGAGAGAGAGAGAGAGAGGACACTTAAAAACAAACAAGAAAGAAAAATATCATTTGAAAAAAAGAAAGAAACAAAACATCATAAATTATGGATAATACGAGATATGTACTAATACTTTTATAAACTAAGAACTAATACAAGAGATGTATTTGATTCTCCCAATGTATTTCACTCTGAATAAAGATTTATTTATAGACAATGATCTGTTTGTATAAGAGATAATAAAGATAGTGAGATAGTTATAAACATTTGTAATAATATTTATTTATTTATTAACTTTCCTCTTCTAATGATATATATATATATATATATATTATATAATATATGCAATCCAAATATATATGGCCTTTCTTGGCCTCCAATTGTGACCATAAACTTTTTATTCAGACAAAAAAACAGGATCTATTGAAAAATGAACATTTTTACAGTTTAAAATTGTCTATAAAGAGATAACAATTATATCTCATAATTTAGAAAATAGTTATCTTTATCAATTATAATTTAAGAGACATTCATATAAGGATATATCTAGATTACCTAGACACATTTCATATCTAATCATAATTGGAATGCTTTTTAAAAATGTTAAAGTCATGATGATTAAAGTTTATCTGTTTCAGTCAAGAATCTACTGCACCGTAAAGATCAATTAACATTTTATGGTCATTCTTTTCATAGCAGCGTATCCAAATATCACCTTGCATTTTGTAGGTAGCCAACCCAAATGGTGAAAGAGAAACTTGTTCAAAATATTAAAGTAATCATCGGGATCAATTACCAACAATTTTAATAAAATCTAATTTATATGAATATATTAAAAACCTGAAAAGTTAATTATAACAAATAAAATAAAATAAAAATACCATCAACAACAAGAAATGCCATGAAAAATATATTCAAAATAAAAAAAAGATTACATTGGGTCTTTTAAAATCAACTCAAACGCCTTTTTTTTTTAAATCGTTTTAGCACCTTACATTAATTCTATAGTATTTTTCAGGTTGTATTAAATATATAGATTAGTTGTAAAATCTAAAGTCAATAAAAAGAGTAAAAATATGAATACAAAATAAAAACATTAAAAAATTTATAAAACACGATTAAAATGGTACATTATTCTTATATAAAATAAATCATATTTAGAGGACTAATTACTTTTATAGTCTTATTTTTAAGAAAAAAAATTAATTTTTATTGCATTAAATTCCACACACACATATATATTTCAATAAAATGACCAAAATATATAAAATATAAGAAAGAAAGAATAAGAAAATACCTTGAAATGAGGAAGATAGCTTATGGTAAGTAAGGAATCTCGTAGAGTCTTTCACTAACCACGCGAAGTGGAACTTCATAGATTGAATACCTAATTTAAAGAGTAAATAATATTATATGCAATTTATTTCTAAAACTAAAAAGAAAAACATAATTTCAACACATCATAATTAGAAAATTGGTTATTTTTAGTCTTTATTTTATTAAAATTTAGGTTTTTCATTTTTTTTCTAATACTATTTTTGGGTAATATTTTAATGTTTTTATCACATTTTAATTAATTTCTAATCAAATTAAGACCTTATAACATATTCATTTATGATAACGTATGAACATAAATTAGCTAAAATATGAATTAAACAACAAAAAAACTAATAAAGTAAAGATTAAAATAATAAAGCGTACTATGCAATAGACATCCAACTTGTAGGAGATATATTATAACACTTCAATGTCACAACTCCAGCTACCTAAATTATATTCATAAAAAAAGTGTTTAATATATATATATATATATATATATATATATATATATATATATGACACTTAAAAACAAATAAGAAAGAAAAATATTATTTGAAAAAAAGAAACAAAAGATGACAAATTATGGATAATACGAGATATGTACTAATACTTTTATAAACTAAGAACTAATACAAAAGATGTATTTGATTCTCCCAATATATTTCACTCACAATAAAGATTTATTTATAGACAATGGTCTGTTTGTATAAGAGATAATAAAGATAGTGAGATAGTTATAAACATTTGTAATAATAATTATTATTCTAAATATGATATCATAGTGAATAGTAATTATCCCAAAAATAGCTTCAAACTTGCTTAAAAATCTTTACACGAAATAAAAAACTGTTTATATATAATGACGAACTATTTTTGATATGTTTTATAATTGATTATAATGATTCAAAACACGATGTCATGATGAATAGTGATTGTCTCAAATATGACTTTTGAGTATACTATAAAATTTTGATATTATATATATAATATTGAAATAAAATATTGACGTGGAATTAAAGGTATCACAAACAAATAAAAATACCTTATGAGCAATAGGAATCCTCAAAGAAGGTGAAGAGACATTTTGATATTCAAAATAAAGATGGCCTAATTTGTCTTTCATTGATAATGAAGCTTGAGTCTCAAGACTTGAATTACTTCCATTACTGCAAGATTTTATCTCAAATATATCAATATAATTATCTTCTTATTTCACACTTTGTTAAAATGAAAAAAGAAACAATGAACATAATATCAATTGGAAGAAAATTTGTTATTTAATTTTAAAGATAAAATTAAAATAATACGTAAATTGTTACTTAAAGGATCAGAATGTATGTAATTTTTTTAAAGACGAAATGATAAAATTGTATAAATAATTAAAAAACAAGAATTCATTTTTTTATCTTTTTTAATCTTTAAATGTATAAAATAAATAATTTTGTGACATAAATGTTCAGTTATGTCAATTGAAATATATATATATATATATATATATATATATATACATATATTAAATTTGAAAACTCTATTATAGAAAATTAATATTGATGAAAGAGTGATAATTGCCACCTACTCTATTATATAAATAACTTTTGTTCAAATTCTGGAAGAAAAATTAACAAACTTAAAATTATAGACTCTAAAGGTGGAGGAAAGAATACCTCCAGAGTCTATTATAAAACTTGACCAGAATAGTGAGTCTGAATCAGACTTACCCTCTGATCCTGATTCTGATGATATTGAGGAATTACAAAATACATTTGTCACAGAATCAATGGAATTAAATAAGATAATTCCATCTAAGAAAAAATATCCTCCAGGGAGATTGGACCATAACTATTATAATCATCCAACTCCTGTAGATATTTTAACTGAAGAAAAAGACAATGTCTATATCTCCAGTTTTGATAATAAGTCCATTTATGAATGGAACTTAGATAGATTATCCGATGCTGAAATCCATAATATGTTACATCGTATGATGAAGTATTCAACCATTTGTAAAGTAGCTAATAATTTTGAATGAGGAATCATAGGAATGATTATTGGTGGTTTTACTGGAATCTTAAAAAGATGGTGGGATAATACACTCACTGATAGCCAAGAGCAAGAAATATTTTCCGCTACAAAAATTAAATTGGAAGGGTCGTCTTCTCAACCTATTTCTGTGGAAGATAGTGTATATACATTGATCTGCACAATCTTAAAACATTTTACTGGTCAAATTACTGACCAACATGAACGAATAAGAACACTATTGCAAAATTTGCGATGTCCTACTGATATGCATAAATCATATCACTTTTTAGCATGTTTTTAGGCACAATTTAGGGTGAAATTGATGTTAAATTGCTCTTAATTGATTGTTATTAACTCAATTTCACATTTTTTATGATTTTGGAAGTGTCAGGTGAAAAGTAGAAGAAAATGGCAAATTTCGGGGCAAAAACGTGATTTTCAGAAGTTTGGAAGTCGGGATGGGCGTCCCGAACCCAGGACGGGCGTCTAGGACTTGGGACGGCCGTCCTGACCTGGTCAACAGGCCGGGACGGGCGTCCCGAGCCCCAGTTCAGAATCCCACATCGATTTTTGAAGAGAAAATCACCCAGCTCCCCTACTATAAATACCACAGGCATTCCTCAGTTGAATTCATTCCTCTCCACTCGATCTGAGTCATTTAGTGACTTCAAGTATACAGTTTTCCATAGTATACAAGTCACTTAGTGTTCTCAGGTTTTAGTATAGGTTTATTTATATTCTTAGAGAGTGTCTCGTGTTCTTTCTTTCCGAGAGTCTGTCTCAGATCCTAGAATACGACTAGATAGATTAGTTTTTTGGCATTCATAGAATACCCGGGATTTCGTTAGGAGATCCTAAGAGGGCACTAGGCGTTCGAAGAGTCAGTCAACAGGGCTGTGCTTAAGCTGGGTATTAAGGTAAAGTACAGCTACTAGGCTGAGGAAGCGTCCTCCGAAGGTTCTGTCGAGCAGAGTCGGGTCGAGCAGTCCAACATATACAAGCAGTTGCTCCATCAATGGACTACGTAAATGGTGAATACTTTATGACATCGGTCCCCTTGTCCCTCTCTTTATATGTCTGTACTGTGTTCGTCCAAACATTAATTATGAATATTGGATTATGATTATATGAATATGTGTTATGCATGTTGAAGTACTTTATGATTTTCCGGAAATGGTCACCAGCTTAACTTTCATTATTTCTGCATGTCTAATATAGTTTCTTTTAAACTAAATGTAGAGTTATAGACAACTCCTAACCACGGTCTAATCATAACCTGTTTAGTTTAACAGGCATTAATTTAGGACTTTCCTGTCGGAAAGCATTAATGTCTGCCATATTAGATGAAATAACCTATAGATCACCATATTTGTTAGAGTAGTCTAAGTAGGCTGAGTTTGTGTGTTTATGCCGGCGTTAAGGCGAGCGGCATGATCTCCTAAGTGACATATGACTTTCATGGATGCCTTTAGCTCGAACCGTGAGTAGGGCCGTCAATGGCGATGAGGCGGTTTATCAGGTAACTCAGATGTGGTACACCTTTAGACTCCAAGATATATCTAAAATACTCAAAGATAGGTCAATTAACATGTAGGAATAGTATAACATAGAATCATAACATTATTTGTAAAACACTTTTTAGGCTTAGATAGACTTAAACCTAGTGGAGAATGAATCACCCTCTCATCAAAGATTTTGATGAATGATTGCATAACTGGATCATAAGATAAGAGTTGGAGTAAGATGATAGTTACTACTAAGCCGTTGCCACTTCCCTGAGAGTACAATATTTTATTTAAGTAAAATCGTAGATACTTTCCAACAGACTAGCTACACGATAGGTACTCTGCATTAAGGTTCTGATTGATTAAGTGACAGTATAGAGACTAAATGTAACAATTAGTCAGGCTAAGTCCTTAATTACTCATAATCAACATAGGGTAAAACAATACCTATTTTAGTATATCAGTTGGAACGCATTAGATGTTTGGCGCCGTTGCCGGGGAAATATCATAATGAATTTAGGATTCCTGATCAAAATTCTAGAAGCTTATGATAGGTAACTGTAGTAACCTAGACCTTAGACCTAACACTTATTTTATACTAGTTAGACAATCAATTTCCGAGATATAGGATTATCATAACTAATTAATTTTAGACATTATCTGAAATTAAGACATTTAGGATAATCAAATTTTAGAAAATTATTCTAAAACCATATTGAGGGAATTTAACTGCTTTCGAAATAAAATATAAAAAGAAAAAAAAATGTTAAAAATTTAAAACCCGAAAAATATCTTTCTTGCTTTTTCTATTTTGTTTTTATTTTTGTTTCGGTTAATGGTTATCCTAACCAGACTTTACACTCATAGATGAAGAGAACAAGAGCAGCTACAAACCAAGCAAAGAAAACAGAAAACCCTGACACTCCAGGTCGAAAGAAGACAAAGCCAGAAGGACCATCTAGGCCTGAACCATAAATACCACGGGAGAACCCTCCTCCACAACCTATAGAAATAAACTCAAGCCTAGACACTAGTGATTTAGTGAGAAGATTGCTGAACACCCGTGAGCCCAGTCCCACGGAAGAAGATCCTTCTGAAGAAACCTTTCCTCCAAGAGAAGAACATCAAAGATCTCCAGTTCACACTCCTGCCCAGAGAGTTCCTAGAAATCCACCACCCCTTGACCAAACCCAAAACTCACCAACATCTCATGAGTATACTCCAATGCCTAACGAGCATACCCCTTCATCCAGGGGAAGTACTAATGGTTTTCAGTCAGTTTTATCCATGCAGATAGATACTTTGGCTCAAAGGATATACGAGATGTATAAATGAATTGCAAGCAGACTGTGTCATTCAGAACAGAGCATTCTGAATATCACAGCCAATATGGACCAACTCAGGGCCACAGTGAGCCTCCAGGAGAGCCAAGGTGCACAGATACTACGGGAGTTAGCTGACATACGAAGTGAGCAGGGCAGGCATAGGGAGGAGATGAGAGCTACACGAATAGAGATGCGAGAAATCAGAAATAAAGGCCATTGAAAAATGGAAGATTATTTTTACTTTTCAGCAAATAAATTGTTTGAACTAAAATTAAATAACTGACCCCCACTTTCTATTTTCAAACTTTTTAAAAGGGTCTTTTATTTTATTCAGCAATTTTTCTTCAGACATTTTATGTTTCAAATTCTTTATGAAAAAACAAATGTGTTCAAAATACAGTTTATTTTCAATAATTAAATTGTATAAATTTAATCTTTTGTTTTTCTATAATTCTTGCTGAATAGAGGTTAGGATATGATTAGGGTAGTTATGATTTTTGAAAAAGAGATTGAAGAATTTTTGCAAAGAGTTTTTAACAGCTTCTGAATTCGATAGGTTAAACATGAAGACTTGTTAAAATTTATGATTGTTTTTGGTGTACTAAGATTTGCAGGGAATTATGAAGAAAAAAATTTGGAAGTGGCACGCATCTCGAGGCAACCCGGGATGGGCGTCCCGAATGCCACCCCCTTCTACAAAAATGCCATTTTTCTTCATTTTCTCTCAAACCAACCACCAAAAATCATCTCTCTACAAAATTCTCTCCACCTTCTCTCTACAAAATTTTGGCAACTTCCCGAAATTTCAAAATTTGAATTTCCCTCCAAAATTTGAACTTCTGAATTTCCCTCCAAAATTCGAATTTTCGGCCATAAACTCAAAATCCTTCCCTAGCCAATTCCATCCCTAGCCAAATCCATCATTCCGGATTCAAACTCACCTCCAGAATTCGAATTCGAATCTTCCTTCTCGCCTAAATTCTTAGATTCTCTCGAACGTTCTCAACCAAATGGCTCTCAAACGCGCTCGTATCACTTCTTCCATGACCGTCACATCTGTGGCTCACCCTTTTATGCTTTTTCCTTCCATTCTAGCATACCAGGAGAGATGTCATGGATATATCGGATGCAACATACTGGTGGGCAGAACGCTTGACTGGGCAGCAGTCCAGACACTGGGAGTTGAGCAGAAGGTCCGACGCATACTCGACATACTACCCTACAGTCGAGTCTTCATCGTCACTGAGCCGACCTACCTAGAGCTGGTATGTGAGTTCTATGCTTCATTTACATTCTAGCAGGAGCACATCACATTCCGTCTGGGCAGAATGGATCGATCGATGAGCATGGCCGAGTTCGGCATCGCCTTAGGTATCTGGTAGAGGGACGAGTTGGATACGCCCTTCTACACCACAGCAGTCCGAGACTTCACTTCTGCAGACGTCTCCACCGCTTGGGCCCAGATTTGTATGACTGGTACTCCTTACCAGCATGGCTTTGCGAAAGCCACAGGTATTCATCCCGCTCTTCTCTATTTATATGCCATTATAGCACACACTATGTCAGGACGTCGGGCGGCCCCTGGGAATGTCACTCAGATGGAGACATTCCTTCTGGCCAACATGCATCTAGGTTCTACAGTAGAGATGGCTCGACTCATTACTGTCATCATGCGGGGTTTTGCTACGGATACTCTGAAACAGTGTCTGGGGCTCGGGCCATTTATCACCAGGATAGCCCGTTACTTGGAGTTGGACATCGAGGGCTCGGAGCTGACCTAGGTTTCCCCGAGCACTATTCCTATGGATCTTACCATTCTACGAAACATGGGGATGGTCGTACGGGATGCAACTAGGCGTTACTCCATCCACATGGAGCAGTAAGGACAGGCATTGGCACTAGGATCGGTCCCAGCACATATACCTCTGACCGAGACATTCGTCCCACGCATTGCCTTTGAGCGACATATGTCACACGGATTAGTGAAACTTTCAGCCCGACATAGCCGGGATATGGAAAGAATCGAGAGGCGGATGTCAATGATGGACGATAGAATCGCCATGAACACCAGCAGGGTCGAGGAGATTTTTCAGCATACCTCCCGATTGGTTGACGACATTGAGGTCTACTTTTCAGCAGACTTCCGTCCACCCGATGACGATGAGCCGGGTTCTTAGCTTTTCTGTTCCTTTTCTTTTCTTTTGTTGCTTTTGCTTTATGTGTGTGATCATGTCTGGGCTGTATGAAATATGAATCTCTGTATGACGTTGATTGATATGACATAACATCATTTGTTTCTTTTATATTTTGTTTCGTTTATTGCTTTATTTTCTCTCTTACCCTTAGTTAGTCAAATAAGTGTGGGGTAAGAAGTTTATGTTTTGTTTTTATTTCTTCTTGTTTGCAAATAAGTGTGGGGTAATTTAGATATGCATGAACACTGAGGACAATGTCAGACTTAAGTGTGGGGTAGTAGTGCACAGTGCACTGTAGTAGGAAATTTTTTTTGCATGATTATTGCATGTTTTCCCGTATTTTTACACCCTTCCAAAAACAATTTCAAAATTTTTCACTCTTTCAGACTTCAAAATGCAGTATGATTGGTAAAGTATTGCTGATGTCTATGATATGTGTGTAGAATGTTATGATCAGTAGGAGACAACATGATGACTTTCTTGAATTTATCGATTAGAAATAGGGAATTTATGATAATTGAGCACAACTTAGTTTGGATTAGAGACCTCAACCAAATACCTTTTCAAAAATTAACTAGATAAGATTAGACTAGTTGATGACGTATTGGCAATCAAAATGACTAGATGATGCTCTGAGCTGAAAGTGAAAAGAAAAATAAAGAGAGTTAACTACATAGGGTAGTTTGCAAGCGGCCTTTGCTACTCGAGCACCACTCCTTAGGGGAACTTAAAACCTGATGCCCTAAGGTCGTGTAGGTCTGTGAGTCATCGGAGTGGGACTCACTACATGGGTTGTTAAAGTTGATGTGTGAAAGCAGACATAAAATACCCTAAAAAATCAATAAAAGAAAAATCAATAAATGCTTAATTAAAGATCTTGTACCAAGGCTCAGAACTCAGAAAGCTATTTGTTGTTGGTATGTCTAACGACGGGTCGAAGTATTATCTGGTAAGAGTCGAGATAAGAGTAAATTGTGTTGACAATCTAGTCTGGACTAGTACACACACTACATATTAGGAAGACCTTGTGACTGAGAGAAGAGTTCAATCTAGTTATTAAGTTGTTAAACTTGCTTGACCATGATAATCTACTAGAGACATTTGAGACCTTGTCATAGCAACTTAACCAGTCAGACTTGTGTTGTGAATTATCTGATTCAGTGATAAATTTTGGAGTAAAAACATGACTAGAAATTTTAAGTGACTGCACCTATGATTTAAAATCACTAACTTCAGGTAGACTTTGCTTGAGAACAAGCAAAAAGCTAAGTGTGGGGTTATATGATATGCATAAATTATATCACTTTTTTAGCATGTTTTTAGGCACAATTTAGGGTGAAATTGATGTTAAATCACTCTTAATTGATTGTTATTAACTCAATTTCATAGTTTTTGTGATTTTGGAAGTGTCAGGTGAAAAGTAGAAGAAAATGGCAAATTTCGGGGCAAAAACGTGATTTTCAGAAGTTTGGAAGTCGGGATGGGCTTCCCGAACCCAAGACGGGCGTCCAGGACTTGGGACGGCCGTCCTGACCTGGTCAACAGGCCGAGACGGGCGTCCCGAGCCCCAGTTCAGAATCCCACATCGATTTTTGAAGAGAAAATCACCCAGCTCCCCTACTATAAATACCCCAGGCATTCCTCAGTTGAATTCATTCCTCTCCACTCGATCTGAGTCATTTAGTGACTTCAAGTATACAGTTTTCCATAGTATACAAGTCACTTAGTGTTCTCAGGTTTTAGTATAGGTTTATTTATATTCTTAGAGAGTGTCTCGTGTTCTTTGTTTCTGAGAGTCTGTCTCAGATCCTAGAATACGACTAGATAGATTCGTTTTTTGTATTCATAGAATACCCAGGATTTCGTTAAGAGATCCTAAGAGGGCACTAGGCATTCGAAGAGTCAGTCAACAGGGCTGTGCTTAGATGGGGCGGTTTATCAAGTAACTCAGATGTGGTACACCTTTAGACTCAGTATATAGTTGCCATCTAGACCAAGATATATCTAAAATACTCAATGATAGGTCAATTAACATGTAGGAATAGTATAACATAGAATCATAACATTATTTGTAAAACACTTTTTAGGCTTAGATAGACTTAAACCTAGTGGAGAATGAATCGCCCTCTCATCAAAGATTTTGATGAATGATTGCATAACTGGATCATAAGATAAGAGTTGGGGTAAGAGGATAGTTACTACTAAGCCGTTGCCACTTCCCTGGGAGTACAATATTTTATTTAAGTAAAATCGTAGATACTTTCCAACAGACTAGCTACACGATAGGTACTCTGCCTTAAGGTTCTGATTGATTAAGTGACAGTATAGAGACTAAATGTTACAATTAGTCAGGCTAAATCCTTAATTACTCATAATCAACATATGGTAAAACAACACCTATTTTAGTATATCAGTCTGAACGCATCACCTACCTTAACTGATTTTAGGTGGTATAAGGATGTGTTCTTAGCAAGGGTAACACATTTACTCGATAATGCTCATGAGCATTGGAAGTCCAAATTTATTGATGGACTACCATATTTATTTGCTGAAAGAGTTCGAAAAACTCTACGAACAGCTCATAATGGGATTAGTATCCCTTATGATCACTACACACATGGAGGCCTTATAGGTATCTGTGTTCAAGAAGGTTTACAAATATGTCAAAACCTAAAGTTGCAAAGACAACTTAAAAAGCAAAGGATTACAGAAAGAGAACAATTAGGAGCTTTTTGTGATCAATTTGCATATGATCTCCCTCCTAATAGGAAAATGGAGAAAAAGGAAAATCTTTTTCTTGAAAAAAGAAAAAGTATAAAAAGTATAAGAAGAAATATTATACTCAGGAGACAATACCTCCTAAAAGACCAAAAAGCCAGAAATATGGAAAGAAAAATCTGTCTTCGGTTCAATGCCACCGATGTGGCAAGATATGTCACTATGCTAATAGGTGTACAACCATAAGAAAATTAGAAATGTTGGAAGATAATAATCTTCGACAACATTTAAGTCAGATATTATTAAGTGATACTTCATCTAAAGTATCATCATCTGATAATGTATATACATCTTCTAGTTCTGAATCAGAATGTGATTGTGCAAACAATCAATGTTCTGATCTAATTAATTTTAAAGAAATAGCTGAAATGGCTAGGATAATTAATAGATTGTCTGCTACCCAAGAAGACTTGATCAGATTAATTGACCAAGTATTTGATCCAAAGATTAAAAAATCTCTAATTGAAATTTGTCTTCAGGTGAATCAGGAAATACCTACACAATTTGAATCCAAACATACTTCCAATGAAGTTTTTAATATGGCCGAAGTATACCAAGAATACATAAAGCCAAATAAATTTTGATTACTATTCACGATTTAAATTGTGAGGTAAAATTGTTGAAATCAGAAATATCTGAATTAAAACAACAAAATCAAGATATTCTTGATAGATTACAACAATTAGAAAAACCACAACAAATGGTTGCAAGTTCATCCCAGGGGCCAACACATGAACCATACTTAAATATTTTAAATCAATTGACTAGCCAAAAATGGTATGTTAAATTAACATTAACGGTCAATCATGAATATATTATTCCTAATTTAATTACCTTAATAGATAGTGGTGCAGATATGAATTGTGTCACTGAAGGTATAATTCTGACTAGGTACTTTGAAAAAACATTTCAATCCTTACAGTCGGCAAGTGGTAATAAATTACCAATTAAGTACAAACTAACCAAAGTTCATGTTTGTCTTAATGAAGTATGTATTCCTACTTCATTTCTTTTGGTTAAGAATTTATTCCAACATATGATATTAGGTATGCCTTTTATCAATGAATTATTACCAATGTCGGTAGATAATTCTGGGATAATTGCTTCCTATAAAGGAACTCAAATTAAATTTGAATTTATTAGTGACCCTCAGATAGTTATACTCTCTGAGTTACGCAATGTTTTATTAAAACAAAATCAAATTAATTTCTTGAAACAAGAAATTAGTACAATGACTTTACACCAACAATTACAAAATCCTCAAGTAAAATCTAAAATAGCTCAGATTGAGTTAGAATTCCGCAATCAAATTTGTAGTGATCTTCCCAATGCCTTTTGGAATAGGAAGAAACATATGGTAGCCTTACGTTATGAACCTGGTTTCCAAGAAATCAATATTCTGACAAGAGCAAGACCTTGTCAAATGAATTTAGAATATCTGAATTTATGTCAAAAAGAGATTTCCTCATTATTAGACAAAGGTCTTATAAGACCTTCTACTTCTCCATGGAGTTGTACTGCATTTTATGTTAATAAAAATACAGAAAAGGAACGGGGTGTTCCTAGGCTGGTTATTAATTACAAACCACTAAATAGGGTCCTAAAATGGATTAGATACCCTATTCCTAATAAGAAAGACTTATTAGATAGGCTAAATACAACCCAAATTTATTCCAAATTTGATCTTAAATCTGGTTACTGGCAAATCCAAATTCAGGACCAAGATAGGTATAAAACTGCCTTTGTGGTTCCTCAAAGCCATTATGAATGGAACGTAATGCCTTTTGGGTTAAAAAATGCACCATATGAGTTCCAACATATCTTAGATAACATTTTTAAACCCTATTTAGACTTTATTATGGTCTATATAGATGACATTTTAGTTATTCATCTACACTTGATGATCATTTTAAACACTTAAAGGTGTTTAAAAATTTAATCCTTCATAATGGATTAGCCTTATCTGCCCCAAAACTCAAACTGTTTCAAACTACTGTTAGATTTGTGGGCCATCATATTTCAGGGGGGGATATTGTCCCCATAAAACGAAGCATTGAATTTGCTTCTAAATTTCCTGATGAAATAACTGATATAAAGTAGTTACAAAGGTTCTTAGGAAGTCTTAATTACATTTCTTCCTATTATAAAAACCTAGCTCAGGATTCAGCTATCTTGTATAAAAGATTAAAAAAGAATTCTGAACCATGGACAATAGAACATACTAAGGTTGTGCAATTAATCAAACAAAAAGTGCCAACTTTACCATGTTTAAAGTTAGCTAATCCTCAGTATTTCAAAATAGTGGAAACTGATGCATCTGATATTGGTTATGGAGGAATTTTAAAACAAATTAATCCCATAAAAAAGAGAGAGGAATTACTCAGATATATTTCTGGCAAGTGGAATGAGACTCAAAAGTACTCTACCATTAAGAAAGAAATGCTTTCTATTGTTAAATGCATTACAAAGATGCAAGATGATTTGTTGAATCAAAAATTCTTATTAAGAATTGATTGTTCTGCAGCCAAACAAATCATAGAAAAAGATGTTAAACATCTCGTAGCTAAACAAATTTATGCAGGCTGGCAAGCTCAATTATCTATGTTTGATTTTGATATCTAACATATTGCAGGACAATATAATTCATTGCCTGACTTTTTGACCCGTGAATTTTTGCAGGGCTCAGGACCAATGGACTGAGAAAGAAAATAAAAAAAAATAAAATGTACAGAGGAAGAGGAAGATCTTCTTCAAATAGAAAACAAGGACATAGAGATATACCTCCAAAGTCCCGAAAAGAAGTTGGATCCTCATCGACAGGACGAGGAAGAGGAAGAGGCCCAATGGACCTCGAGAAATTGCTTGGATCACTAGAATCCCCCAAAAAAACTAATGATCCTATGGATCAACCATAGTCATCTGAATCTCAAGTTAGTGGAAGTAATCCACTAACTTATAAAGATCTTATGGGTGAGCAAGATTATTATCAAAGCTCAGTCACAGAAGACATCTTGCCTATTGAGCAAGATGATTTAACATGGATCAATGATCCAAGGTATATCATGAAAAAATACCTAGATACCAAAGGGTATCTAGCTCGAGAATATAAGTGTCGCATGTATTATGTGACCATACTGGAACAAACTGGATTTGTTGAAATAAAATCATTTCCACAGAACAACAGTACTGATGCCATTGCTTATAGCAAACGTGTTATTCTTAAAATCCTCAATCTAATAGACTGGGTATGGATGCATCAAAGGCCAGGACCTTAAAAAATCCCAAAGGTACACAATTCATGTATAATTACTGGGATTATGTTGATGCATGGAAAAATGCATTTTATTACGAAAATTCTCGTAAAAAGCATTCTTGGTTCTTTCAAATTGATAAATCATTTCTTACTGAAAGTAAGGTTATTCCAATTTGGTGGTACCAATGATAGTCTTTATTTGGACCAGAACTATCATTTTTGCCTGAAATAATTTTAGGTCACGTTTATGAAAACTGGAGTAATTATCATCCAGTTTTAAAGAGGCAAACAGAATTCATTGAAGGTCAATACACTTTATATTATTTTGCTGAATTCAGTATTCCATGAATCTAGAAATGGGGACTGAAAGTTGAGAAAAATGCTCAAGGATTTCATATGTTAAAGAGAACAATGTTTTTCAGATGGTGGGCTCAATGGCCTATAAACAAGATTATGGAAGAAATTATCCAAGTCACAAGGAAGTACAGTGAAAATATTTCACAAGAAAATTCAAGTACTAATAAGTACGATCTGAAAAATATTCGGACACACAACTGCAGAAACAATTCCCTCATTTGACTCCTGATGAACTAATGATTAAATGTTTAGAACAGATCAAGGAGCAGATGGAAGATATGTTCGGAGTCACTAGCACCCAAGACAATATGTCTTTGGCCTTGGAGGATCTACGGGATGCTAAGGATCCAAACGACTGCAATATGGCAGATTACTGGGACGTCATGATCAAGACTGCACAGATATTGACAGAGAAAAATAAGAAAGGAAAGAGAAGATGTGATGCAAACTTTTCCTTCACAAGATTTAGGTCAATCACCTAAAGAGGTAAAATGTAGAGGATAAGATTTATCCGTAATGGCCAATATGCCAAATGAATTATTAGTTTTTGTCGGTCACTTGTATTATTAGCTTTTGTCGGCCACTTAATTTTTAAAAGTCTTTATCGGCCACTTATTTATGTATTTTACTCAAAAGTCTTTGTCGGTCATTTATTTTTATTTTAGTCATGTTGGCCATTGTCAAAAGTTAATTTGTCTTTTTCTGAGAAAGTAATGACCACTTACCTCTATATAAACCTGTAAATGAATAAAAGAGAGAGAAGTTTTTAGATTCATAAAAAATTTCTACTCTCTCTCTCTCTATCTTACTCTCTCGGCAAAATTATCTGAAGATTTCTGGAAGAATCAAACCCAAAGCAAAGTGAGTAATTGTTTTGATTATTTTTAATATTTTATTATTTTTAACGATTTAATATTTTAAATCGTTTTAGCACCTTACATTAATTCTAGAGTATTTCTCAGGTTGTATTAAATATATAGATTGGTTGTAAGATCTAAAGTCAATAAAAAGAGTAAAAGTATGAATACAAAATAAAAACGTTAAAAAAAAGTATAAAACACAATTAAAATGGTACATTATTCTTATATAAAATAAATCATATTTAGAGGAATAATTACTTTTATAGTCTTATTATAAGAAAAAAAATTGATTTTTCTTGCATTAAATTCCACACACACATATATTGTACAATAAAATGACCAAAATATATAAAAGATAAGAAAGAAAGAATAAGAAAATACCTTGAAATGAGGAAGATAGCTTATGGTAAGTAAGGAATTTGGCAGAATCTCTCATTGACCATGTAGGTGGAACTTCATAGATAGGATACCTAATTTAAAGAGTAAATAATATTATATGCAATTTACTTATAAAACTAAAAAGAAAAACATAATTTCAACACATTATAATTAGAAAATTGGTTATTTTTAGTCTTTATTTTATTAAAATTTAGGTTTTTAATTTTTGTTTCTAATTTGTTTTGCTTTATTTTTCTTATACTATTTTTGGGTGATATTTTAATGTTTTATCACATTTTAATTAATTTCTAATCAAATTAAGACCTTATAACATATTCATTTATGATAACGTATGAACATAAATTAGCCAAAATATGAATTAAACAACAAAAAAACTAATAAAATAAAGATTAAAATAACAAAGCGTATTATGTAATAGACATCCAACTTGCAGGAGATATACCATAACTCTTCAATGTCACAAGTCCAGAGTAGGTTTAAGTAAAACTAGCTATCTAAATATATATTCATAAAAAAAAGTGTTTAATATATATATATATATATATATATATATATATATAGAGAGAGAGAGAGAGAGAGAGAGAGGACACTTAAAAACAAACAAGAAAGAAAAATATCATTTGAAAAAAAGAAACAAAACATCATAAATTATGGATAATACGAGATATGTACTAATACTTTTATAAACTAAGAACTAATGCAAGAGATGTATTTGATTCTCCCAATGTATTTCACTCTGAATAAAGATTTATTTATAGACAATGATCTGTTTGTATAAGAGATAATAAAGATAGTAAGATAGTTATAAACATTTGTAATAATAATTATTATTCTAAATATGATATCATAGTGAATAGTAATTATCCCAAAAATAGCTTCAAACTTGCTTTAAAATCTCTACACCAAATAAAAAACTGTTTATATATAATAACAAACTATTTTTGATATGTTTAATAATTGATTATATTTATCCAAAACACGATGTAATAGTGATTATCTCAAATATGACTTTAAATATACTATAAAATCTTGATATTATATATATAATATTGAAATAAAATCTCAACGTGCAATTAAAGGTATCACAAACAAATAAAAATACCTTGTGAGCAATAGGAATCCTCAAAGAAGGTGAAGAGATATCTTGATATTCAAAATAAAGATGACCTAATTTGTCTTTCATTGATAATGAAGCTTGAGTCTCAAGACTTGAGTCACTTCCATCACTACAAGATTTCATCTCAAATATATCAATATAATTATTTTCTTATTTCACACTTTGTTAAAATGAAAAAAAAGAAACAATGAATCAATTGGAAGAAAAACTGTTATTAAATTTTAAAGATAAAATTAAAATAATATGTAGGGTAAATTATTCTACTAACATTTCAACTTTTCAAAAATTCAGCTTTTGCACTTGTATTTATTTTTGCTTTAAACTGACACTTGAACTATAAAATATCACTTGCTTTGCCCTTCCGTCCAAAATTTCCGTCAGACTTCATTTTCCATCCAATTCTTAAGAACATTTTGGTTATTATGAGCATTTTTAATTATTAGAGTTTTATTTTCAAGGGTAATTTTGTCATTTCACTTTATTATTATTTTCCATCCAATTCTTAAGGACATTTTCGTCATTATGAGTATTTTTTAATAATTAGGGTTTTATTTTCAAGGGTAATTTTGTAATTTCACTTTATTATTAAAAGTCTGAAAAATATTATTTTGTAATCTCAAGGATTTGATCTTACAACCACACGTTTAATTAAATTATATCTACCCACTGGAACAACTATAAATATAAAAGTTTATTTGGAACTTATATTTTATATTGTAATTACAAAAATAATAACTACGCATTTTATATTGGGATCACATTTTATATTTTAAAATTAAATTATATTAAATATAAATATTCTCAAAAAAATATTATCAAATGACACAATTTAAACTACAAGTTTTTGTTGTTGTCACATTCATCAAACTTTGCAATAAAGTTCTTCTTCAACTCTTTTGTTTCCAATTCAGTTGTAGAACATGAATTTCGAGGTATTTTTTATACAATGTCATTGCTGACACTAATAATGTAATAATATGATTGTCAAAAAAACTTAAAATTTGTATTTTGCAACGAATTCAAAGTTTAAAAAAATTCAAGGTTTGAGGAAGAGAATGGCTACAAAGACATATGGTTTAAATTGTATTGTTTGAATAATATTTTTTCAGAATCTTTATATTTAATATAATTTTCAAATAATATAAATTTTTGTATTTGTCCAAATGGTAAATGCTTATTTATTGTTTATACGGTTGTGGTTCAAATCTAGGGGTTCACAAATATAATTATGTTAAATTTATTTTGGCATCATCTAGTATGCAATATAAAATATAAGTTCTATACAAATTACTATGTTAATAGTTGCTCCAGTGAGTTAATATGATTTTGTCATTTGTGTGTCGATCAATATAAAATATAAGTTCTATACAAATTACTATGTTAATAGTTGCTCTAGTGGGTTAATATTATTTTGTCATTTGTGTGTCGATTGAGGGTCGAATCTCTCCAATTTAAGAAGATTTTTTAAATTTTTAAAAATTTTATGAAAAAACAAAATTATCCCTAAAAATAAAACTTTAATAATTTTAAAATATTAATAATTTTAAAAGACGAAAATGTCCCTAAAAATTGGATGGAAAATAAAGTCTGATGGAAGTGCAAATGAGGTGATATTTTATAGTTCAAGTGTCAGTTTAAAGCAAAAATAAATACAGGTGCAAAAGTTAAATTTTAAAAAAGTTTAAGTGTTAGTATGATAATTTACCCTAATACGTAAATTGTTACTTAAAGAAACAGAATGTATGTAATTTTTTTAAAGATGAAATGATAAAATTGTATAAATAATTAAAAAACAAGAATTCATTTTTTTTAATCTTTTTTAATCTTTAAATGTATAAAATAAATAATTTTTTGACATAAATGTTCAGATATGTAAATTGAAATATATAATATATAATATTATATATAATATATATATATATATAATATTAAATTTGAAAACTCTATTATAGAAAATTAATATTGATGAAAGAGTGATAATTGTCACATACTCTAAAAGCCTAAGTGGATAGAGAGTGGTTAAATTTATTCTCTTAACACTCCTGTCACATGTGAGCAAATGACAAATTTTATAAAATAGACCCAAAATATACACACAAATTTAACAATAAATTCAACGATAATTTTTCAATAACTACATAAATCGAATTTCAATAGCTATGATTCCAGTTCTTGACCTCCTACTCTTATACCATGTTAAAGAATGATAAACATGTTAAATTTATTCTTCTCTTGACAAACAAATACAAGAAGATATTGCTCATGTAATGTAATCTATATCTGTGAACAATTATAAATTTGAATCATATTAGAGAAAAAAGAAAAACTCAAAAATTAAGAATATAACAATGATAATCTTGAGAGATATTTAAAATATAGTACCTTGTAAAAGTTGGTGAGGGCTTGAGAGTGTAGATTTGAAAAGCAGATAATGAGGAGTATAATATTGCACAATATTTTTTTCCTCACTTAAGACAAGAGGAGAACAAACACCATAAGCACTCCATTCATCGAAGGATTTCCATACATCTCCTAGTGTGAAATATTCAACTGTATGATCATTTTTTTCTACCTTCCTATTGTTCTTCAAATCATGCATGTGATCCTACCATAATTTATAATTATTAAATAAATCAAAATAAGATGAAATTTCATATTCATATATATATATATATATATATTATATAATGACTTACATACATTAAATGACTAAACTTTAGTGGAAATATATAATGTATACAATATAAGCTATGGGAGGACCAATGTTCCACATCCAAACTAATCCCCGTTTGAATCCTTACAAGGGGGAAGCTCTTAGCCTTAACTTTAAATAGCTGCATACATAAATTGAAGTTTCAACTCTCATCTTCACTTAAATTATGAGAATTCATTATCAACTCATTTGTATTGAGATTAATTGAAAGAACAAATTATGTATGAAAAATAATTAAATTAAAGATTTAAATTTAATTGATAAATTAAAATAAAAATATATACAAATTTGTTATTTTAAACTATTTTAGTTTATCATATTAGATGTTAATAATTTATTTTTAAAAGTATAATTTGGTCATTTCGATTAAAAGTTAGAATAATTCAATAATGAAATACATAGAATATGACTAAAATTTAGTCAAAATATGAAATATCTATTTTTGTTCAAATATTATTATTTATTGACCATAAGGCCAAAATTAGCATTTAAAATTAGAGAGCTTTCTAGTAAGTTATCAATTTATTTAATAGAACAAACTAAATTTCAGATTAACAAAAATATGTGTTTATATATATATATATATTATTTGCAACAAAGTAGGGAAAAACATATGAAAATAGATTAAAATTTTCTTTTACTTTTCAATTAGGCATAAAACCCCGCAAAGTATAAAAATCACCTAATACATTGACTAGAAATTCATAACATAAAAGTGTGTGAATAATTGAAGTGAACCTAAATTTAATTTGACACAAATTAATTTTTAAATCAACATATATAGATTAACCTACGCTTTAAATGCATTTTTACGAGTTTAAAATGTGTCATTAAGTAAAAGATTTAAGGTTTTTCTTTAATAATATCTTAAAAACTTTTTAGACGAATGATGTGAAATATTTAGTTCACCATACTAATTATATAATATCAATTACCAATAGAAAATGTATAAGAAACATAAATTTTTATCAATTTATTCATAGACAAGTAATTAAATGATCAAACCATAAAACAAAAAACAATAGAGCATGATCCACCATAAAATTCACATCATCCACAATTTTTATCACTAATTTTTTGAATAAATGAAAGTTTAACTAATTTTAATCAACCCTCCCAAATCATATCAAATAAATTTATAAAATAGTTGTATAAATATTAAAAGTTATATAAACAAAAAAGAATCGATAAATTTATGACAGTTACCAATAAAAAATGCTTTGAAGATACAATTAGAGTCAGAGAACGGAGAAAATTTGGGATATTGGAGAGCATTAAGGTAGCAGCCATCTTTAGAGCCTTTGAGTTTCTCGATGAAATAAAAGAAAAATATATCTCCGACTTCACAAATATAAATACAAATATACACAGAGATCACAAATATAAATACAAATATACACAGAGATGTGATTGTTTTTCTTTGTACTATTACATTAATTACAAAGTAGAAACAAATCACCTTACTTTCTTTAATATTATTTTTAAAAAAATAAAAAGGAAAAAAAATTAAGTATCTTATAATTAATGAGAATCTCTTACTAAATGGGGATTGAGTTACAAAGATGAAGGAAAGAATTTCTTGTTAACCGTGTTTTCCAATTTATTTCCAGGAATGAAAATTCAGTCAATCAAAATAATTTATAATAATAAATATAAATATATTTTCAATGGTTATTGTCCTTACTACTTATGATGGTTATTGATATTTTAAAATTTAATCTTCATCTTAGTAATTGTAATATAATAGCCAAATGTATCGTAACAATATCAATATATCCATATATGTTATCACAATCATAGACAAAAATATGTACATAAATTTAACGTCTTCAAAGATTATAAATTTTTACTATCATTCACTTTCAAGAATTACTATATAACTTGTCCATCATGAATCACTATTTCTCATAAAAGAATAAAGTTAAAAATTTTCAAGCATAATATTTAATTTCAAAAATTAAAATTTTTGTCCATTAAATTGGTTCAAGTGGAACATATACACCACATCAAAAAAACAAAAATCACATAAGAAATATTAGGCTAAAAATCAACTATAATGGAGAAAATTTATGATAACTTGATAGCCTTAAATACACAAGTATTACACCATGTAAAATAGCATGCCTCCTAACCTGTTCTGGGGAGATTTTATTTAATTAATAAAAGGGTAGCAATTAATTGTAATCTTTTGATAAATGATTCAGCTAAACTATTTAGTGTGTAATGAGGAGTTACAGAATGTTCAACAATCATCTACAATAAAAATCAAATATATGCAAAGATATTTGCCAACATGTGAGGGGTTGTGTTGGGTGTGTTATGGGTTCTCGATAAGGGATTTCCATCATCTTAGACTTAAACTTACTACACAATTTAACTCAAGTAGACATCTTTAACATAATTGTCTAGCTTCTATTTTAACTACATTTCCCCTAATACTGTTTCAAAGACCTTATTGCAATTAGAATCCAGAAATCCCCCAAATTTTCTTTTTAGCTTAGTATGATATTAAAAAAATGGTAGTGTTTGGAAATGAAAAGAATAAATACTAATCCTCAATGTGAAAGCATTTAGGCACTACATTTTCTTCATACATATCCTAAAACTATGGAAAGCAGTGGAAGCTCTAGAAGAATTTCAGGAGGGAAAAAATCCCAAAATTTGAAGAAGTCATTACATACATTATTCTTATTTACCTTTTTATCCTAAATTAGCATCATACCTCAACTAAAAACATCAATCAATATAGAAAAAGAGTTTCAGAAGCAAAGAAAGAATAAACAATTATTCAAATAAACAAATAAAGCAGAGGGATTATTGAGTAAGAGAAACTAACAATAGTTGGACCAGATGTATAATCGAATTCCTCAGATACAGACTTCTGCATAGTGGAAGCTGAAGCCAGAGTATGCATTTTGGTGTCGTCAATCACCTAAGCATACAGATGCTTATTCGAAAGGAAAACACTTAGTCTTGGTCTTTCCGGCGTTAAAGAATTTTGTAAATAAACATAGAGATACTCTTTTGTTTTATTCTCACTGTACCTTCAGGATACTTTTAAGATAGCTGTAAGTTGCCTTAAATAGGCATTACAGAAATATGAAACCCTAAAGGTAGCTGCAATCTAGCTTAATCTAGATGATACTAAAGGTAGCATATTCTGTCAAATACAAACGTTCAAGGACAGCAAATAAACGGAAGTAAATAGCTGTCAACTTCTAGAACAAGCTGGAATAAAAAGAGAGTGAGAAGAATAGCCTATGCACGGTGTATTGCACCTTCATGCTGACATATAGATGCTCTGCCTTGTCCATAATGCAATGTGGATTTTTCAGCCCCCCTCAATTCTATAACTCGTTTAGAGGTTATATTCAACTTGTTTCTAAACCGGGCAAAGAATTGACCTGTTAATGGTTTGGTCAATATGTCAGCAACTTGATGTAGACCAGGTACATGCCGTACAGATACAATTCTTTCCTTAGTCTTGTCTCTAATGAAATGAAGATCAAGTTCCAAGTGTTTAGTTCTTGAGTGAAACACTGGATTAGAGGATAGGGAAACTGCACTGGTGTTATCATTCCATATGATGCTTGGTCGAGGCACTTTAATCCCAAGTTCAGAGAGCAAGTTTTGAATCCAAACTAGCTCACAAGTTACTGCAGCCACACTCCTGTATTCAGCTTCTGAAGATGATCTTGAAACAACTCCTTGCTTCTTTGAACTCCAACTAACAAGGTTTGTACCCATATAAACACAGTAGCCTGATGTTGATCTTCTATCATCAACATCAAAACCCCAATCAGCATCAGCAAAGCCAGTAAGATGTAGAGATGAATCTGAGTAGAAATGTAGGCCAAAATCAATGGAACCAGCTAGATATCTGAGTACTCTCTTCAATGCTTTCCAATGATTATCAAGGGGATTTTGCATATATTGAGAAAGTTTGTTTACACTGAAGCTTATATCTGGCTTGGAGATAGTGGCATAATGAAGAGCTCCTATAACCTTCCTGTAATTGGTTCCATTTTCCATAGGTTTACCATTGATTTTTGAAAGTTGATGATTAATCACCATAGGTGATCCAATTGGTTTGGCCCCAACCATGCTGGTTTGCTTCAAAATTTCAGTGATGTAGGAACTCTGATTAAGAAAGGCACCTGAAGAAGTTTGTGAAATCTCAATTCCCAGGAAGTAATGTAACTGTCCAAGATCCTTTAAAGGAAAATTCTTGCTCAAACTATCAATGACAGTGTTGATTTCAACAGAAGAACTACCAATGATGATTATATCATCAACATATGTAAGAATAAAGATGCTGAAATCTCCATTTCTTCTGTAATACAAGGAACTATCTGCTGCAGAACTTTTGAATCCCAAATTACAAAGAACAGAAGATAATTTTGAGTTCCAAGCTCTTGAAGCTTGTTTAAGGCCATAAAGGGACCTTTTTAACTTACATACTAAATGTGTTCCAGTGTTATCATACTCCTCAAATCCTAGTACTTGACTCATGTAAAGTTTCTCAGTTAATTCCCCATTCAGAAAGGCATTGTCAATATCAAGTTGTCTCATGGTCCAAGAGTTACTTATAGCCAAAGAAAGGATTATTCTTACAGTGGTTGGCTTCACAACAGGGCTGTAGGTTTCTGTGTAGTCAAGTCCAACAATCTGTGTGAACCCCTTGACTACAAGTCTAGCCTTGTATCTGGATATTGAACCATCAACATTTTTCTTGATCTTGAAGATCCATTTGCACTGAATAACATCTCTATCCCTTGGATGAGGAACAAGTGTCCATGTTTTGTTGTTCTTCAAGGCTGCAAACTCTCTGGTCATTGCTTCCTTCCATTGTGGGATTAGTAGAGCCTCCTGATATGATTGTGGTTCTAGTTCAGTTCCAACATTCAAGGCAAACTTCTTGGGTTTGGAGTGACCTGTTTTAGATCTAGTTGCCATGTGATGAGTTCTTATTTTAGATCTAGTTGCCATGTGATGAGTTCTTGCAACACTCTCAACATTATCATCAGTATTGTTAGAAACAGTAGGAACACCCTCTAATGGTAAGTCTGTTATTATGTTACCCCCATGAAAAGTCTGATCAGGTGATATGGGAATGGGAGAATGAGTAGATTGTTTTGAACTAGAGGAGGAAAGGATAGGACTTTGGCCATGGTGATCAGAGGTTGTGGTATTATTAGGATGTTGAGGATCAGGTATACTGTGTGAAATGACTAGAAAGGGAGCACTACTCCATTCATGTTGGGTAGCATCCTTATCAAATTGAGGAAAATTATTTTTGAAAGGAAATTTAAGTTCATTGAAAATGACATGTCTGGACAATATTATTTTTCCACTTAGGAGTAGGACTTTATAACCCTTGTATTGATCATGATAACCAAGAAAGGTAGAAGGTTGACTCCTATACTCAAGCTTATTGCTGTTATAAGGCCTGAGATAAGGGAAATAGAGGCAACCAAATACTTTAAGCATCTTATAATCTGGTTTCACAGTTCTTAAGGCTTCTAAATGAGTAGTGAATTTCAACACTTTTGAAGGCAATCTATTTATAATGTAAACAGATGTTATAAAAGCATCTTCCCAGAAGGATTTTGGCATGCTAGCTGTAGCAAGAAGACTGAGTCCAGTTTCTACAATGTGCCTATGTTTCCTCTCAACAAGTCCATTTTGTTGAGGGGTGTAAGGAAAAGACAATCTGTGCAATATACCATGTTCAGAAAGATATTTGGTTAAGGGCTTGAATTCACTTCCTCCATCACTTTGGAGAATTTTGATTCTTTTTCCAACAAGGTTCTCAACAAGGTTTTTGAATTTGATAAAGGTAACAGCAGCTTCTTATTTAGCTTTAAGGAGATATAACCAAGTGAATCTAGTTTTGTGATCAACAAAGCTAATGTAATATTTAAAGCCATTTTTGGATGTTATAGGTGATGGACCCCATAGGTCAGTGTAGATCAGCTCAAGAATGTCATAATGATCAGTATTGGAATTTAAGAAAGGTAACCTACGACTTTTTGCTTGTTGACAAGGAGCACAAACTGGAAATGCTTTATTATGATCAAAAACCATATTGCAGTTACTCAGAATTCTTTTCAAAACATCAAAAGATACATGTCCCAATCTCTTATGCCAAAGAAAAATATACTGGCATCTATTATTTTCAAGGAGACTAGCACTAAGTCTAGAGCCACCCTTAGTTATTTGGTGAGAATGAAGAACATGATCTTGAGCTGGGATGGAAAGACTGAACCTATACAAGCCATCCTTGACATTTCCTTTAAGAAGTATGTGTTTTGTTACTGGATCCTTCACAAGGCAAAAGTTGGGATGAAATTCAAAGTAAACATTATTATCTTTGCAAAACTGAGAAACACTAATGAGATTTTTAGTTATATGTAGAACATGTAAAAGGTTTTTGAGGTTGAAGCAGTAAGACTTATCATGGTTAAACATAAATTTAGACAAACCATAGTGAGAGATGTTCAAACCTGTCCCATTGCCAACTTGCACCTTCTCTGATCCTGAGTATTTTGATGCAAGACTTAGATTCCCAAGATCATATGTAACATGGTTAGTTGCTCCACAATATGGAAACCAACAATTATCATGGGAAATCTCTCCAATGCTGCTACTGCTTCCACCAGTTAGGTTCACACATGGGTCATTTTGATACTGAGAGATGTTGATACCTTCGTTAGAGGAATAGCTGCTACCATAATTGCTTGGAGAATAGTTGAGATTAGTCCTATGGAAGCACTTGTCAGCAGTATGATTGGTCTTGTGACATATTTGATAATAAACTCTATTTCCTCCAAATCTTCCTCCTCTTCCTCTATATCCTCTGCCAGATCTGCCTCTAGGACCTCCTCTGCCTCTGTAACTTCCTCTCTTAGCACCATTAAAGCTAGAGTTTCGAACGGTGTGTAAGAATGCAGAAGATCCTTCATATTCAAACTGAGATGAAGAAAGATCAAAGCATTCAAGCCTGCTCTTAAAGCTCAATAGTAGAGCATGGACTTCTCTGAGTGTATATGGTTCCAACCTGGAATTCACACTCACGACCACTGAGTTATATTCACTTCCTAGGCCACTCAAAATGTATGAAATCTGTTCTTCATCAGACAACCTCTGACCAGCTGCTCCAAGCATATCACAGCACACCTTTATCTTGTTGAGGTATTCTCTCATAGGTTGATCCATCTTTCTTGTGGTCTAAAGTTGGAGTCTATGCTGCATGATTTTTACCCTAGATTGAGTGGCAAAACTTGTCTCCAAGGCTTCCCAGATTTCTTGGGAGCTATTAAGACCAACTGTTGAAACTAGGATAGGCTCAGTGAGAGATGAAAGGAGCCATGAAGCTAGGAGTTGATCCTGCCTCTTCCAGTTGGTAAAGAAGGGATCTGATTCAATGGGTTTAACTCCATTTTTGGAGATATAAGACTCAAGTCCATAGCCATAAATGGCAGCTACAACTTGCTGCCTCCAAACAAGATAGCTGTTTTCTGAGAGTTTAATGGTGACAACTTGATTAAAGGTTTGTGTGTTGGTATGTGGTTGTTTTTCGACCATGGCTTAATAATGCGAATGATGAAATCAAGGTTTAATGACACAGCAGAGACCCTAGGTGAAAGCCTATGGCTCTGATACCATAAAGGATTTTGTAGATAAACATAGAAATACTCTTTTGTTTTATTATCACTGTACCTTCAAGATACTTTTAAGATAGATGTAAGTTGCCTTAAATTACAGAAATATGAAACCCTAAAGGTAGCTGCAATCTAGCTTAATCTAGATGATACTAAAGGTAGCATATTCTGTCAAATACAAACGTTCAAGGACAGCAAATAAACGGAAGTAAACAGCTGTCAACTTCTAGAACAAGCTGGAATAAAAAGAGGGTGAGAAGAATAGCCTATGCACGGTGTATTGCACCTTCATGCTGACATATAGATGCTCTACCTTGTCCATAATGCAATGTGGATTTTTCAGGCGTCCCTTCAGCCTAAATTTACATCAAGAAGACAGGGAAAATACAGTAACATCCGCAAAATGCTTGATAAAAAAGCATGAAAGAAGTATTTTTCAAAATAGGAGCAAAAATAAATACCTTCTTCCGAATACGGATATGGCGAGCAATTCGGTTTTCCCGGCGAGTTGTGGCCTTTGCTTGAATTTGAACGGAGAGCGGCGGAGGAGAATGGAAAATGGGAGATTTGAAGGAGAATTTTGTGTGGGGATTTGGATAAGAAATGGAAGTAGAGCGGAGGAATGAGAGTGACAAAGAAGAGCTACTCATTTCTTCTTCTTCTTCTTCTTCTTCTTCTTTTTCTTCTACTTTCTTCTTTCGTTTTGTTTCTGTATTTTTCTTCTGTTATCCAATTTCAAGCTTTATCACATCAGAGCTCCAGATAAGGCGAACTATCAAAGTCGTAATTCAGAACACGCTTCTAGGAGAATTGATACTATTTTTAAAAATAAGAAGACGTTCTTGACCTCCAAATGAAACTATTAAAAAAATAAATAAATGAAAAAAGGGGTAAAATATATGAGAGAAGCCATAGATTTATCCCTTAATTTCACTTTTCTTTTTTAAATTATATAAAATTTCATTGAATGCTACTAAAACTAAAACTAAAAAGTCATTTATATGAAATATATATATCGTTTCATTAAATTTACAAATATTTTATTATAATTAAATTTTTAAAATTTTTCACGAATTTAGGGTGCAGTGTCTCCACCTTTTCGGTGAGACTAATCCGGAGGTCTTCACCTTATTTTGTGAGACTAATCCGGACTCGAGAGTGCTCATGTGAACTCAACTCTTACTCGAGGGTTAGAGTCTGGTCAGAATCCTAACTCTTACTCGAATGTTAGGATCTAACTCAACACCTTTTAATATGGAGAGAGCGCTTATGTGAGCTCAACTCTTACTTGGAGGTTAAAGTCTGGTCCAATACCCCAATTCTTACTCGAATGTTAGGATCTGACTCATTACTTTTTAATATAAAGCTATTCTATTCCAAAGGAACCTTGTGAGACTAATTCAGACATGGAAGCGCATGCATAAGCTCAACTTTTATTCGAGGGTTAGAGTCTAACCCAAAGCCCCAACTCTTACTCGAAAGTTAAGAGAGCCCCAACTTGGGGGTTAGGATCTGGCTCATATCTTTTCAATATGGAGCTATTCTGCTCCAAGGGCACCTTGTTTTTAATATGGAGCTATTTTACTCCAAGGGTACTTTGTGAGACTAATCCAGATTCGGAAATGCTCATGTGAGCTCAACTCTTACTCGTGGGTTAAAATCTGGTCAAACTTTTTAATATAGAGTTATTCTATTTTAGAAGAATTAGCTCAAAGCTTTTTAATATGGAGTTATTCTACTTTAGAAGAATTCGAACCCATCATTCGCCTGAAAGTAGCATTTAAAAATCCGCATTTAAAACTCCCCTAAACTAGGGTTGTTAAAAGTTCAAATTTGTTATGCCAACATAATGTAAAGTTTAAGGTGATCTCTTGAATTTTATGTGCGATTAATTAAAGTTGTGAGGACATTGGAAATGATATAGAAATACAAAGAAACAAAACCACCCTCTCATTCTTCTCAACAAATAAAATCATTCAATCTAATTTACCAAATTAGAAACGTGGATTCATTTGAAGAAAGTTTACAGGTCGCCAAAATCTGTACCCAAAAGGAGGAACCTCCGACCTCACTTCAAGCAAACAAGAACTGAAGGTGGTTTTTTAATTTCTCTCTTTACACTAAATATACATGTAAAATAAACAAAGAAATCATGAGTACCTTTTTTCTAAATTTTCAATCTGAAAAACGGCCCCGAGTTCTGTCTATGCTCTTTCATCCTTTCAACAATGTGCCTTCCTCTCTCCTCAATGTGTTTCCTCTTTTCTTCAAGTTTTTCTCCCATCTTCTTCCTGAAACCAAGCATCCGAGCTCTTGCCCCAATTCTCTTTGGTCTGCCATCATCATCGTCTTCCAAATTATACTTCTGTTACCCTGTCACAATTGCTTGAGACAGTGAACCGTTTTCGTCTTTCTCATCTGTGGTACTGCAGTGAATTGTCTCGTCTGTTTATCATTTCCCAGCAAAGGGGTTGTCAACTCGTTCGAGGAACTGTCAGTTGAAGTAGTTAACAGAAGCTGAAGAAGAAGAACGTTGATCCGAGGATTCAGTCTCAAGTTTTTCTCCCATCTTCTTCCCGAAAGCAAGCATCCGAGCTCTTGCCCCAATTCTCTTTGGTTTCCCATCATCATCATCTTCCAAATTATACTTCCGTTGCCCTGTCACAATTGCTCGAGACAGTGAACCGTTTTCATCTTTCTCATCTGTGGTACTGCAGTGAATTGTCTCGTCTGTTTATCATTTCCCAGCAAAGGGGTTGTCAACTCGTTCGAGGAACTGTCAGTTGAAGTAGTTAACAGAAGCTGAAGAAGAAGAACGTTGATCCGAGGATTCAGTCTCAAGTTTTTCTCCCATCTTCTTCCCGAAACCAAGCATCCGAGCTCTTGCCCCAATTCTCTTTGGTTTCCCATCATCATCATCTTCCAAATTATACTTCTGTTGCCCTGTCACAATTGCTCGAGACAGTAAACCGTTTTCGTCTTTCTCATCTGTGGTACTGCTCTGAATTGTCTCGTCTGGTTTATCATTTCCCAGCAAAGGGGTTGTCAACTCGTTCGAGGAACTGTCAGTTGAAGTAGTTAACAGAGCAACCGGAGCTGAAGAAGAAGAACGCTGATCCGAGGATTCAGTCTCAAGTTTTTCTCCCATCTTCTTCCTGAAACCAAGCATCCGAGCTCTTGCCCCAATTCTCATTGGTCTGCCATCATCATCGTCTTCCAAATTATACTTCTGTTGCCCTGTCACAATTGCTCGAGACAGTGAACCGTTTTCGTCTTTCTCATCTGTGGTACTGCTGTGAATTGTCTTGTCTGGTTTATCATTTCCCAGCAAAGGGGTTGTCAACTCGTTCGAGGAACTGTCAGTTGAAGTAGTTAACAGAGCAACCGGAGCTGAAGAAGAAGAACGCTGATCCGAGGATTCAGTCTCATGTTTTTCTCCCATCTTCTTCCCGAAACCAAGCATCCGAGCTCTTGCCCCAATTCTCTTTGGTCTGCCATCATCATCGTCTTCCAAATTATACTTCTGTTGCCCTGTCACAATTGCTCGAGACAGTGAACCGTTTTCGTCTTTCTCATCTGTGGTACTGCTGTGAATTGTCTCGTCTGGTTTATCATTTCCCAGCAAAGGGGTTGTCATCTCGTTCGAGGAACTGCCAGTTGAAGTAGTTAACAGAGCAACTGGAGCTGAAGAAGAAGAACGCTGACCCGAGGATTCAGTCTCAAGTTTTTCTCCCATCTTCTTCCTGAAACCAAGCATCCGAGCTCTGAAACCAAGCATCCGAGCTCTTGCCCCAATTCTCTTTAGTCTGCCATCATCATCGTCTTCCAAATTATACTTCTGTTGCCCTGTCACAATTGCTCGAGACAGTGAACCGTTTTCGTCTTTCTCATCTGTGGTACTGCTGTGAATTGTCTCGTCTGGTTTATCATTTCCCAGCAAAGGGGTTGTCAACTCGTTCGAGGAACTGTCAGTTGAAGTAGTTAACAGAGCAACCGGAGCTGAAGAAGAAGAACGCTGATCCGAGGATTCAGTCTCAAGTTTTTCTCCCATCTTCATCCTGAAACCAAGCATCCGAGCTCTTGCCCCAATTCTCTTTGGTCTGCCATCATCATCGTCTTCCAAATTATACTTCTGTTTCCCTGTCACAATTGCTCGAGACAGTGAACCGTTTTCGTCTTTCTCATCTGTGGTACTGCTGTGAATTGTCTCGTCTGGTTTATCATTTCCCAGCAAAGGGGTTGTCAACTCGTTCGAGGAACTGTCAGTTGAAGTAGTTAACAGAGCAACCGGAGCTGAATAAGAAGAATGCTGATCTGAGGATTCAGTCTCATGTTTTTCTCCCATCTTCTTCCTGAAACCAAGCATCCGAGCTCTTGCCCCAATTCTCTTTGGTCTGCCATCATCATCGTCTTCCAAATTATACTTCTGTTGCCCTGTCACAATTGCTCGAGACAGTGAACCGTTTTCGTCTTTCTCATCTGTGGTACTGCTGTGAATTGTCTCGTCTGGTTTATCATTTCCCAGCAAAGGGGTTGTCAACTCGTTCGAGGAACTGTCAGTTGAAGTAGTTAACAGAGCAACCGGAGCTGAAGAAGAAGAACACTGATCCGAGGATTCAGTCTCAAGTTTTTCTCCCATCTTCTTCCTGAAACCAAGCATCCGAGCTCTTGCCCCAATTATCTTTGGTCTGCCATCATCATCGTCTTCCAAATTATACTTCTGTTGCCCTGTCACAATTGCTCGAGACACTGAACCGTTTTCGTCTTTCTCATCTGTGGTACTGCTGTGAATTGTCTCGTCTGGTTTATCATTTCCCAGCAAAGGGGTTGTCAACTCGTTCGAGGAACTGTCAGTTGAAGTAGTTAACAGAGCACCCGGAGCTGAAGAAGAAGAACGCTGATCTGAGGATTCAGTCTCTAGTTGTATCACATGGCCTGCTGCTTTATTTGTCTTCTGTTGTCTGTCACCACTAGAAGAATTTGAAGCTCCTCTTTTAATTTCGCCAACAATTTTTTCTACAACTGATTGAGAACTGTTTCCCTGTTTGGTAGTAGAAGTAGCAGTAGCAGTAGCTTCGTTTTTTATCCAAATGAAGGGAGCAACTTTTTGAGGGACCCAATCATCCTTCTCGGCCAACATCCAAGGGATGCATATGCTTTCACAATTTGGAAGTACCAACGTTTCACGGATAGCCAACTGCATAAATCAAGCAGCATCAGTAAATCCTTCTTGGAAGTTTCTCTTCGCATAAGAGTCAGGTGGTGAGAATTAGAAGAGAATTTTGCTGATCAACTATCTTAATAGAAAACATTTGAAATTCAGATATTTTATAGAAAATGCATATGCATGCTAATAATCTGACCTTAAACCTGTTGATCAGGAACAAGGCAAGATGTCCACTTGTAATCTTGTGATCCCCAACAAAAGGCTCCAAATTAAAGTCTATATCAGGCATAGACAAAAATCCAAACCATATTTGATCTGATGGAGGAGACTTCATGTACACTCTCATTGTACCACGAAAAGATGAAACCCTTATTCCCAGAGATATTGGAACCTTCAGTATGCAAAGTTTTCAGCTAACAATTTATCCCCAAAATATGCATATTGTACAGAATAGAAGTAGGTTACCATAGAACATTATAAGTTAAATGGTGGAAAGTTACAACGAGATACAGAAGCTATAAAATCAACTAGAACATGTTATTCAACAGATATAACTAATTGACAAAAGTTCCCTCCTTTAAAAATTAGTTCAATTCTGTTCCTTGCATGTGTAATAATTTCTCCAGGTATGAATATCAGATTTCCATCCTAAACCAAGGAATCCTTCTGTTGTGCTGTGACTGCATCTATTCCTTTTTATGCTAGCTTACCAGGAACCCTCTCATGTTAAGGTTTTACTATTTTTTTACTCTACCAGAAAGAAGACAACATCAACCATCATCAGTTTGATAAAAGGGAAAAGGATTTTCTTTTCATACTTTAAGTAAAGAAGAATTAAACCTGTCTGTATTTTATGTACTAGAATTTCTCAATTGGTTCGGCTCATGTTTATACTAATATAAAAAAAAAAGGTAGTCCCAAGCAACTCTTATATTCATGTCATGTGTATCATCTAAATGTTAATTAAGAATGGCTACAACTTCATGCTTTTCTTCCCTTGTTTGGGATTGTCAAATATTATTTTGAGTACTTCAAGTTCACCTTAATGACTTCAAATTGTAGCTCTACCTGCGTTGAATCCAAAATCATATTTTCATTGCAGTCGTCAAAGAATGAGCAACCAAAACTGGAGGGAAAATCTCGTTGAAAGATATAACTATAAGTCAGAGATTCACTCTGATTTTTATAAAACTCATAATAGTAATGCATTTAGCCAATATTCTTATGTTTCATACTCTAGAATAACATAAAGAACTATAATTGGTTGTAATTCAAAAAACAAAACTATACTTCTCGAATGGAACTACAAAGATCCCCAACTTAAAATTCGAACATAAGACTAATTTCTAACTCCAAATCAAAGCATACATGTACACAAATAGTTTAAAACACAATAACTTGATCCTTTCACATCAACCTTTAGGTGCTGCTGCCAAAGTGGAACTCCTTTGTTGTGATGATCCTGATTTATTTCAGTTATAGATATACTAATATAATTTTTAACTTAACTGGAATTGAATCTTTCAAAGGACTTGCTACAAATCAGATATGCTATATATCTGAATCAGCTGTCAAATAAGCCATGTAGACATTGAGCTTATAAAACAAGTATCCTATAAGGCTACAAATACACAAATGAGAAGCACAAAACATATACAGAATAATACATGGGTTCAATATCCTTAATTAGTTTGTTATCCTTATTTACTCCCAAGTGGCATCAGTAGAAGTTTCTTAACAAAAGATTGAATAAAATCCATGTTGAGAAAGGAACTCAATCCCAAAGTTTAGAAGGCTGCACGAGTCAATTCTGCCCATCTTACATTTTTCATCACTTGATCAACCATAAATGATTGCTTCTTTGCTGATGTTTATTCATCTAATTTTCTTAAGTCTAAACCACCTCAGCAAGCTCATTGGTCCAACACTATTCATGCTTCCCGATAAAGTTATATATTTAGTTCTCTGATAATGGAATACCACACGGCTTAGCTGTTTATAAATTTCATTATTACTTTTCTATTCTTAAGGAACGTCAAAACAATGACAAACACAAAAGAACAATAAATTTGTAAATTCACATCGCAAAACAGGATCTATAAGAAAAGCAGCTTTATATAGAACCAGGGACAAATTATTTTTAACTCTTTTCACAAACCTGGGAAACCTGCTTTGCAATGGATTGTAACATACATTTCCACTTAGACATCTGAGATGGTCCCTGAATGGTGCTTTTATGGCTTCTTGCCCCATCTGAAGATTATGAGTTTTGAAAGTTCAAAATTACTTACTGAAGAGTATAATTAAACAATATAGTATGAGTATCAGTCTTAAGCTAGAAAATTGGAAGCTCTAGAATGGCTTAAATATTATCTGATAAACTTCCAAAGGAATTTGAATTTCTTTTGAGAATGTTTTAGGTCCAAAGGAGAAGCACATTTAAATGATACAAATCCTACTCCTAGTTGCCTTACTATTGTTTTATTGAACTCTTTTTAGCACCCCAAAACCATGCTCTCAACCAAGTCAGGTCAAGCCAATATAGCAAAAACTAGTCATTCTGCAGTTGTCCCTTTTGGAAGTCAACTTCTATTCTGCCAACAGTATCTCAAGCCAGTGAAGAATTTACCAATGTTCTTCTGGGCCCTACACTCAAGGAGTTCTTAAGCATATCAGTCTTTAAGATTTAATTAGGTTCCTAACTAAGCTACCTTCTATTTCAAAAAAACTCTCATGTAATTGGCTAATTTACTGAATATTTTCATAAGTTAACTTACTGATTCCCAAAACTTCTTGAAAATACAGGTCATAAAATAACTAAGATAAAAATATATCCTTTTTCTATAAATATAATTTCAAAAGTGCAGAACTCAAAATTATACCATCACAATAACCAACTTGAATAAGAAAGCAAACTCAAGTTGGTTTTTAATGAATTGTAACATAAGGATAGGTTGACATTAAAAATTACAATCCCTTTAAACATGCAGAACTTCTTTTAATGAGAGCATATTTTTGACTCTAATCAACCTAATGCCAAGAATTTAAATTCAGAGGAAGGGAAACATTACATTAGATAACTCTGCTTTTGTTTTCATTCATATGCCTAAAGTCCAAATTGCCTTAAAACTTAAACCCCCCAAATTTACTTCCCAAATAAATATGCAGAAAATTCATTAGTTAAGGTAAACACAACGTGGAAACAAATGTGAATAACAGCAACTCAGCTAATAAAAACAAAGATAAATTTTTTTAACATACTCAGTCTAGGTTCTCCTTCATCTCTTTGCAGTAGTTCATCAGCTCCCTCAGAAAGGTTCAATTGTTTCCCATAGTACTCAATTCCTTCCAGAAGATCTGATGTGACCTCGCCTACACCACTTGATTCTAAAGATGTGCCCTCTCCTTCCTGAAGATCTAGTTCTTGAGCTTCCAGTCTTGTCTCAACATTTAAGATTGCATCACCAGAGTACTCAAGGTCAATCTCAAAGGCCCATAATTCATTCATATGAGCTGGAAGAACCCTCATTGCATGAATGTATGGGGGAATATTACCAAGATCCACAGCAGTACACGTGACATCACCGATGAAGCTGGGACTTCTCATATTGGACAACATTCGCTTCAAGAAAACATATTAAAGATATCAGAGCTGCATGAGCAATCCAAGAACATAAAACTCTATGACCACAAAATTTACAAATCAAATAAACTACATACATGAAATATACATATCAAACATAGTGATCACAAGAACTTAAAATTGAAGTAATTTTCTCTTTTCTCAATTTAAAATGAGATGAACCAAGAAATAAAATTATCAATTCAAGCATTTCAAGATTACTTAGTCATAACATAAAGGACGATAGATCTTCTGCTTCATTGGAGAAACTATCTTTCTCAAGTACTTCTCATTAACAACTTCTTTACATGTCAAGCACCTTCATTCTATAAATTTCAAGAAATCCTAGCACCTCCTGGAAAAGCAACAAAAGTTAACAACCACGGATAAAGTTACATTGCTTAATTATTTAAACCATCTTAGAACAAATTGCACAGTCATTTTGTTTAATATCCAACAAGATCCATGTCCTAATAAAACTGGGGTTTCTAAGGATGTAAATGGTAATATGTTGCTTTTGTTCCAAAGAAGCAAACAGGATAAAATTTTTCACACCATAAAACTTCAAATTTGAATAGTTAATTAGAATTTGCTATCTAGTTGGATAAGACAACTATCAATAGTCCTGAAATCATAAAATAACTCTTGGCAACGATATTTCCAAGTATCTTTCAGAATAAACAAGAGGCCTCTTTTCTGAGACATCATCAAACCTTGGTCCAGTAGCAGCATTACACAAAGATATCTTAGGCTTGAAAACATGTACCAGATCAATCAGGTTGAGTAACACCAATTAAGTTCTACAAGTTCCAGTTTTTTACTACTTTGAGCTACAAAATTAAATGAAAGAAATATATTGTACTTAAGGGTATTAGCCAATGTAAGGTTTATAAGTTAGATCTATGCCTATCCTCAATCAAGAAAACAAACTACAATGAACCAAAAACAAATAAAAAAATGGTAAGATGATTTTGAAACTACAATTCTGTACTTGTGTAGAACCTCTTGAGTCCATTTGGATGAATAATAATAACTCAATCAACATTTTATTCACATAAAAGACTAAAATTAAAATCAAGCCAAGGACTTTATTAACATACCACATTCCACAATGTCTAAGAGTATGTTGAGAAAACCATAAATATAAGCTTTCAACTAACCCAGAAAACCATAAATAACTAAGAAGAAAATCAAGACAAGGACTTCATTACCACACCAAATTCCACAATGTCCAAAAGCATGTTGAGAAAACCATATATAGAAGCTTAAACTAACCCAGAAAGTTCTGTAGAGAAGATTCAATAGCTTTGACAAACCTGTATGCGTGCTTGCATGGAAGTTTTCAATGACATATTGCATTTAGCATCAAAGAATAGCCTTGACAGTAATATATTCCAACAAAGTGTTCCTTCATCAAAGGTCCTTTCATCAGAATCTACATCAGAAACAACTAAAGTCTGATTTCTGTTTCCTGAATCAGAACTGGTTGACGATGGCACAGAGATATCCTCAGAAACCTTGCCCTTTGTGCCCATATTTGCTGGGCCATAGTCCTGAAATAAATGAGATTTCTCATTTATCTTCTGTCTTCAGGAATTGATGCATTAGTCCAGATTCCTTTGCTGTCTATACCACTTTTTGAAGCCTTCTTTCCAAGTTTTTTTAGAAACTGACGAACCTTTGATGAAGAGCCATCAAGCTTAATTGACTTATCAATTGGATCAACATTCCAACCCATTGAAGGCTTCATAAATGAAGGATATTCTGCAATTAAAGACGTTACATATCTCTGAAACTCCAAATTGAAGTTAGTGAACCACTTAAGCTTTTCTTTATCATCACAAGAAGCAAGACGAAGAACTTTACACCATGCCTCCTTCTCCCATGATGTATCAAGATAAATGTAAAGAATCTTACATCCTTTGTATATCTTTGAATTTTTGCTCTCAACTTTAATAGGGTATCTTTTTGCCCTATAACATTGTAAAGAACAAATTCAGGGATTCAAAATCCAGAAGATGAAACAAATAGTTCAAGTGAAAGATATTTATCTTAGTTTGAGAAAAATGTATAGGTGAAAAGGAAGATATAGCCAAGGCTATATTCTAAACTACTATCAAACACATAGACAACAAAAGCTACCAGGCAGAATAGAATAAATCATCTGAGGACTCTGCCACAACAAAACCAATATGCATCTGCTCCACAAGATTAAAGAATACATGTACGTCAGTCAACTTTTTATCTCATTTTATTTACCCTATTAGGATTTCAAGGTGACTTTATTGCTTTTCTCCCTAATCTAACCTACTTAATGAGACAGTGTATTAATATATTATTTACCCTATTTCCTGAGTAAATCCTAAAAGGAAAAAAAAAAAAAAAAAAAAAGACAATCATATACTCATGGCATTAAAGCAGTGAAAAGAGAAAAAAAGTTTTACAGGCTACTTTATGGCTGTTGTTGTTATTATTATTATTAGCTTAAATGGAAAAGACAGTTCAAGAGTTTATTGAAGAAAAAAAGACATAGATGTAATCCTTGCTGAGCTGATACCTTAAAGATGATTGCCAAACTTGTACTGTATGCAACAATAAGAGAATGAAAAAGTAGGATCCTTCCTATTTGTCTTTTAAAAGTGAGTATATTTTATTTGATTGTGGAGTTCTAGATCACTGTTTCTATTATGGAGGGGTGTTTTTGCTAGCCTGTCAAATTGGTTTGATCCTTCATAAGTTTTTACTTTTTAAAATATATAATCCTGTAATTTCTTTACTTTTATTTACATTTAAATTAAAAAATTAGATATTGTTCAAGCTATCACCTCCATGTTTTGCCTCTCATCATCCATTCTTGTTCAGGATGAATCTGTAAGAATTCAATATCAGAAACCTCCACTAGTCATTTTGGGGGTTCCTTTTGTTACTATTGTATACAAACTATTCCAGAACCTTAATGTTAATCCATTGTGTTCACCAACATTTTTTCTTTTTCTTATTCTTCACTTTAGAAAATAGATTTGAGGATGAAATCCTCATCCCTAATGATAGTTTCCTTCAGAAGCAAAAACAGAGTGCAAAATTTTAAAACTACATAAAAGAAAGGTAGTAATTGTTGAAAGAGAGAAAGCAGCAATCCTTGACTCCAAATTGTAGCGCTGAAATGTGTTTGAAATAAAAATTAGCCCATGTATCTATTCAGGAAAAAAGGGACAAAAGGTTCTTGATGTTAAGAGGAAAGAAGAAGGCAGAAGGAATCTATCTAATTGGTCTTTAACTTGAAACGTTACTTATGCCTTTTAGCATGTGTGACTCCTTGCTTTCTACCTAAAAATATCTCAGTCAAAACTTATAAACAGTAACTCCCATTTGCTAAAGAATTCCGAAGAAACTACAGACCTTAAGTCTCTTTTTTTTTTTCCCTCTCTTTTCTTTTGGCTGGATATCACTGATATGAGTGTTGTGCAAAAGATACTGGTGATTAGAGAATGAAAATATATGATAGAGAATTACTAAACCCCCTATGCTAGTAAATACACTAAACCCCCCATGTAAAAAGTACCGCCTACCATTTCCGAGAGGAGAAGTTTGTTGCAGAAACAGCAGTCACTGTGCAACCCTTAAGCCGAACTTCAGTCTGTGAACCATCTGACTCTGATATGAAAAGAGAATTATTCTTGAGTTTAGCATGTTTCTGAACAGGAAAAACTTCCAAGACCTCTTTCTTTAGCTTTTGCTCCCTCTGTAGGCTATCTTGCCTAGATTTTGCAACTTTTTCTGATTCCAGAATCCAAACAAACCCCTGAGAGATATAGAAATATTAGCAGATGTAATGAAAAAGATCAAAGAGCAAAATGACAGGTAAGAATGAACAAAAACAAAAATTAACATGAGAAGAAACAAAATCACAGCAAACACGTGGGAGAAGATAAAAATAAGCCACAAAAATTGTTTTTTCTTGAAGAATTCTATTCACATGATTTTAGATAGAACATTGGTACAGATAACAGCTGTGACAAAAGAACATTGAAACAAATTGTGCAGCTTAAAATATGTGGTTCACCGATATCTCTGTCAACTATGTAGTCAAAAGTAAAGTCACAGTAATAGTTCGTCACATTCACCATAACATCTTCTAACAATATACTCCTTGACCACATTAGAACCTAATCATAAGTGGGTTACTGAAACTATTTACTACAATGACAATATACTCAGAAGATAACCTTAAGTAGGCCTAAAATATTTGTCTTCAAGCCTCACAAGAAATCAAAGGAACTAACACCTCAAACGTGTTCCAGTTTTGTTATCCCACTATCCCACATATGTGCAGTTTGTAGTTTCAATTTTTTTTTTTTTTTCTTTTTTTCCTTTTTTCCTTTTTTCTTTTTTTTCAAGCACCCTTAAGCAGCAAGAGAATCAGTCAGACAAACCTACAAAACCTCTTGCCTATAATTCCAATAGAAACTGTTGAGTGGAGGCTCCACTACTTGCAGAGTAAAATCAAAAATTTTCAACAGGTTAGCGTTATAAATATCATATAAGCAGAAACAATTTTTGGTATGCTTTTCTCAATTCATTACTCATAGTCAAAAAAAAGAAACCCGTGTTAGTATTCACATTTGATCAACCATCAAAACAAACAAACAGCAAATCTCCAAACCCAAAAGTAAATAAAAAAAAAAATGACATAAAAAAATGACAATGTAAGAAGTGGAGAAAAATCATGACTTACCTGCTTGTTGTAGATAGAGGGATCGAGTTCCGGTGATGAAGACTCATTTACTTTCTGCTTTTCAAGTGCTACCTTCCGATTCAAGCGACGTATCAAGAAGAGAAGTGCAGCAACTTCCACTACAATAACCGATAGGAATCCAAGAGCGTAGGCGATGGACAACAATACCAGCGTCCCCATCATCATCATCAACAACAGCAACTGTTATCTTGAACCCATTTTCAAATTTTCACCATAAATAACAAAAATTAACATAAACCCTACTCGATTATTAAGTTCCTTAAAATTACAATTAAACTTAAACCTAAAGCCCGAATGCAATTCAAAAGGGGGAGAATGATTTCATTTCACTTATAAAATCTTGATATTGTTTGTTGGGAGTAGAAAGAAATCTCGACAGGAAATCCCACTCTTGAAAGCGCGTGGATTACCCAGGGGGTATCAGTTTCTGTCTCAAGGTAGTCAATGGAGAGTTAAACTAACTTTTCCAATTCTTTTCCTTTTTCATTTTTCCTAAATACTAACGTTTGAAAGTTGCAATTTGGATAACTATTTTTTAAACCAAAAAATAAAAAAATTAAATTATTATTTAATAAGATTTTTTTTAAGGTTATAACAATTTCGCTGTAATTTTGAGAGGTCTCAATTCATTACTCAGGATATACCATTTCTATTATATATATATATGGCCTTGCTTTTCATTCAAACATAAAATACAATATATTAAAAAAAACAAATTGGCATAAATAGTTATGAGAGGTTTTGTGATATTGGTTATTGCCTTAAAAATTACGTTAAATTATTCATTAAGTAAAAAAACTTTAATGGTATTTATGTCATTATACTATTTAAATATATTTAATAATTGATAGATTCATATAAATAGTTCTCAAACTATACATATATTTCGGTGACATTAGTTCCAAAAACTTTTTAAAAAATTATGAGATTGGTATTTTTCTTAAAAACTTAAGATATTTATGTTATTACGTTATTTAAATATATTTATATATATATAATATGATGATTGGAGAAACTTGTTCAAGATATTAAAGTAATCATGGAGATCAACTACCAACAATTTTAATAAAATCTAACTTACATGAATATATTTGGAACGCGAAAAATTAATTATAACAAATAAAATAAAATAAAATAAAAACACCATCAACAATAGGAAATGTTATGAAAAATATAGTCAAAATAAAAAAAGTTTACATAAACAAATTTTTTTTTGTAATTTATGTTATGTAGATTTTTTTTTTCACACCATAAAAATTCAAATTTGAATAGTTAATTAGAATTTGCTATCTAGTTGCATATTTCCAATAGTCCTAAAATCAGAAAATAACTCTTGTCAACTATGTTTTCAAGTATCTTTCAAAATAAACAAGAGGCCTCTTTTTTGAGACATCATCAAGCCTTGGTCAGTGGCAGCATTACAGAAAGACATCTTAGGCTTGAATACATGTACCAGATCAATCTAGTTGAGTAAAACCAATCAAGTTCTACAAGATCCAGTTTTAACAACTTTGAGCTACAAAATCAAATGAAACAAATATAATGTAGTTAGGGTATTCACCAATGTAAGGTTTGTAAGTTAGATCTATGTCTATCCCATTGATGAAATTTTATCTACATTATTTTAAATATACATTTAAAGTTTAAATATAGCATTAAATTTTATTTATATATTTTAAATATATATTAAGATATTTGTAGATTTAAATATGACACATGACAATCTAATAGTCATTGGTTGTCACCCTCTTTACCTATAAATAGAGGGAAAATTTTCTCAAGAAAATAACAAAGCTAGAAGACAAATAAGGAGAAGCAGAAGCTCTAAAACTAAGACAAATTCAAAGAACACCGAAACTTTGTTGTTTTAGCTCTTCCTCTCATCAAAGTCCATGTTGACAAATTCAATAGCCTCTAAAGAAAAGTCCAAAAGCCCTTGGAAGAAATCCATAGTTATTCAATGGATCAAAATCAAGCCAATGACCCTCGAAGTTGAATCCATCTCGAGATCAAGTCCAAAACTCCTCTCGTAGAAATTAAAATTCATTGGATTGAGATCAAGTCCAAAAAGGCCATCGAGCCCATGATGAATCGAATCACCGAATTTATAGAAATATGACCTATAAAAATATTTGTAATTTTATTACACGTAATTTATTTTCTTTATAATTTTTGAATTTTCAAATTTACAGCAAATACAAGAAAATTTGTTCACAAATTTTGGCATGCCCATTGGGATAATTTCTACCGTTCATCTCTTTCCGTCAAGATTTTCAATGGAATCAAGCAAAGATGTCAATAAAGTTGATTAAAAAAACGTTGTTGCAGATGATAACATCAATAAAGTTGATTCAAAGAACGTTGATGCATACGTGAGTGTTGGCATTCTGACATTCAAAGCATATGTTGATCATACCATTCAAAGCAAAGGAAGAATGTTTGTTGATTTGTAGAAGAAATCAACTAGTTATGTAGATGTCAAGTACAATATTGATGCGGTTTTAACACAGCATCAACAAAGTTGATTCAAAGAACGTTAATGTAGACGTGAGTATTGGCATTCCGACATTCAAAGCATATGTTGGTCCTACCATTCTAAGCAAAGGAAGAATGTTCGTTGATTTGTAGAAGAAATCAACTAGTTATGTAGATGTCAAGAACAATATTGATGCGGTTTCAACGCAGGATCAACCTCAAGTTGTTGTAGTTGGAATGGTGAGAAAGACACTTGCAATGCTGGAAAACAAACATGGTGAGGATAAGTCAGAATAAAAAGATCAAGATGTTGATTCTACAAGTACCTCCTAATATGATCAAATGAGCAGCAACGATGATCATGGAGAGTCCTCTACAAACATATCTGGCATGTATGTGACGATGCCATATGCGTCAATTATAGAAGAGCAATTGGTGAACTTGACAAAGTTGGTGGAAGGCCTCGTGATGCAGTCAGCAAAGCAAGATCGCATCCTCGCTTAATTGATGAACAATAATGGTGAGTCAAGTCAACATGCATAAAACGTGCATAGGAGGCAAACAAAGGTGCCGCCTTCAATCAAAAAGAAGAATCCAATGATTTTAAAGCAATCAAGGTTGCTAAGAAACAATCTCAAGTTGTTGATAGATCCAAAACAAATCAAAGAGAACATACAATTCATGTTTCTACTAGTGGATTCATTTCGACAAATAAATTAGAGAAGTTCATTAAAGGTATGATAAATGATAAATATGCAGGAAATTCAAATTCATCAAAGGCATATTCAAAACCATATTCGAAGAGAATTGCTAGTTTGAAGATGCTTGCAGACTATTTTCCACTAAAGTTCCAGCAATTTGATGGAAGGGGTGATGTGTTCGGTTTATAGTGTGCTAAAGATAGAGTTTTAACTTATGTGGATTATGTATAATTAAGGACTTCATTCAAGCACATAGCAAATAAGGGTGTCACTTAATCAGAAAGAACCTAAATACCTATAGTGTAGCTAGTTATGTGGTAGCATCAACGATTTTACATTTGTAAATATCGATTGTCCCAAGAACGTTTGTAAAAAGATTTGTAAAAAGATTTTTCCTAAATACTAACATTTGTAAAAAGATTTCTTGGCACGAGTATAAATTATCTGCAAGTTGAAAAAAAAAATCTTGACACGAATATAAATTATTTGCAAGTTGAAAGAAGACTCCTTGATATGATTATAAACTATCTCCATGATGTTGATACAAATATGCTCCTTGACGCATGAGCTAAAACTGCATTGTTGCTCCTTGAAACACGGACTAAAACTGCATGTGACTCCTTTAATGCATGAGTTTAAATTGTAACTTTGAACTACGTTTGGTTTGATTCCTCTGCGGGATACGTAGGTAGCTCGAATAAATTCTAAGTTCAGTCATAATCTAAAACATTATAATAAAAAGTAGGAAAAATACGACAAGGCTGCAAAAAAAATTGCAACAAAAAAGTACAGCAAAAGGATGTTAAAAAAAGGCAGTAAGAAATTGTAGGGAAAATGCAGGAAAAAAGGAGAAAACAGAATTGAAGAAAAAAATGGTAGAAAAAAGGAAATGCAAAAAATCTTATAGGAAAAAAAACGTCAGTAAAAAATTACAATAAATATAAATAAGTGCAAAGGAAAATTGCAGAAAAAAGATAAAATTTTATTAATCTTAATTCTATTATACAATATATTTGTATATATGTTTACGAGATTAAATAAAAATTTCAAATAACTAAGGGCATGGAGCTAGTCTATCAACAAAATCATATCAAATCGCCAAAAAATAGAAGATATGTGGTCGATGCTGGTAAGGATTGACGGTGAAGTAATTCAAGTCGATGTTGAAAAAGTTTATGACCCTTCAAATCGTCTGCAAAATTGATAAGTTCTTTCAAATTGATGAAATCACCTCCAATACATCGTTGATCAAATTAGCAGATCTTTCAAGTCTTCGGCAAATTTGATGATGGCTTTTTCAAACTTTCAGTATATGTGCGATTATTAACTCTTTCATGTTGGCAAGAAGGACGTTGTTGTAGTTGAAAATATTGTTGATAAAGTTGATGATGGAGACATTAAATTTGGATGTTAAAGTCTGGCAAAGTTGATGATTCCCACTAAAAGTTAAAATTGATGAAATTGATAAATTTTTCTTCAAGTTGAAATTGATGAAGTTGAAGTTTTCTTCAACTTGAAATTGATAATGGCGGCAACATTAATAAAAACAACATTGTTGGCGATGATAAATAGTAATATTTTAGGCGACAATAGAGAGTAGCATTGTTGGCGACCATAAAAAGAAACATTGGTTGCGATCATAAAGAGCAACATTGTTAACGACGATAAATTTTTAGAACTTATTCCCGATGCAAAGTCGTTAACCTCACGAACAAGTCCCAAAAAGGCAATTTGTAGATAAAGAAATTTTATCTACATTATTTTAAATATATATTTAAAGTTTAAATATATAACTAAATGTTATTTATATATTTTAAATATATATATTAAGAAATTGATAGATTCAAGTCCCTAGATGAGTGACACATAACAACTTAATAGCCATTGATTGTCACCATCTTCACCTATAAATAGATGGAAAATTTCTTCAAGAAAAGAACATAAGTAGGAAGACAAAAAAGAAGCAGCAGAAATTTTTAAGTTGAGAGAAATATGAAGAATATCGAAACTTTGTCTTTTTGGCTCTTCCTCTCATCAAAATCCATTCAAAGAAATTCAAAGTATAAAACACGATTAAAATGGTACATTATTATTATATAAAATAAATAATATTTAGAGGAATAATTACTTTTATAGTCTTATTTTAAGAATTTTTTTTTTTGATTTTTATTTCATTAAATTCCACACACACATATATTGTACAATAAAATGACCAAAATATATAAAAAATAAGAAAGAAAGAATAAGAAAATACCTTGAAATGAGGAAGATAGCTTATGGTAAGTAAGGAATTTCCCAGAATCTCTCATTGACCATGTAGGTGGAACTTCATAGATAGGAAACCTAATTTAAAGAGTAAATAATATTATATGCAATTTATTTATAAAACTAAAAAGAAAAACATAATTTCAACACATTATAATTAGAAAATTGGTTATTTTTAGTTTTTATTTTATTAAAATTTAGGTTTTTCATTTTTTTCTAATTTGTTTTGGTTTTTTTTTTTCTCTTATACTATTTTTGGGTGATATTTTAATGTTTTTATCACATTTTAATTAATTTCTAATCAAATTAACACCTTATAACATATTCATTTATGATAACTTATGAACATAAATTAGCCAAAATATGAATTAAACAACAAAAAATACTAATAAAATTAAAATTAAAATAACAAAGCGTACTATGCAATAGACATCCAACTTGCAGAATATATATCATAACTCTTCAATGTCACAAGTCCAGAGTAGGTTTGAGTAAAACTAGCTATCTAAATTTAATATATATATATATATATATATATATATATATATATATATATATATATATATATATATATATAGAGGACACTTAAAAACAAACAAGAAAGAAAAATATCATTTGAAAAAAATGAAACAAAACATCATAAATTATGGATAATACGAGATATGTACTAATACTTTTATAAACTAAGAACTAATACAAGAGATGTATTTGATTCTCCCAATGTATTTCACTTTGAATAAAAATATTTATTTATAGACCATGGTCTGTTTGTATAAGAGATAATAAAGATAGTGAGATAGTTATAAACATTTGTAATAATAATAATTATTCTAAATATGATAGCATAGTGAATAGTAATTATCCCAAAAATAGCTTCAAACTTGCTTAAAAATCTTTACACCAAATAAAAAACTGTTTATATATAATAACGAACTATTTTTAATATGTTTAATAATTGATTATAATTATCCAAAACACGATGTCATGATGAATAGTAATTGTCTCAAATATGACTTTAAATATACTATAAAATCTTGATATTATATATATACTATTGAAATAAAATATCAACTTGGAATTAAAGGTATTACAAACAAATAAAAATACCTTATGAGCAATAGGAATCCTCAAAGAAGGTGAAGAGACATCTTGATATTCAAAATAAAGATGACCTAATTTGTCTTTCATTGATAATGAAGCTTGAGTCTCAAGACTTGAATTACTTCCGTCACTGCAAGATTTTATCTCAAATATATCAATTGGAAGAAACAATTGGAAGAAAAAAGAAACAATGAACATAATATCAATTGGAAGAAAAACTGTTATTTAATTTTAAAGATAAAATTAAAATAATACAGAAATTGTTACTTAAAGGATCAGAATGTATGTAATTTTTTTAAAGACGAAATGATAAAATTGTATAAATAATTTAAAAACAAGAATTCATTTTTTTATCTTTTTTAATCTTTAAATGTATGAAATAAATAATTTTTTGACATAAATATTCAGTTATGTAAATTGAAATATATATATATATTAAATTTGAAAACTCTATTATAGAAAATTAATATTAATGAAAGAGTGATAATTGTCACCTACTCTAAAAGCGTAAGTAGATAGAGAATGATTAAATTTATTCTCTTAACACTCCCGTCACATGTGAGCAAATGACAAATTTTATAAAATAGACCTAAAATATACATACAAATTTAACAATAAATCTAACGATAATTTTTCAATAACTACATAAATCGAATTTCAATAGCTATGATTCGAGCTCTTGACCTCCTACTCTTATACCATGTTAAAGAATGATAAACATGTTAAATTTATTTTTCTCTTGACAAACAAATACAAGCAGACATTGCTCATGTCATATAATCTATATCTGTGAACAGTTATAAATTTGAATCATAATAGAAAAAAAAAGAAAAACTCGAAAATTAAAAATATAACAATGATAATTTTGAGAGATATTTAAAATATAGTACCTTGTAAAAGTTGGTGAGGACTTGAGAGTGTAGATTTGAAAAGCAGATAACGAGGAGTATAATATTGCACAATATTTTTTTCCTCACTTAAGACAAGAGGAGAACCAACACCATAAGTACTCCATTCATCGAAGGATTTCCATACATCTCCTAGTGTGAAATATTCAATTGTATGATCATTTTTTTCTATCTTCCTTTTGTTCTTCATATCATGCATGTGATCCTACCATAATTTATAATCATTAAATCAAATCAAAATAAGATGAAATTTGATATTCATATATATATATATATATATATATATATATATATATATATATATATATATATATATATATGACTAAAATTTAGTGAAAATATATAATATATTCAATATAAGCTATGGGAGGACCAATGTTCCACATCCAAACTAATCCCCTTTTGAACTTTTGAACCCTTACAAGAGGAAGCTCTTACCCCTAACTTTAAATAGTTGCATACATAAATTGAATTCATTACCAACTCATTTGTATTGAGATTAATTGAAAGAACAAATTATGTATGAAAAACAATTAAATTAAAGATTTAAATTTAATTGATAAATTAAAATAAAAATATATACAATTTTGTTATTTTAAACTATTTTAGTTTATAATAATTTATTTTTAAAAGTATAATTTGATCATTTGAATTAAAAGTTAGAATAATTCAATAATGAAATACATGGAATATGACTAAAATTTAGTCAAAATATGAAATATCTATTTTTGTTGAAATATTATTATTTATTGACCATAAGGCCAAAATTAGCATTTAAAATTAGAAAACTTTCTAGTAAGTTATCAATTTGTTTAATAGAACAAACTAAATTTCAGATTAACAAAAATATGTGTTTATATATATATATATATATATATATATATATATATATTATTTGCAACAAAGCAGGGAAAAACATATGAAAATAGATTAAAATTTTCTTTTACTTTTCAATTAGGCATAAAACGCCCCAAAGTATAAAAATCACCTAATACATTGACTAGAAATTCATAACATAAAAGTGTGTGAATAAGTGAAGTGAACCTAAATTTAATTTGACACAAATTAATTTGTAAATCAACATATATAGATTAACCTACGCTTTAAATGCATTTTTATAAGTTTAAAATGTGTCATTGAGTAAAAGATTTAAGACTTTTCCTTAATAATATCTTAGAAACTTCTTAGACGATAAAATATTTAGTTCACCATACTAATTATATAATATGTCAATTACCAATAGAAAATGCATAAGAAACATAAATTTCTATCAATTTGTTCATAGACAAGTAATTAAATGATCAAACCATAAAACAAAAAACAATAGAGCATGATCCACCATAAAATTCACATCATCCACAATTTTTATCAATAATTTTTTGAATAAATGAAAGTTTAACTAAGTTTAATCAACACTCCCAAATCATATAAAATAAATTTATAAAATAGTTGTATAAATATTAAAATTTATATAAACAAAAAAGAATCGATAAATTTATGACAGTTACCGGTGAAAAAGGCTTTGAAGACACAATTAGAGTCAGAGAACGGAGAAAATTTGGGATATTGGAGAGCATTAAGGTAGCAGACATCTTTAGAGCCTTTGAGTTTCTCGATGAAATAAAAAAAAATATATATCTCCGGGTTCACAAATATAAATACAAATATACACAGAGATGTAATTATTTTTATTTGTATTATTACATTAATTACAAAGTAGAAACAAATCACCGTTACTTTCTTTAATATTATTTTTAAAAAAATAAAAAGGAAAAAAACTTAAGTACCTTATAATTAATGAGAATCTCTTACTAAATGGGGATTGAGTTACAAAGATGAAGGAAAGAATTTCTTGTTGACCGTGTTTTCCAATTTATTTCCAGGAATGAAAATTCAGTCAATCAAAATAATTTATAATAATAAATATAAATATATTTTCAATGGTTATTGTCCTTATTACTTATGATGGTTATTGATATTAATGTATTATAACAATATCAATGTATCCATATCTATTATCACAATTATGGACAAAAATATGTACATGAATTTGACGTCTTCAAGGATCATAAATTTTTTACTATCATTCACTTTCAAGAATTACGATATAACTTGTTGATCATGAATCACTATTTCTCATAAAAGAATAAAGTTAAAAAATTTCAAGCATAATATTTAATTTCAAAAATTAAAATCTTTGTTCATTAAATTGGTTCTGTAATGGAGAAAATTTATGATAACTTGATGACCTTAAATACACAGGTATTACACCATGTAAAATAGCATGCCTCCTAACCTGTTATGGGGAGATTTTATTTAATTAATAAAAGGGTAGCAATTAATTGTAATATTTTGATAAATGATTCAGCTAAACTATTTTGTTTGTAATGAGGAGTTACAGAATGTTTAACAATTATCTACAATAAAAATCAAATATATGCGAAGATATTTGCCAACATGTCTAAATGAATATGTTTAATAGGATTTTTAGGAAATTGTGCTCTCAAGTGAATTATTTTGTCAAGAAATATAGCAAACTTCACGTTGCGAGTTGGTTATAAACAAAAATGCGACCATTTCGTCAATGCATCAATTAAAACTACGAAATATCTAAATTTCCTACATGATGTATTGATTATCAGGCCACATATCTCCATAAATTCATTCTAGAAGCACAAGACTTTGAACACCTACTTCTAATGGTGATACTTTTATGATTAATTTTTCTTTTGAACATGCAACACATGAAAGTTTATTAAAATTCAAAATCAAAGAATAACCATGTGTAATCTCAATTAGTTTTTGCATCATAATTTATTTTAAATGACCCAAATGATCATTTCAAATATTAAAAGTAATGGGATCAGTAAACTTCTAGTTTACTAAATGATGTGTCTCAATAGCATTAATCTTAGCATATATAGGTCATAGGAGAGAGATTATAGTTTTTCTAACAAAGACTTATTTATTACTGAGGTTATTTTAGTGATGCTCAAATATTCATGACTATTACCTTCCATAATCTGAACATGATATCAATTATTTTTTTATAACTTTAAAACTCAGTAAATTTTTTAAAGACTTGGAGGAAAAATGTTTTATCAATACAATCATAGTTTCTCTCAATAATATTATATCATCTCTTCTAGAGCTCTCAATAAGTTTTATACTTCTATTTATCGTTGTAACACTTGTTTCTCCCATATTCAAATGAGAAAAATATTTCTCAGTTAAACTTCACACCACACTTAAATATGAGAAAAATATTTCTCATATTTAAGTGTGGTGTGAAGTTTAACTATTAATAAAACTTACACTTATGTCAATAATCACTACTAAAAAAATATAATTTAGTGACATAATTTAGCGAGGATCTTTAAGTCATTGCTAGTACTGATGGCACAACGACAACATCCAAATTCATTGCTAATAGCGAGGACACATTTATCCATCGTTAATAGCGACGGTTTTTATGATGACATTCTGTGTCATCACAAATAGTGACATTTTTACGAAGGCACAATGAGCCTTCGCAAATAGCGATGGGTTTTTGTGACAAACAAAGTAGTTGTGGTTAATAAGACGATTTTTTGCGATAAATAGATGTCACTAATAACAATAATTTTTGTGGCAACCTCTAAATTATAGCAAATAACGACGACACTTGCAATGGCACAATGAGCCATCACTAATACCGACGATTTTTGTGAGGGACAAAGTAGCCATTGCTAATAGCAACGGATGTTTGCGACGAATTTTTAGTTGTCTCAAAAGAAGTCTAAATTTTACAATGGATTGAGTGGCCATCACTGATAGCAACAGATTTTTGTGACGTCATGTTTAGATGGTGCTAGTAACTTTTTTTAAAAAAATAATTTTATAAATAATTTTTATTTATATATATTTGTAGGCGTTTAGATTTTATGCATATTTTCAATATATAAATTAAATTTTATTTATATATTTTAATATATATTATAATATTGAGAGACTCAAGCTCTAATAAGAGTGACACATGATAACTTGATAGCCATTGATTGTCACCCTCTTCACCTAATAAATAGAGAGAAAATTTGTAAAGGAAAAGCTTACAAATAAGTAGAGAATCTGAGATATGCATAAGGTATGAAGCTGTGAAAAATATGAAGAATACCAAAACTCTATCGTTTTGGTTCTTCCTCTCATCAAAGTCCATTTTGAGAAACTCAAAGGCCTCTAAAGAAAAATCCAGAAGCCCTCAGAAGAAATCTATAGTTTTTTCAACGGATCGATATCAAGTCAATGGCCCTCGAAGTTGAATTCATTCCAAGATCAGTCCAAAATGGCCCTCAGAGAAGTTCAGATCCATTGGATCGAGATCAAGCCCAAAAAGGTCACTGAGCCTACGACGGATCGAATAAGTGGATCCATACAAATAGGGTTGTGTACAAAATATTTGTTATTTTATTCCACCTAATTAATTTTCTTTGTAATTTTCAATTTTACACGAAATACAAGAAAATTTGTTCACACATTTTAGCATGCCAAGTGGGACCATTTCTACTGCTCATCTCTTTTCATCAAGATCGTCAATAGAGTTAAAGAACGTTGTTGCAGACGATAGCATCAATAAAGTTGATTAAAAGAATGTTGTTGCAAATGATAGCATCAACAAAGTTGATTAAAAGAACGTTGTTGATGCCAATGTAATTGTTGGCATTCTGGCATTCAAAGCATATGTTGGTCCTACCACTCGAAGTAAAGAAAGAATGTTCATTGATCTAAAGAAGAAATCGATTGGTGATGGAGATTTCGAGTACAATAACTCATGTTTTTATGTGGCTTCAATGCATGATTAACCTCAAGGTATTGTAGGTGGAATGGTGCAAAAGACACTTGCAATGCTGGAAAACAAATATGGTGATGATAAGTTGAAATCAAAAGATGATGTTGATTTTACAAGTGCCTCCTAACATGATCAGATGAGCATCGAAGATTACTATGAAGAGTCCTCTACAAACATCTCAGTAATACCTGTGATGATGGCAGACTCGTCCACCATAGAAGAGCAATTGACAAATTTGACAAAGTTGGTGGAAGGTCTTGCAATGCAGTCAGTAAAGTAATATCGCATCCTCGCTCAATTGATGAACAACAATGATGAGTCAAGTTAAACTGCACAAAAATGGGCGGAGGAGGTAAACAAAGGTGTCATCTTCAATCAAGGAGAATGATCAAGTAATTCTGAGGTTGCCAAAGTTGCTAAAAATTAATCAAAATATGCTGGCAGATATGAAACTATTAGACAAGAAAGGACTGTTCATGTTTCATCAAACAGACTCACCCCTACTAATGAACTGAAGAATTTCATCGAAGAGGCGATAAATGACAAGTACAAAGGAAGTTCTAAATCTTCCTTTGCATATTCCAAACCTTATTCAAGGAGAATTGGAAATCTGAAAATGTCGATGGGCTATCAACCTTGGAAGTTGCAACAATTCAATAGTAAAAGTAATCCAAAGCCACATGTTGCTTATTTTGTTGAAACATGCAACAATACAAGGATGAAACATGATCTCTTAGTCAAGCAATTTGTTAGATCTCTCAATGGAAGCGCATTGGATTAGTACGCTGACTTAGTTCATGGATCAATCGACAGTTGGCACCAACTTGAAACATAATTCATAAATCGCTTCTACAACACTCAACAAACAATAAGTATGGTTGAGTTGAGTCGTACAAAGCAATGGAAGGATGAACAAGTTGTCAATTACATCAATCGATGGAGAAGTTTAAATTTGAATTGCACAGATAAATTATGTTAGAAATCTGCGATCGAGATGTGCATCCAAGGAATGCGATGGAATCTTCATACATCTTGAAAGGAATTCAACTAAACACATCCAAAAAAATAGCTATGGATGGATGAGATATGGAATTAAGTATCATCGTGCATCAAAGGCTTGAAATTCATGTTGAACAACATCAATATCAAAGTAGGGGCAACATCCCCACTGAAGATGAAGAGTCAACTTCAACTGTTGGTGATGATTGAAATCAAATTATCAAAAATCCTCTTAGATGCATGAGGTTAAAATGCACGTTACTCCTTAATAAGAGTATAAACTAGTTGCATTGTCAAAAAATAAAATCCTCCCAGACGCACGAGGTTAAATTTTATTGTTACTCCTTAATACAAGTATAAATTATCTACATGGTATGGATGCAAAATTCTCCTAGACGCACGAGGCTAAACTACATTGTTACTCCTTAACACGGGTGAAAAACTTTCTACAATTGATAAATACTCCTTGACACGAGTGAAAAACTATCTACAATTGATGAAGGCTCCTTGACGCAAGTGTAAAATTGTTTGCAATTAATGAAAGCTCACACATGGTTGAGACACTTACCTAGAGCTCATTCGGATCATCACCTTATCCTACTTGGAGGATTACTAACATAAGGAAAGAATAGTTTTGGGGCTTTAGATTCCTAGAGACTTGGTTCCACCATCTAGATTTTTGACAAACTGTAAAAGATCTCTGGATGGGAGAACCAGGTAACTTGAGATCATATATGAACAAATTGAAGGAGGGATTGCGAAATTAGACTAGAAGTGTTTTTTGCAACATATTTGAGAGAAAAACGGTGCAAGGCCAGGTTACTAGGTATCCAAAGGCAATTGGCTGAAGGCTACTCACCCTCTTTGATAAAATTGGAGACCAAACTTTCCCTTGAATTGGATCACATCTTGGAGCAAGAAAACTCCTTTTGGTAGTAGAAAATCAAAATGCAAATAGCATATCAATGGAGAGAAAAATACACGGTATTTTCATGCCACTGTGGTGGACCACCGAAGGAGAAATAAGGTAATGCAACTTAGACTAACGGATGGTAGTTGGTGCAGTGATGAAGCTGAGTTACAACAGATGGTCAGGAGTTTCTATCATGATTTGTACAACCATGATAACTTAGTATATCAATTCAAATCAAGTTGGAGCTTCCCAACACTTCGACGAAACAAAAAGTTATAGGATATGAAATTAGGAAGGCTTTACAACAAATAGGGAAGAATAAAGCCCCCAACCCCGAGGGTTTGAATGTAATTTTCTATCAACAATTTTGGCCATGTATTGAAGAATCGGTAACGAGCTTCATCCTTTAGGTGTTCCAAACTGGACACATCCTAGAAGACATGAATACATCTCTTATCCGTTTGATACCCAAGCAAGTTTATCTCAAAATTATCTCCCAATTTTGTTCGATTTGCTTGAGCAACGTGGTTATTAAGTTGATATCTAAGGTCATTGCTAACCATCTTAAACCCCTCATTGCAGAGCTTGTTGGTGGAGAACAAGCTAGCTTTATCCCAAGTCGACATACTACATACAATATTGACCATATTGTGATAGCACAAGTGGCCTTACACTCATTATGTAGGAAGAAAGGTTAAAGAAGGGCTATGATAGCATATGATCGGGTGAGTTGGCTTTTCTTAGAGAAAGTAATGATGGTTGTTGGCTTTGAATAGCAGATGATCGATGTAGTTTTAAGCAGCCTAAAATCTACACGGTTATCTATATTTTGGAACGAGGAATAGATTGAATGTTTCTCTCCAGAATGAGGATTACGTCAAGGTGATCATCTATCACCATATCTTTTTGTACTATGTATGGAAACATTGGAGCATAGGATTCGAACAGCAGTTGAGGATGGAACTTGGAAACCGTGTAAGATATCACGATGGGGCCACACCTATCCCACCTGATGTTTGCAAATGATCTACTACTTTTTGAAGAAGCAACACGAAAGCAAGTTAAGGTCATGAAGGAGGTGTTGTTGGACTTTTTTCCATGAGTTATGCCAAAGAATGAATGTGGGAAAATTGAAAATTTGGTTCACTCCCAACATCAATCAAAGCACAACTCATATACTACTTCAGGATTTTGGTCTTCAAATTACTCGAGACTTGGGACAATATCTTGGAATTCCTCCATTCCAAGGAGTTGATAGAACTCAAAATTTCCAATATATTGTGGACAAGGTCCACAAAAAACTAGATGGTTGGAGAGGTAAATTGTTATCCTGAGTTGCGAGGTTGGTGTTGGTATAGGCAGTCATGACAGCTTTACCGACGTATACCATGAATACATGTAAATTGTCAAAGGAGGGGGGGGGGGACTATCAGATCTTTGGAATGAATTAACAAAAAAAATTTATGGGGGCAGTGATAATAAACAATCTATTCATCTAGTGGCTTAGGGCACGATTTGTACATCGAGGAGCAATGGGGGACTGCGGATCATACCTCTCTTGGACAATAACAAGGTGTTATTGGCCAAACTAGTTTGGAGATACTTGACACAACCTGATAATTTATGGTGCTAGATCTTGAAGAGTAAATATGGCGATATTGACCAACACAGAAAGGGAAGCTAAAAAAACTATGTTTAGCGGTCTAGAGAGGAATGGAAGCTAGTTGGGGATGGATTGGGTGCAGGATATGCCTTGGTAGAAACCTTCGGAGAAAGGTATATTCACAACTAAATCTGCATACACAGTGCTTCCAAGAGCAAGCATACCACCCACACCCATTCGGAAATATATATGGTCAATTAAGAGGCTACCAAGGGGATCTCTTCTATTGTGGCTTCTAGAACACAATAGATTGAAGACAAAGATGATGTTACTGCTTTGACTTTTACATATGTGATACATTTGAAATGGCGAAAGAAACATCCCTTCATGTGATAAGGGATTGCATGTGTGCTTTTGATATCTAGAGACAACTTTTCCCAACTCATTGGTGGAACGATTTTTGGAGTCTAAATAATACTCATACCTGGGTTGAATGGAATCTAACAAGGAGTATCCAACAAGGAAGTAAATCACCTCATTGGAGATATATTTTCTGTCAAACCATTTAAAAAATTATGGATGGAGAGAAATCTATGTTTATTTCAATGTAAACCCCACCAACAGAAACTTTTGGTAATTAAACATATCTTGTTTTTTTGTAAGCTGAATATTTGATTAATTAAATTAAACGACATCGTACAAGAAATAGACAAATCAAAGTAAATCAAAGAAAACAAACAAAAACTAAAAACAGAAACAAAGAAAACTACCAGAACAATTAACATTTCTCCCTCTCTAACAAGATGTCGTGAATAGTTGAGGGATCTACAGGACCTCTCCCCAATGAATCGAAACCCCACTTTGCAATTCTATGAGTGCATGCATAGCAAGATCTGGAGGAGTAAATTAAAAACTAGAACCTCTTCGAATCTAGGAGACGCTTACCGATGTCAATCTTTTATTTTGCCCTCTATTTCACAAATTGGGGCGAACTGTGGAGAGCCATAATCACATTGTAGGCATACCCCTCTATAGATACCCGTTTCAAATTGAGTTCGTTGGCTAATTGGATGGCTTGGATAGCCGCTTCGGCTTCAGCCAAGAAAGGATCGTCGGAGTTGAAGTGGTTGACCCAAGCACCTAATATCTCTTTGTTTGAGTTTCGTAGAACTATGGCCATGATGGCTCTTCCATCTTTACAGGCTACATCAAAATTAAATTTCAATTCTCCCGGCGACGGTGGTTCCCAAGTAAGTAATAGATTTTGATTTAATTTCTTCACTTTCCTTTTGTTTGCACTTCTCCAGTATCATGCAATTGGTTAACTTGTTTAGATATTTCAGCCCAGTCCGTGGCTAAAGCTCCTTTCCATATCTGATTTCTCTCCATCCAAACTTGTTCTGTCGCTGTGGCCAGGAAGTGAGTCAATTTGTCATAGTCAGTGGAGTCACGGGTAAGCTACTTCCTTCTCCTAGTATGTAATGTATCCATTGGTTTGGGGTTTTATCTCTAAATGCATCCACTCTAATTTTCCAAGGAGAGTTCCACCAAATTAATTTAGTTAGGGGGCAGTCCAACAATATATGTTTGATTGATTCAGTGGTTTGGTGACACATGTAATATTTGTTCTCATTTAGCTTCACGAATTGTTGGATTCTCTCTAGTGTAGGCATTGCATGACTCAGAATCTTCCATATTAGCACCTTGTGTATGTTGTGTAAGCTTGAGGTCTATAGCTCTTTCCATTGCTTTTGTGAGTTTGTTGGTAAAATGTACCCTTTCCTCATCATAATTAACTTATGTGTAGATTTAATTGAAAAGATCCCTGACTTAGAGGGAGCCTACACCAAGTTGTCATGCTCCATCTCATGGATTGGTGTATTTAAGATCTGGTCCCTAATAAAATTAGGAAAAATATTAGAAATTAAGTTATTGTTCCATGAGCCACCATCAGAATTCATGAGGTCACTAACAAAGTTTATATGATGCAGAATGGTCACATCTGGAGAGATTATGAAATTCAAACTTTGTTATAGCCAAGGTCCCCTTTAGCTCTAAATGTAGAGTGGGCTCTTAGCTGATAGCATGTCCCATCCCGTAGAGTACTCATACTTTGTAAAATACTACCCCAAATCCAAGACACCGTTGTTGTAGACCTCTGTACATCCAGAATTTGCTTGCCCCTTAGGTATTTAGCCTTGATCAGTTTAACCCATGTTTAGTTTTCATTTTTTGCCACATTTCAAGCTAATTCGGTAATAAAACTCTTGTTTGTGTCTGCCATCTTCCTTAAGCCCAAGCCCCCTCCCATTTTTGGAGTACAGATAGCATCACATGCTTTTAGGTGAAGATGATGTGTCTTGTTTTCCCTATGTCCCCACAAGAAATCTCTACATTTCTTATCAATCTTGTCCAGAATGCCTTTTGGAAGTAGACCTGCATGGTGAAAGAGGGTATTGCTTGCATCACAACTTTCACAAGAGTCAGTCTTCCAGCCATAGATAAGGATCTTTGTTTCCATCCTGACAACTTGTTCTCTATTTTTTCTAGTACTTCCTTGTATGCCTCTGTCTTGGTCTTTGGTTGGCAAAAAGGATGACCCAAATATCTTTCCTTGTGTTGCACTCATGAATTCCCATAATTCTAGTCAATTCACCTTTTAATTGGCAAGTAACATTGTTGCTAAAGTGAATGGAAGATTTAGTCCAATTAATCTCCTGCCCAGTCCACTCACAATAGGTTCTTAGGCACTCAATAGCTTCAACTGCTTCCTATATTGTGTAGCCTTGCAATAGACGACAAGATCATCAGCATACATTAGGTGAGTTATCATTGTGCTTTGTCTTGAGATTTTAATACCAGTAAGTTCCCCTCCTGTTTAGATCTGGCTATGATCCTTGAAAGCAAGTTAGAAAGGACCGTGAAGAGTGTAGGGGACATAGAATCCCCTTGCCTAATGCCCCTAGCTGCCTTAAAATAACCAAAAGGTGATCCATTCAAAAGAATGGAAAAGAAATGACTAGAAATGCAGCTTGTGATAAGCCCAACAAAATGATCTTCAAAGCCTAGCAAAAATAGAATATGCCTAAGGACATGCCGCTCAACCTTATCATAGGCTTTGGCTAGATTAATCTTGATTGCCATGTAGCCTTTTTTTCCTTTTTTTTCCTTTGAGATAGTGCATTATTTCATGATTCACAATGATATTGTCAGTTATAGATCTATTAGGAATGAATGCAGACTAACATGGATGAATAAGCTTATCTAAAAGGGGTCTCAATCTACTAGTAATAATCTTAGTAACAACCTTGAAAAAGACATTACATAGGACAATGGGATGATATTGGTCAACTTTGGAAGCATTGGAAGATTTAGGAACTAAAGCAATGAAAGTATGGTTGTAGGCAGGTTTGAGTTTGCCATAGATGAAGAAATGTTGAATTTCTTTTATCGCTACATCTTTAACAATCCTCCAGTAAGTTTTGTAGAAGTTGACAGTCATGTCATCTGGTCCTGGGCTCTTGTGAGAGCCCATTGTGAATAAGGACTTTTGGATCTCCTCAACAGTTGGCACCATCTTTAGTCTCCTATTGTCCTCATTGGTGATTAACGGGGTCAGTAGTCTGTCAAAGTCGACTGGGTACTGTGGTCTGGAAGAGGTGAATAGGTCTGTGAAGTACTCTTGGAAAACATCTCCTATGTCCTACTTGTTGGAGATCTATACATTGTTAGAAATGAGTATAGAATTGATAGAATTGTACTTCCTATGAATGAGAGTGTTAAGGTGGAAAAACTGAGTGTTAGCATCTCCCTCAAGAAGCCATCTAGTTTTGGCTTTGTCTCTCCACAGTGATTCCTCTCTCATGATGAGTTCATCTAGATCTCTTTGTAAGCTATTTTCAGCTTGGATTATAGTATGGGTTTAGGGCTAGTTTGGAAATCTTGAATAGTAGTTTTAATCTCTTTGATCTTGGTTTGAATGTTGCCAAAAACCTTCTTGTTCCATTCCTTGAGTGTCAGTTTTATTGTCTTTATCCTTGATAAAAGTGGAATATGGCGGTTCCAAACTTTCTCAATGAAAGGACCAGTGTCAGTATGACCAATCCACATTGACTCGAACTTGAAAGGCTTAGGCAGGTTTAGGGCAGTTGGGTTAGTTTGCAAAAGCAGGGGTTTATGATCCGAGGAGTAGGCAGTAAGGTGTATGATCTTAGCATCAGGGAATCTTGTTTTCCATGCAATATTATCATATCCCATATCCAACCTCTCTTGTATATTAGTTAGACCTCCTTGTTTGTTAGTCCAAGTGTATGGGCAGCCTTCAAAACCGAGATCAATTAGGCCATGATCATCAATTACCCTACTTAATCCTCCATTGCTTGAGGACACAATGGGATCCCCCCCCCCCCTTTTTTGTCACTACTATTGAAAATTAGATTGAAATCCCCAAGTACAACCCATGGACCAGTATGAGATTTGCCAATGTCATCCAGATTATTCAAGAATTTCCTTCTATGTGTTGGTGTTGGGCCATAAATTGTGGTAAGTTTCCACAGTTCAGGTGTGTCTTTGCAAAAAAATGAGACAATTAATGAAGTAAATAGAAGACACTACAACTTGAATATTCAAAGTGTCCAACAAAAAAAGTAATAAACCCCCAGCTCTGCCTCTTGATGAGACAAACTCAAAATGCTGAAAACCTAATTTTTTTGTCATTTTCTCAAATTTACCAACTAAAGTACACTTGATTTTAGAAAGGAAAACAAAAGAAGGTCCGTGTGCCTTGATGTAGCCTTTGAGACTACGGATTGTCGAGGAATGAAACGGTTCCAAGCTATGCCAATCATTTAAAAGTGGAGGGCATGCTTGGGCTCACCTCCTCAGCCTTATTTGTTGTGTGCTTAGGTTGTTGAGCTGCTATTTCCTCCATTTATGTGATGTTGGTAATAGTAGATTGTCTTAGAGCTCTTGCTTGCCTTTTAACATGAATGAAACGTCTATATGTGATGAGAACTCTTTCTTTAGTAACTTTAGTTTCTGCTTGCATGTGACTGTCTTCCTTTTCTATACTAATGATCTCTGGTGTTGTGTTGATGTGTAGTTGGGAAAACGTGTTGAGGACATTGCTATCCTCTTGTTGTTTGATTCATTTGATCACCATTGGCAGTTGTTGTGTTTTCCTCTCCTTGTCTTCTGTGGTTTTGGCTGGACTTGGTTCAAGGCTCCATGTAATCTCTTTTGGTTTCTTCCAGGTGTTGACAGTGTTGGGTATGTTGGTCTTAGTATTTGGTTTTTGAGTTGGATCAGTCTATTTAAGAGTTGGGCTGGATATTGTGGGGGTGCGGTATGTTGTGTACTGGAGTGACTGATCAGGCTAAAGTTTTTGGATATGGGCGATGGGGGGATGGGTTAGGCTATTGGGGTTGTGGGGGTATCTTGGGGTTTGTTTGGGTTTGGTTTAGGTGTGGCCCATCTCTAAGATTGTGTTCTTGGCGGGATAGCTGAAAATTTGAGATATTTTCTGGAGGGATTTTCTGACATGTGGGATATTCTGAACTTTCACAGAGATTTCATTCCTTGGATAAATACAAAAAGTAGTTGACTTACCTTTTTCTAGTACATCCTCTGACCTGGTATTGCTTTCTCCTTTCTGATTTCCAGGAGTAGTTTTCTTTTCTAAGGTGGTTTTGCTTTGTTCCTCCTTGGTTGTTCTGGGTTGCAAGTGTGGTTTCACCCTCATCCAAGGACCATGCCTTTGCTTTTCATTCACATTGTTCACTTCAGGTTCATGAGATTCTGGGCAAGCTTGCTCCAAGTGATCAATCTTCTCGCAGTTGTAGCAGATGTCAGGTAGGCGTTCGTATTTGAAGTTGATCCAGAGCTTGTCACGAGCCTCACGGGCAATAAAGCATCCAACTTTTATGCTATTATGGACATTCAGAGATACTTGGATGCGTAGGAATTTCCTTGGCTGGGCTACCTCCTACTTCTCTTCCAGCCCCACAAAATTTCCAATAAAATTTCCTAGTTTTGTAGCATTCTCATTATTTATTCGATTCAGAGGTAGATTGTGTATTTGCACCCATAACTTACATTCAGAAAAATCAACTTCAACAAGTGTGGGATTTGAGCTCCATTTTTTCAAGTTTAGAAGGGCACCTTTGATTGACCAGGATCCATTCTTCTCAAACTTGATCGTATCTATCTTCTTCTTAAAGGAGCAAACAATCCTGTTTCTGTCAAACAATCTGATGTGGACATTCTGGTCCGAGTTCCAGGCATCTTGGAGGACAGAGACAGTAGCAGTATTATTTATTGTCTTACTTGTGATTAGTTTCTCAACCAAAGTAAAATCGTCTTGAACATTAAGAGTGGAGTTGTTGAAAGAGAGATCCAACAAATCTTCAGTATAGGTCATAAATGCAGTTAGTTAAGGATGAATAAAAAGATGGGATATGATACGAGAATGGATCAAAAGGTTTGGTATAGAAATGTAGAACACTGGAACAGCTAGCAAAGAGATCTAGATGAACACTAGATAGAGAACATCTCTTTAGAGAGATGAGAGATAGTTCTACTCTTTAGAGAGAGAGAACAACAATTAAACATATCCAATTAGATATGTACATTTTGGTTAAAAACTTGAACCTGGTTGAGATTTCATATTTGTATAGGTAAAGTTTATTTAATAATCTACAGGAATTTTTGTAATTATTTGTGTAGCTTTTACTAGTATTAATATTAATATAATACCCTATTTCTTACCAAATTAAATTAAATTAAATGATGAATAATTTAAAAAAATAATAATCATAAAATCATAAAAATTATATACACGACCAAATTTACTAATTTACTGAGAATATTAAAAGAAGCCCCAAAACCCTCGAAAAGCGCCAGTGGGCAATAATTTACTTCGGGTTTTCACTATTTTTTTTATTCTTTTTTTAATTGAGACGAAAAACCAAAACCCTCTCGAAAGTTCAAATCTCCCCGCCTACGAGGCGCAAATTCTTCTTCTTCTTCACTGAAGTTCGAATCTACTTCTAGGGTTTAATTTCTTCCGAGAGGAAATGATCCCAATTATATACACATACAGAAACAGATCATTTACATACACAGAGAAACCCACGATTAATGAAGGTGAAACGCTAGAATAAAAGATGCAAGGGGATAAGAAAATCATCCTTTTGGATTCTTGTGACCATTTGATATCAGGTACAATTTATCTTGAAAATTCATACTTTTGGATTCTTTTGACGATTTCCTGAGGTGGTAAGAAATTGGACGTTATTTTGAAAGCCAAAAGAAGAAGTGTTTTGCATGCAACTATATTTATATTTATGTTGAATTCCAATCCTATGATTTTATTTTGTTCTCCAAATTCACCAAACAAAATAATTGAATTGCAGTCCTTAGAATTAATTTCTAATTCCAAGAGCAAAGGCATTCCAATGGTTTTTCCTGTATTTTTTCTTGTTACATGTAGATTAAATACTAACTAGTCATAGAATTTTTGTTATTCCTGAAGAAATTATTTTTTGTTTGAGACGATCTTTTCTTTTTATACTTGATCTTGGCAACATATTTCCTATTTCTTTTTATGCATGTTAGACAAATTTTAGAATTTTTTGACTATTAAAACATGATGAACTTGATGGAAATGCACGTTGATGTATTGGTAAGCAATCTGACAAATTACCATATTGGTAAATTTAAGTTACTTTCTGTGTTTATAGAAGAACATTACTGAATTGACTCTGGTATAGTCCTGGCAAGAGGTAGATGGATGGGGTATCACTTTACCTCATTTTGAAGGCAAATCATTGCGAAATTGATTTGACAATGTTGATTATACGTGCATTTGTATATACATCTGTTTATGAACCAAAACATGACCACTTTCATATTATAGAGATTCAACCATCACATGGGTAGAAGTGCTCATATTAAATTTTCTTTATGTTATTAATTTTTTTTTTCCCCTTGAAGCAGAGCAGGAAGCAATCATTACTTATTGAATGTGCCATAAACAAGATGACTTCAAGATTGCAGTGGACATGCCCTGTGTGTAGCAATGTTGGCTTAAAGGATGGTGGTGATGGCTTTTATTACTGTACTCTCTGCAATTCTCAAGCTGATGATATCATTGAGACGGGGGTGGATGATGATGACCTCTTTAGCCCCCATGATGGGGGCATGTACTCTGCCCGTAATCGTCGTCACCAGTCCAGCCAAGTGACTGCATGTGAGCCCATCACTCAAGTCAAATTAACACAGTCCCAACATTTGGACTTGAGTGAATATTTTGGGGCAATAAATGAAGATGATCCAGGAGATACGGAGGGACCTACAGGCCCTAGTGATTTTGGGTCTTACCCAACGACGTTAAATTATGAAGATTATTATTCAGAGATTAGGTTGAGATATGTGATGGGGCTTCAAATTATGATTCAGTTGCAATGTAAGGTGTTGGTTGAGAAGTTCAATTTGAACCCATTAATCATTGGGCTTGTTGGACCAATTTGGCTTAGGTTTTTGGCTTCCACAAGGGTTATGACTGATGAGTGGGCAGATGAAGTTATACATGAATCAGAGTCTCAGATACAAGGTTTTTTCCGCAGTTCTTGCTCTTTACTATTTGAGTTGATGCATAATAGATATAAATTTTTTAAAAAAGTGAATTTATTTATGAAAACACGTATAGTTTTTGCATAAAAAAACTTGGGGATTCATTTTACCAAGTACAAAATCATATTACATACAACACATGGTTTAATAGTTTGCAGAGTAAAATAACTAATATCTTTCTATATGCATGGTATTGCAGGTGAAATGGATAAAATTCTTCCTAGAAAGTATGAAGAGGAGCCACATAATATACATGGAAAACGTGCTGTGACTCTATGGTATAAATCACTGTCAAGCAGAATACCACTATATTATTCTTTAGCAACTAATTTCCTTGTATGTCACCTGGCAAGGGAGGCAGTACTACCAACAGATATATTCAAGTGGACACTTGAGGGAAAGCTTCCATATTTTGCTGCATTTGTTGAAATAGAAAAACAACTCGGACCTCCATCCACAGCATGCCCTATCAATTCTGCTCATATGTTCAGACCCCATAGCTTAATTTCTGTACAGAAATTAGAGTCCTTGGCAGCAATTATTGCACTGGATATTGGTTTAGATTTACCTCCAGTGAATTTCTATGATTTAGCTTCTCGCTTTCTAAACAAGTTGTCTATTCCTGTGGAAAAAATTCTTCCACGTGCATTTCATGTGTATGAATGGTCTATGCCACCTGAGTTGTACCTATCAGCTAATAAGGCTAGGTTACCCACTCGTGCTTATGTCATGTCTATACTGATTGTGACCATAAGAATTATTTTTAACTTGAATGGTTTTGGAAAATGGGAAAAGGGTTTGTCTAGTTCTAGAAGTTCATCTTCACTGGCTGATGAAAATGAGGAAGGACATTCACATTTTGATGAGGGCTATGAGAACATATCTTCAAGTGAAAATGAGCATCACAAAAAACCACTGGATGAACTGGATTTCAAGTTGGATGGTGTGAGTCTTCTAACATTTCTTGAACGAAAATACAGTGAACTTAGAGATACTCACGGTAACAACCAATGTCTCTTATACAAGAAGGCATTTTCTTTTTATTTGGTATTTTTAACTGAAAGGCATCTGACTTGTGTTTTTTCCCTTTACAGATTATTCAAAAGACTTGTTCTCGTATCTTCAGCACTGTAAGCAGGTAGTATTTGCAGATTCAGAGCCATCCTTCATGGATTATGGCGAAGGAAATATAATAGAGGACTTGTGGAATTTTTATCATGATCAGAAGGTATTTCCAATAAAGTTAGGGGGTTATTTTTCTTGTCATATTTACATGTCATTGTTGATTCAGACTGTTTTGCACGGAAGATCCTGTATTATATCATCTGAAATAAATGTGGAGTACCTTTTCGTTTCTTTTTTAAATTTCTTATTTAAAGTAAAGATTGAAATAAGTTTCTTTAGGGCTATGAAAGAAGTTTACTATTGTTATCCTCCATGACCATTGGCTCAAGTTTCCTGAAAAGCTTGCTCCATCAACTTTGCAGAAATCATTGTCATATTTTATATTGAGTAGCGTTGATGGCTGTTGATCTACACATTGTTGCATAAAATTTTCTATTTTATTAATGCATTTATAATGACATGCACTAGTATTGTTGAAAAGTATTTCTATTGTATCTTATTGAAATAGTTTGTGAACATATTCTACTCTGGAATTATGTACAAAACAGGAGAGGTACATATAGATATGTGCTTTGTGGTTCAGGTAAGGTATACCTTCTTAGTTAAGGTACTACACATATGTTTCCTTACTTAATAAATCAGAGGCTATCATTCTGCTTTAGTAGCTGTGGTTTGAGATATTATGTGAGTTTATGCCCTTATTCCTATTCTTTTTCCTGTCTTGTTGGGTTAATTTGTTGCATTTTATGTTTGATTCAGTTATCACATTAAAGTTGTGTGATTTTACTAAAAGCTTAGTGTTGACTTGTTGTTTTCTTATCCAACTATTTAAGTGTAAAATTTGCTAATTGTGTGCTTCTCAAATATAGAGTGTTGTAGCAGTGCAGGAAGGAATGCAGTCCTTGGAGTTTCCGAAGAAGATACCCAAGGATGACATGAACAAGAAGAGTATATTGAAAGAAAACAATGGAGTGAATGATTCCTCAGAAGATCACTTAAAACCCAGCAGCAAAGTTGAAGAAGCAATAAAGAATTTGAAATTAGATATGGAAGAAAACAGATTTTGTTACGTTCCACCACGAAAACGAGGGAAGAAGTTGGAATACCTTTCTTACTCCAGGAAAAAGAAAGAAGGTGGTTATTTGTTTGCTGTTCATGCAGATTATTATATCCTACTACGTGCCTGTGCTAGGGTCGCCCAAGTTGATTTTAGAACTCTGCATTGTGCTGTTTTGAACTTTGAGAGAAGATTGAAGCAACTTGAGGACAGGATTGATTATTGCTTAAATATTAAAAACCCTAATTTCAGTTCTCACAAAGCTCAGAGAGATGCTAAGGCTAAGACTGATGGTGATGGTGATGGTGATGGTGATGGTGATGGTGATGGTGATGATGATGATGATGATGATGATGATGATGATGATGATGATGATGATGATGGTGATGGTGATGGTGATGGTGATGGTGATGATGATTATGATGGTATAGACTTTTTGTAAAGAGAAGCACTTTGTATGAGAGGTAATTGTATTGTATATATTCAAAAACCTTTTCAGATAGGTGTGACTTTGAGTATAATTTTGTAAGAAACAGTTATTTTTTATTTAATCAATGGTTATATATATATATATATAACCATTGATTAAAGTTGATGTTTTTTAATTGGGGAATGTTTAAAGTTGATGTTTTTTTCTTAGTAAGAGTAGAAGAATGTGGTTTGAAGTGTTTTCTTCTGAGTATGAGTAGAAGAGTGAACTGTAGAGATTTTTTTTCGAGTAAAGAGTTAAATTATAAAGATGTTCTTTTCATTAAAAAAAAAACAGAGTTAGACGATAAGTATTTTTTTCAATAATCAAGTTTTATACATTCTAAAATCGAATTTTAATTATTAGATAAAACTTTTGACATAAAGTAAAAAGAAAATCAAAATTCCATTTCAATAGAATGTCTAAAAAGATGATCAAATCACCAAATAACATGAGTAAATCAGCTTTTCAAAGTCAGAAAGGAGAAAAAAAAGAAAAAGGTTCTCAAGACCTAATACAGTCCAAAATAAGGAGAATGGATGTAAGTTTAGGAGTTCCATAGCAACAACTACTTGAAAATAATAGAAGTAATAGGAGTAGAGCCACCCTTTTGTCTCCCATTGTAAATAGAGCCATTGTAAATCAGTTTCACCTGAAACAATGCAAAAGAAGTAAATATTGAATCAGACGAATTTAAAAGCCCCCAAACTATATGTTTCCATATATATATTATATTTCTGATTCTTGTTATTATATAACTATTTTTACAAATTCTTGCAAATATCCAATTATTATTAATAAATATTTCTTTAGAAAATTCAGATTTTGATTTTTAAAATAATGACTCAAGCTATAATTTTTCACAAATTGTTTTGCTTATTATATAGAGCTAACGTTACAGTTGAGATTCGAAAAGTCCAAAACTTTTAACATGGAGTTAATTGTGAGAAAATATTTAAAAGTTTGTTTACCACTCTCATAAACTACCAAATTGTGACACAAATAAGATTGCTTTTAAGCTACATTCAAATATATTTAAATTATATATAAAAGCAAATGCTTGAATGAGTACCTTTTTCCTGGTAAGGGCAAGAGAAACAATTATTTGAGATGAGTTTGTCAAAGGCAGTAAGTTGTGATCACGATTCGGAACCGGAAGCGGAGGCATGACATAATATCCAGATAGATGTATTCCTAGTCCAAGCCCTATAACGGAGAAAACAAGGGACTCCTCGGACTCTTCGAACTCAAGATCCAACATGCAGCAACTCATTTTCTTAGTTAAACAGCATATAGCTACCGGAGGTTTACTCCCCACAGCACAGTAAAGATATCCACAATATGCACCGGACTGTGCATCTAATTTTAATGTCGCCTACAACAAAACATCTTTTGATTATTCCTAGGTTTAGACTGAATGTAAAATCAGAGACAAATAGAAAGTAAAATCCCAATTTGTCAATTCTTATTAATGTATAATTAATTAAGCAAAGTAAACAAAACCTGTGATATGCGAAGCCTTTTATGATCACCATCTAGCTTCAAAGTATAAGGTCTTTCCAGAGTTACGATTTCCCCTACAAAACAAATTACATTGAAAAAAAAATGCAGGGAAGTTAAAAAAATAACGAGGAAAAACCCAAGGATTCATACCCCAAAAAGACATTTCTTTTTGTTTGAATAATGGAAATTGATGTTGTCGGATTAGAGATCTTTTAGATTATTTTACTCAGATCTGTTTATGGGGATCTTGAATCTCAAAACCTCTCTCCCCTATTCTATCAACGGAAAAGATATTTATAAGTTAGATAATAATATGAATTTCTTAAATTACCCTTAGATAAAATAATGTATAATATATATATATATATATATATATACCATAAGCATTTTTTTTAAAAAGTAAAGTCAGAAGTCACTTTCGGAACATTTTTTAGTAATAAAGTTAGAGTCTTTATTTTAGGAATATATGTATATTTCTAAGTAAAGTTGAGACTTTCATTTTTTACTAAAGTCGGAAGTCGCTTTCGAAGCAGTTTTGAGTAATAAAGTTGGAGCCTTTATTTTAGGAATATATGTATATTTTTAAGTAAAGTTGAGACTTTCATTTTTTTATTAAAGCTCAAAATCAGTTTCGGGGTAGTTTTGAGTAATAAAGTTTGAGTCTTTATTTTATAAATATATTTATATTTCTAAGTAAGGTCGAGACTTTCATTTTTCACTAAAGCAGGAAGTCGCTTTCGGAAACATTTTTTTAGTAATAAAGTCTTCCGACTTTTGGGAGCATACCTTTTTTTTTTAAAGCGCGGAACTTGTTATTTTGTATAAAACATGTAAGCGCAGAACTTTTTGTTTGTAGAAAAGCGCAGTACTAAAGCACTGAGCTTTGTTGTTTGTACCAAAGCACATAGCTTTTTGTTTGTAAGAAAGCACATAGCTAAAATCGGAAGTCATTTTGGAGAGCATTTTTTAGTAATAAAGTCATAGATAACTTGTAAATATCTCATTTTAGACTTGGCAAGAAATAAAAATACTCCTTCAAGTGAATCAAAATAAGAAACAATCTAGGAAAACCATACCCTTGAAGAACAGTTTATAGAGACGTAATAATAATGTCAAGCCGTCAAACTCCCTTGAAATTCTCAAGGAACGCAACTGCCCAAAGATCCACAATTTGAATAGCAGACCAATGTATAAACATGGTTATCTAGAGTGTCTTACTAGTTAAGTGTGGAAGTTAAATCAACATAGGTAATAGCCAATAATTATCATGGCAAGGAAACCCTTGAAAGTGAATGACAAGAATCTTGTAGGCAAACTCTGGCAATTCTACCTGAAAAAGACAGGAAACAATACATCTGACTGAAGATCAAGACATGGTTTCTCTAGAGTGTCTTACTGGTTAAGTGTGGAAGTTGAATAGTTGGCATTTACAAGCAAAGCACTCCTTGCAATGTAAGGTGTTGGATTTGAACCCATAAATCATTGGGCTTGTTGGACCAATTTGGCTTAGGTTTTTGGCTTCCACAAGGGTTATAACTGATGAGTGGGCAGATGAAGTTATACATGAATCAGAGTCTCAGATACAAGGTTTTTTTTCGCAGTTCTTGCTCTTTACTATTTGAGTTGTTGCATAATAGATATAAATGTTTTTAAAAAATTTTATTTATTTATGAAAACACGTATAGTTTTTGCATAAAAAAACTCGGGGATTCATTTTACCAAGTACAAAATCATATTACATACAACACATGGTTTAATAGTTTGCAGAGTAAAATAACTAGTATCGTTCTATATGCATGGTATTGCAGGTGAAATGGATAAAATTCTTCCTAGAAAGTATGAAAAGGAGCCATATAATATACATGGAAAACGTGCTGTGACTCTATGGTATAAATCACTGTCAAGCAGAATACCACTATATTATTCTTTAGCAATTAATTTCCTTGTATGTCACCTGGCAAGGGAGGCAGTACTACCAACAGATATATTCAAGTGGACACTTGAAGGAAATCTTCCATATTTTGCTGCATTTATTGAAATAGAAAAACAACTCGGACCTCCATCCACCGCATGCCCTATCAATTCTGCTCATATGTTCAGACCCCATAGCTTAATTTCTGTACAGAAATTAGAGTCCTTGGCAGCAATTATTGCACTGGATATTGGTTTAGATTTACCTCCAGTGAATTTCTATGATTTAGCTTCTCGCTTTCTAAACAAGTTGTCTATTCCTGTGGAAAAAATTCTTCCACGTGCATTTCATGTGTATGAATGGTCTATGCCACCTGAGTTGTACCTATCAGCTAATAAGGCTAGGTTACCCACTCGTGCTTACGTCATGTCTATACTGATTGTGACCATAAGAATTATTTTTAACTTGAAGGGTTTTGGAAAATGGGAAAAGGGCTTGCCTAGTTCTAGAAGTTCATCTTCACTGGCTGATGAAAATGAGGAAGGACATTCACATTTTGATGATGGCTGTGAGAACATATCTTCAAGTGAAAATGAGCATCACAAAAGACCACTAGATGAACTGGATTTCAAGTTGGATGGTGTGAGTCTTCTAACATTTCTTGAACGAAAATACAGTGAACTTAGAGATACTCACGGTAACAACCAATGTCTCTTATACAAGAAGACATTTTCTTTTTGTTTCGTATTTTTAATTGAATGGCATCTGACTTGTGTTTTTTTTCCTTTACATTATTTTCAAGATTCAAATTTTATATATTTTAAAATCGAATTTTAATTATTAGATAAAAAGTATTGACATAAAGTAAAAAGAAAATCAATACCCCATTTCAATAGAATGCCCAAAAAAGATGATCAAATCACCAAATAACAAAGTAAATCAGCTTTTCAAAGTCTGAAAGGAGAAAAAAAAGAAAAAAAGAAAAAGGTTCTCAAGACCTAATACAGTTCAAAATAAGGAGAATTGATGTAAGTTTAGGAGTTCCATAGCAACAACTACTTGAAAATAATAGAAGAAAAAGGTTCTCAAGACCTAATAAAGTCCAAAATAAGGAGAATTGATGTAAGTTTAGGAGTTCCATAGCAACAACTACTTGAAAATGATAGAAGTAGAGCCTCCCTTTTGTCTGCCATTGTAAACCACTTTCACCTGAAACAATGCATAAGAAGAAGTAAATATTGAATCAGACGAATTTAAAAGCCCCCAAACTATATGCAAAAACAGTTTATATCCGCAAAAGCTTGGATGAGTACCTTTTTTCCGGTAAGGGCAGGAGAAACAGGTACTTCTCCATCATGATCACCTTCTGCCTCCACTTCAATAATCAATTCATGATTTGAAGAGATAATCATTTCAGATGAGTTTGTCAAAGGCAGTAAGTTGTGATCACGAGTAAGACTCCTCGGAACCGGAAGCGGAGGCATGACATAATTGTTGGGAAATAAGGATATTTGAATGGAGAAATTAACAATTAAAATAGAGGAGATTTTGTGATAGGCTACTATATCTTCAAAATGGGACGTGTGTTGGAGAATGAAGATTTGAAAGTGGACAATTTTATTTCTCAATTTTCTTCATTGCATCTACAAAGGCTTGCTCACCCACCTATTTATACTACCACTATGTTTTTTCTAGGCTAATCTAGATTATTCCTAAAGTACACTTAATTGCCATACATCTTTCAACCATTCTAGAACATTAAATGCTCATATTTTGTCAATTGCAAGATGTTGATTTCTCTAGAATACTCCACCAATTGCAAGCTCTTGATTTATCTAGAATACTTCACAAAAGTCGGTGGAGATAATTCAACACTCCCCCTCGACATCGACTTGCTTCTTCTTTTAGTTGCTTTAATACTCCCCCTTAAACATGGTTTGTCATACCGAGCAAACTTCTGAACTTTACAAATTCCTCGTACTTGAGTGGTTTGGTGAAGATGTCGGCGACTTGATCTTGCGTTTTTGTATACTCTACTTGAACCTCCTTCATTGTGATACATTCTCTGATATAATGGAAACGAGTGTCGATGTGCTTGCTTCGATTATGAAACACCAGATTTTTCGAAAGTGAAATCGCCGACTTGTTATCCACACAGATGGTCGTTGGTTCTTGTGGCCATCCGAGCTCCTGCATTAATCTTCTAAGCCAAACTTCATGACAAATAGTAGATGTAGCAGCCACATATTCTGCTTCACAAGTTGACAGCGTGACTATGGGTTGCTTCTTCGACATCCAGGTGAGTGCAGTATCTCCCATGAAGAACACGAACCCACTTGTACTTTTCGATCATCATTATCTCCAACCTAGTCGTTATCACTATACCCGACTAGCTTATAGTCATTAGTACTTGTATAGAATAGGCCAATGTTAATCGTACCTTTGAGATAACGAAGTATTCTTTTTGCTGCTTTGAAGTGCACCGCAGTAGGATTTTCCATATAGCGACTTACGAGCCCTGTAGCATAAAGAATATCTGGTCTTGTGCATGTTAAGTATCGCAGGCTTCCAACTAAACTCTTGAATAATGTCGGCTCTACTTTTTCTCCTCCGTCATTCTTAGATAGCTTGATCTCGCACTCCATTGGTGTGTTGACATCTTTGCAGTCCTCTATCTTGAACTTCTTGAGGATCTCCTTGGCATAACCTTCTTGATTTCCGCACCAAGATAGTACGCCATGAGGCCAATGTCAGTCATCTCGAATTCTTTAGTCATGACCTTCTTGGATTCCTCGAACATTCTTGGATTGTTTCATGTGAAGATAAGATCGTCTACGTACAAGCACACAATTAAAATATCTTTACCCTTGATTTTAACGTAGAGAGCATGTTCATGTGGACATTTAGTGAAGCCATTTTCCTCCAAGTATTTATCGATCCGGCTATTCCACGCCCTTGGTGCTTGCTTTAATCCATATAGGGCCCTATTCAGCTTCAAAACTTTATCTTCTTGCCCCTTCACTGCATAGCCATCAGGCTGCTTGATGTAGACCTCTTTATCCAAAACTCCGTTCAAGAGGGCTGACTTGACATCCATTTGATATATCTTCCATTTATTTTGGGCTGCAAGAGAAATTATTAGTCTAATAGTTTCTAAAAGAGCAACTGGAGCGAATACCTCGTCATAGTCGATGCCAGCTATTTGGCTATATCCTTTTGCGACGAGCCTAGCTTTATATCTCTCAACTTCTCCTTTTGAGTTCTTCTTAATTTTATACACCCACTTGACTCCAATAGCTTTGTGCCCTTTTGGTAGTGTCGCGAGCTCCCACGTGTCATTTTTTTCTATGGCTTTAATTTCTTCGTCCATTGCATCTCGCCATTTTGAACTTTGCGCAGCTTCGTGGAAACCAATAGGTTCACAGTCAGTAAATAGACAGAATAAGGTAAGATCTTCTAACCTTTCGGTGTCTTCATAGATCTCATGTAGACTCCTTGTCCGTGGTGCGGCTCTTTCATCTAAGAAAGAAGGCGGTGACTCATCAACACCTACTACAGGTGAAGTGGGTGGAGTGACAGGCTCTTGTTGCACATCACCTGCTTGCTCGACCATCTCATTGTCTTCAAATTCAAGGATGAATTTAGAGTTATTGTTGGAGCCAAAATCCCATTCTCCTTCTTCGTCGAACTCCACATACTTATCACAATTTTTTGCATGGATGGATTGTATAATTTGTAAACTTTTGAGTTAGAATCGTACCCGATGAAGATGAAAGGCTCGCTTTTATCAACCAACTTATTCCTCCTTTGATCTGGAATGTGTACATATGCTTTGCTCCCAAATACTCTGAGATGGGCAATCCCTGGCTTTCTTCCCCTCCAAGCTTCTTGTGGAGTTTTCCCCCAAACGCTTCGTGTTGGAGATCGGTTGTTTAGATAGACCGCACACGCCACTGCTTCGGCCCAAAATTCTCTTGGTATGTTCTTCGTTTTAAGCATGCTCCGCGCCATCTCCCCAATGGTTCTATTCTTCCTTTCTGCAACTCCGTTTTGTTGGGGAGATCTTGGAACTGTCATAGGCCGCCGATTCCATTTTGCTTGCAAAATTCTAGAAACTCCGTAGATGTAAATTCTCCCCCTCGATCGGTCCTTAGAGATTTGATCTCTAGCCCACTCTCTTTTTTGACAGCGACCTTGAACTTCTTGAAGGCTTCAAAGACTTCTGATTTCTGCTTCAAGAAGTACACCCACGTTTTTCTAGAATAATCATCAATAAAAAGTAGAAAATAATTATTTTTACCGAGGGAGCTTGGCTTGATTGGACCACAAATGCCAGCATGAATTAACTCCAATGGCTTTCGAGCTCTTGAGCTTGACTCCTTTGGGAACGGCTTCCTGAACTGCTTTCCGAATAGGCATCCTTTGCATAGTTGATCATGATGCTTTATAGATGGTAATCCTTTCACCATCCCTTTATTTGATAATAATTTTAATCCGCGAAAATTCAAGTGCCCAAACTGAAGGTGCCATAACCAAGACTTATCTTGGTAACAAGCTTTCAAGCATTTTGCCACATCATTTCGAATATGCAATATGAAAATTCTATTTTGAGACATCGGCACCTTAGCAATAAGATTATTTTTGCCATCTCTTATTGAAAGGTTATAATCTCTCATGTGAATATCATAACCTTTCTCTAAGAGTTGTCCCAAGCTCAAAATATTATTTTTCATATTCAGCACATAATAGACATTTGAAATAAACTCATGATCTCCATTCTTTAGACGAATTAAAATCTTGCATTTTCCTTTGACCGAAATCTTCGATTCATCACCAAAGGAGACATTTCCACTTACCGACTCATCAAGCTCCACGAACATGCTTCTCTTCCCACACATGTGGTTGCTTGCACCAGTGTCGAGATACCACATATCATCTTGGTTTCCAGCTTCTCTTTTATATGCCAAAAGCACACTACCATTTGCTTCGGTAGTGTTCTCGGTATAATTAGCCTTTTCGTCAACTCTTGATTTTGCATCTCTGCACTTGGAAGCATAGTGCCCAAATCTGTGACAATTATAACACTTTATTGAAGATTTGTCGTACCTCAACTGCGAATTGCTCCCTCCTCGACCGTTCCTTGGGAACTCCTTTATTTCATAGTTGGTGAAGCCACCTCGTCTGTATCCACGTTCACGACCATGTCCTCGTCCTCGACCTCGGCCGCGATCTAGTCCTTGGCCACGACCTCTCCCTTGTTGATTTGAGCTAGAGCTTTCCTCTTTCTCCTTTGACTAACTTGTAACTTTAAAAGTTTCTCTACGATTTCTTGTTTTTTCTTTTGTTTTTCCTCGTATGCTTGTAATGACCCCAATAAAAGATCAATAGGCATTTCTTCTAAATTTTTAGTCTCCTCTATTGTCACCACTATATGCTCAAATTTTGGAGTTAGTGACCTTAAAATTTTCTCCATAATTCTTATATCCTCCAAATTTTCACCATTTCTTTTCATTTGATTTGAGACCGCCAATACTCTTGAAAAATAATACGAAACCAACTCGGCCTCTTTCATATGCAAAGATTCAAATTCATCTCTTAAAGTTTGGAGGCGTACCTTCTTTACTTGCTCGGCTCCTTTGCAAGAATTTTGAAGCTTCTCCCATGCTTCTTTGGCGGTGCTAGGGCATGAAATTTTCTCAAAATCGTCGTCCCCCAGTGCTTGATAGATGAGATAGAGAGCATTCTTGTCCCTCTTTCTCGCATCCCGTAACTTATCCCTTTGTTGTTGGGATAGTCCGGTGTCATCTTGTGCATCCTCGTAGCCGTTCTCGACGTTATCCCACATGTCATGGGCTCCCAATAGCGCCTTCATCTTTATGCTCCAATTGTCGAAGTTGCTCTTGTTGAGCAAAGGGACTTGGAATGATTGCAAATTAGCTATGCCGGAGGTTCAACGTGGCTCTAATACCACTTTGTTGGGAAATAAGGATATTTGAATGGAGAAATTAACAATCAAAATAGAGGAGATTTTGTGATAGGCTAGTATATCTTCAAAATGGGAAGTGTGTTGGAGAAGGAAGATTTGAAAGTGGATAATTTTATTTCTCAATTTTCTTCATTGCATCTACAAAGGCTTGCTCACCCACCTATTTATACTACCACTATGTCTTATCTAGGCTAATCTAGATTATTCCTAAAGTACACGTAATTGCCATACATCTCTCAACCATTTTAGAACATTAAATGCTCATATTTTGTCAATTGCAAACTCTTGATTTCTCTAGAATACTCCACCAATTGCAAGCTCTTGATTTCTCTAGAATACTCCACCAATTGCAAGCTCTTGATTTATCTAGAATACTCCACAAAAGTCGGTGGAGATAATTCAACAATAATATCCAGATATATGTATTCGTCGTCCAAGACCATTAACGGAGAAAACAACGGACTCCTCGGACTCTTCGAACTCAAGATCCAACATGCAACAACTCTTTTCCTTAGTTAAACAGCATATAGCCACCAGAGGTTTACTCCCCACAGCACAGTAAAGATATCCAGAACATATATGGTACTGTGCATCTAATTCTAATGTCGCCTGCAACAAAACATCTTTTGATTATTCTCAGGTTTAGACTGAATGTAAAATCAGAGACAAATAGAAAGTTAAATCCCAATTTGTCAATTCTTATTAATGTATAATTAATTAAGCAAAGTAAACAAAACCTGTGATATGCGAAGCCTATTATGATCACCATCTAGCTTCAAAGTATAAGGTCTTTCCAGAGTTACAATTTCCCCTACAAAACAAATTACATTGAAAAAAAAATGCAGGGAAGTTAAAAAAATAACGAGGAAAAACCCAATGATTCATACCCCAAAAAGACATATCTTTTTGTTTGAATAATGGAAACTTTGAATTGCCAATGAAGAGATATTACTAAGTAGTAGTAGTCGTAGTAAATGGAGAAGAGAAAGCGAAAAGTCGATAAGGAATTAGGCGGGAAAATCAAGAGACGGGATTTTTTCGGTAAAAGAGTTTTCAATTACTAAAGAAGTTGAATGGGTGAAGTTAATTAAACCTTTTGTTTTTTTCTTTTATACCATTCGTTTTCCATAATAATTTTTTTAAAAAGTTATTTTTCATCTATTATATTTCCAACTTATAAATTTTTAAAATATTAAATTTTATTTTGTAGGTGGTTAAAAAAATTAAGAAAAAGTTTTACCAACTCATATCCTTTTAGGTTATATAAATATTGTAAATGATGTGTTAATTACATTCTATATCATATAATAAAAGTTTAAATAATGAACTTGTGTAATTTTTAAAAATTTTTTATCACTTGTATCAAATTAATGAATTCTATTATAAATTAAATAAATAAAGTTTACACTTGTATCACTTGATAACATAAATATATATATATCATATAATATATCCAAAACTATATCTATATATAACTAAGTATAGTTTACATTATATAATTTCTAATACCAGAATGCTAAAACATAATAACTAAACTAACATAGTATTTATTACTTAGACAAACATACAAAGTAAAAATAATATAACAGAAAACTTACTTTAGAATTTCAAAAAATAAGAATTGAAAAACAAACACGAAAAATCTAAATCGAGTCTAGTACTATGTACTATCCCCTTAAGGCAGATTTCGTCCATTTTCTTTGTGCTTAAAGTTTTCTAGACATCTGCCTCTCAGGATAAAACGATCTCTACTTATTGATGAAGCACACCAACAGCAAGTCCATGAACCAGTTTATTTAGAGTACTAAAAATTTAGTTTTTGAACAATGAAATCTAAATTGCAGATATTATAGTTTTATAAACGTTTTAAAAATGATTTGAAAAACTAAATAGCATCCCTCTATTTATAAACTCGTAGGGAATCATTCATTAAGAACATACCCCTAAACAATAATCCATTTAAATATTTTAATAATAGGGTAAAATATTTTAGTTACACTTTTTAGATATCAAAATCTAACTTTTGGGCCTCAAAATTTTTTTTGCACTTGTAATGCCATTGAAGTTTCAAAACGTCTCACTATATGCACTTCTATTAGTCAACCCTTTTTTCAGTATTTGACACTGTTCCATCAAGCAAATTTTTGTCCAACATGTCCAAAATAAAATGTAATGTTTTTTTCATTTTCCCTTAATTTCTTTTTTCTCTCTCATTCTTCTTCCTCTTTTGTCTCTCTTCCTTCTTTCTCGGTCGATAATTTAATTTTTTTTATCTTTTTTCATCCTCCTTTCTCTTTTTTTTTCTCCTTTCTCTCTTCCTTCCGACATCAGAAGAAGCAACATCTTTAATGGCGGAGAAAGAAGATGGACAAAAATCATCGACGCCAACATCATCGAACTTGTCCAAATCATCTAAGAAATCGAGAGCAGTGAGGGAGAGGCTTTTGACTTGTATATACTGATTATTTGGGAAATTAAAAACCCTATGAACTGAGTTGAGACCTTTACCTTTATTATTAGAGTAATTGGAAGCAGGGAGATTGAGATTGCGATAGCGATAAGGAGAGAAACACATGGGACTGTTGTTACATAAGTAGTTGGATGGCTGTGCCTGAGCGGTCGACGAAGTTGGTTGAGAAAAATTAGGATGTAGTTTGGTATAGGAATTAGTCCTAACAATCTCACTACTCCCCATCTCACTACTACTAGCACACACACAAGATTTATCATCCTTCTAAAATAAAATTCTCACACAAAAATACAATCTCCAAGTTTAATTTAACATTTGAGAAGAAATATTACACATGACAGACATTGGGGGTTTTCCCTCCTAATTTTGGAACCGAGAAAGAAAAGAAAAGGAAAAATTAAAGCGAGCGGATTGTCTCCCATTTTAAGTGCCAAAAGAATTGGCATTTTGTCCAGATTTTCGTCCTTTCTATTTAGAAAAAAGTGAAAGAGAAGTAGTGACAAATTGCAGTTTTCTAATTTTGTTAGACTCTTCCATAAAAGAGAAAGAAGAAGTAGAAAAGAAGAAGGAGAGAAAAAGAAGGAAGAAAAAAGAGGAAAAAAAATACTCTAGAGAGAGAAAGAAGGAAGAGAGAGAAAAGTGGAAGAAGGAGAGGAAAAAAAAAATGAAAAAAAAATGCATTTTATTTTAGGTGGATGAGATAAAAATACTCTTGACTGGAACAGTGCCAAGCAGTTAAAAAGGTTGACTAACGACAAAATTGAAGATTAACGGTTTGACTTAATAGAAGTTCATGTAGTGGGACGTTTTGAAACCTTTTTGACACTATTAAGTGTAAAAAAAATTTGAAGTGCAAAAGTTGAATTCTGAGATATAAGAAGTGTGACTAAGATAATTTATCATTAATAATAATTTTACAAACGAATAATTTTAGCAATACTGTAATATTATTATTATTATTTATGAAAAGATAGCTGCGAATAAAATGTTATAACTCAAATTGGAATTCTCAACTACTCGTAAACACATGTAACTCAAATTGGAATTCACGACTCTTTATTCCAACAAAGAATGTTTCTAGGTGAGTTCTTTTCTTCTATCTCTTCTATCACAATAGAACTTTTCTGAACAGCTTGTTCTTGGAACTCAAGCTGTTTATTCAAGTAACCCAGTGTACAATTTTATCTCTTACTTCTGTATAGAATTCAATCACCTTAAATCTTGGTACTAATTGACATAGTCACTATGTCTTCATCCTTTTTTACTAATTTCAATTCAGTTTTCAAATCCCTTACTAGTTATAGATAGTAATAAATCATACATTCATTTTCTTTCTTCATCTTCTTTAATATCAAATTAATCTCCAAAATGATCATTTTACTCTTCACACGATAATCAGCATCATTCTAGATTCCATCCTCGTAGCTTCTATAACATTTCTCTTCTCAAAATGTTCACCAAAATAAAATTTTAAAGTAAAATAATTATCTCCAGAATTTGCAAACAAGAATATACAACAGAATTAAGTAAAACATTAAAACCAACATAAAGTAACTACATTAAACCATTATAAATGATAACAGTAGCCCTCCATTTCCAACGGCTAAACAACAAAACGAACCCTCCATTTCCCATAAATAAAGAATACAAGTAACACTGTAATTTACCCAATATCTACACGACAAAAAATATCATCTTTACTCTACATTATGAAAAAAAGTTTGAATCTTTACAATAGAGTGAATAAGGATAAATATAGTTGTTCGAACTTCCCCTAATTACCCATTCATTCAAACATTGGATCATCAATGAGTCTTTCAATCAACAATTGAGTTGAGAAACAAATTTTGCCTATGCAATTTTGGTCATTTGCAGAGATTTTTCAAATATTATACAGTTTTTGAGGATATTTGCATGAAAATTCTTCGAAGTATAATGGTTGAATTTGAATCAATTTCTTCTTTTTGTTTGAAATGACATTTTGTTCGAAAATGGCAAGGCAAAAAAAAAAAAAAAAAAAGACAAAAAAACGTGCAAACAGTGAAAAGAGAGAATTCAATAAAACTTTATTTACCTAACAATAAAATTATACAAAAGAACAATTTGTGGGATTTTTTAAAAGTTTGAGTACTTGAATAATGACAAATAAAATTATATGATAAACTTAAATTTCGAGATAGATTAAGTATAATGAAAATAATTTACTATTTATTTTTTAAAAGTTTAGTCTTATATCTTAAAAAATTTTAATTGTGATTTAAAAAAGTTTGAATTATATAGTAATTTTAATCACGTGATAGCATATTACAAAATAATAATTTTAAAAAGTTGTTATATTTAATAAAGAAAAAATCATTTTATTCTATTGATTAAGAAAGCATGAGATTTTAATAACTCAATGTATTAAAAAATGTAAGTTAGTGTTTGTCAGTTAAAATAAAGGTTTAAAATTTCAAAAATAAAATTGCATTTGAACAAAAAAAAAACTAAAATATTATAATTTTTTTTGAAATGTTTATAGTTTTTAAAAATTATATTAATTAATTATAACTTTATAATAATTTTGATAATTTTATAATTTATTTAGAGTTTTTCATGTTCTGTTTTTCTATATATATATACATTTATCTTTTTTTTATTATAAAATGTAACTTTAGATTTAGAAAAAATAGAAATAGAAAATAAAATAATTATTTTAAAAGTCAATATTAAAAATAAAAATGGGAAAGTTGTATGATTACCTCCATCCAGATAGATCTATTCCAAAGAACTTTAACGGAGAAAATAACGGACTCCCTGGACTATTCGAACTCATGATCCAACATGCAGCAAACCTTTTCCTTAGTTAAACAGCATATAGCCACCGGAGGTTTACTCCCCACAACACAGTAAAGATATTCAGAATTTCTACCGTAATGTGCATCTAAACGTATTGTCGCCTGCAACAAAATATTTTTTGATTATTCTCAGGTTTAAACAGAATATAAAATGAGAGAAATAGAAAGTAAAATTCCGATTTGTCATTTCTTATTAATGTATAATTAATTAAGCAAATTAAACAAAACCTGTGATATGCGAAGCCTTTTATGATTACCATCTAGTATCAAAGTATAAGATTTTTCCAGAGGTACGATTGCCCCTACAAAACAAATTACATTTAAAAAAAATGCAGGTAAGATAAAAAAATAACTAGGAAAAACCCAAAGATTCATACCCCAAAAAGACATATCTTTTTGTTTGAATAATGGAAACTTTGAATTGGGAATGAAGAGATATTACTAAGTAGTAGTAGTCTAGTAAATGGAGAAGAGAAAGCGAAAAGTCGATAAGGAATTAGGCGGGAAAATCAAGAGAGGGGATTTTTTGGGTAAAAGACTTTTCAATTACTAATCATGAAGTTGAATAGGTGAAGTTAATTAAATCTTCTTTTTTTTTTTTTTTTAATATCATTCGTTTTCCATAATAATTTTTTCAAAAAGTTATTTTTGCATCTATTATATTTTTAGCTTATAATTTTTTAAAAAATAAAATTTTATTTTGTAGGTGGTAAAAAATTAAGAAAATTTTTTACCAACTCATTTATGCTTTTAGGTTATATAAATATTGTAAATCATGTGTTAATTACATTCCATATCATATAATAAAAGTTTAAATAAAGAACTTGTGTAATTTTTAAAAGTTTTTTATCACTTGTATCAAAATAATGAATTCTATTATAAACAAAATAAATAAAGTTTACACTTGTATCACTTGATAAAATAAAAAAAAAAAATATATATATCATATAATATATCCAAAACTATATTTATATATAAGTAAATAAAGTTTATACTATATAATTTCTAATACCAGAATGCTAAAATATAATAACTATACTAACATAGTATTTATTACTTAGACAAACATACAAAGTAAAAATAACATAACAGAAAACTTACTTTAAATTTCCAAAAAACAAGAATTGGAAAACAAACACAAGAAATCTAAATCGAGTCAAGTATTATGTACTATCTCCTTAAGGCAGATTTCGTCCCTTTTCTTGGTGCTTAAAGTTTTCTAGACATCTGCCTTTCAAGATAAAACGATCTCCACTTATTGATGAAGCACGCCAACAACAAGTCCACGAACCAGTTTATTTGGAGTACTAAAAACTTAATTTTGAACAATGAAATCTAAATTGCAGATATTATAGTTTTATAAACTGTTTAAAAATGATTTGAAAAACTAAATAGCATCCCGCTATTTATAGACTTGTAGGGAATCATTCATAAAGAACATACCCCTAAACATTAATCCACTTAAATATTTTAATAATAGGGTAAAATATCTTAGTTACACTTCTTAGATCTCAAAATCTAAGCTTTTGGGCCTCAAAAAGTTTTTGCACTTGTAGTGCCATTGAAGTTTCAAAACGTCTCACTACATGTACTTCTATTAAGTTAAACTATTAGATTTTCAATTTTGCTCTTAGTCAACCATTTTTAAGTGTTTGACACTGTTTCAGTCAAGCAAATTTTTGTCCAACATGTCCAAAATTAAATGTAATTTTTTTTTTCATTTTTCCTTAATTTCTTTTTTTTCTCTCTCATTCTTCTTCCTCTTTTGCCTCTCTTCGGTCGGTAATTTAATTTTCTTAATAAAAAAAGTAATTTCTTTTTTATACAAAAAATTATAAATAAAAAAATTTTATATTTTTTTGAAGAAAAAAAAATTATACTATTATATTATAAAATGTTTTGAGAATTTCAAAAACTTTTAACAAATTATAGTATTATATTATTAAATTAATGTAATTATTGTTACGAGAAACTAATTTGAAACAAAATATTACATGTGTACTTTACCTAATTTTAATTTTTGTTTTCGTCTGTATATAATATATATATATATATATTGATTCTACACGAATCTGTCAAGGGGTAAGAATGTAATTTCAGAGTGTAGGGGTCTCGGAGAGCTATGTAAACAAATTGGCGAAGTATAAGTGTAGGGATGTGATACTTCGCTGAGCCTATATGGTACTTCGGGGTAGCACACTTAGCTGTGGATCAACCTGCAAAACAAGTTCAGTGGGGAGTTTATACCCCGTGAACTCTCCGATGCTTAAGTTAGTAGAGTGTATAATGGATATCTGGAAAAGTTGGAATCGTCCCCCTTACCTTCTGTTTGGGTCTCCCTTTTATATGGGCTTGGTCATTGATTGGGCCATTATGGCACTGGACCGTTATGGACTTTTTATGAATAATAATTCTACCGTTTTAACCGTTTAGGTGTAACGGGGCATAAATGGGGGAATGATGGTGTAACGTCTCCCCTTTATGGAGTCCATAAAGGGGTATTTATGTCACCGGAGAGGTTTTCTGATCTCCCAAATTGGTTATCTTACTTGGGGGAAATTTATGTCGGCTCAATATATATATATATATATATATGTTGATTCGTCAAAAATTAGTTAGAATATATTTGAGGGTAAGAAAGTAAATTTGACTCCAAAAATATTTGAGAATCCCGAAGTATGGGTGACCTGCAAAATAGAGGAAGTTCGGTGGGGATGTGAATCCCCGTGAACTCTCCGACGATAGAGTCAGTTTGGTAGTAAATTAGTAACTGTTTAGGATATCTGGGATTGAATGTCCCTACCTTTGTTTATTTCCTTCCTTTTATAACCTCTTCGATGGGAGGTGTGGGATCGTGTTCGTTTAGCTCGTGGGCTCCTTTTAGATTGCCGTTGTGGGAAACGGTCTTTTATGAGTGGGAGAGTGGGGATCCACGTTTGGGTGGAGTGGATTGTGTGTTCCACTTTTTACGTGAATGATTTTGACTTTGAGTGAAATCGCGGGACATGCGGTGCTGCGTGATAACGTCCGCTTTGTGGATGTTGTTACCCTTGGTGGGTATATTTTTCCTTTTAGTGGCCCCTCAGCGAAGTGCAACATGACTTGGTGTGTACTTCACTGGATGGACTAGATTGCAGGGGTCTCCACCAGGCTCCGAGGTGTCCGAGAGTGATAGTTACTTTCCGGAAATTCCGCTGCGATTTCTTTGAACTTCGGCAAGTGAGAGATGGCGTGGGGCGACCTTTAGGGTTTTTGATGTTGACGGCTGTCACTTCACCTTCTGGTTTTGTCAGTCCCGGTGCGCCTTTTTGTAGGTAATCATGATGCCTTGTAGGTAGGCCCTCTATAACCGTTTCAAACCTTTTTCTTCACACATTTACCTTCTTCTTCCTTCTTTACAAACTTTTCCTTTCAAATCTTCTTCTGCCATTACTGCCGTGCAAGCTTTCTGAGGATTCTTTGCCTTTGTTCATGTCGCGAGTTTAGTCCTACGTCTTCCATCTTCCATCGTCTACGATAACATAAAAAGGTATGCTTTGTCCTTTTGCTGTAAGTAGCTTCTGGTTTGCCGGTGTCTCTGTTTACGTCTGTGATTTTTCTAAAAAATGTGGTTTCTCTTTTCCCTTTTCTGCTTTGGGTGAATGTTCATGTCTCTGTTTGTTTATTTTCTGGGCTTTCTACACATGTGCGAGGGGTCCTTTAGTATGGGTGTAGAATCTTGTGTAGTTTGGCTGGTCTTTTTTCTGGGCTGTTATGGTTGGGGGTTGATTTAAATATAGTCGCGGGCTGTTTCTGGATGGTCTTTTGGATGATGTTTTGAATTCCTTGAGTTTCTACTTGCAGCTTGAACAATGGCTGATCGACAAAGAAACATTGCTGGGGATGAGGTCTCTGAACTGATGGCAGAGGGTTTTGGGGACCCTCAGCTTGCCCGTGAAGTACCGGTGACGGAAGAGGACCCCGCTACCCCTTCTTCCGGGCCCGTGGTGTTAGGGCCATTAGGTACGGATTTTTGCCTTCATCGAAGTAAGGTAACCCATGACCAGCTTAAGTTCATCATCCATAAGTATAGTATAGATAGGAGTTTGTATAGGATTAGTGTGCCTTTTGATCTAGGCAAGATGTCCACTCGGAACACCCCTTTTCCTCTAGCTCACTTCGAAGTAGGGCTTAGGCTTCCTTTGGACCCAGCCTTTGTTGACTTTCTTGTGTTCACCCGTATACAACTCGGGCAACTTCACCCAAATGCTGTTCGAACCCTTCTTTCTTTTATTTGCCTGGGTCGCCGCCTAGGCTTCGAACTGTCTATGAACATTTTGGGGATGTTCTTTAGTGCACTTCGTATGTCGGACAATACCCTCTCACTTCGGCCCCGTAGGAATAGGGTCCAACTTTTTAATTCCCCTCCCAACAAGGTGGATTTCAAAAGTAGGTGGGTAATGGTGGAGTCCAAGGTGGGCTTCCCCTTTCAGCCCTGTGTTAATGAGGGTAGGCCGTTGCTCCCCGTCCACCCTTCTTCTTTGAATCCTTCTGAGAAATCCTTCTTTGACTTCATTACTCGGGACTTGGGGGGAAACCGTGATGGTCAGTCCCGAGTATATTCTTCAAAAGATTTGTTGAGCGAGCCAAGTCTGGAATGGTGTGGCATGGGGGCGGGGTTAGAGCCTAGGAAGAGGGAGTTAGGCTTTAGACCTGAGGTGCCTAATGCCGAATGGACCATACACCCCGAGGGACTCTTCTTCTTCGAGTGTGGCATATGCCATTCGTCTTCGTTACCGGATTGTCAACCAAGCCGGGGTAACCTTTACTTCATCATTTTTTTGTACTTCGCGTATTGCTGGGATACTTAACCCCTTTTTTCTCTTTTTTTTTCCAAAGCCTGCTACTTTCAAGGCGGCTTGAAGGGAGCATGAAGGGGGGAGAAGTGTGTGCCAATCACACTTGGACTCTCTACCCCGCTTCCCACCTCGGCTAATTGACCGAGGTACTACTGGAGATACGCCCCAGAGGTTATACCCGTTGTTACTCCGCCGACCGGAGGTGGGGAAGCTGAAGGGGACATTGGTCCGTCGTGGCTCAGACCGGGGTTCGTGATGCCTATGGAGGAGGGGCTTCTGCGGGAGTTAGTTGCTGAGATCTCCCACAGGACTCCTCCCCTCAACAACATGCGCTTCACCCACCGGTATACGACGTCATACCTTGGGGGGGCCATCCTGGATCGAGCTGTGGACTTGGAATCCTTGGCCAGCATGGGTGAGCTGAGTGTCGGTGAGGCTACCAACAGAGCTGGTGCTCTCCTGGCTCGGGTAAGGGACTTAGCGTTTTTTCACTTCTCCTTTTCTCCTATTTTTTTATTCTTTCCTTGCTTTGGCAGCTTACTGCCTTCCTGCTCTATTTCTCCCGTTCTCATTCTTCGTCGGAGGAGGGAAGGGCAGCTGATGCAGAGTGGTGGGCTGCCAATGAGCCACACTTGGCTGCCCTGGAGTCTGAGGTGAGAGATCAGGCTGCTCGGGTTGAGCTTGTAGAGTCAGAGAAGCTGTAGCTCGTCAGCGAAGTGGCTGACTGGAAGGAGAAGATGTTGAAGGCTGAGGAAGAAATGGCGAAGTTGCGGGCTGCAAATGCCGAGTTGAACACAGCCTAGGATGAGGCGGTGGCGAGCAAACTTTCCTTCGAAGAATTGCTCAAGTATGGTAAGTCGGTGAGGTTCAGGAAAATTATCATTGACGACTACAAAAGCTCAGCAGAATATCACGAGGAGATTGGGCGTGAAGCTGGCTCTTACTTGGACAGGGGCTATGTGCACATAATTCGACAACTCCACCATCACTTCTAAGACAAGAGCGTCCTGGTGCGAGATTATCAACAGAACTTTGACAATGAAGCCTGTAGACAAGGGGCAGACTTTGTGCCGTTTACTGATGGAGAGCTTGAGGCACCCCGGGAGCGTGGCGAGGAAAGAGGGAAGTCATACTGGGAAGCTCCTCAGCCTTCTGCTCCAACCTTCTGGGAGATGTTGGACGGCTCTGGCTCATCTTGACCCTTCTCCTTCTTTGTAATTATTTTTGTAGGCAACATTGTACCTTTTCTTTTTGTTGAATAGAAAATTTGTCTATCGTTGTCTTCCAAGAAATATTCTGAGTCAACTTAATAAGTAAAACATGCATCACCATCCTTCGGATTAACCATCGTCCTTTTCTAAAAAATTGCAAGTCTTCACTTCGTGATTTTAACTTCGAGAATATGGCGACTTCAGAACTTTCGGGCGCTTCGCTTAACTCACCCACAGTCTTCACTTGAGATGACTTCAGTTTCCCAAGACGTAGCTCGATACCTCGCCAGGCTTTAAGCATGAGTTTAAAAACTGTCAGAGCCGTGGCCTGGCGCTTCGATTGATTTGGAATTCTTCCTGAGCTGTAGCTCGGTGTTTGTATTATTTAAAATTCTTCCCTAGTTGTAGCCCGGTACTTATGAACTCAGAAATCTTCCCGAGCCGTAGCTCGGTACTTACATTAATTTAAAACTCTTCCCTAGCCATAGCCCGGTACTTATGAAACTCGTAAATCTTCCCAAGCCGTAGCTCGGTACTTACATTAATTTAAAACTCTTCCCTAGCCGTAGCCCGGTACTTATAAAATTCAAGGGTCTTCCCGACCCGTAGCTCGGTACTTTATTAACGTTGCGATAAAAGAAAACCTTCCCAAGCCTGACTCGGTACTAAAGTAAGAGCACATCCCGGGTGTCATGCGTAATATTTCTTCAAATGATTGGCGTGCCACGGGTTTGGCAAGAGGATGCTATCTTTGTTCATAAGGCGGTACGTGTCGGGCCTTACCTCGCTTTTGACGAGGTAGGGCCCTTCCCAATTTGGGATTAACTTATTTGCCTGGATGTGTCTTGCAGTTCCTTCAACTTTCCAAAGTACCCAGTCTCCGGTCCTGATTGGCCGTTCAGATACTTTTTTATCGTGGGTCCGTTTCATTCTTTCCTTGAAGGACTGGGACTTCATGCGGCTCGCGATTCACCATTCCTCTAGCAAGTCGAGATCCGTACCTCGCGCTCGTTCATTGTTGTTTTGGTCGTACATTGCGACTCTTGCCGTTGGCACTACTACTTCGGCTGGTGCGACGGCCTCCGAGCCATATACCAATGCAAACGCGGTCTTGCCAGTGGGGCCCCTAATCGAAGTGCGGACTGTCTATAGGGTGGGGTGCAACTCGTCGGCCCACTTGTTGGATACTCCCTCTAGGTTTCTTCGTAGGGCCCGTAACACCTGCTTTTTTGGGGCCTCTGCCTGGCCATTACCCTACGGATGTGCGACTGAGGGCTTCCAATGTTTGATGTGTAACCGATGGCATTCTGAAGTAAATTTGGCCGAAAATTAAACTCCATGGTCCTTGACTATTGCCCTGGGAACTCTGAAACGGTATAAAACTTGCTCGTGGAGGAATTTTGTGACGTTCTCCTCTGTGGGATTCCTTAAGGCCTTCGCCTCTATCCATTTGGAAAAGTAGTCCACTGCCACCACTAGGTACTTGTACCCGTTCCGCGTTTTTGGGAATTTTCCCATTAGATCCATACCCCACATGTCGAACGGCCATGCTGCTGCAACCGGGGTTTGCTCTATGGAGGGTAACTGCGGTATGTTTCCGAAGATTTGGCAGGTATTGTAATTTTTAACATATCGTCTAGCGTCATCCCTTAACGTTGGCCAATAATATCCTTGATTGATTATTCTCTCTGCTAGGGCTCGGGCTCCCGGATGTCCTCCGCATACCCCCTCGTGCATCTCGTCGAGCAAGTCGTTAGCTTGGGATGGCGGGATGCAACGAAGTAGAGGTTTGGAGAAAGATCGTCGATATAGGACGTCATTGTAGAGAACGTACCTGGCGGATTGCCACTTTATCTGCCGTGCGTGGGTTGCATCGTCTGGTAATGTTCCATGTTGGATGAACTTTGTTATTTCGTCAACCCAATCTTCTGACGCGCGAAGTATGGGATGTACCATCCGTGCTTCCATAGAGCTCACCCTCGTTTCTACTGAGACCCCCTCCTCGTTGGGGGTTTCACCCGAAGCTATTTTCGCCAAACGGTCTACTATTTTGTTGTTATTCTGGCTGACTGATAACTCTAAAATAATAGAGTTATTCACATCTAATTTGCCACATTTTATTCCGGAATTAATTGACTTTATTTGGAAAATAGAATAAAAATGTGTTGATTTCAAGTTTTCCCTCTTTTTACCTAAAAATGTGGATTTATTGTTAAAAATCAATTTAATTGAGTTAATTTCTCAAAATTGGATGAGCTGTATTATTTGTTGGAAATTAATTTGAATTGATTTGTTGTGACAAGGGTAAAAAGGGAATTTTGATGAGTGAAATTTGTGAAAGAAAGTTGGATGAAAGTTGACCATGAAAAACGTGAGATATGTGTGGAAAATTGCATCTTTACATGTATATATATATATATATATATATATATATATATTATACACCCACACACTATTTGTCATTTAAAAATCCAGCTGGGCGCATTAATTAAAGCTGAAATTGTGGTACTATGCATTTATTTCTCTTGTCCTATCCATTTTACACATATGTATATATATATATGTTTGTTTTTGAACGAGCAGGTCAAAGGGTGGACAAGAAGGTTGAAATAAAAGACAAGAAATTCAGGAAAGTAGCTGAGTTGGACCTTGCAGCCGTCAGAAGTTAAGGACAAGACTTTTGCAGAAAGTTCTGAATTTCTGCCACTGTCAGAAGAACAAGACAAAAACTCTGCTGCAAATGCTGTAGCATCAGAGGAAAATGACAAAAGATCACAGAAAGCAGCGGGAGACCGGCTGCAATTGCTGCAGCATTCAGAGGAAGATGACAAAAATTGCATAAGGCAACTAGGATTTATTTTGATTATTTGCTGGGATTTATGAAGACCATTCCAGGAATGTTGGACAGATGGCAGCTTGGTAGTGGCTCTCGGTACACAAGGAGGCTCTATATATATACCCGAGAGGAGGAGAAAAAAGGGGCTAGTCTTGGAGAGTTTGAGAGCTAGTCTTTGTAGTTTTAGTTTTGGCTTTTGGCCATCTTAGAGATTGGTTTTTCTTCTTAGTTTTTCTTAGGATAGCTTAGCTTTTCTTCTTAGTTTTAGACTAACTCTTAGGAAGGGAAGAACACAAGAGTGAGAAGGGTGACTTGCTGAAGCATTCATCAGCTGAGCAGTAGAGAAGCAGCAGCATCAAGCAGAGGAAACGAAGGGCAACAGATTGATTAAACCGATTTGGGCAGTAGGGTGATCTCCGGCCAGAGTAATCCTCTCTCCATTTCCTCAATTTGCTACTATTTTTGTAACTAAATGTTCTTTGTAATATGAGAATGTTTACATGGGTTCAAGGATTGATTAAAAATGTTTTGGGAGTAATATGTTTTCCGTCTTAGGCTTGACTCCGTTGATTGGTGTCACTACGGACCTAGGGACTGTTTTTCCTATTACGTTAGTCCTTGTCTTTCATGATTCTTGGTTCAAGGGTTGATTAAAAATGTTTTGGGAGTGATGTGTTTTCCGTCTTAGGCTTGACTTCGTTGATTGGTGTCACTACGGACCTAGGGACTATCTTTCCTATTACGTTGATTCTTGTTTTCCATGATTCGTTTCAGCATAATATATATCTTTAACCTGAAGATGTTGTGGTGTAGTTAAGTATGAGCATGTTGAATACACTGTTTTGATTATGATGATAAGTATGCTGCAACATCACTTTCTGTTTTATGTTTAATGCTTGTATGTGGCAATGCTTGGTTTATTCATGTAATTACATTAGAATTATGTGGCGTTAGATTTGAGAACTGCGTGAACAACGATAAAAACACGAAAGTGCACTCATATGGTAGTGGATTTGAGAACTGCGTGAACAGCGGTACATTCACTGCCTAGCGTTGCGCTAGGTCCACGGTATGTTATCGGGGATCTAGACTAGTAGATCAAGTAGTCTGGGTGAAACCAGACATGCTGTAGCATTGATATGGAACTGAAGGCATGCTTTGTATACTTAGATTCATCTCTGGTTTGTACTTACATTTTTGGCGTGAATGCCGCAACATTGTATTACCTGCAGTACTCTTGTGGTTATTTCCAGTAGGCTAACCCTTAACTGTTAGTTAGGAGTAGGAATGCCGTAGCATTAGACCAATCTCAGTTCATGATTTATCATTCTTTATTCTTTTATTCTTTTATGATTCATTATTCTTCATTCTTTTATTCTTTTGACCATTTGTACAATCACATTTGCTTTTGTAATTGACATACATAGTCCCTGTGGGATCGATAATCTTGTACTTAGGTACATATATTACTTGTTGACCGGTGTATACTTGCACTTGTTAAGATTGCGTTGATTTATTCTATATTCTTATCTTCTCAATTTGTGACACACGCACACAACGCAACATTGACCAGGGACAGGTTAAAAGGGGCAAACTTGTCCCTCCATTGTCTGGCCTTTTCAGCATAAGGTTGGAGATTCTTCGAGTGTACAGCGTATGCGCCCTCTACTTGGTTTACGACAAGTTGTGAGTCGTTGTACACTTCGAGGGCCGTTATGTTCGCGTCATGGGCCCACTCTACTCCCATGAGCAGCGCTTCATACTCCGCCTGATTGTTCGATAAATTAGCATCGACTCTCGCAGCTCGCATCTCGGTGTGTTTTTTGTTTGGGGAGATCAAGGCTGCGCCAATGCCCACTCCGCTGGCGTTGACTGCCCCATCTACCCATAACTCCCACGGATCCATCGTCTGCCGATTTTACCTTTCCTCCGTGAATGATCCTTCCGCAAGGAAATCAGCTAGGGCTTGGGCCTTGATGGTTGTTCAAGGTTTAAAAGTGATGTCCTGGCCACACAGCTCTATAGACCACCTGAGCAGTCTTCCCGATTGATCCAATTTATGAAAGACCTGCCTTAGCGGAGCATCGGTATAAACGATGATTGGATGGGATTCGAAGTAGGGCCTCAGCTTCCGGGATGAAATTACTAGTGCGTACGCCAGCTTCTCTATGTTGGAGTATCTAGATTCGGCGTCGTTCAGGACTTTGCTGACGAAGTAAATGGGGTATTATTTCGATCCCTCCTCTTTTATCAGTACGGAGGCTATCACGGAATCCGAGAACGAGAGGTACAAGAATAGTGTCTCACCCGCATCCGTCGACTGTAATAGAGGTAATTGTGACAGGTGGACCCTAAGTTCTTTCCATGCTTTGCTGCACTCCGGGGTCCATTCGAAACCGTTCTTTGAGTTCTTCAGTGTTTTGAAAAACGGCAAACACCTTTCTACCTACTTTGAAACAAAACGGCCGAGGGCGGTGATGCATCCATTTAAGTGTTGGACGTCCTTGACACACCGCGGCTCGGTAAGTCGTGCTATCACTGCCAAATTCTTTGTGTTTGCTTCGATTCCCCGCTCGGATGTCATGAACCCGAGGAATTTTCTGGACTTAACCCCGAATGCGCACTTTGTGGGATTCAATTTGAGGTTGTACTTGGCCAAACTAGAGAAAGTTTCCTCCAGGTCGTCTAGGTGTGATGCCCCACACTTTGTTTTGACCACCATGTCGTCCACATAAGCTTCCACATTCCTTCCTATTTGTCATCGAAGGATGTGGTTCATCATCCGTTGATACGTGGCCCCTGCGTTCTTAAGACCAAACGACATGATGTTGTAGTAGTATATGGCTCCCGCAGCTCGGAAAGAAGTGTGGAGTTGGTCACTTGGCTTCATCCTGATCTGGTGATACCCTGAGAAAGCGTCCATAAAGCTCAAGAGTTCGTACCCCGAAGTGGAGTCGACGAGGGCGTCGATCCGGGGTAGCGGATAACAATCTTTGGGACAGGGTTTATTGAGATCGGTGTAGTCGACGCACATTCTCCACTTTCCGTTAGCTTTTTTAACCATCACCACGTTCGCCTGCCACGTGGGATACTTGACTTCGCGGATGAAACCCGCTTTGAGTAGCTTCTCCACTTCTTCTTTCATGCCTTGTATTTTTTCTTCCCCGAACTGTCTGGGCTTCTGCCTTACCGGCAGACATTTGGCACTTATGTTGAGTGTGTGCTTTGCCACCGAGGCATCGATACCGAGCATGTCCTCTGTACACCAGGAGAAACTGCCCTGGTGATTTTTAAGGAAGTTGATGATATCTCGTCGAAGGGCACTAGGTATTTCCCTGCCGACTTTGACGGGTTGTTGTGGGTACTTCGGGTTGATGATTTCTTCATCGCACTCTCTGGCCCCAGATGTTTCTATGACCAGGTCGTAAATCTGTTTCTCGAGGATTTTCTGTATTCTTCGGTCATTGTGGGCGACTACCGAGTTGATACTTGCGGTGCCATATAACCCATCCCTTCTCCTTTTGATTTTCATGATCTGCCCAGGAGGCTGCGAGGGTGGCTTCTGACGAAGCCCACGCCTTGCGAAGTGTTGAATTTCACTTGTTGGTGGGAGGTGGATATTACGAGGTTGAATGCCGCGTGAAAAGGTGTACCCAGTATCGCATTGTACGGAGAATCTAGATCCACAACATAAAACTTAACCTCCTCGGTCCATTGCCGCTCTCCTTCCCCGAGAGTCACATGTATCCGGATGGTTCCCTTTACCGGTACTTTGTGGGTAGAAAAACCTTTGAGGACCATCCTACTGGCCTTGAGGTTACCATCTTTTAGGCCCATCTCCTTGAAATACTGAAGGTACATGATGTTCTTAGCAGCTCCCGTATCGATCAGAATTATCCTCATTGTGCATTTGTCGATGCTATCCTTCATCATTCGCGACTCAAGGACAATGGGCGTGATTTTTGCCTCCTCGTTGTGCTCTATCTCCTCGTTTGAGAAGTAGATGACCTCACGCTGCTCGAACTCGTATTCAGGAATGAGGTACTACTTTGTGAGGTTATAAATCCTCTTCTTGATTTTCTTGACCTAGGAGATGTCGAGATGGATCATGTCAATCACCCTCTCACCCTTGTCTCTTTGTGGCGGAGCGTTGGCGACGTACTCCTTCAGGCATCCCTCTTTGATGAGGCGCTCTATGGCCCTCTTCAGTTGGAAGCAGTCTTCTGTGGTATGCCCGTAGTCATGGTAGAACTCACAGAATTTGGACTTGTCCCTAGCGGGGTTAGACTGTGGCCTCATTGGTGCGGGGTCCTGGACCCCGTACTTGTCCTTTATGACTGCGACGAGGCTTTCTTTCAAGACGTTCAAGGGTGTGAACGCCTCCGGCCTCTTAAACTGACCCTTTTCCTTTTTCTCTGCGAAGTTTGGGGAGTTTCTTCGGAACTCGGTCGGCTTACCCTTTGCTCCAGCTAAGTCAGGCGTGTTGCCCTCAGCCAATGCGACCTTCCGCGCGATGTTGAACATCTCTCCTATGGTCGCTGGTCTCCTTAATTGGAGCTCTATATAGAGCATTTTGGAGCGGAAACCTCCTTCAAAACATGTGATGACCGTGCCTTGGCTAATCCCCTCTATCTTATCGTAAGTCTTTTTAAATCACTCAAGGAAGGATAGTAGGGACTCGTCATCTCGCTGTTTAATATTCGCTAGGTCCCCTCTAGTTTTTGGAATTGTCCCCGCTGTGATGAATTTGTCCAGGAAGATCCTCTCTAGGATGCTCCAGGAATCTATTGTACCCGACTTTAGGTAGGTGAACCATGTGATTGCTTTGCTAGTCAAAGTACTTGGGAATGCCTTGCACAAGACTACCTTGTCGCTCGTGACTAGGCTCATGAGCGTTTGATAGTGGCATATATGCTCGTGAGGTCGCGTTTGCCCGGTGTAAGGGACGAACTTCGGCAGTTCGAGTGATGGGTCAGGTGTGATATCCTGAATCCATTTGGTGAACGGGCCTAGCCTGATCGACCTGGTTTTCTAGATCTTTGTTGAGCTTTTGACCTTCTCTGGATTTCGCTCCACATACCGCTTTCTATCCGGGAGTTTTGAAGTGGGGTTGGAGGTATGGTGACTTTCTCCCACTTCGCTGGCCGCCGGGCACTGCTTTCGGATCGTTTGCCCACCGTGCCTCTCTGTCCTCTTGACTGCTGTGGGTTGCTTACTGACCAGGGTACGGGACCTCGGTGGCGGAGTGTCCGAGTGGACTCTTCCTCCGTTTGGGAGCATTGGAGGGGTTAGGCCCTCTCTCGCGTATTCCGCATGGAGTTATTTCCACTGTTCCGCGAGATCCCACTCCTTTTGAAGTCTTTCGACCTTAATTTGCAGCTCCTCTAACTCCCTTGCCCTTCCATCCTCAGTGGCTCGCCTCTCGCTCAACTGATCTCGAAGATCAGCTGTTCGATGGGGTGATCCGTTGGGTCCTAGGCGCTCCAAAACGGGCCGCCGGTGGGGATTAACGGGCGCCGAAGAATGGGCGGCTCGGTGAGTCTCAGGGAGAGACGTCGGGAGTGTTGTATCGGGGTAATTTTCACGATTCCCCGATTACCGGGACATTGCAGTTGATCGTAAAAATCAAAGGAATAAAACAATTTTCCCGATAACTGAACCAAACTGATTCGTCAAAAATTGGTTAGAATATATTTGAAGGTAAGAAAGTAAATTTGACTCCAAAAATCTTTGAGAATCCCGAAGTATGGGTGACCTGCAAAACAGAGGAAGTTCGGTGGGGACGTGAATCCCCGTGAACTCTCCGACGATCGAGTCAGTTTGGTAGTAAATTAGTAACTATTTAAGATATCTGGGATTGAATGTTCCTTTGTTTATTTCCTTCCTTTTATAACCTCTTCGATTGGAGGTGTGGGATCGTGTTCGTTTAGCTCGTCAGCTCCTTTTAGATTGTCATTGTGGGAAACGGTCTTTTATGAGTGGGAGAGTGGGAGAGTGGGGATCCACGTTTGGGTGGAGTGGATTGTGTGTTTCACTTTTTACGTGAATTTTTTTGACTTTGAGTCAAACCGCGGGGCATGCGGTACTGCGTGATAACGTCCGCTGTGGGGACGTTTTTACTTTTGGTGGGTATATTTTTCCTTTCAATATATATAATGTAATCACAATAATTAAATGTGAAAATTTTATGACTTGTTAAGAAGACCTGAGCTCTAAATAATTTAATTAGAAAAAATGACTAATATTTTTTTTTAAAAAAATTCATTATTATTTAGAATATAATATTGAAAATTCTACTCAATAAAGCTTTACAAATATAAGTAAATTTTAGTAATGGTTGAGATTTTCATTTTAAAAACAAAAATTTACAAAAGAAAACAAAAAAAAAAATCTTAAATTTATAATTGTATTTTTAATTAGAAATATACTTAAATTTATTAATTTATATTGTATAAGATAATATTATTTGTTCTATTCTTCTTTATTTGTTCAAGTTGGTTTTTCATTTGTTCATCGCTAGGTTTGCACACGTTCTACTTAGGTTTGGTTTATGTCTTCATGTAATGTAGGAATGGTATTCTTATTTCTTATATATGATTCAAATTGCTTGCTTTGGTCACATATTTTTTTCTGCTTAATATAATTTTAGTCTGGTCCTAAAATAATAATAATAATTACTTTTATTATATTTAAATAATATTTTTCTATTTTGTTGTAGTCATAAATAAATTGACATAAATAATCTTTAAATTATAAAAGTTCTATTATTATTATTATTATTATTATTATTGTGAAATTTGGCCTCATAATAAAAATTGTGACATTATTAATTTCGTTAAATTTTTTTAAAATCATCAATAAAGTAAAAAACTTATACTTATTACAATATTTAAATATATTTAATAATAGACACATTCGTATAAATAGTCCTCAAAATATAGATGCTTGATAACATTGGTCCTCAAATAAAATATATTTAAATACATTTGAAGGGGTTTTTTTACTCAAGGAAATTATTAACGAAAGGACTAATATCACAATTTTTTATAGTCGGGACCAATCTCACCAAGCATCTATAATTTTGAGACTATTTATATCAATTTGTCTATTATTAAATATATTTAAATATTGTAATAACATAAATCTTCTTGAAGTTTTTTTTTAAACTTAATCAATGTTTTAATATAATTTTTAAAGGAATGACTAATGTAACAACTTATTTTTATAATTTGGTGATCAATTCTATTTAAAAAAAATAATAATTCGGAGATCAATGTTACTAAATTTTTATAATTTAGTGATTGTTTATGCCAAATTTTCGTATTTATATATACACACAAAAAATTACATATGAATATTTATTTTCTTCGATCATTGTAATTATCATATAATAATACAGCTAACAATTCTTTTTTTCCCCCTTTTGGAAAAAAATACCTACGAGTACCATAGAAAATTTAGATAATATATAACCTATTGTTGGAGCAGTGTTAAAGTTAATTTTCAAAAGACTAATAAGACAAATTTGTAGGATTTTAACGATGTAGAATATGAATTTGATAGATAAAATCGAAAAAGAATAATAATAAAAGAACTCACGATTTACCCAGGTTCACCCCAATTAGGGTTACGTCCTGAAAACTGAACTCTCAACTATTATTTTTTGGTTCTCATAACTTGTTACAATGATATCCCTATATATAGGCGTCTAAACCCTATCAACATATGACCGGGCCTATCTAAACATTACTGGGCTTATCTTCATATCAATGGGCCTAAACCCTACATATCACTGGGCCTAAGCCCCGAGGGGGGGCGGGGGCTCCACCCCCGAAGTGTCCTCGAGATATTTACCAAACTCCAATAAAATTAGCATTATATATTTCCAAAAGACTAATAAGACGGTGGACCTATGATGAAAAAGATGAAAATTCTAATAGCGATGACTTTTAAGCGGTTCCATCGAACGCTATGAGTTGCTTAGCATGGAATATCTGAGGTTTAGGTTCACCTCATATAATTCACGAACTTAAAAACTTCCTCTTCTGTTCAAAATTGGAGGTTTTACTTTTTAGGGAAACAAAATTACCAGAGGATAGGATGCCTAAGATTAAGGTTGTATTGGGCTTTACTTATGGCACGGTAGTTGGTAGAACTAGTTTGGGGGGTGGTCTGACATTTTTTTGGAAAGACACGGTTGATTTACATGTGATCAATTATTCTTTGGGACATATTCATGTGGAGGTGCAAGATTGGAAGCTTGGCAGCTCAGGGTATATAACAGGATTCTATGGGAATCCATATGCACGAATTCGACCTCATTCTTGGAACTTTCTACACAGAGTGGCTCTTTGTACATCTTCACCGTGGCTTGTTCTAAGGGATTTTAACGAGGTACTTCATGTAGTCGAGATGAAAGGACAATGCCAACGGACTCAAATGCATATGCAACAATTTTGAGATGTTTTTGTGAATTTTGGAGTTGGTGGAATTCAAGGGCTGTGGACCTTTCCTTACCTAGACTAATAAGAGGAATGAAGATGCAACGACTTGATCTCGATTGGATAGATGTTTTGGTAACACAGTTACAACACAATTAGAGCTGGAGATTTCCACTACGGTGATTGGTATGTGTCCTTTGATCATTGTGCGCTTCATATTGAGTTGAAGGATAGACAGAGAATACAAACAAGTAGAGGACATAACCACAAAGGATTGAGATAAAGTGGTTCAAGTATAAGGAGTGTACCAAAATAGTGGACCGGTCTTGAGTTCTCCAGGATGCTGAGCTTCATCACTTGAAGGAATTAAAGGAGAATATTAAATTAGCTTGGGGGTGAGCTAAATTGGGTGATCTTCCTTAATAGATAAAGAGTAAGCGCCAACAATTAGAACCCATGATGGCTAGTACTCGTGATGTCCCTGAAATGGAGGAGTTTCTCAACAGTTTGAGGAACTAATAGTTGTTGAACAATAGTACTGAAGTATGCGGTCCAAGTCTTATTAGCTCTAAGATGGTGATAAGAATACAACATATTTCCATCATCATGCCTCCCACAAGAAGTGTCGAAATACTATCTCATCCATTAAAAATAGCACTGGGAGGTCGGTGTCGTCTTTTAAGGAGATTATCGAAGTAACGATGTCCTATTTCTCTAACTTATTTACTTCGAGTAGTTGTGGTGCCAATTTTAATACAATCTTTAAGGATGAGGAATTTAATTGCTTATTTGATGACAACCGGATTATACTTCAAAAACTATTTTTCTCTTGATGAAGAGAAGTTTGGTAGCTCGCAAGGCTCATAATCTACTTTCAAGGATATGCACCCATTAAAATCACCTAGGCTAGATGGAATTCATTTGGCTTTTACCATACCTATTGGCATCGTGTTGGTAAGAATATTACTAAACTTATTCTGAAATGTCTAAATTTTGATTTACATATTGCTAATTTAAATGAAACTTGTATTGTTCTTATTCCAAAGATCCACTCCCCAAAATCCATGAATGATTTTTGTCCACTTAGTATGTGTAATGTTATGTACAAGTGATACGCGAAAATCGTATCACCTTTTTAGCATGTTTTTATGTATGAATTTGGGTGAAATCGAGGGTAATTTGATTTTGATTGTTCATTATTCACTTAATTTCACAGTTTTTATGATTTTGGAAGTGCCAGGTGAAAAGTAGACGAAAATAGCAAATTTTGGGGCAAAAACGCAATTTTTGGAAATGTTGACCCGATCAAAGGTTCAGGACGGGCTTCCCGACCAAGTCAAGGCACCGGGACGGGCGTCCCGACCTGGTCAACTGATCAGGACGGGCGTCCCAATCTGGGACGGGCGTCCCGAGCCGCCAGAAGCTGTCCCACATCGAAGTTTTCAGAAAGTTTCACTCCAGGAAGCTACTATAAATACCCCAGGCCTCCAGCAGTTGAATTCATTCCTCTCCACTCGATCTGAGTCATTTAGTGGTGTCCAGTGTACAATTCTCTAGTACACAACTCACTCAGAGACTCGGATCTCAGTTTTCTTTCTTATTAGTGTTTTGTTTTAATTTCTGAGAAATAGTCTCAGATCTTAGGTTTCTATAGATAGGTTCGTTTCTGGTATTCATAGAATACCCGGGATTTCGTTAGGAGATCCTAAGAGGGCTCTAGGCATTCGAAGAGTCAGTCCACAGGGCTGGGCTTAAGCTGGGTATTAAGGTAAAGCCCAGTTACTAGGCTGAGGAAGCGTCCTCCGAATGTTCTGGTGAGCAGAGTCAGAGCGAGCAATACAACATATACAGCAGTACGCTCCGTCGGCGAGACTACGTAAAGGGTGATTTCTTTATGGCATCAGTCCCCATGTCCCTCTCTTATATGTTGTTATTGTTTTGTTCTAAATACATATTATGAATACGAGATTATGATGTTTATGAATAGTTGTTTTATATGTTGACATTATTATGTTTTTCCGGAAATAGCCACCTGCTAAATATTCACTATGTCTGCATGTTTAATGTGCTCTTTTAAACTAAAGTTAGGGTTATAGACAATTCCTAACCACGGTCTAATCATAACCTGTTTAGTTTAACAAGCATCAATTAGTATTGGTGTCTGCCATGCTAGATAAAATAACATGTTGAACACCCTGCCTGTTAAAGTAGTCTAGGTAGGGGCCGAGCTGAGTCCGATTATACCGGCGGCTAGGGCAAGCGGTATGATCCCCGAAGTGACATAGGGCTTTCATGGATGCCTTCGTCCCGAACCGTGAGTAGGGCCGTCATTAAGGTAGGGCGGTTTATTAAAGACCTCGGATGTGGTACGCCTTTAGACACAGAACATAGTTGCAATCCAGGCTAAGATGCATCTAAAATATTCGAATTTAGGTCATTCAACATAGAGGAACAGTATAACATAGAATCAGAACTCATCTATAAAACACTTCTATGATTAATTAGACTTAAACTAGTGGAGAATGAATCACCCTCTCATCAAAGTATTTGATGAAGATTGCATAACTGGATCATAAGATAGGAGTTAGGATAAAAGGCTAGTTACTACTAAGCCGTTGCCACTTCCCTGGGAGTACGATATTTATTTAGTAAAATCGTAGATACTTTCCAACAGACTAGCTACACGATAGGTACTCTGCCTTAGGTTCTGGCTGATTAAGTGACACCATAGAGACTAAATGTGACAATTAGTCAATCACAGTCCTTAATTATTCATAATCAACATAGGGTAAAATAAGACCTATTTAGCACATCGGTCGGAAACCCATCAGATTTTTGGCGCTGTTGCCGGGGAAATATCATAATGAATTTAGGACTCCTGATCAAAATTCTAGATACTTATGATAGGTAACGGTAGTAACCTAGACTTTAGACCCAACACTTATGTTATACCAGTTAGACAATCAATTTCCGAAATATAGGATTATCATAACTAATTAATTTTAGATGTTATCTGGAATTAAGACACTTAGGATAATCAAATTTTAGAAAATTATTCTAAAACCATATTAAGGAAATTTACCTGCTTTCAACATAAAATGAAAAAAAATGTTAAAAATTTAAAATCCCAAAAAGAATATATCTTTCTTGCTCAACGGTGAGTCGTTCCTTTTCCCTATCTCTTGTTTTTGTAGTTGTTTTCTTAGTTGCTCTTTTTCGTGTTTTTCTTCTATTATTTAATTTCGAATAAAATTGGAAATGAGGATAAAATATGTTTTCTTCTGAGTTGTAAAATTTTGGCTTAGATTTTTATAGGGAAGAAACTCTATTTTAGAATTTTCTTAGAGTCATGCCGGCCTTATTAGGATGAGTTATGAAATAGTTTTTCCTTAATAGCCAGACCTTTGAATGTTCTATTGAAAAAAGGATGTTCCTTTTGTTTTGCTGATGATTGCATGAGAACTTTTAAACCGAAAGGAATTACTGCACCCATTATGGCATCACCTGATTGAAATCTACTTTTTGAATTAATATGTGATGTAATGATGTAGTACGAATTGTTTGATGATAAGAAAGTTCATGCATGATAAATTCCGATCTTATTTAGTCTTGTCTAAAAACAATAGGTTACACTGATCACTCTGAGATATCTGTGTTCAATAAAACTAATGATGAACCAAGATTAATTAGTTAAGTTCTATTGAATTTGATATAGAAAGAAGGGATAAGAAAAAAGGTTGAAAATCTAGAAAGCAAACCATATGTCTAGATTAGAAAACCCTGAGTTAGAGGCTAGTGTAATACTGATAAATTTTTGGATGAAAACTTATTTGCATTGTTTGCTATGTATAATAATTCTCATCTGTGGTTTATTTCAAATTATCTAGTCACTGAATAAGTTCCAAGTGATATGACTTATCAGCAAAAGAAGAAATTCTTTGCTGATTTGACATATTACTACTGGGCAGTTTCTCTTCTATTTCAAATTTTTGCAGATCAGTTGATCAGAAGATGTGTCTCAGAAGACGAAGGCCACAAGAGTTTGGAGCATTGCCCTAAAGAATCTACGGGAGACCAATTGACTACTATCAACACTGTCCGGAAAGTGTTGAAAGCAGGATCTTGTTGACCCACCATATTCAAGGATTTTGTATCTCTGATACAGTCCTGCGATGCTTGCCAAATAACAGGTAACACATCTTCCAGAGATCATCTACCCTAGCGACGTACACAGAATGTTGCAACCGTTGATATCAGGGGTATTTCGAATCCTTTTCCTTTCTTCCTTTGAACATAATTACATCATAGTAGTCGTGGAATACTTTTCGAAAATAGCCTGAACTACAGACATTACCTACTAATGATGTTAGAGTCATGTGCAGATTCTAGTTGTTTTCCAAATTCACAGTGCCGATGTCTTAGGAAGAATTGTTCAGCCTGTGTATCAAATCTGTGAAGTCTGCTAAGTACCACACTCTAGCAGGGATTGCTATGGGAATGAAATACGAACCATTCCAAAAGTGGTTGGAGCAGGTTACTGCAGAATGCTGCTCCAATGGGAAATGCATACAATCCCAGCTGGAGGAATCATACGGGATTTAGCTGAGGAGTAATTCGGAAGCTGGAAACTTTCAGAAGACACCACCACAGCAAAACCCACACTCGCAGAATCAATAGATGAGATACTGGCAACAATTAAAGCCAGACCAGTGCAAGCAAGTGATCTACCAAGAGGTAACGAACGGACGACAGATATAGAGGAATTTGACATTGTGTCGGGAGTATAGCAATGGAGGAGCTTGCATTCCCTGCATACCAATCATCTGTGAGAAACTTCCCCGAGGAAGTCTCAAATACTTGGGCCCAGATCTACACAACTAGAGCCCCCTACCACCACAGCTTCGCCAAAACTTCAGGTATCTTTTCTTCCAGTCGAGACTTGCATGCCATACCTTTACTAACAGTGGCAAGAAGGCACACAAATCCCAAGAAGTCTCATTCCTAGACACGTTACTCCTGGACACGGTGCTATGATTGTGAGAAATCTTACAAATGATTCGAGGAAGCAGACTGTAGGGCTCGAGCCATTCATCAAATGAATAGGCCACTACCTGGAGCTCGACAATGAAGGATCGAAGCTGACATCATCCGTTACAGTATCTAGTGCTTACAGAGTCAAGAATGCCTCATCAATAGCACATGGCTAAGGTGAAGAGCCAATTGACAGATCAGAGAAGACCCTTCTGCTCGCGACATGAAGGGAGTTTTTCTAATCCTCATGTTCCTTTACTTTTATTTTCTTTGTTTGGTGTCCTGTTTTGTTATTTCTTTGGTTGTTTTATTTCTCTCTTACCCTTAGTTAGTCAAATAAGTGTGGGGTAAGAGTTTTCTATTTTGTTTTTGTTTCTTGTTTTCAAATAAGTGTGGGGTAGTCTAGATATGCATGAACACTGAGGACAGTGTCAGAAATAAGTGTGGGGTAGAAGTGCACGGTGCACTGTAGTAGTTTTTGAAAAACTTTTTGCATGATTTTGCTTGTTTTCCCCGTATTTTCACACCCTTCCAAAAGTTTTTCAAAATTTTTCATTCTTTCAGACTTCTAAAAGCAGTATGATTGGTTAAAAAATTGCTTATGTCTATGATATGTAGGTAGTATGTTGTAGTTAGTAGGAGATAATTGATAACTATTGCCGAACCCATTGATTAGAAGTAGGGAATTCCTGATAATTGAGCACAACTTAGTCTGGATTAGAGACCTCAACTAATTACCTTTTCAAAACTTAACTAGATAAAATTAGACCAGTTGCAGGATGCATTGACAATTGGAATGACTAGATGAGACTCTGAGCCAAAAGTGAAAAAGAAAAAAAATGAGCTAATTAAAATAGGGTAGTTTGCCAGCGGCCTTCGCTACTCGAGCACCACTCCTTCGGGGAACTTAAAGCCTGATGCCCTAAGGTTGTGTAGATCTAGGAGTCATCGGAGTGGGACTCGCTACATGGGTAGTTGAAGTTGACGTGTTCTAAGAAGACTCAAAATACCCTAGAAAATCTATAAACGAAAGGAATCAATAAATGCTAAATGATAGAATCTGATCACCAAAGCTCAGAACTCAGAAAGTTATCTGTTGTCAGTATGTCTAGCGATAGGTCGAAGTGTTATCTGGTAATAGTTAAGACAAGAGTTTATTGTGTTGACTATCTGGTCTGGACTAGTACACACACTACACATCAGGAAGACCCTGTGACTAAGAAAAAGGTCCAAACTAGTTGTTGATTTGTTTTCTGCCTGATCATAACAAGCTACTAAAAACATCTGAGACCTTGTCATAGCAACCTAACCAGTCAGACTTGTGTTAAGACTTGTCTGAAGAATTTTTGGAATAAAAACATGACTAGGAATTTAAGTAACTTCAGGTAGACTTTGCTTGAGGACAAGCAAAAAGCTAAGTGTGGGGTTATCTGATACGCGAAAATCGTATCACCTTTTTAGCATGTTTTTATGTATGAATTTGGGTGAAATCGAGGGTAATTTGATCTTGATTGTTCATTATTCACTTAATTTCACAGTTTTTATGATTTTGGAAGTGCCAGGTGAAAAGTAGATCAAAACAGCAAATTTTGGGGCAAAAAGGTAATTTTTGGAAATGTTGACCCGGTCAAAGGTTCAGGACGGGCGTCCTGACCAAGTCAAGGCACCGGGACAGGCGTCCAGGACCCGGGACGGGCGTCCCGACATGGTAAACTGATCAGGACGGGCGTCCTAATCCTGGACGGGCGTCCCGAGCCACCAGAAGCTGTCCCACATCGAATTTTTCAGAAATTTTCACTCCAGGAAGCTGCTATAAATACCCCAGGCCTCCAGCAGTTGAATTCATTCCTCTCCACTCGATCTGAGTCATTTAGTGGTGTCCAGTGTACAATTCTCTAGTACACAACTCACTCAAAGACTCGGATCTCAGTTTTCTTTCTTATTAGTGTTTTGTTTTAGTTTCTGAGAAATAGTCTCAGATCTTAGGTTTCTATAGATAGGTTCGTTTCTAGTATTTATAGAATACCCGGGATTTCGTTAGGAGATCCTAAGAGGGCTCTAGGCGTTCGAAGAGTCAGTCCACAGGGCTGGGCTTAAGCTGGGTATTAAGGTAAAGCCTAGTTACTAGGCTGAGGAAGCGTCCTCCGAAGGTTCTGGTGAGCAGAGTCAGAGCGAGCAATACAACATATACAGCAGTACGCTCCGTCGGCGAGACTACGTAAAGGGTGATTTCTTTATGGCATCAGTCCCCATGTCCCTCTCTTATATGTTGTTATTGTTTTGTTCTAAATACATATTATGAATACGAGATTATGATGTTTATGAATAGTTGTTTTATATGTTGACATTATTATGTTTTTCCGGAAATAGCCACCTGCTAAATATTCACTATGTCTGCATGTTTAATGTGCTCTTTTAAACTAAAGTTAGGGTTATAGACAATTCCTAACCACGGTCTAATCATAACCTGTTTAGTTTAACAGGCATCAATTAGTATTGGTGTCTGCCATGCTAGATAAAATAACATGTTGAACACCCTGCCTGTTAAAGTAGTCTAGGTAGGGGCCGAGCTGAGTCCGATTATGCCGGCGGCTAGGGCAAGCGGTATGATCCCCGAAGTGACATAGGGCTTTCATGAATGCCTTCGTCCCGAACCGTGAGAAGGGCCGTCATTAAGGTAGGGCGGTTTATTAGAGACCTCGGATGTGGTACGCCTTTAGACACAGAACATAGTTGCAATCCAGGCTAAGATGCATCTAATATATTCGAATTTAGGTCATTCAACATAGAGGAACATTATAACATAGAATCAGAACTCATCTATAAAACACTTCTAGGATTAATTAGACTTAAACTAGTGGAGAATGAATCACCCTCTCATCAAAGTATTTGATGAAGATTGCATAACTGGATCATAAGATAGGAGTTAGGATAAAAGGCTAGTTACTACTAAGCCGTTGCCACTTCCCTGGGAGTACGATATTTATTTAATAAAATCGTAGATACTTTCCAACAGACTAGCTACACGATAGGTACTCTGCCTTAGGTTCTGCCTGATTAAGTGACACCGTAGAGACTAAATGTGACAATTAGTCAATCACAGTCCTTAATTATTCATAATCAACATAGGGTAAAATAACACCTATTTAGCACATCGGTCGGAAACCCATCAACAAGGCTATTTCGAAGATCATTGTTTAAAGGTTGAAAGGGTTGCTTCCAAAATTAATTAATGTTTCTCAGAGTGCTTTTGTGGGAAATAGATTGATTACAGATAGTATTAAAGTGGCTACTGAGGCATTTCATTGGCTTCAACAGGGTTTAGGGGGTAAGAACACAAATTATTTTATTGTGAAAGCAGACATGTCAAAAGCTTATGATAGAATTGAATGGGGTTATTTTGAGTGGATTTTAAAGAAAACGGGTTTTTTAGATTCTCTTCGAGTGTTGATCATGAAATGTGTTACCTTTGTGTCATTTCGTATTATTATCATCGGGTCGCTCACAGATAAGTTTGTACCTTCAAGGAGGCTCAAACAAGGAGATCCTGTCTCACCATATCTTTTCATTATGTGTGTTGAGGGTCTTTTTGTCCTTACTTCAAAGGTTGTTACTTTGGGTAGATGGAAAGGATTACAAATGGGGAGAAATGCACCAGTTATTTCTCATAATCTATTTACTGATGATTTCCTCCTTTTTTATTAGGGATACACCTCAAAGTCCAAAAATATTACATGAATTTATGGGTACCTGTGCTCTGGTATTTGGGTAGTTGATTAATAAGAAAACTTTCTGTATATATTTCTCAATTTTTTTAAAGACTGGCGGCAAGACCAAATCCTATGTTGTTTGGGCACGCAATGGAGTGTATGGAGAGGGAGTTATCTAGGTATGCCATTTGTGTTAGGACGTACAAAGAAACAAAATTTTTCTTCCCTAACTAACTGGGGCGGGATGAAAGCTAACAGATGGAAAGAAAAAAATTTATCCGAAGGTAGCATGGAAATTTTATTTAAGGCAGTTCTCCAAGCAATACCAACATATCTTATGACATTTTAAGCGATTCGATTGTTCTTAATGAAATGGTAAAGATTATAAGGAATTTCTGGTGGCGTTCAACAGCAAAGGATGGTATACATGGGTCTCTTGGAATTCTATTTGCAAACTAAAGAGTGAGATGTTTAGGTTTCAAGAAATTGGATTGCTTTAATATGGCTCTTTTATTCAAACAGGGATGGCAAAATAGTTTAGAATCCAACCTCCTCGGAAACTTACGTGTTGAAGGCCAAATACTTTTCACGCACTAATTTTATATCGATTACATCTAGCTCTTCGCCATCTTTTCTATGGCGTTCTATCTTGAAGGGGAGGGAATTGCTCACTCAAGGTTTGAGATGGCACATTGGCAATGGGGAATCAATAAAAGCATTTGATGATTCATGGCTGCTTGTACCTACATCCTTTATACCTCTAACTTTTCTTTTTTTTTCTCCATGAATGTCTAGTGGTCGGAGACATGATATGGGAAGGAAAATGGCAAAAACAATTGGTGGATGTATTATTTGTTGAGCAGGATGGGAAAATGATTTATGTCGTCCCTCTTAAGCCTACGTAAGGATTGGATCGGGCCATCAAGCATTTTACACCACGTAACAGTTTTACAGTTTTGTCAGCGTATAAATTAGTCGTATCTAAAGATGATGTGGCTATGGAATGACCATATGCGTTTGCTAAGGATTCCACCTGGAGCTTTCTATGGAAACTGGTCATTCCATATAAGGTAAAACACTTCCTATAACACTTATGTCACATTGCACTTCTATGGAGTAGTAGTCTTTGCAAAAACAAGGGTGATAACTCTACAAAAGTAGTGTTATCTACGTATATTTTCATCTATATTTGTGCTTTAATTGATATGATAATTGTTGAAATACTATGTGAATTCATGATTTTACTGAAAATATTATCTTTGTTCAGTTTATTTCACATTTTGCAATATTTTCTTTAAAATGCTTATATTTGAATGATTTTTAGTATAATGTTAACTTGACTATAAAAGTGCTAACCATGTGTAGATATTTTAGAAAGATTTTTGAAGGTGAATATTGGAAGCTGCCAAAACTGAAGTGTTTAGTGATATTTCGGTTAAAGTTGTCTAGGGGCAGTTTGGTTATTATACATTCGAAGCTTAAATTAGAGATATATTCAAGATATAAAAAGAAGTCAAGTGATGAAGATACTTCGGTAATAAATACAAGAGCTGGAAGTTATTCAACTAGATGCTATGCTTGAAGAAGATATTTAATCGAATTATTACTACCTAACTAATTTGGTTAGATATTATTCTAAAAGTAATATCAAGAAAGTGAAATATCAAGTAGATTGGAAGAAATACAAAGAACTAAAGGAGATACATTTAAGAAGAAAAGATTCACAAAAGGAGATATATTTGAACATCAAAACATCTATACAAAAATATCCCCAAGTTATAACTACTCTTGGACCTTACTGCACGGTTATAAATATTTGTGTTAATTGTCTTGAGAGGAGTTCGGTTCAAGTGTTTTAGATAATTGAGTTGTTAATTGTGAGCTCTTGTTAAGTGATAATTGAGTTGTTTAGAATATTTACATAGAGTCATTACATTTGTAAACAATTTTTACATTGATGTTGTTATAGAGTAGATAAGAGATTTTAAGAGGGAAGATTACAGATCAAAGTTGAGGAAGATCAGTCGCACTTCAATATTGTTCGATAGTATCACCATTGTTGGCAATAAGAGTAAAGAGAAGGGAGTGATTATACTGTGATTCGGATAAGAATTTAAACTCTTTCTATCGGAGGTCTCTCGGGAATGTATGTGGTGTCTTCTCGAGTCTTCAACTCTTCATCTGGTTTCTCTTGTAAACTCCTCATGTAATATCTTCAATCAATGTGATCAAGAACTAAAAGAAGAACCTATTCTGGATATGCATTTTATATATAATAAGTGAATCACCTAAATTTGTATGCAAAATATTCTCTAAAAGCTGAATATAGACTCTATGTAGTAATTGATAGTTCCTTGATAGTTGTCCTAGCCTTTGCGCTATTTTGAGTGGATGTATTCAGGCTTAACTTGTCCTAGTTCCGTGATCAGGTTTTTAACGTTTTCTAGGTTTCTTGGTTCTGATTGCCGTGACTTAACTACTCACTACAGTTTGTTTGAATATTAATCCGAACTATTACAATGCTGCAACATTGCCGTATTCCAGTTTTGGTTAATAATTGCGTCACTGATTTTCTTGATTTCCTAATGATCCAGTATAGTTACAATTAGCTGATCTATCCTTTGTTCTTGAGATGAATCTATACTTTTAATCTCTCTTCTAACATAGATGTTCTTTCATTTCGTAGAATTAGAATCACCTTTCATCAATCATTTGGTTTGGAATTATGCTAGACACATAACTGATTTTCATATTTTAGAACCTTCTTCTATGCCCAAATCCCTGTGGGATCGATATCTAGTACTTTGTACTATTTATTACTTGAGACACATGTATAGTTGCACATGCAAAACCCTTAAAAAGTTAGCAATAAAATTAGTGCATGTTAAGGGGTCGTCAAGTTTTTGGCGCTGTTGTCGGGGATTTGGATTTTAAAAATAGGTGTAGCATAAATTTTTGAAAATTGACTGTGTGTTTAACTGTTTATTGAATTATTATATCTAATGTACTCTTACTGAATTATTGAATTATGTTTATCTTATATAATTAAGAGGCATGCATTATTTAAGTGTAAGTCCATAACTAAAGTATAACATTATCTTATGGCTAGAACTGATACAACTATTCAAGGATTGACCTCTACTGTTAGGAATTTAGAAAACCAAATGGGACAATTAGCAATTGAACTTAAAAATAGACCGTTGTTGCGTTGTGTGCGTGTGGCACAATTTGTAAAGATAAAGAAAATAGAATAAATCAACGCAATCTTAACAAGTGCAAGTATACACCTGTCAACAAGTAATATATGTACCTATATACAAGATTATCGATCCCACAGGGACTATGTATGCCAATTACAAATGCAAATATGAATGTACAAATGACTAAAAGAATGAAAGAATAACGAATGATGTATCAAGAATAAAAGAATAAAGAATGATGTATCAAGAATAAAAGAATAAATAATGAAAAATAGTGGATAGAGATTGGTCTAATGCTACGGCATTCCTACTCCTAACTAAACTAACAGTTAAAGGTTAGCCTACTGGAAATAACCACAAGAGTACTGCAGGTAATACAATGCTGCAGCATTCACGCCAAAAATGTAAGTACAAACCAGAGATGAATCTAAATATACAAAGCATGCTTTCAGTTTCCATATCAATGCTACAACATGTCTGGTTCCACCCAGACTACTTGATCTACTAGTCTAGATCCCCGATAACATCGTCTCATGGAGTACGAAGTACCGTGGACCTAGCGCAACGCTAGTTAGTGAATTTGGTCATTTCCACTGCAATATTGAGTGTACTTTCGTGTCTTTACCTCTGATTATGCAGTTCTCAATCTAGCGCCACATAATTATCACGTCCACTAGTTCCCCTCCGCTAGAAGGCCAGACACTAGCTCGATTCATACATTGGACAGTCGTAACCGCAAGTGATGTTAAATCAATTTAATGTAATTACATGAATAAACCAAGCATCGCCCCATACAAGCATTAAACATAAAAACAGAAAGCAATGCTGCAGCATACTCGTCATCATAATCAAAACAGTGTATTCAACATGCTCATACTTAACTACACCACAACAACTTCAGGTTAACAATATATATTTTGCTGAAACGAATCATGGAAGACAAGGACTAACCTAATAGGAAAAACAGCCCCTAGGTCCATAGTGACACCAATCAACGGAGTCAACCCTAAAAAGGAAAGTATATCACTCCCAAAACATTTTTAATCATTCCTTGAACCAAGAATCATGAAAGACAAGGATTAACGTAATAGGAAAAACTGTCCCTAGGTCCATAGTGACACCAATCAACGGAGTCAATCCTAAGACGGAAAACATATTACTCCCAAAACATGTTTAATCAATCCTTGAACCCATGTAAACATTCTCATATTACAAAGAACATTTAATTACAAAAACAGTAGTAAATTGAGGAAATGGAGAGAGGATTACTCTGGTCGGAGATCACCCTACTGCCCAAATCGGTTTAATCAACGTAATGTTGTCCTTCGTTTCCTCTGCTTGATGCTGCTGCGTCTCTACTGCTCAGCTGATGAATGCTTCAGCAAGTCACCCTGCTCACTCTTGGGTTCTTCCCTCCTAAAAGTTAGTCTAAAACTAAGAAGAAAAACTAAACTATCCTAAGAAAAACTAAGAAGAAAAACCAATCTCTCTAACTTGGCCAAAAGCCAAACTAAAACTAACAAAGACTAGCCCTCAAACTCTCCAAGACTAGCCAAACTCATTCCTCTCGGTTCTTCACATACATATAGCCTCTTTGTGTACCGAGAGCCATTACCAAGCTGCCATGTGTCCATAATTCTGGAATTTTCTCCAAAAATTCCAGCAAATAGTTAAAATTAATCCCAGCTGCCTTCTGGAGTTGTTGTCTTCTTCCTCTGAATGCTGCAGCATTTGCAGCCGGTCTCCCGCTGCTTTCTGTGATCTTTGTCGTTTTCCTCTGATGCTGCAGCATTTGAAGAAGAGTTTTTGTCTTTTTCTTCTGATAGAAGCAGGATGTGCAGCAGAATTTCAGAACTTTCTGCAAGAGTTTTGTCCTTTTCCTCTGATGGCTGCAAGGTCAGCAGCAACATTTCAGCTGCTTTCCTGAAATTTTTGACCTTTTCTTCTACTCTCTTGTCCAGTTTGTCACCATGCACTTAAACAAACACACACACACACGCATATATATATATATATATATATATATATATATATATAATGGATAGGACAAAAGAATTAAATGCATAGTACCGCAAGTTCAACTTTAATATGCCCAGCTGGATTTTAAGTGACAAATAGTGTGTGGGTGTATATTATATATATATATATATATGCAAATTATCCACACATAATTCACGTTCTTCTCGGTCAACTTTCATCCAACTTTCTTTCACCTATTTCAACCATCAAAATTCCCTTTTTACCCTTGCCACAATAAATCAATTCAAATTAATTCCCAAATAATAATAAATAATACAGCTCATCCACATTTTGAGAAATTAATTCAATTAAATTGACTTTTAACAATAAATCCACATTTTTAGGTAAAAAGAGAGAAAATATCAAATCAACACATTTTTATTCCATTTTCCAAATAAAGTCAATTAATTCCCGAATAAAATATGGCAAATTATATGTGAATAACTCTATTATTTTAGAGTTATCACACCCCCAAACTTAGGTAATTGCTCGTCCTGAGCAACACTGCAGCAATGCGGAAGCAACAGAAATATACATACCCACATAAAAACTTTGTTCAGCAAGTTCAGTCAAACCTGGGACCAATGATTTCACAAAGAGAAAATTCAAAATTCAAGTAGACATAATATTCCATCCTTAGGTGAATAACCAAATATTAACTAACCCAAGCTCAAAGAATTTCCACTCCTAAGTGTGTGTGTGAATAGTCCTTCCTTTTCAATTTCTCATTCATAAGTCAACATATGGTAATCCTAAGGTTCATTTTGTATCCCCAAACTCAACCTATTACACCCCTCTCCACTAATGTAGCAAATTCAGCAATAAAGATCAAAGATGTCTTAATTTGGTTGTAATGTAGGCTAGGGCTAAGGTAGGAAAAATATGGATAAAAAGTAGGCTCAAAACTTAGTCCTAGTCTGCCATGAGCTTCTACCCAATGCTATCACTTCTCAAAAAAAGTTTTTGTCTCAACCCAAGGAGCATAAAAATTTACACCCTGTCTCAGGAATACGTGCAACATTTAACCACAATCAGTATATAACATTTAATCCTCAAAGAAGCATAACATGTATTTCCTTTTTGCTCTCTTTTTGTTCTTCTTTTTCTTTTTAGAGTAAAGAGGGTGTTTTTATTCTTTTTCACACATGTTTTCATACACATACCCTCAATACGTAGAGAATTTATATCAGAAGTTCAAAGTTTCCTTAAATACCACTAATCCCATAAAAATGATAATGCTGCAGCATTGAGCTGCGGCATTACTATGTTCCTCCTCATAACATTCTCTGCATACCCCCAAACTTATGTTTAACAGTGTTCATAGCAGACTAAGATCAAGTTTAGGGAAAACAAAGAATGGATACATGCACAACATTTAGGATAAGTAGCTATTTACTAAGGGTGTCAAGAAATTAGGCTTAGGCTCAACTTGGGTTAGCTAGGGAAATAAAATGCATTAGGGTAAGCTAGAAAGGCTCAAACGGTTCAAGAACATGCCTCAATCATTTCTTTAGTACCAAATATACTAGGATTTCGCCTCAAGGAATATAACAAATGAGTCTAAAAATTCTGAACCTTCATACCAATGCTAACTCTTTTTATGAACATGAAATCTCCAAGTAAGACTATGTGCAAAAGATAGGGAGTATAAATAATTCTCACTTAGAGTCAACTAATACCTAGTTATTCTAAAAGAAGGTACAAAGTCTACGAGAATGTACTTTTGTTTTTAAGATAACATCATAAATCGGGTCCCAAAAGTCTACACTAATCCTGCTGAAACTAAGGTTCTAATGGGTCATATGAAAATGTTGCCACATTCATGCAAATGGGTCTTCTATGCCAGATCAATCAATTTATAAGGTATCCTAAAACAGTTATTCAGACAAGGCATCTATGCATTCAAATAGATCACTCAGAATTTCAGCAAATAAGATGTCATGCATTCAAAAGACAACAGGGAAATATTTTTAAAAAATTATCACCATTTTTGAACTTTTTGTCACGAGAGGACACCCTCCCCCAAACTTAAGGAGAAGCAATGTCCTCATTGCTTTAACATAGAATTTCAGACAGCAGGCAAAGCAATGTACCAAAAATAAAATAAAACAAAACAAAACAAATTAAATAAATCAAAACAAAAGAGAAGTAAAGTTGTTCAAGACCTGCACAGCAGGAAATTAAAGTACAAGCCAAAAACATAAAAGGAAAGGAGGTTAAGGGTAAGAACTACACCCATATGGACGGGAGTGCATCAAGGCATGATGACGACATCGTCATCAATTCTATTGGGATCCTCATCGGATCTTACAACTCGTACATCATCCCTCAATCTGAAAGAAAAACAAAGAAAACAACAAAACAAAAAGAAAGAAAGGAAAGAAAAAACAGAAATAAATAAATAAATAGAAAGAAAAGAAAAACAAAAAATAAAATAAATAAACAGAGAAGAAAGAAAAACGGAAAATGAATTAAATAAAAAGAAAAGAAAAACAGAATATAAAATTGAAAAGTGTTCACTTGAATTTTGCTCTTGTGTGGGGTCCACCTAATTCTTCATCATTGACCAATGATAGAGAATCAATGGTTTGCTCTTTGTCTCCATCTCTGTAGATTTTTAGTCTATGCACGTCGACTTTAAATTTGGTCCCCGTTTTGTCCACAACCGAGACCACCCCATAAGGATGAATTTGTTCAATTGTGTATGGTTCGGTCCATCTCGATCTTGAATCGAAAATCAAAACTTGTTGTCCAACTTCAAAATTTCTTGGCTGGATGTGTTTGTCATGCCATCTCTTAGTTTTCTCCTTGTATAACTTGGCATTTTCATAAGAAAATAATCTCAGCTCATCCAGTTCAGAAAGATGCAACATTCTCTTGTTTCCAGCAACATTCATGTCCATGTTGAGATGCTGCAGCACCCAGTATGCTTTGTGCTCTAGCTCAACGGGTAAGTGACAAGCTTTCCCAAAAATGAGTCTATAAGGAGACATACCTATTGAAGTCTTGAAAGTTGTCCTGTAAGCCCATAGAGCATCATCTAACCGTCTTGACCAATCTTTTCGGTTTGGGTTAACCACCTTCTCAAGGATACCTTTGATGATTCGGTTGGACAATTCAACTTGCCCATTTGTTTGAGGATGGTATGGCAAGGCAACTCGGTGATGAACATGGTACTTGGCTAACAAGACTCCTAGCCATTTGTTGACAAAATGAGAACCTTCATCACTGATGATTGCTCTAGGTGTTCCAAATCGTGAGAAAATGTTCTTTTGAAGGAAATTGATCACCACTTTGGAATCATTAGTGGGGAATGCTGCAGCTTCCACCCACTTGGACACATAATCCACTGCCATTAAAATGTATGAATTCCCAAACGAAGGTGGGAAAGGTCCCATAAAATCAATGCCCCATACATCAAAGAGTTCCACTTCCAAAATGTTGGTGAGAGGCATTTCGTTTCTTCTTGAGATGTTTCCTACTCTTTGGCAGCGATCACACCTTGCCACAAACTCATAACAATCTTTAAATAATGAAGGCCAAAAGAAACCAGATTGTAGTACCTTTGCTGCAGTTCTTGACCCTCCAAAATGTCCTCCACATGATGAGTTGTGATATTGAAAAATGATGTCCTCAATTTCATCATCGTTTACAGATCTCCGAATCACTTGATCTTTGCATATCTTGAACAAAAAGGGTTCCTCCCAAAAATAACTTTTTACATCATGGAGAAACTTCTTTCGTTCCTGGTATGAGAAATCCGGCGGCATTGCACCACTGGCCATAAAGTTAGCAAAATCTGCATACCACAACATCTTCATGTCTTTTGAAATTTCCAGCAATTGTTCATCAGTAAAATGTTCATTAATTGGGATCTGAAATCCCTCTTGTTGTTCCAATCGAGACAAATGGTCAGCCACTTGATTTTCCACTCCCTTCTTGTCCTTGATTTCCACATCAAATTCTTGTAGGAGTAGAATCCATCTAATGAGCCTTGGTTTTGTGTCCTTCTTTGCAAGTAAATATTTGATGGCAGAATGATCGGTGTAGACTATCACTTTCGTGCCCACCAAATAGGACCTGAATTTATCAAAGGCAAACACAACAGCAAGCAACTCTTTTTCAGAAACAGTGTAATTTACCTGAGCCTCCGTGAGCGTCTTGCTAGCGTAATAGATGGAATGAAAAATTTTGTTATGCCACTGCCCCAAAACAGCACCTACTGCATAGTCACTTGCATCACACATTAGCTCAAATGGTAAACTCCAGTCAGGTGCTATGATAACGGGGGCTGAAATAAGCTTTTGTTTGATCTCCTCAAATGCTGCGGCACAGGTTGCATCAAAAGAAAACACATTATCTTTTTCTAATAATTGACATAAAGGCATAAATACCTTAGAAAAGTCCTTGATGAATCTCCGGTAGAAGCCCGCATGTCCCAAGAAGCTTCGAATGTGTTTCACGGTTGTTGGGGTTGATAGCTTTTCAATCACTTCTATCTTTGCTCGGTCTACTTCAAGGCTTTCTTTGAAATCCTGTGACCCAACACAATTCCTTCTCTAACCATGAAGTGACACTTCTCCCAATTGAGGACTAAATTAGTTTCCTCACAACATTTAAGTACATTGGCCAAATTTTCTAAACAATTATCAAAAGAATCCCCAAATATGGAAAAGTCATCCATAAACACTTCTAAATACTGCTCTACCATATCAGTGAAAATGGCCATCATGCAGCGTTGGAATGTTGCTGGAGCATTGCAGAGTCTGAATGGCATCCTTCTGAAAGCAAATGTACCATAGGGACAAGTGAAAGTAGTTTTGTCCTGGTCCCCTGGTGCTACAGCAATTTGGTTGTACCAAATACTCATGTCCAGCTAACCTGTCCAACATTTGGTCAATGAAAGGCAATGGAAAGTGGTCCTTCCTCGTGGCTTTGTTGAGTTTCCTATAATCAATGCATATGCGCCATCCCGTGACTGTTGTAGTAGGAATCAACTCGTTGTCTTCATTTGTTACTACTGTGATTCCTCCTTTCTTGGGCACACATTGTATAGGACTTACCCAAGAACTGTCAGAGATGGGGTAGAGGTTGCCAAAATCCAGCCACTTGATGATTTGTTCCTTCACCACTTCCTTCATAATTGGATTCAATCTTCGCTGCCCTTCTATGGAATTTTTGGAAGCTTCTTCCAAACTGATTTTGTGCTTGCATAAGGTTGGACTTATACCTTTAATGTCAGCTATGGTCCAACCCATAGCTCTCTTATGCTGCCTTAGTACTCCAAGCAATTTCTCCTCATGTTCAGCATCAAGGAAGGCTGAAATGATCACTGGCAGCATTGAGTCTGCCCCTAGGAACCCATACTTCAAATGCTGCGGCAATTGCTTCAATTCCAGCTGTGGTGGTTCTTCAACTGAAGGTTTTATTAACTTGAAATCTCTAGAAGACAACTCCAAGGATTCATATTGAGCTCGAAATCTGAACCTTTGGGGGTTTTCTTCTACCCAAGCTGAATGTGCTTTGGTGTCCATATTGCCATCATCCTGTAAAATTTCCTCCATCAATGCATCCGTGGCATCCTCACCTTGCTCTTCATCTTTTTCTTCCCAAGAATCACAGATGGTGATTTGAAAACACTCCTCACCTTCATCATAGATTTCATGGCTTTGAATACATTGAATGTGACTTTTTCGTTCTGGAATCTCATGGTTAGCTCCCCTTTCTGCACATCAATAAGAGTCCTTCCCGTAGCTAGGAAAGGTCTTCCTAAAATAATGGGAACTTCTCTGTCTGCTTCATAATCAAGAACAATAAAGTCTGATGGAAAAATAAACTTATCAACTCTTACCAGGACATCCTCAATTTTTCCATCGGGATGAGCTGTAGACCTATCCGTCAATTGCAATGTTACCGTCGTAGGTCTTACCTTTCCTATGCCCAACTGTTTGAAAACTGACATAGGCATCAAGTTGATGCTAGCACCAAGATCACACAAGGCCATACCACAATATAAGTCTCCAATAGACCAAGGAATATTAAAGCTCCCCGGATCTTTCAATTTAGGGGGCAACTTATCCTGCAAAAAGAAACTGCATTCTTTGGTTAGTGCAACAATTTCATATTCTCCCAACTTTCTCTTCTTTGTAAGGATATCCTTCATGAACTTCGCATTGTTGGGCATTCGTTCTATGGCTTCCACCAATGGAATGTTGATGTGCAGCTGTTTCAATATGTCCAAGAACTTCTTGAACTGCTCATCTTGCTTCTTATTGGCAAACCTCTGTGGAAAAGGCATTCTTTGCTGTACTGGTTTGCTCTCTGGAATATTGCATTGCTTTGGCATTGGCGATGCTGATGCTGCAGCATCCGACTGTTCTGGAATGGTGCTTTGCTGTGGCTTTGTCGATGCTGCGGCATTTGGCTCCACTGGTTCTGGCTCAGCTACTGGAATTTCTGCATTCTTGCTGGGCTCACTGGTCTTCTCAGCTGCTCCAGACTTAATTTTTGGCTCGTCCAGTATTCTGCCACTTCGTAATGTTACAGCCTTGCAATGTGCTTTTCCTTCTCTTCTTGCATTTTCTGTATCGCTCGGAAGTGATCCTTGTGGTCTGCTCCTCATCTCTTGATTTAGCTGCCCCACCTGGTTTTCCAAGTTACGAACAGTAGATGATAGTCCTTGCATGGTTGTTTCTGTCCTTGCCATAAAATCTCTCATCATGTTCTCTAAAGCATTTGAAGGTGGTTGTTGTTGTAGAGGTCTTTGTTGATCGTGGAGTTGTTGCTGCTGCTGCTGGGGGTACTGTTGTTGCTGCTGGAGCAGTGGTCTTGAGTTCATACCTTGAGTGCGGTGCATCCCTTGATTACTCCAAGAAAAATTTGGATGCTGCCTCCAAGTAGGGTTGTAAGTGTTTGATTGAAGACCATTACCATGTTTTGATTCCCCATGTAGCAGATTGATGCGGGATTGTGGACACAATCCTCGAATAGATTCCCCTCTCCACAATAAACACAGCACACAGCTTGTACCTGGCTTACATTGGACTGGTTTGGTTGCTCAGCCGTCTGCCCGCTATGCTGCGGCATCGTCAATGTCTTCAGCATATTAGACATGGATGATACTTGGGCTGAAAGCGAAGTTATTGGGTCTAATTCCAGCACTCCAGCCACTCTTCTTCCGCTTGGCAGTCTTGTTGTAGGCCATTGATAGTTGTTGTTGGCAATCCTCTCAATTAGTTCATAGGCTTCATTGTATGTCTTTGCCAAGAGTGCTCCATTTGCTGAAGCATCAACTATCATTCTGGTGTGTGCATTCAACCCATTGTAAAATGTCTCCATTTGAATACAATGTGGGATTCCGTGATGTGGACATCTCCTTAATAACTCTTTGAATCTTTCCCATGCCTCATACAATGATTCATCTTCTAATTGTTGAAAAGAGGTGATTTCATTTCTCAACCAAGCATTTTTCGTTGGAGGGAAATATTTCATCAAACATTTCTCGGTAAGCTGCTGCCATGTAGTTACACTACCAGAGGGTAGAGAATTAAGCCATTCTCTAGCTTTGTCACTCAGAGAATATGGAAACAATTTCAGCCTCAAAGCCTCGTCCGTCACCCCTGTTAGCTTAAAACCATCGCTTACCTCCAAGAATAACCGTAGGTGCAAGTGTGGATCTTCAGCAGGTAATCCACCAAACTGCCCTACTGTTTGCAACATTTGAAACATCACTGGTTTCAGCTCAAACTGTGCTACAGTAATCTCTGGTTGCACAATACTTGGTTTCAATGCATTAAACATAGGGACTGCATACTGCTGAATGGCATGATCCCTATCGTCTGCCATTACCACTGGATTATGGACAGGTTCAGGTTGAATGTCCCGCTATTCCGCCATGACTGCCCTATCCGTGGTTTGTTTCTTCTTCTTTAACGCCTTGGCTGTTTTCTCAATTTCTGGATCGAGTGGCAGCAATGAAGCTTGAGAGCCCTTGCGCGTTTTACTCATGCAAAACAGCACACGTTAAGGATGGAATGAGACACAAGCTGAAATTTAGCAAATAATTCAAGTCAATAAATCCACAAAATAGTTCAGCTCATGCATAATTTATTCGTACCTCATACAATCATTTCAATAATCTCATAAGCTCAGGAATGAGTATAAAAATAACTGAAAAATAAAAGTAACCAAATGTAGACAATCAATATTTACAATCAAATTGACTCCAAAGTCCTCGACAATGGCGCCAAAAACTTGTTGCGTTGTGTGCGTGTGTCACAATTTGTAAAGATAAAGAAAATAGAATAAATCAACGCAATCTTAACAAGTGCAAGTATACACCGGTCAACAAGTAATATATGTACCTAAGTACAAGGTTATCGATCCCACATGGACTATGTATGCCAATTACAAATGCAAATATGATTGTACAAATGGTTAAAAGAATGAAAGAATAAAGAATGATGTATCAAGAATAAAAGAATAAAGAATGATAAATGGTGGATAGAGATTGGTCTAATGCTACGACATTCCTACTCCTAACTAAACTAACAGTTAAAGGTTAGCCTACTGGAAATAACCACAAGAGTACTGCAGGTAATACAATGCTGCGGCATTCAAAAATGTAAGTACAAACCAACGATGAATCTAAATATACAAAGCATGCTTTCAGTTTCCATATCAATGCTACAGCATGTCTGTTTCCACCCAGACTACTTGATCTACTAGTCTAGATCCCCGATAACATCATCTCATGGAGTACGAAGTACCGTGGACCTAGCGCAACGCTAGTTAGTGAATTTGGTCATTTCCACTGCAATATTGAGTGCACTTTCGTGTCTTTACCGCTGGTTACACAGTTCTGAATCTAGCGCCACATAATTATAACGTCCACTAGTTCCCCTCCGCTAGAAGGCCAGACACTAGCTCGATTCATACATTGGATAGTCGTAACCGCGAGTGATGTTAAATCAATTTAATGTAATTACATGAATAAACCAAGCATCGCCCCATACAAGCATTAAACATAAAAACGGAAAGCAATGCTGCAGCATACTCGTCATCATAATCAAAACAGTGTATTCAACATGTTCATACTTAACTACACCATAGCATCTTCAGGTTAACAATATATATTTTGCTGAAACGAATCATGGAAGACAAGGACTAACGTAATAGGAAAAACAGCCCCTAGGTCCATAGTGACACCAATCAATGGAGTCAACCCTAAGACGGAAAGTATATCACTCCCAAAACATTTTTAATCATTCCTTGAACCAAGAATCATGAAAGACAAGGATTAACGTAATAGGAAAAATAGTCCCTAGGTCCATAGTGACACCAATCAACAGAGTCAATCCTAAGACGGAAAACATATTACTCCCAAAATATGTTTAATCAATCCTTGAACCCATGTAAACATTCTCATATTACAAACAACATTTAATTACAAAAATAGTAGTAAATTGAGGAAATGGAGAGAGGATTACTCTGGTCGGAGATCACCCTACTGCCCAAATCGGTTTAATCAACGTACTGCTGCCCTTCGTTTCCTTTGCTTGATGCTGTTGCGTCTCTACTGCTCAGCTGATGAATACTTCAGCAAGTCACCCTGCTCACTCTTGGGTTCTTCCCTCCTAAAAGTTAGTCTAAAACTAAGAAGAAAAACTAAACTATCATAAGAAAAACTAAGAAGAAAAACCAATCTCTCTAACTTGGCCAAAAGCCAAACTAAAACTAACAAAGACTAGCCCTCAAACTCTCCAAGACTAGCCAAACTCATTCCTCTCTGTTCTTCACATACATATAGCCTCTTTGTGTACCAAGAGCCATTACCAAGCTGCCATGTCTCCATAATTCTGGAATTTTCTCCAAAAATTCCAGCAAATAGTCAAAATTAATCCCAGCTGCCTTTTGGAGTTGTTGTCTTCTTCCTCTGAATGCTGCAGCATTTGCAGCCGGTCTCCCGCTGCTTTCTGTGATCTTTGTTGTTTTCCTCTGATGCTGTAGCATTTGCAGCAGAGTTTTTGTCTTTTTCTTCTGACAACCGCATGATCTGCAGCAGAATTTCAGAACTTTCTGCAGGAGTTTTGTCCTTTTCCTCTAAAGGCTGCAGGGTGAGCAGCAACATTCTAGCTGCTTTCCTGAAAATTTTGACCTTTTCTTCTACTCTCTTGTCCACTTTGTCACCATGCACTTAAACAAACACACACACACACACACACACACACACATATATATATATATATATGTAAAATGGATAGGACAAAAGAATTAAATGCATAGTACCGCAAGTTCAACTTTAATATGCCCAGCTGGATTTTAAGTGACAAATAGTGTGTGAGTGTATATTATATATATATATATATATATATGTATAGATGCAAATTATCCACACATAATTCAAGTTCTTCTCGGTCAACTTTCATCCAACTTTCTTTCACCTATTTCAACCATCAAAATTCCCTTTTTACCCTTGCCACAATAAATCAATTCAAATTAATTCCCAAATAATAACAAATAATACAGCTCATCCACATTTTGAGAAATTAATTCAATTAAATTGACTTTTAACAATAAATCCACATTTTTAGGTAAAAAGAGAGAAAATATCAAATCAACACATTTTTTTTCCATTTTCCAAATAATGTGAATTAATTCCCGAATAAAATGTGGCAAATTAGATGTGAATAACTCTATTATTTTAGAGTTATCAACCGCCCGTAATTTTACCTAGTGATACTGAAAACCCTAGGAGGGAAGGGAAAGAACATTGCAAGGCTGTGACCTTAAGAAGTGGTAAGGTTTTGGATGAAGCTAAAGTGAAAACAGATTCAGTGGAGAAAGCAGACGAAAGCACTGCCGCATCTGAAGAACTGCCGGAACCTCAGCTGGAGCAACATGATATCAATGCTGGATCATTAGAAATGCCGCAACAATGCAAAATTCTAGAGATACGACATGTGCAACAAAAAGTGCCATTTCCTCAAAGGTTAGCAAAGAGAATAATGATGAACAATTTAAGAAATTCTTAGATATTCTTAAGCAATTGCACATTAATATTCCTTTAGTTGAAGCAATAGAAAATATGCCTAACTATGCTAAATTCATGAAAGATATTTTGACTAAGAAGAGACGGTTAGGAGAATTTGAAATTGTATCTTTAACTAAGGAATGCAGCTACTTTATTCAAGATAAACTTCCCCCTAAAATGAAAGATCCTAGAAGTTTTAACATTCTATGTTCAATTGGTAACACCTACTGTGGTATGACTCTTTGTGATTTAGGTGCTAGTATAAATATCATGCCCCTTTCGATTTTTAAACAATTAGGAATAGGAGAAGTCAGGCCTACAACAGTTACTTTACAATTAGCTAATAGATCAATAGCTTATCCTGATGGTAAGATAGAAGACGTTTTAGGTAAGGTTGATAAGTTCATATTTCCTACTGATTTCATTGTGTTAGACTATGAAGCAGATAGGGAATTTCCCATCATCCTTGGGAGACCTTTCTTAGCCACGGGAAAGACCTTGATTGACTTGCAAAAAGGTGAGTTAACCATGAGATTTCAAGATGAAAAGGTAATTTTCAAAGTTTTTAAAGCCATGAAATTCCATAGAATGTTTTCAATTATCGTCCTTTAATTCTTTGAACTTAGAAAAGCAGGAGCAAATAGATAATTTTTCTGATGAAGAGTGTTTTTTAGTATCATCCTTTAACCTTTTAGAATTTGCAAAGCTAGAGTAATTTGACAATTTTTCTGTTGAGAAAAATGATGAAGGAGACTTATCAGAAGAAGAAGCTAAGGAAGATGACTTGGCATGGTTAAATGCTACAGAAAACAGCTGCAAAGGTAAGTTTGAATCTTGGAGTTGGCTTCTTGGGAAAACCAGGTAACAAAATCTTCTACCGAAGAACCTCCTAAATTAGATTTAAAAGCACTGCCCTCTCATTTGAAGTATGTGCATCTCGGTGATAATTTTACTTTACCTGTTATAATTTCATCTTTACTAAGTGTAGAACAAGAGAGGCAACTTATAGGCATTCTTAGGCAATACAAAAAGGCAACAGGATGGACTGTAGCTGACATTAAAGGAATAAGCCCTACCTTTTGTATGCATAAGATTATTTTGGAAGATAAATGCAAGAATTCTATAGAAAATCAACGTAGACTGAATCCTATTATGAAAGAAATAGGAAAAGAACATATCATAAAATGGTTAGATTATGGAATCATATATCCTATTTCAGATAGTTCTTGGGTAAGTCCAATTCAATGTGTGCCTAAGAAAGGAGGAATTACGGTAATAATTGATGAAATAATGAACTAATTCCTACTAGGACTGTCACAGGACGGAGAATATGTATGGACTAGAAAACTTAACAATGCAACTAGGAAAGACCATTTCCCACTGCCCTTTGTAGATCAAATGCTAGATAGATTGGCAAGCAGAGAGTTTTATTGTTTTCTAGATGGATATTCAGGATATAACCAGATTGCTGTAGCACTAGAGGACCAAGATAAAACTATGTTTACTTGCCCTTACGACACTTTTACTTTTAGGATAATGCCATTTGGATTGTGTAATGCCCCTGTCACCTTTCAAAGATGCATCATGGCTATTTTTACGGATATGGTAGAGCAGTTCTTAGAAGTATTCATGGATGATTTTTCGGTTTTTGGAGATTCATTTGAGGACTGCCTAAATAATTTAGCCAAGGTATTACAAAGATGTGTAGACACTAATCTAGTATTGAATTGGGAAAAATGTCATTTTATGGTTAAACAAGGAATAGTTTTAGGCCACAAAATTTCTAAGAAAGGATTAGAAGTGGATAAAGAAAAAATTGAAGTGATAGAAAAACTACCAACCCCTACCAATGTTAAAAACATTAGAAGTTTTCTAGGACATGCTGGATTTTATAGAAGAATCATTAAAGACTTTTCTAAGTTGTCCAAACCTCTATGCAATTTATTAGAAAAAGATAGAAAATTTCATTTTGATTAATTGTGTATGAAAGCTTTTAATGAATTGAAAAATAAATTAATTACTGCACCTATTATAATAGCACCCTATTGGAATTTGCCTTTTGAGCTTATGTGTGATGCAAGTGATTTTGCAATTGGGGCTGTTTTAGGACAGAGAAAGGATAAAATTTTTCATTCTATTTATACTATGCAAGCAAAACACTAACGGGAGCACAACTGAAATACACAGTAAAAAGAATTAGTGACTGTAGTTTACTCTCTTGATAAATTCAGATGATATCTTATAGGAACAAAAGTTATTGTTTACACTGACCATGCAGCAATTAAGTAATTAATTGCCAAAAAGGACTCTAAGCCGAGACTAATTCTGTGGGTACCGTTATTACAAGAGTTTGATGTAGAAATTAAAGATAGAAAAGGAACTGAAAATCCAGTTGCTGACCACCTACCGAGGTTGGAAAATAAAGAAGTGACAAATCAAAGCAATCCTATCAATGAAGAATTTCGGGATGAACAAGTGCTGAAATTGGAAAACACTTCGGAAATACCTTGGTATGCTGATTTGGCAAACTTCTTAGCAAGTGGAATTCTACCTTCAGACTATTCCTATAATTAAAGAAAGAAGTTTCTACATGAATCTAAAAATTATTTTTTGGGAAGAACCGTACTTATTCAAGCAGTGTAACGATCAAATGATTAGAAGATGTGTTGCAAGTAAGGAAATTGAGGGAATTTTGTATCATTTCTACAATTCACCTTGTGGAGGTCATTTTGGAGGATCTAGAACTGCAGCAAAAGTTTTACAATCTGGATTCTTCTACTGGCCTACACTCTTTGATGTGTTCGATTGATATGCTTAAAATAGGTTTTATTTACCCTATAGCGATTATGAATAATTAAGGACTGAGATTTACTAATTGTCACATTTAGCATGTATGTTGTCACTTAACCCATCAGAACCTAAGACAGAGTACCTATCGTGTAGCTAGTCTATTGGAAAGTACCTACGATTTTAATTTAAGAATTTATCGTACTCCCACGGAAGTGGTAACGACTTAGTAGCAACTATCCTTTTACCTTAACTCTCATTTTATTACCTAGTTATGCAATCGTTCATCAATATCTTTGATGAGAGGGTGATCCTTTCTACACAAGATTCAAGTTCATTAGGCATGCAAGAGTATTTTACAGACAGTGTTCTGATATATGTTATATTGTTTCTACATGTTGACTGGCCTATCTTCAAGTATTTTAGATATATCTTGGTCTAGATTGCAATTATATACTGATTCTACTTGTGTACCACATCTGAGTTATCTGATAAATCACCCCATCGCCATTGACGGCCCTACTCACGGTTCGAGCTAAAGGCATCCATGAAAGTCTTGTGTCACTCAGGAGATCATGCCGATCGCCTTAACATCGGCATAAACACACTAACTCAGCCTCATTAGACTACTCTAACAAGCATGGTGATCTATAGGTTATTTTATCTAATATGATAGACCTTAATGCTTCCGTCCTCACACAAATCCCTAAATTAAGACCTGTTAAACTAGACATGTTATGATTAGACCGTGGTTAGGAATTTTCTATAACTATTCATCTAATTTAAAAGAGCAAGTAGACATGCAGTCATAATGATAATTAAGCTGGTGACCTTTCCAGAAAAATGTAAATAGCTTCAGCATGCAAAACACATATTCATAACATCATAATTTAATATTCAAATAGGTTTTTGGACAAACATAGTACAGAATATATAGAGAGGGACAAGGGGACCACCACCATAAAGTATTCACCCTTTATTAGGTCTACTGATGGAGCAACTACTAGTATATCCTGGACTGCTTGACCCGACTCTACTCGACAGAACTTTCGGAGAACGCTTCCTCAGCCTATCAGCTATTGCTTTACCTTACATCTCGGGCTTAAGCAAAGCCCTGTTGACTAACTCTTCGCTCACCCAATGCCCTCTTAGGATCTCCTAATAAAATCCCAGGTATTCTATGAATACCAAAAATGAACTCTATCTAGTTATATTCTAAGATCCTGAGACAGACTCTCAGAAAGCAAAGAACATGAGAAACTCTCGTATACTAAACTACTTGAAAAAAAACATCTGAGATAACTAAATGACTCGTATAAAGTAGAAAAATGTATACTTGAAGTCACTGAATGATTCAGATCAAGTGGAGAGGGATGATTTCAACAGAGGAAGGCCTGGGGTATTTATAGCAGGTAAGCTGAGTGATTTTCTCTTCAGAAAATGATGTGGGATTCTATGCAGGGGCTCAGGACGCCCGTCCTGATCCACGAACTTTCAAAAATCACATTTTTACCCCAAAATTTGCCGTTTTCTTGCACATTTCACCTGAAACTTCCAAAATCACAAATGCTACAAAATTGTATTAATATCAATCAATTAAGAATGATTTATCTCCAATTTTGCCCTAATTTGTGCCTAAAAACATTCTAAAAAAGTGATATAATTTATGCACATCATATAACCCCACACTTAGCTTTTTGCTTGTCCTCAAGCAAAGTCTACATGAAATTATTGATAATTCTAAATCATAGGTGCAATCACTCAAAGGTCCTAACTATGTTTTTAGCCAAAATTAATCACTGAGTCAAATGATTCACAAAACAGGCCTGACTGGTCAAGTTACTATGACAAGGTCTCAAATTTCTTAGTAGATTATCATGGTCATGCAGGTATACCAACTCAACAACTAGACTGAACTCTACTCTTAGTCACGTGGTCTTCCCGATACTTGTGTTGAAATTTAAACAAACTTTGACCTAAATTCAATTACTTTGACACGTTATATTCGTTAGATTTGATTTATTTAAATATTATTGAACTACTTATGTGCCCTAAATGTAGAAAGAGTAAGAAAATAACTTGTTATTTGAAGATAGAGTGTAGTTGATCGAATGTACTTGTATTTAAATTCAAACGAAATTTTAAATAAACTTGATGAATTTGAAACATTATATTCGTTATATTTGATTCATTTTAATGTTATTTAATTACTTTTGTGCCCTACATGTCAAAAAAGTAATCAAATAACTTGTTATTTCAAAATTGTAGTTGATCGAATGTACTTGTGTTGAAATCCAAACGAAATTTGACCAAAATTTGATTACTTTTAAATGTTACATTCTTTATATTTGATTCATTTTAATATTATTTAACTAATTTGTGCCCCAAATGTCGAAAACGTTATCAAATAACTTGTTATTTGAAGATAAAATGTAGTTGATCGAATGTACTTACTTGTGTTGATATTCAAAACAAATTTAATGTTATTTAACTACTTTTGTATCATTAATATCGAAAATGTAATCAAATAACTTGTTATTTTAAGATAAAGTATAGCTGATCGATTGTACTTGTTTTGAAATTCCAATGAATTTTGTTCTAAATTTGATTACTTTGAAATGTTACATTCGTTAAACTTAATTCATTTTAAAGTTATTTCATTACTTTTGATCTCTAAATGACATAAAGTAATTAAATAATTTATTATCTCAAGATAAAGTGTAGTTGATCGAATGTACTTGTGTTGAAATTTCAACCAAATCTAACGTAAATTTGAAGATTCTGAAACGTTACATTCGTAAAATTTGATTCATTTTAATGTTATTTAACTAGTTTTATACCGAAATATCGAAAAATTAATCAAATAACTTTTTATTTCAAGATAAATTGTAGTTGAACGAATGTACTTGTGTTAAAATTGAAACAAAATTTGACCTAAATTTGATTACGTTGAACTATTACATTCGTTATATTTAATTCATTTCAATGTTAAATTTGATTCGTTAAAAAAGTAAGCTAATAACTTGTTATTTGAAGATAAAGTGTAGTTGATCGAATGTATTCGTATTGAAATAGTATCGAAATTTGACCTAAATTTGATTACTTATAAATGTTACATTCGTTATATTTGATTCATTTTAATGTTATTTAACTACTTTTGTGCCCTAAATGTCGAAAAAGTAATCAAATAACTTGTTATTTAAAGATAAAGTGTACTTGATCGAATGTACTTGTAGTGAAATTTAAATGAAATTTGACCAAAATTTGATTACTTATATACATTACATTCGTTATATTTGATTCATTTTAATGTTATTTAACTACTTTTGTGCCCTAAGTGACGAAAAAGTAAGCAAATAACTTGTTATTTCAAGATAAATTGTAGTTGATCGAATGTACTTGTGTTGAAATTCAAACGAAATTTGAACTAAATATGATGACTTTTAAACGTTGCATTCGTGAAATTTGATTAATTTTAATGTTATTTAACTACTTTTGTGCCCTAAATATTCAAAAAATAATCAAATAACTTGCCATTTCAAAATAAATTGTTGTTGATATAATATGCTTGTGTTGAAATTCAAAAACAATTTGACCTAAATTCAATTACTTTGACACGTTACATTCGTTAGATTTGATTCATTTAAATGTTATTGAACTACTTATGTGCCCTAAATTTAGAAAGAGTAAGAAAATTACTTGGTATTTGAAGATAAATTGTAGTTGATCGAATGTACTTGTATTTAAATTCAAACGAAATTTTAAGTAAATTTGATGACTTTGAAACGTTACAATCATTATATTTGATTCATTTTAATGTTATTTAATTACTTTTGTGCATAAATGTCAAAAATGTAATCAAATAACTTGTTATTTCAATATAAATTGTTGTTGATCGAATGTACTTGTGTTGAAATTCAAACAAAATTTGACCTAAATTTGATTACTCTTAATTGTTACATTCTTTATATTTGATTCATTTTAATGTTATTTAACTAATTTTGTGCCCTAAATGTCGAAAAAGTTATCAAATAACTTGTTATTTGAAGATAAAATGTAGTTGATCGAATGTACTTACTTGTGTTGATATTCAAAACAAATTTGATCTAATTTTATGAACTTGAAACTTTACATTAGTTATATTTGATTTATTTTAATGTTATTTAACTACTTTTGTGTCATTAATATCGAAATGTAATCAAATAACTTGTTATTTTAAGATAAAGTATAGTTGATCGAATATACTTGTTTTGAAATTCCAACGAATCTTTATCTAAATTTGATTACTTTGAAATGTTACATTCGTTAAAATTAATTCATTTTAATGTTATTTCATTACTTTTGATCCATAAATGACGTAAAGTAATTAAATAACTTATTGCTTCAAAATAAAGTGCAGTTGATCGAATGTACTTGTGTTGAAATTTCAACCAAATTTGACGTAAATTTGAAGACTGTGAAATGTTACATTCGTAAAATTTGATTCATTTTAATGTTATTTAACTACTTTTATATCGTAATATCGAAAAATTAATCAAATAACTTTTTATTTCAAGAAAAATTGTAGTTGATCGAATGTACTTGTGTTAAAATTGAAACAAAATTTGATCTAAATTTGATTACGTGGAAACATTACATTCGTTATATATAATTCATTTCAATGTTAAATTTGATTCGTTAAAAAGTAAGCTAATAACTTGTTATTTGAAGATAAAGTGTAGTTGATCGAATGTATACGTGTTAAAATTGTATCGAAATTTGACCTAAATTTGATTACTAATAAACGTTACATTCGTTATATTTGATTTATTTTAATGTTATTTAACTACTTTTGTGCCCTAAATGACGAAGAAGTAACTAAATAACCTGTTATTTCAAGATAAATTGTAGTTGATTGAATGTACTTAGGTTGAAATTCAAACAAAATTTGAACTAAATTTGATGAATTTTAAACGTTACATTGGTTAAATTTTATTCACTTTAATGTTATTTAACTACTTTTGTGCCCTAAATATCAAAACAATAATTAAATAACTTGTTATTTCAAGATAAATTGTAGTTGATCGAATGTACTTGTGTTGAAATTCAAACAAAATTTGACATAAATTCAATTTCATTGACACGTTTCATTTGTTAAATTTGATTCATTTAAATGTTGTTGAACTACTTATGTGCCCTCAATGTAGAAAGAGTAAGAATTTAACTTGTTATTTGAAGATAAAGTTAGTTGATCGAATGTACTTGTATTTAAATTCAAACGAAAATTTTAAGTAAATTTGATGACTTTGAAACGTTACATTTGTTATATTTGATTCATTTTAATGTTATTTAATTATTTTTGTTCCCTAAATGACGAAAAGTAAGAAAATAACTTGTTATCTCAAGATAAAGTGATATAATGTACTTGTGTTGAAATTGAAACGAAAATTGACCTAAATTTTATTACTTTGAAAAATTACATGTAATGTTTTTGATTCATTTTAATGTTATTTAACTACTTTTGTGCCATAAATGTAGAAAAAGTAAGAAAATAACTTGTTATTTCAAGATAAATTTTAATTGATCAAATGTACTTGTGTTGAAATTCAAATGAAATTTGAACAAAATTTGATGATTTTTAAATGTTACATTCGTTAAATTTGATTCATTTTAATGTTATTTAACTACATTTGTGCCCTAAATATTGAAAAAGTAATCAAATAACTTGTTATTTCAAGATAAATTGTAGTTGATCGAATGTACTTGTGTTGAAATTCAAACAAAACTTGACATAAATTCAACTACTTTGACATGTTTCATTTGTTAAATTTGATTCATTTAAATGTTGTTGAACTACTTATGTGCCCTCAATTTAGAAAGAGTAAGAATTTAACTTGTTATTTGAAGATAAAGTTAGTTGATCGAATGTACTTGTATTTAAATTCAAACGAAAATTTTAAGTAAATTTGATGACTTTGAAACGTTACATTTGTTATATTTGATTCATTTTAATGTTATTTAATTATTTTTGTTCCCGAAATGACGAAAAGTAAGAAAATAACTTGTTATCTCAAGATAAAGTGATATAATGTACTTGTGTTGAAATTGAAACGAAAATTGACCTAAATTTTATTACTTTGAAAAATTACATGTAATGTTTTTGATTCATTTTAATGTTATTTAACTACTTTTGTACCCTAAATGTAGAAAAAGTAAGAAAACAACTTATATTTGAAGATAAAGTATAGTTGATCGAATGTACTTGTGTTTAAATTCAAACAAAATTTGAAGTAAATTTGATTACATTGAAGAAACGTTACATTCATTATATTTAATTCATTTTAATGTTATTTGATTACTTATGTTCCCTAAATGACGAAAAGTAAGCAAATAACTTGTTATCTCAAAATAAAGTGTCATTGATCGAATATACTTGTGTTTAAATTAAAACAAAATTTGAAGTAAATTTGATTACATTGAAACGTTACATTCGTTATATTTGAGTAATTTTAATGTTATTTAACTACTTTTGTACCCTAAATGACGAAGAAGTAAGCAATTAACTTGTTATTTCAAGATAAATTGTAATTGATCAAATGTACTTGTGTTGAAATTCAAATGAAATTTGAACAAAGTTTGATGACTTTTAAACGTTACATTCGTTATATTTGATTCATTTTAATGTCATTTAACTACATTTGTGCCCTAAATATTGAAAAAGTAATCAAATAACTTGTTATTTCAAGATAAATTGTAGTTGATCGAATGTAGTTGTGTTGAAATTCAAACGAAATTTGAACTAAGTTTGATGACTTTTAAATGTTACATTCTTTAAATTTGATTCATTTTAATGTTATTTAACTACTTTTGTGCCCAGAATATCGAAAAAATAATCAAATAACTTGTTAATTCAAAATAAATTGTAGTTGATCGAATGTACTTGTGTTGAAATTCAAACAAAATTTGACCTAAATTCAATTACTTTGACATGTTACATTCGTTAGATTTGATTCATTTAAATTTTATTGAACTACTTTTGTGCCCTAAATGTAGAAAAATTAAGAAAATAACTTGTTATTTGAAGAAAAAGTGTAGTTGATCGAATGTACTTGTATTTAAATTCAAACGAAATTTAAAGTAAATTTGATGACTTTTAAACGTTACATTCATTATATTTGATTAATTTTAATGTTACATTATTACTTTTGTGCCCTAAATGTCAAAAACAAAATCAAATAACTTGTTATTTCAAATGTTACATTCGTTAAACTTAATAACGAATTTTGATCTAAATTTGATTACTTTCAAATGTTACATTCGTTAAACTTAATTCATTTTAATGTTAAAACATTACAATAGTTATATTTAATTCATTTCAATGTCAAATTTGATTCGTTAAAAAGTAAGCTAATAACTTGTTATTTGAGGATAAAGTGTAGTTGATCGAATCTATTCGTGTTGAAATTGTATCGAAATTTGTCCTGAAGTTGATTACTTATAAATGTTACATTCGTTATATTTGATTCGTTTTAATGTTATTTAACTTCTTTTGTGCCCTAAATGTCGAAAAAGTAATCAAATAACTTGTTATTTAAAGATAAATTGTAATTGATCAAATTTACTTGTGCGAAATTTAAACGAAATTTGACCTAAATTTGATTACTTATAAACGTTACATTTGTTATATTTGATTCATTTTAATGTTTTTTAACTACTTTTGTATCCTAAATGAAGAAAAAGTAAGCAAATAACTTGTTATTTCAAGATAAATTGTAGTTGATCGAATTACTTGTGTTGAAATTCAAACGAAATTTGACCTAAATTTGGTTACTTATAAACGTTACATTCGTTATAATTGATTCATTTTAATGTTATTAAACTACTTTTGTGCTCTAAATGATGACAAAGGAAGCAAATAACTTGTTATTTCAAGATAAATTATAGTTGATCGAATTTACTTGTGTTGAAATTCAAACGAAATTTGAACTAAACTTGAAGACTTTTAAACGTTACATTCGTTAAATTTGATTTATTTTAATGTTATTTAACTACTTTTGTACCCTAAATATCGAAAAAATAATCAAATAACTTGTTATTTCAAAATAAATTGTAGTTGATCGAATGTACTTACTTCTGTTGATATTCAAAACAAATTTAATGTTATTTAACTACTTTTGTGTCATTAATATCGAAAATGTAATCAAATAACTTGTTATTTTAAGATAAAGTATAGTTGATCGAATATACTTGTTTTGAAATTCCAATGAATTTTGATCTAAATTTGATTACTTTGAAATGTTACATTCGTTAAACTTAATTCATTTTAATGTTATTTCATTACTTTTGATCCCTAAATGACGTAGAATAATTAAATAACTTATTATTTCAAGATAAAATGTAGTTGATCGAATGTACTTGTGTTGAAATTTCAACCAAATTTCACGTAAATTTGAAGACGGTGAAACGTTACATTCGTAAAATTTGATTCATTTTAATGTTATTTAATACTTTTATACCGTAATATCGAAAAATTAATCAAATAACTTTTTATTTCAAGATAAATTGTAGTTGATCAAATGTACTTATGTTAAAATTGAAACGAAATTTGACCTTAATTTGATTACGTTAAAACATTACATTTGTTATATTTAATTCATTTCAATGTTAACTTTGATTCGTTAAAAAGTAAGCTAATAACTTGTTATTTGAAGATAAAGTGTAGTTGATCGAATGTATTCGTGTTGAAATTGTATCGGAATTTGACCTAAAGTTGATTACTTATAAATATTACATTCGTTATATTTGATTCATTTTAATGTTATTTAGCTACTTTTGTGCCCTAACTGTAATCAAATAACTTGTTATTTAAAGATAAAGTTTAATTGATCAAATGTACTTGTAGTGAAATTTAAACGAAATTTGACCTAAATTTGATTAATTATAAACGTTACATTCGTTATATTTGATTCATTTTAATATTTTTTAACTACTTTTATGCCCTAAATGATGAAAAAGTAAGCAAATAACTTGTTATTTCAAGATAAATTGTAGTTGATTGAATTACTTGTGTTGAAATTCAAACGAAATTTGACCAAAACTTGATTACTTATAAACGTTAATTCGTTATAATTGATTCATTTTAATGTTATTAAACTACTTTTGTGCCCTAAATGATGAAAATGTAAGCAAATAACTTGTTATTTCAAGATAAATTATACGTGATCGAATGTACTTGTGTTGAAATTCAAACGAAATTTGAACTAAACTTGATGACTTTTAAACGTTACATTGGTTAAATTTGATTCTTATTAATTTTATTTATTAACTTTTGTGCCCTAAATATCGAAAAAATAATCAAATAACTTGTTATTTCAAAATAAATTGTAGTTGATCGAATGTATTTGTGGTGAAATTTAAACAAAATTTGACTTAAATTCAATTTCTTTGACATGTTATATTCTTTAGATTTGATTTATTTAAATGTTATTGAACTACTTATGTGCTCAAAATGTAGAAAGAGTAAGAAAATAACTTGTTATTTGAAGATAGAGTGTAGTTGATCGAATGTACTTGTATTAAAATTCAAACGAAATTTTAAGTAAACTTGATGACTTTGAAACGTTACATTCATTATATTTGATTCATTTTAATGTTATTTAATTACTTTTGTGCCCAAAATGTCAAAAAAGTAATCAAATAACTTGTTATTTCAATAAAATTGTTATTGATCGAATGTACTTGTGTTGAAATTCAAACAAAATTTGACTAAAATTTGAATACTTTTAAATGTTACATTCTTTATATTTGATTCATTTTTATGTTATTTAACTAATTTGTGCACTAAATGTCGAAAAAGTTATCAAATAACTTGTTATTTGAAGAAAAAATGTAGTTGATGGAATGTACTTACTTGTGTTGATATTCAAAACAAATTTAATGTTATTTAACTACTTTTGTGTCTTAAATATCGAAAATGTAATCAAATAACTTGTCATTTCAAGATAAAGTATAGTTGATCGAATATACTTGTTTTGAAATTCCAAGATAAATAACTTAATTTACGTCATTAAAGTAATTAAATAACTTATTATGTCAAGATAAAGTATAGTTGATCGAATGTACTTGTGTTGAAATTTCAACCAAATTTGACGTAATTTTGAAGACTTTGAAACGTTACATTCGTAAAATTTGATTCATTTTAATGTTATTTAACTACCTTTATAACGTAATATCGAAAAACTAATCCAAAAAATTTTTATTTCAAGATAAATTGTAGTTGGTCGAATGTACTTGTGTTAAAATTGAAACAAAATTTGACCTAAATTTGATTACGTTGAAACATTGCATTCGTTATATATAATTCATTTCAATGTTAAATTTGATTCGGTAAAAAGTATGCTAATAACTTGTTATTTGAAGATAAAGTGTAGTTGATCGAATGTATTCGTGTTGAAATTGTATCGAAATTTGACATAAAGTTGATTACTTATAAGTGTTACATTCGTTATATTTGATTCATTTTAATGTTATTTAACTACTTTTGTGCCCTAAATGTCGAAAACGTTATCAAATAACTTGTTATTTAAAGATATATTTTAATTGATCAAATGTACTTGTACTTAAATTTAAACTAAATTTGATTACTTGTAAACGTTACATTCGTTATATTTGATTCATTTTAATGTTTTTTAACTACTTTTGTGCCCTAAATGATGAAAAAGTAAGCAAATAACATGTTATTTGAAGATAAATTGTAGTTGATCGAATTACTTGTGTTGAAATTCAAACGAAATATGACCTAAATTTGATTACTTAAAAACTTTAATTCGTTATAATTGATTCATATTAATGTTATTAAACTACTTTTGTGGCCTAAATGATGAAAAAGTAAGCAAATAACTTGTTATTTCAAGATAAGTTATAGTTGATCGAATGTACTTGTGTTGAAATTCAAACGAAATTTGAACTAAACTTGACGACTTTTAAACGTTACATTCGTTAAATTTGATTCATTTTAATGTTATTTTTATACTTTTGTGCCCTAAATATCGAAAAAATAATCCAATAACATGTTATTTCAAAATAAATTGTAGTTGATGGAATGTATTTGTGTTGAAATTTAAACAAAATTTGACCTAAATTCAATTTCTTTGACACGTTACATTCGTTAGATTTGATTTATTTGAATGTTATTGAATTACTTTATGTGCCCTAAATGTAGAAAGAGTAAGAAAATAACTTGTTATTTGAAGATAGAGTGTAGTTGATCGAATGTAGTTGTATTTAAATTCAAACGAAATTTTAAGTAAACTTGATGACTTTGAAACGTTACATTCATTATATTTGATTCATTTTAATTTTATTTAATTACTTTTGTGCCCTAAATGTCAAAAAAGTAATCAAATAACTTGTTATTTCAATATAAATTGTAGTTGATCGAATGTACTTGTGTTGAAATTCAAACAAAATTTGACCAAAATTTGATTACTTTTAAATGTTACATTCTTTATATTTGATTCATTTTTATGTTATTTAACTAATTTGTGCACTAAATGTCGAAAAAGTTATCAAATAATTGTTATTTGAAGAAAAAATGTAGTTGATGGAATGTACTTACTAGTGTTGATATTCAAAACAAATTTAATGTATTTACTACTTTTGTGTTAAATATCGAAAATGTAATCAAATAACTTGTCATTTCAAGATAAAGTATAGTTGATCGAATATACTTGTTTTGAAATTCCAAGATAAATAACTTAATTTACATCATTAAAGTAATTAAATAACTTATTATTTCCAGATAAAGTATAGTTGATCGAATGTACTTGTGTTGAAATTTCAACCAAATTTGACGTAAATTTGAAGACTCTGAAACGTTACATTCGTAAAATTTGATTCATTTTAAGTTATTTAATTACCTTTATAACGTAATATCGAAAAACTAATAATAAATTTTTATTTCAAGAAGATTGTAGTTGATCGAATGTACTTGTGTTAAATTGAAACAAGATTTGACCTAAATTTGATTACGTTGAAACATTACATTCGTTATACATAATCATTTCAATGTTAATTTGATTAAATGTCAAAAAGTAATCAAATAACTTGATTTCAATATAAATTGTAGTTGATCGAATGTACTTGTGTTGAAATTCAAACAAAATTTGACCAAATTTGATTACTTTTAAATGTTACATTCTTTATATTTGATTCTTTTATTTTTTTAACTAATTGTGCACTAATGTCGAAAAAGTTATCAAATAACTTGTTATTTGAAGAAAAATGTAGTTGATGGAATGTACTTACTTGTTTGATATTCAAAACAAATTTAATGTTTTTAACTACTTTTGTGTCTTAAATATCGAAAATGTAATCAATAACTTGTCATTTCAAGATAAAGTATAGTTGATCGAATATACTTGTTTGAAATTCCAAGATAAATAACTTAATTTACGTCATAAAGTAATTAAATAACTTATTATTTCAAGATAAAGTATAGTTGATCGAATGTACTTGGTTGAAATTTCAACCAAATTTGACGTAAATTTGAAGACTCTGAAACGTTACATTCGTAAAATTTGATTCATTTTAATGTTATTTAATACCTTTATAACGTAATATCGAAAATTAATCAAATAAATTTTTATTTCAAGATAAATTGTAGTTGATCGAATGTACTTGTGTTAAATTGAAACAAATTTGACCTAAATTTGATTACGTTGAAACATTACATTCGTTATATATAATTCATTTCAATGTTAACTTTGATTCGTTAAAAAGTAGCTAAAACTTGTTATTTGAAGATAAAGTGTAGTTGATCGAATGTATTCGTGTTGAAATTTTATCGAAATTTAACCTAAAGTTGATTACTTAAATGTTACATTCGTTATATTTGATTCATTTTAATGTTATTTAACTACTTTTGTGCCCTAAATGTCGAAAGCGTTATCAAATAACTTGTTTTTAAAGATAAATTTTAATTTCAAATGTACTTGTACTGAAATTTAAACTAAATTTGATTACTTGTAAACGTTACATTCGTATATTTGATTTTTTAATGTTTTTAACTACTTTTGTGCCCTAAATGATGAAAAGTAAGCAAATAACTTTTATTTCAAGATAAATTGTAGTTGATCGAATTACTTGTGTTGAAATTCAAACGAAATTTGACCTAAATTTGATTACTTATAAACGTTACATTCGTTATAATTAATTCATTTTAATGTTATTAAACTACTTTTGTCCCCTAAATGATGTAAAAGTAAGCAAATAACTTGTTATTTCAAGATAAATTATAGTTGATCGAATGTACTTGTGTTGAAATTCAAACGAAATTTGAACTAAACTTGATGACTTTTAAACGTTACATTCTATAAATTTGATTCATTTTCATGTTAGTTATATACTTTTGTGCCCTAAATATCGAAAAAAAATATAATAACTTGTTATTTCAAAATAAATTGTAGTTGATCGAATGTATATGTGTTGAAATTTAAACAAAATTTGACCTAAAATCAATTACTTTGACACGTTACATTCGTTAGATTTCATTTATTTAAATGTTATTGAACTACTTATGTGCCCTAAATGTAGAAAGAGTAAGAAAATAAATTGTTATTTGAAGACAGAGTGTAGTTGATCGAATGTAGTTGTATTTAAATTCAAACGAAATTTTAAGTAAACTTGATGACTTTGAAACGTTACATTCATTATATTTGATTCATTTTAATTTTATTTAATTACTTTTGTGCCCTAAATGTCAAAAAAGTAATCAAATAACTTGTTATTTCAATATAAATTGTAGTTGATCGAATGTACTTGTGTTGAAATTCAAACAAAATTTGACCAAAATTTGATTACTTTTAAATGTTACATTCTTTATATTTGATTCATTTTTATGTTATTTAACTAATTTGTGCACTAAATGTCGAAAAAGTTATCAAATAACTTGTTATTTGAAGAAAAAATGTAGTTGATGGAATGTACTTACTAGTGTTGATATTCAAAACAAATTTAATGTTATTTAACTACTTTTGTGTCTTAAATATCGAAAATGTAATCAAATAACTTGTCATTTCAAGATAAAGTATAGTTGATCGAATATACTTGTTTTGAAATTCCAAGATAAATAACTTAATTTACATCATTAAAGTAATTAAATAACTTATTATTTCCAGATAAAGTATAGTTGATCGAATGTACTTGTGTTGAAATTTCAACCAAATTTGACGTAAATTTGAAGACTCTGAAACGTTACATTCGTAAAATTTGATTCATTTTAATGTTATTTAATTACCTTTATAACGTAATATCGAAAAACTAATCAAATAAATTTTTATTTCAAGATAAATTGTAGTTGATCGAATGTCCTTGTGTTAAAATTGAAACAAGATTTGACCTAAATTTGATTACGTTGAAACATTACATTCGTTATACATAATTCATTTCAATGTTAAATTTGATTCGGTAAAAGGTATGCTAATAACTTGTTATTTGAAGATAAAGTGTAGTTGATCGAATGTATTCGTGTTGAAATTGTATCGAAATTTGACATAAAGTTGATTACTTATAAGTGTTACATTCGTTATATTTGATTCATTTTAATGTTATTTAACTACTTTTGTGCCCTAAATGTCGAAAAACTTATCAAATAACTTGTTATTTAAAGATATATTTTAATTGATCAAATGTACTTGTACTTAAATTTAAACTAAATTTGATTACTTGTAAACGTTACATTCGTTATATTTTATTCATTTTAATGTTTTAACTACTTTTGTGCCCTAAATGATGAAAAAGTAAGCAAATAACTTGTTATTTGAAGATAAATTGTAGTTGATCGAATTACTTGTGTTGAAATTCAAACGAAATATGACCTAAATTTGATTACTTAAAAACTTTAATTCGTTATAATTGATTCATATTAATGTTATTAAACTACTTTTGTGGCCTAAAGATGAAAAGTAAGCAAATACTTGTTATTTCAAGTATTATAGTTGATCGAATGTACTTGTGTTGAAATTCAAACGAAATTTGAACTAAACTTGACGACTTTTAAACGTTACATTCGTTAAATTTGATTTATTTTAATGTTATTTATATACTTTTGTGCCCTAAATATCGAAAAAATAATCCAATAACATGTTATTTCAAAATAAATTGTAGTTGATGGAATGTATTTGTGTTGAAATTTAAACAAAATTTGACCTAAATTCAATTTTTTTGACACGTTACATTCGTTAGATTTGATTTATTTAAATGTTATTGAACTACTTTATGTGCCCTAAATGTAGAAAGAGTAAGAAAATAACTTGTTATTTGAAGATAGAGTGTAGTTGATCGAATGTAGTTGTATTTAAATTCAAACGAAATTTTAAGTAAACTTGATGACTTTGAAGCGTTACATTCATTATATTTGATTCATTTTAATTTTATTTAATTACTTTTGTGCCCTAAATGTCAAAAAAGTAATCAAATAACTTGTTATTTCAATATAAATTGTAGTTGATCGAATGTACTTGTGTTGAAATTCAAACAAAATTTGACCAAAATTTGATTACTTTTAAATGTTACATTCTTTATATTTGATTCATTTTTATTTTATTTAACTAATTTGTGCACTAAATGTCGAAAAAGTTATCAAATAACTTGTTATTTGAAGAAAAAATGTAGTTGATGGAATGTACTTACTTGTGTTGATATTCAAAACAAATTTAATGTTATTTAACTACTTTTGTGTCTTAAATATCGAAAATGTAATCAAATAACTTGTCATTTCAAGATAAAGTATAGTTGATCGAATATACTTGTTTTGAAATTCCAAGATAAATAACTTAATTTACGTCATTAAAGTAATTAAATAACTTATTATTTCAAGATAAAGTATAGTTGATCGAATGTACTTGTGTTGAAATTTCAACCAAATTTGACGTAAATTTGAAGACTCTGAAACGTTACATTCGTAAAATTTGATTCATTTTAATGTTATTTAACTACCTTTATAACGTAATATCGAAAAATTAATCAAATAAATTTTTATTTCAAGATAAATTGTAGTTAATCGAATGTACTTGTGTTAAAATTGAAACAAAATTTGACCTAAATTTGATTACGTTGAAACATTACATTCGTTATATATAATTCATTTCAATGTTAACTTTGATTCGTTAAAAAGTATGCTAAAAACTTGTTATTTGAAGATAAAGTGTAGTTGATCGAATGTATTCGTGTTGAAATTTTATCGAAATTTAACCTAAAGTTGATTACTTATAAATGTTACATTCGTTATATTTGATTCATTTTAATGTTATTTAACTACTTTTGTGCCCTAAATGTCTAAAGCGTTATCAAATAACTTGTTATTTAAAGATAAATTTTAATTGTTCAAATGTACTTGTACTTAAATTTAAACTAAATTTGATTACTTGTAAACGTTACATTCGTTATATTTCATTGATTTTAATGTTTTTAACTACTTTTGTGCCCTAAATGATGAAAAAGTAAGCAAATAACTTGTTGTTTGAAGATAAATTGTAGTTGATCGAATTACTTGTGTTGAAATACAAACGAAATATGACCTAAATTTGATTACTTAAAAACTTTAATTCGTTATAATTGATTCATATTAATGTTATTAAACTACTTTTGTGCCCTAAATGATGAAAAAGTAAGCAAATAACTTGTTATTTCAAGATAAATTATAGTTGATCGAATGTACTTGTGTTGAAATTCAAACGAAATTTGAACTAAACTTGACGACTTTTAAACGTTACATTCGTTAAATTTGATTTATTTTAATGTTATTTATATACTTTTGTGCCCTAAATATCGAAAAAATAATCCAATAACATGTTATTTCAAAATAAATTGTAGTTGATGGAATGTATTTGTGTTGAAATTTAAACAAAATTTGACCTAAATTCAATTTCTTTGACACGTTACATTCGTTAGATTTCATTTATTTAAATGTTATTGAACTACTTTATGTGCCCTAAATGTAGAAAGAGTAAGAAAATAACTTGTTATTTGAAGATAGAGTGTAGTTGATCGAATGTAGTTGTATTTAAATTCAAACGAAATTTTAAGTAAACTTGATGACTTTGAAACGTTACATTCATTATATTTGATTCATTTTAATTTTATTTAATTACTTTTGTGCCCTAAATGTCAAAAAAGTAATCAAATAACTTGTTATTTCAATATAAATTGTAGTTGATCGAATGTACTTGTGTTGAAATTCAAACAAAATTTGACCAAAATTTGATTACTTTTAAATGTTACATTCTTTATATTTGATTCATTTTTATGTTATTTAACTAATTTGTGCACTAAATGTCGAAAAAGTTATCAAATAACTTGTTATTTGAAGAAAAAATGTAGTTGATGGAATGTACTTACTTGTGTTGATATTCAAAACAAATTTAATGTTATTTAACTACTTTTGTGTCTTAAATATCGAAAATGTAATCAAATAACTTGTCATTTCAAGATAAAGTATAGTTGATCGAATATACTTGTTTTGAAATTCCAAGATAAATAACTTAATTTACGTCATTAAAGTAATTAAATAACTTATTATTTCAAGATAAATTATAGTTGATCGAATTACTTGTGTTGAAATTCAAACGAAATTTGACCTAAATTTGATTACTTATAAACGTTACATTCGTTATAATTAATTCATTTTAATGTTATTAAACTACTTTTGTGCCCTAAATGATGAAAAAGTAAGCAAATAACTTGTTATTTCAAGATAAATTATAGTTGATCGAATGTACTTGTGTTGAAATTCAAACGAAATTTGAACTAAACTTGATGACTTTTAAACGTTACATTCGTTAAATTTGATTCATTTTAATGTTATTTATATACTTTTGTGCCCTAAATATCGAAAAAAAAATATAATAACTTGTTATTTCAAAATAAATTGTAGTTGATCGAATGTATATGTGTTGAAATTTAAACAAAATTTGACCTAAAATCAATTACTTTGACACGTTACATTCGTTAGATTTCATTTATTTAAATGTTATTGAACTACTTATGTGCCCTAAATGTAGAAAGAGTAAGAAAATAAATTGTTATTTGAAGACAGAGTGTAGTTGATCGAAGAAAATAACTTGTTATTTGAAGATAGACTGTAGTTGATCGAATGTATTTGTATTTAAATTCAAAAAAAAAAAATTTAAGTAACTTGATGACTTTGAAATGTTACATTAGTTATATTTGATTCATTTTAATGTTATTTAGTTACTTTTGTTCCCTAAATGTCATAAAAGTAATCAAATAACTTGTTATTTCACTATAAATTGTAGTTGATCGAATGTACTTCTGTTGAAATTCAAACAAAATTTGACCAAAATTTGATTACTTTTAAATGTTACATTCTTTATATTTGATTCATTTTAATATTATTTAAATTGTTATTTGAAGATAAAATGTAGTAGATCGAATGTACTTACTTGTGTTGATATTCAAAACAAATTTAATGTTATTTAACTACTTTTGTGTCTTAAATATCGAAAATGTAATCAAATAACTTGTCATTTCAAGACAAAGTATAGTTGATCGAATATACTTGTTTTGAAATTCCAACGAATTTTGATCTAAATTTGATTACTTTCAAATGTTACATTCATTAAACTTAATTCAATTTAATGTTATTTCATTACTTTTGATCCCTAAATGATGTACAGTAATTAAATAACTTATTATTTCATGATAAAGTATAGTTGATTGAATGTACTTGTGTTGAAATTTCAACCAAATTTGACGTAAATTTGAAGACTCTGAAACGTTACATTCGTAAAATTTGATTCATTTTAATGTTATTTAACTACTTTTATACCGTAATATTGAAAAATTAATCAAATAACTTTTTATTTCAAGATAAATTGTAGTTGATCGAATGTACTTGTGTTAAAATTGAAACGAAATTTGACCTAAATTTGATTACGTTGAAACATTACATTCGTTATATTTAATTCATTTCAATGTTAAATTTGATTCGTTAAAAAAGTAAGCTAATAACTTGTTATTTGAAGATAAAGTGTAGTTGATCGAATGTATTCGTGTTGAAATTGTATCGAAATTTGACCTAAATATGATTACATATAAATGTTACATTCGTTATATTTGATTCATTTTAATGTTATTTAACTATTTTTGTGGCTAAATGTCGAAAAAGTAATCAAATAACTTGTTATTTAAAGATAAAGTGTACTTGATTGAATGTACATGTTGTGAAATTTTAATTAAATTTGACCAAAATTTGATTACTTATAAACGTTACATTCGTTATATTTGATTCATTTTAATGTTATTTAACTACTTTTGTGCCCTAAATGACGAAAAGTAAGCAAATAACTTGTTATTTAAAGATAAATTGTAGTTGATCGAATGTACTTGTATTTAAATTCAAATGAAATTTTAAGTAAATTTGATGACTTTGAAACGTTACAATCATTATATTAGATTCATTTTAATGTTATTTAATTACTTTTGTGCCCTAAATGTCAAAAAAATAATCAAATAACTTGTTATTTCAATATAAATTGTTGTTGATCGAATGTACTTGTGTTTAAATTCAAACAAAATTTGACCTAAATTTGATTACACTTAATTGTTACATTCTTCATATTTGATCCATTTTAATGTTATTTAGCTAATTTTGTGACCTAAATGTCGAAAACGTTATCAAATAACTTGTTATTAGAAGATAAAATGTAGTTGATCGAATGTACTTACTTGTGTTGATATTCAAAACAAATTTGATCTAATTTGATGAACTTGAAACTTTACATTAGTTATATTTGATTTATTTTAATGTTATTTAACTACTTTTGTGTCATCGAAATCTAATCAAATAACTTGTTATTTTAAGATAAAGTATAGTTGATCGAATATACTTGTTTTGAAATTCCAACGAATTTTGATCTAAATTTGATTACTTTGAAATGTTACATTCGTTAAAATTAATTCATTTTAATGTTATTTCATTAATTGTGATCCATAAATGACGTAAAGTAATTAAATAACTTATTATTTCAAGATAAAGTGTAGTTGATCGAATGTACTTGTGTTGAAATTTCAACCAAATTTGACTTAAATTTGAAAACTCTGAAACGTTACATTCGTAAAATTTAAATTCATTTTAATGTTATTTAACTACTTTTATACCATAATATCGAAAAATTAATCAAATAACTTTTTATTTCAAGATAAATTGTAGTTGATCGAATGTACTTGTGTTAAAATTCAAACAAAATTTGACCTAAATTTGATTACGTTGAAACATTACATTCGTTATATATAATTCATTTCAATGTTAAATTTGATTCGTTAAAAAGTAAGCTAATAACTTGTTATTTGAAGATAAAGTGTAGTTGATCGAATGTATTCGTGTTGAAATTGTACCGAAATTTGACCTAAATTAGATTACTAATAAACATTACATTCGTTATATTTGATTTATTTTAATGTTATTTAACTACTTTTGTGTCCTAAATGACGAAGAAGTAAGCAAATAACTTGTTATTTCAAGATAAATTGTAGTTGATTGAATGTATTTGGGTTGAAATTCAAACGAAATTTGAACTAAATTTGATGAATTTTAAATGTTACATTCGTTAAATTTTATTCATTTTAATGTTATTTAACTACTTTTGTGCCATAAATAGCAAAAAAATAATTAAATAACTTGTTATTGAAGATAAATTGTAGTTGATCGAATGTACGTGTGTTGAAATTCGAACAAAATTTGACATAAATTCGATTACTTTGACACGTTTCATTCGTTAAATTTGATTCATTTAAATGTTATTGAACTACTTATGTGCCCTCAATGTAGAAAGAGTAAGAAAATAACTTGTTATTTGAAGATAAAGTTAGTTGATCGAATGTACTTGTATTTAAATTCAAACGAAATTTTAAGTAAATTTGATGACTTTGAAACGTTACATTTGTTATATTTGATTCATTTTAATGTTATTTAATTAAATTTGTTCCCTAAATGACGAAAAGTAAGAAAATAACTTGTTATCTCATGATAAAGTGTACATGATATAATGTACTTGTGTTGAAATTGAAACGAAAATTGACCTAATTTTCTTACTTTGAAAAATTACAAATAATATATTTGATTCATTTTAATTTTATTTAACTACTTTTGTACCCTAAATGTAGAAAAAGTAAGAAAATAACTTTTTATTTGAAGATAAAGTATAGTTGATCGAATGTACTTGTGTTTAAATTCAAACAAAATTTGAATTAAATTTGATTTCATTGAAGAAACGTTACATTCATTATATTTGATTCATTTTAATGTTATTTAATTACTTTTGTTCCCTAAATGACGAAAAGTAAGCAAATAACGTTTTATCCCAAAATAAAGTGTAATTGATCGAATATACTTGTGTTTAAATTCAAAAAAAATTTGAAGTAAATTTGATTACATTGAAACGTTACATTCGTTATATTTGAATAATTTTAATGTTATTTAACTACTTTTGTGCCTAAATGACGAAAAAGTAAGGAAATAACTTGTTATTTCAAGATAAATTGTAATTGATCAAATGTACTTGTGTTGAAATTCAAATGAAATTTGAACAAAATTTGATGATTTTTAAACGTTACATTCGTTAAATTTGATTCATTTTAATATTATTTAACAACATATGTGCATTAAATATTGAAAAAGTAATCAAATAACTTGTTATTTCAAGATAAATTGTAGTTGATCGAATGTACTTATGTTGAAATTCAAACGAAATTTGATGACTTTTAAACGGTATATTCGTTAAATTTAATTCATTTTAATGTTATTTAACTACTTTTGTGCCCTAAATATCGGAAAAATAATCAAATAACTTGTTATTTCAAAATAAATTGTAGTTGATCGAATGTACTTGTGTTGAAATTCAAACAAATTTTGACCTCAATTCAATTACTTTGACACGTTACATTTAATGTTATTGAACTACTTATGTGCCCTAAATGTAGGAAAATTAAGAAAACAACTTGTTATTTGAAGATAAAGTGTAGTTGATCGAATGTACTTGTATTTAAATTCAAACGAAATTTTAAGTAAATTTGATTACTTTGGAACATTACATTCATTATATTTCATTCATTTTAATGTTACTTAAATACTTATGTGCCCTAAATGTCAAAAAAATAATCAAATAACTTGTTATTTCATTATAAATTGTAGTTGATCGAATGTACTTGTGTTGAAATTCAAATGAAATTTGACCTAAATTTGATTACTTTTAAATGTTACATTCTTTATATTTGATTCATTTTAATGTTATTTAACTAATTTTGGCCCTAAATGTAGAAAAAGTTATCAAATAACTTGTTATTTGAAGGTAAAATGTAGTTGATCGAATGTACTTACTTGTGTTGATATTCAAAACAAATTTGATCTAAATTTGATGAACTTGAAACTTTACATTAGTTATATTTGATTTATTTTAATGTTATTTAACTACTTTTGTGTCATTAATATCGAAAATGTAATCAAATAACTTGTTATTTTAAGATAAAGAATAGTTGATCGAATATACTTGTTTTGAAATTCCAAAGAATTTTGATCTAAATTTGATTACTTTGAAATGTTACATTCGTTAAATTTAATTCATTTTAATGTTATTTCATTTCTTTTGATTCCTAAATGACGTAAAGTAATTAAATAACTTATTATTTCAAGATAAATTGTAGTTGATCGAATGTACTTGTGTTGAAATTTCAACCAAATTTGACGTAAATGTGAAGACTGCTGATAACTCTACAATAGTAGAGTTATTTGCAGTTATTTTGCCTAGTTTCTAGCTCAATTTGCTTAACTTGTTCATGATTTTTAGTTGGATTTTGTTAAATTGCACAATTCCTTTCCCAATTTTAATTTTGTGGGTTAATTGTTAAAAAGGGCCATTTTAATTAAAGAATTCCTAAATTTTATTATTCCATTGTTAACATTTCAATTTGTGCAGAATTTCACAAGATGATGGAATTTTTGGATTCAATTGCCAAGGGTAAAAAGGGAATTTTGATGGTTGAAATTGGTGAAAGGAGGCTGGATAAAAGTTGACCGTGAAGAAATTGAAATATGTGTGGGTGATTCGTCAAGAGGGAAAACGGGACATTAAATTCCAGAAGGCACCTATGCGTGTGTGTATATATATATATATATATATATATATATATAACATGTGCACCCACACACTATTTGTAACTTAAAATCCAGCTGGACACTTGCGGTACTATATATTTATTTCTTTTGTCCTATCCATTATATATATATATATATATATATATTATATAATGTTTTTTGTGCATGGCGACAAGGTGGACAAGAAAGTAGGAGAAAAAGACAAGAATTTCAGGAAAGAAGCTAGAATGTTGCTGCTGACCGTGCAGCGGCAGAAGAAAAAGACAAAAATCTTGCAGAAAGCATCAGGAATTCTGCTGCAGATCCTGCAGCAGTCAGAAGAAAGAGATAAAAACTCTGCTGAAAATGCTGCAGCAATAGAGGAAAACAACAAAGACCACAGAAAGCAACTGGAATTCGACTGAAGATGCTGCAACATTCAGAGGAAGAAGACAACAACTTCAGAAGGCAGCTGGAATTTATTCAGATTATTTGCTGGAATTTTTGGAAGAAATTCCAGGATTTTGGACAGATGGCAGCTTGGTAATGGCTCTTGGTACATAAAGAGGCTATATGTATGTGAAAAAGCAGAGAGGAATAGGATTGGCGAGGCAAGGTTGTTAGTTTAGTTTGGCTTTTGGCCATTTTATCATTTTAGAGAGTTTGGTTTTCTTCATAGTTTTACTTAGATAGTTTAGTAGTGTTTTGATAGGATAGTTTAGCTTTTCTTCTTAGTTTTAGACTAACTTTTAGGAGGAAAAACCCGAGAGTGAGCAGGGTGACTTGCTGAAGCATTCATCAGCTGAGCAGTAGAGACGCAGCAGCATCAAGCAGAGGAACGAAGGGCAGCAGTATGTTGATTAAACTTGATTTCGGTAGTAGGGTGATCTCCGATCCAAAGTAATCCTCTCTCCATTTCTTCAATTTACTACTGTTTTGTTATTAAATGTTCTTTGTAATATGAGAATGTTTACATGGGTTCAAGGATTGATTAAAAATGTTTTGGGAGTGATATGTTTTCCTTCTTGGGATTGACTCCGTTGATTGGTGTCACTATGGACCTAGGGACTATTTTTCCTATTACGTTGATCCTTGTCTTTCATGATTCGTTTCAGCAAAATCTATATTTTTAACCTGAAGATGCTGTGGTGTAGTTAAGTATAAGCATGTTGAATACACTGTTTTTATTATGATGATGAGTATGTTGTAGCATTGCTTTCTGTTTTTATATTTGGTGCTTGTATGGGGCGATGCTTGGTTTATTCATGTAATTATATTAAACTGATTTAACATCACTTGCGGTTACGACTGTCCAATGTATGAATCGAGCTAGTGTCTGGCCTTCTAGCGGAGGGGAGCTAGTGGATGTGATAATTATGTGGTGCTAGATTGAGACTGCGAAAGCGGTAAGACACGAGAGTGCACTCAATATTGCAGTGGAAATGACCAAATTCACTGACTATCGTTGCGCTAGGTCAACGGTACTTCGTACACCATGAGATGATGTTATCGGGGATCTAGCCTAGTAGATCAAGTAGTCTGGGTAGAACCAGACATGCTGTAGCATTGATATGGAAACTGAAAGCATGCTTTGTATATTTAGATTCATCTCTGGTTTGTACTTACATTTTTCGCGTGAATGCCGCAGCATTGTATTACCTGTAGTACTCTTGTGGTTATTTCCAGTAGGCAAACCCTTAACTGTTAGTTTAGTTAGGAGTAGGATTGCCGTAGCATTCAACCACCCGCCAGTATTCATTTATCATTCTTTATTCTTTTATTCTTTATACATCATTCTTTATTCTTTCATTCTTTTAACCATTTGTACAATCATATTTGCATTTGTAATTGGCATACATAGTCCCTGTGGGATCGATAATCTTGTACATAGGTACATATATTACTTGTTGACCGGTGTATACTTGCACTTGTTAAGATTGCGTTGATTTATTCTATTTTCTTTATCTTTACAAATTGTGACACATGCACACAACGCAACAACTGCGAAACGTTACATTCGTAGAATTTGATTCATTTTAATGTTATTTAACTACTTTTATACCATAATATCGAAAAATTCATCAAATAACTTTTCATTTCAAGATAAATTGTAGTTTATCGAATGTACTTGTGTTAAAATTGAAACAAAATTTGATCTAAATTTGATTACGTTGAAACATTACATTCGTTATATATAATTCATTTCAATGTTAAATTTGATTCGTTAAAAAGTAAGCTAATAACTTGTTATTTGAAGATAAAGTGTAGTTGATCGAATGTATTCGTGTTGAAATTGTATCGAAATTTGACCTAAATTTGATTACTAATAAACGTTACATTCGTTATATTTGATTTGTTTTAATGTTATTTAACTACTTTTGTGCCCTAAATGACGAAGAAGTAACCAAATAACTTGTTATTTCAAGATAAATTGTAGTTGATTGAATGTACTTGGGTTGAAATTCAAACAAAATTTGAACTAAATTTGATGAATTTCAAACGTTACATTCGTTAAATTTTATTCACTTTAATGTTATTTAACTACTTTTGTGCCCTAAATATTAAAAAAATAATCAAATAACTTGTTATTTCATTATATATTGTAGTTTATCGAATGTACTTGTGTTGAAATTCAAATAAAATTTGACTTAAATTTGATTACTTTTAAATGTTACATTCTTTATATTTGATTCATTTTAATGTTATTTAACTAATTTTGTGCCCTAAATGTCTAAAAAGTTATCAAATAACTTGTTATTTGAAGATAAAATGTAGTTGATCTAATGTACTTACTTGTGTTGATATTCAAAACAAATTTGATCTAAATTTGATGAACTTGAAACTTTACATTAGTTATATTTGATTTATTTTAATGTTATTTAACTACTTTTGTGTCATTAATATCGAAAATGTAATCAAATAACTTGTTATTTTAAGATAAATTATAGTTTATCGAATATACTTATTTTGAAATTCCAAAGAATTTTGATCTAAATTTTATTACTTTGAAATGTTACATTCGTTGAATTTAATTCATTTTAATGTTATTTCATTACTTTTGATCCCTAAATGACGTAAAGTAATTAAATAACTTATTATTTCAAGATAAACTATAGTTGATCGAATGTACTTGTGTTGAAATTTCAACCAAATTTGACGTAAATGTGAAGACTGTGAAACGTTACATTCGTAAAATTTGATACATTTTAATGTTATTTAACTACTTTTATACCGTAATATCGAAAAATTAATCAAATAATTTTTTATTTCAAGATAAATTGTAGTTGATTGAATGTACTTGTGTTAAAATTGAAACGAAATTTGACCTAAATTTGATTACGTTAAAACATTACATTCATTATATTTAATTCATTTCAATGTTAGATTTGATTCGTTAAAAAGTAAGCTAATAACTTGTTGTTTGAAGATAAAGTGTAGTTGATTAGTTATAAATGTTACATTCGTTATATTAGATTCATTTTAATGTTATTTAACTACTTTTATTCCTTAAATGTCGATAAAGTAATCAAATAACTTGTTATTTAAAGATAAATTGTAATTGATCAAATGTACCTGTAGTGAAATTTAAACGAAATTTGACCTAAATTTGATTACTTATAAACGTTACATTCGTTATATTTGATTCATTTTAATGTTTTAACTACTTTTGTGCCTTAAATGATGAAAAAGTAAGCAAATAACTTGTTATTTTAAGATAAATTGTAGTTGATCGAATTACTTGTGTTGAAATTCAAACGAAATTTGACCTAAATTTGATTACTTGTAAACATTACATTCGTTATAATTGATTCATTTTAATGTTATTAAACTACTTTTGTGCCCTAAATGATGAAAAAGTAAGCAAATAACTTGTTATTTCAAGATAAATTATAGTTGATCGAATGTACTTATGTTGAAATTCAAATGAAATTTGAACTAAACTTGAAGACTTTTAAACGTTACATTCGTTAAATTTGATTCATTTTAATGTTATTTATTTACTTTTACGCCCTAAATATCGAAAAAGTAATCAAATAACTTGTTATTTCAAAATAAATTGTAGTTGATCGAATATATTTGTGTTGAAAAATAAACAATATTTGACCTAAATTCAATTACTTTGATAGGTTACATTCGTCAGATTTGATTTATTTAAATGTTATTGAACTACTTATGTGCCCTAAATGTAGAAAGAGTAAGAAAACAACTTGTTATTTGAAGATAGAGTGTAGTTGATCGAATGTACTTGTATTTAAATTCAAACGAAATTTTAAGTAAACTTGATGACTTTGAAACGTTAAGAACGTTATATTTGATTCATTTTAATGTTATTTAATTACTTTTATGCCCCTAATGTAAAAAAGTAATCAAATAACTTGTTATTTCAATATAAATTGTAGTTGATCGAATGCACTTGTGTTGAAATTCAAACGAAATTTGACCAAAATTTGATTACTTTTAAATGTTACATTCTTTATATTTGATTCATTTTAATATTATTTAACTAATTTGTGCCCTAAATGTCGAAAACGTTATCAAATAACTTGTTATTTGAAGATAAAATGTAGTTGATCGAATGTACTTACTTGTGTTGATATTCAAAACAAATTTAATGTTATTTAACTACTTTTGTATCATTAATATCGAAAATGTAATCAAATAACTTGTTATTTTAAGATAAAGTATAGCTGATCGATTGTACTTGTTTTGAAATTCCAATGAATTTTGTTCTAAATTTGATTACTTTGAAATGTTACATTCGTTAAACTTAATTCATTTTAATGTTATTTCATTACTTTTGATCCCTAAATGACATAAAGTAATTAAATAATTTATTATTTCAAGATAAAGTGTAGTTGATCGAATGTACTTGTGTTGAAATTTCAACCAAATCTGACGTAAATTTGAAAATTCTGAAATGTTACATTCGTAAAATTTGATTCATTTTAATGTTATTTAACTACTTTTATACAGAAATATCAAAACATTAAGCAAATAACTTGTTATCTCAAAATAAAGTGTAATTGATCGAATGTACTTGTGTTTAAATTCAGGAAAAAATTGAAGTAAATTTGATTACATTGAAACGTTACATTCGTTATATTTGAATAATTTTAATGTTATTTAACTACTTTTGTGCCTAAATGACGAAAAAGTAAGCAAATAACTTGTTATTTCAAGATAAATTTTAATTGATCAAATGTACTTGTGATGAAATTCAAATGAAATTTGTACAAAATTTGATGATTTTTAAATGTTACATTCGTTAAATTTGATTCATTTTAATGTTATTTAACTACATTTGTGCCCTAAATATTGAAAAAGTAATCAAATAACTTGTTATTTCAAGATAAATTGTAGTTGATCGAATGTACTTGTGTTGAAATTCAAACAAAACTTGACATAAATTCAACTACTTTTACACGTTTCATTTGTTAAATTTGATTCATTTAAATGTTGTTGAACTACTTATGTGCCCTCAATTTAGAAAGAGTAAGAATTTAACTTGTTATTTGAAGATAAAGTTAGTTGATCGAATGTACTTGTATTTAAATTCAAACGAAAATTTTAAGTAAATTTGATGACTTTGAAACGTTACATTTGTTATATTTGATTCATTTTAATGTTATTTAATTATTTTTGTTCCCTAAATGACGAAAAGTAAGAAAATAACTTGTTATCTCAAGATAATGTGTAGATGATATAATGTACTTGTGTTGAAATTGAAACGAAAATTGACCTAAATTTTATTACTTTGAAAAATTACATGTAATATTTTTGATTCATTTTAATGTTATTTAACTACTTTTGTGCCCTAAATGTAGAAAAAGTAAGAAAATAACTTGTTATTTCAAGATAAAGTATAGTTGATCGAATGTACTTGTGTTTAAATTCAAACAAAATTTGAAGTAAATTTTATTACATTGAAGAAACGTTACATTCGTTATATTTGATTTATTTTAATGTTATTTAATTACTTGTGTTCCCTAAATGACGAAAAGTAAGCAAATAACTTGTTATCTCAAAATAAAGTGTAATTGATCTAATGTACTTGTGTTTAAATTCAGAAACAAATTGAAGTAAATTTGATTACATTGAAACGTTACATTCGTTATATTTGAATAATTTTAATGTTATTTAACTACTTTTGTGCCCTAAATGACGAAAAAGTAAGCAAATAACTTGTTATTTCAAGATAAATTTTAATTGATCAAATGTACTTGTGTTGAAATTCAAATGAAATTTGAACAAAATTTGATGATTTTTAAATGTTACATTCGTTAAATTTGATTCATTTTAATGTTATTTAACTACATTTGTGCCCTAAATATTGAAAAAGTAATCAAATAACTTGTTATTTAAAGATAAATTGTAGTTGATCGAATGTACTTGTGTTGAAATTCAAACAAAACTTGACATAAATTCAACTACTTTGACACGTTTCATTTGTTAAATTTGATTCATTTAAATGTTGTTGAACTACTTATGTGCCCTCAATGTAGAAAGAGTAAGAATTTAACTTGTTATTTGAAGATAAAGTTAGTTGATTGAATGTACTTGTATTTAAATTCAAACGAAAATTTTAAGTAAATTTGATGACTTTGAAACGTTACATTTGTTATATTTGATTCATTTTAATGTTATTTAATTATTTTTGTTCCCTAAATGACGAAAAGTAAGAAAATAACTTGTTATCTCAAGATAATGTGTAGATGATATAATGTACTTGTGTTGAAATTGAAACAAAAATTGACCTAAATTTTATTACTTTGAAAAATTACATGTAATATTTTTGATTCATTTTAATGTTATTTAACTACTTTTGTGCCCTAAATGTAGAAAAAGTAAGAAAATAACTTGTTATTTCAAGATAAAGTATAGTTGATCGAATGTACTTGTGTTTAAATTCAAACAAAATTTGAAGTAAATTTTATTACATTGAAGAAACGTTACATTCGTTATATTTGATTTATTTTAATGTTATTTAATTACTTGTGTTCCCTAAATGACGAAAAGTAAGCAAATAACTTGTTATCTCAAAATAAAGTGTAATTGATCGAATGTACTTGTGTTTAAATTCAGAAAAAAATTGAAGTAAATTTGATTACATTGAAACGTTACATTCGTTATATTTGAATAATTTTAATGTTATTTAACTACTTTTGTGCCCTAAATGACGAAAAAGTAAGCAAATAACTTGTTATTTCAAGATAAATTTTAATTGATCAAATGTACTTGTGTTGAAATTCAAATGAAATTTGAACAAAATTTGATGATTTTTAAATGTTACATTCGTTAAATTTGATTCATTTTAATGTTATTTAACTACATTTGTGCCCTAAATATTGAAAAAGTAATCAAATAACTTGTTATTTCAAGATAAATTGTAGTTGATCGAATGTACTTGTGTTGAAATTCAAACGAAATTTGAACTAAATTTGATGACTTTTAAGCGTTATATTAGTTAAATTTGATTCATTTTAATGTTATTTAACTACTTTTGTGCCCTAAATATCGAAAAAATAATCAAATAACTTGTTATTTCAAAATAAATTATAGTTGATCGAATGTACTTGTGTTGAAATTCAAAAAACAAATTCACCTAAATTCAATTACTTTGACACGTTCCATTAGTTAGATTTGATTCATTTTAATGTTATTGAACTACTTATGTCCCCTAAATGTAGAAAAATTAAGAAAATAACTTGTAATTTGAAGATAAAGTGTAGTTGATCGAATGCACTTGTATTTAAATTCAAACGAAATTTTAAGAAAATTTGATGAATTTGAAACGTTACATTCATTATATTTGATTCATTTTAATGTTATTTAATTACTTTTGTGCCCTAAATATCAAAAAAATAATCAAATAACTTGCTATTTCATTATAAATTGTAGTTGATCGAATGTACTTGTGTTGAAATTCAAACGAAATTTGACCTACATTTGATTACTTTTAAATGTTACATTCTTTATATTTGATTCATTTTAATGTTATTTAACTAATTTTGTGCCCTAAATGTCGAAAAAGTTATCAAATAAGTTGTTATTTGAAGATAAAATGTAGTTGATCGAATGTACTTACTTGTGTTGATATTCAAAACATATTTGATATAAATTTGATGAACTTGAAATTTTACATTAGTTATATTTTATTTATTTTAATGTTGTTTAACTACTTTTGTATCATTAATATCGAAAATGTAATCAAATAACTTGTTATTTTAAGATAAATTATGGTTGATCAAATATACTTGTTTTGAAATTCCAACGAATTTTGATCTAAATTTGATTACTTTGAAATGTTACATTCATTAAACTTAATTCATTTTAATGTTATTTCATTACTTTTGATCCCTAAATGACTTAAAGTAATTAAATAACTTATTATTTCAAGATAAAGTATAGTTGATCGAATGTATTTGTGTTGAAATTTCAACCAAATTTGACGTAAATTTGAAGATTGTGAAACGTTACATTCGTAAAATTTGATTCATTTTAATGTTATTTAACTACTTTTATACCGTAATATCGAAAAATTAATCAAATAACTTTTTATTTTCAAGAAAAATTATAGTTGATCGAATGTACTTGTGTTAAAATTGAAACGAAATTTGACCTAAATTTGATTATGTTAAAACATTACATTCGCTATATTTAATTCATTTCAATGTTAAAATTGATTCTTTAAAAAGTAAGCTAATAACTTGTTATTTGAAGATAGTGTAGTTGATCAAATGTATTCGTGGTGAAATTGTATCGAAATTTGACCTAAAGTTGATTACTTATAAATATTACATTCATTATATTTGATTCATTTGAATGTTATTTAACTACTTTTGTGCACTAAATGTCGAAAAAGTAATCAAATTACTTGTTATTTAAAGATAAATTGTAATTGATCAAATGTACTTGTAGTGAAATTTAAACGAAATTTGACCTAAATTTGATTACTTATAAACATTACATTCTTTATATTTGATTCAGTTTAATGTTTTTTAACTACTTTTGTGCCCTAAATGATGAAAAAGTAAGCAAATAACTTGTTATTTCAAGATAAATTGTAGTTGATCGAATTACTTGTGTTGAAATTCAAACGAAATTTGACCTAAATTTGATTACTTATAAAAGTTACATTCATTATAATTGATTCATTTTAATGTTATTAAACTACTTTTGTGCCCTAAATGATGAAAGAGTAAGAAAATAACTTGTTATTTCAAGATAAATTATAGTTGATCAAATGTACTTGTGTTGAAATTCAAACAAAATTTGAACTAAACTTGATGACTTCTAAACATTACATTATTTAAATTTGATTCATTTTAATGTTATTTATTTACTTTTGTACCCTAAATATCAAACAATAGTCAAATAACTTGTTATTTCAAAATAAAATGTAGTTGATCGAATGTAGTTGTGTTGGAAAATAAACAAAATTTGACCTAAATTCAATTACTTTGACACGTTACATTCGTTAGATTTCATTTATTTAAATGTTATTGAACTACTTATGTGCCCTAAATGTAGAAAGAGTAAGAAAATAACTTGTTATTTGAAGATAGAGTGTAGTTCATCGAATGTACTTGTATTTAAATTCAAACGAAATTTTAAGTAAAGTTGATGACTTTGAAACGTTACGAACGTTATATTTGATTCATTTTAATGTTATTTAATTACTTTTATGCACTAAATGTAAAAAAGTAATCAAATAACTTGTTATTTTAATATAAATTGTAGTTGATCGAATGTACTTGTGTTGAAATTCAAACGAAATTTGACCAAAATTTGATTACTTTTAAATATTACATTCTTTATATTTGATTCATTTTAATATTATTTAACTAATTTGTGCCCTAAATATCGAAAAAGTTATCAAATAACTTGTTATTTGAAGATAAAATGTAGTTGATCGAATGTACTTACTTGTGTTGATATTCAGAACAAATTTAATGTTATTTAACAACTTTTGTGTCATTAATATCGAAAATGTAATCAAAGAACTTGTTATTTTAAGATAAAGTATAGTTAATCGAATATACTTGTTTTGAAATTCCAACGAATTTTGATCTAAATTTGATTACTTTGAAATGTTACATTCGTTAAACTTAATTCATTTTAATGTTATTTCATTACTTTTGATCCCTAAATGACGTAAAGTAATTAAATAACTTATTATTTCAAGATAAAATGTAGTTAATTGAATGTACTTGTGTTGAAATTTCAACCAAATTTGACGTAAATTTGAAGATTGTGAAACGTTACGTTCATAAAATTTGATTCATTTTATTGTTATTTAACTACTTTTATACCGTAATATCAAAAAATTAATCAAATAACTTTTATTTCAAGATAAATTGTAGTTGATCGAATGTACTTGTGTTAAAATTGAAACGAAATTTGACCTAAATTTGATTACGTTGAAACATTGCATTTGTTATATTTAATTCATTTCAATGTTAAATTTGATTCGTTAAAATGTAAGCTAATAACTTGTTATTTGAAGATAAAGTGTAGTTGATCGAATGTATTTGTGTTGAAATTGTATCGAAATTTGACCTAAATTTGATTACTTATTGTTGAGTCGTTTTTGGTTAATGCTTGTGTTGTAATTGTTGGAACCTAATGCATTTGTGATATATTGGCATTCTTACTAATGACATGGAATGGATGAAGTGAAATACTTGGCTGAAATGATATACATGATTAATGATAGTAATTTTGGTGTAATTCATAGTGTGAGCATTTTGAAAGATACATATATATATATATATATATATATATATAATATAGATCGAGGGTGAAGATTACACTCTCATTAAAGAATCAAGGGTCAAGATCTAAGGTGGAGATTGAACTATTATTAAAAGCATCAATGGTCAAGATTATTGGGTTTTTGTGTAAATGCATTTATATATGAATATTTAGATATTCACGTTAGAAACAAGATATTTTTCAAGAGAGAAAAATTATGGTGAATGCAAATATGTGAATATATAGATATTCACGTTAGAAACAAAGTTTTTTTTGGGAAAAAGAAAAAGTAGAATAAAAAAAAGGAAGAGAGAAAAATTCTAGTTGTGGGCAGTAGAGATTTTTGAAAGAAAATTCAAGAAAAACACACATTCTAGTTGTGGGCAGTAGAGACTTTTGAAAGAAAAATCAAGAAAAACACTCCGTGACAATCATCTCAAATCTTGAAGAAGAGTTTTGGAGGATACATCATAGAAAGATTATTCATCAACTTGGAGGTGACAGATCAATCCTCGTTTTCTGTTGATGTATTATACATATTTGAAATATCTTGTTGAACATTAAATTCTTGTTATATCTTTGGGGTATGTTTTGAATTTGCCTAACCTAAGTGATAGGGAAGGCATCATTTCTATTGGGTAGAGTAGGAAGTGATTCTACTCTTTATCTTAAGGAATTGTATTTGTGTGAGTAAGGGAGTGAGCCTTCTTTGTAGCTCTAGTGATGAGCATTGTGATAAACAAGTAACTAGTGAAGTTGCAGTGAAAGGGTAGTGAACCCTGTCACTGTGGATGTAACCTACCTTGTTAGTGGTGAACCACGTAAATTGATTGTCTCTTTAATTTCATGCAAGTGTGTGTGTGTTAACATTGGTATATTAACTAAAAGAATACCTCTCAAGAAATGGATCACAATAATTATAGACTTCCTACAAGAGTTATAAATTTTGTGAGTCCTTATCAGAAGTTACTGCATAAAACCCCTGACTACATGCATCTTAAAGTTTTTGGTTGTATGTGCTATCCTCATTTAAGGCCTCTCAACAAACACAAACTTCAGTTTAGGTCTCAACCAAGTACCTTTCTGGGATATAGTGAGCACTACAAAGGATATAAAGTTTTATTACCTGAGGGAAACACTATAGTTACCAGAAATGTGGTTTTTGATGAGTTCAAATTTCCTTTTGCTAAAAAACACATAAATCCTCCTGTATCTTCTCAATCTTTCACCTCCCTGAATCCTCCACCCATACTTCCTGCTCAAAAACCTTTACCTCCTTCACAAAACACTCTTAATACACTTTTCACTCCTCAAAAATCCTCCTCAGTATCAGAGTCCTCATACAAGTCTTCTCATTCTCCTATTCTTTACAACTCAGAAACAAATAGCCCTGCAATTATTCTTCTCTTTGTTGAGTTACCACATATGTCTGATGTACATTCTATGTCATCTTCTTCTTCTACTAAAAATGCTACAAGATCACCTTTTGTTACAAATTGTCATCCCATGATTACAAGAGGAAAGTTGGGTATTTACAAGTCAAAGGTGTTGGCCACTAGTATTCTGGATTATAGAGAACCTGAGAGCTATTCAGAAGCTTTAGCTCATCCAAAATGGAAGCAAGCCATGGATGATGAGTATAAAGCATTGCTTAGAAACAACATCTGGAGCCTAACTTCACTGCCACAAGGTAAAACACTTATTGGTTGCAGATGGGTTTTTAAGCTTAAAACTGAGGATGGCTCAATTGCAAGGTATAAAGCAAGGTTAGTGGCCAAGGGATATGATCAAAAACCTGGTTTTGATTTTTTTGAAACCGTTAGTCCAGTAGTTAAACCAACTACTATAAGAGTTGTCTTGTGCATTGCTGTGAATTATGGATGGAAAGTAACTCAATTGGATGTCAATAATGCTTTATTACATGGTGAATTGGAAAATGATATCTACATGGCTCAACCTCCAGGTTTTGAAATACCTTCTGATCAGCTTCAAGTATGCAGGTTAACCAAGGCTATTTATGGTCTTAAGCAAGCTCCAAGAGCTTGGTTTGGAAAGCTCAAGTCTGTTCTTTTTACTCTTGGTTTTCATAACTCACAAGCTAATAGCTCCTTGTTCATCTCCTCTTCCTCAACTGGTTGTATTTGGATATTAATCTATGTCGGTGACATACTAGTTACAGGTAGTGATACAAAGGGCATAACAAAGCTTATTGATCAGCTTAGTAATAGTTTTTCTTTGAAAAACTTAGGTGAACTTCATAATTTCCTGGGAATAGAAGTATCAAAATCTGTACATGGCCTACATCTTAGTCAAACCAAATACATTACTTCTCTTCTACAAAAAGCACAGATGCTTTCAACAAAGTCTACACCTACTCCTATGATCACTTCACCATCACTGTCCAAATTCAAGGGAGAACCAACTGTTGATCCCTCCTTTTATAGAAGTATTGTAGGGGCCCTTCAATATATTACCATCACTAGGCCTGGCATCTCCTTTTCTGTCAACAAGGTTTGTCAATTTATGCATTCTCGATTAGATACTCACTGGACAACAGTTAAGAGAATCCTTAGATACTTGGTTGGTTCTTCCCATCTTGGCCTATTTTTCACTAAATCACCTCAACTTTCTCTTCATGCTTATTCAGACTCTGACTGGGCAGGGGATATTGATGATAGAATATCTGTATCAAGTTTTTGTGTTTACTTGGGAAACAATATTGTGTTTTGGTGCTCCAAAAAGCAAACCTCAGTCTCAAGATCAAGTGCTGAAGTTGAATACCGTAGTCTTGCACTTGCATCTGCAGAACTTATTTGGATAAATTATCTTTTACATGAACTGAGTGTTAATGATGGTTCTAAAATGAGAGATCTTATATCCAAGAATCAGTTATCTGTGCAATTTGTTCCTTCAATTGATCAAGTGGCTGATGTTTTCACCAAACCTTTGTCCAAGCAATTCTTCTCCAGGGTTCGTGATAGGCTGAAGATTCATTCCTCACCCCGGTTTGAATTGAGGGGGGATGTTAGTCTACCTACACCTGCAGAAACAGCCAAACCTGTAGCAACAGTAGCCACAGCAGATGGTTGGCAACAACAGCAAATGCATCAGTAGTAAACACAGCAGCAGAATAGATTTAGCAGTACACAACAGATTCAGCAGCAGCAACAACAATTCACCAGCAGAACAGATTCAACAGTACACAACAGATTCAGCAGCAGCACCAACAACTCAACAACAGAACAGATTCAGCAGTACACACAACAACAATAACAAATGGCACAACTGCAGCTGTCATGCATTGTTTTTATAGCCATTGATGAGGTGTTGTCCTTGTATTAATCACAACGGTTCATTTGTGTAGCATGCTAAGGTTATCTTCTATTTATAGTTATTATTCTGAAAATGTTTAGTGATATACATTAAACAGAGCTCTGTTTTCCTCAGCTTTAATGGCAATCTTTATTTTAATATTTGGTCTCTTTCAGAAATGTGCCTTGAGGAGGTACTTGTTCCAAGTCCCCACTGGGATGATTAATTCTGCTAATATGATCTACAACTGAATTTTCATCTCCACTTCTATCTTTGATTTCAATATCAAACTCTTGAAGTAGTAACATCCATCGAATAAGTCGAGGCTTTGCCTCTAGTTTCTTCAACAAATATTTTAAAGCTGCATGATTAGAAAAAACGATTACTTTAGTACCAAGAAAATAAGATCGGAATTTATCTAAAGCAAAATCACAACTAAAAATTCTTTTCCAGTAGTGGTATAATTGATTTGTGCAGAATCTAAAGTCCTCCTTGTGACAAGACTGCCCCAAATGCCTAATTTGAAGCATGACACATTAATTCAAATGAAAGATCCCATCGAGGTGGCTGAATAATAGGTGGAGAAGTGAGTTTCTCTTTCAACTATCAAATGATTCCTTACAATGATCATCAAAAATAAAATCAGTATCCTTTTGCAATAATCGTGAAAGAGGAAGTGTAATCTTACTAAAAACTTTTATAAATTTTCTATAAAATCTTGTATGACCAAGGAAAGAACTAATAACGCTAAAATATTCATATATTTGTAGGATTTTAAAGATGTAGAATATGAATTTGATAGACGAAATCGAAAAGCAATAAGACAATAAAATAAGAACACACGATTTACCCAGGTTCACCCCAATTTAGGGCTACGTCCTGAAAACGGAATTCACTATTATTATGTCTTGGTTCAATTAACTCGTTACAATGATATCTCTATATATAGGCACCTAAACCCTACATATCACTGGGCCTAAACCCTACATGTCACTGAACCTAAACCCTACAGCGGAAACCCCGCCCGCTGTACGGGTAGTGGGACCCCCGAGGCAGGGGCTTCGCCTCCGAAGTGTCATCGAAATATTTACCAACTCCAACAATATTTTAGTGACATTTTGTGATTAATTCTTGATCAATTTGATTAATTTTAATCACTTTTGGTTTGAATTTACTAATGTTTTTGAAAAAAGTAATTTCGTGAATTGTTGGGGCAAAATTGCACAAAACATCATGTTTTGGGGTCAAAATGTAAATATTTGTGAAGAGTCACCGAGATGCCACATCGCAGAGTCGTAGCGCGCCACATGGAGGGCCTTGACTGCCATCACCGTGATGCTCTTGACGACCGTCACCATAACGCCCTTGACGGCCGTCAAGAACGTATTCTTGACGGGCATTAAGGACACCTCATCCAAATTTTTATTTTTTTTATTATTTGGTGAATTTCCAATTTTACCCCAATTTAATTTACCTATAAATAGTGGAATTTTTCCCAGAGGTGTAGAACTACAAATCATAGATAAATTATAGGTTTTGTTTCATTGTATTCTTTGTACTTTAAAACTTCTCAATACATGATTATTTGGCTTTTATAGTCATTCTCTTCTTTTGTTCCTCTTTAAATTCTTGTTCATACACAAAGGAGAGAGTTTAGAGAGTTCTTCAAGGTTGAGAGTGAGGGTCCAATCTTCTCTTTAGAAGTCAAGTCTTTGACACTCATACACCAGGAGGTTTTAACATTCAAGTTCTTGGAGTGAGGTTGGTAATCAATATCAAACCTCCTCTTATAGATTAGTGAATTGGATAGTTCGCAACCGCACGGAGTTCAAAGATCTAATTTCCCTTGGAGGAGTGTGTTGATGTGTTGAAGAATAGGTGGAGGAAGAACATATACAAGAGTTCGGGAATTCCAAAGAGGCTTAGTTCACTTGTACAAATCTCTTAACTCTTTGAATTCTTTTCTTGTATGTATGTGTTTCAACAATAATTCTCATTTAGGATCTCCTTCTTGTTCTACATTACTTTAGACATAATTGTTGAGAACTCTTTGATGTCTCATGGTTGAGTATTTCCTTGCTAATCTATGTCAATTGATCTTTGATTTTTGCATCTATGTGTTTAAAGGATTCCATCTTAGTAGATGTGAACTTCCTTAGAACTCTTGATATAGGCTACCATTTCCCTAGAGAACAATTGGGTGAGCTCTAAGGGTAGAGGTCAAGACAACCTTGGGTTGGATATCTATGCCTTAGACCTAAGTTTTGAGACTCTCAATTCATGAGAGTTTATTGAACTAAGAATCTCTCAATAGTTATGTGTGCTTGTGTAAATTCTTAAAGATCCTAAGATTGCTTTTCATCTATTGTTTCTTTTAATGCTTTCCTTTTACTTTCTTTCTTTACTTACTTTCTAGATTAGATCTCTTTCCTACCTTCATTTGTTGGACCTAAACTTTAGTTTTCTCTAACTCCATTATTAGTAGAGGAATCCTAACTTCCTTGGGAAATGACTTATAAATTTTTAAAACTAATGATGTTTAATACTCCCCTAAGATGATAATCAAAAGCCTCAATTTTTTTTTAAAAAATATAGGCTAGAAAACAAACATTAAGAACGCACATCTCGAACACAAGTAGGATATGGTAAAGAAGTAATAACATCAATTTTAGATTTATCAACTTTAATACCATCTTTAGAAATGACATGTCCTAAAACAATCCCTTGTTTACATTTCTCATAATTTAAAACAATAATTTTTTCAATGCATCTATTCAAAACAGCCCCAAGATTTTTTAAACATTCATCAAAATAATTTCCATAAACTGTAAAATCATCCATGATTACTTCCATGCAATGCTCCATAAAATCAGAAAAAATACTTACCATGTATCGTTGAAATACTTGGAGCATTACATAGTCCAAATGGCATTCATCTATAAGCGAATGTGCCAAAAGGACAAGTAAATGTTGTCTTCTCTTGATCCTCGAGAGCTATAGGAATCTAAAAATAACAAGAAAATCCATCTAAAAAAAATGTGATTTACTTGCTAATCTTTCCAACATCTGATCAATAAAAGGGAGGGGCAAATGATCTTTCCTTGTTACCTGATTCAATCTCCTATAAACAATTCAAAATCTCCAACTATTTTGAACTCTTGTAGGTACAAGTTAATTTTTCTCATTCTTTACTATTGTAATACCTGTTTTTTATAGGAGCAACTTGCACTGGACTCACCCACTTACTATTAGAAATAGGATAAATAATACCAGCAGAGAGTAATTTACTCACCTCTTTTTTTACAACTGATGCGTTCCGACTAATATGCTAAAAATGAGTTTTTATTTACCCTATATCGATTATGAATAACTAAGGAATTTGAATTACTAATTGTCACATTTAGCATCTATGTTGTCACTTAATCAATCAGAACCTAAGGCAGAGTACCTATCGTGTAGCTAGCCTGTTGGAAAGTACCTATGATTTTAATTTAATAATTTATCGTACACCCAGGGAACTGATAACGGCTTAGTAGTAACTATCCTTTTACCCTAACTCTCATTTTATTATCCAGTTATGCAATCATTCATCAAAATCTTTGATGAGAGGTTGATTCATTCTATACTAGGTTCAAGTTTACTTAGGCCTATAAGAGTGTTTTCCAGACAGTGTTATAATATATGTTATATTGTTCCTACATGTTGATTGACCTATCTTCGAGTATTTTAAATATATCTTGGCCTAGATTGCTATTATGTACTGATTCTACTTGTGTACCACATCTGAATTATCTAATAAACCGCCTCATCGCCATTGATGACCCTACTCACGGTTCGGGCTAAAGGCATCCATGAAAGTCCTGTGTCACTCAGGAGATCATGCTGCTAGCCCAAACGCCGGCATAAACATACGAACTCAGCCTACTTAGACTACTTTAACAAACATGGTGATCTATAGGTTATTTCATCTAATATGGCAGACCTTAATGCTTCCGTCCTCACACAAAGCCCTAAATTAAGGTCTGATAAACTAGACAGGCTATGATTAGACCGTAGCTCGGAGTTGTCTATAACCGTTCATCTAATTTAAAAGAGCAAGTAGATATGCAGTCATGATGTTAGTTAAGCTGGTGACCTTTTCGAAAAAATGTAAATATCTTCAACATGCATAACACATATTCATAATATCATAATTTAATATTCAAATATATTTTTGGACAAACACAGTACAAACATATAAAGAGAGGGACAAGGGGACCACCGCCATAAAGTATTCACCCTTTATTAGGTCCGCTGATGGAGCAACTGCTTGTATATCTTGGACTGCTTGACCCGACTCTGCTCGACAGAACCTTCGGAGGACGCTTCCTCAGCCTAGTAGCTATTGCTTTACCTTACGTACTGGGCTTAAGCATAGCCCTATTGACTAACTCTTCAAAGACCTAGTGCTCTACTAGGATCTCATAACGAAATCCTGGGTATTCTATGAATATTAAAAATGAACCTATCTAGTCGTATTCTAAGATCTGAGACAGACTCTCAGAAACGAAGAACACGAGACACTCTCGAAAACTAGAAATATACTCGAATGAAAACACCTGAAATCACTAAATGACTCGTACATAGTGGAAAACTGTGTACTGGAAGCTACTGAATGACTCAAATCAAGTGGAGATGAATGAAATCAACTGTGAAAGGCCTGGGATATTTATAGCAGGGAAACTGAGTGATTTTTTATGCAGAAAACGATGTGGGAGTCTGAACAGGGGTTCGGGATGCCCGTCCCGATACTTTGACCCGGTTGGGATGCCCGTCCCGGGTCTTTGACTGGGTCGGGACGCCTGTCCTGACTTCTGAACTTCCAAAAATTACGTTTTTCCCCCAAAATTTGCCATTTTCTTGTATATTTCACTTGAAGCTTCCAAAATCACAAAAACTGCGAAATTGCTTTAATAACAGTCAATTGAGAATGATTTAACTCCAATTCTGCCCTAAATTGTGCCTAAAAATATGCTAAAAAATGATATGATTTGTGCATATCAACAACATCTAAAATTATAAGGTTAAGTCTTCGTTGAGGTTGTCTTACCCTTTTAGATCCTTCTTCTAAAAGAATTCTATGCATTCAAATAGAAGGACTAATGCCAGGAATATCTGCTAATGTCCACCCTATGGCCTTCTTAAATTTCTGTAACAACTTAAGCAAACTATTTTTTTGATCAGATTGAAGATTATTAGCAATAATAATAGGTAACTTGTTTCCTTCTTCTAAATAAGCATACTTAAGGTTGCTTGGTAAAGATTTAAGTTCTAAAGTGGGTGATTCTTACATGGATGAAACTATCTCATCACTAGATGCTATTTCAACAAAATTTTCAGCAAGTAGATTTCCACAATTATTATCAAAATAATCATCAAAATAATGAGGAACATCCTCAAAAAAGTCAAAAGAATCATCAAAATTATGAGGAACCTCCTCAACAGATTTTAATTGATCTCTAATTCCGTAATATGCATGAAATTCAAATTCAACCGGCTCAGAAAATTCAGCTAATTCAGAAAGCTCTGAAGGAATCATCAAATCATAAAAATATTCACATAATAAATCGAATAAATTAACTTGAAAAACTGAATGCTCTTCTGAAGGATGTTTTATGGCATCAAGAATATTAAAATGAACTATATCACCAACAAATTCCATTGTAAGAGTACCGTTTTGCACATTAATTATGGTTTTGGCAGTTTTTAAGTAAGGTCTACCTAAAATCAATGGTCCATGCTCATTCAATTTATCATCTTCCATTTTCAAAACATAAAAAGTAGCAGGAAAAATAATATTTTTTACTCATACCAAAACATCTTCTAAAACACCTGTAGGGTAAGTTGTGCTTCTATTTGCCAGTTGAATTACTATACCTGTAGGTTTAAGCTCTCCAATCTGCAAAGAAGAATAAACAGAATAAGGTATAACAGTAATTGAAGTACCTAAATATAACATGGCATTACTAAATTGAAGTTCCCCTATGGTGCAAGGGATAATGAATGCTCCAGGATCTTTGCATTTTATAGGCATAGCGGGCGGAATCATTGCTGAAACATTCCTTCCTAAACTAGTTCTCTCATTTCCTTTTAATTTCCGCTTGTTAGTACACAATTCCTTCAAGAACTTTGCATATTTAGGAATCTGTTTAATTGCCTCTAATAATGGAATGTTCACCTCCACTTTCTTAAATGTGTCCATAATCTCCTTTTCTAAATCTTCTTCAGCCCTTTTCCTTGACTGAGTTATTCTATTTGGAAATGGCAATGGTCTATAGCAAGCTCTTTATCCTCAATTTGATAATTATCTTGATTTGCTGGATTTTCCAACTCCTTTTCACTTCTCAAACTAACAACACTTACATTACCTTTTGGATTTGGAATTGTTTGTGAGGGCAATTGTCCAAAACCTTGACTTTTCCACTCATTAAATCTAGCAGCCACCTGTCCTATTTATTATCCTGCATTTTGGTTTTTGTTTTTGCATTAGCCCTTGCCAACTGTTTCACTATATCCATCAGATTGGGCTCTGATTGTGTATTCTGCTGTTGACTTGAGTTATTCTCATATTTGAAATTCGGGTGATCTCTCCATCCAGGGTTGTAAGTGAATGAATTTGGATCATATCTCTTTTGTTGATTATGCTGATATAGTCTACCAGGAAATATTCCCGCACAACTTAATATAGTATCTTGCAGTACAGGGCATTGATCTATAAAATGCATAATTGAAGCACATATACCACAAGGATTAACAGAAGCTTGCGTTTGATTCTGAGTCACTCTTGTTAAATACTTAAGTAAAATACCTTCCTCATTAACTTTATTTTCCAGTCTCAAGAAGTGATTAGTAGAAGAAGAAGATTGAATTTCATTCACTGTTTTAGTTAGACATAATGATTTGGTGCCAAATTGTTGTGCATTTTGAGCCATATTTGCTATTAGATTCTTTGCTTCAAAAGGTGTTTTATCTACAAGAGCTCCTCCAGCAGCTGCATCTATCATACTTCTATCAATAGGTAAAAGGCCTTCATAAAAATACTGAATTAACTGGTCACTAATCTGATGATGGGACAACTTGCACAAAGTTTCTTAAACCTCTCCCAATATTCACACAAAATTTCCCCTTCAATCTGCCTAATACCACTTATATCTTTTCTAATTGCGGCAATCCTTGAGGCTGGGAAAAATCTTTCCAAGAATGCCTTATTCAAAACATTCCAATAGGTAATGGTAGTTGGTTCAAGATAGTACAACTAATCCTTTGCTATTCCATCTAAAGAGAAAGGAAAAGCCCTCATTTTTATCTGTTCTTCTGAAATGTCTCTAGGTTTCATTGTAGAACAGACAACGTGAAATTCCTTAAGATGTTTATGAGGATCCTCACCTGTAAATTCATGAAACTTAGGCAATAATTGTATTAGTCCAGATTTAAGCTTGAAATCAACATTTACTGTAGGATATGGAATATAATTATTTCTATAATTCATAACTGGAGTTGCCAATTCTTTAAGTGTCTTGTTATCAACATTATTATTTTCAGCCATGTTTCCAGTATCAACACAACCAACAGAATCAGAATTTTCAAGTTTCATACCCTTAAATAAATTACTAACAAGATCAACACCAAACAATTTTTCGTATTTTTCCTTTTGTTCCCTAAGTTGCGTATGAAAAGTTCTTTCAATTTCTTGATCGGGATTAAATAATGGGCGATTAAATAATGGGCTATCAGAAGATCGAGTCATAAACACTTAATCAAACAATCACAAGAAATAATAATAGTAATAAATTAATAAATAAAATAAATAAATAAATGAATAAGAATAAATAAATATGATAAAAATAAACTTAAAAATTCAAAAAAACATTTACAACGATAGAATTTGGCAAGAAATTGTCCTCGTCCACTGCCTAAAGGCATTGACTTTTACTCTCCACGACTCAAAACCTTTGGGTTCCAAAAATTAGAACAATATGCAATTAAATGTTTATATTAAAATATTATAAACAACACCTGCAAACCCAATTTTTTAAATTTTACTCAAAAATCGAATCAAACGAAAAAGAAAAATAATGCAAATAATAAAAACAAAAAAAAATTCTTATTCATGATTAATTGATTATGATTTCTCTGGCAACGACGCCGAAATCTTGGTGCCGTTTTAGAATTATACGACTGTAATCAAATGGGCTAAGATTAATTCAATTAATTCAGTGAGCAATATAAGACTTTTACCGACTCGTTTTCCTAAGAAACCAAATTTAAATTAGTTAACAAGAATAAAAATAATAAAAAGGAAGGATTTTTAAGATAACGAGAATGTAAAAAGACAACTAATAATTAAGAAAATCAAATATGAGAAAACTTGAGTCGGAAATTATTTAATTCAAGTTCTTCCTCGTTCCATAATTTTATTTTCGAATTATAAAGCAATTCGTGAAACCACAGAACTATCTAACATGAATTTAATTATAACAATAAAATCTCTACTTAATTCAATTGAAAAACTTCAGAAAGAATTAATCAAAATCTATTAATATTTAATTAACCGATAAAAACATTGAAATATTAACAAAATTCAAAGTTAGAAATCAGCCTAGAACTCGAAAATTGTATCATCCCCGAACTCCTTTGATACTTAAGCTAACATCTTCTCAAAATCATCTCTAGTTTGTTTTTCCTCAATAGCCAATTGCCTAACCCTAGGGTCGAAAGATCCTATTTATAGGATTATTCGTAGCTTTCTTTTCGGAGTCATAATAGAATATTAACTTTTTTTTTAAAAAAAGAAGATAATAGAAGATAAAATAAAATAATAAAATAATATCTAAACTAAAATAAGATATGTATTTTAAAATAATAATAAATCTACACTATCTGGAGAATATTTTTAAAATTTGATTTTCTTCTGAATGATTTCTTTAATTTATAATAATAAATGGGTTTTTATCTAAGTTCTGCTCAATTCTCGATATTTTGTCCTTATTATCAAAATAAGAATAAATTCAAGAAATTAGCTCAATATTTAATGAAAATATAGGAGAATTAAATATAATAATTTTGATAATTTATGACTTATCAGCCCCTTAACTAAAATTGATTTTTCTTTTACGGTAAAAGAAGTAAGATCAAACAATAAATGGAACTTTAACAGTTTATATTATCCCATTCTAGCATATTTTCAAACCAAAATTAAAGACACATTAATTACCCAATATACAATTCACTAGATACCTTATGTTGGGACATTACTACAAATACAGTATTCTTTGTCTCTTCTTGTTATCATGCTTTATCCTTGACTTTAAATTCCTACTGACACTATCACTAACATCAATTGGATTTGGAAAACTAAAGTCCCAAACAAAATAAATTACTTCTTATGGCTTTGCTGGCGTAATAAAATAAAATAAAATTCTCTCCTTCATCATAGAGGCTTAGATATAGATCCTAATTGTCAAATTTGTCTAAAAATTAAAGAGACCACAAATCATATTCTTAGATAATGTTCTCAAGCTAAAGAAGTTTGGAATTATTTTCAACCACATCTAGATAACCTTACCAATGACTTATTGCTAGAAAGTCACCAATTAAAAAGATTGGCTCCAAGCTAACCTCACATCGCAATTATCACTCTTTATTAATATTCCTTGGAGCACTTTATTTGCCTACTCTTGCTGGATGATTTGAAAAACTAGAAATCGTAGGCATATTAAAAAAGAATCACCTCTTGCGCCATCTCTTCATTCCATCCTTAGTCTAGCAACTGAATTCATCAATATTACCACGTTATTTAGCCCCATCTTGCCAACCACTACAGATATCTATATTAAATGGCACCCTCCAACCATCCTTTCACCACAGTTAATATTGATGGATCCTTTACCCCATCCATTAATAAAGGAAGAGCAGGAGGAGTTTTTAGAGATCACACAGGTAAATGGTTAGCAGGTTTCACAACAAATTTCTACTGTTCGTCAAGTAATCAGGCAGAAGTTTTGGCTCTCAAATATGCAATGGAAATTGCAATATCACAACGGCTACAATTACTTGAAATTCAGACTGATTCCTAAGTTCTGGTCAAGATCATTAATGATCATACATCATCATCTAATTTGAGAACTATGGTATATGATTGCAGATTGCTCATGAAAAACCTAAAGAAATGCACAATTAAGCATATCTACCGTGAATCAAACTCTTTTACAGATCTACTAGCAAAATACAGACTACCGAATGGGAAATTTTTTTATTATGTTTCATCATCCTCCTAGCATTAGTTTTACTACTTTTCACAAAGATTTGCCAGGTACTTTGTACCATAGACAAATCTACTCTTGTAATTTTCCTCTCATGGAAGACACTGATATGACCTCTTTACTGCTTTGCTCAATAAAATCCAATTCTATAAAAAAAAAGAAAAATATATATATTGAACCGCCATAAATTCCTCTCAAGGAATTAACAAAAAATCGTGGGTCAAGAAAACCCCCATTGACATAAATACCGCTTTATGGGTCTTATAAAGTGAAGATGTTACCTCCTTAATTCCACATTTATGACCCGTTACTCATAACAGTCACAACGATCCAAATCCATAATGGTAAATTCATTATCAGACTCCTATAAAGGAGAGATCTGAAGATGTGGTAAGGACTTTTTTTCCCATTTTCCAGATATCCAACAAATATTCTACTGACTTAAGCATCGGAGAGTTCACGGGGTACAGACTCCCCATTGAACCTACTTGTTTGCAGGCTTTAGAAGCGCTAAGTAGATTATCCCGAAGTACCAAGTACGCCCAGCGAAGTACCGCTTCCCAAGAGCCATACTTCGCCTTTCCGGAAAACAACTCTCTCTTACTTTAACCATCCCATCTTAAGTCAACTCCCAGAGTTCTTGGCACTTTAATTTACTTTTTTTCCCTTTGACAAATTAGTGCAGAATCAGTTTGGTTCCGTTACCGGGAACCATTATTTTACATATACAGTCATCAATCATCATGTCTCGATCAGAAGGACACATCGTTGACCAATCTTCTCTCCGAGGGGAGAGGACGAAATTGTCTGCTTCCTCTGCCTCTCCAAGTTTCGGTCGCCGTCCGATAACGGAAAGGTTGGGACCACAGCCAGGAACTTCTAGGCGCTCCCCGGACTTGCGAGAACAACTCAATTCGAAATGAATAGAGGATACGGAAAGAGAATTGAGAAGATTACAAAGGGAGAACGAACAACTCAGGCAAGATCAAGAGGCGAAGCGGGATCAAGAGCTCTCCCAACAATGGCTGAAATTAAGGGATGAGTTTTAGAAAGCTGGAGCTGAGCTGCCACCCCCGAGGGGTCTCAGTAAACCCGTCAGAAAATTCGCAACGAACTCGAACCACAGCAAAAAGGAATGAAAGATTTGTCCGAACCAGCAAAAAGCAAGCGACTAGCGAGGTTGGAGAGAGCCATCATTCTTCGAGACCCACTCACAAAGAAAGAGCCCGGAAACACTCTCCAGAACGAAGCTCGGAGGATGGAAAACATACCTCCAAGTCTCGCTAGTCGAGAGCGATCGAATTGGGACCCTTCGTCAAATGGATCCAAAACGTTTCCCCAGATCCACAGCTTAAACTTCCACAGTTTGTTCTATACTCGGGCTCGTTAAAGCCCATCGAACACATATGTCGGTACAAGTCGGCCATGGGACTTGTCACAAACGACGAGGCTATCCTATGCAGAGCTTTCTCGACTACTTTGTCCGACAAGGCATTAACCTGGTTCACGTCTCTTAAAATGGATACCATTGACCCATGGTATACTTTGGAAAAAATGTTCCTGGACAAGTTCAGCACTGTGAGAACAATCCCAAAAACCAGGGGAGATTTAGCCAACATTAAGCAACAAGAAGGCGAAACGTTGCTTTCAGTTTTGGAATGATTCAAGAAGACCTACGAGGAAATCGAAGGGATCAGTCAAGACACGGTGATCACGTGTTTTAAAGGAGGATTCAGGTCGCGGATGTTGTACACCGAACTCCAACTCCGAAAGCTGGAGACCATTGGGGAGATATTCAACGTAGCTAGGAAAGTAGCCCTGGCGGAAGGCAGCGCAACTGAATCAACTTGGAGAAGAAAAGATAAGCAGCCCGAGCACCACAAAGACGTTACTTCGAATTTCTCTGACCGAAAAGACAAAAATCGAGGTAAGAAATTCGAAACATTTACGCCTCTAAATGTTGCTAAAGAAAGTTTGATAACTGTGATCAAGGACAAGTATGGGGTCAAAGATCCTGCCCCAATAAAGTCTTACTCTACGAGAGATAAATCTAAGTTCTGTGGATTCCATCACGACTATGGGCATACCACCAAAGAATGTTTTCAACTCAAGAGAGCAATTGAAAAACTAATCCAGGAGGGGTGCTTGAACGAATACGTCGCAGGGGTACAACAACAGAAAGAAAAAGGTGAAAGGGTAATCAATATAATTAACCCAGATTCCACGTCCGTCAAAAACTCAAGAAACAGATATACAATCTCACCAAGTCGTACCTCAAACCAAAGTATGAACTTGAGCAGACCGAAGTTATCACTTTTTCTAATGAAGAGTTAGAGAGAAATGAAGAGGCAAAAATAACGCCAATGGTAATGGAAATGCAAATGACGCGAGATGGAATCGACAAATGCACCGTGAAAAGGGTGTTGGTCGACACAAGGGCTACCAAGAACAGCATGTATCGACGATGCTTCGAAGAAATGGGGTTAAAAAATGAACATCTCAAAATCAGCAGGATGGTGTTGGAGGGATTTACACCCCATAAAGTCCCAGTCATGGGAACAGTAAGAATGCAAGTTCCACTAGGTGGAGACAAGAAGCGAACTGAGGAAGTCAAATTCTATGTCGTAGACTTGGAGTCTCCATACAACGTCATCGTCGAAACCCCGTTTCATGCGGCGTTTGACCTTGTTATATCAATGTCTCACTAGTAGGTGAAGTTCCACACTCTGCAAGGTGTGGGGTTCGTGAGAAGCAATCCTCGTAGTCTACTCGACCAGATTATGAAAATCAAAAGGAAAAGGGATCCTTCTTCCGAAGTAGGATATATCAGAACACTGACAGAAGATTCCGACCTTAGAATACAACGAGTGCTGGAAAAGCAGATATGCGACCTTATAGTCGAAGTATCAAAAGGGGACGAGTTCGAGGAAGTGCTGGTAAACCCGATGTATCCCCAGTAACTTGTGAAGATCGGGAAGGAGCTGCCAAGTCATCTTCGACAGGGTATCATCCAGTTCCTGAAGGAACACCAAGATAGCTTCGCCTGGCGTACAGAGGATATGCCAGAAATCGACACTACGGTAGCTGAGCACGCCCTGAATATAAGTCTGATGTGCAAACCAATCAAGCAAAAGTCCCGATAATTCGGGGAGGACAAAATGCGAGGAATGAAGGAAGAGGTAAGCAAGCTTCTGAAAGCCGGGTTCATACGCGAAGTAAGGTACCCCACGTGACTTGCTAATGTAGTAATGGTAAAGAAATCCACGGGGAAATGGAGAATGTGCGTGGATTACACCGACCTTAACAAAGCATACCCGAAATATTGTTATCCACTACCTCGGATAGACGCATTGGTAGACTCCACCGCGGGATTTGAATTCCTGAGTTTCATGGACGCCTACTCGGGGTACCATCAGATAAAGATGAAACCAAGCGACCAGGTACACACTTCGTTCCGAGCAGCCGACACCATATACTGCTACAATGTTATGCCATTTGGACTCAAGAATGCAGGCACGACGTATCAACCTATGATGAATTATGTCCTCTGAGATCAGATTGGAAGAAATATCGAAGCCTACGTGGATGACATGGTTGTCAAGACCAAGCGCGGTGCTTCACACCTGGATGATCTGAAGTAGACATTTGACAATCTGGCGAAGTATAAACTCAAGCTTAATCCGACAAAATGCACATTCGGAGTGAAATCGGGTAAGGTTATAGGCTTTATGACTTCAGAGCTAGGTATCGAAGCTAACCCAGAGAAGTTGGAAGCCATAGCTCGACTAACCAAACCCCGGTGTGTCAAAGATATTCAAAGATTAAACGGGTGTATCGCAGCTCTGGGGCGATTTGTCTTGAAGTCAGCGGAAAGGTGTCTTCCCTTCTTTAAGGCATTAAAAAATTTGAAGAATGCCTTTGTCTGGACCCCGGAGTGCAGCCGTTCCTGGAAAGACTTGAAAAATCACCTGCTGAACTTACCCTTGTTACGACCTCCTACAGTAGGAGAAACGTTTTTCCTCTACCTATCCTTTTCTGATGCAATCGTGGCATCCGTATTGGTAAAAGAGGAAGGAACAAAGCAGCACCCAGTATTCTTCGTCAGCAAAGTCTTGAACGATGCGGAGTCCAGGTACTCAAATATTGAAAAATTAGCATACGCATTGGCAATATCCACACGAAGACTCAAACCATATTTTGAATCCCATCCTATTGTGGTTTATACTAATGCCTCTCTCAAGCAAATCTTCCATAAGTTAGATCAATCAGGGAGGATGTTGAGGTGGTCCATCGAGCTGTGTGGACAAGAACTCACTTTCAAAGCCCAGGCTCTGGCAGATTTCCTAGCAGAGGGGTCCTATACAGACACTAGTTCAACAACAGAGCCTGCCAAAGAACCATGGGAACTGAAGGTGGATGGTGCAGCCAACTCTAAAGGAGTCAGAGTAGGCCTTGTGTTAACTTCGCCCAACAAGAAATACGTGGAGATGCGGGCAATAAAGCTAAAGCCTCATCTCTCAAACAATCAAGCGGAGTACGAAGCACTGCTAAGAGGGCTAGAATGGGCCCACAAAGCAAACATCAAAGCACTACAAGTTTACACCAACTCACATGTGAATCAGATACAAGGGACCTATGCGGTTCAATCAGAGGGCTTACTGCCATACGTTGAAAAGGCTCAAGTATGTTGAGAAAAATTACATCCCTTCACTTTATCGTTGCTTAGCCGAAACGAAAATCAGCAAGTAGACAGGCTAACGAAGATCGCTTCTGGAGAGACCGCAAATGATGAAGGCATTCACATAGAGGAATTCACAGGAACGGATTTTATCCATTGCCTTCATCCTACCACGGAGTCCTGGGATAAAGAAATAAAGGATTTCATTCAAAGGGGTGACCTTCTGAACGACGAAGTTCGAATAAGGCAAGTCAGGCGACAGCCCGCTCGGTACACCGTGCAGGACGATGTACTGTATCGAAGATCTTTCACAAGGCCCTTACTTCGATGTATCCCGCCTACCCATGTCAATGACCTCCTTGCAGAAATTCATGAAGGAGTATGCTGGGGACACCCCGGGGCCCGAGCTCTGGCTGAAAGGGTAATCAGCCAAGGGTACTATTGGCCAACACTCAGAAAAGAAGCAGCGGAGTATGTCAAAAAATGCGAGACTTGTCAGATTTTTGGAACAATACCCCAGCTACCCACCGTCGAACAAACTCCGGTTGTAGCAGCATGGCCATTTGATATGTGGGGCATGGACCTAATAGGAAAGTTCCCAAAAACAAGAAATGGATACGAATACTTGGTGGTAGCAGTTGACTATTTCTCAAAATGGGTAGAAGCAAAAGCTCTTACACATCCCACAGAGGAAAATATCTCAAAATGTTTCAGAGAAAACGTCACATGCTGCTTCGGAATACCTAGAGCAGTGATTACAGATCATGGAGTATAATTTTCAGCCAAATTTTCCGCCGAGTGCCAGCGATTACATATAAAATACTAGAAGTCATCAGTAGCTCATCCGTAAGGTAATGGCCAAGCAAAAGCTTCTAACAAAATGGTACTGATGACCCTTAGAAAAAACTTGGAAGGAAAATCTAACAAGTGGGCAGACGAACTGAATCCAGCTCTATGGGCAATCCGTACTTCGACTAGGGGCCCCACCGGTGAAACATCATACGCACTGGTATATGGTTCTGAAGCAGTAGCACCAGCCGAAGTCGCATTACCCACAGCAAGAGTGAAAATGTACAATGAATAGGCCAACAAAGAAATGAGAAGGCTTTGTCGGAGTAGACCCTGAGGCCCGGCTGCCAAAGGGACAGCATCCAGCACATCTTCGGAAGCAGGCGATACCGGGGGTGAAGTCATCAAGTCTTCAACAGGCTGTCGAGGTGAGACCCTTCGTCTTTGGCAAGGACGAAGCTGTTCTTCATCCTCTGCCACATCCAGGGTAGCATCCCGACGAGGTTCAGGGTAGAATGTGGAGTCTTACCCCTTACCTCTTCTCGGGGTCTACGCACTCCCCTACCTCCTTTGGAAGGTTCAGCCGAAGAAGGGTAGGTGAGGGGAGTATCACCAGCAGCACCTCGATTTATAAGGCATGGAGGAAACCGGGGTAAAGAGTTTAGGTGAGATTGACGAACGTCTCTCTCCTCCTCCCAATTTTCCCACGCCGTGCTAAACATGGTCGGACCTGCAAACAACAACAAGTCAATATCGAAGTAAGATAAAGCCAAAAGGAAAGAAATGTTACAAACTGTACCCTTGCCAGTCGGACGACCCCGAGCAGTAAGAGGACATAGGTCACATTGGAAAGAAAAAAAAACCCTCAGGGTGTATTGTCCAGTCCCTATTCGGCTCCTCCTCCGCAAAACCTAATTCTTTCTTCCTCTCAGATAGACCAGACGCTATTCCATACCATTTTAGGCTTGACTCACTAAGTAAATCCACAGAGGAATACACTTGGGTCTGGTTCTGACGGCTCTCCCCTAAGTTTCGAGTGATAATTTCCAAGAAAGACTTCTCAGAGTGGCTAAGGGAAGAAGGATTTTAGACTTGGGGCCATTGGAAGTTCTCATTGACAGATGGACGAAAAGGGAAACCAATACGAGACTCTACCAATAGCCATCTCTCCTTAAAATCTATTTTGTTAAGAGGTGAATCGAAGAGCAGGACTTTATTCCTACGGGGACGGATGGAAAGTGTGTTATCCGACATCCGAAGTGAAGAGAAAAACATCCTAAGGATATTGGAGGATAACTCAAAACCTAGTCGACGACAAAGATAAATTAAACAAAATATAGTACGGACAGTGTTCGGATGAACTTGCCCAGGTTGGACTCGGGCAAAGGTAAAACAATCTACAAAAGCAGGGTCCATAGGAAGATGGAACCCCACCTCAAAATGGGCCAAGGGAACAGGGATATGATGAAGAGGCATTTTTCCAGCTAAAGGAGCAACAAAGACTCTGTAAATCCTAGGGTCAAAGTTATATTTACGAGCAAAGGATATGGCTTGATCCCTAGTGACTCTATTCCTCATTAAGGGAAAGTCAGAGACACCTAGGAATCATAATCTCATATTCATAATTAATGTTTGGAACAAACACAGTACAAACATATAAAGAGAGGGACAGGGGGGACCGATGCCATAAAGAAATCATCCTTTACGTAGTCGCGCCATTGGAGCAACTGCTTGTATATGTCGTACTGCTCGACCCGACTCTGCTCGCCAGAACCTTCGGAGGACGCTTCCTTAGCCTAGTAACTGGGCTTTACCTTAATACCCAGCTTAAGCCCAGCCCTGTGGACTGACTCTTCAAACGCCTAGAGCCCTGTTAGGAACTCCTAACGAAATCCCGGGTATTCTATGAATACCAGAAACGAACCTATCTATCGAACCCTAGGATCTGAGACTATTTCTCAGAAACTAAGAAAAATGAAACACAAAAAGGAAAGAAAGAAAACTTATACTGAAATCTGAGTCTCTGAGTGATTTGTGTACTAGAGAATTGTACACTGGAAGTCACTTAATGACCCAGATCGAGTGGAGAGGGATGATTTCAACTCTTGGAGGCCTGGGGTATTTATAGTAGCTTTCTGGAGTGAAAATCTCCAAAAATTTCAATGTGGGACAACTTCTGGTGCTTCGGGACGCCCGTCCTGGATTGGGACGGCCGTCCTGGATTGGGACGGCCGTCCTGGTGCTTTGACTGGGTCAGGACGCCCGTCTTGACCCGTTGACCAGGTCAGCATTTCCAAAAATTGTATTTTTGCCCCAAAATTTGCTGTTTTCGTCTACTTTTCACCTGACACTTCCAAAATCATGAAAACTGTGAAATTGAGTTAATAATGAACAATTAAGACCAATTTGCCCTCAATTTCACCCTAAATCATGCCTAAAAACATGCTAAAAATGTGATATGATTTATGCATATCAGATAGCCCCACACTTAGCTTTTTGCTTGTCCTGAAGCAAAGTCTACTTGAAGTTAGTGAATCTAAATCATAGTGCAGTCACTTAAATTCCTAGTCATGTTTTTATTCCAAAAATTATTCAGATGATTCATAACACAGGTCTGACTGGTCAGGTTGCTATGACAAGGTCTCAAATGTCTCTAACAGATTGTTATAATCAAGCAGTTGACAACTTAACAACTAGGTTGAACTTTTCTCTCAGTCACAAGGTCTTCCTGATGTGTAGTGTGTGTATTAGTCTAGATCAGATAGTCAACACAATATACTCTCGTCTTAACTACTACCAGATAATACTTTGACCATGTCGCTAGACATAATAACAATAGACAACTTTCTGAGTTCTGAGCCTTGGTGATCAGATTTTTAATGATTTAGCATTTATTGATTTTCTTTATAGATTCAGGGTATTTTAAGTCTGCTTAGAACACGTCAACTTCAACTACCCATGTAGCGAGTCCCACTCCTATGACTCCCAGACCTACATGACCTTAGGGCATCAGGCTTTAAGTTCCCCGAAGGAGTGATGCTCGAGTAGCGAAGGCCGCTGGCAAACTACCCTTATTCAATTAACTCTTTATTTCTTTTCACTTTTTGCTCAGATTCTCATCTAGTCATTCTAATTGCTAATACCTCCACAACTGGTCTAATCTTATCTAGTTAAGTCTTGAAAAGGTACTTGGCTGAGGTCTCTAATCCAGACTAAGTTGTGCTCAGTTATCAGGAATTCCCTATTTCTAATTAATAAGTTCAAAATAGTCATAACTCGTCTCCTACTAACCATCACATTCTACATACATATCATAGACATCAGCAAATGTTTACCAATCATACTGCATTTAGAAGTCTGAAAGAATGAAAAATTTTGAAAAATTTTTGGAAGGGTGTGAAATTATGGGAAAAACATGCAAAATCATGCACAAAATAAGAAGGGTAATAGAAATAATAACACAAACAAGACAAAACAAACAAAACATGAAATGAAGATAATAAAATAAAAGTACAGGAAGATGAGGATTAGAAAAACTCCCTTCATGTCGCGAGCAGAAGGTTCTTCTCTGATCTGTCAATTGGCTCTTCACCTTAGGCATGTGCTATTGCTGAGGTGTTCTTGACTCTGCAAGCTCTAGATACTGGAACGGATGACGTCAGCTCCGATCCTTCATTGTCGAGCTCCAGGTAGTGGCATATCCATTTGAGGAATAACTCAATCCCCAAGGACTGTTTCCTCGAATCATTTACAAAGTTTCTCGTAATCGTAGCACCGTGTCCAGAGGAACGTGTCTAGGAGTGAGACTTCTTTGGATTGGTGTGCCTACCTACCAATGTCAGTGAAGGTATTGCATGCAAGTTCTGAATGGTCGAAAAGATACCTGAAGTTTTGGCGAAGCCGTGGTGGTAGGAGGCTCCAGTGGTGTAGATCTGGGCCCAAGTATTTGAGACTTCCTTGGGGAAAGTTTCTCACAGCTGATTGTATGCAGGGGATGCAAGCTCCTCCATTGCTATGCTCCTGATACAATACCAAATTCTTCTATATCCTTCGACCCTTCGATACCATTTGGTAGATCACTTGCTTGTACTGGTCTGGCTTTAATTGTTGCCAGTATCTCATCTGTTGATTCTGCGGGTAGGGGTTTTGCTGTGGTGGTATCTTCTGAAAGTTTCCAGCTTCCGAATTATTCCTCAGCTAAATTCCGTATCATTCCTCCAGCTGGGATTGTATGCATTTCCTATTGGAGTAGCATTCTGTAGTAACCTACTCCTACTTCGGTTGGAATGGTCAGTATTCCATTCACATAGCAACTCCCGCTAAAGTGAAGTACTTGGCAGTCTTCACAGATTCGATACAGTGACTGAACGTTTCTTCCTTAAGACATTGGCACTCTGAATCTGGAAAACAACTTCTAATAGAATCTGCACATGACTTTAACATCATTAGTAGGTAATGCCTGTGGTTCAGGCCATTTTTGAAAAGTGTTCCACGACTACTATGATGTACTTATTTTCAAAGGAAGAAGGGAAAAGGATTCAATACCCCAGATATTAAAGATTTCAAGACTCTATATACCTTGCTGGGGTAGGCGATCTCTGGAAGAGGTGTTACCTGTTATTTGGCAAGCATCGCAGGACTGTATCAGAGATACAAAATCCTTGAATATGGTGGGTTAACAAGATTCTACTTCCAACACTTTCCAGACAGTGTTGATAGCAGTTAATTGGTCTCCCATAGATTCCTGCAATGCTTCAGAATCATGTGGCCTTCGCCTTCTGAGATACATCTTCTGATCAACTGATCTGCAAAAATTTGAAATAGAAGAGAAATATGCCCAGTAGTAATATTTCAAATCAGCGAAGAATTTCTTCTTTTGCTGATAAGTCATATCACTTGGGAATAATTAGCAGCTAGATAATTAGTAATATCAGTAAACCACGGAGGAGAACCATTACTCATAGCAAAAAATGAAAATAGATCCTTATTAAATACCCAGACGAAAAGTCTTTGTGATGGGTTTCCAGCTGATATGCTAAATAGGTGTTATTTTACCCTATGTTGATTATGAGTAATTAAGGACTGAGATTGACTAATTGTCACATTTAGTCTCTATGGTGTCACTTAATCAGCCAGAACCTAAGGCAGAGTACCTATCATGTAGCTAGTCTGTTGGAAAGTATCTACGATTTTATTAAATAAATATCGTACTCCCAGAGAAGTGGTAACGACTTAGTAGTAGCTAGCCTTTTATCCCAACTCTTATCTTATGATCCAGTTATGCAATCTTCATCAATAACTTTGATGAGAGGGTGATCCATTCTCCACTAGGTTTAAGTCTAATTAATCCTAGAAGTGTTAGATAAGTCCTGATTCTATGTTATACTGTTCTTACATGTTGATTGACATATCTTCGAGTATTTTAGACATGTCTTGGCCTGAATTGCAACTATGTTCTGTGTCTAAAGGCGTACCATATCCGAGGTCTCTAATAAACTGCCCTACCTTAATGACGGCCCTACTCACGGTTCGGGCTAAAGGCATCCATGAAAGCCCTATGTCACTTCGGGGATCATGCCGCTCGCCCTAGCCGCCAGCATAAACGCTCAGCTCGGCCCCTACCTAGACTACTCTAACAAACAGGGTGTTCCGCAGGTTATTTTATCTAGCATGGCAGACACCAATACTAATTGATGCATGTTAAACTAAATAGGTTATGAATAGACCGTGGTTAGGAATTGTCTATAACCCTAACTTTAGTTTAAAAGAGCACATTAGACATGCAGACATAGTGAATATTAAGCAGGTGGCCATTTCCAGAAAAACATAACAACTTCAACATATATAACAAATACTCATAGGAATCATAATCTCATATTCATAATTAATGTTTGGAACAAACACAGTACAAACATATAAAGAGAGGGACAGGGGGGACCGATGCCATAAAGAAATCACCCTTTACGTAGTCGCGCCGTTGGAGCAACTGCTTGTATATGTCGTACTGCTCGACCCGACTCTGCTCGCCAGAACCTTCGGAGGACGCTTCCTCAGCCTAGTAACTGGGCTTTACCTTAATACCCAGCTTAAGCCCAGCCTTGTGGACTGACTCTTCAAACGCCTAGAGCCCTCTTAGGATCTCCTAACGAAATCCCGGGTATTCTATGAATACCAGAAACGAACCTATCTATCGAACCCTAGGATCCGAGACTATTTCTCAGAAACTAAGAAAAACGAAACACAAAAAGGAAAGAAAGAAAACTTATACTGAAATCTGAGTCTCTGAGTGATTTGTGTACTAGAGAATTGTACACTGGAAGTCACTTAATGACTCAGATCGAGTGGAGAGGGATGATTTCAACTCTTGGAGGCCTGGGGTATTTATAGCAGCTTTCTAGAGTGAAAATCTCACCCTAAACTGTGAAATTGAGTTAATAATGAACAATTAAGACCAATTTTCCCTCAATTTCACCCTAAATCATGCCTAAAAACATGCTAAAAATGTGATATGATTTATGCATATCACTTTGAAATGATTACTTACCAGAATCAAGACATTGGGAAGAATAAAAGTTTTCTGCCGGTTGACATTCTACCATTTATGGCAGAAGGAAGGTGAAAAGACAGCCAGTCTCCATCAAAAACCCTAACTCTCCCAGTGCCAAAATATGCTAAGTGTCGGTATTACACCGAAGCATCCTCCACTTTGCTTCACGATACTTCGACGAGGGGCCACTGAACCGCCATAAATTCCTCTCAAGGAATTAACGAAAAATCGTGGGTCAAGAAAACCCTCATTGACATAAATATTGCTTTATGGGTCTCATAAAGTAAAGACGTTACCTCCTTAATTCCACATTTATGACCCGTTACTCATAACGGTCATAACGGTCCAAATCCATAACGGTAAATTCATTATCAGACTCCTATAAAGGAGAGATCTGAAGATGAGGTAAGGACTTTTTTCCCATTTTGCAGATATCCAACAAATACTCTACTGACTTAAGCATCGGAGAGTTCACGGGGTACAGACTCCCCATTGAACCTACTTGTTTTGCAGGCTTTAGAAGCGCTAAGTAGATTATCCCGAAGTACCAAGTACGCCCAGCGAAGTATCGCTTCCCAAGAGCTATACTTCGCCTTTCTGGAAAACAACTCTCTCTTACTTTAACCATCCCATAAAGCTTTCTTAAGTCAACTCCCAGAGTTCCCGGCACTTTAATTTACTTTTTTGCCCTTTGACAGATTCATGCAGAATCAATATATATATATATATATATATATATATATTTCTAATTTTGTTGAATTTCATAGTGTTTACTAACAGTCTCCAGCTAAAATAATAGTTTGTAAAACCTTTATTCAATTACTAAAATAATAGTATGTAAAACCTTTATTCAATTACTAAAATAAATAATATTATGAGACTATTTATAATAATGAGGTTTTGTATGTATTTGGACCACTTTCTCATCCAAATCTTGATTTATTTATTCATTTATATTTTTTTTGTCAGTATTTTTTATATTTTTATTTTTATATAAGTCAGTATTTTTTGTAAAATCTCCCTTGGCTTGAATAAGGGACACATTTATAAGAATTAATGTAATAGGGAAAGAGATCGATTCAACGGATTTCAATTCAACAACAATTTCAAGATGCTGGAAATATTACAATAAAAGATGGACGAACATAAGCAATAACATTTATTTGGAGCAGAATAAAATGTGCCTCACAGATTTATTATATCAAACTTTTCAAAGATTCATCAGATATGATTACGAATTGTTATCCCACCAATATTGTGACTGAAGATAGTTTATGATATCTTTCTCCACTTTGAATGCTTTAGTCAGAACATCAGGTTGATGGATTTCTAAGTTCATACAGACCCTATCTGCATTATGTGAATTTTGCTTTGTGAAAAGAAAAAAAACATTATATATATATATATATATATATATATATATATGAAGAAAAGTAATGTATGGAATAATTGTTGTGTTTATTGATAGAATTCTTGTGTTATATGTTTAAATAGAAGAAGGTCCTATTTATACATGTAATTATAACTCTACAAGGAAATAAATCGAAATGATTTATTTCCTATTAAATCAAATAACAGTTACTTTCCTATTATATCCACAACGGTAACTTGCCTTTTATTCTTTATTTTTACACTCCCCCTCAAGTTTGGCAGTGGGATTGCCAATGCCGAGCTTGCGTAGAACTCCATGGAATACTTGTCCATTGACTGCTTTTGTGAGGATGTTAGCCAGTTGGTCTTCAGATTTGATGTATGGCAGACTGATAGTACCATCTTCCAGTTTCTCTTTGATGAAATGCCAATCTACCTCTATATGTTTGGTACGATCGTGTTGGACTGGATTTTCAGATATACATATTACTGATTTGTTGTCGCACATTAAAGCGTATGGTCTTTCTTGGTGGATTCCAAGTTCACTTAGCAGTTTTTTAATCCAGATGAGTTCTGCAATTCCTTTAGACATGCCCCGAAATTCTGCTTCGGCACTTGAAAGGGCGATCACCTTTTGCTTTTTACTCTTCCAGGTGACAAGGTTCCCTCCGACTAGTGTAAAATATCCGGACGTTGATCTTCTGTCAACTTGATTGCCTGCCCAATCTGCATCAGTGTATCCCTGCACATCAAAATTTCTATTATTATTTCTAAAGAATACTCCATGATCATATGTACCTTTTAGATATCGTAGGATCCTTCAAGCAGCTTCCATATGTGTAGTCTGAGGTTTTTGCATGAACTGGCTAACTATCCCGACAGCATAGGCAATATCTGGTCTGGTGTGTCCAAGATAGATCAATTTCTCGACAAGTCTTTGGTATTTCCCTTAGTCACAGGTTGATGTTTCTTCTTCGATCTTCAACCCATGATTTACTATGATTGGTGTCTCAGCTGGCTTGCCGTCCATCATTCCTGCCTCAGTTGGTATGTCTAGGATATATTTCGTTTGGGATATGAAAATTCCTTCTTTGGAGCGTAGAACCTCTATCCCTAGGAAGTATTTTAGGCCCCCTAGGTCTTTCATTTCAAATTCTTTGAATAAGTTGGCTTTCAAGCAAGAGATCTCATCTGCGTCATCTCCAGTTATGATCATATCATAAACGTAGATTATCAAGCAGGTTATCAGTTTTTCTCGTCGTTTTAGGAAGAGAGTGTGATCGGAGTGGCATTGACGATACCCATATTTTTCCATTGCTATAGTAAATCTTCCAAACTATGCTCTTGGTGATTGCTTTAGTCCGTAGAGTGCCTTCCTTAATTTACAAACTTCATTTCTTCCAAAGTTCTTGGTGAATCCTGGGGGTGCTTCCATGTAAACTTCCTCTTCGAGTTCCCCATGAAGGAAAGCATTTTTAACATCGAACTGATGTAAGGGCCATTCCTTATTAGCAGCTATGGGAAAAAGGATATGGATTGTATCTATCTTTGCTACTGGACTGAAAGTCTCAGAATAATCCAGTCCATATGTCTGAGTGTGGCCTTTTGCTACTAATCGGGCTTTGTATCTTTCAACTGACCCATCAACTTTGTGCTTAATTGTGAAGACCCATCTGCAACCAACTGGACGTTTGTTTTTAGGAAGTAAAATTTTTTCCCAAGTCTCATTTTTTTCTAGTGCCGCCATTTCGGTTTCCATTGCTTGTTGCCATTCCTTTATTCCTTGTGCCTCTTGTATATTTCTAGGCAATTTTTCTGAATATAGTTTTTTCATGTATGACTTTGCTTCCTTAGTCATTTTTCCTTTTACTATATTGGAGACAAGGTATCTTGAGTTTCGGGGAAAATGTTTCGGACTGTAACGTCTAGGAGGGACTCCTCTATTTTGCCTTTGAGGAAGGTTGTATGTACCTGCATTTTCAACAACTTCTTGTATATGGGAGTTAGCAGCAGGAATATCAATTGATTTTTCTGTAGCAGCGGAAACATCATTTGAAGTAGTACTTACAGTATTACCTTCTTCGATAGGAATACCTGAAGAGGACTCATGTGGCTGGGCAATGGGTAAGATGGGTTCTCTACTAAGGTAGAGATCAGTGTTAGAGAAATCGAGTGAGTCATCTTTTTGTTTCCCCCTCTTGAGCACTAGATTTGTAAAAATATTCAGTTTCGACGAAGTAGGGGGTGATAACACCGATAACCCTTTTGATGTACCCCGTACCCAATAAAGATGCATTTTAAGGCACATGGGTCAAACTTACCTTTGTGTTTTTGGAATGTGAACAAAGACGGAACAACCAAAATTTTTGGAGAAATAGTTTTAAGAGGAGACTGAGTTATATTTTTATTAAAGGTGTCAAGGGGGGTTTTGAAGTCAAGAATTTTTGTTGGTAAGCGATTTAGAAGGTGAACTGCAGTGGCAACAGCCTCTGGCCAAAAAGTGGTTGGGACTTGTGATTCAAGTAAAAGTGCTCGTGTAATTTCTAAAATTATGCGGTTTTTCCTTTCGGCCACCCCATTTTACTGGGGAGTGTTTGGACACGAAGTTTGATGAATAAGGTCGTTGTTTTGAAAAAAAATCGTTGCATGTCTTTGTTCACAAACTCCCCACCATTATCAGATTGGAGAATTTGAATAGTCTTTTGGTATTGTGTGGAAACCATTTTGTAAAACATTTCAAATTTTGATGGTACCTCCGATTTTGATTTTAAGAAATAAATCCAAGTCATACGAGTGTGATCATCAATAAATAAAAGAAAGTACGTGAAAGAGTTTCGTAAACCAATAGGGGCGGGCCCCAAACATCAGAGTGTGCCAGTTCAAAGATATTTTTGTTTTTAGAATCACTTAAAGGAAAATGGTTACGATGGCTCTTGGCCAAAACACAAGTATCGCAATGTGCTGGTAGAGGTAATTTAGGAAATAATCTTTTAAAATAACCTGAAGAGGGATGTCCCAAGCGTCGATGCAAAAACCAACTTAGGGAGGGTCCTTTTGTTTGAAGGGCAGTGCCGGAGGCAGAAATATCGCTAACGTAGTAGAGCACATCTTTCCCAATGACACGCCCAAGTATCCTCTGAGTCAGGATGTCCTGTATGAGGCAAAAACAGGAATATAATGAGATAACACAATTTAATTCCTTGGTAAGTTGACTTATAAATAAAAGCTTACAAGTCAAAGAAGGAATATAAAGGCAGTGAGAAATAGCAATAGTATGAGTAAGTTTGAGGTTTCTTGCCTGTTTTACACGAGCAATATCCCCATTAGCAGTACTGATATGTGAGATTCTCGGTTTTGGAAAAGTGTCAATATCAGTGATATCGTAAGTCACCGTGTCTGTTGCCCCGGAATCAAGGAGCCATCCATTTTCTTTATCGGAAATATTATTCCCAGAATTTGAAAAATAGGCAAAACCCTTATTAATTAAATTACTTCATTAAGTAAATGATTTTTATCAATTAAAGATATACCATCGGGTTTAGTAAAAGAACTAGAGCAATATTCATATAAGGGCCTACGGTTTGAAGTTGGGTTGGGCCGATTACTATAAGGAGCACATAAGAAGGAGTCTGGGCTGGGATATTGGATCCCAAGCCCAATACCTGATTGGTCACGGTCGAGTGTATTACCGTCGTGGAGTGTACTATCCATATATGTCTCATTGTGTGTTCCTCTAGGGTTTACGATCACAAACCCAGTTCTTTGACCCGACGCCGCTCGTGCCCGTGCTGCCTTCTCCGATTTGAGGCCGCCGTCCTCTGTGATTCCGTCGAGCCTCCCAAGCCGATGTCCTTCCTCTAGTAAACCTCCCCCTCTGTGTATCTTGGCATGTCCATTTGTAACCCCTGCGAATCCAAACTCTGTGTCCACCGATCCTCTGTGATGACCGTCGTTCATGGCAACTTGAGCAGTTGCGACGGTGGCACCTGGATTGGGACATCGTTTGAAGAAGGATGCTGGGAATCCATTGAGATAGTAACAGACCTCCTTCGTGTGTCCCACCTTTTGACAGTGGGTACAATGTTGTTTGGATCTGTCAATGCCGGGACCTGAGGGGAGATTTCTGGTGGAGGGGGTCCCCGGAAATGATGACCGCGATTTGATTTTATGACCATGGTGGCCTGAGTTGTCTGATCCGGGAGGATTGGTGTGCTCATGTTTGGTGAAGGACTGGTGCACAGTTTTGCCGGCATCGGTTCTAGGTGCGGAGAGTTGCCACGTGGTTATCCCCATTCCGAGACCTTCACTAGCATCGGCGGACTGCTTGTGGAGGATATCTATGCAGGCAGATTCACGTCTTAAGGCAGTGTAGGCAAATTCAACACTTGGTAAGGGTTTCTCTTTGAGTAGATCCCTTTTGATCATGTCATATTTTCTATCATTTGTGCAGGCCAAAAACTGATATAGACATATTTTCTATTTGTTCTTGTTAAAAATACCTATGACCGAGTTGCACGTCATGGGGTTTGGATCGCGTCGGTAGATTTCTTTCCACAACCACTGGAAACTGCTGTAGTAAGTTTCGAGCTTTTGCTCGCCTTGCTGGAAAAGCATGGCCTGAACATTGAGATAAAAAATCTGAATCTCATCTTCGCCGCTTTTATATGTTTCGGCAATGCCATCCCATAAGTCTTTAGCATTCTGATATTCTATGAATTGGTTGGATAGCTTTGGCTCGATTGATTTGAGTATCCATGAGAATACATGCAGGTCGCCTTGCTCCCATTTTGGAAATTGCGAATCGTCGATATGTGGGGGTGGAGTGGAGTGGGTGATAAAGTGCCATCTCCCTCGTCCCCCAATTGCAATCTTGATTTTTTTGGTCTAAATCGAATAATTTGTATCGTTTAACTTGGGTTCAATACGTGGTGCAGAAACTATTTCTACAGGTTGCTAATTTTGAGATTTTAACATGTTGATCATTTGGTCGAGGGTGAAAGTGGTTGTACTGCAACCCCCTCCCGTTTGGCTGGAATCATCGTCGGACATTGTTTTAGGCAGATGATGAGTAAAGAGATAAGAACATATACGATTCTTTTATGGATCGAAACAATGCTCTGATACCATGAAGAAAAGCAATGTATAGAATAACTGTTGTGTTTATTGATAGAATTCTTGTGTTATATGTTTACATAGAAGAAGGTCCTATTTATACATGTAATTGTAAATCTACAAGGAAATAAATCGAAATGATTTATTTTCTATTGAATCAAATAACGGTTACTTTCCTATTATATCCACAACGATAACTTACATTTTATTCTTTATTTTCACAATATATATATGAATATGGAAGTTGGATAGATCACATCAAACGACCACGTATTTATTGTTAAATCAACTAAAGAGATTGTCTAACTGCTCTATCTTATATTGTAAATTTGGCTGTCGGACTCGAGGCTCCTTCCAGTTTGTATATAAATTATTACATATTATACAAATATCTTCAAACCCTAATTATCCAATTAGTTTTTTCAGCGAAGCAAAAATGGAAAATTGACAACTTTAGTCCTTAAAGTCACAAACATATATATATATATTATTTTATTATTTTAATTTTTAAAAAAATACTAAACTAGATATTTTCTACGTAAATTCTAATGAAATATATACTTAACCTTTGTTATAATTTTAGTCAAAAATAGAGCATGAGAAAAAGAGTTATTTTTCCCGAAATATTTAAATAAAATAAAATATAGTAGTCAGTAATAATACTATTTATGACTTTATCATATTTCTCTGTAAAATTAAAAATATAATAATAATTATTATTTATATAAGAAGAAAAAAGAACATTCTTGATTAGATACATTCAATGTTTATTAATCATCTTTACAATAAAAATGTGTTCAGTCATCGAACAATGGGTAATTATTTAATTAAACTTTTATCACATTATTAATATTTTCAAAATAATAATAATATTGTGTACTGCTTTGAAGAAAATTATTAAAATTGACGATCTTTATAATAAAATAATTTTTTTTAATGTTTATACACAAATTTCTTTATTTTCTATTTTTTATTTATTCATGAAGCAAGTCGAAAATGTGTATGGTTGAGGTCAATAATATGTTATGTTAGGAAGAGTTGTGGTTTATCCTTCGAAAGAGAGATTTTAACTTCTATATACGAAGATAATGCAGCTTGTATAACTCAATTGAAATGAGGGTATATCAAAAGAGATAAGACAAAACACATTTCACATAAATTTTTCTTTACTCGTGAACTTCAAAAGAATGGTCAAATTGAAGTGCTTCAAATTCGATCATGTTATAATCTTGTAGATTTATTCACTAAGACCCTTGTGGCTGCACTATTTACGAAATCGAAATATAAAATTGATTTGAGTCAGTTCAAAGATCTTGAAGGTTTGTCTCATCACGGAGAAATCTATGGATAAAGAATAATATACTTTTTTTTCCTTCGCGAAATTTTTTTTCTATTAAATTTTTATTTAATAAGGTTTTAACGAGACATGTTCTATAGGTAATGCACATCTGAGGGGAACATTATGAATCTCAAAAATTCATTAAATTAGTGGATGTCCATCGTATAATCGTTATTATCTTTTAATGCTATGATAATTACGTATTTAATAAAAGATGACATGCACCTAATGTTTATCTCTAAGATGACAAATGTCACTCAATACTTATCCCTTCGGTCACAAGTGTCACCTAGCATTTAATATCGGTTAGAAGTGTCACCCTTAACACTTATCCCTAACCCTTTTTCATTCTTATAAATAGAGAGCTTATACTTCTTTGTAAAAACACACAAACAATACAACACGAAAGAAAAAAATCAAATAATAATATCCTCTTTATTTTTCTAATCCTCTTTATTTTTCTCTTACTTTCTTTCTAGTTATAATGTTATTTTTATATAATTTCATAATAGTCTCTTTTAATATATTCTCTTTTGTTTTTAAAAAAAATTCTTTTATCTTTTTATTTGTTGCTCATTTGGTCCTTTTATCTAAAATAGTAAAATTTTATTCATTTTATTTTTGTATTTTAAATAAAAAGGACTGAATGCATTAAAGAAAATGTAAAAATTAGGATAAAAATTATCCAAAGATAAGAAATAAGTCTAAATTTACTAATTTGTACTTCAAAAGAAACCAGCGGATTAGGTAAGAACACGTTTAGCAGGAAGTCAATATATTGACTTCATGAATGCATGGAAAAGAAGAAAAGTCAAGTCCAAGGATTACTATTCAACAAATATAAAATATAATTTATTGCCAGGAAAAACCTGACTATATAAGAAACTTTATATACCAATCGATGGATCGATCTCCATAAGCATAGGAATAGCAAGAATAAAGCAGCAACCATGTCCAACAACATCCTTCTTCTTCTTCTTCTCTTGTTGCTTTCAGCTCAGTGCATTACGATTACACCAGCCAGGCCACCGGCCGGCAGGGTCTCATCGGAAACCAGTGAGTTCTTTCTTCGTTCTTTAACTTGTATATATAAATATATATACTGGTTTCAAGTAAAATGTTAAATATAGTCATCAATTTTAATGACTAAATGTTAAATATATATATATTTATGTGTGTGTGTGTGTGTTTTGTGTAGTGAGAATTATGAAGTACTCAGGGAATCTGTTTCAAACCCTTCAAAGAGGCCCAAGTCCACCCTCAACTCCAAGCCATGGTGCCACAATACCTGGCTTCAATTCTGGATGTCGTTCTTGCGTGGCTTCCCTTCAAACCTAATGCCCAAAAAACAGAACTTAGCCATTAGCTTCTGTATTTTGTACTTGATGCTCTACCCTTTCAAATTAATTTTTTTTACTAAAATAAATATGTGGAATTGATAATACGTTGGTTATATTCCATATTGCATCATTACCTATTTATAATGTGGGACGGTATAATATTCACATTCTTAAAGCTCAATCACTATTAGAAAAATCAGTTTTTGCAATACATTTGGTCGTTACAATATGTTTGTCGTTCATAGAGACCATACATAAAGTCCGTCGCAAATAGAACGGATTTACGATAGTCAAATCTGTCATCTATATTTGTAACGGATTTGACCATCGAAATATCTTCGTCGCTAATATTGATGACACATAGATTCTATTGCAAATAGCAACCGATTTGTAATGGTCAAATCCGTGGCTATTTTTATAATTGATTTGACTGTCGAAATATCTTCGTCGCGGATAGTGATGACACTCGCAAATATCAACGAATTTGCGACAGATTTGATCGTGACAATATATTCGTCACTGATAACGACGACATATAGATTTTGTCACAAATAACAATAGATTTGTGACGGTCAAATTCATCGCTATTTTTGCGACAACTTTGCAAGGGTATTTAAGTGTCACTATTTGCAAGAATAGTGCATTGTCAATCCGTCGCTAATTTTTTAAAAATTATTTTTATTATTTTTATTTTTGATTTTATAATTTCAAATAGTTATTTATTAAATACCTAAAATGTTAAATAAATATACACAAAAACATCATCTAAATATATTTAAATCAATATCCAAGATAAACCTCTAGGCCTATGGTGTTCAAGAGGTGACTTCCACTTATTTGGTATAGTACTTAATTTTCATCGTTTGAGTTGAATTCTTGTTATAATTTCAATTGACATGACATAGAGACACTGACGGGGGCTTTCCCTAAAATGACCCAACTTTTTTAAAATTGTCCCGGTTTAACCTAGTTTCTAAAACTATTTCCCAAACTAACTTTAACTCATTCACAAAATGAGTTCTAATGGGCTCTACTAAAAAAATTTTAAAATTTTCTCTTTTTTCTTTTTCTCTTTTTCTATTTTTCTCTCTCTCTTTTTTTATTTTTCAAATCCTCTCCGTTACCCCCTCTCCGTTTCCCCTCTTTTCATTTATTTTATCAAATCCACCTTTCCCCCCACTTTCCCTTTTCTTTTCATTTTTGTTTCTTCTCCACATAAACCCTAGCAGACAACAAAACACTCCCCTAGCTCACAACAAAACACTCCCCTAGCTCACAACAAAACACTCAGCAATTATAGGAATCATGTTGTTCAAGCAAGGGATGAACTCCATCGGATTTTGAATGAGGTCCGTAACTTCATTTACTTCAAACCAGTACTATTATAGGACTCATTGAGAAGATGAGTCCTAATGTTTCACATAATTTTGAAACTTGATAAATTCCAGTACTGAATTATAGGACTCATTGAGAAGATGAGTCCTAATGTTTCACATAATTTTCAAACGTGATAAATTCTAGTACTGAATTATAGGACTCATTGAGAAGATGAGTCCTAATGTTTCACATAATTTTCAAACGTGATAAATTCCAGTACTGAATTATAGGACTCATTGAGAAGATGAGTCCTAATGTTTCACATAATTTTCAAACGTGATAAATTCCAGTACTGAATTATAGGACTCATTGAGAAGATGAGTCCTAATGTTTCACATAATTTTCAAACGTGATGAATTCCAGTACTAAATTATAAGACTCATTGAGAGGATGAGTCCTAATGTTTCACATAATTTTCAAACGTGATAAATTCCAGTACTGAATTATAGGACTCATTGAGAAGATGAGTCATAATGTTTGTAGAACGCATTCTGGCCACGAGTCATAATGTTCCAAATAATTTTTCCATCCTGAATTATAGGACGCATTGAGAGGATGAGTCCTAATGTTCCACATAATTTTCAAACGTGATAAATTCCAGTACTGAATTATAGGACTCATTGAGAAGATGAGTCCTAATGTTTCACATAATTTTCAAACATGATAAATTCCAGTACTGAATTATAGGACGCATAATTTGAAGATGAGTCCTTAAAAGTTATATAAAACCACTTTATATACATCTATATCTATAGAATTAAATATAATTTTACAATAAGGAAAAATGGATCATATAACGAAAAATCGTTGATTTTTGTAAATAATAAAATAGAATAAAAATGGATCATTATTAACCATTTAAAAAACATCTAACAACATTGAATAAAAATGATGAGAGACTTGGAAGCAAAGAAGAAACAATAGCAATGATTTCAAATTCGCAATACATGATGTTGTGTATTGAAAATTAAAGCACAAATAAGAAATTCCACAAAGAAACAAGTTCAAATAGTGTCATAATTTGATTGAAGTTTGAACTCGAGTTATAAAGATACTATCAATATCTAAAACAATAAACTATCATCAAATCCCTTCGGGATAAGACATGCAATAACAGGGTAGTGAAATCTCATCCGAAAAGTATGTAAATAATTGAATATTCTTCAGTATTGCCCCCATGGAGGAAATAATTCAAAAACTTGAAATATTCACTAAAAGACACCCAATTTTATAGAAGTTCAAGTTAGGAAGTCAAAAGACCTACTAGGCCCAACTACTACACAATTCCAAAAGAAAAAGGCTGAAATGTCAAACACAAAATAAATAACTATATAACTCATGATACTTAAGAACTATGCATTAAACTATACTAGTGCAAAAATTCCACAAAAAAATATAAATATTAATATTTGAAACAGCCCCCAAGAACAGCAACAGCTCCTACAGCTTTTAACTGCAAGTGTGATAGAAAATAAGCTTTGTCAGATGAAAGAAAGGGGTGTGCAGAAGAATAAACATGATTATTTCCATAAAGGAAAGTGGAAAATACATCATTAAACAAATAGATAATACACCTTCGTCAAAGAAAACTCTAGTCCCGGTGCAAATAAAAGAAATACAACCCCAAATTGAGCAAATGTTTCAACCTGTTCAGAGAAAACTAAACAAATTCAAGGTTACTGAAATCCACTCTAAAATGTTGACAAAAGATGATTGGTTACCAAGAAATAATGGACATGCATCAATATATATATATATATTTCTGAATGTTTCACTTGTCATCGTAATTTTCAGAACATACGTTATCTTCTACGTTTCGGATTAATCATACATATATATAAATGTCGGAAAAAAAAGGGTTCCCATTAAGAATATTGATTTGGAGGACTTTGATGAAATCGTTCCGTTCATAAGAAATGTTCTTATGGTTAGTTATTTTAATGATGGAGTTAATTTAGAAGGAAAGGTAAAAACATCTTTTATATAAAATTAATTAAAATACTTTTACTTATGAGCAAAGAGTTTTAATTAGGCCCAGATCGGAAAAGGAAAGCAATGACCCACTCTAAACTAGTATTTGAGCTTTCGGTTCAGTTTAAGTCAATCCAAATTATAATCTATTTAGTATGTTCTAAAAATTGGATCTGAATTTGAAGAAGATTCAGTTTCCAGCCCATCAGTCCCCTTAGTCTGGGCTTAGTGTAAAAACAGAAAGGCAAATTAATACCACATCATTATGAGATCTTGACCTACATCTTGGCTCTTCACCACTCATAAAAAAAACAACATAATTTCAAGAATTTCACAGTTAACCAACCAACTTAATATTAGGTCTTAATCATATCAAAATTTTCTCTATGTTTACACATGAATGCATGTAATCAACACCCCCATTTTTCTTTTTCCATTAAAGATGAAATATTTTTACTTCAAATATTCCAACTTATTAAAACTTAAGATGGGATTGGATAACCATAAGATCTGCCAGATTTCCATGTATTCACTTTCCAGTTGGATACACATTTCCCAAAAAAAAAAATTACAAATGTTATGGTCTCAGATTAATTTATCCCGTTTGGATGATTACAACATTTCTTAATATTGGCAACAATCTTAATGTATTATGAACACCCCATGACATTCCCAAGTAATAGTGAAAAAATGCACTGATTCCCGCATCACAATAACTTGCAAGACTTACCAAACCCCATCCCATTGTCATTTTGTACTAACTACCTCAAGTGCAAAGTGTTCATAAATGAAGAAGAGATTATTCATAAAAGAAGCTCCATGATATCAAAACTAACAAGTGTAAAATTATAAAAACAAATAAAGTAAATGAAGTTACGGACCTCATTCAAAATCCGATGGAGTTCATCCCTTGCTTGAACAACATGATTCCTATAATTGCTGAGTGTTTTGTTGTGAGCTAGGGGAGTGTTTTGTTGTGAGCTAGGAGAGTGTTTTGTTGTCTGCTAGGGTTTATGTGGAGAAGAAACAAAAATGAAAAGAAAAGGGAAAGTGGGGGGAAATGTGGATTTGATAAAATAAATGAAAAGAGGGGAAACGGAGAGGGGAAACGGAGAGGGGTAACGAAGAGGATTTGAAAAATAAAAAAAAAAGAGAGAGAAAAATAGAAAAAGAGAAAAAGAAAAAAGAGAAAATTTTAAAATTTTTTTTAGTATGGTCCATTAGAACTCATTTTGTGAATGAGTTAAAGTTAGTTTGGGAAATAGTTTTAGAAACTAGGTTAAACCGAGACAATTTTAAAAAAGTTGGATCATTTTAGGGAAAGCCCCACACTGACGTGACTACAAGTCTTACAATACTCATAATAAATTATTTGGTATCCTTTTTATTATATCAAATTAATACTTTATAGTTAACAATAAATATTTAGCTCAAACTTATATTCCATATCACATCTGTACATATTTATAAAGTGAGATAAAATATTGCACCCATTTGAAAATTTAGGGGTGGTTTTCACTCATGTGGTGGAGTACTTTTTTCCTATAATTGGAGTAAACTATCCATTCTAATATGGTACTATTTCTATATTTTACTCTTTTCAAGGCTATACTTTTGCAAAAAAGGAGCAAGGTTTTGTAGAGTAGAAGGGGTAGTAATAATTTAGTTTGTAATATGAAATTTCTTAGCTAAATTATTTTCAATTTGTAGCCATAAAGACCAAGTTATAACTTGCATTTAATAATAATAATAATAATAAATTGCTTGAAAAACACTTTGAAGGACTAAAGTGGGACATTTTCCTTATAGCCAAAAATCACAAGCCCTAGCATACACCATTGGTCTTATTCTTGGTCACCCTTCTCCACTGATTCATTACTTCCTTTTTAATATTTGTCATTCTCGTACTGTCATTTGTGAGACTGCTACCACCGGATTCATCAAGTTGTTTCAAAACCATTTGAATGTCGGAAACGAATCTTTCAGCAAGAGTGCGACAAAAATCTTCTCTAACAACAATTCGGAGAACAGAAATGTGATCGGCATCCGGTGGCATATTGTATGCAGGAACAATCCATCCAAATCTTCTCAAGTATTCTGCTATTTGGAAAACAGTGTATTTACTACTGTCCTTTAGGGAGAATGCAACCAGAGGAACTCCAACTTGTTTAGAAATAACCTCAAATCGTCCCGTCTTTTCTATTCCTTCTTTCAGCACCTTTGCATTTGCCATACAATTTCCCATGATGTCTCGATACCCCTTTTTCAAAAATCAAAAACACTTTTTATATATTTAGGTAACTATCCAAAATTTACCTCAAAACCAAGTCTAATGAACTGATAGTACTGAGCAATGATTTGACTAGATCCTGCAAATGCAAATTAATTAATTATTTGACATTAGAACCTTAATTTTTGAAGAAATTATAGATTGATACGTACGTACCTTTCGAGAAATTAAGAGTAAATGTAGGTTGATCAGTTCCTAAATAATCAATATGAAAGATAAGATCTTTGGGTAAATCATCTTGGGATCGCCAAATAACCCATCCAACACCAGCATAAACAAGGCCGTACTTATGACCACTGACATTAATACTTTTCACAAGTGGCAACCGAAAATCCCACTCAAGATTAGGGTAAATGAATGGTGCAATAAAACCTCCACTGGCAGCATCCACATGGATTGGTGTATCCCAACCAGTTTCTTCATTCTTCTTTGTAAGAAGTTCATTAAGAAGCTTAACATCTTCAAATTCTCCTGTAAATGTTGAACCTAAAATACCTGCAACACATATCGTATTCTCGTCTACCATCTCAACAGCTTTAATTGGATCCATTACATAAAACCCTTCCTTTAATTTCACCTCCTTTAATTCCACTTCAAAGTATCTTGCAAATTTCTCCCAACATACCTACGTATATTATTTGAATTTTAGATATAAAAATTGTATTAGAATATAAAACTCCGTCTGCGGAGCGCTCGATCATTGGTGCTAGAGAAATTATTTAGGAGTCCGCTTAACCAACACTCCCAAACTACTGATGGAATTTTATGTTAAAGAGATAATATGAATTTTAAAATTTATGTTGAAAAATAAAATTAAAACTTTTGTTATCGTGTGTGTATATATATATATATATAAAAGATATATATGAATCCGAGTGTATTAAAACCCTTTTGTAACTGTAAATCATTAATTACCTGAACATTAGCTCCAGTAACAATGTTAGGTTTATCATAAGGTTTGCCTTGTGCCTTTCTCTTACTTTGCCATTTTCTCTTAAAAGCAAGACCTGCAAGCATTATTGCCTCTGATGATCCAACAGTGCCTACTCCAACTGCTGTTTCCTCATCTCCAATAGGGGCATTGAAAAGATGGGCTATCATAGTCACACATCTATTCTGAATATATATATATATATACAAATTAATGAATCTTTATTTTTATAAAATAAAAGATTGGCAAGTTTTTATATATATATATATATATATTGTGTATGTATACCTGAAGTTCAGTGGTAACAGGGTATTCTTCCATGTCCACAAAATTCTTGTTGATGGAAGACATGATAAGATTATCACACTCAGGCTCCATCCAAGTGGTCACAAATGAAGCCAAATTCAACCTTGGATTTCCATCCAGCATTAACTCATCATTCACTACTTGATAAGCTGCTTCCTTTGGCATAGACCTTTTCGGCATCTTAAACCTACACATAATTTTCACACACATTCATCTGCAGATAAATTTTGTTCACTTTTTTTAAATTAATTAAGATGAATTGAATTAATTAGTTCTTTTTAAATGTATAATCTTAACTCGATAGTTTGGGAGAGTTGGCAAGTGGTTAGCTCCCCTGCTATAGTATCCACTTTAATCTAATTAATTCAAAATCAAGTTGTATAGTATGGGAGAGTTGGCTTCAAAATCTTTCCATTTATAGTATCTACTTAACTTCACACATTGTATGATATTGTCTATTTTGGACTTAAGCTCTCACAATTTTGCTTTTGGATAATTACCCAAAAGACCTCATACTAATAAATTTAATAAAATTTTTATATATTAGTTAATTCTAACATTATTTTTAGATGTGGCACTTGGGTTGAAACCCAAATACATTCAAAAATATAAATCTTCTATGTAGTAAATATGACCTCAATTAATTTAAAATTGAATTTATTAGTTAATTTTTTAAAAAAAAAAATCAATTGCTAACACTCATTTATATAAGAACCAATAGACCATGAGTTATTTTCAATAATAAAATTATCCGTATGCCGTAACTATTTCAAGCTCTAATTGACTAATCAGATGAACCTTCCTTTACTACTAAATTCTATAAATACTTATTTTTCGGACAAAGTAAAACGAGGAAAAAAAAAAAAAAAAATTCAAACTGAAACGCCCTAAAGTAAGTAAGCAACCAAACCTTGGAAGGGGTGTTCTACTGTATCTGGAAGCAAAAGTATAATCCAGATGCTCTCCCGAGTCTGTAGCTGCTGTTATAAACACCATTTTTTTTTTCTCTCTCTTCTTTTTCCACAACAGAACTGCATTGTTCGGGAAAGCATAGCTCTATTTATATACAGAGAAATTAAATGGGCTATAGAAAGAGGCTCCATTAATGGTCCCCTCTAAGCATTACTGTATGTTTTGGCGGTTCTCCACAGGCTTTTGGATTTTTTTGCTTTCGAAACTTGTGGCGCAACATAGCACAACGTGTGAAATGTGCACAAATACTCTTTCAATCAATGGAAATTTTTCTGGATATTTTCCCAATTTTTCTCTTTTAAGATTTATTTTTATGAATTTTGGAGTATTTTTATTTTCTTCTTTTTGAAGAGTAATTTTTTTAGGATTTTTTATATATATAATATAAAATTTTTTTTATTTTTTACGAAACGAGAGAGTTGGTCCCATGAGGCATGCATTATATTACTAAGCTAGATAATTTACATTGTTGTTTACGAAACTAGATTATATTTTTTTAAAGTGAAATTTGATTAAAAAGAAAATATTATAATAAATGATCAAAATTATTGAGAATAAATTTTTTTATTTCTTCTAAAATAAAAAATATTACAAAAAAAAAATATATTACGGGTAATAAAATTACAAATAGCTTTACATGGTCCAATTTCTATAAATTTGGTGATTTGATCCATGGTGGGCTAGAGGGCCTTTTCCGTTTGAACTGTATTATCCAATGGATTTGGACTTCTTTGAGGGGCGTTTTGGGCTGATATCGAAATGGATTCAACTTCGAGGGCCCTTGGCTTGATCTTAATCCGTTGAACAACTATAAATTTATTCGGAGGGCTTCTAGACTTTTCTTCTTCATAGGCTTTTGAATTTTTCGGAATGGGCTTTGATGAGAGGAAGAGTCAGAACGATAGAGTTTTGGTATTGTTCATATTTTTCTCAACTTCACAGCGTCTGCATATTAGCTTCTTCTTAGCTTCTATCGACCTCTATTAGCTTTTCTCTAGATTATGTTCTTTTCTTGAGAGAATTTACTCTCTATTTATAGGTGAAAAAAGTGACAATCAATAGTTATTAAGTTGTTATGTGTCACTCATCTAACGCTTAAATCTATCAATCTTTATCAGCATAACCTCTATTATTCAACGATTTGACAATACTTTTTTTTGATAGACTAGCTCAATGCTCCTTAGTTATTTAAAAGTTTTTATTTAATTTTGTAAACATATATATTGTATAAAGAATTGAGATTCATTAATAAAATTTTTCTTTTTTCACAACTTTGCTTTGAAATTATTTATATTCACAACATTTTTTGTACTTTTTATGTCGCTTTTCGCTACAGTTTTTACTGTTTTTTTTTTCCAGCAAACTTTCTGCTTTTCTTTTTGCACTATTTTTTTGCAATGTTTTCTTTATGTATTTCTTCTTCACGCATTTTTTTGTAGTTTCTTATTGCTTTTTTTTCTTCAACATCCATTTACTGTATTTCTTTCCTGCAGTTTCTTACTGCTTTTTATTTTGAGTAGCCTTGCTATGTTTTTCCTACTTTTTAATTATTGCAATTTTTTTATGATTGAATTTATAATTTATCCAAACTGCCTACGTATTCCATAGAGGAATCAAACAAAGCATAGTTCAAAGTTTGCATTTTAAACTAATGTATCAAATGAGTAACATGTAGTTTCTAGCTCATATTTCAATAAGCAACTATGCAGTTTTACCCCGCACGTTAAGAAGCATTTTTGTATCAACATTATTAAGATAGTTTATACTTGTATCAAGGAGTCTTCTTTTAATTTACAGACAATTTATACTCGTGTCAAGGAGTCTTCTTTCAATATGCATATAACTTATACTAATGTCAATGAGTCTTCTTTTGTAGACAGTTTACACTCGTGCCAATGAGTGTTCTTTCAATTTGCAGACAATTTATACTCGTGTCAATGAGTCTTCTTTCATTGTGTAGATAGTTTATACTTGTGTCAAGGAGCCTTCTTTCAATTTGTAGATAATTTATACTTGTGTCAAAGAGTCTTCTTTCATCATGTAGATAGTTTACACTCGTGCCAAAGAGTAACATGTAGTTTAATCTCGTGTATCTTAGAGGAACTTGATGATTTGGTTTTAAGCATCGCTAACATTTGAAGTTGACTGTTCATCTTCAAAAGGAATATTTCCCCTACTTTGATATTGTTGTTGTTCAATATGAATTTCAAGCTTTTGAAGTGCCATAATACTTAATTCCATATATTCTCTACATGTAGCTAATTCTTCGATTGTGTTTGGTTGAATTCCTTTCAAAATGTAGTCCAAATTTCATTGCAGTCCTTGGATGCACATCTCGATCGCAGATTTCGAACATAATTTAACTTTGCAATTCAGATTTAAATTTCTCTATCGATTAATGTAATTGATAACTGGTTCATCTTTCCATTGCTTTGTACCACTTAACTCAACCATACTTACTGTTCGTCTAGTGTTGTGGAAGCGATTTAGGAATTTTGTTTCAAGTTGGTTCCAACTGTCTATTGATGCAGAGGGCAAGTTAGTGTACCAATTGAATGCACTTTCATTGAGAGATCTAACAAACTGTTTGACTAGAAGATCTCCATCTGTACAAAAGTTTTTACACGTTTCAATGAAGTGCGCAATGTGCTGGTTTGGATTGCCCCTTCCATCAAATTGATGCTACTTTGGCGGAAAATAGTTTGTAGGCACCTTCAAGCAAGTAATTCTCTTCGAATATGGTTTTGATTATGTCAATGATAATTTTTCCTCCATATTTATCATTTATCATACCTTTAATGAAACCACCAGCAAAAACATGAATTGTATTGCCTACTTGATTATTTTTAGTTATATCAACAGCTTGGATTGTTTCTCAACACCATTGGATCATTAGATTCTTTTTTTTTATTTATTGAAAGTGACCTTTGTTTGCCTCCTCCGCAGTTTTTTGCATGTTGACATGACTCAGTATTGTTGTTCATCAATTGAGCGAGCATGTGATCATACTTTGCTGACTGCATTACGAGGCCTTCCACCAACTTTGTCAAATTTCAACTTCTCTTTTATCGTTGATGCATTTGTCATTGTCACATGGATGATAGAGATGTTTGCATAGGACTCTTCATAATCATTGTCGCTACACTTCGATCTTGAGATTGATTTTGCATTGATGTAATAACAAAGCAATGGTCACCGTGTTTGAGGGTTGAGTTGTCAATTGATCTTTTCTGCAAATCAGCAACCACAATTCCTTTGGTTTGCATGCTAGGACCAATGTAGGTTTCAGACGTTGAAACATCAACTCTTACGTTTGCAGCAACATCGTTTAAATCAGCTTCGTTGACATTCTTCTTTGATTCTATTGATAATCTTGACGAAAAGAGATGAATAGTAGAAATTGTCCTACCCGGCGTGCCAAAATTTGTGAAAACGTTTTGTTGTATTTCTTCTAAAATTGAAAATTATATTACGATGAAAATATTTTACGTGTAATAAAATTACAAATATTTTTATAAGGTCTTATATCTATAGATTTGTTCATTCGTCTATCGTTGGCTCAAGGGCCTTTTTGGGTTTGATGTCAATCCAATGGATTTGGACTTCTTCGAGTGGCGTTTTGGGCTTGATCTCGAAATGGATTCAACTTTGACGGTAGTTGACTTTATCTCGATATGTTGAACAACTATAGATTTCTTGAGAGCACTTCTGGACTTTTCTTCTTCAGAAGCCTTTGAATTTCTCAGAATGAATTTGGTATTCTTCAAATTTATAGATTTCTCTCAGCTTTAGAGTTTCTGTATATCAGCTTCTTCTTGTCAGCTCCTATCAACCTCTATTTTCTCGAGCTTGTATCCTTTTTCTTTTTTGAGGGAATTTGCCCTCTCTATTTACAAGTGAAGAGGGTGACAATCAATAGTTATTAAGTTACGATGTATCCCTCATCTAACGACTTGAATCTATCGATATCTTGATATATATATTTAAAATATATAAATAAAATTTAATTATATATTTAAACTTTAAATAAATATTTAAAATAATATAGATAAAATTTTATGTATATTAATAGAACAAAATACCAACCTAAAAGTATGTGGAGATAAAATACTCAATCTAAAATATTTAGATGAGCGGGAAATGACTAATAAAAAGCAGCAAAAAATACAAAGATATCCTTCAAGATATTCAATATTCCATCTTAAAACACTTAAATTAGTTGTATTGAGGGTTTTGTTACACCTTATTGCTTCAACGACAACCTTATCCATCTTGATCACATAAAAAATATCATAAGATATCTAAAAAGAATATAAAAGTTGATATGCATAATTCATATCACAATTTTAGCATGTTTTTAGGCATAATTTAGCGTGAAATTGAGGGCAAATCGGTCTTAATTGTTTGTTATTAACTCAATTTCACAGTTTTTATGATTTTGGAAGTGTCAGGTGAAAAGTAGAAGAAAATGGCAAATTTCGGGGTAAAAACGCAATTTTTCAGAAGTTCAGACGTCGGGGTGGGCGTCCCGAATCAGGATGGGCGTCCTGACCTGGTCAACAGGCCAGCACGGGCGTCCAGGACTCGAGACGGCTATCCTGACCTGGTTAACAGTCCAGGACGGGCGTCCCAATCCAGGACGGGCATCCCGAGCTGCAGTTCAGAGTCCCACATCGAATTTTTGGAAAAAAATCACTTCAGAAAGCTGCTATAAATACCCCAGGCCTTCCCCAGTTGAATTCATTCCTCTCCACTCAATCTGAGTCATTTAGTGACTTCAAGTGTACATTTTTCTCGAGTACACAAGTCACTTAGAGACTCGGGTTCAGTATAAGTTTTCTTTTATTTCTAGTTAGTGTTTTGTTTTCTTAGTTTCTGAGAATTAGTATCAGATCTTAGCCTACGATAGATAGGTTCGTTTCTGGTATTCATAGAATACCCGGGATTTCGTTAGGAGATCCTAAAAGGGCTCTAGGCGTTCGAAGAGTAAGTCCACAGGGCTGGGCTTAAGCTGGGTATTAAGGTAAAGTCCAGCTACTAGGCTGAGGAAGCGTCCTCAGAAGGTTCTGTCGAGCAGAGTCGGGTCGAGCAGTACGACATATACAAGCAGTTGCTCCATTGGCGAGACTAAGTAAATGTGATTTCTTTATGGCATCAGTTCCCCTGTCCCTCTCTTTATATGTTTGTATTGTGTTTGTCCAAAGATTGATTATGAATATTAGATTATGATTTTTATGAGTATCTGTTATATGTGTTGAAGTTCTTATGATTTTTCGGAAATGGCCACCTGCTTAATATTCATTATGTCTACATGTTTAATGTAGTTTCTTTTAAACTAAAATTAGGGTTATAGACAATTCCTAACCACGGTCTATTCATAACATATTTAGTTTAACAGGCATCAATTAGTATTGGTGTCTACCATATTAGATAAAATAACCTACAGAACACCCTGTTTGTTAGAGTAGTCTAAGTAGGCTGAGTTGTGTTTTTATGCCGGCGTTAGGGCGAGCGGCATGATCCCAGAAGTGACATAGGGCTTTCATGGATGCCTTTAGCTCGAACCGTGAGTAGGGCCGTCAATGGCGATGGGGCGGTTTATTAGTTGACTCAGATGTGGTACACCTTTAGACTCAGAACATAGTTGCAATCCAGGCCAAGTCATGTCTAAAACACTCGAAGATAGGTCAATCAACATGTAGGAACAGTATAACATAGAATCAGGACATTATCTATAAAACACTTTTAGGCTTAATCAGACTTAAACCTAGTGGAGAATGAATCACCCTCTCATCAAAGTTATTGATGAAGATTGCATAACTGAATCATAAGATAAGAGTTAGGGTAAAAGGCTAGTTACTACTAAGCCGTTACCACTTCCCTGGGAGTACGATATTTAATTTAATCGTAGATACTTTCCAACAGACTAGCTACACGATAGGTACTCTGCCTTTGGTTCTGACTGATTAAGTGACACCATAGAGACTAAATGTGACAATTAGTCAATCCCAGTCCTTAATTACTCATAATCAACATAGGGTAAAACAACACCTATTTAGCATATCAGTCGGGAACACATCAGATTTTTGGCGCCGTTGCCGAGGTAATATCATAATGAATTTAGGATTCTCAATCAAAATTCTAGAGAATTATGGTAGGTAACGGTAGTAACCTAGACCTTAGACCCAACACTTATTTTATGCTAGTTAGACAATCAATTTCCTAAATACAGGGTTATCATAACTAATTAATTTTAGATATTATCTGTAATTAAGACACTTAGGATAATCAAATTTTAGAAAATTATTCTAAAACCATATTGAGGGAATTTAATTGTTTTCAAAATATAAAAAGAAAAAAAAATGTTAAAATTAAAATCCGAAACAAATTGTATTTTTCTTGTTCAATGGTGAGTTGTTCTTTTTCCTATCTCTTGTATTATTTTCTTTTCCACTTTCATAATTGAATAGTTGTTTTTCTTCCAAATTTTTCTAGTTTTTCACTTACAGTGTAACTCCACTAACCAGTTTGCTCAGGCTTAAACGTATTCTTCTCTGTAGTTGCATGACTCGAACTTCAGAAGCTAACCTTGAAACACCAGTTGAGAATCCTGAACGTCTCATCCGTACAGCTAACAGGCGAAGAATAGAGATGGCTGCTGAAAGACCTACCCTCGAATCCTACATCCAGCCACAAACTGTTCCAGTATCATCCGCCATCCAAATCCCTGGAAACCCTCGCTATGATCTTAAACCGAATGTGATTTAATTGATTATTAATCGGGTTCAGTTTGGAGGAACTGCAGCCGAGAATCCGCTGGAACACTTATCTGATTTCTCTTCTCTCTGCGAAGGCCTCAAGGGAGATCATACTGCAGAAGTAACTAAACTAAACCTCTTTCCCTACTCACTGAGGGACAGGGCTAAGAGATGGTTGGCCCAGCTACCCACTAACTCCATCACCTCTTGGGACGAGTTAAGCAAAGCCTTCCTAGAAGAATATTACTCTGCAGCAAGGGTCCTAGAATATCGAAGGGCTCTGTCCAGTTTTACTCAAGCTGCTGATGAGACAGTGATCGAAGCTTGGGACAGATTCAAGGAGCTACTCAGGCTCTACCCCCAACATAGACTTACCGAAGCATTGCTGATCCAGCAATTTTACGGGGGTATGACAGACATGGGTAAACAAGTTCTTGATGGACTCAATCCCAGAGCGGTTTCAATGGAATGAGTGACGTAGATGCTAGAAACGCTCTGGAGAGGCTCTATAGGAATAGCAAGAACTGGCGCACAAGTGGCCGAGCTAAGAAGCAGCCAGTAAATGCGGCCCTCGCCTCCACTGATGATCAATTTGAGGCACTGAAGGCTAGTATTACTAATCAACTGAATGCTTTCCAACAAGCGAAAAGCGTTCAGTCAGTGTATCAAGTCTGCGAATTTTGCCAAGGACCGCATTTAAGTGGAGATTGCTATGGTAATGGAATATTGACTATTCCAGAGGATATGGAACAAGTGGATGTAGTGAACTCTGCTCCTATAGGAAATACCTACAATCCCACTTGGAATAACCATCCGAGATTCAGCTGGAGAAACAATTTTGGGACTGCTAACTTCCAGAAAAGGGTGCTTCAGCAACTGCAATATCCGCAGAACTAGCAATTCGCTCTGCCTGCACCTAGGAACTACATCGTTCCAACTGACCCCATGCAAGAATTCAGGGACATGCTGAAAAGCATTGCCGACTCTAACAAGGAAATGATAGAGTCTAACAGGAAGGTCCAGGAAGCTCACGCAGAAAGAATCCAACAGAACGAGAATAGACAGAAGCAGACCGAGCAAACAGTCAGAAACATACAAGCTGCTATACAAACCTTAGAGAGACAAATGGGTCAGCTATCCACCCATCCCTCTCACAGGTCCCAGGGAACGCTACCAAGCAACACTAAGACCAACCCCCAAACTGAATGCAAGACCATCACTTTAAGATCTGGTAAAGTTCTATCTCCATCTCCGTCCAAACCATCTGACCCTCCTATTCTTGTGCAGGAACCAGAAGAAGGGTCCAAGGATCCAACGCCGACGGATGTCGAAATCGAAGTAGCAAGGAAAGGGAAGACGGAGTTTATTCCTGAGTAGCGGCCAAAAGTACCTTACCCTGCCAGACTTATGCACAATAAAGATAAGGAGCAATTTGAAAAGTTTCTTAACAATTTTAGTCAGATTCATGTTAATTTGCCTTTACTTGATGTTATTTCTGAAATGCCAAAGTATGCTAAGTTTTTAAAAGAAGTCGTTAGTAATAAAAGAAAATTTGACATGGACAAGGTGGTTCGTAATGAAGAGTGTTCGGCGAGTTTGTTGAATAAACTGCCGTCTAAACAGAAAGATCCTGGTTGTTTTACCTTGCCATGTATAATTGGAAATATTACTAACATGCATGCATTAGCAGACTTAGGAGCTAGTATTAATCTCATGCCATCTAGTTTATTTGATAAATTAGGATTGCATGATTTGAAAACGACTAGGATGTGCATACAACTTGCAGATAGGACAGTCAAAATCCCCAAAGGAATAATTGAAGATCTCTTAGTAAAGGTCGGAAAATTTGTATTCCCTGTGGACTTTGTTGTCACGGATATGAATGGAGAAGGAGGAGTGCCCCTGATCCTAGGTCGACCATTTCTAGCTACCTCAAAAGCATAAATAGACGTCAGTAATGGTCAAATCAAGTTAAGGGTAGGTAATGAGGACATCACTTTTGATCTGAATGAGACCCTTAGGTATCCCATGCATTTAGATGATACTTGTTTTTGTGTGGATGCTATTGAACACTTGATTGCAGTTAACGTGACAGACCTATGCTCAAACTATCAAGTCTGAGTGAGGACTCCCTAGAATTAGAGGAGACTGAACTTAGCTCTTCTGAATATGAAATTATTCTGATAGTTTCACTGAGATAGGTGATGATGAGATGAAGAAAGAACGACTTCGTTTGAAGATCCACCAGACTTGGAACTGAAGGAACTGCCCACTCATCTGTGCTATGAATTCCTAGACGACAACAAGAAACTTCCCATTATTCTTGCAGCTGATCTGACTGCAGAACAAGGAAGCTGACCGTGGATATGCAGAAAGTATAGAAGAGCCTTCGCCTACAAAATTGCAGACATTCCAGGTATTAATCCAAGCTTTTGTTCGCATAAGATTCTTCTAGAAAATGAGTATAAGCCATGTGTGCAACCTCAAAGGAGGTTGAATCCTAATGTGTGTGATGTTGTTAAGAAAGAAGTAATCAAACTGTTAGATGCAGGACTTATCTACCCTATCTCAGATAGTGAGTGGGTAAGCCCGGTGCAGGTAGTACCTAAGAAAGGCGGTATAACAGTTGTCAGAAATGAACATAATGAACTAATCCCTACGAGAACTGTAACTGGTCATCGTGTATGCATAGACTATAGGAAACTAAATACGGCCACACGAAAAGACCACTTCCCCCTTCCTTTTATTGACCAAATGTTAGAAAGATTGTCTGGACATATGTTTTATTGCTTTCTTGATGGGTTTTCTGGTTATTTTCAAATTCCTATTTCCCTTGAGGACCAGCATAAAACTACTTTCACATGCCCTTTTGGAACATTTGCATATAGAAGGATGCCTTTTGGTTTGTGTAATGCACCTGCTACATTTCAACGTTGTATGACTGCTATCTTTGAGGACATGTTAGGAAAGTCTATGGAAGTATTCATGGATGACTTTTCTGTTTTTGGTAATTCATTTGAGGTTTGTCTAAAGAACTTGGAATGTTGAAACGTTGTATAAAATCTAACTTGGTTTTAAATTGGGAAAAATGCCACTTCATGGTAAAAGAGGGAATCGTTTTAGGACATAAGATCTCACACCTAGGTATGGAAGTAGATAAGGCCAAAATTGAAGTTATTTCAAAACTGCCTCCACCCAAGAATGTGAGAGCCGTTAGAAGTTTTTTGGGACACGCTGGCTTTTATCGTAGGTTTATAAAAGATTTCTCATTAATAGCCAGGCCGTTGACCAATTTGCTCGGAAAAGATGTTCCATTTGTCTTTGATGAAAAATGTCTAAAAGCTTTTAATAGACTTAAGGAACTTTTAACTACTGCACCTATCATGACATCACCCGACTGGAGTTTGCCTTTTGAACTTATGTGTGATGCTAGTGACTATGCAGTAGGAGTTGTTTTAGGACAAAGACATGATAAGAAATTTCATGTAATATATTATGCTAGTAAAACCTTAACTGATGCTCAGGAAAATTACACTACGATAGAGAAGGAATTATTAGCAGTAGTATATGCATTTGACAAATTTCGATCTTATCTAGTCCTATCTAAAACTATTGTTTATTCTGATCATTCTGCATTAAAGTACTTGTTCAATAAAACCGACGTAAAGCCAAGATTAATCAGATGGGTTTTATTGCTTCAAGAATTCGACATAGAAATTTGGGATAAGAAAGGGGCAGAAAACTTAGCCGCAGACCACCTGTCCAGGCTAGAGAATCCGACCCTAGAAGCAATTGATGAATCAATTATATCTGATAAATTTCCAGATGAGAATCTGTGTGCAATGTTTGCTATTTTCTCACCCCCTTGGTTTGCAGATATAGCAAATTACTTGGCAGCTCAGACTCTCCCTAATGATATCACTGCTCAACAAAGAAGAAAATTCTTTGCGGACCTGAAATATTACTATTGGGAAGATCCTTTTCTATTTCGAATATGTGCAGATCAGATGATCAGGAGATGTGTCTCTCAAGAAGAAGGTTTCTGAATTTTGGAACATTGTCACTGCAGACCAGCAGGCGGTCACTTAGCTGCAGCTAATACCGCCCGAAAAGCATTAGAAGCAGGCTTCTACTGGCCTACCATATTCAAAGACGCCGCAGCGTTCATAGGATCGTGCAATGCCTGTCAGAAAGCTGGAACTATATCTTCTCGAGACAGTCTACCCCAACAGGTAATTCAAAGTGTAGAGATATTTGACATATGGGGTATAGACTTTATGGGTCCGTTTCCTCCCTCTTTTGGTAAGAAGTATATCATAGTAGCTGTAGAATATTTTTCAAAATGGCCTGAGGCACAGGCCCTACCTACTAATGATGCTAGAGTCGTATGCAGATTCCTTAAGCAGATTTTCGCCAGATTTGGATGTCCAAAAGCCCTAATCAGTGACCGAGGTACGCACTTCTACAACTCTCAATTGTAGAAGGTACTTTAGCAATACGGAGTTCAGCATCGCTTTTCCACAGCCTACCATCCTCAAACCAATGGGCAGGCTGAGGTAACCAATAGGGGAATACAGAGAATCCTAGAAAAGACTGTGGGTGTTAACCGTAAGGATTGGGCCATAAAGCTGGATGATGCATTATGGCCCTTCCGTATAGCATACAAGACCACTACAGGGTTCTCACCTTATCGACTACTCCATGGAAAAGCATGCCACCTTCCGGTTGAACTTGAACACAGAGCTTACTGGGCAGTGCAAAAATGCAATCTCGACGATAACTTAACTAAGGAACACCGGATTCTACAACTCAACGAATTGGATGAGTGGAGGCTCAAAGCCTATGAAAACTCACATCAGTTCAAGATGACAAGTAAACTCCAGCATGACAGGCGACTCAGAGCCCAGAAGAATTTTGAACCAGGAGATAAGGTATTATTGTACAACTCACGTTTCAAATTTTTCCCAGGAAAGCTGCGTAGCTGTTGGTCAGGCCCGTTCACCATCACGGAAGTATCACCTTTCGGAGCATGTGACATCATGGATTCTGACGGTACTATTCAAAAAGTGAACGGACAAAGCTTAAAGATTTACATAGAGCCTTTTGACTTGTCCGAGCAGACTGTGGACTTCGCAGAATAAGGGAGTATCTCTTTCATTTTATTTCATGTTTTTTTATTTGTTATTTCTTTCATTGCTCTATTTTCCTTCTTACCCGTAGTTAGTCGAATAAGTGTGGGGTAGTTTAGATATGCATGAACACTGAGGACAGTGTTAGACTTAAGTGTGGGGTAGCAGTGCACGGTGCACTGTAGTAGTTTGCGAAAAAATTTTGCATGATTTTGCATGTTTTCCCCGTATTTTCACCCTTCCAAAATTTTTTCAAATTTTTTTCATTCTTTCAGACTTCTAAATGCAGTATGATTGGTAAAACATTGCTTATGTCTATGATATGTGTGTAGAACATTATGATTAGTAGGAGACAATTGATGACTATTTTGAACTTATTGATTAGGAATAGGGAATTCCTGATAATTGAGCACAACTTAGTCTGGATTAGAAACCTCAGCCAATTACCTTTTCAAAACTTAACTAGATAAAATTAGATCAGTTGTGGATGTATTGGCAATTAGAATGACTAGATGAGACTCTGAGCTGAAAGTGGAAAGAAAAGAAAAAGAGTTAATTAAATAGGGTAGTTTGCCAGCGGCCTTTGCTACTCGAGCACCACTCCTTAGGGGAACTTAAAGCCTGATGCCCTAAGGTCGTGTAGGTCTGGGAGTCATCGGAGTGGGACTCGTTACATGGGTAGTTAAAGTTGACGTGTTCAAAGCAGACTAGAAATACCCTGGAAAATCTATAAAAGAAAAAATCAAAAAAATGCTAAATAATTAAAAATCTGATCACCAAGGCTGAGAACTCAGAAAGTTGTTTGTTGTTAGTATGTCTAGCGACGGGTCGAAGTGTTATCTGGTAGTAGTTAAGACGAGAGTATATTGTGTTGACTATCTGGTCTAGACTAGTACATACACTACACATCAAGAAGACCTTGTGACTGAGAGAAGAGTTCAATCTAGTTGTTAAGTTGTTAACCTGCTTGATTATAACAATCTACTAGAGACATTTCAGACCTTGTCATAGCAACCTAACCAGTCAGACCTGTGTTAAGAATTGTCTGAATAATTTTTGGAATAAAAACATGACTAGGAAATTTAAGTGACTGCACATATGATTTAGAATCACTAACTTCAGTTAGACTTTGCTTGAGGACAAGCAAAAAGCTAAGTGTGGGGTTATCTGATATGCATAAATCATATCACAATTTTAGCATGTTTTTAGGCATAATTTATGGTGAAATTGAGGGAAAATCGGTCTTAATTATTTGTTATTAACTCAATTTTACAGTTTTTATGATTTTGGAAGTGTCATGTGAAAAGTAGAAGAAAATGGCAAATTTCGGGGCAAAAACGCAATTTTTCAGAAGTTCAGAAGTCGGCGTGGGCGTCCCGAATCAGGATGGGCGTCCTGACCTGGTCAAAAGGCCAGGACGGGCGTCCAGGACTCGGGACGGCCGTCCTGACCTGGTCAACAGTCCAGGACGGGCGTCCCGAGCTGCAGTTCAGAGTCCCACATCGAAGTTTTGGAAAAACATCACTCCAGAAAACTGCTATAAATACCCCAGGCCTTCCTCAGTTGAATTCATTCCTCTCCACTTGATCTAAGTCATTTAGTGACTTCAAGTGTACATTTTTCTCGAGTACACAAGTCACTTAGAGACTCGGGTTCAGTATATGTTTTCGTTTATTTCTAGTTAGTGTTTCGTTTTCTTAGTTTTTGAGAATTAGTCTCAGATCTTAGGCTACGATAGATAGGTTCGTTTTTTGTATTCATAGAATACTCGGGATTTCGTTAGGAGATCCTAAGAGGGCTCTAGGCGTTCGAAGAGTCAGTCCACAGGGCTGGGCTTAAGCTGGGTATTAAGGTAAAGTCCACCTACTAGGCTGAGGAAGCGTCCTCCGAAGTTTCTGTTGAGCAGAGTTGGGTCGAGCAGTACAACATATACAAGCAGTTGCTCCATCGGCGAGACTAAGTAAAGGGTGATTTCTTTATGGCATCAGTCCCCCTGTCCCTCTCTTTATATGTTTGTATTGTGTTTGTCCAAAGATTGATTATGAATATTAGATTATGATTTTTATGAGTATCTGTTATATGTGTTGAAGTTCTTATGATTTTCCGGAAATGGCCACCTACTTAATATTCATTATGTCTGCATGTTTAATGTAGTTTCTTTTAAACTAAATTTAGGGTTATAGACAATTCCTAACCACGGTCTATTCATAACCTGTTTAGTTTAACAGGCATCAATTAGTATTGGTGTCTGCCATATTAGATAAAATAACCTACAGAACACCCTGTTTGTTAGAGTAGTCTTAGTAGGCTGAGTTGTGTTTTTATGCCGGCGTTAGGGCGAGCGGAATGATCCCCGAAGTGACATAGGGCTTTCATGGATGCCTTTAACTCGAACCGTGAGTAGGGCCGTCAATGGCAATGGGGCGGTTTATTAATTGACTTAGATGTGGTACACCTTTAGACTCAGAACATAGTTGCAATCCAGGCCAAGACATGTCTAAAACACTCGAAGATAGGTCAATCAACATGTGGGAACAGTATAACATAGAATCACGACATTATATATAAAACACTTTTAGGCTTAATTAGACTTAAACCTAGTGGAGAATGAATCACCCTCTCATCAAAGTTATTGATGAAGATTGCATAACTGAATCATAAGATAAGAGTTAGGGTAAAAGGCTAGTTACTACTAAGCAGTTACCACTTCCCTGGGAGTACGATATTTATTTAATAAAATCGTAGATACTTTCCAACAGACTAGCTACACGATAGGTACTCTGCCTTAGGTTCTGACTGATTAAGTGACACAATAGAGACTAAATGTTACAATTAGTCAATCCCAGTCCTTAATTACTCATAATCAACATAGGGTAAAACAACACCTATTTAGCATATTGATGCGTTTCCGACTGATATGCTAAATAGGTGTTATTTTACCCAATGTTGATTATGAATAATTAAGGATTGTGATTTACTAATTGTCACATTTAGTCTCTATGGTGTCACTTAATCAGCCAGAACCTAAGGCAGAGTACCTATCGTGTAGCTAGTCTGTTGGAAAGTATCTACGATTTTATTAAATAAATATCGTACTCCCAGGGAAGTGGTAACGGCTTAGTAGTAACTAGCATTTATTCCTAACTCTTATCTTATAATCCAGTTATGCAATCTTCATCAATAACTTTGATGAGAGGGTGATTCATTCTCCACTAGGTTTAAGTCTAACTAAACCTGAAAGTGTTTTATAGACGAGATCCTGATTTTATGTTATACTATTACTATACATTGATTGACCTATATTCGAGTATTTTAGACATGTCTTGGCCTGGATTGCAACTATGTTATGTGTCTAAAGGTGTACCACATCTGAGTCTCTACGCTACCGCCCCATCGTTAAGGGTAACGGCCCTACTCACGGCTCGGACTGAAGTCAGCAATGAACGCCCTATGTCACTTTGGGGATCATACTGCTCATCTCATAACCGCCGGCATAAAACTCTACTCAGCCTACCTAGACTACTTTCAACCAACAGGGTGTTCCGCAGATTATTTTATCTAGAATGGCAAACACCAAAACTAATTGATGCATGTTAAACTAAACAGGTTATGAATAGACCGTGGTTAGGAATTGTCTATAACCCTAATTTCAATTTAAAAGAACGGCAATAGACATGCAGACATAATGGATATTTAAGCAGGTGGCCATTTCTAGAAAAACATAATATCTTCAACATATATCACAAATATTCATAATAATCATAATCTGGTATTCAAAACTGTTATTTGGACAAACACAATAACAACATATAAGAGAGGGACAGGGGGACCGATGCCATAAAGAAATCACCCTTTACGAAGTCTCGTTGATGGAGCGTACTGCTGTATATTCCGTATTGCTTGACCCGACTCTGCTCGCTTGAACCGTCGGAGGACGCTTCCTCAACCTAGTAACTGGGATTTACCTTAATACCCAGCTTAAGCCCAGCCTTGTGGACTGACTCTTTGAACGCCTAGAGCCCTCTTAGGATCTCCTAACGAAATCCAGGGTATTCTATGAATACCAGAAACGAACCTATCTATAGAAGCCTAAGATCTGAGACTATTTCTCAGAAACTAAAACAAAACACTAACAAGAAAGAAGACTGAGATCCGAGTCTGTGAGTGAGTTGTGTACTAGAGAAGTGTACACTGGAAACCACTTAATGACTCAGATCGAGTGGAGAGGAATGATTTCAACTGCTGGAGGCCTGGGGTATTTATAGCAGCTTCCAGTGGTGATTTTTCATCAAATATTCGATGTGGAACTTGATCTGGGGGTTCGGGACGCCTGTCCCAGATTGGGACGCCCGTCCTGGTTTGTTGACCAAGTCGGGACGCCCGTCCCAGTGCTTTGACTGGGTCGGGACGCCCGTCCTGACCCTTTGACTAAGTCAGCATTTCAAAAAATTGCGTTTTTACCCCAAAATTTACTATTTTCGTCTACTTTTCACCTGACACTTCCAAAATCATAAAAACTGTGAAATTAAGTAAATAATAAACAATTACGATCAATTTACCCTCAATTTCACCCTAAATCATGCATAAAAACATGCTAAAAAGGTGATACGATTTTCGCGTATCAGATAACCCCACACTTAGCTTTTTGCTTGTCCTCAAGCAAAGTCTACCTGAAGTTAGTGATTCTAAACCGTAGTGCAGTCACTTAAATTCCTATTCATGTTTTTATTCCAAAAATTTATTCAGACAATTTTTAACACAGGTCTGACTGGTCGGGTTGCTATGACAAGGTCTCAAATGTCTCTAGTAGTTTGTTAGGGTTGAGCAAAAAGAAACTTAACAACTAGGTTGAACTTTTCTCTTAGTCATAAGGTCTTCCTGATGTGTAGTGTGTGTACTAGTCCAGACCAGATAGTCAACACAATAAACTCTCGTCTTAACTATCACCAGATAATACTTCGACCCTGTTGCTAGACATAATAACAAAAGACAACTTTCTGAGTTCTGAGCCTTGGTGATCAGATTTTTAATGATTTGGCATTTATGGATTCTCTTTATAGATGTAGGGTATTTTGAGTCTGCTTAGAACACGTCAACTTCAACTACCCATGTAGCGAGTCCCACTCCGATGACTCCCAGATCTACACGACCTTAGGGCATCAGGCTTTAAGTTCCCTGAATGAGTGGTGCTCGAGTAGCGAAGGCCGCTGGCAAACTACCCTTATTTAATTAACTTTCTTTAATTTCTTTTCACTTTTAGCTCAGAGTCTCATCTAGTCATTCTAATTGTCAAAACATCCACAACTGGTCTAATTTTATCTAGTTCAGTCTTGAAAAGGTAATTGGATGAGGTCTCTAATCCAGACAAAGTTGTGCTCAATTATCAGGAATTCCCTATTCCTAATCAATTAGTTCAGCAATAGTCATCAATTATCTCCTACTAACCATAACGTACTACCTACATATCATAGATATAAGCAATTGTTTAACCAGGCATACTGCATTTAGAAGTCTGAAAGACGGAAAATTCTTGAAAATTTTTGGAAGGGTGTGAAAATATGGGGAAAACAAGCAAAAGCATGCAAAAAATTTTGCAAACTGCTACAGTGCACCGTGCACTGCTACCCCACACTTAATTCGGACACTGTCCTCAGTGTTCATGCATATCTAATTACCCCACACTTATTTGAAAACAAGAAACAAAACACAAAGAAATGATTCTTACCCACACTATGGGTGAGAAAGACATAAAAAAAACAAAATAATTCAAATAATTCTGTATGTCATATAAATCAACTTTGTACATAGATTCATACGTCATACAGCCCAGACATGTTTATACACATAGAACAAGAAAAACAAAAGCAAAAGAAAGGAAAGGAAAGAAGGAGAGAGAAACTAAGAACCCGGCGGGTCATCGTCCAGTGGACCGAGGTCTGCTGTAAAGTCAAACTCGAAGTTTTTCTCCAGTTGGGAAGTATGCTGATGTATCTCCTCAATCTTGCTGGTGTTCATGGCGATCCTGTCATCCATCATCGCCAGCCATCTGTCAATCCTGTCCATGTCTCGACTGTATCGGGCCGATAGTTCTGCCAATCCGTGCGACATGTGTCGTTCGAAGGCAGTACGTGGCACGAACGTCTCGGACAGAGGGATATTCGTTGGATATGCTTCCGATGCTGATGCCTGTCCTGGCTGCTCTATGTGGATGGTGTAGCGGCCATTCGCATCCCGGACAACCATTCCCATGTTCCGTAGAATAGTAAGATCAGTGGGAACGGTGGTCGGGGCGACCAGGGTCAGCTCCGAGCCCTCTATGTCCAACTCCAAGTAGCGGGCTAGCCTGGTGATGTACGGTCCGAGCCCCAGACACTGTTTCCTAGTGTCTGTAGCGAATCCTCGCATGACGACCGTGATGAGTCTAGCCATTTCTACCGTAGATCCCATGTGCATGTTGGCCAGAAGGAATGTCTCCATCTGGGTGACAGTTCCGGGAGCCGTCCGTCGTCCTGACAATGTATGTGCAATGATAGCGTGCAGGTAACGAAGAGTAGGATAAATACCTGTGGCTTTTGCAAAGCCATGCTGGTATGGGACACCCGTCATGCAGATCTGAGCCCAAGCAGTGGAGACGTCTGCAGACGTGAAGTCTCTAACTACTATGGTGTATGCGGGCGTATCCAGCTCATCTCTCTGCCAGATACCTAGGGCGACGCCGAACTCGGTCGTGCTCATCGACCGATCTATTTCGCCCAAGCGGAATGTGATCTGCTCCTGGTGGCATGTAAAAGACGCATAGAACTCACATACCAGCTCCAGGTATGTGGGCTCTGTGAAGATGAATACTCGACTGTAAGGTGGCACGTCGAGTATGCGTCTGACTTCCGGCTCTACTCCTAGCATTTGTACTGCTGCCCAATCCAACGTTCTGCCCGTCAGTATCGTACGCCCGATGTACCCAAGGCATCTTTCTTGGTATGCTGTGCTGGAGGGAAACTGCATAAAAGGGTGTGCCACTGAGGTAACTGTCATGGTAGATGTGGTACGAGCACGTTTGGGAGCCATTAAGAACATACGAGAGAGTTTAGGTGGGAAGGAAGTCTTTAAACTCAAATTCTGGAGGTGAATTTGAATTCAGAAGGATGAAAGGAAGGATTTTGAATTTTTTTGGCGGGAAAATCGAATTTTTGAGTGAAGTTTAAAATTCAAATTTTGGAGGGAAACTCGAATTTTTAAACTTTGGGGAGTTTGCCAAAAATTTGTAGAGAGAAGGTAGAGAGAAATATTTTTAGAGAGATGAATTTTTGGTTGTGGATTTGAGAAAAAATGAAAAAAAAATGAATTTTTATAGAAGGGGCGGCCTTCGGGACGCCCGTCCCGGGTTGATTCGGGACGCGTGCCAATTCCGAGAAATAATTTTTTTTTTCGTAATTCCCTGAAAACCTCAAGATACAAAAAATAATCATAATTTTTAACAAGTCTTCATGTTTATCCAATCAAATTCAGAAGCTGTTAAAAACTCTATGCAAAAATTCCTCAGTCTTTTTTTTTTTTTTCGAAAATCATGACTACCCAAATTTTATCCCAACTTAAATTCAGCAAGAATTTCAGAAAAACAAAAACTGAGTTTGTACAATTTAATTAGTGAAAAATAAACTGTATTTGCAAAACTTTTGTTTTTCATAGAAATTTGAAAATGAAATATCTGAAGAAAAATTGTTGAGTATAAAGGACCCTTTATAAAGTTTGAAAAATAGAAAAATATGGGTCAATTATTCAGGTTTAGTTCAAACAATTCATTTGCTGAGAATAAAAGTAAAAGAATCTTCCCTTTTTCAACGTCCCTTATCTCTAATCTCCTGTAGCTCTGTTCGAATGCTTCGCATTTCTATGCGTATGGCTCTCATCTCATCCCTCTGCCTGCCCTGCTCACTACGTAAGTCAGCCATCTCTCGGAGCAGTTGTGCACCTTGGTTCTCCTGAAGACTGACCGTGGCTCTGAGTCGGTCCACGTTAGTTGTGATATTCAGACTGAGTTGGTCTAAATGACACAATCTGCTCGCAATTCCTTGGTCCATTTCATAGACCCTTTGAGCCAACGTATCTATCTGCACGGACAACATTGAATGATAACCGTTAGTACTCCCCCCGGATGAAGGGGTGCGCTCGTTAGGTGTTGGGGTGTATGCAGGAGATGTTGGTGAATTTTGGGTTTGGTCAGTGGGTGGTGGATTTATAGGAACTCTCTGGGCAGGAGGGTGAACTGGAGATCTCTGGGGTTCTTCTCTAGGAGGGAAGGTATCCTCAGAAGGATCTTCTTCCGTGGGACTAAGCTCACGGGCGTTCAGGAATCTCCTTACTAGGTCACTGGCATATAGGCTTGAGTTTACTTCTACTGGTTGTGAAGGAAGAGTCCCTCGTGGTATTTCTGGGGCAGGCCTAGATGGTCCTTCTGGCTTTATCTTCTTTGGTCCTGGAGTGTCAGGGATTTCTGTTTTCTTTGCCTGGTTAGTAGCTGCTCTTGTTCTCTTCATCTCTGAGTGCAAAGTCTGGTTAGAAATAACAAATAACAAAAGTAGGAAAGTAAAATAAAAAAGCAAGAAAAATATTTTTAGGGATTTTAAATTTTATTTCGAAAGCAGGTAAATTTCCTCAATATGGTTTTAGAATAATTTTCTAAAATTTGATTACCCTAAGTGTCTTAATTTCAGATATTGTCTAAAATTAATTAGTTATGATAATCCTATATTTAGGAAAGTGATTGTCTAACTAGCATAAGATAAGTGTAATTCAAAAGTCTAGGTTACTACCGCTACCTATCATAAGTTTCTAGAATTGTGGCCAATAATCCTAAATTCATTATGATATTTCCCCGGCAACGGCGCCAAAAATCTGATGCGTTTCCGACTGATATGCTAAATAGGTGTTATTTTACCCTATGTTGATTATGAATAATTAAGGATTGTGATTTACTAATTGTCACATTTAGTCTCTATGGTGTCACTTAATCAGCCAGAACCTAAGGTAGAGTACCTATCGTGTAGCTAGTCTGTTGGAAAGTATCTACGATTTTATTAAATAAATATCGTACTCCCAGGGAAGTGGTAACGGCTTAGTAGTAACTAGCATTTATTCCTAACTCTTATCTTATAATCCAGTTATGCAATCTTCATCAATAACTTTGATGAGAGGGTGATTCATTCTCCACTAGGTTTAAGTCTAACTAAACCTGAAAGTGTTTTATAGACGAGATCCTGATTTTATGTTATACTATTACTATACGTTGATTGACCTATATTCGAGTATTTTAGACATGTCTTGGCCTGGATTGCAACTATGTTCTGTGTCTAAAGGTGTACCACATCTGAGTCTCTACGCTACCGCCCCATCGTTAAGGGTAACGGCCCTACTCACGGCTCGGACTGAAGTCAGCAATGAACGCTCTATGTCACTTTGGGGATCATACTGCTCATCTCATAACCGCCGGCATAAAACTCTACTCAACCTACCTAGACTACTTTCAACCAATAGGGTGTTCCGCAGATTATTTTATCTAGTATGGTAGACACCAATACTAATTGATGCCTGTTAAACTAAACAGGTTATGAATAGACCGTGGTTACGAATTGTCTATAACCCTAATTTGAGTTTAAAAGAACGGCAATAGACATGCAGACATAATGGATATTTAAGCAGGTGGCCATTTCTAGAAAAACATAATATCTTCAACATATATCACAAATATTCATAATAATCATAATCTGGTATTCAAAACTGTTATTTGGACAAACACAATAACAACATATAAGAGAGGGACAGGGGGACCGATGCCATAAAGAAATCACCCTTTACGAAGGCTCGCCGATGGAGCGTACTGCTGTATATGCCGTATTGCTTGACCCGACTCTGCTCGCTAGAACCGTCGGAGGACTCTTCCTCAGCCTAGTAACTGGGCTTTACCTTAATACACAGCTTAAGCCCAGCCCTGTGGACTGACTCTTCGAACGCCTAGAGCCCTCTTAGGATCTCCTAACGAAATCCCGGGTATTCTATGAATACCATAAATGAACCTATCTAAAGAAGCCTAAGATCTGAGACTATTTCTCAGAAACTAAAACAAAACACTAACAAGAAAGAAGACTAAGATCCGAGTCTCTGAGTGAGTTGTGTACTAGAGAAGTGTACACTGGAAACCACTTAATGACTCAGATCGAGTGGAGAGGAATGATTTCAACTGCTGGAGGCCTGGGGTATTTATAGCAGCTTCCCGGGGTGATTTTTCATCAAACATTCGATGTGGGACTTGATCTGGGGGTTCGGGACGCCCGTCCCGGATTGGGACGCCCGTCCTGGTCTGTTAACCAAGTTGGGACGCCCGTCCCGAGTCCTGGACGCCCGTCCCGAGTCCTGGACGCCCGTCCCAGTGCTTTGACTGGGTCGGGACGCCCGTCCTGACCCTTTGACTAAGTCAGCATTTCCAAAAATTGCATTTTTGTCCCAAAATTTGCTGTTTTCGTCTACTTTTCACCTGACACTTCCAAAATCATAAAAACTATGAAATTAAGTAAATAATAAACAATTAAGATCAATTTACCCTCAATTTCACCCTAAATCATGCATAAAAACATGCTAAAAAGGTGATACGATTTTCGCGTATCACATATCAGTCGGGAACACATCAAAAGTCAAACAAAAGACTCAAATCTAAATAATTAGGTTTAACAAAATTTTCTTCTAAAATAAGAAAAAAGAACTTATATCTAAATATAAGTAAAGAATAATATATTTGAGAGGTGAAAAGAAGCAAGAAAATTAAAGAAGAAGAAAAAATAGACTAAAACAACAACAAAAACTCAAAAATATCACGAAAGAAATTGAAAAAGAAGGGAAAAAGGGTAAACTATTCCAGATGCACCTCTTAAATATCAAAATCTAGCTTTTGCACCTAAAATATTTTTTGTACATAGAGTGCCATTAATGTTTCAAAACGTCCCACTACATGCACCTGTGTTAAGTCAAATCGTTAAGTCTTTAATTTTGCCATTAGTCAACTTTTTTTTTACTATTTGGCACTGTTCCAGTCATGGGCATTTTTGTCCAATTTTTCTTTATTTGTTTTTTCATTTTTTTTAATTCTTTTCTCTCTCCTTCTTATACCTCTTCTCTCTCTCTTCCTTCTTTCTCTCTTCATTAATATTTTGTTTTTCTGTCTTCCTCTTTTCTCTCTCTTTTTCTTCTTCCTTTCTCTCTCTTCCTTCTTTCTCTCTCCATTAATTTAATTTTTTTTCTCTCTCTTCCTCTTTTCTCTCTCTCTCTCTTCCTTGTCTCTCTCTCCTTCTTCTTTTATGTGTGTTGTATCTATCTATGTGCAGTTCTACAATAATCTCTCGACTGGATTGAAAGATATAGTTTGGGATACTGGAGATAAATCAAATGATAACCTCAAGAATGGTTAGTAATTTCAGTCACTCATATATATATATATATATATATCAGTTCTTCAAAGCTGAGTGCAGCTGCAGCCACTGGATCATCATCTTCATTGTAGGCAACTATGACTTTATGATTGTTGGAATTGTGATAATTTGAGATATTTCAAGGCTGTTGTTCTTGCAAGTTTCCTTAAGTTAATATATATATATATATATATAATATATATTATATATATTATATATATATATATATATATATATTGATAGATACATATGTGTGTGATGGATTGAAGAATCAAATTATATGTCATTATAATGTGAACTCCTTGAAATTGTAAAAATGCAGTTGCAGAATTGATGTATGAATTTAAGAACCTTTTCTCAAGAAAAAAATTGTAATTTAGCTCTATTTTGGATTCATCAAACTGACTCTGAATGGCTTCAAAAAATGGGTATTTCTCCAAACTGCTGGTGGCCACATAATATATATATATATATATATATATATATATATATATATATATATAAATATATTTGGCTATTCCCTTAACTTTTTCTTGAATTCTAGTAGAAATTAATTAAGAATCAAATTGTTCAAGGAAAAAGGGTGTATTGGGGCTCATCCAATCTAAAGGAAATCTTATCTGAACCAATAAATCTTGAGCAAACACTGCCATGTGTACTACTACCACTCAACAAATAAGAAAGGAAAGAAACAAACAAATGACCAAAACAAAAATTTGAAAAAATTTAGCAGTTCTTTCAACCGTATTCCGTTCTTCACTATGTTTCTATGTTAAGAGACCTTCTGCTTGTTCTTCTTCTTCTACTTCTTCTTCTTTACCTTCAAGCCCAGATGATCAGAACATTTCTTAAGCATCAAAACCCAAGAAAAAGAGTCTTCTGTATAAACACCCACTTTGGCAACCAACTCATGCCAACATTTCTCTATAATTCAAGGAAAAAATCCTCTGTTTGGAAATCATGGGTGTTGATTCAGGTAAAGCATTATCCCTAAATCCAGATCTCCGTACAGCTTCTCTGAATTCAATTCAAGAAATTGTCACATTTTTAGAATCAAAAGGCATACACCAAAAGGACATGAGAAGAATTTTCGGTATGTGCCCTAAAGTTTTGACATCAGATATCAATACTGAACTCAACCGTATTTTCAATTTCCTTACTTATGACCTAAGAGTCCCCGAAGAAAATTTCAGAAAGGTCATCAACAAATGCCCTAGATTGCTAATTTTCAGCGTAAGAGATCAGCTCAAACCTGCTTTATTTTATTTGCAAAGACTATGGTTAGTTTTGGAGCTCCATCAACCCGTGTCAGAATACAAATGTGTACACGACACTTCTGTGCACATATGGTTCAGCCGCTTCGGGATTAAAATTAAAAGAAGGAGAGAGAAAGAAAGAAGAGAGAGAAAGGAAAAAGAAAAAGAGAGAGAAAAAAGAGGAAGAGAGAGAAAAAAATTTAAATTAATGGAGAGAGAAAAAAGAAAAAAAGAGAAAAGAGGAAGAAAAAGGAGAGAGAAAAAAATTTTAAAAAAATGAAAAAAAAAATTAAGAAAAATTGGACAAAAATGCCCCTGGCTTGAACAGTGAAAAAAGGTTGACTAACGGTAAATTAAAGACTTAACGGTTTGACTTAACAGATGTGCATGTAGTGGGACGCTTTCAAACGTTAACGGCACTCTATGTACAAAAAATCTTTGAGGTGCAAAGGTTGGATTTTGACATTTAAGAGGTGCATCTGAAAAGTTTACCCAAAAAAACCAATGTTTTTCAATATATATTAATTATAGAAATAAATTGTAAATTTTTAATATTTTTTATAAGGTAGAAACTAATAAAGATTGTATTAGAATTTTAACTATATGAAAGCTTTTATATATTTTAAACTATTTATTTAAATAATAACATATTTAATTAAAAAGATTAAAAATAAAATAAATTACGAATTTCATTAAAATTTTATTTAATTAATGATTATTTATAATTTAAAATCTCATCATCTTAAAAAATTATAAAGAGTAATAATGAATAAAACTTTTGTAATAATAATAAGGTATACTGTGTTAGTTGCACTTCTTAAATCTCAAAATCTATCTTTTGTACCTCAAAAAGTTTTTGCACTTATAGTGCTATTGAGCTTTCAAAACGTCCACATGCACTTCTGTTAAGTTTCCTTACGTTTTCAATTTTGTCGTTAGTCAACCCTTTTTCGTTGTTTGACATCGTTTTAGTTAGAGGCATTTTTGTCCAATTTGCCCAAAATAAAATGTAATTTTTTTCTCTCTCTTCTTTCTTTCTATCTCCTTCTTCTTTCTCTCTCCTTCTTCTTCCTCTTTTCTCTCTCATTTCAATCGATTTCAAACTTTCATTTATGAACTCAGATTATTAAATTTAATTTCATTTACTTTTAACTTCCCAGAGTTATTGCCATTTATTTTCTTTCTTTATCAAATGACAACCTTTAATTTTATTTTTTTAAACTCTCAGGAGTGAGCACTAGAGCACATTAGCACATGTGAAGCAGAATGCTTCAATTTTCTAAATCATTTTCAATTTCATCCAATTCAATTTCCATTGAAACGTTTTCAATGCCACCATTTCACCATTGTCCTCCTAATCCTCCTCTACCGTCGTCGCTTCGTCATCTGCCTACAGTTATCGTCGCCTCGTCATCTGCCCGCCGCCACCATAGTCACATAGTCATCTGTCTACCACTGTCATCTGAAGGAGAGAGAAAAGAGGAAGAAAAGGGAGAGAGAAAGAAGGAAGAGAGAGAAAAGAGAAAGAAGAAGGAGAGAGTAAAAAAAACTAAGGAAAAAAACTTACTTCAGAAATGAAAGTTTGAAATAAATTGAAATGAGAGAGAGAAAAGAAGGGGAAGAAGGAGAGAGAAAGAAGGAAGAAAAAGAGAGAGAGAGAAAGATGGAAGAGAGAAAAAAAAATTAAATTAATAGAAAGAGAAAGAAGGAAGAGAGAGAAAAGAGGAAGAAGAAGGAGATAAAAAAAAATTGGACAAAAATATCCTTAGAACAGTGACAAATAGTGAAAAAAGGTTGAATAACGGAAAAATTAAAGACGTAACGGTTTGACTTAACAGAGGTGCAAAAATTGGGTTTTTTGAGGTGCAAAAATTGAATTTTAAGATCTAAAAAGTGAAATTAACATAGTTTACCCTAATAATAATAATAATAATAATAATAATAATAATAATGAATAAAAACTATTACCATTCTGGTTCATTTTTTATTATGTGCAACTTTTTAGGTTCATTTAACCTTGATGGTAGGCTCAAATCATATTTACAGTCCACATTTAATAAAAGTGAATTACCTGAGTGAATCATAGCATAGTGCATAACATGTGAAAATATTATACACATATTTGAATTTGTATTTATACATAATTTGAATATATATTTGAATTTTATTTTGATTTCATAATCATAATCATAATTATAATATATTTGAATTTAATTTCATAATCATAATTGTAATCATAATCATAATATATTTGAAATTGATTTTATACACATATTCATTACATTAATATCATCAGTCAATCTCATATTGATCTTAGTTCATTATTATTCCAATATCAACAATTGATTAGACATTTAGAATAATATATATTATTGAAGGATATGATTATATAATAAATATGAAAATTTAAAATAGTAAATAAAATTTCTATTAATAAAATTTCAAATCTTTTAAAATTTGAAAACCTTAATATTTTTTAAATGGATTTTTAACCTAAATTTGAGGAAGGAGTTTGCTGCAAATATTATGATGCATTTTATTGTTTGGCATCACGTTATTTCTACTAATTCTCTACCATTAAAATTTAGTATCCCCTAACAATTCTACAAGTTGGGCTGCTACCAACTTAACTCCTACTTTAGTACGATATTATTTGTTTTGGGGCGGTTTTATTTTTGATTACCTTTTGTAAATACCTCATACTAATGAAGCTAGTGAATTCTTATATGTTAGATAACTCTAATATGATCTTTAGGCCCCATAATTTTACAAGTTAGACTGCCACCAACCTAACTCATACTTTAGTATGATATTAATTGTTTTGGGGCGGTTTTGTTTTTGGATATCTTCCATAAATGCCTCGTACTAATGGAGTTAGTGAATTCTTATATGATAGACAACTCTAGTATGATCTTTAAGCCCGATAATTTTAAAAGTTGAGCTATCACTAACCTAACTCCTATTTTAGTATGATACTAATAGAGTGAGTGAAATTTTTATATATTAGATAAGACTAGTATGATCTTCATACCTGAGATTTGAATTGATATTTCAACATTCCTAAACTTTATTCCAAAAGGTTTTATATTTGTATGAGTTAGTAATAGCTAGAGACATGAATTGCATGAATTATTTAGGGTTGAAATGATTTTGATTATGAATTCAACTGTTTATTTATTTATTTAATTGATCAATGGTTGTGATTAACTAGGATAATAACACAAGCAGAAGCTCTGTCCATTTCTGACCGTGCATTTCCCGTCAATATTATTTCCTTCATTCTTGCAAGAATTACAGCAATCTAAATCTCTTACGCAAACCTCTCCCAAATTACGTTTGTTTCGCCTTGAGCATAAACCCCTTTCCTTTGCTATGCTTCCTTCACCTGTATATATCCAAACAAAACACGCAAACAAAAATAGTACAATTATCAAAACTCTTGTTTTGAATTCACATTAAAATAACACAGACAAAGTTAGAGACTCCATACTTGATATCATTACGAGGAAGAAGAAAACAAGAATTGCGGTAATGAATAATTTCTTTTGCATTTTTTCTTATATATAACTGCCCATTTCTTGAGTAAATATATATATCTATAAGTTAATGGTATGGTATATATAGAAGGTATTACGTATAATTCGCAATATCACGAAGAAAGAAATATTATATTTGTTTTTATGAAAAAAAGTTTAAATATATAAATATGCATTATGACTTTAATCATATTTATCTCAATAATTATAATTTAACAAATAAACTAATCAAATGGATTATAATTTTCAAGAAGGTGTAGCTCATTTAGTACAAGTCAATATTAATTGGAGAGATTACAAATTGATGAAATTGTATGTAATATCTCTTAGATTATTATTATTTAATATTATCTTTATTTACTTTTTATATATCTCTTAGGATTTGATCCCGAGAATATTTTTCTTCTTTCTTTATTTTCCTGTCGTTTATGTAGGAGTTTGTTGTATATATATTTACGATTGTTAATAGAAATGGGTAACTAATTGCTCATCCTGCTCTTACAGAGCCTGGTATTTATGTAGGAGTTTGTTGTATATATATTTACGATTGTTAATAGAAATGGGTAACTAATTGCTCATCCTGCTCTTACAGAGCCTGGTATTACCAATTTTATTAAAATTAAGTTGGATCTGTTGGCCGGAATAATCCTACAAGATTGGGCTTCCACCACCTAACTCCACATTAGTTAGATATTATCCACATTAGTTAGATATTATCCGCTTTGAGCCTAAACCCTCACGGTTTTGTTCTTGTACAACATCCCAAAAGGCCTCTTACTAATGGAATTAGTGGTCCACTTATAAGCTAGTCACTCTAGCATTATCTTCAGATGTGGGACATGGGTTGACACCCCAACAGAATCTTCAGACTAGTCAATACATGACCTGGTCTATCCTTTTTTAAAATCATGTTTAGGCTTAAAGTGTTGGATCACATAATTCCAACATCTTATTCCAAGGCCTAGTGAAAATTAATCAAAGATTCCATGTTGTTGAAATGACGTATATCCTAGTCACAGTAAACAAATAAAGTTGAGGTAGAACAATCAAGCCAAAATAGAGATAATATTCTTAAGAATCATTATTCCCCTCACTTTAAACAATTAGTGTCCTCACTTTAAACAATTAGTGTGATCTATGTTCGAAGATAGAGATAATATTCTTAAGAATCATTATTCCCCTCACTTTAAACAATTAGTGTGATCTATGTTCGAAGATCGACTAGCTAGTGGATCTAACGCAATTATAATTTTTTATTCAACTTCCGTTAATCCCTTCGTGTTCTACTCTTTACGATGATACAATGATCCATATGTTTATAAGTTTGAGTAGAATAATCTTTAGATAATGAGTCTGATGAATTAATGGAAATAATATTTTTATAAATTATTATATTCACTTCATTGAAATATTTTAAAATATACGAATTGATTTATTGGATATGAATAAATAATTATTTTTAAATACTTTTTTATTGTATGAGCCTTTCCATCTTTCACAAATTTGATGATGTTGCTGTATAATTGTTTGCATGGTAATGTGCGCACAAAATGTGTTTATGTGCAAGTGTATATTGATTAATAAGTAATATATATATCTAAATACAAGATGAATAAATTAATAAAATACCACTAAAGTCTAGAAATCCCTAATGATTTAGCTTTCCTTTCACCCAAATCACCCTTTAATCATCTTCAATCCTTGTTCTTCTTCATCAATCTTCAAAGTTTAATTTCCACTGAAGATTGAGTCGTGCTTCTTTCAAGTCGAGCTCTCACTTCTCTCTAACTTTCTCTCTCTAAAAATATAAAATCTGTGTTAGTCTAATGAATTAGATACCCCAAATAAATTGCCCACATTATTTTATCAAAACCCGATTTTTTTTCTCCAAGAATTCTCGATATTTTCCCTCTTTGAAATCCCGATTTTGCTTCTCTTGAAGCCCTGATATTTCCACTTAATGAATTCCGATTTTTCCTTAAGATATTTTCTATTTTCTAAATCCTCACTTGTATTTTGTATTTTTCCTCAAATGCTTGACTTTCTAGAATACTTCACTTGAAATATTTTTTGGACCAACTTAAACATGATATAAACCCACAAATATTCTGGAATTTATTGCATAAAGTCCAGCTTTTGAAATTACGAAATTCAGCCATCAAACAAAAAATATCACAACTTGATTGAACCGAAACTTCTCTTTCAAAATTCAGATTTTTCTTGATTAAAATCTAGCTGATAAATTACCCATCTAACCTTCAATTTCTCGGACCGAAATTACTTCATTAAACCAAAGAATAATTTGTGAGTTTAGTCTCAAACATATTTATGTTTGGCAAGTTCAGTTCTAAAATATTTTTTTTAACTTTTAAAATTCAAAACTTTTTTATTAAATGAAAATAAAGTTCTTTTCACGGATTTTATCAAAAAATTTAAAAAACTAACTGTTATATTATTTAATTAATTAAAGAAATGAATAAAAATGTCATTATAATAAAAGAAAAAAAAATTACAGAAGAAGGTGAAATGAGGAAGGAAGAAGAAACAAAAAAAAAATATTTAGGGAATTCAAAATTTTAAATTTGTAATTCTGAAAATTAAAGTTATAAATATCATTATGTATGTGAAATTAAAAAGCTAAAATTAATTTGATTATGAAAGTTTGAAGAAAAGAAAGAGGAAGAAAGAAGAAGAAGAAACAGAACACTACTAGAAAAATCAAGTTTTGCGACGGTCAAATCCGTTGCAAATCCGTCGCAAATCGACTTTTGCGATGGATTTGCGACGGATTTGGCCGTCGCAATATCTTCGCACCTGATTGCGACGGCACACCGAATCCGTCACAAATAGTGACGAATTTGCGACGGCATATGGACGTCGCTATTTTGCAACAGATTTGCGACGGCATTTGGATGCCACTATTTTGCAACGGATTGGCGACCGCATTTGGGCGTCGCTATTTAGCAACGGATTTGCGACGAATTTGGCCATCGCAAAATAGTGACGAATTTGCGACGGTCAATTCTGTTGCTATGTTTGTGACAATTTTGCGACGGTATTTGGGCGTCGCTATTTTGCAATAGATTTGCGACGAATTTGACTGTCGCAATAACTTCGTCGCTAATTACGACGACACAAAAATTTGTAACAAATAGCAACAAATTTGCGACGATCAAATCCGTCGCTATTTTACAATTAATTTGAGACGGATTTATTTTGATTATTTTTTATTTTTAATTAAATACATAAAATTATATATATATATATCTGAAAATATAATTTATATTTAAATAAAAATTAACAATAAAATTCATTAATAATAATATTTCTATTACAATATATATATATATATATATATATATATAAATTCCAGATAATAAAACATTCTAAAATGTCATTATAATAATAATAAATATATAGTTCTTGTACTCTCTTGTAAAGTTCAGGCTTCAGCACTCCAATGTAAGGCAAGTTCCTGTACCGCTCACCAAAATCCATTCCATAACCCACTATGAAATGGTCAGGACACTGCAAAATAAAACTAAAACAATTACGTTTTTAATTCTTAACATATAAACATCAGAGATACAGAGTCTATAGTTTCTTTCTTATCAAATGGAAATTTTCTTGTTTAACAAGATCGAATTCTTAGAGCATTGAATGAAGAAGGCCTCAACAATTCTTGTTGGTCACACCTCCACTTATATACAAAGATAGAGAAGGAGAGATTACCTCGAAACCACAATAGAACTTTCCATCTCCCAAGAGTTTGATATTAACCTTTCGTCTTGCTCGCTTATCAAGGAGAGTGCACACGGACACAGATGATGCCCCTTTAGATGCCAAATGATTGATCAGTGTGGACAGAGTGCTTCCAGTGTCTACAATGTCTTCAACCTTCACATCAATGTATTATTATCCATAACATTATATTTTGTTGGTCTAAATTAACATCAATTTTCAACCAGAGGTAGTATTTCAAATATCTCCAACACAAAATAATAATACATTTTGGAAGGGCCAAAATAAGCAACCTTACTTGAAAGCAAAAATTTGCAGCTCTATGAAACCAACGCCTAAAGGACATAAATATAAACACATTAGTTGTTATAAACAATGAAAGGAGGAGCCAATGCAACAAAGAGTAAGTACATTAATTATTGTTGTTTTTCTAGCTATTCTACATCAATTATTTCGACTCAACCATCATATATTGGCATTTAACAAGACCGAGTATAAATAGTGTAAGATGTATAAGCAATGACCTTATAATACATTGTCTCGTTTCTATCATGCAAACGGTTTAGGATTCACCACTTGGCCAAAGCATTTGGATCTAGTGGTCCATCTCTTGCGTTCACTTCAAGCCTCTTAAGATCAGCCACTGTTGCCCAGAAGAAGGCAATAAATGTGAAGGACAAAACGAAAAGCTATAAATAAAGGGATAACAGAAAATTCAATTATTTTCTAAGCACATTATCAGAAATGCTACAAGTCAAAAGCATCTAAAATGTAGAAAGAGGTAATAGAAGCAACCAAAAGTAGGAGGAAAAGATCCAGTGTGAACCTAAACAGATGTTTAGGAGGCTACTATAGGAAACATACTAATAATCACAATTAAGACAAGGCACATAAAACCTCTTCCAAGGATTGTATTTTATACTGGGAAAAAATCTCATTTACAACACATAATCATGTGAGGAAATTAAAAACACATAACCATTGTTTTTGGCCTTTACTTTCCAGACCATCCTAAAGCTCCCAATATAACACTTCACCTTATTATGCCAAAAACTATGACTAATGAGTACAACATGATTACTTCTAATGACACACACGGTAGTTCTTTTCCATTTTACTTAAAAGTAACAATTAGATAAACAGCTTGTTGATAAAAACTTACTGAAGCGCTCAGTTTGCTGTTCAGGAGACATGACATTTGTAGGCAGAAGTCCACAAAGATCAAGACGATCACGTTCTGTCATGGAGAATGTTGTTCCCTAACATTCAAATAATATAGTATATAACAGAAATTTCGTTCTTTCCATTTTCTATAGTTCATATTACAGAAAACAGCAAGAAATTTTAAGCTGCTTTCAATAATGAATTATTAGTTTACATGCATCCAGAGAGAAGCTTTTTTTGCCAATAAAGCCATGCATTTGCCATGTCAGTTAAATTTAAGAAGCAACCATAGAGACAAACTACAGGTTTAAATGAACAAATAATTGCATACTTCTACTAACTGTGTATCTTTTCTTTTTCCTTCTGATTTGTATTATACAATAGTTATCATTTTCAATGAAAGGAAATAAAGGTCCCCAAAACAAACACGTTTTAGAAGATAATGCCTTACTTATTCTCAATGCAATTTTTATCTGTCCCCACTTCAAAGGAACAGCAATTTCCAACAAGCAGCATAAACACTACTTGTTCTTTCCACATTCTCCATCAAATATGCTTTAGCTCGGACTGAGTACATTTCATTTATACTTAAAATGTTTACACTAACTAAAAGTTCACCCAAAAACAACTAGCCATATAATTTAGTTACAGTGTTCAGAAAACCTCCTATCCTTTCGTCTTGCTCGCTTATCAAGGAGAGTGCACACAGACACAGATGATGCCCCTTTAGATGCCAAGTGATTGATCAGTATGGACAGAGTGCTTCCTGTGTCGACAATGTCTTCAACCTTCACATCAATGTATTATTATCCATAACATTATATTAGAAAAATGGACACGGTAGAAGGTGAAAAATATAACTAAATGCAAGTGCAAAACATGTAATATCAATTAAAGAGTCATTAGATTCACACATAATTCAGTTATGAATTTGTGTATTTTGGTTACAAATACCTCCAAATTGTTTAATGAAACAGTATGCATTTTGTTCTGGAGTTTATTCTTGCCTTCTCAACAATCTCAGGGAAGTGGATAGCTAATTGAGAAGGTGTACATGACTAGCTCCCTTATGGAGCAAAGTGTACATGACCAATAAAATTTGGTTCCTTGGCACACAAAATTTCAATTCAACGGATGAATTCATTCATTTGGTATTACAGAAGTGACCAAAAGAAACTCTGAAAATATGCATAAACAACCTCCTAACATAGAGTGAGCATAAAGAATAATTTCGAGGAAAGAAAAGAAGAAAAGAACTTTTCCAGCATATGCAGCAATATTAATTCTTTCTCAATTCTTCTTCTAATAACATAAAGCAGAAAACTATAAGCTCTAGAAGAAAGAAAATCAAAAGCAAAAATATTGAAAGCAGCAAAAAACTAACCAAAATCACATGTCTATCTCGAACATCAACTTTCAAATCACAAGAAATTTTGGGATTGCCACTCGAAACGATACCAGAACCATATGATTCAACTCGGACAAAATCAACCTTGATTGGAAGCTTAATTTTGCGAACAAGATCAACCAAGAATCGTCTTTGAAATCTCTTGAAATTTCAGCACCCAATTCATATGGATTAATGCTTTCCCTTTACCATTTCTTCAACCCTATTAAAAAATACCAAAAAAAAAAAAAGGATATACAATACCCCAAACAAGAAATATGTACCTAAAATAGAAGGCTTTCCCTTTACCATTTCTTCAAACCAATTAAAAGGAATATTTTTAAAAATCAAAATATGTAACTGAAATAGAAGGTTTGAAGCTGAAGCAGCTAAATATGCTCAATCAGTGAAAGAAGTTCCAGCGGAAGGGCCTTCAAAACCTCCAGCAAGAGCGTGAAAAACGGTGGCAAAAGCTGTGGCAGCAGCCTCAAATGTTAGAACTACAGCAGATGATACGTCGGGCACCACGCGGAACAAGGAGGATTTTTTAAAAATTACGGAAACTGGTCAGCTTTCTATTCTTTTTGTCCTTGGAAAGCCCCTACGGCAAACAAGAATAAATTTATTTTCATCTATATTTTGGGGGAGAAGAAGATGGGTTTGAGAGGGAAAAGGTTTTTTTGGGGAGAAGAAGATGGGTTTGAGAGGGAAAGGGTTTTTTTTGGGGGAGAAGAAGATGGGTTTGGTTTGAGAGGGAAAGAAGAGGAGGATGAGTTTAGTTTGAGAGGGAAAAGAATTTGTTTTCCCCCTTTTGGGAAAGGAAGTTTTTTAGTAATTCTCATTCCCTAATCCTTAGTGTATATATTATATTCTATATATTATACTTACATATAATTAGAAAGTTTTTTAACTTGAATTGAAAAAAAAAATTTAATTAGAATTGGAAGTTTTTTAAGTGGAATTAAAAAGTTTTTTAACTTAAAAATTAATTGGAAAGATTTTTAATTAAAAATTTGTACTTCTTTTTCATTTTCTCTTTCGATTTGTACATAATATATATATATTGATTCGTAAAAAATTGGTTTGACGCCACATGTCAATTATCCGGCGTCATTTGATGGTCTCTCTGCCAAATACCAGTGTTGTTTATGTGTCGTGGGAGGATTGCTATCTTGCAACGCCAGGCCTGCAAAACAGTAAAGTTTACACGGAGGGTGGAAGGTCTCCGGTAAACCCTCCGATGGTAAAGTCAGTGATTTGACTGTAGGGTAGTTAATTTGATAGAGATTAGTAGAGTAATCTGGCATTACCCTCATTACCTCTATAGGGGTGGTATTTATAGGTGATAAACCACCCTTATGATAGGTAGATTGGGTGATTCGTTACGGGAAATTTGGTGGTTACCAGATTTTGTGGGAAAGATATGAGATCCCCCTTTTTAGTAAGACGTTGGAGGATCTTTGACTGTGATCCCTTGTGGAGTCAAACATTAACCATCAGAGACGGTTCTAGGAGTGTGATGGTTCAGTGGGTCCACCCGGAGTGACCGGGGTGTTATCACTTCGCCCACGAAGTGAGGCGGGATAGCCGTGTGGCGAAGTGGGCGGACACGTAAGCCCGATGGGTCCCACCTGCCCTGGGTCATTTGCCTTGTCAGCATGGGGGTATTTCCATACCTCTCAGTGGCCCCTCGTCGAAGTGGAAGAGTGACTTTTCTTTCTCTTCGACGGGACTAAAAATCCATTATTTTTCGGGCTGCTCGTCTTGTCATTAATAGTTTCTGAAGATGTGTAAGCCGAGGAGATGTAACCCGAGAGGGTGTAACCCGCGGAGGTGTATCCCGAAGTGAGTGTAACCTGAGGAGGTGTAACCCGCGGAGCTATAACTCGAAGTGAGTGTAACCCGAAGTGGGCGTAAGTAACCCGAAGTGGGCGTAAGTAACCCGAACTAGGCGTAACCTGCGAAAGGCGTAACCCCTGGTGGTGTAACCCGAGGGGGTGTAAGTAACCCGAAGTAGATGCATTGCTTTTGCTGAATGTGCTCCAATGTAGTTCGAAGCGAAAATAATGACTCGAAACTGAGCTCTGATATACTCGAAGTAGCATGGGATATTAATTCCAAGATTAACTCGGAATTAACAAGTTCCAAGATTAACTTGAAATGGCGGGTGTGAAGTACGGAAGAAGCTTTCCTTCAGTATCGGAGAACACTAATGAAGCAGCTATGGTGAACCTCTCAAGCCTAGTCCGCGAGCTGCGTGAACGTGTTGCGGCTTCGTCTTCAACTCCGCCGAACGATGAAGCATTGGAAGCTAGATTCCGTGCCGTTCTTCCCAGTCTCCTCCATACTTATGTCGTTCTCTCCGCAAGTATAGTGCGATTGTTGCCTTTCCTCGCAGAGCCTACATTTCAGACGCCAATTCATCATGATACGATGCTGGTAATTGAAGATCTTCGGAACGTATGTTCACTTTCTCACAAGGTCTCAGCTTCAGAACTGGAAAAAGTGTATATAAAGTGCTTTTCTGTCTCTTTATCTGGAGTATGCGGCAATGGTGCTCTTCTTTGACAAAATAGAGTTCCCCCAATGAGAAAAAGATGTTCAGACCCGTCTGTAGCAACATCATTAACAGAATTCATATTTTCACAAGCGGATGAAATGGAAGCACAACCTTGAATCTGGAAGCAGTCTTTAATTTCATGCTCTAGAACAACTTTGTTAACATAGCTGTCAAATCCCTCATCTGGATGCATAGCAGAAACTGCAGCAGATCCTTCGTTCATGATGGAACTCAATGATCCATCTAAAATAGGATCTTTTACCTTCCCATCACTTGTTATACCATCATTTCCAGTTATAACTTGAGGCATGTCATCATCATAAACCGAAGCCACGTGTTCTGAATTGGATATAACCCTCACAGCATCGACATTGGAGCTCTGACCCTGACCCTCATTGATGCTGGCGGTAATTGAAAGAGCTAAATGAGGGCAATCTCCAACTTTCTCAATTGATTCAATACCTGAAGTAATAGGTTGATGCAATCTCCAACTTTCTCAATTGATTCAATGCCTGAAGTAATAGGTTGATCCACAACACAATTCATGTTTTCGTGTTGTTTGACATCTTTTTCACAAGATTCAGTTTTATGGTCACTCACAGGAGAGCATGGAACAATAGGTTCCAGCATAAGGGAAGCGGAAAGAGTAGTATTATCTGGAAGATACGGGGTAAGAGGAGAGCTGCTTGATGCATCCTCGTAGCTTTGGGCAAAATCAAGGGCATTGTATAAAGCTCTGATTGCAGCAAGTCTTACATCAGAATTTTGCTCAGTAGCACTCATGCCTTGAACAACAGCAGCCGAAATTGAATTTACTTCGTCCTACACCAAATCACGGTGAGAAATCTCCTCACACACATAACCAAGTGACTCAAGGGTGGCCTGTTTAAGTGCTGGTGGGCCATCTTGCTGGGTCATGTTGTGAAGCAATATGCCAATCAGTTCATTCCTTGCGTGGAACTTCTATGGAGGCTATCTTGGCAATGACTTGGGCAGCAGTGTGATTTGCCTCCCGCACCAAAGACCCAAGAGTGTTATAAAGCAAGCTTTTGATTTGGGATTTGAAAGATGTATCTATTGCCATCCATTGTTGAATAAGATGTTCTTTTCTCGTTGCTTCCTTAGCATCCAATGAGTTCTTCAGCACAACACCTTTGAGTTTTTCAACTTTAGTTTCTTGTTGGATAACATCTCCGACAGTAGAGACATCATTTCCTGTCAAACAAGAAGAGGCTTGTTCTAGTCGACATTTTGTAGTCTGGACAAGGCTATTTTTCAACATATCCAGAATTCGCTTCACCTACAGCAGCACTGGAGGCTTGTATTATTTCCTCGAGCTCCATATTCTTTTATTAGCTGTATCTACCGCACTTCCAGTTTCTTAGTACAGCTCTTTCAACTTTTCAGCTTCTGTTCTAGCTCAAAAGTGTTGGCCAAAGCTTGAGATTAAAGAGAATTTGCTTTGGTTGGCATCAGGCCAAAACATTGCAACACCAGGTACTGTGAGACCTAAATCTCAGATGTGGTTGGCTTCATCGAAGATGCATATCTTGGATGGAGACTCTTGTAGTCAACTCCAATACAAACTTGGTTGGAAAGATCAATTAGACATAGAAATTTTATCTTCACAACTAATTGAGCTATCTAATTTGTACACTTTGCTGAAGGAAAATTCTTGTAACAAGCAGGACTTTGATTCAGATTTGCAGCAGCAGATCCTGTCACTTTATTCACAATTACAGGGGTGTATCAGTACCGATAAGCTTAATTTTCTCATATCTGTTCCTGTTGGAGTTCGTTGGGTTTGGATTGGAGATGATTTTGAACAATCCACTGCACTTGCTTTTGATGCCCCTGTAAAATACAGTCCTTACTTGTATGTTGTCCCATCCGAGTTATCTGAATATAGAGATTTACTTATGGCCTTGGGGGTCAGACTTAGTTTTGATCTTCCTGACTACTTGCATGTTTTACAACAGTTGCAACATGATGTGAAAAATAGCCCCCTTTCAACTGATGAACTGAGTTTTATCCTTTGTATCCTAGAAGCTGTTGCAGAAAGTTACTTGGACAGTATTGAGTATGAGGTTTATAATTCTCATTTGTGGATTCCAAATTCTTCTAGAGTTCTTGTAAGTGTAGAGAATGTTGCATATAATGATGCTCCTTGGATGGAGAACAACCTTCTTGATGGGAAACAGGTTGTACATCCAAGTATCCGCAATGATCTTGCTGGCAAATTAGGTATTCAATCACTTTGTTGCATCTCTTTGGTCAGTGAGGACATGGCCAAAGATTTTCCATGCATGCACTATGCTAGATTATCTGAGCTTCTAGAGTTGTATGGCAACAATGATTTGCTTATGTTTGACCTGCTTGAGATAGCAGATTGCTACAAAGCGAAAAAGCTTCACTTGATTTTGGACAAGAGAGAACATCCACGTCTATCTCTGTTGCAGCAAAATCTAGGTGAATTCCAAGGGCCTGCTCTGCTGGCCATCCTGGAAGGAGTTAGCTTAAGTAGAGATGAAGTGGCTAGCCTTCAGTTTCTTCCACCCTGGAGTCTACGTGGTGATACTCTCAATTATGGGTTGGTATCTTAGCCTCAAGATCACTGCACATTTCTTTCATTACAACTGCATTACTCATCAAATCTGTAGCTTCAGTTTGTTGTTTCTCAAGTTTTTGCTGCTCTTGTACCACTCTTGGAAAGAGAGAAAGAGAATTCCTCTTTGCATTTTGATAAAGTTGAGGAGATCTTGGAAGAAATCTTGCTCCAAAATACATTATTTTAAGGCAGCATATTCGTGAGTTTCCTCCACTATCCAGCATTCCAGCCTTATCAGAGCTGAATAAAGTAATACAAGAAGCACGTGAGTTGATGACCTTGAAGGTGCAACTTCAGGATGTTACAGATGGGTTGAATCATGAAAATTTGAATGTTAGGTATATGGTAGCATCTGAACTCAGCAAACTGCTCAGTTTAAGAAGGAAAGATGTTGTAACTTTCGCTATTAAGGAAGGTGATCAGAACATGGATGTAATAAGCTTATTGATTTTGTCACTGCTAAGAGGTTGTGCAGAAGAATCAATAACTGTAGTTGGATAGCAGTTGGAATTGATCTGTGCTGATTGCTCGGGAGAACTTGGTGCTGTTGATCCAGCCAAAGCAAAGAGTGCTTCAACTAAGCATTCTAAAATTGCATGTTCTGATGACTACTTAATATTTGAATTTATCCATAAGCATCTGGCAAAGGGCTTTTAGAGCTGCACCTGACACCATCATCCAAGATTCCGCTGCATTGGCCATACAAGAGCTTTTAAAAATTGCAGGATTTCAGGCTTCACTTGATGAAAATGTCGTTGCTTCTATTTCAGAGATGAAAGGCTGAGATGCAAAGAAGTCCTCAGCATATGTGATTGAGACAGGTACTTCCTCAAGATTTTAGCTACCAAATATGGGGAAAAGGGGTGTGGATCCAGATCTCTCGCAAATATTATCAACAGTAGCCATTATGAATGCTGTGCTTCTAACTAAGAATGACCATCGAAGTAGTATTTGTTAATGATAAGCGTGATTCTTCTAGTGAAGGCCACAACACTGACTCCACAGCATGAAAGCAACCAGCAACTGCTGCATTAGAAGAGATTCCAGCAGCAGATCCAGAAGCTCTCAATGATAACTTGTACTGTGAAGTTTTGTCCAAGAATGTACCCACTCCCTTGGCAATAGACGCTCGTATCTCCACACCTGGACCTTTTGGTCCCCAAGGAATTGCCTGTTCCCAAAGTGACACAAGCAGCCACAACCTTTAAAATTGGTTCAACTGCAGCATCTACCAGCTGGGAAGCTAGACATCAAGTAAGTGGCTTGATGAGGATAACTAAGCTGACAAGCCGGAGTTGGCTGTTGGCACAACAGGGTGGTGCCTTACCGCACCGCAGGCGGACTCGCGGTAGCGTTCGTGGTGGTGCTTCAGGATTCCAATGTGCTGCGTCCAAGATCAGAACGAGCTTGCTGGCGGACCACTGTCGTCCCATTCTTAAGTGAGCTAGAGCGCAGCCATCTTATCCACCACTCCCTCAGCTAGAGTCCCGAATCCTAGGAGTGGGAAGGCTAATGGAGTTCCCACCTGTTAAATGGACTAGACGCAGACCTCTCGAAGGGATTTGATCTCTTTATACATATACAAGTTTTTTTATGGCATGATATGATCGCCTAGCCATAGCCGCATATCAGCTGCGCTTAATATGCGGGACGGGATTTCTGTCGGATCAGATCTTTTGGAAATCTTTTGGACCTAGCGAAAAGGACTCTAAGCCTTCACGCAAGCAAGCGCGAGAGAAGCAAGCAAAGTAGAAGTAGAAGCTTTGCCAAAAGCAAGACGACGAAGCAGAGCTGTCTACGAGACACAGAAACTCCAGTGTTTGGAACCTCCATTGAAGTTCGAATGATGTTTAACAAACTAACTAAGAGGCCCCCACAAGTTGGTACTAAGATTACACGTTGCCATGTTATTGCTATTGGCTCCTGATACCGAAGTGTCACTGGCTATTACAGCATGGACTAGACCAGCATGAAGGACTTCATAGGCAGCAGGAAACACAGTAGTTTTAGTTGGATCTGGTTGAGCATCATTCTGCTTGTTCACTTCATTATCCATCGTAACATCCCAAGTATCACAAGCTGAAGTAGCTCCAATACTTTGAGTTGCAATACTTTGAAGTAGCTGGGCATCAGTCTCCGCTCATCTTCAATGACTTGCAAAGCTGGATGTTGCACTACCCTTTCAGACGCATCTGAATTGATACCACAAGTTGCCTTCTGGATCTCACTCTCCTGGTCAATTTCCTTTACGGGCAAAATATCTGCTTTGAAGGGAGATGGAGGGGATTGGATATATTCCATTTTCTTCTCAGATTCAATTTTCTGCTCACTTTCTGCAAGTTTTCGCGATGAAGGTGAGACAGCCTACTGAGGAAGATGGTTCACCTTCTTGAACAGAAACAAGAGGAACAACACTCGCAAAGTCATTGGTTTCCCAAGACCCATGAAATCCAAGAGGAACTTCAACTCTGGCCGCCACTGCATTACTTTTCTCAATTAGTTTTTCATCCAAAATAACAAGATAGCACTTTCGCGTTGAAAACTGCGTACTCCACGACCAGAAGATAGTTGTCATCTTCTTCTTGAGATTGGTCAGTTCCTTTAGGAACAAATATGGGTTCTCCGATGAATCTTCTTCTACCAGTAGACCATGTACAGATGGTTTTGTTCAAACTATTTAACTTCTCCACTGTATCAAAAGGAAAGTGTGGTTACCCTTGTCGCGAACTGGAGGAAGTTACTGCATACGTGTACTCATTTTTGCAACCGGATAATTCCTGTTTCTACACGTCTCCCGAAATCTTGTAGATACTTCGGGATAACAGTGTACTAACATCATGAATTCTCGATCGCTTTTCAGTTGCCCATGGAGATAGTACTGCTACCGTATCGTTTAGCATACGCAATACGTGATTGTGCCGTCGCCGTCCATTTCTGCTGCCGCTCACGATTTCAGATCTGTTATCACCATTATTTTTATCTTCTGTAGTTGGAGAAGACGCCGCCGCCGCATCATAGTCTTTGTCAAGATCATCTCTTCTCCTCTTTGTACGGTGAAGAGCAGCTTTTACCATGGAATACTTGGCAATTTCAATTCTCGCTGGCAAGAGCGATTTTGGCCCCTCGGTGAAGAATGGATACTAAATACCCTCCTTGGGTCCCTCAATGGGAGCCTGCAGAAGAAGCCAAATTTTTTATGGGATCCACCACGAGCTTCGAAAGCAAGCTAGGGTTTAGATGTCAGTTCCGGCCCTGAAGGATTAGCAAGCTGTGCTAATCCGTTCGGAATTTCTTCCCAATTGCACTTTCCGTCGTATGGTTTTATAAATTCTGACGGCGTAGTCGCCATCATTAAATCCTCCAGTTTGAACTAACGTGTCGTTAATTATGGCGGAACCGAAAGAACACCAGATGTCGATTTGAATAGTGAGTGGTCTTATAGAGTTTTTGACGGCATCGTATTTGACAAAATGAGCAGTACAATCGACTTTAAGAGCTTTCTCATTTGGGTTGTGTCTGCATTTACCACGATGCAATGAAATATTGGAAAGCCCGTAATCTGCTCTATCATAGATGACAACTTTGTCTTTATTCAAAAGTTAGCATCTGCATGGCTACTATGCCAACGTTTGATTGAAGTAGGACCCATTTACCACCTCCGTCATCCGCTTCCACCGCCACCTTAGGCACCAGATTCCGACGAGGACACAGGATGGTAAATTTGCCTAAAGACGAAATCATCAGAATTCAAAAACTTCTTGAAATTTTGACCACCTGCTTGACAGTTGACTCTCACCTACTTCGCTGATGGAGCGAAGTGGCTTCTTTGTGGTGGCGGTTTGACCCCTGGTTTGTTTGCTAACCATGGTGCAAGACCGTGGTAGCAGTGTTTTCGAACGGGCTCTTTGATTGACTGTCGCTGAGGGTTTGCCGGGGCAGATGAATGCACCTCTTGGTGAGTCTCGTGGAGAGACGTGGAGATTGTAGCATCGGGATGATGTTCACGATCGCTCGATTGTCCTGACATTGTATCCTTTGGGGAAAGGTCAAAGTAAGGAATAAAAACTTTCGTTCCCAGTAACGGAACCAAATTGATTCATCAAAAATCGATCTGACGCCACATGTCAATTATCCAGCGTCGTTTGATGGTCTCTCTGCCAAATACCAGTGTCAATGTTGTTTATGTGTCGTGGGAGGATTGCTATCTTGCAACGCCAGGCCTGCAAAACAGTAAAGTTTACACGGAGGGTGGAAGGTCTCTGGTAAACCCTCCGATTGTAGGGTAGTTAATTTGACAGAGATTAGTAGAGTAATCTGGCCTTACCCTCATTACCTCTATAGGGGTGGTATTTATAGGTGATAAACCACCCTTATGATAGGTAGATCGGGTGATTCGTTACGGGAAATCTGGTGGTTACCGGATTTTGTGGGAAAGATATGAGATCTCCCTTTTTAGTAAGACGTTGGGGATCTTTGACTGTGATCCCTTGTGGAGTCAAACGTTGACCATCAGAGACGGTTCTAGGAGTATGATGGTTCAGTGGGTCCACCCGGAATGACCGGGGTGTTATCACTTCGCCCACGAAGTGAGGCGGGGTAGCCGCGTGGCGAAGTAGGCCTCGTCATGTCATGCCAGGTGGGCGGACACGTAAGCCCGATGGGTCCCACCTGCACTGGGTCATTTGCCTTGTCAGCATGAGGGTATTTCCATACCTCTCAATATATATTTTATATATATTAGACTTTAATTCGAATCGAAAGGTTTTGTAAGTGAATTTGCAAAATTTGTTAACTTAAAAAGTTAATTAGAAAGATTTTTAATTTGAAATGTATATCTAATATATATATATTTTATATTATATATTATAATATATATATCTTATATTATACCTTAAAATATATATATATCTTATATACACTTTTATTATATTATATATTATTTTATAATAATATAATATAATAAAAAATGTGTAATTATAAATTTGTTGTAAATAATTAATAATATATAATATATATATATATCATATATTATATATATATTATAATGATTATATAAAAAATTAATATAATTGTAAATTTAAAGTAGAAAATTAATTAATTATATATATATATATATATATATATATATTAATAGATTAATTTTATTTTAAAATTTAAATAACTAATATATTTTTATTCTAATTAAATAAATATTTTATTTTTTTATAAAATAATAATATAGATAATATGTGATTATATATATAAGATAAAAAAAAATTGTTGTTTTTTTTTAAAATAATTTCTTGTTGTTTTAATAGTAATAAATATGTTATATTACACATATATAATATTATATATATTTTTAGAAATTTTTTACAATCTTATTTTAAGTTAAAATGAAACATATATAAAGATAAAAAAAAATTTGTTGTTTTATTTTAAATAATTTTCTGATTATTTTAATAGTAATAAATATGTTATATTACACATATTAGTATTATATATTTTTAGAAAATTTTTACAATCTTTTTTAAGTTAAAATGAAACTTTTATATAATATATTATAATATATATCTTATATAATATTATTTTAATAATATATATATATATATATATATATATATATATATATATATATATATTATAAGAACTAAAATATCACAAATTAATTTAGCAAATAATAATAATAATAATTCAAAAAATTAAGAATTTAATATAATTATTTTTATTTTTTCTTTTTATATGTATATATTATAGACAATATATATTTTATAACTCAAACAATGAAGATGTTAATATATATATTATCGCATTCCAGTAACACTAATTACAACCGAGTGTCACTAACTGCAACAATTCAGAAGGTTGTCGGATATGTTTGTCCCTATTAGCAATGGTCAGAAAGATGTCTCAAATATTTGTTGATAATTGCGACGATTAAGAAGACGGTCTCAAATTTTTATAGCAAATTGCGATCACTTAGAAGGTCATTGTAGATGTGCATCAATAATTGTGATGACTTAGATGGTCGTCACTAATGTGCGTCACCTCATAAGGCCATCACAAATATCCATCTAGATTGTGACGACATAGAAGACCATTACAAATTTTGTTGCAAATGATTACAATAGAAAAGGTCGTCACAAATATTTGTCACTAATTGCGACGACTTAGAAATGCGTCACAACTATTTGTCGCTAATTGTAACGACTCATATGGCCGTCACAAATGTGTGTCGCTAATTGGAACGACTCATATGGCTGTCACAAATTACGTTGCAAATAGTGACAGCTCAAACGTTTGTCGCAAATATTTGTCGCTAATTACAACGACTCACAAGGTCGTCGCAAATGGGTATCACTAATTACAACCACTCAGAAAAGTTGTCACTAATTATGTCGAAATTCCCGACGGCTTAGTAGGAGGTCGCAAATTCTGTTCCAATTTGCGATGGCCTAGTAGGCGGTCGCTGATGCAGTTTCGGTCGATGTGCTAAATAGGTGTTATTTTACCCTATGTTGATTATGAATAATTAAGGACTGTGATTGACTAATTGTCACATTTCGTCTCTATGGTGTCACTTAATCAGCCAGAACCTAAGGCAGAGTACCTATCGTTTAGCTAGTCTGTTGGAAAGTATCTACGATTTTATTAAATAAATATCGTACTCCCAAGGAAGTGGTAACGGCTTAGTAGTAACTAGCCTTTATTCCTAACTCTTATCTTATAATCCAGTTATGCAATCTTCATCAATAATTTTGATGAGAGAGTGATTCATTCTCCACTAGGTTTAAGTCTAACTAAACCTGAAAGTGTTTTATAGACGAGATCCTGATTTTATGTTATACTGTTACTATACGTTGATTGACCTATATTCGAGTATTTTAGACATGTCTTGGCCTGGATTGCAACTATGTTCTGTGTCTAAAGGCTACCACATCTGAGTTTCTACGCTACCGCCCCATCGTTAAGGGTAACGGCCCTACTCACGACTCGGACTAAAGTCAGCAATGAACGCCCTATGTCACTTTGACGATCATACCGCTCGTCTCATAACCGCCGGCATAAAACTCTACTCAGCCTACCTAGACTACTTTCAACCAACAGGGTGTTCCGCAGATTATTTTATCTAGTATGGCAGACACCAATACTAATTGATGCATGTTAAACTAAACAGGTTATGAATAGACCGTGGTTAGGAATTGTCTATAACCCTAATTTCAGTTTAGAAGAACGGCGATAGACATGCAGACATAATGGATATTTAAGCAGGTGGCCATTTCTAGGTGTTATTTTACGTGCTAAATAGGTGTTATTTTACCCTATGTTGATTATGAATAATTAAGGACTGTGATTGACTAATTGTCACATTTAGTCTCTATGGTGTCACTTAATCAGCCAGAACCTAAGGCAGTAGTAACTAGCCTTTTTATCCTAACTCCTATCTTATGATCCAGTTATGCAATCTTCATCAAATACTTTGATGAGAGGGTGATTCATTCTCCACTAGGTTTAAGTCTAGCCAAACCTGAAAGTGTTTTATAGATGAGTCCTGATTCTATGTTTTACTATTCCTATATGTTGATTGACCTATATTCCAGTATTTTAGACATGTCTTGGCCTGGATTGCAACTATGTTCTGTGTCTAAAGGTTACCACATCTGAGTCTCTATGCTACCGCCCCATCGCCAAGGTAAACGGCCCTACTCACGGCTCGGACTAAAGTCAGCAATGAACGCCCTATGTCACTTTGGGGATCATACCGCTCGTCTCATAACCGCCGGCATAAAACTCTACTCAGCCTACCTAGACTACTTTCAACCAACAGGGTGTTCCGTAGATTATTTTATCTAGTATGGCAGACACCAATACTAATTGATGTCTGTTACACTAAACAGGTTATGAATAGATCGTGGTTAGGATTTGTCAATAACCTTAAATTCAGTTTAAAAGAACGGCAATAGACATGCAGACATAATGGATATTTAAGCAGGTGGCCATTTCTAGAAAAACATAATATCTTCAACATATATCACAAATATTCATAAAAACATAGTTTGGTATTCAAATCAGTATTTGGACAAACACAGTAACAACATATAAAGAGAGGGACAGGGGGGACTGATGCCATAAAGAAATCACCCTTTACGTAGTCACGCCGTTGGAGCGTACTGCTATATATGCCTTACTGCTTGACCCGACTCTGCTCGTCAGAACCTTCGGAGGATGCTTCCTCAGACTAGTAGGTGGGCTTTACTTAACAACCCGGCTTAAGCCCAGCCCTGTGGACTGACTCTTCGAACGCCTCGAGCCCTCTTAGGATCTCCTAACGAAATCCCGGGTATTCTATGAATACCAAAAACGTACCTATCTATGTAATCCTAAGATCTGAGACTATTTTTCAGAAACTAAAACAAAACACTAACAAGAAAGAAAACTGAGATCCGAGTCTCTGAGTGAGTTGTGTACGAGAGAATTGTACACTGGAAACCACTTAGTGACTCAGATCGAGTGGAGAGGAATGATTTCAACTGCTGGAGGCCTGGGGTATTTATAGCAGCTTCCCGGGGTGATTTTTCATCAAAAATTCGATGTGGGACTGGTTCTGGGGGTTCGGGACGCCCGTCCTGACCCTTTGACCAAGTCAACATTTCCAAAAATTGCGTTTTTGCCCCAAAATTTGCTGTTTTCGTCTACTTTTCACCTGGCACTTCCAAAATCATAAAAACTGTGAAATTGAGTAAATAACAAGCATTTAAGATCAATTTACTCTCAATTTCACCCTAAATCATATATAAAAACATACTAAAAATGTGATACGATTTTCGCGTATCATATAACCCCACACTTAGCTTTTTGCTTGTCCTCAAGCAAAGTCCACCTGAAGTTAGTGATTCTTAATCGTAGTGCAGTCACTTAAATTCCTAGTCATGTTTTTATTCCAAAAATTCTTCAGACAAGTCTTGACACAGGTCTGGCTAGTTAGGTTGCTATGACAAGGTCTCAAATGTTTTTAGTAGCTTGTTATGATCAGGCAGAAAACAAATCAACAACTAGGTTGAACTTTTTTCTTAGTCACAGGGTCTTCCTAATGTGTAGTGTGTGTACTAGTCTAGACCAGATAGTCAACACAATGTATTCTTGTCTTAACTAGTACCAGATAACACTTCGACCCATCGCTAGACATATTAACAGCAGACAACTTTTTGAGTTCTGAGCTTTGGTGATCAGATTTTTAATGTTTTAGCATTTAGTTATTTTCTTTATAGATTCAGGGTATTTTGAGTCTGCTTAGAACACGTCAACTTCAACTACCCATGTAGCAAGTCCCACTCCGATGACTCCCAGATCTATACGACCTTAGGGCATCAGGGTTTAAATTCCCCGAAGGAGTGGTGCTCGAGTAGCGAAGGCCGCTGGCAAACTACCCTTATTTGATTAACTTTCTTTTGTTTCTTTTCACTTTTAGCTCAGAGTCTCATCTAGTCATTCTAACTGCCAATATATCCACAACTGGTCTAATTTTATCTAGTTCAGTCTCGAATAGGCAATTGGCTGAGGTCTCTAATCCAGACAAAGTTGTGCTCAGTTATCAGGAATTCCCTATTCCTAATCAATTAGTTCAGCAGTAGTAATCAATTATCTCCTACTAACCATAACATACTACCTACATATCATAGACATAAGCAATTGTTTAACCAAGCATACTGCATTTAGAAGTCTGAAAGACGGAAAAATTTTGAAAAAAATTTGGAAGGGTGTGAAAATACGGGGAAAACAAGCAAAATCATGCGAAAAGTTTGCAAACTGCTACATTGCATCGTGCACTGCTACCCCACACTTAATTCTGGCACTGTCCTCAGTGTTCATGCATAGCTAAACTACCCCACACTTATTTGAAGACAAGAAGAAATGAAAACAAAATAGAAAACTCTTACCCCACACTTATTTGACTAACTAAGGGTAAGAGAGAAAATAAAACAACCAACAAAACAAGACACAAAAATAAAAGTAAAGGAAGATGAGATTAGAAAAACTCCCTTCTTTCCTCGAGCAGAAGGGTTTTCTCTGATCTGTCAATTGGCTCTTCACCTTAGCCATGTGCTATTGCTGAGGCATTCTTGACTCTGTAAGCTCTAGATACTGGAATGGATGACGTCAGCTTCGATCCTTCATCGTCGAGCTCTAGGTAGTGGCCTATTCATTCGATGAATGGCTCGAGCCCCACGGACTGCTTCCTCGAATCATTTGTAAGGTTTCTCACAATCATAGCAACGTGTCCAGGAGGGGCGTGTCTAGGAATGAGATTTCTTGGGATTTGTGTGCCTTCCTGCCAATGTTAGTAAAGGTATTGCATGCAAGTCTCGAATGGAAAAAAAGATACCTGAAGTTTTGGCAAAGCTGTGTGGTAGGGGGCTCCAGTTGTGTAGATCTAGGCCCAAGTATTTGAGACTTCCTCGGGGAAGTTTCTCACAGCTGATTGGTATGCAAGGGATGCAAGCTCCTCCATTGCTATGCTCCTGATACAACGCCAAATTCCTCTATATCCTTCGACCGTTCAATACCACTTGGTATATCACTTGCTTGCACTGCTCTGGCTTTAATTGTTGCCAGTATCTCATCTGTTGATTCTGCGAGTAGGGGTTTTGCTGTGGTGGTATCTTCTGAAAGTTTCCAGCTTCCGAATTATTCCTCAGCTAAATCCCGTATGATTCCTCTAGTTGGGATTGTATGCATTTCCCATTGGAGCAGCATTCTGCAGTAACCTACTCCTACCTCTTTTGGAATGATCAGTCATTCCCATAGCAATCCCTGCTAAAGTGTGGTACTTAGTAGACTTCACAGATTTGATACACAGGCTGAACATTTCTTCCTAGAACATTGGCACTCTGAATCTGGAAAACAACTAGAAGCTGCACATGACTTTAACATCATTAGTAGGTAATGCCTGTGGTTCAGGCTATTTTCGAAAAGTGTTCCATGACTACTATGATGTAATTATTTTCAAAAGAAAGAAAAAGAAAGGATTTAAGGAATACCCCCAGATATCAAAAAGATTGTAAAACTTTGTGTACCTTGTTGGGGTAGATGATCTCTGAAGGGTGTGTTACCTGTTATTTGGCAAGCATCGCAAGACTGTATCAGAGATACAAAATCCTTGAATATAGTGGGTCAACAAGATCCTGCTTTCAACACTTTCCGGACAGTGTTGATAGCCATCAATTGGTCTCCCGTAGATTCTTTAGGGCAATGCTCCAAAATCTTGTGTCCTTCATCTTCTGAGACACCTCTTCTGATCAACTGATCTGCAAAAATTTGAAATAGAAGAGAAACTGCCTAGTAGTAATATTTCAAATCAGCAAAGAATTTCTTCTTTTGCTGATAAGTCATATCACTTGGAACTTATTCAGTGACTAGATAATTTGCAATAAACCACAGATGAGAATTATCATACATAGCAAACAATGCAAATAAGTTTTCATCCAAAAATTTATCAGTATTATACTAGCCTCTAACTCGGGGTTTTCTAATCTAGACCAATGGTTTACTTTCTAGATTTTCAACCCTTTTTCTTATCCCTTTATTCTATATCAAGTTCAAGTAACAATAAAACTTAACTTAATCAAGTATGGTTCAGCATTAGTTTTATTGAACACAGATATCTTGGAGTGATCAGTGTCACCTATTATTTCAAGACAAGACTAGATAAGATCGGAATTTATCATGCATGAACTTTCTTATCATCTTTCTATCCTAAAACAATTCTTACTACATCATTACATCACATATTCATTCAAAAAGCAAATTTTGATCAGGTGATGCCCTAATGGGTGCAGTAATTCCTTTTGGTTTAAAAGATCTCATGCAATTATCAACAAAACAAAAGGAACATCCTTTTTTTTTTTCAATAGAGCATTCAAAGGTCTAGCTATTAAGGAAATATTATTTCATAACTCGTCCTAATAAAGCCGGTATGACTCTAAGAAAATTCTAAAATGGAGTTTCTTCCCAATAAAAATCTAAGCCAAAATTTTACAACTCAGAAGAAAATATATTTTATCCTCATTTCCATTTTTATTTGAAATTAAATAATAGACAAAAAACACGAAAAAGAGCAACTAAGAAAACAATTAAGAAAGAACAAGAGATAAGGAAAAGAACAACTTACCGTTGAGCAAGAAAAATACATTCTTTTTGGATTTTAAATTTTTAACATTTTCTTTTATATTTTGAAAGCAATTAAATTTCCTCAATACGGTTTTAGAATAATTTTATAAAATTTGATTATCCTAAGTGTCTTAATTTCAGATGATATCTAAAATCAATTAGTTATGATAATCCTATATTTCGGAAATTGATTGTCTAACTAGCAGAAAATAAGTGTTAGGTCTAAGGTCTAGGTTACTACCGTTACCTATCATAAGTCTCTAGAATTGTGGCCTTTAATCCTAAATTCATTATGATATTTCCCCGACAACGGCGCCAAAAATCTAATGTGATTCCGGTTGACGTGCTAAATAGGTGTTATTTTACCCTATGTTGATTATGAATAATTAAGGACTGTGATTAACTAATTGTCACATTTAGTCTCTATGGTGTCACTTAATCAGCCAGAACCTAAGGCAGAGTACCTATCGTGTAGCTAGTCTGCTGGAAAGTATCTACGATTTTATTAAGTTAAATATCGTACTCCCAGGGAAGTGGCAACGGCTTAGTAGTAACTAACCTTTTTATCCTAACTCCTATCTTATGATCCAGTTATGCAATCTTCATCAAATACTTTGATGAGAGGGTGATTCATTCTCCACTAGGTTTAAGTCTTGCCAAACCTGAAAGTGTTTTATAGATGAGTCCTGATTCTATGTTTTACTGTTCCTATATGTTGATTGACCTATATTCGAGTATTTTAGACATGTCTTGGCCTGGATTGCAACTATGTTCTGTGTCTAAAGGTTACCACATCTGAGTCTCTATGCTACCGCCCCATCGCCAAGGTAAACGACCCTACTCACGGCTCGGACTAAAGTCAGCAATGAACGCCCTATGTCACTTTGGGGATCATACCGCTCGTCCCATAACCGCCGGCATAAAACTCTACTCAGCCTACCTAGACTACTTTCAACCAACAGGGTGTTCCGTAGATTATTTTATCTAGTATGGCAGACACCAATACTAATTGATGTCTGTTAAAGTAAACAGGTTATGAATAGACCGTGGTTAGGATTTGTCTATAACCTTAAATTCAGTTTAAAAGAACGACAATAGACATGCAGACATAATGGATATTTAAGCAGGTGGCCATTTCTAGAAAAACATAATATCTTCAATATATATCACAAATATTCATAAAAACATAATTTGGTATTCAAATCAGTATTTGGACAAACACAGTAACAACATATAAAGAGAGGGACAGGGGGGACTGATGCCATAAAGAAATCACCCTTTACGTAGTCACGCCGTTGGAGCGTACTGCTATATATGCCTTACTGCTTGACCCGACTCTGCTCGTCAGAACCTTCAGAGGACGCTTCCTCAGCCTAGTAGCTGGGCTTTACTTAACAACCCGGCTTAAGCCCAACCCTGTGGACTGACTATTCGAACGCCTCGAGCCCTCTTAGGATCTCCTAACGAAATCCCGGGTATTCTATGAATACCAAAAACGAACCTATCTATGTAATCCAAAGATCTGAGACTATTTCTCAGAAACTAAAACAAAACACTAACAAGAAAGAAAACTGAGATCCGAGTCTCTGAGTGAGTTGTGTACAAGAGAATTGTACACTGAAAACCACTTAATGACTCAGATCGAGTGGAGAGGAATGATTTCAACTGCTGGAGGCCTGGGGTATTTATAGCAGCTTCCCGGGGTGATTTTTCATCAAATTTCGATGTGGGATTGGTTCTGGGGGTTCGGGACGCCCGTCCCGGATTGGGACGCCCGTCCTGATCTGTTGACCAGGTCGGGACGCCCGTCCTGACCTTTTGACCAAGTCAACATTTCCAAAAATTGCGTTTTTGCCCCAAAATTTGTTGTTTTCGTCTACTTTTCACCTGACACTTCCAAAATCATAAAAACTGTGAAATTGAGTAAATAACAAGCATTTAAGATCAATTTACTCTCAATTTCACCCTAAATCATATATAAAAACATACTAAAAATGTGATACGATTTTCGCGTATCAATTTTTTTTCGTAATTCCCTGAAAATCTCAAGATACCAAAAATAATCATAATTTTTAACAAGGCTTCATGTTTATCCAATCAAATTCAGACGTTGTTAAAAACTCTATGCAAAAAATTCCTTAGTCTCTTTTTTTTTTTCGAAAATCATGACTACCCTAATTTTATCCCAACTTAGATTTAGCAAGAATTACAGAAAAACAAAAACTGAGTTTGTACAATTTAATTATTGAAAAATAAACTGTATTTGCAAAACTTTTGTTTTTCATAGAAATTTGAAAATAAAATGTCTGAGGAAAATTGTTGAATATAAAGGACCCAAAAGAATTTTAAAAAAATAGAAAAATATGGGTCAATTATTCAGGTTTAGTTCAAACGAATTATTTGCTGAGAATAAAAGTAAAAGAATCTTCCCTTTTTCAACGACCCTTATCTCTGATCTCCTGTAGCTCTGTTCGAATGCTTCGCATTTCTATGCGTATGGCTCTCATCTCATCCCTCTGCCCGTTCTGATCACTGCGTAAGTCAGCCATCTCTCGGAGTAGTTGTGCACCTTGGTTCTCCTGAAGACTGACCGTGGCTCTGAGTCGGTCCACGTTAGTTGTGATATTCAGACTGAGTTGGTCTAAATGACACAGTCTGCTGGCAATTCCTTGGTCCATCTCATAGACCCTTTGAGCCAACGTATCTATCTGCACGGACAACATTGAATGATAACCGTTAGTACTCCCCCCGGATGAAGGGGTGCGCTCGTTAGGTGTTGGGGTGTATGCAGGAGAGGTTGGTGAATTTTGGGTTTGGTTAGTGGGTGGTGGATTTATAGGAACTCTGTGGGCAGGAGGGTGAACTGGAGATCTCTGGGGTTCTTCTCTAGGAGGGAAGGTATCCTCAAAAGGATCTTCCGTGGGACTAGGCTCACGGGCGTTCAGGAATCGTCTCACTAGGTCACTGGCATCTGGGCTTGAGTTTACTTCCACTGGTTGTGAAGGAAGAGTCCCTCGTGGTATTTCTGGTGCAGGCCTAGATGGGCCTTCTGGCTTTGTCTTCTTTGGTCCTGGAGTGTCAGGGTTTTCTGTTTTCTTTGCCTGGTTAGTAGCTGCTCTTGTTCTCTTCATCTCTGAGTGCAAAGTCTGGTTAGAAATAACAAATAACAAAAATAGGAAAGTGAAATAAGGAAGCAAGAAAAATATTTTTATGGATTTTGAATTTTATTTAGAAAGCAGGTAAATTTCCTCAATATGGTTCTAGAATAATTTTCTAAAATTTGATTATCCTAAGTGTCTTAATTTCAGATATTATCTAAAATTAATTAGTTATGATAATCCTATATTTCGGAAATTAATTGTCTAACTAGCATAAGATAAGTGTAAATCAAAAGTCTAGGTTACTACCGCTACCTATCATAAGTCTCTAGAATTGTGGCCAATAATCCTAAATTCATTATGATATTTCCCCGGCAACGGCGCCAAAAATTCTGATGCAGTTCCGGTCGATGTGCTAAATAGGTGTTATTTTACCCTATGTTGATTATGAATAATTAAGGACTGTGATTGACTAATTGTCACATTTAGTCTCTATGGTGTCACTTAATCAGCCAGAACCTAAGGCAGAGTACCTATCGTGTAGCTAGTCTGTTGGAAAGTATCTACGATTTTATTAAATAAATATCGTACTCCCAGGGAAGTGGTAACGGCTTAGTAGTAACTAGCCTTTATTCCTAACTCTTATCTTATAATCCAGTTATGCAATCTTCATCAACAATTTTGATGAGAGAGTGATTCATTCTCCACTAGGTTTAAGTCTAACTAAACCTGAAAGTGTATTATAGACGAGATCCTGATTTTATGTTATACTGTTACTATACGTTGATTGACCTATATTCGAGTATTTTAGACATGTCTTGGCCTGGATTGCAACTATGTTCTGTGTCTAATGGCTACCACATCTGAGTTTCTACGCTACCGCCCCATCGTTAAGGGTAACGGCCCTACTCACGGCCCGGACTAAAGTCAACAATGAACGCCCTATGTCACTTTGACGATCATACCGCTCGTCTCATAACCGCAGACATAAAACTCTACTCAGCCTACCTAGAATACTTTCAACCAATAGGGTGTTCCGCAGATTATTTTATCTAGTATGGCAGACACCAATACTAATTGATGCATGTTAAACTAAACAGGTTATGAATAGACCGTGGTTAGGAATTGTCTATAACCCTAATTTCAGTTTAAAAGAACGGCGATAGACATGCAGACATAATGGATATTTAAGCAGGTGGCCATTTCTAGAAAAACATAATAACTTCAACATATATGACAAATATTCATAAAAACATAATCTGGTATTCAAATTGTTACTTGGACAAACACAATAACAACATATAAGAGAGGGACAGGGGGACCGATGCCATAAAGAAATCACCCTTTACGAAGTCTCGCCGATGGAGCGTACTGCTGTATATGCCGTATTGCTTGACCCGACTCTGCTCGCCAGAACCGTCGGAGGACGCTTCCTCAGCCTAGTAACTGGGCTTTACCTTAATACCCAGCTTAAGCCCAGCCCTGTGGACTGACTCTTCGAACGCGTAGAGCCCTCTTAGGATCTCCTAACGAAATCCCGTGTATTCTATGAACACCAGAAACGAACCTATCTATGTAAGCCTAAGATCTGAGACTATTTCTCAGAAACTAAAACAAAACACTAACAAGAAAGAAACTGAGATCCGAGTCTCTGAGTGAGTTGTGTACTGGAGAAGTGTACACTGGAAACCACTAAATGACTCAGATCGAGTGGAGAGGAATGAATTCAATTGCTGGAGGCCTGGGGTATTTATAGCAGCTTCCCGGGGTGATTTTTCATCAAAAATTCAATGTGGGACTGGATCTGGGGGTTCGGGACGCCCGTCCCGGATTGGGACACCCGTCCTGATCTATTGACCAGGTCGGGACGCCCGTCCCGAGTCCTGGACGCCCGTCCCGGTGCTTTGACTGGGTCGGGACGCCCGTCCTGACCCTTCGACCAAGTTAACATTTCCAAAATTTGCGTTTTTGCCCCAAAATTTGCTGTTTTCGTCTACTTTTCACCTGACACTTCCAAAATCATAAAAACTGTGAAATTAAGTAAATAATGAACAATTAAGATCATTTTACCCTCAATTTCACCCTAAATCATATATAAAAACATGCTAAAAATGTGATACGATTTTCGCGTATCAGATAACCCCACACTTAGCTTTTTGCTTGTCCTCAAGCAAAGTCTACCTGAAGTTAGTGATTCTAAACCGTAGTGCAGTCACTTAAATTCCTAGTCATGTTTTTATTCCAAAAATTCTTCAGATAATTCTTAACACAGGTCTGACTGGTTAGGTTGGTATGACAAGGTCTCAGATGTTTCTAGTAGTTTGTTATGATCAGGCAGAAAACAAATCAACAACTAGGTTGGACTTTTTTCGTAGTCACAGGGTCTTCCTGATGTGTAGTGTGTGTACTAGTCTAGACCAGATAGTCAACACAATGTACTCTTGTCTTAACTACTACCAGATAACACTTCGACCCATCGCTAGACATATTAACAACAGACAACTTTTTGAGTTCTGAGCTTTGGTGATCAGATTTTTAATGTTTTAGCATTTAGTTATTTTCTTTATAGATTCAGGGTATTTTGAGTCTGCTTAGAACACGTCAACTTCAACTACCCATGTAGCGAGTCCCACTCCGATGACTCCCAGATCTACACGACCTTAGGGCATCAGACTTTAAATTCCCCAAAGGAGTGATGCTCGAGTAGTGAAGGCCGCTGGCAAACTACCCTTATTTGATTAACTTTCTTTTGTTTCTTTTCACTTTTAGCTCAGAGTCTCATCTAGTCATTCTAACTGCCAATATATCCACAACTGGTCTAATTTTATCTAGTTAAGTCTCGAACAGACAATTGGTTGAGGTCTCTAATCCAGACAAAGTTGTGCTCAGTTATCAGGAATTCCCTATTCCTAATCAATTAGTTCAGCAATAGTCATCAATTATCTCCTACTAACCATAACATACTACCTACATATCATTGACATAAGCAAATTGTTTAACCAAGCATACTGCATTTAGAAGTCTGAAAGACGAAAAAGTTTTGAAGAATTTTGAAAAAATTTTGGAAGGGTGTGAAAATATGGGGAAAACAAGCAAAAGCATGCAAAAATTTTTGCAAACTGCTACAGTGCACCGTGCACTGCTACCCCACACTTAATTCTGGCACTGTCCTCAGTGTTCATGCATATCTAATTACCCCACACTTGTTTGAAAACAAGAAATAAAACACAAATAAAAGATGCTTACCCACACTATGGGTAAGAAAGAAATAAAAAAAAATAAAATAATGCAAACAATTCTGTATGTCATATAAATCAACTTTGTACATAGATTCATACGTCATACAGCCCAGACATGTTTATACACATAGAACAAGAAAAACAAAAGGAAAAGAAAGGAAAGGAAAGAAGGAGAGAGAGACTAAGAACCCGGCGGATCGTCGTCCAGTGGACCTAAGTCTGCTGTAAAGTCAAACTAGAAGTTTTTCGCCACTCGGGAAGTCTGCTGATGTATCTCCTCAATCCTGCTGGTGTTCATGGCGATCCTGTCATCCATCATCGCCAGCCGTCTGTCAATTCTGTCCATGTCTCGACTGTATCGGGCCGATAGTTCTACCAATCTGTGCAACATGTGTCGTTCGAAGGCAGTACGTGGCACGAATGTCTCGGACGGAGGGATATGCGCTGTATATGCTTCCGATGCCGATGCCTGTCCTGGCTGCTCTGTGTGGATGGTGTAGCGGCCATTCGCATCCCGGACAACCATTCCCATGTTCCGTAGAATGGTAAGATCAGTGGGAACGGTGGTCGGGGCGACCAGGGTCAGCTCCGAGCCCTCTATGTCCAACTCCAGGTAGCGGGCTAGCCTGGTGATGTACGGTCCGAGTGTCTGTAGCAAATCCTCGCATGACGACCGTGATGAGTCTAGCCATCTCTACCGTAGATCCTATGTGCATGTTGGCCAGAAGGAATGTCTCCATCTGGGTGACAGTTCCGGGAGCCATCCGTCGTCCTGACAATGTATGTGCAATGATAGCGTGCAGGTAACGAAGAGTAGGATAAATACCTGTGGCTTTTGCAAAGCCATGCTGGTATGGGACACCCGTCATGCAGATCTGAGCCCAAGCAGTGGAGACGTCTGCAGACGTGAAGTCTCGAACTGCTGTGGTGTATGCGGGCGTATCCAGCTCATCTCTCTGCCAGATACCTAGGGCGACGCCGAACTCGGCCATGCTCATCGACCGATCTATTCCGCCCAAGTGGAATATGATCTGCTCCTGGTGGCATGTAAAAGATGCATAGAACTCACATACCAGCTCCAGGTATGTGGGCTCTGTGACGATGAATACTCGACTGTAGGGTGGCACGTCGAGTATGCGTCTGACTTCCGGTTCTACTCCTAGCGTCTGTACTGCTGCCCAATCCAACGTTCTGCCCGTCAGTATCGTACGTCCGATGTACCCAAGGCATCTTTTTTGGTATGCTGTGCTGGAGGGAAACAACATAAAAGGGTGTGCCACTGAGGTAACTGTCATGGTAGATGTGGTACGAGCACGTTTGGGAGCCATTAAGAACGTACGAGAGAGTTTAGGTGGGAAGGAAAGCTTTAAACTCAAATTCTGGAGGTGAATTTGAATTCAGAAGGATGAAATTAGGTTAGGGAAGGATTTTGAAATTTTTGGCTGGAAAATCGAATTTTGGAGGGGAATTCGAATTTTTGAGTGAAGTTTAAAATTCAAATTTTGGAGGGAAACTCGAATTTTTAAACTTTAGGGGATTTGCCAAAAAAAATTGTAGAGAGAAGGTTGAGAGAAATATTTTTAGAGAGATGAATTTTTGGTTGTAGATTTGAGAAAAAATGAAAAGAAATGAATTTTTATAGAGGGGGCGGCCTTCGGGACGCCCGTCCCGGAGGCAGGACTCCCGTCCCGCTGGACGCCCTTCCAGAATAGGGACGCCTGTCCCGGGTGCTTCGAGATGCGTGCCAATTCCGAAAAATAAAATTTTTTTTTTCGTAATTCCCTGAAAATCTCAAGATAGCAAAAATAATCATAATTTTTAACAAGGCTTCATGTTTATCCAATCAAATTCAGAAGTTGTTAAAAACTCTATGCAAAAAATTCCTTAGTCTCTTTTTTTTTTTCGAAAATCATGACTACACTAATTTTATCCCAACTTAGTGATACGCGAAAATCATATACCTTTTTTAGCATGTTTTTATGTATGATTTAGGGTGGAATTGATAGGAAATCGATCTTAATTGATTGTTATTTACTCAATTTCACAGTTTTTATGATTTTGGAAGTGTCAGGTGAAAAGTAGACGAAAACAGCAAATTTTGGGGTAAAAATGCAATTTTTGGAAATGCTGACTTGGTCAACTGTCCGGGACGGGCGTCCCGACCCAGTCAAACCACCAGGACGGGCGTCCCGAAGCACCAGAAGTTGTCCCACATCGAAATTTTTGGAGATTTTCACTCCAGAAAGCTGCTATAAATACCCCAGGCCTCCAGGAGTTGAAATCATTCCTCTCCACTCGATCTGAGTCATTCAAAGACTTCCAGTGTACAATTCTCGAGTACACAAGTCACTGAGAGACTCGGGTTTCAGTTTCAGTTTTCTTTCTTTCTTTAGTGTTTTGTTTTCTTAGTTTCTGAGAAATAGTCTCAGATCTTAGGCTTCGATAGATAGGTTCGTTTTTGGAATTCATAGAATACCGGGATTTCGTTAGGAGATCCTAAGAGAGAGATAGGGTGCGTGTTCTTAGTCAGATTAGGGCAATTTGCTTAAGCCCGGGATGTAAGGTAAAGCAATTGCTACTAGGTCTAAGGAGCGTTCTCCGAAGGCTCTGCTGAGCAGAGTAGGATCGAGCAGTCAGGAGCCTACAGGAGCTGCTGCGCCGGCTGGACCTGCATAGAGTGGTGATTACTTTATGACAGTGGGTCCCCTAGACGAGGTTCTGTATGTTTACGAATTGTTTTATCTAAATATTAATTTGAATATCAGATTACGATTCTTATGAATATCTGTTTTATTTGTTGAAGTTGTTATGATTTTCGAAAATAGCCACCTGCTAAATATTCATTATGTCTGCATGTCTAATGTGCTCTTTTAAACTAAAGTTAGGGTTATAGACAATTCCTAACCACGGTCTATTCATAACCTGTTTAGTTTAACAGGCATCAATTAGTATTGGTGTCTGCCATGCTAGATAAAATAACTTGTGGAACACCCTGCCTGTTAAAGTAGTCTATGTAGGGGCCGAGCTGAGTCCGATTATGCCGGCGGCTAGGGCAAGCGGTATGATCCCCGAAGTGACATAGGGCTTTCATGGATGCCTTCGTCCCGAACCGTGAGTAGGGCCGTCATTAAGGTAGGGCGGTTTATTAGAGACCTCGGATGTGGTACGCCTTTAGACACAGAACATAGTTGCAATCCAGGCTAAGATGCATCTAAAATACTCGAAGATAGGTCAATCAACATGTAGGAACAATATAACATAGAATCAGGACATTATCTATAAAACACTTTTAGGCTTAATTAAACTTAAACCTAGTGGAGAATGGATCACCCTCTCATCAAAGTTATTGATGAAGATTGCATAACTGGATCATAAGATAGGAGTTAGGATAAAAGGCTAGTTACTACTAAGCCGTTGCCACTTCCCTGGGAGTACGATATTTAACTTAATAAAATCGTAGATACTTTCCAACAGACTAGCTACACGATAGGTACTCTGCCTTAGGTTTTGGTTGATTAAGTGACAATAATTGAATGCTAAGTGACAGTTAGTAAGACTCAGTCCTTAATTACTCATAATCGACATAGGTAAATAAAGCCTATCTTTTAGCATACCAATCGGAACGCATCAGATTTTTGGCGCCGTTGCCGGGGAAATATCATAATGAATTTAGGATTCCTAATCAAAATTCTAGAGGCTTATGATAGGTAATTGTAGTAACCTAGACTTTAGACCTACACTTATCTTATACTAGTTAGACAATCAATTTCCGAAATATAGGGTTATCATAACTAATTGATTTTAGATATTATCTGGAATTAAGACACCTAGGATAACCCAATTTTAGAAAATTATTCTAAAACCATATTGAGGGAATTTAATGGCTTTCGAAATTAAACATAAAAAGAAAAAAAATGTTAAAAATTTAAAATCCAAAAAGAATGTATTTTTCTTGCTCAATGATAAGTTGTTCTTCTTCCCTATCTCTTGTTCGTTCTTAGTTGTTTTTTTTTCGTACATTTGTATCTCTTTTTCATTTTTTTCCCTATTACTTAATTTCGAAAAAAATAAAAATGGAAATGAGGATAGAATATTTTTCTGAGTTGTCAATTTTTGGCTCAGGTTTTAATCTGGAAGAAATATCATTGTGGAATTTTCTTAGGTCATGCTTAGTCTATTAGACAGAATCATGAAATAAAATTTTCTTTAATAGACAAACCTCTGAGTATTCTAATGAGAAAGGATGTTCCTTTTGTTTGATGATAAATGCATGAGATTGTTTAAACCAAAAGGAATTACTGCACCCATTATGACATCACCTAATTGGAATTTGCTTTGTGAATTAATATGTGATGCTAGTGACCATGTAGTAATGATTGTTTTAGGAAATAGGCATGATTAGAACTTCATATTATACACTATGCCTAGTAGAACCTTACCACCACTAGAAAAGGGATTACTAGTTATTGCATATGCCTATGATACATTCATGCCATGCCTAGTCTAAACAATAGTATACACTGATTACTTTACTCTAAGATATCTGTTCAATAAAACTAATGATGCACCAAGAATGATTAGTTAAGTTCTATTGAATTTGATATAGAAAGACGGGATAAGAAAAAGGGCTAAAAATCTAGAAAGCAAACCTTTGGTCTAGATTAGAAAACCCTGAGTTAGAAGCTATTGACGAGACAGTAGTATCTGATAAACTTCTGAATGAGAAATTATTTGCTATGAATAATGATTCTCCTCCGTAGTTTACTGATATTACTAATTATCTAGTTGCTAATTATTCCCAAGTGATATGACTTATCAACAAAAGAAGAAATTCTTTGTTGATTTGGAATGTTACTACTAGGGAGATCCATTTTTCTATTTTGAATCATTGCAGGGTAAGTGATCAGAAGACGTATCTCAGAAGACGAATGACACAAGATTTTGGAGCATTGCCCTAAAGAATCTACGGGAGACCAATTAACTACTATCAACACTGTCCGGAAAGTGTTGAAAGCAGGATCTTGTTGACCCACCATATTCAAGGATTTTGTATCTCTGATACAGTCCTGCGATACTTGCCAAATAATAGGTAACACATCTTCCAAAGATCGTCTACCCCAGCAACGTACACAGAATGTTGCAACCTTTCATATCAGGGGTATTTCGAATCCTTTTCCTTTCTTCCTTTGACACTAATTACATCATAGTAGTCGTGGAACACTTTTTCAAAATGGCCTGAAGCACAGGCATTACCTACTAATGATGTTAAAGTCATGTGCAGATTCTATGAGAAATTGTTTTCCAGATTCAGAGTGCCAATGTCTTAGGAAGAACTGTTGAGTCTATGTATCTAATCTGTGAAGTCTGCCAAGTACCACACTCTAGCAGGGATTGCTATGGGAATGAAATACGAACCATTCCAAAAGAGGTAGGAGTAGGTTACTGCAGAATGCTGCTCCAATGGGAGACGCATACAATCCCCGCTAGAGAAATCAAACGGGATTTAGCTGAGGAATAATTCAGAAGCTGGAAACATTCAAAAAGACACCACCACAGCAAAACCCCTACTCGCAGAATCAATAGATGAGATACTGGCAACAATTAAAGCCAGACCAGTGCAAGCAAGTGATCTACCAAGTGGTATCGAAGGGTCAAGGGATATAGAAGAATTTGGCGTTGTATCAGGAGCATAGCAATGGAGGAGCTTGCATCCCCTGCATACCAATCAGCTGTGAGAAACTTCCCCGAGGAAGTCTCAAATACTTGGGCCCAGATCTACACAACTGGAGCCCCCTACCACCACAGCTTCGCCAAAACTTCAGGTATCTTTTCTTCCATTCGAGACTTGCATGCAATACCTTTACTAACATTGGCAGGAAGGCACACAAATCCCAAGAAATCTCATTCCTATACACGTTCCTCCTAGACACGTTGCTATGATTGTGAGAAATCTTACAAATGATTCGAGGAAGTAGTCCGTGGGGCTCGAGCCATTCATCAAATGAATAGGCCACTACCTAGAGCTCGACGATGAAGGATCGAAGCTGACATCATCCGTTCCAGTATCTAGAGCTTACAGAGTCAAGAATGCCTCAGCAATAACACATGGCTAAGGTGAAGAGCCAATTGACAGATCAGAGAAAACCCTTCTGCTCGAGGCAAGAAGGGAGTTTTTCTAATCCTCATGATCCTTTACTTTTGTTTTCTTTGTTTTGTGTTCTGTTTTGTTATTTCCATTATCCTTCTTGTTTTATTTTCTCTCTTACCCTTAATTAGTCAAATAAGTGTGGGGTAAGAGTTCTTTGTTTTGTTTTCATTTCTTCTTGTTTGCAAATAAGTGTGGGGTAGTTTAGCTATGCATGATCACTGAGGACAATGTCAGACTTAAGTGTGGGGTAGCAGTGCACGGTGCACTGTAGCAGTTGACAAAATTTTTGCATGCTTTTGCTTGTTTTCCCCGTATTTTCACACCCTTCCAAAATTTTTTCAAAATTTTTCCGTCCTTCAGACTTCTAAATGCAATATGCTTGGTTAAACAAATTGCTTATGTCTATGATATGTAGGTAGAATGTTATGGTTAGTAGGAGATAATTGATGACTATTTTTGAACTTATTGATTAGGAGTAGGGAATTCCTGATAATTAAGCACAACTTAGTCTGGGTTAGAGACCTCAGCCAATTACCTTTTCAAGACTTAACTAGATAAAATTAGACCAGTTGTAGGATGCATTGACAATTAGAATGACTAGATGAGACTCTGAGCTAAAAGTGAAAAGAAAAGAAAAAAAATGATGTTGAAAAAAAAAATAGGGTAGCTTGCCAGCGGCCTTCGCTACTCGAGCACCACTCCTTCGGGGAACTTAATGCCTGATGCCCTAAGGTCGTGTATGTCTGGGATTCATCGGAGTGGGACTCGCTACATGGGTAGTTGAAGTTGACGTGTTCAAAGTAGACTCAAAATACCCTGAATCTATAAACGAAAGAAATCAATAAGAGCTAAATAATTAAAATCTGATCACCAAGGCTCAGAACTCAGAAAGTTATCTGTTGTCAGTGTGTCTAGTGACAGGTCGAAGTGTTATCTGGTAATAGTTAAGACAAGAGTTTATTGTGTTGACTATCTGGTCTGGACTAGTACACACACTACACATCAGGAAGACCTTATGACTAAGAGAAGAGTTCAACCTAGTTGTTAAATTGTTTTCTGCTCAATCCTAACAATCTACTAGAGACATTTGAGACCTTGTCATAGCAACCTAACCAGTCAGACCTGTGTTAAGAATTATCTGAATAATGTTTAGAATAAAAACATGACTAGAAATTTAAGTGACTGCACATATGATTTAGAATCACTAACTTCAGGTAGACTTTGCTTGAGGACAAGCAAAAAGCTAAGTGTGGGGTTATCTGATACGCGAAAATCATATACCTTTTTTAGCATGTTTTTATGTATGATTTAGGGTGAAATTGATAGGAAATCGATCTTAATTGATTGTTATTTACTCAATTTCACAGTTTTTATGATTTTGGAAGTGTCAGGTGAAAAGTAGACGAAAACAGCAAATTTTGGGGTAAAAATGCAATTTTTGGAAATGCTGACTTGGTCAACGGTCCGGGACGGGCGTCCCGACCCAGTCAAACCACCAGGACGGGCGTCCCAATCCAGGACGGGCGTCCCGAAGCACCAGAAGTTGTCCCACATCGAAATTTTTGGAGATTTTCACTCCAGAAAGCTGCTATAAATACCCCAGGCCTCCAGGAGTTGAAATCATTCCTCTCCACTCGATCTGAGTCATTCAGAGACTTCCAGTGTACAATTCTCGAGTACACAAGTCACTGAGAGACTCGGGTTTCAGTTTCAGTTTTCTTTCTTTCTTTAGTGTTTTATTTTCTTAGTTTCTGAGAAATAGTCTCAGATCTTAGGCTTCGATAGATAGGTTCGTTTTTTGTATTCATAGAATACCGGGATTTCGTTAGGAGATCCTAAGAGAGAGATAGGGTGCGTGTTCTTAGTCAGATTAGGGCAATTTGCATAAGCCCGGGATGTAACGTAAAGCAATTGCTACTAGGTCTAAGGAGCGTTCTCCAAGGCTCTGCCGAGCAGAGTAGGATCGAGCAGTCAGGAGCATACAGGAGCTGCAGCACCGACTGGACCTGCATAGAGTGGTGATTACTTTATGATAGTGGGTCCCCTAGACGAGGTTCTGTATGTTTACGAATTGTTTTATCTAAATATTAATTTGAATATCAGATTACGATTCTTATGAATATCTGTTTTATATGTTGAAGTTGTTATTATTTCCGGAAATTGCCACCTGCTAAATATTCATTATGTCTGCATGTCTAATGTGCTCTTTTAAACTAAAGTTAGGGTTATAGACAATTCCTAACCACGGTCTATTCATAACCTGATTAGTTTAATAGGCATCAATTAGTATTGGTGTCTGCCATGCTAGATAAAATAACTTGTGGAACACCCTACCTGTTAAAGTAGTCTAGGTAGGGGCCGAGCTGAGTCCGATTATGCCGGCGGCTAGGGCAAGCGGTATGATCCCCGAAGTGACATAGGGCTTTCATGGATGCCTTCGTCCCGAACCGTGAGTAGGGCCGTCATTAAGGTAGGGCGGTTTATTAGAGACCTCGGATGTGGTACGCCTTTAGACACAGAACATAGTTGCAATCCAGGCTAAGATGCATCTAAAATACTCGAAGATAGGTCAATCAACATGTAGGAACAATATAACATAGAATCAGGACATTATCTATAAAACACTTTTAGGCTTAATTAAACTTAAACCTAGTGGAGAATGGATCACCCTCTCATCAAAGTTATTGATGAAGATTGCATAACTGGATCATAAGATAGGAGTTAGGATAAAAGGCTAGTTACTACTAAGCCGTTGCCACTTCCCTGGGAGTACGATATTTAACTTAATAAAATCGTAGATACTTTCCAACAGACTAGCTACACGATAGGTACTCTGCCTTAGGTTCTGGTTGATTAAGTGACAATAATTGAATGCTAAGTGACATTTAGTAAGACTCAGTCCTTAATTACTCATAATCGACATAGGTAAATAAAGCCTATCTTTTAGCATACCAATCGGAACGCATCACTTAGATTCAGCAAGAATTTCATAAAAACAAAAACTGAGTTTGTACAATTTAATTAGTGAAAAATAAACTGTATTTGCAAAACTTTTGTTTTTCATAGAAATTTGAGAATAAAATGTCTGAAGAAAATTGTTGAATATAAAGGACCCAAAAGAATTTAAAAAAAATAGAAAAATATCGGTCAATTATTCAGGTTTAGTTCAAACGAATTATTTGCTGAGAATAAAAGTAAAAGAATCTTCCCTTTTTCAACGACCCTTATCTCTGATCTCCTGTAGCTCTGTTCGAATGCTTCGCATTTCTATGCGTATGGCTCTCATCTCATCCCTCTGCTTGTTCTGCTCACTGCGTAAGTCAGCCATCTCTCGGAGTAGTTGTGCACCTTGGTTCTCCTGAAGACTGACCGTGGCTCTGAGTCGGTCCACGTTAGTTGTGATATTCAGACTGAGTTGGTCTAAATGACACAGTCTGCTGGCAATTCCTTGGTCCATCTCATAGACCCTTTGAGCCAACGTATCTATCTGCACGGATAACATTGAATGATAACCGTTAGTACTCCCCCCGGATGAAGGGGTGCGCTCGTTAGGTGTTGGGGTGTATGCAGGAGAGGTTGGTGAAATTTGGGTTTGGTCAGTGGGTGGTGGATTTATAGGAACTCTCTGGGCAGGAGGGTGAACTAGAGATCTCTGGGTTCTTCTCTAGGAGGGAAGGTATCCTCAGAAGGATCTTCTTCCGTGGGACTAGGCTCACGGGCGTTCAGGAATCGTCTCACTAGGTCACTGGCATCTGGGCTTGAGTTTACTTCCACTGGTTGTGAAGGAAGAGTCCCTCGTGGTATTTCTGGTGCAGGCCTAGATGGGCCTTCTGGCTTTGTCTTCTTTGGTCCTGGAGTGTCAGGGTTTTCTATTTTCTTTGCCTGGTTAGTAGCTGCTCTTGTTCTCTTCATCTCTGAGTGCAAAGTCTGGTTAGAAATAACAAATAACAAAAATAGGAAAGTGAAATAAGAAAGCAAGAAAAATATTTTTATGCATTTTGAATTTTATTTAGAAAGCAGGTAAATTTCCTCAATATGGTTCTAGAATAATATTCTAAAATTTGATTATCCTAAGTGTCTTAATTTCAGATATTATCTAAAATTAATTAGTTATGATAATCCTATATTTCGGAAATTGATTGTCTAACTAGCATAAGATAAGTGTAAATCAAAAGTCTAGGTTACTACCGCTACCTATCATAAGTCTCTAGAATTGTGGCTAATAATCCTAAATTCATTATGATATTTCCCCGGCAACGGCGCCAAAAATTCTGATGCAGTTCCGATGTGCTAAATAGGTGTTATTTTACCCTATGTTGATTATGAATAATTAAGGACTGTGATTGACTAATTGTCACATTTAGTCTCTATGGTGTCACTTAATCAGCCAGAACCTAAGGCAGAGTACCAATCGTGTAGCTAGTCTGTTGGAAAGTATCTACGATTTTATTAAATAAATATCGTACTCCCAGGGACGTGGTAACGACTTAGTAGTAACTAGCCTTTATTTCTAACTCTTATCTTATAATCCAGTTATGCAATCTTCATCAATAATTTTGATGAGAGAGTGATTCATTCTCCACTAGGTTTAAGTCTAACTAAACCTGAAAGTGTTTTATAGACAAGATCCTAATTTTATGTTATACTGTTACTATACGTTGATTGACCTATATTCGAGTATTTTAGACATGTCTTGGCTTGCATTGCAACTATGTTCTGTGTCTAAAGGCTACCACATCTGAGTTTCTACGCTACCGCCCCATCATTAAGGGTAACGGCCCTACTCACGGCTAGGACTAAAGTCAGCAATGAACGCCCTATGTCACTTTGACGATCATACCGCTCGTCTCATAACCGCCGGCATAAAACTCTACTCAGCCTACCTAGACTACTTTCAACCAACAGGGTGTTCCGCAGATTATTTTATCTAGTATGGCAGACACCAATACTAATTGATGCCTGTTAAACTAAACAGGTTATGAATAGACCGTGGTTAGGAATTGTCTATAACCCTAATTTTAGTTTAAAAGAACGACGATAGACATGCAGACATAATGGATATTTAAGCAGGTGGCCATTTCTAGAAAAACATAATAACTTCAACATATATGACAAATATTCATAAAAACATAATCTGGTATTCACATTGTTATTTGGACAAACACAATAACAACATATAAGAGAGGGACAGGGGGACCGATGCCATAAAGAAATCACCCTTTACGAAGTCTCGCCGATGCATCGTACTGCTGTATATGCCATATTGCTTGACCCGACTCTGCTCGCCAGAACCGTCGGAGGACGCTTCCTCAGCCTAGTAACTGGGCTTTACCTTAATACCCAGCTTAAGCCCAGCCTTGTGGGCTGACTCTTCGAACACCTAGAGCCCTCTTAGGATCTCCTAACGAAATCCCTGGTATTCTATGAACACCAGAAACGAACCTATCTATGTAAGCCTAAGATCTGATACTATTTCTCAGAAACTAAAACAAAACACTAACAAGAAAGAAACTGAGATCCGAGTCTCTGAGTGAGTTGTGTACTGGAGAAGTGTACACTGGAAACCACTAAATGACTCAGATCGAGTGGAGAGGAATGAATTCAACTGCTGGAGGCCTGGGGTATTTATAGCAGCTTCCCGGGGTGATTTTTCATCAAAAATTCGATGTGGGACTGGATTTGGGGGTTCGGGACGCCCGTCCCGGATTGGGACGCCCGTCCTGATCTGTTGACCAGGTCGGGACGCCCGTCCCGAGTCCTGGATGCCCGTCCCGGTGCTTTGACTGGGTCGGGACGCCCGTCCCGGGTTCGGGACGCCCGTCCTGACCCTTTGACCAAGTCAACATTTCCAAAAATTGCGTTTTTGCCCCAAAATTTGCTGTTTTCGTCTACTTTTCACCTGACACTTCCAAAATCATAAAAGCTGTGAAATTAAGTAAGTAATGAACAATTAAGATCATTTTACCCTCAATTTCACCCTAAATCATATATAAAAATATGCTAAAAATGTGATACGATTTTCGCGTATCAGATAACCCCACACTTAGCTTTTTGCTTGTCCTCAAGCAAAGTCTACCTGAAGTTAGTGATTCTAAACCGTAGTGCAGTCACTTAAATTCCTAGTCATGTTTTTATTCCAAAAATTCTTCAGACAATTCTTAACACAGGTCTGACTGGTTAGGTTGCTATGACAAGGTCTCAAATGTTTCTAGTAGTTTGTTATGATCAGGCAGAAAACAAATCAACAACTAGGTTGGACTTTTTTCGTAGTCACATGGACTTCCTGATGTGTAGTGTGTGTACTAGTCTAGACCAGATAGTCAACACAATGTACTCTTGTCTTAACTACTACCAGATAACACTTCGACCCATCGCTAGACATATTAACAACAGACAACTTTTTGAGTTCTGAGCTTTGGTGATCAGATTTTTAATGTTTTAGCATTTAGTTATTTTCTTTATAGATTCAGGGTATTTTGAGTCTGCTTAGAACACGTCAACTTCAACTACCCATGTAGCGAGTCCCACTCCGATGACTCCCAGATCTACACGACCTTAGGGCATCAGGCTTTAAATTCCCCGAAGGAGTGGTGCTCGAGTAGCGAAGGCCGCTGGCAAACTACCCTTATTTGATTAACTTTCTTTTGTTTCTTTTCACTTTTAGCTCAGAGTCTCATCTAGTCATTCTAACTGCCAATATATCCACAATTGGTCTAATTTTATCTAGTTAAGTCTCGAACAGACAATTGGCTGAGGTCTCTAATCCAGACAAAGTTGTGCTCAGTTATCAGGAATTCCCTATTCCTAATCAATTAGTTCAGCAATAGTCATCAATTATCTCCTACTAACCATAAAATACTACCTACATATCATAGACAGCTTAGTAGGCGGTCGCAAATTTGCAATTTGCAACGGCTTAGTAGTCGGTCGCAAATTCGGTTGCAATTTGCGACAGCTTAGTAGGCGGTCGCAAATTTCGGTTGCAATTTGGGACGGCTTAGTTGGTAGTCACAAATTCGGTTACAATTTACGACGGCTTAGTAGGCAGTCACAAATCATGTCGCTATTAGCAATGGCTATGAGGTCGTCGCAAATATCCGTCGCTAAAATTGATTTTTCTAGTAGTGGAACTTCAATTCAAACAATATAAAAATCTAATATTTTTTGAATATATATGTAAAGGAAGTCAAGAGTAGTAAACAAAAGAAGAAACAAGAAAGAGGAATTTGGAAAAATTTGAAATGAAGATTCAATTCAAATTATATATATATATATATATATATAAAGAAAATAAAAACAATGAACGAAAGAAGAAATAAGAAATAGGAATTTGCGAAAAGTTAAACTGAAGTTTTAATTCAAACAATATAAAGTAAATTGTTTTAATTCAAACAATATAAAAATCGAATTTTGTGTATGTATATCAAGAAAGTTAACGAGTGAAAAATCGTTTAAAAAAAAGAAAGAAAAAATTTAGACAAATTGAATGTTAAATGTCAAATGACACGAATGAGTAAATAGTTGAAGAATTCATCAAAGATTTAACATTACCATCGTTGTCTTCTTTTATTTTTAAACAAAGTATTTTTTATTTTATTTTGTTCAATTGTTTAATCGTAATTTTTTAGAACTATATATATATTGGTAAGGATATCTTGAGGGTAAAAAGATAAAATGTGACTCCAGGAATCTTGGAGAATCCCTGAATTGAAGTGACCTGCAAAACAGAGGAAGTTCGGTGGGGACGTGGATCCCCGGGAACTCTCCGACGATCAAGTTAGTTTAATATAGAATTGGTGATTGTTTTTTGGTATATCTGGCTTGCCCTTACCTTCGTCTGATCCCCTCATTTTATAATACCCGAGGGAGATGATGGTGGAGGGATCGTGTAGATTCATGAGGATTTGTTGGGTTGTCTGTGTTTCATGAGGATTTTGTGATTGGCAGGGGCTTGTATGTGTTAGTCGATACTTTTTCTTTAATCTGATACGATTGGGGGTTGGTTTGAATATGGTAGTGTTTCCTTTGTATGCTATCTTGAATTCCTTTGAACTTCTGTTTGTAGCTTGAGCAATGGCCGGTCAACAGAGAGACCCTGCTGGAAATGAGGTGTCTGAGCTGATGGCGGAGGGTTTTGGAGACCCTCAGCCTGCTGGCGAGGTGCCTTCTGAAGAGGTCCCGGCTGCCACCTCGTCTGGGCCAGTGGTGTTAGGGCCACTAGGTACGGATTTCTATTTTTATAGAACTAAAGTAACCCGGGACCAACTCAACTCCATCTTCCATAAGTATAGCATAGATAGGAACATGTATAGGTTAGGCTTGCCTTTCGACCTAGGTAGAATGTCCACCCGTTGTATCCCTATCCCTCTAGCTCACTTCGAGGCGGGACTTAGGCTGCCTATGGACCCCGCCTTCGTGGATTTCCTTGTATATGCTCGCATACAGCCCGGGCAACTTCATCCAAACACCGTTCGGGCTCTTTTTTCCTTGATTTGTTTGGGTCGCCGTTTAGGCTTTGAGTTGTCTATGAACATCTTGGGGATGTTCTTTTCCTCTCTTCGCATGTCGGATAACACACTGTCACTCCGTCCTCGTAGAAAGATAGTCCCACTCTTTGACCCCCCTCCCAACAAAGTGGACTTTACGAGTAGGTGGGTGACAGTAGAGTCGAAGATAGGCTTTCCCTTCTAGCCTTGTGTCAATGAGGGTAGGCCTTTAACCTCTGTTTCCCCTTCTTCTTTGGACCCCTCCGAGAGAGCCTTCCTCGAGCTCATCACCCGAGACTTAGGGGTATGTCGAGATGGTCAATCCCGGGTGTATTCTTCGAAAGGCCTACTGAGTGACCAGAGCCTAGAATGGTGTGGTATAGGGGGGGTCTGGAGTCTAGGAGAAAGGAATTAGGCTTTACACCCGAGGTGCCCAACGAAGAGTGGACTATACACCCCGGGGGCCTCTTCTCCACCGAGTGTGACCTGTGCCCTCCGTCTTCATCTCCGGGTTGCCAACCAAGCCGGGGTAACTCTTACTTCGCCACTTTTCCTTTACTTCGTATATTTCAGGAATACTAACCCTCTTCCTTTTGTTTTTTCAGAGCCCGCTACCTTCAAGGCGGCTTGGAGAGAGCGTGAGGTGGGCCGGAGTGTGCGCCAGTCACACTTGGACTCGCTTCCCCGCTTTCCACCTCGGCTGATTGATCGGGGTGCTTCGGGGGATACGCCCTTGACATACCCGTCTTCGGCGGGCCATCTTGCACGTCGGGTTGGGTCCCCCCGCCGTCCAAGGAAGGAGGGCTCTCGCACGAGGTCCACCTTCTCTGCCCCAGCAAGAGCTCGTCCGCCTCTCATCCGAGATACCACAGACGAGGTGGAGGATATAGATGAGGAGCAGCTTCGGCCCCGCCGCCGCCAACTTACTTCGTCTCCGACCCGTTCCATGGAGATGGTGCCAAGTCCTCCCCCACCCGAGATTACACCCGATGTCACTCCGCCGATGGAGGTGCGGGAGGAGGTGATTGTCACTCCGCCAACTGCTGGTGGGGACGCTGAAGGGGACCTCGGTCCGTCCTGGTTGAGGCCGGGGTTCGTGATGCCCACAGAGGAGGGGGCTCTGCGGGAGTTGGCTGCAGAGATCTCCCGTAGGACTCCTCCCCTCAACAATCTGCGGTTCACCAACCGGTATGCGGCATCATTTATCGGTGGAGCCATTTTAGACCGGGCAGTGGACTTGGAATCTCTGCTCGGTATGAACGAGTTAAGTGTTGGTGAGGCTACCAACTGGGCTGGTGCTCTCCTAGCTCGGGTAAGGGACTAACTTCCTTGAAATTTTTTTTTTTTAACCTTTCCTTGTCTTCGCAGATCACTGCCTTCCTTATGTTCATATCCCGGGCTTATACTTTGGCTGAGGAAGGAGGGGCAGCCGATGCTGAGTGGCGGGCTGCCAATGAGCCCCGTCTGGCCGCCTTGGAGACCGAAATGAGGGATCAGGCTGCCCGGGTTGAGCTGTTAGAGTCAGAGAAGCTGCAGCTCATCAATGAGATGTCCGAGTGAAAGGAGAAAATGTGGAAGGCTGAGGAAGAGTTGGCGAAGTTGCGGGCCGCCAACACAGAGTTGAACTCAGCCCGGGATGAGGCGGTGGCTAGCAAGCTCACTGTCGAAGAAGAGCTCAAGCATTGTAGGTCGGCGAGGTTCAGGAAAAACATCATCGACGACTACAAGAGCTCCGCCGAATTCCACGAGGAGATTGGGCGCGAAGCGGGCTCCTACTTGGACAGGGGCTGTGTTCATATAATCCGGCAACTTCATCCCCACTTCGAGGACAAAAGCATCCTGGTGCGGGCTTATCAGTCGAACTTCGACAATGAGGCCTGCAGGCGAGGGGCAGACTTCGTGCCCTTCAATGATGGGGAGCTCGAACAACTCCGGGAGCGTGACGAAGAGAGGGGGAGGCCATTCTGGGAAGCTCCTCAGCCTGCTGCTCCCACATTCTGGGAGCTACTGGATGGCTCGGGCTCATCTTGACTCTTTTGTAATTATTTATTTATTTTTTGTAAACTATTGTATCTTCTTTTTGATGGAATGAAACTCATTTTGTTTAACATTGCCTTTCGAGTCATAAGTCGCACTTTCATGCTTTAGTCTAACAATTTTAAAAAATCGCTATCTCGTCACTTCGCCTTAATAAAACTTAGTGATCTTCTCGAGCCGTGGTTCGATACTTATAAAGTTCGAAGTTTCCCGAGCCGTGGCTCGGTACTTACAAAATTCGGAAAACTTCCCGAGCCGTAGCTCGGTACTTGCAATAAATAAATATTCTTCCCTAGCCGTAGCCCGGTACTTATAAAATTCAAAGCTTCCCGAGCTGTAGCTCGGTACTTATAAAATCTGGAAAACTTCCCGAGCCATAGCTTGGTACTTACATTAAGTATAAATTCTTCCCTAGCCGTAGCCCGGTACTTGCAAAATTCAAACCTTCCCGAGCCGTAGCTCGGTACTTATAAAATTTAGAAATCTTTACGAACCATAGCTCGGTACTTACATTGATAAAAATTCTTCCCTAGCCGTAGCCCGGTACTTATAAAATTCAGAAATCTTCCCGAGCCGTAGCTCGGTACTTACATTGATAAAAATGCTTCCCTAGCCGTAGCCCGGTACTTATAAAATTCAGAAATCTTCCCGAGCCGTAGCTCGGTACTTTATTAGCACTGATGAAAGGAAACAAAGGAGAAACTTCTTAACGTCGACTTTGCTTCGAATGATTGGTGTGCCATAGGTTTGGTAAGAGGACGCCATCTTTGTTCGTAAGGCGGTATGTGTCGGGGCGTACTTCGCTATTGACGAGGTATGGGCCTTCCCAATTGGGAGTTAACTTGTTTGCCTGGATGTGCCTTGCCGTTCCCTCAATCTTCCGAAGTACCCAGTCCCCAATCCTGATTGGCCGCTCGGATACTCTTTTATCGTGGGTCCACTTCGTTCTTTCCTTGAAGGACTGAGACCTCAAGCGGCTTGCGATTCGCCTCTCCTCCAGCAAGTCGAGGTCCACGTTTCTTGCTCTTTCGTTGTTGGCTTGGTCGTACACCGCGACTCTTGCCGTTTGTACGACCAACTCGGCTGGTGCGACGGCCTCCGAGCCGTATACTAGTGCGAAAGCAGTCTCGCCTGTGGGGCACCTTATCGAGGTGCGGACTGCCCATAGTGCGGGGTGTAGCTCGTCAGCCCATTTGTTCGATATCCCTTCTAGGTTCCGTCCTAGGGCCCCTAATACTAGCTTGTTTGCAGCCTCTGCCTGGCCATTACCCTGTGGGTGCGCGACTGATGATTTCCAATGCTTGACGTGTAACCTGTGGCATTCCGCGGTAAATTTAGCCGAGAATTGAACTCCGTGGTCGGTCACCACTGCTCTGGGGACTCCGAAACGGCATATAACTTGCTCTTTGAGGAAATTTGTGACGTTTTCCTCTGTGGGGTTTCTCAAGGCCTTGGCCTCTATCCATTTCGTAAAGTACTCTACTGCCACCACTAGGTACTCATACCCGTTCCTCATTTTTGGGAATTTTCCCATTAGGTCCATACCCCACATGTCAAACGGCCATGCTGCCACGACTGGGGTTTGTTCTATGGAGGGTAGTTGTGGTATGTTCCCAAAGATTTGGTAGGTGTTGCAGTTTTTTACATATCGCCTGGCGTCCTCCCTTAATGTCGGCCAGTAATATCCTTGATTGACTATTCTTTCCGCTAGGGCTCGGGCTCCTGGGTGCCCTCCGCACTCCCCCTCATGCATCTCGGCGAGTAAGTCGCCTACTTGGGACGGCGAGATGCAACGGAGTAACGGTTTGGAGAAAGATCGGTGGTATAGTATATTATTGTAGAAGACATACCTGGCGGACTGCCATTTTATCTGTCGTGCATGGGTGGTATCTTCTGGCAGTATTCCGCTCTGGATGTACTTCGCCATTTCGTCCACCCAGTCTTCCGATGCGCGGAGTATGGGCTGCACCATTCTCATATCTCCAGGGCTTGTCCTTATCTCTACTGGGACTCCCTCTTCGTTGGGGGTTTCGCCCGAGGCTATCTTCGCCAGGCGGTCCGCTGTCTTATTATCGTTCCGGCTGACTAGGGATAAGTTGAAGAAATCGAACTTGTCCCTCCATTGTCTGGCTTTTTCGGCGTAATTCTGGAGGTTCTTAGAGTGTACGGCGTATGTGCCCTGTACCTAGTTAACGACGAGCTGTGAGTCGCTGAAGACTCTGAGGGCTGTTATATTTGCGGCGTGAGCCCACTCTACCCCCATGAGCAGGGCCTCGTACTCCGCTTGGTTGTTCCATAAATCAGTCTCAAGTCTCGCAGCTCGCATCTCGGTGTACTTTTTGTTTGGCGAGATTAAGGCTACGCTGATGCCTACTCCGCTGGCGTTGATTGCCCCATCTACCCATAACTCCCATGGGTTCATCGTCCGCTGGCCGTGTTTTTCCTCTGTGAATGATCCTTCCGCGAGGAAGTCGGCCAAAGCTTGGGCTTTGATGGCTGTCCGGGGTTTGAAGGTGACCTCCTGGCCGCACAGCTCTATAGACCACCGAAGGAGTCTCCCCGATTGATCTAGCTTATGAAAGACCTGTTTTAGCGGAGCATCGGTGTAGACGATGATCGGATGGGACTCGAAGTATGGCCTCAGCTTCCTGGATGAGATTACCAGTGCGTACGCCAGCTTTTCTATATTGGAGTATCTGGATTCGGCGCCGTTCAAGGCCTTGCTGACGAAGTAAACGGGGTATTGCTTCGATCCCTCCTCTTTTATCAATACGGAGGCTACCACGAATTCCGAGAATGAGAGGTACAGGAAAAGTGTCTCACCTGTGTCCGGTGGCCGCAGTAGAGGTAATTGTGACAAGTGGGCCCTAAGATCCTCCCACGCTTTGCTGCACTCCGGAGTCCATTCGAACCCATTCTTCGAGTCCTTTAGTATTTTGAAAAATGGTAAACATCTTTCTGCCGACTTTGAGATGAAATGGCCGAGGGTGGCGATGCACCCGTTTAAGCGTTGAACGTCCTTTACACATCGCGGCTCGGTGAGCCGTGCCACCGCTCCCCTCTCGGATGTCATGAACCCAAGGAATTTTCCAGACATGACTCCGAACACACACTTCGTGGGATTCAGCTTTAAGTTGTACTCTGCTAGGCTGGAGAAAGTTTCCTCTAGGTCGTCTAGGTGTGATTCCCCACGCTTGGTTTTGATCACCATATCGTCTACGTAGGCCTCCACGTTTCTTCCTATTTGCCGCCGAAGGATATGGTTCATCATCCGTTGGTATGTGGCCCCTGCATTCTTGAGGCCGAAGGGCATCACATTGTAGCAGTATATGGCTCCTGCAGCTCGGAACGAAGTGTGGAGTTGGTCGCTCGGCTTCATCTTGATCTGGTGGTATCCCGAGAAAGCATCCATAAAACTTAAAAGCTTATACCCCGCAGTTGAGTCAATGAGAGCATCAATTCGGGGTAACGGGTAACAATCCTTGGGACATGCTTTGTTTAGATCGGTGTAGTCGATGCACATTCTCCACTTCCCGTTGGCTTTCTTGACCATTACCACGTTTGCCAGCCACGTGGGATATTGGACTTCGCGGATAAAGCCTGCCTTGAGTAACTTCTCTACTTCCTCTTTCATGCCTTGCTCCTTTTCCTCTCCGAACTTTCGAGGCTTCTGTCTCACTGGTGGGCATTTGGCGCTTATGCTGAGGGCGTGCTCAGCTACAGACGCATCGATACCGGGCATGTCCTCCGTGCACCAGGCGAAGCTATCCTGGTGACTTTTAAGGAAGTCGATGATACTTCGCCGGAGTATGTCGGGCATTTCCCTACCGACTTTGATGGTTTGTTGCGGGTACTTCGGGTTAATGATTTCCTCGTCGAACTCCCGGGTACCCGATGCTTCTATGACCAGATCGTAGATTTGCTTCTCGAGGACTTTCAGTATCCTTTGGTCATTGGGAGCGGCTACCGAGTTAATTGTCGCAGCGCTGTCTAACCCGCCCCTCTTCCTTTTGATTTTCATGATTTGCCCTAAGAGGCTACGAGGATGGCTTTTAACAAATCCCACGCCTTGCGGAGTGTAGAATTTGACTTGTTGGTGCGAGGTGGATATTACGAGGTTGAATGCCGTGTGGCAGGGGGTACCCAGTATCGCATTGTATGGGGAATCTAGGTCCACCATGTAAAATTTGACTTCTTCAGTCCGTTGCCACTCTCCTTCCCCGAAAGTTACTTGTATCCGGACAGTTCCTTTTACCGGCACCTTGTGGGTAGAGAAGCCCTCAAGGACCATCCCACTTGCTTTGAGGTCGGCGTCACTTAGGCCCATTTCCTTGAAGCACTAGAGGTACATGATGTTCTTGGCAGCTCCTGTGTCAACCAGAATCCTCCTTACAGTGCATTTGTCGATACCGTCTTTCGTCATTAGTGCCTCGAGGACAATGGGTGTGACTCTTGCTTCCTCATTGTGTTATATCTCCTCGTTTGAGAAGGAGATTATCTCGCGCTGTTCGAACTCGTATTCAGGAACGAGATACGACCTGGTGAGGTTGTAGATTTTCTTTTTGATCTTCGTGACTGAGGATACGTAGGGGTTGATCATGTCAATCACTCTCTCGCCTTTGTCTTTTTGTTGCTGCGCGTTGGCGACGTACTCTTTTAAGCATCCCTCTTTGATGAGGCGCTCTATAGCCCTCTTAAGTTGGAAGCAGTCTTCCGTGGTGTGCCCGTAGTCGCGGTGGAACCCGTAAAATTTGGACTTATCCCTCGCGGGGTAAGATTGTTACCTCATCGGTGCAGGGTCCTGAACCCCGTATTTGTCCTTTATGACTGCTACGATGCTCTCTTTTGAGACGTTTAAGGGTGTAAACGTCTCTGGCTTTTTGAACCGAACTTTCTCCTTTTTATCCACGAAGCTCGGGGGACTTTTCCGGAAGTCGGACGGCTTATCCTTTGCTTGGGCGGAGTCGGGCGTGCTGCCCTCAGCTAATGCGACTTTTCGCGCTACGTCGAACATTTCGCCTATGGTCGCTGGTCTCCTTAATTGGAGCTCGGTATAGAGCATTCTGGAGCGGAAGCCTCCCTCGAAGCATGTGATGACCGTGTCCTGGCTAATCCCTTCTATCTCATCGTAGGTCTTCTTAAACCGCTCGAGAAAGGATAGTAGAGACTCGTCATCTCGCTGTTTGATATTCGCTAGGTCTCCTCTTGTTTTCGGAATCGTTCCTGCCGTGCTAAATTTGTCCAGGAAGATCTTTTCTAGAGTGTTCCAGGAGTCTATTGTGCCCGACTACAAAGAGGTGAACCACGTGAGTGCCTTGCTGGTCAGAGTGCTTGGGAATGCTTTGCACAGGACCGCCTCATCGCTCGTGACTAGACTCATGAGCGTTTGGTAATGGCATATGTGCTCTTGAGGCCGTGTCTGTCCGGTATACGGGACAAACTTCGGAAGTTGGAGAGAGGGGTCAGGCGTTATGTCCTGAATCCACTTCGTGAACGAGCCTAGCCCGATTGATCTCGTCCTTGGAATTTTCGCTGAGCTCTTGGCTTTTTCTAGACTTCGCTCCACACCTCGCCTTTTCTCGGCGAGCTTTGAAGTGGGCTTGGAGGTATGGTGGCTGATACGCGAAAATCGTATCACCTTTTTAGCATGTTTTTATGTATGAATTTGGGTGAAATTGAGGGTAATTTGATCTTGATTGTTCATTATTTACTTAATTTCACAGTTTTTATGATTTTGGAAGTGTCAGGTGAAAAGTAGACGAAAACAGTAAATTTTGGGGTAAAAACGCAATTTTTGGAAATATTGACTTAGTCAACGGGTCAGGACGGGCGTCCCGAACCCGGGACGGGCGTCCAGGACCCGGGACGGGCGTCCCGACCTGGTCAACATATCAGGACGGGCGTCCCAATCCAGGACGGGCGTCCCGAACCCCCAGATCCAGTCCCACATCAATTTTTTGCTGAAAAATCACCCCGGGAAGCTGCTATAAATACCACAGGCCTCCAGCAGTTCAAATCATTCCTCTCCACTCGATCTGAGTCATTTAGTGGTTTACAGTGTACAATTCTCTGGTACATAACTCACTCAGAGACTCGGATCTCAGTTTTCTTTCTTATTAGTGTTTCGTTTTAGTTTCTAAGAAATAGTCTCAGATCTTAGGCTTCTATAGATAGGTTCGTTTCTGGTATTCATAGAATACCCGAGATTTCATTAGGAGATCCTAAGAGGGCTCTAGGCGTTCGAAGAGTCAGTCCACAGGGCTGGGCTTAAGTTGGGTATTAAGGTAAAGCCCAGTTACTAGGCTGAGGAAGCGTCCTCCGAAGGTTCTGGTGAGCAGAGTCAGGGCGAGCAATACGACATATACAGCAGTACGCTCCGTCGGCGAGACTACGTAAAGGGTGATTTCTTTATGGCATCAGTCCCCATGTCCCTCTCTTATATGTTGTTATTGTGTTGTTCTAAATATCTATTATGAATACGAGATTACGATTTTTATGAATAGTTGTTTTATATGTTGACGTTGTTATGTTTTTCCGGAAATAGCCACCTGCTAAATATTCACTATGTCTGCATGTTTAATGTGCTCTTTTAAACTAAAGTTAGGGTTATAGACAATTCCTAACCACGGTCTAATCATAACCTGTTTAGTTTAACAGGCATCAATTAGTATTGGTGTCTGCCATGCTAGATAAAATAACATGTTGAACACCCTGCCTGTTAAAGTAGTCTAGGTAGGGGCCGAGCTGAGTCCGATTATGCCGGCGGCTAGGGCAAGCGGTATGATCCCCGAAGTGACATAGGGCTTTCATGGATGCCTTCGTCCCGAACCATGAGTAGGGCCGTCATTAAGGTAGGGCGATTTATTAGAGACCTCGGATGTGGTACGCCTTTAGACACAGAACATAGTTGCAATCCAAGCTAAGATACATCTAAAATACTCGAAGATAGGTCAATCAACATATAGGAACAGTATAACATAGAATCAGAACTCATCTATAAAAACACTTCTAGGATTAATTAGACTTAAACCTAGTGGAGAATGAATCACCCTCTCATCAAAGTATTTGATAAAGATTGCATAACTGGATCATAAGATAGGAGTTAGGATAAAAGGCTAGTTACTACTAAGCCGTTGCCACTTCCCTGGGAGTACGATATTTAACTTAATAAAATCGTAGATACTTTCCAACAGACTAGCTACACGATAGGTACTCTGCCTTAGGTTCTGGCTGATTAAGTGACACCATAGAGACTAAATGTGACAATTAGTCAATCACAGTCCTTAATTATTCATAATCAACATAGGGTAAAATAACACCTATTTAGCACATCGGTCGGAAAACCCATCAGATTTTTGGCGCCGTTACCGGGGAAATATCATAATGAATTTAGGGCTCCTGATCAAAATTCTAGACACTGATCAAAATTCTAGATACTTATGATAGGTAGCGGTAGTAACCTAGACCTTAGACCTAACACTTGTTTTATGCTAGTTAGACAATCAGTTTCCGAAATATAGGATTATCATAACTAATTGATTTTAGATAATATCTGAAATTAAGACACTTAGGATAATCAAATTTTAGAAAATCATTCTAGAACCATATTGAGGAAATTTACCTACTTTCTAAATTAAACATAAAAAAAATGTTAAAAATTTAAAATCCCAAAAATAATGTATCTTTCTTGCTCAACGGTGAGTTGTTTCTTTTCCCTATCTCTTGTTTTTTTTAGTTGTTTTCTTAGTTGCCCTTTTTCGTGTTTTTCTTCCTTTATTTAATTTCGAAGAAATAAAAATGGAAATGAGGATAAAATATATCTTCTTCTGAGTTGTAAAATGTTGGCTTAGATTTTTTTTATCGGGAAGAAACTCTATTTTAGAATTTTCTTAGAGTCATGCCGGCCTTATTAGGATGAGTTATGAAATAGTTTTTCCTTAATAGCCAGACCTTTGAATGTTCTATTGAAAAAAGGATGTTCCTTTTGTTTTTCTGATGATTGCATGAGAACTTTTAAACCGAAAGGAATTACTGCACCCATTATGGCATCACCTGATTGAAATTTGCTTTTTGAATAATATGTGATGTAATGATGTAGTACGAATTGTTTTAGGACAGAAACATGATAAGAAAGTTCATGTATGATAAATTCCGATCTTATCTAGTTTTGTCTAAAAACAATAGGTTTCCTGTGAAAATAATTACATCATAGTAGTCGTGGAACACTTTTCAAAATGGCCTAAACCACAGGCATTACCTACTAATGATGTTAAAGTCGTGTGCAGATTCTAGTTGTTTTCCAGATTCAGAGTGCCAATGTTTTAGGAAGAAATGTTCAGCCTGTGTATCAAATCTGTGAAGTCTGCTAAGTACCACACTTTAGCAGGGATTGCTATGGGAATGACTGACCATTCCAAAAGAGGTAGGAGTAGGTTACTGCAGAATGCTGCTCCAATGGGAGATGCATACAATCCCCGCTAGAGGAATCATACGGGATTTAGCTGAGGAGTAATTTGGAAGCTGGAAACTTTCAGAAGACACCACCACAGTAAAACCCACACTCGCAGAATCAATAGATGAGATACTGGCAACAATTAAAGCCAGACTAGTGCAAGCAAGTGATCTACCAAGAGGTAACGAACGATCGACAGATATAGAGGAATTTGGCATTGTGTCGGGAGAATAGCGATGGAGGAGCTTGCATTCCCTGCATACCAATCAGCTTTGAGAAACTTCCCCGAGGAAGTCTCAAATACTTGGGCCCAGATCTACACAATTGGAGCCCCTACCACCACAGCTTCGCCAAAACTTCAGGTATCTTTTCTTCCATTCGAGACTTGCATGCCATACCTTCACTAACATTGGCAGGAAGGCACACAAATCCCAAGAAATCTCATTCCTAGACACGTTCCTCCTGGACACGTTGCTAAGATTATGAGAAATCTTACAAATGATTCGAGGAAACAGTCCTTGGGGATTTAGCCATTCCTCAAATGGATATGCCACTACCTGGAGCTCGACAATGAAGGATCGGAGCTGACGTCATCTGTTCCAATATCTAGAGCTTGTAGAGTCAAGAACACCTCAGCAATAGCACATGGCTAAGGTGAAGAGCCAATGGACAGATCAGAGAAGACCCTTCTGCTCGCGACATGAAGGGAGTTTTTCTAATCCTCATGATCTTTTACTTTTGTTTTCTTTGTTTTGTGTTCTGTTTTGTTATTTCCATTATCCTTCTTGTTTTATTTTCTCTGTTACCCTTAATTAGTCAAATAAGTGTGGGGTAAGAGTTCTTTGTTTTGTTTTCATTTCTTCTTGTTTGCAAATAAGTGTGGGGTAGTTTAGCTATGCATGAACACTGAGGACAGTGTCAGACTTAAGTGTGGGGTAGCAGTGCACGGTGCACTGTAGCAGTTTTTGTATGCTTTTGCTTGTTTTTCACGTACTTTCACACCCTTCCAAAAATTTTTCAAAATTTTTTTTCCGTCTTTCAGACGTCTAAATGCAGTATGCTTGGTTAAACAATTGCTTATGTCTATGATATGTAGGTAGTATGTTATGGTTAGTAGGAGATAATTGATAGCTATCTTGGACTAATTGATTAGAAATAGGGAATTCCTGATAACTGAGCACAACTTTGTCTGGATTAGAGACCTCAACCAATTACCTGTTCGAGACTTAACTAGATAAAATTAGACCACTTGTGGATATATTGGCAGTTAGAATGACTAGATGAGACTCTGAGCTAGAAGTGAAAAGAAATTAAAGGAAGTTAATCAAATGAGGGTAGTTTGCCAGCGGCCTTCGCTACTCGAGCACCACTCCTTCGGGGAATTTAAAGCCTGATGCCCTAAGGTCGTGTAGATCTGGGAGTCATTAGAGTGGGACTCGCTTTATGGGTAGTTGAAGTTGATGTGTCCTAAGCAGACTCAAAATACCCTGAATCTATAAAGAAAATAACTAAATGCTAAAACATTAAAAATCTGATCACCAAAGCTCAGAACTCAAAAAGTTGTCTGTTGTTAATATGTCTAGCGATAGGTCGAAGTGTTCTCTGGTAGTAGTTAAGACAAGAGTACATTGCGTTGACTATCTGGTCTGGACACACACTACACATCAGGAAGACCCTGTGACTAAGAAAAAAAGTTCAACCTAGTTGTTGATTTGTTTTCTGCCTAATCATAACAAGCTACCAAAAACATCTGAGACCTTGTCATAGCAACCTAACCAGTCAGACCTGTATTAAGACTTGTCTGAAGAATTTTTGGAATAAAAACATGACTAGGAATTTAAGTAACTTCAGGTAGACTTTGCATGAGGACAAGCAAAAAGCTAAGTCTGGGGTTATCTGATACGCGAAAATCGTATCACCTTTTTAGCATGTTTTTATGTATGAATTTGGGTGAAATTGAGGGTAATTTGATCTTGATTGTTCATTATTTACTTAATTTCACAGTTTTTATGATTTTGGAAGTGTCAGGTGAAAAGTAGACGAAAACAGCAAATTTTGGGGCAAAAACGCAATTTTTGGAAATATTGACTTAGTCAACGGGTCTGGACGGGCGTCCCGAACCCGGGACGGGCGTCCCGACCCAGTCAAACCACCGGGACGGGCATCCAGGACTTGGGACGGCCGTCCCGACCTGGTCAACAGATCAGGACGGGCGTCCCAATCCGGGACGGGCGTCCCGAACCCCCAGATCCAGTCCCACATCGAATTTTTGTTGAAAAATCACCCCGGGAAGCTGCTATAAATACCCCAGGCCTCCAGCAGTTGAAATCATTCCTCTCCACTCGATCTCAGTCATTTAGTGGTTTCCAGTGTACAATTCTCTGGTACACAACTCACTCAGAGACTCGAATCTCAGTTTTCTTTCTTATTAGTGTTTCGTTTTAGTTTCTGAGAAATAGTCTCAGATCTTAGGCTTCTATAGATAGGTTCGTTTCTGGTATTCATAGAATACCCGGGATTTCATTAGGAGATCCTAAGAGGGCTCTAGGCGTTCGAAGAGTCAGTCCACAGGGCTGGGCTTAAGCTGGGTATTATGGTAAAGCCCAGTTACTAAGCTGAGGAAGCGTCCTCCGAAGGTTCTGGTGAGCAGAGTCAGGGCGAGCAATACGACATATACAGCAGTACGCTCCGTCGGCGAGACTACGTAAAGGGTGATTTCTTTATGGCATCAGTCCCCATGTCCCTCTCTTATATGTTGTTATCGTGTTGTTCTAAATATCTATTATGAATACGAGATTACGATTTTTATGAATAGTTGTTTTATATGTTGACGTTGTTATGTTTTTTCCGGAAATAGCCACCTGCTAAATATTCACTATGTCTGCATGTTTAATGTGCTCTTTTAAACTAAAGTTAGGGTTATAGACAATTCCTAACCACGGTCTAATCATAACCTGTTTAGTTTAACAGGCATCAATTAGTATTGGTGTCTGCCATGCTAGATAAAATAACATGTTGAACACCCTGCCTGTTAAAGTAGTCTAGGTAGGGGCCGAGCTGAGTCCGATTATGCCGGCGGCTAGGGCAAGCGGTATGATCCCCGAAGTGACATAGGGCTTTCATGGATGCCTTCATCCCGAACCGTGAGTAGGGCCGTCATTAAGGTAGGGCGATTTATTAGAGACCTCGGATGTGGTACGCCTTTAGACACAGAACATAGTTGCAATCCAGGCTAAGATGCATCTAAAATACTCGAAGATAGGTCAATCAACATATAGGAACAGTATAACATAGAATCAGAACTGATCTATAAAAACACTTCTAGGATTAATTAGACTTAAACCTAGTGGAGAATGAATCACCCTCTCATCAAAGTATTTGATGAAGATTGCATAACTGGATCATAAGATAGGAGTTATGATAAAAGGCTAGTTACTACTAAGCCGTTGCCACTTCCCTGGGAGTACGATATTTAACTTAATAAAATCGTAGATACTTTCCAACCGACTAGCTACACGATAGGTACTCTGCCTTAGGTTCTGGCTGATTAAGTGACACCATAGAGACTAAATGTGACAATTAGTCAATCACAGTCCTTAATTATTCATAATCAACATAGGGTAAAATAACACCTATTTAGCACATCGGTCGGAAAACCCATCAGTGGCTCTCTCCTACTTCGCTAACCGCTGGGCGGGATTTTCTGCTCGCCTGTCTACCGTGCCTTTCGGTTCTTTTCGTGGCTGCAGTCTGTTTGCTAATCAGGGTGCGGGATCTCGGGGGTGGAGCTTCCGAGTATATTCTCCCTCCGTTCGCGAGCATCGGAGGGGTTAGGCCCTCTCTGACATACTCCGGGTGGAGTTGCTTCCATTGTTCCGCGAGATCCCGCTCTTTCTGGAGCCTCTCCACCCATCTCTGCAACTCCTCTATCTCCTTTGCTCGCCCATTGTCAGTGGCTCGCCTTTCGCATAAGCGGTCGCGGAGGTCGGCGGTCCGACGAGGTGACCCGTTGGGTCCCAGTCGCTCCAGGACAGAGCGGCGATGGGGATCGACGGGCACCGAGGAGTGAGCGGCCCGGTGTATCTCAGGGTGAGACATCGGGAGTGTTGCGTCGGGATGATTTTCGTGATTTCCTGATTGTCGGGACGTCATAGCTTTTTTGAAGACAGGTCAGAGTAAAGGACAAAACTCGTTCCCGGTAACGGAACCAAACTGATTAGTCAAAATTTGGTAAGGATATCTTGAGGGTAAAAAGATAAAATGTGACTCCAGGAATCTTGGAGAATCCCTGAATTGAAGTGACCTGCAAAACAGAGGAAGTTTGGTGGGGACGTGGATCCCCGGGAACTCTCCGACGATCAAGTTAGTTTAATATAGAATTGGTGATTGTTTATGGTATATCTGGCTTGCCCTTACCTTCGTCTGATCCCCTCGTTTTATAATACCCGAGGGAGATGATGGTGGAGGGATCGTGTAGATTCAGCTCGTGGGTTGTTAGCGGTTACCGTTATGGTAAAACGATCCTTATTAGTGGGAGAGTGGAGATCCACGTTGGGATTTAGTGGGTTATTTGTTCCACTTTTTATGATGATGGGTTTGACTTTGAGTCAACCCGCAGTACACGTGGCGGTGTGCAAATTTATTTGCCGTATGGACGTATTTGCCCCTGACGGGTATCTTTTCCGTTCAATATATATATATATATATATATATATATATATATATATATTAAGAAAATAAAAACAATGAACGAAAGAAGAAATAAGAAATAGGAATTTGCGAAAAGTTAAACTGAAGTTTTAATTCAAACAATATAAAGTAAATTGTTTTAATTCAAACAATATAAAAATCAAATTTTGTGTATGTATATCAAGAAAGTTAATCGAGTGAAAAATCGTTTAAAAAAAAGAAAGAAAAAATTTAGACAAATTGAATGTTAAATGTCAAATGACACGAATGAGTAAATAGTTGAAGAATTCATCAAAGATTTAACATTACCATCGTTGTCTTCTTTTATTTTTAAACAAAGTATTTTTAATTTTATTTCTTTCAATTGTTTAATCGTAATTTTTTAGAACTATAAACCTAGGGTTTTGAAATCTCCAAAATTTTCTTTCTCATTTCTTCTTCTTTCTTAGTTTAGTTTGTATTTTTTTTATTGTAATGATATTTTTACCCTGTAATTTAATTAACTAAATAATACAATAGTTAGTTTTTTAGGTTTTGTGACGAAATCCATCAAAAGAGATCTTGTTTTTCTCTAATAAAAAATTTTAGAATTTTAAAATTTTAAAATAATATTTTAGGACTGATTTTGGCAAACATAAATTTGTTTGAGACTAAACTCACCAATTATTTTTAAACCAAATAATTCTGCACAAATTTCAGCCATATTGTTACTTAATCAAAATTGGAATTAAAATCAACAATTTTTACCAAAAATTGAGCAATTTTTCAAATTGTCACAAAACCAAAATTAAAACCAATTATTTACAAAATAACAAAATCTAATGCAAATTCAACAATCATTATAAGAAATTAAGTATTGAATTTGATAGTATGTTTTCTGTTATTAAGTTATTATTTTTGTAATTGTTTAAATAATAATAAATAATATTACCAACGAAAGTTAGAACTCATTTTGAGTTTCTAATATTTTCTTTTTAACATATTCGACATTATTATAATTGTTGATAATTAATATAATTAAGATATTAGAGTTTGAATTATTATTATTTTGTCAGTATTATCATTAAGACAAAATTAACAAAGATCTAACACTTCTTTAACTTTTATATTAACAAAGATGACAAAAAATAACACCTTTTCATTTTGAATTACAATTTTTTTTTAGCCCTAAAAGTTTGCACCCAAAAATCTGACTTTTACACTTATTTTATTTTTAAGTTTTTACACTTCAACAAAAAAAATATCGCTTGATTTGCTCTTCCTTCCAAAAATTATGTCCAATTCCATTTTGGGTCTATTTTTCGACAGCATTTTTACTCCTTTTCTTTTAAAATTATTTTTTATTTTAAAAGAATATTTGTCTTTTATATCAAAAGTATTCTTGTCTTTTGATGGATCCAATGAAGTAAGGCGTCTTCGAGGAAGCGGTGACACTGAGCCAATTTACTTTTTGTGACATTTTAGCAACTACTTTACACTATCTACTATATATAAAAATATATTGATAAATTTCTAATTTTTCTTTAATATAAAAACTAATAAAAATATGTTGTTTTAAAATTTTAAATATATATATTTTAAAGTATTTCCTTAAATAATAAAATAATAAAGTTTTAAATTAAAAAAAATAATTAGATTTTGTTAACATTAAACTCAAATTTTTTAAAACAAATTGAGGTATTTTTTATTGGGGTGTCAACCCATGTCCCACATCTTAAAATAATGCTAGAATTTGCTAGCATATAAGAAGTCTACTAATTCCATTAGTATGAGGCTTTTTGGGATGTTGTCTAAGAACAAAACCGTGAGGGCTTAGGCCCAAAGCGGACAATATCATACTAATGTAGAGTTAAGTGTTGGAAGCCCAACCGTGTGGGTATATGTGGGCCCAATAAGTGGTATCAGAGCTTAAGGTTAATGGGATTGCTTGTAATAAATGTGTGGGGAAAATGCCCTCATTCTTGAAGACCTAGCAATTAGGGGTGCCTTGTGCCGCCTTGGGATGTTACCCAAGAAACAAAACCGTGAGGGCTTAGGCCAAAAGCGGACAATATCATACTAATGTGGAGTTAAGTGTTGGAAGCCCAACCTTGTGGGTATATGTGGGCCCAATAAGTGGTATCAGAGCTTAAGGTTAATGGGCAGTCTTGTAAGAAATATGTGGGGAAAATGCCCTCATTCTTGAAGACCTAACGATTAGGGGTGCCTTGTGTCGAAGGAGCGGCAGTGGTACATGATGACTTCGTCTAAGGGAGGCCCTCATTCTTGAAGAACTAGCGATTAGGGGTGCCTTGTGTCGAAGGAGCGGCAGTGGTACATGATGACTTCATCTAGGGGAGGCCCTCATTCTTGAAGACCTAGCGATTAGGGGTACCTTGTGTCGAAGGAGCGACAGTGGTACATGATGACTTCGTCTAGGGGAGGCCCTCATTCTTGAAGACCTAGCGATTAGGGGAGCCTTGTGTCGAAGGAGCGGCAGTGGTACATGATGACTTCGTCTAGGGGTGGCCCACATTCTTGAAGACCTAGCGATTAGGGGTGCCTTGTGTCGAAGGAGCGGTAGTGGTACATGATGACTTCCTCTAGGGGAGGCCCTCATTCTTGAAGACCTAGCGATTAGGGGTGCCTTGTGTCGAAGGAGCGGCAGTGGTACATGATGACTTCGTCTAGGGGTGGCCCTCATTCTTGAAGACCTAGCGATTAGGGGTGCCTTGTGCCGAAGGAGCGGTAGTGGTACATGATGACTTCGTCTAGGGGAGGCCCTCATTCTTGAAGACCTAGCGATTAGGGGTGCCTTGTGCCGAAGGAGCGACAGTGGTACATGATGACTTCGTCTAGGGGAGGCCCTCATTCTTGAAGACCTAGCGATTAGGTTGCCTTGTGCCGAAGGAGCGAGCGGCGTGGAGTGGTGACATGATCTCAGGGGAGGCCTCATTCTTGAATACCTAGCGATTAGGGGTGCCTTGTGCCGAAGGAGCGACAGTGGTACAGCCCTCATTCTTGAAGACCTAGCGGATTAGGGGGCCTTGTGTGTCGAAGGAGCGGCGTGGTACATATGACTTCGTCTCTAGGGGTGGCCCCATTCTTGAAGACCTAGCGATTAGGGGTGCCTTGTGCCGAAGGAGCGGTAGTGGTACATGATGACTTCGTCTAGGGGAGGCCCTCATTCTTGAAGACCTAGCGATTAGGGGTGCCTTGTGCCGAAGGAGCGACAGTGGTACATGATGACTTCGTCTAGGGAGGCCCTATTCTGAAGACCTAGCGATTAGGGTGCCTTGTGCCGAAGGAGCGGCAGTGGTACATGAGACTTCGTCTAGGGAGGCCTTCATTCTTGAAGACCTAGCGATTAGGGGTGCCTTGTGCCGAAGGAGCGACAGTGGTACATGATGACTTCGTCTAGGGGAGGCCCTCATTCTTGAAGACCTAGCGATTAGGGGTGCCTTGTGCCGAAGGAGCGGCAGTGGTACATGATGACTTCGTCTAGGGGAGGCCCTCATTCTTGAAGACCTAGCGATTAGGGGTGCCTTGTGCCGAAGGAGCAGCAGTGGTACATGATGATTTCGTCTAGGGGAGGACCTCATTCTTGAAGACCTAGTGATTATGGGTGCCTTGTGCCGAAGGAGCAGCAGTGGTACATGATGATTTCGTCCAGGGGAGGCCCTCATTCTCGAAGACCTAGCGATTACGGGTGCCTTGTGCCACCTTGTGTCGAAGGAGCGGCAGTGGTGGTACATGATGATTTCTTCTAGGGGAGGCCCTCATTCTCGAAGACCTAGCGATTAGGGGTGCCTTGTGCCGCCTTGTGTCGAAGGAGCGGCAGTGGTACATGATGATTTCGTCTAGGGGATGTCCTCATTCTCGAAGACCTAGCGATTAGGGGTGCCTTGTGCCGCCTTGTGTCGAAGGAGCGGCAGTGGTACATGATGATTTCGTCTAGGGGAGGCCCTCATTCTCGAAGACCTAGCGATTCGGGGTGCCTTGTGCCGCCTTGTATCGAAGGAGCGGCAGTGGTACATGATGATTTCGTCTAGGGGAGACCCTCATTCTTGAAGACCTAGCGATTAGGGGTGCCTTGTGCCGCCTTGTGTCGAAGGAGCGGCAGTGGTACATGATGATTTCGTCTAGGGGAGGCCCTCATTCTTGAAGACCTAGTGATTAGGGGTGCCTTGTGCCGCCTTTGTCGAAGGAGCGGCAGTGGTACATGATGATTTCGTCTAGGGGAGGCCCTCATTCTTGAAGACCTAGTGATTAGGGGTGCCTTATGCCGCCTTTGTCGAAGGAGCGGTAGTGGTACATGATGATTTTGTCTAGGGGAGGCCCACATTCTTGAAGACCTAGCGATTAGGGGTGCCTTGTGCCACCTTGTGTCGAAGGAGCGGCAATGGTACAAGGTGGTTTCGTCTAGGGGAGGCCCACGAGTTTGTGGTCCTTGGTTTGAGGGGAGGTTGTTGGGGTTTCAACCCATGTCTCACATCTAAAAATAATGCTAGAATTTGCTAGCATATAAGAAATCTACTAACTCCATTAGTATGAGGCCTTTTGAGATGTTGCCAAGAATAAAACCGTGAGTACTTAGGTCCAAATCGGACAATATCATACTAAGTGGAGTTAAGTGTCGAAAGCCCAACCTTGTAGGTATATGTGAACCCAATATTTTTGTCTATAGGATGGGTTGAACTAATGACATTTTAATGCATGAGCGGACTACAAACTCAGCTATGCTTAACTTAACAAATATTTTAAAATATATATAATTATGTCAAAATTTATTAACTTTAAATTTGGTTTAATATTAACAAAATCTAAAAAAAATTATTAATTTTTTTTTTCAAATTTAAAACTTGATTATGTTATCATAAATTAATTTAAATACCTTTATTACTTTCTACCAAATTATTATGGGAAGTTTAGAAATATATTTCGATATATAGGATATTATTTTAAATAGTTATTAAAAGAGTTATTAAACCTTAGATTGCTCACACGGCTTGCGCGAAAAAAAGTGTGATTGAGGGTTCTACACCGCCTCCAACAAAACAAAATTAAATTTTTGTATACCCTTAAATTCAAAAGGAAAAGACAAAATTATCCCTATGATTTATCATTTAAGAAATAATTTAAAATATATATATTTGAAATCTTAAAAAAACATATTTTTATAAGTTTTAATATTAAATTTGTTTTTGAAACTTATCAATATATTTATTTATATAGTATATAATATAAAATAATTGCTAAAATGTTATGAAAAGCCAATTGAATTCGAACCATTCTTTAGAAGAAAAAAAAAAGCATTTGATTTTTTTAAATTAAAATCTTTAATAAAAATATGAAAATACTTTTTACATAAAAGACAAATATTTTTTAAGCATAAAGAATAATGAAAAGATAAAATTGTTTTTGAAAAATAGACGAGATGAAATTTTTGGATCCAAGGGCAAACTCAGTGACTTATTTTTTTGAAGTGCAAAAATTGAAAAATAAAAAGTAAGATTGCAACCGTCTGAAATTCTGAAAAGTTAAGGTTCAACTTTTTGGATTTACTCTTTTTTTTGGATAAATGATATATAGCCTTATTCATTTAACTCTAAAACCTTTTTTTTTATACCCATTTTGGGCGCCCGATATCGTCGCTTTTTGGATGAGACTTATCCAGACTTAGCTTGCAGGAACGCTCATAAAGTTGGACTCTTACTCGTGAGTGAGGATCTGATCCAGGGCTTTTAACATGAAACTACTCTAAAACCATATATCTAAACTTACAAAAACAAGTAGATTATTAATAACACAATTAGGGAGGCAGTCAGGAAAAGTTTACCAAAAGAATTACTAGTAGATACCCATTTAGTTAAACAATGAGCAGCGGAGTTAAAGGTCCTCGGAATAATTTTAACAGACCAACAAGGCCAATTAACAGCAAAAGCACAAGATTTCCAATCTACCCATTTAGTGCATTAACTACTCCTAAGGCATCACCCTCAAAAACAAGCATTAGAGATTTGAGATCTTTTCCAACTTTGAAAGCGAAAATGAAAACTTGTAACTCATAATCAAACACAAAGCAAAAAGGAAAGAAGAAGAAGCCCATGGACTGCTTCCTCTTACTTACTGCAGCATCAAAATTAAATTTCCACCAAATTTATGCACATCTAGTTCTGATCCTTAGTGATCGGTTTAAGCTAGCAAGCCTTGGCTGAGCTATTGATCTTCTTGAATACTTTTGTCACGCTCCGAATTATGTTAAATAGCTAATATTCTGATATAGAGTTTCGCATTGAATTTATGTATTGCTTTGTTATTTAATATTATAACAAGTAGTAATTATGTTTGCTCTCTTCTTTGTATTTTGAATTTAAACTGAATGATATACATACGTTATACCAAGTTTTAGTTTTGTTTTGCAATAATATAAAACTTCTAATAATAAATAATTTTTATTACTTTATTTCTCTAACATTCATAAGACAAAATTTATATCTAGAATTGAATTTTTATTTTATGTGTCATAAATTTATTAAGACTTTCATAAATATTCTTTTAGTTGTTTTATAAAATTATGACTACTCCAAATGTTGTTGGATCAAATATTGGATCCGAAAGCATGAATGCATCTTCCACAGGAAGAGGAAATGTTGCATTATCGTCTTCAATAATATTTGGATAATAGCTAGAAAAGTTTGATGGAAACAATTTGAAGACTTTGAAGGAAAAGATATTATTTTTCTAACACTGAATTTAGTCAGAGTTTGCTAGGATTGCACAACTCACACACTATATCAAGATGAAAAACACGAAGAAGAAGAGAGAGAATACGAGGAGAAATATACGTGGTAACACCGGGATGGTAAACTCCACGGCGACTAGATATTTTTATTGATGATTTCAGGTATATATAGTTGCAGAGAATTGCCTCCTTTTAAACTACACAGGAGAATATATATAGGTATTATAACACCTCATCTTACTTAACCACTAAGTATACTAAATTCTTTGAGTAAACTTAGCCATTAAGTAAACTTAACCATAAGTAAGCATCATGCTCCACAGCCTAACAATTTTCCCACTTGGAGACTGATCAGTCACCCAAAAGATTGCATTCTCGAAAAATTGAATCCCAACATCATCAATATCTTCACCGTACCGCAACATCTGTAGAAACTACTACAAAAGGCCAATCGAGGTTTTGCACAACCCCAGTTTCCCAACATCAACACATTTAGTCAACATGTCTGCTGGATTCTTTTCACCCTCTATCTTCTCCAAGCACATATCACCTTCCTCCACTGCCCTGCGAGTGAAATGATAGCGTCTCCTAATGTGCTTTGTCTTAGAATGATAGACTGGGTTCTTTAGCAACTGTATGGCACTCTGGCTATCTGAGTAAAGATCTTCTCGCTCTGTTTCTTACCCAACTCATCTCCTTCCCAGCTTCAGCTATTGCCACATACTCAGCCTCAGTAGATGAAAGAGCAACGCACTTCTGAAGCCTAGACATCCAACTCACTGCTGTACCACCTATGGTGTAAATGTAACCAGATGTGCTCTTGCTCGAGTCCACGTCACCACCAAGATCAGCATCCACAAAGCCCTGTAAAATAACTTTGTTTTTCCCGAAACAAAGTGAAGTACTGGATGTACCTCTCATATATCTTAGAAGCCACTTCACAGCTTCCCAATGCTCTTTCCCCGGATTCACCATGTATGATACGCGAAAATCGTATCACATTTTTAGCATGTTTTTATATATGTTTTAATGTGAAATTGAGAGTAAATTGACATTAATTGTTTACTATTTACTTGATTTCACGGTTTTTTATGATTTTGGAAGTGTCAGGTGAAAAGTAGACGAAAACAGCAAATTCTGGGGCAAAAACGCAATTTTTGGAAATGTTGACCCGGTCAAAGGTCCGGGACGGGCGTCCCGACCCAGTCAAACCGCCAGGACGGGCGTCCCGAACCTGGTCAACGAATCAGGACGGGCGTCCCGAGCCGCCAGAAGCTGTCCCACATCGAATTTTTCAGAATTTTTCACTCCGGGAAGCTGCTATAAATACCCCAGGCCTCCAACAGTTGAATTCATCCCTCTCCACTCGATCTGAGTCATTAAGTGGTTTCCAGTGTACAATTCTCTAGTACACAACTCACTCAGAGACTCGGATCTCAGTTTTCTTTCTTATTAGTGTTTGTTTTAGTTTCTGAGAAATAGTCTCAGATCTTAGGCTTCTATAGATAGGTTCGTTTCTGGTATTCCTAGAATACCCGGGATTTCGTTAGGAGATCCTAAGAGGGCTCGAGGCGTTCGAAGAGTCAGTCCACAGGGTTGGGCTTAAGCCGGGTTGTTAAGTAAAGCCCAGCTACTAGGCTGAGGAAGCGTCCTCCGAAGGTTCTGACGAGCAGAGTCGGGTCAAGCAATACGGCATATACAGCAGTACGCTCCATCGGCGAGACTTCGTAAAAGGTGAATTCTTTATGGCATCGGTCCCCCTGTCCCTCTCTTATATGTTGTTAGTGTTTGTCCAAATACTGATTGGAATACCAGATTATGTTTTTATGAATATTTGTGATATACGTTGAAGTTATTATGTTTTTCTAGAAATGGCCACCTGCTTAAATATCCATTATGTCTGCATGTCTATTGCCGTTCTTTTAAATTGAAATTAGGGTTATAGACAATTCCTAACCACGGTCTATTCATAACCTGTTTAGTTTAACAGACATCAATTAGTATTGGTGTCTGCCATACTAGATAAAATAATCTGCGGAACACCCTGTTGGTTGAAAGTAGTCTAGGTAGGCTGAGTTGAGTATTATGCCGGCGGTTATGAGACGAGCAGTATGATCCCCAAAGTGACATAGGGCGGTCATTGCTGACTTTAGTCCGAGCCGTGAGTAGGGCCGTTACCCTTAACGATAGGGCGGTAGCGTAGAAACTCAGATGTGGTAACCTTTAGACACAGAACATAGTTGCAATCCAGGCCAAGACATGTCTAAAATACTCGAATATAGGTCAATCAATGTATAGTAACAGTATAACATAGAATCAGAACTCATCTTTAAAACACTTTTAGGATTAATTGGACTTGAACCTAGTGGAGAATGGATCACCCTCTCATCAAAGTATTTGATGAAGATTGCATAACTGGATCATGAGATAAGAGTTAGGATAAAAGGCTAGTTACTACTAAGCCGTTGCCACTTCCCTGGGAGTACGATAATTAACTTAGTAAAATCGCAGATACTTTCCAATAGACTAGCTACACGATAGGTACTCTGCCTTAGATTCTGGCTGATTAAGTGACACCATAAGACTAAACGTGATAATTAGTCAATCACAGTCCTTAATTAATCATAATTGACATAGGGTAAAATAAACACCTATTTAGTACGTCAACCGGAATAGCACCAGATTTTTGGCGTCGTTGCCGGAGAAATATCATAATGAATTTAGGATTATTGGCCACAATTCTAGAGACTTATGATAGGTAACGGTAGTAACCTAGACCTTAGACCTACACTTATCTTATACTAGTTAGACAATCAGTTTCCTGAATATAGGATTATCATAACTAATTAATTTTAGATGTCATCTGCAATTAAGAGACTTAGGATAATCAAATTTTAGAAAATTATTCTAAAACCATATTAGGGAAATTTACCTGCTTTCTAAATTAAACATAAAAAGAAAAAAAAAATGTTAAAAATTTAAAATCCCAAAAAGAATGTATCTTTCTTGCTATACGGTGAGTTGTTCCTTTTCCCTATCTCTTGTTTTTTTTTTAGTTGTTCTCTTAGTTGCTCTTTTTGTGTTTTTCTTCCTTTAGTTAATTTCGAAGAAATAAAAATGGAAATGAGGATAAAATATATTTTCTTCTGAGTTGTAAAATGTTGGCTTAGATTTTTATCGGGAAGAAACTCTATTTTAGAATTTTCTTAGAGTCATGCCGGCCTTATTAGGATGAGTTATGAAATAGTTTTTCCTTAATAGCCAGACCTTTGAATGTTCTATTGGAAAAAGGAAGTTCCTTTTGTTTTGCTGATGATTGCATGAGAATTTTTAAAACCAAAAGGAATTATTGCACCCATTATGACATCACCTGATTGAAATCTTCTTGTGATGTAGTAAGAATTGTTTTAGACAGAAACATGATAAGAAAGTTCATGTATGATAAATCCTAATCTTATCTAGTCTTGTCTAGAAACAATAGGTGGCACTGATCACTCCAAGATATCTGTGTTCAATAAAACTAATGCTGAACCTGATAACTCTATTATTTTAGAGTTATTCACATCTAATTTTCACATTTTATTTGGGAATTCATTGGCTTTATTTGGAAAAGTGAATAAAAATGTGTGGATTTAAATGTTTTCTACCTTTTTGCCTTTTTATGTGGAATTAGTGCTAAAAGTCAATTTAATTGAGTTAATTCCTCAAATTGAAGATGAGTCGTATTATTTGATTGTTATTTGGGGAATTAGTTTGAATTGAATTGGCGGAACTAGAATGGAAAGGGAACTTTGATGTTTGAAATTTGGTTGGATGCAAGTTGACCGTGACTAGCATGAAACAAGTGTGAAATTGGCAGCTATATACGTATATATGTATATCTATATATATATATATATATATATATATATATATATGTATACATTACATCACACACCATATTGTCACCAAAAATCCAGCTAGATGTAAAGTGGCGGTACTAAGCATTTATGCCTTTTGTCCCACTTGTCATTTCTTTATACATATATATATATACATATATATATATATACATGCACATATATGTATTTGTTTGAATGTAGGGAGACAAGGTGGACAAGAAGTTGGAGGAAAAGGCCAAGGATTTCAGAGAGGCGGCTGGAATTTAGCTGCTGAACCTGCAGCCGCCAGAGGAAGAAGACAAAGGACCTGCAGAAAGTACTGATGTCTGCTGCAAAGCCTGCGGCTGTCAGAAGAAAAAGACAGATGATCACAGAATGCAGCTGAAGACCGGCTGAACTGGCTGAAATGTGCAGAGGAAGAAGACAAGAACTCCAGAAGTCAGCTGGGATTTATTTTGACTTTTTGTTGGAATTTTTGGAGAAAATTCCAGAAATTATGGACACATGGTAGCTCGTGATTGGTTCTTGGTGCAACAAGAGGTTATATATGTATGTAGAAAACCAAGAGGAGGGGTCGGCCAGAGAGGAGTGAAGAGTTTGGAAGATAAGTTACTTGTTAGAAGGCTCTTGGCCGAGATAGAGAGTAGGTTTTTCTTCTTAGTTTTTCTTAGGATAGTTTAGTTTTTCTTCTTAGTTTTAGGCTGATCTTAGAAGGGAAGAACACAAGAGTGAGCAGGGTGACTTGCTGCAGCATCATCAGCTGAGCAGTAGAGAGCAGCAGCATCCAGCAGAGGAAAGGGCAGCAACTTGATTAAACCGATTTGAGCAGTGGGTGATCTTCCGGCCAGAAGTAATCCTCTTTTCATTTCCTCATTTTGCTACCAATATTTGTAACTGAATGTTCTTGTAACATGAGAATGTTTTCATGAGTTTAAAGATTGATTAAACATGTTTTGGGAAATGATATGTTTTTCCGTCTTAGGCTTGACTTCGTTGATTGATGTCACTATGGATCTAGGGATCTTTTCCTATTACTTTAATCTTTGTAATTCATGCTTAGTGGTTCAAGGGTTGATTAAACATGTTTTAGGAGTAATGTTTTCCATCTTAGGCTTGACTCCGTTCATTGGTTTCACTTAGGATCTCGGGACTATGCTTCTATTACTTTAATCCTTGTATTTCATGATTCTTGGTTCAAGGAGTGATTAAATATGTTTTGGGAGTGATATGCTTTCCGTCTTAGGGTTGATTCCGTTTATTGGTTTCACTATGGACCTAGGGGCTGTTTTTCCCATTACGTTGTTCCTTGTTTCCCATGATTCGTTTCAGCTTAATATATATCTTTAACCTGAAGATGTTGTGGCATAGTTAAGTATGAGCATGTTGAATACACTGTTTTGACTATGATGATAAGTATGCTGCAGCATTACTTTCTGTTTTTATTTAATGCTTGTATGAGGCAAAGCTTGGTTTATTCATGTAATTACATAAAAATTATGTGGCGCTATGTTTGAGAACTGCGTGAACAACGGTAATCATATAGCAGTGGACTTGATAACTGCGTGAACAGCGGTACATTCACTGCCTAGCGTTGCGCTAGGTCCAAGGTATGTTATCGGGGATCTAGACTAGTAGATCAAGTGGTTTGGGTGAAACCAGACATGCTGTAGCATTGATATAGAACTGAAAGTATGCTTGTATACTTAGATTCATCTTTGGCTTGTACTTACATTTTTGGCGTGAATGCCGCAGCATTGTATTACCTGCAGTACTCTTGTGATTATTTCCAGTAGGCTAACCTTTAACTGTTAGTTTAGTAGGAGTAGGAATGCCGTAGCATTAGACCAAACTCAGATTCATGATTTATCATTCTTTATTCTTTTGTTCTTTTATGATTCATTATTCTTATTCTTTTAAACCATTTGTACAATCATATTTGCATTTGTAATTGGCATACATAGTCCCTGTGGGATCGATAATCTTGTACTTAGGTACATATATTACTTGTTGACCGGTGTATACTTGCACTTGTTAAGATTGCGTTGATTTATTCTATTTCTTATCTTTCAATTGTGACACACGCACACAACGCAACAAGTTTTTGGCGCCGTTGCCGGGGACTTTGGAGTCAATTTGATTGTAAATATTGATTGTTTGCATTAGGTTACTTTTTTTTCAGTTTATTTTATACTCATTCCTAAGCTTATGAGATTATTTAAATGTTTGTATGAGGTACAAAATAACATATGCATGAGCTGGCTTAACTTGTGGATTTATTGACTTGAACTATTTGTTAAATTTCAGCTTGTGTCTCATTCCTTCCTAACGTGTGCTGTTTTGCATGAGTAAAACGCGAAGGGGATCTCAATCTTCATTGCTGCCACTTGATCCCGAAATTGTGAAAACAGCCAAGGCATTAAAGAAGAAGAAACACACCACGGTTAGGGCAGCATGGAAGATCCGAGAGATACACAACCTGAACCTGCCCTGAATCCAGTGGTGATGGCGGATGACAGGGACCATGCCATTCGGCAATATGCAGTCCCTATGTTTAATGCATTGAAACCAAGTATTGTGCAACCAGAGATTGCTGCAGCACAGTTTGAGCTGAAACCAGTGATGTTTCAAATGCTGCAGACAGTAGGGCAGTTCAGTGGATTACCTGCTGAAGATCCACACATGCACCTACGGTTATTCTTGGAGGTAAGCGATGGTTTTAAGCTAACAGGGGTGACGGACGAAGCTTTGAGGCTGAAATTGTTTCCATACTCTTTGAGAGACAAAGCTAGAGAATGGCTCAATTCTCTACCCTCTGGTAGTGTGACTACATGGCAGCAGCTTACCGAGAAGTTTTTGATGAAGTATTTTCCTCCAACGAAAAATGCTAAGTTGAGAAATGAAATCACCTCTTTTCAACAATTAGAAGATGAATCATTGTATGAGGCATGGGAAAGATTCAAGGAGTTGTTAAGGAGATGTCCAAATCACGGAATTCCACATTGTATTCAAATGGAGACATTTTACAACGGGCTGAATGCACACACCAGAATGATAGTTGATGCTTCAGCAAATGGAGCACTTTTGGCAAAAACATACAATGAAGCATATGAACTAATTGAGAGGATTGCCAACAACAACTATCAATGGCCTACAACAAGACTGCCAAGTGGAAGAAGAGTGGCTGGAGTGCTGGAATTAGACCCAATAACTTCACTTTCAGCCCAAGTATCATCCATGACCAATATGCTGAAGAACTTGACGATGCCGCAGCATAGCGGGCAGACTGCTGATCACCCAAACCAGTCCAATGTAAGCCAAGTGCAAGCTGTGTGCTGTGTTTATTGCGGAGAGGGACATCTATTTGAGGATTGTGCTCACAATCCCGCTTCAATCTGCTACATGGGAAATCAAAACAGGGGTAATGGTCTTCAATCTAACACTTACAACCCTACTTGGAGGCAGCATCCAATTTTTCTTGGAGCAATCAAGGGATGCACCCCACGCAAGGTATGAACCCAAGGCCACTGCTCCAGCAGCAACAACAGTACCCCCAGCAGCAGCAACAACAACTCAACAATCAACCAAGACCTCTACAACAACAACCACCTTCAAATGCTTTAGAGAACATGATGAGAGATTTTATGGCAAGGACAGATACAACCATGCAAGGACTATCATCTACTGTTCGTAACTTGGAAAACCAGGTGGGGCAGTTAGCCCAAGAGATGAGGAGCAGACCACAAGGATCACTCCCGAGCGATACCGAACATCCAAGAAGAGAAGGAAAGGAACATTGCAAGGCTGTAACATTGCGAAGTGGCAGACTGTTGGATGAGCCAAAAGCAAAGACTGGAGCAGCTGAAAAGACCAGTGAAGAAATTCCAGTAGCTGAACCAGAACCAGTGGAGCCAAATGCTGCAGCATCGACACTACCGCAGCCACAAACCAGTTCAGAACAGCCGGATGCTGCAGCATCAGCATCGCCAATGCCGCAGCAATGCAATATTCCAGAGAGCAAACCAGTACAGCAAAGAATGCCCTTCCCACAGAGGTTTGCCAAGAAGAAGCAAGATGAGCAGTTCAAGAAGTTCCTAGACATGCTGAAACAGTTGCACATCAACATTCCTTTGGTGGAAGCCATAGAACAAATGCCCAACTATGCAAAGTTCATGAAGGATATCCTTACAAAGAAGAGAAAGTTGGGGAGAGTATGAAATTGTTGCACTAACCAAAGAATGTAGTTTCTTTTTGCAGGATAAGTTGCCCCCTAAAATGAAAGATCCGGGGAGTTTTAACATTCCTTGTTCTATTGGAGACTCATATTGTGGTATGGCCTTGTGTGATCTTGGAGCTAGCATCAACTTGATGCCTATGTCCGTTTTCAAACAATTGGGCATAGGAAAGGTAAGACCTACAACGGTAACATTGCAATTGGCGGATAGGTCTTTAGCTCACCCCGATGGAAAAATTGAGGATGTCCTGGTAAGAGTGGATAAGTTTATTTTTCCAGCTGACTTTATTGTTCTTGACTATGAAGCAGATAGGGAAGTTCCCATTATTTTAGGAAGACCTTTCCTAGCTACGGGGAGGACTCTTATTGAGTGCAAAAAGGGGAACTAACCATGAGATTTCAGAACGAAAGAGTCACATTCAATGTTTTCAAGGCCATGAAATTCTATGATGAAGGTGAGGAGTGCTTTCATGTCACTACCCGTGAGTCTTTGGAAGAAAAAGATGAAGAGCAAGGTGAGGATGAAAAGGAGGCATTAATGGAGGAAAGTTTGCATGAGAATGGCAATATGGAGACCAAAGCACATTCAGCTTGGGTAGAAGGAAGTCCCCAAAGGTTCAGATTTCGAGCTCAATATGAATCCTTGGAGCTGTCTTCTAGAGATTTCAAGATAACAAAACCTTCTGTTGAAGAACCACCACAGCTGGAATTGAAGCAATTGCCGCAGCATCTGAAGTATGGGTTCTTGGGGGCAGATTCAACGCTGCCCGTGATCATTTCAGCCTTCCTTGATGCTGCACAAGAGGAGAAATTACTTGGAGTACTAAGGCAACACAAGAAAGCCATGGGCTGGACTCTAGCCGACATCAAGGGCATAAGTCCAACCCTATGCATGCACAAAATCAGTTTGGAAGAAACTTCCAAAAATTCTGTAGAAGGGCAGAGGAGATTGAATCCAATTATGAAGGAAGTGGTGAAGGAACAAATCATCAAGTGGCTGGATTTTGGCATCATCTACCCCATCTCTGATAGTTCATGGGTAAGTCCTATCCAATGTGTACCCAAGAAAGGAGGAATCACTGTAGTAACAAATGAAGATAACGAGTTGATCCCTACAAGAACAGTCACGGGATGGAGAATATGCATTGATTATAGAAGACTCAACAAAGCCACGAGAAAGGACCACTTCCCATTGCCTTTCATTGATCAAATGTTGGACAGGTTAGCTGGACATGAGTATTATTGTTTTCTTGATGGTTATTCAGGGTACAACCAAATTGCTGTAGCACCAGGGGACCAAGACAAAACTACTTTCACTTGTCCCTATGGTACGTTTGCTTTCAGAAGGATGCCATTTGGATTGTGCAATGCTCCAGCAACGTTCCAGCGCTGTATGATGGCCATTTTTACAGATATGGTAGAGCAGTACTTAGAGGTTTTTATGGATGACTTTTCCATATTTGGTGATTCTTTGATAATGTTTAGAAAATTTGGCCAATGTACTTAAACGATGTGAGGAAACCAATTTAGTCCTCAATTGGGAGAAGTGTCACTTTATGGTTAGAGAAGGAATCGTGTTAGGTCACAGGATTTCAAAGAAAGGTCTTGAAGTAGACCGAGCAAAGATAGAGGTTATTGAAAAACTACCAACTCCAACAACTGTGAAACACATTCGAAGCTTCTTGGGACATGCGGCTTCTACCGGAGATTCATTAAGGACTTCTCTAAGGTATCTAAGCCTTTATGTCAATTATTAGAAAAGGATAATGTGTTTTCTTTTGATGCAGCCTGTGCCGCAGCATTCGAGGAAATCAAGAAAAAGCTTATTTCAGCCCCCGTTATCATAGCACCTAACTGGACTTTACCATTCGAACTAATGTGTGATGCAAGTGATTATGCAGTAGGTGCTGTTTTGGGGCAGCGGCATAACAAAATTTTCCATTCCATCTATTATGCAAGCAAGACACTCACGGAGGCTCAGGTAAACTACACTGTTACTGAAAAAGAGTTACTTGCTGTTGTGTTTGCCTTTGATAAATTCAGGTCCTATTTGGTGGGCACGAAAGTAATAGTCTACACCGATCATTCTGCCATCAAATACCTACTTGCAAAGAAGGACTCAAAACCGAGGCTCATTAGATGGATTCTACTCCTACAAGAATTTGATGTGGAAATCAAGGACAAGAAAGGAGTGGAAAATCAAGTGGCTGATCATTTGTCTCGATTGGAGCAACAAGGGGGATGTCAAATCCCAATTAATGAATACTTTCCGGATGAACAACTGCTGGAAATTTCAGAAGAAACGAGACTGCCATGGTATGCGGATTATGCCAACTTTCTGGCCAGTGGTGCAATGCCGCCAGATTTCTCATACCATGAACGGAAGAAGTTTCTCCATGATGTCAAAAGTTATTTTTGGGAGGAACCCTTTCTGTTCAAACAATGCAAGGACCAAGTGATTCGGAGATGTGTAAACGATGATGAAATTGAGGACATCATTTTTCAATGTCACAACTCACCATGTGGCGGACATTTTGGAGGGTCAAGAACTGCAGCAAAGGTATTACAATCTGGTTTCTTTTGGCCTTCATTATTTAAAGATTGTTATGAGTTTGTGGCAAGGTGTGATCGCTGCCAACGAGTGGGTAACATCTCAAGAAGGAATGAAATGCCTCTCACCAACATTTTGGAAGTAGAACTTTTTGATGTATGGGGTATTGATTTTATGGGACCTTTCCCTCCTTTTTTGGGAATTCATACATTTTAATGGCAGTGGATTATGTGTCTAAGTGGGTGGAAGCTGCAGCATTCCCCACTAATGATTCCAAAGTGGTGATCAATTTCCTTCGAAAGAACATTTTCTCACGTTTTGGAACACCTAGAGCAATCATCAGTGATGAAGGATCTCATTTTGTCAACAAATGGCTAGGTGGTGTGCTAGCCAAGTATCATGTTCATCACCGAGTTGCCCTACCATACCATCCTCAAACAAATGGACAAGTTGAGTTGTCCAACCGAATCATCAAAGGCATCCTTGAGAAGGTAGTTAACCCAAACCGAAAAGATTGGTCAAGAAGATTAGATGACGCTCTATGGGCTTACAGGACAGCTTTCAAGACTTCAATAGGTATGTCTCCTTATAGACTAGTTTTTGGGAAAGCTTGTCACTTACCCGTTGAGTTGGAGCACAAAGCATACTGGGCGCTGCAGCATCTCAACATGGATATGGATGCTGCTGGAAACAAGAGAATGCTACAGCTTTCTGAGCTGGATGAGCTGAGATTATTTTCCTATGAAAATGCCAAGTTATACAAGGAGAAAACCAAGAGATGGCATGATAAACACATCCAGCCAAGAAATTTTGAAATTGGACAACAAGTGTTGATTTTTAATTCAAGACTGAGGCTATTTCCAGGAAAATTGAAATCGAGATGGACCGGACCATACACAATTGAACAAATTCATCCTCATGGAGTGGTCTCGGTTATGGGCAAAACAGGAGCCAAATTTAAGGTCAATGGTCATAGACTGAAAATCTACAAAGATGGAGATCAAGAGCAAATCGTTAATTCTCTATCATTACTCAATGATGAAGAATTGGATGGACCTCACACGAATGGAAAACTCAAGTGAACATTCTCCAATTTTATTTTCTGTTTTTCTTTTCTTTCTTTCTTCCTTATTTGTTTTTCATTTTTATTTCATCTTTGTTCATTTATTTGCTTCCTATGTTACTTATTTTACTGTTTTCTTTTTCTATATGTTTTTTTTATTCTGCTCGTTTTAAATGTTTAATTTCTAACTACTTTTTTTATTATTATTTTATTTTATTTTATTTTTTATTTTTTTTAGCCTTCAGTTATTTCTGTTAGTTTCCTATTTTCTGTTTTTTTTATGGTAGCTAGGTAATTGTTTTTAAATTCTATTTGTTTTTCTTTTTTTTCTGATTTCCTTGTCTTTATTTGTTCCTTTATTTCTGTTGTTTTGTCTCATTGGTGTCGGGTACACCTGTACCCGACAGTTGCCTTCTGGTTTGAATTCTCAACGGACAATATATATATATATATATATATATATATATATACATATATATATACATATATATACACTGTAAATTTTTGTCTAGGGAAGACAATCATGCTATTTCCAGATAGTCTTTTTCTTTGTTTTGTTCTGCCTTTATTGTAGGACAGAAGAAGGTATACGTGCAGTATATGAACATTTTGGGCAGAGCAATCATCCTACTTTTGGATAAAGGACAATAGACCAATGGGTAAGAGAAAATCTGGTCAAATGGGTGTCTTTTCAAGGTAGGTATTCACTATTCTATCTCATAATTAATTTTTCAAAAAGAATGGATGCTTCCTAGTTAAAACCAAAAGACAACCATTTACTTCATACGTTTTCAAACTGAACCAACTGAGAGCACTTCTCTCTTAAAAACACAACAAAGACTCACTACACTCACTACACTCACCACTCACCGAAAGAGAAAAGGGAAAAGAAAGAAGACACACAAGGCTTTTCTGTTCTTCTGACCGAGGATTCTGAAGTAGAAATCCGACGCAACCAACACCTTAAAGGTATGTTTCCTTACTGAAAATCTGAAGATGAACTGCGGTTGAAATGGTATGTTTCTTTTGCGGGGTCAGCCGAACAGCATGGTTCCCGTTTCCCCCTTTTTACTGATTTTCCGAAACCATGCTCAGATCTGTTTTTCTCTTCGATTATGGTCAAAAATATAGACAAAGTTGGTTGGTGTATAGTGAGTGGACTATGAATGTACGAGTACTTTTGTGTTTTTATTTGAACAAAATGTGATAAATGGTGTTTTCATGTGAATGGTGAGCAGTAGGCTTGTGTTTCAAAAGCATGTTGTTTCTGCTAAAATGCTGATATTTTTGATGAACGATGGAATCTACATTGTGGGTGACTGAAAGGCGTGTTATTCTATGGGTTTTTGCTTAGTGTTTCTGGGACTGTTGTGAGCAAATATGAAGGAAATGTTTCTTTAAAAATGTGTGGTTATCATCTGTTTCGTCTGTTTTGAAGTATGATGTTTTGATAAGGGATAGATTCTTTTTGCATGCTATACTGAGAGATGTATATTTTCTGGATTCAAAGATGAATCTTCAGAAATCAAACTCCACCTTGAAAAGGGTACGGTAGACGAGAGATAAAATTTTTGGGATATTTTGATGCTAATAATGTCTATTTTGGAATGAAACCTTCACACTGATATCCTTAGGAAATTCTGAATTTTTCTGGGTAGTCTCTATCTCATAATGGACAGTGGCTGAATCCTTTTTCCTTGATTTTTACTGATGAAAGTCCAGATACATGTTAAATGGTTGTGATTAGGATTTGCTGAGGCTGTTTAAGTTCTTTCTGTCCCTTTTGATTAGAAATTGCTGACTGTTTGAGCCATGCTTGAACTGTTTTATTGGGACTGTTTTGAACTATGCTTGGACTGTTTGTATCGGGACTGTTTGTAGGAATACTGTTTTTACTGGTTTAAGTCTTTGCAGGATGACAATTAAACAAATGATTGGAAAACTCCCTCCGAGGGAGAAATTCTCTTCGGCAGATGCAGAAGCACGAATGAATGACTTGTACGCCGAGAAGCAATGCCTGGAAGACTTAGGGTTTGACCTGACGGGAGATCAACCCTACCCGTTGCCAGAAACCTACCATCACGTAATCAGACTGAATGGTTGGGAACAGTTTTGTTCCCAACGAGTGGAGCCGGATATCGGAATAGTACGAGAATTCTACGCCAACTTGTGGCCGAATAGTGTGTACGCAGTGTTTGTTAGGGAACGGTTGGTGTCATTAAATCCAAGGACCGTCAACCAGCTGTTCAACCTTATCAACTACGACAACGACACAGATGATTTCTACTCCTTTTTGGCTAACCCAGAAGCCTGTGATAGAACCCTACAAGAAGTGACAGTCCACGGGACTGAATGGACAATCTCAAAGAGCGGAAACAAGACTTGCAAGAGGGAAGCCTTGACAGACGAGGCAAAGATTTGGTTTTATTTTGTGAGGCACCTTTGATGCCCACAAATCATTCTCGACGTGACAGTGAACGAGTGGTACTTTATCATGCATCATCAATGGGAGGATAGAACATTGGGAAGCTAGTATGTGAACAAATACGATCGTGTGCGGGTAAGAAGAGTGGGGAAATGTTCTTCCCCACCCTTATTTGTTTATTATGCAGGGCAGCCGGTGTAGAAGTGCCCATTGAAGACGATGACTTATACCCCGGAGGAACAATTACGGCTCAGGACCTTCGCCGAATTCTGCCTTCATTACAGCCAAAGACGGAAGGAACACCGCCTGCTCCAACTCCCTTGCGAGCAGTACCGATGGACAACTCTTCCCCAACAGTAGCAGATGCTGCAGCATCCACGTCTGACGATGCTGTAGCCATGATGAGGCACATGCACGCGCAGCTGCAGATATTCTGGAGGTTCTCCCGCGAGCAATATGAAGCACACCTCAGATCTCTTCCCCGAAATCGGGTGCAAGCTGGCAACCCGTGGCCTGCATTCCCAACTGAACTGATTCCAGGAGAAGACCCGAACCAGATGGCAGACGATGATGTTATCATCACACCGTCACCGAATCCCTCAAAAAGGGAGTAATTCTGAACTTTTAAAACAACTTTCTTTTACTTTACTATTTTATATTTTTTATGCCTGCTGAGCAGGCCCTCGGACACCTTACTTTTTATTTGTTTTGCTCTACTTGCTTTGATGATGGTTTTGGACTAGTAGTTTGTTTTGTTTTGACTCTTTTGTTTGTTTTGTTTTGTTGTGTTCTGTTTTACATTTGCCTTACCTGCTAACTTTCTGTGGCTGAAATTCTGTGATTGATGGCAATGAGGACATTGCTTCCCTTTGAGTTTGGGGGAGGGTGTCCTCTCATGGTAAAAAGTTGAAAAAAAAATGGTGCTAAATTTAAAATTTTTCCTACTGTCTTTTGTGGAAACCTGATAACCTCTCTGCTGGAATTCTGACCTAGTTGAATGCATAGATACATTGTATGAAGAAGAAGCTATTTTAGGATGCCTTACAAGATGATCTATCCGGCATAAATGACCTGTTTGCATAATGTGGCAGCATTTCATATGACCCGTGAGAACTTAAATTTCAGCAGGATTAACATAGACTTTTGGGGCCTGATTTATGATGATGTTTTAAAAACAAAAACACATTCTTGTAGACATTGTACCGTTCTTCCTAAATAATTAGGTATTAGTTGACTCTAAGTGAGAATTATTTTTACTCCCTATCTTTTGCACATAGTCTTACTTAGAGATTTTCATGTTCATAAAAAGAGTTACTATGGTATGAAGGTTCAGAATTTTTAACTCATTTGTTATATTCCTTGAGGCGAAATCCTAGTAGATTTGGTAATATAGAAATGATTGAGGCATGTTCTTGAATCGTTTGAGCCTTTCTAGCCTACCCTAATGTATTTTGCTTCCTTAGTTAACCCAAGTTGAGCCTAAGCCTAATTTCTTGACACCCTTATTAAAGAGCCACTTATCCTAAATGATTTGCATGTATCCATTCTTTGCTCTCCCTAAAACTTGATCTTAGTCTGCTGTGAACATTGTTGAACATGAGTTTGGGGGTATGCTGAGAATGCTGTAGTGAGGAACATAGAAATGCTGCGGCACAATGCTGCAGCATTATCATTTTCTCTGGGATTAGTGGGTATTTTAAGGAAATTTTGAACTTCTGATATAAATGCTCTACGTATTGAGGGTATGTGTATAAAAATATGTGAAAAAGAGTGAAAACACCCTCTTTACTTTACAAAGGAAAAAGAAGAACAAAAAGAGCGAAAAGAAAATGTGTTATGCTTCTTGGAGGATAATTGCTAAATACTTATTGTGGTTAAATGTTGCACATATTTCTGAAGCATGGTGTAAATTTTTATACTCCTTGGGTTGATTCTAAAAAAAAAAATTAAATAATAATAATAATAATAATAATAATAATAAAAAAAATAAAAAATAAAAAATAAAAAAATAAAAAAAATAAAAACATTTTCTGGGAAGTGATAGCATTGGGTAGAAGCTCATGGCAGACTAGGACTAAGTTTTGAGCCTACTTTTTATCCATATTTTTCCTACCTTAGCCCTAGCCTACATTACAACCAAATTAAGACCTCTTTGATCTTTATTGCTAAATTTGCTACATTAGTGGAGAGGGGTGTAGTGGATTGAGTTTGAGGATACAAAATGAACTTTATGATTACCATATGTTGACTTATGAATGAGAGATTGAAAAGAAAAGACTATTCACACACATTTTGGAGTAGAAATTCTTCGAGCTTGGGTTAGTTGATATTTGGTTATTCACTTAAGGATGGAACTTATGACTACTTGAATTTTGCATTTTTCTCTGAAATCATTGGTCCCAAGTCAACTGAACTGGCTGAAAAAAGTTTTTGTGGGTATGTATATTCTTGTTGTTGCCACATTGCTGCAGCATTGCTCGGGACGAGCAATGACATGAGTTTGGGGGTGTGATAACTCTATTATTTTAGAGTTATTCACATCTAATTTTCACATTTTATTTGGGAATTCATTGGCTTTATTTGGAAAAGTCAATAAAAATGTGTGGATTTAAATGTTTTCTACCTTTTTGCCTTTTTATGTGGAATTAGTGCTAAAAGTCAATTTAATTGAGTTAATTCCTCAAATTGAAGATGAGTCGTATTATTTGATTGTTATTTGGGGAATTAGTTTGAATTGAATCGGCGGAACTAGAATGGAAAGGGAACTTTGATGTTTGAAATTTGGTTGGATGCAAGTTGACCGTGACTAGCATGAAACAAGTGTGAAATTGGCAGCTATATACGTATATATGTATATCTATATATATATATATATATATATGTATACATTATACACTCACACACCATATTGTCACCAAAAATCCAGCTAGATGTAAAGTGGCGGTACTAAGCATTTATGCCTTTTGTCCCACTTGTCATTTCTTTATACATATATATATATATACATATATATATATATACATGCACATATATGTATTTGTTTGAATGTAGGGAGACAAGGTGGACAAGAAGTTGGAGGAAAAGGCCAAGGATTTCAGAGAGGCGGCTGGAATTTAGCTGCTGAACCTGCAGCCGCCAGAGGAAGAAGACAAAGGACCTGCAGAAAGTACTGATGTCTGCTGCAAAGCCTGCGGCTGTCAGAAGAAAAAGACAGATGATCACAGAATGCAGCTGAAGACCGGCTGAACTGGCTGAAATGTGCAGAAGAAGAAGACAAGAACTCCAGAAGTCAGCTGGGATTTATTTTGACTTTTTGTTGGAATGTTTGGAGAAAATTCCAGAAATTATGGACACATGGTAGCTCGTGATTGGTTCTTGGTGCAACAAGAGGTTATATATGTATGTAGAAAACCAAGAGGAGGGGCTCGGCCAGAGAGAGAGAGTGAAGAGTTTGGAAGATAAGTTACTTGTTAGAAGGCTCTTGGCCGAGATAGAGAGTAGGTTTTTCTTCTTAGTTTTTCTTAGGATAGTTTAGTTTTTCTTCTTAGTTTTAGACTAACTCTTAGGAAGGGAAGAACACAAGAGTGAGCAGGGTGACTTGCTGCAGCATTCATCAGCTGAGCAGTAGAGAGCAGCAGCATCCAGCAGAGGAAACGAAGGGCAGCAGCTTGATTAAACCGATTTGAGCAGTGGGTGATCTTCCGGCCAGAAGTAATCCTCTTTTCATTTCCTCATTTTGCTACCAATATTTGTAACTGAATGTTCTTGTAACATGAGAATGTTTTCATGAGTTTAAAGATTGATTAAACATGTTTTGGGAAATGATGTGTTTTTCCGTCTTAGGCTTGACTTCGTTGATTGATGTCACTATGGATCTAGGGATTATCTTTTCCTATTACTTTAATCTTTATAATTCATGCTTAGTGGTTCAAGGGTTGATTAAACATGTTTTAGGAGTAATGTGTTTTCCATCTTAGGCTTGACTCCGTTCATTGGTTTCACTTAGGATCTCGGGACCATGCTTCTATTACTTTAATCCTTGTATTTCGTGATTCTTGGTTCAAGGAGTGATTAAATATGTTTTGGGAGTGATATGCTTTCCGTCTTAGGGTTGATCCCGTTTATTGGTTTCACTATGGACCTAGGGGCTGTTTTTCCCATTACGTTGTTCCTTGTTTCCCATGATTCGTTTCAGCTTAATATATATCTTTAACCTGAAGATGTTGTGGCATAGTCAAGTATGAGCATGTTGAATACACTGTTTTGACTATGATGATAAGTATGCTGCAACATTACTTTCTGTTTTTATATTTAATGCTTGTATGAGGCAAAGCTTGGTTTATTCATGTAATTACATAAAAATTATGTGGCGCTATGTTTGAGAACTGCGTGAACAGCGATAATCATATAGCAGTGGACTTGATAACTGCGTGAACAGCGGTACATTCACTGCCTAGCGTTGCGCTAGGTCCAAGGTATGTTATCAGGGATCTAGACTAGTAGATCAAGTGGTTTGGGTGAAACCAGACATGCTGTAGCATTGATATAGAACTGAAAGTATGCTTGTATACTTAGATTCATCTTTGGCTTGTACTTACATTTTTGGCGTGAATGCCGCAGCATTGTATTACCTGCAGTACTCTTGTGATTATTTCCAGTAGGCTAACCCTTAACTGTTAGTTTAGTTAGGAGTAGGAATGCCGTAGCATTAGACCAAACTCAGTTTCATGATTTATCATTCTTTATTCTTTCATTCTTTTATGATTCATTATTCATTATTCTTTTATTCTTTTAACCATTTGTACAATCATATTTGCATTTGTAATTGGCATACATAGTCCCTGTGGGATCGATAATCTTGTACTTAGGTACATATATTACTTGTTGACCGGTGTATACTTGCACTTGTTAAGATTGCGTTGATTTATTCTACTTTCTTTATCTTTACAAATTGTGACACACGCACACAACGCAACAGAACCATACTTGATTAAGTTAAGTTTTATTGTTACTTGAACTTGATATAGAATAAAGGGATAAGAAAAAGGGTTGAAAATCTAGAAAGCAAACCATTAGTCTAGATTAGAAAACCCCGAGTTAGAGGCTAGTATAATACTGATAAATTTTTGGATGAAAACTTATTTGCATTGTTTGCTATGTATAATAATTCTCATTTGTGGTTTATTGCAAATTATCTAGTCACTGAATAAGTTCCAAGTGATGTGACTTATCAGCAAAAGAAGAAATTCTTTGCTGATTTGAAATATTACTGGGCAGTTTCTCTTCTATTTCAAATTTTTTGCAGATTAGTTGATCAGAAGATGTGTCTCAGAAGATGAAGGACACAAGATTTTGGAGCATTGCCCTAAAGAATCTACGGGAGACCAATTGATGGCTATCAACACTGTCTGGAAAGTGTTGAAAGCAGGATCTTGTTGACCCACCATATTCAAGGACTTTTGTATCTCTGATACAGTCCTGCGATGCTTGCCAAATAACAGGTAACACATCTTCCAGAGATCATCTACCCCAGCAACGTACACAGAATGTTGCAACCTTTGATATCAGGGGTATTTCGAATCCTTTTCCTTTCTTCCTTTGACACTAATTACATCATAGTAGTCGTGGAACACTTTTCGAAAATAGCCTGAACCACAGGCATTACCTACTAATGATGTTAAAGTCATGTGCAGATTCTAGTTGTTTTCCAGATTCAGAGTGCCAATGTTTTAGGAAGAATTGTTCAGCCTGTGTATCAAATCTGTGAAGTCTGCTAAGTACCACACTCTAGCAGGGATTGCTATGGGAATGAAATACGAACCATTCCAAAAGTGGTTGGAGCAGGTTACTGCAGAATGCTGCTCCCATGGGAAATGCATACAATCCCAGCTAGAGGAATCATACGGGATTTAGCTGAGGAATAATTCGGAAGCTGGAAACTTTCAGAAGATACCACCACAGCAAAACCCCTACCCGCAGAATCAACAGATGAGATACTGACAACAATTAAAGCCAGACCAATGCAAGCAAGTGATCTACCAAGAGGTAACGAAGGGTCGGAGGATATAGAGGAATTTGGAGTTGTATCAGGAGCATAGCAATGGAGGAGCTTGCATTCCCTGCATACCAATCAGCTATGAGAAACTTCCCCGAGGAAGTCTCAAATACTTGGGCGCAGATCTATACAACTGGAGCCCCTACCACCACAGCTTTGCCAAAACTTCAGGTATCTTTTCTTCCATTCGAGACTTGCATGCCATACCTTCACTAACATTAGCAGGTAGGCGCACCAATCCAAAGAAGTCTCATTCCTAGACACGTTGCTACGATTATGAGAAACTTTGCAGATGATTCGAGAAAACAGTCCTTGGGGCTTGAGTCATTCATCAAATGGATATGCCACTACCTAGAGCTCGACAATGAAGGATCGGAGCTGGCGTTATCCGTTCCAATATCTAGAGCTTGCAGAATCAAGAATACCTCAGCAATAGCACATGGCTAAGGTGAAGAGCCAATTGACAGATCAGAGAAGACCCTTCTGCTCGCGACAGGAAGGGAGTTTTTCTAATCCTCATATTCCTTTTATTTTATTTGTTTTGTGTTCTGTTTTGCTATCCTTCTTGTTTTGCTGCCTTATTTTCTTTCTTACCCTTAGTCAGTCAAATAAGTGTGGGGTAAGAAATTTCTGTTTTGTTTTTGTTTCTCCTTGTTTTCAAATAAGTGTGGGGTAGTCTAGATATGCATGAACACTGAGGACAGTGCCAAACTTAAGTGTGGGGTAGTAGTGCACGGTGCACTGTAGCAGTTTGAAGCAGTTTGAAAAATTTTTCGCATGCTTTTGCTTGTTTTCCCTGTATTTTCACACCCTTCCAAAATTTTTTCAAAATTTTTCCGTCTTTCAGACTTCTAAAAGCAGTATGCTTGGTTAAACAAATTGCTTATGTCTATGATATGTAGGTAGTATGTTATGGTTAGTAGGAGATAATTGATAGCTATCTTGGACTAATTGATTAGGAATAGGGAATTCCTGATAACTGAGCACAACCTTGTCTGGATTAGAGACCTCAACCAATTGCCTATTCGAGACTTAACTAGATAAAATTAGACCAGTTGTGGATATATTGGCAGTTAGAATGACTAGATGAGACTCTGAGCTAAAAGTGAAAAGAACTTAAGGAAGTTAATTACAATAGGGTAGTTTGCCAGCGGCCTTCGCTACTCGAGCACCACTCCTTCGGGGAACTTAAAGCCTGATGCCCTAAGGTCGTGTAGATCTGGGAGTCATCGGAGTGGGACTCGCTACATGGGTAGTTGAAGTTGACGTGTTCTAAGCAAACTCGAAATACCCTGAATCTATAAAGAAAATAACTAAGTGCTAAAACATTAAAAATCTGATCACCAAAGCTCAGAACTCAGAAAGTTATCTGTTGTCAGCATGTCTAGCGATAGGTCGAAGTATTATCTGGTAGCAGTTAAGATAAGAGTTCATTGTGTTGACTATCTGGTCTAGACTAGTACACACACTACACATCAGGAAGACCCTGTGACTAAGAAAAAAGTCCAACCTAGTTGTTGATTTGTTTTCTGCCTGATCATAACAAACTACTAGAGACATTTGAGACCTTGTCATAGCAACCTAACCAATCAGACCTGTGTTAAGAATTGTCTGAAGAATTTTTGGAATAAAAACATGATAGGAATTTAAGTGACTGCACTACGGTTTAAAATCACTAACTCCATGTAGACTTTGCTTGAGGACAAGCAAAAAGCTAAGTGTGGGGTTATCTGATACGCGAAAATCGTATCACATTTTTAGCATGTTTTTATATATGTTTTAATGTGAAATTGAGAGTAAATTGACATTAATTGTTTACTATTTACTTGATTTCACGGTTTTTTATGATTTTGGAAGTGTCAGGTGAAAAGTAGACGAAAACAGCAAATTTTGGGGCAAAAACGCAATTTTTGGAAATGTTGACCCGGTCAAAGGTCCGGGACGGGTGTCCCGAACCCGGGACGGGCGTCCCGACCCAGTCAAACCGCCAGGACGGGCGTCCTGAACCGGGACGGGCGTCCCGAACCTGGTCAACGAATCAGGACGGGCGTCCCGAGCCGCCAGAAGTTGTCCCACATCGAATTTTTCAGAATTTTTCACTCCGGGAAGCTGCTATAAATACCCCAGGCCTCCAACAGTTGAATTCATCCCTCTCCACTCGATCTGAGTCATTAAGTGGTTTCTAGTGTACAATTCTCTAGTACACAACTCACTCAGAGACTCGGATCTCAGTTTTCTTTCTTATTAGTGTTTGTTTTAGTTTCTGAGAAATAGTCTCAGATCTTAGGCTTCTATAGATAGGTTCGTTTCTGGTATTCCTAGAATACCCGGGATTTCGTTAGGAGATCCTAAGAGGGCTCGAGGCGTTCGAAGAGTCAGTCCACAGGGCTGGGCTTAAGCCGGGTTGTTAAGTAAAGCCCAGCTACTAGGCTGAGGAAGCGTCCTCCGAAGGTTCTGACGAGCAGAGTCGGGTCAAGCAATACGGCATATACAGTAGTACGCTCCATCGGCGAGACTTCGTAAAGGGTGAATTCTTTATGGCATCGGTCCCCCTGTCCCTCTCTTATATGTTGTTATTGTGTTTGTCCAAATACTGATTGGAATACCAGATTATGTTTTTATGAATATTTGTGATATACGTTGAAGTTATTATGTTTTTCTAGAAATGGCCACCTGCTTAAATATCCATTATGTCTGCATGTCTATTGCCGTTCTTTTAAACTGAAATTAGGGTTATAGACAATTCCTAACCACGGTCTATTCATAACCTGTTTAGTTTAACAGACATCAATTAGTATTGGTGTCTGCCATACTAGATAAAATAATCTGCGGAACACCCTGTTGGTTGAAAGTAGTCTAGGTAGGCTGAGTTGAGTATTATGCCGGCGGTTATGAGACGAGCAGTATGATCCCCAAAGTGACATGGGGCGGTCATTGCTGACTTTAGTCCGAGCCGTGAGTAGGGCCGTTACCCTTAACGATGGGGCGGTAGCGTAGAAACTCAGATGTGGTAACCTTTAGACACAGAACATAGTTGCAATCCAGGCCAAGACATGTCTAAAATACTCGAATATAGGTCAATCAATGTATAGTAACAGTATAACATAAAATCAGAACTCATCTTTAAAACACTTTTAGGATTAATTGGACTTGAACCTAGTAGAGAATGGATCACCCTCTCATCAAAGTATTTGATGAAGATTGCATAACTGGATCATGAGATAAGAGTTAGGATAAAAGGCTAGTTACTACTAAGCCGTTGCCACTTCCCTGGGAGTACGATAATTAACTTAGTAAAATCGTAGATACTTTCCAATAGACTAGCTACACGATAGGTACTCTGCCTTAGATTCTGGCTGATTAAGTGACACCATAAGACTAAACGTGACAATTAGTCAATCACAGTCCTTAATTAATCATAATCGACATAGGGTAAAATAAACACCTATTTAGTACGTCAACCGGAATCGCACCAATGTACCTGCTAACAACTCCCACTACATGTGCTATATCAGGTCTGGTAGACCATAGCATACATTAAACTCCCAACTGCTGAAGCATATGGAATAAATGCCATATGCTCACGTGCCTCAGCTATCTTGGGTGACTGCTCCTTTGACAATTTTATGTGGTTTGCCAATGGAGTAGTCTTGGGTTTAGCATCAGTCATCCTGAATCTGGCCAACACTTTCTCAATGTACTGCTCTTGGGATAGATTTAAAGTGCCATCAGATCTATCCTGAGAAATCTTCATCCCCAGAATCTGCTTCGCTGCACCCAAATCCTTCACCTCAAATGTTGAAGACAACCTTGCCTTCAGATTGTTGATCTCCCTCATACTGGATCCTGCGATCAACATATCATTCACATATAAGAGTAGAAAGACATAAGAATCAGTGTACTCCTTGAAGTAACAATACTGATCCTTTTCGACCTTGTAAAAGCCACTCTTAGTCATGAAGGAGTCAAACTTCTTGTACCACTGCCTTGGTGCCTGCTTCAGTCCATACAAGCTCCTGTTGAGCTTGTATACCATGTGTTCCTTGCCAGGAACAACAAATCCTTCTGGTTGCTGCATATAGATCTCCTTGTCCAGATTGCCATGTAAAACTGCTGTTTTTACATCCATTTGCTCAAGATGCAATTTCTCCGATGCAACAATGCTCAACAGAATTCGGATAGAAGTTAACTTCACAACAAGAGAAAATATTTCAGCATAATCAATACCTTTCCTATGAGAATATCCTTTAACCACTAACCGAGCCTTGAACCTTCTTTTGCCATCTGGTTCAGCTTTGATTCTGAACACCCACTTGTTCAACAAAGCTCTCTTCCCTGCAAGCAACTCAGTCAACACCCAAGTGTTGTTCTTCTCAAGTGAACTCATCTCATCATCCATGGCTTGCTCCCACTTGATTGAATCCTCGACCTGTAGGGCTTCATCAAAAGATTCTAGTTCCCCTTCATCAGTCAACAATAGATAGTGTAATGAAGGTGAATACCTATCTGGTGCTCTGATGGTTCTCGATGATCTCCTCAACACCTGCTCAGGTGTCACTTGCTCCACCTCAGGCTCTTCAGCAACAGTGTCTGGAGTTGGTTGTGTTTCTGGTGCAACATCTCTGGGTGTACTCTTTTGCAACTCAATCTCAACTCCCACTTGCTTCGTAGTCTCTGCAACCTTCTACTCTCTGTCCTTGTATAGAACAGACTCATCAAATGTCACATCACAATGTCTCAGGATCCTTTTATTCTTGTCATCCCAAAACCTATAACCGAACATGTCAGAACCATAGCCTATGAAGTAACACTTTACATTCTTAGCATCAAGCTTGTCCCTCTTCTTTAGATCAACATGAACGTAAGCCGTGCAACCAAAAGTTCTCAAGTGTGAGTACTTGAGTTCCTTTCATGTCCACACTTCCTCTGGAATCACGAACCCCAAGGGAACTGATGGTCCCCTATTGATCAAGTATGCGGCTGTGCTCACAGCATCTGCCCAGAACATCTTGGGCAGCCCACAATGTATCCTCATGCTCCTTGCACGCTCGTTCAATATTCTGTTCATCCTCTCAGCAACTCCATTATGTCTTGCCTTTTCGAGAACTGTCCTCATCAATTTGATTCCCTCAACAGCATAGAATGCTTTAAATTATGACTTGTCATATTCTTCCCCATTGTCAGACCTCAAGCATTTGATCTTTATTCTAGTCTGATTCTCAACTTCAGCTTTCCACCTCTTGAAAGTTGTAAACACATCTGATTTATGCTTCAAGAAGTAAACCCATACCTTCTTGCTGAAGTCATCAATGAAGGTGACATAGAACCTGGATCTTCCAAGTGATGAAACTAGAGATGGTCCCCAAACATCTGTATGGACCATTTCCAACCGCACTTTCTTTGGCTCTCTTGGAGTCTTTGTGAAGCTAACTCTTTTCTGTTTACCCATAACACAAGTCTCACAAAGAACCATATCAACAGATTTCAGGCCCTCTAAAGCTCCTTTTACAACCAGCATCTTCATTCCCTTGGCACTCATGTGTCCAAGTCTGTTGTGCCACAGACATGAACCAGAAGCATTTTCAGCAACAGTACCATGTTAATACACCCTGCAGTGGTGTACAAGGTTCCAGATTTTGTGCCACGAGCAACAACCATAGCACCCTTCTCAATCTTCCACGAATCTTTCCCAAACTTTGCGGCATAGCCCGTGCTATCCAACTGACCAACAAAGATCAGATTCTTCTTGAGCCCAGGAATAAATCTGACATCCTCCAATGTCCACTGGTTTCACAATGGAGTCTTAATGCAGACATCCCCCTTTCCTTCAATCTCCAAGGCTTTGTTGTCAGCAAGATACACCTTTCCAAAATTTCCAGATTTGAAAGTTTGGAATAATTCCTTGCTTGGAGACGAATGAAAGGATGCACCTGAATCCAAAATCCAAGATTCAACCGGGCTATCCACACTAAGGATTAGAGCATCCCCAATGTCCTCTACTGAATTTACAAAATCATTGTCATCTCCAGATTTCTGATTCTGCTTCTTCTTTGGCTTCTTACAATCTGTCCGAAAGTGTCCTTTATCTCCACAGTTCCAACAAGTTATGTTTGATCTGTTCGGAGATTTTCCTCGATTCTTTGATTTTGATTGACCATGTTAATGTTGGCCTTTCGACTTGCTTCTCCCCCTTCGGTCAATGCTAAGAGCACTGCCCAATGAATCTCCCACTTCTCGTTTACGAATACTTTCGCTGAGAACAACATTACGGATTTCATCGAACTTTAGCTTCTCAAATCCATGGGAACTGCTAATCGCAGCAACAACAGTATCCCAAGACTCGGGCAGAGATGACATCAAAATCAATGCTTTAATTTCATCTTCGAAGTTAATTTCCACAGAACTCAGTTGACTTACAATCATATTGAAATCGTTTATATGATCAGCAACAGAACAACTTTCAGACATCTGTAAATTGAACAATCTATGCATTAAATATACCTTGTTCATCGCAGATAGTTTTTCGTACATATTTGATAGAGCCTTTAACAGACCAGCTGTAGTCTTCTCTTTCACGATGTTGAACTCCACGTTTCTCGACAAAGTCAACTAGATCATCCCCAACGCCTGACGATCCTTGAGCTTCCACTACTCCTCTGTCATGGAATTCGGCTTCACCCCAGTCAAGAGTTCGTGAAGATCTTTCTGGTAAAGATAATATTCGATCTGCATCTTCTAGAAACTAAAATCGGATCCATCAAACTTCTCGATCCCTAACTTCGAACTTTCCATCTTTTCAGATCATGATGAATCTCTCCTAGTTCTGATACCCGTTGTTAGGATTGCACAACTCACACACTATATCTAGATGAAGAACACGAAGAAGAAGAGAGAGAATATGAGGAGAAATATACGTGGTAATACCGGGATGGTAAACTCCACGGCGGCTAGATATTTTTATTGATGATTTCAGGCATATACAGTTGCAGAGAATTGCCTCCTTCTTTTATACTACACAAGAAAATATATATAGGTATTACAACACATCATCTTACTTAAGCACTAAGTATACTAAATTCTTTGAGTAAACTTAGCCATTAAGTAAACTTAACCATAAGTAAGCATCAGGCTCCACAACCTAATAGATTTCTCTTGGAAGATCTTCTTACCATTGAAGATCAAATTGACGAAGGTAAAACTGTGAAAGATGCATGAATTTCACATGGAATAATTCTAACTTTCTTTGTAAACATTATATTCTTTTTATAGTAAAAAGGAGACAATAAAGTAATTATGAGAACCTCTTGACAAAAAATATAAAATAGAAGATGTTGAAACGAAGAAATTTATTGTTGAAAAAATCTTGGACTACAAAATGGTTAATAATAAAGAGATTTCTGGTCAAATTCATGAATTGAAAATTATATTACATGAGATTCATGAAGAAGTAATGCCTCTTAGCGAGTCTTTTCAAGAGCTGCTATAGTAAAAAACTACCACCATCTTAGAAAAAATTAAAAATGATCTCAAGCACAAGAAAAAAGAAATGAGTCTTCAAGACCTAATTGTACGATTGAAGATAGAAGAAGACAACTCTTTGTCAGAAAATAATGGTTTGCATCAATCAAAACAAGAAATAAAGCAAATGTAATTGAACTAAGGAATCATCTGAATAAGAAAAAAAATATTTGTGGAATTACAAACATAGAGATTCAAAGAGGTTCAAAGGTAAATGGTTTAATTGTCATTAAATGGGGTATGGAGAAAAAGATTGTCGCAAGATAAAAGATACTAACCAAAAGAAGTAAGCAAATATGACAAAAATTGATGGGTTGTTTGTTGCGTGCTTTGCTGCTCAATGTTCTATGAATGCAACGCAATAATCTCAAGTGCAAAATATATAAGGGTTAACAAGTAATATATGTACTTAAGTACAAGATATCAATCCCACAAAGACTATGTGTGTGCAAATGTGTTGTGAATGTAATTGTGCAAGAGATATCCAAACCAACAAGATAGAGATTGAATTTTAATCTAATACTATTGGAAATTAATCTAAACTAAGTGTTAGTGATTAGCCCACTAAAGATATCCTAGAGAGTAGTATAAATGCCAAAATGGAATGCAAACACAAAAGTGATGCTGAGAATTCCAAGAATTTAACTTTTGCCAGAGATCAATGCTACAACAATAAGGATCGTAATAGTCTAGGAACACAAATATGTGTGCAGTCCCTCTCTCGAGTTCACCACATTGTGACCTAGAATTATCTGAACCACTATAGCTTTCATGTCAAGTCCAGTATATGGTCAATTAAGCAAAGATTACATTAGGCAAAAGTATATCTCTATCCCTCTACTAATCAACCGCTCGATTATCCAGAGTATAGCTTTCAAGTATCCTTCTCTAATCAACCGCTCGATTGCTCTTTTCAACTAGATTCAATTTTTGGTATTGTGACCATAATCTTGATGGAAACCCCAAAACTTTGTTTTGTCTCTGGTTGAAAAAAGTTTGAGGTCTCATTGAAGTTGGATCTTGGACCTCGAATTTGTCTTTGATTACTGAGACGAGAATTTCCTTTGGGACATTCAGTGGAGGGAAATTTCTGTCTTTTGAGTTTGGTTCTTTTCTCTTTTATTTGAGAACTTTTTGTGAGAGTCTCTATGAAAATCAAGGGACTTATCTTTTCTTTTATAAGTGGATTCTAACGCACTGCTGATATGCATAAATCATATAACTTTTTAGCATGTTTTTCGGCATAATTTAGGGTGAAATTGGTGTTAAATCGTTCTTAATTGATTGTTATTAACTCAATTTCACAGTTTTTGTGATTTTGGAAGTGTCAGGTGAAAAGTGCAAGAAAATGGCAAATTTCAGGGCAAAAACGTGATTTTCAAAAGTTCGAAATTCGGGATGGGCTTCCAGAACCCAGGACGGGAGTCCTGACCTAGTCAACAGGCCGGGACGGGCGTCCCGAATGCTTGGTCAATGTCCCACATCGAATTTTTGAGAGAAATTCACCCAGTTCCCCTGCTATAAATACCCCATGCCTTCCTCAGTTGAATTCATTCCTCTCCACTCGATCTGAGTCATTTAGTGACTTCAAGTATACAATTTTCTATAGTATACAAGTCACTTAGTGATTTTAGGTTTTAGTATAGGTATATTTATAGTTTTAGAGAGTGTCTCGTGTTCTTCGTTTCTGAGAGTCTGTCTCAGATCTTAGAATACAACTAGATAGGTTCATTTTTTGTATTCATAGAATACCCGGGATTTCGTTAGGAGATCCTAAGAGGGCACTAGGAATTTGAAGAGTCAGTCAACAGGGTTGTGCTTAAGCTGGGTATTAAGGTAAAGCATAGCTACTAGGCTGAGGACGCTTCCCTCGAAGGTTCTGTCGAGCAGAGTTGGGTCGAGCAGTCCAACATATACAAGTAGTTGCTCCATCAGCGGACTACGTAAAGGGTGAATACTTTATTGCATCGGTCCCCTTGTCCCTCTCTTTATATGTCTGTACTGTGTTCGCCCAAATAACTATTAAGAATATTAAACTATGATTATATGAATATGTGTTATGCATGTTGACGTATTTATATTTTTCCGGAAATGGTCACCAGCTTAACTATCATTATGACTGCATGTCTAATGTAGTTTCTTTTAAACTAGATGAATGGTTATAGACAACTCCTAACCACGGTCTAATCATAACCTGTTTAGTTTAACAAGCATTAATTTAGGACTTCCCGTCGGAAGTATTAATGTCTGCTATATTAGATGAAATAACCTATAGATTACCATGTTTGTTAAAGTAATCTAAGTAGGCTGAGTTTGTGCGTTTATGCCGGCTTTAGGGCGAGCGGCATGATCTCCTAAGTGACATAGGACTTTCATGGATGCCTTTAGCTCGAACCGTGAGTAGGGCCGTCATTAAGGTAGGGTGGTTTATCAGGTAACTCAGATGTGGTACACCTTTAGACTCAGTACATAATTGCAATCTAGACCAAGATATATCTAAAATACTCGAAGATAGGTCAATCAACATGTAGGAACAGTATAACATAAAATCAGAACATTATCTGTAAAACACTCTTTTAGGCTTAAATAGACTTGAACCTAGTAGAGAATAAATCACCCTCTCATCATAGAATTTGATGAACGATTGCATAACTGGATCATAAGATAAGAGTTAGGGTAAGAGGATAGTTACTACTAAGCCGTTACCACTTCCCTGGGAGTACGATAATTGATTTAATTAAAATCGTAGATAGATTCCAACAGACTAGCTACACGATAGGTACTCTGCCTTAGGTTCTGATTGATTAAGTGACAACATAGAGACTAAATGTGACAATTAGTCATTCTAAGTCCTTAGTTATTCATAATCAACATAGGGTAAAATAACGCCTATTTTAGCATATCAGTCGGAAACCCATCAGATTTTTGGCGCCGTTGTCGGGGATATATCATAATGAATTTAGGATTCCTAATCAAAATTCTAGAAGCTTATGATAGGTAACGGTAGTAATCTATATCTTAGACCCAACACTAATTTTATGCTAGTTAGACAATCAGTTTCCGAAATATAGGGTTATCACAACTAATTAATTTTAGACATTATATGAAATTAAGACATTTAGGATAATCAAATTTTAGAAAATTATTCTAAAACCATATTGAGGAAATTTATCTACTTTAAAAAAAATTTAAAATTCAAAAATATTTTTTTCTTGTTTTTCTTATTTATCCGTATTTTGTTTCTTCTTTCTGTTTTTGCTATTTGTTATTTTATCCTAACCAGACTTTACACTCATAGATGAAGAGAACAAGAGCAGCTACAAACCAAGCAAAGAAAGTAAAAAACCCTGACACTCCAGGTCGAAAGAAGACGAGACCAGAAGGACCATCTAGGCCTGAGCTAGAAATACCACGGGAGAACCTTCCTCCACAACCTATAGAAATAAACTCAAGCCTAGACACCAGTGATTTAGTGAGAAGATTACTAAACACTCGTGAGCCCAGTCCCACGGAAGAAGATCCTTATGAAGAAACCTTTCCTCCGAGAGAAGAACCTCAAAGATCTCCAATTCACACTCCTGCCCAGAGAGTTCCTAGAAATCCCCCACCCCTTGACCAAACCCAAAACTCACCAACATCTCCTGAGTATACTCCAATGCCTAACGAGCATACCCCTTCATCCGGGGGAAGTACTAATGGTTCTCAGTTAGTTTTGTCCATGCAGATAGATACTTTGACTCACAGAATCTACCAAATGGATCAAGGAATCGCAAGCAGACTGTGTCATTCAGAACAGAGCATTCTGAATATCACAGCCAATATGGACCAACTCAGGGCCACAGTAAACCTCCAAGAGAGCCAAGGTGCACAGATACTATGGGAATTAGCTGACATACGAAGTGAGCAGGGCAGGCAAAGGGAGGAGATGAGAGCCATGCGCATAGAGATGCGAGAAATCAGAAATAAAGGCCATTGAAAAAGGGAAGATTCTTTTTACTTTTCAGCAAATAAATTGTTTGAACTAAAATTAAATAATTGACCCCTACCTTTTATTTTCAAACTTTTTAAAAGGGTCTTTATTTTATTTAGTAAATTTTCTTCAAACATTTTATTTTTCAAATTCTTTAGGAAAAACAAATGTGTTACAAATACAGTTTATTTTTCAGTAATTAAGTTGTATAAACTTAGTCATTTGTTTTTCTATAATTCTTGCTGAATAGAGGTTAGGATATGATTAGGGTAGTTATGATTTTTGAAAAAGAGATTGAGAATTTTTGCAAAGAGTTTTTAACAACTTCTGAATTTTATAGGTTAAACGTGAAGACTTGTTAAATATTATGATTGTTTTTAGTGTATTAAGATTTGCAGGGAATTATGAAAAAAAAAAGAAAAAAGAAAAATCCGGAAGTGGCACGCATCCCGAGGTAGCTCGGGACGGGCGTCCCGAAGGCCGCTCCCTTCTACAATAATGTCAATTTTTCCCATTTCCTCCCAAATCAACCACCCAAAATCACCTCTCTACAAAATTCTCTCCACCTTCTCTCTACAAATTTTTGGCAACCTCTTGAAATTTCAAAATTCGAATTTCCCTCCGAAATTTGAACTTTTGAATTTCCTTCCAAAATTCGAATTTCCCTCCAAAAACTCAAAATCCTTCCCTAACCAAAATCCATCATTCTGAATTCGAATTTACCTCCAGAATTCGAATCTTCTTTCCCACCTAAATTCTCAGATTCTCTCGAACGCTCTCAACCAAATGTCTCCCAAACGCGCTCGTATTACTTCTTCCATGACCGTCACATTTGTGGCACATCCTTTCATGTTTTTTCCTTCCATTCCAGCATATCAAGAGAGATGTCATGGACATATCGGACGCAGCGTACTAGTTGGCAGAACGCTTGACTGGGCAGCAGTCCAGACACTAGGAGTTGAGCAGGAGGTCCGAAGCATACTCGACGTACTACCCTACAGTCGAGTCTTCATCGTCACTGAGCCGACCTACCTAGAGCTGGTATGTGAGTTATATTCTTCATTTACATTCCAGCAGGAGCACATCACATTCCATCTGGGCGGAATAGATCGGTCGATGAGCATGGCCGAGTTGGGCATAGCCTTAGGTATCTGGCAGAGGGACGAGTTGGATACACCCGCCTACACCACAGCAGTCCGAGACTTCACTTCTGCAGACGTCTCCACCGCTTGGGCTCAGATTTGTACGACGGGCACTCCCTACCAGCATGGCTTTGAGAAAGCCATAGGTATTCATCCTGCTCTACGCTATTTACATGCCATTATAGCACATACTCTGTCAGGAGGTCGGGCGGCCCCCAGGAATGTCACCCAGATGGAGACATTCCTCCTGGCCAACATACATATGGGTTCTACAGTAGAGATGGCTCGACTCATTACTGTCATCATGCGGGGTTTTACTACGGACACTTGGAAACAGTGTCTGGGGCTCGGGCCGTTCATCACCATGATAGCCCACTACTTGGAGTTAGACATCGAGGGCTCAGAGCTGACCCAGGTTGCCCCAACCACTATTCCTACGGACCTTACCATTCTACGAAACATGGGGATGGTCGTACGAGATGCAACTGGATGCTACTCTATCCACACGGATCAGCAAGGACATGCATCGGCACCGGGATCGGACCCTGCACATATACCTCCGACCGAGACATTCGTTCCACGCACCGCCTTTGAGCGACATATGTCGCAAGGATTGGTAGAACTCACAGCCTGACATAGCCGAGATATGGAAAACATCAAGAGGCGGATGTCGATAATGGACGATAGAATCACCACGAACACCAGTAGGGTCGAGGAAATTTTTCAGCAGACTTCTCGATTAGTCAAAGACCCAGAGGTCTACTTTTCAGCAGACTTCCGTCCACCTGATGACGATGAGCTTGGTTCTTAGTTTTTCTTTTCCTTTTCTTTTTCTTTCTTTTGTTGTTTCTATTTTATGTGTGTGATCATGTCTGGGCTTTATGAAATATGAATCTCTGTATGACGTTGATTTATATGACGTAACAACATTTGTTTCCCTTATTATATTTTGTTAAATCTCTTTGATTGCTTTATTTTCCTCTTACCCTTAGTTAGTCAAATAAGTGTGGGTAAGAAGTTTATGTTTTGTTTTTATTTCTTCTTATTTTTTCAAATAAGTGTGGGGTAATTTAGATATGCATGAACACTGAGGACAGTGTCAAACTTAAGTGTGGGGTAGCAGTGCACAGTGCACTGTAGAAAAATTTTTGCATGTTTTTCCCATATTTTCACTAGAATTACGCCCTTCCAAATTTTTTTTTTCCAAAAATTTTCACTCTTTCAGACTTCAAAATGCAGTTAAGATTGGAAAAGAATTGTTGATGTCTATGATATGTATGTAGAGTATTATGATCAGTAGGAGACAACGTGATAACTTTCTTGAATTTATCGATTAGAAATAAGGAATTCCTGATACTTGAGCACAACATAGTTTGGATTAGAGACCTCAACCAAATACCTTTTTAAGACTTAGCTAAATAATATTAGACCAGTTGAGGATATATTAGCAGTCTAATTGACTAGATGATGCTCTGAGCTGAAAGTAAAAAAAGTTAAATAAATAGGGTAGTTTGCAAATGGCCTTTGCTACTCAAGCACCACTCCTTAAGGGAACTTAAAGCCTAATGCCCTAAGGTCGTGTAGGTCAGGGAGTCATCGGAGTGGGACTCGCTACATGGGTAGTTAAAGTTGACGTGTGAAAGCAGACACAAAATACCCTGAAAAATTAATCTAAAAAATAAATAGCCCAGTGTATTCTTATATTGAAATGCTTAATTGAAAATCTTGTCACCAAAGCTCAGAACTCAGAAAGTTGTTTGTTGCTGGTATGTCTAGCGACGGGTCAAAGTATTATCTGGTAAGAGTCGAGATGAGAGTATATTGTGTTGACAATCTAGTCTCGACTAGTACACACACTACACATCAGGAAGACCTTGTGACTGAGAGAAGAGTTCAATCTAGTTATTAAGTTGTTAACCCTGCTTGACCATGATAATCGACTAGAGACATTTGAGACCTTGTCATGGCAACTTAACCAGTCAGACCTGTGTTGTGAACTATCTGATTCAGTGATAAATTTTGGAATAAAAACATGGCTAGAAATTTTAAGTGACTGCACCTATGATTTAAAATCGGTAACTTCAGGTAGACTTTGCTTGAAGACAAGCAAAAAGCTAAGTGTGGGGTTATATGATATGCATAAATCATATAACTTTTTAGCATGTTTTTAGGCATAATTTAGGTTAAAATTGGTGTTACATCGTTCTTAATTGATTGTTATTAACTCAATTTCATAGTTTTTGTCATTTTGGAAGTGTCAGGTGAAAAGTGCAAGAAAATGGCAAATTTCGGGGCAAAAACGTGATGTTCAAAAGTTCGTAGTCGGGATAGGCATCCAGAACCCAGGACGGGCGTCCTGACCTGGTCAACAGACCAGGACGGGCGTCCAGGACTTGGGACGGCCATCCTGACCTGGTCAACAGGCCGGGACGGGTGTCCCAGATCCAGGACGGGCGTCCCGAATGCCTGGTCAAAGTCCCACATCGAATTTTTGAGAGAAATTCACCCAGTTCCCCTGCTATAAATACCCCAAGCCTTCCTCAGTTGAATTCATTTCTCTCCACTCAATCTGAGTCATTTAGTGACTTCAAGTATATAATTTTCTATAGTATACAAGACACTTAGTGATTTCAGGTTTTAGTATAGGTATATTTATAGTTTTAGAGAGTGTCTCGTGTTCTTCGTTTTTAAGAGTCTGTCTCAGATCTTAGAATACGACTAGATAGGTTCAATTTTGGTATTCATAGAATACCCGGGATCTCGTTAGGAGATCCTAAGAGGGCACTAGGCATTCGAAGAGTCAGTCAACAGGGTTGTGCTTAAGCTGGGTATTAAGGTAAAGCATAGCTACTAGGCTGAGGAAGCGTTCGCCGAAGGTTCTATCGAGCAGAGTCGGGTCGAGCAGTCCAACATATACAAGTAGTTGCTCCATCAGCGGACTACGTAAAGGGTGAATACTTTATGGCATCGGTCCCCTTGTCCCTCTCTTTATATGTCTGTACTGTGTTCGTCCAAATAACTATTATGAATATTAAACTATGATTATTTGCATATGTGTTATGCATGTTGAAGTATTTATATTTTTTCGGAAATGGTCACCAGCTTAACTATCATTATGACTGCATGTCTAATGTAGTTTCTTTTAAACTAGATGAATGGTTATAGACAACTCCTAACCACAGTCTAATCATAATTTGTTTAGTTTATCAGACATTAATTTAGGACTTCCCGTCGGAAGTATTAATGTCTGCCATATTAGATGAAATAACCTATAGATCACCATGTTTGTTAAAGTAATCTAAGTAGGCTGAGTTTGTGCGTTTATGTCGGCGTTAGGGCGAGCGGCATGATCTCCTAAGTGACATAGGACTTTCATGGATGCCTTTAGCTCGAACCGTGAGTAGGGCCGTCATTAAGGTAGGGCAGTTTATCAGGTAACTCAAATGTGGTACACCTTTAGACTCAGTACATAATTGCAATCTAGACCAATATATATCTAAAATACTTGAAGATAGGTCAATCAACATGTAGGAACAGTATAACATAAAATCAGGACATTATCTGTAAAACACTCTTTTAGGCTTAAATAGACTTGAACCTAGTAGAGAATAAATCACCCTCTCATCAAAGAATTTGATGAACGATTGCATAACTGGATTATAAGATAAGAGTTAGTGTAAGAGGATAGTTACTACTAAGCCGTTACCACTTCCCTGGGAGTACAATAATTGATTTAATTAAAATCGTAGATACTTTCCAACAAACTAGCTACACGATAGGTACTTTGCCTTAGGTTCTGATTGATTAAGTGACAACATAGAGACTAAATGTGACAATTAGTCATTCTAAGTCCTTAGTTATTCATAATCATCATAGGGTAAAATAACGCCTATTTTAGCATATCATTCAGAAACCCATCAACTACTTTCTGCTAGTGCTAGTGCTACCTCACGTGCTACATTGAACATTTCTCCAATAGTTTCTAGTTTTCTCAATTGAAGTTCAGTGTACAACATTCTGGATCTAAACCCATCTTCGAAATATGTGATGACTGTGTCCTGACTGATTTCTTCTATTTCATCGTATTTCTTTTTGAACTGCTCAAGGAAGGAGAGTAGGCATTCATCATCCCGTTGTTTGATATTGGCTAAATCTCCGTGTGTCTTTGGTATGGTTCCTGCGATACTGAATTTATCTAGGAACATCTTTTCTAAAGTATGCCAAGAATCAATCGTACCTGATTTCAGCAAAGTGAACCATGTCAACTCTTTATCTGATAGGGTACTAGGGAAAGCTTTGCCTAACATTGCTTCGTTATTGGTGACCAATCTCATTGCTAATTTGTAATGGCATACATGTTCCAGAGGACGAGTTTGGCCATAATATAAAAGAAATTATGGAATTTTCAAGGCTGGATCCGGTGCTATGCCATGAATCCACTTTACGAATGGTCCCAATTCAATAGACCGCACTTTCTTCGCACGGGAAACATGTCGGGTGTGCTCGAGACTATATTCTGGATAGAGTCTTTTAGCTAATCCTTTTTCCACGGGTGTTGGCTTTGAGGTGTGGTGACTTTCTCCAACCTCATTGATCGTTTGCAGATATTTCTTACTAGGTTGTCCTTGTTTTCTAGTTTTCTTACTAACGAAGGTTTGTGACCTTTGTGGACGTGGCTCGGATAGCTCCTCCATAAATGTGGGTGGTGGCAACTCTGCCCGCTTTACGGAACTCTGCTCATAATTTCAGTCATTGTTTGGAGAGCTCTTGCTCTTGCCTTAGACGTTCGTTCTCTTTTTGGAGCCTTTCAAACTCTTTCATTCTTTCCGCATCATTTGTTCTATTTGAATTTATTTGCTCCCTCAAATCATGAGAATGCCTTGAAGATTCAGGTTGTGGCCCCAATCTTTCAATGACCAAGCGGTGTTGAGGGAATGCCAGTGCGAAAGAATGAGCTACTCTTGTACCTGTCTCACGGGGAGATGTGTGCCTGACTGCGTGTCCTCTTTCTCCTGAATATCTTGACATGATGAGATAAGTAATTTTCGTTTCCCGGTAATTTTGGTTTGGGTAGTTTGAGGACTGAAATGGCAAAGTCTGTGATAATCGGCCTCTGATGGTCTTGAGACATTGAGTACCTGCAAAACCGAGAAGGTTCAATTGGGACGTTGATTCCCCTTGAACTCTCTGACGATCAAGTCAGTTTGGAAGATATAGTATTAGAGACTGTTTGGATATCTAAAATTGAATGACTTTACCTTCCTCTTACTCTTTCCTTATAGTTTCTTCCTTAGAGGGAGAGTGATTGTAATGGTTGTAAGATCGTGTCTTAGTTTTGACCGTTGTGGTGAATAGACTAGGTCGTAGAGTTTGTGGGGAATCCACAATTTTCTAGTGATACGGTGTTAATTACCGTATTATACGCTTATCTTGACTCTTGGTCAATAGAGATCAAAGAGATGGAAGTTACATTAGATCAACTACACTTTATCTTCAAATAACAAGTTATTAGCTTACTTTTTAATGAATCAAATTTAACATTGAAATGAATTAAATATAACAAATGTAATGTTTCAACGTAACCAAATTTAGGTCAAATTTCGTTTCAATTTTAACACAAGTACATTCAATCAACTACAATTTATCTTGAAATAAAAAGTTATTTGATTAATTTTTCGATATTACGGTATAAAAATAGTTAAATAACATTAAATGAATCAAATTTTACGAATGTAACGTTTTACAGTCTTCAAATTTACGTCAAATTTGGTTGAAATTTCAACACAAGTACATTCGATCAACTACACTTTATCTTAAAATAACAAGTTATTTGATTACATTTTCGATATTAATGACACAAAAGTAGTTAAATAACATTAAAATAAATCAAATATAACTAATGTAAAGTTTCAAGTTCATCAAATTTAGATCAAATTTGTTTTGAATATCAACACAAGTAAGTACATTCGATCAACTACATTTTATCTTCAAATAACAAGTTATTTGATAACTTTTTCGACATTTAGGGCACAAAATTAGTTAAATAACATTAAAATAAATCAAATATAAAGAATGTAACATTTAAAAGTAATCAAATTTAGGTCTAATTTTGTTTGAATTTCAACACAAGTACATTCGATCAACTACAATTTATATTGAAATAACAAGTTATTTGATTAATTTTTTGACATTTAGGGCACAAAAGTAATTAAAAAACATTAAAATGAATCGAATATAATGAATGTAACTTTTCAAAGTCATCAAATTTACTTAAAATTTTGTTTGAATTTAAATACAAGTACATTCGATCAACTACACTTTATCTTGAAATAATAAGTTATTTAATTACTTTACGTTATTTAGGGATCAAAAGTAATGAAATAACATTAAAATGAATTCAGTTTAACGAATGTAACATTTCAAAGTAATCAAATTTAGATCAAAATTCGTTGGAATTTCAAAACAAGTATATTCGATCAACTATACTTTATCTTCAAATAACAAGTTATTTGATTACATTTTCGATACTAATGACACAAAAGTAGTTAAATAACATTAAAATAAATCAAATATAACTAATGTAAAGTTTCAAGTTCATCAAATTTGTTTTGAATATCAACACAAGTAAGTACATTCGATCAACTACATTTTATCTTCAAATAACAAGTTATTTGATAACGTTTTCGACATTTAGGGCACACAATTAGTTGAATAACATTAAAATGAATCAAATATAAAGAATGTAACATTTAAAAGTAATCAAATTTAGGTCTAATTTCGTTTGAATTTCAACACAAGTACATACGATCAACTACAATTTATATTGAAATAACAAGTTATTTGATTACTTTTTTGACATTTAGGGCACAAAAGTAATTAAATAACATTAAAATGAATCAAATATAATGAATGTAACGTTTCAAAGTCATCAAATTTACTTAAAATTTTGTTTGAATTTAAATACAAGTACATTCGATCAACTACACTTTATCTTCAAATAACAAGTTATTTTCTTACTCTTTCTACATTTAGGGCACATAAGTAGTTCAATAACATTTAAATGATTCAAATCTAATGAATGTAACGTGTCAAAGTAATTGAATTTAGGTCAAATTTTGTTTGAATTTCAACACAAGTACATTCGATCAACTACAATTTATTTTGAAAGAACAAGTTATTTGATTATTTTTTTGATATTTAGGGCACAAAAGTAGTTAAATAAGATTAAAATGAATCAAATTTAACGAATGTAACGTTTAAAAGTCATCAAATTTAGTTCAAATTTCGTTTCAATTTCAACACAAGTACATTCGATCAACTACAATTTATCTTGAAATAACAAGTTATTTGCTTACTTTTTCGTCATTTAGGGCACAAAAATAGTTAAATAACATTAAAATGAATCAAATATAACGAATGTAACGTTTATAAGTAATCAAATTTTGGTCAAATTTCGTTTAAATTTCACTACAAGTACATTCGATCAAGTACACTTTATCTTTAAATAACAAGTTATTTGATTACTTTTTCGACATTTAGGGCACAAAATTAGTTAAATAACATTAAGATGAATCAAATATAACGAATGTAACATTTATAAGTAATCAAATTTATGTCAAATTTCGATACAATTTCAACACGAATACATTCGATCAACTACACTTTATCTTCAAATAACAAGTTATTAGCTTACTTTTTAACGAATCAAATTTGACATTGAAATTAATTAAATATAACAAATGTATTGTTTCAACGTAATCAAATTTAGGTCAAATTTCGTTTCAATTTTAACACAAGTACATTCGATCAATTACAATTTATCTTAAAATAACAAGTTATTTGATTAATTGTTTGATATTACGGTATAAAAGTAGTTAAATAACATTAAAATGAATCAAATATAAAGAATGTAACATTTAAAAGTAATCAAATTTAGGTCTAATTTAGTTTGAATTTCAACACAAGTACATACGATCAACTACAATTTATATTGAAATAACAAGTTATTTGATTACTTTTTTGACATTTAGGGCACAAAAGTAATTAAATAACATTAAAATGAATCAAATATAATGAATGTAACGTTTCAAAGTCATCAAATTTACTTAAAATTTTGTTTGAATTTAAATACAAGTACATTCGATCAACTACACTTTATCTTCAAATAACAAGTTATTTTCTTACTCTTTCTACATTTAGGGCACATAAGTAGTTTTCAATAACATTTAAATGATTCAAATCTAATGAATGTAACGTGTCAAAGTAATTGAATTTAGGTCAAATTTTGTTTGAATTTCAACACAAGTACATTCGATCAACTACAATTTATTTTGAAAGAACAAGTTATTTGATTATTTTTTTGATATTTAGGGCACAAAAGTAGTTAAATAAGATTAAAATGAATCAAATTTAACGAATGTAACGTTTAAAAGTCATCAAATTTAGTTCAAATTTCATTTCAATTTCAACACAAGTACATTCGATCAACTACAATTTATCATGAAATAACAAGTTATTTGCTTACTTTTTCGTCATTTAGGGCACAAAAGTAGTTAAATAACATTAAAATGAATCAAATATAACGAATGTAACGTTTATAAGTAATCAAATTTTGGTCAAATTTCGTTTAAATTTCACTACAAGTACATTCGATCAAGTACACTTTATCTTTAAATAACAAGTTATTTGATTACTTTTTCGACATTTAGGGCACAAAATTAGTTAAATAACATTAAGATGAATCAAATATAACGAATGTAACATTTATAAGTAATCAAATTTATGTCAAATTTCGATACAATTTCAACACGAATACATTCGATCAACTACACTTTATCTTCAAATAACAAGTTATTAGCTTACTTTTTAACGAATCAAATTTGACATTGAAATTAATTAAATATAACAAATGTATTGTTTCAACGTAATCAAATTTAGGTCAAATTTCGTTTCAATTTTAACACAAGTACATTCGATCAACTACAATTTATCTTAAAATAAAAAGTTATTTGATTAATTTTTTGATATTACGGTATAAAAGTAGTTAAATAACATTAAAATGAATCAAATTTTACGTTTCACAGTCTTCAAATTTACGTCAAATTTGGTTGAAATTTTAACACAAGTACATTCGATCAACTACACTTTATTTTGAAATAATAAGTTATTTAATTACTTTACATCATTTAGGGATTAAAAGTAACGAAATAACATTAAAATGAAGTAAGTTTAACGAATGTAACATTTCAAAGTAATCAAATTTAGATCAAAATTCGTTGGAATTTCAAAACAAGTAATTCGATCAACTATACTTCATCTTAAAATAACAAGTTATTTGATTACATTTTCGATATTAATGACACAAAAGTAGTTAAATAACATTAAAATAATTCAAATATAACTAATGTAAAGTTTCAAGTTCATCAAATTTAGATCAAATTTGTTTTGAATATAAACACAAGTAAGTACATTCGATCAACTACATTTTATCTTCAAATAACAAGTTATTTGATAACTTTTTCGACATTTAGGGAACAAAATTAGTTAAATAACATTAAAATGAATCAAATATAAAGAATGTAACATTTAAAAGTAATCAAATTTAGGTCAAATTTCGTTTGAATTTCAACACAAGTACATTCGATCAACTACAATTTATATTGAAATAACAAGTTATTTGATTACTTTTTTGACATTTAGGGCACAAAAGTAATTAAATAACATTAAAATGAATCAAATATAATGAATGTAACGTTTCAAAGTCATCAAATTTACTTAAAATTTCGTTTGAATTTAAATACAAGTACATTCGATCAACTACACTTTATCTTCAAATAACAAATTATTTTCTTACTTTTTCTACATTTAGGGCACATAAGTAGTTCAATAACAATAAAATGAAACAAATCTAACGAATGTAACGTGTCAAAGTAATTGGATTTAGGTCAAATTTTGTTTGAATTTCAACACAAGTACATTCGATCAACTACAATTTATTTTGAAATAACAAGTTATTTGATTATTTTTTTGATATTTAGGGCACAAAAGTATTTAAATAACATTAAAATGAATCAAATTTAACGAATGTAACGTTTAAAAGTCATCAAATTTAGTTCAAATTTCGTTTGAATTTCAACACAAGTAGATTTGATCAACTACAGTTTATCTTGAAATAACAAGTTATTTGATTACTTTTTCGATATTTAGGGCACAAATGTAGTACAATAACATTAAAATGAATCAAATTTAACGAATGTAACGTTTAAAAGTCATCAAATTTAGTTCAAATTTCATTTGAATTTCAACACAAGTACATTCGATCAACTACAATTTATCTTTAAATAACAAGTTATTTGATTACTTTTTCGATATTTAGGGCACATAAGTTGTTCAATCAGATTAAAATGAATCAAATCTAACGAATGTAACGTGTCAAAGTAATTGAATTTAGGTCAAATTTTGTTTGAATTTCAACACAATTACATTCGATCAACTACAATTTATTTTGAAATAACAAGTTATTTGATTATTTTTTCGATATTTAGGGCACAAAAGTAGTTAAATAACATTAAAATAAATCAAATTTAACGAATGTAACGTTTAAAAGTCATCAAATTTAGTTCAAATTTCGTTTGAATTTCAACACAAGTACATTCGATCAACTACAATTTATCTTGAATAACAAGTTATTTGATTACTTTTTCAATATTTAAGGCACAAATGTAGTTAAATAACATTAAAATGAATCAAATTTAACGAATGTAACGTTTAAAAGTCATCAAATTTTGTTCAAATTTCATTTGAATTTCAACACAAGTACATTTGATCAATTACAATTTATCTTGAAATAACAAGTTATTTGTTTACTTTTTCGTCATTTGGGGCACAAAAGTAGTTAAATAACATTAAAATGAATCAAATATAACGAATGTAACGTATCAATGTAATCAAATTTACTTCAAATTTTGTTTGAATTTAAACACAAGTACATTCGATCAATTACACTTTATTTTGAGATAACAAGTTATTTGCTTACTTTTCGTCATATAGGGAACAAAAGTAATTAAATAACATTAAAATGAATCAAATATAACGAATGTAACGTTTCAAAGTCATCAAATTTACTTAAAATTTCGTTTGAATTTTAATACAAGTACATTCGATCAACTACACTTTATCTTCAAATAACAAGTTATTTTCTTACTCTTTCTACATTTAGGGCACATAAGTAGTTCAATAACATTTAAATGAATCAAATTTAACGCATGAAACGTGTCAAAGTATTTGAATTTAGGTCAAATTTTGTTTGAATTTCAACACAAGTACATTCGATCAACTACAATTTATTTTGAAATAACAAGTTATTTTATTATTTTTTTTGATATTTAGGGCACAAAAGTAGTTAAATAACATTAAAATGAATCAAATTTAACGAATGTAACGTTTAAAAGTCATCAAATTTAGTTCAAATTTCGTTTGAATTTCAACACAAGTACATTCGATCAACTACAATTTATCTTGAAATAACAAGTTATTTGCTTACTTTTTCGTCATTTAGGGCACAAAAGTAGTTAAATAACATTAAAATGAATCAAATATAACGAATGTAACGTTTATAAGTAATAAAATTTAGGTCAAATTTCGCTTAAATTTCACTACAAGTACATGCGATCAACTACACTTTATCTTTAAATAACAAGTTATTTGATTACTTTTTCGACATTTAGGGCACAAAAGTAGTAACATTAAAATGAATCAAGTATAACGAATGTAACATTTATAAGTAATCAAATTTAGGTCAAATTTCTATACAATTTAAACACGAATACTTTAGATCAACTACACTTTATCTTCAAATAACAAGTTATTAACTTACTTTTTAATGAATCAAATTTGACATTGAAATGAATTAAATATAACAAATGTAATGTTTCAACGTAATCAAATTTAGGTCAAATTTCGTTTCAATTTTAACACAAGTACATTTGATCAACTACAATTTATCTTGAAATAAAATGTTATTTGATTAATTTATAGATATTATGGTATAAAAGTAGTTAAATAACATTAAAATGAATCAAATTTTATGAATGTAACGTTTCACAGTCTTCAAATTTACGACAAATTTGGTTGAAATTTCAACACAAGTACATTCGATCAACTACACTTTATCTTGAAATAATAAGTTATTTAATTACTTTACGTCATTTAGGGATCAAAAGTAATGAAACAACATTAAAATGAATTAAGTTTAAAGAATGTAACATTTCAAAGTAATCAAATTTAGATCGAAATTCGTTGGAATTTCAAAACAAGTATATTCGACCAACTATACTTTATGTTAAAATAACAAGTTATTTGATTACATTTTCGATATTAATGACACAAAAGTAGTTAAATAACATTAAAATAAATCAAATATAACTAATGTAAAGTTTCAAGTTCATCAAATTTAGATCAAATTTGTTTTGAATATCAACACAAGTAAGTACATTCGATCAACTAATTTTATCTTAAAATAACAAGTTATTTGATAATTTTTTCGACATTTAGGGCACAAAATTAGTTAAATAACATTAAAATGAATCAAATATAAAGAATGTAACATTTAAAAGTAATCAAATTTAGGTCAAATTTCGTTTGAATTTCAACACAAGTACATTCGATCAACTACAATTTATATTGAAATAACAAGTTATTTGATTACTTTTTTTACATTTAGGGCACAAAAGTAATTAAATAACATTAAAATGAATCAAATATAACAAATGTAACATTTCAAAGTTATCAAGTTTACTTAAAATTTCGTTTGAATTTAAATACAAGTACATTCGATCAACTGCACCCTATCTTCAAATAACAAGTTATTTTCATACTCTTTCTACATTTAGGGCACATAAGTAGTTCAATAACATTTAAATAAATCAAATCTAACGAATGTAACGTGTCAAAGTAATTCAAATTTTGTTTGAATTTAGGTCAAATTTTGTTTGAATTTCAACACAAGTACATTCGATCAACTACAATTTATTTTGAAATAACAAGTTATTTGATTATTTTTTCGCTATTTAGGGCACAAAAGTAGTTAAATAACATTAAAATAAATCAAATTTAACGAATGTAACGTTTAAAAGCCATCAAATTTAGTTCAAATTTCGTTTGAATTTCAACAAAAGTACATTCGATCAGCTATAATTTATCTTGAAATAACAAGTTATTTGATTACTTTTTCAATATTTAGGGCACAAATGTAGTTAAATAACATTAAAATGAATCAAATTTAACGAATGTAACGTTTAAAAGTCATCAAATTTTGTTCAAATTTCATTTGAATTTCAAGACAAGTACATTTGATCAATTACAATTTATCTTGAAATAACAAGTTATTTGCTTACTTTTTCGTCATTTAGGGCACAAAAGTAGTTAAATAACATTAAAATTAATCAAATATAACGAATGTAACATTTCAATGTAATCAAATTTACTTCAAATTTTGTTTGAATTTAAACACAAGTACATTTGATCAATTACACTTTATTTTGAGATAACAAGTTATTTGCTTACTTTTCGTCATTTAGGGAACAAAAGTAATTAGATAACATTAAAATGAATCAAATATAACGAATGTAACGTTTCTTCAATGTAATCAAATTTACTTCAAATTTTGTTTGAATTTAAACACAAGTACATTTGATCAACTATATTTTATCTTCAAATAACAAGTTATTTTCTTACTTTTTCTACATTTAGGGCACAAAAGTAGTTAAATAACATTAAAATGAATCAAATATATTATATGTAATGTTTCAAAGTAATAAAATTTAGGTCAATTTTCGTTTCAATTTCAACACAACTACAGTATATCAACTATAATTTATATTGAGATAACAAGTTATTTGATTACTTTTTTGACATTTAGGGCACAAAAGTAATTAAATAACATTAAAATGAATCAAATATAATGAATGTAACATTTCAAAGTCATCAAATTTACTTAATTTTGTTTGAATTTAAATACAAGTACATTCGATCAACTACACTTTATCTTCAAATAACAAGTTATTTTCTTACTCTTTCTACATTTAGGGCACATAATTTGTTCAATAACATTTAAATGAATCAAATTTAACGAATGAAACGTGTCAAAGTAATTGAATTTATGTCAAATTTTGTTTGAATTTCAATACAAGTACATTCGATCAACTACAATTTATCTTGAAATAACAAGTAATTTAATTATTTTTTGATATTTAGGGCACAAGAGTAGTTAAATAACAATAAAGTGAATCAAATTTAATGAATGTAAGGTTTAAAAGTCATCAAATTTAGTTCAAATTTTGTTTGAATTTCAACAAAAGTACATTCAATCAACTACAATTTATCTTGAAATAACAAGTTATTTGCTTACTTTTTCATCATTTAGGGCACAAAAGTAGTTAAATAACATTAAAATAAATCAAATATAACGAATGTAACGTTTATTAGTAATCAAATTTAGGTCAAATTTCGATACAATTTCAACACGAATACATTCGATCAACTACACTTTATCTTCAAATAACAAGTTATTAGCTTACTTTTTAACGAATCAAATTTAACATTAAAATGAATTATATATAACGAATGTAATGTTTCAATGTAATCAAATTTAAGTCAAATTTTGTTTCAATTTTAACACAAGTACATTCGATCAACTACAATTTATCTTGAAATAAAAAGTTATTGGATTAATTTTTCGATATTACGGTATAAAAGTAGTTAAATAACATTAAAATGAATCAAATTTTACGAATGTGACATTTCAGAGACTTCAAATTTACGTCAAATTTGGTTGAAATTTCAACACAAGTACATTCGATCAACTACACTTTATCTTGAAATAATAAGTTATTTAATTATTTTACGTCATTTATGCATCAAAAGTAATGAAATAACATTAAAATGAATTAAGTTTAACGAATGTAACATTTCAAAGTAATCAAATTTAGATCAAAATTCATTGGAATTTCAAAACAAGTATATTCGATCAACTATACTTTTCTTAAAATAACATGTTATTTGATTACATTTCAATATGAATGACACAAAAGTAGTTAAATAACATTAAAATAAATCAAATATAACTAATGTAAAGTTTCAAGTTCATCAAATTTAGATCAAATATGTTTTGAATATCAACACAAGTAAGTACATTCGATCAACTACATTTTATCTTCAAATAACAAGTTATTTGATAACGTTTTCGACATTTAGGGCACAAATTAGTTAAATAACATTAAAATGAATCAAATATAAAGAATGTGACAATTAAAAGTAATCAAATTTAGGTTAAATTTTGTTTGAATTTCAACACAAGTACATTCGATCAACTACAATTTATATTGAAATAACAAGTTATTTGATTACTTTTTTGCCATTTAGGGCACAAAAGTAATTAAATAACATTAAAATGAATCAAATATAATGAATGTAACGTTTCAAAGTCATCAAATTTACTTAAAATTTCGTTTGAATTTAAATATAAGTACATTCGATCAACTACAATTTATCTTCAAATAACAAGTTATTTTCTTACTCTTTCTACATTTAGGGCACATAAGTAGTTCAATAACATTTAAATGAATCAAATCTAACGAATGTAACGTGTCAAAGTAATTGAATTAAGGTTAAGTTTTGTTTGAATTTCAACACAAGTACATTATATCAACTTCAATTTATTTTGAGTGCATAAGGCGGGCAAGACAAACGTGGTGGCAGATGCATTGAGTAGGCAGACTGAGTGCATGACATTGTCAGCAGTTTCAATTGTGGAATTGGACTTTGTGGCAAAAATACGTGAGTATGCACCTAATGACCCTGTTTATCAGAAACTAATATCTTTAGTGCAGGATGGCACTGTGAGAAGGTATTGGCTCAATGATGGCATGTTGTATGCCAAAGGTGGATGAGCCTATGTCCCTAGTGGAGAGTTGAGAAAGATGTTGCTGAAGGAAGCACATGATTCGTTGTGGGCTGGTCATCCTGGCATTAAAAGAACTCGTTCTTTGTTGGCAAGAAGATTCTTTTGGCCAAGGATGGAGGATGACATTGAAGCATACATCCGAACGTGTTTGGTGTGTCAACAAGACAAGGTTGAGAGGCGAAGGGAACCTGGTTTGTTACAACCTCTTCCTATTCCCGAGGGACCATGGCAGAGTATTTCGATGGATTTCATCTCTGGATTACCTAAGGTCAATGATTTGACTTCTATTTTTGTAATAGTTGATAGATTTTTGAAATATGCTATATTTGTCCCTGCCCCATCATATTGTCCAGCCGATGTTGCAGCTGAGTTATTTTTCAAACATGTTGTAAAATACTTTGGAGTACCAAAGGACATAGTGAGTGACAGGGATGCTAGGTTTACTTGTAGATTTTGGGTGACTTTGTTTGGATTGTTGGGATCCGAGTTGAAATTTTTGACTGCCAATCATCCTCAAACCGATGGTCAAACGGAGAGGATCAATGCCTTGTTGGAGGAATACTTGAGGCATTATGTGACGGCAAGTCAGAAGAATTGGGTGAATCTTCTTGACACAGCTCAGTTCTGTTACAATCTTCATCGATCTTCTGCAATGAAGGCGAGTCCATTTGAGCTAGTGAATGGACAATAACCAACGACCCCACAGGATTTGGCAATGGTGGTGCCAAGTGTTGGAACATGTCCAGCAGCTCAAAGATTTGCTAAGGCAAAGCATGAGATGATTGTCGAAGCAAGAGATAGTTTGGAGATGCCTCAAAAAAAGAAGAAGAAGTATGTTGATAAGCATCGACGTGATGTGCAATTTGAGGTAGGTGACTTGGTGTTGCTGAAATTGACTCCTGAAATTTGGAAGAAGATCAGTCGAAAAGATGTTCATCGTGGATTGATACCTCAGTATAATGGACCATTCAAGGTAATCAAAAAGGTGGGAAATGTTGCATACCGGCTTAAGCTTCCGGACAGGTTAAAAATCCATCCTACTTTTCATGTGAGTTACTTGAAGAAGTATAACAAAGATGAATTTGAAAGAGAAAGGCAGAAGTCTAGAAGGGCTCCACTTGTGATTCGAAAACAGTTTGACAAGCTGGTTGAAAAGATTTTGGACCATCGGACTATGGGCCAAAGTAAGAAGAATCGTAGGACTGACTTCCTTGTGCATTGGAAAAGGGAGGCCGAGATTGATGCCACGTGGGAAAGAGATGTGACCCTTTGGAAATTTGAGGATCACACTGCTAACTATTGGAAGTAGCAAAGATAGACGAGGACGTCGATGGCTTAAGTGGGGGAGGTATGTGAGACCCTTTGTCCTGATGGTGAGGGGCAGCTCCGGCAGCGGCTGTGCAAGGGTGCGAGCAGCAAGTGATTTTAGGGTTTAGCTGTGTGCCTCCTTTAATAGAGGACTGGTGTGCGTGGGCTGAGGCATTGTAGCATGGGCTGAGGCATTGTAGCGTGGGCTGAGGCACCAGACCGAAAATGTTGGGAACCCCTACAATGCCCTAGTGGCATGGGCTGTGGCCCATGGGATGACTCTAAACCCTACCCATCCCTAGATGGCTATAAATAGGGATAGATAGGCAAGGGAGAAAAGGGCAGCCAAGTAGGGAGAGAAGAGGCAACCAGAGAGATAGAGTAATTGAGGGTAGGATAGATAGACTAGGGTTGTTCTATCTTGTAGGCCTGTGTGGCCGTGCAACTTTGTGCATAGTTACGAATCCTTTGTAATTCCTTACTATTGAATGATATAGAAAGGTTGGGCGAGTTGCCTGTAATTATTGTTTGGCTTACCCCTTTACTTATGATTTTGTCCGCTGTGTGTGTACTTGCGCTTGTGCCCGCGCTGCGTGCAAGTTGGGTTGAGTGTCGTGAACTGGTGGCCGTACTAGGAAGAGGCACTTCGTGACAGTAACTGTGGTGTATTTCCGAATATTTGACAAGTGTCACACATCTTGACATACGACTTTGTGTCTTCTCGTAATGTGGGCCAATAGTAACCTTGGTTGATTACTCTTTCTACCAACAAACGAGCTCTGAAGAGTCCTCCACACACTCCTTCATGAATTTCAGCGAGTAATTCCCTTGTTTGGGATGGTGATATGCACCGGAGTCGCAGTTTGGAGAACAAACACCGATACAAAATGTTGTAATGAATTACGTACCTTACCGACTGTCGACGTATCTGTCTAGCTCGGGTGAGGTCGTTCGGCAACCATCCCTCTTTGATGAACTTTGTCATTTCCTCTACTCAATCCTCTGAGGTGGGCTGTAAGGGTTGAATCAAGCTAGTCTCCATTGGAGTCTTTGCTATGGTTTCTATCGGAATACCTTCATCATTTGAAGTTTCCCCTGAAGCTATCTTGGCTAGCCTGTCTGCTAGTTGGTTACTTTCCAGCTGACTAAAGATAGGTTAAAAGGATTGAACTTCATTTTCCATAGCCGTGCTTTGCCCACATATGGCCGATGGCTTTCGGACTGTACTGCATAAGCACCCTGGACTTTGTTTACCACCAATTGTGAGTCACTATAAATCTCCAAAGCGGTTATGTTTGCCTCATGGGCCCATTCCATCCCTAGAAGTAATGTTTTGTACTCCGTCTAATTATTTGAGAGTCCAGACTCTAATTTGATAGCTCGTATCTCCGTGTACTGTTAGTTTGGAGAAATCAAAATTATTCCTACTCCTACTCCGCTAGCATTCACTATTCCATCTACCCCATTAGCTTCCAAGGATCCATTTTTGGCTGACATTTGTTGATACTTGCTTCTGTGAATGATCCCTCTGCCAGGAAATCAGCTAAAGATTGGGCCTTAATGGCTAACCTGGGCACAAAAGTTATGTCTTGATCACATAATTTGATGGACCACCGAAGCATTCTCCCCGATTGATCCAACTTGTGGAAGACTTCTCGTAGCGGTGCGTTGGTGTAAACAACAATTAGGTGAGATTCAAAGTAGGGTTTGATCTTTCTTGTAGATATTACCAATGTGTATGCCAATTTTTCGATATTTGAATATCTTGACTCATCATCATTTAAAGCTTTACTCATGAAGTACACGGGGTATTATTTTGACTTTTCCTCCTTTATTAACACTGATGCTACGACCAGATCAGGAAAAGAGAGGTAGAGAAAAAGAGTTTCTCCCGTGTTCGATGACCGTAACAAGGGAAGTCCTGATAGGTGATTTTTCAAATTTTTCCAAGCTTTGCTGCATTCCTCTGTCCATTTAAAATCGCTCCTCGAATTTTTCAGCACTTTAAAGAATGGCAGATATCTTTCTGCTGATTTAGAGATAAAATGTCCTAAGGCAGCGATGCATCCATTCAAGTGTTGGATATCTTTTATGGATCGAGGTTCCGCCAGTCGAGCTATTGCTTTCAACTTCTCGGGATTTGCCTCAATTCCTCTCTCGGAGTCATAAAGCCAAGAAATTTTCCCGATTTTACCCTTAAGGCACAGTTAGTGGGATTTAATTTTAGGTTGTATTTTACCAAATTCGTGAATGTTTCTTCCAAGTCCTCCGGGTGTGATGCTCCCCTCTTAGTTTTGATGACCATGTCATCTACGTAGGCCTCTATATTTCTTCCTATTTGACTTCGGAGTATGTGATTCATCATCCTCTAATAAGTGGTGATATGCATAAATCATATCACTTTTTTAGCATGTTTTTAGGCACAATTTAGGGCAAAATTGGTGTTAAATTGTTCACAATTGACTATTATTAACATAATTTTGCAGTTTTTGTGATTTTGGAAGTGTCAGGTGAAATATACAAGAAAATGGCAAATTTCGGGGTAAAAACATGAATTTTAGAAGTTCGGAAGTCGAGACGGGCGTCCAGGACTCGGGACGGCCGTCCTGACCTGGTCAACAGGCCGGGACGGGCGTCCCAAATCCAGGACGGGCATCCCGAATGCCTGTTCATAGTCCCACATCAATTTTTGAAGAGAATTTCACTCAGTTCCCCTGCTATAAATACCACAGGCCTTCCTCAGTTGATATCATTCCTCTCCACACGATTTGAGTCATTTAGTGATTTCAAGTATACAATTTTCTATAGTATACAAGTCACTTAGTGATTTTAGGTTTTTAGTTTAGGTATATTTATAGTTTTAGAGAGTGTCTCGTGTTCTTTGTTTCTGAGAGTCTGTCTCAGATCTTAGAATACGACTAGATAGGTTTTTTTTTGATATTCTTAGAATACTCGGGATTTTGTTAGGAGATCCTAAGAGAGCACTAGGCATTCGAAGAGTCAGTCAACAGGGCTGTGCTTAGGCCGGGTTATAAGGTAAAGCATAGCTACTAGGCTAAGGAAGCGTCCTCCGAAGGTTCTGTCAAGCAGAGTCGGGTAGAGCAGTCCAACATATACAAGCAATTGCTCCATCAGCGGACTACATAAAGGGTGAATACTTTATGGCGGAGGTCCCCTTGTCCCTCTCTTTATATGTCTGTACTGTGTTCGTCCAAATAATCATTTTGAATATTAAACTATGATCTTATGAATATGTGTTTTGCATGTTGAAGTCATTTACATTTTTCCGGAAAGGTCACCAGCTTAACTATCATTATGACTGCATGTCTACTTGCTCTTTTATACTAGATGAATGGTTATTGACAACTCCTAACCACGGTCTAATCATAACCTGTTTAGTTTATCAGGCCTTGATTTAGGACTTCCCGTTGGAAGCATTAAGGTCTGCCATATTAGATGAAATAACCTATAGATCACCATGTTTGTTAAAGTAGTCTAAGTAGGTTGAGTTTGTGTGATTATGTCGGCGTTAGGGCCAGCGGCATGATCTCCTGAGTGACACAGGACTTTCATGGATGCCTTTAGCTCGAACCGTGAGTAGGGCCGTCAATGGCGATGGGGCGGTTTATTAGGTAACTTAGATGTGGTACACAAGTAGAATCCGTACATAATTGCAATCTAGACCAAGGTATATCTAACATACTCGAAGATAGGTCAATCAACATGTAGGAACAATATAACATAAAATCAGAACACTATCTATAAAACACTCTTGTAGACTTAAATAGACTTGAACCTAGTGGAGAATGAATCAACCTCTCATCAAAGAATTTGATGAACGATTGCATAATTGGATCATAAGATAAGAGTTAGGGTAAAAGGATAGTTACTACTAAGTCGTTACCACTTCCCTGGGAGTACGATAATTGATTAAATTAAAATCGTAGATACTTTCCAACAGACTAGCTACACGATAGGTACTCTGCCTTAGGTTCTAATTGATTAATTGACAACATAGAGACTAAATGTGACAATTAGTCATTCTAAGTCCTTAAATTATTCATAATCGATATAGGGTAAATAACACCTATTTTAGCATATCAGTCGGAAAGTCATCAGATTTTTGGCGCCGTTGCAGGGGAAATATCATAACGAATTTAGGATTCCTGATCAAAATTCTAGAAATGTATGATAGGTAACGGTAGTAATCTATACCTTAGACCTAAACACTTATTTTATGCTAGTTAGACAATCAGTTTCCGAAATATAGGGTTATCATAACTAATTAATTTTAGACATTATCTAAAATTAAGACATTTAGGATAATCAAATTTTAGAAAATTATTCTAAAACCGTATTGAGGAAATTTAACTGCTTTCGAAAATAAAATATAAAATATATATATATATATTTAAAACTCAAAAAAAAAAATTCTTGTTCTTATCCGTATTTTGTTTTTCTTTCTTTTCTGTTATTTGTTATTATTATCCTAACCAGACTTTACACTCATTGATGAAGAGAACAAGAGCAGCTACAAACCAAGCAAAGAAAACAGAAAATCCCGACGCTCTAGGTCGGAAGAAGACGAAGCCAGAAGGACCATCTAGGCCTGAACCAGAGATACCACGGGAGACCCTTCCTCCACAACCTATAGAAATAAACTCAAGCCTAGACACCAGTGATTTAGTGAGAAGATTGCTTAACACCCGTGAGCCCAGTCCTACGGAAGAGGATCCTTCTGAAGAAACCTTTTCTCCAAGAGAAGAACCTCCAAGGTCTCTAGTTCACACTCCTGCCCAAAGAGTTCCTAGAAATCCACAACCCCTTGATCAAACCCAAAACTCACCAACATCTCCTGAGTATACCCCAACACCTAACGAGCCCCTTCATCCGGAGGAAGTACTAATGGTTTTCAATCAGTTTTGTCCATGCAGATAGACACTTTAACTCACAAGATTTACCAGATGGATCAAGCGATCGCAAGCAGACTGTGTCATTCATAACAGAGCATTCTGAATATCACAGCCAACATGGACCAACTCAGGGCCACAGTAAGCCTCCAGGAAAGCCAAGGTGCACAGATACTACGGGAGTTAGCTGACATACGAAGTGAGCAAGGTAAAGGGATGAGATGAGAGCTATGCGAGTAGAGATGCAAGAGATAAGGAATAAAGGCCATTGAAAAGGGAAGATTCTTTTTATTTTTCAGCAAATAAATTGTTTGTACTAAAGTTTAATAATTGCCCCTACCTTTCATTTTCAAACTTTTAAAATGGTCTTTTATTTTATTCAGTAATTTTTCTTCAGACATTTTATTTTTCAAATTCTTTACGAAAAACAAATGTGTTAAAAATACAGTTTATTTTTCATTAATTAAATTGTATGAAATTAGTCTTTTGTTTTTCTAAAGAATTTTTTTCTGAATAGAAGTTAGGATATGATTAGGGTAGTTATGGTTTTTGAAAAGAGATTGAGAATTTCCGCAAGGATTTTTAACAACTTCTGAATTGTATAGGCTAAACGTGAAGACTTGTTAAATATTATAATTGTTTTTGGTGTATTATGATTTGCAGGGAATTATGAAAAAAAAAATCTAGAAGTGGCGCGCATCCCGAGGTTGTCGGGACGGGCGCCCCGAAGGCCGACCCCTTCTACAAAAATTCAATTTTTTTCCCATTTCCTCTCAAATCAACCACCAAAAATCCTCTCTCTACAAAATTCTCACCACCTTCTCTCTACAAATTTTTGGCAAACTCTTGAAATTTCAAAATTCAAATTTCCCTCCAAAATTTGAACTTTTGAATATCCTTCCAAATTCGAATTTCCCTCCAAAATTTGAATTTCCCACCAAAAACTCAAAATCCTTCCCTAACCAAAATCCATCCTTTTGAATTTGAATTTTCTTTCCCGCCAAAATTCTCAAATTCTCTCGAACGTTCTCAAACAGATGGCTCCCAAATGCGCTCGTATAACTTCTTCCATGACCGTCATATCTGTGGCACATCCTTTTATGCTCTTTGCTTCCATTCCAACATATCAGGAGAGGTGTTATGGACACATCGGACGCAGTGTACTGGTTGGCAGAAAGCTTGACTGGGCAGCAGTCCAGACACTGGGAGTTGAGTAGGAGATTCGATGCATACTCGACGTACTACCCTACAGTCGAGTCTTCATCGTCACTGAGCCGACCTACCTTGAGCTGGTATGTGAGTTCTACGCTTCATTTACATTCCAGCAGGAGCATATCACATTCCGCCTGGGCGGAATGGATCGATCGATGAGCATGGCCGAGTTCGGCAGCGCTTTGGGTATCTGATAGAGGGAAGAGCTGGATACGCCCGCCTACACCGCAACAGTTCGAGACTTCACTTCTGTAGACGTCTCCACCGCTTGGGCTCAAATTTGTACGACGGGCACTCCCTACCAGCATGGCTTCGCGAAAGCCACAGGTATTCATCATGCTCTTCGCTATTTACATGCTATTATAGCGCATACTCTATCAGGACATCGGGCAGCCCCCGGGAATGTCACCCAAATGGAGACATTCCTCCTGGCCAACATGCATATGGGTACTACAGTAGAGATGGCTCGACTCATCACCATCATCATGCGGGGTTTAACTAAGGAAACTCGGAAGCAGTGTCTGGGGCTCGGGCCGTTCATCACCAGGATAGCCCACTACTTGGAGTTGGACATCGAGGGCTCAGAGTTGACCCAGCAGGTTACCCCGACCACCAGTCCTACGAACCTTACCATTCTACAGAACATGGGGATGGTCGTACGGGATGCAACTGGATGCTACTCCATCCACACGGAGTAGCAGGGAGAGGCATCGACACCGGGATCGGCCCCAACATATATACCTCTGACCCAGATATTCATCCCACGCACCGCCTTTGAGTGGCATATGTCGCAAGGATTGGCGGAACTCACAGCCTGACATAGCCGGGATATGGCAAACATCGAGAGGCGAATGTCGATGATGGAAGATAGAATCACCATGACCAACAGCAGGGTCGAGGAGATTTTTTAGCAGACTTCCCGTTTGGTCGAAGACCCAGAGGTCTACTTTTCAGCAGACTTCCGTGCACCCGATGACGATGAGCCTGGTTCTTAGTTTTCTTTTCCTTTTCTTTTTCTTTCCTTCATTTTTTCTGCTTTATGTGTATGATTATGTTTGGGCTGTATGAAATATTAATCTTTGTATGACGTTGATTTATATGACATAACAGCATTTGTTTCTTTTATTACATTTCTTTTGTTATTTCTTTTGTTGTTTTATTTTCTCTCTTCCCCTTAGTTAGTCAAATAAGTGTGGGGTAAGAATTTTATGTTTTGTTTTTATTTATTCTGTTTTTCAAATAAGTGTGGGGTAATTAGATATTCATGAACACTGAGGACAGTGTCAGACTTAAGTGTGGGGTAGCAGTGCACAATGCACTGTAGCAGTAAAATGTTTGCATGTTTTCCCATATTTTCACTAGAATTACACCCATCCAAAAAAAATTCAAAATTTTTCACTCTTTCAGACTTCAAAATGCAGTATGATTGGTAAAGAAATGCTTATGTCGATGATATGTATGTAGAGTATTATGATCAGTAGGAGACAACGTGATAACTTTATTGAATTCATCGATTAGAAATAAGGAATTCCTGATACTTGAGCACAACTTAGTTTGGATTAGAGACCTCAACCAAATACCTTTTCAAGACTTAGCTAAATAATATTAGACCAGTTGAGGATATATTAGCAATCTAAATGACTAGATGATGCTCTGAGTTGAAAGTGAAAAAAGTTAAATAAATAGGGTAGTTTGCAAGCGGCCTTTGCTACTCGAGCACCACTCCTTAAGGGAACTTAAAGCCTGATACCCTAAGGTCGTGTAGATCTGGGAGGCATCGGAGTGGGACTCGCTATATGGGTAGTTAAAGTTGAAGTGTGAAAGCAAACACAAAAATACCCTGAACAATCAATCTAAAAATACATAGCCCAGTGTATTCTTATATTGAAATTCTTAATTGAAAATCCTTGTCACCAAAGCTCAGAACTTAGAAGGTTGTTTGTTGCTGGTGTGTCTAGCGATCGGTCGAAATATTATCTGGTAAGAGTCAAGAAAAGATTCTATTGTGTTGATAATCTAGTCTGGACTAATACACACACTACACATCAGGAAGAACTTGTGACTAAGAGAAGAGTTCAATCTAGTTATTAAGTTGTTAACCCTGCCTGACCGTGATAATCTACTAGAGACATTTGAGACCTTGTCATGGCAACTTAACCAGTCAGACTTGTGTTGTGAATTATCTGACTCAGTGATCAATTTTGGAATAAAAATATTGCTAGAAATTTTAAGTGACTGCACCTATGATTTAAAATCAATAACTTCATGTAGACTTTGCTTGAGGACAAGCAAAAAGTTAAGTGTGGGGTTATATGATATGCACAAATCATATCACTTTTTTAGCATGTTTTTAGGCACAATTTAGGGCGAAATTGGTGTTAAATCATTCTCAATTGACTGTTATTAACACAATTTTGCAGTTTTTGTGATTTTGGAAGTGTCAGGTGACATATACAAGAAAAGGGCAAATTTCGGGGCAAAAACGTGATTTTCAGAAGTTCAGAAGTCAAGACGGGCGTCCTGAACTGGCCAACAGACTAGGACGGGCGTCCAGGACTCAGGACGGCCGTCCTAACCTGGTCAACAGGCCAGGACGGGCATCCCAGATCCAGGACGGGCGTCCCAAATGCCTGGTCAAAGTCCCACATCGATTTTTGAAGAGAATTTCACCCAGTTCCCCTGCTATAAATACCCCAGGCCTTCCTCGGTTGAAATCATTCCTCTCCACTCGATTTGAGTCATTTAGTGACTTCAAGTATACAATTTTCTATAGTATACAAGTCACTTAGTGATTCATGTTTTTAGTTTAGGTATATTTATAGTTTTAGAGAGTGTCTCGTGTACTTTATTTCTGAGAGTCTGTCTCAGATCTTTGGTATTCATAGAATACCCGGGATTTCGTTGACTAGATAGGTTAGTTTTTGGTATTCATAGAATACCCAAGATTTCGTTAGGAGATCCTAAGAGAGCACTAGGCATTCGAAGAGTCAGTCAACAGAGCTGTGCTTAGGCCGGGTTATAAGGTAAAGCATAGCTACTAGGTTGAGGAAGCGTCTACATAAAGGGTGAATACTTTATGGCAGAGGTCCCCTTGTCCCTCTCTTTATATGTCTGTACTGTGTTCGTCCAAATAATCATTTTGAATATTAAACTATGATTTTATGAATGTTGCATGTTGAAGTCATTTACATGTGTTTTGCATGTTGAAGTCATTTACATGTGTTTTGCATGTTGAAGTCATTTACATTTTTCCAGAAAGGTCACCAACTTAACTATCATTATGACTGCATGTCTACTTGCTCTTGTAAACTAAATGAATGGTTATAGACAACTCCTAACCACGGTCTAATCATAACCTATTTAGTTTATCAGGCCTTGATTTAGGACTTCCCGTTGGAAGCATTAAGGCCTGCCATATTAGATGAAATAACCTATAGATCACCATGTTTGTTAAAGTAGTCTAAGTAGGTTGAGTTTGTGTGTTTATGTCGGTGTTAGGGCGAGCGGCATGATCTCCTGAGTGACACAGGACTTTCATGGATACCTTTAGCTCAAACCGTGAGTAGGGCCGTCAATGGCGATTGGGCAGTTTATTAGGTAACTCAGATGTGGTACACAAGTAGAATCAGTACATAATTGCAATCTAGACCAAGATATATCTAAAATACTCGAAGATAGGTCAATCAACATGTAGGAACAATATAACATAAAATCAGAACATTATCTGTAAAACACTCTTGTAGACTTAAATAGACTTGAACCTAGTGGAGATTGAATCAACCTCTCATCAAAGAATTTGATGAACGATTGCATAATTGGATCATAAGATAAGAGTTAGGGTAAAAGGATAGTTACTACTAAGCCGTTACCACTTCCCTGGGAGTATGATAATTGATTAAATTAAAATCGTAGATACTTTCCAACAGACTAGCTACACGATAGGTACTCTGTCTTAGGTTCTGATTGATTAAGTGACAATATAGAGACTAAATGTGACAATTAGTCATTCTAAGTCCTTAAATTATTCATAATTGATATAGGGTAAATAACACCTATTTTAGCATATCAGTCAGAACGTCATCAAGTGCCCCCTGCATTCTTTAAACCAAAGGGCATAACATTGTAGCAGTATATGGCCCCTGCGGCTCGAAATGAGGTATGTACCTGGTTGCTTGGTTTTATTTTGATCTGATGGTATCCAGAAAAGGCATCCATGAAGCTTAAAAACTCATATCTTACCGTTGAATCTACAAGTGCATCGATTCGGGGTAGAGGATAACAATCTTTAGGGAACTCCTTATTGAGATTGGTGTAATCAAAGCACATTCTCAACTTTCCGTTGGTCTTTTTAACCATCACAACATTGGCTAGCCATGTAGGATATTTTACTTCCCGAATAAATCCTGCTTTCAACAACTTTTCGACTTCCTCTTTCATGCCTTGCATTTTTTCTTCTCCAAATTGTCTAGCCTTTTGCTTTATAGGGTGACATGTAGCACTTATGTTCAGTACATGTTCTGCAATCGAGGTACCAATACCTTGCATGTCCTCCGTACACTAGGCAAAACTTTGTTGGTGAGTCTTTAGGAAATTGATGACATTTTGTCAAAGAGGATTTGGCATCTCTCTGCCAATTTTTATACGTGGATGAGGATATTTCGGAATGATGATGATTTCATCAAACTCTTTTTCCCGCGATACTTCGGTGACTAGCTCATAGATTTGTTTCTCGAGTATCTTCTGGATCCTCTGGTCGTGATTGGGAGTTAAAGAGTTGATGGAGCCAATTTCGATCAACTCTTCTCTCTTTCTCTTTATTTTCATGATCTGTCCCAATAGGCTTCGGAAACTGCTCTTTACAAAGCCTACACCTCGCAAAGTGTTGAATTTTACTTGCTAGTGGGATGTGGATATTACAAGATCGAAAGTCGCATGAAAAGGAGTTCCTAGTATTGCGTTGTAAGGGGAATCTAGATCTACCACATAAAACTTGATTTCTTCTATTCGCACCTTTTCCTCATCTCACAGGGTTACTTGCATCTTGACCGTTCCTTTGACTGGTATCTTGTGGTGGTAAACCCCTCAAGAACCATCTTGCTAGCCTTGAGGTGATCATCCTTCAATCCCATCCCCTTGAAGCATTGAAGGTACATGATGTTTTTAGTGGCTCTGTGGCTACTAAGACTCTCCTCACTGTGCATTTGTCAATTTCTTCCCTTGTCATCTGAACTTCAAGGACAATGGGTGTGATCTTCACTTCTTCATTATGTTCCAATTCCTCGTTTGAAAAGGAAATTGTCTCGCAATGCATAACTCCATACTCAGGAACGAGGTAGGACTTGGTGAGATTGTATATCCTTTTCTTGATTTTCTTGACAGAGGTTAATTCAGGGTTTATCATGTTCATTACCCTTGTCCTTTTGTTGTTGAGTATGTTATGCCCAAGGAATGCACTGAGAGGGGGTGAATCAATGCTTAACTCTTTTCAAAAATTCAGCATACTATTTTTGTTGATTTTAGCACCCCAACAAAGATTAATACAAAATTTCAGCAACACAAGCATTTGTTTATGTGTAATTCAACTATTGTGATCGATTTCTTGAGAGATATTCTTTTAGTTAATATATCAATGTTAACTAAAAGTAGGCTACACCATAAAAAGTAAAGAGACAATCAATTTAAGTGGTTCACCACCAACATGGTAGGCTACATCCACGGTGACAGGGTTCACTACCCTTTCACTTCAACTTCACTAGTTACTTGTTTATCACAATGCTCTTCACTAGAGCTACAAAGAAGGCTCACTCCTTTACTCACACAATTACAATTCCTTAAGATAAAGAGTAGAATCACTTCCTACTCTACCCAATAGAAACGATGCCTTCCCTATCACATAGGTTAGGCAAATACAAAACATACCCCAAAGATATGACCAGAATTTAATGTTCAAAATGATATTTCAAACTATTTCAAGAAACCCATAGTTTCCTTACACAGTATAATACATTTAAACAAAAATGAGAAATGATATGTCACCTCCAAGTTTATGTATAAATTTTCTTTGATGTATCTTCCAAAACTATTCTTCAAAAGCTTCAAGAATGGGTGATAAGAATAGCCCTTTTCTCCAAGATTTGAGAGGATTGTTGCGGAGTGTTTTTCTTGAAGTTTCTCTCAAAAATCTCTACTGCCCACCACCAGAATTTTTCTCTTACTTTTTTCTTTTTCCCAAAAAACCTTTTCTAACGTGAATCTCTAATATTCACATATTTGCATTCACCAGAATTTTTCTCTCTTAAAAAAGATTTTGTTTCTAACGTGAATATCTAGATATTCACATATTTGCATTCACCAGAATTTCTTTCTTAAAAAAAATCTTGTTTGTAATGTGAATATCTAGATATTCATATATTTGCATTTACACAAAAACCTTACAATCTTAACCATTGATGCTTTTTATGAATGTGTAATCTTCATCCTCGATCTATATCATATATATATATATATATATATATATATATTTCAAAATGATCACACAATGAATACACTAAAATTACCATCATTATTCATGTATACCATTTCAGCCAAGTATTTCACTTCATCCATTCCATGTCATTAGTAAGAATGCCAATATATCACAAATGCATTAGGTTCCAACAATTACAACACAAGCATTAACAAAAAGGACTCAACAGAGTATTAGCTACATACTCCTTTAGGCATATCTCTCGGATTAGTCGCTCAATCGCTCCCTTCAATTGGATGCAATCCTCGGTGGAGTGTCCATAATCTCGGTGAAAACTGCAAAACTTCATTTTATCCCGTGTAGGGAATGATTGAGGTCTCATCGGGGTTAGGTCCCTGACTCCATATTTATCTTTGATTACTGCCACTAGACTTGCTTTCGAGATGTTCAAAGGTGTAAATGTTTCAAATCGTTCTCCCCGGCTTTTGTCTCTCCTTTATGAAAAGTTTAGGTGGCCCTCTTTCTGCGACTCTTGTAATTTATCCTTCTTTTTGGGAGTGGACACTAAGGTGCTGCTTTCTGCCAAAGTGACTTTTCGGGCGATGTTGAACAATTCACCTATGGTTTCCGGTTTTCTTAATTGGAGCTCTGTATACAACATCTTGGATCTGAATCCTCCTTCGAAGCTAGTAATAACAGTATCGTGACAGATTCCTTCTATGTCATCATATGTCTTTTTGAATCGTTCCAAAAAGGACAATAGGGATTCACCATCTCATTGTTTGATGTTGGCCAAGTCTCCCCGCATTTTTGGTATTGTCCCGGCCATACTGAATTTGTCCAAGAATGCTTTTTCTAAGGTATACCAAGAATCGATAGTACCCTCTTTGAGAGAAGTAAACCAAATTAGGGCTTTGTCTGATAGAGTACTAGGAGATGCCTTACATAGGATTGCATTCGTGACCAGGCCCATGGCTGATTTATAACGGCACACATGTTCAAGAGGTCGAGTTTGTCCAGAATATAGGACGAATTATGGGATCTTGAGGAAAGGATCATGGGTAATATACCTTGGATCCATTTGGCAAAAGGTCCCAATTCGATGGACCTCGTCTTCTTGGCTTTTGTCGTGCTCTTTACCTTCTTAGGGCTATACTCAGTATACCGCTTTTTGGCTATTTGCCTCCCGGTGGGCTTCAAGGTGTGGTGACTTTCTCCCACCTTGCTGATCTCATGATAGTGCTTCCTTCCTGTTTGCGTCTCCCATTTTTCAGTTTTTTTAGTAGCTATCATCTACAAAGGTTGGGGAAGCTGCTCGGAAGGATCATCCAAGAACTTCGTGGGTGGAAGCTCGGTCCTGCTTTACGGAATTCAAATCTTAGTTTTAACCACTATGAGAGAGTTCTTGCTCTTGTCTTAATTGTTCATTTTATTTCCGAAGCTCTTGCAACAACTCTCTTTCCTCATTGATTCTTTTGGAATTTATACGATCTCTCAAATCTTGAGAGAGTCGCAAGGTTTCTTGTTGTGGTCCTAAGCTATCCATGGCAGAGCATCATTGGGGAAAAGGAGGAGCCGAAGATTGGGCTATCCTCGTTGCAGTTTCGCGGGGTGGCGTATGTCGGATTGTGTGTCCGTTTTCATTTAAGTGTCTAAACATATTGATTTGTAAGGGAAACTTTTTAGTCATTCCCGGTAATGGAACCAAACTGATTCGTGAAAATTTGGTGGGAATATCGAGGGTGAGAAAGTAAATTTGTGTCAAGGAATCTCTGAGAATCCCTAAGTATCAGTCACCTGCAAAACAGAGGAAGTTCAGTGGGGATGTGGATTTCCCGTGAACTCTCCGACGATCAAGTCAGTTTAGAATTATAAAGAATAGTTTAGGATATCTGGAATTGAATGTCTTACCTTTCTTCTTTTCCTCCCTTTTATAGTTTTTCTTTTTGGGGGAGGTGAGTGGGGACCCACGATTTGAGGCGGTGGAATTATAAATCCTATCTTTTACGCTCATTATTGACTTATTGACTTTTAGTCAATAATGCGAAGTGTCAAGCATTTAGGCTGTTAGTCTTAATGCCAAACGACATGTTTGCCCTTGATATGCATTATTTGCTATTCAATATATTATATTTCTTATTCTTGTTATTATATAACTATTTATACAAATTCTTCCAAATATCCAATTATTATTAATAAGTATCTCTTTAGAAAATTTAGATCTAGATTTTTAAAATAATGACTCAAGCTATAATTTTTCACAATTATTTTATTTTATTATTATTATTATTTTTTTTTTTTGCTTATCACATAGAGCTAACTATTCCAGTTGGGATTCGAATAAGGAAGGTCAACATAGAGCTAATCGCGAGGAAATATTTAGAAGTTCGCTTACCAACTCTCCTAAACTACCAAATTTGACACAAATAAGATTGGTTTTAAGCTACATTCAAATATATTTAAATTATATATAAAAGCAAAAACTTGAATGAGTACCTTTTTTCTGGTAAGGGCAAGAGAAACAGGTACTTCTCCATCACGATCACCATCTGCCACCACTTCAATAATCAATTCATCATTTGAAGAGATAATTATTTGAGATGAGTGTATCAAACATCAGATGACTCAAGCAAATAAATAATAAATTTATTTTTATTAGGAATATAAGGTACAATAGCCATAGTATTTAACTTGAACAAATCATTGCTCAAGTATTTCTTTCCAATGTACAAGCCATTTTTAGTAAGTACAAATTTATCACTCTCAAATTTATCTTTGATATGCACAAATCATATCACATTTTAGCATATTTTTAGACACAAATTAGGACATAATTGGAACCAAATTGATCTTAATTGATTGAAATTGACATTGTTTTGCATAATTTTTTATTTTGGAAGTTTCAAGAGTAAATTGCATGAAAATAGCAAATATCGGGGTAAAAATGCGATTTTTGAATGTTCTGAGCTCGGGCCGGGTGTCCCCAAGCCAAAGCACCCACCCCGACCCAGTCAAAGGCTTGGACGAGCGTCCCTAGTAGCAACATTTTGTCCCACATCGATTTCTCTTGTAAAATCTCTTCCTTTTCACCCCTATAAATACCTCAGGGGTTGGAAGGTTAGAGATATCTCTCAACACTCAACACAAGCCATCTAGCAACATAGAGTGTCTCATTTTCTCTGTTCTCTGAGTGTTTATCTCAGATTCTGGGAATTCGATTAGATAGTGTTCGTCTTTGGTATTCATGGAATACTTAGGATTTCATTAGGAGATCCTAAGAGAGCATTAGGTGAGCGAATAGTTAGTCAACATGACATTGCTTAAGCCCAAGATGTAAGATAAAGCAATTGCTACTATGCCAATGAAGCGTTCTCCGAAGGTTCTGCCGATCAGAGTCAAGTCGAGCAACCCAAAGGATACAAGTATTGGCAACACCGGCGGACCTGATAAAGGGTGAATACTTTATGGTGGTGGTCCCCTAGATTCTCTCTGTATATCTTTGTTTGTGTTCGTCTAAACATCTATTCGAATACTGAATTATGATTGCTATATTATACATATTTTGCACGTTGAGATTATACTAATTTTTTCCGAAACGGTCACCTGCTAAATTAACATTACGCTTGATAATCTGTTGCTCTTTTAAACTAAATGAACGGTTATAGACAATTCCTAAACATGGTCTACATCATAACCTGTTTAGTTTAACAGACCTTAAGTTATGGTAGAATATATTAAGGTTTTCCATATTAGGTAAAATAACTTACAGATCACCATGTTTGTTAAAGTAGCCTAATGAGGCTGAGTTTGGGCGCTATGCCGGAATTAGGGTGAGTGGTATGATTTCCTGAGTGACACAGGCTTTTATGGATACTTTAACCCGAAATGTAAGAAGGGTCATCATTAAGGTAGGGTGAATACATAAGGTAACTCATATGTGGTACATAGGCAGATATACTACATAATTGCATTCCAGACCAAGATATATCTAAAATGTTCGAAGATAGGTCAACCAACTTGTAGAAACAGTAAATATACATCAAAATACATGTCTAGAGGATAACTCTTGCATGCTTGATAAGTGCTTATTATGTGTTGTTGGATCCCAAATCAATCTCAAGGATATTGATAATCGATTGACTAATTGAATAATAAGATGATTGTTAGGATTAAGGGATAGTTGCTACTAAGCCTTTACCAAATCTCTGGGAGTATGATATTTATAATTTAAAATCGTAGATACTTTTCAAGAGCTAGCTACATGATAGGTACTCTGTCTTAGGTTCTTATTGATTAAGTGACAACAATTAAATGCTAAAGTGACAGTTAGTAGACTAAGTCCTTAATTATTCATAATCCATATAGGATAATAAATCCTATCTCTTAGCATACCAATCGGAATGCATCAATCTTTTATTTAGACTAGCTACACAATATGTACTTTGATTTAGGTTCTGTTTGATTAAGTGACAACCTTATTTGCTATGTGCTGAAGTAAGTCTTTAATTACACATAATCAACATAGGTTACAAATTCTATCTTTAGCTCACCATCAAATTAATACATTATATTTTTTGCGCAGTTCTCGGGAATTATTCACAAAATTTTAGGATTCCTAATTAAAATATTAGAAATTTATGATTGGTAAATGTAGCATTCTATTGTTTAGAAAATAATTATTTTGATAGAATTAATCAACATTTTCAAAGATATAGGATTTACTTAATAATTAATTGTAGAAATTATTTAAAATTACCAAAATTTAAGTTAATCAAATTTTAGAAAATTGTTCTAAAACTAGAGAAATCATTTTAAAACCCACAAAATCTTTTTCTTTTTTTAAAAAAACTCCTAAATAAAATTTTAATTTTTCTAAAGAATTTTAGGAAAAATTATTTTGCGAAATTGTTTTGATTTTACTAGATTCCTAAGAGGAAATTCTTGTTCTCAATTCTGAGATGAAAAGAATACGGGCATCTACTTGAAAGATTGTTGAACAATTAGAAAATTCTGAGTCGCTTATTCGAAAGAGAAGACGACCAGAAGAGCAACCTGCGGATAAGGCTAAGAATGCAGTACCTGAACTTGTTTCTGATAAAGCAAAACTTGAGCATAACCAAAATGCAAACCCTAAAACTAGTATTGAACCAATTGTGAATTCAAACCATGAACCAAATCCTCTCAAACAAGATTCTAAAATTGACACAAGTGACTTACCGGCAACATTTAGGCGAGCTGAACAACTTTTAGGATCTCCAAAGAGATCAGAAGAAATCGAAGACCCATCTGAGGATGAACCATTTGAAACATAAAGTCTCGTATCCTCAGTAGATGAATCTATAAGATCTCTTTATAACTCACCTGCAACGCTAAAATCCCATGACTACACACCTGCAACACCAAGACCAGATAACTAACTTGTTTTTGGATTAGGTAGTAGTAAAAATTTCAACTCAGCTTTGTCTCAGCAGATCGAAAATCTAAGCAATCAGATGCATTCTGTGGATCAAAACATAGCAAACAGAATGCATTGGTCTGAACAAGCTTAGTTTACCACCAATAATACAGTGGAGCAGCTCAGAGGATTAGTACGTCTTTTTGAAGATAGATTTATCCTTCTCACAAGAGAAGTGTTTAGCTTGAGAGAATAAGTCAAGCGACAGAAAGGAGATAACTGAACACCGATAAGGAGGAAGTGATCTTTTCTTTGAATTTAGGCCAATAAATTCTTTATCATAGATAAATTCAATTGCTCAATAAATTCCTATATATATTTTTTGAAATATTTTCAATAATAGGATTTTTATTAATTCTTGAGTTTACTCTATGGATTTGTGCTCATCTTTTGAAGCAATCAAAAATATTGCATTTTTTATTTTCTGATAATTTTCAAAATATTTTCGATTACTATGATTAGATCTATGGATTCTAGGGTATCTTTGAATTAGATTGGAAATCCTTTGAAAAAGCATAAGTTGTTTAGGTTTTTGCACAAGAAACGGAGAAAACAAATTTCAGAGAAAACTTTTCGGAACAATTTTTCGCATTGATTTTTTAATTATGATGACTTGAGAAGACTAATTTGAGGTTTTAGGAGTTAATTGTGGTTTGAAAAGGTTTTAGGATATTACAGGATGGAAAAATTGCACAAAAAAGGCAAAACCGGGGTGGAGCACGTGACATACACCCCGGGGTAGTCGGAACGGTTATCTCGAGGAGCCACGACAGGCGTCCCGGTGGTGCGCCACCCTTATAAAAAGGGGGATCTCCCCCATTTATTTTTCACCCTTTCTCAAATTTCCTCCAAAAATTGTCTCTCTCTATATATTTACTCCTAGTTTTCACTTATCTTGATTTTCTTTCTGGAAAATGACCCTAAAATGCTCCAGAATCTCAGCTACGAAGGAAGTCACCCATTCTGACCATCCATTTGTCTCTTTCCTAGAGCTGCTCACCTCAAATAAGAGAGGCTCATTGGGCGTGGCATTCTGGATGGACGTACTCTTGACTGGGCAGCAGTCCAAACCTTGAGAGTCGAGGAGGACATCCGGCACTTGCTCCACACTCCTCCATACAACTGGATCTTCATTATCACCGAGCCTACCTATGAGGAGCTCGTTTATGAGTTTTACACCACATTCGAGCTCAGTTACAACCAGGTGTCTTTCTGCCTCGGTGGCATCGATCGGGTGATGGATATGGCATAGTTCGGCATCGCCATAGGAGTTTGACTGCAGGAGGAGCTGTAGACTCCAATCTACCAGACAGTTGTGCAGAACTTCACGGAGGATACTACTGTGTACTGGTCCCACATCTGTACCATAAGGGCGCCCTATCAGAGTGGCATCTCCAAGGCTACAAGTATCTATCATACTCTCCGCTATTTACATGCTATTTTCTCATAGTCATTAGTGGGTAGGCGGACTACTCCCAATAACATCACGATGTTGGATGCTACCCTTCTGTCCCACATTTATAGAGGCCTCTATATACAAATGGGATGGATCATTGCTCGGATAACAAGGAACTTCACCACTGATCCAAGGAAGTAGTCCCTAGGGCTCAGGTAATTCATTACCCGGATAGCCCACTACCTGGAGCTGGACATTGCTAGATCTGATCTGACCTAACGAAGGTGTCCTCATCCACAATTCATGCGGACCTCACTATTCTTCGTAACATGTGGATGGTGGATAGAGATGAGGAGGGTTGCTACACCCTCCACCTGAGCAGAGTCAGCAGGAGCAGCCCCCTGTAAAACAGACGAGCCAATCATCGCAACCACCTCTCCCGCCATTTGTTCCACAGACTGCCTTTGAGCACCACATGGTCCAGCGCATGGATGATTTGACTAGGCGCTAGATGTTGATACTGTCTCGGTTGGATGTGGGGCATGTGGACTGATGTGTTTCGATTGGTATGCTAAAAGATATGATTTATTACCCTATATTGATTATGAATAATTAAGGACTTAGTCTTACTAACTGTCACTTTAGCATTTAATTGTTGTCACTTAATCAATCAGAACCTAAGGCAGAGTACCTATCGTGTAGCTAATTCTTGGTAAGTATCTATGATTTTAAATTATAAATATCGTACTCCTAGGGAACTAGTAACGACTTAGTAGCAACTATCACTTAATCCTAACAATCATTTTATTTATAAATCAATCAATCGATTATCAATAGTTTGAGAGTAGTTTTGTATCACAACAGCACATAACAAGTAATAAGCATTCAAGAGTAGACATGCATTCATGAATTTAAGCTCAGTTATTACAACTTGTTTGACCTTATCTTCGAACATTTTAGAAATATCTTGATCTCTAAGGCAATTATGAAATGTAACCATCTGTTTACCATATCTGAGTTACCTGGTGTATTCACCCGTACTGTAGGATGATCTTCTTATCTGTCGGATTAAGGTATCCATGAACGGTTCCCTATGTCACTTCAGTATCATGCCACTTAACCCTAGGATTGGTCTAGCGTACAAACTCGACTTTATTAGGGTACTCTAACAAGCATGGTGATCTATTTTGTTATTTATTCCTAATCTGACAGACCTTTTACAGTATGTTAAACTAAACCGGTTATGATTCATACCTTGGTTAGGAGTTGTCTCTAACCCTAGTTTAATTTAAAAGGACACAATAATTCAACATTAATAATGATAATTCTAGCTCTATGATCTTCCTGGGAAAAGGAACAACATCTCAAATTGCAAAACATGAATGATATATAAATTCAGTATCAAATCAATATCCAGATAAAACAACTCATAAACAAAAAGAAACTCGTCTAGGAGACCCAATATCATAAAGTAGTCACCACTTTATGCAGTCCAGCCGGTGCTGCACTCCTGTATGTCTCTAATTGCTTGATCCTACTATACTCGGCAGAGCTTTCGGAGAACGCCTCTTAGACCTAGTTTGACTAAGAAAATGCACCCTATCTCTCTCTTAGGATCTCCTAACGCAGAGTAGGATCGAGCAATCAGAGATATACAGGAGCTACAGCGCCGGCTGACTGCATCAAGTGGTGACTACTTTATGATATTGGGTCCCTTAGACGAGTTTCTATATGTTTATGAATTGTTTTATTTGGATAATTATTTGATACTGAATTTATATATCATACATGTTTTACAATTTGAGATGCTATCCATTTTTCCTGGAAGATCATAGAGCTAGAATTATCATTATGAATGTTGAACTGTCGTATCCTTTTATATTAAACTAAGGTTATAGACAACTCCCAACCAAGGTCTGAATCATAACCGGTTTAGTTCAATAGACTGTAAAAGGTTTGCCAGATTAGGAAAAAATAACAAAATATATCACCATGTTTGTTAAAGTACCCTAATAAAGCTGAGTTTGTACGCTAGGCCAATCCTAGGGTTAAGTGGCATGATACCGAAGTGACATAGGGGACCGTTCATGGATACTTTAATCGAATAGATGAGAAGGATCATCCCATAGTAGGGGTGAATACACTAGGTAACTCAGATATGGTAAACAGCTGGTTACATTTCATAATTGCCTTACAGATCAAGATATATCTAAAATGTTCGAAGATAAGGTCAAACAAGTTGTAATAACTGAGCTTATTTGATGAAGGCATGTCTACTCTTGAATGCTATTTGCTTGTTATGTGTTGTTGTGATACAAAACTACTCTCAAAGATATTGATAATCGATTGATTGATTAATAAATGAGATGATTGTTAGTATTAAGGGATAGTTGTTGCTAAGTCGTTACTAGTTATCTGGGAGTACGATATTTATAATTTAAAATCGTAGATACTTTCCAAGAACTAGCTACACGATAAGTACTCTGTCTTAGGTTCTAATTGATTAAGTGACAACAATTAAATGCTAAAGTGACAGTTAGTAAGACTAAGTCCTTAATTACTCATAATCAATATAGGGTAATAAATTCTATCTTTTAGCCTACTAATCGGAACGCATCAGATTTTTGGCATCGTTTCCAGGGAACATTCATAAAATTTTAGGATTCCTGATCAAATTTCTAGAACATTATGATAGGTAATGGTAGTAATCTACACCTTAGATTACAATCACACTTATTAGAATTAGTCATTCAATTTCTTGAACTACAGGGTTACCTTAAATAATTAATTTTAGAGATTATCTAAAATTAAGAAATTTAGGTTAATCAAATTTTAGAAAATTATTCTAAAAGAATACTAAGGGAATTAAATTTGCAAAAAAAAATTAAAAATTTAAAAAATTTAAAAATTTTAAAAAAATTAATTTTATATATATATATATATATATATATATATATATTAAAAAAGTATGGAAGTGAGGAAAAATATTTTCTTCTGATGTGTCAAAATTTGGCTTTGGTTTTAATTTGGGTGAAATGCCATTTTTATGTTAGAATTTTCATAGGTCATGCTGGCTTTTATAGACAAGTTATGAAATGATTTTTCCTTAATAGCCAAACCTTTGAATATTCTATTGAGAAAGGATGTTCCTTTTGTCTTTGATGATAAATGCATGATATCTTTTTAAACAAACTAAAGGAACTATTTATTACTGCACCCATTATGACATCACCGGATTGGAGTTTGCTTTTTGAATTGATATGTGATGTTAGTGACTATACAGTAAGAATTGTTTAGGACAAAGGCCTGATTAGAAATTTCATGTTTTATACTATACAAGTAAAACCTTTATTGATGCCTAGTAGCACTATACCATTACTGAAAAGGAATTACTAGATGTTGTATATGTTTGTGATACATTCATATCATACCTAGCCTAAACAATAGTATACACTGATCACTCTGTTGTGAGATATCTGTTCAATAAAACTGATGTTGAACCAAGATTGATTGGTTGAGTTTTATTGTTACAAGAATTGGATATAGAAAGAAGGGATAAGAAAAAGGGTTGAAAATCTAGAAAGCAAACCATTTGTCTAGATTAGAAAATCCCGAGTTAGAGGCTGTTGATGAGGTAGTAATATTGATAAATTTTTGGATGAGAATTTATTTGCATTGTTCGCTATGTATAATAATTCTCCTCCGTAGTTTTTCGATATTACAAATTATCTAGTCGTTGAAATATTCCCAAGTGATATGACTTATCAGCAAAAGAAGAAATTCTTTGCTGATTTGAAATACTACTGGGAAGATCCCTTTTCTATTTCAAATTTATGCAGATCAGTTGATCAGAAGATGTGTCTCAAAAGACGAAGGCCACAAGATTTTGGAGCATTGCCATCAATGATCTACGAGAGACCATTTGGCTGCTATCAACACTGTCCGAAAAGTGTTGGAAGCAGGATCTTATTGGCCCCACGATATTCAAGGAATTTGTATCCTTGATATAGTCCTGCGATGCATGCCAATTAACAGATAACACATCTTCCAGAGATCATCTACCCCAGCAAGGTATACAGAGTGTTGAAATCTTTCATATTTGGGGTATTGATTTCATGAATCCTTTTTCTCTCATCCTTTGGCAATAATTACAACATAGTAGTTGTGGAATAGTTTTCAACATGGCCTGAAGCACAGGCATTACCTACTGATGATGTTAAAGTCGTGTGCAGAGTTCCTTAAGAGATTGTTTTCCAGAGTCAGATGTCCCAACGTCTTGATAAGCGATAAAGAGTTATCAATTAACAACCAGTAAACACAGCTAACGCTTCTTCTGATGAGCAATTGGAGGCATCAAGGGCTAATAACAACAGTCAAATTAATGCCTTTCAACAAGGAAGAAATGTTCATCCTGTGTATCAAATCTGTGGAGTCTGCCAAGTACCTCACTTTAGCGGGGATTGCTATGGGAATGGAATATTGACCATCCAAAAGAGGCATGAGCAGGTTGGTGCAGTCATTGTTGCTCCAATGGGAAACACATACAATCCCAACTGGAGAAATCATCTAGGATTTAGTTGGAGGAATAATTCTGGAACTGCAAACTTTTAGAAGATGCCACCGCAGCAAATTCCCTATCCGCAGAATCAATAGATGAGATTTTGTTATTGGTGACCTTACGACTAGGCGGTATCTACCGATCGAAGGATATAGATGAGTTTAGCGTTGTATCAGGAGTATAGCAGCTGAGGAGCTTGCGTCCCCTGCATACCAATTGACTATGCGGGATTTCCCTGAGGAAGTCTCAACTACTTGGGCCCAAATCTGCATTACTAGAGCCCCTACCATCACGACTTCGCCAAATCTTCAGGTATCTTTTCTGCTCTTCGATACTTGCATGCAATACCTTCACAAACATTGGCAGGTAGGCGCACCACTCCAGGGAACGTCACGTTCCTGGACACGTTGCTCTCATTGCTAGAAGCTTCGCAAATGATTCGAGGAAGCAGTCCATGGGGCTCGGGCCATTCATCACACAGATAGCCCACTACCTGAAGCTCGACATTGAGGGATCGGAGCTGACGAGGATAGCTCCATCTACTATTCCCACTGACTGACTATCTTTAGAACATGGGGATCGTAGTTTGTGACTCAGAGAGTAGATACACCCTCCATATGGAGCACACTGCAGAGTCATCCGCTCCAGCATCCATAGCTTACAGAGTCGAGGACACTTCAGCGATAACACATGGCTGAGGTGAAGAGCCAATTGACAAATCATAGCAGACCCTTCTGCTCGAGACATGAAGGGAGTTTTTCTAATCCTCATCTTTCTTTGCTTTTATTTTGTTCTATCTTTTTGTTTTGTTTTTATTTTTATTTTGTGTTTTGTTTGTTTTTTCTGCTTTTTGGTTTTTCAATTCTTATTTTTCAAATAAGTGTGGGGTGATAGGATATGCATGAACACCGAGGACAGTGTAAATCTTAAGTGTGGGGTAGTAGTGAACTCAAAATTCAGATTTTCTGCATGTTTTCATTTGATTTTCACTGAAATTACACCCTTCCCAAAAAATTTCAAAATTTTTCACTTTTTCAGACTTCAAAAATGGTATTGACTGATTGTAAAACTACTTCTATCTGTAATATGTATTCAGTAGAGTGTTATGACCATTTTTGCTAAATTCATTACTTAGAAGTAGAGAATTCCTTATTTTTGAGCACAACTTAGTTTGGATTAGAAAAATCAACCAAATATCTTTTTGAGCTAAACTAAATAATATTAGACTGTTTGAGAATGTGATAGCAACTTGAATGACTAGATAGATTTTTTAGCTAAAAGTGTCATAGCTTAAATGTAAAAAGGGTACTTTGCAAGTATCCTTTGCTACTCGATCACCCCTTCTGAAGGGAACTTAATGCCTGGTGCCCTAAGGTCGTGTAGATTTGGGAGTCATCGGAGTGGGGCTTGATACCTGGGTAGTTAAAGTTGATATGTGAAAGCAAACACAAAGAAAACCTCGAAAAATCAATTAAAACGTACACATAGTGTATTTTTATTTGAGAATCATGAAAAGAAAGTGTTGGCACCAAAGCTCAAAAATTAGAAAGTCGTTTAGTACGCTGTTTATGTTTTGAATAACTAGTCGAACTATTATCTGGTGACTGCTTGGAGAGTGTATTATGAGTTGATAATCTAGTTTGGACCAGTTCACACACTACGCATCAGGAAGACCCTATGACAAAAGTAGAGCTAGGACTTAGTAAAGCTTTTGAATTGTTTTCAGTCTATACGGCCATGACACGTTTACTGGATAATTGAGACTTTTACATAGCAACCCGATCAGTCCATGCCTATTTTTGAATTATCTGATTTAGTGAGAGATTTTGCTAAAAACATTACTGAAAACCTTGTTGTGATTGCACCTATGATTTAGCCCTTCCTTAATTTCATATAGGTTTTGTTTGAGGACAAACAAAAGCTAAGTGTGGGGTTATATGATATGCACAAATCATATCACATTTTTAGCATGTTTTTAGACACAAATTAGGGCATAATTTTAACCAAATTGATCTTAATTGATTGAAATTGACATCTTTTTGCATAATTTATGATTTTGGAAGTTTCAGGAGTAAATTGCATGAAAACAACAAATATCGGGGTAAAAATGTAATTTTTGGAAGTTTTGAGCTCGGGGCTGGCGTCCCCATGCTAGAACGCCCGCCCCGACCCAGTTAAAGGCTAGGGATGGGCGTCCCGAGTAGCAACACTTTATCCCACATCGATTTCTCTTGTAAAATCTCTTCCTTTTCACCCCTATAAATACCCTAGGGGTTGGAAGGTTAGAGATATCCCTCAACACTCAATACAAGTCATTTAGCAACTTCGAGTGCATCATTTTCTCTTATCTCTGAGTGTTTATCTCAGTATTTGAGAATTCAATTAGATTAGCATTCAATTTTTGGTATCACAGAATACTGGGATTTCGTTAGGATATCCTAAGAGAGAGATAGGGTGCGTGTTCTTAGTCAGATTAGGACAATTTGCTTAAGCCTGGGATGTAAGGTAAAGCAATTGCTACTAGGTCTAAGAAGCGTTCTCTGAAGGCTCTACCGAGCAGAGTTGTATCGAGCAATCAGAGACATACAGGAGCTGTAGCACCGACAGGACTGCATCACGTGGTGACTACTTTGTGATATTGGGTCCCCTAGACGAGTTTCTATATGTTTATGAATTGGTTTATCTGGATAATTATTTGATACTGAATTCATATATCATACATGTTTTGCAATTTGAGATGCTATCCATTTTCCCGAGAAAATCATAGAGCTAGAATTATCATTATGAAAGTTGAAATGTCATGTTCTTTTAGATTAAACTAGGGTTATAGACAACTCCAACCAAGGTCTGAATCATAACCGATTTAGTTTAACAGACTATAAATGGTCTGCCAGATTAGGAAGAAATAGCAAAACATATCACCATGTTTGTTAGAGTACCCTAATAAAACTGAGTTTGATGCTAGGCCAATCCTAGGGTTAAGTGGCATGATACCGAAGTGACATAGGGGACCGTTCATGGATACTTTAATCCAATAGATGAGAAGGATCATCCCACAGTAGGGGTGAATACACTAGGTAACTCAGATATGGTAAACAACTAGTTACATTTCATAATTGCCTTAGAGATCAAGATATATCTAAAATGTTAGAAGATAAGGTCAAACAAGTTGTTATAACTGAGCTTATTTGATGAATGCAGGTTTACTCTTGAATACTATTTGCTTGTTATGTGTTGTTGTGATACAAAACCACTCTAAAAGATATTGATAATCGATTGATTGATTGATAAATGAGATTATTGTTAGGATTAAGGGATAGTTGCTATTAAGCCGTTACTAGTTCCCTGGGAGTACGATATTTATAATTTAAAATCGTAGATACTTTCCAAGAATTAGCTACACAATAGGTACTCTGCCTTAGGTTCTGATTGATTAAGTGACAACAATTAAATGCTAAAGTGACAGTTAGTAAGACTAAGTCCTTAATTACTCATAAGCAATATAAGGTAATAAATCATATCTTTTAGCATACCAATCAGAATGCATCAACTAACTTAAGGATAGAACAATTTTGGGGCTTTAGATTCCTAGAGACTTGGTTCCACCATCTAGATTTTTTACAAACTGTAAAAGATCTCTGGATGGGAGAACCAGATAACTTGAGATCAGATATGAACAAACTGAAGGAGGGATTGCGAAACTGGACTAGAAGTGTTTTTTTGCAACATATTTGAGAGAAAAAACAGTGCAAGGCAAGGTTAGTAGGTATCCAAAGGCAATTGGTTGAAGGCTACTCACCTTCTTTGATAAAATTAGAGACCAAAATTTCCCTTGAATTGGATCACATCTTGGAGCAAGAGAACTGCTTTTGGTAATAGAAAGCAAAATGCAAATGGCATGTAAATGGAGAGAAAAATATACGAAATTTTCATGCCACTGTGGTGGACCACCGAAGGAGAAATAAGGTAATGCAACTTAGACTAACAAATGGTAGTTGGTGCAGTGATGAAGCTGAGTTACAACAGATGGCCATGAGTTTCTATCGTGATTTGTACAACCATGATAACTCAATATATCAATTCAAATCAAGTGGGAGCTTCCCAACACTTCGACGAAACAAAAAGTTACAAGATATGAAATTAGGAACGCTTTACAGCAAATGGGGAAGAATAAAGCCCCGACCCCGATGGTTTGCATGTAATTTTCTATCAACAATTTTGGCCATGTATTGAAGAATCGGTCACGAGCTTCATCCTTCAGGTGTTCCAAACTAGACACATCCTAGAAGACATGAATACATCTCTTATCTGTTTGATACCCAAGCAAGCTCATCCCTAAACTATCTCCCAATTTCGTCTAATTTGCTTGAGCAATGTGGTTATTAAGTTGATATTTGAGGTCATTGCTAACCATCTTAAACCCCTCATGCAGAGCTTGTTGGTGGAGAACAAGCTAGCTTTATCCCAGATCGACATACTACATATAATATTGACAATATTGTGATAGCACAAGAGGCCTTACACTCATTATGTAGGAGAAAGGTAAAAAAACGGGCTATTATAGCAAAAATCGATCTAGAAAAAACATATGATTGGGTGAGTTAGCCTTTCTTAGAGAAAGTAATGATGGCGATTGGCTTTGAACAACATATGATCGATGTAGTTTTAAGCAGCCTAAAATCTACACGGTTATTTGTATTTTGGAACGGGGAACAGATTGAAGGTTTCTCTCCAGAATGAGGATTACGTCAAAGGTGATCATCTATCACTATATCTTTTTAACTATGCATGGAAATATTGGGGCATAGGATTTGAACAACAGTTGAGAATGGAACTTGGAAACCGTGTAAGATATCACGAGGGGGACCACACCTATCCCGCCTGATGTTTGCAAACGATCTATTACTTTTTGGGGAAGCAACATGAAAGCAAGTTAAGGTCATGGAGGAGGTGTTGTTGGACTTTTTCCATGAGTCAGGCCAAAGAATGAATGTGGGAAAATTGAGAATTATGTTCACTCCCAACATCTATCAATGCATAACTCATATACTTCTTCAGGATTTTGGTCTTCAAATTACTCGAGACTTGGGACAATATCTTGAAATTCCTCTATTCCAAGGAGCTGCTAGAACTCAAAACTTCCAATATATCATGGACAAGGTCCACAAGAAACTACATGGTTGGAGAGGTAAATTGTTATCATGAGCTGCAAGGCTGGTGTTGGTACAAGTAGTCATGACAGCTTTACCGACGTATGCCATGAATACATGTAAATTGTCAAGGGAGGGGAGGACTATCACAACTTTGGACGAATTAAAAGAAATTTCTTATGGGGCATTGATAAACAACAATCTATTCATCTAGTGGCTTGGGGCACGATTTGTACACAGAGGAGAAATGGGAGACTGGGGATCAGACCTCTCCTAAACAATAACAAGGTGTTCTTGGCCAAACTAATTTGGAGAAACTTGACACAACCTGATAGTTTATGGTGTTGGATCTTGAAGAGTAGATATGGTGATATTGACCAACTCATAAAGGGAAGCTAAAAAAATCATGCTTGGCGGTCTAAAGAGGAATGGAAGCCGATTTTACAGTGATGGAGTTGGGAATGGATTGGGTGCAAGATATGCCTTGGTAGAAACCTTCGGAGAAAGGTATATTCACAACGAAATTTGCATACACAGTGCTTCCGAGAGCAAGTATACCACCCACACCCACCTGGAAACATATATGGTCAATTAAGAGGCCACCAAGGGAATTCCTTCTATTGTGGCTTCTGGAACACAATAGGTTGAAGACAAAGATGATGTTACTGCTTTGACTTTTATATATGTGGTTCATGTGAAATGACGGAAAAAACATCCCTTCATGTGATGAGGGATTGCATGCGTGCTTCTGATATCTGGAGACAACTTTTCCCAACTCATTGATGGAACGATACGAGTCCAAATAATACTCATACTTGGGTCGAATGGAATCTAACGAGGAGTATCCAACAAGGAAGTAAATCACCTCATTAGAGATATATTTTTTGCCCGACCATCCAAGAATTGTGGATGGAGAGAAATTTATGTTTATTTCAGTGTAAACCCCACCAACAGAAACTTTTGGTAATTGAACGTATCATGCTAGATACTTATATTTTTGGTTAAAAACTTGAACCTTGATTTTTCATATTTGTACAAGTAGGGTTTCTGTAATAATCTGCAGGAATTTTTGTAATTATTTATCTAGCTTTTACTAGTATTAATATTAGTATAATATCCTATTTCTTAATAAAATAAAATGAGGAACTATTAAAAAAAAATTAAATAAAGATAAAATCGTAAAACTTATATACACTAAGGACCAAATTTACTAATTTACTGAGAATATTAAAAGACGCCTCAAAAATCCAAAACCCTCGAAAAGCGCCAGTGGGCAAACCCCGCCAATAATTTACTTCGGTTTTTCACTATTTTTTTTATATTTTTTTATTGAGACGAAAAACCAAATCCCTCCCGAAAGTTCAAATCTCTCCGCATGCGAGGCGCAAATTCTTCTTCTTCTTCACTGAAGTTCGAATCTACTTCTAGGGTTTAATTTTCTCCCGAGAGGAAATAATCCCAATTATACACACAGAAACAGATCATTTACATACACAGAGAAACCCATGATTAATTTTGACTTCCACTGTTTTCATGGCTTCAGAAGGTGAAACGCTAGAATAAAAGAAGCAAGGGGATAAGAAAATCATCCTTTTGGATTCTTGTGACCATTTGATATCAGGTACAATTTATCTTGAAAATCATACTTTTCGATACTTGTGACGATTTCCTGAGGTGGTAAGAAATTGGACGTTATTTTGAAAGCCAAAAGGAGAAGTGTTTTGCATGCAATGAAGTACTTTTATATTTATGTTGAATTCCAATCCTATGATTTTATTTTGTTCTACAAATTCACCAAACAAAATAATTGAATTGCAGTCCTTAGAATTTCATTTCTAATTCCAAGAGCAAAGACATTCCAATGTTTTTTCCTGCTGAACATAATGGTTTTCCTGTATTTTTTCTTGTTCCATGTAGATTAAATACTAACTAACGATCTTTTCTTTTTATACTTGATCTTGGCAACATATTTCCTATTTCTTTTTATGCAGGTTAGACAAATTTTAGAATTTTTTGACTATTAAAACATGAAGAACTTGATGGAAATGCACGTTGATGTATTGGTAAGCAATCTAACAAATTACCATATTGGTAAATTTTTAAGTTACTTTCGTGTTTATAGAAGAACATTACTGAATTGACTCTGGTATAGTCCTGGCAAGAGGTAGATGGATGGGGTATCACTTTACCACATTTTGAAGGCAAATCATTGCGAAATTGATTTGACAATGTTGATTATACGTGCATTTGTATATACATCTGTTTATGAACCAAAACATGACCACTTTCATATTATACAGATTCAACCATCACATGGGTAGAAGTGCCCATATTAAATTTTCTGTATGTTATTAATTTTTTTTCCCCCTTGAAGCAGAGCAGGAAGTAATCATTACTCATTGAATGTGCCATAAACAAGATGACTTCAAGATTGCAGTGGACATGCCCTGTTTGTAGCAATGTTGGCTTAAAGGATGGTGGTGATGGCTTTTATTACTGTACTCCTCTGCAATTCTCAAGCTGATGATATCATTGAGACTGGGGTGGATGATGATGATCTCTTTAGCCCCCATGATGGGGCATATACTCTGCCCGTAATCGTCGTCACCAGTCCAGCCAAGTGACTGCATGTGAGCCCATCACTCAAGTCAAATTAACACGGTCCCAACATTTGGACTTGAGTGAAAATTTTGGGGCAATAAATGAAGATGATCCAGGAGATACGGAGGGACCTACAGGCCCTAGTGATTTTGGGTCTTACCCAACGACATTAAATTATGAAGATTATTATTCAGAGGTTAGGTTGAGATATGTGATGGGGTTTCAAATTATGATTCAGTTGCAATGTAAGGTGTTGGTTGAGAAGATCAATTTGAACCCATTAATTATTGGGCTTGTTGGACCAATTTGGCTTAGGTTTTTGGCTTCTACAAGGGTTATGACTGATGAGTGGGCAGATGAAGTTATACATGAATCAGAGTCTCAGATACAAGGTTTTTTTCGCAGTTCTTGCTCTTTACTATTTGAGTTGATGCATAATAGATATAAATTTTTTAAAAAAATTTATTTATTTATGAAAACACGTATAGTTTTTGCATAAAAAAACTTGGGGATTCATTTTACCAAGTACAAAATCATATTACATACAACACATGGTTTAATAGTTTGCAGAGTAAAATAACTAATATCTTTCTATATGCATGGTATTGCAGGTGAAATGGATAAAATTCTTCCTAGAAAGTATGAAAAGGAGCCACATAATATACATGGAAAACGTGCTGTGACTCTATGGTATAAATCACTGTCAAGCAGAATACCACTATATTATTCTTTAGCAATTAATTTCCTTGTATGTCACCTGCAAGGGAGGCAGTACTACCAACAGATATATTCAAGTGGACACTTGAAGGAAAGCTTCCATATTTTGCTGCATTTGTTGAAATAGAAAAACAACTCGGACCTCCATCCACAGCATGCCCTATCAATTCTGGTCATATATTCAGACCCCATAGCTTAATTTCTGTACAGAAATTAGAGTCCTTGGCAGCAATTATTGCACTGGATATTGGTTTAGATTTACCTCCGTGAATTTCTATGATTTAACTTCTTGCTTTCTAAACAAGTTGTCTATTCCTGTGGAAAAAATTCTTCCACGTGCATTTCATGTGTATGAATGGTCTATGCCACCTGAGTTGTACCTATCAGCTAATAAGGCTAGGTTACCCACTCGTGCTTACGTCATGTCTATACTGATTGTGGCCATAAGAATTAATTTTAACTTGAATGGTTTTGGAAAATGGGAAAAGAGTTTGTCTAGTTCTAGAAGTTCATCTTCACTGGCTGATGAAAATGAGGAAGGACATTCACATTTTGATGATGGCTATGAGAACATATCTTCAAGTGAAAATGAGCATCACAAAAAACCACTGGATGAACTTGATTTCTAGTTGGATGGTGTGAGTCTTCTAACATTTCTTGAACAAAAATACAGTGAACTTAGAGATACTCACGGTAACAACCAATGTCTCATATCCAAGAAGACATTTTCTTTTTGTTTGGTATTTTTAACTGAAAGGCATCTGACTTGTGTTTTTTTCTTTTACAGATTATTCAAAAGACTTGTTCTCGTATCTTCAGCACTGTAAGCAGGTAGTATTTGCAGATTCATAGCCATCCTTCATGGATTATGGCGAAGAAAATATAATAGAGGACTTGTGGAATTTTTATCATGATCAGAAGGTGTTTCCAATAAAGTTTAGGGGGTTATTTTTCCTGTCATATTTACATGTCATTGTTGATTCAGACTGTTTTGCATGGAAGATCCTGTATTATATCATCTGAAATAAATGTGGAGTACCTTTTCGTTTCTTTTTTAAATTTCTTATTTAAAGTAAAGATTGACATAAGTTTCTTTAGGGCTATGAAAGAAGTTTTCTATTGTTATCCTCCATGACCATTGGCTCAAGTTTCCTGAAAAGCTTGCTCCATCAACTTTGCAGAAATCATTGTCATATTTTATATTGAGTAGCGTTGATGGCTGTTGATCTACACATCGTTGCATAAAAGTTTCTATTTTATTAATGCATTTATAATGACATGCACTAGTATTGTTGAAAAGTATTTCTATTATATCTTATCGAAATAGTTTGTGAACATATTCTACTCTGGAATTATGTACAAAACAGGAGAGGTACATATAGATATGTGCATTGTGGTTCAGGTAAGGTATACCTTCTTAGTGAAGGAAATATAAGGTACTACACATGTTTCCTTACGTAATAAATCAGAGGCTATCATTCTGCTTTAGTAGCTGTGGTTTGAGATATTATGTGAGTTTATGCCCTTATTCCTATTCTTTTTCCTGTCTTGTTGGGTTAATTTGGTGCATTTTTATGTTTGATTCAGTTATCACTTTAAAGTTGTGTGATTTACTAAAAGCTTAGTGTTGACTTGTTGTTTTCTTATCCAACTATTTAAGTGTAAAATTTGCTAATTGTGTGCTTCTCAAATATAGAGTGTTGAAGCAGTGCAGGAAGGAATGCAGTCCTTGGAGTTTCCGAAGAAGATACCCAAGGATGACATGAACAAGAAGAGTATATTGAAAGAAAACAATGGAGTGAATGACTCCTCAGAAGATCACTTAAAACCCAGCAGCAAAGTTGAAGAAGCAATAAAGAATTTGAAATTAGATATGGAAGAAAACAGATTTTGTTACGTTCCACCACGAAAACGAGGGAAGAAGTTGGAATACCTTTCTTACTCCAGGAAAAAGAAAGAAGGTGGTTATTTGTTTGCTGTTCATGCAGATTATTATATCCTACTACGTGCCTGTGCTAGGGTCGCCCAAGTTGATTTTAGAACTCTGCATTGTGCTGTTTTGAACTTTGAGAGAAGATTGAAGCAACTTGAGGACAGGATTGATTATTGCTTAAATATTAAAAATCCTAATTTCAGTTCTCACAGAGCTCAGAGAGATGCTAAGGCTAAGACTGATGGTGATGGTGATGATTATGATGATTATGATGGTATAGACTTTTTGTAAAGAGAAGCACTTTATATGAGAGGTAATTGTATTGTATATATCCAAAAACCTTTTCAGATAGGTGTGACTTGAGTATAATTTTATAAGAAACAGTTATCTTTTATTTAATCAATGGTTATATATATATATATAACCATTGATTAAAGTAGATGTTTTTTAATTGGGGAATGTTTAAAGTTGATGTTTTTTTCTTAGCAAGAGTAAAAGAATAAGAGTGGAAGAATGTGGTTTGAAGTGTTTTCTTAGTAGAAGAGTTAGATTATAAAGATATTCTTTTTATTAAGAACATAACAGAGTTAGACGGTAAACATTTTTTTCAAGAATCAAATTTTATACATTTTAAAATCGAATTTTAATTATTAGATAAAAAATTTTGACATAAAATAAAAAGAAAATTAAAATCCCATTTCAATAGAATGCCCAAAAAAGATGATCAAATCACCAAATAACATAACAGAGTAAATCAGCTTCTTAAAAGAGAAAAAAAAGAAAAAAAAGAAAAAGGTTCTCAAAGACCTAATACAGTTCAAAATAAGGAGAATTGATGTAAGTTTAGGAGTTCCATAGCAACAACTACTTGAAAATAATAGAAGAAAAAGGTTCTCAAGACCTAATACAGTCCAAAATAAGGAGAATGGATGTAAGTTTAGGAGTTCCATAGCAACAACTACTTGAAAATAATAGAAGAAAAAGGTTCTCAAGACCTAATACAGTCCAAAATAAAGAGAATTGATGTAAGTTTAGGAGTTCCATAGCAACAACTACTTGAAAATAATAGAAGAAAAAGGTTCTCAAGACCTAATACAGTCCAAAATAAGGAGAATTGATGTAAGTTTAGGAGTTCCATAGCAACAACTACTTGAAAATAATAGAAGTAGAGCCTCCCTTTTGTCTGCCATTGTAAACCACTTTCACCTGAAACAATGCAAAAAAAGAAGTAAATATTGAATCAGACGAATTTAAAAGCCCCCAAACTATATGCAAAAACAGTTTATATCCGCAAAAGCTTGGATGAGTACCTTTTTTCCGGTAAGGGCAAGAGAAACAGGTACTTCTCCATCATCATCACCTTCTGCCACCACTTCAACAATCAATTCATGATTTGAAGAGATAATCATTTCAGATGAGTTTGTCAAAGGCAGTAAGTTGTGATCACGAGTAAGACTCCTCGGAACCGGAAGCGGAGGCATGACATAATATCCAGATAAATGTATTAGTAGTCCAACATCTTTAACGGAGAAAACAACGGACTCCTCGGACTCTTCGAACTCAAGATCCAACGTGCAGAATCTCTTTTCCCTAGTTAAAAAGCATATAGCCACTGGAGGTTTACTCCCCACAGCACAGTAAAGATATCCAGAACATATACAGTACTGTGAATCTAATGTCGCCTGCAACAAAACATCTTTTGATTATTCCCAGGTTTAGACTGAATGTAAAATTAGAGACTAATAGAAAGTTAAATCCCAATTTGTCAATTCTTATTAATGTATAATTAATTAAGCAAAGTAAACAAAACCTGCGATATGCGAAGCCTTTTATGTTCACCATCTAGCTTCAAAGTATAAGGTCTTTCCAGAGTTACGATTTCCCCTACAAAACAAATTACATTAAAAAAAATGCAGGGAAGTTAAAAAAATAACGAGGAAAACCCCAAAGATTCATACCCCAAAAAGACATTTCTTTTTGTTTGAATAATGGAAACTTTGAATTGGGAATGAAGAGATATTACTAAGTAGTAGTAGTAGCCGTAGTAAATGGAGAAGAGAAAGCGAAAAGTCGATAAGAATTAGGCAGGAAAATCAAGAGAGGGGATTTTTTCGGTAAAAGACTTTTCAATTACTAATCATGAAAGTTGAATAGGTGAAGTTAATTAAACCTTTTTTTTCTTCTTTTATATCATTCGTTTTCCACAATAGTATTTTTTGTTTTTTTAAGTTATTTTTGCATCTATTATATTTCGAACTTATAATTTTTTAAAAGATTAAATTTTATTTTGTAGGTGGCGAACAAAATTAAGATAAATTTTTACTAACTCATTTATGCTTTTAGGTTATATAAATATTGTAAATCATGTGTTAATTACATTCCATATCATATAATAAAAGTTTAAATATGGAGATTATATGGAGGTAGTGGAAGTTATATGGAGGTGGTGGTAATTATATGAAGATAGTGGAAGTTATGGACATACAAAATATGATTTATAAAACTCCACCTTTTTAAATGTCCATTGTACAAGGAATATATCTCATTAAAACCTTACTAGAGAAAAACTCAGTGGGAATAAAACCCTAGTAAAAGAAAAAGAGTATATCGTTTCTTGTACACTTCCCTTGATCATTACATAATATTTTTGTATCGCTGCAATTCCAATATTATGGACTACTTGGAAAGATTCTCTAAGAGACAATCTATTCATGTTTTGTGCTGAAAGCCTAAAACAAGAATAATTTCAAAGACATGGAAAAGATGGATCACTGGCTTTTTCCCATGAAACTCATTTATTTATTATTAATGTAGTCAAATATAATCTATACATAATCAAGATCATGCACATTATTAGTAAAATTAGGCAAAAGAAGGTTCTTGATACCCTATAAATACTATATATGTATGTATAGCTAAGTAAACTATTTATGGTCATTGTGCATGAAACAATGGTCAACTTAGACATGATTTAACAAGGCATTAATCATCTCCATTTTTTCACCAAATGAAAGAGAAAGAGGGGGCTTTTTTCTTCTTTTTTTCCTACTATCTTTTTTATGATAATGTTCATATACCAACCAACATTTTCATCCAATATGATGATTTAAGTCCCATTAAATTGAAATTTAATTCGAAAATTTTGTTAAATCTCTGTTAAGTAAAAAAAACTCTAAAGATATTTATGTCACTATACTATTTAAATACATTTAACAATAGGCTCATTCATATAAATAGTCTCTAAACTATAAATATTTGGTGACATTAGTCCCCAAATTATAAAACAAATAGTAAGATTGATCATTTTGTTAAAACCGAAAATATTTATGTCATTGCTTTATTTAAATATATTTAATAATATATATACATCTAATATCATTTCATCTTTATTTTTTTTCATCTTTCTCCTCCTTCTTCTATTCCTTTCCACTTTCTTTGTTTTTATTTCCCAACAAATAAAAAGTTCGGAAAAAATTAATTAGTGTAAACAATAAAAAAATTAGATGAAGAAATTTTTTTAATTTTTTTTTTAATTTTCAAACAAAAAGAACAGGAGGAAGAAGAAGAAAAGATAAAAATAGCAAAAAAATAAAAATAAAAAATAAAATAAAGATGTGAGAATGATATTAAAATATTATTTGAAAGTATATGTATATAAATTATATATACTAAATATATTTAAATAATGTAATTACATAAATACTTTGAATTTTTTTACTTAAGGAAGAATTTTAAATGAAATGATCAACGTCGTAATATTTTTATAATTTATAGACCAATTTCACCGAAAAAATAATAATTTAGGGACCAATATCACCAAACATTTATAATTTATGGATTATTTATGTCAATCTTCATATTATTAAATATATTTAAATAATGCAATGACATAAATACTCTTGAAGTTTTTTTAACTTCATTTTTAACGGAAGAACCAATATAACAATTTGGAAACCAATATCACCAAACTTCTATACTTTAGGGACTATTTATGCCAATTTGGCAAACATTTCTAAACTTCGATAATAGAAATAAGGAAATACGAAAAACTATATATATATATATATTTTTATTTATTTATTTATTTATTTATTTATTTTAAATTTATAGAAACCTATTACTATACGGATATTTCAAATTGATAATAAATATTTAGTCTCATTTTTATATATTATTACATATTTATATACACTTATATCGTATTAAAATTTTTATAATCTTATATTTTATCTAACAATATAATAATAATAAATATATTTAAAAGAATTCAAAAAACATTCATAATAAACATTACTATCTCTCTCAATACTCATCCTGAACCCTCAATTTTTATTTGTCCGCCATATAACTATTTTAATAATTAGTTTCCAATATTCTTATATATTCTAACTGAACCTATAATAATAATAAAAAAAAATCTTTATTTAAGAACTCAATTAGAGCCTTATTATAATTACCTAATTTAGATCAACTATTACACAAATATTAATATTTAATAGTTCTATTAAGTATTAATAAAAAATAAATTATAAGAAATATTACAAATAATAAAAATTATTTTTGATTAGTTATATGAATTATTAAAAATTTGACCAAAAGACCTAAAGGTGGGTCGTACAAACTTTGAGAATCATATGGACATGAAACATTTATTAAAAATATAAATGACCAAAATAATTTTTTTTCTTTATTTATTCATTAATAAAAATGTATTACTCAAAATTTCACTATACACTATATATTAACTAAAATATTGTTAATAATGTTAGTTAATAACCATAGGAGAAAAATACTTTTCAAAATTGTCATTTTATAAAAAAAAAATCTTTTTTATACAAACATTAAAATTGGGAGAAGTAAGTATCTATCATCCTTGCCTCAAAACACAAAGAAATTTGATTCAACCCATTCCTCCTTTATATAGCCTCACTTTAAGGAAATTATTATGATTATTATTTCAGGGTTTACTAAAGGACAATTATTATTTTCAAATATATATATATATATATATAATATATAATATATATATATATATATATATATATATATATTTCTTTTTCAAACAATTATTTTCAAATATTAGTAATTCGGGAAAAATTATTATTTTATGCTTCAAAAATTAGTACTTTAATTTTTTTCTTTTTCTTTCTTCAAAGATATCAGAAAACCATAAAAACTTTGTAGCTAGAGAAGAAAACTTTTTATTGATCAATGACTTTTGATATTCTCATTATTTAGATAGATTTTTTTTTATTTTAAATTTTATATGTAAGGAAATTTTTATCCTTTGTTTAAAAATATTTTTTATTATTATATTTTTCTTTTCACATGTAATAACTTTTTAATCCTTATTTTTAATTAACTAAATGTAAAAATTGTTAAATGTTTACGGTTTTGATAAAATCCATAAAAAAGAACTTTATTATTCTTTTTTAAAAAAAGTTTGCACTTTAAAAGTTAAAAAAAAATATATTTTGGGACTGAACTCACGAATTATTCTTTTATTTTATCTTCATTTAAATGAACTTATTATCATAATAGAACTCTATAAAGAATGATAGAAATAATTGTTAGGTTGTGGAGCCTGATGCTTACTTATTGTTAAGTTTACTTAATGGCTAAGTTTACTCAAAGAATTTAGTATACATAGTGGTTAAGATGAGGTGTTGTAATACCTATATATATTCTCCTGTGTAGTTTAAAAAGAAGGTGGCAATTCTCTGCAACTGTATATGCCTGAAATCATCAATAAAAACATCTAGCCACCGTGGAGTTTACCATCCCAGTGTTACCACGTATATTTTTCCTCGTATTCTCTCTCTTGTTCTTCATGTTCTTCATCTAGATATAGTGTGTGATTTGTGCAATCCTAACAACTGGTATCAGAGCTAGGAGAGATTCATCACTATCTGAAAAGATGGAAAGTTTGAAGTTAGGGATCGAGAAGTTTGATGGATTCGATTTCGGTTTCTGGAAGATGCAGATCGAAGATTATCTGTACTAGAAAGATCTTCACAAACCCTTGACTGGGGTGAAGCCGGATTCCATGACAGAGGAGTAGTGGAAGCTCAAGGATCGTCAGGCGTTGGGGATGATCTAGTTGACTTTGTCGAGAAACGTGGCCGGTCTGTTAAAAGCTCTATTAAATATGTACAAAAAATCATCTGCGATGAACAAGGTATATTTGATGCGTAGATTGTTCAATTTACAGATGTCTGAAAGTGGTTCTGTTGTTGATCATATAAACGATTCAATATGATTGTAAGTCAACTGAGTTATGTGGAAATTAACTTCGAAGATGAAATTAAAGAGTTGATTTTGATGTCATCTCTGCCCGAGTCTTGGGATACTGTTGTTACTGTGATTAGCAGTTCCCGTGGATCTGAGAAGCTGAAGTTCGATGAAATCCGTGATGTTGTTCTCAGCGAAAGTATTCGTAAACGAGAAGTGAGAGATTCATCGGGCAGTGCTCTTAGCGTTGACCGAAGGGGGAGAAGCAAGTCGAAGGGCCAACATCAACATGGTCGATCAAAATCAAAGAATCGAGGAAAATCTCCGAACAGATCAAACATAACTTGTTGGAGTTGTGGAGATAAAGGACACTTTCGGACAGATTGTAAGAAGCCAAAGAAGAAGCAGAACCAGAAATCTGGAGATGACAATGATTCTATAAATTCAGCAGAGGACATTGGGGATGCTCTAATCCTTAGTGTGGACAGCCCGGTTGAATCTTGGATTTTGGATTCAGGTGCATCTTTTCATTCATCTCCAAGCAAGGAATTATTCCAAAATTTCAAATCTGAAAATTTTGGAAAGGTGTATCTTGCTGACAACAAAGCCTTGGAGATTGAAGGAAAGGGGGATGTCTGCATTAAGACTCCATTGGGAAACCAGTGGACATCGAAGGATGTTAGATTTATTCCCGGGCTCAAGAATAATATGATCTCTGTTGGTCAGTTGGATAGCACAGGCTATGCCGCAAAGTTTGGGAAAGGTTCGTGGAAGATTGTGAAGGGTGCTATGGTTGTTGCTCGTGGCACAAAATCTGGAACCTTGTACACCACTGCAGGGTGTATCAACATGGCTGTTGTTGCTGAAAATGCTTCTGGTTCATGTCTGTGGCACAACAGACTTGGACACATGAGTGCCAAGGGAATGAAGATGCTGGTTGCAAAAGGAGCTTTAGAGGGCCTGAAGTCTGTTGATATGGATCTTTGTGAGAGCTGTGTTATGGGTAAACAGAAAAGAGTTAGCTTCACAAAGACTCCAAGAGAGCCAAAGAAAGTGCGATTGGAAATGGTCCATACAGATGTTTGGGGACCATCTCCAGTTTCATCACTTGGAAGATCCAGGTTCTATGTCACCTTCATTGATGACTTCAGCAGGAAGGTATGGGTTTACTTCTTGAAGCATAAATCATATGTGTTTACAACTTTCAAGAGGTGGAAAGCTAAAGTTGAGAATCAGACTGGATTAAAGATCAAATGCTTGAGGTCTGACAATGGGGGAGAATATGACAAGTCAGAATTTAAAGCATTCTGTGTTGTTGAGAGAATCAGATTGATGAGGACAGTTCCCGGAAAGGTAAGATAGAATGGAGTTGCTGAGAGGATGAACAGAACATTGAACGAGCGTGCAAGGAGCATGAGGATACACTGTAGGCTGCCCAAGATGTTCTGGGAAGATGCTGTGAGCACAGCCGCATACTTGATCAATAGGGGACCATCAGTTCCCTTGGGGTTCAAGATTCCAGAGGAAGTGTGGACATGAAAGGAACTCAAGTACTCACACTTGAGAACTTTTGGTTGCACTGCTTATGTTCATGTTGATCCAGAGAAGAGGGACAAGCGTGATGCTAAGGCTGTAAAGTGTTACTTCATAGGCTATGGTTCTGACATGTTCGGTTACAGGTTTTGGGATGACAAGAATAAAAAGATCCTGAGATATTGTGATGTGACATTTGATGAGTCTGTTCTATACAAGGACAGAGAGCAGAAGGTTGCAGAGACTATGAAGCAAGTGGAGTTGAGATTGAGTTGCAAAAGAGTACACTTAGAGATGTTGCACCAGAAACTCAACCAACTCCAGACATTGTTGCTGAAGAGCTTGAGGTGGAGCAAGTGACACCTGAGCAGGTGTTGAGGAGATCATCGAGAACCATCAGAGCACCAGATAGGTATTCACTTTCATTACACTATTTGTTGTTGACCGATGAAGGGGAACCAGAATCTTTTGATGAAGCCCTACAGGTGGAGGATTCAATCAAGTGGGAGCAAGCCATGGATGATGAGATGAGCTCACTTGAGAAGAACAACACTTGGGTGTTTACTGAGTTGCCTGTAGGGAAGAGAGCTTTGTTGAACAAGTGGGTGTTCAGAATCAAAGCTGAACCAGATGGAAAAAGAAGGTTCAAGGCTCGGTTAGTGGTTAAAGGATATTCTCAAAGGAAAGGTATTGATTATGCTGAAATATTTTCTCATGTTGTGAAGTTAACTTCTATCCGAATTCTATTGAGCAATGTTGCATCGGAGAATTTGCATCTTGAGCAAATGGATGTAAAAACAACGTTTTTACATGGCGATCTGGACAAGGAGATCTATATGCAGCAACTAGAAGGATTTGTTGTTCTTGGCAAGGAACACATGGTGTGCAAGCTCAACAGGAGCTTGTATGGACTGAAGCAGGCACCAAGGCAGTGGTACAAGAAGTTTGACTCCTTCATGACTAAGAGTGGCTTTTACAAGGCTGAAAAGGATAAATGTTGTTACTTCAAGAAGTACACTGATTCTTATGCCTTTCTACTCTTGTATGTGGATGATATGTTGATCGCAGGATCCAGTATGAGGGAGATCAACAATCTGAAGGCAAGGTTGTCTTCAGCATTTGAGATGAAGGATTTGGGTGCAGCGAAGCAGATTCTGGGGATGAAGATTTCTCGGGATAGATCTGCTGGCACTTTAAATCTATCCCAGGAGCAGTACATTGAGAAAGTGTTGGCCAGATTCAGGATAACTGATGCTAAACCCAAGACTACTCCATTGGAAAACCACATAAAATTGTCAAAGGAGCAGTCACCCAAGACAGTTGAGACGCGTGAGCATATGGCACTTGTTCCATATGCTTTAGCAGTTTGGAGTTTAATGTATGCTATGGTCTGCACCAGACCTGATATAGCACATGTAGTGGGAGTTGTTAGCAGGTACATGGCGAATCCGGGGAAAGAGCATTGGGAAGCTGTGAAGTGGCTTCTAAGATATCTGAGAGGTACATCCAGTACTTCACTGTATTTTGGGAAAAATAAAGTTATTCTACAGGGCTTTGTGGATGTTGATCTTGGTGGTGACGTGGACTCGAGCAAGAGCACATCTGGTTACGTTTACACCATAGGTGGTACAACAGTGAGTTGGATGTCCAGACTTCAGAAGTGCGTTGCTCTTTCATCTACTGAGGCTGAGTATGTGGCAATAGCTGAAGCTGGGAAGGAGATGATATGGCTGGCAGAATATCTAGAAGAGTTGGGTAAGAAATAGAGCGAGAAGATTCTTTACTCAGATAGCCAGAGTGCCATACAGTTGCTGAAGAACCCAGTCTATCATTCTAAGACGAAGCACATCAGGAGACACTATCATTTCACTCGCAGAGCAGTGGAGGAAGGTGATATGTGCTTGGAGAAGATAGAGGGTGCAAAGAATCCAACAGACATGTTGACTAAATGTGTTGATGTTGGAAAACTGGGGTTGTGCAAAACCTCGGTTGGCCTTTTATAGTAGTTTCTACAGATGTTGCGGTGCGGTGAAGATATTGATGATGTTGGGATTCAATTTTTCGAGAATGCAATCTTTTTGGGTGACTGATCAGTCTCCAAGTGGGAGAATTGTTAGGTTGTGGAGCCTGATGCTTACTTATGGTTAAGTTTACTTAATGGCTAAGTTTACTTAAAGAATTTAGTATTCTTAGTGGTTAAGTAAGATGAGGTGTTGTAATACCTATATATATTCTCCTGTGTAGTTTAAAAAGAAGGTGGCAATTCTCTGCAACTGTATATGCCTGAAATCATCAATAAAAACATCTAGCCGCCGTGGAGTTTACCATCTCGGTGTTACCACGTATATTTCTCCTCTTATTCTCTCTCTTGTTCTTCGTGTTCTTCATCTAGATATAGTGTGTGATTTGTGCAATCCTAACAATAATTTTATAAATAGGATCTTTATACTCTTAAGGATTAACAACTAGTGATTGAGGAAAAACAAGTTGAGAAAATTTTGAGATGATAGTCGTTTAAGCCTCGATTCAGTTCGGGGATGATTTCAAGACAAATTTCATGTTTATTGATACGCGAAAATCATATACTTTTTTTAGCATGTTTTTATGTATGATTTAGGGTGAAATTGATAGGAAATCGATCTTAATTGATTGTTATTTACTCAATTTCACAGTTTTTATGATTTTGGAAGTGTCAGGTGAAAAGTAGACGAAAACAGCAAATTTTGGGGTAAAAATGCAATTTTTGGAAATGCTGACTTGGTCAACGGTCCGGGACGGGTGTCCCGACCCAGTCAAACCACCAGGACGGGCGTCCCGAAGCACCAGAAGTTGTCCCACATCGAAATTTTTGGAGATTTTCACTCCAGAAAGCTGCTATAAATACCCCAGGCCTCCAGGAGTTGAAATCATCCCTCTCCACTCGATCTGAGTCATTCAGAGACTTCCAGTGTACAATTCTCGAGTACACAAGTCACTGAGAGACTCGGGTTTCAGTTTCAGTTTTCTTTCTTTCTTTAGTGTTTCGTTTTCTTAGATTCTGAGAAATAGTCTCAGATCTTAGGCTTCGATAGATAGGTTCGTTTTTGGTATTCATAGAATACCGGGATTTCGTTAGGAGATCCTAAGAGAGAGATAGGGTGCGTGTTCTTAGTCAGATTAGGGCAATTTGCTTAAGCCCGGGATGTAAGATAAAGCAATTGCTACTAGGTCTGAGGAGCGTTCTTCGAAGGCTCTACCGAGCAGAGTAGGATCGAGCAGTCAGGAGCATACAGGAGCTGCAGCGCCGGCTGGACCTGCATAGAGTGGTGATTACTTTATGACAGTGGGTCCCCTAGACGAGGTTATGTATGTTTACGAATTGTTTTATCTAAATATTAATTTGAATATCAGATTACGATTCTTATGAATATCTGTTTTATATGTTGAAGTTGTTATGATTTTCCGGAAATAGCCACCTGCTAAATATTCACTATGTCTGCATGCCTAATGTGCTCTTTTAAACTAAAGTTAGGGTTATAGACAATTCCTAACCACGGTCTAATCATAACCTGTTTAGTTTAACATGCATCAATTAGTATTGGTGTCTGCCATGCTAGATAAAATAACTTGCGGAACAGCCTGCCTGTTAAAGTAGTCTAGGTAGGCCGAGCTGAGTCCGATTATGCCGGCGGCTAGGGCAAGCGACATGATACCGAAGTGACATAGGGTACCGTTCATGGATGCCTTCGTCCCGAACCGTGAGTAGGGCCGTCATTAAGGTAGGGCGGTTTATTAGAGACCTCGGATGTGGTACGCCTTTAGACACAGAACATAGTTGCAATCCAGGCTAAGATGCATCTAAAATACTCGAAGATAGGTCAATCAACATGTAGGAACAGTATAACATAGAATCAGGACATTATCTATAAAACACTTTAGGCTTAATTAAACTTAAACCTAGTGGAGAATGGATCACCCTCTCATCAAAGTTATTGATGAAGATTGCATAACTGGATCATAAGGTAGGAGTTAGGATAAAAGGCTAGTTACTACTAAGCCGTTGCCACTTCCCTGGGAATACGATATTTAACTTAATAAAATCGTAGATACTTTCCAACAGACTAGCTACACGATAGGTACTCTGCCTTAGGTTCTGATTGATTAAGTGACAATAATTGAATGCTAAGTGACAGTTAGTAAGACTCAGTCCTTAATTACTCATAATCGACATAGGTCAATAAAGCCTATCTTTTAGCATACCAATCGGAACTGCATCATTTATGAGTGACACAATTTGTAGGTTCTAGGCTAATTTTTATACTTTGAATTATTTGTTGAATGATTCAAACTTTATATCACTCGATTGAATATTGAATAAGTTTGATTTGATTTTTTTAAGCTTTTCGATTGAATTGAGTAGGAATTTAATTGTTATAATTAAATTCAAATTTAGACAAATTTGTGGCTTTACAAATTACTTTAATTTTATCACAGAATTTTAGGTTAAACTTGAATTGAATATTTGAAGCGCATCTTAAATATCTCTTTGTTGTTTAATTGAATTCTAGCGGTTTTGTTAATATGTGCCACGAATACGGATGGCTCCATCTAATACCACTCTTTTTGTTTTTTTTATATAAGATCTTTAAGATCTTATAGTAAACTTTACAAGATCCTTAAGATCTTGTTTTATAAACATAAAACTTTAAAAAAGTTAAAATATAAAACAAGAAAATGTAAAAGACTTACATATTTGAGACCTTGAGGCCTCCTTCTAGTGAGAAGCACAAGCGGAGAAATATATATTATAGAGAGAAAGAGAGGTGGTGAGTAGTGTTTTCGGGTGTTCCCGAAGTGTGTGGAGAATGGTTACAAGATGGCCTATTTATAGGCACCGGACTCCAAACACTTATTTACAAGATTTAATTCGGATTTTAAATCCGTTAATGGAAAATTTCCACTATTCTTTTGCATACATCATTGCATACGTCATCGGCCCTGCTGAGGTAAGCGCTTACATCATGCTTACATCATCCAAGCCGCAATTGTGGACTTTCTTGTCCAACTTTCAAGAAGAAGCTTCATCTCTTCTTCTTGCCTTTGTCTTTTCTGGCAAATAATGCCTTTTCCAGCTCGACTATGTCCGTCAGACCTTCGTACGGATCTTGGGCTAACTGTTCGGTTGGGGAGTATCCCCTGTTAGAAAAACTTTCTTCGTCCGAAGAATTTCCTTCCGTAATTTGCATTGGGATTTTTTGCGTCGTTGGTGCTAAAGAAGTTCTTTCTACAGTCTTACTAAAAGTGACTTACTAAACAAAAAATTTCTTATTAGAACCGATGCAAAGTCTGCGAAGAGCATTCTTGAAAAGGATGTACGCAACTTGGCGTCCAAACAAATCTTTGCCAGATGGCCAACTATCTTATCATGTTTCGATTTTGATATTGAACATGTTAATGGAGTAAACAACTCCTTAGCAGACTTTTTGACTCGTGAATACTTGCAGGGATAGATAGTCAAAAGCCTCTTATAGAGGAAGATCCAAGGATACAAATCCTAGGAAGAAAACATTTGCCGAAATGGCAAAACAAGCAAAGCGACATCGGAACCATATAAGGTTAACGAGTTCGCTGATGATCCAGAGGCTTATTCAGCCGATGCATATTCCTTGGAAATTCTGCCAGAAGACCTTAAAGGTAGAAAATATCCTTATATCCCGTATAGTTGGATAAAACTATACCCAGTGGATATAACCCTTAAAGGGATGCCACCAGATCATATTGCGGACATATTCCTTGATAAGCATATGATCTCAACATTTACAGATAAACCTGTATATTACTATCATGCAATCCTGCAAGAGACTCATTCAGTTCTTATAGAACAAGTGGGTCGAACAAGCAACATAGATCCCTATACTGCTTATAGCAAGTTTATCATCAAGAGGGTTTTATCCTCTAGTGATTGGGGAATCAGGCCTCAAGAGGTCAGGTGCTTAAAGTACCAATATCACCCAAAGAATCCAAGGTCGTACAATTATTTCGACTATATGGAAGCTTGGGAGAAGGCATTGTTGTACGAGAATGCCCAGAAGAAACATAGTTGGTTCCTCATGTTCCAACTAGAAGGCCAGATGACCAGTATCCCAGCCTGGTGGTTTTTTACCTGGGGATTAAATCCCATCATACTACCCAAAAGGGTCAGAGAAGTTTTTGAAAACTTCATATTGGCTAACTCGGCCATAGGCAAAATGGATCTTCTGGTTCGATTCGCAATACTATATTCAGTCCCTTGGATTGTCCGATGGGGGTACCGCATTGCCCACTCCAAGGAGATGGAAAAATTCAACATCCTCCTACAGGAGTTCTTCCTTTGGCAATGGGTGTTCATTCGATGGTGGGCCAAATTTGATTTCTTTGCCGAAGATGGAATCTACGCAAAGAACAAGGTAATCCACCTTCAGCAGCCAATCAAGGCACCAACAGAGCACCCTAAAGAGGTGTTCAAGCAGATATTTTAAAAAATGTCCAGAGAAGAAGCCTTAAAGGCATTTGAAGAAATTTTTGGGGGAGGGAAGGACAAGGATGTAGCTTCTTCCTCAGCAGCGCCAACGATGCAAAAAACCCCAATGCAAATTATGGAAGGAAATTCTTTGGACGAAGAAAGTTCTTCTAACAGGGGATACTCCCCAACCGAACAGTTCGCCCAAGATCCATACGAAGGTCTGACGGACATAGTCTAGCTGGAAAAGGCGTTATTTGCCAGAAAAGACAAAGGCAAGAAGAAGAGATGAAGCTTCTTCTTGAAAGTTGGACAAGAAAGTCCACAATTTCGGCTTGGATGACGTAAGCATGATGCAAGCGCTTAACTCAGCAGGGCCGATGACGTACGCAATGACGTATGCAAAAGAATAGTGGAAATTTTCCATTAACGGATTTAAAATCCGAATTAAATCTTGTAAATAAGTGTTTGGAGTCCGATGCCTATAAATAGGCCATCTTGTAACCATTCTCCACACACTTCGGGAACACCCGAAAACACTACTCACCACCTCTCTCTCTCTATAATATATATTTCTCCGCTTGTGCTTCTCACTAGAAGGAGGCCTCAAGGTCTCAAATATGTAAGTCTTTTACATTTTCTTGTTTTATATTTTAACCTTTTAAAAATTTTATGTTTATAAAACAAGATCTTAAGGATCTTGTAAAGTTAACTATAAGATCTTTATAACTATTCGTTTTCCATAATAGTTTTTTTTTTGTTTTTTTAAGTTTTTTTTGCATCTATTATATTTCGAACTTATAATTTTTTAAAAGATTAAATTTTATTTTGTAGGTGGCGAAAAAAATTAAGAGAAATTTTTACCAACTCATTTATGCTTTTAGGTTATATAAATATTGTAAATCATGTGTTAATTACATTCCATATCATATAATAAAAGTTTAAATAAAGAACTTGTGTAATTTTTAATAGCTTTTTATCACTTGTATCAAAATAATGAATTCTATTATAAAATAGGTATAACAATAATATAACAAAACTAAAGCTATAACAATCAAAATAGTGTAAACTTGTGTATTTCTTTTCTTGTAACAAAACATACAAAACTACCACATATTTATAGGGATACATATGTGTAACCTACATACTCATATACATACTAATATAAAAATATATATACGTTACAAATATAACTTCATAGAGGTTACATGGAGGTTATATGGAGGTAGTGGAAGTTATATGGAGGTGGTGGTAATTATATGAAGATAGTGGAAGTTATGGACATACAAAATATGATTTATAAAACTCCACCTTTTTGGATGTCCATTGTACAAGGAATATACCTCATTAAAACCTTACTAGAGAAAAACTCAGTGAGAATCTAACCCTAGTGAAAGAAAGAGTACATCGTTCCTTGTACACTTCCCTTGATCATTACATAATATTTTTGTATCACTGCATTCCAATATTATGGACCACTTGGAAAGATTCACTAAGAGACATTCCTTCCTCTTGAATTTCATGCAATATAATTTGTAATTCTTGGATTTGACGGAAACCTTTTTATCATCAACCATTTTATAATCCAAGAATTTTCCAACCACAAATTTCTTTGTTCCAACATCTTCTGTTTTTTATTTTTTGTTAAGAGATTCTCATAGTTTCTTTGTTGTTTCTTTTTTACTATGCAGTAAGTAAAATGTATCATCCAAGCCATTAAGGATATAATTCACAAAAAATCAGAATTAGTCCATGCCTCTTTCGCAGTTTTAGCTTGGGTATCACTTTGATCTTCAACTACTGGAGGATCTTTCACGAAGGAATCTGACCAAGTTCAATGTTGTTAAATAGAACAACATCTTCTGTTACCAAGTTTTGAAATTGTTTTCAGTAAATTTTTCTTGCTTTTCTCCATGTATTATTGAAGAGGATAAGACAACATTTCCTCTTCCACTGGATCCAACATTTGATCCAACAATACTTGTATTTGGAGCAGATATGTTTTTTTTCTTCTTTTTAATCAACTAAAAACAGCAAGAATAAGTGTCTTATAAACTTTATATAATATATAAAATTCAAATGTAAATTCTAGATATATATATTATTTGTCTTAAGATTGTTAGATATTTTATATATTATATATAAATTAAAACCGAAATAAAATATAAAATTCTTTCGGTTTAAAATAGAGAAACATACAACAACTTATTTAAATTACATATCAAATTTACAGAAGGTTGATAACATAAATATATATATCATATAATATATCCAAAACTATATCTATATATAACTAAATAAAGTTTACACTATATAATTTCTAATACCAGAATGCTAAAACATAATAGCTAAACTAACGTAGTATTTATTACTTAGACAAACATACAAAGTAAAAATAACAGAACAAAAAACTTACTTTAGAATTCCGAAAAACAAGAATTGGAAAACAAACACAGGAAATCTAAATTGAGTCTAGTACTATGTACTATCCCCTTAAGGCAGATTTCGTCCCTTTTCTTGGTGCTTAAAGTTTTCTGGACATCTGCCTCCCAGGATAAAACGATCTCCACTTATTGATGAAGCAAGCCAACAGCAAGTCCACGGACCAGTTAATTTAGAGTACTAAAAACTTAGTTTTTGAACAATGAAATCTAAAATGCAGATATTATAGTTTTGTAAATTGTTTAAAAATGATTTGAAAAACTAAATAGCATCCCGTTATTTACAGACTCTTAAAGAATCATTCATAAAGAACATACCCTTAAACAGTAATCCATTTAAATATTTTAATAATAGGGTAAACTATCTTAGTTACACTTCTTAGATATGTCTTTTGCACTTGTAGTGACATTAAAGTTTCAAAACGTCTCACTACATGCACTTCTGTTAAGTCAAATCATTAGATTTTCAATTTTGCCGTTAGTCAACCCTTTTTAAGTGTTTGGCACTGTTCCAGTCAAGCGAATTTTTGTCCAACATGTCCAAAATAAAATGCAAATTTTTTTTATTTTTTTCTTAATTTCTTTTTTCTCTCTCATTCTTCTTCCTCTTTTGTCCCTCTTCCTTCTTTCTAGGTAATTTAATTTTTTTTCTTTCTCATTTTTCATCCTCCTTTCTCTGTCTTCCTTCCGACATCAGAAGAAGCAACATCTTTAATGGCGGAGAAAGACGATGGACAAAAATCATCGACGACAACATCATCGAACTTGTCCAAATCATCTAAGAAATTGAGAGCAGGGAGGGAGAGGCTTTCGACTTGCATATACTAATTATTTGGGAAATTAAAAACCCTATGGAGTGGGATGAGACCTTTACCTTCATTATTGGAGTAATTAGAAGCAGGGAGATTGAGATTGCAATAAGGAGAGCAACGCATGGGACTGTAGTTACAAGAGTAGTTGGATGACTGTGCCTGAGCCGTCGACGAAGTTGGCTGAGAAAAATTGGGATGTAGTTTGGTATAGGAATTAGTCCTAACAATCTCACTACTCCCCATCTCACTACTACTAGCACACACAAGAGTTATCATCCTTCTAAAATGAAATTCTCACATAAAAATACAATCTCTAGGTTTAATTTAACATTTGAGAAGAAATATTACATGACAGACATTGGGTTTTTTGTCCTAATTTTGGAACCGAGAAAGAAAAGAAAAAGAAAAATTAAAGCGAGCAGATTATCTCCCATTTTAATTGGCATTTTGTCCAGATTGTCGTCCTTTCTAATTAGAAAAAAGTGAAAGAGAAGTAGTGACAAATTGAAGTTTTCCAATTCTATTAGACTCTTTCAGAAAGAGAAAGAAGAAGCAGAGAAGAAGAAGAAGGAGAGAAAAAGAAGGAAGAAAAAAAGAGAAAAAAATTACCGTAGAGAGAGAAAGAAGGAAGAGAGAGAAAAGAGGAAGAATGAGAGGAAAAAATGAAAAATGAAAAAAAAATGTATTTTATTTTAGGTAGATTGGACAAAAATACCCTTGATCGGAACAGTGCCAAACAGTGAAAAAGGTTGACTAATGGCAAAATTGAAGACTAACGGTTTGACTTAACAGAAGTGCATGTAGTGAGACGTTTTGAAACCTCAATGACACTATAAGTGCAAACAAATTTTGAGGTGCAAAAGTTGGATTCTGAGATCTAAGAAGTGTAACTAAGATAGTTTACCCTTAATAATAATTTTACAATCAAATAGTTTTAGCAATACTTTAATAATATTATTATTATTTATGAAAAGATAGCTGCGAATAAAAAGTTACAACTCAAATTGGAATTCTCAACTACTCGTAAACACATGTAGTTCAAATTGGAATTCACGACTCTTTATTCCAACAAACAATGTTTCTAGGTGAGTTCTTTTCTTCTATCTCTTCTATCCCAATAGAACTTTTCTGAACAGCTTGTTCTTGGAACTCAAGCTGTTTATTCAAGTAATCCAGTGTACTTTTTTATCTCTTACTTCTGTATAGAATTCAATCATCTTAAATCATGATACTAATTGACATAGTCACTATGTCTTCATCCTTTTTTACTAATTTCAATTAAATTTTTAAATCCACTACTAGTTCTAGATAGTAATAAATCATACATTCATTTTCTTTCTTCATCTTCTTCAATATCAAATTAATCTCCAAAATGATCATTTTACCCTTCACACAATAATCAGTATCATTCTAGATTCCATCCTCGTAGCCTCTATAACATTTCTCTTCTCAAAATATCCACCAAAATAAAATAATCATCTTCAGAATTTGCAAACAAGAATATACAACAGAATTTGAAATTCTGGTCATTTGCAGAGATTTTTCAAATATTATACAGTTTTTGAGAATATTTGCATGAAAATTCTTCGAAGTATAAGGGTTGAATTTGAATCAATTTCTTCTTTTTATTTAGAAAGTGAATGAACAACGATTGAAACTCTACAAAAGCCATTCGACTAGTTCGAGCAGACCGTTATATTTTCCGAATAAATGAGTTGTTCTTTTATTTTTATTGTTTTCTTGTTATTTTTGTTTTATTTTCCGTACTGTTTATTATTTTTCTATTATTTTTCAAATAATTTTTTTTAAAAAAAAATAAATTATTTTTATTAAGAGAAGAGTGGAGAAACAGTTACCAGATATTTTCGTTGAAATATCGGTACAAGCTACAAATAAAAGAAGGTGGGAAAGTAAAGGCAGTAAAAGTTTTGATAGTTTTTAGTTTATAAATAAGGAATAAAGTATTATTTTGATATAAAAGGTTTGGTATTACTAATATTTATAAATTATAATGGTAATCATACAACTTTCCCATTTTTATTGTTGAAGTACTTTCTGCAATTGTGAGTTGCAGAAGTGTGTACCCTTGTCACTGATGAGGGCTTTAGGACATCCTAAACTAGAAAATAGCTGTCTAAAAAATCTGCACACGACTCTAGCATCATTAGTAGGTAATGCCTGTGCCTCAGACCATTTGGAAAAATATTCTACAGCTACTATGATGTATTTATTTCCGTAGGAAGAAGGAAACGGACCCATAATGTCTATACCCCATATGTCGAATATTTCGACACTTTGGACTTTCCCGGAAATGGCCACCTGCTAAATATTCACTATGTCTGCATGTCTAATGTGCTCTTTTAAACTAAAGTTAGGGTTATAGACAATTCCTAACCACGGTCTAATCATAACCTGTTTAGTTTAACAGGCATCAATTAGTATTGGTGTCTGCCATGCTAGATAAAATAACCTGCTGAACACCCTTTTTGTTAGAGTAGTCTAGGTAGGTCGGGCCGAGTCCGATTATGCCGGCGGCTAGGGCAAGCGGTATGATCCCCGAAGTGACATAGGGCTTTCATGGATGCCTTCGTCCCGAACCGTGAGTAGGGCTGTCATTAAGGTAGGGCGGTTTATTAGAAACCTCGGATGTGGTACGCCTTTAGACACAGAACATAGTTGCAATCCAGGCCAAGACATGTCTAAAATACTCGAATATAGGTCAATCAACATATAGGAACAGTATAACATAGAATCAGGACTCATCTATAAAACACTTCTAGGAGTAATTAGACTTAAACCTAGTGGAGAATGGATCACCATCTCATCAAAGTCATTGATGAGGATTGCATAACTGGATCATAAGATAGGAGTTAGGATAAAAGGCTAGTTACTACTAAGCCGTTACCACTTCCCTGGGAGTACGATATTTAACTTAATAAAATCGTAGATACTTTCCAACAGACTAGCTACACGATAGGTACTCTGCCTTAGGTTCTGGTTGATTAAGTGACAATAATTGAATGCTAAGTGACAGTTAGTAAGACTCAGTCCTTAATTACTCATAATCGACATAGGGTAAAATAACACCTATTTAGCATATCAATCGGAACTGCATCAGCACTCCTCAGTTGAAATCATTCCTCTCCACTCGATCTGAGTCATTTAGTGACTTCAAGTATACAGTTTTCCATAGTATACAAGTCACTTAGTGTTCTCAGGTTTTAGTATAGGTTTATTTATATTCTTAGATATTGTCTCGTGTTTTTTGTTTCTGAGAGTTTGTCTCAGATCCTAGAGTACGACTAGATAGGTTCGTTTCTGGTAGTCATAGAATACCCGGGGTTTCTTTAGGAGATCCTAAGAGGGCTCTAGGCGTTCGAAGAGTCAGTCAACATGGCTGTGCTTAAGTTGGGTATTAAGGTAAAGTCCAGCTACTAGGCTGAGGAAGCGTCCTCCAAAGGTTCTGTCGAGCAGAGTCGGGTCGAGCAGTCCAACATATACAAGCAGTTGCTCCATCGACGTGACTACGTAAAGGGTGAATACTTTATGGCATCAGTCCCCCTGTCCCTCTCTTTATATGTTTGTGCTGTGTCCGTCCAAACATTTATTATGACTATTGGATTATGATTTTATGAATATTTGTTATGCATGTCGAAGTACTTTATGATTTTTCGGAAATGGCCACCAGCTTAACTTTCATTATGTCTGCATGTCTAATGTAGTTTCTTTTAAACTAAATGTAGGTTTATAGACAATTCCTAACTGTGGTCTAATCATTACTTGTTTAGTTTAACAGGCATTAATTTAGGACTTTCCCGTCGGGATGCATTAATGTCTGCCATATTAGACGAAATAACCTATAGATCACCATGTTTGTTAGAGTAGTCTAAGTAGGCTGAGTTTGTGTGTTCATGCCGGCATTAGGGCGAGCGGCATGATCTCCTAAGTGACATAGGACTTTCATGGATGCCTTTAGCTCAAACCGTGAGTAGGGCCGTCATTAAGGTAGGGCGGTTTATCAGGTAACTCAGATGTGGTACACCTTTAGACTCAGTACATAGTTGCAATCTAGGCTAAGATATATCTAAAATACTCGAAGATAGGTCAATCAACATGTAGGAACAATATAACATAGAATCAGGACATTACCTGTAAAACATTCTTAGGCTTAAATAGACTTAAATCTAGTGGAGAATGAATCACCCTCTCATCAAAGATATTGATGAACGATTGCATAACTGGATCATAAGATAAGAGTTAGGGTAAGAGGATAGTTACTACTAAGCCGTCACCACTTCCCTGGGAGTACGATATTTGATTTAATTAAAATCGTAGATACTTTCCAACAGACTAGCTACACTATAGGTACTCTGCCTTAGGTTCTGATTGATTAAGTGACAGTATAGAGACTAAATGTGACAATTAGTCAGGCTAAGTCCTTAATTACTCATAATCAACATAGGGTAAAACAACACCTATTTTAGTATATTAGTCGGAACGCATCAAGAACAGAAAAGAAATTATTTTGTTTTTAAATTTTTAAATTTTTCTATTTTGTTTTTAAGTTTGATTTCCTTAGTATGGTTTTATAATTATTTTCTAAATTTTAATTAACCTAAATTTCTTAATTTTAGATAATTTCTAAAATTAAATATTTAAGATAACCCTATATTTCAAGAAATTGATTGATTAATTAGGATAGAAATGAATGTTGATTAGAGTATAGATTACTACCGTTACCTATCATAAGTTTATAGAATTTTGATCAGGAATCCTAAAATTTTATGATATGTTCCCCGGCAACGACGCCAAAAATTTGGTGTGTTCCGATTAGACACGCTAAAAGATAGGATTTATTTACCTATGTTGATTATAACTAATTAAAGACTGAGTTTTACTAATTGTCACTTTTACCAATAATGGTTGTCACTTAATCAATCACAACCTAAGGTAGAGTACCTATAGTGTAGCTAGTTATTTTGGAAAGTACCTACGATTTTAATTTATTATTATCGTAATCCCAAGGAACTGGTAACGACTTAGTAGCAACTATCCTTTAACCCTAACATTCATTTATTCATGCAATTAACCAATCTTTTATCAATAATTTTGATGAAGTTGTGATCCCACCCACACATAGCACATAAGTAATTAGCATGCAAGAGTATCAAATAGACACGAGTTCTGATGTATGTTGTATTATTTATACATGTTGATTGACCTATCTTCGAGTTTTTTAGATATATCTTGGTCTAGAATACAATTATGTACTGTATCTTGCATTTGTACCACATCTGAGTTACCTGATAAATCACCCTACCTTAATGATGACCCTACTCACGGTTCGAGTTAAATGTATCCATGAAAACCTGTGTCACTCAAGAATTCATGCCACTCACTCTAACGCCGGCATAGAGAACAAACTCAGCCTCATTAGATTACTATAACAAACATGGTGATCTGTAAGTTATTTTACCTAATATGGCAGACCTTAATGCATTTTTATCCTACATTAAGGCCTGTTAAACTAAACAGGTTATGATTAGACCGTGGTTAGGAATTGTCTATAATCCTTCATTTAGTTTAAAAGAACATGCAGATAATCAGTCATAATGTATGTTTAGCTGGTGACCTTTCCAAAAAAAATGATTATAACTTCAACATGCAAAGCATATATAACAAATCAATCACAGTTTGTGATGCGTTTCCGACTGATATGCTAAATAGGTGTTATTTTACACTATGTTAATTATGAGTAATTAAGGACTAAGATTGACTAATTGTCACATTTAGTCTCCATGGTGTCACTTAATCAGCCAGAACCTAAGGCAGAGTACCTATCGTGTAGCTAGTCGGTTGGAAAGTATCTACGATTTTATTAAGTTAAATATCGTACTCCCAGGGAAGTGGTAACGGCTTAGTAGTAACTAGCCCTTTATCCTAACTCTTATCTTATGATTCAGTTATGCAATCGTCATCAATAACTTTGATGAGAGGGTGATCCATTCTCCCCTAAGGTTTAAGTCTAATTTATCCTAGAAGTGTTTTATAGATAACGTCCTGATTCTATGTTATACTGTTCCTACATGTTGATTGACCTATCTTTGAGTATTTTAGATGCATCTTAGCCTGGATTGTAACTATGTTCTGAGTCTAAAGGTGTACCACATCTGAGTAATCTGATAAACCGCCCCATCGCCAAGGTAAACGGCCCTACTCACGTTTCGAGCAAAAGTCAACTATGAAAGCCCTATGTCACTTAGGGGATCATGCTGCTGGCCCATAATGCCGGCATAAACGCTCTACTCAGCCTACTTAGACTACTCTAACAAACAGGGTGTTCCGCAGGTTATTTTATCTAATATGGTAGATACCAATACTAATTGATGCCTGTTAAACTAAACAGGTTATGAATAGACCGTGGTTAGGAATTGTCTATAACCCTACATTTAGTTTAAAAGAAACTACAATAGACATGCAGACATAGTGAATATTTAAGCAGGTGGCCATTTCCGGAAAATCATAAGCACTTCAACATATAAAACAAATATTCATAAAAATCATAATCCAGTATTCAAATCATTCTTTGGACAAACACAATAACAACATATGAGAGAGGGACAGGGGGACTGATAGTCTCGCCGATGGAGCATACTGCTGTATATGTCGTACTGCTTGACCCGACTCTGCTCGCCAGAACCTTCGGAGGACGCTTCCTCAGCCTAGTAGCTGGACTTTACCTTAATACCCAGCTTAAGCTCAGCCCTGTGGACTGACTCTTCGAACGCCTAGAGCCCTCTTAGGATCTCCTAACGAAATCCCGGGTATTCTAGAATACCAGAAACGAACCTATCTATCGAAGCCTAAGATCTGAGACTATTTCTCAGAATCTAAGAAAACGAAACACTAACTAGAATGAAAGAAGACTTATAGTGAACCCGAGTCTCTCAGTGACTTATGTACTCGAGAAAACTGTACAACTTAAGTCACTAAATGACTCAGATTGAGTGGAGAGGAATGATTTCAACTCTTGGAGGCCTGGGGTATTTATAGCAGCTTTCTAGAGTGAAAATCTCCAAAATGTTCGATGTGGGACAACTTCTGGTGCTCGGTACGCCCGTCTTGAGCTTGGGACGGCCGTCCTGGTGCTTTGACTGGGTCAGGACGCCCGTTCCGAATTCGGGACGCCCGTCCCGAACTCAGCATTTCCAAAAATTGCATTTTTGCCCCAAAATTTGCTGTTTTCTTCTACTTTTCACCTGACACTTCCAAAATCATAAAAACTCTGAAATTGAGTTAATAACAAACAATTAAGACCAATTTGCCCTCAATTTCATCCTAAATTATGTCTAAAAACATGCTAAAATGTGATATGATTTATGCATATCAGATAACCCCACACTTAGCTTTTTGCTTGTCCTCAAGCAAAGTCTACTTGAAGTTAGTGATTCTAAATCATATGTGCAGTCACTTAAATTTCCTAGTCATGTTTTTATTCCAAAAATTATTCAGACAATTCTTAACACAGGTCTAACTGCTTAGGTTGTTATGACAAGGTCTCAAATGTCTTTAGTAGATTGTTATAATCAGTAGAAAATAACTTAACAACTAGGTTGAACTCTTTTCTTAGTCACAAGGTCTTCCTGATGTGTAGTGTGTGTACTAGTCTAGACCAGATAGTCAACACAATATACTCTCGTCTTAACTACTACCAGATAACACTTCGACCCGTCGCTAGACATACTAACAACAGACAACTTTCTGAGTTCTGAACCTTGGTGATCAGATTTTAATTATTTAGCACTTATTGATTTTTTTTCTTTTATAGATTCAGGGTATTTTGAGTCTGCTTAGAACACGTCAACTTCAACTACCCATGTAGCGAGTCCCACTCTGATGACTCCCAGACCTACATGGCCTTAGGGCATCAAGCTTTAAGTTCCCCGAAGGAGTGGTGCTCGAGTAGCGAAGGACGCTGGCAGACTACCCTATTGAATTAATTCTCTTTTGTGTTCTTTTCACTTTTAGCTCAGAGTCTCATCTAGTCACTCTAATTGTCAATACATCCACAACTGATCTAATTTTATCAAGTTAAGTCTTGAAAAGGTAATTGGCTGAGGTCTCTAATCCAGACTAAGTTGTGCTCAATTATCAGGAATTCCCTATTCCTAATCAATAAGTTCAAAATAGTCCTTAATTGTCTCCTACTAACCATAACATTCTACCAACATAACATAGACATCAGCAAATGTTTACCAATCATACTGCATTTAGAAGTCTGAAAGAATGAAAAATTTTGAATTTTTTTTGGAAAGGTGTGAAAATACGGGGAAAACAAGCAAAAATCCTCACAACTACTACAGTGCACCGTGCACTGCTACCCCACACTTAAGTCTGACACTGTCCTCAGTGTTCATGCATACCTAAACTACCCCACACTTATTTGCAAACAAGAAGAAATGAAAACAAAACAAAGAACTTTTACCCCACACTTATTTGACTAACTAAGGGTAAGAGAGAAAATAAAGCAACAAAACAAGAAGGATAATGGAAATAACAAAACAGAACACAAAACAAAGAAAATAAAGTAAAAGTAAAGGAATATGAGGATTAGAAAAACTCCCTTCATGTCGCGAGCAGAAGGGTCTTCTCTAATCTGTCAATTGGCTCTTTACCTTAGCCATGTGCTATTGCTGAGGTGTTTTTGACTCTGCAAGCTCTAGATATTGGAACGGATGACGTCAGCTCCGATCCTTTATTGTCGAGCTCCAGGTAGTGGCCTATCCATTTGATGAATGACTCAAGCCCCAAGGACTGTTTCCTCGAATCATTTGCAAAGTTCCTCGTAATCGTAGCAACGTGTCTAGAAGGAACGTGTCTAGGAATGAGACTTCTTTGGATTGGTGTGCCTACCTGCCAATGTCAGTGAAGGTATTGCATGCAATTTTCGAATGGTAGAAAAGATACCTGAAGCTTTGGCGAAGCCGTGGTGGTAGGAGGCTCCAGTGGTGTAGATCTGGGCCCAAGTATTTGAAGCTTCCTCGGGGAAGTTTCTCACAGCTGATTGTATGCAGGGGATGCAAGCTCCTCCATTGCTATGCTCCTGATACAATGCCAAATTCCTCTATATCCTTCGACCGTTCGATATCACTTGGTAGATCACTTGCTTGCACTGGTCTAGCTTTAATTGTTGCTAGTATCTCATCTGTTGATTCTGCGGGTAAGGGTTTTGCTGTGGTGGTATCTTCTGAAAGTTTCCAGCTTCCGAATTATTCCTCAGCTAAATCCCGTATGATTCCTCCAGCTGGGATTGTATGCGTCTCCCATTGGAGTAGCATTCTGCAGTAACCTACTCCTACCTCTGTTGGAATGGTTCGTATTTCATTCCCATAGCAATCCCTGCTAAAGTGTGGTACTTGGCAGACTTCACAGATTTGATACATAGACTGAACGTTTCTTTCCTAAGACATTGGCATTCTGAATCTGGAAAACAACTTCTCATAGAATCTACACATGACTTTAACATCATTAGTAGGTAATGCCTGTGGTTCAGGCCATTTTTGAAAAGTGTTCTGCGACTACTATGATGTAAATGTTTTCACATGAAGAAAAAGAAAAGGATTCAATCAATACCAACATAGAATGACATTTCTTCCTAATTAAAACCTAAGCCAAAGTTGACAGCTCAAAAGAAAATATATTTTATCCTCATTTCCATTTTTATTTCTTCGAAAAAGAGCAACAAATGTACAACTAAGAAAACAACTAAAAAAACAAGAGATAGGGAAAAGAACAACTTACCATTGAGCAAGAAAAATACATTTTTTTTTCGGGTTTTAAATTTTAAAAAAAAAAATTTCTTTTTTTTTCGAAAGCAGTTAAATTTCCTTAATATGGTTTTAGAATGATTTTCTAAAATTTGATTATCCTAAATGTGTTAATTCCAGATAGTATCTAAAATTAATTAGTTATGATAACCCTATATTTCGGAAAGTGATTGTCTAACTAGCAGAAAATAAGTGTTAGGTCTAAGGTCTAGGTTACTACCGTTACCTATCATAAGTCTCTAGAATTTTGATCAGGAATCCTAAATTCATTATGATATTTCCCCGGCAACGGGGCCAAAAATATGATGCATTTCCGACTGATATGCTAAATAGGTGTTATTTTACCCTATGTTGATTATGAGTAATTAAGGACTGAGATTGACTAATTGTCACATTTAGTCTCCATGGTGTCACTTAATCAGCCAGAACCTAAGGCAGAGTACCTATTGTGTAGCTAGTCTGTTGGAAAGTATCTACGATTTTATTAAGTTAAATATCGTACTCCCAGGGAAGTGGTAACGGCTTAGTAGTAACTAGCCCTTTATCCTAACTCTTATCTTATGATTCAGTTATGCAATCTTCATCAATAACTTTGATGAGAGGGTGATCCATTCTCCACTAAGGTTTAAGTCTAATTTATCCAAGAAGTGTTTTATAGATAACGTCCTGATTCTATGTTATACTGTTCCTACATGTTGATTGACCTATCTTCGAGTATTTTAGATGCATCTTAGCATGGATTGAAACTATGTTCTGAGTCTAAAGGTGTACCACATCTGAGTAATCTGATAAACAGCCCCATCGCCAAGGTAAACGGCCCTACTCACGTTTCGAGCAAAAGTCAACTATGAAAGCCCTATGTCACTTAGGGGATCACGCTGTTGGCCCTTAACGCCGGCATAAACGCTCTACTCAGCCTACTTAGACTACTCTAACAAACAGGGTGTTCTGCAAGTTATTTTATCTAATATGGCAGACACCAATACTAATTGATGCCTGTTAAACTAAACAGGTTATGAATAGACCGTGGTTAGGAATTGTCTATAACCCTACATTTAGTTTAAAAGAAACTACATTAGACATGCAGACATAGTGAATATTTAAGCAGGTGGCCATTTCCGGAAAATCATAAGCACTTCAACATATAAAATAAATATTCATAAAAATCATAATCCAGTATTCAAATCATTCTTTGGACAAACACAATAACAACATATAAGAGAGGGGCAGGGGGACTGATGCCATAAAGAAATCACCCTTTACTTAGTCTCGCCGATGGAGCGTACTGCTGTATATGTCGTACTGCTTGACCCGACTCTGCAAACCAGAACCTTCGGAGGACGCTTCCTCAGCCTAGTAGCTGGACTTTACCTTAATACCCAGCTTAAGCCCAGCCTTGTGGACTGACTCTTCGAATGCCTAGAGATCTCTTAGGATCTCCTAACGAATTCCCGGGTATTCTATGAATACTAGAAACGAACCTATCTATCGAAGCCTAAGATCTGAGACTATTTCTCAGAATCTAAGAAAACGAAACACTAACTAGAAAGAAAGAAGACTTATAGTGAACCTGAGTCTCTCAGTGACTTATGTACTCGAGAAAACTGTACAACTTAAGTCACTAAATGACTCAGATTGAGTGGAGAGGAATGATTTCAACTCTTGGAGGCCTGGGGTATTTATAGCAGCTTTCTAGAGTGAAATCTCCAAACGTTTCGATGTGGGACAACTTCTGGTGCTCGTGACGCTCGTCCTGAGCTTGGGACGGCCGTCCTGGTGCTTTGACTGGGTCAGGACGCCCGTCCCGAACTCAGCATTTAAAAAAATTGCATTTTTGCCCCAAAATTTGCTATTTTCTTCTACTTTTCACCTGACACTTCCAAAATCATAAAAACTCTGAAATTGAGTTAATAACAAACAATTAAGACCAATTTGCCCTCAATTTCATCCTAAATTATGTCTAAAAACATGCTAAAAATGTGATATGATTTATGCATATCAGTTTGATATTCAAATAAGTGTTTAGACAAACACAACACAGAATATACATAGAGGATCTAGGGGACAACCACCATAAATTATTCACCCTTTATCAGGTCCGTCGGCGGAGCGACTACTTGTATACCCTGGATTGCTTGACCTGACTCTAATCAGCAGAACCTTCGGAGAATGCCTCCTTAGACTAGTAGCGATTACTTTACCTTACATCATAGGCTTAAGCAATGCCCTGTTGACTAGCTCTTCGCTCACCTAATGCCCTCTTAGGATCTCCTAACAAAATCCTGGGTATCCTATGAATACAAAAAATGAACCCTATCTAATCGAATTCTAAGAACTTGAGATAAACACTTAGGAAGCAAAGAAAACAAAACACTCTTATACTGCTATCTACTCGTGTGAGTGCAGAAAGAGGCACTTGAGCCACTGAATGACTTATATCAAGTGTAAAAATATACACTTGAACTCACTAGATGACTCAGATCGAGTGATGAGGGATCACTCGAAGTGACTAAATGACTCAGATTGAGTGGTGAGGGATGATTTCAACTGAGGAAGGCCTGTGGTATTTATAGCAGGGGAAATGAGGGAATTTCTCTTCAATTTCCGATGTGGGACTTGTATCTGCCGCTCGGGACACCCGTCTCGAGTCTGGGATGCCCGTCCCAGTGGTTTGACTGGGTCGAGATGCCCGTCCTGAGCTTGGGGCGCTCGTCCCAAAATCAGAAGTTCCAAAAATTGCATTTTTGCCCTAATAATTGCTATTTTCTTGTTCATTTCACCTGAAACTTCCAAAACCACAAATTCTGCAAAAATGTGTTAATATCAATCAAATAAGATCAATTTGGTTCCAATTTTGCCCTAATTTGTGCCTAAAAACATGCTAAAAATGTGATATGATTTGTGCATATCAACCAATCTACTTAGCAAAGATGTTCCTTTCGTTTTTGATGAAAATGTTTGAAAGCTTTTAACAAACTTAAGGAATTATTAACTACTACACCCATCATGATATCACTTGATTGAAATTTGATGTGTGATGCTAGTGATTATGCAGTAGGAGTTGTCTTGGGACAACGACATGATAATAAATTTCATGTGATATACTATGCTAGTAAAACTTTGACTGACGCTCAAGAGAACTGCACTACCACAGAAAAGGAATTACTAGCTGTATTATATGCTTTTGACAAATTTCAATCTTATTTAGTTTTGTCCAAAACAATAGTTTATACTGATCATTTTGCATTGAAATTCAGTCTAGTTATTGAGTTGTTACACCTGCATGACCATGATAATTTACTAAGACATTTGAGACCTTGTCATAGCAACTTGACCAGTCAGGCCTGTTTTGTGAATCATCTGACTCAATGATTAATTTTGGCTAAAAACATTGCTAGGAATTTTGAGTGATTGCACCTATGATTTAGAATTTCAATAATTTCATATAGACTTTTCTTGAGGACAAGCAAAAAGCTAAGTGTGGGGTTATATGATGTGCATAAATCATATCACTTTTTTAGCATGTTTTTAGGCACAAATTACGACAAAATTGGAGATAAATCATTCTTAACTGATTGATATTAGTTTTTGTGATTTTGGAAGTTTCAGGTGAAATATACAAGAAAATGGAAAATATTGGGGCAAAAAAGTGATTTTCGGAAGTTCGTGGATCAGGACGGGCGTCCCAAGGTCAGGACGGGGGTCCTGGACTCAGGACGGGCATCTCGACTCAATCAAAGCACTGGGACGAGCATCTCAAACCCGGGACGGGCATCCTAACCCGGTCAACAGATCGGGACGGGCATCCCGAGCCCTTGCACAGAATCCCACATTGATTTCTGCACAAAAAATCACTCAGCTTACCTGCTATAAATACCCCAAGCCTTCCTCAGTTGAAATCATCCCTCTCCACTTGATCTGAATCATTCAGTGACTTCAAGTATACATTTTCCTATAGTATACAAGTCATTTAGTGATCTCAGGTGTTTCATTCAAGTAGTTTAGTATACGAGAGTTTCTCGTGTTCTCTGCTTTCTGAGAGTCTGTCTCAGAATCTTAGAATACGACTAGATAGGGTTCATTTTTGGTATTCATAGAGTACTCAGGATTTTGTTAGGAGATCCTAAGAGGGCATTAGGTGAGCGAAGAGCTAGTTAACAAGGCTTTGCTTAAGCCCGGGACGTAAGGTAAAGCAATTGCTGCTAGGCTAAGGAGGCATTCTCTGAAGGTTCTGACGAGCAGAGTCGGGTCAAGCAGTCCAGGATATACAAGTAGTCGCTCCTTCAGCGGACCTGATAAAGGGTGAATACTTTATGGTGGTGGTTCCCTAGATCCTCTCTGTATATTCTGTACTGTGTTTGTCTAAAAATCTATTTGTTTATCAAATTATGATGATATGAATATGTGTTTTGCATGCTGAAGTTATTTACATTTTTCTGGAAAGGTCACCAGCTTAATTAATCATTATGACTGCATGTCTACTTGCTCTTTTAAATTAGATGAACGGTTATTGACAATTCCTAACCACGGTCTAATCATAACCTGTATAGTTTAACAGACCTTAATTTAGGGCTTTGTGTGAGGACGGAAGCATTCAGGTTTGCCATATTAGATAAAATAACCTATAGATCACCATGTTTGTTAGAGTAGTCTAATAAGGCTGAGTTCGTGTGTTTATGCCAGTGTTAGGGCGAGCGGCATGATCTCCTGAGTGACACAGGACTTTCATGGATGCCTTTAGCTCGAACCATGAGTAGGGCCGTCAATGGCGATGTGGCGGTTTTTCAGATAACTCAGATGTGGTACATAGGTAGAATCAGTACATAATTGCAATCTAGACCAAGATATATCTAAAATACTCGAATATAGGTCAGTAAACATGTAGGAACAATAGGACATACATCAGAACACTTGATATGCACAAATCATATCACTTTTTTAGCATGCTTTTAGGCACAATTTAGGGCAAAATTGGTGTTAAATCATTCTTAATTGACTGTTATTAACTCAATTTCACAGTTTTTGTGATTTTGGAAGTGTCAGGTGAAATATGTAAGAAAATAGCAAATTTCGTGGCAAAACATGATTTTTAGAAGTTCGGAAGTCGGGATGGGCGTCCTGACCTGGTCAACAGACCAGGACGGGCGGCCAGGACTCGGGACGGCCATCCTGACCTGGTCAACAGGCTGGGATGGGCATCCCAGATCCAGGACGGGCGTCCCGAATGCCTAGTCAAAGTCCCACATCGATTTTTGCAGAAACATTCACCCAGTTCCCCTGCTATAAATACCCCAGGCCTTCCTCAGTTGAAATCATTCCTCTCCACTCGATCTGAGTCATTTAGTGACTTCAAGTATACAATTTTCTATAGTATACAAGTCACTTAGTGATTTTAGGTTTTTAGTTTAGGTATATTTCTAGTTTTCGAGAGTGTCTCGTGTTCTTCGTTTCTGAGAGTCTGTCTCAGATCTTAGAATACGACTAGCAAGGTTCATTTTTGGTATTCATAGAATACCCGGGATTTTGTTAGGAGATCCTAAGAGAGTATTAGGCGTTCGAAGAGTCAGTCAATATGGCTGTGCTTAGGCCGAGTTATAAGGTAAAGCATAGCTACTAGGCTGAGGAAGCGTCCTCCGAAGGTTCTGTCAAGCAGAGTCGGGTCGAGCAGTCCAACATATACAAGCAGTTGCTCCATCAGCGGACTACATAAAGGGTGAATACTTTATGGTGGAGGTCCCCTTGTCCCTCTCTTTATATGTCTGTACTGTGTTCGTCCAAATAATCATTTTGAATATTAAACTATGATCTTATGAATATGTGTTTTGCATGTTGAAGTCATTTACATTTTTCTGAAAAGGTCACCAGCTTAACTATCATTATGACTGCATGTTTACTTGCTCTTTTAAACTAGATGAATGGTTATAGACAACTCCTAACCACGGTCTAATCATAACCTGTTTAGTTTATCAGGCCTTGATTTAGGACTTCCCGTTGGAAGCATTAAGGTCTGCCATATTAGATGAAATAACCTATAGATCACCATGTTTGTTAAAGTAGTCTAAGTAGGCTAAGTTTGTGTGTTTATGCCGGCGTTAGGGCGAGCGGCATGATCTCCTGAGTGACACAGGACTTTCATGGATGCCTTTAGCTCGAACCGTGAGTAGGGCCGTCAATGGCGATGGGGCGGTTTATTAGGTAACTCAGATGTGGTACACAAGTAGAATCAGTACATAATTGCAATCTAGACCAAGATATATCTAAAATACTCGAAGATAGGTCAATCAACATGTAGGAACAATATAACATAAAATCAGAACTCTATCTGTAAAACACTCTTGTAGGCTTAAATAGACCTGAACCTAGTGGAGAATGAATCAACCTCTCATCGAAGAATTTGATGAATGATTGCATAACTGGATCATAAGATAAGAGTTAGGGTAGAAGGATAGTTACTACTAAGCTGTTACCACTTCTATGGGAGTACGATAATTTATTAAATTAAAATCGTAGATACTTTCCAACAGACTAGCTACACGATAGGTACTCTGCCTTAGGTTTTGATTGATTAAGTGACAACATAGAGACTAAATGTGACAATTAGTCATTCTAAGTCCTTAAGTTATTCATAATCGATATAGGGTAAATAACACCTATTTTAGCATATCAGTCGGGAACGCATAAGATTTTTGGCGCCGTTGCCGGGGAAATATCATAATGAATTTAGGATTCCCGATCAAAATTCTAGAGCCTTATGATAGGTAACGGTAGTAATCTATACCTTAGACCTAACACTTATTTTATGCTAGTTAGACAATCAGTTTCCAGAATATATGCTTATCATAACTAATTGATTTTAGATATTATTTGAAATTAAGACACTTAGGATAATCAAATTTTAGAAAATTATTCTAAAACCATATTGAGGAAATTTAAATGCTTTCGAAATAAAATATAAAAAAAATTTTAATTTTAAAACCCGAAAAAAATGTATTTTTCTTGTTCATCCGTAAGTTGTTCTTCCTTCCTGTTTCTTGTATTATTTATTCTTTCTTAGTTGTACATTTGTTGTTCTTTTTCAATTTTTCTAAACCTTCACTTCTGTTTTACTCCACTATCCATTCTGCTCAGGCTTAACGTATTTTTCTCTGTAGTTGCATGACTCGAACTTCAGAAGCTAACCTTGAACCCCCAGTTGAGAATCCCGAACGTCTCATCCGTACAGCTAATAAGAGAAGAACGGAGATGGCTACCGAAAGACCTCCCCTCGAATCTTACATCCAGCCACAGACTGTTCCAGTGTCGTCCGCCATTCAGATCCCTGGAAACCCTTGCTATGACCTCAAACCGATTGTGATCCAGTTGATAATAAATCGGGTCTAGTTTGGAGGAACTGCAGCCGAGAATCCACTCGAACACTTATCCAATTTGTCCTCTCTTTGCGAAGGTCTCAAGGGAGATCACACTGCAGAAGTAACCAAACTAAACCTCTTTCCCTACTCACTCAGGGACAGAGTTAAGAGGTGGCTGGCACAGTTACCTACTAACTCAATCACTTCATGGGATGAGTTAAGCAAAGCCTTCCAGGAAGAATACTACTCTGCAGCAAGAGTCCTAGAATATCGAAGGGCTTTGTCCAGTGTTACTCAAGCTGCTGATGAGACAGTGATCGAAGCTTGGGACAGATTCAAGGAGCTACTCAGGCCCTACCTACTAATGATGCTAGAGTCGTGTACAGATTTCTTAGACAGCTGTTCGCTAGATTCGGATGCCCGAAAGCCCTAATCAGTGACCGAGGTACATACTTTTGCAACTCTCAATTGCAGAAGGTACTTCAACAATATGGAGTCCAACATCGCCTTTCCACAACATACCATCCTCAAACCAATGGGTAGGCTGAGGTAACTAATAGAGGAATAAAGAGAATCCTAGAAAAGACTGTATGTGTTAACCGTAAGGATTGGGCCATAAAACTGGATGATGCATTATGGGTCTTCCGTACGACATACAGAACCCCTACCGGATTTTCACCTTATAGACTGGTCTATGGAAAAGCATGTCACCTTCCTGTTGAACTTGAACATAGAGCTTACTGGGCAGTGCGAAAATGCAATCTAGACGATAACTTAACTAAGGAACACCAGATTTTACAACTCAACGAATTAGATGAGTGGAGGCTCAAAGCCTATGAAAACTCACATCAATTCAAGATGACAAGTAAACTCCGGCATGACAGGCGACTCAGAGCCCAGAAGAATTTTGAACCAGGGGATAAAGTACTGTTATACAACTCGCGATTCAAATTTTTTCCGGGAAAGTTGCGTAGCTGCTGGTCAGGACCGTTCACTATCAGAGAAGTATTGCCCTTTGGAGCATGTGTCGTCATGGATTCTGACGGTACTACTCAAAAAGTGAATGGGCAATGCTTAAAGATCTACAGAGAACCATTCGACTTGTCCGAGCAGACTGTTGACTTCGCAGAATAAGGGAGTATTTCTTTCATTTTATTTTGTTTTCTGTTATTTTGTTATTTCTTTTGTTGTTTTATTCCTCTTCCCCTTAGTTAGTCAAATAAGTGTGGGGTAAGAATTTTATGTTTTGTTTTTATTCTGTTTTTCAAATAAGTGTGGGGTAATTTAGATATGCATTAACACTGAGGACAGTGTCAAACTTAAGTGTGGGGTAGCAGTGCACAGTGCACTGTAGCAGTAAAAATGTTTTTGCATGTTTTTCCCATATTTTCACTAGAATTACACCCTTCCAAAAAAATTACAAAATTTTTCACTCTTTCAGACTTCAAAATACAGTTATGATTGGTAAAGAAATGCTGATGTCTATGATATGTATGTAGAGTATTATGATCAGTAGGAGACAACGTGATAACTTTCTTGAATTCATCGATTAGAAATAAGGAATTCCTGGTACTTGAGCACAACTTAGTTTGGATTAGAGACCTCAACCAAATACCTTTTCAAGGCTCAGCTAAATAATATTAGACCAGTTGAGGATGTATTAGCAATCTAAATGACTAGATGATGCTCTGAGCTGAAAGTGAAAAAGTTAAATAAATAGGGTAGTTTGCAAGCGGCCTTTGCTACTCGAGCACCACTCCTTAAGGGAACTTAAAGCTTGATGCCCTAAGGTTGTGTAGGTCTGGGAGTCATTGGAGTGAGACTCGCTACATGAGTAGTTAAAGTTGACGTGTGAAAGCAAACACAAAACAACCTGAAAAATCAATCTAAAAATACATAGCCCAGTGTATTCTTATATTGAAATTCTTATTTGAAAATCTTGTCACCAAAGCTTAGAACTCAGAAGGTTGTTTGTTGCTGGTATGTCTAGTGACCGGTCGAAGTATTATTTGGTAAGAGTCAAGAGGAGACTATATTGTGTTGACAATCTAGTCTGGACTAGTACACACACTACACATCAGGAAGACCTTGTGACTGAGAGAAGAGTCCAATCTAGTTATTAAGATGTTAACCCTGCTTGACCATGATAATCTTCTAGAGACATTTGAGACCTTGTCATGGCAACTTGACCAGTCAGACCTGTGTTGTGAATTATCTGACTCAGTGATAAATTTTGGAATAAAAACATTGCTAGGAATTTTAAGTGACTGCACCAATGATTTAAAATCAATAATTTCATGTAGACTTTGCTTGAGGACAAACAAAAAGCTAAGTGTGGGGTTATATGATATGCACAAATCATATCACTTTTTTAGCATACTTTTAGGCACAATTTAGGGCAAAATAGGTGTTAAATCATTCTCAATTGACTGTTATTAACTCAATTTCGCAGTTTTTGTGATTTTGGAAGTGTCAGGTGAAATATGCAAGAAAATGGCAAATTTCGGTGTAAAAACGTGATTTTCAGAAGTTTAAAAGTCAGGATGGGCGTCCAGAACCCGGGACGGGCATCCTGACCTGGTCAACAGACCAAGACGGGCGTCCAGGAATTGGGACGGCCGTCCTGACCTGGTCAACAGGCCAGGACAGGCGTCCCAGATCTAGGACGGGGGTCCCGAATGCCTGGTCAAAGTCCCGAATCGATTTTTGCATAAACATTCACCTAGTTACCCCTGCTATAAATACCTCAGGCCTTCCTCAGTTGAATCATTCCTCTCCACTCGATCTTAGTCATTTAGTGACTTCAAGTATACAATTTTCTATTGTATACAAGTCACTTAGTGATTTTAGGTTTTTAGTTTAGGTATATTTCTAGTTTTCGAGAGTAGGGCCATCAATGGCGATGGGGCAATTTATTAGGTAACTCAGATGTGGTACACAAGTAGAATCAGTACATAATTGCAATCTAGACCAAGATATATCTAAAATACTCGAAGATAGGTCAATCAACATGTAGGAACAATATAACATAAATTCAGAACTCTATCTGTAAAACACTCTTGTAGGCTTAAATAGACTTGAACCTAGTGGAGAATGAATCAACCTCTCATCAAAGAATTTGATGAACGATTGCATAACTGGATCATAAGATAAGAGTTAGGGTAAAAGGATAGTTACTACTAAGTCGTTACCACTTCCCTGGGAGTACGATAATTTATTAAATTAAAATCGTAGATACTTTCCAACAAACTAGCTACACGATAGGTACTCTGCCTTAGGTTCTGATTGATTAAGTGACAACATAGAGACTAAATGTGACAATTAGTCATTCTAAGTCCTTAAGTTATTCATAGTCGATATAGGGTAAATAACACCTATTTTAGCATATTAGTCGGGAACGCATGCTTAATGAACTTGAGTCTTGTGTAAAAAGGATCACACACTCATCAAAGATATTGATGAATGATTGCATAACTAAGTAATAAAATGAGAGTTAGGGTAAAAGGATAGTTGCTACTAAGCCGTTACCACTTCCCTGTGAGTACGATAAATTCTTTAATTAAAATCGTAGATACTTTCCAACAGACTAGCTACACGATAGGTACTCTGCCTTAGGTTTTGATTGATTAAGTGACAACATAGATGCTAAATGTAACAATTAGTAAGTCTCAGTCCTTAATTCTTCATAATCGATAGAGTAAATAAAGCCTATTTTTAGCATATCAATCGGAAACCCATCAGTTATCAGCAAAAACAAAAAGGAACATCCTTTCTCAATAGAATACTCAAAGGTCTGGCTAAAGAAAAAAATTATTTCATAGCTTGTCGAATAAATCCATCACGACCTAAGAAAATTCTAACATGGCATTCTTTTCAAATTAAGACCTAAGCCAAAATTTGACAACTCAGAAGAAAAATATTATTTCCTTATTTCCATTTTTTTGGAAATTAAATAGATAATAAAAATGACAAACAAATAGGAAAATGGTAAACAGAAAAAATTTATTTCTTTTATTTTCTGGAAAATAATATTTTTCATAAAGTAAAATTTTTCATAAATAGAAGAAAAGAAAATAAAAGATTTAATTTAAATTTTTAAATTTTTTAAAATTTTTTTTTCAAAAGCAATGTAAATTTCCTTAATAAAGTTTTAGAATAATTTTCTAAAATTTGATTATCCTAAATTTCTTAATTTCAGATAATTTCTAAAATTAATTAGTTATGATAACCCTATATTTCAGGATACTGATTGTCTAACTAGAATAAAACAAGTGTTTGTTAAAAGTATAGATTACTACCGCTACCTATCATAAGCCTCTAGAATTTTGATCAGGAATCCTAAAATTTTATGATATTTCCCCGGCAACGGCGCCAAAAATCTGATGGGATTCTGATTAATATGCTAAAAATAGGCTTTATTTACCCTATATCGATTATAAATAATTAAGGACTGAGACTTACTAATTGTCACATTTAGTATCTATGTTGTCACTTAATCAATCAGAACCTAAGGCAGAGTACCTATCGTGTAGCTAGTCTATTGGAAAATATCTACGATTTTAATTTAATATTTTATCGTACTCCCAGGGAAGTGGTAACGACTTAGTAGCAACTATCCTTTTACCCTAACTCTCATTTTATTACTTAGTTATGCAATCATTCGTCAATATCTTTGATGAGAGTGATCCTTTCTACACAAGACTCAAGTTCATTAAGCATGCAAGAGTATTTTATTACTTAGTTATGTTGTCACTTAATCAATCAGAACCTAAGGCAGAGTACCTATCGTGTAGCTAGTCTATTGGAAAATATCTACGATTTTAATTTAATACTTTATCGTACTCCCAGGGAAGTGGTAACGGCTTAGTAGCAACTATCCTTTTACACTAACTCTCATTTTATTACTTAGTTATGCAATCATTCGTCAATATCTTTGATGAGAGTGATCCTTTCTACACAAGACTCAAGTTCATTAAGCATGCAAGAGTATTTTACAGACAAGTGTTCTGATGTATGTTATATTGTTTCTACATGTTGATTGACCTATCTTCGAGTATTTTAGATATATCTTGGTCTAGATTGCAATTATGTACTGATTCTACTTGTGTACCACATCTGAGTTATCCGATAAACCGCCCCATCGCCATTGACGGCCCTACTCACGGTTCGAGCTAAAGGCATCCATGAAAGTCCTGTGTCACTCAAGAGATCATGTCGCGCGCCCTAACGCCGGCATAAACACATAAACTCAGCATCATTAGACTACTCTAACAAACATGGTGATCTATAGGTTATTTTATCTAATATGGCAAACCTTAATGCTTCCGTTCTCACACAAAGCCCTAAATTAAGGCCTGTTAAACTAGACAGGTTATGATTAGACCGTGGTTAAGAATTGTGTATAACCATTCATCTAATTTAAAAGAGCAAGTAGACATGCAGTCATAATGATTAATTAAGCTGGTGACCTTTCCGGAAAAATGTAAAGAACTTCAGCATGCAAAACACATATTCATATCATCATAATTTGATATTCAAATAATTCTTTAGACAAACACAGTATAGAATATACATAGAGGATCTAGGGAACCACTACCATAAAGTATTCACCCTTTATCAGGTTCGTCGATGGAGCGACTACTTGTATATCCTGGACTGCTTGACCCGACTCTGCTCGACAGGACCTTCGGAGAACGCCTCTTAGCCTAGTAGCAATTGCTTTACCTTACGTCCCGGGCTTAAGCAAAGCCCTGTTGACTAGCTCTTCACTCACCTAATGCCCTCTTAGGATCTCCTAACAAAATCCCGAGTATTCTATGAATACAAAAAATGACCCTATATAGTCGTATTCTAAGATTCTGAGACAGACTCTTAAAAAGTAAAGAAAACGAGAAACTCTCGTACACTAAACAACTTGAATGAAACACCAGAGATCACTAAATGACTTGTATACTGTAGACAAATGTATACTTGAAGTCACTGAATGATTCAGATCAAGTGGAGAGGGATGATTTCAACTATTGGAGGCCTGTGGTACTTATAGTAGGTTTCTGGGGTGAATTTCTCCAAACATTTCGATGTGGGACAAGTTCTGGTGCTCGGGACGCCCGTCCCAGTGCTTTGACTGGGTCGGGACGCCCGCCCCGAATCCAGCATTTCCAAAAATTGCACTTTTGCCCCAAAATGTTGTTTTCATGCACAATTCACCTTAAACTTCCAAAATCACAAATTATGCGAAAATTTGTTAATATCATTCAATTAGGCTAGATTTAGTTCCCATTTTGTCCTAATTTGTGCCTAAAAACATGCTAAAAAGTGATATGATTTATGCACATCAAATTCTATCTAGTCATTCAAGTGCTATCACATTCTCAAACAGTCTAATATTATTTAGTTTACCTCAAAAAGATATTTGGTTGATTTTTCTAATACAAACTAGGTTGTGCTCAAAAATCAAGAATTCCTTGCTTCTAAGTGATAAATTCAACCAAGCAATCAAAATGTCCCCTAATGATCATAACACTCTACTTAACATATATCACAGATATAAGTAGTTTTTCAATCAATCAATACCGTTTTTGAAGTCTGACAGAGTGAAAAATTTTGAAATTTTTTTTGGAAGGGTGCAATTTCAGTGAAAAATAAAGGAAAATATGCAAATATCTTAAACACGAGTGTAGTGTGCACTACTACCCCACACTTAAGATTTACACTATCCTCAGTGTTCATGCATATCCTATCACCCCAAACTTATTTGAGAAATAAGAGTAAAAATGAAAAATAGAAAAATAAATGAATCAAATAGAGAAAACAATACTTGTATATCATATAAATCAAAGTTGTCATACAAAGAAATATATGTTATACAACCTAGACTTCCACATAAGCATATAAACAACTAGAAAAGAAAAAGAAAAGAAAAGAAAAGAAAAGAAGAACTAAGAACCAAAATCATCCTCTGTCGGAGGGACATAGATATCATAGTCATCGGTCGAGAGGTTGCTGGTATAGTACTGGTATAACTCCTCTATCTGTCTGTTGCTCCGGCTGACATTGTTGTCTATCGTCGTCAACCGACTAGGGATATCTGCCATATCCTGGCGATACTCGGCCTGCAACTCTGCCATCCCATCTGCCATATGCCACTCAAAGGCGGTACATGGTACAAACATCGGAGCTGGTGGTATCTGCTGCATGGATGGTCCCGACACCGATGGCTCTCCTGGCTGCTCTGTGTGGATGGTGTACCTACCCTCTGCATCCCGTATTACCATCCCCATGTTCCGGAGAACAGTCAAATCATCGAGGATGGTGGACTGAGCTATTTGGGTCAGCTTCGAGCCCTCGATATCCAGCTCCAGGTAGTAGGCTATCCAGGTGATTGATATGCGAAAATCGTATCACATTTTTAGCATGTTTTTATATATGTTTTAATGTGAAATTGAGAGTAAATTGACATTAATTGTTTACTATTTACTTGATTTCACGGTTTTTATGATTTTGGAAGTGTCAGGTGAAAAGTAGACGAAAACAGCAAATTCTGGGGCAAAAACGCAATTTTTGGAAATGTTGACCTGGTCAAAGGTCCGGGACGGGCGTCCCAAACCCGGGACGGGCGTCCCGACTCAGTCAAACCGCCAGGACGGGCGTCCTGAACCGGGACGGGCATCCCGAACCTGGTCAACGAATCAGGACGGGCGTCCCGAACCGGGACAGGCGTCCCGAGCCGCCAGAAGCTGTCCCACATCGAATTTTTCAGAGATTTTCAATCCGGGAAGCTGCTATAAATACCCCAGGCCTCCAGCAGTTGAATTCATCCCTCTCCACTCGATCTGAGTCATTAAGTGGTTTCCAGTGTACAATTTTCCAGTACACAACTCACTCAGAGACTCGGATCTCAGTTTTCTTTCTTATTAGTGTTTGTTTTAGTCTCTGAGAAATAGTCTCAGATCTTAGGTTTCTATAGATAGGTTCATTTCCGGTATTCATAGAATACCCGAGGTTTCGTTAGGAGACCCTAAGAGAGCTCTAGGCTTTCGAAGAGTCAGTCCACAGGGCTAGGCTTAAGCCCAGGACGTAAGGTAAAGTCTAGCTACTAGGCTGAGGAAGCGTCCTCCGAAGGTTCTGGTGAGCAGAGTCAGGGCGAGCAATACGACATATACAGCAGTACGCTCCGTAGGCGAGACTTCGTAAAGGGTGATTTCTTTATGGCATCGGTCCCCATGTCCCTCTCTTATATGTTTTATTGCTTTGTTCTAAATATGAATTATGAATATCAGATTACGATTTTATGAATAGTTGTGTTATATGTTGAAGTTTTTATGTTTTTCCGGAAATAGCCACCTGCTAAATATTCATTATGTCTGCATGTCTAATGTAAGCCTCTTTTAAACTAAAACTAGGGTTATAGACAATTCCTAACCACGGTCTATTCATAACCTGTTTAGTTTAACAGGCATCAATTAGTATTGGTGTCTGCCATACTAGATAATTTAACCAACGGAACACCTTGTTTGTTAGAGTAGTCTAGGTAGGCTGAGTAGAGAGTTATGCTGGCGGTTTTGCGACGAGCAGCATGACCCCGAAGTGACATAAGGGTACCATTCATTGCTGACTTTAGTCCGGGCCGTGAGTAGGGCCGTTTACCTTAACGATGGGGCGGTAGTGTAGAGACCTCAGATGTGGTACACCTTTAGACACAGAACATAGTTGCATTCCAGGCTAAGATATATCTAAAACACTCGAATATAGGTCAATCAACATATAGGAACAGTATAACATAGAATCAGAACTCATCTTTAAAACACTTTTAGGATTAATTAGACTTAAACCTAGTGGAGAATGGATCACCCTCTCATCAAAGTATTTGATGAAGATTGCATAACTGGATTATAAGATAGGAATTAGGATAAAAAGCTAGTTACTACTAAGCCGTTGTCACTTCCCTGGGAGTACGATAATTAAATTAATAAAATCGTAGATACTTTCCAATAGACTAGCTACACGATAGGTACTCTGCCTTAGGTTCTGGCTGATTAAGTGACACCATCGAGACTAAATGTGACAATTAGTCAATCACAGTCCTTAATTATTCATAATCAACATAGGGTAAAATCACACCTATTTAGCATGTCGGTTGGAAACCCCATCAGATTTTTGGCGCCGTTGCCGGGGAAATATCATAATGAATTTAGGATTCCTGATCAAAATTCTAGAGGCTTATGATAGGTAACGGTAGTAACCTAGACCTTAGACTAACACTTATGTTATACCAGTTAGACAATCAGTTTCCGAAATATAGGATTATCATAACTAATTAATTTTAGATGTTATATGGAATTAAGACATTTAGGATAATCAAATTTTAGAAAATCATTCTAAAACCATATTGAGGGAATTTATGCTTTCAAAATATTAAAAGAAAAAAAAATTAAAAAAAAAAAAAAATCTAAAAATCCGAAAAAAAAAATTGTAATTTTTATTGTTTAACGGTAAGTTATTCTCTTTTCCCTATCTTTTGTGTTTTCTCCTTGTGAATAGTTGTTTTGTTTTGTTTTCTCTTTCTTCCAAGTTTTTCTTTAGTTTTCACTCTCCCTGTAACCTCACTAACCAGTTTGCTCAGGCTAAAACGTGTTCTTCTCTGTAGTTGCATGACTCGATCTTCAGAAGCTAACCTTGAAACACCAGTTGAAAATCCTTAACGAATCATTCGCACAGCTAATAGGCGAAGAACAGAAATGGCTGCTGAAAGACCTACCCTTGAATCCTACATCCAGCCACAGACTATCCCAGTCTCATCTGCCATCCGAATCCCTGGGAACCCTCGCTATGATCTAAACCTAATGTGATCCAGCTGATTATAAATCGAGTTCAGTTTGGAGGAACTGCAGCCGAGAATCCGCTGGAACACCTATCTTTTCTTCTCTCTGCGAAGGCCTCAAGGGAGATCATACTGCAGAAATAACTAAACTCAACCTTTTTCCCTACTCACTTAGGGACAGAGCTAAGAGATGGTTGGCCCAGCTACCTACTAACTCCATCACCTCTTGGGACGAGTTAAGCAAAGCCTTCCTAGAAGAGTACTACTCTGCAGCAAGAGTCCTAGAATATCGAAGGGCTCTGTCTAGTTTCACTCAAGCTGCTGATGAGACAGTGATCGAAGCTTGGGACAGATTCAAGGAGCTACTCAGGCTCTGCCCCCAACATGGACTTACCGAGGCATTGCTGATTCAGCAATTTTACGGGGGTATGTCAGACATGGGTAAGCAAATTCTCGATGGACTCAATCCCCAGAGCGGTTTCAATGGAATGAGTGATGTAGATGCTAGAAACGCTCTGGAGAGACTCTACAGGAACAGCAAGAATTGGCGCACAAGTGGCCGAGCTAAGAAGCAACCAGTAAATGCGGTCGTTGCCTCCACTGATGATCAATTTGAGGCACTGAAGGCCAGCATTACTAATCAGCTGAATGCTTTCCAACAAGGGAAAAGCATTCAGTCAGTATACCAAGTCTGCGAGTTTTGCCAAGGACCACATTTCAGTGGGGATTGTTATGGTAATGGGATATTAACTGTCCCAGAAGAGATGGAACAAGTGGACGCAGTAAATTCTGCTCCTATAGGAAATACCTACAATCCCACTTGGAAGAACCATCCGGGATTTAGCTGGAGAAACAATCCCGGGACTACTAACTTCAGAAAAGAGTACCTCAGCAACTGCCATATCCGCAGAACCAGCAAGTCGCTCTGCCTGCACCAAGGAACTACATCGTTCCAGCTGATCCCATGCAAGAATTAGAGACATGCTGAAGAGCATTTCCGACTCCAACAAGGAAATGATAGAGTCCAACAGAAAGATTCAGGAAGCTCACGCAGAAAGAATCCAGCAGAACGAGAATAGACAGAAGCAGACCGAGCAAACAATCAGAAACACACAAGCTGCTATACAAACTTTAGAGAGGCAGATGGGTCACTATCCACCCATTTCTCTCACAGGTCCCAGGGAACGCTACCAAGCAACACTGAGACCAACCCTCAAACTGAATGCAAGACCATCACTCTAAGATCTGGTAAAATTCTATCTCCATCTCCACCCAAACCATCTGACCCTCCTATTCTTGTGCAGGAACCAGAAGAAGGCTCCAAGGACCCAACGCCGACGGATGTCGAATCGAAGTAGCAAGGAAAGGGAAGACGGAGTTTATTCCTGAGTACCGGCCAAAAGTACCTTACCCTGCCAGACTTATGCACAATAAAGATAAGGAGCAATTTGAAAAGTTTCTTAGGAATTTTAGTCAGATTCATGTTAATTTACCTTTACTTGATGTTATTTCTGAAATGCCAAAGTATGCTAAGTTTTTAAAAGAAGTTGTTAGTAATAAAAGAAAATTTGACATGGACAAGGTGGTTCTTAATGAAGAATGTTCGGCGGTTCTGTTGAATAAACTACCGTCTAAACAGAAAGATCCTGGTTGTTTTACCTTGCCATGTACAATTGGAAATATTACTAACATGCATGCATTAGCAGACTTAGGAGCTAGTATTAATCTTATGCCATCTAGTTTATTTGATAAATTAGGATTGCATGATTTGAAAACGACTAGGATGTGCATACAACTTGCAGACAGGACAGTCAAAATCCCCAAGGGAATAATTGAAGATCTCTTAGTAAAGGTCGGAAAATTTGTATTTCCTGTGGATTTCGTTGTCATGGACATGAATGGGGAAGGAGGAGTGCCCCTGATCCTAGGTCGACCATTTCTAGCTACCTCAAAAGCATTAATAGACGTCAGTAATGGTCAAATCAAGTTAAGGGTAGGAAATGATGACATCACTTTTGATCTAAATGAGACCCTTAGGTATCCCATGCATTTAGATGATACTTGTTTTTGTGTGGATGCCATGGAACACTTGATTGCAATTAACGTGACAGACCTATGCTCAAACTATCAAATTCTAAGTGAGGACTCCCTAGAATTAGAGGAGTCTGAACTTAGCTCTTCTGAAAATGAAATTACTTCTGATAGTTTCACTGAGATAGGTGATGATGAGATGAAGAAAGAGCGAACCTCGTTTGAAGATCCACCAGACTTGGAACTGAAGGAACTACCCACTCATCTGTGCTACGAATTCCTAGATGACAACAAGAAACTTCCCATTATTCTTGCAGCTGATCTGACTGCAGAACAAAGGAAGCTGACTGTGGACATGTGCAGAAAGCATAGAAGAGCCTTTGCCTACAAAATTGCGGATATCCCAGGTATTAATCCAAGCTTTTGTTCGCATAAGATTCTTCTAGAAAATGAGTATAAGCCATGTGTGCAACCTCAAAGGAGGTTGAATCCTAATGTGTGTGATGTTGTTAAGAAAGAAGTCATTAAACTGTTAGATGCAGGACTTATCTACCCTATCTCAGATAGTGAGTGGGTAAGCCCGGTGCAGGTAGTACCTAAGAAAGGCGGTATAACAGTTGTTAGGAATGAGCATAATGAACTAATCCCTACAAGAACTGTAACTGGTCATCGTGTATGCATAGACTATAGAAAATTAAATACGGCCACACGAAAAGATCACTTTCCCCTTCCTTTTATTGACCAAATGTTAGAAAGATTATCTGGACACATGTTTTATTGCTTTCTTGATGGGTTTTCTGGTTATTTTCAAATTCCTATTTCCCCTGAGGACCAGCATAAAACTACATTCACATGCCCTTTTGGAACATTTGCATATAGAAGGATGCCTTTTGGTTTGTGTAATGCACCTGCTACATTTCAACGTTGTATGACTGCTATCTTTGAGGACATGTTAGGAAAATCTATGGAAGTATTTATGGATGACTTTTCTGTTTTTGGTAATCATTTGAGGTTTGTCTAAAGAACTTGGAGTTAATGTTGAAACGTTGTATAAAATCTAACCTGGTTTTAAATTGGGAAAAATGCCACTTCATGGTAAAAGAGGGAATCGTTTTAGGACATAAGATCTCACACCTAGGTATGGAAGTAGATAAGGCAAAAATTGAAGTTATTTCAAAACTACCTCCTCCCAAAAATGTGAGAGCCGTTAGGAGTTTTTTGGGACACGCTGGCTTTTATCGTAGGTTCATAAAAGATTTTTCATTAATAGCCAGGCCGTTGACCAATTTACTCGGAAAAGATGTTCCATTTGTCTTTGATGAGAAATGTCTAAAAGCTTTTAATAGACTTAAGGAACTCTTAACTACTGCACCTATCATGACATCACCTGACTGGAGTCTACCTTTTGAGCTTATGTGTGATGCTAGTGACTATGCAGTAGGAGTAGTTTTAGGACAAAGACATGATAAGAATTTCATGTAATATATTATGCTAGTAAAACCTTAACTGATGCTCAGGAAAATTACACTACGACAGAAAAGGAATTATTAGCAGTAGTATATGCATTTGATAAGTTTCGATCCTATCTAGTCTTGTCTAAAACTATTGTTTATACTGATCATTCGGCACTAAAATACTTGTTCAATAAAACCGACGCAAAACCAAGATTGATTAGATGGGTTTTATTGCTTCAAGAATTTGACATAGAAATCCGGGATAAGGGATAAGAAAGGGGCAGAAAACTTAGCCGCAGACCACTTGTCTAGGTTAGAAAATCCGACCCTAGAAGCCATTGATGAGACAATCATATCTGATAAATTCCGGATGAGAATCTATGTGCATTATTTGCTATTTTCTCACCCCCTTGGTTTGCAGATATAGCAAATTACTTGGCAGCCCGGACTCTCCCTAGTGATATCACTGCTCAACAAAGAAAAAAATTCTTTGCTGACCTGAAATATTACTATTGGGAAGATCCTTTTCTATTTAAAATATGTGCAGATCAGATGATCAGAAGATGTGTATCTCAAGAAGAAGGTTTCCAAATTCTGGAACATTGTCACTGCGGACCAACAGGCGGTCACTTAGCTGCAGCAACACCGCCCGAAAAGTATTAGAAGCAGGCTTTTACTGGCCCACCATATTCAAAGACGCCGCAGCATTTACAGGATCGTGCGATGCCTGTCAGAAAGCGGGAACCATATCTTCTCGAGATAATCTACCCCAACAGGTAATTCAAAGTGTAGAAATATTTGACATATGGGGTATAGATTTCATGGGTCCGTTTCCTTCCTCTTTTGGTATGAAGTACATCTTAGTAGCTGTAGAATATTTTTCAAAATGGCCTGAGGCACAGGCCCTACCTACTAATGATGCTCGAGCCGTATGCAGATTCCTTAAGCAGATTTTCGCCAGGTTTGGATGTCCAAAAGCCCTAATCAGTGATCGAGGTACGCACTTCTGCAACTCTCAATTGCAGAAAGTACTCCAGCAGTACGGAATTCAGCATCGCATTTCCACAGCCTACCATCCTCAAACCAACGGGCAGGCTGAGGTAACCAATAGGGGAATAAAGAGAATCCTAGAAAAGACCGTGGGTGTTAACCGTAAGGATTGGGCCAATAAACTGGAGGATGCATTATGGGCCTTCCGTACAGCATACAAGACCACTACGGGGTTCTCACCCTATCGACTAGTCTACGGAAAAGCATGCCACCTTCCGGTTGAACTTGAACACAGAGCTTACTGGGCAGTACGAAAATGCAATCTCGACGATAATTTGACTAAGGAACACCGGATTTTACAGCTCAACGAATTGGATGAGTGGAGGCTCAAAGCTATGAGAACTCACATCAGTTCAAAATGACAAGTAAACTCCGGCATGACAGACGACTCAGAGCCCAGAAAAATTTTGAACCAGGTGATAAGGTATTGTTGTACAACTCACGTTTAAAATTTTCCCAGGAAAGCTGCGTAGCTATTGGTCAGGACCGTTCACAATCAAGGAAGTATCACCTTTCGGAGCATGTGACATCATGGATTCTGACGGTATTTCAAAAAGTAAACGGACAACGCCTAAAGATTTACAGAGAGCCGTTTGACTCGTCCGAGCAGATTGTGGACTTCACAGACTAAGGGAGTATCTCTTTCATTTTATTTCTTGTTTTGTTATTTCTATGTTCCTTCTTACCCGTAGTTAGTTGAATAAGTGTGGGGTAAGGATCTTTTAATTGTGTTTTATTCTTGTTTTCAAATAAGTGTGGGGTAATTAGCTATGCATGAACACTGAGGACAGTGCCAAACTTAAGTGTGGGGTAGCAGTGCACGGTGCACTGTAGCAGTTTGAAGCAGTTTGAAAAATTTTCGCATGCTTTTGCTTGTTTTCCCGTATTTTCACACCCTTCCAAAATTTTTCAAAATTTTTCCGTCTTTCAGACTTCTAAATGCAGTATGCTTGGTTAAACAATTGCTTATGTCTATGATATGTAGGTAGTATGTTATGGTTAGTAGGAGATAGTTGATAGCTATCTTGGACTAATTGATTAGGAATAGGGAATTCCTGATAACTGAGCACAACTTGTCTGGATTAGAGACCTCAACCAATTGCCTATTCGAGACTAACTAGATAAAATTAGACCAGTGTGGATATATTGGCAGTTAGAATGACTAGATGAGACTCTGAGCTAAAAGTGAAAGGAACATTAAGGAAGTTAATTACAATAGGGTAGTTTGCCAGCGGCCTTCGCTACTCGAGCACCACTCCTTCGGGGAACTTAAAGCCTGATGCCCTAAGGTCGTGTAGATCTGGGAGTCATCGGAGTGGGACTCGCTACATGGGTAGTTGAAGTTGACGTGTTCTAAGCAGACTCGAAATACCCTGAATCTATAAAGAAAATAACTAAGTGCTAAAACATTAAAAATCTGATCACCAAAGCTCAGAACTCAGAAAGTTATCTGTTGTCATGTCTAGCGATAGGTCGAAGTATTATCTGGTAGCAGTTAAGATAAGAAGAGTTCATTGTGTTGACTATCTGGTCTAGACTAGTACACACACTACACATCAGGAAGACCCTGTGACTAGAAAAGTCCAACCTAGTTGGTGATTTGTTTTCTGCCTGATCATAACAAGCTACTAGAAATTTGAGACCTTGTCATAGCAACCTAACCAGTCAGACCTGTGTTAAGAATTGTCTGAAGAATTTTTGGAATAAAAACATGATAGGAATTTAAGTGACTGCACTACGGTTTAAAATCACTAACTCCATGTAGACTTTGCTTGAGGACAAGCAAAAAGCTAAGTGTGGGGTTATCTGATACGCGAAAATCGTATCACATTTTTAGCATGTTTTTATATATGTTTTAATGTGAAATTGAGAGTAAATTGACATTAATTGTTTACTATTTACTTGATTTCACGGTTTTTATGATTTTGGAAGTGTCAGGTGAAAAGTAGACGAAAACAGCAAATTCTGGGGCAAAAACGCAATTTTTGGAAATGTTGACCCGGTCAAAGGTCCGGGACGGGCGTCCCGACCAGTCAAACCGCCAGGACGGGTCCTGAACCGGGACGGGCGTCCCGAACCTGGTCAACGAATCAGGACGGGCGTCCCGAGCCGCCAGAAGCTGTCCCACATCGAATTTTTCAGAGATTTTCACTCCGGGAAGCTGCTATAAATACCCCAGGCCTCCAGCAGTTGAATTCATCCCTCTCCACTCGATCTGAGTCATTAAGTGGTTTCCAGTGTACAATTTTCCAGTACACAACTCACTCAGAGACTCGGATCTCAGTTTTCTTTCTTATTAGTGTTTGTTTTAGTTTCTGAGAAATAGTCTCAGATCTTAGGTTTCTATAGATAGGTTCGTTTCCGGTATTCATAGAATACCCGGGGTTTCGTTAGGAGACCCTAAGAGAGCTCTAGGCGTTCGAAGAGTCAGTCCACAGGGCTAGGCTTAAGCCCAGGACGTAAGGTAAAGTCTAGCTACTAGGCTGAGGAAGCGTCCTCCGAAGGTTCTGGTGAGCAGAGTCAGGGCGAGCATTACGACATATACAACAGTACGCTCCGTAGGCGAGACTTCGTAAAGGGTGATTTCTTTATGGCATCGGTCCCCATGTCCCTCTCTTATATGTTTTATTGCTTTGTTCTAAATATGAATTATGAATATCAGATTACGATTTTATGAATAGTTGTGTTATATGTTGAAGTTTTTATGTTTTTCCGGAAATAGCCACCTGCTAAATATTCATTATGTCTGCATGTCTAATGTAAGTCTCTTTTAAACTAAAACTAGGGTTATAGACAATTCCTAACCACGGTCTATTCATAACCTGTTTAGTTTAACAGGTATCAATTAGTATTGGTGTCTGCCATACTAGATAAAATAACCAACGGAACACCTTGTTTGTTAGAGTAGTCTAGGTAGGCTGAGTAGAGAGTTATGCCGACGGTTTTGCGACGAGCAGCATGACCCCGAAGTGACATAAGGGTACCATTCATTGCTGACTTTAGTCCGGGCCATGAGTAGGGTCGTTTACCTTAACGATGGGGCGGTAGTGTAGAGACCTCAGATGTGGTACACCTTTAGACACAGAACATAGTTGCATTCCAGGCTAAGATATATCTAAAACACTCGAATATAGGTCAATCAACATATAGGAACAGTATAACATAGAATCAGAACTCATCTTTAAAACACTTTTAGGATTAATTAGACTTAAACCTAGTGGAGAATGGATCACCCTCTCATCAAAGTATTTGATGAAGATTGCATAACTGGATTTTAAGATAGGAATTAGGATAAAAAGCTAGTTACTACTAAGCCGTTGCCAGTTCCCTGGGAGTACGATAATTAAATTAATAAAATCGTAGATACTTTCCAATAGACTAGCTACACGATAGGTACTCTGCCTTAGGTTCTGGCTGATTAAGTGACACCATCGAGACTAAATGTGACAATTAGTCAATCACAGTCCTTAATTATTCATAATCAACATAGGGTAAAATCACACCTATTTAGCATGTCGGTCGGAAACCCCATTAGTGATGAATGGCCCGAACCCCAGATACTACTTCAGTGTGTCTATCGCAAAGCCCCGTATGGCTAGGGCGATGAACCTGCCCATGTCCATAGTGATGCCTCTGTGCATATGGGCCAGAAGGAATATCTCTGTCTGGGTGACATTCCCTGGAGCGGTCTGGCGACCTGCTAGTGTATGGGTTGCAATGGAATGTAAGTAACGGAGGGCTGGGAAGATACCTGAAGCTTTCTTGAGGTCGTGATGGTAGGGGGCTCCAGTCGTACAGATCTGGGCCTAAGCGGTGGAGACGTCATCGGTGAAGTCTCTCATGGCCGACACGTTGGTGTGAGTCTCCAACTCCTCCCGCTGCCAAACTCCAAGCGCAATGTCGAACTCGACTATGCTCATCAACTGGTCTATTCCTCCTAGTCGGAAAGTGACCTGCTTTAGTTGGAATGTAAATGATCGGGTTCTTTGAGCTTTGGTGTCAACACTTTATGGTTATGATTTTCAATAAAAAGTATACACTAAGTGTATGTTTAAATTGATTTTTGGGGTATTTTTGTGTTTGCTTTCACACGTCAACTTTAACTACCCATGTATCGAGCCCTACTCCGATGACTCCCAAATCTACATAACCTTAGGGCACCAGGCATTAAATTCCCTTCAAAAGGGGTGCTCGAGTAGCAAAGGTTGCTTGCAAACTACCCCTATTTTACTTTTAAGCTATGACATTTTCAGCTCAGAATACTATCTAGTCATTCAAGTCGCTAACATATTCTTGACTGGTCTAGTACTAATTCAATTTCAGCTTTGAAAAGATATTAGGTTGAGTTTTCTAATCCGGACTTAGTTGTGCTCAAGATAGTCAGGAATTCCCTACTTCTAATTGATGAATTCAGCAAAGTAATCAAATTATTTCCTAATAGTCATAACACTCTACTGAACATATAGCACAAACATAAGCTGGTCTCAATCAATCAATACTGAATTCAGAAGTATGAAAGAGTGAAAAATTTTGAAAAATTTTTGGAGGGTGCAATTTTTAGTGAAAATGCTAGGAAAAATATGCAAATATTTGTAAAATGAGTGCACTGTGCACTACTACCCCACACTTAAGGTTTACACTGTCCTCAGTGTGCATGCATATCCTATCACCCCACACTTATTTGAAAAATTGAAAACAAAAGCAGGAAAAACAAAAAAACTCTTACCCCACACTTATTTGAGAAATAAGAGTTTAAAAACAAAAACGGGAAAAAACAAACAAAACATGAAATGAAGATAAAAAATAAAAAGAAAACAAAATTTACTGAAAGTAGCGAAAGATGAGGATTAGAAAATCTCCCTTCATGTATCGAGTAGAATGGTCTGCTCTGATATGTCATTTAGCTGTTCACCTCAGCCATGTGTTGTTGCTGAAATGTCTTCGACTCTTGGCTCGAGTTCCAAGGACTGCTTCCTTGAATCATTTGCAAAGTTTCTCGCAATCATACCAACGTTTCCAGGAGGAATGTGTCTAGGAGAGTGACATTCCTTGAATCTTTGGCGAAGTTGTGATGGTAGGGGCCTCCAGTAGTGTAGATCTAGGCCCAAGTAGTTGAGACTTCCTCGGGGGAGTTTTGCACAACTGACTAGTATGCAGGGGACACAGGCTCCTCTACTGCTATACTCTTGATTCAATGCCAAACTCTTCTATATCCATCGGCCGGTCGATACCACTTGGTCGGTAGGTCACTTGATTGCACTAGTATGGCTTTAATTGTTGTTCGTTTACCTTTTGAGTAGTGTCGTCTTCATCCATTATAACCCATGCTCTATACGGCGACACTTCTATAACAGTAAACGGGCCTGACCAGTAACAGTACCTCATCTGTTGATTCTGCGAATAGGGACTTTGCTGTGGTTGTATCTTCTGGAAGTTTTTAGCTCCAGAATTATTCCTCAAATTAAATCCTGGATGATTTTTTTAGTAGGGATTGTATGTGTTTCCCATTGGAGCAGCATTGATTGCAGCAACCTGCTCCTACCTCTTTTGGAATGGTTAGTATTCCATTCCCATAGCAATCCCTACTAAAGTGTGGTACTTAGCAGACTTCGTAGATTTGATACACAGGCTGAACATTTCTTCTTTGTTTGAAAGGCATTAATTTAACTGTTATCATTAGCCATTAATGTCTCCAATTGCTCATCAGAAGAAGCGTTAGCTGCGTTTACTGGCTGTTAATTCATAACCCTCTATCGCTTATCAAGGTTTTTGGGACATCTGGAAAACAGTTTCGCAAGAAATCTGCACATGACTCTAACATCATTAGTAGGTAATGCCTGTGGTTCAAGCCATTTTGAAAAGTGTTCTACATCTACTATGATGTACTTGTTGCCAAAAGGAAGAAAGGAAAATGATTCAATCAATACCTCAGATATTAAAGATTGCAACACTCTGTATACCTCGCTGGGGTAGACGATCTCTAGAAGATGTGTTACCTGTTATTTGGCAAGCATCGCTGGATTGTATAAAAGATACAAGATCCTTGAATATTGTGGGCCAATAATATCCTACTTCCAACACTTTTCGGACAGTGTTGCTAGCAGTCAAATAGCCTCTCGTAGATCTTTGATGACAATGCTCCAAAATTTTGTGGCCTTTGTCTTTCGAGACACATCTTCTGATCAACTGATCTGCACAAATTTGAAATAGAAGAGGGATCTGCCCAGTAGTAATATTTCAAATTAGCAAAGAATTTCTTCTTTTGCTGATAAGTCATATCACTTGGGACTAATTCAGCGACTAGATAATTTGCAACATCGATAAATCACAGATGAGAATTATTATACATAGCAAACAATGTAAATAAGTTCTCATCCAAAAATTTATCAATATTACTGCCTCAACAATAGCCTCTAACTCGGGGTTTTCTAATCTAGACAAATGGTTTGCTTTCTAGATTTTCAACCCTTTTTCTTATCCCTTCTTTCTATATCCAATTCTTGTAACAATAAAACTCAACCAATCAATCCTGGTTCAACATTAGTTTTATTGAACAGATATCTCAGAGCAGAGTGATCAATATATACTATTGTTTAGACTAGGTATGATATGAATGTATCACAGACATATCGACAACTAGTAATTCCTTTTTAGTAGTGGTATAGTTCTACTAGGCATCAATAAATGTTTTACTTGCATAGTATATAACATGAAATTTCTAATCATACCTTTGTCCTAAGCAATTCTTACTGCATAATTACTAACATCACATATCAATTCATAAAGCAATCTCCAATCAAGTGATGTCAAAATGGGTGCAGTCATAAATAGTTCCTTTAGTTTGTTTAAAAGGATATCATGCATTTATCAGCAAAAACAAAAGGAAAATCCTTTTCTCAATAGAATATTTAGATGCCTAGCTATTAAAGAAAAACTATTACATAGCTCGTCTAATAAAGCCAGCATGACCTAAGAAAATTCTAGAATGACATTTCTTCCGAATTAAAACCTAAGCCAACATCTGACAACTTAGAAGACAATATTTTCTCCTTACTCCCATACTTTTTTTTCAGAAATTAAATAAAAACAAACAAACAAACAAACAAACAGGAAAAAAAAATTTCTGGAAAATAATATTTTTCAGAAAATAGAATAAAAGAAAAGAAATTATTTTGTTTTTGACTTTTTCCATTTTTATATTTTGTTTTTAAATTTGATTTCCTTAGTATGGTTTTAGAATTATTTTCTAAAATTTGATTATCCTAAATGTCTTAATTTTAGATAATTTCTAAAATTAATTAGTTATGATAACCATATATTCCAGGAAACTGATTGCCTAACTAGAATAAGATGAATGTTTGTCTAAGGTATAGATTACTACCGCTACCTATCATAAGCCTCTAGAATTTTGATCAGGAATTCTAAAATTTTATGATATTTCCCCGGCAACGGCACTAAAAATCTGATGCATTCCGATTGGTATTGCTAAAGATAGGATTTATTACCCTATATTGGTTATGAATAATTAAAGACGGAGATTTACTAATTGTCACTTTTAGCATTCATGTTTGTCACTTAATCAATCAGAACCTAAGGCAGAGTACCTATCGTGTAGCTAGTCTATTGGAAAGTACATACGATTTTAATTTAGAAATTATTGTACTCCTAGGGAAGTGGTAACGGCTTAGCAGCAACTATCCTTTTACCCTAACTTTCATTTTATTCTCTAGTTATGCACTCGTTCATCAAAATCCTTGATGAGTTGGTGATCCTTACTACACAAGACTCGAGTTTATTTAGCATGCAAGAGTATTTATAGACAAGTATTCTGATGTATGTTCTATAGTTCCTACATGTTGATTGACCTATCTTCGAGTATTTTAGATATATCTTGGTCTAAAATGCAATTACATATTGTATCTTACTTGTGTACCACATCTGAGTTATCTGATAAACTGCCCCATCGCCATTGATGGCCCTACTCATGATTCAAGTTAAAGGTATCCATGAAAGCCTATGTCACTCAGGAAATCATGCCACTCACCCTAACGCCGGCATAAACACCCAAACTCAACCTCATTAGACTACTCTAACAAACATGGTGATCTATAAGTTATTTCACCTAATATGACAGACCTTAATGTTTTTTCATCCTAAATTATGGCCTGTTAAACTAAATAGGTTATGATTAGACCATGGTTAGGAATTGTCTATAACTGTTCATCTAGTTTAAAAGAGCAAGTAGATATTCAGTCGTAATGTTTAATTTAGCAGGTGACCTTTCCGGAAAAATGAAAACAACTTCAACATGCAAAACATATATAACATAATTTAATATCCAAATAGGAATTTAGACAAACACAATACAGAATATACAGAGAGGATCTAGGGAAACACCACCATAAAGTATTCACCCTTTATCAGGTCCACCGACGGAGCTACTACTTGTATATCCTGGATTGCTTGACCTGACTCTACTTGACAGAACCTTCGGAGAACGCTTCCTTAGCCTAGTAGCAATTGTTTTACCTTACATCCTGGGCTTAAGCAAAGCCGTGTTGACTAGCTCTTCGCTCGCCTAATGCCCTCTTAGGATCTCCTAACGAAATCTTGGGTATTCTATGAATACCAAAGACAAACACTATCTAGTCGAATTCTAAGATTATGAGATAAACACTCAAAGCAAAGAAAATGACACACTCTCGTATTGCTAAACTACTCGTGTGATGGACCTGAGATCATTGAATGACTTGTATCGAGTGTAGAAATGTACACTTGAAGTCACTAGATGATTCAGATCGAGTGAAGAGGGATCAAATGATCCACTAATTGACTCGTATTGAGTGGAGAGGGATGATTTCAACTGAGGAAGGCCTGGGGTATTTATAGCAGGGAACTTGAGGGTTTTTCTCTGTGATTTCCAATGTGGGATTCTGCACTGGTGCTCAGGACGCCCGTCCCGAGTCTGTTGACTAGGTCAGGATGCCTGTCCTGGGTCCGGGACACCCGTCCCGAGTCTGTTGACTGGGTCAGGATGCCTATCTTGGGTCCAGGACACCCGTCCCGGTGCTTTGACCGAGTCGGGATACCCGTCCTAAGCTTGAGACGCCCGTGCTGAACTTATATGTTCTGAAAATTGCATTTTTACCCCCAATATTTGATGTTTTCTTGCACATTTCACCTGAATCTTCCAAAATCACAAATTATACGAAAATGTGTTAATATCATTCAATTAGGCTCAATTTAGTTCCCATTTTGTCCTAATTTGTGCCTAAAAATATGCTAAAAAGGTGATATGATTTATGCACACCAGCAAGTTAGATTAAAATCAATGTCAAAGCTGGTTTTAAAGATGGTAAAGCAAGTTTTGGCTTTGTTGCACGAGATGAATGTGGTTCCTTCTTGTTTGCGGGTGCTGGAAGTTTGGAAGAGATGACGACAGTGGAGCAAGCTGAATTACGAGCTATGTGGAAGGGGTTTGTGATTGGTCAATCCAGACAGTTTGGACACATTATTCTTGAATCAGATTGTCAAAAGTTGGTGTCTCAATTAAATCCACCAGATTTGGAGATGGAAAATCTGTTAGACATTGGTGCTGTGGTGGAAGGTTTTAAACGATTACTTCGGGAATCTCCTTGTTCTGTGATTATTCAATTTCGACATCGACGTACAAATATGGCAGCTCATATATTAGCTAGTATAGGGTTACGTCTTGACACTATTGGTTTCTGGGATAGCATTGCTCCCTTACCTTGTAAGCATCCTCCAAGATGAGTGGTGTCAGTCTTCTTAAATGCATTTCATTTTTCTCTAAAAAAATAATTTTTTTAAAAAAATTCAAATACAAAAACATCTTTGATATGCACAAAGCATATCACTTTTTAGCATGTTTTTAGGCACAATTTAGGGTGAAATTGGAGTTAAATCATTCTCAATTGACTGTTATTAACACAATTTCACAGTTTTTGTGATTTTGGAAGTGTCAGGTGAAATATGCAAGAAAATAGCAAATTTTGGGGCAAAAATGTGATTTTCAGAAGTTCAGAAGTCAAGACGGGCGTCCCAAGACTAGGACGGGCGTCCCGACCCGGTCAAAGCACCGGGACGAGCATCCAGGACCTAGACGGGCGTCCTGGCCTGGTCAACAGGCCGGGACGGGCGTCCCGAGCTCCTATTCAGAATCCCACATCGATTTTTGTAGAGAAATTCACTCAGTTGCCCTACTATAAATACCCCAGGCCTTTCACAGTTGAAATTATTCCTCTCCACTCGATCAAAGTCATTTAGTGACTTCAAGTATACAATTTCCTATAGTATACAAGTCATTTAGTGATTTCAGGTGTTTTTCGTTTAAGTAGATTTCTAGTTTTCAAGAGTGTCTCGTGTTCTTCGTTTTTGAGAGTCTGTCTCAGATCTTAGAATACGACTAGATAGGTTCATTTTTGGTATTCATAGAATACCTGAGATTTTGTTAGGAGATCCTAAGAGATCACTAGGCGTTCGAAGAGTTAGTCAATAGGGCTTTGCTTAAGCCCAGGACGTAAGGTAAAGCATAGCTACTAGGCTGAGGAAGCATCCTCCGAAGGTTCTGTCGAGCAAAGTCAGGTCAAGCAGTCTAGGATATACAAGCAGTTGCTCCATCAGCAGACCTAATAAAGGGTGAATACTTTATGGCGGTGGTCCCCTTTTCCCTCTCTTTATATGTTTGTACTGTGTTTGTCCAAAGACCCATTTTGAATACTGAATTATGATGTTTTGAATATGTGTTATGCATGTTGAAGTTATTTACATTTTTCTGGAAAGGTCACCAGCTTAACTATCATTATGACTGCATGTCTACTTGCTCTTTTAAACTAGATGAATGGTTATAGACAACTCCTAACCACGGTCTAATCATAACCTATTTAGTTTATCATGCCTTAATTTAGGGCTTCCCATCGGAAGCATTAAGGTCTGCCATATTAGATGAAATAACCTATAGATCACCATGTTTGTTAAAGTAATCTAAGTAGGCTGAGTTCGTATGTTTATGCCGGCGTTAGGGCGAGCGGCATGATCTCCTGAGTGACACAGGACTTTCATGGATGCCTTTAGCTCTAACCGTGAGTATGGTCGTCAATGGCGATGGAGCGGTTTATTAGATAACTCAGATGTGGTACACAAGTAGAATCAATACATAATTGTAATGTAGACCAAGATATATCTAAAATACTCGAAGATAGGTCAATCAACATGTAGGAACAATATAACATCTATCAGAACATTGTCTGTAAAACACTTTTGTAGGCTTAAATAGACTTGAACCTAGTGTAGAGTGAATCAACCTCTCATCAAAGATTTTGATGAACGATTGCATAACAGGATAATAAGATAAGAGTTAGGTTAAAGGATAGTTACTACTAAGCCGTTACCACTTCCCTGGGAGTACGATAAAATTCTTAAATTAAAATCATAGGTACTTTCCAACAGACTAGCTACACGATAGGTACTCTACCTTAGGTTTTGATTGATTAAGTGACAACATAGATACTAAATGTGACAATTAGTAATTCTAAGTCCTTAGTTATTCATAATCGGTATAAGGTAAATAACACCAATTTTTAGCATATCAGTCGGAACTCATCAGATTTTTGGCACCGTTGCCGGGGAAATATCATAACGAATTTAGAATTCCTGATCAAAATTCTAGAGACTTATGATAGGTAACGGTAGTAATCTATACCTTAGACATAACACTCATTTTATGCTAGTTAGACAATCAGTTTCCGAAATATAGGGTTATCATAACTAATTAATTTTAGATATTATCTGAAATTAAGACATTTAAGATAATCAATTTTTAGAAAATTATTCTAAAACCGTATTAAGGAAATTTAATTGCTTTCGAAGAAAAATTAAAAATAGAAAATATTTTTCCTATTTTTCTTGTTTTTATCCATATTTTGTTTTCCCTTTTGCTCGTTTTATTTTGCTTTTAGTATCAATTTTTTTATTATTCATTCTCATTTTTCATTTTCTTTATTTTCCTTCTTTAATTGTTAATTCTTCTGTTGCACTCCACTAACCAATCTGCTCAGACTTAACGTATTTTACTCTATAGTTGCATGACTCAAACTTCAGAAGCTAACCTTGAAACCCCAGTTGAGAATCCCGAACGTCTCATCCGTTTATCTAATAGACGAAGAATAGAGATGGCTGCCGAAAGACCTCCCCTCGAATCCTACATCTAGCCACAGATTGTTCCAGTGTCGTCCACCATTCAAATCCCTGGAAACCCTCGCTATGATCTTAAACCGAATGTGATCCAGTTGATAATAAATTGGGTCCAGTTTGGAGGAACTGCAGCCGAGAATCAGCTCGAACACTTATCCGACTTCTCCTCTTTTTGTGCTTCCGACTGATATGCTAAATAGGTGTTGTTTTACCCTATGTTCATTATGAGTAATTAAGGACTTAGATTGACTAATTGTCACTTTTAGTCTCTATGCTGTCACTTAATCAGCCAGAACCAAAGGCAGAGTACCTATCGTGTAGCTAGTTTGTTGGAAAGTATCTACGATTTTATTAAATTAAATATCATACTCCCAGGGAAGTGGTAATGGCTTAGTAGTAACTCGCCTTTTACCCTAACTCTTATCTTATGATCCAGTTATGAATCCGTCATTGATGCGTTTCCGACTGATATGCTAAATAGGTGTTATTTTACCCTATGTTGATTATGAGTAATTAAGGACTGTGATTGACTAATTGTCACATTTAGTCTCTATGGTGTCACTTAATCAGTCAGAACCTAAGGCAGAGTACCTATCGTGTAGCTAGTTTGTTGGAAAGTATCTACGATTTTATTAAATAATTATCGTACTCCCAGGAAAGTGATAACGGCTTAGTAGTAACTAGCCTTTTATCCTAACTCTTATCTTATGATCCAGTTATGCAATCTTCATCAATAACTTTGATGAGAGGGTGATCCATTCTCCACTAGGTTTAAGTCTAATTAAGCCTAAAATTGTTTTGTAGATTAGGTCCTGATTCTATGTTATATTGTTCGTACATGTTGATTGACCTATATTCGAGTATTTTAGACATGTCTTGGACTGGATTGCAACTATGTTCTGAGTCTAAAGGTGTACCACATCTGAGTAATTTGATATACCGCCCCATCGCCAAGGTAAACGGCCCAACTCACGGTTACTACTAAAGACAGCTATGAAAGCCCTATGTCACTTTGGGGATCATGCCGCTTGCCCATAACCGCAAGCATAACGCTCTACTCAGCCTACCTAGACTACTCTAACAAACAAGGTATTCAGCAGGTTATTTTATCTAGTATGGCATACACCAATACTAATTGATGCCTGTTAAACTAAACAGGTTATGAATAGACCGTGGTTAGGAATTTTCTATAACATTAATTTTAGTTTAAAAGAAACTGCATTAGACATGCAGACATAATGAATATTTAGCAGGTGGCCATTTCGGGAAAATTATAAGAACTTCAACATATATGACAAATATTCATAACAATCATAATCTCATATTCAAAATTAATATTTGGAACAAACACAGTACAAACATATAAAGAGAGGGACAGGGGGGACTGATGCCATAAAGAAATCACCCTTTACGTAGTCGCGCCGTTGGAGCAACTGCTTGTATATGTCGTACTGCTCGACCCGACTCTGCTCGCCAGAACCTTCGGAGGACGCTCCCTCAGCCTAGTAACTGGGCTTTACCTTAATACCCAGCTTAAGCCCAGCCCTATGGACTGACTCTTCGAACGCCTAGAGCCCTCTTAGGATCTCCTAACGAAATCTCGGGTATTCTATGAATACCAGAAATGAACCTATCTATCGAACCCTAGGATCTGAGACTATTTCTCAGAAACTAAGAAAAACGAAACACAAAAAGGAAAGAAAGAAAACTTATACTGAAATCTGAGTCTCCGAGAGAGTTGTGTACTCGAGAATTATACACTGGAAACCACTGAATGACTCAGATCAAGTGGAGAGGGATGAATTCAGCTGAGGAAGGCCTGGGGTATTTATAGCAGCTTTCTGGAGTGATATTCTCTCAAAAATTAGATGTGGGATTCTAAATTCTGGTTCAGGATGCCCGTCCCGGTCTGTTGACCAGGTCAGGACGCCCGTCCTGAACCGGGACGCCCTCCCCGAAGTCCGAACTTCTGAAAAATTGCGTTTTGCCCCGAAATTTGCTATTTTCTTCCACTTTTCACTTGACACTTCCAAAATTAGAAAAATTGTGAAATTGAGTTAATAATGAACAATTAAGACCAATTTGTCCTCAATTTCACCCTAAATCATGCCTAAAAACATGCTAAAAATGTGATATGATTTATGTATATCAGATAACCCCACACTTAGCTTTTTGCTTGTCCTCAAGCAAAGTCTACTTGAAGTTAGTGATTCTAAATCATAGTGCAGTCACTTAAATTTCCTAGTCATGTTTTTATTCCAAAAATTATTCAGACAATTCTTAACACAGGTCTGACTGGTTAGGTTGCTATGACAAGGTCTCAAATGTCTTTAGTAGACTGTTATAATCAAGTAGAAAACAATTTAACAATTAGGTTGAACTCTTTTCTTAGTCACAAGGTTTTCCTGATGTGTAGTGTGTGGACTAGTCTAGACCAGATAGTCAACACAATAAACTCTTGTCTTGACTGTTACCAGATAACACTTCGACCCGTCGCTAGACATATTAACAATAGACAACTTTCTGAGTTCTGAGCCTTGGTGATCAGATTTTTAATGATTTAGCACTTATTGAATTTTTTCTTTATAGATTCAGGGTATTTTGAGTCTGCTTAGAACATGTCAACTTCAACTACCCATGTAGCGAGTCCCACTCCGATGACTCCCAGACCTACACGACCTTAGGGCATCAGGCTTTAAGTTCCCCGAGGGAGTGGTGCTCGAGTAGCGAAGGCCGCTGGCAAACTACCCTTATTTTATTAATTATCTTTTTGTTTCTTTTCACTTTTAGCTCAGAGTCTCATCTAGTCATTCTAATTGTCAACACATCCACAACTGGTCTAATTTTATCTAGTTAAGTCTCTAAAAGGTAATTGGCTGAGGTCTCTAATCCAGACTAAGTTGTGCTCAGTTATCAGGAATTCCCTATTTCTAATCAATTAGTTCAAAATAGTTCTCAATTGTCTCCTACTAACCATAAAATTCTACCTACATATCATAGACATCAGCAAATGTTTAACCAATCATACTGCATTTAGAAGTCTGAAAGAATGAAAATTGTTTTTGAAAATTTTTGGAAGGGTGTGAAATTACGGAGAAAACACACAAAATCATGCAAACATTTTCTCAAACTACTACAGTGCACCGTGCACTGCTACCCCACACTTAAGTCTGACACTGTCTTCAGTGTTCATGCATAGCTAAACTACTCCACACTTATTTGAAAACAAGAAACAAAAACAAAACAAAAAACTCAAGAACAAAACAAATAACTCTTACCCCACACTTATTCGACTAACTAAGGGTAAGAGAGAAAATAAGGCAACAAAACAAGAAGGATAGCAAAACATAACACAAAACAAATGAAATAAAAGTAAAGGGATATGAGGGTTAGAAAAACTCCCTTCATGTCGCGAGCAGAATGGTCTTCTCTGATCTGTCAATTGGCTCTTCACCTTAGCCATGTGCTATTGCTGAGGTGTTCTTGACTCTGCAAGCTCTAGATATTGGAACGGATGACGTCAGCTCCGATCCTTCAATGTCGAGCTCCAGGTAGTGGCCTATCCATTTGATGAATGACTCGAGCCGCAAGGACTGATTCCTCGAATCATTTGCAAAGTTTCTCGTAATCGTAGCAACGTGCCCAGAGGAACGTGTCTAGGAATGAGACTTCTTTAGATTGGTGTGCCTACCTGCCAATGTCAGTGAAGGTATTGCATGCAAGTTTTGAATGGTAGAAAAGATACCTGAAGCTTTGGCTAAGCCGTGGTGGTAGGAGGCTCCAGTGGTGTAGATTTGGGCCCAAGTATTTGAGACATCCTCGGGGAAGTTTCTCACAGCTGATTGTATGCAGGGGATGCAAGCTCCTCCATTGCTATGCTCTTGATACAATGCCAAATTCCTCTATATCCTTCGACCGTTCGATATCACTTGGTAGATCACTTGCTTGCACTGGTCTGGCTTTAATTGTTGCCAGTATCTCATCTGTTGATTCTGCGGGTAGGGGTTTTGCTGTGGTGGTATCTTCTGAAAGTTTCTAGCTTCCGAATTATTCCTCAGCTAAATCCGTATGATTCCTCCAGCTGGGATTGTATGCATTTCCCATTGGAGTAGTATTATGTAGTAACTTACTCCTACCTCTTTTTGGAATGATTCGTATTTCATTCCCATAGCAATCCCTGCTAAAGTGTGGTACTTGGCAGACTTCACAGATTTGATACACAAACTGAACGTTTCTTCCTAAGATATTGGCATTCTGAATATGGAAAACAACTTCTCATAGGATCTGTTATTTGGCAAGCGTCGCAGGACTGTATCAGAGATACAAAATCCTTGAATATGGTGGGTCAACGAGATTCTACTTCCAACACTTTCCGGACAGTGTTTGATAGCAGTTAATTGGTCTCCCATAGATTCCTGCAATGCTTCAGAATCATGTGGCCTTCACCTTCTGAGATACATCTTCTGATCAACTGATCTGCAAAAATTTGAAATAGAAGAGAAATCTGCCCAGTAGTAATATTTCTAATCAGCAAAGAATTTCTTCTTTTGCTGATAAGTCACATTACTTGGAACTCATTCAAGGACTAGATAATTTGCAACAACAATAAACCACAGATGAGACTTATCATACATAGCAAACAATGCAAATAAGTTTTCATCAAAAATTTATCAGTATTACAATAACCTCTAGCTCGGGGTTTTCTAATCTAGACAAAAGGTTTGCTTTCTAGATTCTTAACCCTTTTTCTTGCCCCTTCATTCTATATCAAATTTAAGTAACAATTAAACCTAACTTAATCAATTATTGTTCAGCATCAGTTTTATTGAACACAGATATCTTAGAGTGATTAGTGTAACCTATTGTTTTAGACAAGACTAGATAAGATCAGGATTTATCATACATGAACTTTCTTATCATGTTTCTGTCCTAAAACAATTCTTACTACATCATTACATCACATATGCATTCAAAAAGCAGATTTCAATCAGGTGATGCCATAATGGGTGCAGTCATTCCTTTTGGTTTAAAAGATCTCATGCAATTATCAGCAAAACAAAAGGAACATCCTTTTTTCAATAGAACATTCAAAGGTCTGGCTATTAAGGAAAAATTATTTCATAACTCGTCCTAAGAAAGCCGGTATGACTCTAGGAAAAATTCTAAAATGGAGTTTCATCCCAATAAACATCTAAGCCAAAATTTTACAACTCAGAAGAAAATATATTTTATCCTCATTTCCATTTTTATTTTTTTCAAAATAATAGAAAAACACGAAAAAGAGCAACTAGGAAAACAACTAAGAAAGAACAAGAGATAGGGAAAAGAACAACTTACCATTGAGCAAGAAAAATACATTTTTTTTTCGGGTTTAAGATTTAAAATTTTTTTTTTTCGAAAGCAGTTAAATTTCCTCAATATGGTTTTAGAATGATTTTCTAAAATTTGATTATCCTAAGTGTCTTAATTTTAGATAATATCTAAAATTAATTAGTTATGATAATTCTATATTTCGGAAATTGATTGTCTAACTAGCAGAAGATAAGTGTTAGGTCTAAGGTCTAGGTTACTACCGTTACCTATCATAAGTCTCTAGAATTGTGCCTTTAATCCTAAATTCATTATGATATTTCCCCGGCAACAGCGCCAAAAATCTGACGCGTTTCCGACTGATATGCTAAATAGGTGTTATTTTACCCTATGTTGATTATGAGTAATTAAGGACTGTGATTGACTAATTGTCACATTTAGTCTCTATGGTGTCACTTAATCAGTCAGAACCTAAGGTAGAGTACCTATCGTGTAACTAGTCTGTTGGAAAGTATCTACGATTTTATTAAATAATTATCGTACACCCAGGAAAGTGATAACGGCTTAGTAGTAACTAGCCTTTTATCCTAACTCTTATCTTATGATCCAATTATGCAATCTTCATCAATAACTTTGATGAGAGGGTGATCCATTCTCCACTAGGTTTAAGTCTAATTAAGCCTAAAAGTGTTTTGTAGATTAGGTCCTGATTCTATGTTATATTGTTCCTACATGTTGATTGACCTATATTCGAGTATTTTAGACATGTCTTGGCCTGGATTGCAACTATGTTCTGAGTCTAGAGGTGTACCACATCTGAGTAATCTGATATACCGCCCCATCGCCAAGGTAAACGGCCCTACTCACGGTTACTACTAAAGACAGCTATGAAAGCCCTATGTCACTTGGGGGATCATGCCGCTTGCCCATAACCGCAGGCATAAACGCTCTACTCAGCCTACCTAGACTACTCTAACAAACAGGGTGTTCCGCAGGTTATTTTATCTAGTATGGCAGACACCAATACTAATTGATGCCAATTAAACTAAACAGGTTATGAATAGACCGTGGTTAGGAATTTTCTATAACCCTAATTTTAGTTTAAAAGAAACTGCATTAGACATGCAGACATAATGAATATTTAGCAGGTGGCCATTTCGGGAAAATTATAAGAACTTCAACATATATGACAAATATTCATAACAATCATAATCTCATATTCAAAATTAATATTTGGAACAAACACAGTACAAACATATAAAGAGAGGGACAGGGGGGACTGATGCCATAAAGAAATCACCCTTTACGTAGTCGCGCCGTTGGAGCAACTGCTTGTATATGTCGTACTGCTCGACCCGACTCTGCTCGCCAGAACCTTCGGAGGACGCTCCCTCAGCCTAGTAACTGGGCTTTACCTTAATACCCAGCTTAAGCCCAGCCCTATGGACTGACTCTTCGAACGCCTAGAGCCCTCTTAGGATCTCCTAACGAAATCTCGGGTATTCTATGAATACCAGAAATGAACCTATCTATCGAACCCTAGGATCTGAGACTATTTCTTAGAAACTAAGAAAAACGAAACACAAAAAGGAAAGAAAGAAAACTTATACTGAAATCTGAGTCTCCGAGTGAGTTGTGTACTCGAGAATTGTACACTGGAAACCACTGAATGACTCAGATCGAGTGGAGAGGGATGAATTCAGCTGAGGAAGGCCTGGGGTATTTATAGCAGCTTTTTGGAGTGATTTTCTCTCAAAAATTCGATGTGGGATTCTGAATTCTGGTTCATGATGCCCGTCCCGGTCTGTTGACCAGGTCAGGACTGCCGTCCCGAGTCCTGGACGCCCGTCTCGACCTGTTGACCAGGTCAGGACGCCCGTCCTGAACCGGGACGCCCTCCCCGAAGTCTGAACTTCTGAAAAATTGCGTTTTTGCCCCGAAATTTGCTATTTTCTTCCACTTTTCACTTGACACTTCCTAAATCAGAAAAATTGTGAAATTGAGTTAATAATGAACAATTAAGACCAATTTGTCCTCAATTTCACCCTAAATCATGCCTAAAAACATGCTAAAAATGTGATATGATTTATATATATCAGATAACCCCACACTTTGCTTTTTGCTTGTCCTCAAGCAAAGTCTACTTGAAGTTAGTGATTCTAAATCATAGTGCAGTCACTTAAATTTCCTAGTCATGTTTTTATTCCAAAAATTATTCAGACAATTCTTAACACAGGTCTGACTGGTTAGGTTGCTATGACAAGGTCTCAAATGTCTTTAGTAGATTGTTATAATCAAGCAGAAAACAATTTAACAACTAGGTTGAACTCTTTTCTTAGTCACAAGGTTTTCCTGATGTGTAGTGTGTGGACTAGTCTAGACCAGATAGTCAACACAATAAACTCTTGCCTTGACTGTTACCAAATAACACTTCGACCCGTCGCTAGACATACTAACAATAGACAACTTTCTGAGTTCTGAGCCTTGGTGATCAGATTTTTAATGATTTAGCACTTATTGAATTTTTTCTTTATAGATTTTGGGTATTTTGAGTCTGCTTAGAGCACGTCAACTTCAACTACCCATGTAGCGAGTCCTACTCCGATGACTCCCAGACCTACACGACCTTAGGGCATCAGGCTTTAAGTTCCCCGAGGGAGTGGTGCTAGAGTAGCGAAGGCCGCTGGCAAACTACCCTTATTTTATTAATTATCTTTTTGTTTCTTTTCACTTTTAGCTCAGAGTCTCATCTAGTCATTCTAATTGTCAACACATCCACAACTGGTCTAATTTTATCTAGTTAAGTCTCGAAAAGGTAATTGGCTGAGGTTTCTAATCCAGACTAAGTTGTGCTCAGTTATCAGAAATTCCCTATTTCTAATCAATTAGTTCAAAATAGTTCTCAATTGTCTCCTACTGACCATAACATTCTACCTACATATCATAGACATCAGCAAATGTTTAACCAATCATACTGCATTTAGAATTCTGAAAGAATGAAATTTGTTTTTGAAAATTTTTGGAAGGGTGTGAAATTACGGAGAAAACACACAAAATCATGCAAAAATTTTCTCAAACTACTACAGTGCACCATGCACTGCTACCCCACACTTAAGTCTAACACTGTCCTCAGTGTTCATGCATAGCTAAACTACCCCACACTTATTTGAAAACAAGAAACAAAAACAAAACAAAGAACTCAAGAACAAAACAAAGAACTCTTACCCCACACTTATTCGACTAACTAAGGGTAAGAGAGAAAATAAGGCAACAAAACAAGAAGGATAGCAAAACATAACACAAAACAAATGAAATAAAAGTCAAGGGATATGAGGGCTAGAAAAACTCCCTTCATGTCGCGAGCAGAAGGGTCTTCTCTGATCTGTCAATTGGCTCTTCACCTTAGCCATGTGCTATTGCTGAGGTGTTCTTGACTCTGCAAGCTCTAGATATTGGAACGGATGACGTCAGCTCCGATCCTTCAATGTCGAGCTCCAGGTAGTGGCCTATCCATTTGATGAATGACTCGAGCCCCTTGGACTGATTCCTCGAATCATTTGCAAAGTTTCTCGTAATCGTAGCAACGTACCCAGAGGAACGTATCTAGGAATGAGACTTCTTTGGATTGGTGTGCCTACCTGCCAATGTCAGTGAAGGTATTGCATGCAAGTTTTGAATGGTAGAAAAGATACCTGAAGCTTTGGCTAAGCCGTGGTGGTAGGAGGCTCCAGTGGTGTAGATCTGGGCCCAAGTATTTGAGACTTCCTCGGGGAAGTTTCTCATAGCTGATTGTATGCAGGGGATGCAAGCTCCTCCATTGCTATGCTCCTGATACAATGCCAAATTCCTCTATATCCTTCGACCGTTCGATATCACTTGGTAGATCACTTGCTTGCACTGGTCTGGCTTTAATTGTTGCCAGTATCTCATCTGTTGATTCTGCGGGTAGGAGTTTTGCTGTGGTGGTATCTTCTGAAAGTTTCTAGCTTCCGAATTATTCCTCAGCTAAATCCCGTATGATTCCTCCAGCTGGGATTGTATACATTTCCCATTGGAGTAGTATTCTGTAGTAACCTACTCCTACCTCTTTTTGGAATGATTCGTATTTCATTCCCATAGCAATCCCTGCTAAAGTGTGGTACTTGGAAGACTTCACAGATTTGATACACAGACTGAACGTTTCTTCCTAAGACATTGGCATTCTGAATATGGAAAACAACTTCTCATAGGATCTGTTATTTGGCAAGCGTCGCAGGACTGTATTAGAGATACAAAATCCTTGAATATGGTGGGTCAACGAGATTGTACTTCCAACACTTTCCGGACAGTGTTTGATAGTAGTTAATTGGTGTCCCATAGATTCCTGCAATGCTTCAGAATCATGTGGCCTTCGCCTTCCGAGATACATCTTCTGATCAACTGAGCTAAAAAAATTTGAAATAGAAGAGAAATCTGCCCAGTAGTAATATTTCTAATCAGCAAAGAATTTCTTCTTTTGCTGATAAGTCACATTACTTGGAACTCATTCAAGGACTAGATAATTTGCAACAACAATAAACCACAGATGAGACTTATCATACATAGCAAACAATGCAAATAAGTTTTCATCAAAAATTTATCAGTATTACAATAACCTCTAGCTCGGGGTTTTCTAATCTAGACAAAAGGTTTGCTTTCTAGATTCTTAACCCTTTTTCTTACCCCTTCATTCTATATCAAATTTAAGTAACAATTAAACCTAACTTAATCAATTATTGTTCAGCATCAATTTTATTGAACACAGATATCTTAGAGTGATTAGTGTAACCTATTATTTTAGACAAGACTAGATAAGATCAGGATTTATCATACATGAACTTTCTTATCATGTTTCTGTCCTAAAACAATTCTTACTACATCATTACATCACATATGCATTCAAAAAGCAGATTTCAATCAGGTGATGCCATAATGGGTGCAGTAATTCTTTTTGGTTTAAAAGATCTCATGAAATTATCAGCAAAACAAAAGGAACATCCTTTTTTCAATAGAACATTCAAAGGTCTGGCTATTAAGGAAAAATTATTTCATAACTCGTCCTAATAAAGCCGGTATGACTCCTGATGCGATTCCGGTTGACGTGCTAAATAGGTGTTATTTTACCCTATGTCGATTATGATTAATTAAGGACTGTGATTGACTAATTGTCACGTTTTAGTCTTATGGTGTCACTTAATCAGCCAGAATCTAAGGTAGAGTACCTATCGTGTAGCTAGTCTATTGGAAAGTATCTACGATTTTACTAAGTTAATTATCGTACTCCCAGGGAAGTGGCAACGGCTTAGTAGTAACTAGCCTCTTATCCTAACTCTTATCTTATGATCCAGTTATGCAATCTTCATCAAATACTTTGATGAGAGGGTGATCCATTCTCCACTAGGTTCAAGTCCAATTAATCCTAAAAGTGTTTTAAAGATGAGTTCTGATTCTATGTTATACTGTTACTATACATTGATTGACCTATATTCGAGTATTTTAGACATGTCTTGGCCTGGATTGCAACTATGTTCTGTGTCTAAAGGTTACCACATCTGAGTTTCTACGCTACCGCCCCATCGTTAAGGGTAACGGCCCTACTCACGGCTCGGACTAAAGTCAGCAATGACCGCCCTATGTCACTTTGGGGATCATACTGCTCGTCTCATAACCGCCGGCATAATACTCAACTCAGCCTACCTAGACTACTTTCAACCAACAGGGTGTTCCGCAGATTATTTTATCTAGTATGGCAGACACCAATACTAATTGATGTCTGTTAAACTAAACAGGTTATGAATAGACCGTGGTTAGGAATTGTCTATAACCCTAATTTCAGTTTAAAAGAACGGCAATAGACATGCAGACATAATGGATATTTAAGCAGGTGGCCATTTCTAGAAAAACATAATACTTCAACATAAATAACAAATATCCATAAAAACATAATCTGGTATTCAAACAGTTATTTGGACAAACACAATAACAACATATAAGAGAGGGACAGGGGGACCGATGCCATAAAGAATTCACCCTTCACGAAGTCTCGCCGATGGAGCGTACTGCTGTATATGCCGTATTGCTTGACCCGACTCTGCTCGCCAGAACCGTCGGAGGACGCTTCCTCAGCCTAGTAGCTAGACTTTACCTTACATCCTGGGCTTAAGCCTAGCCCTGTGGACTGACTCTTCGAACGCCTAGAGCCCTCTTAGGATCTCCTAACGAAATCCCGGGTATTCTATGAATACCAGAAACGAACCTATCTATAGAAACCTAAGATCTGAGACTATTTCTCAGAAACTAAAACAAAACACTAACAAGAAAGAAAACTGAGATCCGAGTCTCTGAGTGAGTTGTGTACTGGAAAACTGTACACTGGAAACCACTTAATGACTCAGATCGAGTGGAGAGGGATGATTTCAACTGCTGGAGGCCTGGGGTATTTATAGCAGCTTCCCGGAGTGAAAATTTCTGAAAAATTCGATGTGGGACAGCTTCTGGCGGCTCGGGACGCCCGTCCTGATTCGTTGACCAGGTTCGGGACGCCCGTCCCAGTTCAGGACGCCCGTCCCGGACCTTTGACCGAGTCAACATTTCCAAAAATTGCGTTTTTGCCCCAAAATTTGCTGTTTTCGTCTACTTTTCACCTGACACTTCCAAAATCATAAAAACCGTGAAATCAAGTAAATAATAAACAATTAATGTCAATTTACTCTCGATTTTACATTAAAACATGCATAAAAACATGCTAAAAATGTGATACGATTTTCGCGTATCAACTCCAAGAAAAATTCTAAAATGGAGTTTCTTCCCAATAAACATCTAAGACAAAATTTTACAACTCAGAAGAAAATATATTTTATCCTCATTTCCATTTTTATTTTTTTCAAAATAATAGAAAAACACGAAAAAGAGCAACTAGGAAAACAACTAAGAAAGAACGAGAGATAGGGAAAAGAACAACTTACCATTGAGCAAGAAAAATACATTTTTTTTTCGGGTTTTAGATTTTAAATTCTTTTTCTTTTTTTTTTCGAAAGCAGTTAAATTTCCTCAATATGGTTTTAGAATGATTTTCTAAAATTTGATTATCCTAAGTGTCTTAATTTTAGATAATATCTAAAATTAATTAGTTATGATAATCCTATATTTCGGAAATTGATTGTCTAACTAGCAGAAGATAAGTGTTAGGTCTAAGGTCTAGGTTACTACCGTTACCTATCATAAGTCTCTAGAATTGTGCCTTTAATCCTAAATTCATTATGATATTTCCCCGGCAATAGCGCAAAAAATTTGATGCGTTTCCGACTGATATGCTAAATAGGTGTTATTTTACCCTATGTTGATTATGAGTAATTAAGAACTGGAATTGACTAATTGTCACATTTAGTCTCTATGGTGTCACTTAATCAGTCAGAACCTAAGGCAGAGTACCTATCGTGTAGCTAGTCTGTTGGAAAGTATCTACGATTTTATTAAATAATTATCGTACTCCCAGGAAAGTGATAACGGCTTAGTAGTAACTAGCCTTTTATCCTAACTCTTATCTTATGATCCAGTTATGCAATCTTCATCAATAACTTTGATGAGAGGGTGATCCATTCTCCACTAGGTTTAAGTCTAATTAAGCCTAAAAGTGTTTTGTAGATTAGGTCCTGATTCTATGTTATATTGTTCCTACATGTTGATTTACCTATATTCGAGTATTTTAGACATGTCTTGGCCTGGATTGCAACTATGTTATGAGTCTAAAGGTGTACCACATCTGAGTAATCTGATATACCGCCCCATCGCCAAGGTAAACGGCCCTACTCACAGTTACTACTAAAGACATCTATGAAAGCCCTATGTCACTTTGGGAATCATGCTGCTTGCCCATAACCGCAGGCATAAACGCTCTACTTAGCCTACCTAGACTACTCTAACAAACAGGGTGTTCCGCAGGTTATTTTATCTAGTATGGCAGACACCAATACTAATTGATGCATGTTAAACTAAACAGGTTATGAATAGACCGTGGTTAGGAATTGTCTATAACCCTAATTTTAGTTTAAAAGAAACTGCATTAGACATGCAGACATAATGAATATTTAGCAGGTGGCCATTTCGGGAAAATTATAAGAACTTCAACATATATGACAAATATTCATAACAATCATAATCTCATATTCATAATTAATATTTGGAACAAACACAGTACAAACATATAAAGAGAGGGACAGGGGGGACTGATGCCATAAAGAAATCACCCTTTACATAGTCGCGCCGTTGGAGCAACTGCTTGTATATGTCGTACCGCTCGACCCGACTCTGCTCGCCAGAACCTTCGGAGGACGCTCCCTCAGCCTAGTAACTGGGCTTTACCTTAATACCCAGCTTAAGCCCAGCCCTATGGACTGACTCTTCGAACGCCTAGAGCCCTCTTAGGATCTCCTAACGAAATCTCGGGTATTCTATGAATACCAGAAACGAACCTATCTATCGAACCCTAGGATCTGAGACTATTTCTCATAAACTAAGAAAAACGAAATACAAAAAGGAAAGAAAGAAAACTTATACTAAAATCTGAGTCTCCGAGTGAGTTGTGTACTCGAGAATTGTACACTGGAAACCACTGAATGACTCAGATCGAGTGGAGAGGGATGAATTCAACTGAGGAAGGCCTGGGGTATTTATAGCAGCTTTCTGGAGTGATTTTCTCTCAAAAATTCGATGTGGGATTCTGAATTCTGGTTCGGGACGCCCGTCCCTGTCTGTTGACCAGGTCAGGACGGCTGTCCCGAGTCCTGGACGACCGTCCTGAACCGGGATGCCCTCCCCGAAGTCCGAACTTCTAAAAAATTGTGTTTTTGCCCTAAAATTTGTCATTTTCTTCCACTTTTCAACTGACACTTCCAAAATCATAAAAATTGTGAAATTGAGTTAATAATGAACAATTAAGACCAATTTGCCCGCAATTTCACCATAAATCATGCCTAAAAACATGTTAAAAATGTGATATGATTTATGCATATCAGTCATCAATAACTTTGATGAGAGGGTGATTCATTCTCTACTAGGTTTAAGTCTATTTAAGCCTAAAAGTATTTTATGGATAATGTCCTGATTCTATGTTATACTGTTCCTACATGTTGATTGACCTATCTTCGAGTATTTTAGACATGTCTTGGCCTGGATTGCAACTATGTACTGAGTCTAAAGGTGTACCACATCTGAGTTAACTAATAAACCACCCTACCTTAATGACGGCCCTACTCACGGTTCGAGCTAAAGGCATCCATGAAAGCCCTATGTCACTTCGGGGATCATGCCGCTCACCCTAACACCGGCATAAATGCACAACTCAGCCTACTTAGACTACTCTAACAAACAGGGTGTTCTGTAGGTTATTTTATCTAATATGGCAGACACCAATACTTCCTAAATTGATGCCTGTTAAACTAAATAGGTCATGATAAGACCGTGGTTAGAAATTGTCTATAACCCTAAATTTAGTTCAAAAGAAACTACATTAGACATGCAGACATAATGAATATTAAGCAGGTGGCCATTTTTGGAAAATCATAAAGAACTTCAACATATATAACAAGTACTCATAAAATCATAATCTAATAAACATAATTAGTATTTGGACGAACACAATACAAACATATAAAGAGAGGGACAGGGGGACTGATGCCATAAAGAATTCACCCTTTACTTAGTCTCTCTGATGGAGCAACTGCTTGTATATGTTGTACTGCTCGACCCGACTCTGCTCGACAGAACCTTCGGAGGACGCTTCCTCAGCCTAGTAGCTGGACTTCACCTTAACACCCAGCTTAAGCCCAGCCCTGTGGACTGACTCTTCGAACGCCTAGAGCCCTCTTAGGATCTCCTAATGAAATCCTGGGTATTCTATGAATACCAGAAACGAACCTATCTATCGTATCCTAGGATCTGAGACTAATTCTCAGAAACAAAGAAAACGAGACACTATCTAGAAATAAAAGAAACTTCTACTGAACCCGAGCCTCTAAGTGACTTATGTACTCGAGAAAAATGTACACTTGAAGTCGCTAAATGACTCAGATCGAGTGGAGAGGAATGATTTCAACTGAGGAAGGCCTGGGGTATTTATAGCAGCTTTCTGGAGTGAATTTTTCCAAGAATTTTGATGTGGGACTTTGACCAGGCATCCGGGACGCCCGTCCTGGCCTGTTGACCAGGTCAGGATGCCTATCCTGATTCGGGACGCCCACCCCGACGTCTGAATTTCTAAAAATTATGTTTTTGCCCCGAAATTTGCCATTTTCTTCTACTTTTCACCTGACACTTCCAAAATCACGAAAACTGTAAAATTGAGTTAATAATAAGCAATTGAGATCGATTTACCATCAATTTCACCCTAAATTATGCCTAAAAACATGCTAAAAATGTGATATGATTTATGCATATCATATAACCCCACACTTAGCTTTTTTCTTGTCCTCATGCAAAGTCTACCTGAAGTTAGTGATTTTAAATCATATGTGCAGTCACTTAAATTTCCTAGTCATGTTTTTATTCCAAAAATTACTCAGATAATTCACAACACAGGTCTAACTGGTTAGGCTGCTATGACAAGGTCTCAAATGTCTCTAGTAGATTGTTATAATCAAGCGGGTTTAACAATCTTAACACTAGATTGAACTCTTCTCTCAGTCACAAGGTCTTCCTGATGTGTAGTCTGTGTACTAGTCTAGACCAGATCGTCAACATAATATACTCTCGTCTTAACTACTACCAGATAACACTTCGACCCGTCGCTAGACATACTAACAACAAATAACTTTCTGAGTTCTGAGCCTTGGTGATCAGATTTTTAATTATTTAGCGTTTATTGATTTTTTTTCTTTTATAGATTTTTCAGGGTATTTTGAGTTTGCTTTAACACGTCAACTTTAACTACCCATGTAACGAGTCCCACTCCGATGACTCCCAGACCTACACGACCTTAGGGCATCAGGCTTTAAGTTCCCTTAAGGAGTGGTGCTCGAGTAGCAAAGGCCGCTAGCAAACTACCCTATTTAATTAACTCTCTTTTTTTTCTTTTCACTTTCAGCTCAGAGCCTCATCTAGTCCTTCTAATTGTCAATACATCGTCAACTGATCTAATCTTATCTAGTTAAGTTTTGAAAAGGTAATTGGCTGAGGTCTCTAACCAGACTAAGTTGTGCTCAATTATCAGGAATTCCCTATTCCTAATCAATAAGTTCAAAATAGTCATCACATTGTCTCCTACTAATCATAACATTCTACACACATATCATAGACATCAGCAATGTTTTACCAATCATACTGCATTTTGAATTATGAAAGAATGAAAAATTTTGAAAACTTTTGGAAGGGTGTGAAAATATGGGGAAAACATGCAAAATCATGCAAAACTTCTTCTCAAACTACTACAGTGCATCGTGCACTGCTACCCCACACTTAAGTCTGACACTGTCCTCAGTGTTAATGCATTTCTAATTTACCCCACACTTATTTGAAAACAAGAAACTAAAACAAAACAGAAAAGACTCTTACCCCACACTTATTCGAATAACTATGGGTAAGAAGGAAAATAAAGCAATAAATGAAATAATAAGATATCATAGACGAAACAATGTTGTTATGTCATATCAATCAACGTTATACAGAGATTCATATTTCATACAGCCCAGACATGATCACACACATAAAACAAAAACAATAAAAGAAAAAGAAAAGGAAAAGAAAAGCTAAGAACCCGGCTCGTCGTCGTCAGGTGGATTGAACATATATCAGGTGGCCATTTCCGGAAAATCATAAAGAACTTCAACATATATAACAAGTACTCATAAAATCATAATCTAATAAACATAATTAGTATTTGGACGAACACAATACAAACATATAAAGAGAGGGACAGGGGGACTGATGCCATAAAGAATTCACCCTTTACTTAGTCTCTCCGATGGAGCAACTGCTTGTATATGTTGTACTGCTCAACCCGACTCTGCTCGACAGAACCTTCGGAGGACGCTTCCTCAGCCTAGTAGCTGGACTTTACCTTAATACCCAGCTTAAGCCCAGCCATGTGGACTGACTCTTCGAACGCCTAGAGCCCTCTTAGGATCTCCTAACGAAATCCCAGGTATTCTATGAATACCAGAAATGAACCTATCTATCGTATCCTAGGATCTCAGACTAATTCTCAGAAACAAAGAAAACGAGACACTATCTAGAAATAAAAGAAACTTCTACTGAACCCGAGTCTCTAAGTGACTTATGTACTCGAGAAAAATGTACACTTGAAGTCACTAAATGACTCAGATCGAGTGGAGAGGAATGATTTCAACTGAGGAAGGCCTGGGGTATTTATAGCAGCTTTTTGGAGTGAATGTTTCCAAGAATTTCGATGTGGGACTTTGACCAGGCATCCGGGACGCCCGTCCTGGATTGGGACGCCCGTCCTGGCCTGTTGACCAGGTCAGGATGCCCATCCTGATTCAGAACGCCCACCCCGACGTCTGAATTTCTGAAAATTGTATTTTTGCCCTGAAATTTGCTATTTTCTTCAACTTTTCACCTGACACTTCCAAAATCACGAAAACTGTAAAATTGAGTTAATAATAAGCAATTGAGATCGATTTACCATCAATTTCACCCTAAATTATGCCTAAAAACATGCTAAAAATGTGATATGATTTATGCATATCATGCAGTCATAATAATAGTTAAGCTGGTGACCATTTCTGGAAAAATATAAATGACTTCAACATGCAAAACACATATTCATAAAATCATAATTTAATATTCATAATAAGTATTTGGACGAACACAATACAGACATTGATACGCGAAAATCGTATCACCTTTTTAGCATGTTTTTATGTATGAATTTGGGTGAAATTGAAGGTAATTTGATCTTGATTGTTCATTATTTACTTAATTTCACAATTTTTATGATTTTGGAAGTGTCAGGTGAAAAGTAGATGAAAACAGCAAATTTTGGAGCAAAAACGCAATTTTTTGAAATATTAACTTAGTCAACGGGTCAGGATGGGCGTCTCGAACCCGGGACGGGCGTCCCGACCTGGTCAACAGATCAGGACGGGCGTCCTAATCTGGGACGGGCGTCCCGAACCCCCAGATCCAGTCCCACATCAAATTTTTGCTGAAAAATCACCCCGGGAAGCTGCTATAAATACCCCAGGCCTCCAGCAGTTGAAATCATTCCTCTCCACTCGATCTGAGTCATTTAGTGGTTTCCAGTGTACAATTCTCTAGTACACAACCCACTCAGAGACTCGGATCTCAGTTTTCTTTCTTATTAGTGTTTTGTTTTAGGTTCTGAGAAATAGTCTCAGATCTTGGGCTTCTATAGATAGTTTCGTTTCTGGTATTCATAGAATACCCGGGATTTCGTTAGGAGATCCTAAGAGGGCTCTAGGCGTTCGAAGAGTCAGTCCACAGGGCTGGGCTTAAGTTGGGTATTAAGGTAAAGCCCAGTTACTAGGCTGAGGAAGCGTCCTCCGAAGGTTCTGGTGAGCAGAGTCAGGGCGAGCAATACGACATATACAGCAGTACGCTCCGTCGGTGAGACTACGTAAAGGGTGATTTCTTTATGGCATCAGTCCCCATGTCCCTCTCTTATATGTTGTTATTGTATTGTTCTAAATATTTATTATGAATGCGAGATTACGATTTTTATGAATAGTTGTTTTATATGTTGACGTTGTTATGTTTTTCCGGAAATAGCCACCTGCTTAACATTCACTATGTCTGCATGTCTAATGTGCTCTTTTAAACTAAAGTTAGAGTTATAGACAATTCCTAACCACGGTCTAATCATAACCTGTTTAGTTTAACAGGCATCAATTAGTATTGGTGTCTGCCATGCTAGATAAAATAACATACTGAACACCCTGTTTGTTAGAGTAGTCTAGGGGAAGCCGAGCCGAGTCCGATTATGCCGGCGGCTAGGGCAAGCGGTATGATCCCCAAAGTGACATAGGGCTTTCATGGATGCCTTCGTCCCGAACCGTGAGTAGGGCCGTCATTAAGGTAGGGCGGTTTATTAGAAACCTCGGATGTGGTACGCCTTTAGACATAGAACATAGTTGCAATCCAGGCTAAGACATGTCTAAAATATTCGAATCTAGGTCATTCAACATATAGGAACAGTATAACATAGAATCAGAACTCATCTATAAAACACTTCTAGGATTAATTAGACCTAAACCTAGTGGAGAACGAATCACCCTCTCATCAAAGTATTTGATGAAGATTGCATAACTGGATCATAAGATAGGAGTTAGGATAAAAGGCTAGTTACTACTAAGCCGTTGCCACTTCCCTGGGAGTACGATATTTAACTTAATAAAATCGTAGATACCCTAAATCATGCCTAAAAACATGCTAAAAATGTGATATAGTTTATGCATATCTGGACACGCTGGTTTTTATCGCAGATTTATGCATATCCAGGCCGTTGACCAATTTACTTGGAAAGGATGTTCCTTTTGTCTTTGATGAAAAATGTCTAAAAGCTTTTAATAGACTTAAGGAACTTCTAACTACTGCACCTATCATGACATCACCTGACTGGAGTTTGCCTTTTGAATTAATGTGTGATGATAGTGATTATGCAGTAGGAGTTGTTTTAGGACTGAGACATGATAAGAAATTTCATGTAATATATTACGCTAGCAAAACCTTAACTGACGCTCAGGAAAATTACACTACGACAGAAAAGGAATTATTGGCAGTAATATACGCATTTGATAAATTTCGATCTTATCTGGTCTTGTCTAAAACCATAGTTTATACTGATCATTCTGCATTAAAATACTTGTTTAATAAAACCGATTCAAAATTGAGATTAATCAGATGGGTTTTATTACTTCAAGAATTCGACATAGAAATTAGGGATAAGAAAGGGGCAGAAAACCTAGCTACAGACCATTTGTCAAGGCTAGAAAATCCAGCCCTAGAAGCTATAGATGAATCGATCATATCTGACAAATTTCCGGATGAGAATTTATGCGCCTTATTTTCTATTTTCTCACCCCCTTAGTTTGCAGATATAGCAAATTACTTGGTAGCTTAGACTCTTCCTAGTGATATCACTGCTCAACTGAGAAGGAAATTCATTGATGCCCTTAAATATTACTATTGGGAAGATCCCTTTTTGTTTTGAATATGTGCAGATCAGATGATCAGGAGATGTGTCTCTCAAGAAGAAGGTTTCCAAATTCTGGAACATTGTCACTGCGGACCCGTAGGCGATCACTTAGCTGCGGCTAATACTGCTCGGAAAGTATTAGAAGCAGACTTCTACTGGCCCATGATATTCAAAGACGCCAGAGCATTCACAGGATCTTGCGATGCCTGTCAGAAGGCTGGAAACATATCATCTCGAGACGGCTACCCCAACAGGTAATTCAAAGTGTAGAGATATTTGACATATGGGGTATAGACTTTATGGGCCCATTTCCTCCCTCCCTGGGTAAGAAATACATCATAGTAGTTGTAGAATATTTCTCAAAATGGCCTGAGGCGCAGGCCCTACCTACTAATGATGCTAGAGTCATGTGCAGATTTCTTAGACAGCTATTCGCTAGATTCGGATGCCTGAAAGCCCTAATCAGTGACCGAGGTACACACTTTTGCAACTCTCAAATGCAGAAGGTACTTCAGCAATATGGAGTTCAACATCGCCTTTCTACAGCATACCACCCTCAAACCAATGGGCAGGTTGAGGTAACTAATAGAGGAATAAAAAGAATCCTAGAAAAGACTGTAGGTGTTAACTGTAAGGATTGGGCCATGAAGCTGGATGATGCATTATGGGCCTTTCGTACGGCATATAGAACATCTACAGGATTTTCACCTTATAGACTGGTATATGGAAAAGCATGTCACCTTCCTGTTGAAATTGAACATAGAGCTTACTGGGCAGTGCAAAAATGCAATCTAGAAGATACCCTGACTAAGAAAAACCGGATTTTACAACTCAACGAACTGGATGAGTGGAGGCTTAATGCCTATGAAAATTCACATCAATTCAAGATGACAAGTAAACTTCGGCATGACAGGCGACTTAGAGCCCAGAAGAATTTTGAACCGGGGGATAAAGTACTGTTATATGATACGCGAAAATCGTATCACCTTTTTAGCATGTTTTTATATATGATTTAGGGTGAAATTGAGGGTAAATTGATCTTAATTGTTTATTATTTACTTAATTTCATAGTTTTCATGATTTTGGAAGTGGCAGGTGAAAAGTAGACGAAAACAGCAAATTTTGGGGCAAAAACGCAATTTTTGGAAATGCTGACTTAGTCAAAGGCTCAGGACGGGCGTCCTGAATCCGGGACGAGCGTCCCAACCCAGTCAAAGCACCGGGACGGGCGTCCAGGACTCGGGACGGGCGTCCCGACTTGGTCAACAGACTAGGACGGGCGTCCCAATCCGGGACGGGCATCCCGAACCCCAAAATCAAGTCCCACATCGAATTTTTGATGAAAAATCACCCCGGGAAGCTTCTATAAATACCTCAGGCCTCCAGCAATTGAAATCATTCCTCTCCACTCGATCTGAGTCATTTAGTGGTTTCCAGTGTACACTTATCTAGTACACAACTCACTCAGAGACTCGGATCTCAGTTTTCTTTCTTGTTAGTGTTTTGTTTTAGTTTCTGAGAAATAGTCTCAGATCTTAGGCTTATATAGATAGGTTCGTTTCTAGTATTCATAGAATACCCGGGATTTCGTTAGGAGATCCTAAGAGGGCTCTAGGCGTTCGAAGAGTCAGTCCACAGGGCTGGGCTTAAGCTGGGTATTAAGGTAAAGCCCAGTTACTAGGCTGAGGAAGCGTCCTCTGAAGGTTCTGGCGAGTAAAGTCGGGTCAAGCAATACGGCATATAGAGCACTACGCTCCATCGGCGAGACTTCGTAAAGGGTGATTTCTTTATGGCATCGGTCCCCCTGTCCCTCTCTTATATGTTGTTATTGTGTTTGTCCAAATAACAGTTTTGAATACCAGATTATGATTATTATGAATATTTGTTATATAAGTTGAAGTTATTATGTTTTTCTAGAAATGGCCACCTGCTTAAATATCCATTATGTCTGCATGTCTATTGCCGTTCTTTTAAACTGAAATTAGGGTTATAGATAATTCCTAACCACGGTCTATTCATAACCTGTTTAGTTTAACAAGCATCAATTAGTATTGGTGTCTACCATACTAGATAAAATAATCTGCGGAACACCCTGTTGGTTGAAAGTAGTCTAGGTAGGCTGAGTAGAGTTTTATGCCGGCAGTTATTAGACGAGCAGTATGATCCCCGAAGTGACATAGGGCATTCATTGCTGACTTTTGTCCGAGCCGTGAGTAGGGCCGTTACCCTTAACGATGGGGCGGTAGCGTAGAGACTCAGATGTGGTACACCTTTAGACTTAGAACATAGTTGCAATCCAGGCCAAGACATGTCTAAAATACTCGAATATAGGTCAATCAACGTATAGTAACAGTATAACATGAAATCAGGATCTCATCTATAAAACACTTTCAGGTTTAATTAGGCTTAAACCTAGTGGAGAATGAATCACCCTCTCATCAAAGTTATTGATGAAGATTGCATAACTGGATTATAAGATAAGAGTTAGGAATAAAGGCTAGTTACTACTAAGTCGTTACCACTTCCCTGGGAGTACGATATTTATTTAATAAAATCGTAGATACTTTCCAACAGACTAGCTACACGATAGGTACTCTGCCTTAGGTTCTGGCTGATTAAGTGATACCATAGAGACTAAATGTGACAATTAGTCAATCACAGTCCTTAATTATTCATAATCAACATAGGGTAAAATAACACATATTTAGCATATCAACTGGAACGCATCATTATACAATTCAAGATTAAAACTATTCCCAGGAAAGTTGCGTAGCTGCTGGTCAAGACCGTTCACTATCACAGAAGTATCGCCCTTTGGAGCATGAGTCATAATGGATTCTGACGGTACTACTCAAAAAGTGAACGGGCAACGCTTAAAGCCTTACAGAGAACCACTCGACTTGTCCGAGCAGACTGTTGACTTCACAGAATAAGGGAGTATTCCTTTCATTTTATTTTGTTTTCTCTTCATTGCTTTGTTATTTATGTTATCATTCGTGCTTTGTTTTATTATATTTTATTTCTCTTCTCCTTAGTTAGTCAAATAAGTGTGGGGTAAGAATTTTATGTTCATGTTGATTTTTTATTCTTGTCTTTCAAATAAGTGTGGGGTGTTTAGATATGCATGAACACTGAGGACAGTGTCAAACTTAAGTGTGGGGTAGCAGTGCACTGTGCACTGTGTAGGCAGTAAAATTTTTGCATGTTTTCCCATACATTTCACTGAAACTGCACCCTTCCAAAAAAAATTTCAAAAATTTTTCACTCTTTCACACTTCAAAATGTAGTTATGATTGGTAAAGAAATGCTTATGTCTATGATATGTATGTAGAACATTATGATCAGTAGGAGACAATGTGATAACTTTATTGAATTCCTCGATTAGAAATAGGGAATTCCTGATACTTGAGCACAACTTAGCTTGGATTAGAGACATCAACCAAATGCCTTTTCGAGACTTAGCTAAATAATATTAGACCGGTTGAGGATACATTAGTAATTTAAATGACTAGATGATGCTCTGAGCTGAAAGTGAAAAAAAGTTAAATAAATTGGGTAGTTTGCAAGCGGCCTTTGCTACTCGAGCACCACTCCTTAAGGGAACTTAAAGTCTGATGCCCTAAGGTCGTGTAGATCTAGGAGTCATCGGAGTGGGACTTGCCACATGGGTAGTTAAAGTTGACGTGTGAAAGCGAACACAAAAAATACCCTGAACAATCAATCTGAAAATAAATAGCCCGGTGTATTCTTATTTTGAAATTCTTAATTGAAAATCCTTGTCACCAAAGCTCAGAACTCATAAGGTTGTTTGTTGCTAGTATGTCTAGCGACTGGTCGAAATATTATATGGTAAGAGTCAAGGGGTGACTATATTGTGTTGACAATCTAGTATGGACTAATACACACACTACACATCAGGAAGAACTCGTGACTAAGAGAAGAGTTCAGTCTAGTTATTAAGTTGTTAACCCTGCCTGACCGTGATAATCTACTAGAGACATTTGAGACCTTGTCATAGCAACTTAACCAGTCAGACCTGTGTTGTGAATTATCTGACTCAGTGATCAATTTTGGAATAAAAACATTGCTAGAAATTTAAGTGACTGCACCTATGATTTAAAATCAATAATTTCATGTAGACTTTGCTTGAGGACAAGCAAAAAGCTAAGTGTGGGGTTATATGATATGCACAAATCATATCACTTTTTTAGCATGTTTTTAGGCACAATTTAGGGTGAAATTGGAGTTAAATCATTCTCAATTGACTGTTATTAACACAATTTCACAGTTTTTGTGATTTTGGAAGTGTCAGGTGAAATATGCAAGAACATGGCAAATTTTGGGGCAAAAATGTGATTTTCGGAAGTTCAGAAGTTAGGACGGGCATCCCAAGACCAGGACGGGCGTCCAGGACCTGGGACGGGCATCCTGACCTGGTCAACAGGCCGGGACGGGCGTCCCGAGCTCCTGTTCAGAATCCCACATCGATTTCTGAAGAGAAATTCACTCGGTTCCCCTACTATAAATACCACAGGCCTTTCACAGTTGAAATCATTCCTCTCCACTCGATCTGAGTCATTTAGTGACTTCAAGTATACAATTTCCTATAGTATACAAGTCATTTAGTGATTTCAGGTGTTTTTCGTTTAACTAGATTTCTAGTTTTCATGAGTGTCTCGTGTTCTTCATTTCTGAGAGTCTGTCTTAGATCTTAGAATACAACTAGATAGGTTCGTTTTTGGTATTCATAGAATACTCAGGATTTTGTTAGGAGATCCTAAGAGAGCACTAGGCGTTCGAAGAGTTAGTCAACAGGGCTTTGCTTAAGCCCATGACGTAAGGTAAAGCATAGCTACTAGGCTGAGGAAGCATCCTCCGAAGGTTTTGTCGAGCAGAGTCGGGTCAAGCAGTCCAGGATATACAAGCAGTTGCTCCATCAGCGGACCTAATAAAGGGTGAATACTTTATGGCGGTAGTCCCCTTGTCCCTCTCTTTATATGTTTGTACTGTGTTTGTCCAAAGACCCATTTTGAATACTGAATTATGATGTTATGAATATGTGTTATGCATGTTGAAGTTATTTACATTTTTCTGGAAAGGTCACCAGCTTAACTATCATTATGACTGCATGTCTACTTGCTCTTTTAAACTAGATGAATAGTTATAGATAACTCCTGACCACGGTCTAATCATAACTTGTTTAGTTTGTCAGGCCTTAATTTAGGGCTTCCCATCGGAAGCATTAAGGTCTGCCATATTAGATGAAATAACCTATAGATCACCATGTTTGTTAAAGTAGTCTAAGTAGGCTGAGTTCGTGTGTTTATGCCGGCGTTAGGGCGAGCGGCATGATCTCCTGAGTGACACAGGACTTTCATGGATGCCTTTAGCTCGAACCGTGAGTAGGGCCGTCAATGGCGATGGGGCAGTTTATTAGATAACTCAGATGTGGTACACAAGTAGAATCAGTACATAATTGCAATCTAGACTAAGATATATCTAAAATACTCAAAGATAGGTCAATCAACATGTAGGAACAATATAACATATATCAGAACACTGTCTGTAAAACACTTTTGTAGGCTTAAATAGACTTGAACCTAGTGTAGAGTGAATCAACCTCTCATCAAAGATTTTGATGAACGATTGCATAACTGGATAACAAGATAAGAGTTAGGTTAAAGGATAGTTACTACTAAGCCGTTACCACTTCCCTGGGAGTACGATAAAATTCTTAAATTAAAATCGTAGGTGCTTTCCAACAGACTAGCTACACGATAGGTACTCTGCCTTAGGTTCTAATTGATTAAGTGATAACATAGATACTAAATGTGACAATTAGTAATTCTAAGTCCTTAGTTATTCACAATCGGTATAGGGTAAATAACACCTATTTTTAGCATATCAGTCGGAACGCATCAATCTTCTTAAAAAATTAAAAAATTTATAAATCAAAAGACAAATTATCCCTAAATTAATTATTTATGAAATTAATGTTAACAAAATATAATTATTTTAAAAAATTTAAAAAAATTTATTATTTTATCTTTTAAAGAAATAATTTAAAATATATACATTTGAAATTTGAAATTAACATATTTTTATTAGTTTCTATATTAAAGAGAAATTAGAAATTTAACAATATATTTATATAGATATATAGTACATAATATAAAGTAGTTGCTAAAATATAACAGAATTACAATTGGTTCAATGGCATTGCTTTTCCAATTAATTTAGAAAGCGTGCGTACGTGGGTGGGTTCAAACTTTGCCTCAACGAAAAAGTATTAAAAGGAAAAGAAAAAATAGACAGGGTAAAAAAATTTGAATTTTTTTTTTGTTTTTGGAGTTCCTCAACATTGAATGAAAAAAAATGACACTTGGCATCATATGTGATACCCCGAAAAAGTATTAAAAGGAAAAGACAAAAATGCCCCCAAAAAATAGAAGGAAAATGAAGTTTTGGACGGAAGGACAAAAAAATTGACTTTTTTTTTGTTGGAGTTCAATATTGAGTGAAAAAAAACTAACACTTGGCATCATATGTGATACCCCGTCCCACATCGATAAGTGAAGTAAGTGTGCAATGATATGTAAGATTGGGCTTAGGTACTCATAGTTAATTCAGAGTATCCCTTTTGGTATAGTGAGGACACCAAGTAGTTGATTGTGGGTATTGTCAAGCTTATAGTTGCGGCACGGGCCCAAAGGCCCGGGTCGTGACAATTGGTATTAAAGCAGGTAACCAGCACGGACTATGGGAACTAAGTGCTACACCCGAGGGTGGAAGCCACCCCTAGAATCCCAGACGTCCACTGGTTGATCTTAGGTCGAGGCCTATTATGTTTGAGTGGGCCTAGCGAGGATGCTAGGCCTTAAGGGGGGTAAATGTGATACCTCGTCTCACATCGATAAGTGAAGTAAGTGTGCAATGATATGTAAGATTGAGCCTAGGTACTCATAGTCAACTTGGGGTATACCTTTTGGTATAGTAAGAACAATACCAAGTAGTTGATTGTGGGTATTGTCAGGCCCATAGTATTAAAAGGAAAAGACAAAAATGCCTCCAAAAAATAGGCAAAAAATGAAGTTGGGTTCAAACCTTGCCTCAACGAAAAACTATTAAAAGGAAAAGAGACAAAAATGCATAAAAAATAGACGGAAAATGAAGTTTGATGGAAGGGCAAAAAAATTAACTTTTTTTTTTCTTGGAGTTCAACATTGAATGAAAAAAGTGACACTTGGCATCATATGTGATACCCTGAAAAAGTATTAAAAGAAAAAGACAAAAATGCCCCCAAAAAATAGACGGAAAATAAAGTTTTGGACGGAAGGACAAAAAAATTGACTTTTTTTTGTTGGAGTTCAACATTGAATGAAAAAAAAAATTACACTTGGCATCATACATGATACCTTGTCCCACATTGATAAGTGAAGTAAGTGTGCAATGATATGTAAGGATGGACTTAGGTACTCATAGTCAATTTGAGGTATCCCTTTTGGTATAGTGGGGACAATACCAAGTAGTTGATTGTGGATATTGTCAGGCCCACGGGCCCGAAGGCCCGGGTCGTGACAATTGGTATCAGAGCAGGTAACCAGCCCAGACTATGGGAACTAAGTGCTACACCTAAGGATGGGAGTCACCCCTAGAATCACGGACGTCCACTGGTTGATCTTGGGCCGAGGCCTATTATGTTTGAGTGGACCTAGCGAGGATGCTAGGCCTTAAGGTGGGTAAATGTGATACCCCGTCCTACATCAATAAGTGAAGTAAGTGTGCAATGATATGTAAGAATGAGCCTAGGTACTCATAGTCAACTCGGGTATACCTTTTGATATAGTAAGGATAATACCAAGTAGTTAATTGTGGGTATTATCAGACCCATAGTTGTGGCACGCGCCCGAGGGTCACCTAATGCCCTCTTAGGATCTCTTAACGAAATCTCAGGTATTCTATGAATACAAAAAACGAACACTATCTAGTCGAATTCTCAGAACCTGAGATAAACACTCAAGAAGCAAAGAAAACGAGACACTCTTTTATTGCTAACTACTCATGTGAGTGCAGAAAGATGCACTTGAATCACTAAATGACTTGTATCGAGTGTAAAAGGATACACTTGAAGTCACTAAATGACTCAGATCGAGTGATGAGGGATGATTTCAACTGTTGGAGGCCTGGGGTATTTATAACAGGTGAAAGGAGTGAATTTCTCTTGGAAATTTGATGTGGGTCAGCAACTTGCTGCTCGGGACGGCCGTCCCGAACTCAGAAGTTCCGAAAATTGTATTTTTCCCCAATATTTGATATTTTCTTGCACATTTCACCTGAAACTTCCAAAATCACAAATTATGCAAAAATATGTTAATATCAATCAATTAAGATCGATTTGGTTCTCATTGTCTTAATTTGTGCCTAAAAACATGCTAAAAAGTGATATAATTTGTGTATATCAATTAGTAAGACTAAGTCCTTAATTACTCATAATCAATATAGGTAAATAAATCCTATTTTTTAGCAAACCAATCGGAAAGCATCAGATTTTTGGCGCCGTTGCTGGGGAACATTCATAAAATTTTAGGATTTCTGATCAAAATTCTAGAAGGTTATGATAGGTAACGGTAGTAATCTATGCCTTAATAAACAATCATTCTTATTTGAATTAGTCAATCAATTTTCTGAACTATATAATTATCTTGAATAATTAATTTTAGAAATTATCTAAAATTAAGAAATTTAGGTTAATCAAATTTTAGAAAATTATTCTAAAACCATACTAAGAAAATAAAACTGAAAAAAAAATTTAAAAAAAAATAAAAACAAAAAAAAATCATGTTTACAGTTTTCTTCATGTTTATTTTATTTTTCTATGATTTCTGAAAATATTATTTTTAGAAATTAATCTAACCCAGACTTTGTAGATGAAGAGGACAAGAACACCTACTAACAAAGTAGTAAACAGTTAGAAAATCCTGAATCTCTTATTCGAAAGAAAAAGAAACCTGAAGGAACATCCAACCCTGTTAACGAGATACCTCTGGAAGCTAACCCATTACAGCCAATAGAAATAAACTCGAGCGAAGATACTAGTGCTCTAGTAATCAAATTCCTAAATGCGTGTGTACCAAGTTTTGAAGAAGAAGAGGATCCCTCTGAAGACACTTTTCCTCCAAGGGACGAACAACCAAAATCTCCAGTTCACACTCCTATCCAAAGAGCTCCTGAAATTCTACCAACCTTTGTTGACTGTACCCCGAATTCACCCACATCTCCAGAGTTTACACCAGCTCCCACCGATCATACACCTTCATTCGGGGGTAGCACTAACGGTTTTCAATCAATTTTATCTGTACATATAGATAATCTGACTAACATGATCTATTCTATGGATCAGACGATAGCAGGCAAATTCTGTCACACAGATTAGGTTATACTGAATATCACCACAAGTGTAGATAAACTCAGAGCTTTGGTAAATTTCCAGGAAGATAGAAATGCACTCTTGTTACGAGAATTAAGTGAGATACGAGATGAGCAAAGGAGGAAGCGAGAAGAGATAAAAGCATTGAGAGCCGAACTAATGGAAATGAGATATTAACGGCAAAGAAAAAAAGGGAAGATTTCTTTTCATAAGTAAATAAATCATTTGTTTAGATTCATTATATGAATTAATAATTTACCCACTATCCTATTCTTTATTTCAAAAAAATAAATGGGTTTTTATTAATTTTTTAAAAATTCTATTCAAATGATTTTTGTTCTTGATGAAAAATTTATATAAAAAATTTTCATGTCTGATTTATTTTTCAATCATATGAGTATTTGTTTTATGAAGGATGAAAACTTATTGTGGAAAAGAAATTTTGAGCTGAGAAGGAAAAAGAATTTTTTTGGAAATTTTTCAAAAACAAATTTTGTGTTAAATTACTTCAAAATTACTTCACTATAATAATTTGTTAATGATTAATTTCATCTTGGAAGATAATTTTTGTATAAATGAGTTTGCAGGACATTGCAAAATAGAAAGAAGCTCAAAAAACGATAAAAATAAAAAATAGGTGTGGCACGCATCCCGAGGCAACCTGGACGAGCGTCCCCAAGGGAAGAAAACCTCTATAAATAGAGGCACTCCCCCTCATAATTTTTACACCAAAAATTATCTTCCCTCTCCAAAAAATCTCTCTATATAATCTTTTCCCTCCAAAAGTTTAAAAATTTTTGAATTTTTGAATTTTTGAATTTTCAAAATTTCCCTACAAAATTTTGAATTTTTGAATTTTTGAATTTCTTCTTAAATTTGAATTTTCCCGCCAAAAGTCAAAATTTTCACCTAAGACAAATCCTTCCCTCTAATTTGAATTTGCTTCCAGAATTCAAATTTGAAAATTTTCCCTCCAAATTTTAAATTTTCCCGCCACATTTTAATTTTTCACCAAAAATTCAAATTTTTCAGGATGGCTCCGAAACGAGCACGTGTCACCCCAGCTATGACTGTCACCACTGTGACACATCCATCCATGCTCTTCCCTGCAGTACGAGCCTACTAGGAGAGGAGTCAGGAATTGATCGGGCGCTGCATTCTGGTAGGCAGGACGCTCGACTGGACTGCAATCTGGACACTCAAAGTAGAGCAGGACATTCAGCGCATACTCGGCATTCTTCCCTACAGCCGCATCTTCATCATCACCGAGCCCACCGATCTAGAGCTGGTATGTGAGTTCTAGGAGTCATTTATATTCCAGCGAGAGTAGGTCACTTTCCGACTGAGTGGAATAAACCGGTCGATGAGCATAGCCGAGTTCTACATTGCGCTAGGAGTTTAGCAGTGGGAGGAGTTGGAGTCCCCCACCTACGTGTCGGCCGTGAGAGACTTCACCGATGATGTCTCCACCGCTTAGGTATCTTTTCGGTCCTCCGTTACTTACATGCTATTGTAGCTCATACGCTGGTAGGTAGCCGGACCGCTCCGGGGAATGTCAAACAGACAGAGACATTTCTTCTGGGCTATATGCACAGAGGCATCACTGTAGACATGGGTAGGTTCATCGCCTTTGCCATGTGGGGCTTTGTAACAGACACACGGAAGCAGTGTCTGGGGCTCGGGCCATTCATCACCCGGATAGCCCACTACTTGGAGCTGGATATCGAGGGCTCGGAGCTGACTCAGATAGCTCCTTCCACCATCCCCACCGATTTGATTGTTCTTCAGAACATGAGGATGGTAGTACGGGATGCAGAGGGCAGGTACTCCATTCACACCGAGCATCCAGGAGAGCTATCGGCGCAGGAACCATCAGTGCAGCAGACACCATCGGCCTGGATGTTTATACCATGTACCGCCTTCGAGCGACATATGACACATGGGTAGAGCTGTTAACGAGCCGAGTCGAACCGAGCATTAGATATTTTGAGTTTGTTTGATTATTATTCGAGCATGTTTGAGTTTGCTCGTTTAGTATTTCGAACAGAAAAAATTGTTCGATTTTGTTCGGTTATTTTTTTTTATTGTTTGAGTTCGAGCTCGAGTTCGCTCGATTAATATTAAGTTCGCTCTATTTAATATTAAATATTTTATTATTATCTATATTTTCTTGTAATGTATAAAAATAAAAACAAAAACATGGAATAAACATGGTTACATATTTCTTTCAAAATTTAAATATTCATATATATATATTTATACATATATATATTTATATATATATATATATATATATAACAATTCAAATAAAATCTGATAGCAATCAAGAATAATATAATTTTCAAAATTTAAAATATCAAACAAATATAATCTAATTATCCTAATAAAATAAAATAAATATGGTAAAAAAATAATATACTTACCTTTAAACTTATTTTTTCAGTTGAGTCTGGACTTTGAGAAGGTAAGGGAAGGAGAACGCTCAACTTTTTAGGGTTTGTATAGAAAGAAAGTTGATTGAACTGGAACTCAAAAGTTTTTTTATGGTTATGAGAGAAACAAATTGCTTTTAATATTTTGAAGAATGTTGGGAAGTTGAATCACCCCTAAAAATTAAAAATTTTAAAAATCTCTAATTTAAATATTAAATAAAAATTTTTAATAATATATATAAATATTTATAATTTGTTCGCAAATGCTCGGTATGTTCCCGAGCAATGTTTGAATAAGCTTGAAATTTAATCGAGTGTAGAATTTTGTTCGTGTTTGTTTGTCTAATAAATGAACGAACTCAAACCGAGCATAAACGAGCTCAAACGACCTTTGTTCGCGAACAGCTCGACTCGTTAACAGCTCTACACATGGGATGGCAGAGTTGCAGGCCGAGTATCGACGGGATATGGCAGATATCCATAGTCGACTGACGATGATAGATAACAACGTCAGCAGGAACAGTAGTCGGATAGAGGAATTATATTAGTATTACGCCAGTAACCGCTCGACTTACGACAACGAGGTCTACTTCTTTCTGCCAGATGATGATCTAGGTTCTTAGTTCTCTTTTCTTTTCTTTTCTTTTCTTTTTCTTTTTTAGTTGTTTATATGCTTATGTGCAAAGTCTGGGCTGTATAACATATATTTCTCTGTATGACAACTTTGATTTATATGATACACAAGTATTGTTTTCTCTATTTGTTTCATTTATTTTCTGTTTTTTGTTTTTACTCTTATTTTTCAAATAAGTGTGGGGTGATAGGATATGCATGAACACTGATGACAGTGTAAATCTTAAGTGTGGGGTAGTAGTGCACAGTGCACTCGTGTTAAAAATATTTGCATATTTTCCTCTGTTTTTCACTGAAATTGCACCATTCCAAAAGAAATTTCAAAATTTTTTCACTCTTTCAGACTTCGAAAACAGTATTGATTGATTGAAAAACTGCTTATGTCTGTGATATAAGTTCAGTAGAGTGTTATGAGCATTAGGGGATATTTCGATTGTTTGGATTAGAGAAATCAACCAAATATCTTTTTAAGCTAAACTAAATAATATTAGACCGTTTGAGAATGTGATAGCAACTTGAATAACTAGATGGAATTCTGAGCTAAAAGTGTGATAGCTTACATGTAAAAGGGTAGTTTGCAAGTATCCTTTACTACTCGAGCACCCCTTCTGAAGGGAACTTAATGCCTGATGCCCTAAGGTCGTGTAGATCTGGGAGTCATCGGAGTGGGGCTCGATACCTGGGTAGTTAAAGTTGATATGTGAAAGAAAACACAAAATACCCCGAAAATCAATTAAAACATACACTCAGTGTATTTTTATTTGAGAATCATAAAAAGAAAGTGTTGGCACCAAAGCTTAGAAACTAGAAAGTCGTTTATTATGCTATTTATGTTCAGAATAACTAGTCGAACTATTATTTAGTGACTGCTTGGAAAGTTTATTTTGAGTTGACAATCTAGTCTAGACTAGTTCACACACTACACATCAGGAAAACCCTTTGACTAAAGTAGAGCTAGAACTCAGTAAGGCTTTTGAACTGTTTTTAACCTATAAGGTCATGACACGTTTACTGGATGATTGAGACCTTTACATAGCAACTCGATCAGTCCACGCCTGTTTTCTGAATTATCTGACTTAGTGAGAGATTTTGCTAAAAACATTGTTGAGAACCTTGTTGTGATTGCACCTATGATTTAGTCCTTCATTAATTTCATATAAGTTTTGCTTGAGGACAAGAAAAAAGCTAAGTGTGTGGTTATATGATATGCACAAATCATATCACATTTTTAGCATGTTTTTAGACATAAATTATGGCATAATTGGAACCAAATTGATCTTAATTGATTGAAATTGACATCTTTTTGCATAATTTGTGATTTTGGAAGTTTTAGGAGTAAATTGCATGAAAACAGTAAATATCAGGGTAAAAATGTGATTGCTACTAGTCAACAGGGCATAGCCCAAGATGTAAGGTAAAGCAATTGCTACTAGGCTAAGGAAGCGTTCTCCGAAGGTTCTGCCGATCAGAGTCAGGTCGAGCAACCCAAAGTATACAAGTATTGGCAACGCCGGCGGACCTGATAAAGGGTGAATACTTTATGGTGGTGGTCCCTTAGATCCTCGTTGTATATCTTTGTGTTGTGTTCGTCTAAACATCGATTTGAATACTGAATTATGATTGCTATATTATACATATTTTGCACGTTGAGGTTCTACTCATTTTTCTGAAAAGGTCACCTGCTAAATTAACATTATGCCTGATAATTTGTTTGCTCTTTTAAACTAAATGAATGGTTATAGACAATTCCTAACCATGGTCTACATCATAACCTGTTTAGTTTAACAGGTCTTAAGTTATGGTAGAATATATTAAGGTCTGCCATATTAGGTAAAATAACTTACATATCACCATGTTTGTTAGAGTAGCCTAATGAGGCTAAGTTGGGCGCTATGCCGGCATTAGGGTGAGTGGTATGATTTCCTGAGTGACACAGGCTTTCATGGATACTTTAACCTGAAACATGAGAAGGGTCATCATTAAGGTACAGTGAATACATAAGATAACTCAGATGTGGTACACAGGTAGAGACAGTTCATAATTGCATTCCAGACCAAGATATATCTAAAAAGTTCGAAGATAGGTCAACCAACTTGTAAAAACAGTAAATATACATCAGAATATATGTCTAGAGGATAACTCTTGTATGCTTGATGATGGGTTTCCAGCCGATATGCTAAATAGGTGTTATTTTACCCTATGTTGATTATGAGTAATTAAGGACTGTGATTGACTAATTGTCACATTTAGTCTTGATATGCAAAAATCATATAATGTTTTTAGCATGTTTTTAGGCATAATTTAGGGTGAAATTGAGGGCAAATCGGTCTTAATTGTTTATTATTAACTCAATTTCACAGTTTTCATGATTTTGGAAGTGTCAGGTGAAAAGTAGAAGAAGATGGCAAATTTCAGGGCAAAACGCAATTTTTCAGAAGTTTGGACTTCGGGGAGGGCATCCCGGTTCAGGACGGGCGTCTCTAAGGTGTCACTTAATCAGCCAGAACCTAAGGAAGAGTACCTATCGTGTAGCTAGTCTGTTGGAAAGTATCTACGATTTTATTAAGTAATTATCGTACTCCCAGGAAAGTGGTAACGGCTTAGTAGTAGCTAGCCTTTTATCCTAACTCTTATCTTATGATCCAGTTATGCAATCGTCATCAATAATCTTGATGAGAGGGTGATCCATTCTTCACTAGGTTTAAGTCTAATCAGGCCTAAAAGTGTTTATAGACAAAGTTCTGATTCTATGTTATACTGTTCCTATATGTTGATTGACCTATCTTCGAGTGTTTTAGATATATCTTAGCCTGGAATGCAACTATGTTCTGAGTCTAAAGGTGTACCACATCTGAGTAATCTGGTATACCGCCCCATCGCCAAGGTAAACGGCCCTACTCACGGTTACTACTAAAGACAGCTATGAAAGCCCTATGTCACTTCGGGGATCATGCCGCTTGCCCATAACCGCCGGCATAAACGCTCTACTCAGCCTACCTAGACTACTCTAACAAACAGGGTGTTCCGTAGGTTATTTTATCTAGTATGGCAGACACCAATACTAATTGATGTTTGTTAAACTAAACAGGTTATGAATAGTCCGTGGTTAGGAATTGTCTATAACCCTAATTTTAGTTTAAAAGAAACTACATTAAACATGCAGACATAATGAATATTTAAGCAGGTGGCTATTTCCGGAAAAACATAATAACTTCAACATATAACAACTATTCATAACAATCAAAATCCAGTATTCATAATTGCTATTTGGACAAACACAATAACAACATATAAGAGAGGGACAGGGGGACCGATGCCATAAATAAATCACCCTTTACGAAGTCTCGCCGATGGAGCGTACTGCTGTATATGCCGTATTGCTTGACCCGACTCTGCTCGCCAGAACCTTCGGAGGACGCTTCCTCAACCTAGTAACTGGGCTTTACCTTAATACCCAGCTTAAGCCCAGCCCTGTGGACTAACTCTTCGAACGCCTAGAGCCCTCTTAGGATCTCCTAACGAAATCCCGGGTATTCTATGAATACCAGAAACGAACCTATCTATCGAACCCTAGGATCTGAGAGTATTTCTCAGAAACTAAGAAAAACGAAACACAAAAAGGAAAGAAAGAAAACTTATACTGAAATCTGAGTCTCCGAGTGAGTTGTGTACTCAAGAATTGTACACTGGAAACCACTGAATGACTCAGATCGAGTGGAGAGGGATGATTTCAACTGAGGGAGGCCTGGGGTATTTATAGCAGCTTTCTGGAGTGATTTTCTCTCAAAAATTCGATGTGGGACAACTTATGGTGCTTCGGGACGCCCGTCCTGGATTGGGACGGCCGTCCTGGTGCTTTGACTGGGTCAGGATGCCTGTCCTGACCCGTTGACCAGGTCAGCATTTCCAAAAATTGCATTTTTGCCCCAAAATTTGCTGTTTTCGTCTACGTTTCACCTGACACTTCCAAAATCATAAAAATTGTGAAATTGAGTAAATAACAATCAATTAAGACCGATTTCCTATCAATTTCATCCTAAATTATGCTTAAAAACATGCTAAAAAGTGATATAATTTATGCATATCACTTTATAAGTGCGTGTTATGTGTGATTGGGATCACCAATCAATCCAAGATATTGATAATCGATTGACTGATTGAATAATAAGATGATTGTTAGGATTAAGAGATAGTTGCTACTAAGTCGTTACCAGTCCTTGGGAGTACGATATTTAAAATTTAAAATCGTAGATACTTTCCAAGAATTAGCTACACGATAGGCATTCTGCCTTAGGTTCTGATTGATTAAGTGACAATAATTAAATGCTAAAGTGACAGTTAGTAAGACTAAGTCCTTAATTACTCATAATCAATATAGGTAAATAAATCCTACCTTTTAGCATACAAATTGGAACGCATCATAATGCCTTTTGGCTTAACTAATGCCCTTTCTACGTTTTGCAAGCTAATGAATGATGTCTTATATGAATTTTTGAATAAATTCGTGGATGTGTATTTAGATGATATTGTCATCTATAGTGAGTCCCTAGAGGAGCATGTTAGACATCTTAGACTTGTATTTTCGAAATTGAGGGAATATGTACTTTATGTAAAGAGGGGAAAATGTGAGTTTTGTAAGAAGAAAATTAAGTTCCTTGGTCACGTTATCATCCATGGTTTAGTTAGGATGGATCCTCGAAATGTGGAGGCCATTGAATGTTGGTATGTCCCGACGATAGTAGCGGAGCTGAGATTATTTTTGGGATTGGTTAACTACTATCGAAGATTCATTGGTGGGTATGCAAGTGCGGCAAGCCCTTTGACCGACATCTTGAAAAAGGGAGTAGACTGGACGTGGAGCAAAGAGTGTGCGGAGGCATTCTAGAAACTCAAAGATGCAATTGTGACTGCCCATATGCTACAGTTGCCAAACTTTGAGTTGCCCTTTGAAGTACATACGGATTGGGGGAGTGTTGATGCAAGAACACCAACCATTGGCATTCAAAAGTCGCAAGATGAAGGATTGTGAGCAACGTTATTCTACCCATGAGAAGGAGATGACGGCTGTGATTCATTGCCTTATGATTTGGAGGCACTATCTATTGGGATCGTCTTTCAAAGTGGTAACAAACAATGTGGCGAACACTTATTTCAAAATGCAAAAGAAGTTATCCGCAAAGCAAGCTCGTTAGCAAGAGTTCTTGGCAGAATTTTATTTTAAGTGGGTGCATAGGCCAGGTAAAACAAACTTGGTGGCAGATGCATTGAGTAGACGGACTGTGTGCATGACACTGTTTGCGGTTTCAATTGTGGAATCAGATTTTGTAGCGAAAATACGTGAGTATACCCCTAATAACCTTTTTTATCATAAACTAATATCTTTAATGCAGGATGACACTGTGAGAAGATATTGGCTCGATGATAGCATGTTGTATGCCAAAGGTGGACGAGTCTATGTCCCTAGTGGACAGTTGAGAAGGATGTTGCTTAAGGAAGCACATGATTCGTTGTGGGCTGGTCATCCTGGTATTGAAAGAACTCGTTCTTTGTTGGCAAGAAGATTCTTTTGACCGTGGATGGAGGATGACATCGAAGCGTACGTCCGAACATGTTTGGTGTGTCAACAAAACAAGGTTGAAAGGTGAAGGGAGCCTGGTTTGTTGCAACCTCTTCCTATTCTCGACGGGCCATGGCAAAGTACTTCAATGGATTTCATCTCTAGATTGCCTAAGGTGAATGATTTAACTTCTATTTTTGTAATAGTTAATAGATTTTCAAAATATGTTGTATTTGTCCCTGCCCCATCATCTTGTCCAGCTGACGTTGCAGCTGAGTTATTTTTCAAACATGTTGTTAAATACTTTGGTGTACCGAAGGACACAGTTAGTGACAGGGATGCCAGGTTTACTGGTAGATTTTGGATGGCCTTGTTTGGATTGCTGGGATCGGAACTAAAATTTTTGACTACAAATCATCCTCAGACTGATGGTCAGATGGAGAGATTCAATGCCTTGTTGGAGAAATACTTGAGGCATTATGTGACGGCAAGTCAGAAGAATTGGGTGAATCTTCTTGACTCGGCACAATTCTGTTACAATCTTCATCGATCTTCTGCAACGAAGATGAGTCCCCTTGAGCTAGTGAATGGACAACAACCAACGACCCCACAAGATTTGGCAATGGTGGTGCCACGTGTTGGAACATGTCCACAACGCAAAGACTTACCAAGGAAAAGCATGAGATGATTGTCGAAGCAAGAGATAGCTTGGAGATGGCTCAAAAGAGGATGAAGAAGTATGCTGATAAACATAGATGTGATGTGCAATTTGAGGTAGGTGACTTGGTGTTGCTGAAGTTGACTCCTCAAATTTGAAAGAAGATCAGTCGAAAAGTTGTTCATCGTGGGTTGATACCTCAATATGATGGACCATTCGAGGTAATCAAAAAGGTGGGAAATGTTGCTTATCGACTCAAGCTTCCAGACAGGTTAAAAATTTATCCTACTTTTCATGTTAGTTATTTGAAGAAGTATAACAAAGATGAATTTGAAAGGGAAAGGCAAAAGTTTAGAAGGGCTCCACCCATGATTCGGAAACAGTTTGACAAGCTAGTATAGAAGATTTTGGACCATCGGACCATGGGCCAAAGTAAGAAGAATCGCAGGATTGACTTCCGTGTGTATTGGAAGGAGAAGGCCGAGATTGATGCCACGTGGGAAAGAGATGTGACCCTTTGGTAGTTTGAGGATCACATTTCTGACTATTGGAAGCGACAAAGATCGACGAGAACGTCGATGGCTTAAGTGGGGGAGGTATGTGAGACCCTTTGTCCCGAGGGTGCGAGACAGCTCCGACAGCGGCGGAGCAAGTATACATGTGGCATATGATCTAGGGTTCTGGATGTGTTCCAACCCTTTTATAATGACTGTTGTGCGTGGACTAAGATGTGCGACGTGGGTTGAGGCATTGTGGCATGGGCTGAGGCACAAGTCCAACTTAAAATGGAACCCTAGTCTAAATAAGTCGAAACTAAACAAGGGAGACCATGGATGGGTCGTAGCCCATGTGGATGACTCTAAACCTTGCCAATTCCTAGACGGTTATAAATAGAGATAGTTCGGAGTGACATTGGCAGAGAAGGAAGAAGACAGACAGAGTGATAGAGGGATAACATAGATAGAATAGGTGTGTTCTATGTTGTAGGCCTTGGTGGCCGAGCAACTTTGTTCATAGTTGTCAACTCTTTGTAATTCCTTACTATTGAGTAATGTAGAAAGTTTGGGCAATTTACCCGTAAATATTATTGTTTTTGTCCCTTTATTTGTGATTGTCTGTCCTCTGCATGTACTTGGGTACGTGCCGTGCACAGGTTGTGTTGAGTGTCGTGAACGGGTGACTGTGCCAAGAAGAGGCACTTCGTGACACATGATGTATCATTGGTTACTTTAATGAACTCCTATATTCTCATGAAACCACAAGCCAATTGGGAAGACCTGGCCATCAACTTCAACATTTCAACAATATTGTATGATCTTTAGATTTGTATGAAATCTATATGGAAGAGGCAAAGTCTACATGCGGAACAAACCTAAAGGATAGGCGTTGGTAAGGGCTAAATTAGATCAATGTTGGGGCAATTGAGCACTAATGAAGCTTCAATTGCTAGGGAAAGTAAAGGTGATGGCCATGGTTACATCGGACCATCATGCACTAGTGGTGCGTTTTGCTAAACAACTGAATATATTGGGACTTGTAGCAAGAAACCTGTAAGAATGGAGTCATGGTGGTAAGATTACACTGATGGAAACTGTTTAATGGAAGCCTATTAGGATAATACACATTTTTCTTCTCTGAATGATTAAGAATTAAAATGGAGTTTCTGTTACAAAAGTAGAAGGAAATTTCTCAAGTCGCCGTGGACTTCTTTTCCTCCTTATTTATTACTGAGGGTGATTTTGTAGATTATAAGGAGCTTTTTCAGGGCATTCAGTTTTAGAGAATTTCAAATGATGAGGCTACGCATTTGGAATTTCCTTTTACGACACATAAGATTTGGTTGGCTTTGAAATTGATGCACCCTATGAAAGTGCTAGACCCGAATGGCTATCATGCTAAGTTTTTTCAATGTTATTGGAACAAAGTAGGCCATAAGATTGTACAATTGCTTTTGGGTTTCTTAAATGATAGAATTTCTTTCAGCAAACTAAATCACACTTTTATTACTCTTATTCTTAAAATGAAATATTTCGATTTAATAGTGGCTTTTCGATCTATTAGTCTGTGTAATGTGACGTATAAACTTCTTTCAAAGGTATTAGTGAATCAAATTAAGCCCATATTGGCAAATGTTGTGAAGGATGCACCAAGTGTTTTTATTAGTAATTGATTCATTACTGATAATAATATTATTGCATAAGAGGTTTTTCACTAGTTGATTTCGAGCATAAGGATAAATGGAAGAGGAACACATGTTATTAAAACAGATATGAGTAAGGCATATGATAGGGTTGAAAAGAAGTATCTTTAATGGGTTTTGGCCAAGATGAATTTTTCCTACAAATTTATTGATTTAATTATGAAATGTGTGATCACAATATGCTTTCGAATTCTTATTAATGGTGAACCATTTGGAATTCGATAGGAAGATTCCCTATCTCCATATCTATTCATTTTATGTGTGGAAAAGTTTTCTTATTTAATACAAAATGTGGTTGATCGTGGTTCATGGAAAAAAGCATACAAATAGGATATCAAGCACCAATTCTATCTCACCTTTTATTTGTGGATGACTGCTTATTAGTTTTGCAGGATTCTAGTACCAGTGCACCCACTTTACTTAACGTGGTGAAGGGGAGCTTCCGGACAACGCATTAATGTCACAAAATCTTCTTTTTTTTCTTTTTTTTCTTTTTTTTTTGGCAAAGTCAATAGAGACAAAAGGTGGCCCGTGTTCTAGGTATAAATATCAGCTGCAGTGAGGGTCATTATTTAGAACTTGGAGAGGATTTTATTGGTCGTTCGAAAATAAAAAGTTTTGATTAATTGAAGGAGAGGATTTGAAAGAAGACTCGTGGTTGGAAAGAGAACTTGGAGGGATTGCAAGAAGCTCTTTTTCAACTAGTTCATGGCGTGGAATTTTAGTTTATTTTACCACAAAAAAGTAAGCTATTTGCTTGGTAGTACGAGTATAAATAAATAAATAAATGCAAACCAATGGAATTAAATAAAAAAAAAAGTTATTTGGCATAAAATAATATTAACCTCAATCTAACTCTTAAAAAAAAAAGAGTATAAAAAGTTAGCGGTACTGTACAGAATGATGAAGAAAAACAGATACAAACAGAAGACAATATATATATATATATAAAATTATCGAAGGCTCCTTTCTTCCTTAGCCTCAAGAGCATCTACTTCCTCATTTGACAGTAAATCAACAATGGGATCATATACATCCCACTCTTTCCTTTTTCTATAAAAAAAAGAAACAAAACAAAACAAAACAACACATGAATTCATATGTTACATTAAAATCTACAACATATAATTCATCTTCACAAACAACAAAAACAAAAACCAGAATGTAATAATCAGGTCAGCCATCAATGGATACAACAAACAAGCACAGTGAACCCTTTACTTTCTGACCAAAGGTACTGTCTGTTTTCCTAATGTCCTTGTTGTTATCAGACTACAAGATCATATCCATATGCTCTTAGTAGATATGCAAAGTTAGTGCTAACTGAAAAATAAGACGGAATAAGTGAACCAATATACACATGCACACTAACCCAGTAGCTTGAGGGAATTGGTAAGTGTATTCCTAAATATTTCCTCCAAGGAGGATGATCGAAGATTCGAATCCCCCCTGGAACGGGTAGCTCCACGTTAAAAGTTTTAAGTCAGACCCTAACCCTCAAGTAAGAGTTGAACTCTGCGAGCGTTCAGATTAATCTCACTGAAAATGTGAAAACACTGGGCGCCCCAAGTGGGTTCCAAAAAAATATACACATACACACTTAACTCTGACAAAGAGAGTGTGCCTAAGCTAAAAAGGGTTACGGATTAAAGGGAAATAATCAACAAGAGATGCCGAAGTGGTAGAAAAGGCAAGAAGAATACAAGAAGAGCTCTTGATTGGACTAGCCAATTAACAGTGACCATGTCTTTTTCCACACAGTCAGGAAATATTATGTCTACTGCCTAATTGGCTTGACATTGTGAGGTTTATTGTCTAGTCTCATAAAAATATCTACTCTCGATATTTTATTGGTCATACTATCTGGTATACAAAACTATTGCTATAACTCATTGAATGGGTTGCCTAGGTTATACCTCCAAAGGCCCTTCGGGATACTCTAAGATCCCGATTGGATTCCTTCTACCTAGGCGTCTTTTCTCATATCAACTTTTATCCACACTTTCTCACTTCAAGGAAGAACATATTTATCGGACCCACAAACAAAATCAGTGTCACGAATGCTCAATTAAGTAACTCAGTCCCATGCATATGCTATGTTAGATATTCAGCACAGCAAACCATAAAACAGTACAACTAGATATATATTCTTCAAGAGTATCTTACCTAACTACACTTGATTTGTTGCCAAATAACTTCACTAAGTCAACAGCATTTGCACCTGTCTTACTGAGAGAGAAAAAAAAGATAAATCAGTATATGAGATGAAATGACAATCTAACCTTTATTCATGGAATTACTTGACAATTTTAAACCATAAATTGCCATTGATTTTAATCTATATATATATATATATATATATTAAATAAATAAATAAAAACCAAAATAGTATCTGAAAAGAATTAAAGAAAAATGAAACCTTGTTGTAAGATAATCCAGTCCCTTGCGCTTCTTATGCATTCTGCTTTCCTTTGCAGAAGCTACACTCTGAATGGCAATCTAAACACACAAGATTTGTATAAGATATAAATTGATATGTTTATTGCTTCTGAAAAGTTATTTACTTAGTTGAACCAATATATAAATATATTTTAAAAAATGTAAATGATCTAATCCTAACATAAAAATTTGTATGAGATCATTGACATCAGAAAATATGGGTCATACCTCGTACAGTTGGTCCCTAATGGCAATTGCAATTGCAGGCTGTGGAAGGCAAAAAGTAATATTTTCAACAAGAGGATCCAAGATTACTTGATATTCAGCAAATAAAACAACAAACAGTCCCAAACCGGACAAAAAAGACTTTATCTCAGAGACAGTTAATATGAATAAGTGAAAAAGAAACTTCATTATAGAACTAAACTAAGAAATAAGGAAAGAATAATAGTGAAAGAATGCTCCCTGTCAGTAAAGTGATTTCCTAATCCTGAATTTTGCTTGACAAGTAGGTCTTGGGCCAATAAAGATTCTACAATCCCAATGTCAATATTTGGGAAGTCAAGAATTTTGATTTACCCACAAGGTTAATAGAGAGAGGAAAGCGTGGGAAGAATTCAGGCTAACATTATGATTTCAGAATGGCAGAAAATATCAAGAAGCAAACTTGAGTGACAAAAGATTCCAACATGCGACGGTTCAGAGGAGAAACTATTAGAAATCACCTCCAGAAAACAAAAATCAAAAGTTCAAACTTAGTTCACAAGTAGTACTAGGCAACCGGATACTTTAAAAGTTTCAACGAGAAAAACAAGGCCCACTTTGTGTCTGAAAAAGCATCAAAATTGTCATTTTCACAAACACCATTTTATTAAAAGTAATACTTACTCCAACTTCAGGATCATCTATACCCAAATCTTTGCAGAAGGTTCTTGCAAATTCTTCTGGATCACTCTCAAAGTTGTTCAAATCCTGAAATTCATGTGACTATAGCCTTTAATGCCGTGATTGAAAACAAAATATATATATATATATATATATATATATAATTTTTTCATGAAAATTAGTTGAAGATATTAACCATATGTCAAAAGGAGAATAAAGTGCCAAATAATAGAAAAACATACCCACAGAAACTGGTCTTTTAGAAGTGTATGATTCACACGCAAGTCAAGCTGATACCAGTTAGGATATAAAGAGCAAAATCAACATCATTAGTGAACAGAAAAGGAACAAAAATATTTATTTGGGAAGAACAAAACAATAATACTTCATATGGAAATTGGCTAAAAATCCGTTTCAACTATTTCCAATTCTTTGCAAACATCTATAAATTTTTTATTTTCATATTTGAATTCTTGTACTTCTTAAAGTTATACATTCAATTTTTTTAAAATCTTACATTATTTTTAGCATTTAATTCTACGTGTTACCATTCTATATGATACTTTTCCAAGGAGAATATGCAAGTTTTTTCTTTGTTTTTCCAGGGTAAAATATTTAAAACAAAAGGTATGAACTGAGAGATAGTTAAAAGGTTAAACTGAACTTTTTTATTTTGAAACTCACTACTTTCTAGCAATTAATTAAGACATTTACATGATCATTTTCCAACGTTATACGGTTGTAATTATCAACTCTTGGTATTTAGTCTTCAAGTAGAAACCATGATTTTCAATAGGCATTGTTAATAGATATAAATGGACAGTAAATGTTTTACGATATTATTTGGTAATTAAATTTAATGAGGATATGAAATATGAAAATATAAGTTTAAGGATGTACTTAAAGAAGTGGAAATTAGAGGGCCTCTTTCACCAATTTCTTGACCCCATCTAACAATTATCATAGAACAAATGAGCATTCTTGCGAACCTTTATAGGGACGACTTTCTCACCCGTGTACATGTCTTGGCCCTCATACGATCTAAACTCTGTCAGCTGTGACTGCAATGGTTGAGATACAGTACAAACAATGATAAATGTGAAAGAGAGTAGAAGGATAAGAAGCTACAAATATATATATATATATATGAAAATCTACTAGTTCATCTATTATCACTGGTCATTCCTAGGGCCACAAATTCTACCATTTAGTAACTTATACTTCTAGAAATCTACAAAGATATGTCAAAGGGTAAAAGAAATATCTTCCTACATAGAGGAAAAAAAGGAAAGCAAAAATTTTCCTAGTCTATGCCACTTGTGGATAACAAAATAAAAAAGCTCTAACACCTAAGGTCATTCAAAACCTTTGCTGGAAATATGAAGAAGAGAGATGCTTAAATAAGAAGATGATTAACTTGATTGATTAAAATGAAAGACAAGTGAGACCTATTTATAGACTTACAAGTTAAAAATAGATACCCACATAACCACTACATTTAACATTATCCCACTACTCATTAACTACCCCACTAACTATCCATAACTATCCATAACTACCACTAAATAACTAACTATAACTACCCACTAACATAGAAGTTTCAGCCCTAAAGCATTATTCTAACACTCCTTACTTTAGGAGCTGCAAACACCAAGTTCTGTTTTCAAATCTTCAAAATTTACTTATTGGCAATGGTTTGGTGAAGACATCTGTAACTTGTCCTCTATTCTGCAATAAATTAGTATAATATTTCCCTCTTTCTGCACTTCTCTCACAAAGAAAAGTTTGATGTTAAAGTGCTTGGTCTTTCCATGGAACACTGGATTGTGAGAGATAGCAATGGCAACTTGGTTGTCAACAAGAATCTTTGTGTTTTCTTTTTGCTCCAGGTTAAGATCATTCAAGATCTTTCTTAGCCACAAGGCTTAGTTAACAGCTGTTGTGGCAGCAACAAACTCAGCTTATGCAGTGGATTGAGCCACTGTTTCCTGTTTCTTAGAACTCCAAGAAAAAACACCATATCCAAAAGTAAAACAGTAACCTGAAGTGCTCCTCATATCATCAATGGAACCTCCCCAATCACTATCAGAAAAACCAACCAGCTTGAACTCCTTGCTCCTAGTGAACTTAACACCAAAATCATTTGTGCCTTTGACACATCAAATCACTCTCTTGGCAGCTTTGAGATGTAATTCACTTGCACAATGCATGAAACGAGACAAAATACTTACAGCATTTAAAATATCAGGTCTTGTTGCTGTGAGATACATCAAGCAACCAATCAAACTCCTGAAATATCCTTCATCAACTTTGTCAGCTCCATCTTCTTTGCACAACTTCTCTTTTTGATTCATTGGAGTGCTGACTGCCTTGCACTCCTCCATATGAAACTTCTTTAGTATTTGCATACTTTTTTTGGCAGATGAAAACTTCACTTTGTCCTTGCTTGATCTCCATTCCAAGGAAGTAGGACATAAGCCCGAGATCTGTCATTTCAAACACCTTCATCATCTCTTGTTTGAAATTTTGAATACAATCTATATTGTTTCTTGTAACCAATAGATCATCAACATACAGTGAAACAATAAGGATTTCAGTACTATTGTTCTTGATATACAAGGTTGATTCAGATGAGCTTTTTGTAAATCCCAAATTTAACAAGTGATCATCAATTCTGCTTATACCCAGCTCTTGGAGCTTGCTTCAATCCATAAAAAGCTTTCTTGAGAAGAAAGACTTTATCTTCTTCTCCTTTTTTTACAAAGCCTTATGGTTGTTCTACATAAATCTCCTCTTGTAGGAAACCATTCAGAAATGCTGACTTAACATCTAATTGGCATACTTTCCAATTTTTTTGTGCTGCAACAGCAAGCAAAAGTCTGACAGTGTCAGTCTTGCTACTGGTGCAAATGTAGCAGAATAATCTACACCAAACACTTAAGCATAACCTTTAACCACAAGCCTAGCGTTATGCTTATTGATTGAGCCATTAGCATTAAGCTTGGTTCTATATACCCATTTAACTCCAATCACCTTCATGTTTTGGGGTCGATCAACCAACTTCCAAGTGTTATTTTTCTCAATCATGAATAGCTCCTGCTCCATTGCAGCTATCCAATGTTGATTCTTTTTTGCTGATTCAAAATTTGCAGGTTCACAAACAGCTATATTGCATCTTTGATAAATTTCAGGTAAAATTCTAGTGCCTCTTACAGTTTCATCATCTACAAATTCATTTTGTCAGTCTTCATCTGTATTTTCTTCAGGAAGTTCGAACCATTATTCTGTTTGATTTCTTTTTCCTGAATCATTCCAATTCCATTCTTCATCTTCTACAAAATACACATCTCTGCTCACAAGTAGCTTACCAGTTTGAGGCTGATAAATTTTATAGGCTTTAGAAGAAGAATTGTAGCCCACAAAGATGTTTGGTTCAGCCATCTTATCAAGTTTATCACGCTTGACCTTCGGAATATGGGTAAAACATAAACAACCAAATACTTTAAGAAACTTGAGTGAAGGTTTATAGTCATATCATGCCTCAAATGGTGTTTTATCCTTTACTGCCTTTGTGAGAAGTCTGTTTTGAAGAAATACAACAGTACTTGTAGCCTCTGCCCAAAATGTTTTAGGTAAATTCTTCTCATGCAACATACATCTTGTCATCTCCATGATGAACCTATTTCTCCTCTCACTTGTTGAGGAGTATAAAGGACTGTTAGTTGATGCTCAATTCTTGCTTCTTCACAAAATTTGTTGAATTTTTCTGATGTGTATTCCTTCCCATTATCAGATCTTACAATCTGAATTTTGCAACAACTTTCATTTTCAACTCTTGCTTTAAACTTCCAAAAAACTTGAGCTTTAAACTTCCAACTCTTGCCTTTTATGCCATACATCTATACATCTGTAGCATTTTCTTTAATTGAGAAAGTAGTTTGCTCCTCCTCCAATGGATTTAGAGCAAACTTTTTCCCTTTCATTTTCACTTTGAAAATATCTTGATTTGCTGCATCTTTAATTAAACAATATTTGTCTTCAAAAATAACCTTAAAGTCTCTTTCAATCAATTGGCCAACACTTAGTAGGTTTTGTTAAATTCAGGGACAAAGAAAACATCAGAAATTTGTACCTGAACAACTTGTTACATCAATTGTTCTCTTTCCTTTAACTGAAATGTATTCACCATTTCCAATTCTGACTTTGGTGATGTTAGTTCACTTTAAATCTCTAAACAGCTCTTTGTCAAGAGTCATATGATTGGTGCAACCACTATCAATTAGCCAACTTTCATTTGATTCACTTCCCACAAACAGTTGATCCTCCTCCTCTTGATCAACAATTTTAGCCTCTTCACCTTGATATTGGTTTTTGTTTCTGCAAATTACAGCTTCATGCCCCATTTAGTTACATTTGGTACACTTGACATCTGGTCTTCTCCATCATTTGAAAGGAAGATGGCCCTTCCTATTGCAATGCTGACATGAAGGGTAAGATCATTTCTTGACTCCAGCTTTGTTGTTGGCTGAAAATTCACAAATAGGTAATTGAGTTTTCTTGAAAAACTTCTTTTTCTTGCTGTTTTTTGTATTCTCATGATGCTTGGCTGGCAAAACGCTTTCAACAGCACCTTCTTGCCTCATGGCTCTTCTTTGCCCCTACGCTTGCAAAGCATTTAGAATCTCTGCAAGAGTAATTTTAGTTACATCCTTGGTATTTTCCATTCCAAGGCTGAAATAGATGTCTCAAATTTTTCAGGCACATTTATAAGAATTTTTTCAACAATTCTTGAATCCATAAACACAGAACCAAGTAATCTGATTTGGTTTGCAATATTCAATAACATATCAGAATACTCTTTAATGGATTATGTTTCCTTCATCTTCTGCAACTCAAATTCTCGAATCAAATTTAACACACATATTCCTTTGACTCTTTCATTTCCTTCATATTCTACCTTGAGATAATTTCATATCTCATACGATGACTTCAAAGTCATAATTCGAGGGAAGATAGTAGATGAGACTCCAGCAAATAACATTGTCTTTGCCTTGGATTTCTTTGTCTTGTTCTCCTTCTGCAATTTAATTTGCGCCCGGGTAGGATTATTTGGAAGAGCTAGAATTTCATAATCTTCTTCCACTTCTTCCCAAACATCCAAAGCTTCCATATACGCCTCCATATGAATTGCCCATACATGGTAGTTATCTCCATCAAATGGTGGAGAAATTGAAGAAGAAATTGAAGAGGAGAAACTAGAATTTTCCATTAACAACCTCACACACTCACTCACAAATCCCTTAAGAATATAAGAATAAGGCTCTGATACCAATTGTTGGAAATATGAAGAAGAGAGATGCTTAAATAAGAAGATGATTAACTTGATTGATTAAAATGAAAGACAAATGAAACTTATTTATAAACTTACAAAGTTAAAAATAGATACTTACATAACACTACATTTAACATTATCTCACTACTCATTAACTACACACTAACTATCCATAACTACCCACTAAATAACTAATCATAACTACCCACTAACAGTTTTAGCCCTAAAGCATTATTCTAACAACTTTAACAAATCACTCAATAAAAGTAGCAAATAACCATAAGAATGTATTGTGATCTCAAAGTTACAGAAGCATCTCTATTCTTGTTACCTGGATGGATTGAGCAATCTGTGTGACAAAAGCTGGGGGAAGTTTCAAGTCTTTTACTGTTCTTTTTGCAAAAACTACAATTTCCGAGTCAGGATCTACATTGAGCAAATATGTTCAAGAAGTTAGCCGATAAAAGTACAAAAAATGTTAGGAATCTAATACCAAGATAACGCTAAACAGACTTTACAAATCTTTATAAATTAAATGAACTACAATTAACTATCATGTAATTATCCATTCTACAAAGACAGTTTCCCTTGGAACATCCAAACAGGAACAAAAAATATCATTGCAGAGAGGGGTTTAAAGATTTAAGCTTTAAAGTAACCCATAAAAAATGTTATGTTATTATAATAACTTCATTATAAGAAATCCACCCCAGAAAAAATTAAAGTCAGTGCTTATATCATCCAATCGTACAGTGAAAGAACTTTTGAGCTTAGGAATAAAGACAATTATGTCAACTTGCAGAAAATGCATTGCAGGATGTAATCCTCTTAAAACTAACTTCACAAATTCTGGCTGACATATTCCCGCCTCCCACAAAAGTATTGAACAAAAATAAGGGATAAAAAGGAAATATTATAGGTATCTCTGAAACTGTACATAAAGAAGCAATCTGATTCATTAAAAAAAAAAAAGAAAAGAAAAGAAAAGAAAGAATAAAAACACATCACTGCCTAAATGTCAAATATAATAAACTTTATGATTCTGTTCATAGTTTCTCATCGCATTCATAAACACTTTATGAGTCAAAATTAGGGCATCCCATTGATACTATCAAATAACTGAATAAAATTGAAGGTATTAACCAAACTGAAAAGGAGAAATTACCAGAAGGGTTCCATGTAAAAGCATCTCTAAATCTCTGTCCATCAATTTCAATGTCCAAACGGATAGGCAGAAGATTATCCGCAGCGGGACTGCATAACGAAGAATACTTTATCAAGAAATATAAAAATTTGATTTTTTTTCTTCAAATTTATTAGCTTTCCCAAACAAAGACATTTTTCAAAAAAAAAAAAAAGGAAAAGAAAGAGAAGCATTATTACATTCTGAACTTAACGGGATTCTTTGATGCACCCCAAATTGATTGCGTCTTCATTGCTAACTTATTCCTCTGTTTCAAACCATATTCAAAATTTCCAATTAAAACAGGACAAAACTCGGATTCGAAATTGAACGAGCTAGAACACAAAAAAAATCAAGTGAAAGAAAAAAAAAATAGGGTTTACGAATTATTACCCGAAATTACAGGAAATTCTGCTGTTGGCTACCTATGCTTTCTGAGGCAGCAGTGTTCCGACTTCAGGGTTTGAAGGTTGCTTTTTTTTCCGCAAATAAATAAAAATAAGTCATAAATTTGGTTCTTAATTAAAATATTTTAGTCCTTTATTTTTTTCTAATTAATAAAATATCTTTTTAATTATTTAATAAAATGCGAAAGCCAATTTATAAATACAGGATGAAAGTTTATTTACATTATTTTTAAATATATATTTAAAGTTTAAAATATAATTAAAATTTTATTTATATATTTTAAATATATAATAGATGTTGATAAATTTAAGTGGTAAATTGACATAAATAGTTCCTAAATTATATAAGTTTGATGACATTATTTTCTAAATTATAAATAAATTGTGATATTGGTGCTTTTGTTAAATGTTTTTTTAAATTATCGTTAAGTAAAAACACTTCAATGATATTTATATCAGTATATTATTTAAATATATTTAATAATAACTAAATTAACATTATAGATATTTAGTGACATTCGTTTTCAAATTATAAAAAATTATCAAATTTATTCTTTCCTTAAAAATAAAGATATTTATATGATTATGCTATTTAAATATATTTAATAATATATAATATATATACATATAATATTATTTTCATTTTTATTATTTTTCGTCAACTTTCTTCTTCTGTTTCTCTTCCACTTTTTTTTTTCATTTCTCAGATAAAATTAATTTGTGCAAACAATAAGAAAATTAGATGATTTTTTTTAAAATTCAAACAAAAAAAACATGAAGAAGAAGAAAAGATAAAAATAGAGAAAATACATATGAGAATGATATTGAAATATTATTTGAAAGTATATGTATATAAATTATATATTTAAATAGTGTAATCACATAAATAAATTTAAATTGATTTAATTAAGAAAGAATTTTTAACAAAAAGACTAATGTCATAATTTTTTTTATAATTTGAGTGCCAATTTTACTAGAAAACAATAATTTAGGGACTAATGTTACTAAATATCTATAATTTGGGAACTATTTATGTTAATCTACTTATTATTAAATCTATTTAAATAGTATAGTGACATAAATACTGTTAAAGTTTTTTTTACTTAACAATGATTTAATAGAATTTTTAAACTAATATTACACTTTTTTTTATAGTTTAGGAATCAATTTCACAAAAAAAAATATTTTGGAAACCAATATCATTAAACTTTTATAATTCATAGACTATTTATACAAATTTGCCGCTAAATACATATAAATTAATAGACTAAAATGATTAATTTTTTTTATGAAATGATTAATTATTTAATAAATAAATACCATATAAAAGAAAACGCAGAATATTGTTTTTGTTAAAAGAAAGATTCTTTTTAATTTCTTGAATAAAGAAACTCTTATATTTTATTCTAGATGAAAATAGTCGTCGTCTATAGCAACTATTTATGTGACAACCGTCTACCTCTGCTAATGGCTTACAATTGTTTAAGAAATCCATTTTCAACTTACCTATGCAAATATATAACCTTTTTGAACTTCGTTTGTCTTTCCTCCTCCATAAAATCTTTATGTTCAATCTTCACACTAGAATCTAGATGAGTCCGGAGTAATTTAGTCTTGTAGTCCTACAAATACTTGTATTGTTATGATATATTGATTGATATGCTAAAAGATAATGTTTATTACCTATATTGATTATGAGTAATTAAGAATTTTAGCATTTATTGGTTGTCACTTAATCAAACAGAACTTAAGGAAGAGTACATATCGGGTAGCTAGTTGTTGGAAAGTATCTACGATTTTAAATTTATAATATCGTAATCCCAAGAAATTGTTAATGGCTTAGCAGTAACTATAACTTAATGCTAACAATCATCTTATTAATAGAATCAATATTTGAGAGTTGTTTTATCACAACAACGCATTCAAGTATCAAGCATTCAAAAGTTATCACATAGACATGTATTCTGATGTATACTCATGTTTATATAATTTGGTTGACCTATCTTCAAATATTTTATATATATCTTGGTTTAGAATACAATTATGAACTGCATCCATTTGTTCTCCTTCTCACCTTTCGAGTTAAAGTATCCATGAAAGCCTAAGTCACTTAGAAAATTATGCCACCCACCCTAGGGCTGGCCTAGCATGCAAACTCACCCTTATTAGGATTAATTGACAAGCATGTTGATCTGTATTGTTGTTCATCCTAATCTGGCAGTAACTACACCTTCATTTTTCTTTCGGCGATGTAGGCTGTTAAACTAAAAACGAGTTATGTATGACCATGGTTAGAAATTGTCTATAACCTCAGTTTTAATTTAAAAGAGCAAACAGATTATCCGGCATAATGTTAATTTAGCTTTGTGACCTTTTCGAAAAAATGAACAGAATCTCAACTTGCAAAACATGCATAATATAGCAATCATAATTTAGTATTCAAATAAATATCTAAATGAACAAAACCCAAAGAAATATAGAAAGGATCTAGGGAACCATGTCCATAAAGTAATCACCACTTTATGAGGTCGACCGGTGTTGCCAATCGTGTATCTTTTGTACTGCTCGATCCTACTCTAAATGGCAGAACCTTCGGAGAACGCTTCCTTAGCCTAGTAGCAATTGTTTTACCTTACGTCATGGGCTTAAGCAATGCCCTATGGACTAAGTCTATGCTAACCTATTGCTCTCTTAGGATCTCCTAACAAAATCTCAGTATTCTATGAATACTAAAAATGAATAATTATCTAATCGAATTCTCAAAATCTGAGATAAACACTCAGAGAATAGAGAAAACGAGACACTCGATATTGCTAGATGACTTGTATTGAGTGCTAAGGGATGATTTCAATACTCTAGACCCCGAGGTATGTATAGGGGTTGCAAGGAGTGAATTTTCCTTGAAAACCCGATGTGGGACACTATTTTTTTTCTCGGGACACCCGTCTTGAGCCTTGAAGAACCGATGTGGGCGTTCCAAGCTCCGGGATGGCCACCTTGAGCTCAGCTCTTCCAAAATTCACACTTTTGCCCCAATATTTGTTGTTTTATGTAATTTACTCTTGAAACTTCTAAAATCACAAATTGCGCAATTTAATGTTAATTTGATTCAATTACGATCAAATAAGTTCCAATATTGTCCTAATTTGTGTCTAAAAATATGCTAAAATTGTTATATGATTTGTGCATATCATATAACCCCACACTTAGCTTTTTACTTGTCCTCAAGCAAACCAAAATGAGATCATGGAATGATTAAATCATAGGTGTAATCACAAAATAGTTTTCACCAATGTTTTTAGAAAATTTTGCACTGATTCAGATGTTTCATAAAACACGTGTAGACATATTAAACTGCTATGTAAAGGTCTCAAAAATTCAGTAAAAGGGTGTCATGACCGTATAGGCTAGAAGACAATTCGAAAGATTTACTGAGTTCTAGTTCTACCTTAGTCACAGGATTTTCCCGATGTGTGTTGTGTGAATTGGTTCTGATTAGATCATTAACTCAAAATAAGTTTCTCAAGCAGTTACTGAATAATATTTTGACCAGTTATTATGAACAAAGACAGCATAATAAATAACTTTCTACGTTCTGAGCTTTTGTGCCAACACTTTACTTTCAATATTTTCAAAGAAAAATACATTAAGTGTATGTTTTAATTGACTTTCAGGGTATTTTTATGTTTACTTTCACATATCAACTTTAACTACTCAGGTATTGAACTTTAACTCTACACGACCTTAGGGCACCAGGCATTACGTTCCCTTCAGAAGTGGTGCTCGAGTAGCAAATGATACTTACAAATTACCCTTATAACATTTAAATTGTGGCACCTCAACTCTGAATTCTATCAAGTCATTCATAGTGTTCTCACATTCTCTAACGGTCTGGTATTATTTAGTTTAACTCAAAAAGGTATTCGGTTAATTTTTCTAACCAGAATTAGATTGTGCTCAAGGATCAAGAATTTCCTATTTCTAAGTGATGAATTCAGTAAAGCAGAAGAAATGTTCCTAATGGTCACGACACTCTACTGAATATATATCACAGACAAAAGTAATTTTTAATCAGTCAACACAGTTTTTAAAGTCTGAAAGAGCGAAAAATTTTGAATTTTTTTTGGAAAGATTGCAATCTGAATGTAAAACAGAGTAAAACATGGCAAATATTTGAAAAATTTGAGTGCATTGTGCACTACTACCCCACACTTAAGACAAACAATGTCCTCAGTGTTCTTGCAGGTCATGCAACCCCACACTTATTTGAAAATTAGAATTAAAAACAAAAAGCGGGAAAAATTTAAACAAAACACAAAATGGAAACAATACTCAACAAAGAAAAATAAAACAAAGAAAAATGAAAGAAAATTATGCTCCCTTATTCGTTGAGCAAAAGAATATGTTCTGATTTGTCAATTGGCTCTTTGTATAATTTTAGACGTTGCACGTTCACTTTTTGAGTAGTGTCATCGGAATCTATTATCACACATGCGCCAAAGGGCGACACTTCTGTAATAGTGAACGGGTCTGACCAATAACTTCTAAATTTTCCTAGAAACAATTTCAAACGTGAGTTGTATAACAAGACTTTATCTCCTGGTTCAAAATTTTTCTGGGATCTAAGTTGCCTATCATGTCGAAGTTTACTCGTCATTTTGAATTGATACAAATTCTCATACGCATTAAGCCTCCATTCATCCAATTCATTGAGTTGTAAAATTCGGGTTTCCTTAGATAAGTGTTATCTAGATTACATTTCTGTATAGCCCAATTTGCTTTATGTTCAAGTTCGACAGACAAATGACATGCTTTTCAGTAAACCAATCTATAAGGTGAAAAGCCTGTAGATGTTCTATATACAGTACGAAAAGCCCATAAGGCATCATCTAGTTTTATGGCACAATCCTTACAGTTAACACCTACAATCTTTTCTAAAATTCTTTTAATACCCCTATTGGTTACCTCAACCTGCCCAAACGTTTGTGGGTGATAAGCTATGGAAAAACGATGTTGAACTCCATATTGCTTGAGCACTTTTTGCAATTGTGAGTTGCATAAATGTGTACCTCTGTCACTTATTAAAGTCTTTGGACACCCGAATTTGGAAAACAATTGTCTAAGGAATCTGCACACGACTTTAGCATCATTAGTAGGTAATGTCTGCACTTCAGGCCATTTTGAAAAGTATTCTACTGCTACTATGATGTAATTGTTACCAAAGGAAGAAGGAAAAGGACCTATGAAGTCTATACCCCATATGTCGAATATTTCAATACTTTGTATCACTTGTTGGAGTAGACCGTCTTGAGAAGAAATGTTACCTGCTCTTTGACAAGCATCGCAGGACTTTACGTAAGATATTGCATCTTTGAATATAGTGGGCTAGAAGAATCCTGCTTCTAACACTTTCCTGGCAGTGTTAGCTGCAGCCGGATGGCCACAAGTGGGTCCACAGTGGCAATGCTCCAGAATTTGAAAACCTTCTTCTTGTGAGACACATCTTCTAATCAATTGATCTACACAGATTCGAAACAGAAAAGAGTCTTTCCAATAGTAATATTTCAGGTCAGTAAAGAATTTCTTCTTTTGTTGACAGTGATATCACTCGGGAGGGTTTGAGCTACCAAATAATTCGCAATGTCAGCAAACCACGGAGGAGAATAGATAGAAAATAAAGCACATAAGCTCTCATCTGGAAATTTATATGATATTATTGATTCATCTATAGCTTCTAATGTAGGGTTTTCTAATCTAGACAGATGATCTACATCTAGATTTTCAGCCCCATTCTTATCCCTTATTTTTATGTCAAATTCCTGTAGCAATAAAACCCATCTAATTAGTCTTGGTTTGTCATCAATTTTATTGAACAAGTATTTTAGTGCAGAGTGATCAATGTATATTATTGTTTTAGACATAACCAGATAAGATCGAAATTTGTCAAAAGCATATACTACGGGTAATAATTCCTTTACAATAATAGTGTAATTCTCTTGAGCATCAGTTAAGGTTTTACTAGCATAGTATATCACATAAAATTTCTTATCATGTTGTTGTCCTAAAATAACTCCTACTGCATAATCACTATCATCACACATTAATTCAAAGGGTAAGCTCCAATCAAGTGATGTCATATTGGGTGCAGTAGTCAATAATTCCTTATGTTTGTTAAATGATTTCACGCATTTTTCATTAAAAATAAAAGGAACATCTTAACTCAACAAATTGGTTAAGGGTCTAGCTATTAGAGATAAATCTTTTCTAAAGCGCCCATAAAAACCAACATGACCCAAAAAACTTCTAATGGATCTTACAGAGTTAGGTGGAGGTAGTTTTGAAATTACTTCAATCTTTGCTCTGTCTACTTCCATACCTTTCTGTGAGATCTTATGTCCTAAGACAATTCGTTCTTTAACCATAAAATGACATTTTTCCCAGTTCAAAACCAAATTAGATTTTATACATCGTTTAACCATTGATTCCAAGTTTTTCAGGAAGACAACAAATGAATTACCAAAAACTGAAAAATCATCCATGAACACTTCCATAGACTCTCCTAACATGTCATCAAATATAGAGGTCATACAACTTTGAAATGTAGCAGGTGCATTACACAGACCGAAAGGCATCCTTCTATATGCAAATGTTCCAAAAGGGCATGTAAATGTAGTTTTATGATGGTTTTCAGGAGAGATCGGGATTTGAAAATACCCAAAAAATCCATCAAGAAAACAATAAAACATATGTCTAGATAACCTTTCTAAATTTGGTTGATAAAAGGAAGAGTGAAGTGATCTTTTCGTGTAGCGGTATTTAGTTTCCTATAATCAATGCAAACACGATGACCAGTAACAGTACTAGTAGGAATTAGTTAATTGTTCTCATTCCTAATACCCGTTATTCCACCTTTATTAGGTACCACCTGTATGGGCTAACCCATTCACTATCAAAGATATGATAAATAAGTCCAACATCTAGTAATTTGATTACCTCCTTTTTAACTATATTGCACACATTAGGATTTAACCTCTTTTAAGGTTGCACACATGGCTTATAATCATTTTCTAAAAGAATCTTATGCAAACAAAAACTCGGATTTATACCTAAGATATCCGCAATTTTGTATGCAAAGGCTCTTATGTACCTTTTGAGTTTGTCCGATGTTGACTTCCGTTGTTCTGCAGTTAGGTCGGCTGCAAGAATGATGGGAAGCTTCTTATTGTCGTGTAGGAATCCTTAGCACAAATGTTTTGGTAATTCTTTCATCTCTAAGTCTGGGGGATCCTTCAAGGAGGTATGTTCCTTCTTCAACTCATGAGCACCTATCTCAACAAAACGATCAGTATTAGTTTCGTAGTTGGGAAAATCAAAGTAAGATTTTTCAAAGCCCAAAGAGTCTTCATTCAAGACTGGATAATCAGAGATCAGATCTGTAATGTTACTTCAATTAAATGGTCAATAGCATCCACAGAAAAACAATTATCATCTAGATGCATAGGATACTTAAGGGTTTCATTTAACTCAAAAGTAATATCCTCATTTTCTACCCTTAGTTTTATTTGACCACGACTGACATCAATCAAAGCCTTAGAGGTAGCTAGAAAAGGCCGACCTAGAATTAGGGGCACACCACTTTCACCATTCATCTCCATGAAAACAAAATCCACAGGAAAGACAAATTTTCCAACCTTTACTAAGAGATCTTCAATTATCTCCCTAGGAATCTTCACTCTCCTATCAGCAAGTTGTATGCACATTCTAGTCATTTTCAAGTCTTGGAAACCTAATTTATCAAATAAACTAGATGACATCAAATTGATACTAGCTCCTAAGTCCGCAAAAGCATGCATATTAGTAATATTACCTATCGTACATGGCAAAGTGAAACAACTTGGATCTTTCTGTTTAGAAGACATTTTATTCAAAAGAATTGCCGAACATTCTTCAATAAGAACCACTTTGTCCATGTCAGATTTTCTTTTATTACTAATAATTTCCTTCAAAAACTTAGCATATTTAGGCATTTTAGAAATAACATCAAGCAAAGGTAAATTAACATGAATCTGACTGAAAGTTTTGAAAAACTTCTCAAATTGCTCCTTATCTTTATTCTGCATCAGTCTTGTAGGGTAAGGTACTCTTGTTCGGTACTCAGGAACAAACTCCTTCTCTTTTGCTGCTACTTTGTTTTTGACCACTCTCGACGTTGGTTCATAGAAGCTATCTTCCTTTTCCTGCACAAGAATAGAAATGTCAGAAGATTTTGGAATAGAAGGAGTTGGAATTTTTCCAGATCTTAGATTCATAGTCTTGCATTCGTTCAGTGGGTTGGTCTCAGTGTTGCTTGGCAATGCTCCTTGTGACCTATGAGATAAATGGGGGGATAACTATCCCATCTGCCTCTCTAGTGTCTATAAGGAAGCTTGTGTGTTCCTGACTGTTTGCTCAGTCTGCTTCAACCTATTCTCAGACTGCTGAATCTTTTTGCATGAGCCTTGATGCGTTCCGATTGATATGCTAAAAATAGGTTTTATTTACCCTATATTGATTATGAATAATTAATGACTGAGACTTACTAATTGTCACATTTAGCATCTATGTTGTCACTTAATCAATCAGAACCTAAGGCGGAGTACCTATCATGTATCTAGTCTGTTGGAAAGTATCTACGATTTTAATTAAAGAATTTATCGTATTCCCAAGGAAGTGGTAACGGCTTAGTAGCAACTATCCTTTTACCTTAACTCTCATTTTATTACTTAGTTATGCAATCATTCATCAATATCTTTGATGAGTGGGTGATCCTTTCTACACAAGATTCAAGTTCATTAAGCATGCAATAGTATTTTACAGACAAGTATTCTGATGTATGTCCTATTATTTCTACATATTGACTGACCTATCTTCGAGTATTTTAGATATATCTTGGTCTAGATTGCAATTATGTATCGATTCTACTTGTGTACCATATCTGAGTTATTTGATAAACTGCCCCATCGCCATTGATGACCCTACTCACGGTTCGAGCTAAAGGCATCCATGAAAGTCCTGTGTCACTCAGGAGATCATGCCGCCGCCCTAACGCCGGCATAAACACACGAACTCAGCCTCATTAGACTACTCTAACAAATATGGTGATCTATAGGTTATTTTATCTAATATGGCAAACCTTAATGCTTCCGTCCTCACACAAAGTCCTAAATTAAGGCCTATTAAACTAGACAGGTTATGATTAGATCGTGGTTAGGAATTGTCTATAACCATTTATCTATTTTAAAAGAGCAAGTAGACATACAATCATAATGATAATTAAGCTGGTGACCTTTCCGGAAAAATGTAAATAGCTTCAGCATGCAAAACACATATTCATATCATCATAGTTTAATATTCAAATAAGTTTTTGGACAAACACAGTACAAAATATAAAGAGAGGGACAAGGGGACCACCACCATAAAGTATTTACCCTTTATTAGGTCCGCTGATGGAACAACTACTTGTATATCCTGGACTGCTTGACCTGACTCTGCTCGACAGAACCTTCGGAGAACGTTTCCTCAGACTAGCAGCTATTGCTTTACCTTACATCCCGGACTTAAGCAAAACCTTGTTGACTAACTCTTTGCTCACCTAATGCCCTCTTAGGATCTCCTAACGAAATCTCGGGTATTCTATGAATACCAAAAACGAACCCTATCTAGATGTATTCTAAGATCTTGAGACAGATTCTCAAAAAGCAAAGAACACGAGAAAACTCTCGTATACTAAACTACTTGAAAGAAAACACCTGAGATAACTAAATGACTCGTATACAGTAGAAAAATGTATACTTGAAGCCACTGAATGATTCAGATCAAGTGGAGAGGGATGATTTCAACTGAGGAAGGCATTGTGTATTTATAGCAGGTAAGTTGAGTGATTTTTTATGCAGAAATCAATGTGGGATATTGTTCAAGGGTTCGGGACGCCCGTCCCGATCTGTTGACCAAGTTAGGACGCATGTCTCGAGTTTAGGATGCCCGTCTCGAGTCTGGGACATCTGTCTCTGGTCCGAGACGCCCGTCCTAATCCACGAACTTCCGAAAATCACATTTTTGCCCCGAAATTTGTCGTTTTCTTGCACATTTCACCTGAAACTTCCAAAATAACAAAAACTGCAAAATTGTATTAATATCAATCAATTAAGAACGATTTATCTCCAATTTTGCCTTAATTTGTGCCTAAAAACATGCTAAAAAAGTGATTTGCCTATGTAATACATAAATTTTCAAAATTTCATGCAAATCTTTATACACAAAAAATAATTACCACGCCATAGTTTTCAACAGATCATCATGGTTAGCCTATGTAATACAAAAATTGTTAAAAACCATTGCAAAAATTCTTAGTCTATTCCCTTTTCAAAAATTATATTTGCCCTAATCATATCCTTACTTTTTATGCATCAAACATTCTAAAAAAACAAAAGATCAAATTTACACAATTTAATCAATGAAGAAGATTTGTATTTCTAACATACTTGTTTTTTGCAAAGAATTGAAAAATTGTCTGAAGAAAAATTTCTGAACAAAATAAAAGACCCAATTAGATTTTGAAAATAAAAAGAAGGGGTCAGTTATTAAACTTTTGTTCAAACAATTTATTTGCTGAAAAATAAAAAGAATCTTCCCTTTTTAACGGCCTTTCTTTCTTATCTCTCGCATCTCCACTCGCATAGCTCTCATCTCATCTCGTTGCCTTCCTTGCTCATCTCGTATTTCAACTAACTCTCGTAGTATCAGTGTACCTTGGCTTTCTTGGAGATTTGTCGTGGCCCTGAGTTGGTCCACATTGGCTGTAATATTCAGAATGCTCTGGTCTGAGTGACAGAATCTGCTTGTGATCGTTTGATCCATCTGGTAGATCCTGTGAGTCAGATTATCTATCTGCATAGATAAAACTGGCTGAAAATCGCTAGTACTCCCTCTGGATGAAGGTGTTTGTTCGTTAGGTGTTGGGGTATACTCATGAGATGTTGGTGAGTTCTGGGTTTGGTCAAAGGGTTGTGGATTTTTGAGAACCCTTTGGGCAGGAGTGTGAACTGGAGATTTCTGAGGTTCTTCTCTTGGAGGAAAGGTCTCTTCAGAAGGGTCCTCCTCCTCCTAGGACTGGGTTCACGGGTATTCAAGAATCTGTTTACTATATCACTAATGTCTAGGCTTGAGTCAATATCTATGGGTTGTGGAGGATTGTTCTCCTGTGGTGCTTCTGGTTCGGGCCTAGATGGTCCTTCTGGTTTGTTCTTCTTTTGAACTAGAGCGTCGGGATTTTCTAGTTTCTTTGCTTGGTTAGTAGCTGCTCTTGTTCTCTTCATTTATGAGTGTAGAGTCTGGTTAGAATAAACAATAATAAAACAAATAATGAAAAACAAAAGAGTAAAACTAAATACGGAGAAAATTAAAAACAAGAAAATATTTTTCAGGTTTTTTTCCGAAAGCAATTAAATTCCTTCATAAAGTTTTAGAATAATTTTCTAAAATTTGATTATCCTAAGTTTCTTAATTTTAGATAATTTCTAAAATTAATTAGTTATGATAACCCTATATTTCAGGAAACTGATTGTCTAACTAGAATAAAGTGAGTGTTATGTCTAAGGTATAGATTACTACCACTACCTATCATAAGCCTCTAGAATTTTGATCACGAATCCTAAATTTGTTATTATATTTCCTCGGCAACGGCGCCAAAAATCTGATGGGTTTCCGATTGATATGCTAAAAATAGGTTTTATTTACCTTATATCGATTATGAATAATTAAGGACTGAGACTTACTAATTGTCACATTGAGCATCTATGTTGTCATTTAATCAATGAGAACCTAAGGCAGAGTACCTATCATGTATCTAGTCTGTTGGAAAGTATCTACGATTTTAATTAAAGAATTTATCGTACTCCTATGGAAGTGGTAACGGCTTAGTAGCAACTATCCTTTTACCCTAACTCTCATTTTATTACTTAGTTATGCAATCATTCATCAATATCTTTGATGAGTGGGTGATTATTTCTACACAAGATTCAAGTTCATTAAGCATGCAAGAGTATTTTACAGACAAGTATTCTGATGTATGTCCTATTGTTTCTACATATTGACTGACCTGTCTTCAAGTATTTTAGATATATCTTGGTCTAGATTGCAATTATGTACTGATTCTACTTGTGTACCACATCTGAGTTATCTGATAAACCGCCCCATCACCATTGACGACCCTACTCACGGTTCAAGCTAAAGGCATCCATGAAAGTCCTGTGTCACTCAGGAGATCATGCCGCTCGCCCTAACGCCGGTATAAACACACGAACTCAGCCTCATTAGACTACTCTAACAAACATGGTGATCTATAGGTTATTTTATCTAATATGGCAGACCTTAATGCTTTCGTCCTCACACAAAGCCCTAAATTAAGGCCTGTTAAACTAGACAGGTTATGATTAGACCGTGGTTAGGAATTGTCTATAATCGTTCATCTAATTTAAAAGAGCAAGTAGACATACAGTCATAATGATAATTAAGCTGGTGACCTTTCCGAAAAAATGTAAACAGCTTCAACATGCAAAACACATATTCATATCATCATAGTTTAATATTCAAATACGTTTTTGGACAAACACAGTACAAAATATAAAGAGAGGGACAAGGGGACCACCCTCATAAAGTATTCACCCTTTATTAGGTCTGCTGATGGAGCAACTACTTGTATATCCTGGACTGCTTGACCCGACTCTGCTCAACAGAACCTTCGGAGAACGCTTCCTCAGCCTAGCAGCTATTGTTTTACCTTACGTCCCGGGCTTAAGCAAAGCCCTGTTGACTAACTCTTTGCTCACTTAATGCCCTCTTAGGATCTCCTAACGAAATCTCGGGTATTCTATGAATACCAAAAATGAACCTTATCTAGACGTATTCTAAGATCCTGAGACAGACTCTCAGAAAGCGAAGAACACGAGAAAACTCTCGTATACTAAACTACTTGAAAGAAAACACCTGAGATCACTAAATGACTCATATACAGTAGGAAAATGTATACTTGAAGCCACTGAATGATTCAGATCAAGTGAAGAGGGATGATTTCAATTGAGGAAGGCCTTGGGTATTTATAGCAGGTATGCTAAGTGATTTTTGATGCAGAAATCGATGTGGGATACTATTCAGGGTTCAGGACGCCCGTTCTGATCTATTGACCGGATCAAGACGCCCGTCCCGGGTCTTTGACTGGGTCGGGACACCCGTCCTGACCTTAGGACGCCCGTCCTGATCCACGAACTTCCGAAAATCATGTTTTTGCCCCGAAATTTGTCATTTTCTTGCACATTTCACCTGAAACTTCCAAAATCACAAAACCTGCAAAATTGTATTAATATCAATCAATTAAGAACGATTTATCTCCAATTTTGCCCTAATTTGTGCCTAAAAACATGATAAAAAAGTGATATGATTTATACATATCAAGCCTCATGAATCTTCTTGTTTGACTCCATTGTTTCTTTGTTGGAGTCCATGATACCTTTCAACATATCTCTGAATTCTTGCATGGGGTCTACTGGAACAACATAGTTCCTTGGTGCAGGCAGAGCAACTTGTTGGTTTTGTGGATAGGGGCATTTGATGAGGTGTCCTCTTTTGGAAATTTGCAATTCTAGAATTATTCCTCCAGCTAAATCCCGGATGATTTCTCCAGTTGGGATTGTATGTGTTTCCCATTGGAGCAGCATTGACTGCGTCAACCTGTATCGTCTCATCTGGAATGGTCAATATTCCATTCCCATAGCAGTCCCCACTAAAATGTGGTCCTTGGCAGAACTCACAAATTTGATACACGGGATGGATGTTTCTTCCTTGTTGAAAGGCATTAATTTGACTATTAACGCTAACCTTGAATGTCTCAAATTTCTCATCAAAAGAACATTAGATGCGCTTATTGACTACTTCTTGGCGCGAACACTTGTGTGCCAATTTTTAATATTCTTAGAGTTTCTCCAGGGCGTTTCTAGCATCTACCACATTGAGTCCGTTGAAACCACCCCGAGGGTTAAGTCCATCAAGAACTTGCTTGCCTATTTATGTCATTCCCCCGTAAAATTGCTGAATCATCAGAGGTTCGGTAAGTCCATGATGAGGGCAGAGCCTGATAAGTTCCTTGAATCTATCCCAAACCTCGATCATTGTTTCATCTGCAGCTTTAGTGAAGCTAGAGAGAGCCTTTCGATATTCCAAAACTCTAGCTGCAGAATAGTACTCCTCCAGGAATGCCTTACTTAACTCATCCCAAGATGTGATTGAGTTAGTAGGTAGTTGTGCCAACCATCGCTTAGATGGACAAAAAATGTGTGCAGTCATTTTGATAGATGGACAAAAATGCCCTTATCCAAAAGAGTGAAAAAAGAGAATTCAAAAAATTTTATTTACCTAATGACAAAATTATACAAAAGAACAATTCGTAAGACTTTTTTAAAGTTAGAATGACAACAACTAAAGTTATATGATAAACTTGGAATTTGAAATAGACTAAGTATCATGAAAATAATTTATCCTTTATTTTTCTAAAATTTAGTCCTAAATCTTAAAAAAAATTTAAATGTGATTTAAAAAAATAATTGAATTATATAATAATTTTAATTACATGATAACATATTACAAAATAATAATGTTAAAAGATTGTTATATTCCAAATCAAATAAAAAAAGATTGTTATATTTTTAAAAAAATCATTTTATCTGAATTAAAAAAAAAAGCATGAGATTTTAATAACTCAATGTATTAAAAAATATAAGATAGTGTCTCTGAATTAAAATTTAAAAAAAACTGCATTTTAACCAAAAAGAAATTATACTAAAATATTATAAATTTTTTAAAAATGTTTATAGTTTTTAAATTTGTATTAATTAATTATAATTTTATAAATATAATAATAATTTTGATAATTTTATAACTTCTCTAGAGTTTTTCATTTTCTGTTTTTCTATATATATAATTTAAAATTTTGTTATTATAAAAATTTAACTTTCGATTTCCAAAAAAAATAGAAATAAAAAATAAATATAATTATTTTAAAAGTCAATGTTAAAAATAAAATTGGGAAAGTTGTACCATTGAGTTTATAATTTATAAATATTAGTAATATCGGATGTTTTATATGCAAATAATACTTTATTTATTATTTATAAACTAAAAATTATGAATAATTTTATTAGCTTTATTTCGCACCTAATTTTATTTTTGTCACCTTAAATAAAGAGTTGATGAAATTTTATATCCGTTACTAATACTACTGTTAATCTTTTCTCATCTCTTTTCTTATTAAAAGTAATTTTCTTTTTTATAAAAAAAATGTAAAAATTATCAAATAAAAAAAATTTGTATGTGAAGAAAAAAAAAATTATAGTATTATATTATAAAATGTTTTGAGAATTTCAAAACTTTTAATGAATTATACTGTTATATTACTAAATTAATGTAATTATGGTTATTCATCATAATTTTTAAAACGAGAAACCAATTTGAAACAAAATATACATGTGTACTTTAGATAATTTAAATTTTTGTTTTCCTCTGTATAATATATATATATAATATATTATATATATATATATATAAAAGACTAATTTAATTACAATAATTAAATGTGAAAACTGATAACTTACATGAGCTCTAAATAATTTAATTACAGACTAATTTTTTTTTAAAAAATAATTCATTACTTATTATTTAGAACATAATATTGAAAATTCTACTAAATAAACGTTTACAAATATAAGTAAATTTTAGCTATGGTTGAGATTTTTTCTTTAAAAATAAAAATAAAAATTACAAAAAAAAATAAAAATCTTAAATTTATAATTGTTTTTTCTAATTATAAATATACTTAAATCTATCAATTTATATTGTATAAGATAATATTATTTGTTCTATTTTTCTTTATTTGTTCAAGTTGGTTTTTCATTTGTTCATCGCCAGGCTAGCACTCGTTCTACTTAAGTGTGGTTTATGTCATGTAATGTGGGAATGGTATTCTTATTTCTTATATATGATTCAAATTGCTTGCTTTAATCACATTTTTTTTGGCTTAATATAATTTTAATTGCGTTCTAAAATAATAATAATAATAATTGTATTTAAATAATATTTTTTATTTTGTACTTATAAATAAATTGGCATAATTAATCCTTAAATTATAAAAGTTTGGTGATATTGGTTTGCAAATTATTATTATTATTATTGTGAAATTGGTCCTCATAATAAAAATTGTGACATTGATAATTTGGTTAAAAATTATTTTAAATCATCTAGTAAATTGTTTTTAAGGGTATTTATGTCATTACAATATTTAAATATATTTAATAATAGGCAGAATGATATAAATAGTTATCAAACTATAGATATTTGGTAACATTGGTCTCCAAATTAAATATATTTAAATAATGTAATTACATAAATACTTTTGGAGGGTTTTTTTTACTCAACGGAATTATTAACGGAATAACCAATATTATAATTTTTTATAGTTCGAGACCAATCTCACCAAATATCTATAATTTGGGGACTATTTATTATTAAATATATTTAAATATTATAATAACATAAATACCTTAAGAGTTTTTTTTAACTTAACTAATGTTTTAACAAAATTTTTAAACGAATGACTACTGTCGCATATCAATGTCACCACACATTTATAATTTGATGATTATTTATGTCATATTTTCGTATTTATATATACACAAAAAAAAATTTATGTGAATATTTATTTTCTTCAATCATTGTAATTATCATATAACAATACAACTATCAATTCTTTTTTTCCCCTTTTCACCCTACGAATATCATAGAGAATTTGGATAATATATAATCTCGAATTATTGTTGGAGCATTGTTAAAGTTAATTTCTAAAAGATTAATAAGATATATTAGCATTATATATTTCCAAAAGGCTAATAAGATGGTGGATCTGTGATTAAAAAAGATGAAAATTCCAATAGCGGTGACTTTTAAGCAGTCCCGCCGAACCCTACGAGTTGCTTAACATGGAATTTTCGAGGTTTAGGTTCATCTCGGACAATTCATGAACTTAAAAACCTCCTCCGCTGTTCAAAATCAAAGGTTTTATTTTTTATGGAAACAAAATTACCAGAGGATAGGATGTCTAAACTTAAGGTTGTATTGGAGTTTACTTGTGGCATGGTAGTTGATAGAATTGGTTTGGGGGGCTGGTCTAACATTTTTCTGGAAAGACACGACTGATTTACATGTGATCAGTTATTCTTTGGGACATATTCATGTGGAGGTGCGATATTGGAAGCTTGGCAACTCGGGTTATATAATAGGATTTTACGGGAATCCAGATGCACGAATGCGACCTCATTCCTGGAACTTGCTACGCAGAGTGGCAACTTGTACATCTTCATTGTGGCTTGTTCTAGGGGATTTCAACGAGGTACTTCATGTAGTCGAGATGAAAGGACAATGCCAACGGACTGAAACGCATATGCAACAATTCTGAGATGTTATTGCGGATTTGGAGTTGGTGGAATTCAAGGGCAATGAACCTTTCTTTACATCGACTAATAAGAGGAAAGGAGATGGAGCGACTTGGTCTCGATTGGATAGGTGTTTTGGTAATAAAGTTACAACACAATTAGAGTTGGAGATTTCCACTACGATGATTAGTACTGTGTCCTCTTATCATTGTGCGCTTCGCATTGAGTTGAAGGATAGACAAAGAATGAAAACAAGTAACGGACATAAACCACAAAGGACTGAGATACGGTGGTTCACTTATGAGGAGTGTACCAAAATAGTGGACTAGTCTTGGATTCTCCAGGACGTTGAGCTTCATCACTTGAAGGATTAAAGGAGAATATTAAATTGGATATGCAGGCTTGGGGACGAGCTAAATTGGGTGATCTACCTTAATAGATAAAGAGTAAGCGCCAACAATTATAAACCATGATAGCTAGTACTCCTGATGTCCTTGAAATGGAGGAGGTTTCTCGACAGTTTGAGGAACTAATGGTTGTTGAACAATAGTACTGAAGTATGCGGTCCAAGTCTCATTGGCTCCAAGATGGTGATAGAATATAATATATTTTCATCATCATGCCTCCCACAAGAAGTGTCGAAATACTATCTCATCCATTAAAGATATCACTGGGAGGTCAGTGTCGTCTTTTAAGGAGATTGTCAAAGTAGCGATGTCCTATTTCTCTAACTTATTTACTTAGAGTAGTCGTGGTGCCAATTTTAATACAATCATTAAGAATGGGGAATTTAACTACTTATCTGATGACGGCCGAATTATACTTCAAAAATCATTTTCTCTTGATGAAGTTGAATCTGCTTTCAAGGACATGCACCCATTAAAATCACATGGACTAGATGGAATTCATGCTGGCTTTTACCATACCTATTGGCATCGTGTTGGTAAGGATATTACTAAACTTATTCTGAAATGTCTAAATGGTGATTTAGATATTACTAATTTAAATGAAAATTGTATTGTTCTTATTCCAAAGATCCACTCCCCATAATCCATGAATGATTTTCATCCACTTAGTATGTGTAATGTTATGTACAAGGCTATTTCGAAGATCATTGTTAAAAGGTTGAAAGGGTTTCTTCCAAAATTAATTAATGTTTCTCATAGTGCTTTTGTGGGAAATAGATTGATTACAAACAATATTATAGTGGCTACTGAGGCATTTCACTGGCTTCAACAGGGTTTAGGGGGTAAGAACACAGATTATTTTGTTGTGAGAGCAAACATGTCAAAAGCTTATGACATAATTGAATGGGATTATTTTGAGTGGATTTTAAAGAAAATGGGTTTTTTGGATTCTCTTCGAGTGTTGATCATGAAATGTGTTACCTCTGTGTCATTCTGTATTATTATCAATGGGTCGCTCACAAATAAGTTTGTACCTTCAAGGGGGCTCAGACAAGGAGATCGTGTCTCACCATATCTTTTCATTATGTGTGTTGAGGGTCTTTCTGTCCTTACTTCAAAGGTTGTTAATTTGGATAGATGGAAATGATTACAAATGGGGAGAAATGCATCATTTGCTGATGATTGTCTCCTTTTTATTAAGGATACACCTCAAGGTCCAGAAGTATTACATGAAGTTCTGGATACCTATGCTCTAGTATCTGGAGAGTTGATTAATAAGCAGAAATTCTATACATATTTCTCAATTTTTTTTAAAGACTGGCGGCAAGACCAAATCTTATGTTGTTCGGGCATGCAACGAAGTGCAGAGACGTGGAGTTATCAAGGTATGCCATTTGTGTTAGGACGTACAAAGAAATAAAAATTTTCTTTACTAACTGACCGGGGTTGGAAGAAAGCTAATGGATGGAAAGAAAAAAATTTATCTAAAGGTGGCAAGGAAATTTTATTTAAGGCAGTTCTCCAAGCAATACCAACATATCTTATGTCATTTTATGCGATTCCTAAGACTGTTCTTAATGAAATGGTAAAGATTATAAGGAATTTTTGGTGGCATTCAGGAGCAAAGGATGGTATGCATTAGGTCTCTTGGAATACTATTTGCAAACTAAACAGTGAGGGATGTTTAGGTTTCAAGAATTTGGACCGCTTTAATATGGATCTTTTAGCCAAACAGGGATGGCGAATAGTTCAGAATCCAACCTCCTTGGCAACTTAGGTGTTGAAGGCCAAATACTTTCCACACACTAATTTTATATTGACTACATGTGGCTCTTCGCCATCTTTTCTCTGGTGTTCTATCCTGAAGGGGAGGGAATTGCTCACTCAAGGTCTGAGATGGCACATTGGCATGGGGAATCGGTAAAAGCATTTGATGATTCATAGCTGCTTGTACCTACATCCTCTAAGACCTATAACTTTTCCTTGTTTTCTCCATGAACGTCTTATGGTAGGAGACCTTATACGGGAAGGGAAATGGTAGAAACAATTAGTAGATGTATTATTTGTTGAGTGAGATTGGGAAATGATTATGCCATCCGTCTTAATCCTACATAAGGAATGGATCAATGCATCTAACATTTTACACCACATGGCGATTTTACAATTTTGTTGGCGTATAAATTAGCCGTATCTAAAGATGATGTGGCTATGAAATGACCATTCATGTCTGCAAGGGATTCCACCTAGAGCTTTCTATGGAAACTGGTTATTCCATATAAGGTAAAGCACTTCCTATGGCACTTATGTCACAGTGCACTTCCATTGCGAAGTAGTCTTTGCAAACAAGGGGTGGGCGAAAACTCAGGATGCAAACATTGTGGAGCGAATTTTGAGGACGAATTCCATATTTTCTTTCATTGCCCTTATGTGGAAATGGTTTGGAGCGGTGGATCCGGCTACTGTCCAATTACAAGAGAGGTCATTGCTAGATTTTATTATTGCACTTCATGAGAGAGAGGTGGAACAAATTGGCATTACAACACAAGTTTGTATGATCCTATGGTCCATTTGGATGTCCCGGAAATGAATTTATATTTCAAAATAAATCTATATTACCATCAATTATGGTGCAACAAGATATCAGTTTATTGCATGACTTCTTGGACTGTAATAAGCCAAACACCCTACCTAAACCACATGGGGAAAGTGGAACCCTAAAATGGAGGCCACCTCCATCGGGGTGATTGAAGATGAATACGAATGCAGTTGTAAAAGATGGGAAGGCGGCCTATAGTTTTGTCCTGCCTGATAAACAAGGTAATTTAATCTTATCAAGCGCTAGTCCTTTGCCAGAGATTTCTTCGGTAGAATATGCGGAACTACTAGGGATGTGGCATGAAATCCATCCAATACTTTTGCTGCAATTGGACAAGCTTGTATTGGAAGCGGATTATTAATCGATTGTGTTAAAATTGGCTACATCATCTATTGATTTTTTTCCCATTAGGATCTGTGTTAGACGAGTTTAAAAATTTTCTTCTTGATACTTTGAGGTTTTTTTTTTCCTTTCAACATTGCTCTAGAGTGGAGAATCACACTACTCACATTCTAGCTAGGGTAAGCTTGGGGTTGGATATGGATATTTCTTGGGATGCTGCTGTGCATCCTGAAGTTGCTTCTGTATTACATTCTGAGTGGCTCGATGCTATTTAATGATATTTCTTTTTCCGAAAAAATAGATTTTTAATTTTAAAAAAACTTAGCAAGTTGTTATAAATCAATTATTATGTGAATTTTCATTGAGATATCATATACCTTCTATACTTCTTACTTCCTAGTTTAGATAAACTATGATTTTTATTGCTACTTTTTCTAGGGTTGTATCCCTACTATCTCTAGGGTTTTATCCCCATAAATGGAGGGTTTTATAGAATGATTATAGATCAGTCTTGTACAAGAGAATACATCAATAAAATTAATCTCTATTCTTTCTCCCTATATTCTCTTTACCTTCTCTTTATTATATTAGTTTCATGACACGTTATCAGAGTCTCTACTAGTGAGTAAAGTTTGAGTAAATTTTTTAAGGTTTAAGAATATCATAAAAAAGGCCAGATCTTTAAGAAGATAAGACTCAAGGATTAATTCAGGTATGTTTCATAAAGAATATGGTTCAAAAGGTTTTGTTTATTCACTGTGTATATTTTCGGATACAATGAACAAAGAAGATACATGCCTAAATAGGCCATACAAGAAATGCAAAATTGGAAACATAATATATGGTTGCCAAAATGCAAAATTGGGAACATAATATATGGTTGCCAAAATACATGACTGTAAATGAGCATGGAAATATGTATGGATATTTGATTGAAAGAAAAATAAGGGGAGAGAAATATGCAATCTCAATATTTCATAAATTTATTTCTTGAATTAAGAAATTTATGATCACAATATTCAGGAATTATTTAATTCTTTAACATGATAGAATATGTTTTTAATTCCTTTTAAGAATTAAAGAATTAAATAATTCTATATATATATATATATTTAGTTATAGTTTTGGATTCAATTGTTGTTGGAGAATATGAGGTTTATCATTTTCAATTGATGATTCTATAAGAATTTTGTTAATTGAGTTATATAATTAAAATCATTGATATGTTGTTCTAATTTTGTTAAGAGACTTAAATTATTGTTCTTCCAATTTTGTTAAGAGACTTAAATTATTATTTTTGGAATTATTGTTCTTCCAATTTCGTTAAGAGACTTAAATTATCATTTGAGTGGTTATTAAGCATTATGCCTAAAGTCCTTTACTCTATAACAAGTTTTAAACATGTGAGACCCATATGAAGTGGGAGTTGCATTTGAATCAAGTTTTAATCCCGGAACTTGTGGGTTGATATACTTGAAATCTATTCAGCAATAAACCAAAAGTTTATTGAAATACATTCATACGTTGATTGTTATCAATGAAAATTATTATTAATTCATCCCCAATTAAAGTTGAAACTGAATTTAAACATATAATCTAAAGTGAGGTACATGAAGCATTTTATATTTTATTAATTTTAATAGACGCATCGATTAGATGGTCTTATAACTATCTATTATTAACTCACAACCTAAAGTTTATGATATGATAATTATAATAGATCCATTTAGTAGATAGTTTTACTAATGTTTATTAGTAACTCACAACTTGAAGTTTGTGAGATGATAGACGCATCTAGTAGATGGTCTTATGAACATTTATTAGTAACTCACAACCTGAAGTTAGTTAGGTTATTTGCTCAAATAATTTGATTACAAGCAGAATATATTTGAATAATATTGTGATGACTATTGACATAAGTGTATTGTCTAATTTATAGTGGAATTACACACATCACACTGAAATATGAGAAATATTTTTTTATTTAAAGATGGGAGAAACAAGTGTTACAATGATGAAGGATTGTGAAAATTTTTATTCAAGGGCTCCATGAGAGCTAATATATTATTACCAAGATGAAATATGATTGTTATTGATTTTTTTCCAAGTCTCTAAAGAATTTGTTGTGTTTTAAATATATCCAATGTAATGGATATTATGTCGAGACTATGAAAGATAATGGTCATGAATATTTGACATCCCTAAAATAAGTCTATTAGAAAAACTATCATCTATCATATGACCTTTATTATGCTAAAATTAATATTATTGAGAGACATTGTTTAGAAAACAAGAAGTTTACTAATCCTATTATTTTTAAGATTTGGCATGATCGTTTGGGTCATCTGGGAACAATTATGACGTGAAGAGATTATACATGGTCATCCTTTGATTTTTTAACTTTTGATAAACTCTCATGTGTTGCATGTTCAAAAGAGAATTAATCATTAGACCATTACCATCAAAAGTATGAGCTGAAAGTCTTACGTTTCTAGAATGAATTTATAGAGATATATGTGGATCGATTAATTCACCATGTGGCCAATTTAGATCTTTTATGGTTTTAATTGATGCAGTGACTCAATGGTCACATTTTTCTTTATTATCAATTTGTAGCCTGAAGTTTGCGAGATTACTTGCCCAAATAATTCGCTTGAGAGAAAATTTTCTTGATAATCCTATTAAAAGAATTTTTTAGACAATGGTTGTGAATATTTTTCGCATATTTGATTCTTATTGGAAAATAATTGTTGAACATTCATAAGTTCATATTCACAAGAAGAATGGTCTGGTTGAATCATTTATTTTACATGCTGAAACATTTGTACATTTAAGACTATAAAGTTATTGTAAATTTTTTCTACTACATTTGATTTTTAGTCTAATATTTCTTATTTTAGAAATTTTTGGATATGGTGTATATATTCCAATTGAACCAATCCTATGGACAAAGATTATGTTTGAAATTAAATATTATGTTTGAAAGCTTTTAGCTTATTGACAAGTTATATTATAAGTCTTCAAAGTGAAGTTAGTAAAATTTATGATCCCTAAAATGGTCATATTCGTTAAAATGTTTTTGTCCATGATAGTGATAGTAGATATGGCTATATTTATATGGTCATGATGCATTGAGTTATTATATTACAATTTTTGAAACAAAAGTTATGTGCTAAAATATCAATAACCACTTGGGGGTAAAAAAAATGACAATGATCATTGGAAAATATATTTATATTATTATACTATATTTGATATGTTATCCGATATTATCTATTCAATATTTTATCATCTATCTAATATTTATATATTTGGATAGATATTTGTAATTTATCACCGAAAGTGATAATCTTTTAAAAGAGAATTTTATTAGCATTCCCACTTGAAGTGGGTCAAAACGGACAATATTATTGGGCTATTTATATCATTGAATTATTTATGACTCATTGTTTATTATAAGGTATATTGAACCTTTGATTATAAGATATTTTTACAATTAGATGATGAGAATTTATTTCACAAAAGTAAATGGCATAAAATAGAACTTGTGTGAAACATAATTTTGAGGCATTTAGATCCAAGTGCAAGTGTGATTGAACTAGAAGGTCAAAAGATAATTATTTGCAGTAAATTACAAATTAACTGTCAAATTCTTTTGTGGACTCTAAAAGAGTCACTAAATAGCATATTTGAGCTATAGATGCTCCCATACAAATAGAAGTTCCTGGAAGATAAAATGTAAACCATACAATTATTGAATAAAAAACACGCAAACTATGGTTTATCCCTTTGTTCTAAGGATAAAAATCCTTGAAAGAAAAGATGATTAAATGATCTAGAAGATCATATTGAATAAATTGAAAAAGAAAAATCAAGGGATAACTAATGAAAAGATTCTAGCTACAAATAATGAAGAGAATTTGGAAATCTCTATTAATTTTACCACTTATGATAAAAGTTAGATTAAAGAGATATAATTATTGATAATGCTTTTGCATATAATGTAGCCCTTGATGTTTTCAAGGATAATGAAGATCTTGATCTTTCATTAGTTGAAGAATATCAATATAGAATTGATTGGTCTCAATAGAAAGATGTGATTCAATCAAAGTTAAATGCACTTACAAAACAAAAAGTTTTTGGGTCTGTAGTCCAAACCCTAAATGATATGAAACATGTTGGTTATACATGGATATTTGTGTGAAAAATAAAATGTGAATAATGAAGTCGTAAGATAAGCACGACTTGTCACACGAGGCTTTTCGCAAAAGTCAAGTATTAATCAGGATTAAACTTATTCACTCTTTACTGATGCTATTATACTCTGATATCTTATAAGTTTGGCAATTCATAAAAAGATAGACATGCTTCTAATGAATGTTGTTACAACTTATTTATATGGAAGTCTTGGAAATAAAATTTATATGAAAATCCTCAAAGGATTAAAAGCATATAACCACCCTCATGAACATTATTCTATAAAAATATAGAAATTATTATATGGATAAAAAAATCTAGATGCATATATTATCTCAGTGAATTTTTATTGAAATTGGGATATGAGAATGACCAAATTGTCCATGCATTTTTATTAAGAAATCAGAATTTGATTTTGTGGTTTTTGCTATATATGTTGACGATATTAATCTCGTTGGCACTCCAGAAGAGTTTGAAAAAACTATAAATTGCTTAAAGTGAAAATTTGAAGTTAAAGATTTTGAAAAAATCAAGTTTTGTCTTAACTATAAATTGAACATGTGAAATGTTTGTTCATCTGTGAATATATACAACTAAAATTCTAAAAAGATTTTTCATTGATAAATCATATTCATTAAGTAATCTTATGGTCATCAAGTCACTAGATGTAAATAAAGATATCTTTAGACCTAGATAAAATGAACAAGAACTACTTGGTCTTGAAATACCATATTTGAGAGTTATTTGTGAATTAATATATTTTGCGAATAGCACAAAAAAGGATATAGTATTTGTTATAAATTTATTTACATGATTTAGTTCTTCATCAATATAGCGACATTGGAATGATGTTAAACATGTTCTTAGATACCTCCAAGGAATTATTGACCTCAGATTATATAAGGTCAAAATTATATTAGAGAAAGTTGTGGTTTATCCTCTATGAGAGATATTGAAACTCCTCTATATAAAGATAATGTAGCTTGTATAGCTCTATTGAAATAAGGATATATCAAATGAGATAGGACAAAAATCATGCCACCTAAATTTTTCTTTACTCATGAATTTTGAAAGAATTGTAAAATTGATGTGCTTCAAATGCGGTCATGTGATAATTTTGCATATTTATTCACTGATGTCCTTTCAAACGCAACCTTTAAAAAATAGATATAAAATTGTTGGTATTTTTGAAATATGGGGGGCTTTTTGTGTGTTTTTCCCAGATTTGGTATCAAGAATGCATTATCTTTCCGTAAAACTGTAGTTGACTGGGTTAAAAAAGGGGGTTTTGTGCAAAATTTTCTGGGGAAAATTTTCTGGGATGAAGAAATTCTTGAAGGTGGAGTGAAGAGTCTTAGAACAACTTAGAACTAATAGGATTTTTAATCTCATGTTAACATGTCGAACTCAAAAAACTCCGAAGTCCCAGTACCCATAGTCGAGGTCATGTCTAGTTCCTCGGTGTCCACTTCGGTGGATAGGCCAGCCAATGTGAGCCCAGGCACTTCGAGCGATGAGAGTAATAGTAGTTCGAGTGATGAGAGCGTGAATGCTAAGCTTGGACAAAACCTACCAACCGGTCTAGAGATGGATGACGGGATCATCTGGGTGCCAAATGTTCAAGCATCGACTGGCAGCTCTTTCGAGGGTTTCATCATTCCCGTAGTTGTCCCCCTAGATACAAGGGCTCCTAGGACCAATTATGGCGGAGTGACAACCACCGTCTTATCGACTAGGGACTTACCTGACCCCAACATCCTCCACGGGGAGGGTGCTGACTCCGATACCCTTGAAGAACTCCCAAAGACCAAAAAAAGGTTTGCGAGGGACTTCACTTTGAAAAATAATACCATTAGCCTTGAACTTCCTGTCCTATCCTTCGAGGTCGATCGAAGTAGGTTTAGGCTTTTCTCTGTGCGGGCATGCGGGACCATGTCTGACTTTTACACTCACAATCTCTTTGACCATTTCATTTCTGGACTTAGCATACCTTTAAATCCGGCCTTTTGTGATTTTTTGAACTTATTTATATGCCAACCTGGTATGCTAAAAGATAGGCTTTATTTACCTATGTCGATTATGAGTAATTAAGGACTGAGTCTTACTAACTGTCACTTTAGCATTCAATTGTTGTCACTTAATCAATCAGAACCTAAGGCAGAGTACCTATCGTGTAGCTAGTTCTTGGAAAGTATCTACGATTATAATTTATTAATATCGTACTCCCAGGGAACTGGTAACTACTTAGTAGTAACTATCCTCTTACCCTAACTCTTATCTTATGATCTAGTTATGCAATCGTTCATCAATATCTTTGATGAGAGGGTGATTCATTCTCCACTAGGTTTAAGTCTATTTAAGCCTAAAAGTGTTTTACAGATAATGTCCTGATTCTATGTTATACTATTCTTACATGTTGATTGACCTATCTTCGAGTATTTTAGATATATCTTGGCCTGGATTGCAACTATGTACTGAGTCTAAAGGTGTACGACATCTAAGTTACCTGATAAACAGCCTCATCGCCATTGATTGCCCTACTCACGGTTCAAGGTAAAGGCATCCATGAAAGCCCTATGTCACTTAGGGGATCATGCCGCTCGCCCTAACGCCGGCATAAACACACAAACTCAGTCTACTTAGACTACTCTAATAAACAGGGTGTTTTGTAGGTTATTTTATCTAATATGGCAGACACCAATGCTTTCCAACGGGAAAGTCCTAAATTGATGCATGTTAAACTAAACAGGTTATGAATAGACCGTGGTTAGGAATTGTCTATAACCTTACATTTAGTTTAAAAGAAACTACATTAGACATGCAGACATAATGAATATTAAGTTGGTGGCCATTTCCGGAAAATCATAAGAACTTCAACATGTATAACAAATACTCATAAAATCATAATCCAATAAACATAATTAATATTTGGACGAACACAGTACAAACATATAAAGAGATGGACAGGGGGACTGATGCCATAAAGAATTCACCCTTTACTTAGTCTCGCCGATGGAGCAACTACTTGTATATGTTGGACTGCTCGACAGAACCTTCAGAGGACGCTTCCTCAGCCTAGTAGCTGGACTTTACCTTAATACCTAGCTTAAGCCCAGCCCTGTGGACTGACTCTTCGAACGCCTAGAGCCCTCTTAGGATCTCCTAACGAAATCCCGGGTATTTTATGAATACCATAAATGAACCTATCTATCGTATCCTAGGATCTGAGACTAATTCTCAGAAACAAAGAAAATGAGACACTATCTAGAAATAAAAGAAAACTTATATTGAAATCTGAGTCTCTAAGTGACTTGTATACTGGAAAACTGTATACTTGAAGTCACTAAATGACTCAGATCGAGTGAAGAGGAATGAATTCAACTGAGGGAGGCCTGGGGTATTTATAGCAGCTTTCTGGAGTGATTTTCTCTTAACAATTCGATGTGGGATTTTGACCAGGCATCCGGGACGCCCGTCCTGGATTGGGACGCCCGTCCCGGCCTGTTGACCAGGTCAGGACGGCCTTCTCGAGTCCTGGACGCCCGTCCTGGCCTGTTGACCAGGTCAGGACGCCCATCCTGACTTCGGGACGCCCACCCCGACTTCTGAATTTCTGAAAATCGCGTTTTTACCCCAAAATTTGCCATTTTCTTCTACTTTTCACCTGACACTTCCAAAATCACAAAAATTGTGAAATTGAGTTAATAACAATCAATTAAGACCGATTTCCTATCAATTTCACCCTAAATTATGCCTAAAAACATACTGAAATGTGATATGATTTATGCATATCATATAACCCCACACTTAGCTTTTTGCTTGTCCTCAAGCAAAGTCTACCTGAAGTTAGTGATTTTAAATCATATGTGCAGTCACTAAAATTTTCTAGTCATGTTTTTATTCCAAAAATTATTCAGACAATTCACAACACAGGTCTGACTGGTTAGGTTGCTATGACAAGGTCTCAAATATCTCTAGTAGATTATTATGATCAAGCAGGTTTAACAACTTAACAACTAGATTGAACTCTTCTCTCAGTCACAAGGTCTTCCTGATGTGTAGTGTGTGTACTAGTCTAGACCAGATAGTCAACACAATATACTCTCGTCTTAACTACTACCAGATAACTCTTCAACCCGTCGCTAGACATACTAACAACAGACAACTTTCTGAGTTCTGAGCCTTGGTGATCAGATTTTTAATTATTTAACATTTATTGATTTTTTTCTTTTATAGATTTTTCAGGGTATTTTGAGTCTGCTTTAACACGTCAACTTTAACTACCCATGTAGCGAGTCCTACTCCGATGACTCCCAGACCTACACGACCTTAGGGCATCATGCTTTAAGTTCCCCTAAGGAGTGGTGCTCGAGTAGCAAAGACCGCTAGCAAACTACCCTATTTAATTAACTCTCTCTTTTTTTTCTTTTCACTTTCAGCTCAAAGCCTTATCTAGTCATTTAATTGCCAATACATCCGCAACTGATCTAATCTTATCTAGTTAAGTTTTGAAAAGGTAATTGGCTGAGGTCTCTAATCCAGACTAAGTTGTGCTCAATTATCAGGAAATCCCTATTCCTAATCAATAAGTTTAAAATAGTCATCACATTGTCTCCTACTAATCATAACATTCTACCTACATATCATAGACATCAGCAATGTCTTACCAATCATATTACATTTTGAAGTCTGAAAGAATGAAAATTTTGAAGAAATGTTTTTGAAAGGGTGTGAAAATAAGGGGAAAACATGCAAAAATCATGCAAAACTTTTTCCTACTACAGTGCATTGTGCACTGCTACCCCACACTTAAGTCTGACACTGTCCTCAATGCTCATGCATATCTAAATTACCCCACACTTATTTGAAAACAAGAAGTAATAGAAACAAAACAGATAGCTCATACCCTACACTTAGTCGAATAACTATGGGTAAGAAGGAAAATAAAGCAATAAATGAAATAACAAGATATAATAGAGGAAACAATGATGTTATGTCATATCAATCAACGTTATACAGAGATTCATATTTCATAAAGCCCAGACATGATCACACACATAGAACAAAAACAACAAAAGAAAAAGAAAGGGAAAAGAAAAGCTAAGAACTCGGATCATCGTCGTCAGGTGGACGGAAGTCTGCTGGAAAGTAGACCTTTGTGTTTTCCACCAGTTGGGAGGTATGCTAATAAATCTCCTCGATCCTGCTGGTGTTCATAGCGATTCTGTCGTCCATCATCGACATCCGTCTCTCGATTCTTTCCATATCCCAGCTATATCAGGCAGAAAGTTCCGCCAATCCATGCGACATATGTCGTTCAAAGGCAGTGCGTGGAACAAATGTCTCGGTCGGAGGTATATGTGCTGGAACTGCTCCTGGTGTCGATGCCTGTCCTGGCTGCTCCGTGTGGATGGAGTAGCGTCCATTTGCATCCCGTACGACCATCCCCATGTTCCATAGAATGGTAAGATCCGTAGAAATGGTGGTCGGGGCAACCTGGGTCAGCTCCGAGCCCTCGATGTCCAACTCCAAGTAGTGGGCTATCCTGGTGATGAACGGCCCAAGCCCCATACACTGTTTCCGAGTGTCCGTAGCGAAACCCCGCATGATGACAGTGATGGGTCGAGCCATCTCTACTGTAGAACCCATATGCATGTTGGCTAGGAGGAATGTCTCCATTTGGGTGACATTCCCGGGGGCCGCCCGACGTCCTGACAGAGTGTGTGCTATAATGGCATGTAAATAGCGAAGAGCAGGATAAATACATGTGGCTTTCGCAAAGCCATGCTGGTAGGGAACACCCGTCGTATAGATCTGAGCCCAAGCGGTGGAGACGTCTGCACACGTGAAGTCTCGAACTACTGTGGTGTAGGCGGGCGTATCCAGCTCATCCCTCTGCCAGATACCCAAGGCGATGCCAAACTCGGCCATGCTCATCGATCGATCTATTCTGCCCAAGCGGAATGTGATATGCTCCTGATGGAATGTAAACGAAGCATAGAACTCACATACCAGCTCGAGGTAGGTCGGCTCAGTGACGATGAAGACTTGACTGTAGGGTAGTACGTCGAGTATGCGTCGGACTTCCTGCTCAACCTCTAGTGTCTGTACTGCTGCCCAGTCAAGTGTTCTACCAATCAGTATGGTGCGTCCGATATATCCATGACATCTCTCCTGCTATGCTGGACTGGAGGGAAACAGCATAAAAGGGTGTGCCACCGATGTGACGGTCATGGAAGAAGTGATACGAGCGCGTTTGGGAGCCATTGAGAACGTTCGAGAGACTTTGAGAATTTAGGCGGAAAAGAAGATTCGAATTCAAATTCTGGAGGTGAATTTGAATTCGGAAGGATGGATTTTGGTTAGGGAAGGATTTTGAATTTTTGGCGGGAAATTCAAATTTTTAGGGAATTTTGAATTTTAAAATTTAAATTTTGGAGGGAAATTCGAATTTTGAAACTTTGGGAGGTTGCCAAAAATTTGTAGAGAGAAGGTAGAGAGAATTTTGAAGAGAGATAAATTTTTGGTGGTTGATTTGAGAGAAAATGAAGAGAAATGGCATATTTGTAGGAGGGGCGGCCTTTGCGACGCCCGTCCCGGAGGCAGGAAGCACGTCCCGCTGGACGCCCGTCCCGGGTTGCCTCGGGATGTGTGCCACTTCTGGATTTTGTTTTTCATAATTCCCTGCAAATCTCAGTAAACCAAAAACAATCATAATATTTAACAAGTCTTCCTGTTTAACCTATAAAATTCAGAAGCTATTAAAAATTCTTTGCAAAAATTTCTCAATCTCTTTTTCGAAAATCATGACTACCCTAATCATATCCTAACCTCTATTCAGCAAAAATTATAGAAAACAAAAGATTAAGTTTATACAATTTATTAATGAAAAATAAACTGTATTTGTAACACATTTGTTTTCCATAAAGAATTTGAAAAAGTCTGAAGAAAAATTGCTGAATAAAATAAGAGACCCTTTTAAAAAGTTTGAAAATAAAAAGTAGGGGTCAATTATTTAATTTTAGTTCAAACAATTTATTTGCTGAAAAGAAGAGTAAAAAGAATCTTCCCTTTTTCAATGGCCCTTATTTCTGATCTCTCGTATTTCTGCTTGTATGGTTCGCATCTCTATGCGCATGGCTCTCATCTCATCCCTTTGTCTGCCCTACTCACTTCGTAAGTCAGCTAACTCCCGGAGTATCTGTGCACCTTGGTTTTCCTGGAGACTTACTGTGGCTCTGAGTTGGTCCATGTTGGTTGTGATATTCAAAATACATTGGTCTGAATGACACAATCTGCGTGCAATTCCTTGATCCATCTCATAGATCCTTTGAGCCAAAGTATCTATCTGCACGGACAACACTGAATGAGAACCGTTAGTACTTCCCCCGGATGAAGGGGTGTGCTAGTTAGGCGTTGGAGTGTACTCAGGAGATGTTGGTGAGTTTTGGGTTTGGTCAAGGGGTAGTGGATTTATGGGAACTCTCTAAGCAGGAGTGTGAACTGGAGATCTTTGAGGTTCTTCTCTCGGAGGAAAGGTATCTTCAGAAGGATCTTCTTCCGTGGGACTAGGCTCACGGGTGTTCAGTAATCTTTTCACTAAGTCACTGATGTCTATGCTTGAGTTTATTTCTATAGGTTGTGAAGGAGGGTTCTCCTGTGGTATTTCTGGTTCAGGCCTAGATGGTCCTTCTGGTTTTGTCTTCTTTCGTCCTGGAGTGTCAGGGTTTTCTGTTTTCTTTGCTTGATTTGTAGCTGCTCTTGTTCTCTTCATCTATGAGTGCAAAGTCTGGTTAGGAATAACAAATAACAAAAATAGAAATAAAACAAAATAGAAAAGGAAAAGTAAGAAAGATATTTTTCGGGTTTTTAAATTTTTAACATTTTTTTTTCTTTTTGTATTTTATTTAGAAAGCCGATAAAGTTTCTCAATATGGTTTTAGAATAATTTTCTAAAATTTGATTATCCTAAATGTCTTAATTTCAGATAATATCTAAAATAAAATTAGTTATGATAACCCTATATTTCGGAAATTGATTGTCTAACTAGCAGAAAATAAGTATTAGGTCTAAGGTCTAGGTTACTACCGTTACCTATCATAAGTCTCTAAAATTGTGGCCAATAATCCTAAATTCATTATGATATTTTCCCCGGCAACGGCGCCAAAAATCTGATGCGTTCCGATTGGTATGCTAAAAGATAGGCTTTATTTACCTATGTCGATTATGAGTAATTAAAGACTGAGTCTTACTAACTATCACTTTAGCATTCAATTGTTGTCACTTAATCAATCAGAACCTAAGGCAGAGTACCTATCGTGTAGCTAGTTCTTGGAAAGTATCTACGATTATAATTTATTAATATCGTACTCCCAGGGAACTGGTAATGACTTAGTAGTAACTATCCTCTTACCCTAACTCTTATCTTATGATCCAGTTATGCAATCGTTCATCAATATCTTTGATGAGAGAGTGATTCATTCTCCACTAGGTTTAAGTCTATTTAAGCCTAAAAGTACTTTACAGATAATGTCCTGATTCTATGTTATACTATTCTTACATGTTGATTGACCTATCTTCGAGTATTTTAAATATATCTTGGCCTGGATTGCAACTATGTACTGAGTCTAAAGGTGTACGACATCTGAGTTACCTGATAAACCGCCTCATCGCCATTGATGGCCCTAATCACGGTTCGAGCTAAAGGCATCCATGAAAGCCCTATGTCACTTAGGGGATCATGCCGCTCGCCCTAACGCCGGCATAAACACACAAACTCAGTCTACTTAGACTACTCTAACAAATAGGGTGTTTTGTAGGTTATTTTATCTAATATGGCAGACACCAATGCTTTCCAACGGGAAAGTCCTAAATTGATGCATGTTAAACTAAACAGGTTATGAATAGACCGTGGTTAGGAATTGTCTATAACCTTACATTTAGTTTAAAAGAAACTACATTAGACATGCAAACATAATGAATATTAAGTTGGTGGCCATTTCTGGAAAATCATAAGAACTTCAACATGTATAACAAATACTCATAAAATCATAATCCAATAAACATAATTAATATTTGGACGAACACAGTACAGACATATAAAGAGAGGGACAGGGGGACTGATGCCATAAAGAATTAACCCTTTACTTAGTCTCGCTGATGGAGCAACTACTTGTATATGTTGGACTGCTTGACCCAACTCTGCTCGACAGAACCTTCGGAGGACGCTTCCTCTGCCTAGTAGCTGAACTTTACTTTAATACCCAGCTTAAGCCCAGCCTTGTGGACTGACTCTTCGAACACCTAGAGCCCTCTTAGGATCTCCAAATGAAATCCCGAGTATTCTATGAATACCAGAAACGAACCTATCTATCGTATCCTAGGATCTGAGACTAATTCTCAGAAACAAAGAAAACAAGACACTATCTAGAAATAAAAGAAAACTTATACTGAAATCTGAGTCTCTAAGTAACTTGTATACTGGAAAACTGTATACTTGAAGTCACTAAATGACTCAGATAGAGTGGAGAGGAATGAATTCAACTGAGGGAGGCCTGGGTATTTATAGCAGCTTTCTGGAGTGATTTTCTCTCAAAAATTCGATGTGGGATTTTGACCAGGCATCCGGGACGCCCGTCCCGGCCTGTTGACCAGGTCAGGACGGCCATCCCGAGTCCTGGACGCCCATCCTGGCCTGTTGACCAGGTCAGGACGCCCACCCCGACTTCTGAATTTCTGAAAATCGCATTTTTGCCCCGAAATTTACCATTTTCTTCTACCTTTCACCTGACACTTCCAAAATCACAAAAACTGTGAAATTGAGTTAATAACAATCAATTAAGACCGATTTCCTATCAATTTCACCCTAACTTATGCCTAAAACATACTAAAAATGTGATATGATTTATGCATATCACCTGCCCATGTCCACCCCAACAGAGTTCGGTACTTCGTTGCGTTGACCATTTTGTGTAGAAGAATAGGAGTAGAAGTCTCAGACTTAATCTTGAGAACCTTTTTTACCGTACTTCGTATGAACAACTTAACCTTATCACTTTGCCCTCTCCCTAGCATGGTGACCCTTTTTGAACCCCCTCCGAATAAAATAAATCAGTGGAGAGAGCATTGGGTTTATGTGGAGTCCAAATCGGGCTTTCTATTTTACCCAAAGTGTAAGGCACTTCACTCTTGGCCGCCTATGAAAAGGAATGCCAAATACTCAGACTCTAACAAAAAAATCCTTGATTACATCCGGAGTGAATTAGGAGATAACCCTAGAACCCAAACTAAAAGTTTCCTCACTAGCGAACTTATCGCTAACGAGAGTCAGTACCCCTGCGGGATTGGTGGGAAATTGATTGATGCCCACCGGAGAGAGCTAGGTTTAGAAGATAATGAAGAGTATCCGGTGTGGAGATTACACCCTGGTAAGGTGTCCTTCGATGACTACCCGGAGTGCTTGAATCCTCAAAATGTGGGTTGTCCTGTAGCAAAGGGTAGACTAGACTTGTTATTCTTTCCTTTACAAGTCCTCGCACTTCGTTTATCCTTTTGCCATTCTTACTAATCATGTTTTTTTATGACTTCGACAAATATGCCCATGAATTTTGCTAAGCGCCACGAAGCGGGGAGGCGTGCTCGGGAGACTGCCTTCCAATGATCTACCGTCAATCTGGCGAGGGCGGTGGATCGAGCTTCAATTTCTGCTATTGTGGCTACTTCGTCGAAAGATGTTGTGACCCCCTCAACAACACCTCGGGCCCCTGTCGGTCGATCCCTCCAACCCCCGAGGTCGATAGACCAATCCAAGGGGAAGGAACCGATTCAAGCCACTGCCCCAAGGAAGAGGACCCACGATGGGGGCGAATCAGAGCCTGCGAGGAAGAGGTCGTCACAAGGGATCAGGCTAACGAACTCCGCGAAGCTGAGGGAAGGTGTCCCTTTGACAGCCCAAGTTCTGGCACTCCATGCCTCTGAGGGTGAAGGCTCTTCGGGGTCTTCCTCCTACCCCTGGACAAGGGAAGGCTTCAAACTGCTAGAGTTCAGAGGGACTTGGAAGGTCTTACCCAAGAGATCTAGCGAGCCTCCCCGCCCATTACCAATCTCCAACTGTCAAACTCGCGGATGGGGAGGCTTTTTGGTAAGACCGTGCTGCACCGAGTCATGGAATCTGATCTATAGCAGAATCTTCGACGAGCTGCGATAGGTATGGACGATACCATGGGGCATATTGGGGCCCACTTATCTCAAGTGAGTTAGTCAAAGTAATTCTAATTCAAAGGGTGTTTGTGAACCTACCTTTCTGACTTCGCTTTCTTCTTCTTACCATATCAGTGCTTACATTGGAGACCTCGGTCGGATGGCTGCTTCGGTGAACACTTCCCGCACGATGCAGCTAAATTTGGAGAGAAAGTGCACCGATTTGGAGGGTCTGCTCTCTATCAAGGACAAGGCCCTTGACTCCGCCGCAGACAAACTCCGAACTGCAGAAGAGAATGTAACCCTGGTCATTGCTGAGATGGAAAAACAGTCCTCAGATCTGATGTATTTCCAAAAGGCAAATGAGGATCTCAAAGTTTAGTTGCGTGACTTTGACCGGAGGCTGAAAGATGCAGAGTCGAGATGCAAAGCTTCAGATTCCAAGGTTGCTTACTTCGAGTCTGCGGATTATACTGCCAAGGTGGTGGATATCTATCGAAGTTTGCTTGCGTTCGAGGAGGAGCTCTACTCGAGATGCAGTGACTTCTATGATAGGGGCTGTGTGCACATACTTCGCCAGTTACACCACCTTATTCCAGACAAGGCGTTGATGCGTAAGGCATACGAAAGTTCATATGCCAATCCTGAATTTAGGAACAGATGTGACTTCGTCCCATTCACGGATAGTAAATTGATGGAGATCGCTGCAACCGACCAAAAGGAGGGGAGGCAATGGAATCTGCATGCACCAGTGCATCCTGATTTGGTGGAGTTATGTGAGTAACTGAGGGGGCAATCAGGGGAGTCTGAGTCTACTCCGGCCGAACATACAACGGAGGCGGAGCCTATTCCGGAGATGGAGCCTGCCGTGGTTGAAGAGCCCAAAGTGGCCGAGGGGGACGTAGTCATAATAGAGGGGGTGCTTCGGCTGGAGCTGGTCCTCCTTCAGTTGAAGCACCTCTCGCGGTGTAGTAGATAGGCCTTTTTAATATAATCGTACTTTGTATCTAATTTTTACACAAGCCTTTTTACTTTGATCTTTTTACTTGCTATTTTAAATTCTGTCCTTGCGTGTATAACTGTCATAAGTATTTTAACTTCGCAAAAATACTCCAAGCATTTTTTAGAGTTAGTAGTAACTATAACTTAATCTTAACAATCATCTTATTAATAGAATCAAACAATAGATTATCAATATTTGAGAGTTGTTTTATCACAATAGCACATGGAACTATCAAACATTCAAGAGTTATCACATAGACATGTATTCTGATGTATACTCATGTTTATACAATTTAGTTGACCTATCTTCAAATATTTTAGATATATCTTGGTATGGAATACAATTATGAACTGTATCTATTTGTGTACCATATCTGAGTTACATGGTGTATTCACCCCTACTGTAGGATGATCCTTCTCACCTTTCGGGTTAAAGTATCCATGAAAGCTTATGTCACTTAGGAAATCATGCTACCCACCCTAGGGCTGGCCTAGCATTCAAGCTCACTCTTATTATGATTAATTAACAAGCATAGTGATCTGTATTGTTGTTCATCCTAATCCGGCAGTAACTACACCTTCCTTTTTCTTTCGGTGATGTAGGTTGTTAAACTAAAACGGGTTATGTATGACCATGGTTAGGAATTGTCAATAACCTCAGTTTTAATTTAAAAGAGCCAACAGATTATCAGGCATAATGTTAATTTAGCTTTTTGACCTTTCCGAAAAAAATGAACAGAACCTCAACTTGCAAAACATGAACACAACCCAAAGAAATACAAAAAGGATCTAGGGAACCATGTCCATAGAGTAGTCACCACTTTATGAGGTCTGCCGATGTTGCCAATCGTGTATCTTTTGCGCTGCTCGATCCTATTCTGAACTGCAGAACTTTCAGAGAACGCTTTCTTGGACTAGTAGCAATTGTTCTACCTTACGCTCTAGGCTTAAGCAATGCTCTATGGACTAAGTCTACGCTAACCTATTGCTCTCTTAGGATCTCCTAATAAAATCTTGGTATTCTATGAATATAGAATCTAAGATAAACACTCAGAGAACAAATAAAACGAGACACTTGAGGTTGCTAGATAACTTGTATTGAGTGTTGAGGGATGATTTCAATACTCTGGACCCCGTGGTATTTATAGGGGTTGAAAGGAGTGAATTTTCCTTGAAGAACTGATGTGGGACACTAATTTCCTGCTCGGGACTCCCGTCCTGAGCCTTGACCAAGTCAGGGTGGGCATCCTGACCTCTGGGAAGGCCACCCCGAGCATTGACTCGGTCAAGCTGGCAGTTCCAAGCTCCGGGACGGCCACCCTGAGCTCAGCTCTTCCAAAATTCGCACTTTTGTCACAATATTTGCTATTTTTATGCAATTTACTCCTGAAACTTCTAAAATCACAAATTGCGCAATTTAATATCAATTTGATTCAATTACGATCAAATAAGTTCCAATATTACCCTAATTTGTGTCTAAAATTATGCTAAAAATGTGATATGATTTGTGCATATCATATATCACCAATGATCATCTCTTTGCTTATATTCTTGCATTATATGCAGCTATTTTTAACATCTCAGCCTTGTATTCTTCATCAATGTTTTGTCTAAATAGAAATTACAGTCATATTCGGGTTGACTCTGATTCTATTTGTAGCCCATTTGACAGTGATGAATTTATTTTTCCATTAATGATTACAGTTATCATGAGTCAAGTTCATGGACATCACAATAAAATATTTTGTCTCCGTGATTCGCTCATAGGATACAAAAATAAACTACTTACAATCATGAATTCTACAAATTGCTCTAACTTTTTTTTTATGTTCATAGTCTAAACGTGCAAAACTTTTCTTCATTAATGCAATAGTTTTTTACGACTTCTTTAAACTCTTCTTTCCATGAAAATCTCACCTCACTTCAAAGACTAGCCTATCCATAAGTTCATCCCCCTCATTATTTGAGTATGCATTACACCTATGTAACTCATCCCTATTACCATTATCAGACTATCCATGCATTTCAGTTTCAAGATCAATGTTTTCTTGTCTATTTTAGTTTCTTCTATAATGTGTTCAGTATTGTTGTTAAACATTGCATAATTTTTGTAGTAATCAACATCATCTTCTTCATCAAAGTTTTATGGTGTGTCACTAACTTGGGGATCCCCTTAATTTCCAACCAACTTCCTTAGGTTTAGATTGTTGATCAGACTATGAGCCTCTTGAACTTTATTCACACCCTTTGCCTGAGTCATTATCTCTTCAACTAATGTTTGTCACTCTAAGTCATCATAATGATAATCTTCATTACTAGGTATTTTGGAACTTGAGTTTCTAGTGCAGCATAATAAGAGGTTATCTCCTTATTTGCAATAGGTTCTGAAAGTGTCACATCATCTACATGTGGTTGCACCTTATCTAGGGTATCACCTCATCTACAACCTTATCTATTCTGAGGGTATAATTTCACTCCAACAACAAAGGTTTTAAGAGAAATTTTCTCTTTTTGATTTAACAATGTTTCTAGGTGATCTCTTTTCTTCTATATCTTCTATCACAATAGAACTTTTCTAAACAACTTGTTCTTGGAACTCAAGCTGTTTACTCAAGTAATTCAGTGTACTTTTTTTCTCTTACTTCAATCACCTTAAATCTTGGAACCCCTACTAATTCTAGATAATAATAAATCATACATTCATTTTTTTTCTTCATCTTCTTCAATATTAAATTAATCTCTAAAATATTCATTTTACCCTTCACACAATAATCAACATCATTCTAGATTCTATCCTTGAGGTTTCTATAACATTTTTCCTCTCAAAATATCCCACCAAAATAAAATTTTAATGTAAAATAATCATTTTCAGAATTTGCATATTTAAACAAGAATATACAACAGAATTAAGCAAAATATTAAAACCAACATAAAGTAACTACATTAAACTATTATAAATGATAACAGTAGCCCTCCATTTCCAACGACTAAACAACAGAACGAACCCTCCATTTCCCATAAATAAAGCATACAAGTAAACAGTGTAATTTACCCAACATATGCACGACCAAAAAATATCATCTTTACTCTACATTATAAAGAAAAATTTGAATCTTTACAATAGAGTGAATAAGGATCAATGTAGTTGTTCGAACATTTCCTGATTACCCATTCATTAAAACTTTGTGTGATCGATGAGTCTTTCAGTCAACAATTGAGTTGAGAAACAAATTTGCCTATGAAATTCCGGTTGTTTGCATAAATTTTTCAAATATTATACTGTTTTTTAGAATATTTGTATGAAAATTCTTGGGTAAACTATTTTAGTTGCACTTCTTAGATCTCAAAATCCAACTTGTGGACCTCAAATATATTTTGCACTTATAGTGTCATTGAAGATTCAAAACGTCCCACTACTTGCACCTCTGTTAGGTCAAACCGTTAGGTCTTCAATTTTACCATTAGTCAACCTTTTTTTTACTATTTAGCACTGTTCAGTCAGAGGTATTTTTGTCCAATTTACCCAAAATAAAATATAATTTTTTTCTTTAATTTTTTTCTCTCTCTTTCTTCTTCCTCTTTTCTCTCTCCTCTCTTTAATAATTTCATTTTTTCTCTTTTTTTTCTTCGTATTTTCTCTCTCTTCCTCCTTTCTCTCTTTTTCTTGCTCCTTTCTCTCTCTTCCTTATTTCTCTCTCATTTTTTTCCTATTTTCTCTCTTATTCATCAATGATCTAGCTTGAAGTTTCCATCTCTAAAATTTGAAGCCACACGTAACAGTGGCGGCAAGCATTCAGATTATGGTTGCGATAATCATTTAGACGACGACAGTGACAACGGATATTTAGACGATGGCATCGTCAGCGACTTCGTTCAAACGATGTAGCGGCAAGCATTCAGACGACAGCAACGGGCGGCAAACATTCAGACAATGCTAGCGGTAAATATTTAGACGTCGGCGACATTGGGCATTCAGAAGACGGCGATAGCAGACAATTAGACGGCGATGAAGGAGAATTAGGAAGACTCGAAGTAAGAAATGGTAAAATGGTGGCATAAAAAACAGTTTCAATGAAAATTGAATTGGAAATTGACTTAAAAAATTAAAGCATTCCTCTTCACAGGTGGTGCTGATGTGTTCTCAGGTTCGCTCCCAAGAGTAAAAAAAATTTGAAATTGTAGCTACTGCAATTTCATTTGATAAATAAAATTTTTATTTAGGGTTTGAGTTTCTTTCTCGGTATTGCATCATGCTGGATCAATTTTACATTTCACTCTAAATGCTCACATGTATAAGGTAGACAGGTCCAATAAAAATTAAATTTAACAAATTGAATTCAGAAATGAAAGTTTGAAATTAATTGAAATGAGAGAGAAAAAGAGAAAAAGAGAAAAAAGAAGGATAGAGAAAGAAGGAAGAGAGAGAAAAAAAGAAGAAAAAAGAGAAAAAAATTAAATTATATGAGAGAGAAAGAAGGAAGAGAGAGGAAAGAGGAAGAAGGAGGAGAGAGAGAAAAATTAAATAAAAAATTAAGGAAAAACATTAAGAAAAAAACAGAGTTTAGAAGTTTGAAATCAATTGAAATGAGAGAGAAAAAGGAGGAAGAAGAAGGAAAGAGAAAAAATGAAGAAAAAGAGAGAGAAATGAGGAAAAGAGAGAAAAAAATTAAATTATAGGAAAGATGAGAGAGAAATAAGGAAGATAGAGAAAAGAGAAAGAAGGAGAGAAAAAAATTAAAAAAAATTAAATTTTATTTTGGGCAAATTGGATAAAAATACCCCTGGAATAGTGTCACACAGTGAAAAAATATTGACTAACGGGCAAAATTGAAGAACTAACGGTTTGACTTAACAGAAGTGCATGTAGTGAGACATTTTGAAATCTCAATCGCACTATAAGTGCAAAATACTTTTGAGGTGCAAAAGTTGAATTCTGATATCTAAGAAGTGCAACTAAGATAGTTTACTCAAAAAATTTCAAAGTATAAGTGTTGAATTTGAATCAGTTTCTTCTTCTTTTTTTTTTGAAATGACATTCATTTTGTCCAAAAATGACAAAGTAAAAAAAAAAGACAAAAAAACGTGTGCAGTCATTTTGGTAGATGGACAAAAATACTTTTATCCAAAAGAGTGAAAAAAGAAAAAATTGAATCTTTACAATAGAGTGAATAAGGATCAATGTAGTTGTTCGAACATTGCCTGATTACCCATTCATTAAAACTTTGTGTGATCGATGAGTCTTTCAGTCAACAATTGAGTTGAGAAACAAATTTGCTTATGAAATTTCGGTTGTTTGCATAAAGTTTTCAAATATTATACCGTTTTTTAGAATATTTGTATGAAAATTTTTGGCTAAACTATTTTAGTTGCACTTCTTAGATCTCAAAATCTAACTTTTGGACCTCAAATATTTTTTGCAGTTATACTTGCACAGTCAGGGGTATTTTTGTCCAATTTACCCAAAATAAAATATAATTTTTTTCTTTAATTTTTTTTCTCTCTCTTTCTTCTTCCTCTTTTCTCTCTCTTCTTCTTTCTCTCCCCTCTCTCTAATAATTTAATATTTTTTCTCTTTTTTTTCTTCGTGTTTTCTCTCTCTTCCTCCTTTCTCTCTTTTTCTTGCTCTTTTCTCTCTCTTCTTTCTTTCTCTCTCATTTTTTTCCTATTTTCTCTCTTATTCATCAACGATCTAGCTTGAAATTTCCATCTCTAAAATTTGAAGCCACAGATAACAGTGGCAGGCAAGCATTCAGACTATGGTTGCGGTAATCATTTAGACGACGACAGCGACAACGGATATTCAGACGATGGCAGCGTCGGCGACTTTGTTCAAACGGCAAGCATTCAGACGACAGCAACGGCAAATATTTAGATGACGGCAGCGGCAAATATTTAGACGGCGACAGCGGCAAACATTCAAACGACGCTAGCGTTAAACATTTAGACGTTGATGACATTGGGCATTCAGACGACGGCGATAGCATGCAATCAGACGGCGATGAAGGAGAATTAGGAAGACTCGGAGTAAGAAATGGTAAAATGGTGGCATCAAAAACAGTTTCAATGAAAATTGAATTGGAAATTGATTTAAAAAATTAAAGCATTCCACTTCACAGGTGGTGCTGATGTGTTCGCTCCCAAGAGTAAAAAAAATTGAAATTGTAGCTACTGCAATTTCATATGATAAATAAATTTTTTACTTGGGGTTTGAGTTTCTTTTTGGGTATTGCATCATGCTAGATCAATTTTACATTCCACTTTAAATGCTCACATATATAAGGTAGACAGGTCCAATAAAAATTAAATTTAACAAATTGAATTCAAAAAATGAAAGTTTGAAATCAATTGAAATGAGAGAGAAAGAGAAAGAAGAAGGACAAAGAAAGAAGAAGGATAGAGAAAGAAGGAAGAGAGAGAGAAAAAGGAAGAAAAAGAGAAAAAAATTAAATTATTTGAGAGAGAAAGAAGGAAGAGAGAGGAAAGAGGAAGAAGGATGAGAGAGAGAAAAATTAAATAAAAAATTAAGGAAAAAAATTAAGAAAAAAATAGAATTTAGAAATTTGAAATCAATTCAAATGAGAGAGAGAAAGGAGGAAGAAGAAGGAAAGGGAAAAAAGGAAGAGAGAGAGAAAGAAGGAAGAAAAAGAGAGAGAAATGAGGAAAAGAGAGAGAAAGGAGGAAATGAGAGAGAAAGGAGGAAATGAGAGAGAAAGGAGGAAAAGAGATAAAAAAAATTAAATTATGGGAGAGATGAGAGAGAAATAAGGAAGATAGAGAAAAGAGAAAGAAGAGAAAAAAAATGAAAAAAATTATATTTTATTTTAGACAAATTGGATAAAAATACCCCTGAAATAGTGTCACACACTGGAAAAATGTTGACTAACGAGAAAAATTGAAGATCTAACTGTTTGACTTAACAAAAGTGCATGTAGTGGGACATTTTGAAATCTCAATTGCACTATAATTGCAAAATATTTTTGATGTGCAAAAGTTGAATTCTGATATCTAAAAAGTGCAAGTAAGATAGTTTACCCAAAAATTTTCAAAGTATAAGTGTTGAATTTGAATCAGTTTCTTCTTTTTATTTGAAATGACATTCATTTTGTCCAAAAATGACAAAGTAAAAAAAAAGACAAAAAACGTGTGCAATCATTTTGGTAAATAGACAAAAATACTTTTATCCAAAACAGTGAAAAAAGAAAATTCAAAATATTTTATTTACCTAATGACAAAATTATACAAAAGAATAATTTGTGAGACTTTTTTAAAGTTAGAATGACAACAAATAAAGTGATATGACAAACTTGGATTTTGAGATAGATTAAGTATCATGAAAATAATTTATCCTTTATTTTTCTAAAATTTAGTCCTAAATCTTAAAAAAAATTTAAATGTGATTTAAAAATAATAATTAAATTATATAATAATTTTAATCACATGATAACATATTACAAAATAATAATTTTAAAAGATTGCTATATTCCAAATAAAAAAAAATTGTCATATATATATTTTAAATTATTTTATCCCATTGATTAACAAAGCATGAGATTTTAATAACTCAATGTATTAAAAAAATATAAGATAGTGTTTATCAATTAAAATAAAAGTTTATTCAGAAACAAAAATTAAAATAAAAGTTTAAAATGTTTTTAAAAAATTGCATTTAAAAAAAATTATACTAAAATATTATAAATTTTTTAAAAATGTTTATAGTTTTTAAAACTTTATTAATTAATTATAATTTTATAAATATAATAATAATTTTGATAATTTTATAATTTTGTTTTAGAGTTTTTCCTTTTCTGTTTATATCTATATATAATTTAAAATTTTGTTATTATAAAATATAGCTAGATATAGAAAATAAATATAATTATTTTAGAAGTCAATGTTAACAATAAAAATGGGAAAGTTGTACGATTGTCTTTATAATTTATAAATATTAGTAATGTAGGGGGTTTTATATACAAATAATACCTTATTCATTATTTATAACGTAAAAATTATCAAAAACTTTATTAGCTTTAGTTGACACCTCATTTTATTTTTATCCCTTTAAATAAAGGTTTTATAATCTTTTGTCATCTTGTCTTAATAAAAATAATATTTTTTTAAAAAAAATTTTTAAAAAATAAAATTTATCAAATAAAAAAATTTTGTATTTGAAAAACAAAAATATACTATTATATTATAAAATGTTTTTAGAATTTCAAAACTTTTAAAAATTATACTATTATATTATTAAATTAATTTAATTATTCTTATTCATCATTATTTCTAAAAGAGAAACCAATTTGAAACAAAATATACATTTTACTTCAAATAATTTTAATTTTTGTTTTCCTCTATATATATATATATATATAATATATATATTCTAATCTAAATTTATTAAAAATATATAAAAGATAATTTCAATATATTATATATATATATAAGAATAATTTAATTACAATAATTAAATATGAAAATTTTATGACTTACATGAATTTTAAATAATTTAATTAAAAAAGTGACTAAAGTTTTTTAAAAAATATTTCCTTACTTATTATTTAGAAAATAATATTGAAAATTCTACTAAATAAACATTTACAAATATAACTAAATTTTAGCTATGGTTGAGATTTTTTTTTTTTTTTTAAAAATTACAAAAAAATTAAAATCTTAAATTTATAATTGTTTTTTGTAATTATTAATATACTTAAATCTGTCCATTTATATTGTATACGATAATATTATTTGTTCTATTTTTGTTTTTTTTTGTTCAAGTTGGTTTTTCATTTGTTCATTGCTAGGCTAGCACTCGTTCTACTTAAGTTTGGTTTATGTCTTCATCTAAGGTGGGAATAGTATTCTTATTTTTTATATATAATTCAAATTGCTTGCTTTAATCACATTTTTTTTCTGCTTAATATAATTTTAATTGCATTTTTAAATAATAATAATAATAATTGTATTTAAATAATAGTTTTTATTTTGTACTTATAAATAAATTGTCATAATTAATCCCTAAATTATAAAAGTTTGGTGACATTGATTTGTAAATTATTATTATTATTATTATTATTATTATTATTATTATTATTATTATTATTATTGTGAAATTGGTCCTCATAATAAAAATTGTGACATTGATACTTTCCTTAAAAATTCTTTTAAATCATCCAATAAATTTTTTTTAAGGGTATTTATGTCATTACAATATTTAAATATATTTAATAATAGGCAGAATGATATAAATAGTCATCCAACTATATATATTTGCGAACATTGAATCTTCAAATTAAATATATTTAAATAGAGTAATTACATAAATACTTTTGGAGGGTTTTTTTACTCAACGAAATTATTAACGGAAGGACCAATATTATAATTTTTTATAGTTTGGGAACGAATCTCACCAAACATCTATAATTTGGGGACTATTTATGTCAATGTGCCTATTGAATATATTTAAATATTATAATCATAAATACATTTAGAGTTTTTTTTATTTAACTAATGTTTTAACATAATTTTTAAACGAATGACTACCGTCACATATCAAGGTCACCGAACCTTTATAATTTGATAATTATTTATGCCAAGTTTCCGTATTTATATATACACACAAAAAATTACATGTGAATATTTATTTTCTTCAATCATTATAATTATCATATAATAATACAACTAACAATTCTTTTTTTCTCCTTTTGAAAAAAACTCGTACAAATATCATAGAGAATTTAGATAATATATAATCTCGATTTATTGTTGGAGCATTGTTAAAGTTAATTTCTAATAGACTAATAAGATATATTAGCATTATATATTTATAAAAGGCTAATAAGACGGTGGATCTGTGATTAAAAAAGATGAAAATTCCAATAACGGTGACTTTTAAGTAGTCCTGCCGAATGCTACGAGTTGCTTAGCATGGAATTGTCGAGGTTTAAGTTCACCTCGGACAGTTCATGAACTTAAAAACCTCCTACGCTTTTCAAAATCAGAGATTTTATTTTTTATAGTAACAAAATTACCAGAGGATAGGATGTCTAAGCTTAAGGTTGTATTGGAGTTTACTTGTGGCATGGTAGTTGATAGAACTGGTTTGGGGGGGGGGGGTCTGGCATTTTTCTGGAAAGACACGACTGATTTACATGTGATCAGTTATTCTTTGGGATATATTCATGTAGAGGTGCTATATTGGAAGCTTGGCAACTCGGGTTATATAACAAGATTTTACGGGAATACAGATGCATGAATGCGACCTCATTCTTGGAACTTGCTACACAGAGTGGCTCCTTGTACATTTTCATTGTGGCTTGTTCTAGGGGATTTCGACGAGATACTTCATGTAGTCGAGATGAAAGGGCAATGCCAACGGTCTCAAACTCATATGCAACAATTCTGAGATGTTATTGCGGATTTGGAGTTGGTGGAATTCAAGGGCAATGAACCTTTCTTTACCTAGACTAATAAGAGGAAAGGAGATGCGGCGACTTGGTCTTGATTGGATAGGTGTTTTGGTAATAAAGTTACAACACAATTAGAGTTGGGGATTTCGACTACAATGAATAGTATTGTGTCCTCTTATCATAGTGCGATTCACATTGAGTTGAAGGATAGACAGAGAATGAAAACAAGTAGCGGACATAAACCATAAAGGACTAAGATACGGTGGTTCACGTATGAGGAGTGTACCAAAATAGTGGACTGGTCTTGGATTCTCCAAGATGCTGAGCTTAATCACTTGAAGGATTAAAGGAGAATATTAAATTGGATATGCAAGCTTGGGGACGAGCTAAATTGGGTGATCTACCTTAATAGATAAAGAGTAAGGGCCAACAAATAGAAACCATGATAGCTAGTACTCTTAATGTCCCTGAAATGGAGGAGATTTCTCGACAGTTTGAGGAACTAATGGTTGTTGAACAATAGTACTGAAGTATATGGTCCAAGTCTCATAGGCTCCAAGATGGTGATAGAATATAATATATTTTAATCATCATACCTCCCACAAGAAGTGTCGAAATACTATCTCATCCATTAAAGATATCATTGGGAAGTTAGTGTCGTCTTTTAAGGAGATTGTCGAAGTAGCGATGTCCTATTTCTCTAACTTATTTACTTCGAGTAGTCATGGTGCCAATTTTAATACAATCATTAAGAATGGAGAATTTAACTACTTATATGATTACTATCCGATTATACTTCAAAAATCATTTTCTCCTGATGAAGTTGAATCTTCTTTCAAGGACATGCACCCATTAAAATCACATGGACTAGATGGAATTCATGTTGGCTTTTACCATACCTATCGACATCATGTTGGTAAGGATATTACTAAACTTATTCTGAAATGTCTAAATGGTGATTTAGATATTGCTAATTTAAATGAAATTTGTATTGTTCTTATTCCAAAGATCCACTCCCTAGAATCCATGAATGGTTTTCATCCACTTAGTATGTGTAATGTTATGTACAAGGCTATTTCGAAGATCATTGTTAAAAGGTTGAAAGGGTTTCTTCCAAAATTAATTAATGTTTCTCAGAGTGCTTTTGTGGGAAATAGATTGATTACAAACAATATTATAGTGGCTACGGAGGCATTTCACTGGCTTCAACAGGGTTTAGGGGGTAAGAACACATTATTTTGCTGCGAAAGCAAACATGTTAAAAGCTTATGACATAATTGAATGAGATTATTTTGGATTCTCTTCGAGTGTTGATCATGAAATGTGTTACCTCTGTGCCATTCTGTATTATTATCAATGGGTCGCTCACATATAAGTTTGTACCTTCAAGGGGGCTTAGACAAGGATATCATGTCTCACCATATCTTTTCATTATGTGTGTTGAGGGTCTTTTTGTCCTTACTTCAAAGGTTGTTAATTTGGGTAGATGGAAAGGATTACAATTGGGAGGAAATGCGTCAGTTATTTCTCGTAATCCATTTGCTGATGATTGCCTCCTTTTTATTAAGGATACACCTCAAGGTCCAGAAGTATTACATGAAGTTTTGGATATCTATGCTCTGGTATCTGGACAGTTGATTAATAAGCAGAAATTCTATATATATTTCTCAAATTTTTTTAAAGACTGGCGACAAGACCAAATCTTATGTTGTTCAGGCATGCAACGAAGTGCAGGGACGTGGAGTTATCAAGGTATGCCATTTGTGTTAGGGCGTACAAAGAAATAAAATTTTTCTTTCCTAACTAACCGGGGTTGGAAGAAAGCTAATGGATGGAAAGAAAAAAAATTATCTAAAGGTGGCAGGGAAATTTTATTTAAGGTAGTTCTCCAAGCAATACCAACATATCTTATGTCATTTTATGCGATTCCTAAGACTATTCTTAATGAAATGGTAAAGATAATAAGGAATTTTTTGTGGCGCTCAGGAGCAAAGGATGGTATGCATTAGGTCTCTTGGAATACTATTTGCAAACTAAAGAGTGAGGGATGTTTAGGTTTCAAGAATTTGGACCGCTTAAATATGAATCTTTTAGCCAAACAGGGATGGCAAATAGTTCAGAATCTAATCTCCTTGGCAACTTAGGTGTTGAAGGCCAAGGATAATTATCAATGGATTGCTCACAGATAAGTTTGTACCTTCAAGGGGGCTAAGACAAGGATATCATGTCTCACCATATCTTTTCATTATGTGTGTTGAGGGTCCTTCTGTCCTTACTTCAAAGGTTGTTAATTTGGGTAGATGGAAAGAATTACAAATGAGAAGAAATGCATCAGTTATTTCTCATAATCCATTTGCTAATGATTGCCTCCTTTTTATTAAGGATACACCTCAAGGTCCAAAAGTATTACATGAAGTTTTGGATACCGATGCTCTGGTATCTGGACAGTTGATTAATAAGCAAAAATTCTATATATATTTCTCAAATGTTTTTAAAGACTGGTGGCAAGACCAAATCTTATGTTGTTCGGGCATGAAGAGCAGGGACGTGGAGTTATCAAGGTATGCCATTCGTGTTAGGGCGTACAAAGAAATAAAATTTTTCTTTCCTACCTAACCGGGGTTGGAAAAAAGCTAATGGATGGAAAGAAAAAATTTGATCTAAAGGTGGCAAGGAAATTTTATTTAAGGCAGTTCTCCATGCAATTCCAACGTATCTTATGTCATTTTATGCGATTCCTAAGACTGTTCTTAATGAAATGGTAAAGATTATAAGGAATTTTTGGTGGCATTCAGGAGTAAAGGATGGTATGCATTCGGTCTCTTAGAATACTATTTGCAAACTAAAGAGTGAGGTATGTTTAGGTTTCAAGAATTTGGACCGCTTTATTATGAATCTCTTAGCCAAATAGGGATGGTGAATAGTTCAGAATCCAACCTCCTTGGCAACTTAGGTATTGAAGCCAAATACTTTATATTGAGTACAAGTGGCTCTTCGCCATCTTTTCTCTGGTGTTCTATCCTGAAGGGGAGGGAATTGCTCACTCAAGGTCTGAGATGGCACATTGGCATGGGGAATCGGTAAAAGCATTTGATGATTCATGGCTACTTGCACCTACATCCTATAAGACCTATAACTTTTCCTTATTTTTTCCATGACCGTCTCATGGTAGGAGACTTGATAAGGGAAGGAAAATGGTAGAAATAATTGGTAGATGTATTATTTGTTGAGTGAGATTGGGAAATGATTTATGCCATCCCTCTTAATCCTACATAAGGATTGGATCGACGCATCTAGCATTTTACACCACATGGTGGTTTTACAGTTTTGTTGGCGTATAAATTAGTCGTATCTAAAGATGATGTGGCTATGGAATGACCATTCGTGTCTGCAAGGGATTCCACCTGGAGCTTTCTATGGAAACAGGTTATTCCATATAAGGTAAAGCACTTCCTATGGCACTTATGTCGCAGTGCACTTCCATGGCGAAGTAGTCTTTGCAAACAAGAGGTGGGCGAAAACACTAGATGCAAACATTGTGAAGCGAATTTTGAGGACGAATTCCATATTTTCTTTCACTGCCCTTATGTGGAAATGGTTTGGAGCAACTCAACAGTGGATTCGACTACTTTCTGATTGCAAGAGAGGTCATTGCTAGATTTTCTTATTGCACTTCATGAGAGAGAGGTGGAACAAATTGACATTACAACACAAGTTTGTATGATCCTATGGTCCATTTGGATGTCCCGAAATGAATTTATATTTCAAAATAAATCTATATTGCCATCAATTGTGGTACAACAAGATATCAATTTAATGCATGACTTCTTGAACTGTAATAAGTCAAATACCCTACCTAAACCACATGGGGAAATTGGAGCCTTAAAATGGAGGCCACCTCCATCGGGGTGGTTGAAGATGAATAAGAATGCAGTTGTAAAAGGTGGGAAGGCGGCCTATGATTTTGTCCTACGTGATACACAAGGTAATTTAATCTTATCAGGAGCTGGTCCTTTGCCAGAGATTTCTTCGGTGAAATATGAGGAATTGCTAGGGATGTGGCATGGTATCCATGTAGTACTTTCACTGTAATTGGACAAGCTTGTATTGGAAGCGGATTGTTAATCGATTGTGTTAAAATTGGTTGCATCATCTATTGATTTTTTTCCCATTAGGATGTGTGTTAGACGAGTTTAAAAATTTTCTTCTTGATGTTTGGAGGGTTTTTTCCTTTCAACATTGCTCTAGAGTGGAGAATCACGCTACATGCATTCTAGATAGGGTAAGCTTGGGGTTGGATATGGATATTGCTTGGGACGCTGCTGTGCATCTTGAAGTTGCTTCGGTATTACATTTTGAGTGGCTCAATGCTATTTAATGATATTTCTTTTTCCAAAAAAAAAGTGATTTTTAATTTTTAAAAAAAACTTAGAAAGTTGTTATAAATCTATAATTATGTGAATTTTCATTGAGATATCATATACCTTCTATACTTCTTACTTCCTAGTTTAGATAAACTAGGATTTTATATTGCTACTTTTTCTAGGGTTGTATCCCTACTATCTCTAGGGTTTTATCCCGATAAATGGACGGTTTTATAGAATGATTATAGATAAGTCTTGTACAAGAGAATACGTCAATAAAATTGATCTCTATTCTTTCTCCCTATATTCTCTTTACCTTCTCTTTATTATATTAGTTTTATGACATGTTATCAGAATCTCTACTATTGAGTAAAGTTTGAGTAAATTTTTTAAGGTTTAAGAATATCAATAAAAAAGACCAAATCTTTAAGAAGTTAAGACTCAAAGATTAATTAAGTATATTTCATAAATTAATTTCTTGAATTAAGAAATTTATGATCACAATATTGAGACATTATTTAATTCTTTAACATGATAGAATATGTTTTTAATTCTTTTTAAGAATTAAAGAATTAAATATTTCTCTCTCTCTCTCTCTCTCTCTCTCTCTCTCTCTATATATATATATATATATATATATATGATAGATTCAATTGTTGTTGGAGAATATGAGGTTTATCATTTTCGATTGATAATTCTGTAAGAATTTTGTTAATTGAGTTATATAATTAAAATCATTGATATGTTATTCCAATTTTGTTAAGAGACTTAAATTATTGTTCTTCCAATTTTGTTAAGAGACTTAAATTATTATTTTTGGAATTATTGTTCTTCCAATTTTGTTAAGAGACTTAAATTATCATTTGAGTAGTTATTAAGCATTAGGCATAAAGTCCTTTACTCTATAACAAGTATTAAACACCATCTGAAGTGGGCGTTGTATTTGAATCAGATTTTAATCCTGAAACTTGTGGGTTGATTTACTTGAAATATATTCAGCAATAAACCAAACGTTTATTGAAATACATTCGTACGTTGATTGTTATCAATGAAAATTATTATTAATTCATCCCCAATTAAAGTTGAAACTGAATTTCAACATATAATCTAAAGTGATATACATGAATCATTTTATATTTTATAGGGTAAATTATCTCAATAGCACTTGAACTTTTCAAAAATCCAGCTTTTGCACCTCTATTTTTTTTTGCTTTGAATTGACACTCGAACTACCAAATATCATCTGTTTTGCACTTCCGTTCAAAATTTCCGTCAACTTTTATTTTCTATCTATTTATTAAGAGCATTTTCGTCTTTTTAATTTAAAAATAAATTATAAAAAACAAAACTTGTTTTGAGACTTAATTCTTGGTTTTTGACATCTGGGTCTTTGCCGAAACTCTGTTGGATGATCTGGGTTTTTAACTTGTAACTGCATTTGGTGATTCGGGTTTTCCCAAACTTTAAGCTTTTTGTAAGAAATGATATGGGTTTTAAATAAATTTTATGTAGGAGTTGATTTCTGATCTGGGCTTTTCTCTTATTCCAGTTTTGGTAAATGTCTGCTGCTGTCACCGCCTTTGTTTTTTTTTTGGATAGGGTTTGTTCATCACTGTTCTGGCATTTCAAAAATTGAAACTTGAAAGTGGAAAGGAACTTGCGTGGATAATTTCTTTTAGTGCTTCGAACTGAGATTGATTATACAGAGTTATAAATTATAATTGGTTTTCTTCAATTTGGACTTTTCTAATGATGTTATTATTGGAAAGTTGTTGCTCTGATTTTGACTGGATGCCTGGATGGTGCTTAAATGGCAACAATATCTCCATCTCCGAATACTACCCCCACTCTAATTCTCACCCCTTCTCCTCCACCAACTTCAATCTCTCCCCCTCCCCTTTCCCCTTCTCAGCTCAATTCTACTTCACCGGATCCAGCTCCTTCTCCACCTCCACCTCCGGCTATTACAGCATCACCACCACCACCTCTGTCCCAGCCTCCTATGGCATCTCCACCTCCCCAATCTCCCACTCCTCCACCTCCAGTTATAGTACCCCCACATCAACACCACCACAAGAAAATCCCAGGATTTTCCCCAAAATTGAGTTCAAAGATAAATCCAAATGCTCAAGATTCGAAAGACGAAATTAAATTAAAAGATAAATCTCAATTGGGAAAGTGAGTGATTGGGTGGAAAATTTTTTTTATTTATTTATTTTTAAATTTAAAAGACAAAAATGCCCTTTATAAATAGACAAAAAATAATGGTTGACGGAAATTTTGAACGGAAGTGCAAAAAATATGATATTTGGTAGTTCGAGTGTCAATTCAAAGCAAAAATAAATAGAGATGCAAAAGCTGGATTTTTGAAAAGTTCAAGTGCTATTGGGATAATTTACCCTATTTTATAATTTTAATAGACGCATCGATTAAATGGTCTTATAACTATCTATTATTAACTCACAATCTAAAGTTTATGATATGATAATTATAATAGATCCATTTAGTAGATAGTTTTACTAATGTTTATGAGTAACTCACAACTTGAAGTTCGTGAGATAATAGACGCATCTGGTAGATGGTCTTATGAACATTTATTAGTAACTCACAACCTGAAGTTTGTGAGATTATTTGCTCAAATAATTTGATTACGAGGAGAATATATTTGAATAATATTGTGATGACTATTGACATAAGCGTATTGTCTAATTTATAGTGGAACTACACACATCACACTAAAATATGAGAAATATTTTTTAAATTTAAAGATGGGAGAAACAAGTGTTACAATGATAAAGGATAGTGTAAATTTTTATTGAAGGGCTCCATGAGAGCTAATATATTATTACCAAGATGAAATATGATTGTTATTGATTTTTTTCCAAGTCTCCAAAGAATTTGTTGCGTTTTAAATATATCCAATGTAATGGATATTATGTCGAGACTATGAAAGATAATGGTCATGAATATTTGACATCCCTAAACTAAGTCTATTAGAAAAACTACCATCTATCATATGACCTTTATTATGTTAAAATTAATATTATTGAGAGACATTATTTAGAAAACAAGAAGTTTACTAATCCTATTACTTTTAAGATTTGGCATGATCGTTTGGGTCATCTGGGAACAATTATGACGTGAAGAGATTATACATGGTCATCCTTTGATTTTTTAACTTTTGATAAACTCGCATGTGTTGCATGTTCAAAAGAAAATTAATCATTAGACCATTACCATTAAAAGTATGAGCTGAAAGTCTTACGTTTCTAGAATGCATTTATAGAGATATATGTGGATCGATTAATCCACCATGTGGTCAATTTAGATCTTTTATGGTTTTAATTGATGCAGTGGCTCAATGGTCACATTTTTCTTTATTATATATTTGTAGCCTGAAGTTTGCGAGATTACTTGTCCAAATAATTCGCTTGAGAGCAAAATTTCTTGATAATCCTATTAAAAGAATTTTTTTAGACAATGGTTGTGAATATTTTTCGCATATTTGATTCTTATTGGAAAATAATTGTTGAACATTCATAAGTTCATTCACAAGCAGAATGGTCTGGTTGAATAATTTATTTTACATGCTGAAACATTTGTACATTTAAGGCTATAAAGTTATCGTAAATTTTTTCTACTACATTTGAGTTTTAGTCTAATATTTCTTATTTTATTATTTTTGGATATGTCGTATATATTCCAATTGAACCAATCCTATGGACAAAGATTATGTTTGAAATTAAATATTATGTTTGAAAGCTTTTAGCTTATTGACAAGTTATATTATAATTCTCCAAAGTGAAGTTAGTAAAATTTATGATCCCTAAAATGGTCATATTCGTTAAAATATTTTTGTCCATGATAGTGATAGTAGATATGGCTATATTTATGTGGTCATGATGCATTGAGTTATTATATTGCAATTTTTGAAACAAAGGTTATGTGCTAAAATATCAATAACCACTTGGGGGTAAAAAATTGACAATGATCATTGGAAAATATATTTATATTATTATACTATATTTGATATGTTATCCGATATTATCTATTCGATATTTTATCATCTATCTAATATTTATATATTTGGATAGATATTTGTAATTTATCACCCAAAGTGATAATCTTTTAAAAGAGAATTTTATTAGCATTCCCACTTGAAGTGGGTCAAAACGGACAATATTATTGGGTTATTTATATCATTGAATTATTTATGACTCCTTGTTTATTATAAGGTATCTTGAACCTTTGATTATAAGATATCTTTACAATTACATGTTGAAAATTTGTTTCACAAAAGTACATGGCATAAAATAGAACTAGTGTGAAACATAATTTTGAGGCATTTAGATCCAAGTGCAAGTGTGATTGAACTGGAAGGTCAATAGATAATTTATTTGCAGCAAATTACAAATTAACTGTCAAATTATTTTGTGGACTCTAAAAGAGTCACTAAATCGTATATTTGAGCTATAGATGCTCTCATACAAATAGAAGTCCCTGGAAGATAAAATGTAAACCATACAATTATTGAATAAAAAACACGCAAACTATGGTTGATCCCTTTGTTCTAAGGATAAAAATCCTTGAAAGAAAAGATGATTAAATGATCTAGAAGATCATATTGAATAAATTGAAAAAGAAAAATCAAGGGATAACTAATGAAAAGATTCTAGCTACAAATAATGAAGAGAATTTGGAAATCTCTATTAATTTTACCACTTATGATAAAAGTTAGATTAAAGAGAAATAATTATTGATAATGCTTTTGCATATAATGTAGCCCTTGATGTTTTCAAGGATAATGAAGATCTTGATCTTTCATTAGTTGAAGAATATCAATATAGAATTGATTGGTCCCAATAGAAAGATGTGATTCAATCAAAGTTAAATGCACTTACAAAGCAAAAAGTTTATGGGTCTGTAGTACAAACCCTAAATGATATGAAACATGTTGGTTATACATGGATATTTGTGTGAAAAATAAAATGTGAATAATGAAGTCGTAAGATAAGCACGACTTGTCACATGAGGCTTTTCGCAAAAGTCAAGTATTAATCATGATTAAACTTATTCACTCTTTACTGATGTTATTATACTTTGATATCTTATAAGTTTGTCAATTCATGAAAAGATAGACATGCTTCTAATGAATGTTGTTACAACTTATTTATATGGAATTCTAGGAAATAAAATTTATATGAAAATCCTCAAAGGATTAAAAGCATATAACCACCCTCATGAACATTATTCTATAAAAATATAGAAATTATTATATGGCTCAAAAAAATCTAGACGCATATATTATCTCAGTGAATTTTTATTGAAATTGGGATATGAGAATGACCAAATTGTCCATGCATTTTTATTAAGAAATCAGAATTTGATTTTGTGATTTTTGCTATATACGTTGACGATATTAATCTCGTTGGAACTCCAGAAGAGTTTGAAAAAACTATAAATTGCTTAAAGTGAAAATTTGAAGTTAAAGATTTTGAAAAAATCAAGTTTTGTCTTGACTATAAATTGAACATGTGAAAGATGAAATGTTTGTTCATATGTGAATATATACAACTAAAATTCTAAAAAGATTTTTCATTGATAAATCATATTCATTAAGTAATCTTATGGTCGTGAAGTCACTAGATGTAAATAAAGATGTCTTTAGACCTAGAGAAAATGAACAAGAACTACTTGGTCCTGAAATACCATATTTGAGAGTTATTTGTGAATTAATATATTTTGCGAATAGCACAAAAAAGGATATAGTATTTGTTATAAAATTATTTACATGATTTAGTTCTTCATCAACATAGCGACATTGGAATGATGTTAAGCATGTTCTTAGATACCTCCAAGGAATTATTGACATCAGATTATATAAGGTCAAAATTATATTAGAGAAAGTTGTAGTTTATCCTCTATGAGAGATATTCAAACTCCTCTATATAAAGATAATGTAGCTTGTATAGCTCTATTGAAATGAGGATATATCAAATGAGATAGGACAAAAAACATGCCACCTAAATTTTTCTTTACTCATGAATTTTGAAAGAATTGTGAAATTGATGTGCTTCGAATGCGGTCATGTGATAATTTTGCATATTTATTCACTAATGTCCTTTCAAACGCAACCTTTAAAAAAATAGATATAAAATTGGTTTGTGTAATTCAAAGTTTTTGAGAATAGTGTACTATTTTTCCTTCGCAAAAAAATTTTTTCACAGGGTTTTTATTTAGTAAAGTTTTAACAAGACATTCTTTATGCAATGGACATCCAATGGGGAGTATCATGAATCCTAAAGCTTCGTTGAATTCGAAGATACATTAAATTTAGTGGATGTTGATCGAATGATCATTATTATCCGTTGATATCGAGATCAATGATGTTATTAGTGTAATATTTATTGTATAATGGATATTCGAGGGGGAGTGTTATAAATCTATTATTATGTCAATATCCATTATACATTCTATACTTTTTAATTCATAGTTTAGATAAACTAGAATTTTTTATTGCTACTTGTTCTAGGATTATATCCTACTTTTTCTAAGGTTTTATCGCTATAAATAGAAAGTTTTATAGAATAATTATAGATAAGTCTTGTATAAGAGAATATATCACTAAAATTTCTCTCTATTCTTTCTCCTTGTATTGTCTTTTACCTTCTCTTTATTATATTAGTTTTATAACACAAGATATTTATTTTAGTAAATTTTATTAATTAGTTTTTTTAACGAGTTGTATGAATTGATCAATAATCTAGATAATAAATCACAATTTTTTAAAAATAAATTAAATCACAAACTATTTAATTAGAAAAGATAAACTACCAAACATCTTGAGGGAAAAAAAGAATAAAAATGCTAATATGCTTTTTATGTTTTTAACGTGTATATATATATTTTGTTTTTCATTAAAAGGTAAAAATAAAGTTTAAATAAATAAATCTACATTTTTTTCTTCTTAAAAAATATTTTAGCAATTTTAATACAATTATTTTAATAATTTGAGTAATTACGATAAATGTTTTTAATTAAAAACTAATTTTAAAAAAATTAAATGTAAATTATTTGTCACTTATTCTTAAAAATAAATACTATCATTAAAACTTTTATATTCCTTTAAATATATATATATATATACACTATGTATATTCTAAACATGTGTAGAAAAGTTTAAAGTTTTCAAAAATATTTATAATTTATATAATTATGTTCATTGGTCATAATTTAAAAAAGATGTAACAGTTTGATACATAATTTTAATTTTAGGTTCTCCTTCCTATGTATATATATATATATATATATCCAATAGTTACACTAATTCAAATTCATCACTATTATAATTTTAAAATTATAATATATAAAATATAGTAATTTAATTATGATAACTAATTCAAAAATTAACTATTTATGAATTACAATATATAATTTTATATAAGTATATGAGTTAAACAAAATTTTATATTTTTAATAATTATAATATATTAATACTAAACTATATAATCAGATTTAATATGTTGTATAAATCATATGAATTTTAAAAATTATAGTAAATATATAAAAGTTTTAAAATATGATTTTTATAATTTTAAAAGCTTATAACTTATAACTTATTTTGATTATAGTTTTAATTAATTTTAATTTTTTTATTATTGAATTATAAATAAAATTTTATTTTTAAAAAGGGTAAATTATCGCAGTAGTATTTGAACTTTTCAAAAATCCACCTTTTGCACATCTATTTATTTTTGCTTTGAATTGACACTCGAACTATCAAATATCACCTGTTTTGCACTTCCGTTCAAAATTTCCGTCAACCTTTATTTTCTGTCTATTTATCAAGGGCATTTTCGTCTTTTTAATTTAAAAAAAATTATAAAAAAAAATTTTCCACTCATCACTCACTTTCCCTAAATATCTCTCTGTTCTTCTAAATCTCTCCCTCTATCCCTATCTATTTTTCAACTCTTTTTTTTTTTCAAATTATTTCGATTTAATCTCAGATTGTTCGTTTCTTTCAAATTAAATTACTTATTTTTGTTCTTACCCGACAAATTCTGAACGGAAACGGAAGAGCATGAGAATAGTGAGGGAAATGGAAGCGGATGCAGCGGCGGCGGCGTTAGCGGTGGTTACAAGAGTTTGAGCGATTGGCGCGGGGTTAATTCCGAGATACTGTACGCGGACGGATTGCAGGTCGAACTGTGGCTTTTTAGGTTTAACGGCTAAGACGATGCCGAGGATTACGGTGACGACGAGGAGTAAGAGGAAAGCGAATAAGAGGAAAAGATAGCAACAACAACTTTTGAAAGAAGCAGAAGAAGAGGAAGATGATGAAGAAGAATGAGGTGGGTAATAGTGTGTTGGTGGATGGTTGCCATTGATGTTGTTTGAGATTCTGATACTCATTTTTCTTTTTTGGTTATTGAAGGATGGCGTAGGGCTAGGAGAAGAAAGGAAGGAAGAGAAGGCAAAAAAAGAGCAGCCCCACCTCAATACCTCTCCTTTTCTTCTTTCTTCTTTCTTCTTTCCTTTATCAGTTCTCTATGTCTGTCTCTCAGACACACACTCTCTCTCTCTCTCTTTCTTGCTTTTGCTGTTTTTTTTCAAGAGAGAGAGAAGAAATAGCTGGAGATTTTTATTTTATTATAACGATAAGAACATCTCAAATTATGATGTTCTTATCCGACAAATTCGACCTCAATAACAATATGGTAATGATAAATCTTGCTCACTATGAATTTTGGGGAAAAAGTATGAAAAAATTTCAAACCAATCGACTATAATTTCGGGATAAAAAAGTTGAAGAATAGATAGGGAAAGGGGGAGAGATTTAGAAGAACAGAGAGATATTTAGGGAAAGTGAGTGATGTGTGGAATTTTTTTTTATAATTTATTTTTAAATTAAAAATACGAAAATGCCCTTGATAAATAGACAGAAAATAAAGGTTGACGGAAATTTTGAACGGAAGTGCAAAACATGTGATATTTGGTAGTTCGAGTGTCAATTCAAAGCAAAAATAAATAGAGGTGCAAAAGCTAGATTTTTGAAAAGTTTAAGTGCTATTGAGATAATTTACCCTTTTAAAAATATGTCTAAATTAATAATAATAAAATTTTAGAAACCATATTTACTATGAAACTAAAATCTTAAATATTTAATAATATTGTTTTAGGCTAAACTAATATAAGAATATAAAAATAAGATTTGCATATGATATAGAATCTTCACGATTAGACATTGTTATCTTTTTTTTATACGAATACAAATAATATTAATTTCTTTTAGACACTAATTACCCGTACATGTTTTAATTTAATGATATTTTACATAATATTTTAAGAAATATTATAAAATTATATGTCAAATTCGTCATAAATACTATTTTATTTGTTTATGAAAAAATTATTTTAGAAATTTAATTTTTTTTAATTAAATAAAAGGCAAAAATATTTTTAAAAAAATACTAAAAAAATATTTCTAAAATAAAAAATAAAAATATTTATAATTTAAAAAAGATGAAAATAAAAACACTAAATATTAACGGAATTTTTCGAGTTAAGGGAAAAAATTTAATTTAAACATGTTTGTTTAAGTACAAAAATTCAAAAGTTTATTTTTAAAATCAAAATAGAAATATGATATATAAAATAAAATGTTAAAGTCTTTAAATATAATTATTTTTGATTAAAAAAGAAACATTATAAATAAATTATTTTATGTAATAAAAAAAACATAAATTATGAATAGAAAAAAAAAATCTCAAAAAAAAAATTATAATAAATAAAAGAAACTATGTGGGCGGTATAAGTAGTAACTCAAAAGCAAAAATGAAACGGCATCATGTTCATGGGATGCAAACGAATTCATTAAAAAGGGCTTATAAATTAAATCCCACGGGTCCATGATTGCTCGTGATGAATAAATATATAAACCAAATTCATTACTCCACACCTCCCACCTCCCACCTCCTCATCCATAGTTTATAATGGTAATATTATAATTAAGTTAAATATTTAAAATTTTAAAAAAAATTAATGTATATATATATATATACTTATACTTTTGATTTTCTTATCTTGACATTTTTTTTCCTTTTTCTCATTTCCTTCTTTTATCTCAAATTTTATATTTTTAAAAATTTATGTAACAAAAAATATAATAATTAAGGTATATGTTTTATGTGTTTATAAAATTAATGTGCTTTTTACTATTATTTAAGTTATGTTTGGTTAAGAAGACGAGTTCAATTGATAGCAATTTCACTTATAACTTTAAAAGTTCAAAGTTTTAGACATTGTAAAGGTAAAATGTCTCATTTTTTTTAAAGCTTCTAATCATCAACTTGAATGCATATCACGGTGAATTTCTCTCCAATTAGATTATTGATGCTAGTGTCAATCTTTAGTATTTTCCATAATTTGTTACTTGTGTGAATTAAATGTTGATTGTAGAATAAGTTGGCAATTTAGGGGGCGAATCGAAAGATCTGTAAAATGAAACTTATTTGTAGAAGCCTTGAATTTTAGTTCTCATACCTGAATAGATATGTAATGTTGACCAAGGAATCAAGAACCTTGTTATAGTATTTCATCAAAACGGTTAAATAAAAATTTTGACTTAAATTAATAAGCTTTAAATCTTCAAAAAGCTTCCATAATTGAGTCATTTGTTGAACAAAAACATTGATAATTTAAAAGCAAGACAATAATAAATATATATTGTTTTTAAAACACGAGAAGAAAGGGATGAAGTTTTTAGAGTTGAAAATACTCCCTCCTCATTTGTAATCGTATCAATATCAAGAAAAGATGAGGTTGTAAAACCAACCTCTACACGGTTTGAACAATCTAAGAGGATTGGTATATGAGATTGAAGAAGAGAAGCTTTATATGAATTAGAAGAAGAGTTCAAATTCTGGACATCAACAATGATTTAACACTACATACAACTGAGAAAGCTAAAATTTTGTAACTTTTTGTTACCTTATTCGAGCATATTTGGATGGATGGAGAGGAACAAAATCTAGAGAAATGAAAAGAAATCAGACTAGAATGAGATCTCTTCCCTCACAAATAATATTTATTTTAAATATACGAGAACCATACCAAGGAAACAACAAAAGGGACTTGAACATACCTGAAATATTTAAGGCATAACACTGGTCATCGTCGAGCAAAGGCGAATTGAAGCTCAACTTTGATGCAGCATTCAAAGACGACTAAACCTCAACTAGAGTCATACTTACTTCAGATGACCTACTGTTAGGAGCTTGAGTCAACCATTTCAGCTTAGACAATTCCTGATGTGTCGAGGCATAAGTAGTTATCTAAGCTTTTAAAATTGCCACTAAACTTGGTCTAGATAGACTAACTATTGAAGGATATACTCAAAATATGATCTTATCCATGCATGAACTATCTCAATTTGAAGATTGGAGAGCACAAAAGAACATCACAGAGTGTCGTAGGATGATTGCTCCCAAATTGCTTTAGTTTTTTAACTCAGTATCGCATAAGTATAATTCAAGTACCCACAATTTAGCCAAATGAATATTTTCCTCAAATTTATGTGATAGAGTGGACTCATTACAAGTAGACGATCTAGTTATAAAACACCCAATGAATCCATAATTCTATCAAGTTTCTTAGTAGATTGACAATTGCACTCTCTTTCTTTTATCAATGAATGATCCAACTTAAAGAAACAAAAAAAAAAAAAAAAAGAGTTCCAATTCATAGTGCTTGTGGTATCACCATTTTCTCTATTTTTTTACTTTATTACTCTTCGTTCTCTTTGCATTATTATCTTCTTTGGCAACAATAGTTTCTCTTGCTACTATCACGCCTATATTTCTATTTCTTTCAAATAATTTCATGTCTTATTCTCTTCTTCAAACTTGGAGTAACACATTTTTTGACTTTTTGTTTTTCAAGATTAACTTTATTATTTTATTTGATTAATTTTTTATTATTTTTAATACAAATGACATGTTATTCCATGGGGGTATGAATGAATATTTGGTAGTAGATTAGTGAGTTTTGAAAGAAAGGATCTAAATAAATTTTTTGAAATCATGAAGGACTAATTTGAACAAATTAAATTATTATTAAGGACGAAATCTAAGAATTATAGAAAGTTAGAATTAAAATTATATTACTGGTAATAAATAATAATAATAATGATAATAGCAAGCACGGCGCAGACGGAGGTTCTGAGAGAGAGAGACTGTTCATTTCTCACTTCTCTTCTCCGATTCATCATTTTTCTCATTCTCTCTATAAATTCAATTAGTTTCTCACTGTTGTTGAATCCCAGTATTCTCGTGTTTATACTCCTCGAAATTACCTCGATTCTTCTGTATAATAATTTTTCTTGTCTTTTGTTGTTTAATTTTATCCCGGAGTTTAGCGAATTTCTAAGGATTCTGTTGTGTTAAACCCAGCGTCTAGGGTTCCTTGGTTTGTTTATGTTTGATTGGTTTCGGTTCATCTACAGATTCTGATAAATAGAGGTATTTAATTTACCACTATGTGTAACTATTTTTTCCTTTTTGTGTCATGGGATTGATTTCTTTTGATTTGGGTGGTGGAGTGTTAGATGGAGAATGGAGGTGAAAATTTGGAGAATACATTTTCGGGATTGGTTTTGAAAGATTCCAACCACAACAGTGCTGGAAATGATGGTTTGTTTCAGGTTATGAAAGCAGTAGAAGCTGCTGAGGCAACCATTAAGCAACAGGTTCATCATCATCTTTCCTCCTGAATACATTTTTGAAGATTTTTCCTTTATTTATTTAGTTTTATTTCTTATAATGTGGGAATTAGAATCTTCTATTAGTTCTTGCTTTAAATATTTATATTCCAGGGCTGGGTCAATGGACAGTAGGGCTTGTTTGTATTTGTATTTGTATTTGGTGTATTTCATTTCTGGTTGTCAAAATATACTCCCACCAACCTAGAAATCTTGGCAAAATTTTGTGTCTTGATGTCTCAAAATCTTGGTTAATCTCTTTAATCACATAGGCATTTATTACTTCTATTTTTTTTTCCCCAAAATCTCACCTTCCTTAATCTGACATGCACATTCACAATTCAAATAAATGGAATAATTTAAATTCTTCTGCTATTTTTGCGAGCAAGAGTATATATATGTCATATGTTGTGCAACTTTTTAAGTACTACCTCTATTTTTTAACTTATCACATACTTTCATTATCCTTTAAAATGATGAATTTATGATTAGTAATTCAATTTCTATGAACAGAAGACTGAATAACAGTTATAAAGAATTTGAATATGAGGAAAAAAAGTTTCTCTCTGATTTCCTAGGATGACATAAAAAAAAAAAAACCTTGCGAAAACTATGATTTCCAAAGATGACAAATAAAAAATAACTAAAAGAAATTAGGAACATCCTAAAAAAAACTCGGAATCTCTTCTTAAAATCTAGAATAACTAAGGAGAGATTACAAAAGAAAAAGGAAAAAAAATAAAAATGAGAGGAGTAATTAATTGTAAGAATACTGTGGTAAATATAATGTTGAATTGCATAGTTTTAGAAATGATCTTGGCTGTTCATATATATTAAGTGCACATTTTGCGGGCTGGTAGGGTATTCTTAGGAACATAATTCTTGAATATTGAATTACACCAATCATTTTTCCAAATTGGATAGTTAAAAGATTGTAGTATCTATATTTTCTTCCAGTTTGTGTCGTGAATATACTCTCACAAGGTGATAGAACTGTTTACATTCTTCTGGTGCATTTGTTAGTTTTTTGGAACTTATTTCTTTTATAAGATAACGTTCCTAAATGAATAACTTTGGCTTTGTTTGGTATACTATGAATTGGAAAAACCTTCAAAGAAGCCGATTATGATAATTCCCTTGTATATTACAACCTACTCCAAAAATATATTAATGTATAACTATTAAACTTTAGCACTGTAGCATTGTTGTAATATTATTAAAAGCCTATCTAATGTGGTATGATTTAAATATTCGTAAATTATTGATTGAAATTGACTTTATAATTTGAAAGTTATACATTATATATATATATTAAAATCAAATTTATAAGTTAAATACAGAATTACTTGTAAATAATGACCAAAATGCTACTAATTGAAGAGGAAAATTACCCTTACAATCATATTATAAAATTGCTCATATTCAAAATGAATTTCTTTGACAATAGTAATTCACTTCTCAAGTTGTAAGTGAAATATATATATATATATATATATATATATATATTAATACAAATTTATACTGATCAAATTATTGATAAAGTCCAATTTCTTGTTAAAGGTAAATTTGTCCATAAAATGGTAAAAATGTCATGTTCTACTTTCTGACCTATTCAACAAGTTAATTGGAGATGCCTTTCAAAAATATTTTATCAATTTTAAAATAGTAAAGTAATTTTCCTCAGTATTTTATTTTGCATTTTCTAAACATTATTTTATGGTTCACCAGGAAATGGAAATAAAGAACACATTTTCTGAATATTTTGCTTGTATTGTGTGTTTTGATATTTTTTTTATTGTCTAAGTTTTTGTGTTTTCACAGAGAAATTATATTCTTGATGATATGCTTATTTCCTTCTAGTGATTGTATTTTACATATTAGAATGGAAGATTATGTTGTTCTATGTGTGTAAGTTAAATTGCTGAATTTTGTATTGGCAGGTAGACGAAAACAATCGATTAAGAGCTGAACTTCAGAAAAAGATCCAAGAACTGGAAAAATACGTTAGTCCTCTGTTTTCTATGGCTGCTTCTGCTAAATTTTGAAGTATAGTCATAGGTTTCTTATTTTTCCTTGTCTTTATGTTTTTGTTTTGTTTTATATAATAATAATTATTATTTTGTAGTTTCTTCTATCCTGGATCTTCTTTTATTTGAGTTTTCATTAATTTACTTCTAATCTATTTCCAATTTTGGTTTTGTGTATTTATTTAGATGTGTAATTACATACATGTTGTTAATCTCTAATCTCAACTGTGGTTTTTAATGGTCTTTATCTTAAGACCAGGAAACTAATGTATGCCACTCAAAGTTTCTAGCTGCATGGGCTACACTGAGGATATGTTCCTTGAATATACTACAGCTAGTAGGATGTTCATTGTTTTGCTTGTTTCTGAAGCTGAAGCTATTAATTATGTTGGATGAGAATATCACTTGGTTAAAGTTAAAATTCTTAAGCCTCTGATAAAAATTAGAAGCATAATCACTTTGCATCAAGATAGAGAGACAGAGTGATTGCGTGATAAAAATTACATTGTGGTGAAGTGTTGTAAATTGATTCCACTCTATTAAATTCCTATTGAATTCTCGAGGACAGTGATGCCCTTTGGATAATAATATCAAAGGCTACCTATATTTCTTTTGGAATCCCAAAACTCAAAACTAGTTTTTAGTCTGTCTAGGATCCCTGGATCATAATAGATAATAGAGATAGTTGGGAGGTTTGTAAGAAAAAAGTCCAACCGAGGCTTGCGCCTTGCAGTTTCTTCCCTTCGGCTGGTATATCATTGTGATTGTTGGTTTGAAACATAATTTTATAGAAAGAATAGGTTGCAATAGAATAAGATGAGTGCTAGGAACATCTATTTTAGATATGGGGTCCTTGGGGTTCATTTTCTGGGTGTCTTGTTTACCTTTTCTGATGATTACTGCTAGTGTTTCCGGTGGTGGTTCCATTTATTTAAAGAGGTTAATTGGGTTGGGGGTGGGGGATCTCTTTATTTTGCCTTGGTTTCAGCTTTCTTCCTTGATAATTGATGTAGAACAGGAAATGACTCAAATCATTAGAAAATTTTGAGTTAATTAAATTAAATATTCTACAATCGGGCTTATTGGAAATTGTGTTACATTAGTCATTAACCATGCTCTCTAGTTTAGCTAAACTTTATGAGTCTCTTAAGAGGTTTCGGTAATTTTTGTATTCACATTAATTCCCTGGATTGTTTATTCAATATGGTTAAACTCTTTATTCTTCTATTTTATTTATTACAAAAGCCTTCAATTATCTCATGAAGAGGTGTCTCACAAAGCTATCCTACTTTGCCAAGGTTTATTAAAGTAAACTAGGCTGAAAAGAAAGATTAGATAATAGAGATTCCAGACTTGAATAAGAATTTTGATGCAGAAGTTATAAGGATAATTGGATATAGAAAATGTAAAACAAAAGAGAAGAGGAAGAACTCCTTTGGCCTCACACCTAAGGCCTTAAGGTGTCACATGGTATGTTTAATTGTATTGCAAGATGATGACCCCATTTGTAGATGCTTTATCAATTGAATAAGCATAATGAAAAGAAAAGAGAATATCTCTATTAAGACACTCATTTAGAGGTGTAACTCTAAACCGACTGTAGAAGCTTTAATCCCATAAAAATTTAGTAATGAAACTATTTCTTTTTCTGTTATAAGAATTTATGGGTTAATTTTGTTCATTTTGATTGATGAGAAATAGCTGTGGCCGGATATATTACCAAGTATTTATGCAGATAAAATTTGTGGTATATAGAAACAGGGAATTTTCAAGCTGCTTGGTTTGCAATTTCTAATCTTAGTGTTAATGTGGGCTTACTTTTCAAGGGTAGTGTTTGTTGATTGAGGTACTTTGATTCACATTAATATTTCTTTCATCTCTCTGTTATAACTTCTGGTGTTTTTCAAGATATGGCCACACAAAGATCTACAATCATCTTGATATGATTTTTAATTTATCTTGGGGGTGCTTTTGCCTCTTTCTTTACTTCTTTTATGTAGGGAAAATAAATAAATAAATAAAAAGAAAAGAAGTCTGTTCAACCGAATTGTTCTTGTGAAGCACATTCATATCTAGTCCATAACCAAAAATTCCTTTCTTCCATCTTGAATAGAAATAATTTCTTGATATGCTGCTTACTTTTTTTTCTTTTTGTTGAAGGTAAATATTGTATGTATAATAATTTTCAAATTTTTTATTCTCAAGGCTTTTTTATTCTCTAAGCAAATATTTGCTGACTTACATTTTTTTTAACAATTGTTGCCAGAAATTTGATTTCTTTGTATCCTTTTTACAATTGTTATTACTTTTATGTTTGAGAAATTCTATTATCTGCTTCTTTCTGCAGAAGTTGGATGAGCTTAAAGTGCAAAGTCCTCACTTAGTCAGTCATTTGGCTGATGGACCTCATAGAGAAGATCAATGTGCTTTTGGTGCTACAATTCCAACTGATAGGATTCAAAACCTGGACAATATTTCAACCTTGGACTATAGTTCTGTGCATGATTTTTCTAATACAATGGTTCTCCACAAAACTTTAATTCACAATTATGAAAATCTCAAAATGCCAAGTCTTGAAGAAAGAAACCCTGACAATTGCAAGTCCAATGGTATGCTGGACATTCTTGCCAGTGGTCAGGCAGCGACAGATAATTCAGGTTTCTCTCAGCTTTCATCACCTTCAACGACCTCATTTTCTCCTAATAGGTATTTGACATGTCAGCATTGTTCTCTGAAAATAGGTGGTTCTACAAGTTATTCTTTTTTCACCCCCTTCTCCCACTCATAAAGAAGTATAACTATTGCAATTTTTATTTTCAGGTATCAGACTCACGGAGAGTTGTTCAATCCACAATTTAGTTTATCTGGACAGGGACTGATGCCAGTGTCTGAATTGAATAATTCTAGCAATTTGAAGCAGGTATTGACACAAAATCCTTTAGTTTGGGAATCTAAAAGTGGAGATCAAGAATTTGTGATATTTTAAGTACTTCAACCATTTAGGATCTTTCTATGAAGATTAGAGATCATGAAGAAGAGATTCTACGATTGAGAAAGCATCTTGGGGAATATTCAGTGAAGGTAAGTGAATCTGTAGTTTTGAAATACCTGAAAACTATTGCATTCTAATACGAGCTCAAGTGAGTCTTGCAATTAACATGTTATCTTTTTTTTTAGGAAGCACAAATACGAAATGAGAAATTTTCGTTGGAGAAGCGCATTGCCTATATGCGTATGGTGGGCAGGATATCTCTATTTTTAATGAAGAAGTAACTATTTATCGTGCTTTAAATTGATGAGAGTTTCTTCTGCTAAATCTTGTAATAGGCATTTGATCAGCAGCAGCAGGATCTTGTTGATGCTGCATCAAAAGCAATTTCTTATAGGCAGAGCATAATAGAGGAAAACATACGTCTTACATATGCATTACAGGTATTTTTCTTGGTGTGCGCTTCCTGTCTTCTTGACTATATGTGGAACTTCTAGGTTTACAGCTAGTTTGCTACTTTGGGAATTCTTTTAAGTTGGGAATGAATAGAAAAAGAAGAGAAATGATTTTTAAATTTTCTTTTCAATCAAATAACCTCTTATTAAATGGAATGTAGGTATAAATAATTTTTTTTTTTAACAAATTCTAAGTTATGACATATTAAAAAACTTCACTTAATATCTGTTTCTCCATTTTTAAGAATCACCCTTCTCTTAGATCTCGTGTACTAATGTAAACCTTGGATTGACCCCATCTGGGTGAAATCAGGGATAGAACTAATAATTTCTTTATGATAATTTTGGGGAAGGTTGAAAATAATGGAATTTGAAGTTGCTCTAGAATTTTTGAGTGACCATAATTGTACAAGACAATAATATAACTGCTCCTCATTCAAATACAAATATCACTAAAAGAGTGATTAGAAAAAAGAAGAAAAAGATAGAATGAATTGATTGTTCTAAACTCAATTCTTATGACATTACTGGTACGAAAAGATTCATGAACAATCACTTAACCTTTTAGCACTTTTGTAAATTGTAAATGCATGAAGTTACATTTAGATCCATGCTCTTGTGCCCATTATGTAGTCAAGGAATTACATGTATCTTTTTCTTAATTACCATTGAAATAACTTTTCGTACTTCAGGATACTTAAGTTACTAATACCTAATATGTTATTCCTTCATAGGCCTTTAAAAAAAAATTTTGAATAGTTCACTTCCCGACTGAGAGTTTGGACAGAATTAATACTTCTCCGTGCATGTGATTATTCCCTAAGAAATAGAAATGCAAGTGCAAGGAGCTACTTTTGCTGTTTAGCCTAATGCTCTAAAATGATGTTATAATGTCATTCTAATAGGAAATTGGCTTCCATATTAATGAAAACATTATTGCTTGGGAAATAGGGATTAAGCATGCTATATTGATTTATAGATAAGGTTCATTTGCTTTTTGCAATTCTTAGGCTCTCTACATGGATTCGTTGAATCCTGATCTACTATTATGGTTCATCAGTGAATCTCTGTTCTTTAACTTTAAGATGTGAAATTCGGTTAAGCAACTATTGTCTCATTGCAGAATTCAGTTTCTAAAATTATATAATAAGGTGGTGATATTTTATCCTTCACAGTGTTAGTTGATCGTGTGAATGAAGCATTTTGATAACTGAGTTCAAAATGCTAGGTCTATATTATTTAGTCAGAAACAAGGCATGATTTTTCAATGTTAATTGGGTATATTATAGGAAAAGTCTTAAATTTTCCTTCTCCAGGTGGCATTGGTGATGGTGTTTGTGTTATGTAAAAGCCTCTATAGGTTAAATTCTAAAAGCTTTCTTGGTAATTATGGAACAACAATGTTCATTTCTGGCATCCTTTTGCCTGAAGCATGTACTATTGCAGATTCAGATACTTCCAAACATTAGGGATTTTGTGAAATCATGTACTTTAATATCTAACAAGATATGTTAACAGAACTGAGATGTTGAAAAAACATATTACATTAGAACATACTTGGTTTCTTTCTCTTGCTTTGCCTCTTACTGCTAAATGACTTCTTTAGCTGGATAATTTAGAGTTGGTGATCATATTGGTTCCTCTATGGTATAATTGTGCTTTCCTTTTGTTATATTCTTCTGTTATTTCTTTCAGTCTGTGCAACAAGAAAGATCAACTTTTATATCATCCTTAATGCCTCTTCTTGCTGAATATTCTTTTGAGCCGACTGTAGCTGATGCCCAGTCAATAGCCAGCAATATGAAGGTAGGGATGTGGTTATGTTTCATTATCTGAAGCAATCAATAACCAGAGCATTGTTGTTAAACTGTGATTTTAACTTACGGTAGACTATCATTTATATTTGATTATTCTTGCATGCTCTTATGGCCTTTATTTCTTGATAGCTTGTCTGCATGTTTCATGACCTATATATGCTGGAAAAGTTTGAAGTCCTAGAATTACCTGAATTCTGAAATGGTTTTGATTATGTAAGCTTTCATTTGGGTAAAGTTTACTTTGGCCTTTTCTAACCAATCTTGCTGGGTAAAAACTAAATATTTTGGAACTATTTGATATGAATAACAAGGGATTAATCCTTTTGTTTCAGTTATGGAAAGGTTTTGCATGGTAGTTTGTATGAATGACTTATGGAACATTTCTTTAAACCATGTATCGATTATGTGCTACAGTATGAAACCTTAGCACAATTTAATATCATTAATAAAGAAATTAGCCTTTTGTTTTCATTGTAGAAAGGTGATGAGAGTTTGTTATGAATGAAACATGGCATCTCTCTTCAGTCAAGGTATGAGTAACATCCTTTTATTGAGTTTTGATGTCCATAATAATTTTCACATGTAATTGAGACGCAATTAAGGAAGAAAGTCATTGGCGGCAGTCTTGTTGTGCAAAGTGCACTGGAGCGCTAGGACCCTTGTGCTTCCTGAGGGGCTCAAATTTCAAGTGCTGGAGCGACACAAACTAGCATAGATTAATGTATAATAAGATTTGACTTTCATTTGATATATAATAGTAACTTTATTTATCATAAAAAATGTTAAGATCAATCTATTCCTTGTGTACTCTAATGATGGTCTCAAGTGTATGTTTTATCTCCAATATAATGATTGAAGATTTCCTTTGATCCTAGAAGATTTCAATTCATACTTATTTACTGAAAATTTAGAATCACCTAGTAAATTGTAAGTCTGGGCTGCTCTCTCTCTTTTTCTTTTCTTCCACCCCCAGATTTGTTGGACATTTGGTATAACTATTGAATTGCAACTATGTTGTGCCACAATTGGTGTTTGACGGGAGGTTTCCTGATTGAGTTTGGCTCCACCACATTTATTGGTTATTGTTTGTGTTAGGGTTGGGCCTATACATGAAGGGATGTGTTAAATGTATATCAAATCAGTTAGATGAGGGAGGGGGAGGAAATATAATTCAACCCCCCAGAAAATAGGAAAAAAAAGGAAAACCTGACAGAGTCTTCAAATATGTGTGCCTCTTTTTGTTGCTTGTATCTAAGAAATAGATGCGAAAAAAGCATGCACATCTTATTAAATGCACATCTCACCTTAAGGGTCAAGAGTGTTTTTCTCATTTTGTGCCACCATTAGGCACGAACATCATTAATGCATTTTTGGTGGCCTTGTTCTAATTTCCAATGTTTAGTTAGATCATCTTAGTGATATGTCGGAAGAGGAATAGTTATGGCTATAATAGAAGATCTAGAGTATTGGGAAATGTTATGGAATGGATATGGGGAGGATGAGGATTCTCATCATAAGATGGGAACTATATTGTGCTGTCTGGGAAGAGTCAGGTAACCAGGGTCTATTTAACTGATCTGTGATTTTCCTTAGTTGTTCTACACTATACCAAGTGTGCCAATAGATTAACAACGATGAGCCAATCTTCAGCTTCCCATTAATATCCTGGATCATCCTGTGTCTTTGCTGCTTTTCTCCTTGTAACTAACCCTTTCTCTTTTTGGTTACTGAAAGTTTTTTTAGTTTATATACCATTTATTATAAGAATGTCGGTTGCACACTGATTACTGCATGTATGGGAATCTGTATGTTGTGTTCATTTATTCATGTTTCTTCATTTTCATATTGTGCATGAATCCCTCAAAAGGAACCCTTTAATGGTTTTCCTTACCTTATGTTCATGAGATATATGCATGAAGAAGCATTTCAAACTAAACCAAATGGTGATCCTGTCTTCAGGTATTATTCAGACACATGCAAGAGAAACTTCTTGTCACGGAGGTATGTTGGCGTAAAGAGCGCTTTAATCATAAATTCAAACTCTGCTCTATGTTACCTCTCTCCCTGTCTGACTGTGTCTCTGTTTTGTATTTCAGTTCCTTGTTTTCGTGGTGGATAATCTAGTTATCCTCCCTGCCTATTTTTGAGTTTTTAATGATTCTGGTTCGTTTCATTTTGTTACAGGCAAAGCTAAAGGAATCTCAGTACCAGTTGGCACCCTGGAGATCTGATGTTAGCCAATCAAATTTTTCTCCATCACCTTCTCATTCTTCTGGGGTCGGTCTAATCATACATTTTTTCTGCTCAGTTTTCTGTTATCTCTTCACTCAATGTTAAAATTGAATTCTTACATCTCATGTTTGTAACAGATTAAAAATGGCCTTGAGTTGGTGGCTCAATCACAATATTCTAATCAAAAGATGCCTTTGTCTTCAGAACCTCATGCTTCAACAGATTGGGAGCTAGTAGGACATCATCCCAGTGTGTTAAGTAGTGGTGAGGTAAAAAATGCAGAATCTGATGACTTGGAGAGGTATCCACCTCTTGCAAGCAGGTGAGCCTGGTCAAATGGAGACTGCTACTGTGAACTGAATGTACAATTTCAACCATCTGCTTTTTGGTGGTGGGTTCTAGTTTCATTAAATTTCTCATTAATTTGACTGACGTATTTGTGAATGCATGTTGATTTGAGTAAATAATAATCTTCCTCAGTTTAGTTGGGTCCTTGCTTAAGATAGGTTTTCTCTTTGGTTTAGATGAGGAAAAAATTATCTGGTATAATTTAACTGATTTTCAGTTTTCTGTGGGAGTAAGTTGACAAGCTAGGCTTGGTTGCTATTTTAAATACTGGTACTGCAGATTCTGGTTAAACGCAGCTTACAAAATTGTAGGCTTGATTTTGTACTGCATTCCTTCAAACTCAAATAGAATACAAAAAAGCATTTTGGTACACTATTTTCTGGACTGAAAAACATCTGATTGGAAAAAAGCTTTTAACTATTCATCCCTACTCTCTCTTCTTCTTCTTATTCTTCTTGTCCTCCTCCTCTCTCTCCCGCTTTGCAATCTACTATCAGCTTCATTAATTTTTCAGGTCGAAATTGGTAGTGGGTGACTAAAAAAAGAGTGTCACATCTACATCTAGTGATTGTCTCAGATTAAGTAGATCCAAGGTGATAGGGAGAAGAGAGAAGATTTGTGGCTAGATGGAGGTTCAGAGAGAAGCTCCACGTGGCATTGTTTTATGTGGAGGTTAGGAAGGAGAAACAGAAGTGGTGTTAGTGATGAGGCATTGGTGATTGGCAGAGCAGTGGGTTTGGAGATAAAAAAGAAAGGGAACAAAGCAATTACCTTTTAAAAAAATAAGTGGTGGCTGAAAATTTAAAATTGGTGAGTGGTTGAATGAACCACTGGATAGAATGGAAAGCAACTTTTTGAGTCAACGTTCCTGTTTTCCTGGGGAGGTTTTCCTGCTCATGTTTGGATACACAGGTCTGATAGATGGTTTGTGCTCTGGGAATATAATTCTATAGCTTTGACAGTAATACCTAGATACACAGAACTTTGTTCTGATGATAAAACCAATGCTTTGATACTTTACCCAATACATGGTAAAATTTTACACTGTAGAATTAGATTATTGGAGGTTTATTTTTAAAGCCGCTGACTTTCTTATTCGGCTGTATTCTTCATTTGTCTTTGAGCGGATGGTAGTAATATAACATGTCGGATGTGCTATTCTATGGTGCACGGCTTTAGCAGGCTTAGCGATGCCTGTTTATTTACCTAATCCTTATGAAGGCTCCCAAGGGGTCATGAAGTGACTAAAAGAGGACACTGTAATGGAAGTATTTGATCAGATGCTAGGTAATATAGTTTCAACCTATGTTGGCAAAAGATAAATTTTAAATCTGGTCTGTGGCAAGTTAACATGGGCTGTAAGGTGTGAAGTCTAGGTAATGGAGTATGGAAAAAATTGCTTCTCATATGGTTTGGGAAATTCTTCATCCAATAGGTGGGTTTTGAGGTGCAGTTATCTGTAATTGCTAAGCTATTTTAACATTAATCAACTATTTTATCTTAATAACAGAGTAGTCCAGAAGTTAACTGTTAACATTGGAGTCTTATTTTTGTCAGCAATCATTTTTCTAAAGGAGAAGTGTTTAAAATGTTCTTAATGCTTTTAAATAACCAAGATAGTGCTAATGCTAAGATCTGGCATGTAGTTTGGTATTAAAGGTTTGTTAGGAACTTGTTGGTTGTTATCACTCAGTAAGTTTAATTCCCAACGGGTTTAAGTTTGGATTTAGTTGCAAAAACTTGTGAGTATTGGAGAACATTAGATAATTACATGGGGGATCTTGGTACCCAGTAAGACTTTCCTGCAATTGCTTGGCTTGATTGCCAGAGTTAGATCTGGAGATTGTATCAAAAGTCAGAAAGTTTGGACTGAATTATATTAGTGTGGTAACTATATGGTGACAGTTATTCCTAATGATCTGAAAAATGAACTGCCATTATGATTGCTGTAGTTTGAGTAATTGCTGGTATACAAATCTCTAATTAATCTCTGTAATTATTGCAGATAACTACTCCTATGATCTTATCTACTAATTTCACCTCACAGTGGATTGAATATATAACTAATAGCAATATAAGTAATGATCCCTTCAAACTGTTACTTGGGATTATCTATCTTTCATAAGAATGTCTGCAACCCCTGTCTACTGGTGGTTATGTAGGGATGCATATCACCCCCATTATCTGGCTTCTTTCCCAAAAATGATTCTCCCCCTTGTTGCAGCGAGGTAGCCTGGTATAAAATGCTAATGTCAAAAATACATTCTTGAAAACATAATTCAAGAACTGATAGAATTATATTTAAAACTTCTGGAATTCTCTCCCATAACCCTAACTCTAAAGAACAATGGGTATTTACCAACCCAGAACCTTTTTGACCTGAATATGGAAAATAAATTGAACATTATTAAGAAGTCCTAATATTACTAAAATTCCAATACAACACTATAAAATAAGGGGAAAAAAATCATATTCAAGTACTACCATTAATACTAAAATCTTACTTCTGATCCTAGTTTAAGATAATTCCTGTTTGATTCCTACCTTGACCTTGAATTATTTGTAAGCTGAAATTTCAAAGATTACAGCTGTACTGTAGAATTCTTAATTATTAGTATTTTTCTAAAATGTTAAGCTTTTTTCTGTTTATTATTCTCCCTTGTAAAAAAACTTGTCCATGAATTCTAAAATATTTTAGGATAACATTGGCCTGGCAATGAGTTATTATCTGATGCCCTTCTAATTAGTATCTTTATGATGTGTCAGAATTAGCAATTAACTTGTTTCTTTCTGGTTAATGACATCCAATAAAAGATTAGATTTTATAAAAGTTCCTTTACCACACTTTTGGCCTCATTATTCAGCATCAAAGTTTTCTTCGAAGTTAGTTTCAAAACCAAAAAAAAAAATAAATAAATAAAATTTCTTCGAAGTTGGTTCCTACAGATTTTACTACCAAAGCTTATTCAGTATTTTTGCTAAGATCAATCTTCTTAAAGATATTCTCTAGGGGCATGGTACTCATGCAGTAAGCTAACTTGTTTGAGATTGGGTTTTATTTTTCCTTTATCAGATTTTCCCCTTTAGTGTCCCTCATATTGTTCCTTTTTGCCAGACTCAAAACACATGTGCTGTATATATATACAAACTGTTTTCTGGCCTTGTTGTCTTATCTGATATTGCTGAATAGTCCATTCATAATCAGGACAGAAAATTTCACCTTCTTATAATTTCATCCTGTATCATCTTCTTTAGGTGCTTTCCCTTCATGGTTTCTTCTATTTTGCAATCTTTCTCTGAAATGCACTGCCCTTTAGCCAACATGGTATCAGCCTTACTCTCTTCTTGGTGGAGAGAAAAAAACATTGGAATCCAACCCATAAAATCTTCAATCTCTAGATGGAAAGGGAATATGCATTGCCGATTATTATTCATAACATTTGGAGTATGACACTTTGCTTGGTAGAGTAAATTGGTGTTTTGCAGGAAAAGTTGACCCTTTTTAGCTACGATAAACTTTGGCTAATAGAATCAAGGGAAATATCCATGATTGTTTTCAAGTGATTATATTAAAATGCTAGTACCCGCTTATTTATGATGCATGGGCTTGAAAAGTACATTCTTCATCTTTGGGATATAGTTTTGATGCTAAATTAATTAATTTGTGACCATAGCATGTATAACTGAGTAATTTAGGAGGTTGGTCTCCAAATAATTCAGTCGGGGAAAATATTTTTTCCATACGTTTTAGAGGTTCTTTGTATTTCAAAAAAATCACAATCTATTGATTTGGTAATGGAGAACCAATAGACCCAGATATATTTTGGAAAATGAGAGCCCTGGCTAGTAAGTCTACTTAATTGTTGTAGCTGTCCCAATTTGTGGTGGATTATGCCTCAGAAAGAAGTGTAACATAGTTTGTTGAATACTATCTCAAATTTCTTGTGATGCCAATTTGTTTTGAGATTCAGTCATATTAAAGAAAGTTCTTATACCATTGTTTGTGCCAACTTTTGTTTTTCTTCTCCCTCAATGAGTAACTCCAAGATACTCCTGTGCGTCTAATCCTTTTCTTCACGGAAATGAATGACGTTCAAACATTGTTATGAACTAAGATGGTTTTGATACAGAATAAGGTTTTGTAGACTAGGAACATATGACAACTTCCCAAGGTAATTCTGAATTATTATAAAGTAATATGAAATAAATATTTTAGATTTTCAAAATTAGAGTGTCCTAATATCTTATGTCATGACATTATTTTGTCATAGTTAAAAGTAGAATTAGAATTGTTCTATCTACTCTGGGAGCTCAGGGCACAAGCTTAGGAGAGATACTTCAGACTTCCTTGAGGTCTAAACCTCTTTTTCAGTTCTTGTATGTATAAAGTCAAAAGTAGATATTGAATATTAGATGGAGGGAGAATATTTTTAAGGGCCTTTATGATGCAGTAAGCTAATCTGTAAAAGAATTCACTATTTAGTGGTGTCAGTAAGTAAAAATATCTTATTTTTTGTAGTTCTTAAATTCCTATTATATATAAGGCATATCTTGACTCTTAAGCATATTTTGGCTCCATTTTCATTCATAATCTTGTGTTATGGGTAAAACATCTTTGGTGAGCAAAATTTATATACTATCTTTATTACTCATATGGGCAAAACATGTAATTTCTAGATGCAGGATTTCATAATTCCTTTTCATCTGGGACTGTAGTCTTAATGTAGAGCTGCTTTGTTTTTCTTCTTGTCTTTATAATTGTGATTATTTTCTTTTGTTTCATTATTATTTACTCATGTTAGTAGACTGTTTCTCTTGATGCCATAAATTTCCTTCAGCTTATCATTAGTTAGAAAAAGAAGAAACTGTATGATGCACGAAGAAATATATGAGAATCTTTAATGATTTAGGGGATAAAAGGTTCTTACATGTTACTCTTGTTAGGAATATTTTATCTTCTGTAGTCTGGAAACCTAGTTTTATGTAGTTTCCTTATTAGTAGTAATTGTTATGGGAGGGGGAAAATCCTTATTTGGTCACTATTTTAGGTTTATTTTCTATATATGATTACAGGCTAAGAGAGACATACGTAAATTTAATCTTATATGAAATAGCCTTTGGCTTTTGTTCCTCCCTTAAGAACCTAGGGTGTGCTATTATAGCCTCTAAAGTAGGGTTTGATTGTGTTTCCCCCTAAAAACTATGCATTTGACATGAATCAAATGTTATCTCCTTCTTTTCCATGCTATTGCCAACATTTTTTTTAGTGGTCATTGCTCTAAAACATTGAGTAAAGTACACAACATTCATGGTTTAGTTTGTTACCATTTTATAGAAGAATATATTTGCAATTTCAGCACCAAAGCAGGTTCTGTCACTGAATGCATGAGAGGTAAAAGTTTTCAATGGTCAAGGACAGCCATACCACAGACACCTGATAGCATTACTAGATTTTTAGAACTTAGTCCACCAATCTTTGATGTTTTCTTAAATGATGACAATGATATTGTAAAAGAACTTATCTTGTCATATTTTGAAGAGATGGAAAACATGCAGGAGCTCTATTTTACAGTTTCCCTGACAGAACATATTTAGGTCTGCATGGTGAGACTTCTGTTGACAGAAAATAGAAATTTCCCTTTCTAACAGAAAACTGAGGGAAAATTGTGTTATATCATTTTTCCCTTCTTGGAGAAAACTCATCCTTGAGTTTTATAATATTTCACCCTAAAACTCAACCGCATCTTTTGCAACAATAACTTAATTTGTAATCTTACTTTGGACTTAAAACATTTCTGTATTGGGTTAGCATTTACAATTAACTTGACTATTGAAGAAGAAGTTTGACTAATGGCATCTAAGGAAAAAACAACTGGAGTAGATTTTGTAAAAATATGACCACTTACTACACTTTCAACCTCATTAGTCACCATTAATGAAGGGTTGCTGCAAAATGGCCAGCCACCTAATGAAAATTTCCAGGACTTCGAAGCCTTATAGCTATTATGCCATTGCATCATACTGTAATACAAGGCTAATTACATGCAAGTTATCCTACCATACCTAAACGAAACTACCAAAATAAATAAAGAACTGTGAACTTTTTATCAAATCCAATACAACCCTAAAATTTGTAATCAGATTCCTAATCATATCCCAATAATCTGCTTCCACAATATACCTAAACTGATAAGGAATCCTAAACTATAAGGATTCTTTTGGATCTACTTCTAGATCACAATGTAGGAGTTGATCTTGCACCTTCTATTCTTGTATGTTACATTAATGAAAGATTGTTGATGTGATAAGCCATTTCTATGCTACTACCTAATATTTGAAGTATCAATGCATGCTTTGATGATTTTGTTTTCTTTCTTTTTATTATTATGTTGCATTGATTATTAATTTTCTAGCTATCCTCCTGGCTTTTTATATTGTCGTGAAAATTTGCATTTGAATGTGCACAAAAGGTAATCTTATTGTTCTTGTTCACTATAATTTCTTACTTTGGATATTTTGAGCAATGTCTGACATGCAATTAGGATTGAGTTGATTATAAAGATTGTTTTAACTTTGTGCTATTTATTAGCTTTAGATCTGAATAAGATGCTTTCTGTGCTTCAGGGACACTACCACTCGAGATTTACCTACACATGCAGTTAACCCTGTTGAATCATATCCTGTACATGCTAAAGATGAAACCACTGCCAAACAAGTCAAATTTAAAGACCTTGTCAGCAGTGATTTGGAAGATTCTGACCTGGAAGGGCAGCAGAATGATAGAGAACCTTCAGCTAATTGGCCTTCTAAAAACATGGGATATACAACTACAATTGAGGATCCAAGCACCTCATATTCTCCTTATTTACCACCAGTTCTAGAAGAACCTTCATCCTCGTTTTCTGAAGGTATGGAAATTATTTTCCGTTACTTGTTAATTTACTGCTTCAACATGCTGTCAGTAGCCATTTATATACTCGCTCTAATCTCCAGCTGGGGATGAAGATCCGTTACCTGCAATAGAGGGTCTACAAATATCAGGGGAGGCTTTTCCAGGCCAAGAACTCCAAGCATGTGGGTTCTCCATTAATGGAACAACTAGTTGTAACTTTGAGGTATTTCTTAATTTCCCTCTGTTAATGCTCATTTCTTTTTTGGTGCTTCTACTTATGTATACTTTTCATTTTGTTGCGGTCATGAATGGATGATCTATATTTGACTATTAGATGCGCATTGATATTTGCCTTATCTCTTAATTTGCAGTGGGTACGCCATATGGAGGATGGATCAGTAAACTATATTGATGGTAATCATTAGCAACATCCTATTTTTTTCTGTCATATGTCTTCCAATAACGAACTTGCCTGTTCTCATATTGTTAGTAAAATATTATGATTGACAGGGGCAAAGCAGCCAAACTATCTTGTTACTGCAGATGATGTTGATACATATCTTGCTATTGAAGTCCAACCACTGGATAACAGGAAGAGGAAGGTACTCATTCACTTTTATGGCTGCCCTTCCAAATAAAATTGTTGCTAATGAATTTGACAGTTTTTTTACTTTTAAGAACTTCAATGTGTTTTCAGTTATCCATTTATATAAAGTAAGGGATTTAATTCTTTATCAAATTCTTCAATGCAAGCATATGAATTATCTAATAAATAGTTGTGCTAGTTGGAAAAAGTTTTGATTTAGTGGTTGTCTTTAGAAGTGCTCATTTCACTAGCTCATTTTTTGGTTTTATGCCCATTAGTAACAAGTTGCTAAAGAGGATGCCTAAATGAAGGGAAGCCCAGAAGATACTTTTGCTATCACTTAATAGTTTTATTTTGTTAAATTTCCATCTTATCTACTTGCTTAAACCTATAGAGAGGGATTGAATTTATACTTTTAACATATTTGAGCAACAAGGCCTTAGCTACAGTTATTATGTTTCTTTTAAACTTGTTAGCCTCTAAATTTCTGAATATTAATCTCTTCTTAATGCTTAGAATTTACTGCTTTATGCTAGTATATGCATATGCTCCCTGTAGTTTTATAACTAAATATGGCTAAACTATTGCCTCTAGCTCAATTTTGTCTATATGAAGTAGGATATTTAATCAATTTATAGACTGAAAAATGGACAATGAGGGTGCGATGAAGTTTTTCTTGAATCTTATGCTTCTCCGTGCCATTTATTTTGACCTACCTGTTAGCTTGGGGTGTTCTTGAACATTTGACATTTCTTTCACAAGTATCTTTTTTATACCCTAAAAAAGTTTGAATTCCCATGTATATATTATAGTTAGATGTCAATTTTAATTTTAATTTTTTTTTTTTTTTTTTTTGTATGGTCAGCATAACTGATAGATCATGTTCTACTTTTATCATATAAGCCTTTTTAAGTCTCACATAAGATATTTTGTGGGGTTTGTCTCAATGCCTACCTTAATCGGGGAAGTCTGATTACATTACATCCACAAATTTTGCCTTTGATTTATTTATGGTCTTTCATCAGCATCCTGGTATTTAATGCTTGCTGATAGTATGCATGGGATATCTGATGACTTTGTCTGTCCATTTTTCCAGGGTGAACTTGTGAAGGTTTTTGCAAACGAGCACAGAAAGATCAGCTGTGGTAAGCTTAATTGAATATATGCTGCTTCTAGCTGAAACTGATTAAAACTTGTAAAATTACGCATGCCACATTTTGCGCATCAATAGAAAGACAGGAAAAGATAAAAGTATGGTTGTAGTAATGTATAACTCTACCATTGAGATATTCTAAATAAGCCATGTTCATATACTTTTTTATATCCGTATGCTGTTTCATTGCTATTGCAATTTCATTGGTCTAATTATTATTATCTTGTTGATTAAAAGGTTCCAAAACACATGTCCTCAAGGGTTAAGAGGGAAATTAGTGGGTTATAAATGTAACATTTTAATTTAATCTTACCACAATATGGGATGACAAATCTACAACTTGTTGAAGCTGGAAAGCAAAACATGTTTTAATCTGAATCTCTATGTGAGATGGTAATCCTTCCTTATATTACTTATTAACGTTCTTTGGTTTTAATCATATTCGTAACTTGACTTAGTCTCCTTGCTATCTTTTTGTATGCGCGACAGAAAAAGTAGAGAACTGCTCAGTGATTTTATAATTGCATATGTTTTTTTAGTTTTTATTTTTCTAAATTACTTGTAGTAGAAAAGGTATAAAGACTACATATTTCCTGTAAGTTTGCTTTTGGACATGTGGCTTCTAACTGCATATTGTGGCAATGGACAGGTTTCTGTTCATTGGAGGTTGATAGTTGCTAGGAATTTTTGTTTACTCAATTGTTAGTTTTTATAATTACTCATATAATTTGTAAACTTAAATTATAAGCACAATAAATACAATCTTAGTGCAGCAATGGATGTAGGTCTTTTGACCAAATCACACAAATTTTTCCTAGTCTTGTTTACTTTCATTCTTGTAATTGCTTGTGTGTTTGTGGTTTCGATCCCCAACACAAACCTGACGAAGGAAAACTGAAATCTTTGTTGAACTTGTTACTAGTCTATGTTTTTATGATTTTATTAGGTCTTTGTTTTAGGAGGAATAACTGTTTGTATCCAAAGATTTTTTTCTGTGCATTTCTTAGGCTTGAATACAAAAAGGAAAATGTAGACCTGGTTTTCAGGAATTCCATTGTTTAATGAGTTACCAAAAAGAATTAGGTATAATGGACAGTATTATGTCTATGATCTCCTGATCCTCAGTATAGTAAGAAACTGGCTATAAGCAATTTTGCTTCGTATTTTTCTTCTTAATATATATTTAACAACTTATTCGGAAAACATTGTTATTATTCTACCCCAATATGGTTTATTTCTATTCTATTTAAAATTATATTTGATTATTTTCGTTTGTTAGTTTCACCTTAAAAACTTTGTTGAGCTAAGAATTATTTATATTATCTATTGTATCCTTTTGGTTTTTCTTTTGCATATATATATAGCCGCTATTATCTTGATTCTTCTTGGGAGAAATTCTGTTTCTTCTAATAGTAAATGATGCAAATGTCCTTCTCTAGTAGGATCAACATTTTATAGAAACCCATAAATTTATTCTATATGCATTCATTTTTCACTTCCTTATGGTGATAACTACTGCAGATCAAGAAATGCAAAACTGCATAGAGAAGACATTTGGCAGTGGTCATGCTTCATATAAGGTGTCCTTGTCGGTATGATAAGCATCTATTTTTTCGTACTTTTAATATATGTATATACATTACTTTGACTTTTCAATATTAGGTGACCTATCCGATAGAATTCATATTTAATTGATGATGTTTCTCTGGCTGTTCAGACGGGATTTCTTGATATATGGGAGCCGGCAACCTTAGGGATCAAAAGAGATGGTTACAGCATCAAATGTAGTGGTTCCACTGGTCTGGTGGTCTCCGAGAAGTTCTCTGCATCTAGTATTGTATGTTTCTTAAACTATTTTTTCTCTTAATGAGTGTTCCTTAGAAGCATATGTAGTGCTGACATGTCTTACTTATAGACACTATTAGTGTAGTCGCAATTGTGTAGGTAGATAGAAGCACCCAAGGTACTTAGGGTCCTCAGGTAGCCTTGGTAGCTGTTTACCAAAAAAAGGGTCCTCAGGTAGCCCTGGTGCAAGGTGCAGAAAAGGCACTTGCCCATAGCAAACTAAAATGCAGATATATATATAAGTTTAAGTGTTAATATTTTCTATTAAATGAACTTAAACTTCACTTAGAGGTGAATAAGATACTTCAATGATGACATAAACTTTTCAATAGACCAATTGTCAACTATAAACATCTTAAATGGTAATGTTGGCTGGAGTCACTTTGGAAACTCTCTGCAAGAATATTTTCTTATAGTTTCTAGACTATTATAGTACATTTATTAGGTTACAGTTTCTTGAAACCTTTGAATACTCACCCTAAAAGTTCTGAAACTACTTGTGTGAAGCACTCTTCTTTTGACAGCTTAATAAGCTTCAGTGCCAGGTGCATTACGTTTTTCACTTCCCTTCTCTGCTTCAAAAGTTGTACCTTCAAAATATGTGTTTTCTGCACGTGCAGTATGCCTATAACTCACTAACTCTTTTGTTACTGACTCCAATCCTTGTGATCATCCTTAACTGGAACTAAAATGTTTTCAAAGAAATTGCTCATGCTCCTTATCTTTGTAGTCAACAAATGTTGTACTTACAGAAGCACATAACAGCTGTGATGATGTTGCCATGAACATCACATTCCTATCACCACCATTCTCCATTCAGAGCATGACTTCCATCAATCTATCCACTTCTCTAGTTGACTGCAGCTTAATATGCATTTTACATTGTCTTTTTCTTCTCCAAATTTCAGAGCAGTTCTCTTATCTGGTTTCCCCCATTTTACCACATATAGAGTAGCAGTCTCAATTGACCGCACATAAATTTTAATAATTAAATCTTTACATATGGGGATAGGAAGTAAAATGTGGGGTGTTTTTTGTTTTGATCCACTAAAATTAAATGGAAACATAGGGATCAAACTAATACCTTTTCTGTATTTTTACAGTCATGAAGGTTACGAGCTCACAAAAATTTAACATTGACCACACTACATTTGTATTTCAGGTTACCCTTCCATTTGGTAGTCTTACAGAATTTTCTATCATTGATGGCCAAGGAGTTGAGCGTCTCTTGAGGGCCGAAAATGGTTTGAATGATATAAGCTGGTAAGCTGTCCATATTCAAAAGTGATCAACATTTTAGATCATTTACCTAATGCTATTGTAGTTATAATCTTCAGGTATTCTACGTTTACTTTTTTTCACTTTTTGCGGAAACTTAAAGTCAGCGGTTTCAGTTTCTTTTGCCTAAATATACATGAAACTTATCTTCATTTGAAATGCTTAACCGAGTGTTTCAATGCATTTGTTTGCAGCTCAAGAGACACGATTGTCCTCACCCTGAGATTATTTATTTCTAGGGTATGATTTTCTCTCACTCACTCAATATATTTTACACTTCAGACGGTTTAATATAAATCATACGTTTTGTTGCATGTAGTTCTTTTTCCTCAGCATTCACAGCATCTGATTAAAATAATGGTGTGCAAGTGATTCACTTTCTGTTTTGGTCCTCTTCTGGAACTAATAGTTGGTTCTGTTTCAGTGGATTGCGATAAACAGTTGTTATCCAAACACTTGAATTTGTGTTCTGAATTTTTCAATTTTTCAAATTTTTTTCCCTATATGTAAACGTGCTCTTCCATATAAATGGAAAACAATGAACAGTAAAAGAGGTTCTGATATTGAAAAGTCAGTAATATGGCATCTGCAGAATAGTGGATGACACTCAATTATTTGCTTTTTGCAAATCTGCAGAATAAATTTCTTAGTAGCATGTGTAGCTCTGTTTCTGCTTGATCTCTTTATTATCCCAACCAGAAAAAGGGGAAAATGTTTGCATCCTGGGTAGTCTATGATGGGTTTGGTGGAACAAATAGCGTTAATTTCAGAATTATTTTCTGAAGATGTGCAGAAAATTTTCCGTCTCTAACTTGCAATGATTATGTGACATGGTGTATATTATACTTTTATATATATCAAGTATTGATGGGTAGAAATTTTTTACATCTCCAGGTGTACTCCGGGATGTTTTGAGAAATTTCTTTTTTGCTTTTGACATATTCCAGCTTTTTGTTCGTGCAGGTTAATGAAAAGAAGAAAGGGAAAAAGAGAGGTCTGTTTTTCAACAAGTAAGAATTATTATTATTATTATTATTATTATATTCCATCCTACATTCAGAAAATATATATATGTGTATGAGTGGGTGGGAGGTTAGTCTTCCCACATTGTAAAAGGTTTTAACAACAAAATACATGCAAGATCCAACTTGCAGTTTAATTTTGGTCATTCTATTTTTTTTTTTTTTTTTCCTCAGCCCCTGTTGCGCATTCTCTCTCTCTCTCTCTAGATTCAAAATATCTCTAGTCTTAGTTTAAAGCTTCTTTCAATACTATAAGGAGCACTAAAGAGAAACCTGAAATAGGTTTGTTTTCCTTACAAAACTTCTCGTATAAATTCTTTTTTTGGTGTTTGGATGTGGTATATTCGGAGGTTATACAATTTATTAAACTTGGTATAAAAATGGCATAAATTAACCCAAATTTGCTATAGACTTGCTCGGTTGGAATAGGATTGGTTTAGAGGAAATTAATGTCCCTTAAAGAATAATGGTTGGATCAATAATGCCTCAATACTAAAATCAGATGTGTTGTTTTCATTTATTCCCTCATTGAATAAATTTCATATTCTTTTAGATAATAAAGTTTAGATATATAATAATAATATCTTTATATTTTAAATTGGTAATATTTTGTACATACACTTATTTAAGAATTCTTTTCTTTTTTTTAATTGTTGGTTATTTATATTTAATGTAGTACATTTAGCCCAAATCTATATGTTTTCATTTCAAGTGGAATTATGAATGGAATGGAAATTGCTTGTATTCATCAAACTTTCAAATATTATTTTATAGGTATACGAGTTTTTTTTTTTTTTTTTGGCATTAGTGAATAAGGTATTTATAATTTGTTTTCATTACAAATATTCTCTCATTATAAGTTTTTTTTTCTTAGGGCAAAAGGTGTCCTTGATGGATCCCAATTATGGAAGGGCACCAATCCACATCTAAATTAATCTCATTCCAGCTGGGTTGGTCTTTGCAAGAAGCTTTGGTCCCAAATTTTAACATAGTTAGACATTAAACCTTTATCTCATTTAAGTTAAGATAATTTAGGGGTTTTTTTATAAAAAAAAAATTAGGTTTACTATAAAGTTATAATTGGGAGTATTATTAATGAGTTACACGTTTTAATGATGATTTTTTATTATTTAAGAACAAAACACTAAAAAGATAAATAAATGAAATACTAGAGAAATATTTATTGACATAAAAAATAGCAATATATGAATTAGATTATCTCATGAGAAATAGAATACTCTTTATACTAACCAAAGAGTATTTGTAACAAAAAAGATTAATAAAAATAGCATAATATACAAGTGAGATATTAATTTATTCAATCAGTTTCTAGAAAATTATTGTAAAAGAAAGAGAAAAAACAAAATAAAAAACTTTCTAATTTCATAAGGTGCAATCTTGACCATATTCATAATGAAGAAACTTTTCCCAAAATATATTATATACAACGTTAGGTAACATATGGAACCTTGAATGCGACCTCAAAAGCTTGCCAATATATTTAATTATAATAACCATATATGTATATATATATATATATATGAGACAAACGTCTTTACAATAGTGTTGAAAAAATTAAAAGATTTTAATAATTATAATTTCAAAGAGACTAAATATGAAAAAGAGGGTGATTCTAATTAAATCATTTAAACAAATTTACTAGTTTTATTATTTCATAAAAGTCTAAAAACAAATTATATAACACGTGAATCAAATTATTTCTAAATTTATTTGGAATAAATTAGTTTCTTAAATCAATTTAATATTTAAGTATAGTTAATAGAGTAAAATTAGCTCCAAATATAGTAAACTCGAGTCGATAAACCTAGAATTAGGCAAAATTTTGAAGCCAATTTCCAAAGCATTATTCAAGTAAAAATGATTTCCACCAAGAAACAACTCTACCGAATATATATATATATATATATATATTCCACCACATAACAACTATTGAAATTCCGAAAATACTCTTAAAAATTTCTTTTTTTTTCCAATTAAATTCATGTTGTTTGATTAGGGAAAGATTCCAGAAATGGATGAGTTATGTCCCTTCTTCGCAGTTTTGACCCTTTTTGACCGGCCCACACACAACACACAGTGAGTGTATGGGCCCTACTAATAGTTCAACAATTATAGCCGAAAGGACAATCATGAATATATAAAGTAGTCACATCGCCCCCCATAACTACTTTCGTTTTTCTATGTCTTGAAAGGGGGTAAAAACGTAAATTCAGATAGCACAAAGATAAAAGAAAGTTCTAGAAATCTATTTTTTTTTTCGATTTATTATCTATATATATATATATATATATATTGAATGTATAAAACAATCAAACATTTTTTAAAAAAGTAAAATTAATATAATAATCTTATTTTGATCAAATTTTCTATTATTTGTCTATTACACATAAAATTTTAATAATAATCTTATTCATGTTTAAACCAAATAATTTTATTTATAATATAAATATTATGAGTTAGAATTTATATATCTGAAATTAAAATTAAAATTAAAATTATTTAAACAAAATAAGTATTCGGTGTTACTTTTCTTGACCTAATAATATACAAAGACATTTTTTCAAGCAAAGAAAACAAAAATTTATATATTTATAAAATTAAAAAGAATAAATTATATTAAAAATATAAAGTTCAAGATATCTCAAAATTTCAAAAAATAATAATAGTATCTTTTTTTTACATTTTCCATAATTACCAAATCCGTGCAAATAGGATTTGAGTAATAAAGGAAACAATAAGCATGTGACAACTTTTTCATAATTGATGGGATTTGGTAATTATCATTACCGTTTATTTTATTTTTTTATTTTTATTTTTAAAAATATTATGGTAATTATAATAAGTATTTGGTTTTTTTTTTTTCTTATTGAAAGACTACATAGTTCAAGTTAATAACACTTTTATTTATTATTTTGAAAGATTATTAATTCTTTCAAATAAAAAATCTCAAATATTTTTTTTAAAAAAAATTATAATAATATATATATATTGGTATTCTTATTGCTGCCATAGGAGCTTACTATCATGCTGACTCAAAATTTACTCAACTTGGTGTTTAAGATATAAGGATTTAGTATTTGACAATTTTGTTTTTTTTACTAATTTGTTTTTTAAAAAAATGAGATGTTTAAACTTGTTTAATCAATACTTCCTTTTGCATATTAATATATATATATATATATATTCTTGATAGATTTTGTTCATGGTAATTTGTGACTTGTATTCATGGTATAACAAAATTTTCAACAATAGAAGGGGAACAAAAAAATGATTAAAGATCGATAGGTTAAAAGATCGATCATGTATCTGTAAGAAGGAGAGGTAAATGAGCAAAATTTACTACGACAAGAACAAATAAAATATAAAATAGAATATGATGAATAATAAACAATCCTCTTAAAAGAATAATAAAATTAAATGATTATATAGAAGAGAGATGAGAGAATTTATCCGAAACTTATGTTGGATACATTTTCCTTAAAAACAAATTCGCCCCGTCCGTTGGAGGTTCAATAAACATCTATTTTCCTGGAATACGATGAGTAGCTAGAACACATTATTTCACCTAGTGAATTTAGGAGTGGGAGATTCAAAGAATAGCATTCAACTTGTAGACAATCATCCAGTGTATATCATAAATGATTTATCTAATATTATAAATTTATAGATGAATCTAATATATTCATTGATTCACATATTTCATGTTCATTTACTTATATAGAGAATGTTCAAATGAACGTGATGTTCATCCCATTAAAAATTTGCTATACCATCAAGTTGTATCACAAGTGTTTAATGAATTGGATTGAGAAACAATTCCCTCATTCACTCTATTCATGCTATTTTATGGTATATAATTAGAAGGGTAAATTATTTTAGTTGCACTTGTTAGATTTTAAAATCCAACTTTTGCATCTCAAAAGGTTTTTGCACTTATAGTGTCATTGAAGTTTTAAAAAGTCCTACTAAATGCACTTCTGTTAAGTGAAACCGTTAGGGCTTCAATTTTGCTGTTAGTCAATCTTTTGCTGTTAGTCAAACATTTTTAAAAATATTTGACACTGTTCCAATCAAGGGTATTTTTGTCTAATCTGTCCAAAATAAAATGCAATTTTTTTTAATTTTTTTTAATTTTTTTTTCTCTCTTTTTTCTTCATTCTTTCTCTCTCTTCTTTCTTTCTCTCTCCTTCTTCTTCCTCATTTTTCTCTCTGTCCAAAAATTTTTTTATGTTTTTTTTTCATCAATTTTTATTCATTTGTTTCTCAAAAAAAACATTGGAACTTGCAATAGAACCTCCAAAAGAAGTCTTCGATAATTTTACAGGTCCACCCTTATTCTCTAAAATCCTAGATTGAGCAATCGATTCAACCCCAATTAAACCCATAAAATTTTCAGCACCCGTGTGACCCATTGGGCCAGACCCAAAATTCAATCCAGGTTTAGCCGATGTTTGGGTTTGATTCTGGAGGGTAGAATTGGAATTGGGAGGAGGTTGTTAGATGTCGGTTGCGATTGAAATTAAGAAGATGCCTAGAGGTGGCATAACATCCTTATAAAGATCTCTGAAAAGATCTCTGAATGGGTATTAATGGATCGATGTTCATGGATTCAATTTTTTTTTATAAACAAATGAATGAAAATTAAATTTTAAAATAGAGAATGGGATGAAAATGACAATGAAATGGGGAAGACGATATTGAAAAAAAATAGCGAAAATTTTTTGGGCAGAGAGAAAGGAGAAAGAAAGAAGGAAGAGAGAGAAATGAGGAAGAAAAAGAAGAAAAACAATTAAGCTACTGGAGAGAGAAAAGAGGAAGAAGAAGGAGAGAAAAAAAAATTTAAGGAAAATAAAAAAAATTATATTTTATTTTGGGTAAGTTGGACAAAAATGCCCCCTAACTTGAACATAGTCAAATAGTGAAAAAAGTTGACTAACGGTAAAATTAAAGCTCTAACGGTTTGACTTAACCGAAGTGCGTGAGATTGAAACTTGAATGACACTATAAATGCAAAAAAAATTTGAGGTGCAAAAGCTGAATTCTGAGATCTAACAAGTGAGCCATATAAATAGGCTGTAACTACATCCATAAGACGCATATCGAGTTTCCCATTAGCTGCCAGACTAAGGAGATAACGAAAAGTAATTGTATCCACCACAGGAGAATAAGTGACTTCATAGTCAATTCCCTGTCTTTGAGAAAAATCTTGTACAACAAGGCGTGCTTTATATCTCACAATTTCATTTTTCTCATTTCTTTTTCGTACAAATACCTATTTGTACCCTACAGGTATAACATCTTCAGTTGTTCGAGCTATGGGTCCAAAAACTTCACTTTTTGCAAGTGATTTTAATTTTGCTTGAATTACTTCTTTCCATTTCAGCCAATCACTTATACGTCGACATTCATCAACAGATATAGGCTCATTATAATCATTTTCATTTATAATAGTTGATGCTATATTATATACAAAAACACTACCGATAGTTATTTCTTCTCGGTTCAATCGTTTTCCCATTGAGACATAATTTATTGAGATTTCATCATTATCTATTTTTCAATATTTTCAATATCTTTAGGTATTTGAACTGCTTCTTGAGTTGTTTCATTTATTATGTCTCTTGACTCTTCTAGAGTATTAAGTCTGGGTTCATTATTGACATTTGCTCCCTTCTTTTTACAGGAATTTTTATCTTTTGAACCAATGGGTCTACCACGCTTCTGACGTGCTATATACTGATTTACAATTTTTTTTACATATTGTTCTTTTGAGACATCAATCCGTATAGGAGCATTTTCAGCTGGTATATGTGATTTAGTCACTCTTTTTAGGTTGATAAATGCATCTGACAGTTGATTTGCTATACTTTGCAAATGTATTATCTTTTGAACTTCAGGTTCACACTGATTTGTACGAATATCAAGATGTTACAAAGTATTCCATGTAATATTTTTACCAAGCTATTTTTCTTTTTCTCCCCTTAATCCCGAGAACATTGATTCATTAAAATGACAGTCGGCAAATCGCCCGTAAAAAAATCTCCTATCATAGGTTCAAAATATCTTATAATAGAAAGAGAATCAAAACCAACATATATCCCCAATCTTCTTTGAGAACCCATTTTTGTGCATTATGGTGGAGCAATAGGAACATATACCGCACATCCAACATTCTAAAATGAGAAATATTTGGCTCCCGACATAAGTTAATTGCAATAGAAAATATTTATGATAACTTGTTGGTCTAACACGTACAAGTGTTGCTGCATGCAAAATTGTATGACCCCAAGCTGAAATGTGTATTTAGTTTTCATAAGTATAGGTCTAGTTATCAATTGGAGTCTTTTAATGAAAGATTTAGCTAACCTATTTTGTGTATGAACACGAGCTACAGGATTTTTAACACTTATATCAATAGACTTACAATAGTCATTAAAAACTTGAGATGAGAACACACCAACATTATCCAAACGTATTGATTTAATTGTATAATCTAAAAATTGTGGTCATAATATAATAATTTGAGCAAACAATTTCGCAAACGCTAGGTTGCAAGTTGATAGTAGGTTAACATGAGACTATCTGCTAGATGCGTCTATTAGAATCATAAAATATCAAAATGGTCCACATGAAAGGTGAATTGGTCAACATATGTCACCTTGAATTCTTTCTAAAAATGTTAAATATTCAATTCCAACTTTAGCCGATGATGACTTAATAATCAATTATCCTTGAGAACAAGCAGCATAAGAAAAATCTTTCGATTGAAAAAGCTTCAGGTTTTTTAATGAGTGTCCATACGAATTTTCAATGATATTTTGCAACACACTTGAACCGGGATGCCCCAACTGGTCATGCCTGAACGTTTTTTAATCAATAAAATTCTAGTTTATTGAATGTATTTCAATTGCATTTATTTTTGTGTAGTACAAGCCCGAAGAAAACATATTCAATTTTTCTAATATGATTTTCTTATTCGAAACAATGCTTGTAATATGAAGGTACTCATCATTTTATTTACTTACAGTCTCCACGTGATATCCGTTAAAACGAATATCTTTGAAACTTAACAAATTTCTTTAAGATTTAGATGAAAATAAAGTATTGTTTATATTCAATTTTGTTCCATTAGGTAACATTATAATGACCTTTCCGGAGCCTTCAATTATTTTTGTATTTCTCGAAATTGTAGTAATATATGCATCATTCATCTTTATTGCAATCAAATATTTTTTATTTTTAAGAATAGTGCGAATAGTTGCACTATCAACAAAACACATATCTTCATTCATATGCTTCAAACAAATAAAAAAAATTATAACTAAATAAAATAATAAAATATAAAGATAATAATAATAATAACAACAAAAATTTAAGTTAAAATATCATTTATCTTAACATAAATATACATATGTTATCTAAGTGGTGTAATGGAGTACTGTTTTTTTCTTTTCATTTGCTCTTTAAATAGCACGAGCATTTAGACGAATCAATATATATATATATTAAATCTATATAGTATAGGATAGGATAGCTTCTGGAGTATAATTATAGTATATCCAGGACTATATATGAAATTAATTCACATACTATAATGGAATCCTTGGTTAGATTTCATCCATTCAGGGAAATGGAATCCTAGCCAAAAGAATTATGTAACAATAGCTAAAGAAATCTTGGCTATTTTAAAATGTCTTCTTAAATTCCAAGATGATTTATATAATAAAAAGTTTATCATACGAATTGATTGCCAAGCTGCAAAATACATGTTTACTAAAGATTTTAAACATGATGTATCTAAACAGATGTTTGCCAGGTGGCAAGCTCAATTAGCCCCCTTTGATTTTGAAATAGTTTATAAACAAGGTGTTGATAACAGTTTGCCTGACTTTTTGACCCGTGAGTATTTAGCTTAGGGCTAATATCTATTTTACAAGTATGCAGGACAGAGGAGAATCCTCTTCAACCCCTTATAGGGGTTGAGGTCGAGCTAGTTCCTCTTATAGAGGAAGAGGAGGTAGTGAAACTCCAATTATACAACATGGTCAAAGACAGCTAATAGTTACAAATTTGACAATTACTGAAGATCCTTTATATAAGGAAATTTTGGCTTATAAGGCCCAACAATCGTCCCAACAAAGTAATACTTTGTCATATGCATCTATTACCACTGAAGAGGAAGTGGATAATAATCTCGACTTCCCTTTTATTGCAAATCCTTACCAAGAAGTTATACTTCTTTTAAAATTTTCTGATATTAAGTGGAAAGATGATATCTGGAAGCTTATGCACAGGTATTTAGATGCAGCTTCATATGCTGCAACTTCTTATAAAAATAGGATCCATTATGAGAATATTCTCAAAACTACTGGGCCATGTGAGATTCAGTATTATAGTCCTGGATCTAACAAAAGAATTTATAATTTCAGTAAGGTAATCATCAAGCAATTTATAACTGCTGAGGATTGGAGAATTTGTACCTTAAAGGAATGTGAATACACAGTTCCAGAAATCAGATCAGTAATTAAATACAATTACTGGGATTATAAGAATGCCTTTTCTAGGGCTTTCTTTTATGAAAATGATAACCATAAGCATACTTGGTTTTCAAGATATGCTCATCTGTTTATAAAACAGAATTACCAAACTGGTTATATCAATGGTGGGATCAATATGGTCCTAAAATCGATATCTTACCGGAATCATTCCAAGAATTATATCAGGAATGGGTTAAAGTCTCTCCGACATTAATACATGCCAGTGCTAATGACCAATTAATTGAAGGAATGCCTTTACTACATTTTTTTACTGAATTTAGTATATCGTGGATATGGAAATGGTCCCCTGTAATTGGGAGAACTGCCCAGGAGATTCCTTGTATCAAAAGAAAGACGGAAACCAAATTTTGGAAAAGGATGTTCAGACCAAATGAACAAGGAATTATAGAAGGACAATCAACCATCGATCATATTCAGCAGGTAATTAAGGACTATGCTCAACAACAGTTAAACTTGAAAAAATCAGAAGTTCTCAGTCCATTCCAACAGATGGCAAGAAAGTTGAAGATTCAACAGGGAACTGTCTCAAAGGCGAATTTATTGAATGCTTATATACAAGCAATTAAAGATGACTTGTTAAACAACTATCACACAGTAGTTGAATCAGATGTATCCATGATAACCAGATCGACAACCAATTATGAGAGTAATATCGAAGCAGAATACCTTGGGGAAGGGCAACGACCAGAAAATGAAGCCCTAATTTTTGACGAAACAATGAAATTTTTGAATAATTTGGAAAAATACCAGTTAGTGGACCGACAGTGGGCCCCAAAGATAAAGGGAAATCTCCCACTACCTAATAACTCAAATTGTTATATCATGGACAACAGCTTTAATCACATCATGGCAGACATCTATCAAATTATGACCGATAACTTTAATTAAATCGTAACAGCTTATCTTATCTTTTGTGATATTATGGCCGACAACTTGTGGCCAACAAATTTGACTTTATTTTTTAATCTTATCTAGATTAGGCGGATTTGAAAAATCCTACAAATGTAACTAAGGCCTGATTCACATCCGGCCTTGGAAGTCTATAAATACTGGCTCCCTCTCCTCATTTGAGGCAAGTTTTGAGCGGAGGGTTTTCGTTAAGTTTTTCCTTTCTGTACTTGGCAAAAGTTTTCTTTTCTCTTTCTGTACTGTGTAAATTTCTTTCAAAGTTTGAATAAAAGATTAGTTTCAAGAAACTCTGGAGGGTTTGAGAGTCCTCGCCAATCCTTGTAAGTTTTTACAGTTTTTATTTGATTATCATGTTAGTTTATAACTAACTTCTTATGTGATATACTGCATGACTTTATAATCATGGATTAATTAAAAAAAAAAGTATGGAATCTAAAATAATTTGTCAGATAAGTAGGGTTATTAAACATTTCTGGCAGATGCAATATATCAATATCCATGGTCTGCTTTTAGCCATTTTATGCCGTTGTTGTGAGGTGATTTAGGCATTTTTGCATGACAGGGTTAGCATATATGCATGCTAGACGAAAGTGTTTAATGTAAAGTGTCCATCACTGTCTGATTACTATTTTGATTTCAGGCTTACTTATGTCTATATTTATATTTCTGTTCTTTTTTCTGATTTATTTTATGTTTGTGGTATTTATGTTTTATGTATAGATCTTGAGTATATTCGGTACTGATGTGGCTAAAAGTCCACCTCTCAGGCGGTTCACCGCATTTATCCAAGTACTCAAGATTCTGAATATATGTTTTATGATTGTATTGTTTATATTTATATAATTCTGTTTGTGCTTCCGTGTTTTGCTTTGTTGTTATGTTTTGTTGAATTTTGTTGTTTCAGTTGTTTTATAATAGATCTTGGGTTGTTTGGTATCAGGGTTTTCATTAAGTTTTTCCTTTCTGTACTTGGCAAAAATATATAACCAAATACTATATATATCCAAAAAAAAATTAACATATATATTATCTAGTAGGAAACTAAGAAGCACCTACACACGCAATATATATATATATAAAGTAATGGTAAAGTAACAATTCAAATTAGTGGGTAAGCACTTAAATGTGCATTATAAATTATTGGTTCAATATCACTCTAACATTTAAACTTACATAATTATTTTTTTTAGTAACAAAAACAAAGAGCAACATAAAACATGTGCATATATATAATTTATATGGATAATGAACAATATAAAAGAAATAACAATTTTACCAATAAATTTATACATTATTATTTGTTCACTTTTGATAGTTATTAATATTATTTGATACTTAGATTAAATTTATCCTGATCATCTGTATTTTTCCATACAAACAATCATTACCATGAATACAAACATGACCTCTGGGATCACGAGTTATAACAACATTTTTTTCGAAAAAATGAATATGTTGGACGACTTTTCAAGTTCAGATTTTTTTTCTTCTCTAACATAATATAATTTTCAATTACGGATTATCATCTCTTAATTTCAAATTTTCGGGAAAAACAACCATCTTTAGGTGGTCAAAATATGTATGAATAGCTAGATCAATCTCGAGATAATGTCCATAACAAATGATTTCATCTAGTAACTTCAAGAATCAAAAATTCAAGTTTAATAAGAATTTGACATTAAAAATAACATACCTATTTATTCTAAAGTTCAACTTCAAAGAATATCTTAATCGGTAGAGTTTCCTGCTGATAACGTGTTATAAAATTATAACTAACAAAATAAATTTACAAAAAATCAAATGAGATAGAGATCAATGGAAATAAGAAGAGAGAGTTATTCTTTACATCTTTCTCATATATGATTCATCTATCAACAAATATACATATCTAAACTCCTACTTATAGAAATAAAGTAAGATATATATATATACAAACATGTAATTCCTAAACGTTCAACATGAATAGGAGGTTACTTTACTAGTGTTATTAGGAGTATAAGAGTTGAAAAAAGTTTAATCGACATACAAATAATGAAATTTATAAAAAAAAAATTCTTTTAAAAAGAAACCCTCAAAAGTCATTAAGCCAAAATGTCCAAAAACATTGAAAAAATGACAAAAATGTCATTAGAATTTTAGTTAAGGAACCTTAAAAACTAGAAAGTCAATAAAATTTAAAAAGTTCATTAAAACTACACTTTCTACCATAAGAAAGTTGTAATCTTATATATAAGATCTATATGAAAATACGGACAAACAATTACCTGCACAAACTTGAATAACGATTTCAGTTCTTAAATTTGGTAACAATATTGACTCATTTTCATTGGAACCTTAATGTGAGTAATAGATTCAGTTCAATTTTGGCTTAGAGAAGAAAATAATAAAAAGAAGGGTAAACTATTCCGTTACACCTAAACTATCCGATAATTCAAGTTTAGCATCTAACTTTTTTTTTTGTCGCCCTAAAGCTACTTGAACTTTCTAAACATCCCACAAACTTCACGTTGTCAATTTTACCGTTAAGTCAAAAAAATTTCATCAAGTTTTTGGGCAAGAACATTTTTGTCCATTATTAAAAAAATTAAATAAAAATAAATCATAACCCTAATTATTCTCTTTCATTATTATTGTTATTCTTCCACTTGGCAATAATGACAACAATAGTGTTACGACAACGACCGCCGCAACAACAATGCAAAAGAAAGTCTTGCATTCGTCTATTATTTGCAGGTTGAGGTTGAAACCGCCGACAATACCTAATTTATTCTTCTGCATTTCATTCATCAATAGACATAGTAAATCATTTCGTTGTTGTCGCAGATGATTGTTGTTGTTGGCCGTCACTATTAATGTGGAAGAAGAATAATGATAATGGAAATAATAATTAGGATTGAGATTTATTTTTATTCAAATTTACAAAATTATCTTTTATAAAAATTAAGAATTTTTTTTAATAATGGATGGAAATGCCCGCGCACAAAACAATGAAAAAGGGGACTTGACGGAATTTTTTTTACCTAGCTACCAAAATAGACGGAAGTGCAGTTTGTGGGACGTGCCGTAGGGCGACAAAAAGAGTTAGGTGCTAGACTTGGATTCTCGAATGGTTTAGATTTTATGAGGATAGTTTACTCTAAATATAATAATTCTTAAAAGTTGGAGGGTTTATGTCAACACTAATTTGAGGGCATGAATTTACTATTAAAGGAAAGCAAGCTAGAATGGAAGATGTTGTTTGTCTCTTTAAATCTCCTTTTTTGTATAAAGAAGGAAATAATAGAAATCACAAAGAAGTCAAATAGTTCATAGCCTAAATTTACTGTTTCAAAGAAGGAAATTAGAATGGAAGATGTTGTATATCTTTTTAAATTCCATTAAAGTATATTTATTTTCAATGAAAAATGAAAATTTAAACTACAATTTTACTTATAAAATTTATAATCTTATATATATAAAAAAGATATATTTAATAAGTATAGATATAAAGGGGAAAAAAGAACATAAATATGTTAAAATTCTATACAATAAAATTTTAAAGATTTACCTATATAATGTTGGTGTAAATATACTAATTTACCTTATAACTCATATATATATATATATATATATATATATATATATTCTAAGTTTTCTAATTACATTGATTTGTAATTTTGTTCAACTTTTTAAGTTTTATGGTCTTTTTCTCCTAAATTTATTTATCTTTTTATAACTTTATAGTTCATTATACTTCTCATTTTATCAATTTATATGATCTATCATATATATATATATATATATTTCTAAATATTTTTAATGATATTTTAAAATATGATTTTTTTTCTTGAAGTTTTATGATTAAACAATTATGCTAATAATATTTCTAAGAATCTTGATTAACCACATTTTAAACAATTAGAATGACCTATGTTCGAAGATTTACTAGTTAGTGGATTTAAGGTAATTATGAACTCTTATTTTAACTTATTATCATATCTGAGTTATCTAAATTGATTACCTCAATACGAGGACATTGCAAGTAACCCTAAAATCCTTCGAGTTTATTAATGAACCTCTTGTCAATAACTCCCTCTAAGATCGATATAAAAAATTAACTCAACATTATTAGAACATTCAACATATCAGAGCTGATCATGTTAATTATTTTAATCTTATAATTAATTACAATTTCCGTGGTTGACCTAAAGTAATTAATCGTTAAATTAAACCTAAGTGATATGCTCTTGGCAATAATCAAAGTTTAATTTAAAAGTACAGGTAAATTCAACTTTGAGATTCTCTCGAAATAAAATAATCATAAACTTGAATTGTCAAACATTAAAGATAAAATTTTAGAGTTTCATAATTCTAATAATATTCAGGAAATAAATAGAGAAACTAAAAAAAAGAGGAAAGAAGATATTTGTCGTATAGCTGTCACTGCTTTACGATATGCTTCGATCATGCAGTCTCCTCGACTCTTGGGATACCTGCTTTGCTCGACAAAACTTTTGAATTACGACCTTCGATCTAGTAATAGCAACTCTCTCTTTCGGTTCGAGACTCAAGTGTTATCCTATGAAAAAGAAAATGATAATCTAGGATTCTCGGGGATTTCATAATGAAATCCCTAAATTTTAAGAATTTCCAAACTTTAAATATCTCACTGTTCGATTATTAAGATCTCGAGATCAAATGTGTAACATATACAAAAACATACGTAAATTATTCTTATTTAACACTTATTACATGTGTATTTAAAATATGTTGTATAAGAGATATAAAAGATGATTAAAGAGAGTGTTAAGATAATAAAATAAAACTCATTTTATTGGTTTAAACTTTTAAAATTTGTAGCAATTTATTTCTCTTAACACGTTAGCAGAGTAGGAAGTCGAAAGTTCACATGATGGACCTTCGTTTAAAAATTTTTCATCGATCTACATGTGAGAGGGAGTGCTAAGATAATAAATTAAAGTTCTTTCTATTAGCTTAAGCTTTTAAAATTTGTGGTAATTTATCTTTCTTTAATCGAGAGATCAAGAAAAAGAGAGTTTTTGAAGATAATAGAAATGAAATGAACAAAATTACTTTTTTTTTTCCTCTTGCATCTTTTCTAGTCACAACATTCTTACTCACTCATAAGAACCTTGAAAACAAGAATTAAAGAACATAGAGAATCTTTAAAACTAGAATTAAAATATAATGAAAACAAGAATTGAATATATGAATGGAAGTAATAAACCCTAAACCCTTTAAGACAAGAATTGAAGATTCTTGAAAACAAAAATTGAACATATATGAATGGAGATTATTCTCTCTCTCAAAGAAAAAAAAAACCCTAACTTCCTCTCCTCCCTTCTCGAGCTTCCTCTCCTTTCTCCCGGTCAAGGCAGTTTCTTTAGTTCCGACTAGACTCTCACTTAGCCGGAGATATATTTTTTCTAATTTTTCTTTTCTTTTTTCAGTTTCTTCTGTGGTGTTTGGATTATAGTTGTTGTTTTAGTCCATTCTTTCTTCTTGTTTAATTTTTTTTTCTTCATTTCATCTCTCAAATGTATTGCTCTTTACTGATATTTAGAAGAAAAATTTGTTTAATCTGAGCCGATTGTTCGATTTTTGACTTCTTTTAGCGTCTTATAAAATATTTGATGCCTATAAAATGGATTACGTTGTTGTTGTTGGAGGAAGAATATGTAATTGAACTCTAAATGTAGCTGAGTTTAGTGTTTGTTGTTTTGTTTCTTTTTTATTTAGTTTTATGTTTAGTAATTTTTAACTCACCTAAATATTTTGAGTTGAGTATTTTATTTTCACATAATTTTAAATTGATATTTTCTTCCATTACAATGAATAATTTTAACCATTTAATTGGTAACATCCTCGTTTCTAAATTTGAAAGGTCATATATATATATATATATATATATATATATATTATATTATATATATCATAAAAAAACTTTGCATAATCTCAAACTTTATATTTTTCTAAAATTATCAAATTTATGCAAATCTTTAAAAAGAGAAGATAATGAATTGATGAGATTTGTGCAAGTATGGTAATTTCTGAAAGAGAGAGTTTTGAAAGGAGAAAATTGTGTAATAACGAATTTACCCCGCAATGAAGGGTAGTAAATGTAAATTTTACTTTACCCCTGGAAAAGACAGTGTCAGTAGGGACAAAATGGTCATTTCGAGAACACTAACTATTTTCGTGTGTGTGGATTTCCACTTAAATAGAGAGAGAGAGAGTACACTTACATACTTACTTCCCCCTTTCTCTCTCTTCTCCCACCTTTTGTGTATTCTATCTATTTGTTTCCATTTTGTTTCCATTTTGTTTCTCTCTCTAGAGACTGAAAAAGTCATACCTGTTGTTTCTTTCTTTTCCTTTCCTTTCTCTCTCTAGAGAGACTCGAGGGATCACGAGGACTGGGTGGTGGAAAGGAGGAGAAAGGGCGTGTTTTTCGTTCTTTTTTTTTACAAAGATTTTGAGGTAAATTCTGTGTGGAAACGCGTATTTTGTTGTCCAAGAGTTGGATTGTATTTGTTTTGTTTGATGGTTTTTCCGCGAGGGTTTTTTTTTTTCCGAAGTTGGTGTATGGGGTTTTTTTTTTTCATGGGTGGTTGTTTTTTAGTCCAAAGCTTGTCTTTCACTGTCTATTGCTGTTTTTTCTGTGAGCTTTTGAAGATCTGTGTTTCTACACTTCCGATTTTGCTTGGATCTGAGTGTTCTGCTTCGTCATAGTTAGTTTTAGGAATTGTTTTTTTTATTTTTTAATGATCGACGGTTTAAGTTTTTTTTTTCTTGAAAATGGTAACTGACTGTAGTTACTTTTTTGTTTCAGGGAAGGAAATTGTTCTTGATTTTTTCTTTCTTCTTTTTATTGAATATTTACAGTTTTCTGGCCTCCTTTCTGGGTATTATCGTATTGTTCTTGTCGTGAAGTGTGTAATAATAATAAAAAAAAGCTCTGTGGGTGGTGGGTTGGTAGAATCAATTTTTTTTTATTCTCTGGTTAAGGCTGGTTTTCTTCACTCGTGTAAGGTACTGCATTTCTGAAACATGTGGTATTTTTTTTAGAATTTTATGCTTATGGACTACTACTGGGTTTTGGGGTTTCTTATTGTTCATGTTGATAAATCTCTAATGGGTTCATTTTGTGCTTCTTGTTGTTTGGAATATTCTGTTGCCTGTAAATTCTGCTATTAGTTTTATATATATATATATCTGTTCTTACATTTACTTTGTTTGCGGCACAGTATTCCATGCAATGGCTTTTCTTACGAACTTTCTTTGTGTTCATCTTGTATGTATTTTGTGTTCCTAGTAGTTGTCAACATGGTGAGAAAGAGACGTACTGAAGTTCCTGGTGAGGGTCAGAGCTCTGGTTCTCAGGAACCTTCTGGGCGTGGTGCTGGTGGGCAACAACAGCAACCACCATTTCAACAACAGCAGCAGCAACAAGGTGGTGGATACCATGCTGGGGGAGGAAGAGGAGGGTGGACTCCTCAGCGTGGGGGTTATGGAGGCCACCGTGGTGGTGGGGGAAACCCACGTGGTGGAATGCCTCCTCAGCAATATTATGGTGGACCTCCTCCTGAGTATCAGCAGGGCAGGGGTCCTCAGCAATACCAAAGAGGCGGTGGTGCGCCACAACGCCGTACTGGAGGTCCTCGTGGACCTCCTGGTGGGCCTTCTAGGCAACCTGTTCCCGAGCTGCATCAAGCTACCCAGGCTCCGTATCAGGCCGGGGTGACTACTCAGACCATGCCCTATGGGAGCCCTGCAGAATCGCATGGGGAGGCAGGTCCCTCGTCCAGGGCTCCTGAGCCAGCTCCTTCAACTGTTATACAACAGTTTCAACAAATGACTCTTCAAACTGAAGTGGCTCCAAGCCAAGCTATTCAACCTGCTTCCAGCAAGTCAATGAGGTTCCCTCTTCGGCCTGGCAAAGGTAGCACTGGCACCAGGTGCATTGTCAAGGCAAATCACTTTTTTGCTGAGCTTCCGGACAAAGACCTGCATCAATATGATGTCAGTTTCTACTTCTTTATTTTCCCTCATTTGCTTTATACCGTTACCCCTTGGTTTTTTCTATCATTGACAAGTTGGTGGTTTATTTTTTTTTCTTAGGTATCGATTATTCCAGAAGTCTCATCGCGAGGTGTAAACAGAGCTGTAATGGAACAATTAGTGAAAAACTATAGAAAATCTCACCTAGGCGATAGGCTTCCTGCCTATGATGGAAGAAAGAGTCTCTACACTGCTGGGCCTCTCCCTTTTGTTTCCAAAGAGTTTAGGATAACCCTTATTGATGAAGAGGAAGCTGGTCAAGGAGCTGGTGGTGCTCGGTGGGTTGAGACTCATTTAACTTGTTCTAGTAGATGATTTCCATGTGATTACAGTTTTCTGACAGTTTAGTTTATTGGTTTTTGCCTATATTTTTATGAAGGAGAGAGCGGGAATTCAGAGTTGTTATCAAACTAGTAGCCCGTGCTGACCTGCACCATTTGGGGATGTTTCTCCAGGGAAGACAAGCAGATGCACCCCAAGAAGCTCTTCAGGTTTTGGACATTGTGCTACGAGAAAAACCTACCTCGAGGTAGCACACTGCACCTGCATTTTTCTTTCTTTGTCAGTCTTTGTTTTTCAACACTCAAAGTGCTATTTTGGAAGCTATTTAACATTTTTGTTAAGTCCTAGGTACTGTCCTGTAGGGAGATCCTTTTACTCCCCCGATTTGGGAAGAAGACAACCTCTGGGTGAAGGATTGGAAAGTTGGCGTGGGTTCTATCAAAGCATTCGTCCCACTCAGATGGGATTATCTCTCAACATAGGTGAGCAATGCTGTATAATATCTATGTAGTTAATTTCTCGATGGTTTTGTCAATAGATGTTGCAAGGGTATACCTGATATGCACAGTGCTGGAAGTGGAAGAAGCTTCAGTTGACTAGCTTAACATGTTGGATATACTTACTGTCTTTTTATTGTATATATCAAGCTATTTGTAGTTCTTAAGATTTTCCTAACTATTGTATAAATTCTATAATTGATTGACTTGATTTATTTTATGAGCAGATATGTCTTCCACTGCATTCATTGAGCCACTGCCTGTCATTGAATTTGTCACCCAACTTCTCAACAGAGATGTCTCAGCACGGCCCCTATCTGATGCTGATCGTGTTAAGGTTAGAATTGTTAAGGGTTTTCATCTTTTCCACTCAAATATATGTAGTACCAAAATGTTTTTGTTTTTGGTATCTTGTTTTTATTGCCATATGGATATGTTCTCATGAATTAAAAGGGACAAGGTTAGGTTATGGTGGATTATCTAGTTCTATTGGCTCTCATGTCCAACTTGGCTACCTTAGAAATTATTGGTTGTTTCATAATTAAATCAGATGATTTGCTTGAATACATGTATTTCTATTCATAATTATCCCAAACGAACTAAGAAGACTGGTAGGGGTCAAAGCGTAATATATTTCTCACAAACACATTTATATGTTCATATTGTCTGAAGAAGGTAGATAAAGAGTCTCTTTTACATTCCAATTAGGAACATGATTTGATTCTAAGTTGTTTGCAGGATGTGTGTGTTTCTCCCACACTGATCTTCCTTGCAAACCACACTTGTGAAAATGGATTCTGCATTATAGGTTCAGTTTATGTTTGTACTAGTGTTATTTGATTCTTATGTTCATTGCCACTGATTTTGAAATACAGATTAAGAAAGCTTTAAGAGGAGTAAAGGTGGAGGTTACTCATCGTGGCAACATGCGTAGGAAGTATCGCATCTCTGGGCTAACACCACTAGCAACAAGAGAGCTTACGTAAGGACTTCTGTCTTGTTTACAATATTACCAATAAGTGTTTGGACTACAATATTAAGAAGTTTTGATTAGTAGGTCGTTTTTTTTAATCAGATTTTATTAGTCTCTTTGACTTGGGTCTTGGTTGCTTATTAATTGTCATGTTATCCTATTGAAAACCTTGTTCCTTTATGATGCAGTTGTTTTAACATAGAATGCTTGCTATATCATGATTTTACCATTGAAAAATCAACAAGATGAATCTTATGCATTAGTTAAGAAAAAATGTCAAATGATCTTTAATTTGCCACATGCTTTTGATGTGAAAGTAGATCATGAATGCGCTTGCATTTGATAATATTGAATTCTACTATCCGACTCATCCTGAACTTTGGATTTATAAGCATATATCTCACTGACACTAGTTAACTTTAGAAGGAATTTTTTTTTTCCTCATGTTGATCTTTCTCTGTACACGTGACTGTTAGTTTCCCAGTTGATGAAAGGGGTACGATGAAATCTGTTGTTGAGTACTTTCGCGAGACGTATGGGTTTGTGATTCACCACACCCAGTTACCTTGTCTGCAAGTTGGGAATCAGCAAAGGCCTAATTACTTGCCAATGGAGGTTAAAATGTTTTAACTTGTTTTTAGTTTAGATTACATTTAAAATTCTGTGCAATTTACCTTTGTGCTTGTTCAACGTCTTTAGGTCTGCAAGATTGTGGAAGGTCAAAGATATTCTAAAAGGTTAAATGAGAAGCAGATTACTGCTCTCTTAAAGGTGACTTGCCAACGTCCTCAGGAGAGAGAACGTGATATTCTTCAGGTGTGGTACCTTGAGTTTAATTTAAAACTACACTTGTTTAGAAAGATGATAATATTGTATTTGTAATCTTGTTGTTACTTGTTAATAATATACATGCATCTTATGGTGGGTTGATTGAGAGCATGCAAAATAATAATAAACTTTAATTGCATACTCACGGTTTCAATGGATATAATTTGATGACAAGCTTATGTACTTTTACACTTGTTAATTGAAATTGGAGTATCTTCCAAGGTTTATGTTGCACATTGTTTCAGAAGTATCTAGTTTCTCTTTGATGCAGAGAAATATTGTGAGAACAAATAGGTATGTATTGTCTTAATTTGTTCATAACAACTGCTTTTGCAGGTATTACCTTTTGTTGGTCGATTGTGGCAACTTTTTTCTATCCTCATCTACATTGTTGTTATTTCTTTGCTCTATCTTGTTCTTTGGAATTGTATCAAGCTTGCAGAAGTTCTTCTATTGTGTTCTTTTGGCTGATTGTTATTTCCTAGTGTGCATTTCAATATTTTTTATCTTCTACAGACTGTACAACACAATGCCTATGCAAATGACCCATATGCAAAGGAGTTTGGTATCAAGATCAGTGAGAAGCTTGCTCAAGTAGAAGCACGCATCCTTCCTGCTCCTTGGGTATGTGAAATACACTAATTGCCCCGATGCAACATTTCTTTACAAGTACTTATTTGGTTTATTTATTCTAAGTGTGGTATTATTTTCCATGGTGTATTTTTTAGCTCAAGTACCATGACTCAGGCAGGGAGAAGGATTGTCTGCCCCAGGTTGGGCAGTGGAACATGATGAATAAGGTGATGATGAGCAAGTGCTCTTGTAGTTTGACTAGTTCAACAATTATGATTATTAACTAGATTTTGTTGTTGCTTTGCAGAAAATGGTTAATGGTGGAACAGTCAACAACTGGATATGTGTAAACTTCTCTCGTTCTGTTCAGGACAGTGTGGCTCGTAGCTTTTGTCAGGAGCTTGCCCAAATGTGTATGACTTCTGGAATGGTGTGTATGACTTGATTCATGTTATATGTATGCATTAGGTTTCTTGTTTATCTGTATTTCTACTATCAACTGTAGTTTTTGTTTATAATATCAACTCCCTTGTGTACAGAACTTCAATCCCAATCCTGTTTTGCCTCCTATAAGTGTCCGTCCTGATCAAGTTGAGAGGGCCTTGAAAGCTAGATTTCATGATTCCATGACGCAACTCCAGCCTCAGAAGAAGGAACTAGATCTGCTTATTGTTATACTGCCAGACAATAATGGGTCTCTTTATGGTACTTATATTTGGTTTTCTGCTTAAATTATACAGTTTTTCTATTAGTCTGTTATACAATAACTTAGTCTGTTTTATTTTTGACATTTCCAACAGGTGACTTGAAACGAATTTGTGAGACAGATCTTGGAATTGTCTCTCAATGCTGCTTGACCAAGCATGTTTTCAAGATGAGCAAGCAGTACCTGGCAAATGTTGCTTTGAAGATCAATGTGAAGGTTGGAGGAAGGAACACAGTTCTTGTTGATGCACTATCTCGTCGTATTCCCCTTGTCAGTGATAGGCCTACTATCATTTTTGGTGCTGATGTTACCCATCCACACCCTGGCGAGGATTCAAGTCCATCCATTGCAGCTGTATGATTCTCTTACTACATTTCTGTTTCTGTTCTAACTCATGGGGAGTCGTACCAATTTGGTTGTAACTGACTGTTGAGACTCTAAACAGGTGGTTGCATCCCAGGATTGGCCTGAAGTAACTAAGTATGCTGGGTTGGTCAGTGCTCAAGCCCATCGTCAAGAGTTGATTCAAGATCTATTTAAAACTTGGCAGGATCCTGCTAGAGGAACTATGACTGGTGGCATGATTAAGTATGCTATAATATTTCCTTTCTATTTATCTGTTTCATATATTTGTAGACTTGGGTATTTTCATAACTTCTGGGTGCTTATTGTTCAATTCTATGACAGGGAATTGCTTATATCATTTCGTAGAGCAACTGGACAGAAGCCTCAGAGGATTATTTTCTATAGGTATTCTGGATATTGCTTATATTGATGACTATTTTATTCATTCAGTTTCCTCACTCATATGTGATGTCTTTGCAGGGATGGAGTCAGTGAAGGGCAATTCTATCAAGTATTGCTTTATGAGCTTGATGCGATTCGGAGGGTTAGTCCTATTTCCTCCTTTTGCATGCTATTATTGTTTCTTTTCTTTTTCCCATTTCCCTCTCGATGAATTCATATGTTTTGGCTCATGCCCTTTTGTTGAACTTCTCTCAGGCATGTGCATCTTTGGAACCAAACTATCAACCTCCTGTCACCTTTGTGGTTGTTCAGAAACGTCACCACACAAGGTTGTTTGCAAATAATCATAACGACCGAAATGCAGTTGATCGGAGTGGAAATATACTGCCCGGTGAGGAGTTTGATTTGGTTTCAATGGGAACAAGCTGAAATTTTCTCCCTCCTGCAACTGCTACTGCTAACTGCTATATGAAGATGTCTAACATACTCTATTGATCACTTATTTACAGGTACTGTGGTGGATTCAAAGATCTGCCATCCGACAGAATTTGACTTCTATCTTTGCAGCCATGCTGGAATACAGGTTCTTTGGAAACACACTTGTTTATTAATCCATTACCTTGTGTCTTATCTTTTACTGTTCACTTATCTTGATACAACTGTAACAGGGGACTAGTCGGCCTGCACACTACCATGTGTTGTGGGATGAGAACAACTTCACAGCTGATGGGTTGCAGTCACTTACAAACAATCTTTGCTACACGTAAGTTTTACCTATTAATCATTTTCCAAGTAAAATGCTTTCTGGATTCTCTAGACAATTAAAACTGACAGAATTATGAATATTATTCTGCAGATATGCAAGGTGCACCCGATCCGTCTCTATTGGTACGTTAGTTTGGAAATTTCTAAATTTCTATTGGTACCTAAGATGATGTTATATTTACTACAACTCTAGGCTTTAATTGTTAATTCACTATTTCTGCAGTTCCTCCTGCATATTATGCACATCTAGCTGCTTTCCGAGCACGCTTCTACATGGAGCCAGAGACATCTGATAGTGGGTCAATGACAAGTGGAGCTGGTCGCGGCGGTGTTGGCCCAGGTGCAAGGAGTAGTCGTGTGCCAGGTTCTAATATCAATGTCAAGCCACTTCCTTCACTCAAGGAGAATGTTAAGAGGGTCATGTTCTATTGTTAAGAAGGATAATGGTTTTCATGTTATGTCATCATTTACCTTATTAAACTCCCATCAAACTTGTTCTTCTAAGTTGATGTTTTGTGATACGATTTATCTGTATTTTGGTGGTCTCCTCCACTTTGGTGGTGGCGGGAACTGTTTGTCGTCATTTCTGTATTATTACTTGGGATTTTCATGTTTGTGATTGTTTGATTTGGAGTCCAACTTATTCTTATCTTGGGTTTTTATCTATTTATTTATTTCGGATTCTATTTTATGTCAATTATTATTTTGTTGTGTTTTTACATCCCTGCCTGACCTGTAATGCACTTATTTTTTTATGTGGCCAATCTTCTATGGAGTTGGTGAGGCACAAAAGCTAACGTCTAATCTATCTACTTTAGGGTTCCTGATATTTACATATATATATACACACAAGGGGACAAAACAATTACTTTTACGTTTGAATGAATTTTTGTGCATGCCAATAAATTCATTTCATTTTTTTTTTTTTTGTGGAACACATTCCCTCACTACTTAATACATTAAGTAAGTCAAGATATAACAGAAAAATAAATATTTGTCATTTAAAATATTTGTCCATACATTCTAATTTAGCCCATAATAAAAGTAAATTTTTTTTTAATTTAATAACTTAAATATAATCTTGTTCTAATTATCTAATTTGGACCGAGTATAATACATTTGTTGTCCACATGTTTCCTACTACTCAATTTGCCTTCTCCGAATCCCTTTCCCTCTTCCCCTTCCCCTTCCCCTCCCTCTGCTCATCCCTCTACTATTACCAGATCCACTAGCAGAAGCCATGTTTCAATATTTTGGAAAGCATCAGTTTTTAAGATCGGGAAAAAAATCACAGCTTCCTCCATTCTATCCTTCATCATTGGATAAACACTATCTTGAGGCTCTCTTCTCATTTTATTTCTTCTTCTAACAATCCTCTCCATCAAAGATACTCTAATAATATCCATCATTGAAATAATAAGTTTATGCCTAGTCTCTAGCATGAATGCTTTGAATGATTCACATAAATTATTGCAAAACATATTGAACTTTATGTAATTTGGAAAGAACGCCTTAACCCAATGCTCAGGCTGTGGCCCACTCACAATCCAATTACAAGCAACTTCATCATAAAGCTCCAACTCTCTCAAAGCTCTGTTGTACAATTTTTTATTTGTACTCCTAGCTATCTTCCAGAACATATCCTTCAAAATCTCCCCCCTATGTATCTTCTTAAAGTTGTTGTAAATATGTTACACACAGTACTTGTGTTCATGGGTTGTTGCCACCTTAGGGGTTATCAACCCACCCCTACAAAGGGCCTATAGTGGTCTAAAAACCTTTTTTAGTGGATGGAGGCAAATGTACAATATGTTAGGATCAAAATCGGGACACAATCAATTTGATTACGGAGTTCGACCAATTTTGTCTACGTCTCTGGACCTGCTGCAGGTCAGTTTTTATTGAAGGAAGAGAATTTTACAATTCTTTGTAGAATATGAAGATGTTGGTTTTCTAAGGACTTCTTACTTATATATATATATAGAAAAGGGTACAAGTCAAAGAAGTCGGCTTCATCTTTGCCTCACAAGTCAAAGAAGTAGACTTCATCAAGGTCCAGGAAGTCGGCTTCATCTTTGCCTCACAAGTCAAAAAAGTAAACTTCATCAAGGTCAGCTTTTTCAACTTATTCCTTTACACAATCTTTTAAACCTAGGTTATCTTCCATCCTTTATGAAATTCTCATGCTCAATCTCTACTGTAGAACCCGAGTGAGTCCGAAGTAACTTAGCCCTGAGTCCCAAAATGCCTATACTACTATGCAAGATCACCAATGATCATCTTCTGCGGCATGTTCTTTGCATTTTATGCATTTGTCTTGACATCTCTGCCTTGTATTCCTTGTCAATGTTTTACCTAATCAAAGAGGCAGACATATTCGAATTCACCATGATTCTTTCCAGGTATCTATTTGCAACCCACCTAGCAGTAATGAACCTATATTTTAACTAATGATTGCAATTATAGTGGGTCAAATTATGGTCTTAGTAACAAAATCATTGGTTTTTGTCAAACCTTCAATGAAAGAAAAATTGAGTTACAACTCTTACTCTTTTGAGTTCTGATGGCCTAAACCTACTTCCTTTCATTAATGCAATAATTTTTTACAACATCCTTAAACTCTTCCATCCTTGTAAATTTCATCAGCAGTAGCACAACAGGATCTAAACAAAAGTTTTCTTGAACAAACTCATCCATAACATGCTCAATCTCCCCATGCCATTCAAAATATAGAAGTTTTGAGCCTGTTTAACCGTGGTCCTAGATGAGGTCTTCTTCTATCTCTTCAATGACAATATAACTTTTTATAGGTGTTTCCATTTTGAATTGGGGTTGTTTATTCAAAAATTCTAGTTTACTTTCTTTGTCTCTTACTTATATATAGAATCTATGATCTTAAACCTTGGTACCCATTCACATATAGCCAATATATCTTCATCATTAGTAATTAACTTCAGACTAGTTTTGAAATCCCCTACTAGTTCTAGATAGTAGTAACCATAGAATCTTTATCTTTCTTCATCATCTTTAACATCAAATTAATCTTCAAAATGCTCATTTTATCCTTCACACAATAGTCAACATATTTCCAGTTTCCATCCTTATAGTTTCTATACCCTTTTCTCCTCCCAAAATATCCTATCAAAATAAAATTTTAAGGTAAAATAATCATCTCTAGCATATGTGGCTATGTTCATTAAGTAGAATTAAATTAATTACCTTTCTATTCAAAAGAAAGATCTTCTTTTCTCGTCTCTACATGCACTGCAATGTTGAGGAAGATATGTTCCACATCCTTAGAGATTGTAAGTATACAAAATACTTCTGAAATTTCTCAAACATACACATTAAAACTCACTTACAAAATTTCTTTGAGGAAATAAATATTTACAATTAGTTATTTGAAACTTGTATTTGGGATGTTCGATTAAACCCTTTGACTCCTTGGAACGTATTTTTCTCCTTTGCTATTTGGCATTTATGGCTCTCCAGTAACTCCATGAGTTTTTTTTTCTCTTTAATTAAAATCCATCTTTTTCCTCACATAAATGAAAGAAGCTAGGTGCAATCTATTAAAGCTCTCTCTAATCTACTTTCTATTGTAGCAGTTCATATCAGGTTCTTCTCATCACTTCAATGTCAGATCCAGACTCATCAACCTTATCCATTGAGGAAACCTCAAAACTATTGTTCACATTGGTTATCACGCTCAAAATCACGTAAAAGAGCAAATTCATGGACTAAATTGCAAATTTTGAAAAATTCTAACATGTCACGCTTGACGCTCGTAAAGACCATGATCTTGATGACCGTCAAGCAAGATCTGTTGACGGCCATCAAGCACTATTTCTCATATTTTTATTTTGTGAAATTCCATTTTTATCCCATGTAATTTACCTATAAATATTTGTAATTTTACAGAGAGATTATGTGGAATTGTATAAGGCTAGTGAAACACAATCAGTTTGTATATTCATATTATTTTTTCTCTCAAATTACTCTTATCTCTTCTCAAATTTTCTTAGAAACCTGTCTAAACCAAGAAGGCTTCTAAGAGAGTTTTTGTTGTTGTTGTTGAGTAATTTCTCAATACTTTTCTTTGAGTATTTTGAGTTTAGAAAGTTGTCTAAACCAAGAAGCTCTTTAGATTTCAAGTACTTGGAGAGAGTTTTGATTCATCTATATCACTACTCCTCCAAGGTTTTGTAATGGTAAATTGCCTCAACTATAAGGAGTTTGCTACAACAAGAGATTGGAAGAGTTGGGGATACTTTGAAGATCATCACATCTACAAGAGGATTTGAAGATCAAGATCTAGCGTTCATTATTGTACATTATCTTGCTCTTGTTTTTCTTTTGCTTTTGTATTGATGTTTTATAGCACAATTCCCATCATAGGATCTCTATCTTCTACATTTCTTTAGGTTGAGTATGGGAAGTTTTATTGAATCATCTTTTGGAAAATCTTGTGTGTTCTATGATTTCTATTTCCAAGTATATTGCATCATATTTTCTTTGAATTCCATCTTATGGGTGTGAGTTACAAGGAGATCTAACATAGCTATCATGTATCTTTGGTCATAGATATGTGTAGGATGTGGGGGATTGTATGTGAGAACCAACCATAGTTAATCTACTTTCTCTTGGATCAAACTTCTCAATTGATGAGAATCTCTTTGTTTAGAACCACTCATAACTCATATGAGCTTAAGTAGATCCTAATCTCTCTTTACTTGCTTTTTACTTGTTTTCTTAGATTAGTTGTAGTATAGATATCTCCTTGAACAATTTTCTTGGAACTTGATCTATATTTCATGGTTTTGATTTTAATGGATTCAACCATTCTTTCATTGTGATAAAACGATTTTTATTTTAAAATATTTGATGTTTACTCAACGATGGGTACTCTGCCCAACTCTTTGATGTTTTAAGTGACAATCTACCTTTTTCTATCATTTTAATCACATATTCAATGTTAATTCAAAGAGTTATATATCACATGTATAAAAAGTGGTATCGATATCTCAAAATAAGCCTGACCTGATTATTCTCACTGAAACCAAGATCACAAATGACAAAGCAACTGAAGTTATCCCTAAGTTCGAGTTTAAAAATAGTGTTTTTTCAGCTACAGAGGGACAATTTGGAGGCATCCTTGTCCTATGGAATGATGCTTTTGACCTAGAACTAGTAGGAAAAACTCGTCAAGAAAAAATTGATAATACTTCTTGTTGATTGGTGGAAAAAAATAAAATTTTAGGACTTAAGCTTTTTGATAATACTTGGACTTTTGATTAAAAAAAAAAATTCACTAATCATATCCTTGCCTATTATACAAAAATTTACCTTGGTTTCCCTCTTACAAACAATAGATTTAGTAAGTCCTTCAATTTTATTATTGATAATCTACATAACAGATTATACTCCTACGAGAATAACTATTTGAACTTAGCAGGCAAGACTACTCTTATAAAATCCACTCTAGATAGTCTTCCTACTCACTTAATGCAAGTTCTAAACTTACCTTAGAGCATTCTCTATCAAATTGATAAACTTCATGTTGGGGTACAGAGTGCGGAAGCGTAATAAATTCAACCAAAGATTATGAGAAATTAATAAAACAGTAAAATTAACACCAAGGTTTTAGGTGGAAAAAACTCTCTTTAAAATAGAGGTAAAAAACCACCAGCGAGAGAGCCAAAAAATATTCCACTAATATTAACAAGAGTACAAAATATTTTCTCCAGGCTAACAAGACAAAATAGCTCGTTACAAATTCTCTACGAGTATAGAAATATTCAACCAAGAAGTAGAAAAAAGAAGAAAATATAAAGGGGAGAGAAGGAATAGAATTCTCTCTGGCAGAGAAAGAAAACGAAGTGAAAAGAAAACTTATGTAAAATGGCCTCGATATATCATGTATATATATACAAAAGGGAGAGTCCACTAATGTTGACAAATATATATATATATATATATATATATCCACCAATCTTGAATTGAATTTGAATGTTGAAAAGGGGAGCACAACACTTCACATAAATTTTCTTTGGGGATCTACTACTTTAAAAAGAAAAGTACATTTAGTAAATTGGAATCAAGTATGTAAATCTATGAGTAAAGGGGGTTTGGGCATACCAAAAGCTGAACAGAAAAATAACTCTCTTATCATGAGTTTAGCTTGGAGATTTCACAATACTATTAAAGATATACTTTGGGTCAAAATCCTTTCCAACAAATATAATAATAAATGCCCAAGTTTTTGTTCTCATATTTGGAGAGGTGTTCTTCTAGGATGGAGTCTTTGTCAAAAAGGAGTCTCTCACCTTATAGGAGATGATTGTTTGGTTTCCTTCTGGATAGGCAGATGGTGTAGTCATATTCCTCTTTGTTCCTTGATTGAAGGGCCTCTTCCTGGACATCACAATACTCATACTGTTAGTTGTTACATAATAGGTAAATCTTGGAACCTAAATAATCTTCCTTTTATCTTACCCTCCTTTATCCTAGATAGAATTCTTAGAATTCAAATCCCTTCCAACAAACACTCTGGTTCAATTTTCTGGTATCCCTCCCTACGGGTTCTTTCTCTATGATAACGCTAAATTATATCACATTTTTAGCATGTATTTATGCTTGATTTAGGTCAATTTGGAAAATATTTGGACTCAATTGTATTAAACTAACATTTATTTGCTAAATTTTGGGTTTGAGAAGTTTCAGGGGTTAAATTTCATAAAATAACAAAATATGGGGCAAAATTATAATTTTCCACAAGTTGGGGACGACTACCGTGAGGAGAGGACAGTCGTCCCCAGAGGACGGCCATCATGGCATCAGGACGACCATCCTGAGGCCCAGTCAAGCTCCCATATCGAAAATTTTATGATTTTTTGCTCCAATTCACCCCTATAAATACTCCAAGCCTTTGCGCTTCATCATCATTCATTTTCACTCAACACAAAACATTTAGTAGCTCAGAGTCACTCGATTCTCTCGTTCTGAGTCTTAATATCAGGTGTCGGGAACTCGTGCAGTGTAATATTTGAGTCCAGTTTTCATAGAATTTTGGGATTTCGATAGGAAATTCCCGAGAGTTTTAGATTCTCGTTGTCTTAATTCATAGAATAGTGCTTGAGCCCTGACCGAAAGGCGAAGCATTGCTACTAGCTCGAGGAGATGTGTCCCGAAGGTTCTGACAACTAGATTAGGATTGATTCCTGGAAGCATAGGAGATCGCATGAAGGAGGATATCGTAAAGTAGTGACATCCTTACGGCAAATATTCTCTAAAATCTTTCTTTTATATTCCCCGTAATTTACTTGAATATCTATTTGAACTCGAGATGCTTAATTATATATGTTTGCAATTTGAGGTTATGATTTACTTATTCTCAGGAAGATCATGAAGCTAAAATTATCATTATGCTTTAATTAACTGTTTGTGCTTTTAAATTAAAATTAGGATTATGAAGCATGTCATAATAGTTTAATTTAACAGTTCTACTTTAAGCCTTGACGGGAAGATAATTGTAGTAATTGCCAGATTAGAATGATTAACATGACAACCACCATGTATGTTAAAAACCTAATAATACTGAGTTAGTTCTTTATGTCAATCTTAGAGGGAGGCAGTAATACGATGCTTACTAAGTAACTCGAAAGATGATTTAGGATTATCACTGCTGACCAATATCGGGATAATTAATTCAGGTAACAAATCATAATTGCCTTAGATCAAGACTAATTAAATCTTTGAACATTGGTCAAGCAAATTGTCTAAACTGCGATTATAAACTCTTTATGAATATTTAATTGCCGAAGTAATTCTACCTATTATTTATCTGTTTGATTTACAGATTGTGATCAAACCACTCCTTCAACTTAAGAAAACCTTGATTAGTTCTTGAAAGATATATTATAAAATTGGATAATAGATGCTACTAAGCCGTTGCCACGTTCTTGGGACATACAATATTTACAAATGTAAAATCATTGATGCTACCATAAGACTAGCTACATGATAGGTACACTGCCTTAGGTTCTATTTAATTAAGTGACAACTTTATTTGCTATGTGCTGAAATATAGTCCTTAATTATACATAATCAACATAGGTTATAAACTCATCTTTAGCACACTACGAATTGGAACCATCACTCTACAAAATCTGGATATCAAATTCTTTTCTCAAATTTCTCTCTAAATACAGGTTGACTGAACTAATTATAATTGGCTTTAGACAAATTTACAAACTCTTCATAAAATTAAAATTTTCATCTGGCTATGTACTATGAACATAATAAAATCAAATTACCTGCTTTTCCAAAGGAAAATCTCTTCCTCACCACTATGCCTTCACTGCAACATTGATGAAGATGCTTTACATATCCTCAGGGACTGCAAATATGCAAAACCACTAGAAAGAGGGTAGTGGAGGGTTTTTTAGGAATAGTATTGGAGAATGGATCCTAGGGTTTCACAAGCACATACCTTTTGCTTCAAAACTGCTAATTGAGTTGTTAGCTATCAAAGAAGGGCTGGAGATTGTTGCTTCCCACTAGTTCACATACTTTGCACTATCTCTTCTCATTGACATTCAAAATGAAAATTTTAAATATATTGTTGATGATTGCATATCTTTGATACGGAGAATGGTGTAATACCCTGTCCCGACCCAAATCAGGTAGTTATTATAAGTTTTTAATTAAATTAATGAATAAAGAATTTATTATTATTATGGGCCAAATTAGAATATATGAAACATATTTGGGACTAATTAATAAAAAGTTAAATATTTCAACCTAAATAGATTATACCAAATAGGAATGATTTTTAGGGACGTAATTTGAAGAAAAAGAGAAAAATACTGTAGAGGAGAAGCGGAAGATGAGAAAGATAGAGTTCGGAGAAAAAGAAAAATAAAAAGAAAGAAGTCATTATCAAAATGATTGTCAAGTTTCACCTTAAGAGTTATTATTCGTTTTAAAACCCAAAAGTAGGTAGAGAGCAAAATAATTAGGGTATTTTGAATCTTTCGAAGTTGATGAAAAATGTAAGTTTTTTTTAGTGTTTTTTATTATGATGAGACAACAAGATCATATGCTTAAGACATAGTTATAGAATAAGTCCTAATTTTTATTAAATAGATTGTTGATAGAGTTTGAATAAGATATAGGAGCAGAATACTTAAAGTGATTTGAATCTGCGCAAACAATCAATCGAAGTAGGTGGCTTCTTCGTATTTTTATTTACCGTAATGGAATTTTTTTTAAAAGATATTGAATTTGAAGAATACGACTTTGAAATGATATTTTTTAAACTGTGTATTAAAATTTTGAGCCAGTTTTAAGATTTTGGGCAAGTTTTAATTTGTGGAAATTTTAGAATTTTAAATTGGTTTATGATTTCGTGCTTGTGATTTTTTAATGTGAAGTAAAAGTTCTTTTTGTTCTGATTAATAAAAATTTAGAATTTTATAAATTCAAAATTTCTGATATTTTGACTGGTATTCTAATTTTCTTTTAAAAGAATATTTAATATAATTTTTTTTGATATATGATTAACAGATATTATGAATCGTTATAATCAAGTTTTTTATATTTTATTAAATAGATAGAGTTATATATATATTGATTAGTTGAAAATTGGTTCGGCGTCACGTGTCGATTAACCGGCGTCGTCTGATTATCTCTGCCTAGGTGGCTGTCTTGCTGGTGCTTTGATGACGATTTCCTCCGTAAATATCTGTGAAACAGAGAAGTTCGAGATAGAGGGTGAGGGACCTCCGACGAACCCTCTGATGGTTAAGTCAGTATTCTGAATCTGACTAGAGAGATATATGAAATTGACAGAGAGTTTGTTGAGTTATCTGGTCTTACATTTTATCTGACTAGAGAGATATATGAAATTGACAGAGAGTTTGTTGAGTTATCTGGTCTTACATTTTATCCTCATGAGGGGGTATTTATAGAAATAAATGACCATGAGAAATAGGTACGTAGTGAAGAATCTGATAGTTGTCAGATTCTGAAATATCCCACTGTTATAGGGATATTTGTGAGATACTTTTAACCGAGATAAACTGTTTGTCAAAAATATTGTTTGAGGAATATTCTAGAAGAATTTTGACTAGCTAATAGTCAGGATATTGGCGAAGTGGGTTGTCGAAGAGGTGAGACCGCGAACTTCGGTGCCTTGTTTAGCAGAGTTGTGGGCTCCGATATGCTCAGTGGACAGACACGTCAGATTGTCATGTCAACTTTCACCCCATGTCAGCACGGGGTATTTTATACTTCTCAATATATTATATAATATATATATAAATATATATATATATATATTTTTTTTTTTTTAAAAAGGAACGTTAAAATTTTAAATGTATATGCATGCATGAATGTACGTTGCATGTGACAAATGACATCCGTGATATTTTCGGAGAAGCCAACAAGATGGCGGATCATCTAGGTATCTTGAGAAGAATGCAGACCCAGCTTTTTATTAATGAAATCCCTTATTATTGAAAAAATATATTATATAAAAATAAAATAATAAGAAAAATTATAAACTAATAAAAGAAAGAAAGAAGAAAGACGAGTCACATTTTTTGAAGAAAAGAAAAGAAAAGAATATATGCAAATTCCACCACCATGTTTTAATTGCTCATTAATTCCTTTCTTTCTTCTCTCTTCCCTTTTCCACACTCTGCCCCAACGAATGTTCTTTTTCTTCTCTCTTTTTCTTTCCTTTCCCTTTTTTTTAAAAATCATTTCCACGTGCATGCACTGCATATATATATACATATACATACATATATATATATAATACATATATGTATATATATATATATATATATATATATATATCTTTGTGGGTGTGTGTTGGGATACTCATTTCCTTCATAGCTACAACCAAAATCTAACTGAAATACAGTGTTCTTTTCTTTTCTTGGACAAAGAAATGGCTGCTTCTACAATGTTTGATAGTATTATGGCCGCGTCTGCAATTAAGGAAAACAGATTTCATATCAAGAAATGTTTTTCAAGGTATCCTATATATTATTAATTCTTCATATTTTTATTTATAATATTATATATATATATATTATATATATATATATATATATATTATATGCATGCATGAATGTACGTTGCATGTGATATGAAGGTTTATTTCGATGGGAAGAAGGGTGATGAAATATGAACATTTGAAACAAGAAATAGAGACAACCATAGAAGACAAGGTTGAAAGATCCAAGATTCTCCAGGGTGCTTTCACAACTTTTATTCAGGTCATAATAACTATATATATATATATATATATATATATATATATATATATACATATATATATTTGATGTATTTTTTTTCTTGGAATACACGCATTTGATATTTATTGTGAACTAACTCGATCAAGTTGAATCTAGATTTTTTTAACTTGGGAAACAAGTAAATTAAATTGGTAAGAAAGAAAAGTATAAATTTGTGGTTGATTTTTTTGCAGGAAGCAGCAATTGTACCACCTAATATTGCTTTTGCAGTAAGGAATAATCCAGGATGCTGGGAATATGTTAATTTCAATGCTGAGGATCTATCTGTTACTAATATTTCTGCCACAGATTACTTGAAACTCAAAGAAACTATTTTTGATGAAAATTGGTAATATATATATATATATATATATATATAATTTTTTTTTCTTTTTGTTTTATCAGAATATGAATAATGGTTGATTGGTTGCATAATACTTAAACTGCAGGGCAAAGGATGAAAATGGTTTGGAAATAGATTTTGGAGCATTTGAATTTGATTCTCAGAAACTAACCCTTTCTTCTTCCATTGGCAATGGAATGAACTTTATTTCTAAGCTTATGGCTTCAAACTTCAGCAATGGCCTTGAAAGTGCTAAGCCTTTGGTGGACTACTTGCTTACCCTTACTCATCAAGGGGAGGTAATTAGCATAAACATATATATATATATATATATATATATATATATATAAAATGATATGAGAAGTTCCACGGGAGTTTGTAATTGGCACCAACAACTTTGAGAACGGAAAATCTATCATTATATTATATATATATATATACTTGTTTTGAAGCCATGCATCTCTCTTTGCCTATTTTTACTTTCTTCTGATATATATATATATTTGTATGTGTGTGGGTGCAGAATCTGATGATCAATGAAACATTGAACACAGTCTCAAAGCTTCAATCAGCACTAATTGTTGCTGAAGTTTATATTGCTGCACTACCAAAAGATTCACCTTACCAAAGCTTTGAGCACAAGTAATTTAATTATATATAATCTATTCTTGTCTTTATCCTTTTTTCTTGTTTTTGAAGATTAAATAATCAATTTTGTCATAAAATATAAATATAAACATATATATATATATATATATATATATAGGCTGAAGGAGTGGGGATTTGAGAAAGGTTGGGGAAATACTGCAGAAAGAGTTAAGGAGACAATGAGAATGCTTTCAGAGATACTTGAGGCATCAGATCCACAAAACATTGAATCATTTTTCAGTCGACTTCCGGTCACTTTTAACGTCGTTATCTTCTCCGTTCACGGTTACTTTGGTCAGTCTAATGTTCTCGGCTTGCCTGATACCGGAGGACAGGTTAATCGAATTAAATTGTCACATATTTTACTATATATATATATATATATATATATATATATTATATAAATGAATTTTGAAGTGAACAGGTGGTTTACATTTTGGATCAAGTGAAAGCTTTAGAAGAAGAATTGCTACTAAGGATCAAACAACAAGGTCTAAATATGAAACCCCATATCTTAGTGGTGAGAAATGTGTTCTAACATTTTCAAAATATTATAACAGTTTCTGATTATAGTTCTTCTAGTTTAAAGAATTAAGATACAGAATTCGTTTGATTCTGAAATGATCTCTCTTATCATATTATATAAATTTTGTAAAATATCAAACACTTATAGTTATTTTCATTATATTCTAAAGGCTACAAATATCTGCCATTTTGTTGATTTTTTTAGTCATTTTTCCATTTGATTTGAAGTTCAAATCTGGTATAAACTTTTAGGTGACTCGATTGATACCGGATGCACCAGAAGGAACGAATTGCGATAAAGAGATTGAACGAATAATCAACACTAGCCATTCTCATATTCTTAGGGTTCCTTTCAAGACGGGGGACAATGGAGTTGTTCGTCAATGGATTTCTCGGTTTGATATTTATCCATTTTTGGAAAGATTTACAGAGGCAAGTCAAAACTGCTCTGAGATGATCTCTACTTTTTTTTTTTTTTTCCTATGTTGTTGGACTAATTTCTTTTGATTTTCGCTTAATTAGGATGCTACTGCTAGGGTTCTTCAAGTGATGGAAGGTAAACCAAATCTCATAATTGGGAATTACACAGATGGAAACTTAGTTGCATCTCTCATGGCTAGGAAACTTGGAGTTCCCCTGGTAATTAATACATATTTGTTTTTTACAGAAAAATCCCCAATTTAATCATCTATGTGTATCGATATATATTTTTAAGAGAATAAAATTATGGTTTGCAGGGAACCATTGCTCATGCACTGGAAAAAACTAAGTATGAAGATTCAGACATAAAATGGAAGGAATTTGATAAGAAACACCATTTCTCTTGTCAATTCACTGCTGATATGCTTGCAATGAACTCTGCTGATTATATAATTACAAGCACATTTCAAGAAATTGCGGGAAGGTTTGTTCCTTTGATCCTTTTCTTTCCTATTTTGTTAAGAAATGTACATTTTTTTTATGGTAAAATTTAATGAAAAAAGATGCACATTTCAGCAAGAGTAAAGCAGGACAATATGAAAGCCACAAGGCCTTCACCATGCCAGGGCTTTATAGAGCGGTTTCCGGCATCGATGTGTTTGATCCAAAGTTCAATATTGCTTCCCCTGGAGCTGATCAGTCTGTCTACTTCCCTTTCACTGCCAAAGACAAGCGTTTCACTACATTTCATCCTGCAATTGACGAGTTACTTTACAGTAAAGATAACAATGAGGAACACTTGTAAGTTTTCCTCTGTTTTTGGACTAAAATGTTTATTTGCAAGAGTTATATTGTAATACTACTTTTTCTAAATGCAGCGGATTTCTTGCTGATAAGAAGAAGCCAATAATCTTTACAATGTCAAGACTGGATATAGTGAAGAACATAACAGGATTGACAGAATGGTATGGAAAAAACAAGAGGCTAAGACATTTAGCAAACCTTGTGGTGGTGGGAGGAAAGTTGGATGCATCAAAATCTAAAGACAGGGAAGAAATGGAGGAAATAAAGAAAATGCATAGTTTGATTAAGAAGTACGGTTTAAAGGGTCAAATAAGATGGATTTCAGCACAAACAGATAGAAAAAGGAACAGCGAACTGTACAGATGCATTGCGGATACTAAAGGTGTATTTGTACAACCAGCTTTGTACGAAGCCTTTGGATTAACTGTGATTGAAGCAATGAACTGTGGATTACCAACGTTTGCTACGAATCAAGGAGGACCTGCTGAAATTATTGTGGATGGAGTTTCTGGATTTCATATTGATCCCAATAATGGAGATGAAAGCACCAATAAAATTGCTCAGTTTTTTGAAAACTGTAAGGCTGATTCTGGATATTGGCATAGATTGTCTGATGCAGGTCTCAAACGCATAGAACAAAGGTAACGATTTAGTCTCTCTTTATGCAAAAATAAGGTTTGTTTCTGTTGTGACTTGGAGTCTTATAAATCTTGAAAATATAACTAAAAAGGACCAAATCAGCAAACTTTATATATATATATGTATGTGTATGTATGTTTAGAAGCATGTTGGCATTGTTGATTCTCTAAGATGATGGATGTTTGAATTGTTTGTTATCATCAGCTACACATGGAGGATATATGCAAACCGTGTGTTGAATATTGGATCAATCTATGGATTCTGGAGACAGTTTAACAAAAGGACAAAGAATGCTAAGCAAAAATACATAGACATAATCTACAACCTCAAGTTCAGAAACATGGTAAAAATTATAAAGATCTGCAAAACTTATGTATTCACCCACTTGTTCTTTTGATATATTTATATATGTTGTATGTATTATATATTATTAGGTTCAAAATATGGGTATCCCAAGTGAAGAAAGCCAACAACAAGTTGTACAAAAACAATTCTCACCAACAAAAGAGGTAGCACCACCACTACCACCACTTGAACTCCCCTCAAAACCAAGGTCAGCTAACCTTTATCAATATACATACATATATATATATATATATATATATATATTCATAACTCGTATATTTATTTATATCAATAACTCGTTAATTCAAGGGATAAAGAGTTTGATTTCTATAAGTAAGATCTTTAGTTCGAATTTTCTAAATATATAAATAAGTGTTGAAAGAGTTTAGTTATTTCAGAATTGGATATGTATATATATATATATATATATATATATATATATATGAAGTAAATTTTGGTTGGTCTTAAAAAACCAAACAAATGCAGGGGCAGTGTTATTGCAGAAGAAGAAGAAAAAGAAAGAATGGAGAAGCAGAAGAAGGTGGAAATCCCAACAAGAAGGAAATCACCAATATGTGTCTTTCTCTGGCTGTGTTTTTGCATCTCCTTTTCTATCCTAATTTATGCCTTCATAAAGTTGTATGGTTCAGTTAGATATTTAGATATATGATGAGAATTTTCAAATAAACTGAATTCTTCTTCATCAAATTCTCACAATATTTCTGCTCAATGTAATAAATAATAAAAGTTGTTCTATGTGATTTTATTTTATTTTATTTTATTTTCATAGCTTTATTTAATTCTAATAGACCCACTCTTCTAGAGGAGTCCTTTCTTCCTTTATATATTCTTTTAAATTATAACTATACTATTTTATTTTTTTTAATCAATAATTCTTTGATAAAATGATGAAAATGTGAAGAATTCGACAGAATTAAAATGTACTAAATTTTTAAAAAAGAAAAATAATTTTTTAGTAAAAAGAAAATTACGGATTAAAATAACAAATAATCTGAACTTTTCTTCTTCCATTTATATATATATATATATATATATATATATATATATATTGAGTAGCAAATGATAACTGTTAAAGGCAGAAGCATTATTTGTCCATGCGGTTAATCGCTCCACACTTTGATTATCAATAAAGTACGATCTCATGTCCGTTACAAAGACTTTTCCTGGAAGGAGGAACCTATAAAAAGGGAGTAAATAGAAGGTAAAGGGGATAAACGCCAGATATCTAAAATCATTTATTCTATATTCTCCTAAACTGACTTGATCGTCGGAGAGTTCACGGAGAATCTACATCCCCATTGAACCTTCTCAATTTTGTAGATACTCGATACCTCGAGATTCTTAAAGATCGATCAATACCCGATACCTCGAGATTCCCAAAAATCGATCAGTACAAATTTACTTTCTTAGTCCTCAAATTATCCTAACCAAATTTTGACGAATCAATTTGGTTCCATTATCATCCAGCAGTTAGGATATTTGGCTTTTACCCAGGAGACAGCTGAGCGAGCTGCTACAAACGAAGAATGGCGGGCCGCCAATGAACCTCGCTTGGCTGCCTTAGAAACCGAAGTTGCTAAGCAAGCCACTCGTTTGGAGTTGTTTGAAGGAGAAAAATCTCAGATGACAGGCGAGATGGTTGGGATTGCGGGAGAAGTTGGTTCGGGAGTTGGCAATAAAAACAATATAGGCAGATATCTATCAAGGACAGAATGATGTTAGAAAAAAAAAGTGAAGAGATTCGAAAATGATACAAGTCTTGAACTTACCCGAGCAAGGAGGGCGCCAACACGATTGGTATCTTTGTCTACCCCCATTTCTCCCATTGAAGATAGGGACTCTACGTCCACAATCCGATTCAAAATTGCACCCCCAATGTAGGAAACTGCATACCTGTTCGTAAAACGGATGTTGTTGAGTGGGAGGGTGCGAGTTGAGATTTCAACTACCAAGGCCCTCAGGGCCTCCTCCTCGGTGGGCATTACAAAGCCTGGTTGAAGCCAAGAAGGACCTTGGCAGCTCGTTCCTTCTTTAGCAGGAACCGAAATGGTTGGAGTATCCTGCCTCACCTCCAACGAAACTTCGTGTCCTCATGAAGCTTGGACCGAAGCAGAGCGAGATAGTGCCTCCATGGGGGTGGACGACCTTTGAGGGGATGTTCTTCGTCTCCGTCTGGGGCGGAGTTGTTCTTCTTCATCCTCACCACCCTCTAAAAGGATGATGTCTGGAACTTCTTCCATCTCCACCCTCCTCTCCGAAGGAGCAGAGCACTGAGTTAGGGTCCTCTCTTCTCGGTTTCTTCTTCGGCGGGGGTTCCCTCCCCATTGAGAGTAAGCGCGTGCGGAGGCCACTCTGGGGGAGCAATGTCCCCAGACTCACCTCGATCCACTAACCTAGGGGGTAACCTAGGCAATGAATCTAAGTGCGACTGGCGCACATTCCTACCCCCTTCACGATTTTCCCAAGCAATTCCAAACATAGTGGGACCTGCGATGAAAAAAGGGAACAACAACGAAGTAATATATATATATATATATATATATATATATATATATATATAAGTCAAGGACGACAAACGAGGTTATCCCGGCTAGTACTGTAACCCCGAGCAGTGGAGTTGCAAAGTTCACATGGAGTTGAGAAAACACCCCTGGGGTGTATCGTCCAATCGTGGTTAGGGCGTTCAACTTTGAAGCCCAACTCTCTCTTTCGGGCGTCAAGACCTGCCCTGATGTCGCACCACCTCAAGCTTTCCTCACTTAGCAGGTAGGCAGTCGAGTATACCCGAGTTTGGTTTTGGCGACTAGTACCTAAGTTGCGGGTAATGGTTTCCAAGAATGTTCACTCAAAATGGTCAAGGGAAGAAGAATGTTGAATTTGTGTCCATTGATAATCTTCTTCGACATTAGGACAAAATGGGAATCCTATCTTAGACTCTACCATTACTCATCTCTCTTTGAAATCTACTTTGTTAGGGGGAGAGTCAAAAAGTTGGACTTTGTTTCTACGAGGGCGAAGAGACAAAGTGTTGTCAAACATCCTTAGAGAAGAAAAAACACATTCTAAGGATGTTTACAGAAGATTCGAAGCCTAGCCTACGACCTAAACAAATGAAGTCAAAAAGGATCCGAACTGCATTATGATGAATCTGTCTGGGTTGTACTCGGGCCAATACTAAAAAGTCTACAAAGGCAGGATCCATGGGGAGCCTAAGTCCTACCTCAAAGTGAGCTAAAGGAAGGGGAATATGGAAAAGGGACATCCTACCCGCTTCGAAAACTACAAAAACTCTATATACACTCGGGTCTATGCTATAACTACGGGCAAAAGAATCCGCTTGGGCCTGGGTAAGCCTACTCCGCCAAAAAGTAAAGTCAGAAGTGAGGGGTAAAGGCATGGGGGTTGAAAGGGCACGCCCATAAGGACCTCGGCTACTTGGTCCTGTCTAATTACAGCCACCGTTACTTCGCCTCCCCTGCGGTGACGAGCAGGAGAAGGGCCACCGAAACCTTCGGCCATCAAATTTTCAACCATCTCCTCTTTACTAGCTATGTTTTCCTCCCGAGCAGACATTATGACCTACGAATGGAAGTTCAATTCTTAGAACCCCATTCTAGAAATCTACCCAGCCAAAAAGGAAAAAACATAACTACCCCATGAAACCCAAAGCAAGTTTAATTACTAAACCCTAGATCAAGAATATGAAGACAATGATAAGAAAATAGTCTAAACCCAGAACCGATTTTATTCACCAAGTCCTAATTCATGAAGGAAAAGGACAATCAACTACCTAAACCCAGGAAAAATGTCCACAATGATTCAGTTATCACCTTCGTACCACAAACAACCCACACAAAGAGAAAACATATCACATTTTGTTTCCATATCATCTAAAGAATGAAGTGAAAAGAAACTGAACGACAGGAAAATATTCAGGCATTGCCTATCAAAAACGATAAGCAAAGCCACACGGTAAAGCTTAAATACAAAGCAACAATGACGGAAACAAGAAGAACGCTAAAACAAGTTGTTAAGAAGAAGACAAAACCTACCTTTTTAGTAGTTGAAGAGTCTGAAATAAAAACGAGACTAAACTCACGACGACAACAAAGATGGCAGAATCTTCAGAAAATGCAGAGGCAGTAATGGCAGAAAGCTCTAAAGAAGAAGGAAAAGAAAGGGGCTACAAAATGAAAAAGACGTATTCTTATAAGAATCAAAGGATTTTGAACGTTAATAGAAAGTTAATGCTCACAATTTACTTGACATGATTACTTGTTGGGTTCAACGCATTGGGGAAGGTGAAAAGCATCCTATCGGCCGACAGAAATTCTGGCATTAATGGCAGAAGCGCAGAAGGTGAAGCGATAGCAGTCACCATCAAAAACCCTAAAAACGTTTCGAGAATGAATGAAGCCTCATATACATGCGAAGTCTAGCAACTCGACCAAGTATGGATTGTCTAACGAAGCACAATGCCCGTCTACATTGTACTTTGCTGAGGGGCCACTGAGTAGCAAATGATAACTGTCAAGGGCAGAAGCGTCATTTGTTCATGCGGTTAACCGCTCCATACTTCAATTATCAATAAAATGCCATAATTGTTGACCAGAAGTCAATAATTAGCGTAAAAAGCTGTATATATAACCGCACCACTCTAAATCATGGGTTTCCCAATCTCTCCACCATCTAGCCCGTTCTTCATAACGGCTATAACAAAACCACGACCTCATGTCCGGACTTTCTCTAGAAGGAGGAACCTATAAAAATGAATAAGTAGAAGGTAAAGGGGATAAACGGACTTGATCGTCGGAGAGTTGGACTTGATCGTCCGAGAGTTCACAGGAATCTACGTTTCCATTGAACCTTCTCAATTTTGCACGTACGTACCTGATACCTCGAGATTCCCAAAGATTGATCACGAATTTACTTTCTTAGTCCTCAAATTATTGTAAGCAATTTTTGACGAATTAATATATATATATATATATATATATTTCTTGAATTATTATCCAATTACGGAAGACTCGTAACAGTTTTGAATCATTTAAAACCTCCGGCAGAACTATGGCTATGGCAGCAGCAACAGGTAGAATCATTGAAATGCCAATCCGGTCTCTGGAAAAAGTCTCCGATGTCGGAAGAAGGAAAATTCAGTTTCCTCCGCTGCCATTACGCATTGACGAGAAGTCGTCTTCAAGGCTATTATTCACTTCTTTGCATTTGCTCTTACCTACTCAGAAATCCACTCCTTTTCGTGTCGTCTCTTGTCTTCCTTCTCCCAAGACCCCTTTTAATCCTTCTACCAAGCTGTTCCTCAGTGGTTTGTTTTTCCTCCCTTTATTCTCCTCCATTTGAAGTTCAATTAGATACTTGAATGCAGAGCTTTGATATAGTATTTCTTTTTTTTTTTTTTGTTTAACCCGAGAAGCTGGGATTTGACAATTTATTGGAAAGGTCGAAATTTTTGATGTTTTCTTCTTTATATAATTTGAATTCTATCATGAAGTTAATTTGAATCTTTAGTTTTACATAGCACAGAGGATTTAGGGTGTATTTGGCTTGTTTTTCCATAATTGAATTTGGTCTGAAAAACTAAAAAGAAATGGTTGTCCAACTACAGTCTTAGCTATTTGCTTTCTTGTTTCTCTATTAATAATGAAGCACAGACATTGATTTGGGTTCCCTAAAAAGCACTGCATCATTAGCTTAGTACATGGTATCTGTTTCAGGGCTATCCTTTCGTACCACAGAAGACAGCTTAAGGAATGCCTTCAAAGGATTTGGTCAGCTCTTAGAAAGTAAGACTTTTGTGAATCTTTTTAGGGTTTATGTTCCATTTATTGATGAATTCAGTTTGTGATAGAATTCAATTAACTTGCAGTAAACCTTGTCATGGATAAAATAGCCAACAGACCAAAAGGTTTTGCATTTGTTCGATATGCCACAGAAGAGGAATCTCAGAAAGCCATTGAGGGAATGCATGGAAAGGTATGGATCACATTCAAATATGAATTATTTACTTGTCTAATTAGGTACTTAAAATAGGTTGAATAAACTTATTTCTATCCCCATTTACATAATTTATCCAACATTGGTATCAAATGAATGAATAAATGTTGATGAACATGCTTCAGACACTTTACATACCTGTTTAGTTTCTCTGGTTATACAGGACTTTGAGCAGTCAGTAAATGTATGGATTTCCTATATCTTTTATAAGAGCTTACTCTCAAATGTGGAATATGAATGATAAAGGTCTTAAAAGGACTAGTACAGAATTGTGCTGCCAATGTTGAGAAATTCTCATGAAATTGTATGTTTTGTTGAAATGACTTCTGTTGGAACCTTGATCATAAAAGAATTGTTGATTGCATCTTACAGTGAACTTTGTATTTACTATGTCTTTAATCATCAGGGTCAGGGGATGTGATAGTTGTTACAATGGTGTTATAGCCTTCTTATTCTGACTGTCAATCAGAATATTGAATATGTTGTTATAAAAACTAAAGATATATCAACACATTTTCTATCTTGGAGCTCATTGGGTTACTTATAGTGAGTTTGCAAACAAAATAGATAACAGCATCAGACCATTGTATTTTGCTTTCTAAACCTTGTAGATAAAGTGTTTGCCTAATCTGCATGTGGGAAATGGTTGCAGCATCTTGCTGGTGCTTTGATATGCTACCCATTATTCATTCCGGATGGAGATATCCAAAATCCAAATGATTGACATGTGAATTTTAAACCCCATGATCAGAGTCTTCATATTCCTTGAATTATCACTTCATGTCTAATGAGTATAACATACTTCATATTTAAAGCTTGAAACTAGTCTGTTCGTGATATACACTTCTCTTTGGGCCCAAATATTGCATTGGTATTGGTACTGGTACTAAAAAGTTACTCAGAATTATTGAAAAACAATAGCAAAATTTTCAATACAGAACAACTGAACTACTTTCTTCAGTTTCTGGATGGCAGGGTTATATTCGTTGAAGTTGCAAAACCTAGATCTGAGCTGCACCCAAGCCTGAAGCAGAAGAGTTAAAATGGTACTCACAATAAACCTTTCAAAGATAACAGAAAACTGCCTCTGCTTCTCTGCACAGGTTGCCCCAAACTTACTTATCCCTTTTGTGGCATTGCATCTTTTCTCAGGTCTATTAGATATCACATCAAACTGTCTTGCAGTCAATCAGATTCATTTGAGAACAGAAATCTGCTTAAAGTACACCCCCACAAGTCTGATTCAAGAGATGGAGCTGGTAAGGGTCTCTTCAGATGCTGCTGCATCACCAGCTCAACTTGAATCTGTTGCTGGTAACTCGAGTTGAATGTTCCTCTTTCTGCTCTCAGGTTTTAAGGATAATTAATCAACAAAGAAACTTATGCCTTGCTTAGTTGAGCAAGATTTGTCATTATGGATTTTTGACTAAGGCTTTTTTGTACAATAATATTCATATGATATTCAAGGGTGTATCTAAAATGTGAGAGCTTGCTAGTAATACCTCTTCCTTTCAATGCATACATCCCTATTCCAAATATGAAAATTCCATAGCTATATCCTTGAGAAAGACTAAAGAAAGTTTCTCCATTTTTTGTTTCCTCAAAAAGATAATGATGATAATAATAGTTTCAATCAATCCTTACAATGAAAAGATTAATAGAAAACAGAGAGAGAACAAATTATAACTTTCCAAAAGAACTAACATTGAAAAAAAAAACATGAGAAATTTTGTTCCATTGTGAGAACAGCAATTTCCTAACACCAAAATAAATAGTGTATATCTACCACTTTAGACTATTATGTTCAAATGTAATGGTATTGTAATTTTCTTCTGTATGAAACAAGAAAAATGTTAATTCTATACTTAAATGATCTAAGATAAATAATAAACATTCTCTACAAGAATGATTGTATAACCCTTTCAACTTATCAATTAAACCTCATGAAAAATATTGAGAGAGAAAAAGAAAGAGAAAGAGAGTTAGAATGTAACTTGATCTACTAGGAGAAAACTCAGGTTTTTTGCTTTTTTGGCGATGCTGCATCTCTCTCAGGTGAGCATCTCTTGTATGGCACAAACCCTTTTTTAGCAGGGGAAGATCGCTTCTTCAAAGATTTTGATCTGGCTTTGGATTCAATATCAAAAGTTTTTTTCTTCAATTCATTTGCTTCAGTACCACTGTTGGAGTTACTGATTGATCCTTCCTTCCTTGGCTCGGTTTCTTGATCTCTCTTGTCACGTGAAAGAGATTCTGCAACAGAATCTGCTGCAGCCATTGATGAAACCTGTGGAAAAACCATACCTCGGCAAAGACCGCACCATGGTATACCGCCAGAAACAACACCTGCATCACTACGCTCCTTATTCATACCATACTGTGGTGGTACAAAGCATGATAAAGCAGTAAAGCTCCCTTGAAAAAATCCAAAAGCATAATTTGGTTCTTTGTCTGGTATAATAAGGGAGTTCTCAACCTTGAGTTCCACCTTCTCCTTGGCAGCAGCAGCAGCTTTTAGATGTATTGCAGTGCCCTCGGTTGTTGATGACCAAGATACTTTCCGGCTATCATTAACCTTTATTGTCTTACCAAACAGCTTAATAGTAGTTGAAGAATCCTCAGTTGCTGGAGGATTGCCAAGAGAATACAGTCCACCTAGTGTAAGCATCTCATCTCTCTGCAACCACATTTTAAAAATGAAACAAAAGTAAATGTAAATTTATGGGGGGAAAAAAATCCCGGCTTTCTTATTATAGTATAAACATACACTCTAAAGTCCTCCTACTTTCCTTCCTATAAGAAGGAGATGACACGAATTGAAAACCGAGAAGATATTAAAATGACAATGCTGGTGCTGCCTGCTTTACCCTGATATGTTCATGAGATCTTTTGTCTTGTTCAAAAGAAGTATTGTTGGATGTCAAGCATTCATTGTCATTCTCCATTAATAGCACATCGTCTGTTGTACAGGATGTTGGCGAGAGACGAGACAACATCAATGATGTTGATGTTGATGCTGATGCTGATGCTGATGCAGATGTTACTGAAGTGGGTGGCGACCTTTCTACACCGGTTACATCTTGAGGAGGAGATCCGGCCTTCATTTCTACATTTTTTATAGGATTCACCGCTTTGCGTGGATAAGGATAATGAGGTCTCTTCTTAGGTCGAGGAGGTGGGATTACGAATACATTAAGGGAACCCTCCGAAGAATCAAGTTTATCACGTTCAGCCTGATGATGAATACCCAAATTTCAATCAGTAACTCAAAGAAAACATACCCTATATAGAGCCTCTGCTACCTTTTAGAGAGTCTCTAAGAATAATGATACATTCATTCCCTTCCCAAAAAGTAAAATATAGAGAGAATTATATATCTATATATATATATGATAACCTTGTTAAAATACTTCTGAGCATGACTACGAATTTGAATAGTAGTTTTGGTGCCCACATATTCTGTAATGCAAAAACAAAATAAAAAGCTCATACATTCAGCACATCAACAATTATATGTTTAAGAACAATATCTGCTACCAATATATCCCCTACCTTGAATTTGGCGCCAAGCACGTCCGTGTACAGCTAAAGCTTCAACAAACCTCTGGTGTTCCTCATCAGTCCACTTTTCTCTCTGTTTTGTTATGATATACGGTTTCCTCACCTATACAGAAAACCCTCTGTTAAGAACAGAAACTGGAAAAGAAATAAATAAATAAATAAATAAAAATAACACCTTTGGAACATATTCATTCCCAGAAGAATTCAAGTCGTGTGATTGAGCAGCTGTGGTTTGCAAATGCAATTCAGCAAGAAAGGGAACATCATCATCAGCATTGCCTTCAACTTTATCCTACAAATACAGCTCATAAAATAAGGAATAAAAGGGAATGTACAATTTTGCTGTTGATTTACACTAGTTATATTTGCAATACACTCATTGGAGTGGTTTGCTGATAAATCTAGAATAAATTTAATTTGCTAAGCACAGTCAAACTTCCCTTTATAAGTAAATCCAAACCAACTATGCAATAATTATATTCAAACTATCCTTACTATTTTGTTTAAGTGGGGAAAGGAAAAAAATCATAATCTCATGCCATTAAACAAGCATTATTACATAACATTCTCAACATAGGCTAATTTCAAAGGACCCTCTCTCTCCATTAATCTAATAAGCCCCAATCCCACTATCCACCCAAACATCAATCCTTCAAGCCAAAGAAGAAAAAGATCATATCTTTATTAATTTTTCACTCACTATAAACAACAATACTATCATCCAAAGTACATTCTCCTAGAGTTCTATTACTTCATCCAATTAACCTTTCCAAAAAGTACAAAATTAACTGAATCATACAAGAAGCACATACATAATAATAATAATAATCATAATAAATATAGAAAAAAAGAAAACTCACAGGATCTTGGGCAACCATAGTTTCTCGCAATGAAGACAAAAAAATGAAAAACTGAAACAGAAGTTCACGAAATTTAAAAAAATAATAAAAATTTTAAAAAAATAAAAATCTTGAGAAGCAATCCCTCTTCCCCCTATTATCCAAGAGAGAAAACCTTGGAAAATATCAGAGAGATTTTCCACGGGAAGACAGAGATCTCAACAAAAACAATAAATATTTATAATAACAAAAAGAGAGGAAAAGAGGAAAAGAAAATAAGAGAAGAGAACGGTGAATATTAAGGCTGCGAATGAAATAAGAAGAAGAACACTACTTAAAATAATTATTTTACTTGATTTTTTAAAAGATATTTTTTATTTTAAGAAGAAAAAGTATTTGATTAAATATTTTATTAAATAATATCTTTATAAAAAATATTTTTAAATATCTTAAAAAATCTCTTATGATAAATATAATTGAAAAGATAAGTTAAAATATTTCAAATAATACATATCTATTTATAAAAGATTTAATAGATATATCAAAAAATAAATCTTTTGAAATATTTCTGTAGACAGTTATATATTTATATATATATATATATATTAAAAAATCATAAATAATATTTATTTTTTATAAAAAATAAAAGTTTTTTTTTTTACATAAATAATTATTATAAAGACACATATCTGCAATCACACTAAAAAGGACGTGGATGATTTTGAACCAATGAAATAATTAGGAGTGGGTCCCACAACCCCCCAAATTGAGTATTTAATAATATATATATACAAAACTAAGAAGAAGTTGACAGATAATATCTGTTTTGGCACACTTCGTTTCACTTATGGCTCTTATTGTTTCTCTTCTTTCACTCCTTTCTTTATTCAGATTTAGATATACCCAATTTTCTTCTGCTTCTTTTTTTTTTTTTCTTAAATGAAAGGTTAGAAATATATTAATATTTTTTCAAATATATATGTGTTGGAGATTTGTCGTCTTACTTTTAATATATATGTATATATATATATATTTATTTATTTATTTGTAGCTATTAAATGTGAGTTAATAATTTTGTTTTAATTCTATACATTGAATGAATAAAATTAAATTTCACATAAGATAATTTATGATTAAATTTACTCTATCTTTATTGTTTTTTTGAGTTTGTAAAAATATATTCTTACTCAAATTTTAAAAAATTATATATATATATATATATATATATATATATATATATATAATAATTGGTGATTTTGGTTCCAAACAAATTTATGTTTGGCAAACTTAGTCCCAAAATATTTTTTTTAACTTTTAAGGTCCTAAATTTTTTAAAAAGTGAATAATAAAGTCCCCTTGGACGGATTATGTCAAAAACTTTAAAAATTTAACGGTTTTTAAATTTAATTAATTAAAGTAAGGATAAAAAAGTCATTACAAAAGGATAAAACTAAAAATAATATTTACACAAAAACATAAAAATGTCCTCACATTTAAAATTTAAAAAATAAAAAATCTATCAAATTTTTCGTCAATCTTCATCTACTTCGAATACAAATTCGATTTTTATTGTTTTCTAACAGTTTTAAAAAATATGTATATATAAAAAATAGAAAAGAAAAGAAGAAGAACATGGACATTTTTTTTATTAATAATAAAAGTTTTTCTCCCAACAAAAATATTTCAGTAGAAAGTTTTTCTTTTTACAAAGATTTTCTTTGTCTTTTATTTTTTTTTCCTTTATTTATAGATGTCAGAAAATAAAAAAAATCTTGTTTGTAGTCGGAGAAGAAGAAGATTGACGAAGAAATTTTGAAATTCTGATAGATTTTTTATTTTTAAAATTTAAAATTTAAAATATAAAAATATTTTTATTCCTTTATTTAAATTGTTTTTATTTTTTTCTTTCTTTTTACATTTATAACTTTTTTACCCTTATTTTTAATTAACTAAATGTAAAAACCGTTAGATTTTTAGGGTTTTTGACAGAATCTGTCCAATGGGATGTTTGAGACCTTAAAAGTTAAAAACAATATTTTGGGACTAAACTTACCAAACATAAATTTGTTTGGGACCAAACTTACCAATTATTTTATATATATTATATATATATATATATATTATATATATATATATATATATTATACAATTCAATTTTACTTTATTTTATTATACCTTTAGTTTTAATTTTTTTAAAAAAATTTTATTATACATGTGACTTTTCTTTTCTTTTTTTTTTTTTACGGTCAACTTGATTCTTAATATATATATATATATATATTGATTCGTAAAAAATCGGTCTGACGGCCATGTGTCGATTATCCGGTAAATCCTCCGATGACGCCACGTGTCGATTATCCGGTAAATCCTCCGATGATAAAGTCAGTAATTTTAAGTGTATGGTGGATAGTTTGACAGAGATTTAGTAGAGTAATCTGGTCTTACCCTCATTACCATTATGGGGTGGTATTTATAGGGGATAAATCGCCCTTGCGATAGGTAGGTCAGGTGATTTGCTACGAGAAATCTGGTGGTTACCAAATTTTGTGGAAAAAATATAAGATCCCCCTTTTTAGTAAGACGTTGGAAGATCTTTGACCGTGATCCATTATGGAGTCAAATGTTGATCATCAGAGACGATTCTAGGAGTGTGATGGGTTAGTAGATTCGCCCGAAGTGACCGGTGTGTGATGACTTCGCCCACGAGGTGAGGCGGGATAGCCGCGTAGTCCATCGTGGGGGTTGGTGTGTGGCGAAGTGGGCCCTGTCATGCCATGTTAGGTGGATAGACACGTAAGACAAATGGGTCCCATTTGTCTCGTGTAATTTGTATTGTCAGCATGAGGGTATTTTTATACCTCTCAATATATATATATATTTGTAATTTTTTTTTTTACTTAATATGTACATGTTCCCGAAATTTACCTAGAGGTTCATTTTTTGAACCAATTTCAGTACCAGCAGACTCGGGCAATGTTTAAGAATGTTATACTATAATGTCATAATTTTCTGTTGTGTTTTTAAAGATTACAAAATTTAGATTTTATTTTATAGTTTAATAGATAAAAAAGTCTCCGAATATTTTTACTTTTATTTGAATATTTTAAGAATAGAATTTCTATTTACCATATTTTTACTATTAAATGTTTTAGAAAATTTTATTTTTTTAATTTAAAGTTCTTGTTACCAAATTAATTTATTGATTTGAAGTTTTTTTATTAAAATCTTATACAATAAAAGAAGAACATATTTAAATAAATAAAATTTTTGATATGGAAATATAAATTAAGTGTTTAATTTAACACAAATGAGCTCTTTATGAACACATTTGTCAAATTAAAATTCATTTAATATATTTGTAATAACTTATACTGAGTTTTAACCTTGCCATGGCGTTTTCTCCTCCTTCTTTATCTGTTTCCAATGTACGGTAGAAATTAGGAGTTTAATTGAAACCCTAATATTAGAAGAACCAAAACCAACAAATTATCTACCTCTTCAAAATTAAAAGTAATCAAGTGTAATTCTCAACCATATATTTTTCCATTGGCACCGTTCAATAAGCTCCAGTGACGGACAAAAGAAAATATAATGGAGATTGAACAACATATTCTTCTTTTTCCGCCGTTACTTTTTTTTTTTTAATCTTTTTACTTTTTATTTATGATCACAGTTTTACATTTTCTTTAATTAACTAAACAATAAAAATAGTTAATTTTTTAGGTATTTTGATTCAATTCGTCAAAAAAACTTTATTTTTCTCTAATAAAAAAATTTGAGATTTTTAAAATTTTTAAAATATTTTGGGACTGAATTTACTAAAAATAAATTTGTTTGAGACTAAATTCACAAATTATTATATATATATATATATTCTTTTTTTTCTTTTTTTTTGACAAAAAGAAGATGAAAAGTTAGCAAATGAAAATACTAAAGTTATAAAATATATTAATTATTAAGTTACAAAAACTAAAAAATCTTTTAATAAATAAATTAAATTCATAAATAAGAATAAGTAGAAGATATAAATGGATATATATATATATATATATATATATATATATATATATAACAAAAATTTAAAGAAACTGAAAAGTTGAGTCTTTTACTAAAATAATGTTATTTTAAAAATAATTTCTAAACTAATACTATATTTTTATTTATTTGTTAATGGGTTTACTTTGTAGATTTTTATTATTTTTAATAAAATATTAAGTATATTTGACAAAGTAGATTCTTATTTTTTTTTAAATAAAATATTATGATTTATTTTTGTTAAAATATACTCTTATTTTATTGTAATAAAATATTTAAGGTCTAATAATTTTAATAAATAAGGATAAAGTACGTAAATTTTAATTTTCTAATAATTATAATTTATAAATAGGTAAATTATCTCAGATGCACTTCTTAAAGGTCAAAATCCAGTTTTTCCACCTCAAAGATTTTTTGTACATAGAATGCATTAACGTTTCAAAACGTTCCACTACATGCACCTATGTTAAGTCAAACCGTTAGTAACTCAATTTTGCCGTTAGTCAACAGTTTTTCATTGTTGGGTACTGTTACAGGCAGAGACATTTTTGTCCAACCTGCCCAAATAATTTTTGCAATTTTTTTTTAAAAAAATTTCCCCAATATCGTTTTACCCATTCCATCATCGTTTTCCATCTCTTTTTTTTTATTGATTCAATACAATAGGGGAAAAGATACAGTTCCCTACCGATCTCAACGAATCCTTCGTGCGATGGGCATACCTCTTCCCTTCTCGTGAACAACTTTAAAAATGATAAAATTTCTAGCCATTTGATTCTCAAAAAAAATAAATTGGAACTTGCCCATTCTACCGTGCCGACGAGAACGAGAAGGATTTATGAAAGTAGCAGATTGAATCCAAATCAAGAACACCCATGATTTACCATGAACAACAATCTATTATTACCCATGTGTAAGTGCGGAATCCAAATGTATTGAAGACCTCTTGGACGGAGAGAAATCCAAATGTTGTCCCAGTGGTTAAACATCATTTAGTTAGTTGTTTGGTTGTAGGTTTAAATCTTTGTAATAACAATATATTTTTAGATTTTTAATAATTAAGTGAAATGACAAAATGACCCTGAAATTTTTTTTTAATAATTTAAAAATATTAATGATTTAAAAAGACGAAAGTAAAATGATAAAATTACTCATAAAAATAAAATTTAAAAATTTAAAAATATTAATGATTTAAAAATGTGAAAATATAGTTAGTTGTGTAAGTACAATATAAAACATAAGTTTTACATAAATTAATATATTCATAGTTGTTCCAGTGGTTAAGCATCATTTAGTTAGTTGCTTGGTTGTAGGTTCAAACCTTTGCAATAATAATATATTTTTAGATTTTTAATAATTAAGTGAAATGACAAAATTACCCTTGAAAATAAAACTTTAATAATTTAAAAATATTAATGATTTAAAAAGACGAAAATGCCCCTAAAAATTGGACGGAAAATGAAATATAACAGAAATTTTGGACGGAAAGGCAAAAGAAGTGATATTTTATAGTTGAAGTGTCAGTTCAAAGCAAAAATAAATACAGGTGCAAAAGCTAGATTTTTGAAAAGTTCAAGTGTTACTAGGATAATTTACCCTAAAAAATTATAAATAACAATTTATTTTAATAAAAAAATTAATATATATAATGTAATATACCACATATAATAACTATTTTTATCTAAATTATTATTATATATTTTATGTAAAATAAATATGAATATGTAAATATATATATTTTTTATAATAAAGATAAAAATGTAATATATTGTAGAATAATTAAAAATACGCTTAAAAAATAAGAAATACAACGATTATTGATGTGGGTTAAAATCATGATAAGATGCTCCACATCATCCTGGCCTAGTAGGTGGCCTCAAACGATATCAATCTCGTAAATCTATCATGTCGTAAGTACGTACTCCGTCATCATCAACATCAGTAACAGTTCCATCACGTCCACGCTTCACATACATTTGATCAAATGAATATCTCCCAAGATAATTTGAATTTGACATGTTCGAGTGATCTGCTACATATGTTGGTATGAAAGTGAGAGTATTATCATATGAAGTAGAACCTACGAACTCTGTAAAATCAGACGAGGGTGGCATACTGATAGGGATAGAAGAAGATCGTGTAAAGCGCGGTCCTAAAAATGAAGAGGGATTAACATCTGATAGCATCGGCAATGGTCTATACTCTTGTCCAAATACACAAAATTGTGTGATTGGTGTGAGCGATGGAGATTGCACCGTACTAGATACGAGATGCTCAGTTTGAGAATGTTGGTGCTCGATAATGCTCGGATCATGGTGAGTTATAGTAAATGATGGACTAGCTCCACTAGTACGAGCAACTAATAAACGTCGTTCAGGAGATAATCTATTTGTTGTCGATCGACGACCAAGGTGACTAGTGGATCATTGAGGATCAATTACTGTGAATCTAGCATCATTGTATGTTGGCCGACAATCCAATCGAGACAACCGTCCTAATCTCATAAAAGCATTTATGCAACCATTTTTTAGGAGATGCAAGAAGCCTTTGGTCATGTTATCTATATTAGGAGTTCTAATGAACTCATCAATATCATAGTAGTGTTGATGCAAAAAATCCATCTATTTTGATCATTTAAAAAAATCAGATATATATAAGTTATGTGTAAGATATAATAAATTAAATTAAATTATTTAACTTACCCAAATAGGTATCTCCAAATGTGCTGCCTTCAAATCCACTTGAATAGTCTGTACTTTCAAGCATGCAATGTAATGTTCTCTATACCACTCCCAGTATGTTGGGTCTAATCTCATGATATTATCTATGTCATGACCATGTGCAATTTGATTTGACCTATGATTCTAAAATGTTATGTGCTCTGCATGTTCAATTTCTTAATTTATGATACCGTGTCCTCGGGTAACTGAATGTAATTGTGAGGAGGTTGTTGGATCCACTGGTATAGTCTGCATTGTTCGATCAAGACAATGCATCTCTACAATGTGAAAATATACTAATGGCACCCTATACTTCCACACTATTTGCCCAGCTACACAAAAAGGAGGTAAAAGTCGTAGTATTTGATGTGTATAAGGCACCCAAATGAACTGCAAAATTAATATTATTTATATATAAGTAATTGTGATATCACATAAACATGTAATAAGATATGTGTGTATCAAATACAATAAATATACATAAAAATACATGTTGAACACTTAAACTATTTAAAGAATCTCTATAACCTTTCAACATATTTGTTGTTGTAGTCGAACATGACAATTGAGTTCGCCACCAAACAGCTAGTGGGGCGCCCCCTTCACCTACCACTATGGTGTCTCCTACATTGGGACGCATTGTAGGAAATCGCTCCCAAACCCAAAACTAGTTAAAGTTTGATAATAATAGATTTATATATATATACAATCAAATGAATTAAAATATGTAATAATTATTCATTTTTTTAAGAATAATATTCAATACTTGTAAAAGTAAAGCAGGTCCTGCTATCTCTTTTGACTTCTTGGATGTAGCATTACATAAATTACGATAAAGGACTGCGAGTGCTGCACTACCCCAACTATACTTTGGAGTCATATCAATATCACGAATCAATTCTAATAATGGGAGATGAACCATTCGACATGATTTATCTGCAAATAAAAGTCCACCAAATAACTGCAAAATACGCATTCTTGCACGTTGTGCAATCTCCTCTTCAGTTGCATGAGGAAGAAGACCAGTATCGGCAAACTCAGTAAGTGAAGTGAGACTCATGCAACTCCCATCAAATGCTGAGATAGAGGGAGAGAAACCAATCAACTCTTGACATATCGTCTATCAATCTTGTGTTGTACAATAAGGTATCAGCACCGGTAACAGGATAACCATCTACACGAAGACCCCATAGTATCTCAACATCTTGTAATGTGATGCTAACCTCACCAAATGACATTAAAAAAGTATGAGTCTCTTGGCACCAACGCTCTACAAAAGTAGTAATAAGTGATTGATCATATTTGAGTTTGACCTAAGTGTCTACAACATTTGTAAATACCTCCAAAATTAGCACGCACAATATATGCTTCCACGCATGGGTCAAAAGGAATAGCATTCCAAAACATTTTATCTAAATATGGACACTTTAAAATATTATCTCTACACTCTGAAAAAGTCCATCGCGATCTCTGTTGTTGTTGCAAATATAGGAGACTGCCTCTCTTATTATCCATAATGTAGTGTATAACTGTAAAATATATAAATAAATTTATTTAATTAAAAATAAATTTATTTAATTAAAAATAAATTTTAATAAGCAAGATTGTGTTCTAGTATACATAATTATAAATGTAGCATGTAAAATTTTTTATAATAGACAAATTAATAAAATACCGAATAGATTAAAACACACATATAAAATATAATATATTATATACAAAAAATTAATACGTATTTCAATTAAAGGCAAACAAACAGAAGGAAAATTTTAAAATTCAGTTAAATATATTACAAACAAGAAGGAAATTTAATACTAATAATTCACTCTAAATCCTCCTAGGACATGTGAGTCTATTATGACCAGGTGTGTGACAAATGCTACATCGAGAGGGACCACGATCATCTATCTCATTTCGAATTCTCGTAGAACGAATCCTGCCTAATCTAGAATTTTAGAGTCACTTGACATTAATTTGTAATTGCAAGCTCGTATTCAACCAATAATCCTCATGTGGAATATGAACAAATTGTGCTGCATATGTTGCTTGATATTTATCCCTGCAAAAAATTGAACTCACAAAGATAGATGGATTAACGTGTAATTTTTTACAAATGGCTATAGCATGAGAACATGGTATCATATAGATAACCCATTTTCCACAGCTATAATAATGTTCATTTAAATTAATTGTGTATGTATTTCCCCCTCGACCACTGGCATGTCTTTTTGTGATCACACTAGCAAATTGTCTCTCTTGATGAAAAATTTAGACGGAATGCATCCTAGCTCCTCTATCCAATATGTTAAAACGAGACAATACGTACCCTGTGAATGGAGTTTGTAATTGAGTTGCTTCTGTACGATACGTGGTGAAGTAAGTCACAAGTCTCTCAAAAGTAATTTTCCATTATCTGCCAAAACTTTCTTTGTTGGGGTGTTGAACCAGCTTGTCAACACAAACTCTTAAGAGTAGAGTTTGAAAACTTTGAATTAAAATTACTGCATAGGTGACGGAGACAAATCCGATGATATGCAATAGGTGGTTGTCACTCCATCCTTTGCTCAAGAGCACTCAACAATCCTGAATGTCTGTCTGATATTAAGCAAACTCCATTAATATTAGGAACTACATGCTTTCGGAGGCAATTCAAAAACTAACCACAACTATTATTAGATTCTTCATCAACTAATGTAAAAGTTAAGGGTAAAACACGATTATTTGCATCAGATCCACTAGCAATTAAAAGCTTTCCTTTGTAAGGGCCTCGTAGATGTGTGCCATCTACACTAATTACGCAAGGCACATGCTTAAATGCTTCAATACAAGGACCAAATGCCCAAAATACGTAATCAAGAAATTTTGGACCACCAGTAGAATCATCGTGATACCTCCACTCAACTTTAGTACCAGTTGTGGTTGATCGAATTGCATGTAAAAATTATGACAACACTGTGATAGAAGTAGGTCAATCATCAAATATTTCATCAATTGTGGATCTTCAACCTAACCAACATTTCTTATAAGTAGGTTGTACTCCAAGAACATTATGAATATGTGCTCTTATGATAGACAATTTCACATCTGGATTCTCTTGGATCAAGTGAAGTACATGTTTTCCAATCAATTTTGAACTTAAATTTTAATTGTCATTCTCTCCCGTATGCATAATACATGTATGATATGATCCTATTTTTGTTAGCTCCCATACTCCAAGTTTAGGTTTTGCTATAACTCTCATCTTCCAAACAAATCTTGTTCCTTCCTGAGTTTTACATCTAGCTTCCCATTTTTTTGAGGCACTTTCAATAACATGAAATTCTCTTCACATCTCAATACTATACAGTCTTCCAACAGTGATGACTTTTTTTCTATCAATAAATTTCTTACCAAGAACAAGCTCATTATTTTCAAGCGACCACATGTCCATATTCCATTTTGGTCCAAATTCTTACACCACATTCAAATATCGCCTAAACCACCGGAAAAAATGAGTACCCTTCAAGTTCATGGGTACGATATGAAACATGCTGACTAGAAGTGTCATGCTCCATTTGTTGTGGTACAAAAATTGGAAATTCAATTCCTTCCCAATCAGAGTCAAATTCATCTTCATCTACATCATATGTAAGACCATAAACATCTGTCTCTACATGTCGAATATCTCCTCTCAATCTCTCCTTATTAACCATTTCAGTAATTGGATCAGAATAAATATTATATTCAAATTCAATTACGGGGCAATTGGGAGTCATATCCAAGTTCACTTCTCCTTTTTAATTACATGACATATTGAGATTAAATGATTGCCCCAAATTATAACTTGATGACATACCTAAATTACATGAACACGTGAAAAGTAAATTAAAAAGAAAGAAATAAAAATTCATCTTGTAATAAAATTTAACCTTCATTATTATTATTAATTGGCTTTTAGTTTGTGACAAACAGAATATTTCTTTTTCTTGATTGGACTTTCCCGCTAAGGATGCTTAGCTAGCATAATGATCATGTGGGAAAACTGACCCCAAGTAATGGAAAAGTTGGTAAGTAAACAAAGTTGTGTTTGTTTTGTGTTAACAATTATGTGTAACACTGAAATTAGTCTCCAGGAAAAATGAGTACGCATTGTTTTTAATTAATAATGTTGGAGAAATATTTTCAAAAGAATATATTATTTTAATAAATAAAATATTAATTACTCATGTATATATATTATTAAATCTTTTTTTAACATTATAAAATCTTAATTATATGAAGTGTATTTTCATTAATCTTATGTATATTTTTTTTTCTAATATGTTTTTTCCGTCCTTTTCTTTTTCCCTCTCTCTCATTTGTTTAATTTTTAAAATATTTTTGCTTTTTTTTTTTGTATTTTACTGTTTTCCCTTATTAATTTTTTTAGTCTCTTGATTTAAATTTTTATCCTTTAGATTTTATCTATAAAATATTTTAAAATATCAAAGAGAAAATATAATTTAGTTATAAAATGTTAATATATATATATATATAATAGTTTCATTAAAGTTTAAAAAAGTCGTCAAATTCTTAAGGTTTCAATTTTGCCGTTAAAATTTTTGTTCAACCTATTCAAAATAAAATATTTTTTTTTTCCTCCTTTTTCTTTCTCTTTCTCTCTCTCATAATTTAAATTTTTTTCTCTCATTTTTCTTCCTCATTTCTCTCTCCTTCTTCTTCTTCTTCCTCTTTTCTCTCTCTTTCATCTTTCTGAAATGAAGTATTCCTATAAATACTCCCAACCAACCAAGCAAAAGCTTATAAATTTTTATGAGTAATATGAGCAATGAATTTTGCAATCTCAGAGGTAGTAGAACCATTTTCCATCACTGACGGTTGAACAGCTATCCCCTAATTCTGCAGCTCTATCTCGCATTTCTTCTCCTTCTGCAGAACCCATCAATTTCTTCACAGCCTCTTCAATTGCTTCTAATTTCACAATCCCAGTTGTGCATTCCTTTACGGACAACCTAATTCTTAATAATCCCGATACGAGAATAGCATTCATCGGCTGCTCCGAATATGCATTGGCCATGCCACCATGGGTACCCCCATCGACATGTTCTCTATGCATGAATTTCATCCGCAGTGTGTCAAATGAAATGTAAAACTTTCTGTGGAAGCTGAAGTTTCCATAGCTTCTCCTACGGAAAAGTCGGTCCACCTAAACTCTAAGGTCTGGACAATTTAATCCTCTTATGTTGCATTCCAAATTAATAGCCCAATCTAACCGAATATACCCCATTCTTTGTACCTGGTCAGATTAGAACATCCGGGACTCCAGCCGGATACGTTGTATTGCTTCTATTTCCAGCCAGTATTGTTTCCATGTCAATATATCATTTTTAAATTATATTATTTAGTCCAAGAAGAAAACAGAAAAAATATTATTGAATCAAAATATATATACATCAGGATTTTTAAATTTTTTGTTAGATAAATTATAAATTTAAAAATTTCCCGGAAGGGTATTATGGGGATGTATTGCATATTTTGCATAAGCCATACATAGTATAAAGCAAACAATCACTAACACTCAGCCTGACATATTTATCTCTGCTTAAGTGATTTTCAACTGAATATAACTTATCACATGTAGTACAAAAATACTTAGCTATGTTCATAGAAAACAGGACAAAACAAAACTATAACTTTTTTGTTCAAATGAACAAAATTTCCCACGACCCAACACAAGTTCCTTCAACTGTAAAAATCAAATACCCATCTTTTTCCCATTTCCTGAAACTAAATTCCAATATTTTGGAAAGAAGAAAGAAAGGAAGTACCTCAAATCTGAAACTTTGAAGATGGCAAGAGACAGCAGTTTACTTGAGTGGTTTTCCAGAAGCCAAAATTTGCAAAAGCAGAGACAGGAAAATACATTGTTAGACCAAGCACCTTCAGTTCTGTAATCCCATGTTAAAAGTTCTGTGCGGAGCTCTTTCTCAAATTGGACTACCACAAGCTCATTCAAATTGACTTGACAATGGAACCCTGTCCACATCTTCCTCCATAGCATTTGACACAGACCTTGACAAAGAAATACAAAATTTGGGTACAGGAGAGAACAGCAGATGAACAGTTTGCATTGAACTGAATTGGGTAAGGAAGATGGGGAGATTGGACAAAGCAAATTGGCAAAAAAATGTACAATTTGCCACCAAAAACTCGTGGGTAGAAAATGCATATTGTTAAATGTTTCATTGTATGTCTTCCACCATAATTCTGAGGGATTAAACATAATAACCTCCTCACAAATAGATTCCAAATATCATGTCAAGAAAAGACATACATATAACCACAATATAATCCTACATATTCTCAAATTTGTAAAAGAAGTTTATTGGGATACGTGTGCTAAATTGGAACTATAACTTGCTCTAAAGCTGCTAAAGAGGGTTCAATTTAATCATTTAATACATACCCTTACATGTAAACCAAATGCAAATTTACATAAAGGCCTAACACATGAATAATGATCAACAAACAAGTCAACACAAAACCTCTTTTTGATACCATATTAAATTGAAATTACCACGCATAATCTAAAAATCTAAAAGTTGAATCCCTCAACGACCTTCAAAGAGAGAATGAACAAAATTCGAACCTTTGGCAACATCCATATCTTCCAGTAGCTTCTCTGAGAAAGTCTTAGAGCTGGAACTCTCAAACTTGAAGATGAAAACATACCTGAGAACTCCCTAATAAATAACACGGAATAGCCAAACCTAATATGTCAATAGACATTGCCCATAAATGCTTTAGATATAATTGTATATCACTGCCGTCCTTTAACATAATCAGAAGAAAAAATCAACTAGAAAACTCAAACCAAATGATTCCTTCACAGTAAAATCCGTAATCAATCTAATTGGCAACAATAATATAAACCCACAACACATAAAAATTACTAATTGAAAATGAATCTAGAAATAAGATATTTTACCTTAAACTAGAAAGCTTCACATATGGCTAAGTTACATGGATAGATTGCCCCCACAATGTCAAGAAAAGACATACGTAGCACCTTAAACAACCTTTGTCACCTCGTGATCTTATGATCAGGTCCACTAAGTCAGCTCTCTTACTCAAATCTGCATTACAAACAAACACATCCTTTTGGCATAATCAAACAACATCATAATTAGTAAAAAGAATAAAAACAAATAAATGCAAAAGTTCTATAATGATTCTTCTTGCAGCTTCCCATAGCATTTTCCTAAAGCAGCTATGAATAAAATAAGCATAATTAGTATTAATAGCATAAATGAAAAAACACATTAATGAGAATTCTCAAATAAGCTATTTGAAATCCAGTTCCAATATGATTCAATACTAGAACCACCTAAAAACACCATAAATAACCAGAAAGAACTTATCTCCTTAGAGACAAAATTCAGAACTAAGAGAAGGGCATCAATAAATAATTAGTGTACTTTTCATCTTTAAAACAAAGAGGCAATTGGAATTTCACAATTTCGAAAAGTTCATACCAGTGTTAGTTATATTACAAGATGTTACATAGGGATGAGAATTAATTGGCTTAAAATAGTTCTTTTCTCTTAGTCAAGAAAGAGGAAAATGTCTGCACATCATTGCAGAGAACTAATCACTATAGTTCTCTTCTGCAAAACTGTCCTCCTAACATATAGCTAAAAACATTTGACATCAAATTCTTCTCCTAGTATCAATGTGTGACCTCTTTGACACTCCAACTTCTATTTGTTCACCACTCGATCGTATCTTATTAAGCTTCTCCCTAACCAACTGAACTGTCTGATTCATAGATTGTGATGGGAAATAATTTGTATCAGTAGAAACAGGTGCTAGTGGAGTTTCTCCCACATTGCCACTAGCACTTTCTACTATATGAGATTTGCAATTGGAATTTGACAGCTCAAGAGGCTCATCTTTTGCTGCCTCTTGGTTGAAGTTTGCAGCACCTTTGGGCCTTCTCGGGTTCAAGCGTGCAATGACTTCTTTTCTCCTCCACTCTAATTTTTCTGTTGTGTCTGACAAACTTTCGTATTGAGGAGCATAAGAAACCTGCAACATGTTCCCCAAAAAGACATAATTGTCCAGCTTTCTCTTGGCAAATCTAGAATTGTTAACTTGATAAAACTTAATCCAGTAAACATCTGTAAATGGTTCACATTCCTCAGCATCCATTGGCTTACATTCGTCAACTCTTCCATAAGTAGAAAATAATCTCAACAGCTCATCACCGCAACCCAATGCTGGCACATTCCTCACAATTAAATATTTGGATTCATCAGAGACTGTATAGATCCGAACTGCAACAGGCTCATCCTTGTAACGAGGCATAACCTTTACTTTCTTCACTCAATTTGGGGTGAAGAAAATAAAAGCTGCTATATTGGGGATTCAGGGAGGATTTAAGTAAAATGTTGATGACTTAAGACTGACAAGGGCAACAATGGCTGCAAAATTCCAAAATGCATTCAAGGCCAAGATATCACCTGGTGAGGACCACAGCAGATACAAAGGAGCAAGTGGCAGTGGCAAACTGAGACGAGTAGACAAGAAAATATTTCTTATTGATTCTCATAAAGCAAGAAAAAACTGGAATCTACATTTCATTTCTTTATCCTACAAATACACCTCATAAAATAAGGAATAAAAGGGAATGTACAATTTTGCTGTTGATTTACACTAGTTATATTTGCAATACACTCATTGGAGTGGTTTGCTGATAAATCTAGAATAAATTTAATTTGCTAAGCACAGTCAAACTTCCCTTTATAAGTAAATCCAAACCAATTATGCAATAATTATATTCAAACTATCCTTACTATTTTGTTTAAGTGGGGAAAGGAAAAAAATCATAATCTCATGCCATTAAACAAGCATTATTACATAACATTCTCAACATAGGCTAATTTCAAAGGACCCTCTCTCTCCATTAATCTAAGCCCCAATCCCACTATCCACCCAAACATCAATCCTTCATGCCAAAGAAGAAAAAGATCATATCTTTATTAATTTTTCACTCACTATAAACAACAATACTACCATCCAAAGTACATTCTCCTAGAGTTCTATTACTTTATCCAATTAACCTTTCCAAAAAGTACAAAATTAACTGAATCATACAAGAAGCACATACATAATAATAATAATAATCATAATAAATATAGAAAAAAGAAAACTCACAGGATCTTGGGCAACCATAGTTTCTCGCAATGAAGACAAAAAATAAAAAACTGAAACAAAAGTTCACGAAATTAAAAAAATAATAAAAATAAAAATAAAAATCTTGAGAAGCAATCCCTCTTCCCCCTTTTATCCAAGAGAGAAAACCTTGGAAAATATCAGAGAGATTTTCCACGGGAAGACAGAGATCTCAACAAAAACAATAAATATTTATAATAACAAAAAGAGAGGAAAAGAGGAAAAGAAAATAAGAGAAGAGAACGGTGAATATTAAGGCTGCGAATGAAATAAGAAGAAGAACACTACTGAGAATAGAAGAGATATGCCACGTAGGATTCTTTGGGATTTTTTATTTAAAAAATAAAAAATAAATATTTTTCTAATAAGATTTTTTTTTGTCCAAAAAAAAAAAGAATAATAAAAGAAATTTCCAGAAGGTAGAGGAAGTTGTGGCTGATATCAAATTGGACTCTCTCCACGTGTCCTAATTTTCCGTATCTCCCAATCTTTTTCTTAGTTGCCTTCACTTTAACTTCTTTGGATAACCAAAACTTCTCTTTAAAAAACAAAAATATCTTTTTTTTCTATATATGCCAAAAAATAAAAAAAGAAACTTCCTTAAATTCAGTAATTTATATTTAATTTGTTATGAATCACGAAGATTCATTAAATAAATGGATGTCCATCATCCCAGAAATTTACGTAAGGTGATAAATATCACCTAGTATTAATGTTGTGCTCTCCTTTTTAAATTGGCTACCTACAATGTCAACAATCAAAATTCTTTGAAGGCTGTTGGTGGCTGCTGGCTGCTGGCTGCGGCTGCATTTTTGAAGTGCAGCTTTCAACAATGGCAACTATGGCGTCAAAGAAAGCTGCTGGTGTTTATGTATATATATATATGTATCTATATATGTATCTATATATAGGACATACATGAAATGAGAAAAACACAATCATTTTCTATTATTATATTTTCATTTTGAATCCCGAGAGCAACTCTTCTCTCTCTCTCCCTCTCTTCCTCTCTCTTTCCCCCTTTTAACTCTATGTTATCTCTATCCCCCTTATATCCTTATATATATATACATTACTATATATTATACATTATATATACATTATAAGGTATCTAGAACCTTTGACAGAGGATGTATTTACAGCAAGATTTGCTGATTTCCATTTCGATGAAAATTTGTTTCCCAAATTAGGGGGAGAGAATAAATGGCATAAGATTGAACTTGCGTGGAAAACATCTTTGAATCATTTAGATCCACGCACAAATATGAGTGAACTTGAAGTTCAAAAGATTATACATTTGCAACAAATTGCAAATCAACTGCCAGATTCTTTTGCTGACTCTAGCAGAGTCACTAAATCGCATCTTCCAGCTATAGATGCTCCTATACGGATAGAAGTTCCTGAAGGACAAAAAGTTAATCCTATAGCTTTCGAATCAAAAACACGTCAGAAGCGTGGCCGACCCCTTGGTTCCAAAAATAAAAATCCTCCAAAGAAAAGAGGAACAAATGATCCAGAAGATCATATTGATGAAACAGAAAAGGAAAACCAAGGGACAACTGATGAAAAGATTCCAACTACAAATAATGAAGAGAATTCTGAAATCTCTATTAATTACACTAGTTCAAATCAAAGTTGGGATCGAAGAAATGTTGTTATTGATAATGCTTTTGCATACAACGTAGCCCTTGATATTTTCAAGAATAATGAGGATTTAGATCCTTTATCAGTTGAAGAATGTCGGCATAGAATTGATTGGCCTCAATGGAAAGATGCGATTCAATCGGAGTTAAATTCGCTTGCGAAACGAGAAGTTTTTGGACTTGTAGTCCAAACGTCAAAGGATGTAAAACCTGTTGGCTATAAATGGATGTTTGTGTGAAAACGAAATGAAAATAATGAAGTCGTAAAATATAAAGCACGACTCGTCGCACAAGGCTTTTTGCAAAAGCCAGGAATTGATTATGATCAAACTTATTCACCCGTTATTGATGTTATTACACTCCGATATCTTGTAAGTATGGCAGTTCATGAAAAGGTGGACATGCGTCTAATGGATGTCATTACAGCTTATCTTTATGAAAACCTTGAAAATGATATTTATATGAAAATCCCTGAAAGATTCAAATTACCAAAGGCTTCTAAAGGCCCTCATGAAAACTATTCTATCAAATTACAGAAGTCATTATATGGGCTTAAACAGTCTGGACGCATGTGGTACAATCGCCTTAGTAAATTCTTATTGAATTCAGGATATAAGAATGACCAAATATGTCCATGTGTTTTTATTAAGAAAACAGATTCTGGTTTTGTGATTCTTGCTATATATGTTGACGATATCAATCTCATTGGAACTCCAGAAGAGCTTCAAGAAGCTATAGATTGTTTGAAACGAGAATTTGAAGTTAAAGATTTTGGAAAAACTAAATTTTGTCTCGGGCTTCAAATTGAACATATGAAAGATGGAATTTTTGTTCATCAGTCAACATATACAGCTAAAGTGTTGAAAAGATTTTTCATGGATAAAGCATATCCATTGAGTATTCCAATGGTCGTAAGGTCGCTAGATATAAATAAAGACATATTTAGACTTCGAGAAATGATGAAAAACTACTTGGTCCTGAAGTACCATATTTAAGTGCTATTGGTGCACTGATGTATCTTGCAAATAATACTCGACCTGATATAGCATTTGCTATAAATCTATTAGCAAGATTTAGTTCTTCACCAACACGACGACATTGGAATGATATTAAACACGTCCTTAGATACCTCCAAGGGACAATTGACCTCGGATTATTTTATTCAAATATAAATGATCCAGAACTGATTGGATATGCAGATGCGGGTTATCTTTCGGATCCGCATAAAGCACGTTCTCAAAGTGGCTATTTATTTACATATGGTAATACCGCTATATCATGGCGCTCCACGAAGCAAACATTAACAGCAACTTCTTCGAATCATGCTGAGATAATAGTCATTCATGAAGCAAGTCGAGAATGTTTATGGTTGAGGTCAATGATACATTATATCAGAGTGAGTTGTGGTTTATCCTCTAGAAGAGAGATTCCAACCCCTCTATATGAAGATAATGCAGCTTGTATAGCTCAATTAAAAGGAAGATATATTAAGGGAGATAGGACGAAACACATTTCACCTAAATTCTTCTTTACTCATGAACTTCAAAAGAATGGTGAAATTGATGTGCTTCAAATTCGATCATATGATAATCTTGCAGATATATTCACTAAAGCTCTTCCGATAGCAACCTTTGAAAAATTGAGATATACAATTGGTTTGCGTCGATTTAAAGATTTCGAGAGATCATCTCATCAGGGGGAGAAATTTACACATAAAGAATAGTGTACTCTTTTTCCTTCACTAGAATTTTTTTTCCCACTGGGTTTTTTTCTAGTAAGGTTTTAACGAGGCCTATTCTCTATGTAATGGACATCCAAGGGGGAGTGTTATGAATCACGAAGATTCATTAAATAAATGGATGTCCATCATCCCAGAAATTTACGTAAGGTGATAAATATCACCTAGTATTAATGTTGTGCTCTCCTTTTTAAATTGGCTACCTACAATGTCAACAATCAAAATTCTTTGAAGGCTGTTGGTGGCTGCTGGCTGCTGGCTGCGGCTACATTTTTGAAGTGCAGCTTTCAACAATGGCAACTATGGTGTCAAAGAAAGCTGCTGGTGTTTATGTATATATATATATGTATCTATATATAGGACATACATGAAATGAGAAAAACACAATCATTTTCTATTATTACATTTCCTTTTGAATCCCGAGAGCAACTCTTCTCTCTCTCTCCCTCTCTTCCTCTCTCTTTCCCCCTTTTAACTCTCTGCTATCTCTTTCCCCCTTATATCCATATATATATATACATTACTATATATTATAGATTATATATACATTATATATAATCAATTTTATAACATATAAGTCACCAACAGCCTTCAAAGAATTTTGATTGTTGACATTGTAGGTAGCCAATTTAAAAAGGAGAGCACAACATTAATACTAGGTGATACTTATCACCTTACGTAAATTTCTGGGATGATATACATCCATTTATTTAATAAATCTTTGTGATTCATAACACTCCCCCTTGGATGTCCATTACATAGAGAATAGGCCTCGTTAAAACCTTACTAGATAAAAACCCAGTGGGGAAAAAAATTCTAGTGAAGGAAAAAGAGTACACTATTCTTTATGTGTAGATTTCTTCCCCTGATGAGATGATCTCTCGAAATCTTTAAATCGACGCAAACCAATTTTATATCTCAATTTTTCAAAGGTTGCTGTCGAAAGAGCTTTAGTGAATATATCTGCAAGATTATCACATGATCGAATTTGAAGCACATCAATTTCACCATTCTTTTGAAGTTCATGAGTAAAGAAAAATTTAGGTGAAATGTGTTTCGTCCTATCTCCCTTAATATATCCTCCTTTTAATTGAGCTATACAAGCTGCATTATCTTCATATAGAGGGGTTGGAATCTCTCTTCTGGAGGATAAACCACAACTCACTCTAATATAATGTATCATTGACCTCAACCATACACATTCTCGACTTGCTTCATGAATGGCTATTATCTCAGCATGATTAGAAAAAGTTGCTGTTAATGTTTGCTTCGTGGAGCGCCAAGATATAGCGGTATTACCATATGTAAATAAATAGCCACTTTGAGAACGTGCCTTTTGCGGATCCGAAAGATAACCCGCATCTGCATACCCAATCAGTTCTGGATCATTTATATTTGAATAAAATAATCTGAGGTCAATTGTCCATTGGAGGTATCTAAGGACGTGTTTAATATCATTCCAATGCCGTCGTGTTGGTGAAGAACTAAATCTTGCTAATAGATTTATAGCAAATGCTATATCAAGTCGAGTATTATTTGCAAGATACATCAGTGCACCAATAGCACTTAAATATGGTACTTCAGGACCAAGTAGTTTTTCATCATTTTCTCGAAGTCTAAATATGTCTTTATTTATATCTAGCGACCTTACGACCATTGGAATACTCAATGGATATGTTTTATCCATGAAAAATCTTTTCAACACTTTAGCTGTATATGTTGACTGATGAACAAAAATTCCATCTTTCATATGTTCAATTTGAAGCCCGAGACAAAATTTAGTTTTTCCAAAATCTTTAACTTCAAATTCTCGTTTCAAACAATCTATAGCTTCTTGAAGCTCTTCTGGAGTTCCAATGAGATTGATATCGTCAACATATATAGCAAGAATCACAAAACCAGAATCTGTTTTCTTAATAAAAACACATGGACAAATTTGGTCATTCTTATATCCTGAATTCAATAAGAATTTACTAAGGCGATTGTACCACATGCGTCCAGTCTGTTTAAGCCCATATAATGACTTTTGTAATTTGATAGAATAATTTTCATGAGGGCCTTTAGAAGCCTTTGGTAATTTGAATCCTTCAGGGATTTTCATATAAATCTCATTTGCAAGGTTTCCATAAAGATAAGTTGTAATGACATCCATTAGACGCATGTCCACCTTTTCATGAACTGCCATACTTACAAGATATCGGAGTGTAATAACATCAATAACGGGTGAATAAGTTTGATCATAATCAATTCCTGGCTTTTGCGAAAAGCCTTGTGCGACGAGTCGTGCTTTATATTTTACGACTTCATTATTCTCATTTCGTTTTCGCACAAACACCCATTTATAGCCAACAGGTTTTACATCCTTTGGCGTTTGGACTACAGGTCCAAAAACTTATCGTTTCGCAAGCGAATTTAACTCCGATTGAATCGCATCTTTCCATTGAGGCCAATCAATTCTATGCCGACATTCTTCAACTGATAAAGGATCTAAATCCTCATTATCAATAACAACATTTCTTCGATCCCAACTTTGATTTGAACTAGTGTAATTAATAGAGATTTCAGAATTCTCTTCATTATTTGTAGTTGGAATCTTTTCATCAGTTGTCCCTTGGTTTTCCTTTTCTGTTTCATCAATATGATCTTCTGGATCATTTGTTCCTCTTTTCTTTCGAGGATTTTTATTTTTGGAACCAAGGGGTCGGCCACGCTTCTGATGTGTTTTTGATTCGAAAGCTATAGGATTAACTTTCTGTCCTTCAGGAACTTCTATCCGTATAGGAGCATCTATAGCTGGAAGATGCAATTTAGTGACTCTGCTAGAGTCAGCAAAAGAATCTGGCAGTTGATTTGCAATTTGTTGCAAATGTATAATCTTTTGAACTTCAAGTTCATTCAGATTTGTGCGTGGATCTAAATGATTCAAAGATGTTTTCCACGCAAGTTCAATCTTATGCCATTTATTCTCTCCCCCTAATTTGGGAAACAAATTTTCATCAAAATGGCAATCAGCAAATCTTGCTGTAAATACATCTCCCGTCAAAGGTTCAAGATACCTTATAATGGACGGGGAGTCATATCCAACATATATCCCCAATCTTTTTTGTGGACCCATTTTTGTCCGTTGAGGTGGTTCAATTGGAACATATACAGCACACCCAAAAATTCTCAAATAAGAAATATTTAGCTCTGAACCAAAAGCCAACTGTATGGGAGAAAATTTATGATAACTCGATGGCCTTAAACGCACAAGTGCTGCAGCATGTAAAATTGCATGTCCCCAGGCTGCTGTAGGGAGATTTGTTTTCATCAATAATGGTCTAGCAATTAATTGCAGCCTTTTGATAAATGATTCAGCTAGACCATTCTGTGTGTGAACATGAGCTACAGGATGTTCAACAATTATTTCAATCGACATGCAATAAGAATCAAATGCATGCGAAGTAAATTCACTAGCATTGTCTAGACGGATTCCCTTAATAGGATAATCAGGAAACTGCGCTCTTAAGCGAATTATTTGGGCAAGTAATTTCGCAAACGCCAGGTTGCGAGATGATAATAAACAAACATGCGACCATCGGGTCGATGCATCAATCAAAACCATGAAATATCGAAATTACCCACATGGTGGACTAATCGGTCCACATATATCTCCATGAATCCGTTCTAAAGGATAATTGATTATATATAATGTATATATAATGTATAATATATAGTAATATATATATATATATATATAAGGATATAAGGGGAAAGAGATAACAGGGAGTTAAAAGGGGGAAAGAGATAGCAGAGAGTTAAAAGGGGGAAAGAGAGAGGAAGAGAGGGAGAGAGAGAGAAGAGTTGCTCTCGAGATTTAAAAGGAAATGTAATAATAGAAAATGATTGTGTTGTTTCTCATTTCATGTATGTCCTATATATAGATACATATATATATATACATAAACACCAGCAGCTTTCTTTGACGCCATAGTTGCCATTGTTGAAAGCTGCACTTCAAAAATGCAGCCGCAGCCAGCAGCCACCAACAGCCTTCAAAGAATTTTGATTGTTGACATTGTAGGTAGCCAATTTAAAAAGGAGAGCACAACATTAATACTAGGTGATATTTATCACCTTACGTAAATTTCTGGGATGATATACATCCATTTATTTAATGAATCTTCGTGATTCATAACACTCCCCCTTGGATGTCCATTACATAGAGAATAGGCCTTGTTAAAACCTTACTAGATAAAAACCCAGTGGGAAAAAAAAATCTAGTGAAGGAAAAAGAGTACACTATTCTTTATGTGTAGATTTCTCCCCCTGATGAGATGATCTCTCGAAATCTTTAAATCGATGCAAACCAATTTTATATCTCAATTTTTCAAAGGTTGCTGTCGGAAGAGCTTTAGTGAATATATCTGCAAGATTATCACATGATCGAATTTGAAGCACATCAATTTCACCATTCTTTTGAAGTTCATGAGTAAAGAAGAATTTAGGTGAAATGTGTTTCGTCCTATCTCCCTTAATATATCCTCCTTTTAATTGAGCTATACAAGCTGCATTATCTTCATATAGAGGGGTTGGAATCTCTCTTCTGGAGGATAAACCACAACTCACTCTAATATAATGTATCATTGACCTCAACCATACACATTCTCGACTTGCTTCATGAATGACTATTATCTCAGCATGATTAGAAGAAGTTGCTGTTAATGTTTGCTTCGTGGAGCGCCATGATATAGCGGTATTACCATATGTAAATAAATAGCCACTTTGAGAACGTGCCTTATGCGGATCCGAAAGATAACCCGCATCTGCATACCCAATCAGTTCTGGATCATTTATATTTGAATAAAATAATTCGAGGTCAATTGTCCATTGGAGGTATCTAAGGACGTGTTTAATACCATTCCAATGTCGTCGTGTTGGTGAAGAACTAAATCTTGCTAATAGATTTATAGCAAATGCTATATCAGGTCGAGTATTATTTGCAAGATACATCAGTGCACCAATAGCACTTAAATATGGTACTTCAGGACCAAGTAGTTTTTCATCATTTTCTCGAGGTCTAAATATGTCTTTATTTATATCTAGCGACCTTACGACCATTGGAATACTCAATGGATATGCTTTATCCATGAAAAATCTTTTCAACACTTTAGCTGTATATGTTGACTGATGAACAAAAATTCCATCTTTCATATGTTCAATTTGAAGCCCGAGACAAAATTTAGTTTTTCCAAAATCTTTAACTTCAAATTCTCGTTTCAAACAATCTATAGCTTCTCTCTTCTGGAGTTCCATGAGATTGATATCGTCAACATATATAGCAAGAATCACAAAACCAGAATCTGTTTTCTTAATAAAAACACATGGACAGATTTGGTCATTCTTATATCCTGAATTCAATAAGAATTCACTAAGGCGATTGTACCACATGCGTCCAGACTGTTTAAGCCCATATAATGACTTCTGTAATTTGATAGAATAATTTTCATGAGGGCCTTTAGAAGCCTTTGGTAATTTGAATCCTTCAGGGATTTTCATATAAATCTCATTTTCAAGGTTTCCATAAAGATAAGCTGTAATGACATCCATTAGACGCATGTCCACCTTTTCATGAACTGCCATACTTACAAGATATCGGAGTGTAATAACATCAATAACGGGTGAATAAGTTTGATCATAATCAATTCCTGGCTTTTGCAAAAAGCCTTGTGCAACGAGTCATGCTTTATATTTTACGACTTCATTATTCTCATTTCGTTTTCGCACAAACACCCATTTATAGCCAACAGGTTTTACATCCTTTGGCGTTTGGACTACAGGTCCAAAAACTTCTCGTTTCGCAAGCGAATTTAACTCCGATTGAATCGCATCTTGCCATTGAGGCCAATCAATTCTATGCCGACATTCTTCAACTGATAAAGGATCTAAATCCTCATTATCCTTGAAAATATCAAGGGCTACGTTGTATGCACAAGCATTATCAATAACAACATTTCTTCGATCCCAATTTTGATTTGAACTAGTGTAATTAATAGAGATTTCATAATTCTCTTCATTATTTGTAGTTGGAATCTTTTCATTAGTTGTCCCTTGGTTTTCCTTTTCTGTTTCATCAATATGATATTCTGGATCATTTGTTCCTCTTTTCTTTCGAGGATTTTTATTTTTGGAACCAAGGGGTCGGCCACGCTTCTGACGTGTTTTTGATTCGAAAGCTATAGGATTAACTTTCTATCCTTCAGGAACTTCTATCCGTATAGGAGCATCTATAGCTGGAAGATGCGATTTAGTGACTCTGCAAGAGTCGGCAAAAGAATTTGGCAGTTGATTTGCAATTTGTTGCAAATGTATAATCTTTTGAATTTCAAGTTCATTCAGATTTGTGTATGGATCTAAATGATTCAAAGATGTTTTCCACGCAAGTTCAATCTTATGCCATTTATTCTCTCCCCCTAATTTGGGAAACAAATTTTCATCGAAATGGCAATCAGCAAATCTTGCTGTAAATACATCCCCTGTCAAAGGTTCTAGATACCTTATAATGGACGGGGAATCATACCCAACATATATCCCAAATCTTCTCTGTGGACCCATTTTTGTCCGTTTGGGGTGGTTCAATTGGGACATATACAGCACACCCAAAAATTCTCAAATAAGAAATATTTGACTCTGAACCAAAAGCCAACTGTATGGGAGAAAATTTATGATAACTCGATGGCCTTAAACGCACAAGTGCTGCAGCATGTAAAATTGCATGTCCCCAGGCTGCTGTAGGGAGATTTGTTTTAATCAATAATGGTCTAGCAATTAATTGCAGCTTTTAATAAATGATTCAGCTAGACCATTCTGTGTGTGAACATGAGCTACAGGATGTTCAACAATTATTTCAATCGACATGCAATAAGAATCAAATGCATGTGAAGTAAATTCACCAGCATTGTCTAGACGGATTCGCTTAATAGGATAATCAGGAAACTGTGCTCTTAAGCCTTTGGTAATTCGATCATGTGATAATCTTGCAGATATATTTACTAAAGCTCTTCCGACAGCAACCTTTGAAATATTGAGATATAAAATTAGTTTGCGTCGATTTAAAGATTTCGAGAGATCATCTCATCAGGGGGAGAAATCTACACATAAAGAATAGTGTACTTTTTTTCCTTCACTGGAATTTTTTTCCCCAGTGGGTTTTTATCTAGTAAGGTTTTAACGAGGCCTATTCTCTATGTAATAGACATCCAAGGGGGAGTGTTATGAATCACGAAGATTCATTAAATAAATGGATGTATATCATCCCAGAAATTTACGTAAGGTGATAAATATCACCTAGTATTAATGTTGTGCTCTCCTTTTTAAATTGGCTACCTACAATGTCAACAATCAAAATTCTTTGAAGGCTGTTGGTGGCTGCTGGCTGCTGGCTGTATTTTTACATTTTTGAAGTGCAGCTTTCAACAATGGCAACTATGGCGTCAAAGAAAGCTGCTGGTGTTTATGTATATATATATATGTATCTATATATGTATCTATATATAGGACATACATGAAATGAGAAAAATACAATCATTTTCTATTATTACATTTCCTTTTGAATCCCGAGAGCAACTCTTCTCTCTCTCTCCCTCTCTTCCTCTCTCTTTCCCCCTTTTAACTCTCTGCTATCTCTTTCTCCCTTATATCCTTATATATATATATACATTACTATATATTATACATTATATATACATTATATATAATCAATTTTATAACACGTTATCAGCACGAGTCTCTACCACCGGGTAAGGTAATTTTTGAAGTTTATTTGAAGATCAATCAGGTACGTTTTTACCGGTACGTATTCTGTTATTATGTCAAATTTTATTAAACTCAAATTTGTGATTCTTGATGTCACCGGAAAGAATTATTTGTTATGGACACTAGATGCCTGAATGCATCTTGGTACAACGGGTCCGGCAGACACCGTTATATAAAATAATGTGTCATCAACACAAGATCGTGTCAAAGCTATAGGCTTTGAAAAATGAATAAATTACCGTGAAAGAAAAATTCGACCACTAGAAGATGGTCGTTCTCCCAAAAGCACGGTATGACTAGTTGCACCTGAGGTTGCAAGATTTCAAATCCGTGAGTGAGTATAACTCCTCAATGTTTAAAATAGTTTCATAGCTGAAAATATGTAACGGATGATGATATGCTGGAGAAATCATACTCCACTTTTCATGCCAAGGATATTGTCCTGCAGTAACAATATCGTGAGAAAGAAATACTCTGAATTGATTTCTTGTCTTCTTGTTGCAAAACAAAATAATGAATTACTGATGAAAAATCACGAGACTCGACTTACTTACCTACTCAATTCCCTAAAGTGAATGATGATCCCAGAAGAGATCATGGTAGTGGTCGTTACTGTGGTCATGGTCATGAACGTCGTGATAAATTTGACCCTTATAATTGTAATAATAATTTAGGTGCCAAAATATTTATGACCATCTGAAGTGGACAAAACATAATGAGAAAGGAAATATTGTTCCGAAAAATTATGAAAACAAATGTTATTGTGGTGGCATGAAAAGTCACTGGTCTCGTGCCTGTAGCACGACGAAACGTGCCTGTAGCACGACGAAACGTTTTGTTGACTTATTTCTCATGAAATAAATTATGACGATCTTGAAAATATTGATATAACTCATCTGGATGTTACTGATCTTTTCGAACATCCAAAAGAAATAATTGACCACTTGATTGGAAATTAAAGTGTCTAAAATAATTAAAATATTAATATTATATGTTTATATTACTTTTGTAATTATATGCTTAATTTTTATTTTAGATATGGATATAATTTAATCCTCTAGATTTGTATTGATACAAATCATTATTGGATAATAATTGAAGGTCTTGTTCTTGTCCTTCAAGAGTGACTGTTTGTTCAACAGTCTTGATTATTTGATGACTTTTAAAGTCAAATGTTCCAATCTCGTATATTTTTTTAGCTGGAACAGAAGGAATAGTCCATCTGTTCAAAGTTTCTTCCTCATTGAGGAATTCTAAGCATTCGGTATTTTTAGCTGGAACAGAAGGAATAGCTTTCTTTGACGCCATAGTTGCCATTGTTGAAAGCTGCACTTCATAAATGCAGCCGCAGCCAGCAGCCACCAACAGCCTTCAAAGAATTTTGATTGTTGACATTGTAGGTAGCCAATTTAAAAAGGAGGGCACAACATTAATATTATGTGATATTTATCACCTTACGTAAATTTTTGGGATGATGGACATCTATTTATTTAATGAATCTTCGTGATTCATAACACTCCCCCTTGGATGTCCATTACATAGAGAATATGCCTCGTTAAAACCTTAATAGATAAAAACCCAGTGGGAAAAAAAAATTCTAGTGAAGGAAAAAGAGTACACTATTCTTTATGTGTAGATTTCTCCCCCTGATGAGATGATCTCTCGAAATCTTTAAATCGACGCAAACCAATTTTATATCTCAATTTTTCAAAGGTTGCTGTCGGAAGAGCTTTAGTGAATATATCTGCAAGATTATCACATGATCGAATTTGAAGCACATCAATTTCACCATTCTTTTGAAGTTCATGAGTAAAGAAGAATTTAGGTGAAATGTGTTTTGTCCTATCTCCCTTAATATATCTTCCTTTTAATTGAGCTATACAAGCTGCATTATCTTCATATAGAGGGGTTGGAATCTCTCTTCTAGAGGATAAACCACAACTCACTCTAATATAATGTATCATTGATCTCAACCATACACATTCTCGACTTGCTTCATGAATGGCTATTATCTCAGCATGATTAGAAAAAGTTGCTGTTAATGTTTGCTTCGTGGAGCGCCATGATATAGCGGTATTACCATATGTAAATAAATAGCCACTTTGAGAACGTGCCTTATGCGGATCCGAAAGATAACCTGCATTTGCATATCCAATCAGTTCTGGATCATTTTATATTTGAATAAAATAATTCGAGGTCAATTGTCTCTTGGAGGTATCTAAGGACGTGTTTAATACCATTCCAATGTCGTCGTGTTGGTGAAGAACTAAATCTTGCTAATAGATTTATAGCAAATGCTATATCAGGTCAAGTATTATTTGCAAGATACATCAGTGCACCAATAGCACTTAAATATGGTACTTCAGGACGAAACAGTTTTTCATCATTTTCTTGAGGTCTAAATATGTCTTTATTTATATCTAGCGACCTTACGACCATTGGAATACTCAATGAATATGCTTTATCCATGAAAAATCTTTTCAACACTTTAGCTGTATATGTTGACTGATGAACAAAAATTCCATCTTTCATATGTTCAATTTGAAGCCCGAGACAAAATTTAGTTTTTCCAAAATCTTTAACTTCAAATTCTCGTTCAAACAATCTATAGCTTCTTGAAGCTCTTCTGGAGTTCCAATGAGATTGATATCGTCAACATATATAGCAAGAATCACAAAACCAGAATATGTTTTCTTAATAAAAACACATGGACAGATTTGGTCATTCTTATATCCTGAATTCAATAAGAATTCACTAAGGCGATTGTACCACATCCGTCCAGACTGTTTAAGCCCATATAATGACTTCTGTAATTTGATAGAATAATTTTCATGAGGGCCTTTAGAAGCCTTTGGTAATTTGAATCCTTCAGAGATTTTCATATAAATTTCATTTTCAAGGTTTCCATAAAGATAAGCTGTAATGACATCCATTAGACGCATGTCCACCTTTTCATGAACTGCCATACTTACAAGATATCGGAGTGTAATAACATCAATAACGGGTGAATAAGTTTGATCATAATCAATTCCTGACTTTTGCGAAAAGCCTTGTGCGACGAGTCGTGCTTTATTTTACGACTTTATTATTTTCATTTCGTTTTCGCACAAACACCCATTTATAGCCAACAGGTTTTACATCCTTTGGCGTTTGGACTACAGGTCCAAAAACTTCTCGTTTCGCAAGCGAATTTAATTCCGATTGAATCGCATCTTTTCATTGAGGCCAATCAATTCTATGCCGACATTCTTCAACTGATAAAGGATCTAAATCCTCATTATCCTTGAAAATATCAAGGGCTACGTTGTATGCAAAAGCATTATCAATAACAACATTTATTCGATCCCAATTTTGATTTGAACTAGTGTAATTAATAGAGATTTCAGAATTCTCTTCATTATTTGTAGTTGGAATCTTTTCATCAGTTGTCCCTTGGTTTTCCTTTTCTGTTTCATCAATATGATCTTCTGGATCATTTGTTTCTCTTTTCTTTCGAGGATTTTTATTTTTGGAACCAAGGGGTCGGCCATGCTTCTGACGTGTTTTTGATTCGAAAGCTATAGGATTAACTTTCTGTCCTTCAGGAACTTCTATCCGTATAGGAGCATCTATAGCTGGAAGATGCGATTTAGTGACTCTGCTAGAGTCAGCAAAAGAATCTGGCAGTTGATTTGCAATTTGTTGCAAATGTATAATCTTTTGAACTTCAAGTTCATTCAGATTTATGCGTGGATCTAAATGATTCAAAGATGTTTTCCACGCAAGTTCAATTTTATGTCATTTATTCTCTCCCCTAATTTGGGAAACAAATTTTCATCGAAATGACAATCAGCAAATCTTGCTGTAAATACATCCCTTGTCAAAGGTTCTAGATACCTTATAATGGACGGGGAATCATACCCAACATATATCTCCAATCTTCTCTGTGGACCCATTTTTGTCCGTTTGGGGTGGTTCAATTGAGACATATACAACACACCCAAAAATTTTCAAATAAGAAATATTTGGCTCTGAACCAAAAGCCAACTGTATGGGAGAAAATTTATGATAACTCGATGGCCTTAAACGCACAAGTGTTGCAGCATGTAAAAAATTGCATGTCCCAGGCTGCTGTAGGGAGATTTGTTTTCATCAATAATGGTCTAGCAATTAATTGCAGCCTTTTAATAAATGATTCAGCTAGACCATTCTGTGTGTGAACATGAGCTACAGGATGTTCAACAATTATTTCAATCGACATGCAATAAGAATCAAATGCATGCGAAGTAAATTCACCAGCATTGTCTAGACGGATTCGCTTAATAGGATAATTAGGAAACTGCGCTCTTAAGCGAATTATTTGGGCAAGTAATCTCGCAAACGCCAGGTTGCGAGATGATAATAAACAAACATGCGACCATCGGGTCGATGCATCAATCAAGACCATGAAATATCGAAATTGCCCACATGGTGGACTAATCGGTCCACATATATCTCCATGAATCCGTTCTAGAAATGTAGGACTTTCAACTCCTACTTTCAATGGTGTTGGTCTTATAATTAATTTCCCTTTGGAACATGCAGCACATGAAAGTTTATCAGAAGTCAAAATTCTTTGATTTTTCAAAGGATGACCGTGTGTTGTTTCGATAATTTTTTGCATCATAATTGATCCCGGATGACCCAAACGGTCATGCCAAACTTTAAAAGTGACGGGATTAGTAAACTTCTGGTTTACTAAATGATGTGCTTCAATAGCATTTATTTTTGCATAATATAGGCAAGAGGATAGAGATGGTAGTTTTTCCAACAAAACTTTATTACCGGAGGTCATTTTCGTGATACCCAAATATTCATGACCATTATCTTCTATTGTCTCAACATGATATCCATTCCGTCGGATATCTTTAAAACTTAATAAATTTCTTCGAGACTTTGAGGAATATAATGTTTTATCAATAGCAATCATAGTTCCTCCCGGTAATATTATATTAGCTCTTCCGGAGCCTTCAATAAGTTTTACACTACCATTTATTGTGGTAACACATGTTTCTCCCACATTCAGGTGAGAAAAATACTTCTCGTATTTTAGTATGGTGTGCGTAGTTCCACTGTCAATAAGACAGACACTTTCGATATCGTTGTTCATACCAGAAAATTGAACAACAACCATCTTGTCCTTCAATACAGTCACTCTTGAAGGACAAGAACAAGACCTTCAATTATTATCCAATAATGATTTGTATCAATACAAATCTAGAGGATTAAATTATATCCATATAGGATTAGTGCAAGTTGCACTAAAACTGTTAACATTAGCTGGATTAAATGCATCCATGCTGGCAACTCTAAGAGATGCTAGATGTTTGGACTGGAAACCCTCTCTAATGGGTATAGTCCAGACAAGTCTTAGTCATGGACCGATATACTTTAATGTATATCCAAATCTAAGTCTGTCTCTGACAGATCCTAATATATTAAGTGCTTTGAATCTAAAAATTCATTCACATGGGTATAATTTTGTACCTGGAAGCGAAACAAGTGCAGTAATCTATAGAGTACACTTCAAGGTATTAAATACCTTATGTCCTAGGGTAAGGAAAAGTAGCTTCCCAGGACAAACAGTCATGATACAATCAAATCTCATGACTACAAAAATTGCCACTAATAAATTATTAAAATGGGAAGATATCCAGTTTCCAGAAACCTGGATCTTACCAGAGGCGGCACCTCCTAAACCTATCACGAATACCATGATCGTTCAACATGAAGATGGAGAGATAGAAGTATCATTCACTCCATCAAACAGGATAAAAATATCTACCCAGAATTCTTATAGAATTTATGAACCCTCATCCTCGATAAAATCAGGAGAGACATCTAACCCCATGAAAGTAGAAGGAATTTCAATATCCAAACAACAAATTCCACATGGAGTCTATAGAACAGAATCTGAAAGATTCTCTCCGACTAGATCGGAAATGAGCTTCCAACTGTGATCAATGAATACACACATAAATCCAGAAATAGAAGAAGTACTAGTTACTTCGATTCCATTCCCACAATTAACTAAGTTTAATTTTTTACTAAAGGAGAAAAAAGACTTTTCTCCAAGAAGTCCAATAAGACAATTCCTATCTAAGGAATTCATGAAAGAAGAAAATAAATTATTTAGAGATTGGTATTTCTCTAAATTCGATTCAAATTTCCATGAAATTTGGAAAAACAAATATTATAATCATCTACAGAAATATAATACAATATTATATTTCATCCCGTGGTTCACAGTATTTTATACTTATGAACAACAAAGAAAAATCCATATGATTAAATCATGGACTCTAAAAAATGGGCAAATTAAAACCCAAAAATATCCTCCAACTGAACCCTTATCAATTCAACAGGGATCAGAAATATTGGAAATATCTGCTTTTTAAAAAAATAAAGGAGCAAATGATAATACATATAAAGATTTAACAAATCTTTATAAACAATTAAATTATACAAATTTATATCTTCAACACCTTGGTTCTCATATAGAAAACCTTTCTAGTTATATAGTAAAACTACCACAACCTACTATATCTCAGAAAGATTTACAAGTACCAAGTTTTAAACCTCCTATGGAAGTTGAAAATTTTCACACACAAGATAGTCAAAAGACTTTTGTGAAAATATTAGAAGAAAAATTAGCAAGTTTGAAATTACAAACAATAAAAGCAGAAAAAATAGTTTCTCAGCCGAATAATGAATCTGAATCAAATTCTGATTCAAATCATTCTGATTATAATTCAGACCCTGACTCTGAAGAAATTGAGGATATACAGAATAATTTCGAAATGGAATTAAATAAAATAGTTCCCTCAAAAAAATATCCACCTAGAAGAATGGATCATCACTATTACAGTAGACCAACTCCTATGGACTTATTAACAGAGGAGAAAGATAATATATATATCTCCAGTTTTGATAGTAAATCCATTTATGAATGGAATTTAGATGGACTCTCCGATGGAGAAATACATAATATGCTACATAGAATGATGATGTATTCTACAATATGTAACGTAGCTAATAATGATGAGAAAAGCATCATAGGAATGATTGTAGGAGGGTTTACTGGAACCCTAAAAAGATGGTGGGATAATACTCTCACTGACATACAAAAACGTGAAATATTTTCTGCAACAAAATTAAAACAAGAAGGATCATCAAATCAACCAGTTGCAGTAGAAGATTGTGTATATACATTAATATGCACAATACTTGAACATTTTACTGGTCAAATAACTGACCAAAATGAAAGGACAAGGACACTATTACAAAATCTAAGGTGTCCTACTCTAACAGACTTTAGATGGTATAAAGATGTGTTCTTGGCAAGAGTAACACATTTACCAGATAATGCCCATGAGCATTGGAAATCCAAGTTCATTGATGGATTACCATACTTATTTGCTGAAAGAGTTAGGGAAACTCTAAGAACAGCACATAATGGCATAAGTATTCCTTATGCACAATACACATATGGAAACCTCATAGGTATATGTGTACAGGAAGGTTTACAAATATGTCAAAACCTTAAGTTGCAAAGACAACTCAAAAAGCAAAGAATCACAGAGAAAGAGCAATTAGGAGCTTTTTGTGAACAATTTGCTTACGATATTCCTCCTCATAGGAAGAAAGAGAAAAGAGGAAAAACTCTTTTCAGAAAAAAGAAAAAATATAAAAAATACAAGAAAAAGTATTATAATCAGGAACCATTTCCTCCCAAAAAACCTAAATATGTTAGAAGAAAATTATCTTCAGTACAATGTCACAAATGTGGCAAAATGAGTCATTATGCTAATAAATGCAAGACCAAACGAAAAATTGATATGATCGAAGATAAAAATCTTCGACAACAATTAAGTCAGATATTACTGAGTGATACAACATCTAAAGTATCCTCATCTGACATAGAAGACGTCTATACATCTTCTAATTCTCAATCAGAATGTGATTGCAAGGACAATCAATGTGCTGACCTTAACTATTTCAAAGAAATAGCTGAAATGGCTAAAACCATTAATGTGTTAACAACAACACAAGAAGACTTAGTCAGACTAATTGACCAAGTAACAGATCCAGAGCTAAAAAAGTCTCTGATCGAAAAATGTATTCAGATAAATCAGGAAATACCTGCTAAAACTGAAAACAAACAAGCCTTCCAAGAAGTCTTTACCATGGCAGAAGTCTATAAAAGATTGCGCCAAGAAAAAGAAATTCCGGTTACTATTCATGAACTAAACCGAGAAGTAAAAGTATTAAAATTAGAAATATCTAATTTAAAACAACAAAATCAAAGTATTTTAGATAGAATACAACAATTAGAAAATCCACAGCAATTTATTGCTAGTACCTCTCAGAATGATAATTCTGAATCTTATTTAAATATTTTAAACCAATTAACTAGCCAGAAATGGTATGTTAAACTAACTTTGCTAATAAATCAGGAATTCATTATCCCTGATTTAATTACTTTGATAGACAGTGGTGCAGATATGAACTGTGTCATTGAAGGGATTATTCCTACAAAATATTTTGAAAAAACACTCCAATCCCTACAATCAGCAAGTGGTAATAAATTACCAATAAAATACAAACTGACCAAAGTTCATGTTTGTCTAAATGAAGTATGTATTCCTACTTCAATGTTACTTGTAAAAATCTGTCTCAACATATGATATTAGGAACTCCTTTTATCAATGAATTACTACTAATAACAGTAGATAATTCTGGAATAATAGCTTCTTACAAAGGAACACAAATAAAGTTAGAATTTATTAGTGATCCTCAGACAGTTATACTTTCTGAATTAAAAAATGTTTTACTAAAACAAAATCAAGTCAATTTCTTGAAACAAGAAATCAACACTTTGACTTTACACCAACAGTTACAAAATCCACAAATAAAGTCAAAGAGAAACAATATTGAGATTGAATTCAAAACTCAAATATGTAGTGAATTCCCGAATAAATTCTGGAATAGAAAACAACATATGGTAACTTTGCCATATGAACCAAATTTCAATGAAATAAATATATCCACAAAGGCAAGACCATGTCAAATGAATTCAGAATATATGAATTTATGCCTACAAGAAATACAATCCTTAATAGATAAAGGATTAATTAGACCATCAACTTCACCATGGAGTTGTACTGCATTTTATGTAAATAAAAATGCAGAAAGGGAACGTGGTGTCCCTAGGTTAGTAATAAATTACAAACCACTAAATAAAGTTCTTAAATGGATTAGATATCCTATTCCAAATAAGAAAGACTTATTAGATAGGCTAAATAAAGCCTTAATCTTTTCAAAATTTGACCTTAAATCTGGATATTGGCAAATCCAGATAAATGAACAAGACAGATATAAGACTGCCTTTGTAGTACCTCAAGGACATTACGAATGGAATGTAATGCCTTTTGGACTAAAAAATGCACCATCCGAATTTCAACATATTTTGGATGATATATTTAAACCCTATTCAAACTTCATAATAGTTTATATAGACGATATTCTCATCTATTCAATTACAATAGATGATCACTTCAAACACTTAAAAGTGTTTAAAAACCTAATCCTACATAATGGATTAGCATTATCTGCCCCAAAACTAAAAATCTTTCAAACCAAAATCAGATTTTTGGGTCATCATATTTCCGGGGGAGATATTATTCCCATAGAAAGAAGCATTGAATTTGCTTCTAAATTCCCGGATGAAATAACTGATATAAAACAGTTACAGAGATTTCTAGGAAGTCTTAATTATGTTGCTTCCTATTATAAAAATCTAGCCCAAGATTCGGCAATCTTATATAAAAGATTGAAAAATGATTCAAATAACGAACCCTGGACAAATGAACACACCAAAGCTGTTCAAATAATTAAGCAAAAAGTACAAACTTTACCATGTCTAAAGTTAGCAAATCCTCAGTTTTCTAAAATAATAGAAACTGATGCTTCAGATATTGGTTATGGAGGGATATTAAAACAAATTAATCCCATAACAAAAGTTGAAGAATTAGTCAGATATATTTCTGGAAAATGGAATGATACACAAAGAAAATATTCTACTATAAAGAAAGAAATGCTTTCTATAGTTAAGTGTATTACGAAAATGCAGGATGACTTACTTAATCAAAATTTTTTATTAAGAATAGATTGTTCTGCAGCAAAACAAATAATACAAAAAGATGTTAAGAATCTTGTAGCTAAGCAAATATATGCAGGCTGGCAAGCCCAATTGTCTATGTTTGATTTTGATATTGAACATATTGCAGGTAAAAATAATTCATTGCCTGACTTTTTAACCCGTGAATTCTTGCAGGGCTCAGGACCAATGGACTGAGAAAAAAGATTAAAAAAGATACAATGTATAGAGGTAGGGGAAGATCGTCTCCTTCAGCAAGAAAAACTGGACATGAAGAAAGCAAGTCTAGAAAAGACAAAGGATCCTCATCATCTGGAAGAGGACAAGGCCGAGGGCTAATAGACCTCGGAAAACCAGTGCCAAAAGATCCTATGGATCAAAAAAGGCCTTCAGAACCACAAGGTAGTGAGAATGATCCACTAACCTATAAGGATGTAATGGGTGAACAAGATTATCACCAAAGTCCAAATACAGAAGAAATCTTGCCAATAGAGCAGGAAGACCTAATATGGATCAATGATCCATGGTATTTAATGAAAAAATACCTAGATACAAAAGGTTATCCAGCCAGAGAATATAAGTGTCGTCCATACTATACGACAATACTGGAACAGACTGGATCAGTGGAAATAAAATCATTTCCACAAAATAATAGCACAGATGCTATTGCATATAGCAAATGTGCTATATTAAAAGTCTTCAACTTAATTGATTGGGGAATGGACGCTTCTAAGGCTAGAGTCCTAAAAAATCCCAAAGGAGTTCAATATACTTATAATTATTGGGATTATATAGATGCATGGAAAAATGCATTCTATTATGAAAATCCAAGGAAGAAACATTCTTGGTTTTTCCAGATTGACAAAACTTTCCTAAGAGAAAGTAGGGTAATACCAGTATGGTGGTACCAATGGTGGTCATTATTTGGACCCCAATTATCTTTCTTACCAGATATAATTTTAGGACAAACTTATGAAAACTGGTGCAATCACCATCCAGTCCTTAAACAATTATCAGAGTTTACAGAGGGACAATGTACCCTTTATTACTTTGCAGAATTTAGTATCCCATGGATATGGAAATGGGGACTAAAAATCGAGAAAAATTCCCAAGGATTTCATATCCTAAGAAGAACAATGTTTTTCAGGTGGTGGGCTCAATGGCCAATTCACAAAACATTGGAAGAAATTGTCCAAACCACAAGAAAATATGGAGAAGAAACTTCTTCGAAATGTGCAAATAAATATGATTTGAAATCAATCAGAGAACAACTGCAGAGACAGTTCCCACATCTGACTCCAGACGAATTAATGATAAAATGTTTGGAACAAATCAAAGAGCAGATGGAAGATGCATTTGCAGATACAACTAGTACCCAAGACAATATGTCTTCGGAGGACATTCAAGAAACCCAAGATCCAAATGATTGCAATATGGCAGATTATTGGGATGCCATGATAAAGACCGCTCAGATGATGGCAGAAAAGAACAAGAAAGGAAAAGAAAAAATCTGAAGAAATTAAACGGTCAAAGAGGTCATAAGAAAAAATCTGAAGAAATTGACCTCTTTGACCGTTTAATTTCTTCAGATTTTTTCTTTTCCTTTCTTGTTCTTTTCTGCCATCATCTGAGCGGTCTTTATCATGGCATCCCAATAATCTGCCATATTGCAATCATTTGGATCTTGGGTTTCTTGAATGTCCTCCGAAGACATATTGTCTTGGGTACTAGTTGTATCTGCAAATGCATCTTCCATCTGCTCTTTGATTTGTTCCAAACATTTTATCATTAATTCGTCTGGAGTCAGATGTGGGAACTGTCTCTGCAGTTGTTCTCTGATTGATTTCAAATCATATTTATTTGCACATTTCGAAGAAGTTTCTTCTCCATATTTTCTTGTGGTTTGGACAATTTCTTCCAATGTTTTGTGAATTGGCCATTGAGCCCACCACCTGAAAAACATTGTTCTTCTTAGGATATGAAATCCTTGGGAATTTTTCTCGATTTTTAGTCCCCATTTCCATATCCATGGGATACTAAATTCTGCAAAGTAATAAAGGGTACATTGTCCCTCTGTAAACTCTGATAATTGTTTAAGGACTGGATGGTGATTGCACCAGTTTTCATAAGTTTGTCCTAAAATATATCTGGTAAGAAAGATAATTGGGGTCCAAATAATGACCACCATTGGTACCACCATACTGGTATTACCCTACTTTCTCTTAGGAAAGTTTTGTCAATCTGGAAAAACCAAGAATGTTTCTTCCTTGGATTTTCATAATAGAATGCATTTTTCCATGCATCTATATAATCCCAATAATTATAAGTATATTGAACTCCTTTGGGATTTTTTAGGACTCTAGCCTTAGAAGCGTCCATTCCCCAATCAATTAAGTTGAAGACTTTTAATATAGCACATTTGCTATATGCAATAGCATCTGTGCTATTATTTTGTGGAAATGATTTTATTTCCACTGATCCAGTCTGTTCCAGTATTGTCGTATAGTATGGACGACACTTATATTCTCTGGCTGGATAACCTTTTGTATCTAGGTTTTTTCATTAAATACCATGGATCATTGATCCATATTAGGTCTTCCTGCTCTATTGGCAAGATTTCTTCTGTATTTGGACTTTGGTGATAATCTTGTTCACCCATTACATCCTTATAGGTTAGTGGATCATTCTCACTACCTTGTGGTTCTGAAGGCCTTTTTTGATCCATAGGATCTTTTGGCACTGGTTTTCCGAGGTCTATTAGCCCTCGGCCTTGTCCTCTTCCAGATGATGAGGATCCTTTGTCTTTTCTAGACTTGCTTTCTTCATGTCCAGTTTTTCTTGCTGAAGGAGACGATCTTCCCCTACCTCTATACATTGTATCTTTTTTAATCTTTTTTCTCAGTCCATTGGTCCTGAGCCCTGCAAGAATTCACGGGTTAAAAAGTCAGGCAATGAATTATTTTTACCTGCAATATGTTCAATATCAAAATCAAACATAGACAATTGGGCTTGCCAGCCTGCATATATTGCTTAGCTACAAGATTCTTAACATCTTTTTGTATTATTTGTTTTGCTGCAGAACAATCTCTTAATAAAAAATTTTGATTAAGTAAGTCATCCTGCATTTTCGTAATACACTTAACTATAGAAAGCATTTCTTTATAGTAGAATATTTTCTTTGTGTATCATTCCATTTTCCAGAAATATATCTGACTAATTCTTCAACTTTTGTTATGGGATTAATTTGTTTTAATATCCCTCCATAACCAATATCTGAAGCATCAGTTTCTATTATTTTAGAAAACTGAGGATTTGCTAACTTTAGACATGGTAAAGTTTGTACTTTTTGCTTAATTATTTGAACAGCTTTGGTGTGTTCATTTGTCCAGGGTTCGTTATTTGAATCATTTTTCAATCTTTTATATAAGATTGCCGAATCTTGGGCTAGATTTTTATAATAGGAAGCAACATAATTAAGACTTCCTAGAAATCTCTGTAACTGTTTTATATCAGTTATTTCATCCGGGAATTTAGAAGCAAATTCAATGCTTCTTTCTATGGGAATAATATCTCCCCCGGAAATATGATGACCCAAAAATCTGATTTTGGTTTGAAAGATTTTTAGTTTTGGGGCAGATAATGCTAATCCATTATGTAGGATTAGGTTTTTAAACACTTTTAATTTGTTTGAAGTGATCATCTATTGTAATTGAATAGATGAGAATATCGTCTATATAAACTATTATGAAGTTTGAATAGGGTTTAAATATATCATCCAAAATATGTTGAAATTCGGATGGTGCATTTTTTAGTCCAAAAGGCATTACATTCCATTCGTAATGTCCTTGAGGTACTACAAAGGCAGTCTTATATCTGTCTTGTTCATTTATCTGGATTTGCCAATATCCAGATTTAAGGTCAAATTTTGAAAAGATTAAGGCTTTATTTAGCCTATCTAATAAGTCTTTTTTTTGGAATAGGATATCTAATCCATTTAAGAACTTTATTTAGTGGTTTGTAATTTATTACTAACCTAGGGACACCACGTTCCCTTTCTGCATTTTTATTTACATAAAATGCAGTACAACTCCATGGTGAAGTTGATGGTCTAATTAATCCTTTATCTATTAAGGATTGTATTTCTTGTAGGCATAAATTCATATATTCTGAATTCATTTGACATGGTCTTGCCTTTGTGGATATATTTATTTCATTGAAATTTGGTTCATATGGCAAAGTTACCATATGTTGTTTTCTATTCCAGAATTTATTCGGGAATTCACTACATATTTGAGTTTTGAATTCAATCTCAATATTGTTTCTCTTTGACTTTATTTGTGGATTTTGTAACTGTTGGTGTAAAGTCAAAGTGTTGATTTCTTGTTTCAAGAAATTGACTTGATTTTGTTTTAGTAAAACATTTTTTAATTCAGAAAGTATAACTGTCTGAGGATCACTAATAAATTCTAACTTTATTTGTGTTCCTTTGTAAGAAGCTATTATTCCAGAATTATCTACTGTTATTAGTAGTAATTCATTGATAAAAGGAGTTCCTAATATCATATGTTGAGACAGATTTTTTACAAGTAACATTGAAGTAGGAATACATACTTCATTTAGACAAACATGAACTTTGGTCAGTTTGTATTTTATTGGTAATTTATTACCACTTGCTGATTGTAGGGATTGGAGTGTTTTTTCAAAATATTTTGTAGGAATAATCCCTTCAATGACACAGTTCATATCTGCACCACTGTCTATCAAAGTAATTAAATCAGGGATAATGAATTCCTGATTTATTAGCAAAGTTAGTTTAACATACCATTTCTGGCTAGTTAATTGGTTTAAAATATTTAAATAAGATTCAGAATTATCATTCTGAGAGGTACTAGCAATAAATTGCTGTGGATTTTCTAATTGTTGTATTCTATCTAAAATACTTTGATTTTGTTGTTTTAAATTAGATATTTCTAATTTTAATACTTTTACTTCTCGGTTTAGTTCATGAATAGTAACCGGAATTTCTTTTTCTTGGCGCAATCTTTTATAGACTTCTGCCATGGTAAAGACTTCTTGGAAGGCTTGTTTGTTTTCAGTTTTAGCAGGTATTTCCTGATTTATCTGAATACATTTTTCGATCAGAGACTTTTTTAGCTCTGGATCTGTTACTTGGTCAATTAGTCTGACTAAGTCTTCTTGTGTTGTTGTTAACACATTAATGGTTTTAGCCATTTCAGCTATTTCTTTGAAATAGTTAAGGTCAGCACATTGATTGTCCTTGCAATCACATTCTGATTGAGAATTAGAAGATGTATAGACGTCTTCTATGTCAGATGAGGATACTTTAGATGTTGTATCACTCAGTAATATCTGACTTAATTGTTGTCGAAGATTTTTATCTTCGATCATATCAATTTTTCGTTTGGTCTTGCATTTATTAGCATAATGACTCATTTTGCCACATTTGTGACATTGTACTGAAGATAATTTTCTTCTAACATATTTAGGTTTTTTGGGAGGAAATGGTTCCTGATTATAATACTTTTTCTTGTATTTTTTATATTTTTTCTTTTTTCTGAAAAGAGTTTTTCCTCTTTTCTCTTTCTTCCTATGAGGAGGAATATCGTAAGCAAATTGTTCACAAAAAGCTCCTAATTGCTCTTTCTCTGTGATTCTTTGCTTTTTGAGTTGTCTTTGCAACTTAAGGTTTTGACATATTTGTAAACCTTCCTGTACACATATACCTATGAGGTTTCCATATGTGTATTGTGCATAAGGAATACTTATGCCATTATGTGCTGTTCTTAGAGTTTCCCTAACTCTTTCAGCAAATAAGTATGGTAATCCATCAATGAACTTGGATTTCCAATGCTCATGGGCATTATCTGGTAAATGTGTTACTCTTGCCAAGAACACATCTTTATACCATCTAAAGTCTGTTAGAGTAGGACACCTTAGATTTTGTAATAGTGTCCTTGTCCTTTCATTTTGGTCAGTTATTTGACCAGTAAAATGTTCAAGTATTGTGCATATTAATGTATATACACAATCTTCTACTGCAACTGGTTGATTTGATGATCCTTCTTGTTTTAATTTTGTTGCAGAAAATATTTCACGTTTTTGTATGTCAGTGAGAGTATTATCCCACCATCTTTTTAGGGTTCCAGTAAACCCTCCTACAATCATTCCTATGATGCTTTTCTCATCATTATTAGCTACGTTACATATTGTAGAATACATCATCATTCTATGTAGCATATTATGTATTTCTCCATCGGAGAGTCCATCTAAATTCCATTCATAAATGGATTTACTATCAAAACTGGAGATATATATATTATCTTTCTCCTCTGTTAATAAGTCCATAGGAGTTGGTCTACTGTAATAGTGATGATCCATTCTTCTAGGTGGATATTTTTTTGAGGGAACTACTTTTATTTAATTCCATTTCGAAATTATTCTGTATATCCTCAATTTCTTCAGAGTCAGGGTCTGAATTATAATCAGAATGATTTGAATCAGAATTTGATTCAGATTCATTATTCGGCTGAGAAACTATTTTTTCTGCTTTTATTGTTTGTAATTTCAAACTTGCTAATTTTTCTTCTAATATTTTCACAAAAGTCTTTTGACTATCTTGTGTGTGAAAATTTTCAACTTCCATAGGAGGTTTAAAACTTGGTACTTGTAAATCTTTCTGAGATATAGTAGGTTGTGGTAGTTTTACTATATAACTAGAAAGGTTTTCTATATGAGAACCAAGGTGTTGAAGATATAAATTTGTATAATTTAATTGTTTATAAAGATTTGTTAAATCTTTATATGTATTATCATTTGCTCCTTTATTTTTTAAAAAGCAGATATTTCCAATATTTCTGATCCCTGTTGAATTGATAAGGGTTCAGTTGGAGGATATTTTTGGGTTTTAATTTGCCCATTTTTTAGAGTCCATGATTTAATCATATGGATTTTTCTTTGTTGTTCATAAGTATAAAATACTGTGAACCACGGGATGAAATATAATATTGTATTATATTTCTGTAGATGATTATAATATTTGTTTTCCAAATTTCATGGAAATTTGAATCGAATTTAGAGAAATACCAATCTCTAAATAATTTTTTTCTTCTTTCATGAATTCCTTAGATAGGAATTGTCTTATTGGACTTCTTGGAGAAAAGTCTTTTTTCTCCTTTAGTAAAAAATTAAACTTAGTTAATTGTGGGAATGGAATCGAAGTAACTAGTACTTCTTCTATTTCTGGATTTATGTGTGTATTCATTGATCACAGTTGGAAGCTCATTTCCGATCTAGTCGGAGAGAATCTTTCAGATTCTGTTCTATAGACTCCATGTGGAATTTGTTGTTTGGATATTGAAATTCCTTCTACTTTCATGGGGTTAGATGTCTCTCCTGATTTTATCGAGGATGAGGGTTCATAAATTCTATAAGAATTCTGGGTAGATATTTTTATCCTGTTTGATGGAGTGAATGATACTTCTATCTCTCCATCTTCATGTTGAACGATCATGGTATTCGTGATAGGTTTAGGAGGTGCCGCCTCTGGTAAGATCCAGGTTTCTGGAAACTGGATATCTTCCCATTTTAATAATTTATTAGTGGCAATTTTTGTAGTCATGAGATTTGATTGTATCATGACTGTTTGTCCTGGGAAGCTACTTTTCCTTACCCTAGGACATAAGGTATTTAATACCTTGAAGTGTACTCTATAGATTACTGCACTTGTTTCGCTTCCAGGTACAAAATTATACCCATGTGAATGAATTTTTAGATTCAAAGCACTTAATATATTAGGATCTGTCAGAGACAGACTTAGATTTGGATATACATTAAAGTATATCGGTCCATGACTAAGACTTGTCTGGACTATACCCATTAGAGAGGGTTTCCAGTCCAAACATCTAGCATCTCTTAGAGTTGCCAGCATGGATGCATTTAATCCAGCTAATGTTAACAGTTTTAGTGCAACTTGCACTAATCCTATATGGATATAATTTAATCCTCTAGATTTGTATTGATACAAATCATTATTGGATAATAATTGAAGGTCTTGTTCTTGTCCTTCAAGAGTGACTGTATTGAAGGACAAGATGGTTGTTGTTCAATTTTCTGGTATGAACAACGATATCGAAAGTGTCTGTCTTATTGACAGTGGAACTACGCACACCATACTAAAATACGAGAAGTATTTTTCTCACCTGAATGTGGGAGAAACATGTGTTACCACAATAAATGGTAGTGTAAAACTTATTGAAGGCTCCGGAAGAGCTAATATAATATTGGGAGGAACTATGATTGCTATTGATAAAACATTATATTCCTCAAAGTCTCGAAGAAATTTATTAAGTTTTAAAGATATCCGACGGAATGGATATCATGTTGAGACAATAGAAGATAATGGTCATGAATATTTGGGTATCACGAAAATGACCTCCGGTAATAAAGTTTTGTTGGAAAAACTACCATCTCTATCCTCTTGCCTATATTATGCAAAAATAAATGCTATTGAAGCACATCATTTAGTAAACCAGAAGTTTACTAATCCCGTCACTTTTAAAGTTTGGCATGACCGTTTGGGTCATCCGGGATCAATTATGATGCAAAAAATTATCGAAACAACACACGGTCATCCTTTGAAAAATCAAAGAATTTTGACTTCTGATAAACTTTCATGTGCTGCATGTTCCAAAGGGAAATTAATTATAAGACCAACACCATTGAAAGTAGGAGTTGAAAGTCCTACATTTCTAGAACGGATTCATGGAGATATATGTGGACCGATTAGTCCACCATGTGGGCAATTTCGATATTTCATGGTCTTGATTGATGCATCGACCCGATGGTCGCATGTTTGTTTATTATCATCTCGCAACCTGGCGTTTGCGAGATTACTTGCCCAAATAATTCGCTTAAGAGCGCAGTTTCCTAATTATCCTATTAAGCGAATCCGTCTAGACAATGCTGGTGAATTTACTTCGCATGCATTTGATTCTTATTGCATGTCGATTGAAATAATTGTTGAACATCCTGTAGCTCATGTTCACACACAGAATGGTCTAGCTGAATCATTTATTAAAAAAGGCTGCAATTAATTGCTAGACCATTATTGATGAAAACAAATCTCCCTACAGCAGCCTGGGACATGCAATTTTTTACATGCTGCAACACTTGTGCGTTTAAGGCCATCGAGTTATCATAAATTTTCTCCCATACAGTTGGCTTTTGGTTCAGAGCCAAATATTTCTTATTTGAAAATTTTTGGGTGTGTTGTATATGTCTCAATTGAACCACCCCAAACGGACAAAAATGGGTCCACAGAGAAGATTGGAGATATATGTTGGGTATGATTCCCCGTCCATTATAAGGTATCTAGAACCTTTGACAAGGGATGTATTTACAGCAAGATTTGCTGATTGTCATTTCGATGAAAATTTGTTTCCCAAATTAGGGGAGAGAATAAATGACATAAAATTGAACTTGCGTGGAAAACATCTTTGAATCATTTAGATCCACGCATAAATCTGAATGAACTTGAAGTTCAAAAGATTATACATTTGCAACAAATTGCAAATCAACTGCCAGATTCTTTTGCTGACTCTAGCAGAGTCACTAAATCGCATCTTCCAGCTATAGATGCTCCTATACGGATAGAAGTTCCTGAAGGACAGAAAGTTAATCCTATAGCTTTCGAATCAAAAACACGTCAGAAGCATGGCCGACCCCTTGGTTCCAAAAATAAAAATCCTCGAAAGAAAAGAGAAACAAATGATCCAGAAGATCATATTGATGAAACAGAAAAGGAAAACCAAGGGACAACTGATGAAAAGATTCCAACTACAAATAATGAAGAGAATTCTGAAATCTCTATTAATTACACTAGTTCAAATCAAAATTGGGATCGAATAAATGTTGTTATTGATAATGCTTTTGCATACAACGTAGCCCTTGATATTTTCAAGGATAATGAGGATTTAGATCCTTTATCAGTTGAAGAATGTCGGCATAGAATTGATTGGCCTCAATGAAAAGATGCGATTCAATCGGAATTAAATTCGCTTGCGAAACGAGAAGTTTTTGGACCTGTAGTCCAAACGCCAAAGGATGTAAAACCTGTTGGCTATAAATGGGTGTTTGTGCGAAAACGAAATGAAAATAATAAAGTCGTAAAATATAAAGCACGACTCGTCGCACAAGGCTTTTCGCAAAAGTCAGGAATTGATTATGATCAAACTTATTCACCCGTTATTGATGTTATTACACTCCGATATCTTGTAAGTATGGCAGTTCATGAAAAGGTGGACATGCGTCTAATGGATGTCATTACAGCTTATCTTTATGGAAACCTTGAAAATGAAATTTATATGAAAATCTCTGAAGGATTCAAATTACCAAAGGCTTCTAAAGGCCCTCATGAAAATTATTCTATCAAATTACAGAAGTCATTATATGGGCTTAAACAGTCTGGACGGATGTGGTACAATCGCCTTAGTGAATTCTTATTGAATTCAGGATATAAGAATGACCAAATCTGTCCATGTGTTTTTATTAAGAAAACATATTCTGGTTTTGTGATTCTTGCTATATATGTTGACGATATCAATCTCATTGGAACTCCAGAAGAGCTTCAAGAAGCTATAGATTGTTTGAAACGAGAATTTGAAGTTAAAGATTTTGGAAAAACTAAATTTTGTCTCGGGCTTCAAATTGAACATATGAAAGATGGAATTTTTGTTCATCAGTCAACATATACAGCTAAAGTGTTGAAAAGATTTTTCATGGATAAAGCATATTCATTGAGTATTCCAATGGTCGTAAGGTCGCTAGATATAAATAAAGACATATTTAGACCTCAAGAAAATGATGAAAAACTGTTTCGTCCTGAAGTACCATATTTAAGTGCTATTGGTGCACTGATGTATCTTGCAAATAATACTTGACCTGATATAGCATTTGCTATAAATCTATTAGCAAGATTTAGTTCTTCACCAACACGACGACATTGGAATGGTATTAAACACGTCCTTAGATACCTCCAAGAGACAATTGACCTCGAATTATTTTATTCAAATATAAATGATCCAGAACTGATTGGATATGCAAATGCAGGTTATCTTTCGGATCCGCATAAGGCACGTTCTCAAAGTGGCTATTTATTTACATATGGTAATACCGCTATATCATGGCGCTCCACGAAGCAAACATTAACAGCAACTTTTTCTAATCATGCTGAGATAATAGCCATTCATGAAGCAAGTCGAGAATGTGTATGGTTGAGATCAATGATACATTATATTAGAGTGAGTTGTGGTTTATCCTCTAGAAGAGAGATTCCAACCCCTCTATATGAAGATAATGCAGCTTGTATAGCTCAATTAAAAGGAAGATATATTAAGGGAGATAGGACAAAACACATTTCACCTAAATTCTTCTTTACTCATGAACTTCAAAAGAATGGTGAAATTGATGTGCTTCAAATTCGATCATGTGATAATCTTGCAGATATATTCACTAAAGCTCTTCCGACAGCAACCTTTGAAAAATTGAGATATAAAATTGGTTTGCGTCGATTTAAAGATTTCGAGAGATCATCTCATCAGGGGGAGAAATCTACACATAAAGAATAGTGTACTCTTTTTCCTTCACTAGAATTTTTTTTTCCCACTGGGTTTTTATCTATTAAGGTTTTAACGAGGCATATTCTCTATGTAATGGACATCCAAGGGGGAGTGTTATGAATCACGAAGATTCATTAAATAAATAGATGTCCATCATCCCAAAAATTTACGTAAGGTGATAAATATCACATAATATTAATGTTGTGCCCTCCTTTTTAAATTGGCTACCTACAATGTCAACAATCAAAATTCTTTGAAGGCTGTTGGTGGCTGCTGGCTGCGGCTGCATTTATGAAGTGCAGCTTTCAACAATGGCAACTATGGCGTCAAAGAAAGCTACTGGTATTTATGTATAGATATTATAATATATAATATATATATATATATATATATATATATATGTATCTATATATGTATCTATATATAGGACATACATGAAATGAGAAAACACAATAATTTTCTATATTACATTTCCTTTTGAATCCCGAGAGCAACTCTTTCTCTCTCTCCCTCTTTCCTCTCTCTTTCCCCCTTTTAACTCTCTCCTATCTCTTTCCCCCTTTTAACTATCTGCTATCTCTTTCCCCTTATATCCTATATAATATATATATATATATATATATAGATATTATATATATATTACTAATATTATACAGTATATAGTAATTATTATAATTAATTTTATAACATAATTCAATTAAAAATATTCGTTATAATTTCATATATTTAGATGACATAATTTTTTTTTATGTAATACTTAAAATAATTATTTTATTTGATTTTTTAAAAGATAATTTTTATTTTAAGAAGAAAAAGTATTTGATTAAATATTTTATTAAATAATATCTTTATAAAAAATATTTTTAAATATCTTAAAAAATCTTAAATGATAAATATAATTGAAAAGATAAGTTAAAATATTTCAAATAATACATATCTATTTATAAAAGATTTAATAGATATATCAAAAAAAATCTTTTGAAATCATTTGGAATCTGCATTTCATTTCTTTACCCCAAAAAATGATATAAAAAAAAAAACATTTCTTTATAGAAATTTGAACTGAAACGGCAGCTATATATACAAAACAGAAAAGACTTTGTAAGAATATGCACGGAAAGAAAAAAAAAATCATATCTTTAATAATTTTCACTCATTATGAACAACAATACTATCATCCAAAGTACACTCTGCTAAGTTCTATGACTATCCAATTAAGCTTTCAAAAAAGCCCAAAATGACTCTATCCAATTAAGCTTTCAAAAAAGCCCAAAATAAACTAAATCATACAGGAAACACAGAATTCCTAATCACCTTTTTAATAATTAAACAGTTTCTCAAACAAATCTTTTTTAAAAAAATTAATTAATCATGCACATGCATTAAAATTTAAATAACTAACTCGACAGTAATAGTAGTAATAATAATAAATATAGAAAAGGAAAAAAGAAAAACTCACAGGAGCTTCGGCAACCATAGTTCCTCACACTGGATTGAGACCAAAAAAAATATCTAGAGAAGCAATCTCTGTTCCCCTTTCATCCAAAAGAGAAAAACTTGGAAAATATCAGAGAGATTTTTCAGGGAAGACAGAGATCTCAAGGGAAAAAATTTATATTTATAATAATAAAAAGAGAGAAAAAGGGAAAGAAAATAAGAGAAGAGAACAGTGAAAATTAAGGCTGCGAGTGAAGGAGGAAGAATACTACTGAGAATAGAAGAGGAAAGGATTCCTGTTGATTTTTTTTTTTTAAATAAAATATATACATTTGTAATAGGATTTTAATAATAAAAGAAATTTCCAGAAGATTAGAGAAGTTGTGGCTGATATCAAATGAGATCCTCTTATTATTTGGTTTCTATATATATATATATATATATATAAACCAAATAATAAGAGGATCTCATTTGATCAATCATATTTGAAAATATGATTGATCAAATTTCCCCTAAAAAAAGAGGCAGAATTGTAAGGGTTCAAACTTCATATCATCTATTTCATTCAGATAAATGACATTAAATTTTTTTATTAGCTCCGTAAGATGCTGGATTTCTGCTATAAAAGTAAATCTATTCCATTGTAGATGAACAGAAGCTTATCAGCTCTTATCTCATCATATATTTTCCGAGTTCAAAACTTAAACTTCCAAAATAAAATAAAATAATCAAGAAAGGAAAACCTAGAAACAAACAACAAACAAGTTTTCTATCAGATACAGATTCTCAATTTCATGTTTACATAATCAAAGAACCAGAAATAACAAAAAACTTTAATGGAAACATTTGAAAATTGTAAACCTTAACAAACCTGATCGTCTGCGGCTGGGGCTGGGTTTAGCGACTGCGATCAAATCACCGGTTCCTTTTCGAAAAAAGTATATGTTATATATATATAATATATATATATATATATATATATATCTTTCACTAGGAGGAAATTGCATTTGTTAATGATTTCCTTCTCACTTCTAGAATTTGTATTTCGTTATTTATATATATTAATTATTTTTATTCTTTAAAAAAATTATATGTAAAAAAGAAAAAAACTATTTTCTGTCTATCTAAAAAAAAATATATATATATAAATATAAAAATTATATGTGTAACTCATATAATTATCATGACAATACTTAATAATTTTTTTTCTCTACTTTCTAGGTTTAATTTCATTATTATGTCTAAAATTTTTAAAAAAATTACTTTTGTACATAAATCTTGAATATTATATTTAAAAAAACACTTACTCTTTCTTTCTTTCTTTTTTTTTAATTATTATAAATTTTAATTTTCTAATCTAATAATTTTATTTTTTAAATATTATTTTGTTATTTATAAATTTTGTATAATATAAATTTTAATTTTTATATTTATTATTAAATATTATCATAATATATTATAAAAATTATAAATAGCAAAATAATATTTATAATTTTTATTTTTTAGTTCTTTATCTATACAACGTGTGAATTTATGATTTTTTAAAATCTAAATATTGTCATTATATTCACGCTTAACTTTGTTAGTGAATTTAAGATTTTTTATTTTTAATTAATAAATTTATATTTTTACTCTTTCAATATATAATTATTTTTATATTAAAAATAATTATAATAAAAATTAAAAATTTGATTATCGGTTTACTGTTAATAAAATTAATAAAAGGATAAAATTTGTAAATTTGACATTATAAAAATCAGAACATATGTATATTTATCATTAATATTTTTAGTATCTTACCTCGTTATTTTTTTAATTATAAAATACATTAAAAAAAAGATATTTTTGTTTTAAAAAAAAAAAAAGAGGTAAGAAGTATAAAAAGGGGAAAGGAAAGTTATTATTGGTAAGAAAGAAAAGGAAAAGAGTAAACACTAAAATAATATTAAAAACAAAAATGATAAATTAACATAAATAGTGCTAAAGTATAAATTTATACTAAAATTAGTCTCTGATTTATTGTTAGAGATTTATTAAATTAAAATAAAAATTAATTTCATTTTGAAATATTTTTATTTATATTATGTATATTTTTATAGTATTTAGTCAAATTGTCAAAAAAAAGAAAAAGAAAAAGAAAAATCCACTAATTATAGTAGTAAATTACGAGAATACTAAAAGTCGCCCAAAAACCCCTGGAAGCGCCAGCGGGATGGTTTCGCCCGCTAACTTACTTTGGGGTTTTCACGAAATTTTTTTGAAAAGAAAACCAAAACCCTCCAAAAAGATCCAAATCTGCCCGCGCCTGAGAGCTAAAATTCTAAACAAATTTTTAATTTCACTCTACTTTTTTTCAACTCCAATTCTTAATTCTTTCCCCCCCAAATTCTGCAAGATGCAAATTCTTCTTCTTCTTCATCTTCTCTGAAATTCTAATCTACTTCTAGGGTTTAATTTCTTCCGAGAGGGAATAATCCCAACTATATACACATACAGAGAAACAGTTAATTACATATATATATATATATATATATATATATTATATATATATAATATACAGAGAGAGAGAGAGAGAGAGATACATAATTTAGTCTTCCATTATTTTTCATGGCTTCAGAAGGTGAAAAGCTGGAAGAAAAGAAGGAAGGGGAAGGGGAAGTGGTGGGGGAAGTGGAGGAAGCGAAAGAACATGGAACGACTACGGGTGGTAGTACGGAGGAAGTATTGAAAGACGAAGATACTGGCCCTGTTAAGGAGGAGCCGAAAGGGGAGGAAACAAAAGAAGCAGAAGAAAAAAAGGATGCAGAGAATAAAGAGGATGGGAAAGAGGTAGAAGATGAAAAGGAAGAAGTAGCCATGGAGGTAGATAAAGAGGTAGAAAACGAGAAGGAAGAAGCAGCCATGGAAGTAGATAAAGAGGCAGAAGACAAAAAAGAAGAAGCAGCCACGGAAGTAGATAAGGAGGGAGAAGAGGAAGAGAAAGAGAAAGAGAAAGAAGAGGAAGTAGTAGAAGAAGAAGAAGAAGACAAGGATGAATCAAAGAAGAAAGGGAAAAAAAGGAAGGTTCTAAAGAAAGATAAGACTACTCCGGTGACACCAACCAGTGATAGGCCTACAAGGGAGAGGAAAACAGTGGAGAGATACACTGAAACTGCAGTAGCCAGGAGCTCAATTGGGAAACCCTTATCAATCGAGAAGGCAAGGCATCTTGTTGTTTCTGCGTTTAATTGCCTTTAAATTATCAACACTATCATGATTTGCTTGATGTTTGAGTACTGATACATGTTTTCTGTTCTTTATTGGATTTATCTAGGGACGAGGGACCCAACTCAAGGACATTCCTAATGGTATATGCTGTCAGCCTTTTAACTTTCTTGTACTGAAATATGTATAGATTGTTATGGGTGGAATTGTACTGTTCATTGTGCAAGTTTTGATGTGATTTTTCAGATGTACTGATGTATTTACTATTTCTTTTCTTTCTAAATATTGATATGATGGAAAATTGTTCTTTTTCATGTATGGAGTTTGTGTAAGGAACATTTGTGTGATGGATATGTACATTTGTCGTCTTTATTGATGGGATTATTCTCTGGATAGGCATTAAATCTGATGGCTGATGATATTTTATTAACTATCTTGGGTTGGGCTCAAGAGGTGAGGGGAGGATCTTTTCTTAACTATTGGCTGGCACTTTTTAGGTGTATACATGTTAGATGTGTAAACAGAGATACTGCTAGGTAAAGGGATTGAGTTCTATGCTAATTTGTGTTGTGAAGAGTGTTTACTTTTGGAATGATATATTGGATTTGGACCAAAATTTGGTTGGTAACTTAGTGTAAAGCAGTCTACTTTGAAATTTCACTTATCAGATTGTGAGATTCTTATTTTTGATTTTGTTTTATCTTGAAAATAAGCATTTGTTGGAAAAATAAATCCCAGTAATGTCTTGAGAATTCCTTCATCATATCTATGCTATGGTACTGAAAATTTGTTGAAATATTGTTGCTTCCATGCTTTTTTGGATCTATAGAACTGCATAGTGCTATGATAACTTTCCAGAATTGCCCAAAAATGACCTGTTTAATGTCCTGATGTAGAGGGGATGGCATATAGTATGTAGTGTGTTACTTTCAGTTATTCAAATTAAAAGGACTAGTTGTTTTCATTGTAAAACTGTTCAATTTTACTCTAGTCATCTATATAACATCATGGGATATATTGAGGTATTAGTTGCCTTGCTTATCCTTCCCAAGTACATTAAATATTTGATTTTTTTTTTTCAGTTGCTTTCAAGTTGTCTAAGAGAAAACCTGATGACAACCTACAGATGCTCCACACCATTCTTTTTGGCAAGAAAACAAAGGTGAGGTCAGATGCTTGACTATTGTCATTGTTTTAGGTCATTTTAATAAGTTGGATCTGTTTTTGTAAGCATGTAGAAGCTCTCATATAATATTTGCTGAATTCTTTCTTGTTATCTTCTGCAGGCTCATAGTTTGAAGAAAAATATAGGCATGTTTTCTGGATATGCATGGGTTGAAAATGAGGTAATTGTGTGTACTTGTCTTGATTCTCTTCCTAATTCTGGAGTGTCTTTTCTCTTATCTTTTGAGATTTTTGTTATTTTTATTCATCAGAAGTTACATATACTCCCTTTTATTTTGTTTTATCTTTCTCATTCTTGGATTTAGCACATAGTTTTAGCATAGGAAATTTATGAATCTATAATATTATGTAATTAGTTTTCATGCTGTTTATCTCATGATGAATCATTCTGCTGTTCTCGGTCACTTTTTATTTTTTTTAAAATTATTTTTTATTTTTAATTTAATAAGCTGCTGGAAAAGGGTGCTTTTGAAAAAAGAAATTAATATAACATTTTTAATTTCATAGTAGCATCACACTGAAAACCACTTCTAGGATAGCTTTTATTTTTATTATATTTTCTCTCCCCAAAACAACACATTCATCTTAAAGCAGTTTTGAAATATAATTGAGAGCATCTCAAAACAACTTTTATTTGAAAGTGAAAAAAAAAGCCTAATGTTTTTCCCTTGCATAGATCCAGTAAGGGATTTGTATATTTTAACATGACAGCTTGGTATCAGGTACAGTTTATCTTGGAAATCTTCCTTTGGGATTCTTGTGATGATTTGATGAGGTGATGAGAAATTAGAGTATAAGGAGATTAAACCTAATGAATACTCTTGTTTTCATTGAGCAGTATTTATATATCAAAGATCTCTGATGTTCTTTCAAGAAATGAAAACAAGTAAGAAGAAATATAATAGACTGGGGGGAAGAATGGGTACTACAACATAGGATGATGAATATGTTGGATGAAATACTGTATGGCCCACCTATTGGTATATTTGAGAAATGTAATCTTGTGATGTTGAGAAATTGAAGATGCTGGGACATGAGATGTGGGATGGGTCTGCTTCGTACACTTTACTTGCCGTCCATCCTCTAAAAAAGCTTGAAATCATGATCTAATCATGTGCTGTTTCCTGTTTTCTCAGTATTAATTGAAATTTTATCTTAATCTCTTTATCCTTGGTATTTACTAAGTTAATTTTGCTAATGTTTTAAACTTGCATTTCATTAACATAATTTGTTGCCATGTCTCAGGATGAAAAGCAGAGAACTAAAGTCAAGGAGAAGCTTGACAAATGTGTAAAAGAGAAATTATTAGACTTTTGTGACATCCTGAATATTCCAGTCAACAGAGCTGTAATAAAGAAGGCAAGTGTCTTGAAATCTCTGGTTGTTATGCTATTTCATGGTTTGTCACTCATTTGATTAGCCTCATGTATGCTCCCTAGGAAGAACTCTCCACAAGGTTATTGGAGTTTTTGGAATCACCTCATGCCACTACAGATGCTTTGCTTGCTGATAAGGAAAATGTAAGTCTTTTCCTCTGTTTCTCTTTCTAGCAAACATACATGCAAATACTCTCTTCTTTCATCATATGTTGTATTTGATTGATTCTTTGTGCAAGATTTCTCTGAATGACTATTTCTTGCCACAGAAGACTAAGAAGCGAAGGGGAAAGGCTATGACCAGTAAAGGCTCTGGTTCTTCAGATACAGCTGCAGGAAGGTCTGCAAAGGTGAGTAACTTAAATATAATTAATATGGAGAATTTGTGGTCATCGAAGTATTTTTAAACTTGTTACTTTGGTTCCATTCTATTGATAAAATTCATTCAAGTAATAGCTCTACGTAGAAAATGACAATATCTATCTGTTTCATCTATTAATGATTTTTCTCTCCAAAAAGAAAATAAGAGAAGATGTTCCCCCCTTTTTTGGTATTTTGGTATTTGGAGAGTGGGGGAAACAAAAGCCAATTATTTGGGTTGATTTCATGCATGTTCTCCTGTGAATGCTTATTTGAAAATAAACATTTTTGAGTCTGCCAATTTCTTTTTTCACTCTATATAATTACGATAGCTAAAATGGCACTAACTATTGTTCAGAATGATGATATCCTTAAAATAAATTGTTCATAAAATATGGTACAATCAGCAATCACTTTTTGTCTTTCCCTTTATTCCTAAAGAATGGATGTAGCCTTTCTTTTTTTTATTATTTTATTTTATTTTATTGTGGCCCTTGTCAATACTTATGCTTTCCTCAACATTGTTAATCTTCTAAAACCAATAAGTGGCCCGGTCGTTAAGTATATTTTCACTTCTCCTTCTCCATGATTTCCTGCAAAACGAAATTAATATTATAAATTACTTTCAATGTAAATGCTCACTTAAAATGGAGAAAGTGAATGTGAAAATACTATTCTACTTGGGTCCATGAGAAATTATAATAGGTAAAGTTGTAAGGTGAAGATTGTCAAACCCCTTACATTAAATGAGTGTGGATGTTCAATTATGAAGCTACTGTTTGTTTACTTTATTGGTGAGTTCTTTGGAGAGAGTAATTTGTTCTAGTCAAAGAAAGTATGAATAGTAGAAACACAAAAAAGTAGGATTGTGGAACAAGCTTCAAAGGGCTTTTGCAAATTGTTGCTTGTGTTGTTCTTTCTGCCTCTGGCTCAAAATTTTCAGTTGATTTCATGGCTGTGTGAATCTGAGGTCACTAGCTTTAGTGCACTCATAGCTTTGGGTTTATTTATAGCTTCAATATCCTGAAATGCCCCCTTTCAGCCCTTCATTAGTGATAAAAGAGTCACTATGAAATTATTTAGACGATTTGGAATTTTCTTTGTCAGGGAAAGCTCTCTTTCCTATTTGTCTACCATAAGGTACCTTGTCAGTTCCTTTGAGTTGCATGCCTAAGCCTCTTAGTTCTATTTAACTACCATTCACTCCTAAAGATGGTATCGGAGTAAAATAAACATATGTACAATGAGGGATAAAAGGAAAAATCTGAACTTTCTCTGCTTAATGGATTTCTTTTGACAGCTTCTAGCAAAGAAGTCTATGACCAGTATGTATCTGTGTGTTTATTGCATATGAATCTGTGCTTGTTTGTTATGTGGTCCCTGTTCTTAACTAGACTGAAGGAAGAAGAATAAGGTTCTCTTAGGAATGCAAGGTCCACAAAAATAAAGGACCAAGGAATTTGGCATTATAATAATGGAAGCTATAGTTTTTAAGTGAGTTGATGTATTTTCAATCTCTTTTCTTAGAACAGGGGAACCATGATCATCTACTTTTTACTACATAATTACATGTGCAATTCTGCTATGTGATGAGGAATAAATGGTTGTTATCAAACAAGTACCGCAAGTTTTAGTTTACTGTTGTGGTTGAGTAAAATATGGAGTTAATCCAACAAATTCATTCAGACTTCTCTAGTATCATGTATCTTAAATAGAAAATGTGCATATTTCTGGTGTTGGGTCAGTTTGTCATCTTGATTGTATTTTGATGTACCTGTAAATTTTGTGCCTATTCATTCTGAAGCTCTGAACACACCAATACCCACAATCTTAAGAATAAGAGAAATTCTGTTTTAGCAGCCTTGCCAGAATTAAACAAATTAAGTTAAATTTCTAGTTAGATGATGATTTTTTTTAGCATAATAAATAAGGGTCCATTTGGAACATGTTTTCTTTTTCTTTTTTTTTTCATTTTTATCTTTTACCATTTTTTTTTTCTTAGAATTTTTTACCAAATTTTTTTGCTTATTTTAAAAATAAAATTTCAAGCTTGTTAATTATATTAATTATTTAACTAATTTTCAAATTTAAATGTTTAAATTGAAAAACATGACTATTTTGATTTTTGGCTACAAATTAAGTGTAATTATGCTAGTGAAATGATTTCTTTTTGCTGCTTCACTTGTAAATTGCAAATCTGCCTCTAATCATTCCAGGAGGATGGTGCAGATAAGGAAGAGAAACTTTTAAGTTTGGTTGTAAAAGACCAATGGGCTGATTTTTCTCAGTTTCTCTTTTTAATTATTTAACAAACAGTAGTGCCTGTATCTCTGCAGGAGTAATTATCTCATCGAAAGTGATTTTCCTATCCTGTTAATATTTCTCATGTTTTAAAATTTCAGAAGTGTGTTTTGAAACATTATCCATTTTGAAGCGATGGTGCTTAATGCAGTATTTTTAATTTCCTTCTTGCTTCATGTAGTTCGCAAATATATGCAAATTACCATACCTACACACAATGCTGAATATTTCCCCATGAGATTTCATCTTTTAAAAGTTTGCTTTATATGTGTCAAACACCACATATCCAACAACCATTTTGCCCTTTGTTATGTGGTAATTATTTAAAATTACTGTGACAATACTTTTTTTGATTTACTAATTTATTCTCAGAAACAAAAGACATCTGAAGTTGCAGAAAAGGTCAAAACTAAGAGTACTAGTGAGGATGAGGAAGAACCTTCATACAGTAAAGAAGATTCCCAGGATGATGATGACACTGACATGGTTGGCAAGACAGATAGTGATGAGGAAAAGAACTCAGAGGAAGATGAACTGGAACAGGAAGATGAAGAGAAAAAGCCTGAGTCAACTGAGCAGAGTGTTAAAAAGGATTCAGGGGGAAGAACCAAAGAGAAGTCTAAGGCTGCCAAGAAAGCCACTCCAGTTAAATCACCTAGAAGCACAGCTAAATCTGTAAAAGGTTCCTCCAGTTCATCATCAAAGAAACGTACTTCTGAGTCTGAGTCGACAGTGAAAGCCAAGGGTTTTTCATCAAAGAAACAAAAGGCTGAAAAGGAAAATGAGAAAGAGCAAAGTGCTTCTACAAAAGATAAAGCTTCTAGAAAGAAACCATCAAACAATTCTTCAGCAAAGGTGTTGGAGAAGGATCAAGGTAAGCTTCTCCCTGCAATTTTTGCAAGTTAAAGTTTCTCATTTGACTTTGATTCTATTTGTTACATAGGATTTGATTCTCCATTACATGGGAGTTAAGATGGCCAGGGTTTCTGTTTTTCTGTTCTTATGATCTCAATTTTAATTTATAACAGATCTGCCATTTACTCCAATTTGTTCTTAAAAACTAGTTATAATCTAAGCTTTTACATTTTGCTATTTTGTAACATGGATAATATTTCAGTTTTGCTGTTAGCCCTCCATCAGTCCTTATATGTGTTTCTTCTTCAATTTGGGGTGGTTGTCTACAGCATGTAGCTTATTAAACTTAGCTATAAGATATGTTTGAATCTTGTTACAATATAAAGCATTTGAAACTGTAGGTAAAGGGAAAAGTGGCACGAAGGCTAAAGCTGAACCAAGCAGAGAGGAAATGCATTCAGTAGTAGTAGACATTCTGAAGGAAGTGGATTTTAATACTGTAAGTGATGCTTATTCCCTTGAATGGAAAGCTCATTTTTACAATCCATGTACCATTTGTAATTGCATGAAGTTAATAATTACTGTGTGCTTGAATTGCAGGCTACCTTATCTGATATCCTCAGGCAGCTTGGTATGTCTTGGCTTTAATTTGTAGGCTATACTAGGAGCTTCATAAGCCTCCAAAAGGCTGTTTATATTTGGTACTAACTTCCTTATTTTGTTGAATTTAGGATCTCACTTTGGTGTGGATTTGATGAACCGGAAGTCGGAAGTTAAGGCTATAATTACAGAGGTTATAAATAACATGACTGATGATGAAGATGAGGAGGAAGAGGAGGGAGCTGAGGCTGGAGGTGACGATGCAAAAGATGATGATAATGATGAAGGTGATGATGATGGTGATGGTGATGGTGATGACGATGACGACTCAGAAGCATAAATTACCATCAAGGGTTGGGTTGTTTACTTAACATGGAAGCATGAATTGCTCGGAACCATTCCAGGCACTATATCTGGTTGACTGTATTATAATATGCTTTTCCTAATAGATCTCATGTTAGGTTCTCTCATATTTAATGTTCCTATCCGATCTTTTGTCTCTAGAACCTGGAGAGAATCTGAGTTAGAGATTTATTTTATTTTCATATTTAGCATTTTATAGGGACTATTTTAGGAATAATTCTGAGTTTTTGAGTTATGGTATAGTTAGATTTTGTATCTTCTATGCTTATTAATAGCTTGTGTACAACAAGTAAATGGTTGATAATTAATTCATTTTGTGTAAGGAGGGAAAAGCTGGAAAATTATTAGTGTTGTAAGATTGATGATGTTTATAGATTTACTTACTTTTGTTTATAAGTCCTCTTTTTAACTCCTTTGTACACTTTTGCTCATCTTATATTTTCGCTTCTCCTTGATTGCACTGTCTCTGAGTCTCCAAGCATATTTGTGCACCTAAAACAGGAATTTTAGGTTCATCTGCCTAATAGATCGAAGCATTTAATTAAATGAGATAAAATTCACGATAAAAGTATGAAAGAGTTACAGAATCAAGTTGTCCTAATAAAATGATAAAATAGTGTTTTAGTATTTAAAAAAAATTCTTGTCGGGAGTTAATGATCGTGTGGGGAGGGGAGGGGAGGGGAAGGGAATTTTAAGTATTGAATTGGTATTATGAAATTATATAAATATAATACAAAAATAAATTAATAATTGCAAACAAAATAATAAAAATTCGTTAATTGGTATAAATAGTCTCCCTTCGAATTATTAAAAAATTAATTTTTTAAATCATTCGTTACATTTTTTTTTTTTACAAAAAAATTATTGAAGGGTATTTATGAAAAGATTAGGGGGCAATTATCCTCGGAAAAAATTTCACCCTCTCTCTCTCTCATAGATTAAATAATTTTTTTTTTCTTAAAAAATGATTGATCAATTAAAAGACTAAACATTTTTTATTTTTTATTTTTTTAGGAATCGAAGATTTCTATAGAATTTTCCATGAACAAAGATGGTAGGTAGTTTGTCCGGCACAAGAATCAATTTTTCTAATAATTACATGGGATTAGGTTAACTTAAAAATATTGATAAGTTATAATTAAATGTATTAAAATATTTTAAGAGTATTTGTCAAGTGTTGCTCTATTATGAATTCAAAAAAGTAATATACATATTTTTAAAAAGAAAAAAACATTTTAAAAAAAGTGATATAAGATAAGTATTATTTGAAATTAATTACGTCCAATTATTAGAGAATAATTACAATAATTTGATAGAGATCCACAAAACTCACGAATATATGAGATTTATTTACATTTTTTTATTAAAAAAAAATCGCCTAAAGCTTTTTAGATTAAATATGTTTGCACCACTTAATTTTGGGAGGAATTTACAAATCTACTTATAAAAAAAAATAAAAAAATATCCATTAACTCTCAAATTTAAGATTAGCTAAGAGATTCAATCCTATTTAAAACTCCTCCCTTCCCTATCTCTAGACATCACGAACAAGGATAAAAGAAAGAGAAAATAGAGAGATATATAATATATACATATTTTAGTAAATCATATTCGTCTTTTCCATCCAAACTGGTCAATATTTAATCAGTTAATTTTAAATGATTGAATCTAAAAAATATTAATAATTAGAGGGGTAAATGGAAGAATTTTGTGTATTGAAAAAAGAGTTTTTGGTGTTTTATGATATAAATAAAATTAAGTTGAAGTAAGAAAGGAAAAACTGAAGATTTATATTTATTATGGTAATCGGTTTAAGTCACCTAAATTTGGACGCCAACCATACCAACCTCTTCCCCCAAATTCCCACTTCTCCTCCGACTTATATAATCTCTCTCTCTCTCTCTCTCTCTCTCTCTCTCTCTCTCTTATCTATATATATATATATATATATATATATATATATATGTATGTATTGTTCCATGGCTAGTTGCCTAACCCTCACCCATACATTATTCCAATTCTCTATCATTTTCAACTTACATACTATTCATACTCACAAGTCCTATTCCCTCTTTGGGTAGGGCTCAGGGCACGAGATGTTTTAGATTAGTTTCAAATTATGTAATCGTAACTTTAAGTTTATATCTAAATTAATTTTGTTGAAGTCGAGTTGATATTTTACAAAAAGAATATCTTATTTCAAATTTTAAATAATTACATACATGAATTAGAGTTCGAATCACTAACATCAAATAAAGCAAGAAAACCTGGTAGCTTAGAAAAATCCGTAAGCGGCCTCCTTAAATGCTTCTTCCAGGGCAGGGCAGATGATCCAGAATTTAAATCTTCTGGAGCGGCAAGAAAACCCGGTAGCTTAGAAAAGTCGGTAAGCGGCCTCCTTAAATGCTTCTTTCAGGGCAGGGTAGATGATCCAGAATTTGAATCTTCTGGAGCGGCAAGAAAACCTGGTAGCTTAGAAAAGTTGGTCAGCGGCCTCCTTAAATGCTTCTTCCAGGGCAGGGCAGATGATCCAAAATTCAAATCTTCTAGAGCGCCAAGAAAACCCGGTAGCTTAGAAAAGTCGGTAAGCGACCTCCTTAAATGCTTCTTTCAGGGCAGGGCAAATGATCCAGAATTTGAATCTTCTGGAGCGGCAAGAAAACCTGGTAGCTTAGAAAAGTTGGTAAACGGCCTCCTTAAATGCTTCTTTTAGGGCAGGGCAAATGATCCAGAATTCAAATCTCTTGCAGCGGATAGCTCCATATTAAAAGTCTTAGACCAGACCTTAATTTTCGAGAGTTGAACTTTACAAGTGCTTCGTCGGTCGAGTCCAGAGTTAAATCTTTGCAAGCGCTCCGCTAGCCGAGTTCAGAGTTAAATCTTTGCAAGCATTCCGCCAACCGTGTCTAGATTATTCTCACTAAAAAGTGATTCTAGGGAGTTTGTACTCCCTTAAAAGACTGTAAATGCAACTTATAACTTTATATAATTTGTAAAAAAATATATAGATATTTTTTATGTAAAAATTTTGAGTTTAAATTTTATTTATAAAAAATTATTATTTATTATTTTCAAATATTTTTAAAATTTTATGTTTTATCATGTATTAAATTCATAATTTTTCGAAAATTATTATTAATTGAGTTACATTTTTTAATAATAATAATAATATTATTATTGTTATTATTATTTTAAGAGTTTATTTGTTTAAATTATTGTTGGGAAATTGGTCATGTTTATTTTGCTTAAAATGAAAATAGTATGAGGTTTTACAATGATGGGTTTTTTTTCTTCCTTACTTTTTTTTTTAATATTATTTTCTGTCACTTTCATGCAAAAAATCTTTGTTAACCAATACTCAACCATCTTCAACTTCATGCTAGTAACCATAATCTTCCTATATATATACATATATATATTCCTGTAAAACACCATTGCCATAATCTTACAAGTTAATTGAAGATTCAACAATTATAGAAGAGACTCTGCTTCAAAGGTATTTATTTCTTATGCAAATCATGTATATGTATATATATTATATTATATTTCCATTTTCTGTGAAGCGAAGCTATCTAAATCAAGTGAAAATCAGAAGTTTGGGTGTGTTTCTACACGAAATTGACCTGTGTTTGCGGTGTGATAGATAAATTCCTAACGTCCTTGTCTTTGGTTTTTTTTTTTTTTTTAATTTTTTATACTTTGGATTTCAGGAGGTTGATTGATTTGAAGATCTTAATTATTATTTTAATCAATGGAGGATGTTAATGGTAATGGAAAGGTGGTATGTGATGAACTCTTCAGCGTTAAGCAAGGAGTACCGACCTTGGTTCAGCCGGCGGAGGAAACAGAGAAGGGTCTGTACTTCCTGTCAAACTTGGACCAGAACATTGCGGTGATCGTCCGAACGATTTACAGCTTCAAGTCGGAGGAAAGAGGAAATGAAGATGCTGTTGAGGTGCTTAAGGAAGCCTTATCGAAGGTTCTGGTACATTATTACCCGCTCGCCGGACGGTTAACTATTAGTCCAGAAGGAAAACTCATCGTTGATTGTACCGGAGAAGGTGCTGTTTTTGTTGTGGCCGAAGCAGATTGCTCAATGGAACACATGATTATTGACAATAACACGAAGCCCGATCCGGTTACGCTTGGGAAGCTTGTTTATGAAATTCCTGGTGCCAAAAATATACTCGAAATTCCGCCTCTTGTTGCTCAGGTAATGAAATTAAATCTATATGCTCTGTTCTGTTCTGTTCCGTTCGGTTTTAATTTTCCCCCAATTAAATTGTTGTGTGAGGTTAAACATTTTTTTGGTTATAACATTAACGACAGGTGACGAAATTCAAGTGTGGGGGATTTGTTTTGGGATTGTGTATGAATCACTGTATGTTTGACGGAATTGGAGCAATGGAATTTGTAAACTCATGGGGTGAAATTGCCAGAGGATTACCTCTTAAAATTCCACCATTCAAGGATAGAAGCATACTGAAATCGAGAAATCCACCAAACGTGGAATTCTCCCACCACGAATTTGCAGAAATAGAAGATGTATCCAACTCTAACAAACTCTACGAAACAGAGGAAATGTCGTACAGATCGTTCTGTTTCGACCCTGAAAAGCTCGAGAAGTTGAAGAAGAAGGCCATGGAAGACGGCGACGGAACTCTAGTCAAGTGTACCACGTTCGAAGCACTTTCGGCATTCGTTTGGAAAGCACGCAGTCAGGCACTACAAATGAAACCGCATCAGCAGACGAAGCTCCTCTTTGCCGTCGACGGTCGATCCAGATTCAATCCCCCAATACCCGAAGGTTTCTTCGGGAACGGAATTGTTCTAACGAATTCATCTTGCACCGCGGGTGACCTAATCGAGAATCCGCTCTCATACGCTGTGAAACTGGTTCAAGAATCAGTGAAAATGGTTACAGACAGTTACATGAGATCCGCCATAGATTATTTCGAGGTTACTAGGGCAAGGCCATCATTGACTGCAACACTCCTGATCACAACCTGGTCAAGGCTGTCTTTCCACACCACCGATTTCGGGTGGGGAGAACCAGTGGGTTCGGGTCCTGTTGCTTTGCCCGAGAAGGAAGTAAGTTTATTTCTGTCTCATGGAAAGGAAAGGAAAAGTATCAATGTGCTTCTTGGTTTGCCTACTTCTGCCATGAAAACTTTTGAAGAACTCATGCTGAAGATCTAGAATACAACTCAAAATCCATCATCATCTTCTTCCTTAGTTTTTCTTCCTCTTCTGGATTTTTCTACACTGGAAATTGATTATTATTATTATTGTTTTAATTATGTATTTGGTCGAAATATTTATTATTGTTTGTCTTCGTTATATGGTTCTAATGTTGTTTATTTGGTCTAAACCAATCTCTTATTAAAGGTTAATAGAGTTTGAGTATTTCTGTTGTATGTGACAATTTTTATACGAAATAAGTTATTTATGTATGTATTTATATTTTAAAATTTAATATTATAAATTTTAATAAGATTTTACTCTTTAATTTAATTCGATAATTATAAATATCTGATGATTATTAATATATATAATACAATGGATTACTATATGTATTGAAATAATATTGAAATAAGCCAATAATGGCCACATATTTATGTGAACAATTATTAATTATTATGACTGCTTTTCCTGTCTTTTTTAAAACAAGTTGAAGGCTGCTTGTCTTCTTTTTTATCATCTTCAAAGTTCATGGGCAGTCTTTGCACTATTTCCGATGATTTTATATTAATTAATATATATATATTAAGTAATTTTCTTTAAAAATATTTTATTTGAAGATTTGTTTATCTTGTGTATTTATTATTATTTTTTACATATAAAAAATAAATATTGACCAAATGCATAAGGTTGTTTTTAGTTGTAATAGTTATTCAATTGTCAATAATTTAATGTATGAAATTTTAGACATTCAATATTCAAGTGATAATAAATATTTTTTTAATTATTTTTTATATGGATAAGTCCAAATATAATTAGATAAACTTTTTTATTTAAAAAATAGATTTTTTTTTATAATAATGAGTTTTAATTTTAATATGTCTCGAATTTATAATATTTAAATTATAAGTAAAATATGCTTATTATCCAAACAAACAAGATAAAAATAGAATAAATTTTAATATAATATATATATCGAAATATGATCATATGCCAATCAATAATATCACTTAATTACCAAAAAAAAAAAAAACCAACCACGTAACACAAACATTTTGTTCAACATTCATATACAAAATCTTCTATTGACTTGATCTATATATATATATCTATATATGTATGTATGTATAATGTATGTATGAATTTGACTTGCCATTAATTATTGATCTTGTTTAGAAGTTGGATCAAAAGTAGGTGAAATTTGATTGACCTTTTCAACCAATACAAATTTTGATTCCATATTTTCTTCAATAGTAGAGAGAAAGTGAAGTGAGAATGTTACAAGTTTCTTTCTCTCTCTCTCTCTCTCTCTCTCTCTCTCTCTCTCTCTCTATATATATATATATATATATATATATATATGTGAAATTTGATTGACCTTTTCAACCAATACAAATTTTGATTCCATATTTTCTTCAATAGTAGAGAGAAAGTGAAGTGAGAATGTTACAATTTTCTTTCTCTCTCTCTCTCTCTCTCTCTATATATATATATATTATATATATATATAGTTGGTATTATATTATTCTCGAGTATTATTTATTTTTGTCATTTTATTTATATTTTGATTAAATATTTATTATTATTTTGATTAAAATCTTATAATTAGTCTTAATATGATTATTATTATTATTGTTTTATATACATATATTTTAATTTATATGAACAAATTAAATTAAAAATATATAAAGGAATTTATTTAATTAAAATTTGATTAGAATATAAAATTGGTAAGGGCACAATATTTGTTAAAATATCTTTTAAGTAAAAAAAATTAACATACTAGACAGTTTCATTAATTATAAGATTAATGTGTGATTTCCTTTTAAAATAAATATTATAATTGCATTTTTTATTATTTAAAACTTGATATAAAAGGAATTTTCTATGTTGTCTCTTAAATTTATAATATTTTTTAAATTATAAGTAAGAAAAATATAAATTTTTTAATGTATAACTCACAAAATTCTGTACAACTATATATAATATATATATTATATTATATATATATATATATATTTATTTTTGTTCTTATGAATAATTGACTGGTCAAACGCATTAGATCTTTTTGGCTCGTCAACCATTACTCTAACATCCATACTTTTAGAAAGTTCAGGAGTCAAAATTTAAATTAAAAACATTAAGGGGGTAAAATTCACATTATAGGATAATCTAGGGGGCAGTTCACACTTTTTACCCCAAATTATAATTGAATTCAGAAAAATTTACTAAAATACTTTTAATTATTTGTGGTGAAATTATAATACAATATACATTATTTACTTTTTTTTAATATATATATATAGCAAATGGTGAATTTTGACGAATTATATTTAATTGCTCAGAAAAGTTTATATAGAACATTTATATTACCACTTCATATAATATTTACAAACCTTCTTTATTGTTTTTTATTTTATTTTATATATATATATATATATATATATATATATAAACTTTGAAAATGTTATGAATTTCGTAAATTAATTCAACCAGAAAATTTATGGAATTTAGTAGATCTCTATTGAACTTGAGATCAACTATATAATTAATTTCGTGATAATGATGTGTTATCAATGGAATCAATTGTCACCAAGTAAATTCATTCAACCAGAAAATTTATGAAATTTAGTAGATGTGTATTGAACTTGAGATCAACTATATAATTAATTTCCTGATAATGATGTGTTATCAATGATATTAATTGTCACCAAGTTTCTCTCTTAACAACCAACACATTAGAATAAATACTCAAACTTTTCTAAATATCAAGTTTAAAACAGTAAATAAAATACTTGTGTGAAACTAAAATAACATAAATTAGCGAGAATATCAAACAATATTGAACAAAGATTGCACAGTCAATAACACTTGGCAGACTATAAAATATAATGTATATAACTATTCTATACAACTTTTTTCTTTCTTCTCTTTAACTATAGTGTCTATATGCTGCCTCTATTTATAAGAAGAACTAGGGTTAAAGCCGGATTAGGTTTTGTCCCGCACGGGCTACCAAATCCAATAGGACTTCAACATCAGTTTTGATTAGGGCTCGTCAGTGACTCGACCTACTAATCACATCATAGTAACTCGCCCTAGCACACAATTCATGCCTAAACCTTATATAGCGTACTGTCACGGCCTCAGATTTTCAACCTGCCCCGCGACGCCTCTGCCTCAGAGGCCAGCCTTAATCACCGAACAATGTACTGGTTTCGCCCTGCCTTGGGCTCCTCAGGGGATCGACTCTAGATCCCGACCAAGTTGGGTAGGGTTGGCCTAGTCCCCTCTTCACTGTCAATTCCAGGAACAACGACAAGCTCCCCGCATTTAACCGGGTCGGCCTGCCTGGACTCTGAAGGGGATGTGGCCTTGGCTACGCCATAACCTTTCTGGAGCCTTTCTTGCACATTCAGATACATCCACCAGCAATTGTCCGTCTTCAAATACCGTTGTCACGCGAGGCGTGATATTCTCCCCCACCCAATTCCGTGTACGCCCTCGTACACTGCCACTTGCCCGAGGTGCCCGACTCTTGCAGCCCCGTACAGCTCAGGTGTGCCCCTTGCACCGCTTACACGCTCGGAGGGTTTCTTCATGGGTCTCATTGAGGGGATACCCAAGATCGTCCAACAGTGCCCGCCCCTTGCCGAACTCAACACTGTGATGTGGGTGCATTCCCTTGCTACTTCGACACCACCTCCCTTTGTGTGAGTGCAGGACGATACGACGCTACGTGCTGGTACGACTCTGATACCACTTGTCACGGCCCTGATACCACTTGTCACGACCTCAGATTTTCAACTTGCCGCGCGGCGCCTCTGCCTCAGAGGCCAACCTTAATCACCGAACAATGTACTGGTTTCGCCCTGCCTTGGGCTCCTCAGGGGATCGGCTCTAGATCCCGACCAGGTTTGGGTAGGGTTGGCCTAGTCCCCTCTTCATTGTCAATTCCAGGAACAACGACAAGCTCCCCGCATTTAACTGGGTCGGCCTGCCTGGACTCTGAAGGGGATGTGGCCTTGGTTACGCCATAACCTTTTTGGAGCCTTTCTTGCACATTCAGATACATCCACCACCAATCGTCCGTCTTCAAATACCGCTGTCACGCGAGGCGTGACAGTACACTCAAAAGGTCAAGAAAGTTCTGTATCGGTCAAGAAAATTTGTATATAATAATGTTCTGTATCGGTCAAGAAAGTTTTATACCTTTGAACAAAAGGTCTCATACCTATCTTTTTATCGACTTCTTCACACTCTTCAAGTAGAAAATTTTAATAACCATTTGTATGAATCAAAAAGAGTAAAATTTTCTCCTTTTCTTATTATTTTGATTTTTTTTTGAATATGAAAAAAATAAGCTAAATGCTTTTTGAAAATATTAAACTAATATTAAAAATCACAATATAAAATTTAATTTACTAAATTAATTATTCAATAAGACCACTTTTTTATTATTAGAAACTTGAATGTTATCTTATCATAGTTTTAAAGTTTTTTTAGTACACAATAATTGACAAATAAGTCCAAATGATTTATTTATTTTTAATAAATTCAACTGTTACTAAATGAGTCAAATAAATTATATTATTGAACTATTTATAACACATTATCAATATGATGCTTACCATATGTTTAGAAATTAAATTTTGGTGGTTCAAAATTGACAAAATTTGATGGAAATTGTTTAATTAAAAAAGAAATAGAGGAATTCATGTATCAAACAAAAATAATATAAATTTGATAAATTAGTATAAATAGTCTAATTTTTTTTTTTATAGAATTAGTCCTGAATTATAAAAAAATTATGATATTGGTCAATTCTATTCAAAAAATACCAATATGACCAAATCTTTATAATTTTAGGACTTTTATGTTAATTTGTCAATAAATTAAAATTATTAATTTCAGGAAAAAAGAAAAAAAAAAGATGAATATGGATCCGGTTCACGATTATAATATGAACCAGATGCGGACAATAATTTTTCCAAACCCTAAACCCTAGTATTTTCCGAACCCTATCGCGCCTCATTACATATTCTTAGTTATTGAGGAGAAACTTAGCGGAAGAGAAGTAGAGACGTTGAACTCTTTCTCTCGGCTTCGAAGCTTTTTCAAGTATGGCACTCTATCTCCTTTACGAATCGGCGTCTGGTTTTGCTGTGCTGTTGGCTCACGGTATCGATGAAATCGGGCAGAACACCGAGGCCGTCCGAAACTCCGTTTTGGATCTTAACCGCTTCGGGAAAGTTGTCCAACTTGCTGCTTTTAGTCCTTTTGAATCCGCTCTCGATGCCCTTAAGCAATGCAATGCCGTTTCTGAAGGTATGCTCTATTCATTCCCCCTTTCCCCCAGAAGGAAAATCTGTTTTCTTTTATTCTGCTTTGCTTCGCTTTTTTAGTAGGGTATTTTGTGTTGTGAGAGTTTTCTGAATATCTCTCGTAATTTAGAGTAATTTTCTTGCTAAAGGAGCTGTGAGGCTCTTTCTCCCTACTAAACTAATTCAAAATTTGCGTTTTTTCGATTATTTGTTATTGGACTTTCAGTTGCATGCTTTACTCTCTCTGCTTCATAGCAATGGTCTTGATATAGGTGTTTCATTTTATCTATCAATGAATAGAGAAGTACTTCTATGGGACAAAAGTGTATATCTTTATTTTTTTCCTATTAATTTGATGAAGAGAAATCAATTAAATTCAATAATGTGCCAGAACCAGTTCTGAAGAATGATTTCCTGGAATTGTCCCATAATTTTAGCATGTAAACTTAATATTAGATTTCGTACTAATTTTATTTTTTTATTTTTATTTTTTATTTTTTGGTTTTGTAGGGCAAATGACTGATGAATTAAGGAATTTCTTGGCGATTACCCTCCCTAAGGTAAAGGAAGGTAAAAAGCCAAAGTTTAGTCTGGGTGTATCTGAGCCTAAACTTGGTTCACACATCCATGAAGAAACTAAGATACCCTGCCAAAGTAATGAATTCATTCTAGAGCTTCTTCGAGGCGTTCGCTTGCATTTTGACAAGTTCATTGAGAATCTGAAGGTCTGCAGCTAATTATTTCTTCTATTTAAACTAAATAAATATATTAATGAGTTAAAATGCTTAATATTTTTTTCTTCTTATGTAGACTGGTGACTTGGAGAAAGCCCAGCTTGGTTTAGGGCACAGTTACAGCAGAGCAAAGGTGAAGTTCAATGTTAACCGTGTTGATAACATGGTCATTCAGGCAATCTTTCTTCTTGATACACTTGACAAAGATGTTAATTCCTTCTCCATGAGAGTCAGGTTTGTGCTTCTCTCGTGATCTGTTCCTATTCATGCAGTGTTTGCTTGCATATATTAGTTTTAGAATTATTCTGAAAGAGCATGAATATTTGTGTTTCTTTGTTCAAATGTTTTTACAGATCTTTTTTCAGTTATATCTTCTCTAATGTTTTTGCATTTATCTAATAATGCAGAGAATGGTACTCTTGGCATTTTCCTGAACTAGTTAAGATTGTTAATGACAATTATCTGTATGCAAAAGTTGCAAAATTTGTGGATGACAAATCCCAGCTGGATGAAGACAAGATACCTGATTTAACTGAGATTGTTGGTGACGAAGATAAAGCAAAAGAAATTGTTGAAGCTGCTAAAGCATCCATGGGTAACTCTTCTTTAAATCATATGGTTTGTTAAAGCTAATTTGATATATCATTGATCTAATGGTTTTGTCTGTCCACCTTTTCCAGGTCAGGATTTGTCTCCAGTTGACCTAATTAATGTAAAGCAATTTGCGCAGCGGGTGATTGACCTTGCCGAGTATAGGAAAAGTCTCTATGACTATCTGGTGGTTAAAATGAATGATATAGCACCAAACTTGGCAGCACTCATTGGTGAAGTTGTGGGAGCTCGTCTGATATCTCACGCTGGTAGCCTTACAAACCTGGCGAAGTGTCCATCATCAACACTTCAGATTCTTGGAGCAGAAAAAGCACTCTTCAGGTATGATAGGATTCAATTCTCAGTTTTTGTTTGAATATTTTGGTAATAATTTTAACTTTGGTTTGAAAAGACTCGATTCACAATTTTGATAATATTTATTTAGGGCATTAAAAACCCGAGGCAACACTCCAAAATATGGTCTTATCTTCCATTCATCTTTCATCGGCCGTGCATCTGCTAAGAACAAAGGTCGAATGGCGCGTTATCTAGCAAACAAATGTTCCATTGCTTCACGAATTGATTGTTTCTTGGGTGAGAATGATTTATGATGAACAAGAGCGTGTATATATATATATGTCTTTCATGTTTAACCTTGTACAGAAAACTATATGTTTCTTTTTCCATTTTTGGTTTGCAGAGAAAAATACCAATACCTTTGGCGAGAAACTCCGTGAACAAGTTGAAGAGCGACTTGACTTCTATGACAAGGGAGTTGCACCTCGCAAAAACATTGATGTCATGAAGTCTGCTATTGAGAATGCTGACACAAAAGGTATTTTAGCCTTTAGCTTGCTTGCTTTTATTACATTGTTGAGTATCATAGAGACTGGATATACTACACAGAAAGGAGGGAAGTTAATGCAAGAGGTGCCTTATTTTACTCGATATGGTGGTTTATTGTCTTCTGAAACCCTTTGTTCAGAATGATCTTAATCTGATGGATACTCTGAGCAATTACTTATTTCCTTCCATAAAATGATTTAACTTTTGTTAACTTTTCTGTTTTGCATTTTCACAAGCAGAGATGGATGTGGACGACGACGACGACAAGCTTTCAACAAAGAAAAGCAAGAAAAAGAAATCTAATGCAGAAAACGGTGATCCCATGGCAGAGGATGACGATAAGTCTGCAGCAAACGGTGATGCTTCTGAAGAACCCAAAACAGAAAAGAAGAAAAAGAAAAAGGAGAAGCGAAAATCAGAAAGCGTGCCTGAGCCTGATGAGATTGCAGCACAGGTAAACGTAGAGAATGGTTCCAATGCACAGAATGGAACATCAAAGAAAAAGAAGCATAAGAAGAGCGCGGAAAATGAGAATGGAGATATTGCTGCTACTACTGAAGGTAAAAAGAAAAAGAAAAAGAAGTCTGATGAATAGATTTTTATGTTGTAATTTAACTAGAAGATATTAGTGTTTTTATGCTTAAGCTTTTTTTTTTTAACCTTGCTTTATGCTTGTAGTTTAGTATGAAAATTTTTATGATCAGAGAATTTTTATCTATGCAGTTAAAATACTTATATAATTGTGTTCTATTATGAAAAATGATGAAAGCAAGTTTCCAGAAACTGGATTTAGTTCAGTCTTTTTTTTTTAAATGGGAAAAATTAAGCTGATTTGTTTTAAGGTCAGTTTGGGCCCATGGTTTCTTTAGTTGTTATATTTTCTTATATACTTACGTCTTTATATATTATTTTTCTCTTATATAATTAAAGTTTTATATTTTATTTTCTGTTTTCAATCCTTATGTCTTCTCTAATTTCTGTCCATTTGATTTAACATATTCCTTATTCTAGTCCATGACCTTCTCCTTGTACACCGCTAAAATGATACAATATTATTATCGCATAGATATTTATAATCATTTCAATTTTTTAATTATTATTTGTTTTAGTACAATATATTTTTTTAAAGATAAATTAGTATAAATAGTCTTAAAATTATAAAAGTTTAGTGACATTAATCTTTAAATTATTTTTTAAGTGAAATTGGTCCGCTAAAAGAATTGTGATATTGATAATTCTATTAAAAAATTTATTAATTATCCACTAACTAAAAAAATTCTAAACATATTTATATTACTACACTATTTAAATATATTTTTGTCAAAGTGCCTATTGCACAATTGAATATGTTTTCTAATTGTGTGTAAAGGAATGTGCCAAACTGCCTATTGCACAGTTGAATATGTTTTCTAATTGTGTGTAAAGGAATGTGGTCCTTCACCGATCATTGATATCGGATAACAATATATACAAATTGAATAGTTACAAAAAAAACAAGAAGAATATTGGAAAATATTCTTGGGATATAACAATATCATATCCTATATACAAAATTATAAAATATATACATAGATATCAAAATAAATAACAATATCATATCCTACGAATTTGGCTAATACACCCCGTAGTAGAAACAGGAGGATTACAAACGTTGAGATTAGCCCGAAAATTAGAAAATAGTTGCAGTGGAAGTCCCTTGGTAAAAATATCAGCAATTTGGTAACGAGAAGGGACATGTAGAACACGAACGTGACCCCGAGAAACTTTTTCTCGAATAAAATGGATATCCATTTCAATGTGTTTAGTGCGTTGATGTTGGACATGATTGTCAGAAAGATAAACAACACTTACATTATCACAATAGACTAATGCAGCTTTCTGAAACAACATTGGCAACACCTCGGTATTCTGCTTCGACACTGGAGCATGATAAAGTAGGTTGTCGTTTATTGGTGCCAAAATAGACACAATATCCCGAAGTTGAATGACGGGTGTCGAGACAACAACCTCAATCAACATCAATATAAGAAATCAATGTATGTGTGAGAGATGGAGATAGTTGAAGACCGAGGTCGAGAGTGCCTTTAACGTATTAAATAATACGTTTTAAAGTAGTCATATGAGAAGTATAGGGTGATAGAAAAGATATAATATCTTTAATCTAATTCCTTATGACCCGTATGCCAAATTATTAAGAATTATGATAAAATCTAATTGCGGAAACGTACCTGATTCCATCCCGTATCAACAACAATTTTCTTTAATTTCTTTAAGAATCCTAGAAGATGTCTGTGTCGTAACCTGTATCAAAGATCACAGTCTTCCAAGAGATTTTTTGGAGTTTAAGAGATTTATTGGAATTTTTAGTCCTGTTCTATTGATGAGATATAGAATAATGACCCACAATCCACTCTAAGGGACCATAACCAATAATATATTATCCCTATCTAACCCATCACAGACTAGGAATCAGGGTTTCTACATATGTGAACACATACTTTTATCTGTTGCATATTAACTCATTAAAACATTATTAGATCACTTTAATTGGGTTGAATAAGATTATAATAGCACTAAATACACAAATGACACGTATGCCCACAAGATTTATTAACATAAATCGAATAATCTCCCACTTGGGCTAATGTGTCACATATCAATGTGTATTTTAAATCTTTATGAGCTCAACCTTTTGCTATTATTACAATATGCATCCTTAAACAATCCAGTCCATCAATCATATCAACATAGAACCAAAGGGGCATTCATCACACAATTGTAATTAAACCTAACAATGATCACATACATTAACACAATTGAATGACATGGATCAAACATGGTATGTAGCATGAAAAATACATGAAATGTGATCTCCACATGCCAAATTTTAACTGGTTCTCTTTATTCTTTATTGAGATCACCAAATATAAACAGAGTGTGTATAAAACAAATAAAAAACTTTAATACAACTGTAATAAATCTCAAAATCATAAATCATGTCTATAGAAAAATACAAACTCCCACCAAACAATATATCAATAATCAAGCAAGATACCCATATGAGCAACATGCTCATGAAAGACCTTGAGTGTCAAAGCTTTAGTTAGCGGATCCGCAATCATGGAGTTTGTCCCAATATGTTCTATAGATATCAAACCACTCTGAACTCTTTCTTTAACAACTAGGAACTTGATGTTAATATGTTTTAACTTTAATGTGCTCCTATTGTTATTGGAATACAAGACTGCTGAGTTATTGTCATAGAATAAATCTAATGGTCTTTCAATGCGATCTACAATTCGCAGCCCAGTGACAAAGTTTCTTAGCTATATTCCATGGTTGGATGCCCCATAACAAGCTATAAATTCTGCCGCCATAGTAGGGGGAGCAATGAGTGATTGTTTAACACTCTTCCAAGAAACTTCTCCTCCAGCAAGCAAATAAATATAGCATGTGGTGGATTTAAAACTATCTTGGCATCCAGCAAAATTGGAGTCAGAATACCCTATGATCTCCAACTGATCAAATTGCTTGTATGTGAGCATGTACTCTTTTGTTCTCTGAAGATATTGCATTACCCTTTTGGCTGCTTTCTAATGATCCATTCATGGATTGTGTAAATATCTGTCCAACACCCCAAGAATATAAGCAGTATCTGGACACGTACAAACTTGAGCATACATCAAACTTGCTATTGCCGAAGCATAAGGAATTTTTTGCATTTCTTTAATTTCAAGATCATTCTTTGGATATTGTTTGAGACAAAATTTATCTCCTTTAGCAACAGGGGTATCAATTGATTTGCAATATTTCATGCCAAATCTCTTTAAAATTCTTTCGATATAATTCTTTTGTGATAACCCAAGAATACCTCGAGAACGATCTCGATGTATTTGTATTCCCAACACAAAAGATGTATCACCAAGATCTTTCATATCAAAGATATTCGATAAGAATTTCTTGGTTTCCTACAATAAACTTATATCATTACTAGCAAGTAATATATCATCAACATATAACACCAGAAAAATATACTTGCTCCTACTAAACTTATGGTATACACCATCATCCACTAAATTTATCTCAAATCCAAATGAGACAACAACTAGATGAAATTTGTAATACCATTGACGAGAAGCTTGCTTGAATCCATAAATGGATTTCTTTAGTTTGCAAATCATTTGTTCTGATTTTTTAGAATTTAAGCTTTCAGGTTGCTCCATAAAAGTTGTTTCTTCTATGTCTCCATTTAGAAATGCAGTCTTAACATCCATTTGATGCAACTCAAGATCAAAATGTGCCACAAGCGCCATTCTAATCCTAAAAGAATCTTTCGAAGATACTGGAGAGAAAGTTTCTTTATAATCAATGCCTTCCTTTTGAGTGAATCCCTTAGCGACAAGACGTGCCTTATATCTTTCCACATTACTTTTTGAATCCCTTTTGGTCTTAAATATCCATTTACAACTAATAGGTTTCACTCCTTCAGGTAATGGGACAAGATCCCAAACATCATTGTCTTTCATTGACTTAATTTCATCATTCATGGCATCTATCTACTTTTGAGAATTAGAACTTTCTATGGCATCACAGAAGTTAATAGGATCATCTTCCGCTGTTCCAATATCTTCATCAAGTTAATGGAGAAAAATAATGTAATAATCTGAAATTGCTTTTCTCCTCTCTCTAGTAGATCTCTTTAATGACATTTGTTCTTGAGGTTGTTGAGCTTGTTCCTTATTATGTCTATTAATAGAGAGAATATCATTATTGTCTTGTTGTACTTCAATTGTTTCAGGAACAATGTCTAAAATGTCTGGAATAGCTCGATCATTGTTAATAACAATTGAAGGAAGAGAAACAAAATCCACATTTTTCTCTTTAAAGACAAAGTCTAATTTATCTTTCCTCCTCTCAAGCTCAATATCCTCAAGAAAATGAGTATTTCCCGTCTCAATAAAAGATTTATTTGTGGGATCATAAAATTTGTACCCCCATGATCGTTCTGAATAACCAATAAAATAACAACTCAATGTTCTTAAGTCCAATTTTCTTTCATTAGGCCTATAAGGTCTTACCTCAGTTGGACAACCCCATATACGAAGATGCTTGATACTTGGCTTCTTAGAAGTCCATAATTCATAAGGGGTCATTATTATTGATTTTGTTGGAACTCTATTAAGAATATAATTTGCAGTCTTAAGTGCCTCTCCTCAGAGTGAATCTGGTAAGTTAGTATGAGCAATCATACTCCTTACCATATCCTTCAATTTTCTATTCCTTCTTTCAGCAACACCATTCATGTTAGGACATCTTGGGATGGTGTACTGTGGAAAAATACCACATTTCTCTAACAATTTGGCAAATGGCCCTTTACGTTGTTCACTTGAGCCGTCGAATCTACCTAATACTCACCACCACGGTCAGATCTGACATTCTTAATTCTTTTCCCAAGTTGATTTCAACCCCAGTCTTAAAAATTTTGAACATGTTTAGAGCCTTAGACTTCTCATGAATGAGATAAAGATACCCATAACATGAATAATCGTCTATGAACAATATAAAATATCTTTGACCATTCCAAGCAAGTGTTGGAAAAGGCCCACATATATCTGTATGAATTAGTTCTAAGATGTCTTTAGATCTTTCAGCACTTAATCTCCTTTTATTTGTCTGCTTTCCTTTGATACACTCAATACATATTTGAAAACTTGACAAATCAAGTGTATCAAGAATTCCATCTTTCATAAGCCTTTCAATTTTTTGTTTAGATATATGTCCCAAAAGCTTATGCCATAATAAAGCAGAATTACTATCAGTTAATTTTCTTTTAGTACCTTTGGTAGTAACATGCAACGATTCATTAGATGAACCAACTGTATGCAATACATATAGGTTATGATAACTTGATAGAGAACCAGAACCAATAATTTCAGAATTAAGAAAAAGACTAAACTTTCTATTTTCAAAAGAACAAGAATAACCAAATTTGTCCAATAAAGAAATAGAAACTAAATTCCGTCTAAAAGACGGTACAACAAAAGTGTCTTTTAAATCCAAAAAAATTCCAATCTCTAAAAATAACCTAAAAGTCTCTATTGTCATAACTTCAACTGCTTTACAATCACCAACATATATGAATTGTTCTCCTTCATTTGGTTTTCTGCAGTTCAGGCAACCCTGCATTGACACACTTATGTGAGTAGTAGCACCAGAATCTAACCACCAAGTGTGTCTAGGTACTGAAATTAAATTAATTTCTGAACAAACAAAAGAAATGAGTGTACCTTTCTTTAAACGCCAAGCGTGATATTTAGTACAATCTTTCTTCATATGAGAAATCTTTCCACTAAAGAAACAAGTAAATGATTCTCCATTCTTTTTCTTTTCTTGCTTCTTTTCTGGTCTAGAGCCCGCAATTTCATTAGGATTCTTCCTTTTCTTTCCTTTATTATTATGAGTCAATGCCAAATGAGCACTTTCAACCTTATCATGCTTTAATATATCCTCCTCTTGAACACAATGAGAAATGAGCTCATTAAGAGTCCACTTCTCCTTTTGACATTTATAACTGATCTTAAAATGATTAAATTGTGATGGAAGAGAGATTAATACCAAATGAACAAGTAGTTCATCACAATGCTCTAACTTTTGTGCCTTCAACTTTGATGCAAGATGAGACATTTCCATTATGTATTCCCTTATGTTCCCATTACCTATATACCTCATAGAAACAAGATTTTGTAATACTGTACTTGTTTTAGCCTTTTCGTTTTTTTGCAAAACGCTCTTCAAATTCTACAAGGAACATTTTGGCATCATCTTGATTAGTCATAATGTCTCTGAATTTTTCTAGAATGACACGTTTCATGACCAAAAGACTCATGCGGTTTGAGCACTCCCACTTTTCCAATTCCTTCTTTCTTCAAGGAACTGGAATCTGTAATTTTGTGTGGTCGCTCAATTCGAAAAGCAAGATCCAAATCAATGCAACCAAGAATGATCATAACATTTTCTTTTCGAAACTTAAAGTTTGTACCATTCAAAGCTGGTAGTGCATTAATGTTAGCATATATTGATGCTGCACTATTAACTGAATAGAGAACAAAATAAGAATAAATTATCAAGCTCACATAAAAATAACATAAAATAACCAAATAATTCAAATAATGGTGAAATAATTAAATCCCATCACAAGATATGTAGCACAACATTGATATTTAGTCCTTGGACAGAAATAACTTGTAAGTGGTACTCTCAATGCAATAATCAAATATTGACAATAAATTTCTGTCAAACAAAAAGTCTTTCTTTGGATCGACTAATTATTCACATGAAAAAAAAACTTAATAACCATCACATATATATTATGTGAGTGTGTTTTAAAATTTTTGCCAAATAAAAATTTTCCTTTGGGCTAATTATTATTCGCAGGAAAAATTAAACACATAAACCATCCTTATACTTTAAATTAACTAACTTAGACAAAAGAGATCACTTTGATAACGGTTAAATTTCAGTGGATTAATTCAAAATATAAGTCTTTTAAAAAAATCAAAATTTAAATTTAACTAAATTTTATAATATATATAATATAAAAATAATAATAAATATCATTATTCTTTGCTAGAAACATGAATCCAAATAAATATCAAATTCTAAAAAATTTATTCAAATTAAATTCCACAAAATCCAAATAAATATATACATGATAAAACTTAATAAAACTTAATCCGTAAAACCCAATTGTCAATTTTTAAATTGATTTATAAACATCATTATAATATTAATAAAGGTGTAACTTTTTTTTTCTTTTCTTGAATTCTTAATTAAATAAACCTAAAAGGTTTAATATTTTTAATTGTAAAATTATCAATTAGCCAAAAAATTTCAATGATATAACATATAGGCTCTGATATCACTTAATAGAAAAGATATAATATCTTTAACCTAATATCTTATCACTAGTATACCAGATTATTAAGAATTATGATTAAATCTAATTGCGGAAGCGTACCTGATTTCATCCCGTATCAGCAACAATTTTTTTAATTTATTTAAGAATCCTAGAAGATGTCTGTGTCGTAACTTGTATCAGAGATCACAATCTTCCAAGAGATTTATTGAAGTATTTAATTCTGTTCTATTGACGGGATATAGAGCAGTGATCACAATCCACTATCGGGACCATAACCAATAAATATATATTATCCCTAGCTAACCTATCACAGACTAGGAATCAGGGTTTCTACATATGTGAGCTCATACTTTTATCTGATGCATATTAACCCATTAAAACATTATTAGACAACTTTAATTAGGTTGAATAAAATTATAATAGCATTAAATACACAAATGACACGTATGCCCACACGATTTATTAAAATAAATCTAACACGAGGATCATGCATAAACAAGCAAACATGTTGGACATCATAACAAATATATGGTATGGTGAAAGTCAAGTACTTAAGGGCACATGCAAGACGTCGATATTTCGTTGGATCATGATACTAATTTCCAGAATTAGTACTGAGTTTAGACTTGACATCAACAGGTGTGGAGCAAGGTTTGCATGTAGACATATGTGTTCGATCAATGATTCTTGGGCATATTGCTTTTGAGAAAGAAATAAACTTGAAGAAGTATGAGTGACATAAATACCCAAAAAATAATTAAGAGGACCAAGATCTTTCATAGCAAACTCAGAACTTGGGGAATTGTCTCGCGAAGCTGCTCAGAAGAGGTTGTGAGAATAATATCATCAACATATAAGAGAAGATAAACCATATCAATGGCTTAATGGTAAATAAAAAGGGATTTATCAAAAACACTATGAGTAAATCCCATGGTGCGAACAGAGTCAACAAAGCATTGATACTAAGCACGTGGTGCTTGCTTAAGACCATATAGAGACTTTTTAAGAAGACATACATAATTTGGATAGTGAGAATCACAAAAATCTGGGGGTTGATGCATATAAACAGTCTCAGAAAGGTGACCATGAAGGAAAGCATTTTTGACATCCAGCTGATGAAGGCACCAAGATTTGGAAAGGGCCAAACTAAGAGTAGTGCAAACAGTAGCAGGTTTGACAACCAAATTAAAAGTATCACCACAATCAATGCCATTTTGTTGACTAGCACCGTCACCAACTAACCGAGCCTTGTACTTGGACTTGTACTTGGAAAAAGATCCATCAGAATTGGTCTTGTGCTTGAAAATCCAAAAACTCTGAATAATATTAGCATTACCGGGACGGATGACTAATTCCCACGTCTTATTTTCAATAAGAGCATTATACTCATCCCACATGGCAAGGTGACAATTTGGATTAAGAAGAGCATCACGAGAATTTGTTGGCAAAGGAGAAATAATAGAGGAAGAGGAAGAATAAATTAAAAAGACATTTAGGCTTAAATATACAATGTTGAGCTCGTGTAGTCATTTGGGGAGATAAAGGAGGTGGGCTAAGTGATTGAGGAATACTGCCAGAATTAGAACCAGACTGGGAGGAGGTTGGTGACAAGTAGGCTGACAGCTGGGCTAGAGTGGCAACAGATGGGGAAGTCTGATTGGAATTTGGAGCGGGCCTAGGAGAATCTAGGTCGGAAGAAGCTGGAGGAATTGAAGAAGAATTTGGTGCTGACGGGAAAAATGAAATAGGTTGGGCCTACTGGAAAAAGGAAAATGAATTATCATATTCCAAAGTAGAGAAAATTTGCGACTAAAAAATAGAAGAAAATTTAGTGGATGAATTTGTAATTAAAGAAGAGAAAGGAAAAATAAATTCGTTAAATATCACATGCCGCAAAATGTGAATTTTTTGATTTTTTATATCAAAATATTTATAACCGCGATGATTCTTAGGATATCCCAAGAAAACCAAGAAGTGGAGTGAGCCTGTAATTTATGGCGAGAAGTGAAAGGAATTAAGGGAAAACATAAACACCCAAAAATTCGAAAATGAGAATAAGATGGAATTTTGTTGTAAAGACTATAAGTAGGGGAGGAAAAAGGGAGACGAAGATGAATCTCATTAAAATCACAAAATTGATTGAAAGTACTATTAACAAATTCCTTACCATTGTCATACTGCAAATATATAATTCGTCGTAAAGATTAAGTACCAATGTAGTGATGAAATTTAAATAAGATAGAGAAAACTTGAGATTTATTTGAAATAAGAAATGTCCATAAAAAATTAGTAAAGTCATCAAGAAATAAAATGTAGTAGTGATGACCTCCGAAACTAGATATGGGAGAGGTCCAAATATCACTATGGATGATATCAAAGGGGAAAACGGATCAAATTCCACATAAACATTATTATCAATAGTGAATTGACGAACATAAACAATATTTTTAATTAATTGAGCATGAATGACATTATTTAAAGAAAGAGGAGGTAATGAAGTAGGTAAAGTAGTGTGTCCACAACTTTGAATTGGAATTATTATTTCTAACAGTGATTTTATGAGTATTGCTCAAATTAAAATAAGATGAAAGATTACCTCTGTTGGCAGTCATATGGAAAGTTGCCCTAGTATCCATATACCATTGATCAGTTAGAGAAGAAAGAGATAAAGTGTGCAATGCCTCGAAGATATCGGTAGGTGCGTAGTTAGAAAACTGGCTAGGGGACAATAGTTAAATGGGTCTGCTGCTGAGATGGAGGTCTTGGGCCCAAAAGTCCAGTTTGCTGAGATGATGGTTGTGGACCAACCCATGGTTGAGTGGGATAGGGACAAGGTGGTGCATGCCAGATAGTTTGTGAACTAGGCCAACTCGTCTAGGAGGCCCAATTTTGAAATCCATTCCAGTTTGGTGGGTGGTATGGATAACCCAGATGAGGAGGAGTGGACCCCGGTTGATCTAGAAGCGGATCTAAGTTGCTGCTGTCGGGTTGGATTGGAGCACCTTCCCTTGCCATTGCCATTTCAATTTCTAAATCTACCTCGACTTTCACCATGACGACCACTGCCTCGGAATTGATTGTTTTGAGGCTTACCAAATCCAAAAGAATCGCCATAATTTTTAGTATCTGCGGCCAAGAAAGCAGAAGGTGCCTGCAATGGTTCAATCCACTTGGATCATGTTGTTTCTTCCAAAACAAGCATGGATAGTGCTTTGTAAAACATGGGCAGTGAATCACCATGTCTAATTTGAGTACCTACATTAGTATATGCATTAGTTAAACCATAAACCAATTGTAAAACTAACCTATTATTAGTGATAGGAGCGCCTACATTGGACAATTGATTCGCTAGGGACTTAAGATGCTAACAATAGGAAGAAGTGGCAGTAAAATTTTCCATGCGAACATTCGAGAATTCTTGTTCGAAATAGAGAGCACATGAGTTCTTATTAGAGAAAATGTCGTGTAGACGATTCCATGCCATTGCAGTTGTGGTATCTTGCTCTAAAATTGTGTTGAGCAGATCATTGGATATAGTACCATATATCCATTGTAACACAATAGCATCTATCTGATACCAAAGATCTATATTAGTATCTTTTAATGATGGTTCTGATGAATTGACAGAAGGAATAATGTGATCAAGGACTTCATATGCACAAGCATAGATTTTAAAGAGAGTGGACCACGTGATATATTGTCTTGTTTGAAGATCAAGAGTGATTTTAATAAAATTGATGATGTTTGGGACAACCAATACAGGATGACGAAGAGAACCTGTGGCTAATTTGTTTTCTTTCGTCACCATGAAAAGTGAAGGAATGCGAATTCAAATGAAGGATAAAAGATAGAATAATTTTACCACTGCTCTGATATCATAAAGGAATGCGGTCCTTGACCTTTCATTGATATCGTATAACAATATATATAAATTGAATAGTTACAAAAAGGTAAGAAGAATATTGAGAAATTTCTCGGGATATAACAATATCATATCCTATTTACAAAATCATAAAATATATACAAAAGATATCAAAATAAATAATAATATCATATCTTACACAATCTGGCTAATAGTGTGGTTGATGCAATTAAGAAGATGAACATTAGTAAGGTCGAGAAACAAAGGAGATTGGATGAATGGAATTATCACTCCAACTATGAAAGATGTTTGTCAAATGAATGAAGGTCGACAAATTATCGAAATAATGGGATTAACTAGCAATAATCTATTATGAGATTGAGATTTGACGAGAATTTAAAGAAGGATTTTACCGATTCAACAGTTCAATAATGACTGTCATTGTTAAGGGATGGACAAAAACCGAGATGATGTTAACTCAGCCCGACTCTTCTGTAACTCAGTATGACTTGGTATTGACTCACTTAACTATGGAAGAAGATGGGGGAAGAATAATAAAGAAAAAGAAAAAGAAAAAGAAGGAAGAAAGAGAAACACAAATGACACGCAAATTAAAAAAAAAAAAAAAAAAAAAAAAAATATATATATATATATATATATTATATATTATTAATATGCACAATCTTTTGAGAAATTAATATATATTATATTATTTTTAATTAAACATTATATATTTTTATTAAAATATTATTCTATAATTATTTTATTAAATATTTTTTTAAATTAAATATAAAAATTTCATATTAACCGATATAATGATTGAGTCGTGGTTACTCAAAAAAAAAATAAATAAATAAATAAAAGAAGAGTGGCACGTAAATAAAAAAAAATATATATTATATTAATATTATGCACAATTTCAAAAAAATAATATATATTATATTAAATATATTATTTTATTAAAATTTTATTTAATTATCATTATATTTTTAAATAATTAGTGACTTTAATTTTAAATAAATTTAATTTAAATTTTTTTTAATTTTTAAATTTCAAATATTTTTTTTGTAAAAGAACAATAAATTGTTTTTTTAGTCAAAAAATCTTAAAAATTAACAATTTTTATAGTTAATTAATTTAAAAAAATAAAAATATTAATCACAAGTAAAAAAAAATGAATAATATCAAAAGTTCTTTTTGTCGATTAAAATATTTCTTCTCTGATTATATCAATATTTTTTTTTTCATGCCAAGAGATAAAAATAAAAACCTTGTAAAGAGAAATGATTTTAATTTGATATTTTTTTTAATTAGATATTTTATTTTATTTTATTTTTCACATGTAAATATTTTATTTTTTTAATTAATTAAATATAAAAATCATTAAAATTTTAAATTTGATCAGTAAAAAAATGTTTTTCTTTTAAAATTTTTTTATTTTTGTCAATTTGTTTTATTTATTTATTTTGGAGATTAGATATTAAAAAATAAATTAGGCGGAAGGGCCTAAGGGCGACCCGACTATTTTAATATATATATATATATATATATATATATATACCTCTCGCGTCTACAGCTGCATTTCACTGTGTTTTCCCTGCTAATTTTTCCCCTCTCACCTAACTTCGAATTTCCCAATTTCATTTGGGGGGAAAAGGAAACTGAGATCTGAAGAATGGCTGCGAATTTGGAAGATGTTCCATCTTCAGATCTTATGACGGAACTGCTCCGTCGCATGAAGTGTGCCAATAAACCCGACAAACGCCTCATTCTTGTCGGTAATTTTTTTATTTTTTTTTCTTAAAAGGAGAGATAATGTTGTTGGTTTATTTTTCTCTCTTTGTTGGAGGAGAGTTGGGAAGGGGTTTTAGATTTCTTGATTTCCCGTTTATTATTATTATTTTTCTTTTGGGGGGAGTGGTAGATTAGGGTTGGAATTTTTCCCTTCTGAATTGTGATTCTTGGTTCCTTTACCTGTTTTATTTTGTTTACGGGGTTGGTTGGTTGGTTCTTTTACTTGTGGTGTTTTTAGTCGTTCTTAGCTTTGCTGTACAAAGTAAAACAGAAAAAAAATTCTTTCCATAAAATCATTTAAATTTTATTGCTTGTAGTAAATTTTATTTTGGCCGATATTCTTTCCATAAAATCTTTAGAAACTAGATTGGATTTCATTTGTTGTTATTATATGGATGGAATTGTTTGGGATTAGACAAGGAATCGAGATTTTTATTGTTCATCTTGATGGAATGAAATTAATGAGTTTTCTTCTTTGTCCTTTGAGTTTTGACTGAGAAAAGATAGATGCTATACAGGCGTGAAAAAAGAGAAACGTATCTACTGTAATTTAATGAGTTTTCTTCTTTGTCCTTTGGGTTTTGACTGAGAAAAGATAGATGCTATACAGGCGTGAAAAAAGGGAAACGTATCTACTGTAATTTAATTTTGTTTTAAATTTGAATTGATTGAAATGATCATAAAATGATTAAGGATCATTATAATGATCATGAAACTAGAGAAAGAATGTTCAATGCTGCTCTTTCTCTTCCTAAACTTTTGAATTTTACCAGATTCCCACCTCTTCAAATATTGACAGGTTTGTTCCGTTTTTTACTATAAATTTCAATGGTTTATAATATGATTCACAATCTGTGAATAGTTTTATTGATTCATAATCTGTGATTGGTTTAATTGATTCATGATCTGAGAATGGTTTAATTGTTGTTCAATTATGAGTTATTTGAAGTTGGTTTGGAGAACTTGGGACCAGTTAACTAATTTTATTTTTTGTTCAATTTATGGTCTGGGAAACCATTGTTTTCTTTTCCCTCACAGTTGGAGCTGAGTTTTAAGAATCCATTGTGGGAAGTTGAGATAATTTGAATTATCCTAATATATCATTTGAGTTTCCAAATTGTAGATATGCATGCATGATCACGAATTTCTTAACGAAACTCCCAACCCGATTCCTTTTTTAAATGGGTAAATTTAGGTGCAGTTATGTAGGTTTGCACAAGTTTTAAACTTATGAAACATGACTGCATGATTTTCCATTAGTCATTCTCTTATTGGTATTACAACAAATTCGAATTGCCAATTTGTATACATTGAATTTTATTTATATCAGTGAGTTGTGTATGGTGGCGGACTGTGTATTTCTAGTTTAGATGAAATATACTCATTATAATATTAGGCTTTTAAATAGGTTCAGCTGTTGCTTGGGAAATTTTAGCATTTTAATTTTGATGTGCAATACTAGATATTGTTGGTTTTTTGGACACCATTTGGAGGGATATTACTTGGTGCTGAGATCATGATTTCTTCTGAATAGGCTTTTTTATTCTTTCTGCTTGTTCTATATATTGTTCTTCACTACTTGGACCTTTTTAATGCAACATTAATATTTTGGTGTTCTTAATTTTCTTATAAATTACACTTGTATTGCTAATTTGAAAATTTTTGAAATCACATTTTCTGCAGGACCTCCTGGATCTGGCAAAGGGACACAATCCCCTATAATCAAAGATGAATACTGCTTATGTCACTTGGCCACTGGCGATATGCTTAGAGCTGCTGTTGCTGCAAAAACTACTCTTGGTATTAAAGCTAAAGAGGCTATGGATAAGGTAAAATTAATACTGAATCTTACACATGTATATCACAGTTTTCTGATTGTGTGTGTGTGTTTCCCCTTTTTTGATGACAATTTGTGTGCCTCTTTTCTTACTGTAACAGGGAGAACTTGTCTCAGATGACTTGGTTGTTGGGATAATAGACGATGCATTAAAGAAGCCTTCATGCCAAAAGGGTTTCATTCTTGATGGATTTCCTAGGACAGTAGTTCAAGCAGAAAAGGTTGCTACTTTATGTTTTGTTTAATTATTACATTGTTACCCTTTATGCAATTACTTATGATATTAAAGTCTTTTCTTTAGTTATTAACCTAAAACTAAGGATACCATTTTTATTTTTTTTTCAACTCTTATCAGCTGGATGAAATGCTTGAGAAAAGAGGAGTTAAGGTTGACAAGGTCCTAAACTTTGCAATTGATGATGCTATCTTGGAAGAGAGAATTACTGGTCGATGGATCCATCCATCTAGTGGTAGAACCTACCACACAAAATTTGCACCCCCAAAAGTGGCTGGTGTTGACGATGTAAGTTAACTTTAGAAGTCTGTTATACTCTTTTGGGAATGGTTTAAGCTTAATTTAGTCAACATATCCTGACTGATAATTTGGAAAAAATAGAAGGGCATACTTATCGTGATTTTTTTGTTTTTAAAGGTTACTGGAGAGCCTCTGATTCAACGTAAGGATGATACTGCTGCTGTACTCAAATCTAGGCTAGAAGCTTTCCATCGTCAGACTGAACCGGTACTGTTTCATTTCATTTTGTTTCAAATTTCCGTTTTTTTTTTTTGGTTTCTATTTTATAATTGAATTTTGAGTTAGTAGTAAAAGTTTCTTGAATGTTCTTTTATATTTTCATTTATGGATAGCCTAGTGAAATTCTGACATTTCCAACAATGGGTTAAAATTTACAAAATAAGAACTATTGTGGGTAAGTAAATGAGAGTTTGTCAAATAGAACAATGATTTTTACTAATGAGGCACCTAGGAAATGCACTTTTCTAAGTTTTTCTTTCTAAACCTGATTTTGTGATTCTAGAACTAGAAAGATGGAGGATTGATAAAAAAATTATTGTGGTTGACTAGCATATTTCTTTCAGAGATGTTAGCTGCCTGCTTTTATCCACTTTATCAGATTTTGCTTTTATAAAATGCATCTGAATTAGCATGATATTTGTCTCATTGCAGGTAATTGACTACTATAACAAGAAGGGTATTGTGGCAAACCTTCCTGCTGAGAAGAAACCGGAGCAGGTGAGGGCTGAGGTTATGAAGACCCTCTCCTAATCTTTATTTGTACCAGTAATCCAGAGATTTTGTAAGTTATATACTGCAACCAATTTATTTTTTTTAGTGCTGATTCGTCAGCCTTTTTTCCTTTACGGTACTTTGGCTGCTTTAAGCACCAGCTTTGATACCTTCTGAGGAGGAGAGCTTCATTGAGTTACAAAATAAGAGTTAGACAGAATTTTGTTTCATATTTTCATATTTTCATATTTTGTTATATATATCCTAAAAAGAGAAAAAAAGATAATAAAAATCCCTCCACTCTGCTTAGCTACGGACTACACTTGCTGATAATTAACCTCAGAAGAAGTACCAATCTGGAAGCAAACTCCTGCTTGCAAAATTTCCTCAGTAGGATTATATTACTCTTCATTTGAAATGGATCTTCTTATAAAGAACAATTTCATCGTACTCAACAAATATCCTTTAAAAAATTGTTGGGATAAAAAATTATTTTTATAATTTCTTTTTGTTTAATTTTTTATACGGAATAAAATATTAAAGTAAAGATGGTTAATAATCAATTCCTATATCTTTATTTAGGCTATTTTTTGTTTTTAAAATAATTAGAATTATGAAATTTGAAATATGAAAAATCTATAATTTTATAAATCATATTTTGTATGTCTATAATTCTCACTACTTTTACTACTTCCATATAATTTTTACTACATCCATGAAGTTATATAATCTCCATGTAACCTCCATGAAGTTATATAATCTCCATGTAACCTCCATGAAGTTATATTTGTAATATATATTTATATTAGTATGTATATGGGTATGAAAGTTACACATATATACTCTATTAACATATGTGGTAGTTTTGTATCTTTTGTTACAAGAATAATATATACACAAGTTTACACTATTTATAACACGTTATCAGTACGCATTGTTTCATATTTGCTCTACCGGTTTAAGACATTGTTTCATATTGCTATAATTGCTGCATAATTTGAAGAAGTAGCATCATATTGCTATAATTGCTGCATAATTTGAAGAAATAGCAGCTAATATTTGCTTTGTAGAATGCCATAAAACAGCAGTTCCTCCACATGTAAAAATATAGTCTATTTGAGATCTGACTTTATGTGGATCAGACAAGTAACCATCATCAACATAACCAACAAGTTGTTGTTTAGAAATATGAGGATATAATAATCCCCTATCAATTGTACCTTGAAGGTATCGGAAGACATGTTTAATTTCATTCCAATGTCTTCTAGTTGGACATGAATTAAAGATTGCTAACAGATTAACAGCAAAAGCTATATCAGTTATTGTATTATTAACAAGATACATTAGTGCACATATTAAGATATGGTACTTCTCGATCAAGAACTTTTTCATCAACGTATACAACTATTATAGCAAACCCTGAATTTTCTTTCTTGATAAATACACATGGACAAATTTGGTTATTTTGATAACCTTCTTTCAATAAATATTCACTAAGACGATTGTACCACATTCGTCCACATTGTTTTAAACCATACAAAGATCTTTGTAATTTTATTGAATATAATTTTTGAGAATTTGATTCATATGTTTCAAGCATTTTAAATCTTTCAGGGATTTTCATATAGATATCACTATCAAGTAAGCCATATAAATAGGCTGTAACTACATCCATAAGACGCATATCAAGTTTCTCATTAGCTGTCAGACCAAGGAGATAACGAAAAGTAATTGCATCCACCACTGGAGAATAAGTGACCTCATAGTCAATTCCCAATCTTTGAAAAAAACCTTGTGCAACAAGACGTGCTTTATATCTCACAATTTCATTTTTCTCATTTCTTTTCCGTACAAATACTCATTTGTACCCTACAAGTATGACATCTTCAGGTGTTCGGGTTATGGGTCAAAAAACATCACATTTTGCAAGTGAGTTTAATTTTGCTTGAATTGTATCTTTCCATTTCAGCCAATCACTTCTACATCGACATTCATCAACGGATGTAAGCTCATTATAATCATTTTCATTTATAATAGCTGATGTTATATTATATACAAAAATATTATCGATAGTTATTTCTTCTCGGTTCAATTGTTTCCCCTTTAAGACATAATTTATTGAGATCTCATCATCATCTATTTTTTCGATATTTTCAATATCTTTAGATACTTGAACTTCTTCTGGAGTTATTTCATTTATTCTGTCTCTTGACTCTTTTGGAGTATTAAGCATGGGTTCATTATTAACATTTGCTACCTTCTTTTTCCGGGAATTTTTATCTTTGAACCAATTGGTCTACCACGCTTCTGGCGTGCTATAAACTGATTTGCTATTTCATTTACAAATTGTCCCTCTGGGACATCAATCCGTATAGGAGCATTTTCAGATGGTATATGAGACTTAGCCACTCTCTTTAGGTCAGTAAATGCATCTGGGCAGTTGATTTGCTATACTTTACAAATGTATTATCTTTTGAACTTATTTGTACGAGTATCAAGATGTTGCAAAGTATTCCATGTAATATTTTTACCAAATTGTTTTTCTTTTTCTCCCCCTAATCCTGGGAATATTGATTCATCAAAATGACAATCGACAAATCGTGCCGTAAAAAGATCTTCTATCATAGGTTGAAGATATCTTATAATAGAAGGAGAATCAAAACCAGCATATATCTGCAATCTTCTTTGATGAGCCATTTTTGTGCGTTGTGGTGGAGCAATAGAAACATATACCGCACATCCAAAAATTCTAAAATGGGAAATATTTGGCTACCAACCATAAGCCAATTGCAATGAAGAATATTTATGATAACTTGTTGGTCTAACACGTACAAGTGCTGCTGCATACAAAACTGCATGACCCCAAGCTGAAATGAGGTAATTTAATTCTCATAAATATAAGTTTAGCTATCAATTGAAGTCTTTTAATAAAAGATTTAACTAACTCATTTTGTGTATGAACATGAGCTACAGGATGTTTAACATTTTTACCCATAAACTTACAATAATTATTAAAAGCTTCAAATGAGAACTCACCAACATTATCCAGATGTATTAATTTAATTATATAATGTAAAAATTGTGCTCGTAAATTAATAATTTGACCAACAATCTCGCAAACATAAGATGTAAGGGTCGTGTTTTATTAAACTCTTGTAACAATAATGTCGGTTGGGGACTAAAAAGGATCTAACTGAAAATAATCAAAATTTGGTGGATTCATATTTTGACGAACCGTTTTTTCTGTTCACTTTGAAGACTCTCAGCTGCTGTCGGTTCATAACCCACACAAGATTTGTGGAAAGGATGATGAAGCTCACTCTTCGCAGCCATGGCGTTATCGCGAGGCCATTTCTTAAGCGCTTATTTGTACCAAGATTCTCTCTCTTTTCCACAACAGCCTCTGCTTCAGTTCGTGAAGCTACAGTTTCTATGGTTCAAGGCGCTTCAAGAGGAATCGGCCTTGAATTTGTAAGCTCGTAATTCTCAACTTGGTCAATAATTTCCTTTTTCTCTTGCTGTTTCTCTTTTTCGGCATAATCTTTGTTCGCTTCTGCAAATTGAGTGTTTGCTGGTTTTTGGCTTTTTTCCCCCTGAAAGACTAGAAGAAAATGGTTTAAAACCCTTGTTCTTCGGATGAAAATGAGATCAGTTCCGATCTGAACTGTCCATTACATATTTTCCTTTGGAGCATTGAGTCAATGGGACTGTTTTTATGTCACTCTGGATTCCATAGTCTGGTTTAAATTCTTTAGGGGAAAATCACTGGTTTGGCTTTGTACCTAAAATCTGAATACCTCTAATTCATTATATAGTACCAGAGCAATTTTTTATGGTTTGGAAAAATAACTTATGTGTGCGCGCAGAACTAAGATTTTTCAACGAAGGACCCAAGAAAAGGATTGTACCATAAATAGTTTTGAGTCCACACTCAAATCAGATTTCTTGCCGATATATACCACATTATTAATCTCATCGAAAAATTTAAGCTGTTGGATTGCACCTGACTGTCTGAGACCATGTTCCCCTTATATAAAAATTTAAGTGAGGGATTGGTCTATACATTTATAGCTTTTCCAACATAAATGGGCATGCTTATCTCGTGTGTTCAAAAGAGAAAAGTGTCTCTTTTATTGGACATAACCATTTCTTTATATGTATGTATATATAAACACTTTAAGTGGCCATAAACAAAGACGTGGTCGAGACTTATTGAGAAAATAATAGTAAGGATGAAAACAGATCTTGATACAACTTTGATGTCATATAGATAAGCTTCCCTTTCTTTAGGTATGATGCAGATTGTAATTTTAAAAAATACTACAAAAGACTTGCAGAGGCGAAAGAATGATTCCATCATGAGTTGCTTGTCATTTGTTTTTTTTTTTGAAGTATTCCCTGAAATTATCTGTATTCCATCATTGTGTGTTTTCACTTGTCATATGAGTGATAGAGAACGGCAACCCGTATGACAATGCTAAAATATGGTTAAATACTCCTGCAAACCAGTTGCGTGAGTCTAAAGTTTGACATTCAATTTGGAAGCGTGGAAGTATGTTCAATTCAGCAATTTGTTATTGATTATCCTGTTCCCTGAAGCAAGCTACAATTTTCTGAAAATCATTCTCTTGTTTTTATTTTCTCCTTGCACTTTTATCACTTAGGTTAAACAGTTGCTAGAGAAAAATGATAAGGGATTTGTTGTGGCAACATGCCGTAATCCAAGTGAGGCAACTGGGTTGTTGGAACTAAAAAGTAAGTTTGCCCATCGCCTTGACATTCAGAAGTTGGATGTTACAATTGAAAGCACTATTGAGGTAACTTATTGTCTCTCATTACACAAAGACAAAAGTTTATTTGAAACAAGTTAATGTTTGATCAATTGATTTGTAATCTTGAAGTCCATTGGAATCTTGCATTAGATTCAATAGTGTGAATTGAATTCTACTCCTTTTAACTTCCTTATTCCAGGATTCAGCCAATGGTATCAGAGATAAATATGGCTATCTAAATCTGCTCATTAATACTTCTGGAGTTCTTTCAATACCTAATGTCCTACATCCTGGTACATATGTTTTTCCATTCACCAAAGTAGATGCATTTTTCATCTTAATGTCTTTTTTGTGTTACCTCTGTGAAGTAATTTGTCCTATTTTCTCTAATTTCCAGTACAGAAACTACACTGAGCAAAGTGCAAAGATCTTCGTTGCTTCTTGCTTATGAGATCAATGCGGTTGGTCCTATTTTGGTCTGCAAGGTGTGTTCTACTGCATGTCCATTTAAACTGTGAAATTGACAAACAAATGCAACTTCATTTTTTTATGTTCCTGTCGTTGGATAAAACATAAGTGACAAGCATACAGCAAGCAATACAAATTATGTTTGAGTACGTCACACATCCATGGCTGCAGTATAATGATTGAATAAATTATGCAAAATAAGGAAATGCTTAGTTAAACAAAGATTTTTAATAGTCTTGCTTTAATCATGAAAATTCAAGGTTATGAGTCATTAATTGGAATATTCAATTAAGTTCAGTTTTTAAGGTTTTAGGTTAAAATTAGTATCAGGACAGTTATATTATATTAAACTAAACTTACATTGAGCTTTTTTTTTTTGGAAATGTTGAGGCTTTCTGCTTTTACCATGTCTCAAATTCATGACCTCTCAAAGTCATAAGCGAGGGTGCTACCAAATAAGCTACACCTTCTTGACAAAATAGTTTATTTTTAATAAAATCAAGTATTGAAAATATAATTAACACACTAAAAAAAATCATTGTCCATTTACACCTTTTTTTTTTTTTTTTTTTGAAGAAAGTCGTTTTCTAAAAATTTGATTGAACCTTTTCTACTTGAGTTTGTTAATTATATTTATAAGAATTTAAGTGCAATTGTAAATGTTCTAATTTAAAAATATGGTTATATTGTTTCTCGATAAAATTTAAATAGAACTTTTTGGAAAAATTTACTGCCAAAATGGATCATTGCTTTTAACTTACCCTTAGTAATTTTACATGTACTGTATTTTCCTTGAGTTATATTTATTATTTCTTACTTGAAATTATATGGGAAGACGGTTTAGTTATCTATGTTATCATTGATCAGAGTAATCTAAATTCTGGTTATAATTGGTCTAGAATTTGGCGTTTGAGCCCATTAATAAATAAATTCTCCTCATTATCTAAAATCATGATTGAATGTCACAAACATTACATTAAAGATTCAACACCTTAAGTCCCATGTGTGACCCTCAGGGTTTATTTCTACACGATTTCATTACACTAAGTTTCACTCATTCTTTTACATTTTTATTTGAATAATCTTTTGAAATACTCTCTATTCATTTTTTCTTATAGTAGACAAATTCCTGCAATTTAATATCTTTTTTCGGATTTGTTAAACATCTATAGCTTCACAAAAGTGAGCAGTACTTTGTGGGATCTTTTAGTGGGTTAGTCCTGCTCCAATAAGGTCCTAAGGGAGTAGGGATAGTTTTGTGGAAGGTCTAATCTTAGAGCCTTTCATTGATTTGCCTTTAATTGTGGATTTGATAGTGTCTTAGTTGTTTTAGGGTTTGGAAGTGCCACAACAATGTTTCTGATTTGCATTCGATGATTTAGAAATCCTCATCTTACATCTTCCTCCTGATTCATACTGGTTTAAAATTTAAAATTAGTCCGAGCAGATTAGGATTTTTTTGAGCCTCTTTATAGAAGGCTTTTCCCTATTCATTATGTTTCCTGGTTACGTGAATAAGTATGAATATTGTTTCTTTAAATTTCCAACTCCATATAACTTTTATTTTCTGTATTTCTGCCCTGTAATATGGTTCTAAGTTGTAACTTAAGAATCTGGAATTGTTCTTTGTGGAATAGCTTACTCATGGTTCTCCTGCATCATTCGTATAAGGTTACTGAGAAATATTAAGTTCAATACTACTGATTCACTTGATTTGTGTTTCAAATTCACAACCCTCCATTTTGCATGTGTGTGTGATATAGAGGGTTTGATTCCATGGATATACTTTATAGGCTTGTTTAGATAACGAGATCAGACCATATTAGATTTTTCCTTATAATTGATCAATTCTTTTGGCACAATTGGACTTCTCATAACTCCTGTGAATCAGCTGCAAGTAATATCAGTCTTTTGCGGTGACAGGTCAAGAATTTCTTAGAATTTGTTAGGTCAATCTATGTTATAATCCTAAGACATGTATAAGGATACACGAGTTAGAGGTGTTTGTATGTTATGTAGAAGTTGATGACTTTTAAGATTGAGGTAGCACAATTTTTGCATTGAAAGTGCCAGCTTAATTTGTTTGTCTTCATGATTTGTTCTGTATTTTCAGTAATGATTTCTCATGCATGTTCCTACTTTTGATGTACATGGCCAGCATTTGTGGCCTTTGCTAAAAGCTGGAGGAGGGTCTGGGCCTGGAAGAGACTTTGCAGTTGTGGCCAACTTAAGTGCTAGAGTGGGATCAATTGGTGACAACAGGATTGGAGGGTGGCACTCCTATCGCGCTTCCAAAGCATCACTTAATCAGCGTATAGATTGTTATCCTTCCTTTGTTTATTCCTTTATTTTTTTCTTTTCTTTTTGGTTAAAATTTATATGTGGGACATCATCTCCCAAATTCTGTTTCCACTATATGACATGTGAATAGGGCAATGTCCAATAGTGTTTTTTATTCATAGATCCCACAGAAACAAATGTTTGTCAGTAGAGATTGGATTATTTCTTCTGCTTAATTTTAATCCTCAAGGTATTTGGATTGAAGGAATTAGAGGGAAAGGAATGGACTGGAAATTGATTAAGGTTAGTGGATTAATTTCTTTGGATGGAAAAGAAAGGTAAGGGAAGGGACTGGTCTGATTGAGTTTACTTAAGATTTTCCAACTTTGTTTCTTCCAAAGGTGGGCAGAAATGGAAGGAGACCATTTTTAGATTTCTTTTTATTTTGATTAAGATACCCTTATTTCAAAATCCTTAACTGAAAATATACATAAAGGTTAATGTTATCTTCTCTGTCTCCTTAACATCCTACCTACTAAAAGATCTAAATGCTATAAATATCCTATCCTATCCTATAATCACCTTTCCTTTCCCTTCCCTCTGACTCCTCTCCTTAATTATCTGGCCTAAGAGTTTCTGAAGTCAGTAAATGGATGCTACTTCAGTAGATGATGCATTGCTAATATGCACAATTTATGTCATCACTTTTTATGAATGCATCATCATCCCTATTGTCAAAACCCTAAATTATTTCAGGCCATTTTTTGGGAGTTGATTACAGGAAGGAGTACACACAAGTCTTTTAAAATTCTGATATATTTATCAATGGTGGTGCTTGCAGTGACAAAGACAATGTCTGTTGAGTTTGCACGAAGGAAAGATCCAATAATATGCCTATTGCTCCATCCTGGCACTGTGGATACGGATCTCTCTAAACCATTTCAGAGAAATGTTCCAAAAGGCAATCTGTTCACTAAAGAGTTTTCGGTCCAGAAACTACTGAACATCATCAACAATGCTAGGAGTTCTGATAACGGTAAATTTTTTGCATGGGATGGTCAAGAAATTCCTTGGTGATTTATGTGATTAGCTGTTTGATAGAGACTAAGTATTTCTCAAAATGGTTATTTGTCTTATATTGGTACTAATTAATTGTATATGCTCTGTTTCTAAAGCATATATTGGTCGTTGGAGCAAGGATCTTGCATGAAGGTTCCCTTTTGAGAAATCAAGGATGGTGGCTTCCTTGATTTCTGCTTTAGTTTGGGAATTTCCTTGATTTTATTTGCTTCCACTTAAGAAATTTATTGAATTCTTCCAAATTTATTAGGTCAAAATCCCATGTCGTTTCATATGATTGATCCAGCATATAATCATCGCCAAGAGCATTTTCATTCAGAATTTGTGAAGATTTGATTGACCAATAGGTTTCAGATTATCCACTATAGGGAAAGCTTTGCCAAAAAGCGTTTCGAAAAAGTCTTAGCATTCATTATATGTTGAAAGCTTGGAAAGATTGAGGGTCCTTTTTTCAACCTTCTAAGACTTTTTCGAAGCTTTCAACATATAATGAATGCTTTGTGTTATTGGTCAATCCAAGAATTCTTCAATATAAAGTAACAACGGGTAAGACGTGCTGAAAAATAAATTCAAGTTTCTAAACATGTCTTTTCATCACAATGCCAAGCCATATCATATTGCACCAAAAGCATATGATTGGGACTTCTCCAGAACACTTAGTAATCAAAATGCATAAGCATTTATTATGCATTATTAAGGAAACTGTACTAACATAAAAAAAGTTGGATTTTGCAGTTGAATTACACAACCCTTTTGTCATGCCACCATATATGCACAGTTGCAGCAGGTAACCCCAACTTTGCCCATATATGGAAGGAACAGAAGAAAAATCATTAGTGTACCTTCTTTATTTTTCCAATTCCCAGATAAGATGATGCAAACCACCAGTTATTCACAGCAATCTATATGTCCACAACAATTTTTGCATCAAGAAGTGAAAATTCTTCAAAGAAGAATTTGAAGTGCTCGTAGGAATACTTGACATCATCAACGGCACACATTTCTCTAATGCTGTGCATTGATAATTGTGGAGCTCCAATATCTACCGTTCTGATCCCCACACCACTCGCCAAAATGGGACCAATGGTTGAACCACAAGCCATGTCGTTACGAACCACAAAATCCTGCATAGAAAGAAGTTTTTCCTTCAGAATTATATATATATATTATATGTGTGCATACGTTCTGAGGGTGGCATTGGTATATTTTGAGTATCCCAATTGCCAATTTCAAGAGAACTGGACTAGTTGAACTAGTGAATCGTCACAGCATTTAAGTTTACAGTCTGAGTATTTAAGTTTAAGAAACATTAGACAGATAGGATTTAGTTTCACATGCTTCTATGTTCAAAACTATGATTATCTTTATCACGGAACTTTCTAGCATCCTCATTAGAGAACAGTTCAATCCAGTGGTGTTTTACTCTAAACAAAACAAACCAGTTCCAGCAAATGTTAACTCAACGAGAGCCTAGTTGAGTAAAATCCAATAGATACACAGATAATAATAACAAAAGAAATTTTCTTGGAGGTGAAAATAGATGCTTCTTCAGCCAGTAATAGCTGAAGACAATGGAACAATCTATTACCTGAACAGGAAGGTTGTGCATCTTTGCTATCTCCCTAAATATTAAAGAGGTGACTGCATTGGTTGCATAACGCTGGTTTGCATTGTGTTTTATGACAAGCCCTCCATGCAACTTGGGCTGATGATTCTCTTCATGTTTATCCTAAGAATTAATCACCAAAGAAGATAGAACATGTTCAATAAATAGAACGCGTCTGATATACAAAACAAACATACGCAACTTGAAATACAGAAGCAAACATACCATATAATTAGGATGCAGAGCATGTGCCATGTCTGCTGACACCAAGAAACTCTTTTGGATTGCTTTCTTTAGTAACTGAATCACATTCACAATCATATTATTGCAAAGTATTCACCAAAACACCAAATTCTTCTAACCTTGATTTCTCATTTTCAAACAATGAAGATTTTGAGGAACCAACATCCAACCGGAAAAAAGCAAAAACTCCCAGAAGAAAAGATATAAAGAGAGGGAGGAGGGGAGAAAAAGACGCTGAAGCTAGGAAAAGTTTATATAACCAGACACAATATGGACAATATTGTTGCAGGAAAGATTTTTTAGCAACTAAGGGAATAAATAATTTAGTAATGGTGGCAATAATGGTTTTAGCTTTCTATTTTAAGTATTATTCTGATATGGTTTCTTATATGCCTTAGGAGAGGAGGGGAAAATAAAACTAGAAAGAATTGTTCTTACATTTGAATTTGAGCTGAATGAACTAGTTATTCGAGATAGAGCATCCAACATGACAGGAGAACCTGCTCCTTGAGCTGAGTTAGATCCAACCTCCTCATGATCAAACAAGGATACCATTCTTACACCAGTCTCATCCTCTAGAGAAGTCGGAGAAGAAGTAGCATCAATCAATGCCTGAAACAAAAGCACAACAACTTAGTGGTATGAATACCCCTGCATCAAGAAGGGAAACCTGCTGTACTCTACTTGAAGATAAAGCTTGTCACTACTTTAAGAAATTTTACTCACTATGAAGATACGAAAGTGATAAATTCTGTTTACCCAAAACAATTGTCTAAAAACCACAAATATATACACACATAATAAATTGAAGTGATGGAAACATGATATTACAGCTCTTTTATGACAATCAAACTATAGAATCTGACTTCTATTTGGAAAAAAAAAAAATGTTAGTCGCTCGGATGTCAAGGAGCAAAGAGGAAAAATATCACATGAAGGATTTTCCATCTACCCGTCTAGTATCCATAGAAACAACATTATTTGTTCATGCGGTGCCATACTAAAGACCAGTTCATGTACATGCTTATTCGTAATGCTATCAAATATGCCATCTGTCCCAAAAATTATATCAATCAACGACATAGCATAGGACACAAAAATTAAGAAACCATTAAAATTTAAAAGGTATAATGCAAAATGACTAATACATCAAATGCACGTACTAATTTGTTAGAAATGTGCATGTCAAATTTTGCTTGGTTACTCCTAATTTCTTTCTTTCTTATAAATTATATCAATTTTGTTTTTAGATATCTAACAATTGTATGGGGGATTTATTTGGTCCAAATTTCCCAAGGTGAATTTGACACACCATATCCAAAAAAACAAAAAGAGAAAGGCCTGAAAAGTATCATTTAAACAATGTCATATCCTTCCAAGAGCCGAAACTCTTCCATTCTTGAATCATATAAGAACCTTAAACCAGAGTTAAGGTTCATGGAGATGTAGCTATGGTGCTTTGTCAAGTGGAATGATTCTGTCTAGGAGACCCATTTTTGGACCTTCCTAGACTAATATTGCAACTGAGTTAAGGACAATATGAGAGGCACAATTTATACTTCCAGTATTGCAATACAGAGAGATCAGACTGAAAAATGTATTATCATTCTGCAGATTTGCTGAAAAAAGTAAAGCAATTTAAGCCGCAAACTGCAGAAATTTTCTTTCCGACTTGTGAGAAAGATCACTTCAAAATATAGTTTCTTCAACAGTTATGAGATCTTAGACTTCATCAATACTGTCCTTGAGAATCTCAAGCATCTTGTTATATCGAAATCCTAATGTTTCATAAATGGTTTGCCAAGTTTGCTTGAAGAAATCATAAGATAGCGCCATGCTTTCCAAAGATGGAAGAATATATGATAGAGAACAAGGGTAAAAGAATGGACGGTTCCTAAACTAGCAAGGATTCTATGATATAGTCTTAATATTGGAATACTAGTTTATGAGTCTGATGCGTTCTGATTGGTATGCTAAAAGATAGTATTTATTAACCTATATTGATTATGAATAATTAAAGACTTAATCTTACTAACTGTCACTTTAGCATTTATTGGTTGTCACTTAATCAATCAAAACCTAAGACAGAGTACCTATCGTGTAGCTAGTTCTTGGAAAGTATCTACGATTTTAAATTAATAATATCGTACTCCCTGAAAATTGGTAACGGCTTAGTAGCAACTATCACTTAATCCTAACAATCATCTTATTTACAAATCAATCAATCGATTATCAATATCTTGAGGATTGATTTTGTATTCCAACAACACATAACAAGCACTTATCAAGCATGTAAGAGTTATCACCTAGACATGTATTCTGATATATATTACTGTTTCTACAGCTTGATTGACATATCTTCGAATATTTTAGATATATCTTGGTCTAGAATGCAATTATAAACTGTATCTGTTTGTGTACCATATCTGAGTTACCTAGTGTATTCACCCTACCTTAATGATGACCATTCTCACGTTTCGGGTTAAAGTATTCATGAAAACCTATGTCACTCAGGAAATTATACCACTCACCCTAATGTTGACATAGCGCTCAAACTCAGCATCATTAGGCTACTTTAACAAACATGGTGATCTGTATGTTATTTTACCTAATCTGACAGACCTTAAGGAAGTTATTCTACCTAATCTTAAAGTCTGTTAAACTAAACAGGTTTATGATGTAGATCATGGTTAAGAATTATCTATAATCGTTCATTTAGTTTAAAAGAGCAAACAGATTACCAGACATAATGTTAATTTAGCAAGTGACTTTCCCGAAGAAATAAACAGAACCTCAACTTGCAAACATGTATAACATAACAATCATAATTTAATATCCAAATTGATATTTAGACGAACACAACTCAAAGATATATGGAGAGGATCTAGGGGACCATGTCCATAGAGTAGTCACCACTTTATGAGGTCCGTCGGCGTTGCCAAACTTGTATCCTTTGGGTTGCTCGACCCGACTCTAATCGGCAGAACCTTCGAAGAACGCTTCCTTTGCCTAGTAGCAATTGCTTTACCTTACGTCCTAGGCTTAAGCAATGCTCTGTTGACTAACTATTCGCTCACCTATTGCTATATTAGGATATCCTAACGAAATTCCGATATCCTATGAATACCAAAGACAAATACTATCTAATCGAATTCCCGAAATTTGAGATAAACACTCAGAAAACAAAGAAAATGAGACACTCTTTGTTACTAGATGACTTGTGTTGAGTGATGAGAGATATCTCTAACCTTCTAACTCCTGGGGTATTTATAGGAGTGGATCGGAGGGATTTTTACATGAAAACCCGATGTGGGATTCACATCTGAGGTTCGGGACGCCCGTCCCGAGCCTTAACTTGGCCAGGGCGGGCGTTCTGGCTTCTGTGACGCCCGCCCCGAGCTCAGAACTTCCAAAAATTGTACTTTTGCCCCGATATTTACTAATTTCATACAATTTACTCATGAAATTTCCAAAATCACAAATTATGCAAAAAGATGTTAATTTTAATCAATTAAGATCAATTCGGTTCCAATAATGCCCTAATTTGTGTCTTAAAACATGCTAAAAATGTGATATGATTTGTGCATATCAGAGTCTTTGTTAGAGTTCTAGTAATTCAGTATGTGAAAAAAGTTCCAGTTTGTTCCTAATTAAGAAACTGATTTAGAATCTATTTAGAAGTCCTAGCTTTTTAGTGTTAATCAATTTAGAAGACAAGTCCTAGTACATGAAGGATTTGTTTTATAAATAGGGTATTTGTCTACGTATTATGGCAGCTTCTTTCAATAAAGAGTATACATATATTACGGTTGTGTCATGTAATCAAACTTGTGGTGTGACACCTAGGGATTATCCTTTTGTTAGTGTGATGCCAAGAATTCTTTTTGGTTTCCTTTAGCCAGCAATCCTAGCATAATGACCATAATTTATATGATTCAAGAAACCTTCTCTTTTAGATGTTTTGGTTGACTTTATCATGCTTCCACACTCTATACCCCTACAAATTGGTATCAGAGCCACGATAATTCAACCGGGATTTTTTATTAAAAATGTCGACGAAATTCGATATTGAGAAATTTGATGGTAAAATTAGTTTTGCTATCTGGCGAGTCCAGATGCTGGTTGTTCTTACCCAGAATGGCCTAAAGAATGTTATGTCTGGCAAATCAGCGAAGCCAGCCACTACAACGGAGGAGCAGTGGGAAGAGATAGATGAAAAGGCGTTATCCACAATCCAATTATGTTTGTCTCGTGAGGTGCTACGGAAAGTCATCAATGAGAAAACTGCAGCCGGCATATGGAGTAATTTGGAGTCTCTATACATGACCAAAAGTCTTGCAAATAAACTCCGGTTAAAGGAGCGACTTTTCACACTTCGTATGTCTGAAGGTACTCCCATCCAATCTCATCTTGGTGAATTTAATTCCATCATAATTGATTTGGAAAATTTAGATGTCAAAGTTGATGATAAGGATAAAGTCGTACTACTTATTGTTTCTTTGCCACCCTCATATAAACATTTCAAAGAAATTATGCTATATGATAATAATGTTACCTTGAGCTTTAATGATGTCAAGTCTAACCTACTGTCTAAAGAAAAATTTGATACCCAAATTCATTCTGAAAGTTCGAATGAGGGACTAGTAGTTAGAGGGAGAAACCACGAAGTAGGTGCTAGCGGTAAAAACCGATCCAAATCCAAATCTAGAGGTAAAAACTCTAAGTATTGCCGTTATTGCAAGAAAAAGAATCATGAAATCTCTGAGTGCTATAAATTAAAAAATAAGCAAAACAGAGAAGATAAGGGTAAGCAACCCAAAAAATCTGCCGAAGTTAGTTTTGTAGAAACCGAATCTGATGGAGAATGTTTTATTGCTTCTGGTACTGAACAAAGGTCAAAAAATGAGTGGGTTCTTGATTCTGGTTGTACGTTTCATATGTCTCCTAATAGAGACTGGTTTACCACTTATGAATCTCTTAATGGTGGTCTTGTCTTAATGGGCAACGATGCTCAATGCAAAGTCGTCGGCAAAGGCACAATCAAAATCAAGACACATGATGGAGTCGTTAGAACTTTGACCGGTGTCAGACATGTCCCTGATTTGAAACGGAATCTTATTTCCCTAGGCACTCTTGAATCTCAAGGGTGTAGATACTCAGCTGAAGGTGGAGTTTTAAAAGTATCCAAAGGAGCTCTTGTGTTACTAAAGGCAGTTCAATATGGTAGTTTATATTTGCTGCATGGTTCAACTGTTACAGGTTCTGCAGTCGTCGCCTCATCCAACAAAGACAACACGAAGTTGTGGCATTTGAGGTTGGGCCACATGAGTGAGAAGGGAATCCAAATTCTCAAACGGAAAGGCTATCTTGACAACCATTGTACCGGTAAGGTCGATTTCTGCGAGCATTGCATTTTTTGTAAGCAGAGAAAGGTTAGTTTTTCAAAAGCCATTCACAGGATCAAAGGTACCTTGGATTACATCCATTCAGATTTTTGGGGTCCATCGAGAATTCCCTCCAAAGGTAAATGTCATTATATGCTGACATTTATTGATGATTTTCACGTAAACTCTGGGTATATTTTCTCAAGCAAAAGAATGAAGTTTTTTCCACCTTTAAAGAGTGGAAATTATTAATTGAGAACTAGACTGGCAAGAAGATCAAGAGGCTAAGGACAGACAATGGCCTCGAGTTTTGTTCTCATGAGTTTAATGATTTCTGCAAGAAAGAAGGTATCGCCAGGCATTTCACCGTTCCAGGAACTCCACAACAAAATGGAGTTGCTGAAAGGATGAACAGAACTATCTTGGAAAACGTTCGTTGTATGCTCTCCCATTCTACTCTGGAGAAAGATTTTTGGGCAGAAGCAGCTTCAACATCATGCTACTTGATAAACCGCTCACCAAATCGATCACTCGACTGCAAAATTCCAGAAGAAGTGTGGTCAGGTAACCCTGTTGATTATTCTAATTTTAGAATATTTGGTTGCCCCGCTTATTCTCATGTGAACGAGTGAAAATTGGAACCCCGTGCTAAGAAATGCATTTTCTTAGGTTATGGCCTATGGGTTAAAGGCTATCGTTTGTATGACCCTGAATCTCGCAAAATATTTCATAGTCGGAATGTAACCTTTAATGAAAATGTTATGCTATCTTCTGGAAAAGATATTGTTGTTCCCTCCACTGATACAAGTGATCAGGAGGATGTTCGAGAGAAGGTGGAGTTTGAGACTGAAGCTCCCATTCTGGAAGCAAATATCCCTAATTCTTCCACCACTCAAGAAGATGAAGTCACTACTGAACAAATGAGTCCACAACAACATCCACCTAAACGTCAAGGTTTACCACAACAGTGGTCTATGGCTCAAGAACTTCCACAACAAAGGCCCAGAAAACCGACTCAAAGACTAATCACAGAATCTGCCAACATTACTTATGCATTGACTGTTGCACAAGAGATGGGTGAAGATGGTGAACCCAAGAATTATTCTGAAGCTATCTCTAGTGACGACTCAGCAAAGTGGATTGCTGCTATGCAAGAAGAAGCCGAGAGTCTTCTCAAAAATGAAACATGGGATTTGGTGATGTTACCAGAAGGCAAGCGAGTCATTAGTTGCAAATGGATTTTTAAGAGAAAAGAAGGCATCCCCAGTGTTGAAAATGCAAGGTACAAAGCAAGATTTGTAGTAAGAGGTTTTGATCAACGGGAAGGTATTGACTTTAACGAGGTATTTTCTCCCATTGTTCGTCATTCTTCAATTCGTGTATTACTTGCTCTAGTTGCCTTGTATGATTTGGAACTGGAACAGTTAGATGTAAAAACTACTTTTCTTCATGGTAATCTTGAGAAAGAAATTTATATCCAGCAGCTGGAGGGGTTCGTTGTTCCTGGAAAGGAGAACCATGTATGTCGTCTGAAGAAATCTCTTTATGGTTTGAAGCAGTCACCAAGACAATGGTATAAAAGGTTTGATTTCTTCATGACTCGACATGGCTACTCTAGAAGTAGTTATGATAACTGCGTCTATTTTCAAAAATTATATGATGGATCACTAATATATTTGATGTTATATGTTGATGATATGCTAATTGCTACAAGAGATAAAACTCTTGTTGACAAGTTAAAGGTGCAGCTCAACAGTGAATTTGATATGAAAGATCTAGGTCCTGCCAAGAAGATTCTTGGAATGGAGATTAACAAAGATCGTCAAGCTGGAAAACTTTTTCTATCACAGAAAAAGTATGTAATGAAGATGCTTGACAGATTTGGAATGCAAGATTGCAAAGCTGTTAATACTCCACTTGCTGCCCACTTCAAGTTGTCATCAGATCAGTGTCCACAATCAGAAGAGAAACAAAGGCGCATGTCACATGTCCCGTATTCTAATGCAGTCGGAAGCCTTATGTACGCTATGGTATGTACTAGGCCTGATTTGGCTTATGCGGTTAGTGTTGTTAGCAGATTCATGCACAACCCAGAAAAACAGCATTGGGAATCTGTCAAATGGATCCTTCGTTACGTGAAGGGTTCCCCTGATATTGGTTTAGTATTTGATAGACAAAAGTCTGATCCAGGAGGCGTAGTTAGTTATGTTGACGCCGACTACGGTGGTGATTTAGATCGGAGAAGATCACTTTCATCCTATATCTTTACACTCTACGGCTCTGCTATCAGTTGGTATTCATCACTTCAAGCTGTTGCGGCTTTGTCCACCACTGAAGCAGAATATATTGCTGCTACTAAAGGAGTGAAAAAGGCTATCTGACTCCGAGGCTTGGTTGCTGAACTTGGTTTACAACAAAACATTCTTGTTATGTTCTGCGACAGTCAGAGTGCTGTCCACTTGGCCAGGAATAGCAAGCATCACTCAAAAACCAAGCATATTGATATTAAACGCCACTTTATCCGAGATATTATTGATGTAGGAGAAATTACTGTGGAAAAAATCCATACAACTGAAAATCCTGCAGATATGTTAACCAAACCACTTCCAGCCGCTAAGTTCGATCATTGCTTGGACATAACTGGTATCATTCAGTGTTAACAGGATTTCATGGTGATAGAGTATTTCCGATCAAAAGGAGATCAAGGTGGAGATTTGTTGTGCTCTCCTTTTCAACATTCAACAATTTACACATTCAACAATTGATGTGCTCTCCTTTTTAACATTCAAATTCAATTCAACAACGGTGGCTTTCAAAAATTGCTGCCATATATATATATATATATATATATATATATATATATATATATATATATATATATATAATCATCTTTCCTTTTGTTTTGTCAACAACGGCGACTCTCCTTATGTATATATATATACATGATCTTCCCCTACAATAGAGCATAAGTTTTCACCTCGCCTTCTTCCTCTGCCAAAACCAAAGGAATTCTATTCTTTCTCTCCCTTTATATTTTCTTCTTTTCTCTACTTCTTGGTTGAGTATTTCTATACTCATAGAGGATTTGTTACGTGTTATTTTGTCTTGTTAGTGTAGAGAAAATATTTTGTACTTTCGTCAATATTAGTGGAATTTTTTGCTTTCTCGTCGGTGGTTTTTTACCTCTATTTAAATAGGATTTTTCCACCTAAAACCTTGGTGTCAATTTTACTGCTATATATATATATATGTGTGTGTGTGTGTGTATATGTATATATATGGCAGCAATTTTTGAAAGTCACCGTTGTTGAATTGAATTTGAATGTTGAAAAGGAGAGCACAACAATTGTTGAATGTGTAAATTGTTGAATTATCTATAATCGTTCATTTAGTTTAAAAGAGCAAACAGATTACCAGACATAATGTTAATTTAGCAAGTGACTTTCCCGAAGAAATAAACAGAACCTCAACTTGCAAACATGTATAACATAACAATCATAATTTAATATCCAAATTGATATTTAGACGAACACAACTCAAAGATATATGGAGAGGATCTAGGGGACCATGTCCATAGAGTAGTCACCACTTTATGAGGTCCGTCGGCGTTGCCAAACTTGTATCCTTTGGGTTGCTCGACCCGACTCTAATCGGTAGAACCTTCGAAGAACGCTTCCTTTGCCTAGTAGCAATTGCTTTACCTTACGTCCTAGGCTTAAGCAATGCTCTGTTGACTAACTATTCGCTCACCTATTGCTATCTTAGGATATCCTAACGAAATTCCGATATCCTATGAATACCAAAGACAAATACTATCTAATCAAATTCCCGAAATTTGAGATAAACACTCAGAAAACAAAGAAAACGAGACACTCTTTGTTACTAGATGACTTGTGTTGAGTGATGAGAGATATCTCTAACCTTCTAACTCCTGGGGTATTTATAGGAGTGGATCGGAGGGATTTTTACATGAAAACCCGATGTGGGATTCACATCTGAGGTTCGGGACGCCCGTCCCGAGCCTTAACTTGGCCAGGGCGGGCGTTCTGGCTTCTGTGACGCCCGCCCCGAGCTCAGAACTTCCAAAAATTGTACTTTTGCCCCGATATTTACTAATTTCATACAATTTACTCATGAAATTTCCAAAATCACAAATTATGCAAAAAGATGTTAATTTTAATCAATTAAGATCAATTCGGTTCCAATAATGCCCTAATTTGTGTCTTAAAACATGCTAAAAATGTGATATGATTTGTGCATATCAGAGTCTTTGTTAGAGTTCTAGTAATTCAGTATGTGAAAAAAGTTCCAGTTTGTTCCTAATTAAGAAACTGATTTAGAATCTATTTAGAAGTCCTAGCTTTTTAGTGTTAATCAATTTAGAAGACAAGTCCTAGTACATGAAGGATTTGTTTTATAAATAGGGTATTTGTCTACGTATTATGGCAGCTTCTTTCAATAAAGAGTATACATATATTACGGTTGTGTCATGTAATCAAACTTGTGGTGTGACACCTAGGGATTATCCTTTTGTTAGTGTGATGCCAAGAATTCTTTTTGGTTTCCTTTAGCCAACAATCCTAGCATAATGACCATAATTTATATGATTCAAGAAACCTTCTCTTTTAGATGTTTTGGTAGAATTGTCTTGCATGTCATTGTCCTGGATCATTATCAATCTGCTAAATGAAGTGGTGCAATTTGGCCATTCATTTTTATTCTACAAGCACTGCTTCCGCATATTGGACCACATATCCCTTCACGGGTCCTTGAAAATATTTGAAATGACTATTAAATGAATTTTTAATTTTATTTACCTCGAAAACAAAGAGGAATGGATTCTGTTCTTGTTATTGTTGAGAGATTTTTTAAAATGGGTCATTTCATTCCCTGTAAAAAAACCTTACACTTGCAAGGGATATTTAAATCATTCTTCAAAGATATTGTTCATTTGCATTGGTGCCTAAGTTGATTGCTTCAAATAGAGGAAAGTTATGCAAATTGTTGAGTTGTATTCAGAATTAGCATTTAAGTATTTATGATATTGACCAACAATGATTTCTGATTTCTAATCAGATTAAGATTTTTTTCCCTTATTCAGGTCTGGAATAATAGGTCTTAAGCTTTATGAATACTTTACTATCCTAAAGAGTTATAATTATTACTCAGAAAATTTTGGTTCTTGAATTAGAATGTCAAGTCTTTTCTAAATATTTGTGCTTTCTTCAGTCTCTTTGTTTGGTCTATCAGAATGACCTATTCATAGATTCATATGTACAATGATGAATGATTTTAAGTATTGGTTCAACCAAACACACAAATTTCTCAAATATAAAAATAACATAAAGAGATATTACACTAATTTGTATACCCTATAGCATCTGTATAAATCAGTAATTTCTGTTTTGATTTTTAGATCAAGTAATATCTAATACTCAAGCACATAGAACAGTAGCACATGCATCTACAGGCACACTACCAGGAAAAGTGAAATGAATTTAGATTCCGGGAGGACAAATAAATCACAATGGAATTTCAATATTACCTGCAAAGAGCAAAATGACATACAGAGGTTATCCAGTCTTCCGGAAAAAATGAACTCTTTCATAGCACCAGCTACAATACTTGGTTGAGTATCACATGCTTGCAGTTCAAAATCACATATATCATCAGGTTCACACCCAACTTTACTTGCAAGAAGCTGGATGAAAGGAAGGGATAAGTGGAAATTTAAGAAATGAAGATATGATAGATATCTGAACATACTGATGAAATAATTAAATTCAGCCTCTTTCCTGTTTTACTTTTTCTCCAAAAAGAATGAAGCAAACACAACTAGGATGTATACCTTCAAGAGAATAGAATGATGCGTTTTTCCATTCCTTTTATTTTCCTTAGTTGGAACTCCATCGTTAACGGCCGCTTTATTAAGTTCTTCCTGCAAGTGAAAAACAAAATAATAATAACAAAATATGTTGAAACAAGACAAACAATTCATTCCAATTGTCATTCATATTTGTGATACAAAACAACCAATGAATGAACACAAAAGCTCTCTCAAATCAACAAGTTAAGCAAAAGAATGAGAAACCAAAATCAGATGCCCAATTAGAATCAGATAATTTCTCTGTGATGGCTTTAACTTGGAATGATCCAAAGGCTGGACAAAATTATTCCTTTTGCAAAACCAAATATGGAAGGTAACAATAAACCCTAAATTCTTTCAATATCATGGAAATTCAAAAAGAATCATGAAATCTTGTATGTTCATTATATTCTAAGAGTGGTGAATTTACAAACAAAATAAAGTTATCCTAAAAATCATGTAATCAAATGTAATCAAATCTCATAACAATGCCATTCAGAAACGATATGTAATTGTAATTTTCATTACGCATCTAATTACCAAAAAGGAGAAGTGCATCAACCTTAGTCTCAACACTTAGACAACAAAGTACCCACATTACATACATTTATGGTAATCATGTGCAGTTAGTATACACAACTCATCTCAATGGAACAATTTCCGAATGCTTAAGATCATGAATCTCAAGATATTAAAAATGTTAAATCTAAATTTTAGCATTCAAATGAATCAATGAGACTACTGATTTGATAGGATAAGACATAATGAGCGCAGGAGTTTTACCTTAACTGATGTAGCCAGTACTGGAACGAGATGACTATGTGTATTTAACTTAAATCCATCAGTATTAACACCCCTGTCCAACAAAACAAAGGAGTATGCATATCAGTTCCACCACATCTAAAATGACTCCCAAACATAAGATATTCCAAATTACAACTGTATCTTGTGAAAGATACCTATCTAAATGAATTGCCAGAGTTGGAATCCTCATTATTGGCTCCTCAATTCTAACAAGCTGATGTGAGTAGGATACAGAACCATCTTTCACCTCTCTAATTATCATCCTCCCGGCAACTGTTAAATCACGATCAAACCAAGTATGCCACAAACCACCTCCATATGTCTGCACACCAACCTCTAGATACCCACCTTTGGAGACCTAAAGCCCCAACAAATATTATGTAATTACGAAGAGGCAGATATGCATATTAGCAAAGGAAATGAATTTTTACCTTTGAAACAGGCTTTAGTTTCAAACATGGACTGTCGGTATGAGCACCAACAATATGGAATCCATTTCCAGGAACATATCTACAAAATATTATAAAACAATGGGAATTAAATGAACAATGGTAAACTGGTAATCAACTACTGTAACTTCCTTTTTTAAGTAACAGTAACACCACTAATAGGATGACTTTATTGCCCCCGTAAGTGAAATAAAATATGAAATGTTGAGTTAAACAGATATAAGCTAAAGCAATATAGGAAAGAATCCTTGTAATCCTAAAATCTAAGTAACACAAATAATTTTCTAACATACTTTTTTAGTTCAAATTATTGGCCAAAGATAAAGTCATATCAAAACTACAAGAATCAAACACATTGGTCAACAAAGTGTTCTCAAACCTCTCAACCCTACCAGAATCCAAACTTGGGCACCAAATATAATGTTATATTTAAACTACCAGAACCAGTCATGTTTGAAAACAAAGTGTTTTCAAACCTCTCAATCACTCAATCTTTACCAATTTTCAGCATGGTGCTCACATTATTCAACATGTGCTCAGAAAAGAAGAGCAACTGGATCCATCATCTTGGATTCCAATTCAGCATTAAATTGCAACAACTTAAACCTGACTACCAAGTAAACACTATCATGACATCTTTGAAATGTATGCATCACATTAGAAGTCATAACTTTATATAGATAATCTTCAAGAGAACCAAACCTTGTATATTGTTGGACCGAATTAGTATAAGCAATAATAGTAATTGAAATATTCCTTGAAAAGGAAAAATAAAATAAAATAACCATTTTTCTTCAGTTCAGGATTCATAAAACAGCAGCCTGACAAATTATTAGTGTAAAAGAAAAACAAAATTGAAAATTTTGTGGGTAGCCGCAGCTGTCATCATCTAGTTTCATCCCTGGTTAGTAATCGAGTGCTAAAACAAATTCTATGCCTGATAATCAGTTAATAAAGAAAATGATAAGTGCAACTCTTGAAAAAGGGACTCATACATATCTTCTTCTTCTTTCGAGAGGAAATGAATAAAAAAGACATACTTTTTACCAATAGCAAAAGCCACAATAGTAGAATAATTCCTGGTGAAGAAATACTTCTTTCCAGCTTCAAGTTTCCAATCTTCTCTCTCTAAAACTTGCTCATAACCTGCATTCTTCAATCTCTTCTTTGCTTCCTCTAACAACAAAAATGAGAACCCATTAACACAATAGTCATTTCCAATTAAAAATAAATAAAAAATATATATATATGAACAATGCGTAAACTCAACGCCAGGCGAATCTTTAAAATTAGAAGAATCACAAAATTTGTTTCATTCGCTTCAAAAGAAAACAAAGCAAATACACAAAACCCAGAATTATTCAAAAACTTTTCATCGTTGATTGAACAAATAAATAAGTAAGTAATCGAATGCTCTTTCATTTACCGACTGCGTGAAAAGCTGTCGGAGAAGCGTTCAAGAAATCCACAAGGTCAGCAGCCACCGATATCGACATTTGAGTGTGCCTCTCGAACTCCCTCAAGCAATTGCTTTGTATTCTTTTTTCGCTAAAAAAGAAAATATTCGCCTTGTCACATTCTTAGAGACCCAAATTGATATTATATTCTTTTTTCCGCTTAAAAAAGAAAATATTCGCCTTGTCACATTCTTAGAGACCCAAATTGATATTATTTTATTTATTTATTATTTGTTATGAATTCTGAACATTCATTATATTAGTGGATGTCCATTGTATAATTGTTATTATTCTTTTATTCTGGAATAATTATGTACTTAATGAAAGATGATAAGTATCATTTGATGTCTATCTCTAAGGTGACACATGTCACCCTTTGTCCTTATCCTTATCCCCTATTCACCCCTATAAATAGAGGGTTTTATACCTTTTGTAAACACAACCAACAAGAAATCTCATATAATAATATTCTCTCTATTTTCTACCTCTCTCGTTTACTTTTCATCTCGTTTATTTTATTATTGTTATATAAGTTTATAAGACGTTATCAGCACGAGTCTCTACCAACAACACGAGTATCTACCACCGGATAAAGTATTTTTGAAGTTTATTTGAAGATCAATCAGGTACGTTTTTTTTACCGGTACGTTTTCTGTTATTATTATATCAAATCTTAATAAATTCGAATTTGTGGCTCTTGATGTCACCGGAAAAAATTATTTGTCATGGACACTAGATGCCGGAATGCATCTTGCTACAACGGGTCCGGCAGACACCGTTGTATAAAATAATGTGTCATCAACACAAGATCGTGTCAAAGCTATAATATTTCTCCGTCATCATGTTCATGAGGATTTGAAAAATGAATATCTTACCGTGAAAGATCCTCTTATTTTGTGTGGAAATTTGAAAGAAAAACTCGACCACCAGAAGATGGTCGTTCTCCCTAAAGCACGGTATGACTGGTTGCACCTGAAGTTGCAAAATTTCAAATCCGTGAGTGAGTATAACTCCTCAATGTTTAAAATAGTTTCGTAGTTGAAACTATGTGGAGTTGATATAACGGATGATGATATGTTTGAGAAAACATACTCCACTTTTCATGCCACAGATATTGTCCTGCAGCAACAATATCGTGAGAAAGGTTTTAAGAAATACTCTGAATTGATTTTTGTCTTCTTGTTGCGGAACAGAATAATGAATTACTGATGAAAAATCACGAGACTCGACCTACTGGCCTACTCCATTCCTTGAAGTGAATGCTATTAGAAATCATGATCCCAGAAGAGATCGTGGTCGTGGTCGTGGTCGTTACCGTGGTCATGATCGAAAATATGATCATGAACGTCGTGATAAATTTGGCCCTTATAATCGTGATAATAATTTATGTGCCAAAAATATTTATGACCACCTGGAGTGGACAAAACATAATAAGAAAGGAAATGTTGTTCCGAAAAATTATGAAGACAAATGTTATCGTTGTGGCATGAAAGGTCATTGGTCTCGTGCCTATAGCACGACAAAACATCTTATTGACTTACTTCTCAAAATTTGTCTCATGAAATAAATGATAATGATGTTGAAAAGGTTGATGTTGATGTGGCTCACCTAGATGTTACTGATATTTTCGAACATTCAAAAGAAACAATTGACCACTTGATTGGAAATTAAAGTGTCCAAAATAATTAGAATATTATATTATGTGTTATATGTTTATATTACTTTTGTTGTGATATTATATGTTTAATTTTTATTTCTGTAAATATTTTGTTAACAAAACAGATGACTTTTGTTCAATTTTCTGGTATGAATAACGATATCAAAAGTGTCTGTCTTATTGACAGTGGAACTACGCACACCATACTGAAATATGAGAAATATTTTTTGTGGGAAAAACAAATGTTTCTACAATAAATGGTAGTGCAAAACTTATTGAAGGCTCCGAAAGAGCTAATATAATATTACCGGAAGGAACTATGATTGCTATTGATAAAGCATTATATTCCTCAAAGTCTCAAAGAAATTTATTGAGTTTTAAAGATATCCGACGTAATGGATATCATGTTGAGACTATGGAGGATAATGGTCATGAATATTTAGGTATCACAAAAGTGACCTCCGGTAATAATTTCTTGTTGGAAAAACTATCATCTCTATCCTCTGGCCTATATTATGCGAAAATAAATGCTATTGACACGTATCATTTAGTAAACCAGAAGTTTACTAATCCCGTTACTTTTAAAGTTTGGCATGACCATTTGGGTCATTCGGGATCAATTATGATGCGAAAAATTATCAAGACAACGCACGGTCATCCTTTGAAAAATCAAAGGATTTTGACTTCTGATAAACTTTCATGTGTTGCATGTTCCAAAGGAAAATTGATTATAAGACCAGCACCATTGAAAGTAGGAGTTGGAAGTCCTACATTTCTAGAACGAATTCATGGAGATATATGTGAACCGATTAGTCCACCATGTGGGCAATTTCGATATCTCATGGTCTTGATTGATGCATCGACCCGATGGTCACATGTTTGTTTATTATCAACTCACAACCTGGCGTTTGCGAGATTACTTGCCCAAATAATTCGCTTAAGAGCGCAGTTTCCTGATTATCCTATTAAGCTAATCCGTCTAGACAATGCTGGTAAATTTTCTTCGCATGCATTTGATTCTTATTGCATGTCGATTGGAATAATTGTTGAACATCATGTAGCTCATGTTCACACACAGAATGGTCTAGCTGAATTGTTTATTAAAAGGCTACAATTAATTGCTAGACCACTATTGAAAACAAATCTCCCTACAGCAGCCTGGGAACATGCAATTTTGTATGATGCAGCACTTGTGCGTTTAAGGCCATCGAGTTATCATAAATTTTCTCTCATACAGTTGGCTTTTGGTTCAGAGCCAAATATTTCTTATTTGAGAATTTTTTGGTGTGTTGTATATGTCCCAATTGAACCACCCCAACGGACAAAAATGGGTCCGCAGAGAAGATTGAGGATATGTGTTGGGTATGACTCCCCGTCCATTATAAGGTATCTTGAACCTTTGACATGGGATGTGTTTACAGCAAGATTTGCTGATTGCCATTTTGATAAAAATTTGTTTCCCAAATTAGGGGGAGAGAATAAATGGCATAAGATTGAACTTGCATGGAAAACATCTTTGAATCATTTAGATCCACGCACAAATATGAGTGAACTTGAAGTTTAAAAGATTATACATTTCCAACAAATTGCAAATCAACTGCCAGATTCTTTTGCTGACTCCAGCAGAGTCACTAAATCGCATATTCCAACTATAGATGCTCCTATACGGATAGAAGTTCCTAAAGGACAGAAAGTTAATCTTATAGCTATTGAATCAAAAACACGCCAGAAGCGTGGCCGACCCCTTGGTTCCAAAAATAAAAATCCTCGAAAGAAAAGAGGATTAAATGATCCAGAATATCATATTGATGAAACAGAAAAAGAAAACCAAGGGACAACTGATGAAAAGATTCCAACTACAAATGATGAAGAAAATTCTGAAATCTCTATTAATTACACCAGTTCGAATCAAAGTTGGGATCGAAGAAATGTTGTTATTGATAATGCTTTTGCATACAACGTAGCCATTGATATTTTCAAGGATAATGAGAATTTAGATCCTTTATCAGTTGAAGAATGCCGGCATAGAATTGATTGGCCTCAATGGAAAGATGCGATTCAATCAGAGTTAAATTCGCTAGCGAAGCGAGAAGTTTTTGGACCCGTAGTCCAAACGCCAAAGGATGTAAAACCTGTTAGCTATAAATGGGTGTTTGTGCGAAAACGAAATGAGAATAATGAAATCGTAAGATATAAAGCACAACTTGTCGCACAAGACTTTTCACAAAAGCCAGGAATTGATTATGATCAAACTTATTCACCCGTTATTGATGCTATCACACTCCGATATCTTATAAGTTCATGAAAATATGGACATGCGTCTAACGGATGTTGTTACAGCTTATCTTTATGGAAGCCTTGAAAATGAGATTTATATGAAAATCCTTGAAGGATTCAAATTACCAAAGGCTTCTAAAGGCCCTCGTGAAAATTATTCTATCAAATTACAGAAGTCATTATATGGGTTTAAACAGTCTGGACGCATGTGGTACAATCTCCTTAGTGAATTCTTATTGAATTCAGGATATAAGAATGACCAAATCTGTCCATGTGTTTTTATTAAGAAAACAGATTTTGGTTTTGTAATTCTTGTTATATATGTTGACGATATCAATCTCATCGGAACTCCAGAAGAGCTTCGAGAAGCTATAGATTGTTTGAAACGAGAATTTGAAGTTAAAGATTTTGAAAAAAACCAAGTTTTGTCTTGGGCTTCAAATTGAACATATGAAAGATTGAATTTTTGTTCATCAGTCAACATATACAGCTAAAGTGTTGAAAAGATTTTTCATGGATAAAGCATATCCATTGAGTATTCCAATGGTCGTGAGGTCGCTAGATATAAATAAAGACATATTTAGACCTCGAGAAAATAATGAAAAACTACTTGGTCCTGAAGTACCATATTTGAGTGCTATTGGTGCACTGATGTATCTTGCAAATAATACTAGACCCGATATAGCATTTGCTATAAATCTATTAACAAGATTTAGTTCTTCACCAACACGACGACATTGGAATGGTATTAAACACGTCTTTAGATACCTCCAAGGGACAATTGACCTCGGATTATTTTATTCAAATATAAATGACCCAAAATTGATTAGGTATGCAGATGCGGGTTATCTTTCGGATCCGCATAAGGCACGTTCTCAAAATGGCTATTTATTTACATATGGTAATACTGCTATATCATGACGCTCCACAAAGCAAACAATAGCAGCAACATCTTCTAATCATGTTGAGATAATAGTCATTCATGAAGCAAGTCGAGAATGTGTATGGTTGAGGTCGATAATACATTATATTAGAGAGAACTGTGGTTTATCCTCTGGAAGAGAGATTCCAACTCCTCTATATGAAGATAATGTAGTTTGTATAACTCAATTAAAAGGAGGATATATCAAGGGAGATAAGACGAAACACATTTCACCTAAATTCTTCTTTACTCACGAACTTCAAAAGAATGGTGAAATTGATGTGCTTCAAATTCGATCATGTGATAATCTTGCAGATATATTCACTAAAGCTCTTCCGACTGCAACCTTTGAAAAATTGAGATATAAAATTGGTTTGCGTCGGTTTAAAGATTTCGAGATATCATTTTTTCAGGGGGAGAAATCTACACATAAATAATAGTGTACTCTTTTTCTTCACTAGAGTTTTTTTCCACTGGGTTTTTATCTAGTAAGGTTTTAATGAGACATATTCTTTATGTAATGGACATCCAAGGGGCAGTGTTATGAATCCCGAAGATTCATTACATTAGTGGATGTCCATCGTATAATTGTTATTATCCTTTTATCCCGGGATAATTACGTACTTAATGAAAGATGATAAGTATCACTTGATATCTATCTCTAAGGTGACACATGTCACCTAGCAATTAATACCGGGTGACAAGTGTCACCCTTTGTACTTATCCTTATCCTCTATTCGCCCCTATAAATAAAGGGTTTTATACCCTTTTGTAAACACAACCAACAATCAACAAGAAATCTCATATAATAATATTCTCTATATTTTCTACCTCTCTCATTTACATTTCGTCTCGTTTATTGTTTTTATAATTTTATAATATTATTTTAATATTTATTTAATATTTTATTGTATAAAAAAGCATTACCAATCTTATTTATAATTTTAAATTTTAAAAAATTAAAATTTGAAATATTAAAAGATGAATTTAAATATTTTTTAACCCATAACATATGATCATGCCCTAGAAAAAAAAAATCAAGATCAAAAGATACTATATTCATCAAGAATCAATTTTCCTGGCCAACCAACACATTATTCAAATACAATCGAGCTACTTGAATTTCATTATATGGATGTGTTAATCCCATGAAGTTAGCATTTTTACTTAGTCTATCCACTACCACAAAAATAACATCTTTACCTTCTGATTTTGGTAGTCCTGAGATGAAGTGCAGTGAAATATCTACCCACACTTCTATTCTCTTTTGGAATAGGTAAGGGTTGTAATAGTTCCTATATCATATGAACACATTTATAGTGTACTTCAAATCTCATCCGTACCTCAACTTTTCACTGGATCCTGGAAAAGAAAATTCAAAAATCCTTTCTTTCTTCAATCCAGCTAGATCCGGGTTCCGCAGTTACTTGCCTCATAATCATCAGTTTCCTTGGATAATTTGCTTCATCCCAGCTTCCCAAAGATACATACATAAGGGATAGAATTCCTTCTTTGCAGAATTGTTGGTTTTGTTAAAGAGACTGCTCAAAGGAGGATTTCATTTAACATTTCCCTTGGAAGATTTGGTGGCAATCAAATTATGATACTCCACCATTCCCATAATTAGCCATACAAATAAGCATCTTCCTTCCCCTGTTCAACCCAGCTAGATCCTGGATTCTTAGTTAATTGCTTCTGGATCATCATTTTCCTTACATGATTTGCTTCGTCCCACCGTCCCAAAGATGCGTACATGTTAGCTAAAAGAACATAAGGGGCAGTATTTTTTGGATTCAGGCGAAAAAGCTCATCACCTGCTCTTCTTGCTAACTCTACATTATTATGAACTCGACAAGAACTAAGCAAAACCTCCCAAACAATTTGATCATCTTTGTATGGCATTTTATCAATAAGTGTTTCTAGATCATTAAAGCGACCAGCACGACCCAGAGAATCAATTAAGCAAGTGTAATGATCTAGAATTGGTTCCACTTCATGTTCTTCAGTCATTGAATTGAATATTTGAATCCCTAAATCTACCATACCAGAATGGCTACAAGCAGTCAAAACAGCAACAAAAGTTATATCATCTGGTTTAGAACCTGACTGCAGCATTTGAGAATATAACTCAAAAGCTTCCTCTCCATATCCATTCTGTGCATAACCATGTAGCATCTCATTCCAGGCAACATTGTTTTTACATACCATACCATCAAAAAATTTCCTAGCCGCCTGTATATCGCCAGATTTAGAATAAATATCAACCAAAGTACTACCAACAAAGACATCATTTGCATAACCATCCTTCAAAATTGAAGAATGAACTTGCTTCCCCAGGGAGAAAGAAGATTTTGCACAGGAGCTCAATATTGTTGCATATGTGAACTCAGTACAACATTTACCCATTCTAAGCATAAGTATGTATAAATTGAAAGCTTCTTCATCTAATGAATTTAATGAAAATCCTGCTAGGAGAGAGTTCCAACAAACAATATCCAGTTGATCCAATCCATCAAAAACACGTTTTGCAAGTAACATCTCATTAGATTTAGAATACATACCAATAGTTCCACTAACAACGTACGGATCGGCATGAAATCTGAGCTTTAATGAGGCAGCATGGACTTGCTTTCCACCTTCCAAATGAGCCAATGCAGCCAGTGAACTGAATATAATAGCCAATGTAGTTCGGTCAGGATGAACATTGCAGAACTGCATTTCTCTGAAAAGCTCGACAGCTTCGTTATAGTTTCCATTCCTTGTATATCCTGAAAGCATACAATTCCATGAACTTAAGCTCGGGTTTTCCATTGTATCAAAGATCCTGCGCGCAGTCACAACATCCCCACATTTAACACAAGCAACAAGAATATTAATAAATGTAACATCATCCGGTTCAAAGCCACAATCTTGCATCCGTTCTATATATTCAAATGCTCTCCCCTTTTCACTTTTCTGACCAAATCCACCTACCATTATGTTCCATGAAACAACACTAACCTCAGAAAGATTATTAAACACCTTTTCAGCATCATCCATCTTACCACCTTTAGCATACACATCAAGCAACGAATTACTTAAATCAAGATCCCTATCAAATCCAAGTTTTAGTACAAGTCCATGAACTTGTTCGCCACACAAATAATCTAAACCACACTCATCCTTGCTAATCACACCTTTAGCACAAACACCCAAAACACTCGATAGCGAAACAGGGTCAACCTTTACCCTGTTTCTCAGCATCAGCTTAAACACATGAAAAGCCTCCTCAAGCCTGTCAGTCTCAACCAGTGCACCCACTAAAGCAGTAAAGGAAACCTCATTAGGCTCCAGCAAGTCCCAAAAAGCCTTAAATGCCTCAGAAACACACTTACATTTAGCATACATTCCCAACAAAGCATTCCCAACATAAATATTCTCATCTAACCCAACTTTTATAGCAACAGCATGACATTTACTACCACAAATTTCATTCCCTAAAACACCACAAGCACGCAAAACACTAGCAAAAGTAAAACGACTCGGCATAAAACCTTCAACTCTCATCATACAATAAATCTCCAAAGCTCTAATTTCAAACCCATTTTGCACAAACGTGCTAATCATCATGTTCCAAGACACACTATTCCGTTCAGGCATTTCGACAAACAACTTACGTGCATTGTCGAATTGATTTTCTTTACAGTAAGCACTTAACATAGCATTCCAAGAATAGATATTTCTGTCTGCAATTGCGTCAAAGAGGTGTCGAGCAGCAACAACTCGATCGCATTTCGTGTAAAGCTCAATAAGGCGGTTGGAAAAGTAGACATTTGTGAAGTGATCAAAACGAAGAATGTGGCCATGGAGAATCTTCCCCGAGATATAGTTCTTTCTATTAATGGAAATCTGCAAGAGATTGGATAAGTAACTGCTACTAATCCCTTTCCACATTCGAGAATTTGTTTGCTCCTACCTTAAATTTGCAGTAGAGTAATTTGGAAATTCTTTTGCATCTTAATTTGAGAAACTATGGAATTTGTATCGCCCACTTTAGAATTTCATTTGCATTTGCATTTGCAGTAGAGTAGTTTGGGATTTTCTTGCAAGATAGTAGTAGATATGGAATGATTCAAGAATCTTCCTCTACGCCATGAAGAACGTCAAATCTGGAACTAGTTTTTACTCAGGCTGCAACTGAGCCAGAAGGGAAAAATCACACACAAGGTAAAAAATAAATATTAAAAAGTCGCGCCAGGTAGGGGTCGAACCTACGACCTTCTGCTTAGGAAACAGACGCTCTATCCACTGAGCTACAGGCGCTGTTGTTAATATAATTTATATAAACTAAAAATAAAAAATAAAATCATAATTTTAGAAGTTAAACTAATCAAGGCTAAAATAATTTAGTCAAATTGATCCCTCGACTTCTATATTTGACTATTAAGTCTTTTATTTTATGAATAATTGGTGAGTTTGATCCCAAACAAATTTATCTTTGTCAAGTTGAGTTTTAAAATATTTTTTTTAACTTTTAAGGTCCCAAATTTTTTTGTAGAGAATAATAAGGTCCTTCTTGACGGATTCTGTCAAAATTTCTAAAATTTTAATGGTTGTTTGTCTTTAGTTAATTAAAGACAAGGATAAAAAAGTCATTACATGTGAAAATAAAGAAAGAAAATAATAATAATAATAAAATATTTAAACGTAGAGATAAAAATGTTCTCATATTTTTTAAAAATTTTATTTTGAAAATGTCTTCGTATTTAAAATTTTAAAAATAAAAAATTTATCAAAATAGTGAGAATATCAAAAGTCGTAGTCAATCTTCTTCTTCTCCGGTTAATCTTCTTCTTCTTCTCTCTGACACAAGATTTTTATCTTTTTCTAACAACTTTGAAAAAAAAAAAAAAAGTAATTGAAGAAGATGTCTTTATAGAAAGTAAAAAGAAAAAAACGAGAAAGAAATATTTAGAAAATTTAAATTTTAACCAATGGAAAAAAATAAAGTTACTTTGTTTCAAGAGAAAGAGGACAGTGGTGATATTGAAATACTCAGTGAATCTTCAATCATTAAAACTCATTTGACAAATCAAAGTTGTTCTAGACGACAAGAAACGAATTCAAGTGGGAGCAAAAATGGAATAGCCTGAGTACACAATTATTGGATGGGTGGTGTCCGGTATCATCAATTTTGATAAAGAATCAGTATCTTCCTTTGATGAACAGATCACAAGAGCTTGAAGATCTATGGCTAAAAAGATGATGAACATGAATTTAAACTCAGATTCATATTAAAATTTCTCTTCTTTTATTTTTCTTTCTCTTTCTACAAAGACGCTCTTATTCTTCTCTATTTTTTTCTTTTTTCTTTCTTCAAAGATGTAAAAAACGGATAAAAATTTTGTAGGAAAGAAGAAGATTGACTAAAATTTTTGATATCCTTTGATATATTTTTTATTTTTAAAATTTTAAATGTGAGGATATTTTTATTTCTTGTTTAAATAGTCTTTAATTAACTAAAGACAAACAACCGTTAAATTTTTAGGAATTTTGACAAAATCTGTCAAGAATAACCTTATTATTCATTTATTCTATATAAAAAAAGTTTGAAATCTTAAAAATTAAAAAAAATATTTTGGAACTAAGCTTGCCAAAACTAAATTTGTTTGGCTCCGATTATTCATTAATCAAAGCTAAAATAATTTAGTCAAATTGATCCCTCGACTTCTATATTTGACTATTAAGTCTTTTATTTTATTTTCCCCCCCATTTTTAAACTCCAAAATAAATCATCAAATGGATACTTAGAACATAACCTCCCCATAAATTATAAATTATGAAAAGCAAATATCACTTCATATTATTGTTATTCAATTTACCAAAATATAATTCAAAGTATATACAAAATGCCTAAATATTATTACACAAGTGGTAAACATTGGCAAGCAAAAATGAAATGGCAAGCCAACCAACCAAAAACCAAAAACCAAAAACCAAAAAAGAAAAGAGAATTCTCAAAATGCTAGCTACCCTCTTCTGGAAGGTTGAAAATTCTCTGATTCTGGTTCAGATTCTCCCTTGAACCTCAGGTCCAGAGACAGCCTAACAGAAGATGGAAGTAATGTATTTACAATTCTGCGAGACGGAGCCAACAGAAGTCCTCCTTTTTTATTCTTCTTCTTGGAAGAAACTCCACTGGTTGAGGAAGTACTTACTGCAGATTGAGATGACCTGGGATCGAAGGTTGTAGAATTAAAAGAATCAACAGCAGCATTACTGAATGATGATACAGGGCCGCCATTTTTGGATGCGTAGCGAGGGTATCCCATTGTTGCATCCTGGTGGGGTGGAGGAAACTTTTCACTTATACTCTTAGTATTCATTTGTTTCATGACTCTCCATCTCTGCAGATACACAAAAGAGAGTAAAATAATTGATGGGGAAAAAAAGCAAGAGAGAAAGAAATTGATGCCAGAATATAACTTCAGCAGTATAATCTTGGAGCATACTCTAGATAAGGGCTAGCGATTTCCGAGTTTACCACAGGCAAAAAAGAGAATCACTTTCATTTGTAAAATCTGAATTTCGATCAAATCATACATTGTACAAAGTACACCTCTGACCTTAAGTTTTAAAAAATTGTATACATAAGTACGAATTCAAATCTACAACTTCATTTCATGAATGTATGATACATGCAGCCAAGAAGAGCTCAATCAATGGATCTAACCTAATGAGTCCCGAGTAGTCATTTAACTTTTTCAAATATGTCCATCCACTCATAGTCCTAATCCAAGTTTGTCGGCAAGCAAAGAGAAAAATATAGTGGAAATGCAGGTCTATTAGGCAGGATGTTCTTCTCATTATAGTTTCAGTAGAATAGTTTTCACTCTTCTACTTCTTGAAACTTCATTTGGATGCTAGCGATAGTGCCAAAAAGTTCAGCATGGACAGGTGATAGTGATTGCACATATAAGAATACATGAATGTAGGAAGATCAAACAACATTCACCCAATGATAGTAAAATAAATTGTCACGGCTCACAGGAAACGAATGGAGAAACTTTATTGCCAACAGGTTTAGGGATTGAATGGCAATGAGAATGAACTAAAAATTATAAAACTAGATGCAAAGTAAGGATCTTATTGGATAAACACCATAAAATAGTAGGTAAGAACCCACAACAACTATAGCATCAATAATGGCACAGTCAGCAAATTATAGTACTTTTTCCATGCCTAAATGAATAGTCTCACAAATCACAACAGATGATTGAAGGATGTTTCCTAGATGGGGAGAGGGGTGTTGATGTGGTTTAATCTGACTTTGGAAGCAGCAAACTGAGTTGAAAGAAACTAAAGTTTTAGTTCAACTTCATTTTTTGGAATTTGGCCATTAAAATTTCAAGCACCCAAATCAAGTCACATATTATACTTTTTCTTCTTATGTGTATATTGTTTTCCTAAAGTCTGTTAGGTTTCTGGTCCAAACATTTTAAATTTTCAAGCTCAATGTGAACGAAGGAGAATTCCAATATCACAAACACAGTTTAGGTTTTAAATGAAGTCACAACATATATTTAAGCGAACACAAGGACATCAACTCAGATTGACATCACAAAATGAGTAAGTAGGCTTTACAAAACCCTAGCATCATACACCCTAACATTTATGCAATTCCCCTTGAATGCTAAATTTGACACATAAATCTCTACAATTAAGTTATTTTTCAAGTTTATCATTAACTGAAATTGCTAAATTCCAAACTTAAACAGTTAATATTCAAAGCTAGCACCATATCAGGGAAATAAGTAATTGTCATTTTCCTTACATCTAAATTTGTAGGGTTTTCTGCATTAGCTTCTGGAGCTGGGACAGCTCGGCGAACCCGATCACGAGCTCTTGCTCTTCTGCCACCATCCGCAGCTTGTGGCTTTCCATGCAATCCTTTTTGCCTATTATGGAACATTCATGTCAAATATGAAGTAGCCAAAAAAAAGGGAAAAGTAATTCAACAAATATACTAGAATACCTCCTGGATTCTTGATCTCTCAATTTCAGATCTAGTTCCTTGCTGGGAGGATATTTTGGTAAAGTTGATGGGTCACATGCAAAAGGTTCAGTTGTAAAGAACTACAAACAACAGGAGTAGAAGGGACAGTAAAATATTACTTCTATAAGATTTACGTAAGCAATTTGAGAGAAAAACTGAATGTGAAGACCTGAAAAGGAAAAGGGCAAAAAAAGAGGGGAGGGGGAAGTTGAGGGTGTATGTGAACACCTTTTTAACCACCTCATATTTTTTCTCCATTCATCATCAAAAGATAACTTTTCCAATAAATGCCATCCAAACATCAAATTTAAAATCCCAAACATGGATCCCACACTGCAAATTAAATATGAATTATTAAATAATTTTACATTATGCTTCCAAACATCCTTGTTTTATCTACTATAATAAATAGTCAACATATGGAACCACTTAACATCAGATCATAAATAACAATAAATCCTATTCAAATGTTCCTTTTCTTGTTCTGAACATAATAGTAAAACTCACAACTGAAAAATGAAATCCAAAGATTGCCTAAGCTTTTCTAAAAGGACATTCATCTTGTCGTGAAATATCTAGCACCACAAGATGTGACTTAAATGCTATCATGAGACAAAACTATAAAAGGACTTCAAATGAAGAAAGCAATAATACATAAATGACATATACAACTTAACCAACAGCATGTCTGCTCAGATTAGTGAAGCTTTGAGAGGTATCTAAACATCACGTGTTAAAAAGCAAGAATATCCTTCTAGTTTGTTATGATTTGATCATTATGACATACTCTAAAGATTCAATATCAGTTTTGCGGAGGTTGAAATCAATTATTCTATCCCCTTGAACAGAATCAATAACAAATTAAAGCAACACTGAAACATTAGTTACACTTTCCAAGATCAGTAGCAAAAGACAAAATTAAGATACAATATGAAACTGTTAAAACTAACCAAATTCTCAAACTTTAATAATTATCAAAACTTACTTCACTATTTAGTGCTGCTGTAGCAGTTCCACGGTCACCAGGATCAATTGCAAGAAGTGTCTCTAACAAAGGAAAAGAAGATGGTGGAAAATCCTTGAAGGTTTCTCCTATGCTGCGTTTGTAACGTTGTTGCGGTTTAAAGAGTCCAGCTTTTGGCAACCTCAATTTCTTCCAATACTCCTCTGTGGGTGAACCACATAACTTGAATATCTTGTGAAGTTGCTCAACCTAAGCAGCAAATATTCCAAATTACTAAGACAACACTACATTTAAAGCTTGAACGCACAAATCATACATAATCACAGTATCTTGTGAAGTTGCTTAAGCTAAGCAGCAAAGATTCTAAATTATTTAACTTGAGCTTATCATTTTAGAACTTGAAGGAACAAACATGCATTGATTGTAATATTCGATATTAGACAAGAATCTAAGTGCAATAAGGACTAGATACTTTATTCTCATTCTCCATCTCTTTTTTCGTAAACAACTTATCAACCCGAGAGAGACATGCAACTAGACAGATTAAAATAAATGAAAATTAAAACTTAGAAAATAAATGCCCTCTAGGAGGGTAAGAATGAAACAACAACAATAGAAGCATTAAAATGTCAACTTAACAGGTGAGGAAGGATACATTAATGATAAGGTAAGAATTTTTGCCAAAAGGAAAATGCAAATTATTTTTTAATTGAAAAGAAACCTCTGTTCTTCCTGGCATTATTGGCTTCCCAGCAAGCAATTCTCCTAAAATGCAACCGGCACTCCACAGGTCAACTCCAACACCATAATGTGTTGCACCGAGAAGAAGTTCTGGAGGGCGGTACCAAAGTGTAACCACACGACTGGTCATGGGTTTTTTGTGTTCAGGATCATAAAACAATGCTAATCCGAAATCAGCAATTTTTAAATTCCCACCATCGTCAATAAGCAAATTGGAGCATTTGATATCCCTATGTAGCACACCATTGTTGTGGCAATGCTCAAGCCCAGAAAGTAGCTGTTTCATGAAGCATTTTACCTGTAATGGGAAGATATTCTATAGATTAAACAGCATAATAAAGGAGAAAAGTAAAAAGTGGCATAGCATAATTCACCCCAAGGATAACTAGATTGCATCACAAACCACCAGCATAGTAAGTACCAAACAATGCAATCAAGCCTTAGTAGCATTTATGTAACTATAAACATACTGCCAGCATAATTACAGTGGAGTAAAGATTACAGGAAAGAATCATTTCATTTTCTTTGTTTCTTTTTTCCAAGCTTACCTGGGATTCAGTGTACTTAATGCCTTGGACAGAAGAAAGACCAGCAAGATCGTGTTCCATGTATTCAAAGACTAGATAAAGACTAGAAGACATTCTAGAAGTCACCAGCCCTTCAAGCTTGATGACATTAGGATGGTTTAGCTTTGACAATACCAGAATTTCCCTGGCCATAAACTTCACACTTTCAGGCTCGAAATTATCAAACCTGACCTTTTTCAGTGCCACTATCTTCCCAGTAATCAAGTCCTTTGCTTTATAAACATTACTGTAAGTCCCTTGCCCAATCTACAAACCCAAAAAGCAAGAAAAAAAATTCATTAAACAACACTAAATTAAAAATTATAAGCCTCAAAAAGGGATAGTGAATTTATCAAAGCAACATTCATGCACATGACAAAGTCTGAACTTCTTCCCTCTTCAATGGATATGGTTACGTTTAAAACCAATTAAAAGAAAACAGAAAAGGACAAAATGCAATTGAAGAACAGGAATTCGCATGAGAAGTAACTTCTAAACAACAGAAAGAGCAAAATTGATGTAGAGATACTGAGAGATTTTAGCAATAATCTTGCCTTATCAAGTTTCTCAAAGGTATTAGCACGGCGAGGAATCCAATCCTTAATAGCATCTCCGGCGACGGCGACAAGCCAAGACGGCCATCCTTGCTGGTTGACAGTGATGATGCTTCTCATAGGAGACGACTCAGACAAAGAAACGGACTTTCTACGGTCAGACGCCGCCAATTGGGATTGAACCCGTCTGATCCTATCAATTTTTTCCCCATTCCTCTGAGTTCTTGGTTCCTTCCTTTCAGTACTTTTCCTCCTCCGGCGAATATCATCATCCCTTCCACTCCTTGTCCCAAGAACACAGCCCATCATCACTTGCGCTTTATCTCAATCCTTTTCATGTTTAAAAAAAAAAAACACTAAAAAAAATTAAATCATTAAAAGAAAAAAGAACAGAATTATGACAACAGGAACCGCTAGCGGTTCTTCCCCGCCGCATTAAATAATAGTGGCAGAACATAAAATTTACCCATTTTGCAATTCATCCTCCTCCTACTGCTTTGAAAATTTTTTATATATATATTTTTCTTTTCTGTTCAATAAATAAGATGAAAAAATGAAGAGAGAAAAAAGTGAGAAACTACAAATTATTCTGAGTGTGAAAAGGTAGCTTTTTCCCTTTTTCTTTCTTCTTAGTAAAAGACAGGAGAAAGTTGGACAAAATGATAATATTTTTTTCCTAAGCAATCTTACCTTAGCAAATTTGAGGTAATATAATTGCATATGTCAAGAATGTATGTAATAAAAAATTTATTTATATTATATATATATATATATAATTAAGATTTTAGTAGTTAATAAAAAAATTATCTCCTGTATATAATATATGGTTATTTAATAGTTATAGATTATTATATTTTCATGCTTAATTTTGCCAAAAAAAAAAACAAAGAAATTTATGTTTACAATAGTATCTAAAATATTAATTTTATAAATTTTATTTTGAAATAGTTGGATACTAATTTATTTATGTCTCGATTATTTATCCAATGTATTTTATTATTATGTTTTTATAAATATATATATAATTTGAAAAAGGAGGAGAATTTTGTCCAATTTTAGCACTTTTGTAGACCCTATTACTATACATAACATAAACACCATGTGTTTGATCAAAACATGGTCTTTTAAGATAGTCCAAAATCTCACCAAAGTGCAACCAAACTTTCCATAGATTTTTACTCATTTAAAATGAGTAAAATATTTTAGACACTTAATAAAATAATAGTTAAAAACTTTTCTAAGCAAATGTAAAAATTTAAATTATAATATCTATCTCTTTTAACAATGAAATTCTTTAAAAAAAAAATTGCATTTTTTTTTGAGTTATGGTGGGAATTTTAAAATTTTATTGTTTATTTTTGCAAATTATTTAGCGTCTTGTCAATTAAAGGAGTCTTTTCCTAAAATGACTAAACTTTTTAAAATTTGTCCCGGTTTAACTTAGTTTATAAAACTATTTTCCAAACTAACTTTAACTCATTCTCAAAATGAGTTTTAATGAGACTTACTAATTTTTTTTTAAAATTTCCTCTTTTTTCTTTTTCTATTTTTATATCTCTTTTTTTTAAAAAAAAAAAATACTCTCCGTTTCCTCTCTCCGTTTCCGTTTCCTCTCTCCTTCTCTTTTCTTTTCATTTTTTATTTCTTTTCCCTTTCATTATCACCTTCTCCCCACTTTCCCTTTTCTTTTCATTTTTTTGAAATTCTCCATTCCACCTCCCTCTTCTTTCCTTTTTTTTTAAAATTATTTTCTCTTCTCCTCTCCAGTCCATCTCAATTCCATCTCCTCTCCAGTCCATCTCAATTCCATCTCCAGACGTCCCTCTTCTTTCCTTTTTTTTTATTTTTTTCTCTTCTCCTCTCCAGTCCATCTCCATTCCACCTCCCGACGTCCCTTTTCTTTTCTTTTTTTTTCTCCAGTCCATCTCTCCACATAAACCCTAGCCCACCTAAAAGTCAATAAATTTTTTTTAGTAACTAAGTACACCACTTCTCAGTGCTTCAAAATTTCAGGTTAGTATGGCTTGTTTCCCTTTTTTTTTTATATTTGTCTAAGTTTTTGTTTGTTTGATAAAATTTGATTTTATTGTCTTTGATGATTTGGTATTTTATTATTATTATTTTTTTGAAAGGATGAATGATATTTTTTTCAATCATAAACGAAAGTGAAATATGCCTAAATAGTACAGAGAAAATATTGGGGATTAGAGCGTGTATTAAAATATTGGGGATTAGAGTGTGTATTAAAATATTGGAGATTATAATATGTATTAAAATATTGGGGATTAGAGTGTGTATTAAAATATTGGGGATTATAGTATGTATTAAAATATTGGGGATTAGAGTGTGTATTAAAATATTGGGGATTAGAGTGTGTATTAAAATATTAGGAATTAGAGTATAATTTATCACTGTAGAATTCCCACCACATTTGAGACATGTATAATAATATATATATATATATATATATATATATATATATATATATATATATATATATATATATATATGTTCTCTCTTCTTCTTCTCTTAAATTATATATTAAATTTTTATTTACATTTTGTAATTTTGTAGATGGCATTGTTGAAGGAACCAATTCGATTAAATATCTATTGGGATTCTAACATTTTATACGATGTAAATGACAATCCATATTTTGAAGGACCAGCTAAAAAATCATGGGTTTTTAGAAGACAAATATCATATTCAGACATAGTTCAAAAGGTATGCAACTTTAAAGGTGTTGATATAACAACAAACCTAAAGTTCATACTACGTTATCCGGGTGTTGTAAGGGGTTGTTCATTTGTCCAATATTCTATTATTACAATCATGGATGAGGAAGATATGGAACATATTTGGTCTATACCAAGTGACTTCAAGACTGTGGGTGTTTCTATTTTGGTTCAAGAATCTCCAAGACCTCCTTCACCACCAATAATTCATGAATCTCCAACTCCAACACCTCTAGTGCAATCAAATTCGAGCTTGTTGAGACCTTTGTTGATGGAAAATATTACATGTGTTGACAATGATTTCACACTTCCAATTCCAAATAATTCGTCAATTCCAAACAATATTTCAAGATTACATCAAACAACGGAGGATGAAACAACACATATAAATTTGGATGTAAATCTCATGGCATCTCAACCTTCAATTGATGATGGTCCTGCATTTATGGATTGTTTTGGAGGAACTACAGATGTTGATGGAGAACTAGATAGCGAAGGACCAAATGATGATGATGGATGTGCTTCAGAGAATGAAGATAATCAGAATAATGTCAATCCACAATGTAGAAATTTTACTTCATATATCATATCCATGTTATAGTGATATGGGTTGTGGTGAACCCATACCTGATGACGTTGAAACGGAAAATATCAATATGCAGAGATGGCCGGAAAATGATAATGAGTTGAGATTGGGAATGAGATTTAGTGATAAGGCTCAAGTTCTTTATGCAGTACGAATGTGGCACATACAACAAGGTCGGGAATTTACAGTTATCAAAAGTACTAGTACCCTTTGGACAACTGAATGTAGGAACAAGACAAGAGAACATCCATGCAGTTGGTATATTAGAGTAATTTGGAAACAATCATTCAAAATGTGGTATATTTCAGTGTTAACTCATGATCACACGTGTATCATGCGAGTTGTCAATAATAACCACCGAAATTTGACTCATAAGTATATTTCAATAAATATTATACATCTTATGATGAATGACCCAGAGACTCATGTTAGTGTTATAAAAAAAGAAGTGCACAAGTTATTTCAAAGTAATTGTTCATATAAGAAAGGATGGCACGCAAGGAAGGCTACAGTTGAAATCTTGTTCGGGAGTTGGGATGACACTTTCAAAATATTACCGAAGTATATGCGTGCCTTACAACAAGCAAATCCAAATACAATCGTACCATCAATCAAGTTCCGAAAATGATAAGGTATTTCACTACATGTTTTGGTCTTTCAAGCCATCTATCTCCGGTTTTACCCATTGTAGACCAGTTATTTCTATAGATGGTACATTTCTTAGAGGTGCATATAAAAGCGTTCTCCTCATTGCTAGTAGTTGGGATGCAAACAACCACATATATCCCTTGACATTTGCAATTGTTGATGAAGAAACTACTGCAAGTTGGAGTTGATTTTTACGACTTCTGCGATGTTACGTGGTACCTAATAGGACTATATGCTTAATTTCTGATAGGCACAAGTGTATTTTGAGTGCAATTAGTAATCAACTTGAATGGCAACCACCACATGCAGTTCATAGGTATTGTTTAAGACATGTAAGGGCAAACTTCAAAGTGACATTCAAAAAGAAAGAGTTGTCAGATTTGATGTATAAGGCTGGATCGACTACTAAGATCACAAAATTTAACGAGTTTATGGAAGAGATCAAAATGAGGAATGTGGAAGCATTTAATTATTTGGCAGCCATAGATAAGGAAAAATGGACACTAGCATATGATGGCGGTTACATGTATGGTTGTTTGACTACAAATCTTTCTGAATCATTAAATAGTGTCTTAAAAAAGTGTCGTGCATTACCTCTAAAGGCTTTGGTTGAGTTTGTATGCGACAAAATTGTTCATTATTTTAGTAAATACCGAGATGAGGCAACACATACTATACATCCTTTTCCATCTATAATTTGGAGGCAATATGTTAAGAATGAAAAAAAGCAAGAGGACATATTGTTTTCTATTACAATCTTCAAACTGGAATATTTAGGGTTACTACACCTTTAAGGGGAGATGGAAGGGGAAACAATGTTTACACAATCAATATCAATGATCAATCATGCAGCTGTAATAAATGGTCCATATTTGGAATACCTTGTTCTCATGTATTTGCAGTATGTCGACATCGTGGTTGGGATCCAACTTCATTTGTTATGCCATTTTATTCAACCTCTAATTACAAGTTGATTTATGAGGCAAATTTTTATCCTGTCTCAAATGAAGAAGAATGGAATGAAGAAGGGTTTGTACTTCATTGCTATAAACCTAATATGAAGAGGGGTGGTCCAGGTCGTTTACGATCTCGAAGGTATCGGGGTTCAATGGATGCAAGAAATCCGGACTCACCTCCAAGATGCGGTAACTGTCATATGTCAGGTCCTAATAGAAGAACTTGTATCTCTAACCGAAATAACGATGGATGTTGATTTTGTATTTCACTTGTTTTTATAAAAAACTCATTGTTGTACTTTTATTTTATATATATATTATGATGGACTCAGTATGCTTTATATATTTATAATTGACGTTATGTTCCACATAATTTTCAAACGTGAATTATAGGACGCATTTTGAAGATGACTCCTAATGTTTCACATAATTTTCAAATGTGATAAATTAATAGTACGCATTCTGAGCATGAGTCCTAATGTTCCACATAATTTTCAAACCAGTACTAAGTTGTAGAATGCATTCTGGTGACGAATTCCCGTACTGAATTATAGGATGCATTGAGAGGATGAGTCCTAATGTTTCACATAATTTTTAAACGTGATAAATTCCAGTACTAAATTATAAGACTCATTGATAAGATGAGTCCTAATGTTTCACATAATTTTCAATACTGAATTATAGGACTCATTGAGAAGATGAGTCCTAATGTTTCACATAATTTTCTGAATTATAGGACTCATTGAGAAGATGAGTCCTAATGTTTCACATAATTTTCAAACGTGATAAATTCCAGTACTGAATTATAGGACTCATTGAGAAGATGAGTCCTAATGTTTCACATAATTTTCAAACGTGATAAATTCCAGAACTGAATTATAGGACTCATTGAGAAGATGAGTCCTAATGTTTCACATAATTTTCAAACGTGATAAATTCCAGTACTAAATTATAGGACTCATTGAGAAGATGAGTCCTAATGTTTCACATAATTTTCAAACGTGATAAATTTCAGTACTAAATTATAGGACTCATTGAGAAGATGAGTCATAATGCTGAATTATAGGACTCATTGAGAAGATGAGTCCTAATGTTTCACATCATTTTCAATACTTAATTATAGGACTCATTGAGAAGATGAGTCCTAATGTTTCACATAATTTTCAAACGTGATAAATTCCAGTACTCAATTATAGGACTCATTGAGAAGATGAGTCCTAATGTTTCACATAATTTTCAAACGTGATAAATTCCAGAACTGAATTATAGGACTCATTGAGAAGATGAGTCCTAATGTTTCACATAATTTTCAAACGTGATAAATTCCAGTACTCAATTATAGGACTCATTGAGAAGATGAGTCCTAATATTTCACATAATTTTCAAACGTGATAAATTCCAGTACTAAATTGTAGAATGCATTCTGGCCACGAATTCCCGTACTGAATTATAGGACGCATTGAGAGGATGAGTCCTAATGTTCCACATAATTTTCAAATGTGATAAATTCTCGTACTGAATTATAGGACTCATTGAGAAGATGAGTCCTAATGTTTGTAGAACGCATTCTGGCCACGAGTCATAATGTTCCACTTTATATACATCTATATCTATAGAATTAAATATAATTTTACAATAAGGAAAAATGGATCATATAACAAAAATCGTTGATTTTTGTAAATAATAAAATAGCAATACCAATCTTCAATTTATAGAACAAATCACGTCACCTCAAACTACAACAATGTCAAAGCAAGAAGTTGATTTGTAATAAATTAAATAAAAATACAACAATGCCAAAATAACAAGTTCATTTATAATAAAGAACATCATCCAGGGGTATATCTATTTACAGTCTTCCGAGCTCGACGAGGCCTAGTTCTAGTATGTGGTATAATCTCTTCAATAGTAGAATCATGAGAAGGTTGAGAACCGGAGCCTGAACGAATAACATTTTCTTGACTTGGATTTTCTTGGGAAGTTGATGCTGAACCACATACATATTCTAGAGTAAGACACTCTCGAGGAGGTTGCGAAGTTGAACCAAAACCAAATACTTCATCATCCTCTGGTACCTCAGTTGAATCAACATCATTTGCACGTCTGGTAAAGTTACATTTTTTACCTCTTCTCTTTACCCCTTTTGCTCCACGTGTGAAGATTCGATTCTTTGGTCCTTTAGATGGATGAACCACATTTTGTGATCCTGTAACAACACATGTTGCCTCGTGATGTCCAATCCTCGATCCTACTGCAGCAAGACCACGAGTAAGTAAATATTTAATTTGACTAAAACCAATTTGATCATTTGGTTCAGATATATTCTTCAACTGCTCCTCACATATTCGGAGACTAGCCTCAGCAGCATTAGTCTACAAGCAAATTTGAGAAAAAAAATTAGAAATTAGCAAATTATTAATTAATAGTTAATATATATATACTAACTAGAAGTAGAAATTACCAATATGACAGCACTAGAACCGGTAATGGAATATCCCTCATCGACATGCCCTCGATAAATCAGATTGCCTACTAAAATGCGAGTAATTCTAATATACCAAGAGTAGTAATCCTTGGCTACATCACTTCCATCAACTGTCGTTGGTATTTCAGAAAGAACATGATTGTATCGATTTTCCCAACGGTAAAGATGAATCCGGTGATGTATCATCCAATCAATAGACATATTCCCACGTAATTGGAATTTGTGTAGATGAGATAGTTCACCTGAAATATGTTTTGGAATTGATTGATAAAGTCCAAATTGCCTAGTAACTCGATCAGGACAATGAAGCTCTACAATCTCCCAACATATCAATGGTACTTCAGCACACCATATATCTCGGCCAACTACATATCTCTCGGGAAGATATTCAATAATCTCATTGTATGACATCCACGAAAACTACAATATATATATATATATGTATATATATATATATATATTCAATTGCATTGTCATAAATATAAATTATATATTAAATTGAAATAGAATATCACCTGATTGGGGGACATTGCGTCAAGTTGATCCCGATAAGTGATAAGAACATGGGTCGATAGTTTGGTGAGATCAAATTTCACTTGCCACTTTGCTCCGTACGGTGCTAACTCTGGTAAAATTGGTAACTCAAGGCGTACATTTGGTCGTAATATGGGAAGACGCTCCCATGCCCACAACTGTAAAACAAAATAATTCAAAGTAATATTAGATTCAACTTTCAATTTAATGTAACTTTGAAATATTTTAATATTTAAATTAAATATTACCTGAAGTAGTACCACCAGACCAAAAATCTCACGGGCCTCACATTTTGATGACAAACACAATGATCGATACAAATAAGCGAGAGTGCCACTACCCCAACTTAAATTTCCAGCGTCCTTCAAATTTTCTAAATGAAGGAGATATCTAAGGTTAATTTTATTACTTGAACGATCAGTGAATAATAAACCACCTATCAATAATAGAGCTAACGATCGTGAGTACTGCAATAAGTGATCCTCAGATGCATCGGGTGATAAAGAAATCGACAAGTACCTATCTAAAGCAGCCTTCCTCATTCTATTACCCTTTATTTCATCTACTCTAGGTCTAAAACCCAAAAGCATCTCACATGAATCTTGCCAATATTCTGTACCACCCGCAATCCTTGGCCCAATAATAGGCTCTCCATCAATAGGTAGACCCCATAACACTGCAATATCTTGTAATGTAATAGTCACCTCACCACATGAAAGGTGAAATGTATGTGTCTCAGGTCTCCACCTTTCTACAAGTGCAGTAACTAAACTATGATCAACCATAAAATACCCAGCACGTGCCACCCCTCAAAATCCAGCAATATCTAATAACTCCCTCACTCTAGTTGGAGCCATGCTATACAACTCAAAAAAACTAGAATCAAACCTTCTCACACCCAGTGCATTCTCACTCGTCTCTTTTACACCATCCCATATTAAAGATGTCCTATGATCCTTTTGCTCATTCAAAACAGTTTCCTTTATTGGACCTGGATTCACAACTTCATGAGAACTTGTCATCTACATTAACATAAATGTGGATATTTATTAGAATGTTTCATTCATGACATGAGTCCTGATAAAAAAAATTAAAAAAATTATCTCTTTCCTACTAAGTAACATGTCACACAAAGAAAAATGAATATTATTAACCATTTAAAAAACATCTAACAACATTGAATAAAAATGATGAGAGACTTGGAAGCAAAGAAGAAACAATAGCAATGATTTCAAATTCGCAATACATGATGTTGTGTATTGAAAATTAAAGCACAAATAAGAAATTCCACAAAGAAACAAGCTCAAATAGTGTCATAATTTGATTGAAGTCTGAACTCGAGTTATAAAGATACTATCAATATCTAAAATAATAAATTATCATCAAATCCCTTCGGGATAAGACATGCAATAACAGGGTAGTGAAAACTCATCCGAAAAGTATGTAAATAATTGAATATTCTTCAGTATTGCCCCCATGGAGGAAATAATTCAAAAACTTGAAATATTCACTAAAAGACACCCAAATTTATAGAAGTTCCAAGTTAGAAAATAAAAAGACTTACTAAGCCCAACTACTACAAAAATATCAAAAGAAAAATGCTAAAATGTCAAACACAAAATAAATAACTATTTTAGAAGCAAATTAAGATTCTGCGGAGAGCGCAACACGCCTTTCGATGAATATAAAAATTTCTCACATATATATATATATATATATATACACACAGTCGGGTTGGATTGTTTCCAAAGTAATAAATAATCCAAAATATTGACAGCAGCAGATATATAATAATGAAGATTTGATATTATGAACCGAAGACGAGAGAAGAAATGACTTACCTAAAATGAAACCCAGAAGAAGAAGTAGAAAACTTGTGAATGATGTCGTATTTGATCCAGAAGGAATATTACTGAAAAGAAACTCTAGTTGAATAAATAAATAAGTAACCGAAAAATTGAACAATTTCTCCCCCTCTCACTTTCGGTATCTTTTTTACAGCAACATTCAACAGATAAGAGAAGAAGAAAGAGAGAGCATATATATATATATATATATATATATATATATATTATATACACAAATGGAGAGTTCGAATAATGTATGTATATATAATTCCTTCTTTCTGCCTTTTGTCTTTCTACGTGACTACAGAATCATTTTATACATATATATATATATATATATATATATATATATATACACAAATGGAGAGTTCGAATAATGTATGTATATATAATTCCTTCTTTCTGCCTTTTGTCTTTCTACGTGACTACAGAATCATTTTATACATACATATATATATATATATATATATATATTATTATACATGTCTCAAATGTTGTGGGAATTCTACAGTGATAAATTATACTCTAATCCCTAATATTTTAATACACACTCTAATCCCCAATATTTTAATACATACTATAATCCCCAATATTTTAATACACTCTCTAATCCCCAATATTTTAATACATACTATAATCCCCAATATTTTAATACACACTCTAATCCCCAATATTTTAATACACGCTCTAATCCATAATATTTTCTCTATACTATTTAGGCATATTTCACTTTCGTTTATGATTGAAAAAAATATCATTCATCATTTCAAAAAAATAATAATAATAAAATACCAAATCATCAAAGACAATAAAATCAAATTTTATCAAACAAACAAAAACTTAGACAATTATAAAAAAAAAAGGGAAACAAGCCATACTGACCTGAAATTTTGAAGCACTGAGAAGTGATGTACTCAGTCACTAAAAAACATTTATTGACTTTTAGGTGGGCTAGGGTTTATGTGGAGAGGTGGACTGGAGAAAAAAAAAAGAAAAGAAAAGGGACGTCTGGAGGTGGAATGGAGATGGACTGGAGAGGAGAAGAGAAAAAAATAAAAAAAAAAGGAAAGAAGAGGCACGTCTGGAGGTGGAATTGAGATGGACTGGAGAGGAGATGGAATTGAGATGGACCGGAGAGGAGAAGAGAAAATAATTTAAAAAAAAAAGGAAAGAAGAGGGAGGTGGAATGGAGAATTTAAAAAAAATGAAAAGAAAAGGGAAAGTGGGGAGAAGTGATAATGAAAGGGAAAAGAAATAAAAAAAAATGAAAAGAAAAGAGAAGGAGAGGGGAAACGGAAACGGAGAGAGGAAACGGAGAGGATTTTTTTTTTTTTAAAAAAGAGAGAGATAAAAATAGAAAAAGAAAAAAGAGGAAATTTTAAAAAAAATTTAGTAAGTCCCATTAAAACTCATTTTGAGAATGAGTTAAAGTTAGTTTGGAAAATAGTTTTATAAACTAGGTTAAATCGGGATAAATTTTAAAAAGTTGGGTCATTTTAGGAAAAGACTCCAATTAAAGGGTTCCGATAAAAAATATAAAAAATTATATCTAAGATTTTAGCGTATAAATAAAGTTTATTAAAAAAAAATCATAGTCTAAATGCAAATAATGATTATAATTTAATAAAAATTTATTATTTGTTCAGAATACAAATAAAATAATTAAAAATTTAATAAAGGACTGTGTCAGCAAATAGAAAAGAATAAGAGATATTAAAAGAGAAAAAAATTAAAAATAAGGGTAAGAGATATTAATTATAGAAAATATATATAACTATTGTAGAATATTTTTATATAATTTAAAATTATTATTATTATTTTAAATATGTTTTTTATTTTTACAAAATATTTGCTTTTATATATATATATATACAAAAGGTGTAGCAAGTAAAATTAATTTTTCATATTCATTATTTAACTCTATTAACACGTTATAATTTCCGTTTTATAGATATAATAATGTTTATTATATTTTAATAAATTAATTTAAAACAAATGAATTAATGACATATAAATTTTTACTAAAACAGTCACTTTATTTTATTATTATTTTCAAAATATAAGATGTTTTTAAATAATAGGTAAAATATAATTTTCTTAAAATATTTTTTAAATAAAGTTATAAGTTTTTGAGTTCTATGTCGACACCTTATTTAACTTCTAACCTTTCTTTTCTACTATTATATGTTTTATTTTGATTTTTATCCTTTGAAAGATTTTATAATATCTTATAAATGGTTTATTACATATATTTTACATGTTTTTTTAATTTTTTTTATTAAACTTCTGTTTCCTAATTAGAAAAATCTATTTACTTTAATTTAATGTAAAATATTATTAAAAAATTATTTTTGCTCATTCATAATTTTTTCTTTATTAACTTTGTAAAACATTATTAAATAAAGTAAAAAAAAATAAGAATTATAATATAACTAATTGATATCATTCTAATTTAAAATATATTATAAAATTTCATAAAAAAATATATTATAAAATATATTATAATTTACTTAGTAAAACATTATTAAATAATTTACTTAAATTCTATTTTTTTCATAAAAAAATATATTATAAAATTTTTTTCTTGTGCCTTATTTCATTAAGAATTATAATATAACTAATTGATATCATTCTAATTTAACTTTTAAATTTGAGATTTAAAAGCGTACTTTAAAAAAAAAATTAAAAAAGAAAATAGTTGAAGAAGCTCTACAGAGTTGAAGATTCAAAAGAAGGTTTTATCCAAAACTTTTAACTTTTTAACGTGAAACTATCCGCTCTAAAAAGATTCAAATTCTAATTATCCATCTACTTTAGAAAAGTATTTAAAAGTTGGCTTATGAACTTTTATATATATATATCATGATAAGGATATGATAAGGATATATCTATTTTAATGTGTTTCCTATTTGCAGTCAATTTCTTCCATAACATTTCTTCCAAAACACAACAAAAAAAATATCTGGCTCCATACCTGAAATTGGAAGACCTCTCTCTCTCCCTTAGAGTTTCTCTGACCTTTTCTTCATCTTTGGCGACTTTGAGTTCGACGTTTGTTGTAATCGATACTGCAACAAATCCAGCAACGAAGACTTCAAATATTTGTTTATCTGCATTGTGTGCTTCGTCATGTTCAGTGCTGATATTTTGTATTCCCTGTTTGTTTCTACTTTCATTCGTAATGCTGCATCTGTCCTCCATTTCTGCCTCGCATATTAGAACAGAATCAGCCTCTTAAGAACATTCAAATCTAGTAGTGTGTAAAAGATATTAAGGATAATTTTTTGTCTGTTAATGTGTAGATACCCTAATTTCAACTAAGAAGTTGTACTTCTTTTGTTGAAAAAAGGTTTTAAGCTCTTAATTTAAAAGAAGTTCTGAACACACTGTTCTGTATCACACCCCCTTTTGTATATACATACAGGAATTCAAGAGGGAAGCAAATTTTAACATGCAAAATATCTAAAATGTGCTAAAACAGAACAAAAAGTGTAAGAGAGAGAAGAAAGAATTACGTGTACCTCAAGCAAATGGTGGTTTAATAAATTAGAACTCCGGTAGCTACAGCTAGTTTGCTCTTGTTCATGTTCATCATGATTTGAAGGCAAAAGTGTGATTGTTTCTTGGGAAAGATCAATAGGATGCAAAGTCTTCTCCAGAGAAGAAATGTGAAACCGATTGGAGATTCTCTGGTGATTCTTAAGCGGTTTTAGGGATGATTTTGGGATTACAACTAAATTTGTTACCTGCCCTGCATACAGAATCAAAGCAGGATCTTCTAAACACAAAAGAAAAAGATATATATTGAAAAATATTCCCTAAAGACGGAGTAAAAACCTTTAAGGGAGACAGTACGCATTTAATTGCATCCTGCTATAGTGCTCTTCGACTTTGCCAACTAAGAGCGAGCTATTTTGACCTCGAACTCGAGGCGACTAAACTCCTTGCCTTCGAGGAAGACTATCATTAGACTAAGTGATTCTAACATAAAATTCCCTTGTCTTTCTTATTACATTCTTCTATCTTCTCGCCTTACCCCATTTTTCTAACCATTGGAATGTCATTCCGGAGAGTATCCTCTCTGGATAGACTCTGTTACTAGAGATTCCTTAAAATTTAGAACCTAAAAGATTAAAGTAAAAATATGTAGGACTAAACATACTAAAAAATTTAAACGTTTGGGACTAAATCTAAGAAAAACTATATGAAAAAGATCTATGGAAACCAATTGGATACCTTTTTGGTGGTTTAGTTGTCGAATAATGGTGCGATTACTGACATCCCAAATGCATATGGTGCAATCCTCGGAAGCAGAAACAAGGCCACTTTTGCTGAAGACCAATGCAGTAACTGATTTTCTGCAAAGAAAAATGAGGTATCCAAAATCATTTCAATAGATTAGTATAAGGAAAATTGGTCATTTTAGATAGTTGAACAAACAAGTAAGACCGGCTCACCTGTGTCTTAAAGTTTTCTCGAATATATATGTATACACAAAGGAAAGAATCAAAAAACAGTTTTACATACATACCTGTGTCCACTTAGTACAATTTGATGATCACTATCTGGATTGAAATAAGGATCCTCCAATAATCCAACATGAACTTTGTTAAAAGCAATGTCCCCATTTTCAAATCCAAAGAATAATATATTTGAAGTTGTGTCAAGAACTATTGCTGTTATTGGTAGGGAAAATGCTTGAGAACTTAGCACCTTCCCTGTCACCATGTTCCAAATCTAAAGCCAATCCATATATAAGTAAGCAAACCCAAGTTTTTTTCTTGATCTTTTTTCCAAGGGTCCATTTGGAAAAGATGAAATACATACATACATATATATATATATATATATATATATATATATATATATATATATATATACAAAAGATACCTTGTATGTTCCATCAAGGGAGCTGGATATAAAAATGGATATAAGTTGGAAGGCAAGACAGTAGACCAGTAATAGCAGCCTTGTGGTCCGTTGAAAAACTCAAAGTTGAAGGGAAACATCCAAAGTTGCTCTCACCTAGCAAACTATATAAATCGATTAATATTTGGCAAATTAATAAGTTTCATCACCAAACTATTTACGATGTATTACATCCCTTACTTGTATATATTATTTCATATAATACAACTCATTACCCAACTTACATGCAATGTTAACATTTAACTGCTGCAAAACGAAGAGATTTAAAAAGATTAATATATACATATTAGAGACAACCTACAATAAGTAAATAGTTTGACAATAACATAATAATACCTTATTGTGGACCAAATGGCAATAGTACCATCTTTTGAGCCAGTTATTAGAATTGAATTGTCTTTAGAAAATGTCATACAAGTTAAAGCCTTTCTATGACCACACCATTGCTTTAGCAGTCGTCCTGTTGAAACCTTCAAAAACATAGTAAAAGGAAAGAACCATATCCTGTTAAGTACCAATAAAATAGGGAATCATATTTAATTATCACCTACTCCAGAGAGTAGGCTGATAGAGAGAGATTCGAACTCTCGGTACCATGACAAATTTTATTGAGAAAAATTTGAATTCTATCAGCTGATATAGAAGGTTACCCCCTCACATGGGCCAATGGAATGATGACAAATTTCTAAGTCTTAACAATTTTCTTCTCACAGTCAAGAAAATACACTCTTAAAGAAACTACCCACCATTTATGAAAACACATTTTCAGAGGAATGGAGTATATGAAAGTCATAATAAGAAAGGCAGCCAAAATATAAGGAATTAGGGATTTCAAGTTCAATACAAGTAAAAGAAAAGAAGAATGTTTACCTCCCAAATGTGTTTATCAAACACTAAAATTATTTTAGTGTTTGATAAAATGATAATTTTTATTATGATTAAAAAAAGGGAAAAAGTGTCTTAAAAAAAAAGTAAAATTTAAGTCATTAATTTTTAAAGTTATAAAATTGAAATTGAAAAATAGAAAAAAAAGTAAATAATTTGTACCATTTGAAATTATAGTTTTTGAATATAAGTAAATTTAGTCTTAAACAAATTTATTTTTGACAAATTCTAAAATAATTTTGTAAATATAAATTTGTTTCAAACTAAATATTTTTATTAAATGTTTTAGACGAGTTATTATTGTTTTCATTCATATTCTATAATTTAAAAATTATTTACTTAAATTCTATTTTTTTTCATAAAATAATATATTATATTTTTTTTTCTTATACTTTATTTCATTAAGAATTATAATATAACTCATTGATATTAGTCTAAGTTGTAACTTTTAAATTTGAAATTTAAAAGGGTACTTTAAAAAAAATTTAAAAAGAAAATAGTTGAAGAAGCTCTACAGAGATGAAGATTCAAAGGTGGATCTGATACAAAACTTTTAACTTTTAACTTTTAACATGAAATTATCCGCTCCAAGAAGATTCGAATTTTAATTATTCATCCACCTTAGAAGAAGTATTTAGAAGTTCTGATATGCGAAAATCGTATCACATTTTCAGCATGTTTTTATATATGATTTAGGGTGAAATTGAGGGTAAAATGATCTTAATTGTTCATTATTTACTTAATTTCACAGTTTTTCTGATTTTGGAAGTGTCAGGTGAAAAGTAGACGAAAACACAAATTTTGGGGCAAAAACGCAATTTTTGGAAATGTTGACTTGGTCAAAGGGTCAGGACGGGCGTCCCGACCCAGTCAAAGCACCGGGACGAGCATCCAGGACTCGGGACGGGCGTCCCGACCTAGTCAACAGATCAGGACAGGCGTCCCAATCCGGGACGGGCGTCCCGAACCCCCATAACTAGTCCCACATCGAATTTTTGATGAAAATCACCCCGGGAAGCTGCTATAAATACCCCAGGCCTCCAAGTTGAAATCATTCCTCTCCACTCGATCTGAGTCATTTAGTGGTTTCCAGTGTACACTTCTCCAGTACACAACTCACTCAGAGACTCGGATCTCAGTTTTCTTTCTTATTAGTGTTTTGTTTTAGTTTCTGAGAAAGAGTCTCAGATCTTAGGCTTCTATAGATAGGTTCGTTTCTGGTATTCATAGAATACCCGGGATTTCATTAGGAGATCCTAAGAGGGCTCTAGGCGTTCGAAGAGTCAATCCACAGGGTTGGGCTTAAGCTGGGTATTAAGGTAAAGCTCAGTTACTAGGCTGAGGAAGCGTCCTCCGAAGGTTCTGGCGAGCAGAGTCAGGGCGAGCAATATGACATATAAGCAGTACGCTCCGTCGGCGAGACTACGTAAAGGGTGATTTCTTTATGGCATCAGTCCCCATGTCCCTCTCTTATATGTTTGTTATTGTGTTGTTCTAATATTTATTATGAATACGAGATTACGATTTTTATGAATAGTTGTTTTATTGTTGACGTTATTAATTTTTTCGGAAATAGCCACCTGCTTAACATTCACTATGTCTGCATGTCTAATGTGCTCTTTTAAACTAAAGTTAGGGTTATAGACAATTCCTAACCACGGTCTAATCATAATCTGTTTAGTTTAACAAGCATCAATTAGTATTGGTGTCTACCATGCTAGATAAAATAACCTGTAACACCTGTTTGTTAGAGTAGTCTAGGGTAAGCGGTATGATCCCCGAAGTGACATAGGGCTTTCATGGATGCCTTCGTCCCGAACCGTGAGTAGGGCCGTCATTAAGGTAGGGCGGTTTATTAGAAACCTCGGATGTGGTACGCCTTTAGACACAGAACATAGTTGCAATCCAGGCTAAGACATGTCTAAAATATTCGAATATAGGTCAATCAACATATAGGAACAATATAACATAGAATCATGACTCATGTTAAACACTTCTAGGATTAATTAGACTTAAACCTAGTGAATGAATCAACCTCACCCTCTCAAAAGTATTTGATGAAGATTGCATAACTGGATCATAAGATAGGAGTTAGGATAAAGGCTAGTTACTACTAAGTCGTTGCCACTTCCCTGGGAGTACGATATTTAACTTAATAAATCATAGATACTTTCCAACAGACTAGCTACACGATAGGTACTCTGCTTGCCTTAGGTTCTGATTGATTAAGTGACAATAATTGAATGCTAAGTGACAGTTAGTAAGACTCAGTCTTTAATTCTCATAATCGACATAGGTAAATAAAGCCTATATTTTAGCATACCAATTGGAACTGCATCAGATTTTTGGCGCCGTTGCCGGGAAATATCAATAATGAATTTAGGATTAAAGGCCACAATTCTAGAGACTTATGATAGGTAACGGTAGTAACCTAGACTTTTGAATTACACTTATGTTATACCAGTTAGACAATCACTTTCCTAAATAATTATCATAACTAATTAATTTTAGATAATATCTGAAATTAAGACACTTAGGATAATCAAATTTTAGAAAATTATTCTAAAACCATATAAGGAAATTTACCTGCTTTCTGAATAAAATTCAAAATCCATAAAAATATTTTTCTTGCTTTCTTATTTTATTTTCCTATTTTTGTTATTTGTTATTCTAACCAGACTTTGCACTCAGAGATGAAGAGAACAAGAGTAGCTACTAACCAGGCAAAGAAAACAGAAAACCCTGACACTCCAGGACCAAAGAAGACAAAGCCAGAAGGCCCATCTAGGCCTGCACCAGAAATACCACGAGGGACTCTTCCTTCACAACCAGTGGAAGTAACTCAAGCCCAGATGCCAGTGACCTAGTGAGACGATTCCTGAACACCCGTGAGCCTAGTCCCACGGAAGAAGATCCTTCTGAGGATACCTTCCCTCCTAGAAAGAACCCCAGAGATCTCCAGTTCACCCTCCTGCCCAGAGATTCCTATAATCCACCACCCACCCACTGACCAAACCCAAAATTCACCAACCTCTCCTGCATACACCCCAACACCTAACGAGCGCACCCCTTCATCCGGGGAGTACTAACGGTTATCATTCAATGTTGTCCGTGCAGATAGACACGTTGGCTCAAAGGGTCTATGAGATGGACCAAGGAATTGCCAGCAGATTGTCATTTAGACCAACTCAGTCTGAATATCACAACTAACGTAGACCAACTCAGAGCCACGGTTAGTCTTCAGGAGAACCAGGGTGCACAACTCCTCCGGGAGATGGCTGACTTACGCAGTGAGCAGAACAGGCAGAGGGATGAGATGAGAGCCATAGCATAGAAATGCGAAGCATTCGAACAGATACAGGAGATCAGAGATAAGGTCGTTGAAAAGGGAAGATTCTTTTACTTTTATTCTCAGCAAATAATCGTTTGAACTAAACCTGAATAATTGACCCATATTTTTCTATTTTTCAAACTTTTTAAAGGGTCCTTTAATTCAACAATTTTCTTCAGACATTTTATTTTTAAATTTCTATAAAAACAAAAATTTTGCAAATACAATTTATTTTTCACTAATTAAATTGTACAAACTCAGTTTTTGTTTTTCTGAAATTCTTGCTGAATTTAAGTGGGGATAAAATTAGGGTAGTCATGATTTTCGAAAAAAAAAGGAGACTGAGGAATTTTTGCATAGAGTTTTTAACAACTTCTGAATTTAATTGGATAAACATGAAGCCTTGTTAAAAATTATGATTATTTTTGGTATCTTGAGATTTTCAGAGAATTACGAAAAAAAAAAATTCGGAATTGGCACGCGTCCCGAAGCAACCCGGGACGGGAGTCCTGCCTCCGGGACGGGCGTCCCGAAGGCCGCCCCTTCTATAAAAATTCATTTTTTTTCATTTTCTCCAATCTACAAACCAAAATTCATCTCTCTAAAAATATTTCTCTCTACCTTCTCTCTACAAATTTTTGGCAAACTCTCAAGGTTTAAAATTCGAGTTTCCCTCCAAAATTTGAATTTTAACTTCACTCAAAATTTGAATTCCCTCCAAAATTCGATTTTCCCGCCAAAAATCAAAATATTCCCTAACCTAATTTCATCCTTCTGAATTCGAATTCACCTCCAGATTGAATTTAAGCTTTCCTTCCCACATAAACTCTCTCGTACGTTTTTAATGGCTCCCAAATGTGCTCGTACCACATCTACCATGACAGTTACCTCAGTGGCACACCCTTTTATGCTGTTTCCCTCCGGCACAGCATACCAAGAAAGATACCTTGGGTACATCGGGCGTACGATACTGACGGGCAGAACGTTGGATTGGGCAGCAATACAGACACTAGGAGTAGAGCCGGAAGTCAGACGCATACTCGACGTCCCACCTTACAGTCGAGTATTCATCGTCACAGAGCCCACATACCTGGAGCTGGTATGTGAGTTCTATGCATCTTTTACATGCCACTAGGAGCAGATCACATTCCGCTTGGGCGGAATAGATCGGTTGATGAGCATGGACGAGTTCGGCGTCGCCCTAGGTATCTGGTGAGAGAGATGAGCTGGATACGCCCGCATACACCACAGCAGTTCGAGATTTCACGACTGCAGACGTCTCCACTGCTTGGGTTCAGATCTGCATGACGGGTGTCCCATACCAGCATGGCTTTGCAAAAGCCACAGGTATTTATCCTACTCTTCGTTACCTGCACGCTATCATTGCACATACATTATCAGGACGACGGACGGCTCCCGGAACTATCACCCAGATGGAGACATTCCTTCTGGCCAACATGCACATGGGATCTACAGTAGAGATGGCTAGACTCATCACGGTCGTCATGCGATGGTTCGCTACTGACACTAGGAAACAGTGTCTGGGGCTCGGACCGTACATCACCGGGCTAGCCCGCTACCTAAAGTTGGACATAGAGGGCTCGGAGCTGACCCTGGTCGCCTCGACCACCGTTCCCACTGATCTTACCATTCTACGGAACATGGGAATGGTTGTCCGGGATGCGAATGGCCGCTACACCATCCACACGGAGCAGCCAGGACAAGCATCGGCATCAGAAGCATATCCAGCGCATATCCCTCCATCCGAGACGTTCGTGCCACGTACTGCCTTCGAACGACACATGTCGCACGGATTGGCAGAACTATCAGCTCGATACAGTCGAGACATGGACAGGATTGACAGGCGACTGACGATGATGGAGGACAGGATTGACAGACGGCTGGCGATGATGGATGACAGGATCGCCATGAACACCAGCAGGATTGAGGAGATACATCAGCAGACTTCCCGAGTGGCGGAAAACTTCGAGTTTGACTTTACAGCAGACTTAGGTCCACTGGACGACGATCCGCCGAGTTCTTAGTCTCTCTCTCCTTCTTTTCTTTCCTTTCTTTTACTTTTGTTTTTCTTGTTCTATGTGTATAAACATGTCTGGGCTGTATGACGTATGAATCTATGTACAAAGTTGATTTATGACATACAGAATTGTTTGCATTATTTTGTTTTTTTATTTTTTTTATGTCTTTCTTACCCATAGTATAGGTAAGCATCTTTTCTTTGTGTTTTATTTCTTGTTTTCAAATAAGTGTGGGGTAATTAGATATGCATGAACACTAAGGACAGTGCCAGAATTAAGTGTGGGGTAGCAGTGCACGGTGCACTGTAGCAGTTTGCAAAATGTTTTGCATGCTTTTGCTTGTTTTCCCCGTATTTTCACACCCTCCCAAAATTTTTCAAAATTTTTCCGTCTTTCAGACTTCTAAATGCAGTATGCTTGGTTAAACAATTGCTTATGTCTATGATATGTAGGTAGTATGTTATGGCCAGTAGGAGATAATTGATGACTACTGTTGAACTAATTGATTAGGAATAGGGAATTCCTGATAACTGAGCACAACTTTGTCTGGATTAGAGACCTCAACCGATTGCCTATTCGAGACTTAACTAGATAAAATTAGACCAGTTGTGGATATATTGGCAGTTAGAATGACTAGATGAGACTCTGAGCTAAAAGTGAAAAGAAACAAAAGGAAGTTAATCAAATAAGGTAGTTTGCCAGCGGCCTTCGCTACTCGAGCACCACTCCTTCGGGGAATTTAAAGCCTGATGCCCTAAGGTCGTGTAGATCTGGGAGTCATCGGAGTGGGACTCGCTGCATGGGTAGTTGAAGTTGACGTGTTCTAAGCAGACTCAAAATACCCTGAATATATAAAGAAAATAACTAAATGCTAAAACATTAAAATCTGATCACCGAAGCTCAGAACTCAAAAAGTTGTCTGTTGTTAATATGTCTAGCGATGGGTCGAAGGGTTATCTGGTAGTAGTTAAGACAAGAGTACATTGTGTTGACTATTTAGTCTAGACTAGTACACACACTACATATCAGGAAGACCCTGTGACTAAGAAAAAAGTTCAACCTAGTTGTTGATTTGTTTTCTACCTGATCATAACAAGCTACTAAAACATCTGAGACCTTGTCATAGCAACCTAACCAGTCAGACCTGTGTTAAGACTTGTCTGAAGAATTTTTGGAATAAAAACATGACTAGGAATTTAAGTGACTGCACTACGGTTTAGAATCACTAACTTCAGGTAGACTTTGCTTGAGGACAAGCAAAAAGCTAAGTGTAGGGTTATCTGATACGCGAAAATCGTATCATATTTTCAACATGTTTTTATATATGATTTGGGGTGAAATTGAGGGTAAAATGATCTTAATTGTTCATTATTTACTTAATTTCACAGTTTTTCTGATTTTGGAAGTGTCAGGTGAAAAGTAGACGAAAACAGCAAATTTTGGGGCAAAAACGCAATTTTTGGAAATGTTGACTTGGTCAAATGGTCAGGACGGGCTTCTCGAACCCGGGACGGGCGTCCCGACCCAGTCAAAGCACCGGGACGGGCGTCCAAGACTCGGGACGGGCGTCCCGACCTGGTCAACAGATCAGGACGGGCGTCCCAATCCGGGATGGGTGTCCCGAACCCCCATAACCAGTCCCACATCGAATTTTTGATGAAACATCACCCCGGGAAGCTGCTATAAATACCCCAGGCCTCCAGCAGTTGAAATCATTCCTCTCCACTCGATCTGAGTCATTTAGTGGTTTCCAGTGTACACTTCTCCAATACACAACTCACTCAGAGACTCGGATCTCAGTTTTCTTTCTTATTAGTGTTTTGTTTTAGTTTTTGAGAAAGAGTCTCAGATCTTAGGCTTCTATAGATAGGTTCGTTTCTGGTATTCATAGAATACCCGGGATTTCGTTAGGAGATACTAAGAGGGCTCTAGGCGTTCGAAGAGTCAGTCCACAGGGCTGGGCTTAAGCTGGGTATTAAGGTAAAGCCCAGTTACTAGGCTGAGGAAGCGTCCTCCGAAGGTTCTGGCGAGCAATACGACATATACAGCAGTACGCTCCGTCGGCGAGACTACGTAAAGGGTGATTTCTTTATGGCATCAGTCCCCATGTCCCTCTCTTATATGTTGTTATTGTGTTGTTCTAAATATTTATTATGAATACGAGATTACAATTTTTATGAATAGTGTTTTATATGTTGACGTTATTATATTTTTCTGGAAATAGCCACCTGCTTAACATTCACTATGTCCGCATGTCTAATGTGCTCTTTTAAACTAAAGTTAGGGTTATAGACAATTCCTAACCACGGTCTAATCATAATCTGTTTAGTTTAACAGGCATAAATTAGTATTGGTGTCTGCCATGCTAGATAAAATAACCTGCTGAACACCCTATTTGTTAGAGTAGTCTAGGGTAAGCCGGGCCGAGTCCGATTATGCCGACGGCTAGGGCAAGCGGTATGGTCCCCGAAGTGACATAGGGCTTTCATGGATGCCTTCGTCCCGAACCGTGAGTAGGGCCGTCATTAAGGTAGGGCGGTTTATTAGAAACCTCGGATGTGGTACGCCTTTAGACATAGAACATAGTTGCAATCCAGGCTAAGACATGTCTAAAATATTCGAATATAGGTCAATCAACATATAGGAACATTATAACATAGAATCAGGACTCATCTATAAAACACTTCTAAGATTAATTAGACTTAAACCTAGTGGAGAATGAATCACCGTCTCATCAAAGTATTTGATGAAGATTGCATAACTGGATCATAAGATAGGAGTTAGGATAAAAGGCTAGTTACTACTAAGCCGTTGCCACTTCCTTGGGAGTACGATATTTAACTTAATAAAATCGTAGATACTTTCCAACAGACTAGCTACACGATAGGTACTCTGCCTTAGGTTCTGATTGATTAAGTGACAATAATTGAATGCTAAGTGACAGTTAGTAAGACTCAGTCCTTAATTACTCATAATCGACATAGGTAAATAAAGCCTATCTTTTAGCATACCAATCGGAACTGCATCAAGTTCTCTTACTACTACTCATATATATATATATATATCATGTTAATGATATATCTATTTTAATGTGTTTCCTATTTGCAGTCAATTTCTTCCATAACATTTCTTCCAAAACACAACAAAAATAATATCTGGCTCCATACCTGAAATTGGAAGACCTCTCTGTCTCTTAGAGTTTCTCTGACCTTTTCTTCATCTTTGGCGACTTTGAGTTCGACGTTTGTTGTAATCGATACTGCAACAAATCCAGCAACGAAGACCTCAAATATTTGTTTATCTGCATTGTGTGCTTCGTCATGTTCAGTGCTGATATTTCGTATTCCCTGTTTGTTTCTACTTTCATTCGTAATGCTGCATCTGTCCTCCATTTCTGCCTCCCATATTAGAACAGAATCAGCCTCTTAAGAACATTCAAATCTAGTAGTGTGTAAAAGATATTAAGGATAATTTTTTGTCTGTTAATGTGTAGATACCCTAATTTCAACTAAGAAGTTGTACTTCTTTTGTTGAAATAAGGTTTTAAGCTCTTAATTTAAAAGAAGTTCTGAACACACTGTTCTGTATCACACCCCCTTTTGTATATACATACAGGAATTCAAGAGGGAAGCAAATTTTAACATGCAAAATATCTAAAATGTGCTAAAACAGAACAAAAAGTGTAGAGAGAAGAAAGAATTACGTGTACCTCAAGCAAATGGTGGTTTAATAAATTAGAACTCCGGTAGCCACAGCTAGTTTGCTCTTGTTCATGTTCATCATGATTTGAAGGCAAAAGTGTGATTGATTCTTGGGAAAGATCAATAGGATGCAAAGTCTTCTCCAAAGAAGAAATGTGAAACCGATTGGAGATTCTCTGGTGATTCTTAAGCGGTTTTAGGGATGATTTTGGGATTACAACTAAATTTGTTACCTGCCCTGCATACAGAATCAAAGCAGCATCTTCTAAACACAAAAGAAAAAGATATATTGAAAAATATTCCCTAAAGACGGAGTAAAAACGTTTAAGGGAGAAAGTACACATTTAATGTTAGGCCCACATATACCCACAAGGTTGGGCTTACACCACTCAACTCCACATTAGTATGATATTGTCCGCTTTGGGCCTAAGCCCTCACGGTTTTATTCTTGGGCAACTTCCCAAAAGGCCTCATACTAATGAAGTTAGTGGAACTCTTATATGGTAGTCACCTCTAGCATTATCTTCAAATGTGGGACATGGGTTGACATCCCAACATTTAATTGCATCCTGCTATAGTGCTCTTCGACTTTGCCAACTAAGAGCGAGCTATTTTGACCTCGAACTCAAGGCGACTAAACTCCTTGCCTTCGAGGAAGACTATCATTAGACTAAGTGATTCTAACATAAAATTCCCTTGTCTTTCTTATTACATTCTTCTATCTTCCCGCCTTACCCCATTTTTCTAACCATTGGAATGTCATTCCGGAGAGTATCCTCTCCGGGTAAACTCTGTTACTAGAGATTCCTTAAAATTTAGAACCTAAAAGATTAAAGTAAAATATTTAGGACTAAACATACTAAAAAATTTAAACATTTGGGACTAAATCTAAGAAAAACTATATGAAAAAGATCTATGGAAACCAATTGGATACCTTTTTGGTGGTTTAGGTTGTCGAATAATGGTGCGATTACTGACATCCCAAATGCATATGGTGCAATCCTCGAAAGCAGAAACAAGGCCACTTTTGCTGAAGACCAATGCAGTAACTGATTTTCTGCAAAGAAAAATGAGGTATCCAAAATTATTTCAATAGATTAGTATAAGGAAAATTGGTCATTTTAGATAGTTTAACAAACAAGTAAGACCGGCTCACCTGTGTCTTAAAGTTTTCTCGAATATATATGTATACACAAAGGAAAGAATCAAAAAAAGTTTTACATACATACCTGTGTCCACTTAGTACACTTTGATGATCACTATCTGGATTGAAATAAGGATCCTCCAATAATCCAACATGAACTTTGTTAAAAGCAATGTCCCCATTTTCAAATCCAAAGAATAATATATTGAAGTTGTGTCAAGAACTATTGCTGTTATTGGTAGAGAAAAAGCTTGAGAACTTAGCACCTTCCATGTCACCATGTTCCAAATCTAAAGCCAATCCATATATAAGTAAGCAAAACCCAAGTTTTTTCTTGATATTTTTTCCAAGGGTCCATTTGGAAAAGATGAAATACATACATATATATTGATTGGGAAATTTCTGTCGTGGGTGGTCTGCTTCTAAATCTGGGCCGGACACCTGCAAAGGGAAGTCAAGCGACGGGGGTTCCCGAAGATGACCCTCCGACGATTTTGTCAGAATTTTAACTTGGAAAGATGTTCCAAACGGTAGTAAAATGTATCTGAAAAATGAAGGGGATGAAAAAGCTCAAAAGCCCCTTTTCCTATCTCTTTTCTCTTATTTATAATAAGAATGTACCTCTATCGCCTCGTAGCAAAGTGGTTTACCTCCGATTGTTGAGCCATCATGCCACATGTCAATTTGGAGACATTCATCTTGCCACATGTTGACTTGGGGAACGTTCATCCTGCCACATGTCAAAGGAGTATTCTAGCATGTTGACACCTATCCTGCTGACTCATCACCCTCCATGGGTATCTTAGATCTTTCAAAAGGGGTATTGGCAAATTGGGTCTTCGCCCACCTCCACTCCGATGCTCTATATCGGAGTGCTCCACCTCATTTCACTTTCTGGATATCGTATTACTCCCTTTACTTCGGCGGTCATGCTTAGTTAATTTCGAAGTGTTAAGGATAGCGGAGTATAGAATTTATTCCCTTTCAGTGGCCCCCGAGATTGAGGAAATTAATTTAATTGCCTCAATCTCCATATGTACATAATCATACATTCCATTTATGACGAAGCATGAAGGGGTCTGAGAAGCCTTTGGAATTCCTCTCGGAGTCCTAGAAATTACAGCTGGTGTCCAGGGGGAGTGGGAGACAGAGAGGTGGCTCCATCATTGCGTTTAGGTTCTCGAGGCGACAAGTCTGGGATTGGAAATTGCCGATTTGAAGCTTGCATGAATTAGTGTATAAAACCCACTTCTCGTGAAGCGTTCCTTACACGCTTCTTGGAATATTATTATTATAATCGATAAAAACAGAATAAATAAGTAAATAAGGGGAATTAAGGAAATTTAAAAATTAACCTTTGTCCAGCACCTATAAAACCCTCGGGGCTCTTTGTTTCCCCTTTAACAAAACCCTATAGAAAAGACTGTTCACCGTATTCTCCTTTACTTTGAAATTCATCGTCTCTGGCAAATCTTAAGGCGTCATTTCCATTCAATCTGTTATATTTACTTTGATTCGCGCCTTCATTGTGAGAACTTGACTTATTTCAACCGATTCTCTGCTTTCGTCAATTTCATCTGCAAAGTAAGGTATTAAATGGGTTCTTCCTTTATTTAACTGTGATTGAGTTTTGTTCTAGGTTTGTTGTTCCCGGGTTGTGAAAAGATAAATGGGAATGAGGTTATAGAAAATATGTTTGATCATAACATTTGAATTAAGGAGTACTGAATTTTTAGACTGCGTTGTCTGTATGGTCAGGGAAAAAGGGAAAGAGAAATAGGAGTAGAAATGAGTTGTTTTCTTGAAGAGAAAACCTTAAGGATATATGTGTTTAGCAGGGATTGTCAGCATGGAATGTTTCTAGCTGGGTTTAGGTTTTAGCCAGAGTTTGAGGACTTGGATTAATTTTTCGTTTGATACTCATCTTCAGGTCATCATGTCGAACAATGAGAACTTTGAGAGCTTGACTCCGGAAGTCATTGAAGTAGGGTCCAATGACTCGCATTCTCTTTCGGTTGGAGAAAAATATGGAGGGAGTAGTAGTTCTTCGAGTGAAGAGAATGTGGGTAGTAAGAGAATGCCAGGCAGTACTTCGGGCGTAGTTGTGGCGTCAGTAGTTCCTTCCTCCTCAAGAGTCTCGTTTGATAATTTAACTATTCCTGTCGCCATTCCCTCAGACCCTAAATTTCCTAGAACTGTTTACTCTGGAGTCACTGCTTCTGGATTTACCACCAAAGACATTCCTAACCCCGCTACTTTGTATGATGACGAGGATGAGGACTCTAAGGGGTTTTGTGATGTTCCTAAGATAAAAAAAGTAGTTGTCTGGTGACTTCGTTTTGAGAGAAAACCAGGAAAAAGGGGAGTGGACCCCTACGTCTATAGATATGGATACAACTATGTTTAAGTTGTTTCGTTTGCCCTTCTGTCCGCCAATGAGCGACTAATTCCTATTGCTGTTGTACATTTTCTTTGTGGTCTTCATTTTCCTTTGGACCCCGCTTTTTGTGATTTCTTACATACTATTCGTTCACAACCTGCACATATTCATCCAAATGGGGTTTGATATTTCTTTTCGCTTGTGGTTCTGTGCAGGCGAATAGGCATCGAAGTTTTTGATCTTTTACTTCGCACATTTTTTTTCTACACTTTGCATGAACAACCTGACCCTTTCCCTCCGTCCTCGACCAAACATTGTAACTCTTTTTGAGCCCGCTCCCAACAAAATTAGCTTCTGGAGGGATAGGTGGGTTTGTATAGAATCTAATCTAGGTTTTCCCTTTTATCAGAAGCGTAAGGCTCTTCTTCCTTTGAGTAAAGTGTACAGAAAGACGAAGTACTTAGAATCGGACAAAAAGTTTTTGGATTAAGTTCGGTCTGAATTAGGAGATGACCCTAAGAAACAAACTAAGATTTTTTATACCGGAGATTTGTTAGGTAACAACAGTAGGCATTTTTGTGGTATCGGGGGCTTATCAACTGATGCCCGTAGAAAGGAATTAGGTTTAGAAGATAACGAGGAGTATCCTATGTGGAGGTTACATCCTAATAGGGTATTTCTGAGCGAATGTCCGAAGTGTAGGGACCCCAATAATTTTGATTATCTTCCCAAAAAGGACAAAGGTTGATGTATTCTCGGACTTCGCTTTTTACCGTATTGCCTCTTTTGAGTTTGGCTTCTTAACTTTCAATTTTCTTCTGGCAGAAATGGCTTCGGGCTTTAACAGACGTCGCATGGCTCTTATGTCTGGAAGGGGGACTGCCATAGGCAACATCACTCCGAACCCGGCAGTGGCGATGGACAAGTCGGCTCTGGTCGCTTTACCAGCTTCGTCAGGGGAAGCTGCCGCTACCACTCCATCTATTAATACTTCGGCAGAGGTTCGTGACTCTTCCAAATAGGTGGAGAAAGAAAAAGGTAAGAAGGTCGTTCCCTCGGGACCGAAAGGTAAACGAGCTCACGAAGGGAGCGAAGTAGAATGCCAAAAGAAAAAGAAGACCCAGAGTTCTCGTCTGGCTACCGCCGCTGGGTCTGAGGAGACAACTGCTCTAGTCGTCCATACTCCGGAGGCAAGTAAGGGAGCTGAAGGGTCGCATGCTCCGGAGTACGAATGGACCAAGGAGGACTTTGTATTGCCGAGGTCTGGAAGAGATCTCAAGAAACTCTCTCGAGAGATTCAGAAAGCCACTCCGCCATTGACCCATTTGAAACTTTCTGATTCCAAGACTGGAAGATTTTTTGGCGGGGCGATTCTGTCTCGAGCCATGGACTCCGACACTTATGCCATTGCTCGGAGTAATTCTGTGGGTGCTGATGACAGCATCGGTCATATTGGAGTGCACCTATCTCAGGTAATAAAATTTTTCCATATGTTTCTTCCTTCTTCTTTTGTGGAAGTATTTGACCATTTTCCTTCCTTTCTTTTCAGCTCTCGTCTTATGTTACTCATTTGGGTCGCATGGCCTCATCTGCAAATGCCTCGAAGACCTTGGTAATTAGTTATGAGAAAAAGTGTGCAGAGTTGGAAGATTCTTTGTCTTCGAAGTGTTCAGACTTGGAGCTTTCTGAAACCAAGTTAAAGTCTGCGGAGGAAAGTTTAGCTACGGCCATTGAGCAGAAAGATAAGCAGTTTGACCAGCTGAACATGTACAAGAAATCTAACGAGGATCTTAAGTCTCAACTCCGCGAGCAGAGCAAAAGTTTAAAAGAGGCTGAGGCTAAATGCAGGAGTCAGGCGGAGAGGATTAAGTTTTTGGAGTCCGTAGAGTTTACCGCCATAGTTCTTTCGTGAATCGGAGGAATACGGCGACGAGGTTTTCAGGAAAAGTAACACCTTTTTTGAACGGGGATGTGCACACGCATTTCGGAATTTTCACCAGTTCATTCCAGACAAGCAGAGAATGGTCGAAGTATATTTGGGTGCTGCAGTAGATCCACGTTTCAGGGGAGGAAGTGATTTTGTGCCTTACACCGAAGAGGAGATGCAAGAGATAATGGAGATGGATCAGAATGATGGAAGGGTTTGGAATCCACCTATTTCAATTTCACCGAATTTTAATGATTTAGTGAAAGAGAAAGGGGAGGCTTCGACTTCGGAGTGCCCTGTAATCCAAAACGAAGTGAACCCTCCTGAGGAAAATCAGCCAACCGAAGTTGGCCAAACTTCGGTTGTTGAACCATCAGAGGGCACTTAAATGTTGTATTTCTATGTTTTTCTTTTTGGCATATATATATATATATCCAATATTTTGTTTCGGTAATCATTATACTTCGATTAACTGACGAGCATTCAAGAATGCTCAACTATAATTAAACGTGAACAAACTTAGAATATTACTTCGAAGTATAAAATTTTCGAACTTTGATTAATTAACGAATACCAAGGAATGTTCAACTATAAACTGAACGTGAACATACTTTAAAGTATTACTTCGAAGTATGAAATTAATGATCTTCACTCCGTTGAACTAATGAATACCTAAGAGAGTTCAACTTTAAATTAATCGTGAACACATTTAGGCATAACTTCGGAGTATAAACACTTCGAGAAAATATCAAGTTAAAGAAAAAATCAAGTTATCAAAAGTAAACAGCTTTAGCTACAACTTGGAATAAAGATTTGATTTAAACAAGTACCTTTAATCCACTTTAATTCACTGAAGGAAAAAGATGATCAAATATTACATCTTGTATTGTACAATTGTCAGGCATCGAGTCCAAATTTTGACATAGGCTCAAACCCAAGATACACGCGTAACAAAATCACATGTAATATTTCTTTAAATGGTCTGCATGCCAAGGATTTCGAAGTGGAATTCCTTCTTTGTCAACCAAACGAAAGGTACCCTTTTTTATCTCACTATGTATTTTGTATGGGCCTTCCCAATTTGGAGTTAGCTTATCTGCATTAAGTGCCCTTGTCGTGCCTTCGATCTTCCGGAGTACCCAATCTCCGACACGTAGAGGTCGATAGACGACTTTCTTATCATGGTATAGCTTAGTTTTTCCTTTGTACGCCTCCATACAAAGTCTCGCAGTTTTACGCCTTTCGTCTAAAAGGTCAAGATCGTACCTTCGATTCTGATCATTATCATTGCTATTGTACGTCAAGACTCGGTGTGTGGGAAATGCGAGTTTGGCTGGTGTCATGGCTTCGCTCCCGTATACTAGTGCGAAAGGGGTTTCCCCAGTAGGCCCCCGAGCCGAAGTACAGACTGACCACAGAGCAGTAGGTAACTCATCCACCCATTTCCTCGAAGTGCCTTCCAGGGTTTTCTTTAAAGCTCGGAGTATCTGTTTATTGGCTGCTTCTGCTTGCCCGTTGCCCTAAGGATGTGCAACTGATGATTGCCTATGAAATCGCTCACATTCGGCAGTGAACTTGTTAGAAAATTACGTACCATGATCTGTTACCACTGCCCGGGGTACTCCGAATCGGCATAGGACGGAGTTATGAAATAACTTAATCACATTTTCTTCTGAAGGACTGGCCAGTGGTTGGGCCTCGATCCATTTAGAAAAATAGTCCACAGCCACTACCAAGTATTCAAAACTATTTCTTGATTTCGGGAATCGTCCCATGAGGTCCATTCCCCAAATGTCGAATGGCCAGGTGATTAATACCGAGGTCTGCTGTACCGAGGGGAGGCGTGGTACGTCTCCGAAGATCTGGCACGTATGACATTTTTTGACGAAATTCAAAGCATCTCGTCGAAGAGTTGGCCAATAATATCCCTGATGGAGTATTCTTGAGGCTAGTGCTCTAGCTCCGTGGTGGCCCTTGCAAGTTCCTTCATGGATTTCTTCCAAAACCGACTGTACCATATTCGGGGGAACACAGCGAAGCAGTGGTTTGGTAAATGACCGACAATATAAAATTCCTTCATGAACTACGTATCGGGCGCTGTGTCTCCGAACTCTTTGTGCTTCATGACAATCTTCTGGGAGCAAGTCTTGTTCGATGTAATTCTTGATCTCATCAACCCAAGTAGTTTCACCGGGTAATATCGCCATTATCTGGTCGTCGGAGTCGATTGGAGACGAAGAACTTACTTCGACTTCAATGAGAAGCTGATTTGGGATGTCCCTAGAAGCCATGCGGGACAATTGATCCGCATCCTTATTCTGTAGGTGATCTATCTTGTCCAGACAAAAATGATCAAATGATTGTTTTAACTCCATGGCTTTCTCCAAATATTTCTTTAAATTGGCAGAGTTGACCGCGTAATCTTCATTTGTTTGTCGCACAACTACCTGAGAATCACTGTATACAACTATTGACTTAATCCCAGCTTCAATGGCCCAAAGTAGTCCGCAGATTAGAGCTTCGTATTCGGCCTGATTATTTGAAACAGAATAATCGAGCCGAATGCTCTTATACTCCACCTGTTCTTCACTCGGTGATTTCATAATTATTCCTATTCTTGCACCTCGTACATTTATTGACCCATCGACATACATAGTCCAGTAATTAGAGGTCGGTCGAGGTTGGGACTCGAAAGGAACAACTGCTAGTCCTTCATCCTCCATAAAAGAAGATTCTGCTATAAAATCCGCCAAAGCTTGAACCTTGATTGCTGTGCGAGGTTGGAATTTAATATCGTACCCACATAACTCAATGGACCACTTCAACATCCTCCCTGACTGATCCATTTTGTGAAACATTTGTTTAAGTGGAGAATTGGTATAAACCACTATTGTGTGGTGATAACTCTAAAATAATAGAGTTATTCACATCTAATTTGCCACATTTTATTCCTGTATTAACTGATTTTATTTGGAATATGGAATAAAAATGTGTTGATTTGATATTTTCTCTCTTAATTGAATAAATTTCTCAACATGTGGATGATCTATATTATTTGTTATTATTTGGGAATTTATTTGAATTGATTTATTGTGACAAGGGTAAAAAGGGAATGTGGATAGTTGACAATGTTGAAAGAAAGTTGGATAAAAGTAACCGAGAAGAAAGTAAAGAATGTGTGGATAAATTGCATCTATACAATATATCTATATATATATATAATATACACCCACACACTATTTGTCACTTAAAATCCAGCTGGGCATATTTAAAGATGGACACTTTCGGTCCTATGTATTCATTTCTTTGGTCCCATCCATTATACATATATATATATATATATATATATAAAGTACGCATGCTTTATATATATATATATAAAGTATATATATATATTTGTGGGAGTGCTGATACGCGAAAATCGTATCACATTTTTAGCATGTTTTTATATATGATTTAGGGTGAAATTGAGGGTAAATTGATCTTAATTGTTCATTATTTACTTAATTTCACAGTTTTTATGATTTTGGAAGTGTCAGGTGAAAAGTAGACGAAAATAGTAAATTTTGGGGCAAAAAACGTAATTTTTGGAAATGTTGACTTGGTCAAAGGGTCAGGACGGGCGTCCCGAACCCGGGACGGGCGTTCTGACCCAGTCAAAGCACCGGGACGGGCGTCCAGGACTCGGGACGGGCGTCCCGACTTGGTCAACAGATCAGGATGGGCGTCCCAATCCGGGACAGGCGTCCCGAACCCCCAGAACCAGTCCCACATCGAATTTTTGATGAAAAATCACCCCGGGAAGCTGCTATAAATACCCCAGGCCTCCAGCAGTTGAAATCATTCCTCTCCACTCGATCTGAGTCATTTAGTGGTTTCCAGTGTACATTTCTCTAGTACACAACTCACTCAGAGACTCGGATCTCAGTTTCTTTCTTATTAGTGTTTTGTTTTAGTTTTTGAGAAATAGTCTCAGATCTTAGGCTTCTATAGATAGGTTCGTTTCTGGTATTCATATAATACCCGGGATTTCGTTAGGAGATCCTAAGAGGGCTCTAGGCATTCGAAGAGTCAGTCCACAGGGCTGGGCTTAAGCTGGGTATTAAGGTGAAGCCCAGTTACTAGGCTGAGGAAGCGTCCTCCGAAGGTTCTGGTGAGCAGAGTCAGGGCGAGCAATACGACATATACAGCAGTACGCTCCGTCGGCGAGACTACGTAAAGGGTGATTTCTTTATGGCATCAGTCCCCATGTCCCTCTCTTATATGTTGTTATTGTTTTTGTTCTAAAGATCTATTATGAATACAAGATTACGATTTTTATGAATAGTTGTTTATATGTTGACGTTATTATATTTTTCCGGAAATAGCCACCTGCTTAACATTCACTATGTCTGCATGTCTAATGTGCTCTTTTAAACTAAATTTAGGGTTATAGACAATTCCTAACCACGGTCTAATCATAACCTGTTTAGTTTAACAAGCATCAATTAGTATTGGTGTCTACCATGCTAGATAAAATAACCTGCTGAACACCCTGTTTGTTAGAGTATTCTAGGGTAAGCCGGGCCGAGTCTGATTATGCCGGCGGCTAGGGCAAGCGGTATGATCCCCGAAGTGACATAGGGCTTTCATGGATGCCTTCGTCCCGAACCGTGAGTAGGGCCATCATTAAGGTAGGGCGTTTATTAGAAACCTCAGATGTGGTACGCCTTTAGACACAGAACATAGTTGCAATCCAGGCTAAGACATGTCTAAAATATTCGAATATAGGTCAATCAACATATAGGAACATTATAACATAGAATCAGGACTCATCTATAAAACACTTCTAGGATTAATTAGACTTAAACCTAGTGGAGAATGAATCACCCTCTCATCAAAGTATTTGATGAAGATTGCATAACTGGATCATAAGATAGGAGTTAGGATAAAAGGCTAGTTACTACTAAGTCGTTGCCACTTCCCTGGGAATACGATATTTAACTTAATAAAATCGTAGATACTTTCCAACAGACTAGCTACACGATAGGTACTCTGCCTTAGGTTCTGGTTGATTAAGTAACAATAATTAAATGCTAAGTGACAGTTAGTAAGACTCATTCCTTAATTACTCATAATCGACATAGGGTAAAATAACACATATTTAGCACATCGACCGGAACTGCATCAGATTTTTGGCGCCGTTGCCGGGGAAATATCATAATGAATTTAGGATTCCTGATCAAAATTCTAGAGACTTATGATAGGTAACGGTAGTAACCTAGACCTTAACCCAACACTTCTCTTATACTAGTTAGACAATCAGTTTTCGAAATATAGGATTAGCATAACTAATTAATTTTAGATGTTATTTGGAATTAAGACATTTAGGATAATCAAATTTTAGAAAATCATTCTAGAACCATATTGAGGAAATTTACCTGCTTTCTAAATTAAACATAAAAAGAAAAAAAAATGTTAAAAATTTAAAATCCCAAATAGAATGTATCTTTCTTGCTCAACGGTGAGTTGTTCCTTTTCCCTATCTCTTGTTTTTTTTAGTTGTTTTCTTAGTTGCTTTTTTTCGTGTTTTTCTTCCTTTATTTAATTTTGAAGAAATAAAAATGGAAATGAGGATAAAATATATTTTCTTCTGAGTTGTAAAATTTTGGCTTAGAGTTTTATTGGGAAGAAATTCCATTTTAGAATTTTCTTAGAGCCATGACGGCCTTATTAGGATGAGTTATGAAATAATTTTTCCTTAATAGCCGGACCTTTGAATGTTCTATTGAAAAAAAAAGATGTTCCTTTTGTTTTGCTGATAATTGCATGAGAACTTTTAAACCAAAAGGAATTACTGCACCCAGTATGGCATCACCTGATTGAAATATGCTTTTTGAATGAATATGTGATGTAATGATGTAGTAAGAGTTGTTTTAGGACAGAAACATGATAAGAAAGTTCATATATGATAAAATTCCGATCTTATCTAGTCTCGTCTAAAACAATAGGTGACACTGATCACTCCGAGATATCTGTGTTCAATAAAACTAATGCTGAACCATAGTTGATTAGTTAGGTTTTATTGTTACTTGAATTTGATATAGAATGAAGGGATAAGAAAAAGGGTTGAAAATCTAGAAGCAAACCATTTGTCTAGATTAGAAAACCCAAAGTTAGAGGCTAGTGTAATACTGATAAATTTTTGGATGAAAACTTATTTGCATTGTTTGCTATGTATAATAATTCTCATCTGTGGTTTATTTCAAATTATCTAGTCACTGAATAAGTTCCAAGTGATATGACTTATCAGCAAAAGAAGAATTCTTTGCTGATTTGAAATATTTCTACTGGACAGTTTCTCTTCTATTTCAAAATTTTGGCAGATCAGTTGATCAGAAGACGTGTCTCGAAAGACGAAGGCCACAAAATTTTGTAGCATTGTCATCAAGGATCTACAGGAGACCAATTGACTGCTATCAACACTGTCCGGAAAGTGTTGAAAGCAGGATCTTGTTGACCCACCATATTCAAAGACTTTTGTATCTCTGATACAGTCCTGCGATGCTTGCCAAATAACAGGTAACACATCTTCCAGAGATCATCTACCCCAGCGACGTACACAGAATGTTGCAACCATTGATATCAGGGTCATGTGTAGATTCTAGTTGTTTTCCAGATTCAGAGTGCCGATGTTTTAGGAAGAAATGTTCAGCCTGTGTATCAAATCTGTGAAGTCTGCTAAGTACCACACTTTAGCAGGGATTGCTATGGGAATGACTGACCATTCCAAAAGAGGTAGGAGTAGGTTACTGCAGAATGCTGCTCCAATGGGAAACGCATACAATCCCAACTAGAGAAATCATACGGGATTTAGCTGAGTAATTCGGAAGCTGGAAACTTTCAGAAGACACCACCACAGCAAAGCCCCTACTCGCAGAAGCAATAGATGAGATACTGGCAACAATTAAAGCCAGACCAGTGCAAGCAAGTGATATACCAAGTGGTATCGAACGGTCGAAGGATATAGAGGAATTTAGCATTGTATCAGGAGCATAGCAATGGAGGAGCTTGCATTCCCTGCATACCAATCAGCTGTGAGAAACTTTCTCGAGGAAGTCTCAAATACTTGGGCCCAGATCTATACAACTGGAGCCCCTACCACCACAGCTTTGCCAAAACTTCAGGTATCTTTTCTTCCATTCGAGACTTGCATGCCATACCTTCACTAACATTGGCAGGTAGGCACACCAATCTAAAGAAGTCTCATTCCTAGACACGTTCCTTCTGGACACGTTGCTACGATTACGAGAAACTTTGCAGATGATTCGAGGAAACAGTCCTTGGGGCTTGAGTCATTCATCAAATGGATATGCACTACCTAGAGCTCGACAATGAAGGATCGGAGCTGGCGTCATCCGTTCCAATATCTAGAGCTTGCAGAGTCAAGAACACCTCAGCAATAGCACATGGCTAAGGCGAAGAGCCAATTGACAGATCAGAGAAGACCCTTCTGCTCGCGACATGAAGGGAGTTTTTCTAATCCTCATGATCCTTTATTTATTTTCTTTGTTTTGTGTTCTGTTTTGTTATTTCCATTATCCTTCTTGTTTTATTTTCTCTCTTACCCTTAATTAGTCAAATAAGTGGGGGTAAGAGTTCTTTGTTTTATTTTCATCTCTTCTTGTTTGCAAATAAGTGTGGGGTAGTTTAGCTATGCATGAACACTGAGGACAGTGTCAGACTTAAGTGTGGGGTAGCAGTGCACGGTGCACTGTAGCAGTTTGCAAAATTTTTTGCATAATTTGCTTGTTTTCCCCATATTTTCACACCTTTCCAAAATTTTTTCAAAATTTTTCCGTCTTTCAGACTTCTAAATGCAGTATGCTTGGTTAAACAATTGCTTATGTCTATGATATGTAGGTAGTATGTTATGGTTAGTAGGAGATAATTGATGACTATTGCTGAACTAATTGATTAGGAATAGGGAATTCCTGATAACTGAGCACAACTTTGTCTGGATTAGAGACCTCAGCCAATTGCCTGTTCGAGACTTAACTAGATAAAATTAGACCAGTTGTGGATATATTGGCAGTTAGAATGACTAGATGAGACTCTGAGCTAAAAGTGAAAAGAAACAAAAGGAAGTTAATCAAATAAGGGTAGTTTGCCAGCGGCCTTCGCTACTCGAGCACCACTCCTTCGGGGAATTTAAAGCCTGATGCCCTAAGGTCGTGTAGATCTGGGAGTTATCGGAGTGGGACTCGCTACATGGGTAGTTGAAGTTGACATGTTCTAAGCAGACTCAAATACCCTGAATCTATAAAGAAAATAACTAGATGCTAAAACATTAAAAATCTGATCACCAAAGCTCAGAACTCAAAAAGTTGTCTGTTGTTAATATGTCTAGCGATGGGTCGAAGTGTTATCTGGTAGTAGTTAAGACAAGAGTACATTGTGTTGACTATCTGGTCTAGACTAGTACACACACTACACATCAGGAAGACCCTGTGACTAAGAAAAAAGTTCAACCTAGTTATTGATTTGTTTTCTGCCTGATCATAACAAGCTACTAAAAACATCTGAGACCTTATCATAGCAACCTAACCAGTCAGACCTGTGTTAAGACTTGTCTGAAGAATTTTTGGAAAAAAACAAGACTAGGAATTTAAGTGACTGCACTACGGTTTAGAATCACTAACTTCAGTTAGACTTTGCTTGAGGACAAGCAAAAAGCTAAGTGTGGGGTTATCTGATACGCGAAAATCGTATCACATTTTTAGCATGTTTTTATATATGAATTAGGGTGAAATTAAGGGTAAATTGATCTTAATTGTTCATTATTTACTTAATTTCACAATTTTTATGATTTTGGAAGTGTCAGGTGAAAAGTAGACGAAAACATCAAATTTTGGGGCAAAAAACGCAATTTTTGGAAATGTTGACTTGGTCAAAGGGTTAGGACGGGCGTCCCGACCCAGTCAAAGGGTAAGCAGAGTCAGGACGAGCAATACGACATATACAACAGTACGCTCCGTCGGCGAGACTACGTAAAGGGTGATTTCTTTATGGCATCAGTCTCATGTCCCTCTCTTATATGTTGTTATTGTTTTTGTTCTAAAGATCTATTATGAATACAAGATTACAATTTTTATAAATAGTTGTTTTATATGTTGACGTTATTATATTTTTTCGGAAATAGCCACCTGCTTAACATTCACTATGTCTGCATGTCTAATGTGCTCTTTTAAAGTAAAGTTAGGGTTATAGACAATTCCTAACCACGGTCTAATCATAACCTGTTTAGTTTAACAGACATCAATTAGTATTGGTGTCTTCCATGCTAGATAAAATAACCTGCTGAACACCCTGTTTGTTAGAGTAGTATAGGGTAAGCCGGGCCGAGTTCTATTATGCCGGCGGCTAGGGCAAGCGGTATGATCCCCAAAGTGACATAGGGCTTTCATGGATGCCTTCGTCCCGAACCGTGAGTAGGGCTGTCATTAAGGTAGGGCATTTATTAGAAACCTCGGATGTGGTACGCCTTTAGACACAGAACATAGTTGCAATCCACGCTAAGACATGTCTAAAATATTCGAATATAGGTCAATCAACATATAGGAACAGTATAACATAGAATCAGGACTCATCTATAAAACACTTCTAGGATTAATTAGACTTAAACCTAGTGGAGAATGAATCACCCTCTCATCAAAGTATTTGATGAAGATTGCATAACTGGATCATAAGATAGGAGTTAGGATAAAAGACTAGTTACTACTAAGTCGTTGCCACTTCCCTGGGAGTACGATATTTAACTTAATAAAATCGTAGATACTTTCCAACAGACTAGCTACACGATAGGTACTCTGCCTTAGGTTCTGGTTGATTAAGTGACAATAATTGAATGCTAAGTGACAGTTAGTAAGACTCAGTCCTTAATAACTCATAATCGACATAGGGTAAAATAACACCTATTTAGCACATCGACCGGAACTGCATCAAGTGCTAATTGGCAAGGTGGACAAAAAGATAGAAAATAGTTGTTGTCCAACAATATATATATATATACATATATATACATACATATGATGAGATTCCTCTCAATTTTCTGGCAGATTTTCAGGAGTAAAGGTGCAGTGGCAGCTGCATTATACAAAAAAAGAAGAAGCATATTCCCTAGTGGGTATACATATATATATATATATATATATATATATATATATATATATATATATATATATATATATATGTATATACATACACATGATGACAACTCTCAATTGCTGGCTGGTTTTGTGAGAGTAGGTGGAGAAAAGGGGCAGCCTTGGTGTCAATTGCTATATATATATAGATGTATATATATATGAGGATGGGAGAAGAAGTTCACGGGAGAAAAAGAGGAGGAGAAATAGAATACTACCATAGCTTTTGTATGTTTTGTGTTTAGTTACGGGCAGCTTAGGACTTAGGCAGTATGTAGATTGTTTTGAGTTGTTTTGAGCTTAGATTAGGGTGGAGAATACCTGAGAAGGCTGGGGTGACATTGCTGGATTCTTGTAAGCTGGACAGAACCGAAGGCAGCAGCATCACGCAGAGGAAATGAAGGACAGCAGCAACTTGATTAAATCCGATTTGGGCAGTAGGGTGATCTCCAACCCGAGTAACCCTCTTTCCATTTCTTCAATTTGTTTACTGTTTTGTAATTGAATGTTCTTCAATTTGTTACTGTTTTGTAATTTAATGATCTTTGTAATAGGAGAATGTTTACATGTGTTCAAGGATTGATTAAAAATGTTTTGGGAGTAATATGTTTTCCGTCTTAGGCTTGACTCCGTTGATTGGTGTCACTACGGACCTAGGGACTATTTTTCCTATTACGTTAGTCCTTGTCTTTCATGATTCTTGGTTCAAGGGTTGATTAAAAATGTTTTGGGAGTGATTTGTTTTCCGTCTTAGGCTTGACTCCGTTGATTGGTGTCACTACGGACCTAGGGACTATCTTTCCTATTACGTTGATTCTTGTTTTCCATGATTCGTTTCAGCATAATACATATTTTTAACCTGAAGATGTTGTGGTGTAGTTAAGTATGAGCATGTTGAATACACTGTTTTGACTATGATGATAAGTATGCTGCAACATTACTTTCTGTTTTTATGTTTAATGCTTGTATGGGGCAATGCTTTTTTTATTCATGTAATTACATTAGAATTATGTGGCGTTAGATTTGAGAACTGCGTGAACAGCAGTAAAAACACGAAAGTGCACTCATATGGCAGTGGATTGAAAACTGCATGAACAACGGTACATTCACTGACTAGCGTTGCGTTAGGTCCACGGTACTTCGTACTCCATGAGACGATGTTATCGGGGATCTAGACTAGTAGATCAAGTAGTCTGGGTGAAACCAGACATGTTGTAGCATTGATATGGAACTGAAAGCATGCTTTGTATACTTACATTCATCTCTGGTTTGTACTTACATTTTTGGCTTGATTTTTACAGCATTGTATTACCTGTTGTATTCTCATGGTGATTTTCCAATAGGCTGCCCTGTAATTTTAGTTAGGTAGAATTGCTGCAGCATTTCAGTTGCTGCAGCAGTAGCTTAACCTCCGAATCTCCACCCATTTATTCATCATTCTTTATTCTTTTATTCTTTTAACCAAATGTAAATCATGTTTGCATGCATATTTGGCATACTAAATCCCTGTGGGATCGATAATCTTGTACTTAGGTACATATATTACTTGTTGACCGGTGTATACTTGTACTTGTTAAGATTGCGTTGATTTATTCTATTTTATTATCTTCTCAATTTGTGACACACGCACACAAAGCAACAAGTTTTTGGCGCCGTTGCCGGGGTTTTTTGTGTCAATTGATTGTAAATATTGTTTGTATTTGGTTATATTTTTATTGTTTTATGTTATACTCATTCTTGAGCTTATAAGATTATTGAAATGATTGAATGAGTGACGAATAAACTATGCATGTGCTGAACTGTTTTTGTGAGTTTATTGATCTGAATTATTTGTCAAATTTCAGCTTGTGTATCATTCATTCCTTAACGTATGCTGTTTTGCATGAGTAAAACGTGCAAAAGCTCTCAAGGTACAGTGCCTCCACTTGGTCCAGAGATTGAGAGAACCGCCAAGGCGTTGAGGAAAAAGAAACAAACCAAGGATAAGGTAGACATGGCTGAGCAGCAGCGCATTGTAGAAGCTGAACCTATCTATAATCATGTGGTGTTGGCGGACGATAGGGACCATGCTATCCGACAGTATGTAGTCCCTATGTTTAATGAATTGAATCCAAGCATTGTAAGACCAGAAATTACAGCAGCCCAGTTCGAGTTGAAACCGGTGATGTTTCAAATGTTGCAAACGGTGGGGCAGTTTGGTGGATTACCTGCTGAAGATCCCCACTTGCACCTACGACTCTTTATGGAAGTAAGTGACTGCTTCAAGATACCAGGGGTAACAGATGAAGTGTTAAGGCTGAAATTATTCCCGTACTCCCTAAGAGACAAGGCGAGAGCATGGCTAAACTCTCTACCCCCGGGTAGTGTAACATCATGGCAGCAGCTCACTGAAATTTTTTTGATGAAATATTTTCCTCCAACGAAAAATGCTAGGTTGAGAAATGAAATAACCTCTTTTCAACAATTAGAAGATGAATCATTGTATGAAGCATGGGAAAGATTCAAAGAGTTGTTAAGGAGATGTCCACAACATGGAATCCCACATTGTATTCAAATGGAGACATTTTATAATGGGTTGAATGCACACACACGCATGGTGGTTGATGCTTCAGCAAATGGAGCACTTTTGGCAAAAACGTATAACGAGGCCTATGAACTAATCGAAAGGATTGCCAACAACAACTACCAATGGCCTACAACAAGACTACTTAGTGGAAAAAAGGTGGTTGGGGTATTGGAGTTGGATCCACTCACTTCACTCTCAGCCCAAATGTCAACAATGACCAACATGCTCCAAAAAACACTAAGTATGCAACAACATGGCGGGCAGGGGACAGAACCATCAAACCAGCCCAATGTAAGCCAGGTACAGGACGTGTGCTGTGTTTATTGTGGAGAGGGGCATCTATTTGAGGATTGTGTTCACAATCCCGCATCAATCTGCTACTTGGGGAATCAAAACAGGGGTAACGGTCTTCAATCAAACACTTACAACCCTACTTGGAGGCAGCACCTAAATTTTTCTTGGAGAGATCAAGGGATGCACCCCAATCAAGGTGTGAACCCAAGACCACTACTCCAGCAGCAGCAGCAGTACCCCCAGCAGCACCAGTACCCTCAACAGCAGCAACAACAATTCCAACAACAACAAAGACCTCTACAACAACAACTACCTTCAAATGCTTTAGAAGGCATGATGAGAGACTTCATGGCAAGGACAGAAACAACCATACAGGGATTATCCTCTACTGTACGGAACTTGGAAAGCCAAATGGGGCAGTTAGCTCAAGAGATGAGGAGCAGACCACAAGGATCACTTCCAAGCGATACGGAAAATCCAAGAAGAGAAGGAAAGAAACATTGCAAGACAGTTACATTGCGGAGTGGCAGAATACTGGACAAGCCAAAAATGAAGTCTGGAGCAGCTGGGAATACCAGTGAGTCCAGCCAGAATGCAGAAATTCCAGTAGCTGAAAAAGAAGCAGTTGAGCCAAATGCTGCAGCATCTCCGATGCTACAGCAATGCAAAATTCCAGAGAGCAAACAAGTACAGCCACACATGCCTTTCCCACAGAGGTTTGCCAAAAAGAAACAAGATGATCAGTTTAAGAAGTTCTTGGACATTTTAAAGCAACTGCACATCAACATTCCTTTGGTAGAAGCAATCGAACAAATGCCCAACTACGCCAAATTTATGAAGGATATCCTTACAAAGAAAAGAAAGTTGGGGGAATATGAAATTGTTTCATTAACCAAAGAACGTAGTTTCTTTTTGCAGGACAAGTTGCCCCCTAAGATGAAAGATCCGGGGAGTTTTAATATTCCTTGCTCTATTGGAAACTCATATTGTGGTATGGCCTTGTGTGATCTTGGTGCTAGCATCAACTTGATGCCTATGTCAGTTTTCAAACAGTTGGGCATAGGTAAGGTAAGACCTACGACTGTAACATTGCAATTAGCGGATAGGTCTATAGCTCACCCTGATGGAAAAATTGAGGACATCCTGGTAAGAGTTGATAAGTTTATTTTTCCAGCTGATTTTATTGTTCTTGATTATGACAGATAGGGAAGTTCCCATTATTTTAGGAAGACCTTTCCTAGCTACGGGAAGGACTCTTATTGATGTGCAGAAAGGGGAGCTAACCATGAGATTCCAGGATGATAAAGTCACATTCAACGTATTCAAAGCCATGAAATTCCATGATGAATGAGGAGTGTTTTCAGATCACCACCAATGATTCTTGGGAAGAAAAAGATGAAGAGCAAGATGAGGATTCAACGAAATCATTGATGAAGGAAAGTCTACATGATGATGGCAATGTGGAGACCAAAGCACATTCAGCTTGGGTAGAAGCAAACCCCAAAAGATTCAGATTTCGAGCTCAATATGAATCCTTGGAGTTGTCTTCTAGAGATTTCAAGTTAACAAAACCTTCAGTTGAAGAACCACCATAGCTGGAATTGAAGCAATTGCTACAACATTTGAAGTATGGGTTCCTAGGGGCAGACTCAACGCTGCCAGTGATCATTTCAGCCTTCCTTGATGATGAACAGGAAGAGAAATTGCTTGGAGTACTAAGACATCATAAGAGAGCTATGGGCTGGACCATAGCTGACATTAAAGGTATAAGTCCAACCTTATGCATGCACAAAATCATTTTGGAAGAAGATTCCAAAAATTCCATAGAAGGGCAGCGAAGATTGAATCCAATTATGAAGGAAGTGGTGAACGAACAAATCATCAAGTGGCTGGATTTTGGCATCATCTATCCCATCTCTAACAGTTCTTGGGTAAGTCATGTACAATGTGTGCCCAAGAAAGGAGGAATCACAGTGGTAGCAAACGAAGACAATGAGTTGATTCCTACCAGAACAGTCACGGGATGGCGTATATGCATTGATTATAGGAGACTCAACAAAGCCACGAGGAAGGACCACTTTCGTTGCCTTTCATTGATCAAATGTTGGATTAGCTGGACATGAGTATTATTTTTTTGGATGGTTATTCAGGGTACAACCAAATTGCTGTGTCACCGGGGGACCAGGATAAAACAACCTTCACTTGTCCCTATGGCACGTTTGCATTCAGAAGGATGCCATTCAGACTTTGCAACGCTCCAGCAACATTCCAACGATGCATGATGGCCATTTTCACTGATATGGTAGAGCAGTATTTAGAGGTGTTTATGGATGACTTTTCCATATTTGGGGATTCTTTTGGTAATTGTTTAGAGAATTTGGCCAATGTACTTAAACGTTGTGAGGAAACTAATCTAGTCCTCAATTGGGAGAAGTGTCACTTTATGGTTAGGGAAGGAATTGTGTTGGGTCACAGGATTTCAAAGGAAGGTCTTGAAGTAGACCGAGCAAAAATAGAAGTGATTGAAAAGCTACCTATCCCAACTGTGAAACACATTCGAAGCTTCTTGGGACATGCGGGCTTCTACCGGAGATTCATCAAGGACTTTTCAAAGGTATTAAGCCCTTATGTAAATTATTAGAAAAAGATAATGTGTTTTCTTTTGATGCAGCCTGTGCCGCAGCCTTTGAGGATCTCAAGCAAAAATTGATTTCATCACCAATCATCATAGCACCCGATTGGAGTCTACCATTCGAAATGATGTGTGATGCAAGTGACTATGCAGTAGGTGCTGTTTTGGGACAGCGGCATAACAAAAATTTTCATTCCATCTATTACGCTAGCAAGACACTCACGGAGGCTCAGGTAAATTACACTGTTACTGAAAAAGAGTTACTTGCTGTTGTGTTTGCCTTTGATAAATTCAGGTCCTATTTTGTGGGCACGAAAGTGATAGTCTACACCGATCATTCTGCCATCAAATACCTACTTGCAAAGAAGGACTCAAAACCAAGGCTCATTAGATGGATTCTACTCCTACAAGAATTTGATGTGGAAATCAAGGACAAGAAAGGAGTGGAGAATCAAGTGGCTGATCATTTGTCTCAATTGGAGCAACAAGGGGGATCTCAAATCCCAATTAATGAACATTTTCCGGATGAACAACTGCTGGAAATTTCAGAAGACATGAAGATGCCGTGGTATGCAGATTATGCCAACTTTCTAGCCAGTGGTGCAATGCCGCCGGATTTCTCATACCATGAACGAAAGAAGTTTCTCCATGATGTCAAAAGTTATTTTTGGGAGGAACCCTTTTTGTTCAAGCAATGCAAAGACCAAGTGATTCGGAGATGTGTAAACGATGATGAAATTGAGGACATCATTTTTCAATGTCACAACTCACCATGTGGAGGACATTTTGGAGGGTCAAGAACTGCAGCAAAGGTGCTACAATCTGGTTTCTTTTGGCCTTCATTATTTAAAGATTGTTATGAGTTTGTGGCAAGGTGTGATCGCTGCCAAAGAGTAGGAAACATCTCAAGAAGAAACGAAATGCCTCTTACCAACATTTTGGAAGTGGAACTCTTTGATGTATGGGCATTGATTTCATGGGACCTTTCCCACCTTCGTTTGGGAATTCATACATTTTAATGGCAGTGGATTATGTGTCCAAGTGGGTGGAAGCTGCAGCATTCCCCACTAATGATTCCAAAGTGGTAATCAATTTCCTTCGAAAGAACATTTTCTCACATTTTGGAACACCTAGAGCAATCATCAGTGATGAAGGTTCTCACTTTGTCAACAAATGGCTGGGAGCCTTGCTAGCCAAGTACCATGTTCATCACCGAGTTGCCTTGCCATACCATCCTCAAACAAATGGGCAAGTTGAATTGTCCAACCGAATCATCAAAGGTATCCTTGAGAAGGTGGTTAACCCAAACCGAAAAGATTGGTCAAGACGGTTAGATGACTGATACGCGAAAATTGTATCACCTTTTTAGCATGATTTTATATGTGATTTAGGGTGAAATTGAGGGTAAATTGATCTTAATTGTTCATTATTTACTTAATTTCACAGTTTTTATGATTTTGGAAGTGTTAGGTGAAAAGTAACGAAAAAGCAAATTTTGGGGCAAAAACGCAATTTTTGGAAGTGTTGACTTGGTCAAAGGGTCAGGACGGGCGTCCCAACCCAGTCAAAGCACCGGGACGGGCGTCCCGACCTGGTCAACAGACCAGGACGGGCGTCCCGAACCCCCAGATCCAGTCCCACATTGAATTTTTGATGAAACATCACACCGGGAAGCTGCTATAAATACCCCAGGCCTCCAGCAGTTGAAATCATTCCTCTCCACTCGATCTGAGTCATTAAGTGGTTTCCAGTGTACACTTCTCTAGTACACAACTCACTCAGAGACTCGGATCTCAGTTTCTTTCTTATTAGTGTTTTGTTTTAGTTTCTGAGAAATAGTCTCATAGCTTAGGCTTCTATAGATAGGTTCGTTTCTGGTATTCATAGAATACCCGGGATTTCGTTAGGAGATCCTAAGAGGGCTCTAGGCATTCCAAGAGTCAGTCCACAGGGCTGGGCTTAAGCTGGGTATTAAGGTAAAGCCCAGTTACTAGGCTGAGGAAGCGTTCTCCAAAGGTTCTGGCGAGCAGAGTCAGGGCGAGCAATACGACATATACAGCAGTACGCTCCGTCGGCGAGACTACGTAAAGGGTGATTTCTTTATGGCATCAGTCCCCATGTCCCTCTCTTATATGTTGTTATTGTGTTGTTCTAAATATTTATTATGAATACGAGATTACGATTTTTATGAATAGTTGTTTTATATGTTGACGTTATTATATTTTTCCGGAAATAGCCACCTGCTTAACATTCACTATGTTTGCATGTCTAATGTGCTCTTTTAAACTAAAGTTAGGGTTATAGACAATTCCTAACCACGGTCTAATCATAACCTGTTTAGTTTAACAGACATCAATTAGTATTGGTGTCTACCATGCTAGATAAAATAACCTGCTGAACACCCTATTTGTTAGAGTAGTCTAGGGTAAGCCGGGCCGAGTCCGATTATGCCAGCGGCTAGGGCAAGCGGTATGATCCCCGAAGTGACATAGGGCTTTCATGGAGGCCTTCGTCCCGAACCGTGAGTAGGGCCGTCATTAAGGTAGGGCGGTTTATTAGAAACCTCGGATGTGGTACGCCTTTAGACACAGAACATAGTTGCAATCCAGGCTAAGACATGTCTAAAATACTCGAATATAGGTCAATCAACATATAGGAACAATATAACATAGAATCAGGACTCATCTATAAAACACTTCTAGGATAAATTAGACTTAACCCTAGTGGAGAATGGATCACCCTCTCATCAAAATCATTGATGAAGATTGCATAACTGGATCATAAGATAGGGGTTAGGATAAAGGCTAGTTACTACTAAGTCGTTACCACTTCCCTGGGAGTACGATATTTAACTTAATAGAATCGTAGATACTTTCCAATAGACTAGCTACATGATAGGTACTCTGCCTTAGGTTCTGGTTGATTAAGTGACAATAATTGAATGCTAAGTGACAGTTAGTAAGACTCAGTCCTTAATTACTCATAATCGACATAGGTAAATAAAGCCTATCTTTTAGCATACCAACCGGAATTGCATCAATGACGCTTTATGGGCCTACATGGCAGCTTTCAAGACTTCAATAGGTATGTCTCCATATAGACTAGTTTTTGGGAAAGCTTGTCACTTACCCGTGGAGCTAGAGCACAAAGCATACTAGGCGCTGCAGCATCTCAACATGGACATGAATGCTGCTGGAAACAAGAGAATGCTGCAGCTTTCTGAACTGGAGGAGCTGAGGTTATTTTCTTATGAAAATGCCAAGTTATACAAGGAAAAACGAAGAGGTGGCATGATAAACACATCCAGCCGAGAAATTTTGAAGTTGGACAACAAGTTTTGATTTTTAATTCAAGATTGAGATTATTTCCAGGCAAGTTGAATTCGAGATGGACCGGACCATACACAATTGAACAAAGTCATCCTCATGGAGTGGTCTCGGTTGTGGACAAAACGGGGATCAAATTTAAAGTCAAATGGCATAGACTAAAACTCTACAGAGATGGAGACCAAGAGCAAACCGTTGCTTCTCTATTATTGGTCAATGATTAAGTGGATCCAACACAAGTGAAAAATTCAAGTGAACACTTTTCAATTTTGTGTTATTTTCTGTTTTTCTTTTCTTTATGTTTATTTATTTTATTTTCTATTTTTCTTTTCTTTTTGTTTATTTATTTCTTTTTTTTTCTTTTCCTTTCTTTCTTTTTGTTTTGTTGTTTTCTTTGTTTTTCTTTCAGATTGAGGGATGATGTACGAGCTGTAAGACCCGGACATAATGGATGACGATGTCATCATACCTTGATGCACTCCCATAGAGACGGGAGTAGTTCTTACCCTTAACCTCCTTTACTTTTATGTTTTGTGGATTGTACTTTATATTGCCTAATGTGCAGGCCTTGAACAACTTTACTTCTCTTTTGTTTTGGTTTGTTTTCTTAGATTATTATTTTTTTAGACTCTTTTGTTTTGTTGTGTTTTGTTCTATTCTGCCACATTGCCTTGCCTGCTGTTTTGTTTTGATTGAACTTCGGTGTTAAAAGCAATGAGGACATTGCTTCCCTTTAAGTTTGGGGGAGGGTGTCCTCTTATGGCAAAAAGTTCAAAAATGGTGCTAAATTGAAAATTTTTCCTGCTGCCTTTTAAATGCATAAACATCCTCTTTGCTGAAATTCTGAGTGATCTATTTGAATGCATGGACACCTTGTCTGAATAACTGTTTTAGGATGCCTTATAAATTGATTGATCTGGCATAGAAGATCTGTTTGCATGAATGTGGCAGCATTTTTCATATGACCCATTAGAACCTTAGTTTTAGCAAGATTAGCGTAGACTTTTGGAACCCGATTTATGATGATATCTTAAAACAAAAGTACATTCTCGTAGACTTTGTACTTTCTTTCAGAATAATTAGGTATTAGTTGACTCTAAGTGAGAATTATTTCAACTCCCTATCTTTTGCACATAGTCTTACTTGGAAATTTCATGTTTATAAAAAGAGTCACTTTGGTATGAAGGTTCAGAATTTTTAGACTCATCTGTTATAGTCCTTGAGGCGAAATCCTAGTAGATTTGGTACTAAAGAAATGATTGAGGCATGCTCTTGAACTGTTTGAGCCTTTATAGCTTACCCTAATATATTTTGATTCCTTAGTTAACCCAAGTTGAGCCTAAGCCTAATTTCTTGACACCCTTATTAAATAGTCACTTATCCTAAATGTTTTGCATGTATCCATTCTTTGTTTTCCCTAAACTTGATCTTAGTCTGCTATGAACACTGTTAAACATAAGTTTGGGGGTATGCTGAGAATGCTATGAGGAGGAACATAGAAATGCTGCAGCACAATGCTGCATCATTATCATTTTTTTGGGATTAGTGGTATTTAAGGAAAATTTGAATTTCTAATATAAATGCTCTACGAATTGAGGGTATGTGTATGAAGACATGTGTAAAAAATGAAAGCACCCTCTTTACTTAAAAAAAAAAGAAATGTTTTAGATGTTGCTAGAATTGCTGCAGCATTGATGTTGCTGCAGCATTTTGATTTAGAAAAAAAACAATCTGTGTGCGTGTGTGCATTGGGTAGAAGCTCTTGGCAGACTAGGACTAAGTTTTGAGCATACTTTTTATCCATATTTTTCCTACCTTAGCCTTAGCCTACATTATAACTAATTTAAGACCTCTTTGATCTTTATTGCTAAATTTGCTACATTAGTGGAGAGGGATGTAATAGATTGAGTTTGAGGATACAAAATGAACCTCAGGATTACCATATGTTGACTTATGAATGAGAGATTGAAAAGGAAAGACTATTCACACACACACACTGGAGTGGAAATTCTTTGAACTTGGGTTAGTTAATATTTGGTTATTCACTAAGGATGGAACATTATGTCTACTTGAATTTTGAATTTTCTCTTTCTGAAATCATTGGTCCCAGATTTGGCTGAAACTGCTGGATAAAGTTATTATGTGGGTATGTATATTTCTGTTGTTTCCGCATTGCTGCAGCATTGCTCGGGACGAGCAATGACCTAAGTTTGGGGGTGTAATAACTCTAAAATAATAGAGTTATTCACATCTAATTTGCCACATTTTATTCCTGTATTAACTGATTTTATTTGGAATATGGAATAAAAATGTGTTGATTTGATATTTTCTCTCTTTTTACCTAAAAATATGGATTTATTGTTAAAAGTCAATTTAATTGAATAAATTTCTCAACATGTGGATGATCTGTATTATTTGTTATTATTTGGGAATTTATTTGAATTGATTTATTGTGACAAGGGTAAAAGGGAATGTGGATAGTTGACAATGTTAAAGAAAGTTGGATAAAAGTAACCGAGAAGAAAGTGAAGAATGTGTGGATAAATTGCATCTATACATATATATGTATATATATATATATATATAATATACACCCACACACTATTTGTCACTTAAAATCCAACTGGGCATATTTAAAGATGGACACTTTCGGTCCTATGTATTCATTTCTTTGGTCCCATCCATTATACACACATATATATATATATAAAGTACACATGCTGAAATCTTTGTTATATGTATATATATATATATATATATTTTTTTTTTTGTGGGAGTGCTAATTGGCAAGGTGGACAAAAAAGATAGAAGATAGTTGTTGTCCAACAATATATTATATTTATATATATATATATATATATATATATCTATATAATATATATATATATACATACATATGATGAGATTCCTCTCAATTTTCTGGCAGATTTTCAGGAGAAAAGGTGAAGTGGCAGCTGCATTATACAAAAAAGAAGAAGCATATTCCCTAGTGGGTATACATATATATATATATATATATATATATATATATATATATATATATATATATATATACATACACCATGATGACAACTCTCAATTGCTGCTGGTTTGTGAGAGTAGGTGGAGAAAAGGGGCAGCCTTGGTGTCAATTGCTATATATATAATGAGGAGGGGAGAAGAAGTTCACGGGGGAAAAAGAGGAGGAGAAATAGAATACCATAGCTTTTGTATGTTTGTGTTTAGTTTACGGGCAGCTTAGGACTTAGGCAGTAGGTAGATTGTTTTGAGTTGTTTTGAGCTTAGATTAGGGTGGAGAATACCTGAGAAGGCTGGGGTGACATTGCTGGATTCTTGTAAGCTGGACAGAACCGAAGGCAGCAGCATCACGCAGAGGAAACGAAGGACAGCAGCAGTTTGATTAAATCCGATTTGGGGCAGTAGGGTGATCTCCAACCCGAGTAACCCTCTTTCCATTTCTTCAATTTGTTTACTGTTTTGTAATTGAATGTTCTTCAATTTGTTACTGTTTTGTAATTTAATGATCTTTGTAATAGGAGAATATTTACATGTGTTCAAGGATTGATTAAAAATGTTTTAGGAGTAATATGTTTTCCGTCTTAGGCTTGACTCCGTTGATTGGTGTCACTACGGACCTAGGGACTATTTTTCCTATTACGTTAGTCCTTGTCTTTCATGATTCTTGGTTCAAGGGTTGATTAAAAATGTTTTGGGAGTGATTTGTTTTCCGTCTTAGGCTTGACTCCGTTGATTGGTATCACTACGGACCTAGGGACTATCTTTCCTATTACGTTGATTCTTGTTTTCCATGATTCGTTTCAGCATAATACATATTTTTAACCTGAAGATGTTGTGGTGTAGTTAAGTATGAGCATGTTGAATACACTGTTTTGACTATGATGATAGGTATGCTGCAACATTACTTTCTGTTTTTATGTTTAATGCTTGTATGGAGCAATGCTTGGTTTTATCATGTAATTACGAATATGTGCTTAGATTTGAGAACTGCTGAACAGCAGTAAAAACACGAAAGTGCACTCATATGGCAGTGGATTGAAAACTGCGTGAACAGTGGTACATTCACTGACTACGTTGCGTTAGGTCCACGGTACTTCGTACTCCATGAGACGATGTTCGGGATCTAGACTAGTAGATCAGTAGTTTGGGTGAAACCAGACATGCTGTAGCATTGATATGGAACTGAAAGCATGCTTTGTATACTTACATATCTCTGGTTTTGTACTTACATTTTTTGCTTGATTTTTACAACAGCATTGTATTACCTGTTGTATCTCATGTGATTTTCCAATAGGCTGCCTTGTAATTTTAGTTAGGTAGAATTGCTGCAGCATTTCTGTTGCTGCAGCAGTAGCTTAGCAGTAGCTTAACCTCCGAATCTCCCCCCATTTATTCATCATTCTTATTCTTTATTCTTTTAACCAATGTAAATCATGTTTACATGCATATTTGGCATACTAAATCCCTGTGGGATCGATAATCTTGTACTTAGGTACATATATTACTTGTCGATCGGTGCATACTTGCACTTGTTAGATTGCATTGATTTATTCTATTTTATTATCTTCTCAATTTGTGACACACGCACACAACGCAACAGTGGGGCAGTGAAATAATCGTAACTTCCGCGCAGCAACACCAAGAATAAGCCAACTTCTCTATATTAGGGTACCTGGATTCAGCCCGTTTAAAACTTTACTTACATAATAAATCAGGAGTTGTTTATGAGCAACCTCCCGAAGCAAACAAACCGATGCTAACAGCTAAATTAGAGGCTGATAAATATAGATACAAAACTTCGCCCACTTCGGGTGAACTCAGGAGAGGAGGGTTTCTGGAGATACTCCTTCAACTTCGCCCATTCTTCTTTGCACTCCGCAGTCCACGTGAAAGTTTTTGCGTTTTGCTTTAAAACCTTGAAAAATGGTAGACATCGTTCAGCTGACTTCGAAATGAATCTACCAAGTGCGGCGATGCATCCGTTAAGACTCGTACATCCTTCACGCATCGAGGTTCGACCATTTTCATAAGTGCTTCAATTTTTTTCGTGGATTGACCTCAATACCCCGCTCGGTCATCATGAACCCAGAAACTTTCCAGTGTACTTCAAAGGTACATTTATTCGGGTTTCAACTTCACTGTACTTCCTCGTTAAGGTATCGAATGTTCTTTCATGTCTTCCAGATGGGACTTTCCGGTAGGAGTCTTAATTACCATATCATCTACATACACTTCGATGTTTCTGCCGATTTATTCCTCAAAAACCTTATCAACCATTCTCTGATATGTAGCCCCTGCATTCTTTAGTCCGAAGGGCATAACGTTGTAACAGAAGATCCTTCCTGCTGCTTGGAAGGAGGTGTGCCTTTGGTCTGCCTCATTCATCCTTATCTGATGATATCCTGAAAATGCATCTAAAAAACTGAATGTTTTGTAGCCTACAGTGGCGTCTACCAAGGAACTGATTTTTGGCAATGGGTAACAGTCCTTAGGGCAAGCGCGATTCAGATCAGTAAAATCTACACACATCCTCCATTTCCCATTGGCTTTCTTGACCATGACTACATTAGCCAACCAAGTTGGATACATTATCTCTCGGACGAAATTGGGTTGAAGGAGCTTTTCCCCTTCCTCTTTTATGGCGGCTTCTTTCTCATCTTTGAACCTTCGGATCTTTTGCTGCACGGGCATATCCGAAGTACACCAGGCGAAGTTATCTTATGCTGAATCAGAAACTCCTTCAACTGCTTCGTATCTTCATCAGATTGACTTCGCCCAATTTTTACCTTTTGTTCAGGGAATTGTGTATGAATGATGATTTCTTCATATTCTTGTGACCGTGGATGACTCACTTCCTCTTCGGGAGTCTGATCCGGAGTCTAAGTGCCATCGAGATCATTCAACATCGCGATCGGAGATGGAGTATGTTCCATGTCCGGATTGGCTTTCCTATATCTTATTAGGTAATCCAACATTCCCTTTGGGTTGCTCAGCTCCGCTCCGATCCCTTTTGGTGTCGGGAACTTGGCTCGTTGGTGCAGAACAGAAATGACCGCATCGAAGGAGGCTTGTGCCGGTGTGCCTAGAATCGCATTGCAGACCGACTGCACATCCACAACATAAAATTCAACTTCTTCGGTTCGACTGACCAAGCCAGTACCAAGATACCTTTGGTTATCACCTTATGAGTGGTGAATCCTTCTAACATCGTCGAAGTGGGCTTTAACATTTCCTCTCCTAACCCCATATCTCGGAAGCACTGATAATACAATATATTAGACGAGGCTCCAGAATCCATTAAAACTCGACGTACTAGGAATTGTTGAAAATTAGGATGGGTCATAGATACGTCCAATATTATCGGATTCAATTTCTTTCCCTTCGTAGGTGCTAACTCTGCTTTTGAAAATGTAATGACATCTTCCTTCTCTAAACTTCTTGGGATGACATATGATTCCTTCAACAAATGAACCTGTCATTTCAGCTGGGTCATTGACGGGGTTTCATTAAGAATAACGTCGATTACCTTCTCCTTTCCCTTCAAGGATTGCGGTTCGCGGGGCAATCCATCTTTTATAAACTCCGCCAACGCTCCTTTCCGTTTCAAAGATTCAATGATCTTTTTTAGTTGGTAACAATATTCAGTATCATGGCCATAATTCTGGTGGAAGTCGCAATATCTACTCCGGTCACGCATTCCATCGGTAAGTGGATTCAGAGGGGGCGGACTCTTAACTCCGTACTTCTCCTTTAGCACGACGACCACGTTTTCCACAGGTATATTCAGTACGAATGGCCTTTCATTCTTCGGACTTCGATTTCTTTCCCCTGTATTAAAATTTGGTCGGGAGTTCAGTTTCCCTCCGGGAGTGAAAGATTTCCCTCAATTAAAACTTCCTTTTGACGCGTCAGGGCGTGAATTAAACTTGGGCTTTTCACCTTTATCGACATCAACCACGTCTTTCAGTACCGGAGTTCTTCGATCTGGTTGTTCAATGGCTAAGGCGACATGCTTCGCGGTCTTGAACATTTCTCCAATTGTTCGCGGGTGTCGAAGTCTGAACTCCGTTTTGAGGGTGTGAGACTTCAAACCTCCCTCGAAACAAGTGATCACTGTGTCCTGGCTCAAGCCTTCGATTTCATCATACATTTTCTTAAATCTTTCCAAATATTCTAAAAGGGGTTCATCGTCCCTTTGTTTAACATTAGTTAAATCTCCCATTGTCATTGGGAGTTCGCCGGCCGTACTGAACTTGTCCAAAAACTTCTTTTCCAACGTATACCACGAATCTATACTGTTCGCCTTCAGAGAGGTAAACCATGTCAATGCTTTCTCAGTTAACGTACTGGGAAAGGCTTTACACAGTACGGCTTCATCAACAGACACCAAACTCATCAATGATTTGTACCTACATATGTGTTCTTGTGGTTTCGTTCTTCCATTGTATAAATCAAATTGAGGAAATTTTAAGTTACTATCCAGGAGGACATTTCTAATCCATGACTCGAAAGGTCCCATCTCGAAAGCCTTCCGAACCATCTCGGCTCCTTCTTTATTGACGCCTACCGAGAAACCTTCTTTATCATCGATTTTGGCGACAACTTTGCGGCCGACAATTGATGTTCTGGTCCCCTTTTGGTGTTGGCAACTCGTTCAATTCCAGGTGACAATTGCGCAGGAACATGATGTTTGGACTCTCCGACTTCACTTCTCGAAGGCGCTCTTGAGGTTTCACCTCTCAATTTATATGAAGCTGGATTTACATTTATCGCATTGCGGGGATCTCTTTGAAACTTGTGAGGCGGAACAGTAGGGTTTCTCATTGCGCTTTGGGCTGCTTGCGATTGCACAGGTTGATGAACGGGTGGTGCGGTTTGGAGACTCATAGGGGGTAGCGTCTCTCCCAAGTTAGCAGCTTTTTGTTGCAAACGAACCCAGTCATCCATCAACTCCTGCCGTTTCTGCAACTTCTCAACTTCTTGTTGCAGACGTTGAATCTCCAGCGAGGCAGTTGCTACATGCATTGGCAGTTCCGGCATTGCTGATTCTTGAACCTTTTCTTTGTTCAAGGATTCATTCGGCGCTAACTTCGATTGTGGTGGTGGTGGAGTTGGGCGAAGACCCAATTTGCCAATACCCCTTTTGAAAGATCTAAGATACCCCATGGAGGGTGATGAGTCAGCAGGATAGGTGTCAACATGCTAGAATACTCCTTTGACATGTGGCAGGATGAACGTTCCCCAAGTTAACATGTGGCAAGATGAATGTCTCCAAATCGACATGTGGCATGATGGCTCAACAATCGGAGGTAAACCACTTTGCTACGAGGCGATAGAGGTAAAATTCTTATTATAAATAAGAAAAAAAGAGATAGGAAAAGGGGTTTTTGAGCTTTTTCATCCCCTTCATTTTTCAGATACATTTTTACTACTGTTTGGAACATCTTTCCAAGTTAAAATTCTGACAAAATCGTCGGAGGGTCATCTTCGGGAACCCCCGTTGCTTGACTTCCCTTTGCAGGTTTCCGGCCCAGATATAGAAGCAGACCACCCACGACAGAAATTTCCCGATCAGTTTGGTTCCGTTACCGGGAAACGAACATTTGTCCCAGACGTCCGACAAAAGAGTTAACATAAGTAATCAAAGATTATTCCAGTCAACGACCCAACCGGCTTTAAAGATTGTTACAACTCCACCACCACCACAATCGAAGTTAGTGCCGAATGAATCCTTGAACAAAGAAAAGGTTCAAGGATCAGCAATGCCAGAAATGCCAATGCATGTAGCAGCTGCCTCGCAGGAGATTCAACGTCTGCAACAAGAAGTTGAGAAGTTGCAGAAACGACAGGAGTTGATGGATGACTGGGTTCGTTTGCAACAAAAAGCTGCTAACTTGGGAGAGACGCTACCCCTTATGAGTCTCCAAGCTGCACCACCCGTTCATCAACCAGTGCAATCGCAAGCAGCCCAGAGCGCAATGAGAAACCCTCATGTTCCGCCTCACAGGTTTCAAAGAGATCCCCGCAATGCGATAAATGTAAATCCAGCTTCATATAAATTGAGAGGTGAAACCTCAAGAGCGCCTCTGAGAAGTGAGGTCGGAGAGTCCAAACATCATGTTCCTGCGCAATTGTCACCTGGAATTGAACGAGTTGCCAACACCAAAAGGGGACCAGAACGTCAATTGTCGGCCGCAAAGTCGTCGCCAAAATCGATGATAAAGAAGGTTTCTAGGCAGGCGTCAATAAAGAAAGGAGCCGAGATGGTTCGGAAGGCTTTCGAGATGGGACCTTTCGAGTCATGGATTAGAAATGTCCTCCTGGACAGTAACTTAAAATTTCCTCAATTTGATTTATACAATGGAAGAACGAAACCACAAGAACACATATGTAGGTACAAATCATTGATGAGTTTGGTGTCTATTGATGAAGCCGTACTGTGTAAAGCCTTTCCCAGTACATTAATTGAGAAAGCATTGACATGGTTTACCTCTCTGAAGGCGAACAGTATAGATTCGTGGTATACGTTGGAAAAGAAGTTTTTGGACAAGTTCAGTACGGCCGGCCAACTCCCAAAGACAAGGGGAGATTTAACTAATGTTAAACAAAGGGACGATGAACCCCTTTTGGAATATTTGGAAAGATTTAAGAAAATGTATGATGAAATCGAAGGCTTGAGCCAGGACACAGTGATCACTTGTTTCGAGGGAGGTTTGAAGTCTCACACCCTCAAAACGGAGTTCGGACTTCGACACCCGTGAACAATTGGAGAAATGTTCAAGACCGCGAAGCATGTCGCCTTAGCCATTGAACAACCAAATCGAAGAACTCCGGTACTGAAAGATGTGGTTGATGTCGATAAAGGTGAAAAGCCCAAGTTTAATTCACGCCCTGACGCGCCAAAAGGAAGTTCTAACAGAGGGAAATCTTTCACTCCCGGAGGGAAACCGAAGTCCCGACCAAATTTTAATACAGGGGGAAGAAATCGAAGTCCGAAGAATGAAAGGCCATTCGGACTGAATATACCTGTGGAAAACGTGGTCGCCGTGCTAAAGGAGAAGTACAGAGTTAAGAGTCCGCCCCCTCTGAATCCACTTACCGATGGAATGCGTGACCGGAGTAGATATTGCGACTTCCACCAGAATTATGGCCACGATACTGAATATTGTTACCAGCTAAAAAAGATCATTGAATCTTTGAAACGGAAAGGAGCGTTGGCGGAGTTTATAAAAGATGGATTGCCCCGCGAACCGCAATCCTTGAAGGGAAAGGAGAAGGTGATCAACGTTATTCTTAACGAAACCCCGTCAATGACCCAGCTGAAACGACAAGTTCATTTGTTGAAGGAATCATATGTCATCCCAAGAAGGTTAGAGAAGGAAGATGTCATTACATTTTCAAAAGCAGAGTTAGCACTTACGAAGGGAAAGAAATTAAATCCGATAATATTGGACGTATCTATGACCCATCCTAATTTTCAACAATTCCTAGTACGTCGAGTTTTAATGGATTCTGGAGCCTCGTCTAATATATTGTATTATCAGTGCTTCCGAGATATGGGGTTAGGAGAGGAAATGTTAAAGCCCACTTCAACGATGTTAGAAGGATTCACCACTCATAAGGTGATAACCAAAGGTATTATGACATTGAGTGTGACTCTTGGTACTGGCTTGGTCAGTCGAACCGAAGAAGTTGAATTTTATGTTGTGGATGTGCAGTCGGTCTACAATGCGATTCTAGGCACACCGACACAAGCATCCTTCGACGCGGTCATTTCTGTTCCACACCAACGAGCCAAGTTCCCGACACAAAAAGGGATCGGAGTGGAGCTGAGCAACCCAAAGGGAATGTTGGATTACCTAATAAGATATAGGAAAGCCAATCCGGACATGGAACATACTCCGTCTCCTATCGCGATGTTGAATGATCTCGATGGCACTTCGACTCCGGATCAGACTCCCGAAGAGGAAGTGAGTCATCCACGGTCACAAGAATATGAAGAAATCATCATTCATACACAGTTCCCTGAATAAAAGGTAAAAATTGGGCGAAGTCAATCTGATGAAGATACGAAGCAGTTGAAGGAGTTTCTGTTTCAGCATAAGATAACTTCGCCTGGTGTACTTCGGATATGCCCGGGATTGATCCAAACATTGCTAAGCACTGACTAAATATAGACCCCGCAATAATCCCGGTGCAGCAAAAGATCCGAAGGTTCAAAGATGAGAAAGAAGCCGCCATAAAAGAGGAAGTGGAAAAGCTCCTTCAAGCCAAATTCATCCGAGAGATAATGTATCCAACTTGGTTGGCTAATGTAGTCATGGTCAAGAAAGCCAATGGGAAATGGAGGATGTGTGTAGATTTTACTGATCTGAATCGCGCTTGCCCTAAGGACTGTTACCCATTGCCAAAAATCAGTTCCTTGGTAGACGCCACTGCAGGCTACAAAGCATTCAGTTTTTTAGATGCATTTTCAGGATATCATCAGATAAGGATGAATGAGGCAGACCAAAGACACACCTCCTTCCAAGCAGCGGGAAGGATCTTCTGTTTCAACGTTATGCCCTTCGGACTAAAGAATGCAGGGGCTACATATCAGAGAATGGTTGATAAGGTTTTTGAGGAATAAATCGGTAGAAACGTCGAAGTGTATGTAGATGATATGGTAATTAAGACTCCTACCGGAAAGTCCCATCTAGAAGACTTGAAAGAAACATTCGATACCTTAACGAAGTACCAGTTGAAGTTGAACCCGAATAAATGTACCTTCAGAGTACACTCCGGAAAGTTTCTGGGTTTCATGATGACCGAGCGGGGTATTGAGGTCAATCCCGAAAAAATTGAAGCACTTATGAAAATGGTCGAACCTCGATGCGTGAAGGATGTACAGAGTCTTAACGGATGCATCGCCGCACTTGGTAGATTCATTTCGAAGTCAGTTGAACGATGTCTACCATTTTTCAAGGTTTTAAAGCAAAACGCAAAAACTTTCACGTGGACTGCAGAGTGCAAAGAAGAATGGGCGAAGTTGAAGGAGTATCTCCAGAACCCTCCTCTCCTGAGTTCACCCGAAGTGGGCGAAGTTTTGTATCTATATTTATCGGCCTCTAATTTAGCTGTAGCATCGGTTTTGCTTCGGGAGGTTGCTCATAAACAACTCCCGATTTATTATGTAAGTAAAGTTTTAAACGGGCCTGAATCCAGGTACCCTAATATAGAGAAGTTGGCTTATTCTTTGGTTGTTGCTGCGCGGAAGTTACGATTATTTCACTGCCCACACAATAGTGGTTTATACCAATTCTCCACTTAAGCAAATGTTTCACAAAATGGATCAGTCCGGAAGGATGTTGAAGTGGTCCATTGAGTTATGTGGGTACGATATTAAATTCCAACCTCGCACAGCAATCAAGGCGCAAGCTTTGGCGGATTTTATAGCAGAATCTTCTTTTACGGAGGATGAAGGACTAGCAGCTGTTCCTTTCGAGTCCCAACCTCGACCGACCTCTAATTACTGGACTATGTATGTCGATGGGTCAGTAAATGTACGAGGTGCAAGAATAGGAATAATTATGAAATCACCGAGTGAAGAACAGGTGGAGTATAAGAGCATTCGGCTCGATTATTCTGTTTCAAATAATCAGGCCGAATACGAAGCTCTAATCTGCGGACTACTTTGGGCCATTAAAGCTGGGATTAAGTCAATAGTTGTATACAGTGATTCTCAGGTAGTTGTGCGACAAACAAATGAAGATTACGCAGTCAACTCTGCCACTTTAAAGAAATATTTGGAGAAAGCCATGGAGTTAAAACAATCATTTGATCATTTTTGTCTGGACAAGATAGATCGCCTACAGAATAAGGATGCGGATCAATTGTCCCGCGTGGCTTCTGGGGACATCCCAAATCAGCTTCTCATTGAAGTCGAAGTGAGTTCTTCGTCTCCAATCGACTCCGACGACCAGATAATGGCGATATTACCCGGTGAAACTACTTGGGTTGATGAGATCAAGAATTACATCGAACAAGACTTGCTCCCAGAAGATTGTCATGAAGCACAAAGAGTTCGGAGACACAGCGCCCGATACGTAGTTCATGAAGGAATTTTATACTGTCGGTCATTTACCAAACCACTGCTTCGCTGTGTTCCCCCGAATATAGTACAGTCAGTTTTGGAAGAAATCCATGAAGGAACTTGCAGGGGCCACCACGGAGCTAGAGCACTAGCCTCAAGAATACTCCATTAGGGATATTATTGGCCAACTCTTCGACAGGATGCTTTGAATTTCGTCAAAAAATGTCATACGTGCCAGATCTTCGGAGACGTACCACGCCTCCCCTCGGTATAGCAGACCCCGGTATTAACCACCTGGCCATTCGACATTTGGGGAATGGACCTCATGGGACGATTCCCGAAATCAAGAAATGGTTTTGAATACTTGGTAGTGGTTGTGGACTATTTTTCTAAATGGATCGAGGCCCAACCACTGGCCAGTCCTTCAGAAGAAAATGTGATTAAGTTATTTCATAACTCTGTCCTATGCCGATTTTGAGTACCCCGGGCGGTGGTAACAGATCATGGTACGCAATTTTCTAACAAGTTCACTGCCGAATGTGAGCGATTTCATATAAGACACTGGCAATCATCAGTTGCACATCCTCAGGGCAACGGGCAAGCAGAAGCAGCCAATAAACTGATACTCCGAGCTTTAAAGAAAACTCTGGAAGGCACTTCGAGGAAATGGGTGGATGAGTTACCTACTGCTCTGTATACGGGAGCGAAGCCATGACACCCTTTCGCACCTAAGGCTCGGGGGCCGACTGGGGAAACCCTTTCGCACTAGTATACTGGAGCGAAGCCATGACACCAGCCGAACTCGCACTTCCCACACACCGAGTCTTGACGTACAATAGCAATGATAATGATCAGAATCGAAGGTACGATCTTGACCTTTTAGACGAAAGGCGTAAAACTGCGAGACTTTGTATGGAGGCGTACAAAGGAAAAACTAAGCTATACCATGATAAGAAAGTCGTCTATCGACCTCTACGTGTCGGAGATTGGGTACTCCGGAAGATCGAAGGCACGGCAAGGGCACTTAATGCAGATAAGCTAACTCCAAATTGGGAAGGCCCATACAAAATACATAGTGAGATAAAAAAGGGTACCTTTCGTTTGGTTGACAAAGAAGGAATTTCACTTCGAAATCCTTGGCATGCAGACTATCTAAAGAAATATTACGTGTGATTTTGTTACGCGTGTATCTTGGGTTTGAGCCTATGTCAAAATTTGGACTCGATGCCTCACAATTGTACAATACAAGATGTAAGATTTGACCATCTTTTTCCTTCAGTGAATTAAAGTGGACTAAAGGTACTTGTTTAAATCAAATCTTTATTCCAAGTTGTAGCTAAAGCTGTTTACTTTTGATAACTTGATTTTTTCTTTAACTTGATATTTTCTCCAAGTGTTTATACTCCGAAGTTATGCCTAAATGTGTTCGCGATTAATTTAAAGTTGAACTCTCTTAGGTATTCATTAGTTCAACGGAGTGAAGATCATTAATTTCATACTTCGAAGTAATACTTTAAAGTATATTCACGTTCAGTTTATAGTTGATCATTCCTTGGTATTCGTTAATTAATCAAAGTTCGAAAATTTTATACTTCGAAGTAATATTCTAAGTTTGTTCACGTTTAATTATAGTTGAGCATTCTTGAATGCTTGTCAGTTAATCGAAGTATAATGATTACCGAAACAAAATATTGGATTTATATATATATATATATGCCAAAAAGAAAAACATAGAAATACAACATTTAAGTGCCCTCTGATGGTTCAACAACCGAAGTTTGGCCAACTTCGGTTGGCTGATTTTCCTCAGGAGGGTTCACTTCGTTTTGGATTACAGGGCACTCCGAAGTCGAAGCCTCCCCTTTCTCTTTCACTAAATCATTAAAATTCGGTGAAATTGAAATAGGTGGATTCCAAACCCTTCCATCATTCTGATCCATCTCCATTATCTCTTGTATCTCCTCTTCGGTGTAAGGCACAAAATCACTTCCTCCCCTGAAACGTGGATCTACCGCAGCACCCAAATATACTTCGACCATTCTCTGCTTGTCTGGAATGAACTGGTGAAAATTCCAAAACGCGTGTGCACATCCCCGTTCAAAAAAGGTGTTACTTTTCCTGAAAACCTCGTCGCCGTATTCCTCTGATTCACGAAAGAACTCCGGCGGTAAACTCTACGGACTCCAAAAACTTAATCCTCTCCGCCTGACTCCTGCATTTAGCCTCAGCCTCTTTTAAACTTTTGCTCTGCTCGCGGAGTTGAGACTTAAGATCCTCGTTAGATTTCTTGTACATGTTCAGCTGGTCAAACTGCTTATCTTTCTGCTTAATGGCCGTAGCTAAACTTTCCTCCGCAGACTTTAACTTGGTTTCAGAAAGCTCCAAGTCTGAACACTTCGAAGACAAAGCATCTTCCAACTCCGCATACTTTTTCTCATAACTAATTACCAAGGTTTTCGAGGCATTTGCAGATGAGGCCATGCGACCCAAATGAGTAACATAAGACGAGAGCTGAAAAGAAAGGAAGGAAAATGGCCAAATACTTCCACAAAAGAAGAAGGAAGAAACATATGGAAAAATTATTACCTGAGATAGGTGCACTCCAATATGACCGATGCTGTCATCAGCACCCACAGAATTACTCCGAGCAATGGCATAAGTGTCGGAATCCATGGCTCGAGACAGAATCGCCCCGCCAAAAAATTTTCCAGTCTTGGAATCATAAAGTTTCAAATGGGTCAATGGCGGAGTAGCTTTCTGAATCTCTCTCGAGAGTTTCTTGAGATCTCTTCCAGACCTCGGCAATACAAAGTCCTCCCTGGTCCATTCGTACTCCGGAGCATGCGACCCTTCAGCTCCCTTACTTGCCTCTGGAGTATGGACGACTAGAGCAGTCGTCTCCTCAGACCCAGCGGCGGTAGCCAGACGAGAACTCTGGGTCTTCTTTTTCTTTTGGCTTTCTACTTCGCTCCCTTCGTGAGCTCGTTTACCTTTCGGTCCCGAGTGAACGACATTCTTACCTTTTTCTTTCTCCACCTGTTTGGAAGAGTCACGAACCTCTGCCGAAGTATCAACAGACGGAGTGGTAGCGGCAGCTTCCCCTGACGAAGCTGGTACAGTGACCAGAGCCGACTTGTCTATCGCCACTGCCGAGTTCGGAGTGATGTTGCCTATGGCAGTTCCCCTTCCAGACATAAGAGCTATGCGACGTCTGTTAAAGCCCGAAGCCATTTCTGCTAGAAGAAAAATGAAAGTTAAGAAGCCAAACTCAAAAGAGGCAATACGGTAAAAAGCGAAGTCCGAGAATACATCAACCTTTGTCCTTTTTGGGAAGACAATCAAAATTATTGGGGTCCCTACACTTCGGACATTCTCTCAGAAATACCCTATTAGGATGTAACCTCCACATAGGATACTCCTCATTTTCTTCTAAACCTAATTCCTTTCTACGGGCATCAGTTAATAAGCCCCCGATACCACAAAAATGCCTAATGTTGTTACCTAACAAATCTCTGGTATAAAAAATCTTAGTTTGTTTCTTAGGATCATCTCCTAATTCAGACCGAACGTACTCCAAAAACTTTTTGTCCGATTCTGAGTACTTCGTCTTTTTGTACACTTTACTCAAAGGAAGAAGAGCCTTACGCTTCGGATAAAAGGGAAAACCTAGATTAGATTCTATACAAACCCACCTATCCCTCAAGAAGCTAATTTTGTTGGGAGCGGGCTCAAAAAGAGTTACAATGTTTGGTCGAGGATGGGGGAAAAGGGTCAGGTTGTTCATGCGAAGTGTAGAAAAAAATGTGCGAAGTAAAAGATCAAAAACTTCGACGCCTATTCGCCTGCACAGAACCACAAGCGAAAAGAAATATCTAACCCCATTTGGATGAATATGTGCAGGTTGTGAACGAATAGTATGTAAGAAATCACAAAAAGCGAGGTCCAAAGGAAAACGAAGACCACAAAGAAAATGTTCAACAATAATAGGAATAAAGTAGTCGCTCATAGGCGGACAGAAGGGCAAACGAAACAACTTAAACCTAGTTGTATCCATATCTATAGACGTAGGGGTCCACTCCCCTTTTTCCTAGTTTTCTCTCAAAACGAAGTCACCGGACAACTGCTTTTTTGTCTTAGGAACATCACAAAACCCCTCAGAGTCCTCATCCTCGTCATCATACAAAGTAGCGGGGTTAGGAATGTCTTTAGTGGTAAATCCAAAAGCAGTGACTCCGGAGTAAACAGTTCTAGGAAATTTAGGGTCTGAGGGAATAGCGACAGGAATAGTTAAATTATCAAACGAGACTCTTGAGGAGGAAGGAACTACTGACGCCACAACTACGCCCGAAGTACTGCCTGGCATTCTCTTACTACCCATATTCTCTTCACTCGAAGAACTACTACTCCCTCCAAATTTTTCTCCAGCCGAAAGAGAATGCGAGTCATTGGACCCTACTTCAATGACTTCCGGAGTCAAGCTCTCAAAGTTCTCATTGTTCGACATGATGACCTGAAGATGAGTATCAAACCAAAAATTAGTCCAAGTCCTCAAACTCCGGCTAAAACCTAAACCCAGCTAGAAACATTCCATGCTGACAATCCTTGCTAAACACATATATCCTTAAGGTTTTCTCTTCAAGAAAACAACTCATTTCTACTCCTATTTCTCTTTCCCTTTTTCCCTGACCATACAGACAACGCAGTCTAAAAACTCGGTACTCCTTAATTCAAATGTTATGATCAAACATATTTTCTATAACCTCATTCCCATTTATCTTTTCACAACCCGGGAACAACAAACCTAGAACAAAACTCAATCACAGTTAAATAAAGGAAGAACTCATTTAATACCTTACTTTGCAGATGAAATTGACGAAAGCAGAGAGTCGGTTGAAATAAGTCAAGTGCTCACAATGAAGCCACGAATCAAAGTAAATATAACAGATTGAATGGAAATAACGCCTTAAGATTTGCCAGAGACGATGAATTTTAAAGTAAAGGAGAATACAGTGAACAGTCTTTTCTATAGGGTTTTGTTAAAGGGGAAACGAAGAGCCCCGAGGGTTTTATAAGTGCTGGACAAAGGTTAATTTTTAAATTTCCTTAATTCCCCTTATTTACTTATTTATTCTGTTTTTATCGATTATAATAATAATATTCCAAGAAGCGTGTAAGGAACGCTTCACGAGAAGTGGGTTTTATACACTAATTCACGCAAGCTTCAAATCGGTAATTTCCAATCCCAGACTTGTCGCCTCGAGAACCTAAACGCAATGATGGAGCCACCTCTCTGTCTCCCACTCCCCATGGACACCAGCTGTAATTTCTAGGACTCCGAGAGGAATTCCAAAGGCTTCTCAGACCCCTTCATGCTTCGTCATAAATGGAATGTATGATTATGTACATATGGAGATCGAGGCAATTAAATTAATTTCCTCAATCTCGGGGGCCACTGAAAGGGAATAAATTCTATACTTTGCTATCCTTAACACTTCGAAATTAACTAAGCATGACCGCCGAAGTAAAAGGAGTAATACGATATCCGGAAAGTGAAATGAGGCGGAGCACTCCGATATAGAGCATCGGAGTGGAGGTGGGCGAAGACCCAATTTGCCAATACCCCTTTTGAAAGATCTACGATACCCATAGAGGGTGATGAGTCAGCAGGATATGTGTCAACATGCTAGAATACTCCTTTGACATGTGGTAGGATGAACGTTCCCCAAGTCAACATGAGGCAAGATGAATATCTCCAAATCGACATGTGGCATGATGGCTCAACAATCGGAGGTAAACCACTTTACTACGAGGCGATAAAGGTAAAATTCTTATTATAAATAAGAGAAAAAGAGATAGGAAAAGGGGCTTTTGAGCTTTTTCATCCCCTTCATTTTTCAGATACATTTTACTACCATTTGGAACATCTTTCCAAGTTAAAATTCTGACAAAATCGTCGGAGGGTCATCTTCGGGAACCCCCGTCGCTTGACTTCCCTTTGCAGGTGTCCGGCCCAGATTTAAAAGCAAACCACCCACGACAGAAATTTCCCGATCAATATATATATATATATATACAAAAGATACCTTGTATGTTCCATCAAGGGAGCTGGATATAAAAAATGGTATAAGTTGGAAGGCAAAGACAGTAGACCAGTAATAGCAGCCTTGTGGTCCGTTGAAAAACTCAAAGTTGAAGGGAAACATCCAAAGTTGCTCTCACCTAGCAAACTATATAAATCGATTAATATTTGGCAAATTAATAAGTTTCATCACCAAACTATTTACGATGTATTACATCCCTTACTTGTATATATTATTTCATATAATACAACTCATTACCCAACTTACATGCAATGTTAACATTTAACTGCTGCAAAACGAAGAGATTTAAAAAGATTAATATATACATATTAGAGACAACCTACAAATAGTTTGACAATAACATAATAATACCTTATTGTGGACCAAATGGCAATAGTACCATCTTTTGAGCCAGTTATTAGAATTGAATTGTCTTTAGAAAATGTCATACAAGTTAAAGCCTTTCTATGACCACACCATTGCTTTAGCAGTCGTCCTGTTGAAACCTTCAAAAACATAGTAAAAGGAAAGAACCATATCCTGTTAAGTACCAATAAAATAGGGAATCATATTTAATTATCACCTACTCCAGAGAGTAGGCTGATAGAGAGAGATTCGAACTCTCGGTACCATGACAAATTTTATTGAGAAAAATTTGAATTCTATCAGCTGATATAGAAGGTTATCCCCTCACATGGGCCAATGGAATGATGACAAATTTCTAAGTCTTAACAATTTTCTTCTCACAGTGAAGAAAATACACTCTTAAAGAAACTACCCACCATTTATGAAAACACATTTTCAGAGGAATGGAGTATATGGAGGTCATAATAAGAAAGGCAGCCAAAATATAAGGAATTAGGGATTTCAAGTTCAATACAAGTAAAAGAAAAGAAGAATGTTTACCTCCCAAATGTAAATATTTCCAGAAGAAGCACCGCCAACAAGATATGTTCCATCATTTGTACATGCCAGTGGCCCTATACCTTCCATCACATAACTTCTTAGTGTGCTTTGATACTGAAAAAAAAAGACAAAACATGAAATAGTTGCAGAATTTTCCTACTACATACACCAATCTTTCCAAATTGGGATTCAATTTGTTTGACGCAGTACATTTATAAGAAGAAAACAGAGTTACAAAAACCCACAAAAATTTCAGAAATATATATATATATATATATGTACCTTGTTCAATGGCCATTTGAAGATAGCACCACCACCAAAAGAAGGGGGTTTTTGAATCTGAGAAGCAACAAGAAACTGATTTGTCAAGCAAATTAATCCATGAGGGATGGAAGCAGAAGTGGGTATATGAAGAAGATGATCTCCTGTTTCTAAATCCCAGATTGTGATTCCTATCCCCAAATTCTTGTCACTGCAAACCACCAAAGCCTCCTCCTCCTGCATTCTGAATCCCAGTACTCATAAAATTTTAATTTACGACCAATTGATATTTCTCTCATCCCAATTATACAAAAAAAAAAAAAAAAAAAAAAAAAAAAAAAGCAAAACTATCAGCCGGGAACTTTTTTTTCTTTCTTTTTTGCATGGTGGACGAATGGCATTATGTTTATGCCGTGTGTGCTTGTATTCTTCCATGCAAATTCTTAAAAGAAAAAATATGTATATATTTGTTCTTGTAATCCCACATCGGAGTAGCAGACTTAACTATTATTAAGAAATATTTGAAATATTCTCTACCTATAATTATAATTACTTGTATAAGGAGGTGAATTTTGTCCAATTTTAGCACTTTTGTAGACCCTATTACTATACATAACATAAAGACCAAGTGTTTGCTCAAAACATGGTCTTTTAAGATAGTCCAAAATCTCACCAAAGTGCAACCAAACTTTCAATAGATTTTACTGATTTAAAATGAGTAAAATATTTTAGACACTTAATAAAATAATAGTTCAAAAATTTTCTAAGCAAATGTACAAATTTAAATTATAATATCTATCTCTTTTAACAAATTGAATTTTTTTAAAAAAAAATATTGCAATTTTTTTTTTTGTTTTTGAGTTATGGTGGGAATTTTAAATTTCAATTAAACATAATCAAAAAAATCTACCTTTTTTTTATTGTTTATTTTTGCAAATCATTTAGCGTCTTGTCAATTAAAGGGTTCCGATAAAAAAATATAAAAAATTATATCTAAGATTTTAGCGTATAAATAAAGTTTATTAAAAAAATCATAGTCTAAATGCAAATAATGATTATAATTTAATAAAAAATATTATTTGTTCAGAATACAAATAAAATAATTAAAAAATTAATAAAGGAGTGTGTCTGCAAATAGAAAAGAATAAGAGATATTAAAAGAGAAAAAAAAATAAAGATAAGGGTAAGAGATATTAATTATAGAAAATATATATAACTATTGTAGAATATTTTTATATAATTTAAAATTATTATTATTATTTTAAATATGTTTTTTATTTTTACAAAATATTTGCTTTTATATATATATATATATATATAAGGTGTACCAAGTAAAATTAATTTTTCATATTCATTATTTAACTCTATTAACACGTTATAATTTCCATTTTTTAGATATAATAATGTTTATTATATTTTAATAAATTAATTTAAAACAAATGAATTAATGACATATAAATTTTTACTAAAACAGTCACTTTATTTTATTATTATTTTCAAAATATAAGATGTTTTTAAATAATAGGTAAAATATAATTTTATTAAAATATTTTTTAAATAAAGTTATAAGTTTTTGAGTTCTATGCCGACACCTTATTTAACTTCAAACCTTTCTTTTCTACTATTATATGTTTTATTTTGATTTTTATCCTTTGAAAGATTTTATAATATCTTATAAATGGTTTATTACATATATTTTACATGTTTTTTTAATTTTTTTTATTAAACTTCTGTTTCCTAATTAGAAAATTCTATTTACTTTAATTTAATGTAAAATATTATTAAAAAATTATTTTTGCTCATTCATAATTTTTTCTTTATTAACTTTGTAAAACATTATTAAATAAAGTAAAAAAAAATAATTTTTATAATATATTTTTTAAAAATATAAAATTTAAGTAAATAAATTTTTATTATAGAATATAAGTGAAAATAATACTAAATCATCTAAAAATATTTGATAAAAATAATTTGGTCACATAGTTTAAATAAAATGAAGCAGAAAGGAAAAAAAATGAAATAGTTTTTTTTTTTAGTATTTGAAAGTAGAGCTTTGAGTAAATAATTTTTAAATTATACAATGACGGTGGAAAAACAGATAATAATAAAAAAATTATTTTAGTGTTTGATAAAATGATAATTTTTATTATGATTAAAAAAAGGGAAAAAGTGTCTTTAAAAAAAAAGTAAAATTTAAGTCATTAATTTTTAAAGTTATAAAATTGAAATTGAAAAATAGAAAATAAAAGTAAATAATTTGTACCATTTGAAATTATAGTTTTTGAATATAAGTGTAATTTGATTTCAAATAAATTTATTTTTAATAAATTTTAAAATAAATTTATAAACATAAATTTGTTTCAGACTAAATATTTTTATTAAATGTTTTAGATGAGTTATTATTGTTTTCATTTATATTCTATAATTTTAAAATTATTTACTTAAATTCTATTTTTTTTATAAAAAAATATATTATAAATTTTTTTTCTTGTACTTTAAAAGCGTACTTTAAAAAAAAAATTAAGAAAGAAAATAGTTTTTTTAAAAAAATCAAATTTCAAAAAAATATATTTTCCACTTTATTTTTTTAAAATTAATTTTTATTAAAAAGATGTAAATTAGTTGATAATTTTGTTATGATTTTAATTGTTATAAATTTTCTTTTATATAAAAAAAAGAAAAAATTCAAACATTTCGAATTATTTAATTTTTCTATTTTACACTTACATTCTCTATATATTGAAAAAAATGGGATCACCCAGAAGCAGAAAAATGGGTCAAAAAGAAAGGAAAAAAAACAATAAAGAAAAGAGATGCTTCATAAAACTTGTTTTTCCAGATAATGAGATAATGATTTTGATAAAACCCTCCTATGGTAAATAATAAAATATATGTTTTTGAAAAATTTGATATTTGAAAGTTTTTTTTTGTTTGCAATTGTTTCATTTTTTAGTTAGGAGTTAAGTTTATTTAAAGAAAAATTATAGTTTACCCGCAAATAATGATTATAGTTTAATTAAAAAAATATATTTTTCCTTTCAGATTAATAATATAAAAATACTAACAAGTTTTTTTTCCCCCTAAATAATTAATAGAAGGATTGTCTATGCAAACTTTAACTTCAAAGTATCTATTCAACATTAATATCAGGTAAAATAACATTGTTTAATATATCCTTACATATTGTAAGATTTCTTGTATGAAATATCTTTATATATATATATATACTTTTTTTTTCTAGCCACTTGAGCACTAATCCAGACTCGATCTTCGAAACTTTAGCTCTCTACCAGGATTGAGGGTTCAAAAGCAGACCTGACCCAAAACTTTTAACATGAAACTATCCGCTACAGAAAGATTCGAATCTTAATTATCCTTCCACCCTAGAGAAAGTATTTAGAAGTTCGTTTACTAACTCACCCAAACTACTGAGTTATATATATATATATCATGATAAGGATATATCTATTTTAATGTGTTTCCTATTTGCAGTCAATTTCTTCCATAACATTTCTTCCAAAACACAAAAAAAAAAAATCTGGCTCCATACCTGAAATTGGAAGACCTCTCTCTCTCCCTTAGAGTTTCTCTGACCTTTTCTTCATCTTTGGCGACTTTGAGTTCGACGTTTGTTGTAATCGATACTGCAACAAATCCAGCAACGAAGACCTCAAATATTTGTTTATCTGCATTGTGTGCTTCGTCATGTTCAGTGCTGATATTTCGTATCCCCTGTTTGTTTCTACTTTCATTCGTAATGCTGCATCTGTCCTCCATTTCTGCCTCGCATATTAGAACAGAATCAGCCTCTTAAGAACATTCAAATCTAGTAGTGTGTAAAAGATATTAAGGATAATTTTTTGTCTGTTAATGTGTAGATACCCTAATTTCAACTAAGAAGTTGTACTTCTTTTGTTGAAAAAAGGTTTTAAGCTCTTAATTTAAAAGAAGTTCTGAACACACTGTTCTGTATCACACCCCCTTTTGTATATACATACAGGAATTCAAGAGGGAAGCAAATTTTAACATGCAAAATATCTAAAATGTGCTAAAACAGAACAAAGAGTGTAAGAGAGAGAAGAAAGAATTACGTTTACCTCAAGCAAATGGTGGTTTAATAAATCAGAACTCCGGTAGCCCCAGCTAGTTTGCTCTTGTTCATGTTCATCATGATTTGAAGGCAAAAGTGTGATTGTTTCTTGGGAAAGATCAATAGGATGCAAAGTCTTCTCCAGAGAAGAAATGTGAAAACGGTTGGAGATTCTCTGGTGATTCTTAAGCAGTTTTAGGGATGATTTTGGGATTACAACTAAATTTGTTACTGGCCCTGCATACAGAATCAAAGCAGCATCTTCTAAACACAAAAGAAAAAGATATATATTGAAAAATATTTCCTAAAGACGGAGTAAAAACGTTTAAGGGAGACAGTACGCATTTAATTGCATCCTGCTATAGTGCTCTTCGACTTTGCCAACTAAGAGCGAGCTATTTTGACCTCGAACTCGAGGCGACTAAACTCCTTGCCTTCGAGGAAGACTATCATTAGACTAAGTGATTCTAACATAAAATTCCCTTGTCTTTCTTATTACATTCTTCTATCTTCCCGCCTTACCCCACTTTTCTAACCATTGGAATGTCATTCCGGAGAGTATCCTCTCTGGATAGACTCTGTTACTAGAGATTCCTTAAAATTTAGAACCTAAAAGATTAAAGTAAAAATATTTAGGACTAAACATACTAAAAAATTTAAACGTTTGGGACTAAATCTAAGAAAAACTATATGAAAAAGATCTATGGAAACCAATTGGATACCTTTTTGGTGGTTTAGTTGTCGAATAATGGTGCGATTACTGACATCCCAAATGCATATGGTGCAATCCTCTGAAGCAGAAACAAGGCCACTTTTGCTGAAGACCAATGCAGTAACTGATTTTCTGCAAAGAAAAACGAGGTATCCAAAATCATTTCAATAGATTAGTATAAGGAAAATTGGTCATTTTAGATAGTTGAACAAACAAGTAAGACCGGCTTACCTGTGTCTTAAAGTTTTCTCGAATATATATGTATACACAAAGGAAAGAATCGAAAAACAGTTTTACATACATACCTGTGTCCACTTAGTACAATTTGATGATCACTATCTGGATTGAAATAAGGATCCTCCAATAATCCAACATGAACTTTGTTAAAAGCAATGTCCCCATTTTCAAATCCAAAGAATAATATATTTGAAGTTGTGTCAAGAACTATTGCTGTTATTGGTAGGGAAAAAGCTTGAGAACTTAGCACCTTCCCTGTTACCATGTTCCAAATCTAAAGCCAATCCATATATAAGTAAGCAAAACCCAAGTTTTTTTTTGATCTTTTTTCCAAGGGTCCATTTGGAAAAGATGAAATACATACACACACATATATATACATATATATATATATATATATATATATATATACACAAAAGATACCTTGTATGTTCCATCATGGGAGCTGGATATAAAAATGGATATAAGTTGGAAGGCAAAGACAGTAGACCAGTAATAGCAGCCTTGTGGTCTGTTGAAAAACTCAAAGTTGAAGGGAAACATCCAAAGTTGCTCTCACCTAGCAAACTATATAAATCGATTAATATTTGGAAAATTAGTAAGTTTCATCACCAAACTATTTACGATGTATTACATCCCTTACTTGTATATATTATTTCATATAATACAACTCATTACCCAACTTACATGCAATGTTAACATTTAACTGCTGCAAAACGAAGAGATTTAAAAAGATTAATATATACATATTAGAGACAACCTACAGTAAGTAAATAGTTTGACAATAACATAATAATACCTTATTGTGGACCAAATGGCAATAGTACCATCTTTTGAGCCAGTTATTAGAATTGAATTGTCTTTAGAAAATGTCATACAAGTTAAAGCATTTCTATGACCACACCATTGCTTTAGCAGTCGTCCTGTTGAAACCTTCAAAAACATAGTAAAAGGAAAGAACCATATCCTGTTAAGTACCAATAAAATAGGGAATCATATTTAATTATCACCTACTCCAGAGAGTAGGCTGATAGAGAGAGATTCGAACTCTCGGTACCATGACAAATTTTATTGAGAAAAATTTGAATTCTATCAGCTGATATAGAAGGTTATCCCCTCACATGGGCCAATGGAATGATGACAAATTTCTAAGTCTTAACAATTTTCTTCTCACAGTGAAGAAAATACACTCTTAAAGAAACTACCCACCATTTATGAAAACACATTTTCAGAGGAATGGAGTATATGGAGGTCATAATAAGAAAGGCAGCCAAAATATAAGGAATTAGGGATTTCAAGTTCAATACAAGTAAAAGAAAAGAAGAATGTTTACCTCCCAAATGTAAATATTTCCAGAAGAAGCACCGCCAACAAGATATGTTCCATCATTTGTACATGCCAGTGGTCCTATACCTTCCATCACATAACTTCTTAGTGTGCTTTGATACTGAAAAAAAAGACAAAACATGAAATAGTTGCAGAATTTTCCTACTAGATACACCAATCTTTCCAAATTGGGATTCAATTTGTTTGACGCAGTACATTTATAAGAAGAAAACAGAGTTACAAAAACCCACAAAAGTTTCAGAAATATATATATATATATATATATATGTACCTTGTTCAATGGCCATTTGAAGATAACACCACCACCAAAAGAAGGGGGTTTTTGAATCTGAGAAGCAACAAGAAACTGATTTGTCAAGCAAATTAATCCATGAGGGATGGAAGCAGAAGTGGGTATATGAAGAAGATGATCTCCTGTTTCTAAATCCCAGATTGTGATTCCTATCCCCAAATTCTTGTCACTGCAAACCACCAAAGCCTCCTCCTCCTGCATTCTGAATCCCAGTACTCATAAAATTTTAATTTACGACCAATTGATATTTCTCTCATCCCAATTATACAAAAAAAAAAAAAAAAAAAAAAAAAAAAGCAAAACTATCAGCCGGGAACTTTTTTTTCTTTCTTTTTTGCATGGTGGACGAATGGCATTATGTTTATGCCGTGTGTGCTTGTATTCTTCCATGCAAATTCTTAAAAGAAAAAATATGTATATATTTGTTCTTGTAATCCCACATCGGAGTAGCAGACTTAACTATTATTAAGAAATATTTCAAATATTCTCTACCTATAATTATAATTACTTGTATATAATTATAATTACTTGTATAAGGAGGTGAATTTTGTCCAATTTTAGCACTTTTGTAGACCCTATTACTATACATAACATAAAGACCATGTGTTTGCTCAAAACATGGTCTTTTAAGATAGTCCAAAATCTCACCAAAGTGCAACCAAACTTTCAATAGATTTTACTGATTTAAAATGAGTAAAATATTTTAGACACTTAATAAAATAATAGTTCAAAAATTTTCTAAGCAAATGTACAAATTTAAATTATAATATCTATCTCTTTTAACAAATTGATTTTTTTTTAAAAAAAATATTGCAATTTTTTTTTTTTGTTTTTGAGTTATGGTGGGAATTTTAAATTTCAATTAAACATAATCAAAAAAATCTACCTTTTTTTTATTGTTTATTTTTGCAAATCATTTAGCGTCTTGTCAATTAAAGGGTTCCGATAAAAAAATATAAAAAATTATATCTAAGATTTTAGCGTATAAATAAAGTTTATTAAAAAAATCATAGTCTAAATGCAAATAATGATTATAATTTAATAAAAAATATTATTTGTTCAGAATACAAATAAAATAATTAAAAAATTAATAAAGGAGTGTGTCTGCAAATAGAAAAGAATAAGAGATATTAAAAGAGAAAAAAAAATAAAGATAAGGGTAAGAGATATTAATTATAGAAAATATATATAACTATTGTAGAATATTTTTATATAATTTAAAATTATTATTATTATTTTAAATATGTTTTTTATTTTTACAAAATATTTGCTTATATATATATATATATATATATATAAGGTGTACCAAGTAAAATTAATTTTTCATATTCATTATTTAACTCTATTAACACGTTATAATTTCCATTTTTTAGATATAATAATGTTTATTATATTTTAATAAATTAATTTAAAACAAATGAATTAATGACATATAAATTTTTACTAAAACAGTCACTTTATTTTATTATTATTTTCAAAATATAAGATGTTTTTAAATAATAGGTAAAATATAATTTTATTAAAATATTTTTTAAATAAAGTTATAAGTTTTTGAGTTCTATGCCGACACCTTATTTAACTTCAAACTTTCTTTTCTACTATTATATGTTTTATTTTGATTTTTATCCTTTGAAAGATTTTATAATATCTTATAAATGGTTTATTACATATATTTTACATGTTTTTTTAATTTTTTTTATTAAACTTCTGTTTCCTAATTAGAAAATTCTATTTACTTTAATTTAATGTAAAATATTATTAAAAAATTATTTTTGCTCATTCATAATTTTTTCTTTATTAACTTTGTAAAACATTATTAAATAAAGTAAAAAAAAATAATTTTTATAATATATTTTTTAAAAATATAAAATTTAAGTAAATAAATTTTTATTATAGAATATAAGTGAAAATAATACTAAATCATCTAAAAATATTTGATAAAAATAATTTGGTCACATAGTTTAAATAAAATGAAGCAGAAAGGAAAAAAAATGAAATAGTTTTTTTTTTAGTATTTGAAAGTAGAGCTTTGAGTAAATAATTTTTAAATTATACAATGACGGTGGAAAAACAGATAATAAAAAAAAATTATTTAGTGTTTGATAAAATGATAATTTTTATTATGATTAAAAAAAGGGAAAAAGTGTCTTTAAAAAAAAAGTAAAATTTAAGTCATTAATTTTTAAAGTTATAAAATTGAAATTGAAAAATAGAAAATAAAAGTAAATAATTTGTACCATTTGAAATTATAGTTTTTGAATATAAGTGTAATTTGATTTCAAATAAATTTATTTTTAATAAATTTTAAAATAAATTTATAAACATAAATTTGTTTCAGACTAAATATTTTTATTAAATGTTTTAGATGAGTTATTATTGTTTTCATTTATATTCTATAATTTTAAAATTATTTACTTAAATTCTATTTTTTTTATAAAAAAATATATTATAAATTTTTTTTCTTGTACTTTAAAAGCGTACTTTAAAAAAAAATTAAGAAAGAAAATAGTTTTTTTAAAAAAATCAAATTTCAAAAAAATATATTTTCCACTTTATTTTTTTAAAATTAATTTTTATTAAAAAGATGTAAATTAGTTGATAATTTTGTTATGATTTTAATTGTTATAAATTTTCTTTTATATAAAAAAAAGAAAAAATTCAAACATTTCGAATTATTTAATTTTTCTATTTTACACTTACATTCTCTATATATTGAAAAAAATGGGATCACCCAGAAGCAGAAAAATGGGTCAAAAAGAAAGGAAAAAAAAAACAATAAAGAAAAGAGATGCTTCATAAAACTTGTTTTTCCAGATAATGAGATAATGATTTTGATAAAACCCTCCTATGGTAAATAATAAAATATATGTTTTTGAAAAATTTGATATTTGAAAGTTTTTTTTTGTTTGCAATTGTTTCATTTTTGAGTTAGGAGTTAAGTTTATTTAAAGAAAAATCATAGTTTACCTGCAAATAATGATTATAGTTTAATTTAAAAAACATATTTTTCCTTTCAGATTAATAATATAAAAATACTAACAAGCACAACTGATTTTTTTCCCCCCTAAATAATTAATAGAAGGATTGTCTATGCAAACTTTAACTTCAAAGTATCTATTCAACATTAATATCAGGTAAAATAACATTGTTTAATATATCCTTACATATTGTAAGATTTCTTGTATGGAATATCTTTATATGTATATATATATATATATAAATTTTTTTTCTACCCACTTGAGCACTAATCCGGACTGGGTCTTCGAAGCTCTAGCTCTACCAAGATTGAGGGTTGAAAGGAAGGCTTAACCCAAAATTTTTAATATGAAATTATTTGTTCTAGGAAGATTCGAATTCTGATTATCCTTCCATCCTACAAAAAACATTTAGGAATTCATTTATTAACTCACCCAAGCTACTGAATTATATATATATATACATATATCATGATAAGGATATATCTATTTTAATGTGTTTCCTATTTGCAGTCAATTTCTTCCATAACATTTCTTCCAAAACAAAACAAAAAAAATATCTGGCTTCATACCTGAAATTGGAAGACCTCTCTCTCTCCCTTAGAGTTTCTCTGACCTTTTCTTCATCTTTGGCTACTTTGAGTTTGACGTTTGTAGTAATCGATACTGTGAAAATAAAGAATGAAAGGCAAGTTACCGTTGTCCAAGCACTAGAAAGTAACCGTTATTTGATACAATAGGAAATAAATCATTTTGATTTATTTCCTATAGAGTTACAATATCATGTATAAGTATTACCTTATTCTATGTAAATTAGACACAAGAATTCTATTCAATAACAAACACAATACAATTTTCCATTACTTTTCTTCATGGCATCAGAGCTTTATTTCGATCCATAAAAGAATCGTATCTGTTCTTATTTTTTTTTTACTCATCATCTGCCCAAACAATGTTCGATGATGAATCCAGCCAAACGGGAGGGGGTGACAGTACAACCACTTTCACCCTCGACCAAATGATCAACATACTGAAATCACAAAATCAGCAACCTGTAGAAATCATTTCTGCACCACATATTGAACCCAAGTTAAACGATACAAATTATTCAATTTGGGCAAAAAAAATCAAGATTGCAATTGGGGGACGAGGGAGATGACACTTTATCACCCACTCCACTCCACCTCCACATGTCAACGATCCGCAATTTCAGAAATGGGAGCAAGGCGACCTGCAGGTATTCTCATGGATACTTGAATCCATTGAGCCAGATCTATCCAACCAATTCCTAGAATATCAGAATGCTAAAGCCCTATGGGATGGCATTGCCGAAACATACAAAAGCGGTGAAGATGAAATTCAGATTTTTGATCTCAATGTTCAGGCCATGCGTTTCCAGCAAGGCGAACAAACACTCGAAACTTACTACAGCAGTTTCCAGCGGCTGTGGTCAGAGATCGACCGGCGTGATCCAAATCCCATGACGTGCAACTCGGACATAGGCATTTTTAACACAAACAAACAGAAAATACGTCTATATCAGTTTTTGACCGACACAAATGATAGAAAATATGACATGATCAAACGGGATCTACTCAAAGAAAAACCCTTACCAAGTGTTGAATCCGCCTACGCTGCCTTAAGACGAGAATCTGCCCGCATTGAGATCCTCCACAAACAGTCTGCCGACACTAGTGAAGGACTCGGAATGGGGCTCACCACGCGACAAGCCTCTAGAACCTACGCCGGCAGAACCAACCCTCCCGGATCAGACAACAGATCTAGGTCCAGATCATCATTTCCTGGGACCCCTTCCACTAGAAATCTCCTCTCCGGCCCCGGCACCGACAGATCCATGCAACGATGTACCCACTGTCACAAGGTGGGACACACGAAGGAGGTCTGTTACTACCTCCATGGGTTCCCCGCATCCTTCTTCAAACGACGTCCAGGTGCCACCGTCGCAACCGTTCAAGCCGCCATGAACGACGGCCATCACGGAGGACCGGTGGCCACAGACTCTGGATTTGCAGGGGTTGCGCACAGACAGATTAAGGTACAAGGTGGGGGAGGTTTACTGGCGGAAGGACATCGGAGGAGGCTTGACGGAATCACAGAGAACGGCGGCCTCAGACCGGAGACGGCGGCAGGATCAGGGGTTGGGAACCCTAAGTCCCGAGCGGCGCCAGGTCAACACATGCAATTTGGGATCCCAAATTGCAACAATGGAGTATATTTGGAGGAGCATTCTGGTATACCCGATGGTAATCCATCTGGTAATACCGACCCATCAGGTATTGGGCTTGGGCTTCAACACCCCAGCCCAGACAACTTATTTAACTCCCCTATTTTTAATTCTTCTCATAATGGACCCAACCCATCTGGTAATACCGACCCATCAGGTATTGGGCTTGGGCTTCAACACCCTAGCCCAGACAACTTATTTAACTCCTCTATTTTTAATTCTTCTCATAATGGACCCAACCCAACTTCACTTGATAAAAATCATTTAATTCATGAAAATAATTTAATTAATAAGGGTTTTACCTATATTTCAAAATTTGAGAATAATATTTCCGATAAAGAAAATGAATGGCTCCTTGATTCCGAGGCAACAGACACTATGACTTATGATATCACTGATATTGATATTTTTTCAAACCCGAGAATCTCACATATCAGTACTGCTAATGGTGACATTCCTCGTGTAAAACAGGCAGGAAATCTCAAACTTAGTCCTACTATTAATATTTCTCACTGCCTTTATATTCCTTCTTTGACTTGTAAACTTTTATCTATAAGTCAACTTACCAAGGAATTAAATTGTGTTGTCTCGTTATATCTTCATTTTTGCATCATACAGGACATCCTGACTCAGAGGATACTTGAGCGTGGCATTGAGAAAGATGGGCTCTACTACGTTAGCAATATTTCTACCTCTGGCACTGCCCTTCAAACAAAAGGGCCCTCCCTAAGTTGGCTTTTGCATCGACGCTTAGGACATCCCTCCTCAGGTTATTTTAAAAGATTATTTCCTAAATTACCTCTCCCGGAACATTGTGATACTTGTGTTTTGGCCAAGAGCCATCGTAATCATTTTCCTTTAAGTAATTCTAAAAGCAAAAATATCTTTGAACTGGTACACTCTGATGTTTGGGGCCTCGCCCCTATTGGTTTACGAAACTCTTTTACATACTTTCTTTTATTTATTGATGATTACACTCGTATGACTTGGATTTATTTCTTAAAATCAAAATCAGAGGCACCCTCAAAATTTGAAATGTTTTACAAAATGGTTTCCACACAATACCAAAAGCCTATTCAGATTCTCCGATCCGATAATGGTGGGGAATTTGTGAACCAAGCCATGCAACAATTTTTTCAAAACAACGGCCTTATTCATCAAACTTCGTGTCCAAACACACCCCAACAAAATGGGGTGGCCGAAAGGAAAAACCGCATAATTTTGGAAATTACACGAGCACTTTTACTTGAATCACACGTCCCAACCTTTTTTTGGACAGAGGCAGTTGCCACTGCAGTTCACCTCCTTAATCGCTTGCCAACAAAAGTTCTTGACTTCAAAACCCCCCTTGACACCTTTAATAAAAATATAACTCAGTCTCCTCTTCAAACTATTTCTCCCAAAATTTTTTGTTGTTCCGTCTTTGTTCACATTCCAAAATCACAACGGTCTAAGTTTGACCCATGTGCCTTAAAATGCGTCTTTATAGGGTACGGGGTACATCAAAAAGGTTATCGGTGTTATCACCCCCTACCCGACGCATATTCACCACTATGGATTGCGACTTCGTCGAAACTGAATATTTTTACAAATCTCGTGCTCAAAGGGAGAAACAAAAAACTGACTCACTCGATTTCTCTACCAATGATCTCTACCTTAGTAGAGAACCCATCTTACCCATTGCCCAGCCACAAGAGTCCTCTTCAGGCAATCCTATCGAAGAAGGTAATATTGTAAGTACTACTTCAAATAATGTTTCCGCTGCTACTGAAAAATCAATTGATCTTCCTGCTACTAACTCCCACATGCAAGAAGTTGTTGAAAATACAGGTACATACAACCTTCCTCGAAGGCAAAATAGAGGAGTCCCTCCAAGACGTTACAGTCCGGAACATGTGCCCCGAAATTCAAGATACCCTGTCTCCAATATAGTAAGAGGGAAAATGACTAGGGAAGCAAAGTCATACATGACAAAACTATATTCGGAAAAAATTGCCTAGAAATATACAAGAGGCACAAGGAATAAAAGAATGGCAACAAGCAATGGAAACCGAAATGGCAGCACTAGAAAAAAATGAGACTTGGGAAAAATGTTTACTTCCTAAAAATAAACGTCTAGTTGGTTGCAGATGGGTCTTCACAATTAAGCACAAAGCTGATGGGTCAGTTGAAAGATACAAAGCATGATTAGTAGCAAAAGGCTACACTCAGACATATGGACTGGATTATTCTGAGACTTTCAGTCCAGTAGCAAAGATCGATACAATCCGAATCCTTTTGTCCATAGCTGCTAATATGGAATGGCCCCTACACCAGTTCGATGTTAAAAATGCTTTCCTTCATGGGGAACTCAGAGAGGAAGTTTACATGGAAGCACCCCCCGGATTCACCAAGAACTTTGAAAGAAATGAAGTTTGTAAATTAAAGAAGGCACTTTACGGACTAAAACAGTCACCAAGAGCATGGTTTGGACGATTTACTATAGCAATGAAAAAGTATGGGTATCGTCAGAGTCACTCCGACCACACCCTCTTCCTAAAACGACGAGGACGACTGATAACCTGCTTGATAATCTACGTTGATGATATGATCATAACTGGAGATGATGCAGACGAGATCTCTTGCTTGAAAGCCAACTTATTCAAAGAATTTGAAATGAAAGACCTAGGGGGCCTAAAATACTTCCTAGGGATAGAGGTTCTACGCTCCAAAGAAGGAATTTTCATATCCCAAAGGAAATACATCCTGGACATACTAGCAGAGGCAGGAATGATGGACTGCAAGCCAGCCGAGACACCAATCATCGTAAATCATGGTTTGAAAATCGAAGAAGAAACATCAACCTGTGACCAAGGGAAATACCAAAGACTTGTCGGGAAATTGATCTATCTTGGACACACAAGACCAGATATTGCCTATGCGGTCGGAATAGTTAGCCAGTTCATGCACAAACCTCAGGTTGCACATATGGAAGCTGCTCTAAGGATCCTTCGATATCTAAAAGGTACATATGATCATGGAATATTCTTTAGAAATAACAAAAATTTTGATGTGCAGGGATACACTGATGCAGACTGGGCATGCAATCAAGTTTTTGATGTGCATGGATACACTGATGCGGACTGGGCAGGCAGTCAAGTTGATAGAAGATCAACGTCTGGATATTTTACACTAGTTGGAGGGAACCTTGTCACCTGGAAGAGTAAAAAACAAAAGGTAGTCGCCCTTTCAAGTGTCAAAGCAGAATTTCGAGGCATGGCTAAAGGAATTGCAGAACTCATCTGGGTTAAAAAACTACTAAGTGAACTTGGAATCAACCAGGAAAGACCATACGCTTTAATGTGCGACAACAAATCAGCAATATGTATATCTGAAAATCCAGTCCAACACGATCGTACCAAACATATAGAGGTAGATCGGCATTTCATCAAAGAGAAACTGGAAGATGGTACTATCAGTCTGCCATACATCAAATCTGAAGACCAATTGGCTGACATCCTCATAAAAGCAGTCAATGGACGAGTATTCCATGGAGTTCTACGCAAGCTTGGCATTGGCAATCCCACTGCCAAACTTGAGGGGGAGTGTGAAAATAAAGAATGAAAGGCAAGTTACATTTGTCCAAGGACTAGAAAGTAACCGTTATTTGATACAATAGGAAATAAATCATTTTGATTTATTTCCTTATAGAGTTACAATATCATGTATAAGTATTACCTTATTCTATGTAAATTAGACACAAGAATTCTATTCAATAACAAACACAATACAATTTTCCATTACTTTTCTTCAGATACTGCAACAAATCCAGCAACGAAGACTTCAAATATTTGTTTATCTGCATTGTGTGCTTCGTCATGTTCAGTGCTGATATTTCGTATCCCCTGTTTGTTTCTACTTTCATTCGTAATGCTGCATCTGTCCTCCATTTCTGCCTCCCATATTAGAACAGAATCAGCCTCTTAAGAACATTCAAATCTAGTAGTGTGTAAAAGATATTAAGGATAATTTTTTGTCTGTTAATGTGTAGATACCCTAATTTCAACTAAGAAGTTGTACTTCTTTTGTTGAAATAAGGTTTTAAGCTCTTAATTTAAAAGAAGTTCTGAACACACTGTTCTGTATCACACCCCCTTTTGTATATACATACAGGAATTCAAGAGGGTAGCAAATTTTAACATGCAAAATATCTAAAATGTGCTAAAACAGAACAAAAAGTGTAAGAGAGAGAAGAAAGAATTACATGTACCTCAAGCAAATGGTAGTTTAATAAATTAGAACTCCGGTAGCTACAACTAGTTTGCTCTTGTTCATGTTCATCATGATTTGAAGGCAAAAGTATGATTGTTTCTTGGGAAAGATCAATAGGATGCAAAGTCTTCTCCAGAGAAGAAATGTGAAACCGGTTGGAGATTCTCTGGTGATTCTTAAGCGGTTTTAGGGATGGTTTTGGGATTACAACTAAATTTGTTACTGGCCCTGCATACAGAATCAAAGCAACATCTTCTAAACACAAAATAAAAAGATATATATTGAAAAATATTCCCTAAAGACGGAGTAAAAACGTTTAAGGGAGAAAGTACGCATTTAATTGCATCCTGCTATAGTGCTCTTCGACTTTGCCAACCAAGAGCGAGCTATTTTGACCTCGAACTTGAGGCGACTAAACTCCTTGCATTCGAGGAAGACTATCATTAGACTAAGTGATTCTAACATAAAATTCCCTTGTCTTTCTTATTACATTCTTCTATCTTCCCGCCTTACCCCACTTTTCTAACCATTGGAATGTCATTCCGGAGAGTATCCTCTCTAGATAGACTCTGTTACTAGAGATTCCTTAAAATTTAGAACCTAAAAGATTAAAGTAAAAATATTTAGGACTAAACATATTAAAAAATTTAAACGTTTGGGACTAAATCTAAGAAAAACTATATGAAAAAGATCTATGGAAACCAATTGGATACCTTTTTGGTGGTTTAGTTGTCGAATAATGGTGCGATTACTGACATCCCAAATGCATATGGTAAAATCCTCGGAAGCAGAAACAAGGCCACTTTTGCTGAAGACCAATGCAGTAACTGATTTTCTACAAAGAAAAATGAGGTATCCAAAATTATTTCAATAGATTAGTATAAGGAAAATTGGTCATTTTAGATAGTTGAACAAACAAGTACGACCGGCTCACCTGTGTCTTAAAGTTTTCTCGAATATATATGTATACACAAAGGAAAGAATCAAAAAACAGTTTTACATACATACTTGTGTCCACTTAGTACACTTTGATGATCACTATCTGGATTGAAATAAGGATCCTCCAATAATCCAACATGAACTTTGTTAAAAGCAATGTCCCCATTTTCAAATCCAAAGAATAATATATTTGAAGTTGTGTCAAGAACTATTGCTGTTATTGGTAGAGAAAAAGCTTGAGAACTTAGCACCTTCCCTGTCACCATGTTCCAAATCTAAAGCCAATCCATATATAAGTAAGCAAAACCCAAGTTTTTTCTTGATCTTTTTTCCAAGGGTCCATTTGGAAAAGATGAAATACATACATATATACATACATATATATTGATCGGGAAATTTCTGTCGTGGGTGGTCTGCTTCTAAATCTGGGCCGGACACCTGCAAAGGGAAGTCAAGCGACGGGGGTTCCCAAAGATGACCCTCCGACAATTTTGTTAGAATTTTAACTTGGAAAGATGTTCCAAACGGTAGTAAAATGTATCTGAAAAATGAAGGGGATGAAAAAGATCAAAAGCCCCTTTTCCTATCTCTTTTTCTCTTATTTATAATAAGAATTTTACCTCTATCGCCTTGTAGCAAAGTGGTTTACCTCTGATTGTTGAGCGATCATGCCACATGTCGATTTGGAGACATTCATCTTGCCACATGTTGACTTGGGGAACTTTCATCATGCCACATGTCAAAGGAGTATTCTAGCATGTTGACACCTATCTTTTTGACTCATCACCCTCCATGGGTATCTTAGATCTTTTAAAAGGGGTATTGGCAAATTGGGTCTTCGCCCACCTCCACTCCGATGCTCTATATCGGAGTGCTCCGCCTCATTTCACTTTCCGGATATCGTATTACTCCCTTTACTTTGGCGGTCATGCTTAGTTAATTTCGAAGTGTTAAGGATAGCGGAGTATAGAATTTATTCCCTTTCAGTGGCCCCCGAGATTGAGGAAATTAATTTAATTGCCTCAATCTCCATATGTACTTAATCATACATTCCATTTATGACGAAGCATGAAGGGGTCTGAGAAGCCTTTGGAATTCCTCTCGGAGTCCTAGAAATTACAGCTGGTGTCCAGGGGGAGTGGGAGACAGAGAGGTGGCTCCATCATTGCGTTTAGGTTCTCGAGGCGACAAGTCTGGGATTGGAAATTGCCGATTTGAAGCTTGCGTGAATTAGTGTATAAAACCTACTTCTCGTGAAGCGTTCCTTACACGCTTCTTGGAATATTATTATTATAATCGATAAAAATAGAATAAATAAGTAAATAAGGGGAATTAAGGAAATTTAAAAATTAACCTTTGTCCAGCACCTATAAAACCCTCGGGGCTCTTCGTTTCCCCTTTAACAAAACCCTATAGAAAAGACTGTTCACCCTATTCTCCTTTACTTTGAAATTCATCGTCTCTGGCAAATCTTAAGGCGTCATTTCCATTCAATCTGTTATATTTACTTTGATTTGCGGCTTCATTGTGAGAACTTGACTTATTTCAACCGATTCTCTGCTTTCGTCAATTTCATCTGCAAAGTAAGGTATTAAATGGTTTCTTCCTTTATTTAATTGTGATTGAGTTTTGTTCTGGGTTTGTTGTTCCCGGGTTGTGAAAAGATAAATGGGAATGAGGTTATAGAAAATATGTTTGATCATAACATTTGAATTAAGGAGTACTGAGTTTTTAGACTGTGTTGTCTGTATGGTCAGGGAAAAAGGGAAAGAGAAATAGGAGTAGAAATGAGTTGTTTTCTTGAAGAGAAAACCTTATGGATATATGTGTTTAGCAGGGATTGTCAGCATGGAATGTTTCTAGCTGGGTTTAGGTTTTAGCCGGAGTTTGAGGACTTGGACTAATTTTTGGTTTGATACTCATCTTCAGGCCATCATGTCGAATAATGAGAACTTTGAGAGCTTGACTCCGGAAGTCATTGAAGTAGGGTCCAATGACTCCCATTCTCTTTCGGTTGGAGAAAAATCTGGAGGGAGTAGTAGTTCTTCAAGTGAGAGAATGCCAGGCAGTACTTCGGGCGTAGTTGTGGCGTCAGTAGTTCCTTCCTCCTCAAGAGTCTCGTTTGATAATTTAACTATTCCTGTTGCCATTCCCTCAGATCCTAAATTTCCTAGAACTGTTTACTCCGGAGTCACTGCTTCTGGATTTACCACCAAAGACATTCCTAACCCCGCTACTTTGTATGATGACGAGGATGAGGACTCTGAGGGGTTTTGTGATGTTCCTAAGACAAAAAAGTAATTGTCCGGTGACTTCGTTTTGAGAGAAAACCAGGAAAAAGGGGAGTGGACCCCTACGTCTATAGATATGGATACAACTAGGTTTAAGTTGTTTCGTTTGCCCTTCTGTCCACCTATGAGCGACTACTTTATTCCTATTCATGTTGAACATTTTCTTTGTGGTCTTCGTTTTCCTTTGGACCCCACTTTTTGTGATTTCTTACATACTATTCATTCACAACCTGCACATATTCATCCAAATGGGGTTAGATATTTCTTTTCGCTTGTGGTTCTGTGCAGGCGAATAGGCGTCGAAGTTTTTGATCTTTTACTTCGCACATTTTTTTCTACACTTTGCATGAACAACCTGACCCTTTCCCTCCGTCCTCGACCAAACATTGTAACTCTTTTTGAGCCCACTCCCAACAAAATTAGCTTCTGGAGGGATAGGTGGGTTTGTATAGAATCTAATCTAGGTTTTCCCTTTTATCCGAAGCGTAATGCTCTTCTTCCTTTGAGTAAAGTATACAAAAAGACGAAGTACTCAGAATCGGACAAAAACTTTTTGGATTACGTTCGGTCTGAATTAGGAGATGGCCCTAAGAAACAAACTAAGATTTTTTATACCGGAGATTTGTTAGGTAACAACAGTAGGCATTTTTGTGGTATCGGGGGCTTATCAACTGATGCCTGTAGAAAGGAATTAGGTTTAGAAGATAACGAGGAGTATCCTATGTGGAGGTTACATCCTAATAGGGTATTTCTGAGCGAATGTCCGAAGTGTAGGGACCCCAATAATTTTGATTGTCTTCCCCAAAAGGACAAAGGTTGATGTATTCTCGGACTTCGCTTTTTACCGTATTGCCTCTTTTCAGTTTGACTTCTTAACTTTCATTTTTCTTTTGGCAGAAATGGCTTCGGGCTTTAACAGACGTCGCATGACTCTTATGTCTGGAAGGGGGACTGCCATAAGCAACATCACTCCGAACCCGGCAGTGGCGATAGACAAGTCGGCTCTGGTCGCTTTACCAGCTTCGTCAGGGGAAGCTGCCGCTACCACTCCGTCTGTTGATACTTCGGCAGAGGTTCGTGACTCTTCCAAACAGGTGGAGAAAGAAAAAGGTAAGAAGGTCGTTCCCTCGGGACCGAAAGGTAAACGAGCTCACGAAGGGAGCGAAGTAGAAAGCCAAAAGAAAAAGAAGACCCAGAGTTCTCGTCTGGCTACCGTCGCTGGGTCTGAGGAGACGACTGCTCTAGTCGTCCATACTCCGGAGGCAAGTAAGGGAGCTGAAGGGTCGCATGCTCCGGAGTACGAATGGACCAGAGAGGACTTTGTATTGCCGAGGTCTGGAAGAGATCTCAAGAAACTCTCGAGAGAGATTCAGAAAGCCACTCCGCCATTGACCCATTTGAAACTTTTTGATTCCAAGACTGGAAAATTTTTTGGCAGGGCAGTTCTGTCTCGAGCCATGGACTCCGACACTTATGCCATTGCTCGGAGTAATTATGTGGGTGCTGATGACAGCATCGGTTATATTGGAGTGCACCTATCTCAGGTAATAATTTTTCCATATGTTTCTTCCTTCTTCTTTTGTGGAAGTATTTGACCATTTTCCTTCCTTTCTTTTCAGCTCTCGTCTTATGTTACTCATTTGGGTCGCATGGCCTCATCTGCAAATGCCTCGAAGACCTTGGTAATTAGTTATGAGAAAAAGTGTGCGGAGTTGGAAGGTGCTTTGTCTTCGAAGTGTTCAGACTTGGAGCTTTCTGAAACCAAGTTAAAGTCTGCGGAGGAAAGTTTAGCTACGGCCATTGAGCAGAAAGATAAGCAGTTTGACCAGCTGAACATGTACAAGAAATCTAAAGAGGATCTTAAGTCTCAACTCTGCGAGCAGAGCAAAAGTTTAAAAGAGGTTGAAGCTAAATGCAGGAGTCAGGCGGAGAGGATTAAGTTTTTGGAGTCCGTAGAGTTTACCACCGGAGTTCTACAGACGTTTCGTGAATCAGAGGAATACAACGACGAGGTTTTCAGGAAAAGTAACACCTTTTTTGAACGGGGATGTGCACACGCGTTTCGGAATTTTCACCAGTTCATTCCAGACAAGCAGAGAATGGTCGAAGTATATTTGGGTGTTGCGGTAGATCCACGTTTCAGGGGAGGAAGTGATTTTGTGCCTTACACCGAAGAGGAGATGCAAGAGATAATGGAGATGGATCAGAATGATGGAAGGGTTTGGAATCCACCTATTTCAATTTCACCGAATTTTAATGATTTAGTGAAAGAGAAAGGGGAGGCTTCGACTTCGGAGTGCCTTGTAATCCAAAACGAAGTGAACCCTCTTGAGGAAAATCAGCCAACCGAAGTTGGCCAAACTTCGGTTGTTGAACCATCAGAGGGCACTTAAATGTTGTATTTCTATGTTTTTCTTTTTGGCATATATATATATATATATCCAATATTTTGTTTCGGTTATCATTATACTTCGATTAACTGACGAGCATTCAAGAATGCTCAACTATAATTAAACGTGAACAAACTTAGAATATTACTTCGAAGTATAAAATTTTCGAACTTGGATTAATTAACGAATACCAAGGAATGTTCAACTATAAACTGAACGTGAACATACTTTAAAGTATTACATCGAAGTATGAAATTAATGATCTTCACTCCGTTGAACTAATGAATACCTAAGAGAGTTCAACTTTAAATTAATCGTGAACACATTTAGGCATAACTTCGGAGTATAAACACTTGGAGAAAATATCAAGTTAAAGAAAAAATTAAGTTATCAAAAGTAAACAGCTTTAGCTACAACTTGGAATAAAGATTTGATTTAAACAAGTAGGTGTGTCTTTGGTCTGCCTCATTCATCCTTATCTGATGATATCCTGAAAATGTATGTAAAAAACTGAATGTTTTGTAGTCTGCAGTGGCGTCTACCAAGGAACTGATTTTTGGCAATGGGTAACAGTCCTTAGGGCAAGCGCGATTCAGATCAGTAAAATCTACACACATCCTCCATTTCCCATTGGCTTTCTTGACCATGACTACATTAGCCAACCAAGTTGGATACACTATCTCTCAGACGAATTTGGCTTGAAGGAGCTTTTCCACTTCCTCTTTTATGGCGGCTTCTTTCTCATCTTTGAACCTTCGGGTCTTTTGCTGCACCGGGATTATTACGGGGTCTATATTTACTCGGTGCTCAGCAATGTTTGGATCAATACCGGGCATATCCAAAGTACACCAGGCGAAGTTATCTTATGCTGAATCAGAAACTCCTTCAACTGCTTCGTATCTTCATCAGATTGACCTCGCCCAATTTTTACCTTTTGTTCAGGGAACTGTGTATGAATGATGATTTCTTCATATGCTTGTGACCATGGATGACTCACTTCCTCTTTGGGAGTCTGATCCGGAGTCGAAGTGCCATCGAGATCATTCAACATCGCGATCGGAGACGGAGTATGTTCCTTGTCCGGATTGACTTTCCTATATCTTATTAGGTAATCCAACATTCCCTTTCGGTTGCTCAGCTCCACTCCGATCCCTTTTGGTGTCGGGAACTTGACTCGTTGGTGCGGAACAAAAATGACCGCGTCGAAGGAGGCTTGTGCCAGTGTGCCTAGAATCGCATTGTAGACCGACTGCACATCCACAACATAAAATTTGACTTCTTCGGTTTGACTGACCAAGCCAGTATCAAGAGTCACGCTCAATTTCATAATACCTTTGGTTATCACCTTATGAGTGGTGAATCCTTCTAACGTCGTCAAAGTGGGCTTTAACATTTCCTCTCCTAACCCCATATCTCGTAAGCACTGATAATACAATATATTAGACGAGGCTCCAGAATCCATTAAAACTCGACGTACTAGGAATTGTTGAAAATTAGGATGGGTCATAGATACGTCTAATATTATCGGATTCAATTTGTTTCCCTTCGTAGGTGCTAACTCTGCTTTTGAAAATGTAATGACATCTTCCTTCTCTAAACTTCTTGGGATGACATATGATTCCTTCAACAAATGAACCTGTCGTTTCAGCTGGGTCATTAACGGGGTTTCGTTAAGAATAACGTCGATCACCTTCTCCTTTCCCTTCAAGGATTATGGTTCGCGGGGCAATCCATCTTTTATAAACTCCGCCAACGCTCCTTTCCGTTTCAAAGATTCAATGATCTTTTTTAGCTGGTAACAATATTTAGTATCTTGGCCATAATTCTGGTGGAAGTCGCAATATCTACTCCGGTCACGCATTCCATCAGTAAGTGGATTCAGAGGGGACGGACTCTTAACTCCGTACTTCTCCTTTAGCACGGCAACCACGTTTTCCATATGTATATTCAGTCCGAATGACCTTTCATTCTTCGGACTTCGATTTCTTCCCCCTGTATTAAAATTTGGTCGGGAGTTCGGTTTCCCTCTGTTAGAACTTCCTTTTGGCGCGTCAGGGCGTGAATTGAACTTGGGCTTTTCACCTTTATCGACATCAACCACATCTTTCCGTACCGGAGTTCTTCGATCTGGTTGTTCAATGGCTAAGGCGACATGCTTCGCGGTCTTGAACATTTCTCCAATTGTTCGCGGGTGTCAAAGTCCGAACTCTATTTTGAGGGTGTAAGACTTCAAACCTCCCTCGAAACAAGTGATCACTGTGTCCTGGCTCAAGCCTTCGATTTCATCATACATTTTCTTAAATCTTTCCAAATATTCCAAAAGGGGTTCATCGTCCCTTTGTTTAACATTAGTTAAATCTCTGATACGCAAAAATCGTATCACCTTTTTAGCATGGTTTTATATATGATTTAGGGTGAAATTGAGAGTAAATTGATCTTAAATGTTTATTATTTACTTAATTTCATAGTTTTTATGATTTTGGAAGTGTCAGGTCAAAAGTAGATGAAAATAGCAAATTTTGGGGCAAAACGCAATTTTTGGAAATGTTGACTTGGTCAAAGGGTTAGGACGGGCGTCCCGAACCCGGGACGGGCGTCCCGACCCAGTCAAAGCACCGGGACGGGCGTCCCGAACCCCCAAATCCAGTCCCACATCGAAATTTTGATGAAAAATCACCCCGGGAAGCTGCTATAAATACCCCAGGCCTCCAGCAGTTGAAATCATTCCTCTCCACTCGATCTGAGTCATTTAGTGGTTTCCAGTGTACACTTCTCTAGTACACAACTCACTCAGAGACACGGATCTCAGTTTTCTTTCTTATTAATGTTTTGTTTTAGTTTCTGAGAAATAGTCTCAGATCTTAGGCTTCTATAGATAGGTTCGTTTCTGGTATTCGTAGAATACCCGAGATTTCGTTAGGAGATCCTAATAGGGCTCTAGGCGTTCGAAGAGTCAGTCCACAGGGCTGGACTTAAGCTGGGTATTAAGGTAAAGCCCAGTTACTAGGCTGAGGAAGCGTCCTCCGAAGGTTCTGGCGAGCAGAGTCAGGGCGAGCAATACGACATATACAGCAGTACGCTCCGTCAGCGAGACTATGTAAAGGGTGATTTCTTTATGGCATCAGTCCCCATGTCCCTCTCTTATATGTTGTTATTGTGTTGTTCTAAAGATTTATTATGAATACGAGATTACGATTTTTATGAATAGTTGTTTTATATGTTGACGTTGTTATGTTTTTCCGGAAATAGCCACCTGCTTAACATTCACTATGTCTGCATGTCTAATGTGCTCTTTTAAACTAAAGTTTAGGGTTATAGACAATTCCTGACCACGGTCTAATCATAACCTGTTTAGTTTAACAGGCATCAATTAGTATTGGTGTCTGCCATGCTAGATAAAATAACATGCTAAACACCATGTTTGTTAGAGTAGTCTAGGTAAGTCGAGCCGAGTCCGATTATGCCGGCGGCTAGGGCAAGCGGTATGATCCCCGAAGTGACATAGGGCTTTCATGGATGCCTTCGTCCCGAACCGTGAGTAGGGACGTCATTAAGGTAGGGCGGTTTATTAGAAACCTCGGATGTGGTACGCCTTTAGACACAGAACATAGTTGTAATCCAGGCCAAGACATGTCTAAAATACTCGAATATAGGTCAATCAACATATAGGAGCAGTATAACATTGAATCAGGACTCATCTATAAAACACTTCTAGGATTAATTAGACTTAACCCTAGTGGAGAATGGATCACCCTCTCATCAAAATCATTGATGATGATTGCATAACTGGATCATAAGATAGGAGTTAGGATAAAATGCTAGTTACTACTAAGCCGTTACCACTTCCCTGGGAGTACGATATTTAACTTAATAAAATCGTAGATACTTTCCAACAGACTAACTACACGATAGGTACTCTGCCTTAGGTTCTGGTTGATTAAGTAATGCTAAGTGACAGTTAGTAAGACTCAGTCCTTAATTACTCATAATCGACATAGGTAAATAAAGCTTATCTTTTAGCATACCAATCGGAACTGCATCAATCTCCCATTGTCTTTGGGAGTTCGCCGGCCGTACTGAACTTGTCCAAAAACTTTTTTTCCAACGTATACCACGAATCTATACTGTTCGCCTTCAGAGAGGTAAACCATGTCAATGCTTTCTCAGTTAACGTACTGGGAAAGGCTTTACACATTACAGCTTCATCAACAGACACCAAACTCATCAATGATTTGCACCTACATATGTGTTCTTGTGGTTTCGTTCTTCCATTGTATATATCAAATTGAGGAAATTTTAAGTTACTGTCTAGGAGGACATTTCTAATCCATGACTCGAAAGGTCCCATCTCGAAAGCCTTCCGAACCATCTCGGCTCCTTTCTTTATTGACGCCTGCCGAGAAACCTTCTTTATCATTGATTTTGGCGACGACTTTGCGGCCAACAATTGACGTTCTGGTCCCCTTTTGGTGTTGGCAACTCATTCAATTCCAGGTGACAATTGCGCAGGAACATGATGTCCGGAGTGGAGGTGGGTGAAGACCCAAACATCATGTTCCTGCGCAATTGTCACCTGGAATTGAACGAGTTGCCAACACCAAAAGGGGACCAGAACGTCAATTGTCGGCCGCAAAGTCGTCGCCAAAATCGATGATAAAGAAGGTTTCTCGGAAGGCGTCAATAAAGAAAGGAGTCGAGATGGTTCGGAAGGCTTTCGAGATGGGACCTTTCGAGTCATGGATTAGAAATGTCCTCCTGGACAGTAACTTAAAATTTCCTCAATTTGATTTATACAGTGGAAGAACGAAACCACAAGAACACATATGTAGGTACAAATCATTGATGAGTTTGGTGTCTATTGATGAAGCCGTACTGTGTAAAGCCTTTCCCAATACGTTAACTGAGAAAGCATTGACATGGTTTACCTCTCTGAAGGCGAACAGTATAGATTCGTGGTATACGTTGGAAAAGAAGTTTTTGGACAAGTTTAGTACGACCGGCGAACTCCCAAAGACAATGGGAGATTTAACTAATGTTAAACAAAGGGACGATGAACCCCTTTTGGAATATTTGGAAAGATTTAAGAAAATGTATGATGAAATCGAAGGCTTGAGCTAGGACACAATGATCACTTGTTTCGAGGGAGGTTTGAAGTCTCACACCCTCAAAATGGAGTTCGGACTTCGACACCCGCGAACAATTGGAGAAATGTTCAAGACCGCGAAGCATGTCGCATTAGCCATTGAAGAACCAGATCGAAGAACTCACGTACTGAAAGATATGGTTGATGTCGATAAAGGTGAAAAGCCTAAGTTCAATTCACGCCCTGATGCGCCAAAAGGAAGTTCTAACAGAGGGAAATCTTTCACTCCCGGAGGGCAACCGAACTCCCGACCAAATTTTAATACAGGGGGAAGAAATCGAAGTCCGAAGAATAAAAGGTCATTCGGACTGAATATGCCTGTGGAAAACGTGGTCGCCGTGCTAAAGGAGAAGTACGGAGTTAAGAGTCCGCCCCCTCTAAATCCACTTACCGATGGAATGCGTGACCAGAGTAGATATTGCGACTTCCACCAGAATTATGGCAACGATACTAAATATTGTTACCAGCTAAAAAAGATCATTGAATCTTTGAAACAGAAAGGAGCGTTGGCGGAGTTTATAAAAGATGGATTGCCCCGCGAACTGTAATCCTTGAAGGGAAAGGCGAAGGTGATCGACGTTATTCTTAACGAAACCCCGTCAATGACCCAGCTGAAACGACAGGTTCATTTGTTGAAGGAATCATATGTCATCCCAAGAAGTTTAGAGAAGGAAGATGTCATTACATTTTCAAAAGCAGAGTTAGCACCTACGAAGGGAAAGAAATTGAATCCGATAATATTGGACGTATCTATGACCCATCCTAATTTTCAACAATTCCTAGTACGTCGAGTTTTAATGGATTCTGGAGCCTCGTCTAATATATTGTATTATCAATGCTTACGAGATATGGGGTTAGGAGAGGAAATGTTAAAGCCCACTTTGACGACGTTAGAAGGATTCACCACTCATAAGGTGATAACCAAAGGTATTATGACATTGAGCGTGACTCTTGGTACTGGCTTGGCCAGTCGAACCGAAGAAGTCAATTTTATGTTGTGGATGTGCAGTCGGTCTACAATGCGATTCTAGGCACACCGGCACAAGCCTCCTTTGACGCGGTCATTTCTGTTCCGCACCAACGAGTCAAGTTCCCGACACCAAAAGGGATCGGAGTGGAGTTGAGCAACCCAAAGGGAATGTTGGATTACCTAATAAGATATAGGAAAGCCAATCCGGACATGGAACATACTCCGTCTCCGATCGCGATGTTGAATGATCTCGATGGCACTTCGACTCCGAATCAGACTCCCAAAGAGGAAGTGAGTCATCCACGGTCACAAGAATATGAAGAAATCATCATTTATACACAGTTCCCTGAACAAAAGGTAAAATTTGGGCGAAATCAATCTGATGAAGATACGAAGCAGTTGAAGGAGTTTCTGATTCAGCATAAGATAACTTCGCTTGGTGTACTTCGGATGTGCCAGGGATTGATCCAAACATTGCTGAGCACCGACTAAATATAGACCCCGCAATAATCCCGGTGCAGCAAAAGACCCGAAGGTTCAAAGATGAGAAAGAAGCCGCCATAAAAGAGGAAGTGGAAAAGCTCCTTCAAGCCAAATTTGTCTGAGAGATAATGTATCCAACTTGGTTGGCTAATGTAGTCATGGTCAAGAAAGCCAATGGGAAATGGAGGATGTGTGTAGATTTTACCGATCTGAATTGCGCTTGCCCTAAGGACTGTTACCCATTGCCAAAAATTAGTTCCTTGGTAGACGCCACTGCAGGGTATAAAACATTCAGTTTTTAGATGCATTTTCAGGATATCATCAGATAAGGATGAATGAGGCAGACCAAAGACACACCTCCTTCCAAGCAGCGGGAAGGATCTTCTGTTACAACGTTATGCACTTCGGACTAAAGAATGCAGGGGCTACATATCAGAGAATGGTTGATAATGTTTTTGAGGAATAAATCGGCAGAAACGTCGAAGTGTATGTAGATGATATGGTAATTAAGACTCCTACCGGAAAGTCCCATCTGGAAGACTTGAAAGAAATATTCGATACCTTAACGAAGTACCAATTGAAGTTGAACCCGAATAAATGTACCTTCGGAGTACACTCCGGAAAGTTTCTGGGTTTCATGATAACCGAGCGGGGTATTGAGGTCAATCCCGAAAAAATTGAAGCACTTATGAAAATGGTCGAACCTCGATGCGTGAAGGATGTACAGAGGCTTAACGGATGCATCGCCGCACTTGGTAGATTCATTTCGAAGTCAGCTGAACGATGTCTACCATTTTTCAAGGTTTTAAAGCAAAACGCAAAAAATTTCACGTGGACTGTTGAGTGCAAAGAAGAATGGGCGAAGTTGAAGGAGTATCTCCAGAACCCTCCTCTCCTGAGTTCACCCGAAGTGGGCGAAGTTTTGTATCTATATTTATCGGCCTCTAATTTAGCTGTAGCATCGGTTTTGCTTCGGGAGGTTGCTCATAAACAACTCCCGATTTATTATGTAATTAAAGTTTTAAACGGGCCTGAATCCAGGTACCCTAATATAGAGAAGTTGGCTTATTCTTTGGTTGTTGCTGCGCGGAAGTTACGATTATTTCACTGCCCACACAATAGTGGTTTATACCAATTCTCCACTTAAACAATTGTTTCACAAAATGGATCAGTCCGGAAGGATGTTGAAGTGGTCCATTGAGTTATGTGGGTACGATATTAAATTCCAACCTCGCACAGCAATCAAGGTGCAAGCTTTGGCGGATTTTATAGCAGAATCTTCTTTTACGGAGGATGAAGGACTAGCAATTGTTCCTTTCGAGTCCCAACCTCGACCGACCTCTAATTACTGGACTATGTATGTCGATGGGTCAGTAAATGTACGAGGTGCAAGAGTAGGAATAATTATGAAATCACCGAGTGAAGAACAGGTGGAGTATAAGAGCATTCGGCTCGATTATTCTGTTTCAAATAATCAGGCCGAATACGAAGCTCTAATCTGCGGACTACTTTGGGCCATTGAAGCTGGGATTAAGTCAATAGTTGTATACAGTGATTCTCAGGTAGTTGTGCGACAAACAAATGAAGATTACGCGGTCAACTCTGCCAATTTAAAGAAATATTTGGAGAAAGCCATGGAGTTAAAACAATCATTTGATCATTTTTGTCTGGACAAGATAGATCGCCTACAGAATAAGGATGCGGATCAATTGTCCCGCGTGGCTTCTGGGGACATCCCAAATCAGCTTCTCATTGAAGTCGAAGTAAGTTCTTCGTCTCCAATTGACTCCGACGACCAGATAATGGCGATATTACCCGGTGAAACTACTTGGGTTGATGAGATCAAGAATTACATCGAACAAGACTTGCTCCCAGAAGATTGTCATGAAGCACAAAGAGTTCGGAGACACAACGCCCGATACGTAGTTCATGAAGGAATTTTATACCGTCGGTCATTTACCAAACCACTGCTTCGCTGTGTTCCCCCGAATATGGTACAATCGGTTTTGGAAGAAATCAATGAAGGAACTTGCAGGGGCCACCCCGGAGCTAGAGCACTAGCCTCAAGAATACTCCATCAGGGATATTATTGGCCAACTCTTCGACATGATGCTTTGAATTTCGTCAAAAAATGTCATACGTGCCAGATCTTCGGAGACGTACCACGCCTCCCCTCGGTACAACAGACCCCGGTATTAACCACCTGACCATTCGACATTTGGGGAATGGACCTCATGGGACGATTCCCGAAATCAAGAAATGGTTTTGAATACTTGGTAGTGGCTGTGGACTATTTTTCTAAATGGATCGAGGCCTAACCACTGGCCAGTCCTTCAGAAGAAAATGTGATTAAGTTATTTCATAAGTCCGTCCTATGCCGATTCGGAGTACCCCGGGCGGTGGTAACAGATCATGGTACGCAATTTTCTAACAAGTTCACTGCCGAATGTGAGCGATTTCATATAAGACACTGGCAATCATCAGTTGCACATCCTCAGGGCAACGGGCAAGCAGAAGCAGCCAATAAACTGATACTCCGACCTTTAAAGAAAACTCTGGAAGGCACTTCGAGGAAATGGTTGGATGAGTTACCTACTGCTTTGTGGTCAGTCCGTACTTCAGCTCGGGGGCCGACTGGGGAAACCCCTTTCGCACTAGTATACGGGAGAGAAGCCATGGCACCAGCCGAACTCGCACTTCCCACACACTTAGTCTTGACGTACAATAGCAATGATAATGATTAGAATCGAAGGTACGATCTTGACCTTTTAGACGAAAGGCGTAAAACTGCGAGACTTTGTATGGAGGCGTACAAAGGAAAAACTAAGCTATACCATGATAAGAAAGTTGTCTATTGACCTCTACGTGTCGGAGATTGGGTACTCCAGAAGATCGAAGGCACGAGAAGGGCACTTAATGCAGATAAGCTAACTCTAAATTGGGAAGGCCCATACAAAATACATAGTGAGATAAAAAAAGGGCACCTTTCGTTTGGTTGACAAAGAATGAATTCCACTTCGAAATCCTTAGCATGCAGACCATGTAAAGAAATATTACGTGTGATTTTGTTACGCGTGTATCTTGGGTTTGAGCCTATGTCAAAATTTGGACTCGATGCCTGACAATTGTACAATACAAGATGTAAAATTTGATCATCTTTTTCCTTCAGTGAATTAAAGTGGATTAAAGGTACTTGTTTAAATCAAGTCTTTATTCCAAGTTGTAGCTAAAGCTGTTTACTTTTGATAACTTGATTTTTTCTTTAACTTGATATTTTCTCCAAGTTACATACTCCGAAGTTATGCCTAAATGTGTTCACGATTAATTTAAAGTTGAACTCTCTTAGGTATTCATTAGTTCAACGGAGTGAAGATCATTAATTTCATACTTCGATGTAATACTTTAAAGTATGTTCACGTTCAGTTTATAGTTGAACATTCCTTGGTATTCGTTAATTAATCCAAGTTCGAAAATTTTATACTTCGAAGTAATATTCTAAGTTTGTTCACGTTTAATTATAGTTGAGCATTCTTGAATGCTCGTCAGTTAATCGAAGTATAATGATTACTGAAACAAAATATTGGATATATATATATATGCCAAAAAGAAAAACATAGAAATACAACATTTAAGTGCCCTCTGATAGTTCAACAACCGAAGTTTGGCCAACTTCGGTTGGCTGATTTTCCTCAGGAGGGTTCACTTTGTTTTGGATTACAGGGCACTCCGAAGTCGAAGCCTCCCCTTTCTCTTTCACTAAATCATTAAAATTCGGTGAAATTGAAATAGGTGGATTCCAAACCCTTCCATCATTCTGATCCATCTCCATTATCTCTTGCATCTCCTCTTCGGTGTAAGGCACAAAATCACTTCCTCCCCTGAAACGTGGATCTACCGCAGCACCCAAATATACTTCGACCATTCTCTGCTTGTCTGGAATGAACTGGTGAAAATTCTGAAACGCGTGTGCACATCCCCGTTCAAAAAAGGTGTTACTTTTCCTGAAAACCTCGTCGCCGTATTCCTCTGATTCACGAAACATCTGTAGAACTCCGGTGGTAAACTCTACGGACTCCAAAAACTTAATCCTCTCCGCCTAACTCCTGCATTTAGCCTCAGCCTCTTTTAAACTTTTGCTCTGCTCGCGGAGTTGAGACTTAAGATCCTCGTTAGATTTCTTGTACATGTTCAGCTGGTCAAACTGCTTATCTTTCTGCTCAATGGCCGTAGCTAACTTTCCTCCACAGACTTTAACTTGGTTTCAGAAAGCTCCAAGTCTGAACACTTCGAAGCAAAGCACCTTCCAACTCCGCACATTTTTTCTCATAACTAATTACCAAGGTCTTCGAGGCATTTGCAGATGAGGCCATGCGACCCAAATGAGTAACATAAGACGAGAGCTGAAAAGAAAGGAAGGAAAATGGTCAAATACTTCCACAAAAGAAGAAGGAAGAAACATATGGAAAAATTATTACCTGAGATAGGTGCACTCTAATATGACCGATGCTGTCATCAGCACCCACAGAATTACTCCGAGCAATGGCATAAGTGTCGGAGTCCATGGCTCGAGACAGAACCGCCCCGCCAAAAAATTTTCCAGTCTTGGAATCAGAAAGTTTCAAATGGGTCAATGGCGGAGTGGCTTTCTGAATCTCTCTCGAGAGTTTCTCGAGATCTCTTCCAGACCTCGGCAATACAAAGTCCTCCCTGGTCCATTCGTACTCTGGAGCATGCGACCCTTCAGCTCCCTTACTTGCCTCCGGAGTATGGACGACTAGAGCAGTCGTCTCCTCAGACCCAGCGGCGGTAGCCAGATGAGAACTCTAGGTCTTCTTTTTCTTTTGGCTTTCTACTCCGCTCCCTTCGTGAGCTCGTTTACCTTTCGGTCCCAAGGGAACGACCTTCTTACCTTTTTCTTTCTCCACCTGTTTGGAAGAGTCACGAACCTCTGCCGAAGTATCAACAGACGGAGTGGTAGCGGCAGCTTCCCCTGACAAAGCTGGTAAAGTGACCAGAGCCGACTTGTCTATCGCCACTGTCGAGTTCGGAGTGATGTTGCCTATGGCAGTCCCCCTTCCAAACATAAGAGCCATGCGACGTCTGTTAAAGCCCGAAGCCATTTCTGCCAGAAGAAAAATGAAAGTTAAGAAGCCAAACTCAAAAGAGGCAATACGGTAAAAAGCGAAGTCCGAGAATACATCAACCTTTGTCCTTTTTGGGAAGACAATCAAAATTATTGGGGTCCCTACACTTCGGACATTCGCTCAGAAATACCCTATTAGGATGTAACCTCCACATAGAATACTCCTCGTTATCTTCTAAACCTAATTCCTTTCTACGGGCATCAGTTGATAAGCCTCCGATACCACAAAAATGCCTACTGTTGTTACCTAACAAATCTCTGGTATAAAAAATCTTAGTTTGTTTCTTAGGGTCATCTCCCAATTCAGACCGAACGTAATCCAAAAACTTTTTGTCCGATTCTGAGTACTTCGTCTTTTTGTACACTTTACTCAAAGGAAGAAGAGCCTTACGCTTCGGATAAAAGGGAAAACCTAGATTAGATTCTATACAAACCCACCTATCCCTCCAGAAGCTAATTTTGTTGGGAGCGGGCTCAAAAAGAGTTACAATGTTTGGTCGAGGACGGAGGGAAAGGGTCAGGTTGTTCATGCGAAGTGTAGAAAAAAATGTGCGAAGTAAAAGATCAAAAACTTCGACGCCTATTCGCCTGCATAGAACCACAAGCGAAAAGAAATATCTAACCCCATTTGGATGAATATGTGCAGGTTGTGAACGAATAGTATGTAAGAAATCACAAAAAGCGGGGTCCAAAGGAAAACGAAGACCACAAAGAAAATGTTCAACAAGAATAGGAATAAAGTAGTCGCTCATAGGCGGACAGAAGGGCAAACGAAACAACTTAAACCTAGTTGTATCCATATCTATAGACGTAGGGGTCCACTCCCCTTTTTCCTAGTTTTCTCTCAAAACGAAGTCACTGGACAACTGCTGTTTTGTCTTAGGAACATCACAAAACCCCTCAGAGTTCTCATCCTCGTCATCATACAAAGTAGCGGGGTTAGGAATGTCTTTGGTGGTAAATCCAGAAGCAGTGACTCCGGAGTAAATAGTTCTAGGAAATTTAGGGTCTGAGAGAATGACGACAATAATAGTTAAATTATCAAACGAGACTCTTGAGGAGGAAGGAACTACTGACGCCACAACTACGCCCGAAGTACTGCCTGGCATTCTCTTACTACCCACATTCTCTTCACTCGAAGAACTACTACTCCCTCCAGATTTTTCTCCAACCGAAAGAGAATGCGAGTCATTGGACCCTACTTCAATGACTTCCGGAGTCAAGCTCTCAAAGTTCTCATTGTTCGACATGATGACCTGAAGATGAGTATCAAACCAAAAATTAGTCCAAGTCCTCAAACTCCGGCTAAAACCTAAACCCAGCTAGAAATATTCCATGCTGACAATCCCTGCTAAACACATATATCCTTAAGGTTTTCTCTTCAAGAAAACAACTCATTTCTACTCCTATTTCTCTTTCCCTTTTTCCCTGACCATACAGACAACGCAGTCTAAAAACTCAGTACTCCTTAATTCAAATGTTATGATCAAACATATTTTCTATAACCTCATTCCCATTTATCTTTTCACAACCCGGGAACAACAAACCTAGAACAAAACTCAATCACAGTTAAATAAAGGAAGAACCCATTTAATACCTTACTTTGCAGATGAAATTGGCGAAAGCAGAGAGTCGGTTGAAATAAGTCAAGTTCTCACAATGAAGCCGCGAATCAAAGTAAATATAACAGATTGAATGGAAATGACGCCTTAAGATTTGCCAGAGACGATGAATTTCAAAGTAAAGGAGAATACAGTGAACAATCTTTTCTATAAGGTTTTGTTAAAGGGGAAACGAAGAGCCCCGAGGGTTTTATAGGTGCTGGACAAATGTTAATTTTTATCGCGGCTTATTTATTTATTCTATTTTTATCGATTATAATAATAATATTCCAAGAAACGTGTAAGGAACGCTTCACGAGAAGTGGGTTTTATACACTAATTCACGCAAGCTTCAAATCGGCAATTTCCAATCCCAGACTTGTCGCCTCGAGAACCTAAACGCAATGATGGAGCCACCTCTCTGTCTCCCACTCCCCCTGGACACCAGCTGTAATTTCTAGGACTCCGAGAGGAATTCCAAAGGCTTCTCAGACCCCTTCATGCTTCGTCATAAATGGAATGTATGATTATGTACATATGGAGATTGAGGCAATTAAATTAATTTCCTCAATCTCGGGGGCCACTGAAAGGGAATAAATTCTATACTCCGCTATCCTTAACACTTCGAAATTAACTAAGCATGACCGCTGAAGTAAAGGGAGTAATACGATATCCGGAAAGTGAAATGAGGCGGAGCACTCCGATATAGAGCATCGGAGTGGAGGTGGGCGAAGACCCAATTTGCCAATACCCCTTTTGAAAGATTTAAGATACCCATGGAGGGTGATGAGTCAGCAGGATAGGTGTCAACATGCTAGAATACTCCTTTGACATGTGGTAGGATGAACTTTCCCCAAGTCAACATGTGGCAAGATGAATGTCTGCAAATCGACATGTAGCATGATGGCTCAACAATCGGAGGTAAACCACTTTACTACGAGGCGATAGAGGTAAAATTCTTATTATAAGAAAAGGGGCTTTTGAGCTTTTTCATCCCCTTAATTTTTCATATACATTTTACTACCGTTTGGAACATCTTTCCAAGTTAAAATTCTGACAAAATCGTCGGAGGGTCATCTTCGGTAACCCCCGTCGCTTGACTTCCCTTTGCAGGTGTCCGGCCCAGATTTAGAAGCAGACCACCCACGACAGAAATTTCCCGATCAATATATATATATATATATATATATATATATATATATATATATATAATATATATACAAAAGATACCTTGTATGTTCCATCAAGGGAGCTGGATATAAAAAATGGATATAAGTTGGAAGGCAAAGACAGTAGACCAGTAATAGCAGCCTTGTGGTCTGTTGAAAAACTCAAAGTTGAAGGGAAACATCCAAAGTTGCTCTCACCTAGCAAACTATATAAATCAATTAATATTTGGCAAATTAGTAAGTTTCATCACCAAACTATTTACGATGCATTACATCCCTTACTTGTATATATTATTTCATATAATACAACTCATTACCCAACTTACATGCAATGTTAACATTTAACTGCTGCAAAACGAAGAGATTTAAAAAGATTAATATATACATATTAGAGACAACCTACAGTAAGTAAATAGTTTGACAATAACATAATAATACCTTATTGTGGACCAAATGGCAATAGTACCATCTTTTGAGCCAGTTATTAGAATTGAATTGTCTTTAGAAAATGTCATACAAGTTAAAGCCTTTCTATGACCACACCATTGCTTTAGCAGTCGTCCTGTTGAAACCTTCAAAAACATAGTAAAAGGAAAGAACCATTTCCTGTTAAGTACAAATAAAATAGGGAATCATATTTAATTATCACCTACTCCAGAGAGTAGGCTGATAGAGAGAGATTCAAACTCTCGGTACCATGACAAATTTTATTGAGAAAAATTTGAATTCTATCAGCTGATATAGAAGGTTACCCCCTCACATGGGCCAATGGAATGATGACAAATTTTTAAGTCTTAACAATTTTCTTCTTACAGTCAAGAAAATACACTCTTAAAGAAACTACCCACCATTTATGAAAACACATTTTCAGAGGAATGGAGTATATGGAGGTCATAATAAGAAAGGCAGCCAAAATATAAGGAATTAGGGATTTCAAGTTCAATACAAGTAAAAGAAAAGAAGAATGTTTACCTCCCAAATGTAAATATTTCCAGAAGAAGCACCGCCAACAAGATATGTTCCATCATTTGTACATGCCAGTGGCCCTATGCCCCATCACATAACTTCTTAGTGTGCTTTGATACTGAAAAAAACAAAAACAAAACATGAAATAGTTGCAGAATTTTCCTACTACATACACCAATCTTTCCAAATTGGGATTCAATTTGTTTGACCCAATACATTTATAAGAAGAAAACAGAGTTACAAAAACCCACAAAAATTTCAGAAATATATATATATATATATATATATATATATATATGTGTGTGTGTGGTGTACCTTGTTCAATGGCCATTTGAAGATAACACCACCACCAAAAGAAGAAGGTTTTTGAATCTGAGAAGCAACAAGAAACTGATTTGTCAAGCAAATTAATCCATGAGGGATGGAAGCAGAAGTGGGTATATGAAGAAGATGATCTCCTGTTTCTAAATCCCAGATTGTGATTCCTATCCCCAAATTCTTGTCACTGCAAACCACCAAAGCCTCCTCCTCCTGCATTCTGAATCCCAGTACTCATAAAATTTTAATTTACGACCAATTGATATTTCTATCATCCCAATTATACCAAAAAAAAAAAAAAAAAAAAAAGCAAAACTATCAGCCGGGAACTTTTTTTTTCTTTCTTTTTTGCATGGTGGACGAATGGCATTATGTTTATGCCGTGTGTGCTTGTATTCTTCCATGCAAATTCTTAAAAGAAAAAATATGTATATATTTGTTCTTGTAATCCCACATCGGAGTAGCAGACTTAATAAAGAAATATTTGAAATATTCCCTACCTATAATTATAATTACTTGTATATAGACCAAATATTAATTTTGAAAATTAAGTTTCTTGATGGGCCTTTTAATGATATAAGGCCCACTTAGATCAGCCCAATAAGAAGTTGCTAGGGTAGGGTTTTATGTTAGGGTAGGGTTTATGTCTTCAAAAGATCAAAGTTGAACCCACACTGTTTGCGAGAGGATTTCTAAGAGAAAAAGGAAACAAAACAGAAGTGTCGTAAAAGAAAATCCGTGGAAGTTTCAAGCAATGGATGTGAATTCTTCTGAATTGCAGCACTTTCTTAGTGTAAGTACTTTTATTTCACTTTATATCTTCTTTTGTTTAGGAAAGGAAAATTATTCTTATGAAAACTGGGGTTTTGTAATTTGTATCTACCGGGATATGATTTCTATCTGATTCTTTTTGTTTTACATGGCTTCTGATGTTTTATTTACGCCGGTTAGGATTGCGATGGGAGGTTGTAATTTTTTTTTAAAAAAAAAATTGGGATTATTTTTCCAGTATAGTTATAATATTGCAGTTCCTGTGGTTGAATGTAACAAGTTTGTAGTTATATTATGTTGATGTGAATTTACCATTCTTGTAAATCCTTATTATGATTTTTCTATGTTTGCGGGTTCTTTTAGTTCGTGTGTTGGTTTTGGTATTTTTGATGGATATCTTTAGCAATTAATTATTTATATGAAGGACTTTACTAATGTAATTCCAAAGAGCTACGCATTGCTCAGAATAATACTTGTATAAACAATTTCAGTTGATGAAGGATCATAATTTGTTGATATAGAAAGTTGTTTGATTTATATATAGTCACATAAAGTTTGATATTGGTTTAAGTTCTAGATATAATGCACCTATTTGGAGTCTGCAGACTCAGCATTCCCTCCCAGAAACTGTTTCATCTGCATTTCATCCTCTTGGAATTTGAAGACAAATTAAGAATTGGAGACTTGATATTGTAAGTAGTTTGAACACATTTTGGGGTTTGATTCTGAGCTATTCACTTAATTTGGGTTAAGTTGGATCTCCCTTACTCCTTTCTCCTTCTCCTCTTTTCCACCAATTTCCATCTCCCCCTCCTCTTAGACCAAGAGCCTACCTACTACTGCCTACTTCCTTGAAAATACTTGATGTAGGACAATATGGGGTTCATCATTATTATTTTAAGTAATTACTAGTAAGTAGTATTTTATGATTATAATTTAGTTTTAGAGTATTCTTATAACTATGGGTTGTGGACAAAAAGGTGATGTGTTGCAGATGCAAAAGGACAATTGAACAGCTCTCATAAGAAATTCAAGTCCTTGCACCAATTCTTCACCACAAACTCTTTATCTTTCTCGTCTTCCATTAATTCTCTACCCACCCCTCTCATCTTCATGATGCATATGCAGCATCCTGAAATATTTTTGATCTTGTGTCTTGCTATAGGCAATTTTTCATCTCTCAATTGCTCAACTGTACTTAACTGCCACCCTTCCACTTTCACCTCCCCCATTGATTTGCAATTCTTATTGTAGCATTATGGTAATTTGTTCACTGCTATACTAGTACTAGCATTTTAGGATCATGGATGTGATGATGTCTTTTGCTCAATTGTTGGGACATGTGAAGTCTTAGTATGTCATTCAGCATTGCATAAATGCCTTTCTGGTTTCCAGTTTGAAACCAATTCCTAAAGTTATAACCAGAGCTTCAGCAGACGACACTACTAAATGACTGGACTAAACTGCACAAAAGGCATGTAAAAAAGTTTGGACTTAGAATCTTAGATATGGTCATATGCATTTGCATGGTAAAACAGATAATCAAGGAACTAGATTTAGGTTACACAGTGGTTGCACTGATTTAACTTCAGCACACAACATTGATGATCTTTTTTTTGTCCCCATACTATTTTGGAGTGAGCATTTTAGTTCTTTTGATTGCTAATCTTTTTAGTTAGAACTTTGCAACATTGGTATACTTGTTTTAACTTGAGCAGATAAGTTCGTAAAAAATTAATTAAACCTGAACTAAAATGACTAATTTTTCAACTTTAGACTTTGCTGAGAGTTTTTTTTTTTAACCTGTCTAGTTGAGTTATTGAAATGAGTGGTTTTTGTATTGGCAGAAAGAGAAGGAGAAGGCAATGGCGAATGAGATAGTGGCAAAAATTACTCATATGTGTTGGGACAAATGCATAACTTCTACTCCAGGAAGCAAATTTAGTTCGAGCGAATCCAACTGTCTCACAAACTGTGCTCAACGCTACATGGATATGAGCATGATTATTATGAAACGATTCCAATCTATGAACTAAATATTGATTGATGATAGATAACTCATCATCGGGGAGGAAAGAGGAGTATTTGATTATTGTTGGTTAAACTCCAATTATTTTTTATTTGGTGAAGACATGAGAGATATTTAGATTGTATTTATACAACCACAATTCTATCACATTTTATTTACTTTCTTTGACCACTCTCTTTAAATATTTTTTTTAAAAAAAAAAGTAAAATTAAAGTTTAAAAATATTTAATTTAATTATCAATTTTTTTTCGAAATACATTGGATCTTATAATTTTATTGTCTGCTAGTTTCTTATTTCATTAAATTAATAAAACAATTATTTCTTGCAAATTAGCAAAAATAGTCAATGCAATTAAGGATTTTGGTGGATTAGACATTTGTTAGATGTGAAAATTTAGTTTTTTTACTTCAATTTTTTTGTCAAAATTTAGTTTTTTTTTACTTCAATTTTTTTTTCCATTTATAATTTCAATCTACACTACTTTTGTTAAGTTAAATCATTGTATGTCACTTTTGTTAAGTTAAATTATTAGTATGTCCTTTTTGTCCAATCTGTATAAAACTTTTTTACGATTTTTTTTCCTTTGTTTTCACCATTTCATTGTTGTTTTGCCTCATTGATTCTAATTTAAGAATTAGTTTTCATTCATTTCTTTTTAAATTTTTTTTAGAACTTTAAGCATATTGTATAGCCGACAATCCCTCACTGATTTTGTTTTAAGAATTAGTTTTCATTCATTTCTTTCTAAAAAAATTTTGGAACTTGAAGCATATTGTATAGCCAACGAGAACTTGAAGCAGGCCTTTTCTCTCTAAACTCATTTCTACATCTGTGTTTTTTTTTCAATTTTTTTCTTCAAAATTACAAAACAACAAAGAATATAAAATCTTATATAATTTCTTGATTAGATATACTTGTTTTATGTTATCTTGTAAAAGAAAAAAGTTTACATTTGTATTTGCATTGGTATATTGGTTTTGTTAATTTTCTCGAAAGAGAGTGGAAAACGTTGAATGACACTCTAAGTGCAAACAGTAAAAAAGGTTGACTAACGGTAAACAGTACCAAACAGTGAAAATGCCCTTGACTGGAACAGTGTCAAACAGTGAAAAAGGTTGACTAACGGTTTAACTTAATAGAAGTGTTCTAGTGAGACTTTTTGAACCTTGAATGACACTCCAAGTGCAAAAAAATTTTGAGGTGCAAAAGCTGAATTTTGACATGTAACAAGTGCACCTGAGATAGTTTATTGTCGGCTGAAAGTGTAGACTAATTTCAAATTATCATTTAAAAAGATGGACTTTCATAAAAAAACAAAATTACGTTCTTTTTTCTATTCTTTCTACATATATTTATTAAAATAATGTAATAACATAAATAATTTTAGCAATAAGAAGATCCAATTTATTTTTTCTCTCTCTCAAATTTCCTCTATGAAACAGCGACTTAAGTTAACCTTTAATCATGGAGGTATAGCTTTGAACCTACTCAACCAAGGTCTAAGAAATCCAAACGTGAAGATTCTGTGAACAACCATCATGAGATTATGGATGAACTAGATGCTGATATGCAGGAAGTTCCGACAAGAGAATGGGAACAATACTCCTTTGTTGATAAACTGCGGAGTCGTCCTACCAGATTAACTATGTACTTTGGGGAAGATGATGACCTAGATTTTTCTCATTTTGAAGATATTTATGAAATGGAACAAGGAGACAACGATAATAGTCAACGTAAAAGCCCTGTGGTACTCATTTCTTTGGAAAAATATCATAGCCTATTCCAGCCTTGGAGGGGAGTCTTGGTGCTGAAATTACTTGGAAAAATTGTTAACTTCAAAATCATTGAACAACCGACACTAGCTTATGGAATCTATGAATGGATGTGAATTGATTGATATGGAAGAGGGTTTTTATTTAGCAAGTTTCTACTCACGTGAGGATTATTTTAAAGTGTTGGAAGGGGCCCATGGATAATATTGGTGCATGATGTGTTCTTTTGATAGTAAGCTAAAGATAGAATTTATAACCTATATTCATATATTGATTATGTATAATTAAGGACTTTATTTCAGCACATAGTAAATATGGTTATCACTTAATCAAACAGAATCTAAGGCAGAGTACCTATCGTGTAGCTAGTCTATTGGTAACATCAACAATTTTATATTTGTAATTATCGTCTGTCCTAAGAACGTGACAACAACTTAGTAGCATCTATTATCCAGTATCATAATTTATCTATCTGGAGTTAATCAATGGTTTTCCTTAGTTGGGGGAGTGGTTTGATCACAATCATAACTCAACAGATAAATAACAGACAAAAAGCACTTCGACAGTTAAACATTCATAAAGAGTTTATAACTGCATTTTAGACAAGTTGTTTGACCTATGTTCGAATAATTGACTAGTCTTAATCTAAGGCAATTATGATTTGTTATCTACTTGTTACCATATTTGAGTTACTTGAAGTAATTATCCCGGTATTGGTCAACAGTGATAATCCTAATCATCTTTCGAGTTACTTAGTAAGCATTGTGTTACTACCTCACTCTAAGACTGTCATAAAGAACTAACTCAATATTATTAGGTTTTTAACATACATGATGTTTGTCATGTTAATCATCCTAATCTGGCAGTTACTACAATTACCTTCCGGTTAAGGCTTAAAGTAGAACAGTTAAATTAAACTTATTATGACATGATTCATAATCTTAAGTTTAACTTAAAAGCACAAACAGTTAATCAAAGCATAATGATAATTTCAGCTTCATGATCTTCACGGGAATAAGTAAATCATAACCTCAAATTACAAACATATATAATTAAATATCTCAAGTTTTATAATTCAAATAATATTAAGATAAACTACAGGAAACATCAAAGAAAGAATTTAGAGAATATTTGTTGTAAGGTTGTCACTACTTTACGATATTTCCTTGCTGCGATCTCCTTTGCTTCCGAGAGTCAACCCTAATCTAGACGTTAGAACCTTCGGGGCACGTCTCCTTGATCTAGTAGTAATGTTTCACCTTCCGGTCATGACTCAAGTACTACTCTATGAACTAAGACAACGAGAACCTAGAGCTCTCGAGGATTTTCTAACGAAATCTCAGTATTTTATGAAAATCAGACTCAAATACTACCCTGCACGAGTTCCCGGTACCTAAGAATAACACTCAGAACTAGGGAATTGAGTGAATCTGAGCTACTAGATGGTCTGTATTGAGTGGAGAAGGGATATGTTGAAGTGTGGAGGCTTGGGGTATTTATTGGAGTGATTTGGAGCCAAAATTACATAAAATTGTGATATGGGATCTTGATTAGACCTTAGGATGGCCGTTCTGAGGGGATGTTGCCCATCCCCAGAGGACGAATATTCTCCCCCCAAAGGACGGCCATTTTGGGCAATTTTTATTATTTGTAATTTTGCCCCATATTTTGTTATTTTGTGCAATTTAGCTCCCGAAACTTCTAAACTTAAAAATTTAGCAATTAAATATTAATTTAATGCAATTGAACCCAAATACTTTTAAATTGACCTAATTCAAGTCTAAATACATGCTAAAAATGTGATATAATTTAGCGTTATCACTACTTGACAGTTGCTAAATGTAAACCCAATTTCCATCCTTCAATGGAGACCGTACAATCTACTATGGTGTGGGTGCATTTTTCAGAACTACCCCTGGAACTATTTGATTAAGAAATTCTGTATGCCATGGGAAACACTTTGGGGAGAGTAGTCCGCATTGATCAAAATACATTGACTGCATCGAGGGATTAGTATGCACGAGTTTGTGTGGAACTTGATCTATCTAAAACCCTTACACCCTTCATCACTATTCTGGGGTGTTACCAAAAGGTGGAATATGAAGGATTGCACCTCATATGTTTCTCTTGTGTAAAGTACGGCCATAGAGTTGAGCAACGTGGTCTGATATTATCTAAAAATTCGGTTGAAGTGCGAGATGGATGTACGTTAGGGGAGAACAATAAAAATTTGATTCATGAAAAAAGGTTTGGACCCTGGATGCTGCCAAAGCAACGACGAAATAGATAGAGGTTGAAGATGACAGAGTAAAGTCAACAGAAGCTGCAGACGACACACATGTGTACATGAGGCACTAAGGTTCCCCGACAATCTGATGGGCTAGAAAAAGATTATGGGCCAGGTTTGAACCAAATAGAATCTGACCCAAAATAAGGACCATTGAATCTCAGTTTGCATTGTTAGATGAGGTGGATCCAGATGTTGATTGGGAACAAAGGCTTGAAACTCTCAAAAATTTGATCAAGCAAACTCTAGGCCCAAGCAAAAAAATACACTCAGGCTAGGTGATATGCACAAATTATATTACATTTTTAGCATATTTTTAGACACAAATTAGGTATTATTAGAATCAAATTAATCTTAATTTATTGAAATTAACATATTTTTATATAATTTGTGATTTTGGAAGTTTCAGGAGTAAATTACATGAAAATAACAAATATCGAGGCAAAAATACAATTTTTGAAAGTTCTGAGCTCGGGGCGGGTGTTCCGGAAGCCAAAACGCCCGCCCTGGTAGAGTCAATGCTCAGGGCGGGCGTCCCAGAGGTCATAACGCCCGTCCTGACCAAGTCAAGGGCTTGGGACGGGTGTCCCAATATCAGGACGGGCAACCCGAGCATCAGAAATTTGTCCTACATCGGTTTTCTATGTAAAAACCCTTCCAATTCACCCCTATAAATACCCCAGGGTTGGAAGATGAAAAATGTCCTTCAGCACTCAAACACAAGCCATCTAGCAACAAAGAGTGTCTCGTTTTCTCTGTTTTCTGAGTATTTATCTCAGATTCTGGGAATTCAATTAGATAGTGTTCGTCTTTGGTATTCATAGAATACCCAGGATTTCGTTTGGAGATCCTAAGAGAGCATTAGGTGAGCGAATAGTTAGTCAACATGACATTGCTTAAGCCTAGGACGTAAGGTAAAACAATCACTACTAGGCCAAGGAAGTGTTCTCCGAAGGTTCTGCCGATCAGAGTCAGGTCAAGCAACCCAAGGAATACAAGTTTGGCAACACCGGCGGACAAATTGGTGACTACTCTATGGATATGGTCCCCTAGATCCTCTATGTATATCTTTGAGTTGTGTTCATCTAAATATTTATTTGGATACTGAATTATGATTGCTATGTTATACTTGTTTTACAAGTTGAGGTTCTGTTCATTTTTCTGGAAAGGTCATCTGCTAAATTAACATTATGCCTAATAATCTGTTTGCTCTTTTAAACTAAATGAACGGTTATAGACAATTCCTAACCATGGTCTACAACATAACATGTTTAGTTTAACAGACCTTAAGTTAGGGTAGAATATATTAAGGTCTGATAGATTAGGTAAAATAACTTACAAATCGTCATGTTTGTTAAAGTAACCTAATGAGGCTGAGTTTGGACGCTATGCCGGTATTAGGGTGAGTGGTATGATTTCCTAAGTGACACAGGCTTTCATGGATACTTTAACCTGAAACGTGAGAAGGGTCATCATTAAGGTAGGGTGAATACATTAGGTAACTCAGATACGGTACATAGACAAATATAGTTCATAATTGCATTCCAAACCAAGATGTATCTAAAATATTCGAAGATAGGTCAACCAATTTGTAGAAACAGTAATATACATCAGAATACATGTCTATGTGTTAACTCTCACATGCTTGATAAGTGCTTGTTATGTGTTGTTGGGATCCCAAATTAATTTCCAAGATATTGATAATCGATTGACTGATTTATAAATAAGATGATTGTTAGGATTAAGTGATAGTTGTTACTAAGCCGTTACCAGATCCCTGAGAGTACGATATTAATAATTTAAAATCGTAGATACTTTCCAAGAACTAGCTACACGATAGGTACTCTGCCTTAGGTTCTGATTGATTAAGTGACAACCAATAAATGCTAAAGTGACAGTTAGTAAGACTAAGTCCTTAATTATTCATAATCAATATAGGTTAATAAATTCTATCTTTTAGCATACCAATCGGAACACATCACTAGGTTCATGATAAACCACAGCCAACCCATGATGGAAAGAAAAAAGGGAGGAAGCACAACTGTTTAGCTAAGAGAAGAACATTTCAAGTGGGTCGTAAGCAGTCTGAGGCTTCACCCAATCGAGCTCATACTGCCCTAGCCTAATAAATCAAAACTAATGGCAAGACTAAAGGTTCAGTTCAGAGGTAATCTTTTGCAAACATGAGGGAAACGGGAAGGTCCGAGCAAACAACAAGGAAAGTCGGCAGTTACCTAGGAGACTTATAACAGATTTTTGGATAATATGTTGATGAAGGCATGGCTTATGGAGCTAAGCAGCCCCTACCTCAATTGTTCTTGTATTCCTAATATTTTTGTATGGAATTGCAAGGGAGAAGGTTCCAGGTGTTTTGCTAGATATTTTGCTCATTATGTTAGAAAATTCTCCCCATCTATTGTAATATTGTTCGAAACTAGAGTTCCAAGTACTTTTATTAATCATATTTTATCTGCTACATATCTCTCTTCTTTTACTATTTCGGAGGCTACTGGATATGCTGGGGGTATTTGGATTATGTGGAATCCTACTGTGGTACAAATTGATATTGTGAGTGTTGATGATCAGATTGTAAATATGGTGGTTAAATCTAACCATAACCCATGGTGGTTTCTTTTGACAATTTATGTCTCACTGAAACTAAATTTTAAAAGTGAATTGTGGAAGTACTTTATCAGAATTGGGACGGGTTTATTATTACCGTGACTCATTACAGGTTATTTTAACCAGATATTAAATGTCAAAGATAAAAGGGGTGGAAAGCATGTAACTCCTTCCCGCCTTAAAGCACTCCAACATATGGTTGATTCTTGTACCTTGATCGATCTAGGCTTTTGTAGATCACAGTTCACTTGGTTGAACATACGGCAGAGACGCGCTTTGATTGAGGAGAGATTTGATTGTTACTTTTGTATTGTTGAATGACTCCAAAAGTTTTCGAGCAGTCAGTCAGGCACCTTCCCCAAACCCAGTCGGATCATCACCTATTGCTCATTCAACCCCAGTTACATGTATGACAACACAATCTAAACCTTTTAAAATGCTTCGTGCTTGGTATGAACACCCCAATTTTCACGCTCTTGTGGAATTTGTTTGGAATTAAACCAATTGCAATATAGTTGATAAATTGTATCAATTTTGGGAAGAAGTTGGATTATGGAACTGGCGAGTGTTTGGAAATATTTTTTATAGGAAATATCGTTGCTTTGATCGTCTTCAAGGAATCTAAAAAGTCTTAAGCTTAAGGGAATCCAATTACTTGTGGAATCTGGAGAAAGTTATTACAGAGGAGTTAAAAGAGGCTCTTTATCAGGAGGATTTATTATGGAAACAAAAATCCCGCCAAAATTGGCTTTCAAAAGGGGAACGATGTACAAGATATTTCCATATTTCAATGGTGAACTGCCGCAAACATAATAAAATCACTCAGCTGAGGAAGCAATCAGGAGAGTGGTGCGATGATCCTACAACTCTAAAAGTTATGGCCTGAGACTTTTTTATTCAGTTATACATTGGGGAATTATGTACTATAACTGACGTGGATGAGTGAGATCTTCCAAATCTAGATGAAGCGGATAAGAACATGTTAAATCTTCATGTTCTAGAATTTGAGGTTAAGAAAGTGGTGTTTCAGATGGGGTCGGACAAAGCCCCGAGACCAAATGGCTTTCCTCCTAGCTTCTTCCAACAATTTTGGCCTATTATTGGGGAATCAGTAGTGAATTTTATACAACATACTTTTCAGACTTGTTGTGTACCCCGGAGGCAAATGAAACTCTCATTTGTTTTATACCTAAAGTGAACTTTCTGGAATCACTCTCACAACTCCGACCAATCTCTCTTTGCAATGTCATTATTAAAATCATTTCCAAAGTTTTAGCTAACAGATTACAACCATTGATGTCTAAGCTTACAAGGCCTAATTAGTTTAGTTTTATTTCGGGGAGGTTAGCCTCGGATAATATTATTATTGCTTAAGAAATTGTTGTCTCTTTTCTGAAAAGAAAGGACATACGAGAGGTATGATAGCTAAAGTGGACTTAGAAAAGACATACAATCAAGTAGATTGGGCCTTTTTGCAAAAGGTGCTTAATTTCACGGGATTTTCTAGCACTTTACAAAAATTAATTATGAGTATTGTATCATCTGCTTCCCTTCAAGTTTGTTGGAAGGGTGAACTTTTGGATGCTTTTTCTCCATCCCAAGGGCTCTGTCAAGGAGACTCGCTATCACCATATCTATTTGTTCTATGTATGAAAACGTTACACTTTAAAATCAATTGGGTCATTCTTTGGAAAGAATGGTGTCCCTTGAAGCTGAGTAGGGAAGTAGACCTCTATCCCACTTTTTTTTTTTGATGACTTTTTTCTTTTTGGACGAGCTTTGTTCTCTCAAGCTCAACTTATGGAACATGTTTTGGATGAGTTTTACTAAGTCTCAGGACAACTTATGAGTCGCACAAATCATCTATTTGGTTCTCCAAAAATACGCCTTTTTACCTTCAGTGCTCTATTTGTTCCAGTCTTGGTGTGCCACCTACCATCTCCCTTGGCTCTTATCTGGGAGTTCCTATTATCCATGGTCATGTTAAAACATCTACATATCAATAACTTGTGGATCGGGTTTGAAAAAAATTAGCTACTTGGAAGATTAAAACGCTTTCGAGATAACCAGAGCAGTCCTCATTAAATCCACCTTGGTAGCAATCCCTATTTATTCCATGTAATTGACTGTCATCCCTAAGGGAATTATTGGAAAGATTGAACATTTATACCGAAGGTTCTTTTGAGGTGAAGTTGGGGAAGAAAGAAGAATGCATACTCTAAGTTGGAAGAAAATATGCCTTTCAAAATGGGAGGGGGTTTGGGGATTCCATGCATACAGTCAAGTAACCAAGTATTGCTCGCCAAAGTGGATGGAGAAAACTCACATAGCTAGATTCCTTATGCAACTCAATTCTTCGGGAGAAATATGGACATTAGGAAGGTGCTATGTTGAAGTGTGCATCCAATAGAAGTTCTACCACTTGGAGAGGCATTCAAGCCTCTACTGGGTTACTCTGTCAAGGTTTGAGGTGGTAGCTGGGTTCGAGTGAGAATCCGTTTTTGGCTTAATCGTTGTACATGACAAGAATCCCTTTTGAATGAAGCGATTTCAATCATTGAGGAGAAAGAGCTTCACTATTCTATTAATAACTACTGGAAGGCGCAAGGAGGTTGGGATAAGGAGGTCCTCGAAGGTAAGCTCTTGGATAGGACTTTATCTCGACTGGATGGGATCCAAATTTAGTCGGTAGACATGCAACTAGATATTTCTCACTGGAATTTTATTAACAATTTACTGTTCTCCGCGAGATCAGCCCGGACCCTTTTAAAGAAGCAGACCAATAGACCATGTGCCAAACATTGGCAAACTATTTGGAAATTTTTCGGACCAACTAGACCATCCTTCACTATGTATTTGGTTTGCATGGTGTGTTACCGACTAATAGTTTTTTATGGGAGCGAAGAATTCTACAATCACCTCAGTGTGATTGGTGCTAGGATCCGGTTCAATTTGACATTCATATTTTGTGGGATTGTCCGGGTGCTCTGTAGGTTTGGAAAGCTTTAATTCCTGTTGGCTGGTGGGAGTTGTAGGCCGATAAATATTGTACAATGATATAGGGTTAATGAGGAATTAGGTTCTAGAGATGAACTGAAGTGGTACAATTGGCTCTATGTGTTTTGGCAAATGATTCATGAGTTATGGTATGATCATAATCGTAGGAGATATAGTGACAGGAGTGCTATGTAGAATTGGGCTCTTGGAGAAAGAAGCCTCCATTTGACAATGGAGCTCCTTTCCGCTAGGGCCAAGGAATGCTAGTGTTAATCCTTGTATAGCCCCTTTTTGTACACGCTTCATGCTTAACTTTATTTTCAGGATTATTTTTAATACACTTGATCCGATTTCAAACAAAAAAAAAAACATAAATAATTTTGAGTATTTTTCTAAAAAATTAATGGTTATGTTAAAAGATTTTGTCAAATAGGTATTACTTTGATGGTAAACACCTTACTTATGACTGAGAAGTCATGAATTCAAGATATATGACAAACACAAAATAACATAGAATTTTTTTTTAAAAAAAAAATCTTAAAAGATTTTAAGATAAAATAATAAATCCAACAATAATTACATAATATAGAAATTAGTTCAATTTTTTTAAAAAATTAATTTAAAAATCAATTTCATAAAAACCCATAGTTTAAGAACTATTTTTCCAATATTCTTTTATTTTATAAATTATTATTACATTACAAAATATTTTGTTTGAAAAATTTGAGGACTTGTTAAATATTTATGTGTTTCTTATTATATATATTTTAAAAAATTAAAATTAAAGTCGAACATATTCGAGTACTATTCACAACAAATATATATATATATATATATATATAAAACAGAAAAAAGAGGAAAAGTTGAGGCAGAGAAGAAAACGAAATCCCTGACCGATTCTCTCTGTCTTCCTTCAACCTTCGGTAATTTCTCTCCGTTTCCACATCTCTTTCCTCTCCCTTCCCTTTCTCAATTTTTTTTCTTTCTTTTCATTTGTTAGATTCCAACGAACTCAATCCCTATTTCAATAAAATATGAGACTTTCTTTTACTGTACTTTAAATTCGTTGTAATAGTTTTAGTAGTAGGTGCTTATCTATATTCTTTATCCACACAGGTTCTTGATATCCCTTGCCTGACAAAAAAAAAAAAAAAAACCTGGAACCCTAAATATGCATGCTGTTATAGCTCAGCCAGCTTCCAGAATCGAGACTCCTTTTGCTCAGGTATTCTTTGCTTTTATTTAATTTTTTTTTTTTTTGAGTTTAATTTGCCTATGGTTGTTGCAGTTTTCGAGTTTTAATCTGTTTCTTAGTGTCAACTTAAATTTAGTAATCATTTGTTTTTATTATTATTTTATGAAAAGGATTATTTAGTTATTTGGGATGCTGAATTTTTGTGGGATTTTTGGAGAAATGTTTCAGCTGGTCTTATAGGCATCTTTTCAAGCTTCAATTTCAGGGATACGACTTTCTTATTCAATTTTTAGTTATCATTGATAAAATCAAGCTTTCTTGATGCTTGACTTAAGCTTCTTAAGCATGTTAATTGAGCTTTATGAGCTACCTTGAGGTATATGACAGCAATGTCCAAAGTTATAAGGGAGTTCTATTGGTGTGTTATGCATATTAAATATGAAGCATTCAGCTCAGATAAGAACTGGAAATATATATATATATATATATATATATATATATATTTTTTTTTTTTTTTAATATATGGTTGACTAATTGCCTTTTTCCTTGCTTCAGGCTACTCCCAAATTCTTCCGCTCAAAACTTTTGTCATTGAGCCACAGCAAGCAATTTTTAACAAGAAATTATGACGTGAAATCAAAAGATGGGTTTCTCTCCTTGAAATGCAAACCCAGTTTAAGGTGGATTTTGGTTCATTCTTGTTTTATCTGTTTATGCAATGCAAGTTATATTTCTCTTGTGGTAGTTCCCTGGCTTGCCAATCTAGACTACTTGGCATGTTTGGTTAATTGGACTATATCTGTTTACGTTTGATATCTTTTTCATCACAATTGATTAATTTTTATTTGTGAGGGATGGACTTAAACCAATAGTTTTTAAAATTCCTACATTGCTCTCTGAAGCTAATGAAAAGAAATACTTTTTCTAGGGTACGAGCTCCATTTGTCCTAGGGTCAAAAAGAAGAGTTATGAAATTATCAGCCTTCAAAGGCAATGGACAAAATGATGATTCTGGTGGAAGGGAAAATGGATCAAAATCCTCGAAGAAGCCTATTTCCCTGTATGCACCACAAGATAGTGAAGCAACAATAATAGAATCTCCAAAGGCACAGAGTTTTCCTGCTTCTTTCCCTTCAGAAGCAGAGTCCTCAAACCATTCTCTGGCCATACAAAATCTGTTCAAAAGCTGGTTGACGCTATTGCGTGCACCATCAGCAAACAAACCAGTAGATGCAACATTTGAAAGGCCATCCTCAACAGGGACATCTGACACATGCAGCTCAATACAACCGAAAGAGAATGTTAGCTTGTTAAGGGTAGTATGCTGCTATTTTATGGATCTGGATGCAACCCTGAAGATACCGATATTGATATTGTAAGTTTTCAGTTTATCATCTCACTGCATTTTCTCTTTCCTATCTATTTATATCTGAGACTACATTGCTAAATGGATGAAGGTAAGGATTTCAGTTGACCTTGCCAAATGTTATCTGAATGGAAGAGGGAAAGATCGGAAAAATATGATAATGTAAAACCTTTTCTGTTCTTTGCTTGGAGATGTACGTCTGAATCTTCTTTGGTCTACGTCTTGTATATTTTTTATATCTAGTTGTTGATGAACTATTTCCTCTAATATCAATTGATCTCTGAGCATCTTCTACTTTAGACTCAGTAGTCTAAGGTGATTTCTTATTATTCACGTCAAATTAAGCAAAATTTAACTTGTTAAGTTCATTTCAATCTTTTTCTTTCATGAAGATTATTGATATTCTTTTGTGAAGAATATTTATATAGAGAGTTGTTTGCTTATTTATTTACTTAGTGGGCATGAGGGGCAGAATAATTAGGGAGCAATATGCAGCATAAGGGCCGTTTGTGACTGCATTCGTATTATAGTGTAGCTCCATATCGACTGCCATGGTTGAGCATTCATAGATTTCACTTATCAAATCATGCAAATTTCCAAGCCTCTATATGGGTATTGATTTTCAGGGATGCATATTATGGCCAGAAATATCAAACAAGGTTGAGATCCAAGTGGGATTCTTGAGCTTTAGATTTATACTAATTAAGAGTTCTAATTAGGCTTAATGTATGCTCTTTTCTATTATAGTCTGTTACCTAATTAGTTAATCTTATCAGGGTTAGGATTCTTTTATCTTGAAGCTTATTTAAGTAGTTGTTTTGGAAGAGGAAATCAAACTCCCTCTTCTTCTGTTCCTGGGTGAGCTCTTCCTTTAGAGCCTCAATCATTAGTAATCATAGATTTCTCAGACAAAGAAGAACAATTTTATCCAAGAGGAAGCATGTTGTAGCCTATAGGCCAAGACACAATTCACAAGTAGGGCTCGTAACATGGTTCCTCCATTTCTCATAAAGTAACTTTTAGGATATATATACCTTTCTAGAGAATTGGCTTCACGTGACCTTTTCGTATTTTTTGGATAAGTACATTGAAATGCCAAAAATTATGGGATAGGCCAATATTTGCAAGCAAGTATTTTTGTCTGACCTAGTTAAGGCTGCATCTTCAGTTTGTAAGATAGCAGCTCAAGGTTGAGTTTTAGGGCTAAAAGATGCAAAACTATGAAGGATCCAAGGACGGGAAAGTTACAGCACGAACAATGCTCTATGGGAACGTTATCAAGGACTGAATTTGCTGTAGTTTGGTCTCTATGTTTGTTATATATAGTTTATCAGTGCAGTGTAGTCTTTTGTGCATGTAAGGCACTAATAGTTAAGGGAGATGAAAAAAAAAGGTCGATAAATTTAATATCTATGTAGGTATTATTTTCCTTATATGAAGTTACTTTTTAAAATCTATTTGTTGATGATGAAGTTTAACAATTTTAAATCCTTAATAGCATCTTTGGGTTGTCGTATCGGTCCCTGCATCTAAAACTGTGCGGGTTTTCAACAAGTTAAACATGCAAGTAAAATCTTAGTGGACAAAGTTTGAAGAAAAAAGAATTTTCCTATACTTCTCAACCCTATTTAATCATCAGTAATCAAATTAACTTTTAAGTCCTTCATTATCGAGTTACTATAAGAGTCAATCCAACCAAAATCATATTCTGAAGAATGTTAGATCAGCATATCTGTGATATCTCTCAGTCTTCACTTTTCATTGCCCACTTACTGCTACCATTGACCCTCTTCTAGCTTTTCGAGGATGATTTCTATTAGTTCTCCCAGTTTTGCTACCATAATGCTATTACCATTTTTGCCTTGAACTTCTTACTTTGCATGGAGGTAGTTGATTGTCCTTTTGTAATGGAAGTGGAAGAAACTAAAATGGTATCAATGGTGGAAGAGTTGTCATAATCTTTGAGTTTGGTTCATCAAGCATACCTAGTTACCTTCAAAACAAAATTGTAGGAAATATTTGGTGGTAGAAATTTGAAGCTCTTATATAATCCAAGAATCTAGATGCTCTTCTACTTTGTGTAATGCCAAATCATGAAGTTTAAAAAAAAAAAAATTAGATCTCTCCACCTAAATCATGCATGGCCTTCAAAGTCAATTTGCACAGCCGTAAATTTTAAAACCTTTTTTTCCTTTTCCTCCCTTATAATCTTGTCTTTTCAACAGAAAGGTTTTGGAGGGGGAAAAAGGAAAAATAGTATGGAGAAATAAAAATTAGAAAAATGAAATGAGAGTTAGGACAATTGAAAGTTAACACTCAAGACTTAAATTTTGGTTTCCCAAAGTCTCGTTATTAGAATAATTCATCTGCCAAGTTGTTGAGTTTATTTGGAGTCAAATATTTGCCAAACATGTGACCCACTCTTCATATTGGTTTATTACTTAAATTTCTATGATTACTTACTTCGGAAATTAGGTTTGTTGTTGACTGAATTGGACAATAGTTGCAAATGTGGTGGTGAGGAGGAGGAGAGGAAAGAGTTTTCTGGAGAAGAAATAGAAAAAAAAAAAAAAAAAGAAAAAAGAAAGGAAAAGAACATGTTTTGGCTTTCTATCTTTTTCCCTTATATTTGAATGCTTGCCCCTGTGGTTTGGAATATGTACTGGTCTTGTGCTTGATATGACTGAAACTACCAGTATGTTACTTCAGTAAGATAAATCCAGATTAGCATAGAAATTTGCAAATCCCATCTCAAACGTTAGCTTCAGCATAAATGTGATAAGCTGTCTCATCATTCCTGGAAACTTCATATATTTCTATCCTTGTGTAACTTTCTGTTAGTCAAACATCTTTTAGCTAGCATTTGTGACCAAATATAGTAGCAGTGTTCAAATATATGTTTCCCCATGAATTGTATTGTATTCGTGTGTTGTATATACATTCATATATAATCTGATTGCATTTTTGATTTTGCAGCATCCCCTGGTATGTGGCTGTATTTTTCATGTATGGAGCTGAAGTTTCGAAAGAGTTGACTCCACTATGGGTTTTTGGACCTCTAATTGCTGCACTATATGTCAAATTGTTGAAACGCTTAATTTCGCACTACGTTTCAGCCTTCAAGCTGACGGTTCATGTAGTTAGGAATATTCCTAACTACAGTAAGGCTGCTTATGACTATGTGATTGGCGGGAAGATTAAAGAAGACTTGCGATTACGTGTGCAACCCTTGGTGGATATTAAGAATTTAGATTATAAAGAAGTAGGTAGAAGAAAGATAGAAGAATTGAAGGAGGAATGGAATGAGAAATATGTGGACTATGTGGAATTTTTATGGCCTTATTACTGCAGAACAATCAGGTTTCTGAAGAGGTGTAAGTTAATCTAGGTTTTTCAGTGAGGCAACAAAATGGCATAGGAAAGTTAACCCTTCTTATGTTCTTTTCCTTTTATTTAATTCAATATTTCCATTATTCCTCATCCACTTCTTGGATCCCATATACATATATATTATATACTCACCTAGGTAGATAATGTTGGAGAGAACCAGTTTTGAACTTAATTAGCTGGGGTTCTGATTCTCTTGAGCAATTAGAGAGGAGTGCATCATCGGAAAAAGGGCAGGTTGGTGTGTGTGTTTCTTTTTTCTGCTATGGCTAAGAATATGATTAGTCAGAGTTCATTGGCTTTGTTCTTCAATAGAATTTATGTGTTTGTAATTGATGATGACAATAGTGTTTTTAAAGTGTTATTGTTTTAGTGTTTCTTCCTATTTGGGTTTTGTGGTTTAAGGCAGTGGTAGTTGGTTGTTTTTGTGGATTCTTTAAACTATTTTTCAATGTGATTGACTTTCATTCATTTTACAAAATCATTTTTTGTCAATTTTGAATTAAATTTTGTTGAATTATAAATTTTTATTAAGAGAGAAATTTTTCATAGATTTTGATCTATAATTTAGATTGTATAAATTATTTATTTAAATATAAAATTGTATGTGTTCTTTTTTTTTTTCAAAAACTGTATTGCTAGTATAATAAAATATCTTAATATTTATAGGGAAGTAAGCATTTACATATTTTTTTTCCCCATAATTTTGTAATAAAAAAAAGGAAAAAGTATACCTTTATTGAGGTTTTTAATATATTTGATCAGTCTGTTTCTCAGAGTTCCTTTGATATGGGATAAGTGTCAGCTTGTGAATTGATCAGTTGAGCACATGCAGTTTGGTTAGTTTATTGAATAAATAGATAATTATGAGCATTTAGTTGAATAATGTTAGATCAATTGAATTTTATAGAAGTCATTTTTTATAACTTGATAGATTTTTTTTAGTAGAGTGACAATTTAATAAATTGGTTTTTTATTTTATATCTAAATAAAGGTAATCTACAAGTATTTTTTATTACTCGAGTACTCTTTATGAAGAGAATTTAATGTCCGATTCTTTAATGTTGTGTAGATTTAGAAGTCATCGGATTGAGAACTTGTTAGTTGATATGTGAAAGTAGACGGTAATAGTCAACAAATAATAAACATATACATTGTGTATCATTTTAATTTTGACAAATAAATAAATTTTGTGGCATTTGACTTGAATTCTTGAAAAGTTGCTTACCTAGCTAATATAAGGTTTTTTATTGGTTGACACATTATTCTCTTATTTGCTTAGAACGAAATTTGTGAGTTGAGTAATTAATTAGAGTTAATTTACATACTATACATCAGGAATTTTTGTGGATAGATGCATGTGGGACACATTAAATAGATTAAAATGTTTTCTGCTTGGTCTATGCATAAAAACATTAGTTAATGAGACACCACAATTCATTTTTTTTTTGACACATGTAGTTGAACTTTTGCATCTCAATCTCGATAGCTTGAATGAGTGGATGATATGCACAAATTATATTACTTTTTTAGCATGTTTTTAGGTACAAATTAGAATATAATTGGAACAAAATTGATTTTAATTGATTGAAATTAACATATTTTTACATAATTTGTAATTTTGGAAGTTTCAGGAGAAATGTGCAAGAAAACAGTAAATATCGGGGCAAAATGCTCGGGGCAGGCGTCCCAGAGCCAGAACTCCCGCCTGATCGAGTCAAAGGCTCGGGACGGCCGTCCCCAAGCCAGGACGGGCGTCCCGAGCAAAAAGTTTTTGTCCCACATCGAAAAATCATGTAAAACCTCTTCCTTTTCACCCCTATAAATACCCTAGGGGTTGGAAGGTTAGAATCATCCCTCAACACTCAACACAAGCTATTGAGCAACAAAAAGTGTCTCATTTTCTCTGTTTTCTGAGTATTTATCTCAGAATTTGAGATTTTGATTAGATAATGTTCATTTTTGGTATTCATAGAATACCTGGGATTTCGTTAGGAGATCCTAAGAGAGCATTATGTGAGCAAATAGCTAGTCAATAGGGTATTGCTTAAGCCCAGGATGTAAAATAAAGCAATTGCTACTAGTCTAAGGAAGCGTTCTCCGAAAGTTCTGCCGATCAGAGTCAGATCGAGCAACCCAAAGTATACAAGTAGTCGCTCCACCGGCGGATCTGATAAAGGGTCAGTACTTTATGGTGGTGGTCCCCTAAATCCTCTCTGTATATCTTTGTGTTGTGTTCGTCTAAAGATAAATTTGAATACTGTTGTTTTATTCTACATGTTTTGCACGTTGAGGTTCTACTCATTTTTCCTGAAAGGTCACCTGCTGAGTTAACATTATGCCTAATTATCTGTTTGCTCTTTTAAACTAAATGAATGGTTATAGACAATTCCTAACCATAGTATACATCATAACTGTTTAGTTTAACATGCCTTAAGTTAGGATAGAATATATTAAGGTCTGCCATATTAGGCAAAATAACCTACAGATCACCATGTTTGTTAAAGTAGCCTAATGAGGCTGAGTTTGTGCGCTATGCCGGCGTTAGGGTAAGTGGCATAATTTTCTGAGTGACACAGGCTTTCATGGATACTTTAATTCGAACTGTGAGTATGGTCATCATTAAGGTAGGATGAATATATAAGGTAACTCAGATGTGGTACACAGGCAGATACAGTACATAATTGCATTCCAGGTCAAGATATATCTAAAATAATCGAAGATAGGTCAACCAACTTGTAGAAACAGTAAATATGCATCAGAATATATGTCTAGAGGATAACTCTTGCATGCTTGATAAGTGCTTGTTATGTGTGATTGGGATCACCAAGCAATCCAAAGTATTGATTATCGATTGACTGATTAAATAAATAAGATGAATGTTAGGATTAAGGGATAGTTGCTACTAAGCCGTTGCCAATTCCCTGGGAGTATGATATTTATAATTTTAAAATTGTAGATACTTTCCAAGAACTAGCTACACAATAGGTACTCTGTCTTAGGTTCTGATTAATTAAATGACAACAATTAATGCTAAAGTGACAGTTATTAAGACTAAGTCCTTAATTACTCATAATCGACATAGGTAAATAAATTTTATCTTTTAGCGTACCAATCGGAACGCATCAGTGGAAAATTTAGCTGAATACTTATTGAAAATCTTCTCTATGATTGTACCTATAATTTAGCTTATCAGAATTATATCTCATTTGGTGATATGCTTAGGGACAAGCAAAAAGTTAAGTGTGGCATTACCTGATAACACTAAATTATATCACATTTTTAGCATGTATTTACGCTTGATTTATGTTCAATTAGAAAATATTTGGACCTAATGGCATTAAATTAACATTTAATTGCTTAATTTTGGTTATGAAAAAGTTTCAGAGGTTGAATTACATAAAATAGCAAAAATATGTAGCAAATTTGTTATAGGGTTGGGTGAGAAGAAAGAAGAAGAGAAGATAGTTTTGGTTACGCAAATCAAGGGGGATGATTAAGGAGGAGGAATTTGATGTGTATTTTAAGACAAAAGAAAAAAAGGTTTGTTAAAACATGTAAGGATTGGTCTCAAATGCTGACCTAAATATTTTCATGTTGTGTGATAGTAATGCCTAATCTTTGAATGAAACCCCAAAGAACGGGCGTTCCGAGCTAGGGATGGCGGTCTCGAGCTCTCAAAGCAATCCCGCATCGAATATTTTAGTTATTTTCACTCCAGTTCACTCTTATAAATAGCTCAACCCTCTACAATACTTCATCATCCCTTCCTACTCAACACAAAGCATCTAGCAGCTCAGAATCACTCAATTCTCTCAATCGCAGAGTATGGGAAATCTTTTAGTGATATATTTTGAGTCCGTGATATGCACAAATCATATCACTTTTTTAGCATGTTTTTAGGCACAAATTAGGGCAAAATTGGAACCAAATTGACCTTTATTGATTGATATTAACACAATTTTACAGAATTTGTGATTTTGGAAGCTTCAGGTGAAATGTGCAAGAAAATAGCAAATATTGAGGTAAAAATGCAATTTTTGGAACTTCTCAGTTTAGGACGGGCATCTCGACCTGGTCAAAGCACTGGGACGGGCATCCCAGACCCGGTCAACAGACTCGGGACGGGCGTCCCTAGTGGCAGATACAAGTCCCACATCAAATTTCCAAGAGAAATTCACTCCTTTCACCTGCTATAAATACCCCAGGCCTTCCTCAGTTGAAATCATCCCTCACCACTCAATAGGAGCCATTTACTCAGCTTCAAGTAGATCATTTGATCCCTCACCACTCAATAGGAGTCATTTACTCAGCTTCGAGTGGATCATTTGATCCCTCACCACTGAATACGAGTCATTCAGCAGCTTCGAGTGCAATCCTAATAACTCGATCTGAGTCAATTAGTGGCTCAAGTGCATCTTTCTGCACTCACTCGAGTATATTAGCAATAAAAGAGAGTTGGTGTCTCGTTTTCTTTGTTTCCTGAGTATTCCTCTCAGGTTCTTAGAATTTGATTAGATAGGGTTCGTTTTTTATATTCATAGAATACCCGAGATTTCGTTAGGAGATCCTAAGAGGGCATTAGGTGAGCGAAGAGCTAGTCAATAGGGCATTACTTAAGCCTAGGATGTAAGGTAAAGTAATCGCTACTAGTCTAAGAAAGCATTCTCTGAAGGTTCTGCTGATCAGAGTCAGGTCAAGCAATCAAGGATATACAAGTAGTCGCTCCACCGACGGACCTAATAAAGGGTGAATATTTTATGGTGGTGGTCCCCTAGTTCCTCTCTGTATATTCTATATTGTGTTTGTCTAAATATTAATTTGAATGTCAAACTATGATTGCTTTGTTATATATGCTTTGCATGTTGAAGTTACACTCATTTTTCTAGAAAGGTCACCAGCTAAAACATACATTATGACTGATTATATGCTTGCTCTTTTAAACTAGATGAACGGTTATAGACAATTCCTAACCATGGTCTAATCATAACTTGTTTAGTTTAACAGACCTTAATTTAGGATAAAAAAGTATTAAGGTCTGCCATATTATGTGAAATAACTTATAGATCACCATGTTTGTTAGAGTAGTCTAATGAGGCTGCGTTTGTTCTCTATGCCGGCGTTAGGGTGAGTGGCATGAATTATTGAGTGACACAGGTTTTCATGGATACCTTTAACTCGAACCGTGAGTAGGGCCATCATTAAGGTAGGGTGGTTTATCAAGTAACTCAGATGTGGTACACAGGCAAGATACAGTACATAATTACATTCTAGACCAAGATATATCTAAAATATTCGAAGATAGGTCAATCAACATGTATAAACAATACAACATACATCAGAACTCACGTTTATTTGTTACTCTTGCATGCTAATTACTTATGTGCTATGTGTGGATGGGATCACAACTTCATCAAAATTATTGATGAAAGATTGGTTAATTGAATGATTAAATAGATATTAGGGTTAAAGGATAGTTGCTACTAAGTCGTTACCAGTTCCTTGGGATTACGATAATAATAAATTAAAGTCGTTGGTACTTTCCAAATAACTAGTTACACGATAGATACTCTGCCTTAGGTTCTGATTGATTAAGTGACAATCAATATTGCTAAAAGTGACAATTAATAAAACTCCGTCCTTAATTATTCATAATCAACATAGATAAATAAATCATATCTTTTAGCATACCAATTGGAACACACCAGATTTTTGGTGCCATTGCCGGGGAACATATCATAAAATTTTAGGGTTCCTGATCAAAATTCTAGAGGCTTATGATAGGTAACGGTAGTAATCTATTCTCTAATCAATATCTATTTATTCTAATTAATCAATCAATTTCCTGAACTATAGGGTTATCTTAAATAATTAATTTTATAAATTATCTAAAATTAAGAAATATAGGTTAATCAAATTTTAGAAAATAATTCTAAAACCATACTAACGAAATCAAATTTAAAAACAAAATATAAAAATGGAAAAATTTTAAAACAAAACAATTTCTTTTCTTTTATCCTTTTCTTATTTACAGCTTTCTTACTTGTTTGTTAAATTTCTGAAAATATATATATATTTTTAGAAATTGATCTAACCCAGACTTTGCGTTTATAGATGAAGAGAACAAGAGCAGCTACCAATAAAGTAGGCCCAGTAGAGAATCCCGAAACTCTTGTCCGAAAGAAAAAGAAACCAGAAGGACCATCTAATCCCGCCAACGAGGCAATTCCAAGGACTAATCCAACACAAGCAATAGAAATACCCTCAAGTCAAGACACTAGTGCCCTAGTTAACAAATTCTTAAAAGACTTTGTGCCAAGTGAAGAGGAAGACCCTTCTGAAGAAACTTTTCCGCCCAGAAATGAACCACAAAATTCTCCAGTTCATACTCCAGTCCAAAGAGGTCCTGAAAATCCACCAACTTTCGATCACACCCCAAATTCACCCACATCTCCTGAGTTTACTCCAACACTTAACGAGCAAACACCTTCATCCGGGGGAAGCACTAACGATTTTCAGTCAGTTTTAGCTGTGCAGATAGACAACTTGACTAGCAGAATCTACTTGATGGACAAGGCGATCGCATACAGATCCTGTCATTCAGATCAAGTAGTACTGAATGTCACCGCTAGTGTAGATCAACTCAGAGCTATGGTGAATCTCCAAGAAGATCAAAATGCACTCATACTACGGGAATTAAGCGAAATATGAGACGAGCAAAGGAGGCAACGAGAAGAGATTGAGAGCAATTCGAGCAGAAATGCGAGAGGCCAGAAATAAAGGCAACTAAAAGGGAAGGCTTTTCTTTTATTTTCAACAAATAAATTATTTGTTTAGAAATATGACTTGAATTAATAATTTATCCAATTCTTTTCTACTTGCTATTTCAAAATAAATAGTTGGGTTTTTATTAATTTTATTTCCTAATTTTTATTCAAATAATTTTTATTTTTTACGATAAATTTATACGAAGGATTTTCATTCTTGAACTATTTTTCAAATTTATTTTTCAAAGAATATTTGTTGTATGGAAAAGTAAGAGAATGATTATGGCGCAGGAAATTTTTGAACAAAAAAAAAAGAGAAAAAAAAGGAGAGAAACAAGAATTCTTTTGGAGAATTTTTAAACAAATTCTGTGTTAAATTTATTTACTATAATAATTTGTTTAAATATTTTTTTTTGTGTAAAAGTGTTTGTAGGAGATTACAAGGTAAAAAAAAGCTTGAAAAATTGATAAAAATAAAAAATGAGCTTAACACGCATCTCGAGGCAATCGGGACAGGCGTCCCGCCGGCTGGACGGCATCCCGAGGGAGAAAAACTCTTTAAAATATTACCTTTTCCCTCATAATTTTTACACCAAAAATCACTTTTCCCTCTCTCAAAAATTTTCTCTTCACAATTTCTCTTCCAAAAATTTTAATTTTCAAAATTTCAAATTTTCTCTCCAAAAATTTGAATTTTTGAATTTCTTCCTAAATTCGAATTTCCCTCCAAAATTCAAATTTTTACATGTATAAACCTTTGTCTGGTTATAGTGATCCTCTCCTCTTGTAAAATTGTATTATCAGAGCATGGGGTAACCATCATAGGTTCTGTCTCTATAGTCACCGGTCGAATCATGAGGTTTGCAAAGTCTAGGCTCAATTCATCCTCTCCTGCATGTCGACTTTGTTTGCTAACAAACTCTTCCCTAGTTGGCTTCCTCTTAGGTCTGGTGTATAATATGTCTTCCATGTTTGAGGTACCACCTGAACTCTGCATAATATTAGGGATGTGCATGGGTAGCTTGGTTCCGTCATGATGTTGGTCTATAATAGTCTTTGGAGCCACTTTGGGGACTTTAAGTTCTAGGTCATAAGCATCCACTGCACAGTCAGCAATATATACACTAATTTGCTTATTCGAAACCCTAGTATGTGGTCCTCCCATAGATTTAGGTGGGTCTTGCGATCCAAATGGCTCTAGGTAAGTCAACTTCTTTGCTTCAGGTTGAGTAAGGCTGACTTCATAGCTAGATATTGTTGAATTATCTCCACCGACTTTTGTGGAGTATTCTAGAGAAATCAAGAGCTTGTAATTGACAAAATACGAGCATTTAATATTCTAGAATGGTTGAGAGATGTATGAAAATTAAGTATACTTTAGGAATAATCTAGATTAGCCTAGATATAAGTTTAAGTCGGTTAAACCGACATAGTGGTAGTATAAATAGGCGGCTGAGCAAGCCTTTGTGGGTGCAATGAAGAAAATTGAGAAATAAAATTGTCCACTTTCAAATCTTCCTTCTCCAACACACGTCCCATTTTGAAGATACACTAGTCTATCACAAAATCTCCTCTATTTTGATTGTTAATTTCTCCATTCAAATATCCTTATTTCCCAACACATATGTCTTGAAGTGGTTTTCAAGGAATCAGATTATCCTATGAAAGTTTAGAAAAATTGAGTCTCAAGACACGAGCTAAAGATGTTTATGTACCTGTAGTCGCTCATTTGTCCTAAAAGTTTAGTGGGTTAACCGAGGTCTCCGAAACATTCTCCGTTTCACTCTAAGTTTGGTTTCTTGGCATATTCTGATCAATCTTGTATGTAGTTTGTAGCCCTGCCCGTATCCATAGTCCCGGCTAAACTTTGAGGAGTCCTCCGCCACATGAGGAAGTGCATGTGAGGGACATGCAGGCTTTGTATGATCTAATAGGCCACACTTATAACAAAAATCATGTAGCTTTTTGTACCAGTAACACACCTAAGATCGTTTTCCGTCACTCTTGTTGATGAAACACCCTACTTTAAAACTGTCTTGGGTGTTGATATTTAACCCAGATGCAAAGAAAGCATTTAGCTCTGTAGGATTGGTAGCCCTCGTCCAAAGAGACGAATCTTCCTATATGGTTTCCTATCTTCATGGCATTGTCGACGTTCATCCTATTTGGTGGAAGGTCTGTTAAAATTAATGTCTTGTAATTTTATTATTATTATTCAAGACTTCTAGATCTTGGAAAATGAATATTATTACTATTCAAGACTTCTAGATCTTGGAAAATGAATATTATTATTATTCAAGATTTCTAGATCTTGGGAAATGAGTATTCATTATGTTGAATGAATCTCTGAATGTCCTTTTGTATTCCAAATGTCCTTTTGTATTTCAAGTTCTCTATTTAAAGAGTCTTGTAATCAGTCTGTGAGATATATCAAAAAATAATCAGAAAAATAAAGATTGTCTTCTCAAATTAGAAGAAACGTCATATTCATTTTTCTGCACCTCTCTGTTAAAGTTCTCAGTTTGTTATTTCCAACAGATTTATTTCCAACAGATTTATTTCCAACAGATTGGTATCAGAGCAGGTTGTTCAATCAACTGGGGCGGAAAAAAAATCAACAAAATAAAAAAAATTCAAGCTATGGCGAGTTTGAGTAACCAAGCATCGGGAAACTTACAACCTTCATTTCCTCTCTTCAACGGAGAAAGTTATGACTTCTGGTATGTGAAGATGAGAACAATATTCATCTCACATGATTTATGGGAGTACGTTGAAGAAGGATATAATGATCCAGAAGACACTTCAAGCTTAACGAATGAGCAAAAGAAACAACTAAAGGATCATCGAAAGAAAGATGCAAAGGCCTTGAATCTCATTCAACAAGGAGTAGCTGAAATAATTTTTCCCAGAATTATTAATGCTACTAAAGCGAAGGAGGCCTGGGATATTCTTCGAAAGGAGTATCGGGGCAACGACAAAGTCAAAGCCGTGAAACTCCAGTCGCTACGGAGAGATTTTGAAAATCTGAAAATGAGAAACGATGAGAGTTTGAACGATTACTCATCAAAAATTGTCAATATCATAAATCAAATGAAGACACTTGGTGAACAGGTTGATGATCAGAGAATTATTGAAAAAGTTCTTATTAGCCTTCCAGAAAAGTACGACCCAATTGTTGTTGTAATTGAAGAGACCAAAATTCTCTCAGATTTAAGCCTGGAAGAACTTATGGGTTCGATAAAAACATTTGAGCAAAGACTGAGTAGGCGTTCGGAAAAATCCATTGAGAGAGCTTTTCAATCTAAGCTCACTTTTCAAAGGCGAGATAACCTTGATGGTGATCGAAGCAGCAGAGACTCACATCGAGGTGGCAGATTTGGAAGAGGAAGAGGTCGATCTTCAAGAGGCAGAGGAAGAACCAATTTCAGTAGAAGTTCAGATCTCGAGTCCACTCAACAAAAGTGTGGGATTTGCAAAAGGAGCAGCCATAGTGATAAAGATTGTTGGTTTAAAGGAAAACCACAATGTAACAATTGCAAGAAGTTTGGGCATATTCAAAAGGATTGTCGAGTCAAGAATAATCAGCAAGCAAATTTTACCAAAGAACAAGAATATGAATCCATGTTCTACGCTTGTCAACCAGAAATGGAACATGCGAATCATATTTGGTTCATTGATAGTGGTTGTAGCAATCACATGACGGGTGACAAAAATATTTTTGTGAAGCTCGATTCTTCCACAAAATGTCAAGTGAAGATGGGTAACGGAGCACTAGTTCAAGCCAAAGGAAAAGGAACTATTGTCGTGGAGACGAAGGAAGGAACAAAATATATTCATGATGTTCTTCTTGTTCCAGACTTAGAGCAAAATTTACTGAGTCTTGGACAACTTGTTGAGCATGGATTCTCTTAATTTTGGAGACTACTCATCATGCAAGATTTTCGACAAAAATCACAAATTTGTAGCAAGCATCAAAATGAAGCAAAATCGCAGCTTTCCTATCTCCTTTAACTACTCGAAGAATGTCGCGTTAAAATTAGACATTGTCGACGAATCTTGGTTGTGGCATAAAAGGCTTGGGCACTTGAATTTTCAAAGTCTCAAGAATCTAAAAGAGAAGGATATGGTTTATGGGCTGCCATCAATCAAAGAAATGCAAGAAATTTGCGAGGGATGTGCACTCGGGAAACATCACAGAGAGTCGTTTCCAAAAGATAAAGCCTGGAGAGCTAAAGACCCCTGGAGCTTGTTCATACGGACGTGTGTGGGCCAATGTCAACTCCAACTCATGCCGGTAACAAGTATTTTCTCATATTCATTGATGACTTTACAAGAATGACTTGGGTGTATTTTATGAAACAAAAATCTGAAGTGTTCTCGATCTTTAAGAAATTCCAAATGTATGTGGAAAGGCAAAGCGGCCTTCTTATAAAGTCTTGAGAAGTGACAGAGGAGGCGAATATAACTCAAATGAGTTTAACAAGTTTTGCGAAGATATTGGTTTGGATAGACAGCTTACTGTGGGATTTACTCCACAACAAAACGGAGTCGCCGAAAGAAAAAATAGAAGCATCGAGGAGATGGCAAAATCAATGCTTTATGAAAAGGGGCTGCCTAAAATTTTTGGGGTGAAGCTGTGTATACGGCGGTTTATTTGCTGAATAGATGTCCAACAAAAGCATTAGAAAATAAAACTCCACTTGAGGCCTGGAGTGGGAGAAAACCATCATTGAGTCATTTGAAAGTTTTCGGATGTATCTGCTATGCTCATGTCCCAAAAGAAACAAGGCGCAAGCTGATGATGAAGTAAGTGAAAAATGCATTTTTGTGGGTTATAGCTCAAAATCAAAGGGCTACAGGCTTTTTCATTTGATGAAAAATAAAGTCATTATTTCACGAGATGTCTTATTTAACGAGAATATGTCTTACGATTGGAAAAAGAAGGAAGTCCAAGTTCAATCATATTCTTTTGGAGAAGAGAAAGAAAATCAAGAACGTGAAGTTGAAGCCGAAATCCCGGAAGAGGTTCCTTCAATTTCAACTCCCCAATTTTCTCCATCAAACTCGAATTCTTCATCGCTAATTACAACTTCCCAATTTTCTCCATCAAGCTCGAATTCTTCATCGCCAAGTTCATCTCGAGAAGAATGAGAAGCTTGACTGATATTTATGCTAGTTGCAATTTCTGTACTACTGAACCGGAAAGTTTTGAAGAAGCAATAAAAGAGGAAGCGTGGAAGAATGCCATGGAGGAAGAGCTACAGGTTATCGAAAAAAATAAAACTTGGTTTCTGGTGAAAAGACCTCAGAACAAAGATGTGATTGGGGTAAAATGGATTTTCAAGACAAAGCTTAATCCTGATGGTTCGGTTCAAAGAAACAAGGCAAGACTCGTTGCAAAAGGGTTCTCGCAACAGCCCGGAATTGATTTTCAGGAGACATTTGCACCGGTAGCTCGATTAGATACCATTCGAACTCTTATTGCATTAGCCGCTCAAAAGGGTTGGTTTTTATATCAACTTGATGTTAAGTCGGCATTTTTGAATGGAAAATTGGAAGAAGATGTGTATGTCGAGCAACCACAAGGTTTTGTCATCAAAGGAGAAGAACGAAAGTATACAATTAAACAAGGCGCTATACGGGTTAAAACAAGCACCACGGGCTTGGTATGGTGAGATCAATTCTTATTTTATTAAGAAGGGCTTTCAAAGGAGCAAGAGCGAACCTACCTTGTACGTGAAGACTCAAGGTACTGATGAAATTCTTATTGCTTCACTCTATGTTGATGATTTGGTGTTCACCGGAAATAATGGTGAAATGATTGAAAGTTTTAAAAGGGATATGATGAAAAAATATGAAATGAGTGATATGGGTCTGCTGCATTATTTTTTTGGGTATTGAGATTTGTCAAAACAAAGATGGCATTCTTATTTACCAAAAGAAATACGCCAAAACACTTCTCGAAAAATTCAGAATGGGAGATTGCAACCTAGTGGCTACACCATTAATTGTGAATGAAAAGTTGAAGAAAGAAGATGGAAGCAAAGGTGTAGATGATTCAATTTATCGAAGTTTGGTTGGGAGCTTGTTGCATTTGACTGCAACAAGGCCGGATATCATGTATGCTACAAGCATGTTGTCAAGTTTTATGCATAAGCCAAGCCAAAGTCACTTTGGAGCTGCAAAAAGGGTGCTACGATACATTCAAGGTACTCTTGATTTTGGTATTATGTATGAAAAAAATATTGAAGCAAACTTGCTTGGATTTTGTGATAGCGATTGGGCTGGATGTGTCGATGATATGAGAAGCACATCGGGTTACGCATTTTCTCTTGGTTCTGGTATAATTTCATGGGCATCGAAGAAGCAATGAACGGTGGCACTATCGTCGGCCGAAGCTGAATACATCTCGGCATCATTGGCAACCTCACAAGCAATATGGCTAAGGAGGATTCTGGAAGATATTTGTTCAAAGCAAGAAGTAGCTACTGTTCTCTTATGTGATAACAAATCTGCTATTGCAATGACAACGAATCCCGTCTACCATAGTCACATAAAGCACATTGCAATCAAGCATCACTTTATTAGAGAAGCTGTAGAAGATGGAGAAATTCAGCTCAAGTATTGCAAGACCGAAGAACAAGTTGCTGATATTTTTACCAAGGCTCTCCCTAGAGATAAGTTCGAGTTTTTCCGTGAGATGATTGGAGTTACACAAGCCATTAAGGGGGAATGTTAAAATTAATGTCTTATAATTTTATTATTATTATTCAAGACTTCTAGATCTTGGAAAATGAATATTATTATTATTCAAGACTTCTAGATCTTGGAAAATGAATATTATTATTATTCAAGATTTCTATATCTTGGGAAATGAGCATTCATTATGTTGAATGAATCTCTGAATGTCCTTTTGTATTTCAAGTTCTCTATTTAAAGAGTCTTGTAATCAGTCTGTGAGATATATAAAAAAATAATCAGAAAAAATAATCAGAAAAATAAAGATTGTCTTCTCAAACTAGAAGAAGCGTCATATTCATTTTTCTGTACCTCTCTGTTAAAGTTCTCAATTTGTTATTTCCAACAGATTTATTTCCAACAAGGTCTTGGATTTGAACCCAGAAAGGACACCATTTAAGTTCAATATCCTCCAAGGTTTGGTCTGATAACTATTTATTAAGCACCAACACTACACCTTTGACTGCCCAGGGACTATTAGAGTTTATTCTGTCACGATTCTTATGAAGGAGCATGATATGGTGTTGCAATCTAAACGTTGGAAACTAACAATTTCAGCAGTTATGATCTTACCAACCAGTGTAAGTTCATTTATAGCACAAATACTAGGGTCGTTAAAAGAGAGATTCCGACAAATATCCTCTTTATCCTCTGTAGTGGGAGGAGCTTTGGTAGTAGTATCCATAATAGATGGTAGAAGATAAAAGAGAAAACAAGAAATGTAGAAGCGGACTATAAAGACAAACCTACCATAAGAATCAAATGGAGGTCGCCACAAAAGATTTAAAAATGAGAGAGAATATCTATCTCTTCTAGAGAGACGAGAGAGAGAGAGAACTCTACTTAGAGAGAGAATATTCCTCCAATTCCTATACTATTATAAAAAAAAATTAAGTTGAACTTTAACTACCATGGATTATAATGATCATAGCTATTTATTAAGAAAATGGAAACTATAAATAAATTGATGATAATCATTTGTATTCAACTAGCAAAAGAGAAAAAAAAAGGTTGGTAGGAAAGTAGAAGGGTATGCACAAATCCCTATAACATTGAATAAAACGAAATAAAAGAAATAACCTAAATAAAAGGTACAAGATACACCAACCCTCTAAAGATGGGACTTCTGCGAAAATCATTTATATAATATATATATATATATATTATATATATATATATAATATCAATTGATTGTCTTTATTTTCATTCCAAGTAAGTAAAAGAGCATCTTCGCAGAATAATTAACTGCGTAAAGGATTTCAAAACAATAACTATGGAGATGATAATGTAGTTACAAAATAATAATAATTTGTTTTTAGAATATTTTTTATTCCCACTGCTTTTAAGATATTAAAGATATTTGATCTAGAATAGAAGGTAAAAATATTGTTTCACCTGTTATGAAAGATAGTAAGAAAAAAATGATTCCAAAACTATCTTATTTAGTTTATTTTATTAATTGATTTAGTTTCAATCCTCTATTTTTAATTAATTTAATCTCTAAATTAGGTATTAATATCTTATTTCATCCTTTTATAAGTTTCATATTAAATTATCTAGTAAAAATATTTTCTACATAGTTTATGACTAAAATTAATATAATATATATATATATATATATATATATATATATATTAAATTTTGAAGAGATTAAATGAAAATAGTTCAATGCTAATTTTAAAAAAATTAGATTAATTTTTTAAAAAATTAAATATTTAATAATTTTACCGTTCTTGTTTCTTAGAATATTTAGATTAGTGTAGAAAGTTGTAGAGAATAATTGAAGATTTTATATATGAGTACAATAATTTATAAGATTAAAATCATGTAATATATATATATATATATATATAGAAGATTTTAGTTGAATCTTAAGTATCATTGGATTAAATTGATCATACATGTTTATTTAATAAGTGGAAAATTATAAAATAAAATAGATGGATAAGGGTTATTGTATTCAACTATGAAACAAAGAAAAGTTGATAGAAAAATTAGCATAACATTTTTATGAAATAAAATACTTTTGAAAGTTTTTTAATATATTAACGATAATTATACCATACATTAATATAATTTGGATGAATATTGGATAGAAGGAGTTTTTATTAATTATTGTAATTTTATAATATTAAATAAGAAGTTAATTAACAAAGTTAAAATGTAATCCTAATAATCTAAAATTAGGGCAAAAGTATTTTTTTCAATATTATTAAAAGAAACATGTATAGAGAATATCAAACTAGAATTCAAAAAATTTGTATGTAGAAAGATGTTAGATTAAAGGGGTTGATCCACCTAAACCAAAAAATAAAGAAAATAATTTTTTTTTTATATTATCACAAAATTAATTTGGTTGAGTAAGAAAAAAATTCATAAAGTTTCTAGTTGTGATCAAATACTTCATATGCATATGGTTTAGATAGATAATTAATAAAAATAATTTACACAAACATAGATAATTACTTATTAAATTTTGTTTTATAGTAGATGATAATTTATCTTTTTTATATGCTTTGTTATTTTATAAAAAATAGAAATATTTTTTATTTTATAATTCTTACCGTACATATTTATAAAAGTAAAATTGTATATCTTGAAGTAAATACTGTATCATTGAATTTCAAAAGTTACAACTATATCTATTTCAATAAATTATTTTAAATTTATCTGTTTTTCTTTTCTTCTTTTTTTTTTTTAAAGATATTATTAAAGTTGTTTCAAGGAAAATAGAAATATTTGTAATTGAATTCCTTGAATATGGAAATGAAGTGCATTCTAAATAATTGAACATCTTGACTTCGAAATCACAACTTACTAAAAGAAACAACTCTTTGCCTTGAAATACTTTTAAGGTAACTCTTTGTCCTTACAAAGACAAACTAACTCCCTAGTGTAGGCTTTAATTTCTTCATCTATGGTATTTTTCCAACAATTATGCAAAATAACTTGATTATAATAATTAGGTTCAGAATTATAAAAATAATACAAATATAAGACTCGTATTTGAAAGAAACAATAATAATAAGTGAATTTGATCCTTAAAATATATATATTTTTTATTTGAATAATTGGTGAATTTAATCCCAAATAAATTTATTGTTGACAAGTTTAGTCTCAAAATATTTTTAAAAACTTTAAAGGTGCTAAACAATAAGGTCATTTTCGACGAATTCTGTCAAAAGCCCTAAAACTTTAACAGTAAATATAAGGATAAAAAAGTCGTTACACATAAAAAGAAAAAATTAATAATAAAAGAAGTATTTAAATAAAGGAATAAAAATATCTTTACATTTAAAATTTAAAATTTTAAAAATAACAAAATTAAAGATTATCAAAATTGTTTTGTGAATCTTCTTCTTATTTTTCTGTTACAAATAAGATTTTTATCGTTTTTTGATATTTTTGAAATGGAAAAAAAAAAGAGAATATTCATAAAAAGAAAATCAAAATAACAGAAATTTTAAATTTATCTTCTTTTTAATTGTGATTTAGTAATTTAAATGAATTGAAATTTAAATTTTGATTCATCATCTCTTACCCATAAATTCTCACCGTTAACTCTTTATTAAAATTGACGATACCAGACGTTAACTCTTCATTACAATTGATGATAGAAGTGGGAAAAAAATTTATTATTAATAAAAAAAAATGTCGATGCTCTTCTCTTCTTTTTTTCTTCTTCTATTTTTTTCTTTAATAATGTCAGAAAATCATAAAATTTTGTTTCTATCATGAGAAAAAGAAGATTGACAAAAATTTGATATAATTTTTATTTTTAAAATTTTAAATGTGAGGAACATTTTTATCTTTTTATTTAAATTTTTTTTTCTTTTTTTCTTTTCATATGTAATGATTTTTTTACCGTTATTTTTAATCAATTAAATGTAAAAATGGTTAAATTTTTAGAGTTTTTGACCATCTAAGAGGGCCTTATTGTTTACTTAAAACAGGGACTAAGCTTACCGAACATAAATTTGTTTGGACCAAATTCACTAATTTTTTTTTTTAGTTTTAAACTTTTTAATTAAAAAAAATCTTTTTTCACAAATTTTGTAAAAATTAATTTAAATTTTAAATTTTTTTGTGATTTTAATTTATTTAAGAAATATAATTAAACCACTTTATATAAAACATCTACAAATAATTTTAAAGGAAAAAAATTTACAAAACTCATTCACAAAATAATAAAGAAAGAATAATAAATATATATAAAAATGTATTTTAAAAATATATTTTATGTAAAATAACATATTAAACTTTCACTTTACGTGGTTATGGAGGAGCATTTTAGTCAAATGATATGTTTTCATTTGACTAATGAGATGAAAATGCAAATGCAATTTTGCTAGCATAATAAATAAATAAATAAATAATATATATATATATATATATATATATATATATATATAAATGTATTTTAAAAATATATTTATGTAAAATAACTTATTAAACTTTCACTTTTGCATTTCACTCTATATACGTGGTTATGGAGGAGCATTTTAGTCAAATGATATGTTTTTTCATTTGACTAACGAGATGAAAATGCAAATGCAATTTTGCTAGAATAATAAATAAATATATATATATATATATATATAAATGTATTTTAAAAATATATTTTATGTAAAATGACTTATTAAACTTTCACTTTAGCATTTCACTCTATACGGGGTTATGGAGGAGCATTTTAGTCAAATGATATGTTTTCATTTGACTAACGAGATGAAAATGCAAATACAATTTGCTTTTCCCAACCCTCAGTTTAAATGCATAGCTTTTAAAGTTCCAGACTTTCTTGGATCTGGTTTTGTTTAGGCTAACAAATTCCCAAAACCCTCTCAACTGTACTCGTACCTCGCAAGTATATTAGTGCATAGTAAAACATAAAATAAAGCATAAGTGCAAAAAGAGAAGTCATGCTCCATTATGATTACCAAAACAAAGATAATAATTACTTCTTTTTCTCTTCTCTCTCTCTTTTCTCTTTCCCTATTTCCTTCGATTCTACATCTCTAATGGCATAACACAGTCTAACAAGTTGTATGATGAATACACATTTTGGAATACTCCTCACAGCTTTATGCAGAAGCAGCATATGCGGAAGGCCAGTTGATTAGGGCCATTCGAGTAATGAACAAAAATTTTACTCGGTTGGCACCCAAAAATAAGGAGGAAAACCAGCAAAAAAATTAGCAAGATATGATTAAGAAGCCTGGTACTTCTGCTTCACAGCTGTAGCAGCTGCTCTATACCATGTAGCAGCAGCCATTGCACCAGGGTCAGGAACTGTTGTCAGAATATCTCCAGAAACATACGTTGAACGGCCAGCCTACAAAGCCAAGCAGTTCCAATACACATTTTACATACATACATACACATGGAAGAGAACTAAAGATGTATACAGCTAAAACCAAAATAATATGGAGTGAAGCATAAAATTGGACAATAAAGGAGAGGCCAAAAGAGTTAACAAAAGCCAAAATCTTGCAACTAATTCATTAGAAATTAGTACACTCGTAACTACAGAATGTTGAGTTTGATCAGTACACAAATTCATTAGCAACTCGCAAGCTAAGAGCAAAAATATCTTTTGAGGTTCTGTAAGTTCTGACACTATTCTTTATATTTTAGGCTATCCCTGTAAGTTCTGACACTATCCTTTTCAATCCTTCCATTTTTCTTAGAGACTTCCAACTTCACAAATATGGTAACATCCTGATTTCCTTACATGAGATGCAAATTGTGAACTTGTAGAAATTGATGGACAATATAAAACTACTATATATACAGGAAAACTCATGAGAGATATAAATCTTAAAGAGAAGAGGATAAACCAAAATCACCTGAGCTTGCATGTGTTTAGTCGACTCTGCACCAGCCAGAGCTGCTTCAGCAGAGAGAACAAAGGCATCAACAGGATCATTGCCAACAGCCAATCCCTGAGGAAGTAATGTAGTGGTTAGCAAGGTCCATAGGCCAGAAGTAGGATTCGCTAGAGCTGGTAATTGCTTATTACCTCATTAAGAACTGATGATGCTGGAATTAAAGCATCCAAAAGTGTGCGGTAGCCTGCCTTTGCCCCACCATACTTGCTAACTGCCATAAGAGCAGCATCAAGTGCACCAGCCCCTGAATCACAAACATCAGCGATGAAGAGTTAGAATTAAAGCGAAGAAGTTATAAAGTTACTGTACTAGGAGTTCATCTCACAATGTAGTGGCTTTATATCAGATTCACTGTTTGCCTTCAGATGTGCATATGCTGCCTTACAGAAAATATCATATCTGCCAATCAGAAGAATGCAAATGTTGGGCTCGTTAATTAAGCAACTGGAAAAAGTTATCATGAATATATGTCCAACATGAGAGTAGAATCTAGAATGGACCAGATTATGAAATTTTATAAAATCAAAGGAGATTGTTCTTACATGATACCACTCGTTCCTCCCATGACTTTTCTGATAGAAGCCCCAATTTCATTCACTGTTTCTGCAGGGTCATTCAGTGGATAACTGAAACAAAATATAGGAAGAAAAGTAAGGATCTGGTGAAGTATATTATAGCTAGCAGGAATAGATAAACCTTTTTAAAGGTATCATTTTGGAGATAGTGCAAATTATGTCCTATTTGCACTACCAAGAACTTATTAGACATTGTACATGAGACACTCTAGGCAAAAATCAACTTTATATGATAATGTTCATTTGGAAAATACAAAAATGTAAATTCACTCATACAAAGGAGACACTAAGATTATCAAATGAAAAAAAGACATTCCTGTATCACTTTTCTCAGGACAAACATTTTAGGATGCCATCAACTCTTAAACAAACGTGTGGCGGATAAACACTTTAAGATATTTGTTACCAAGCATACTGCTTCAAACTTATTAAATCAAATAAAATATGCATGATAAGCTAGCAGTTGACGAAGAAAGCTCATAACTGTGCTGGTGTTCTATATTTCTCAAGATAAAATGCAGTTCATTCTGTACTGAAGAACATCATAGAAATTTACCACCTAAACCTATCGAAGTGTAGAATTTTCTTTTTAAAGAAAAAAAAAATCAGGGAAAAGGAGGGTGGAGAGGGATTAGTTGGTGAAAAGAGATGACAGAGTTAAGGACCTGTAGAGGTCAAATCTCTCGGGTTATAGCAGTCTGGTTTCAGGGTTTAGATGAAAAGTAAGTCCACAATAGTAAAGCATACATTCACATTAGAGAATTCAAAATTGGATATTGGTTATTCTTAATTGAGTTTAATTTTTATCAATCATATGGCTTATATGCACCCTGAATCTCCTAAGCATATCCTCTAATATATTGTCCATGTTAGCTAATTAACTCACTAAAACTAACACTATCATCTTTCGTCATTAATTCCACTAGTAACAAAAAAAAAATTAGAAAGAAAAAATAAGGGTAAAAAAGAAAGGAAATTAAATAATAGCAAGGACTCAAAGGCATGCACCAAATAAAAGTGTTTTGGAGGTCTTCGCAAGGTTCTTTAGGTTCTTTTACACGCGATTATGCTTTTTTAATATGAAAGTTATTAACAGAGTTGATGACAGAATTACTTTTGGCTTAATTAAAAAATATGTGTTTATTAATGTACTAAAGATGTATTAGGAGATCCAAAGTGGTTAATATGTTTTCGACATATAAAAATTTTAAAAATGAAGACTAATTTCACAACTCCAGGACAAGCAATCCTAAGAAGAAAACCATTTTTCCCAACAAGCTGGATCAAGTAGACGAAGATATCTATAGAAGTATAATATGAAATCACAAGAAACACCAAAAAGGTGAGGAAGAAACTCACTACTTCTTCAGGTCTTCAAGTATTGCAGTTGCACCTCTGAACATCTGAAGATATACCAACCAATCTCATTAATAAAGCCAATGCATATTTAAAAATTTTAAGAAACAACAAAAAGATTGAAGAAACAGATGACTACTGAACTTACTGTTGAACCACAATCACCGTCCCCCACTTTGCTGTCCCATTCATTTAAGGAGTCCTTCAGGTTGACAATTTCTGTAGCTGCTGCTTCAATAGCAGCCTCAAGAATATGACCCTGAGGACTTAGCTGTTCTGGTCGATTTAATATCTAACAAAAGCATATAGCAGAAGAAAGATTTAGTAACAACCAAAGAAAAAGGATTTTTTTCCCCAAAAAAATAACAATAAATTTCTATAAAAGTTCTAAACAGAAGATACATGTTAGAAGAAAAATAACATTAATTCTCTAGCTCCAAACATTAAAATAAATACATAAATAAAATAATTGATAAAGAAATAAATGAGCTGCAATACCAAAATGCCAAAATGGAGCTGCTTCATAATAGTGTACAGTTACACTCGCTTCAACTAGAACAAATTCAATGTCTAGAAAACAACAAGACAACAAATGTCGAAAGAAACACAGTTCTGTGTCATGTAATGATTTTTGCCATAGTAGGCTAAATATGTTCAAACCCTAAAAATCCTCAATGCTTCCCACAAAAATTTAGTATTTTTTTCATAGTGCTCATATGAATCTTAACTCAATACTTGGCTTGAAGCAAATACTTCAATTATTGAAAGAACCTTGTATAAGCATACATATCACATTCAAAAGAATACAAGGACATTAAACACGAGAAAGAATTATGGTGATTGCGGAAAAGCAAGTATTTCATAAAACTAAAACGCAATCCTAGAAAACTTTCTACAACATTAGCCAACATTTGGCAACAAAAAGTACTCCTTTCAACATTTTGGTAACTTTCTACTTTGGATTTTCTTTTTCTTCCACTATTTTTTATTTTTTATCCAACCAATCACAAAATAAATATAACAATTTCAATTATATCCTTATCTCAGTCAATTATTACCTTATTCTCTTTATCATTTGGGAGATTAAAACATAATAGAAGAATGTCAACAAAATCTATAAAAGAATATTTTGTCTTTTCCATTTAAAAACTTTTTTAAAACTGTGAGCATTTTGAAATTATGACAAGCTAAAAATGCAAGGGAAAAAAAGTTATTAGTAAAAAAGGAAGTATTTAATAAGAAAGATCATACTTCAAAATCTAATCCCTCATTCCAAAAAATATTGTCAAGTACTTATATTTTGGTTATCCCAAAATACTTGTCAAAATGTCTTACTGTTTTTCAACCTCATATATTTTCAGTACATTTCCAATAAATCATGAAATGCCTTTTGAGAGCGTATTAGTCATTTGAATTATATTCAAATAAATATTAACAGCTACTTAATTCTTCTGTCATTTAATTCTGTGCCATGTCTTAGATTGACATGATTATTTGGATAAAGGGAGAATTACTTTAGAAAAAGAATGCCATATCTAGTCATAGGTAATACATAGGTCATAGCAAATACTGCCAAATGCCGATAAAGCATATAAAATACGAGAACTAAAACAGGTACAGGCAGTAAGCACTTGATCCAATAATGTTATGCTATTCAACTCAAATACCTCATCATTCTTTGTAGACAGTGATGGTGGAAGAGGAACAGGAATCTTGGCGGGCGGGCGGTTACCTGTAATTGAATTTCATTTCTCATTGAAGCCAGATGTCACCCACTTATCACAAATAAAGATGATTTCTTCCATAATTCTTTAAGGAGTGGCATCAACTCAATAATACAGAAAAGAAGCATGAAGCAGATATACTGGTCATCTAACTCATCAGAAATGCATATGGCAGCACATAGAAACAACACTAACCATCAGTACCAACAGGCCAAGCTGAAGCCTTGGTAGGGGCATCCAAGCGCCTCAAAATTCCTTCATCAGCCTTCATCACTGAGATCGAAAATCCTGGAACAAACATACAAGTGAAGGATTGGATGGAGATACATAAATGGAAAACCAAAAACATGATCTAACCTGCCATGTCAAGAGAAGTCATGAAGGATCCTGTATACACTCGCTCAACAGCCAAACCATGTTCCAGCTGCAACTTAGGCACCACTTTCCCAGCTACAATCATCAATTCCATAAGAGGTGTAGCTCCTAATCTACAGTTTTAATAGAATCGAACAGATTCAATGAATTACTGAACATCTGAAACTGAAATGCAAATCTTTCGCACAAGCAAAATGGCAATACACAGAGATTATATGACAAACATAACGTAAACATACTAAGTTGTAAAAGTTTAAACTGAAATCAAGCAAACATGTTTTTCCAGGCATATAGCATCCAGAGATGGATTTTCACAATATTTTTAGAACTAAACCATCATCTACAATTGCTTGCAATAACCAATAAGTCAGACATTATAGTTCAGCATACAAAACCACGTTACTAAATTACAGAGAATATTTCATGCTGATGTCTAGCAAGGGTTATAAAACTTGTAACAGCATCTGAATGCTTGGATGGAACTGGCATCATGTACTCGTACCCTAACATATATTTGCATGTGACAACAATAATGTAGGATTACTGAAAAGAGAATCTCCAAATTCCTAAAAACATCTATGTTCAGGTTTTGTTTGGCTCACAAAAGGGAAGGGACATGGGAAAGAGAAGCACAAGTGGGCATTTACTTTTATGAATGTGAATAAATGATAAATACTTACTCTTGTTTAATTCTATTGAAAATTGAGGAGAATGGGAAGAATATATGGTTAAAACTATTATTATACCCCTTAGATACAATCATTGTTTTATTTTTATAAAAAAACTTAGCTCGTATCATATACTTATGTTTTATTATTATTGTTCCTCAAAAAATCTATGGAATTCATTTCGTATCTCCTGTCTATAAAAAATTATAAAGACCATAACTAAAGGGAGCAAAAGAAAAAGATATTGTTTCAAGCATGTATGTTTATTGTGTGCGCATGTTTTAGTAAAGAGTACATCTTTGTTATATTTGTGTATGTATTTGTAGAGTTGTATGTGTCACCTGTTACTTTTTATTTGAATTCTTCTACTTTTATCACAGAACATTTGAAAATTCTCTTCCTCACAAGTTCTTAATTCAGTTCCTCCTAAGAACACAAATAAAACTGCCCGCAGACAAATCAATACCTTTTTGGATGCCTTCACCATTAATCCCCATCTCCCAGAAGAGAGGGCAAAGGAAAACAAAAATATTCCTTCTGTTTTACTAAGAGAAATTTCTATGTTCCTTTTCCCCAGTCACCTTATGAAATCAATAAAACACTTATCACTCTTTTTCCTCTTATATATCCTCATTAATTAAATTTCATAAAAATAAAAGTAAAAAGCACAAAGATGTTTTAGGGGAGACCTCTCAAAAAAAATTTCAATAGAAGGCAATCAATTCAAATTTTAAACTCTCCCTCAAAATTTTAGATACTCCATGATGGACCAATACTTATTTATATTAAATATACTTTTACCGCTTAATTCAAATTATATTTTTAAATAATCAATTATAAATTAATTAATATTTTAATTAATAATATTCAAATATAACAAACCCACTTTAAATCAATTATTCAAAATACAAAATTTCCTTCTAATATATCATCTAAAATTCAATCCAAATATGTCCATATTCTTTCAGTATAAAAGTGCATCAATAATGCCAATCTCAACATAACATTTTTTAGCACATTTAAACCTTCAGGAAGGCCAAGAACGAAACATTTTTGTTTCTAATGAAGTTGGCCAACAACAAAAACTCACCCAAATGGAAATCTCACATGCACTGCAAAGCCCCAATTTAGTCCAGGAAGACTCAACTTAAACAACAACGGGATCATAAGGCCAGAAAACGAAATATTGTCAACAAAAGCATATTGGAAGGCTTTATGGCAGAAAAGATGGATCTTAAAAAGAAGGAAAACCAATTAAATTATCCTGGAAAAATACAAATGTTGGTTTGCAAAGAAGAAGGAAAAAGGGAAAGATAAAGAGTTTTGCATATTTGAAGAGAGAAAGTAGAAAGGAAAATTAAAGATGAGCAGTTGAAGTAATGAGATGGCAAAGTGACGAAAAGGGATAGTGAAGGTAAAGGGGGAGGGAAATCCATCCAAGCACTCCTCAACCAAACAAGGTAACATTATCTCCTGTATTAATTCTCCTCAAATACCCCTGCCAAACACCTCAAACAAACATAGATTTAGTGTCTCTTAAATCCTCTGGCATTCTACTGGCCTCAATAGACACCTATCATCCTGTTAACCTCCAAAAATGTGGTTAGATTTACGTCACCAACTTCTAAAAAATCTTTGGAATCTGAACTATCGGACAGCTATAAGGTGCAGCTGCCTTTTATGCAATCTTTCCCAGGGAAAGAAGGCCGATCATTTTCTCATTTTAACTTACTACTGAATCCTGCATTTACAGTTGCACTGGACTTCAGTTTTCAACTTGAACAAAGCTAGAATCTCAAAAGAAATCTCCTTAAGAAATGATGATTGGGGAACATAAATAACTTTGCATTTTCTACTGTTCCAAATTTCAGATTGAATACTCGTGGAGAAAGATTCAAAGACAGAGCAGGTATGTAGAAAAGAAACCACACAAGAAAACTCCACATGAAACATTCATGCCACCATTAAACTCAAGTTCCTTGAGAAGTGTTCCTCAAATTTTAAAGTTGATAGTTAAAAAAGGTAAGTTTTAAATTTGATAACTAAAAAGGTACATTTAAGGAAAAAGTAAACAAAAAGAAGAATGAATAGAAATCATCTTGTGAAACTAAGAAGAAGCACGTATAATCCTGCAAACTTGAGTCTACAAGTCCTTAATCTACAAAAAAATACATAGAGACTTCTAATAAGTTAGAGCAAGAAGTCATCTTACCCATTGATCATCAATACCACTCTACTTCCACGTGTAATAGGAACATAGTTGGTTTCCTGCAATTAAAATGAGAAGTAACAAACTTTGTTATTCAAATAATAAGTAAGCACGTAGAATGATTAGCCCCCAACTACAAAAGAATATAGACCGTAGAAGAGAAAAAGAGTAAGATTCCCGATAACATACTATTTCACAAATAAATAAGATAATCTGACCATGAAGATAATTTGTTATTCAGTAACAAACTAGAAAGAAAGAACAACTATATAACAGAGTACAGAAAAGTTTGTATTTTCCCAACCTTTCATCAAAAGGTTGTACTCTTGTCCATTCTTTTTTCTTTTTTTTAAATCCATCAATCAGAACGTTGTAACCAATCATCTGTAAAAAGGTTGCCTGTGAACATATCTGGCATCCCATTACCGTTTTCCCATTTTGTCCTAAACAAATTCAATCCAGTTCAGCCAACCTCCAAAGGGAAATTCTTTCCTATTCCATGAATTATACTCCTTTCTAGACTTACTTTTCAGGTTTGAAAATTGTGAATGAGAAGCACCTGAATGTTATTCTCTAAATCCTATTCTCAATTGATGATCCAATTGAAAATTTTAGTTCATAACACTTCATCCAAAGAAATTAACAAAAATTGTCGCCAAGGGAACCATGACAGAGTAAATTGTGCAGCTTAAAATAAAAAAATTAAAAAATTTAAAAAAGGAGAGACAACAAAATAACTTGTCTGATATTGTGCTTTTGAATCTTAATAACAACACAATTCTTATAGCACCATCCCCAAATCAATCTCATATTTATGAAAACTTCAAATTTCACCCTTTTTGAGCTCAACATGAATGAATTTAAACATATATATTCCTTATATTCTTCCCATGACCTAATTGGAAGCCATATACACGAAAATCAGTTTATATTGTAGACTGTACTTTGTCCCTAAAAAGATAATTCCTCTCCGATTATTAAAATCATACTTGAAAAACCCAACTTTGCAATCTGTAGAAAACAACTCGATTCTAGTATAGATATTTTGAAACCTGGTCGAAATTTACAATATGTAGTACTACAAGATATTTTTAACCATAAGTTTTACACGAATTTATAGTTTTATCTTCTACCTTGATTAGGTAAAAAACCTCAAATTGCACTGTCCATAACTACTAATCTTACTTCTTTCAAACTTCAGTACTATTTCTAACATCATATTTCACAATCCATACAAGGCAGCTTCATATTCTTACCATCGTCAAGAGTATCCTTGAACAGTGAAAATATGTCTGGATGTCTTAAATAACAAAATTTTCTGTTGTTTCTAACATTGACAAATATACATGCATAAGAGGTCAAATGACAAACCATACGATATGCACTTAATATGGTGCGTCGTGACAGATTGATCTTCATCTGCAGAGTTAGATACTAAAGTATCAGAGAAGTCAATTTGGTACCATGTAACATACCTGTGAAAGTATCTGGTTCAGAACATGAGTGACAATTACATCGACAGGCTGAATATCAGCTACAGCAGCCCCCGGTTCTCCATGCTGATAGAAACAATTAACAAAGATCTTATAACATTGTATTGTATCTCTATGGGCACTTCAATACATCATATTCTTGGTACCCTTAAGCACATACTTGTATTATTTAATTGAGTTGATAGGATTGTATTCACAACAAATGGAAATATTCAAGAGGACATCATCAGATTAGATGACTCCAAATTTTAATTGACCAAAATAAATTTTATTATTATCAAATAATAATAATGAATAAATGTAGACAATGGAGGAAAAATAATTTCTTGATAATTGCAGTTAATGGAATAATAAACATCTATATACATACAAGTCTATGCTAGAACAGGAAACTACAAACTCACAATCACCCCTAAGAATCTTAATACTACTAATTAGGTAATTTGTCCCCAATTAAGTAATTACTGTGATTCATAAATAACACTCAATACATATTAATCATGCCTAACTTGTTACAAAGATAGATAACCCTAGTGCCATTTGATGTTTTTATGAACATATATATGACAAATTGTTCTCTGGTATTCACGTAGCAGACAGAGATAAGAGTTTCACAAAGCTTCTCAGAAACAAAGTGACCGTCTATCTCAATTTCAGTCATTTATGAAACACAGGATTAGAGAAAATGTGATGTGAACGACAACTTGGTTTTCACACTATTGTTCAGCCAACATTGAAAGTTTTAGGCCAACTTCAAGCATGAAGTGATAAAATTACATTGTGAAATCACATTATTTTGTAAGCAAAATAAGCCTTTGCATTGTATTTTGATTCTGCACTAGAATGAAATATAAATTTTGTTTCAGACTTTTCCGTGTTACTACGTTACCTCCAACAAAAGTACAGCCAGGATTTAAGGTCAACTGTAGGACTTGCCCAATCTACATCTCAGTAACACTCTATACAAAACAATCATAATTCTTGTACACTATACCCCATCTAGGAGCACTTTTCGAGTAATATAAGATATGTTCCAAAGTAGTCCAATATTGGACTGTTGGAAAAGTAATGTTCGTTAACAAAATTTATTACGGTTGTATTTGGACAAAAGTTTAGGATTTGAATTACTATATACCCATAGGATGTTATAAATATATCTCAAACATCCAAATTGTACTAGGATTCTAAATTATAGGCAAGCTTACAAACTTGCACCAAGGATTTCATGGTAAGTTGATTTTGTTTTATGGACTTAATATTGTTGGCAGTCCAAGTGCTCAATTCAGAATACCTAAACAGTTTTATTGCTTTGTTTTGAATGAAATGTGTATAAACATATTCATAAAATCAAAAGAATGTAATTTTCATCATTGGATTTTGCTTATTGGTTTTTAAGAAAACTAGCCAACCCACTAACCCATATATATTTAAGACATATAGTGTGAAAGTCAAAGTGCAAAAGAATTCAACATATACTGCTTTTGGCTACAATAAATCTAATTAATTTAACATGATCAGAAATCAAATTTGAATTATCCACACTGATCAAAATGCTAAACATGTCAATACATTTGGTCACATTAATCATATGTGGTTGTTGTGTTATGTTACTACCAAGTGTTAGTAAGGCTAGGGTAGTTTTGCAATAGACAAGTTTGTAACTTCTATTTTTGTTTTAGGAGAGCTAGTTTACTGGAGTTTTATTTTCTGCTTTGAAATAAGGGGTGTGTAAAAAGTTTCACAAAAGGTTCATGAGTACGTTACTCTTGGAGGTGGTTGGGCTCTCTCCAACAAACAAATACTTGCAAACAAAAATAGTTCATAAAGGCTGCCCATTTTGGACAGTAATTTTTTCCTACTAAAATTATATTAAAATTTTGGCAAAATATTTAAACAATCATATTATTAAATTTGAACATTTAAAATTAAAATTTTTTATAGTTAAACATTAAAAATATAATAAATACATAAGTAAAAAAATAAAAAATTCCAAATTTTTAGAAGACTTTATTATAAAGATAATTGGCATCCAAAAGAACAGTCAAAGATCTGATGATATACAGCCATACTCAGATCCTACCAACATGTTTACTTAGAAAAGCATAACAGGATAAAAGAACATTTCCCCTATTTTCCCCAAAAATACAGATATTGCCTTCAAAACCATGATAAATAATCTAAATTAAAACAACTGTTGCTACACACACAGATATGCAATTCAATTAGCAAATTGGGTAAAATGTACAACTTACTATTCCAAGACCAAGCTCCATCTTTCCAGGGCCTAAACGATCTGATGTGACTTGACCTGGCAAAGTGCAGACAGACAATGCAACACCCATAGTGCCAACCATTTCAGATGCACGTTTTGCTTCAGCAGCAACCTCAGCAAGAGAGAGACCACAAGCTGCTGCAGCTCCAGCGATCTGCATTCAGCAAAAGGAAAATACACTTTCACGAAAAGAAATTCCATTGCCCACCTCATATGGAAAAGATTAGGCATCATGATTGGCACCCAAACACCATTCTTATGATCTAAAGTATTTAAGAAAGTGAAGGGAGTTCCCTTGAACTCCTAACATCATGTATGTGTATTTTCTGCATATTTTAACTTAATACTTATGACTAAAGATCGTCAATTTTGGAAAAACATGTTACTTTTATTTCACAATTTTTTTTTCATTTGTTTTAATGGTGAATGCAAGGTTCAGATAATGGTTCAAGGATAGCGCACATAATTATTAAGGGTGGATAGAAGTTTTCCTTGAATACAGAGGGCACCTCACAAATGCTCTGACAAAAGACAAGTTCACCATTTTCCACTTGTACATATGAAGAAGTTCGATCCCCAGAAAAATTGGATGACGCACATTCATACTTAACATTTTGATAACTTAACCTCAAGCAACATAATCTCTAGTGAACAAAACACATTCATAATTAGCATTTTGATGGTTTAACCTACAGTAATAGTTTAATTCAGCGTGTCAATCCAAAAAATCTAAGCATTTATCAGTAACTATAACTATTCGTGGAATAAATTTACATCAAATACATAATCCACAACAAAAGAAACAGAGAACATGATAGGGATATGTAATAAAGTATTGCAAGATGAAGTGAAAGGCTAGGGACAGCAAAAGTGGAGAAATTAAGTATTTGAAAATGGACAATGCAATCAGGGTGTATGAAGTCCAAATGCCTCCAGAAGATTAGATGAAGTTAACAACGAGATCAGACCTTATGAACAAATATTGTCCCAGCCAAACCCCTTCGTCCAGCTATGCCTCTGGGAGGTGGCAAAGCACAGTCATCACCAACAATCACCATCTGCAGAAGAATACAACTCATGTTTACTGGTTCGAATCCAAGAACTATATAGTATATGTGAAACTTCACAAAATGACTAAATGCTTCTGATGAATGCTCACATGAGAAATACCTCTACTTTGTAGCCTTCAGATTTTGCTTGCTCGGCAGCCAAACCAAAATTCAAGCGATCACCAGTGTAGTTCTAGCAGAAATAATATTAAATTGAGAATGAGGTTACTTTTGTGCTTCGTGTATCATAATTTAAGCAATTAACATGCAAACAAGATTCACATTTATACTCATCATGCCTAGGAAAAAATAAATACTAATATCAAGCAAATTCCTATCCCAAACTTTCTCCAAATAATATCCTCTTTTGCTCATTTAACCAACATAGCAACAAAATGCTAGGGAAAAGTTCACAACAGTAACTTTTATAGTTATGGAGATTTTTAAGAATGAGATACCTTGACAATGAGGAGGCACCCCATTGGACCAGTCACAGATCGGATACCCTAATGTGGAAGGAAATGTAGGTTATAAATGATAAGGGAGTTCCTTGTTTCAACCAAAGTAGGAATAATTCATACAGCTAAGATAGAGTCAACAGGTGGAGAGGTAAAAACATCCCCACAGATAGCTGCTGTCAACATTCCTTCTCCAACAAATCCTGCATGAGTGGGTTCGTGACCACTGCCACCTCCTGCATGATGAAATTGATGACAGTCCAAAGCCCAATAAGTTTTCATAGATTAAATTCTAATTTTAACATTTCATCTAGAAGAGCAGGATCCCTTTTATTAGGTATATTTTCATGCAGACAATAGCTTTTAGGTAATCCCATCAAAGATCTGGCCAGTACTGAAAAGGAGCAAGATAAAGAGTATAAAATGATCTTGCTAATAGGATCTCCTCTCTCAGGTCAACAATTAAATTGAAAGAGTACTCCATCGTGACTAGACACTAGCTGACAAACTGCCATATTAATTTTCATATGTACATTGAACATTTCTACTTCATGTGTTGAATGCACCTTTAAATAGTCAAATACAAGCACCCTTAACCATGCAACAAAAGAAGGAAAAAAGAAACTCTATCCAGTATAAAATGTAACCAGAGTTGCTAAACAGTAGAATATTACTTGCCTGATATTACTGCAACTTTGTCAAATTTTCCAGCAGAAACATCAGCACGTAAGACGACCTTAATCTACAATTTTATTATCAAAATAAAAAAGTCAAAACAAAACTCTATGACAGCATTCTAAGCTAAATTCTACATATCTAACAAGGAGAAAAAATACTCTTCAACTAAAAACATAAAGAATAGATCAGTTCTGGAAAAATCTTACTTCTGGGAAACCATCCAAATACTGCAACCCAGGGTAAGTTTCAACCAGCCCCTCAATAAACTCTGTTACAGCATCTGAAGTTGCAGCACCAAAATTAAAAGGTCTCATTAAAATCATTCCTTGCTGACTTTTTTCACTTAATTCTAATAGTAAGTAATGGATATACCAAAGAGCAGTTACAAACATACTGACCACAAATGCTGCTTCCCTTTTACAAATAATCCGCAACAGAATTAGGCAGTACATGTTTAATTTCAACACCACTTTATAAACTCTTTCAGTTCATATTCTTTAGATTTTTCCAATTCCTCCATTTATGAAATTTTATGCAGTCTAATTGTCACGTTACATCCCAATTCATAACCAAATAGGAACATTTTTTTTTTTCTCCTCCGTTTTGTTTCACAAGCAGAAAAAGGTTGATTACAGAAAACAAAAATGTTAGACAATCAACAAAACATCAAACTGAAATGATTCGAAAACCTTCTAATTCTTATGCATTCCTTTAAATGTCAATTTCATGCCAATCCAAGAGTCAACTCAACAAGCAGATTATAAAAGCAAATTTCACAATATATATATATAAATTAAACAATTATTTAAGAAAAAAAATATCATATACCATTAGGATCATTGATGAGTTTCTTGCTCTGAAAAGCCATGATTGAACAGAATCTGGAGATTTCAACGTAGTTTCGCTTCAGCCAAATTAGCACTTAGATTAAAACAAAATTCAACTTAGCTGCATTAATTCGAAAAATGTTTAGGTTAAAGAAAATAAAAAAGGAAATTGGAAAAATGAAAAGCCCTAACCACTGCAGAATTTGGGTATCAGTGAGTTGTGGGGAAGATGCGACGAGAGATGGGACTCAAGCGTGGGTGGGTTGAATGGCTGATGATTTTGTATGGAAATAAATTATTATACCGTAAGATCATAATCGGATTTTTTTTTTCCTTTTTCTTTTTCTTTTTTTTTTTTTTTTTGTTTTTTGTTTTTTTAGTCCTTTCCCACTCCTTTAGTTGACATTTTAAAAATAAATAAATAAAAATTCAAAGATCAATTGTCCCCATTGGTTGGTTTAAAAAAAACAAATGTCCTCATTGATTGCACAGTATTTTTTCATTTCCCTACTCAATATTTTTATTTATTACTCTATTTCTTTATCTTTAAAAAATTTTAAAATAATAAATACAAATTTTGACTTAAAAATTAAATTTATATAATTTAAAACTATACATATTTTTAGTTTAATTATTTTTGTTCGAAATTCAAATATTATATATATTATCAAAATTATGTAATTCAATTGGTTGGTAGTCTATCATTTAAAACTTTGGAATGTCAAGAGTTTGAGATAATGTTAAGGGTTTGAGATATAATTAGACATAATAGCTGAAAAAAATGTTACCAAAAATTTTTAAATTTTTTTTTAACTTCTCCAAATATACTCTTTAAAATCTATTAGTCCTTTTGTTACTCAAAAATTCATAAAAAACCTAAAAAGCAATGGAAGACAATCTTTGTATATAATTTCACATTTTAGGGAACAAAATAGTACTTTGATTTAAGATCAACTTGGTCAAGGTATATAATAAGGTTAAGTGGGTCGACTTGGGGAGAATTTTTAGTCTACATGGTTTTCCGAGTAAATTCTATTGAGATTGCATATTGATATTATTGAAATATTACTAAATTAGAGGTAGTTGTACTACCAAAGGAATATCCATAATAATATCCAAAATAATATCTAATATACTATATATATATATATAGTGTACGTGATAAAAAAAATAGTGTGTAGATAAAAATTCAAAAGTATACATGGTAAATAAACAAAAATCTTTTAAACTATATTCTTTATGGTATCAGAGCAGTAATCATTACGCTCGATCCAAACCCGAATTCTAAAGTCTTTCTCACCATCTCACCGATATGGCAGAAGGTGCAAGCAATCGTTCTTGATCTCCGGCACAGCCATGGGGGCAATCGTTCTTGATCTCTGAATCTGATGTCGCCGACAGTGAGGGAGAGAGGAGCAATACGAGCAGTTCCAGAAGCATTTCGCTGCTGAAGGTAAACCGGCATATAGTGAGCCTCCACGCACTGTAAATATGGTTGGGACTGCGTTCGAGAAAATTGATTAGGGCCGATAGGTGCAAAGATGATCTATAAATAAAACAAAAAAAAAACGCATCAAAGATCTCAGGCCACTGAAGTATTTTCTCGGGATAGAAGCCGCTCGAACCAAAGACGAGATAGTGCTAAGTCAACGAAAACCCTTGACATCCTTGAAGATAGAGGAATGTTAGGATATAGACCATGCACCTTCCCAATGGAACAGAATGAGAAGAGGACGTTCGTGTCAATGCTAGCAAATCTCGAAGACTAATTGGTCGATTGCTCTACCTCCAAGCCATGAGACCAACCTACTCAGTAAACGTCCTAAGAACACATGGACGCAGCCATAAGAGTCCTTCGCTACCTAAAAGCCACTCCGGGACAAGGTATTTTCTTGTCGAAAGAAGGAGGAATGGATTTGGTAGCATACTGTGATGCGGACTGCATGGGATGCTCATTCACTCGGAGGTCTAAGACAAGATATGTTCTTCTTTTGGGGGGACCTCCTATCTCATGGAAATCAAAGAAGCAATCAGTCTTTTCTCGCTCCTCGGCTAAGCGGAATATTGCGCCATGGCTAACGCCACTAGTGAAATCCTGTGGATGCGTTGGTTGTTAGAGGGACTAGAAGCAAGACAACATAGGCCTACACCTCTCTTATGTGATAACAATGTGGCACGACATACTGCTAATAACTCGGTCTTTCACGAACGAACAAAGCACGTGGAAATGGACTGTTACTATGTCAGGGAATGAGTCGAGTCACAGGAAATCAAGCCGCTTCACGTTGACACGAAGACACAGATATCTGATCTTCTCACAAAGACTTTGGGGCTAAAACAACTCGAGTTTCTTCTAGGTCAAGATGGACATGCAGAATCTATACGCTCCACCTTGAGGGGAAGTATTGAGATTGCATATTGATATTATTGAGATGTTACTAAATTAGATGTAGTTGTAACTACCTAAAGGAATATCCAAAGTAATATCCAATATACTATATATATATATATATATATATATATAGTGTACGTGATAAAAAAAACTATGTGTAGATAAAAATTCAAAAGCATACATGGTTAATAAACAAAAACCTTTTGAACTATATTCTTTAAATTCATCATTGTAATTCTTGGACGTTCTTTTCCATTCTTATCAATGAGAGTCCGTATGGTATGTTTCGTTCTTCTCCTGGGCTTAAATAGGGGAATCTCATTTCTCCAATATTGTTCGTTATTTTTATTGACTTGCATGGTGTTAAAATTGGTCCAATAGTCTCACACCTCCTCTATGTAGATAATGTTATTTTTTTTGCTATCATGCAAATGAAACTGAAGCTCGTAATTTGTTTGATGTGATTAACCTTTTTTTGCAAATGGTCGAGACAATCGGTCAATTGAGAAAAATCTCTTATCCACTTTAGTCAGAGGTAGTTCTTGCTGAGAAGGAAAAAAGCTGTCGCATCCTTAACATAGTGGAATGCAATTACCATTCCTCTTATCTGGGCAATCCTTTCTGCAAACCCCCCTCCAAAAGGTTAGCATTTAATGGAGTCATTGAGAAGCTTAAGTCCAAACTTAGTGGCTAGAGAGGCAAGATACTCTCACAAGTTGGAGTCAAGTACACAACACTCGACGCAGTCGTTTCTCTAACCGAAGAATCTCACGGTACAAGCTAATAAGATGGTTCGAGATTTCTTTTGGAGATTCAAGGAGGATGATGGTAAAGATCTTTATCCTGGATTGAGTTTAATGCTACCAATTTGATTAAGCCTTCTCTTGTAACCTGGATTGAGTTTAATCTGCAACCTCAAACTCAACCCTGGAGTTGAACAAGAGAGTTTTTACATTTTATGGTATTCTCTTTTTGAGAATGTTTAGAGAACGAGGAATGAGATGAAGTTACACAGGGACATTGTGGAGTGGGCTGCAATTAGCAAAAGGGTCAATTCTTCGGAAAGAAGTTATTAAAATGCTAATTTTAACCGACGAAAGAGGGCTTTCTCTAATCAGTTCTCCAAATGAGAACCTCCTCATACTGGGTGGTAGAAGTGTAATATTAATGCTAGTGTCATGGTAGATCAAGTGTGATCGACAACTCTAGTTTGTGATCATTTTGGTAAGTCGGTTGGGGCTTGGGTTACTGCCCATAAAGTTTATGGTGCTTTTGCCGCTGAGATGCATCCATTTTTACTAGGGTTTCAAATTAAAGATGATCTCTAATCTCATAAGGTTTTATTTGAGGGTGACTCATTTAACGTAATATTCTCTCCTAAAGAAGATAAATTTCAGTCTTCGTTTTTGTCTAAGTGGCCTTGTTGGCCGATACATTATATTCCTAGATATTTTAATTATGCTGCTCATATGTTATTGGGGTCTTAATGAAAAGGTTAAGTAACTGTTTATATAAAAAAATATATAGTAATTTAATTACTATTAATTCCTTTCACTGTATAGTAAAAAATCTTTAATTACTATTAATTTTTTTCACTGTATAGTGAAATTTTTTTATTTAATTTATATTAAATACAATATTGTATTTTTTTATTGTAATTTTAGAGTATTTTTCTTAAAATTTTATAGAATTTATACTAACTTTATGTTATATTAATTTATTGTTTACTTTTAGAGGGGGTATTCTATGATTTATATTATATTATATTTCTAAAATTTTAGAAATATAATATAAGAGATAAAATTTTAGTGCGGAATGTATTACCTATATATATATATATATAAAATGTACGCAGAAGCAAAAAGAAGGAAATCTCTTGAACCATATAGGTTGAAGAAGAGAAGGCTACCACTTGCTGGGCAAAAAAGGATGAAAAGAAAGGAGGTAATCTAATCAAGCAAGCAATTGTTGCGACAAATAATGACTTTAATGGACAAATTTGTGGTGGTTAATTGCTCTAATATCTGTAACATTCATGGACGAGTAGGTATTGGAAAGGAAGAAAGCAGTGGATGAGCTTATCATAGCGGCTTATTCACAGAAGGATCATATTTATTGTTTTCCATCTTTTCGCTGTTACCGCAACAATGGTTGGTTGCTTAATTTCAATCATTATTGATACTTGGGGTTCAATTTGTCGATAATTTGTTCAAGTTTTTTTGATTTGGCAATTCCGAATCAGGAAAATATGAATTTTTTACTACCCTAGTTTGGTTGAAATTGTTTTTATGGAGGAGGAAATTAAATGACGACTTATTTATATTATATATATATATGAATAGTTATTTTAATTTTCCCCAGATTTACCTTACTATGTTAATGAAATATTTGGCAAGTTAATGATATGATTTTCTTTTTTAATAGATTATTTGTTATAAAATTTGCTATGTAGGATTATCTGTATACTTGGAATCGGGAAGCGGGGACAAGCTCTCGTCCTTTTTGAAGCAGTATATTCAAAAACTTCTTAAGGTAGGGGACAGATGATAGTACAGTTAGTGACTTTCTGAGGTTTTAATGGTTGGAAGATGAAACTCATTTTAAAATGTTTGTAGCCATTTTGAAAAGAAAAAAAAAATTGTCTTCAGGTAAATATGGAGGTGCCTTTTGGGTTAGATTGGCCAATAGAAGAAAAGGTGAAGCGAAGGGAAATGGTTGCTCCGGAAGCACGTTATGTATTTATCTGTGAGGTTGAAAATACAGATGGTAATCAAATGTCTGCACTCGGGAAGAGTCGTAGGAGTTCTGTTCTAATGAGTCCAATTGTTGGATTTGTACATTACCGCTTTATTGTGGAGGAAGGACTGCCGGTTCTTTATTTGTATGAATTACAACTTGAAAGTCATGTTCAGGGCAAGGGACTTGGAAAATTTCTAATGCAATTAGTGGAAGCTATTGCTAAAGCGGTGAGGCCTTGTACTTACTAGAATTTGTTGTTATCTCTTTTGACACCATTGCATATCAATATGTACATACCTTCCCTTTTTCTGTTTTATTTGAGAGTTCTTCATTGCATCACAGTAAAGCTAGCTAAAAAGTTATTATTGATTGCAGAACAGAATGAGTGCTGTCGTCCTAACTGTTCAGAAGGCTAATTTATCGGCAATGAAGTTCTACACGACCAAACTCGGGTAATTCTTAGTTTATTCTGTTATTTTATTTCGTTGAGTAGGATCATGTTGCAAATTCATTGGTAATCCTGAAATAAATATACATCATGTACTTCAATTTTCATATACTTCACTTGAAAAAACTTGATTTAACCTCAAATTTTCTGTGTATCTTATATTATCTTGATCCATAATGCAGCTACTTAACACTTCTAATGTATACGAGACTAGTTAGTGATAGATTGAATGGAGAGAGAGAGAATGTCTGAAAGGGGAATATTCAGGATTTATTATTGTGGGAAAATAAAATACTTGGAATTGTGTTGCTGAATTTTAGGGATAGAAATTTTGTATTGAATAAATTATACTGTTATCTTTCTATTGAATAAATTATATGCTATATCTGTAGTAATGCAATATTTTCATTCTCATATTTCTTAATAGAAGGAAAAAGGAAATTTATCTTGTAAGCAAACGAGGTGGACTGAAACATAAATCAGGAAGTTATTGTAACACGTTGATTTTGTTTTTACTAAAGTGATGTTCAAGGAGGTGTGCCTCCTAGGAGTCAAGTAACACAGACCAAATTTGAAGCTTTCCAGCACAGGCAGTAGATTTAACAAGTTCAATATTTGAGAGGTGCATCTGAAATAAAAATGACCTAGTGATTGATATTGTGCTGAAAACAGAAAATTGCTGAAATTGCTTATAACTTTCTTAGAAGTTGACATTCTCTAGAGGTCATGTTGCACACAGATTAGAGCATTATTTATATCTTGCTTCTGCAGGCATAAGTTGCAAACAAAACGGTTTATAGGATCTTACTGGCATTGTTTGTTATTGGATTATTAACTTTAGTTAGTACTTAGTGCATCAAGGATTTTGATGCTTTAACTTATATAAACTACTTAGCCAATAACCAAGAGAAATTGTGCAACCATTTAGAGAAAAGGACAGAAACATGTCTTGTTCTTTTCTTCTTTTTTTTTCCTCTCAGAAATTCTGCTACTGATGTTAGTAATTGGCACTTTTGCTTGAACTTAATCTGTGCACATGGGTAGCTTTTTCTTGTACTTTGTTTAACAGAGAGTCGATGCTTTGCCTCTTACATTGTCCAGGTACATTATATCTGCAATATCACCCTCTAGAGTCCATGCTGTGGTAAGTACTACTAAAATTTCAGATCTGAATCATATCAAGATTTTTCATATCTAATTGCTTTGTCATTGTAGGGTGGACTAGAGACAAATTATGAGATCATCTGCAAAGTATTTGATGATGAAGCTAAATCTGCACTTCAGGTATGGAAGTTTACCTTCTCATATGTGTTTGGGTGGGGAACCTATTACTTACAAGAATGAAAATGCATAGAGTGTCAGGAAAAGAAAAACAAAAAAAAAGTGCTTGGTAATGAATGTTGTTTGCTACACCTTTGTAGGGAAAGAGAATACTGGAATGGAGCTTAGGTCTTTGCTGCCAGTTCTTTGGTCACTGAGAAAACATCCTACCTTTTCATTTTTATCTGTTGATTTTTTAGACCGAGAGTATCTCTACACCTATTCATGTGATGTGATACCTAGAAGCTCATGCACTGGAGGTCTTAGTGTTTACTATTACAGGATATAAATAGGAAAACTGTTGCTGGTAGGAAGAATAAGTGCATAAGGATTTACTTTGAAAATTATCCTAAATGGTACCTCTAAGCAATTGATTATGAATTTACACAGGAGATGAATTTGGTAAGGAAAGAAGGCAAAAAGGCTGAGGAGGAAAAGAAGGAAGAAGTATTAAGATAATGTAATCATGTCTTAGATACTACGTATTTGCAGTGCACGTATATATACTATGTTTGCTGGATTTTATTCTATTTTATTTTTTTATTATGTGAATATTATTGGCCGCTATTACTAAGCTCATACTCTGGATTCTGAAACATTAATGGTAGGGACTAAGTTTAAATGTGGCCGAGGACTACAAATGATTTTATTTTAAAAGCACTACTTTTGAGTACTACAAGCTGTTTTGGCTTACATTCATTCTGGCACTCTCTCTCTTTCCCCAAGAAAAGATTTAAATGATGACCATTCTGTTTTGCTGACTAATAATATTTAATTGTAGTGAAGGAAAGCTGAAATATTGCAGAAAGGATACAATTTTGGCTGAATTAGCAGATTTCATCAGTTTCTCAGGAAAGCAGATAACATGGAGACTACATTTTATGTCCATTATGTTTTATTTTCTCTCTTGTAAGTAATGCTAGCTCTGATTTAGTTATACGTTATGATTTTATACCATATAGTTACTGTTTAATTAATACTATCTTAAGAGTTCAATGTAAACTTTCGTTTACATTGAATATATTTTAGATTTTTTAAAACCAATTGCATATATACGGCAAATAAAATTGTAACAGGTTCTCTCATTTTAATGCCAATGAGAAATGAAACAAAACATTCTTACTGTATTTGACTGATTTAAATAATTCTCTCTCTGATAAATATCATGCTGCTTATATCCAGACACATTTTTATTGATAATCTTTAAAGTATTTAATTACATTTGTATTTATCTAACAGGATATCTTGAGTGCCTCATAGTTTCTTTCTTCTTAATCAAGTACTCTTCCAAACAAGAGCCAACTTCCAAAATTCTACTGTCTGGTTTTATGTCCATCTTCAAAACTACATTAAAAACATCATCAAATCTTCCCTTCTCATCAACATATAAAAACCTAGATAAAATTCCCATCCATGTTTCAATATGTGGAGTTTGCCCATGTCCCAAAATCTCCTCCAACACTCCACAAGCTTCATCAAGATTCCCAACATTACAAAATCCTTTAACCAATAAATGAACAACAGAAAAATGTGGAGTAAAACCCTTGGAAAGCATTTCCCCCAAATAGTTTCTGGCTTTCTCATACAACCCCTGGTTGCACAATCCCCCAATTAATGTCCCATAAGATACTGAATTTGGAAAGCAACCATTAATAGACATGTCCTCAAGAACCTTGCACGCATCATGGGCACGAGCTTCCCTGCAAAAACCCAGAATAACTGTGTTGTAATGAACAATATCAGGTACACAACCTTTAAGTTTCATTCTACACAGAATCTTGTAAGCTTCCTTTAGCTGTTTTTTCCTGCACAAGCTATTCAAGAGAGTTGAATAACTGAAAGAATCCGGAACAAATCCCTTGTTCAACATATCCTGTAATAGATCAACAGCCTTATTCACCTGACTTTTCCGGCAAAACCCTTGTATCAGAATCCTGTAAGACTCTACATCAGGCACAATATCTCTCTTAGACATTTTCTCGAACAGTGAGTAGGCAATACTCAAATCACCATTTAAACAAAAAGCACGCATCAGAATGTTGTAGGAAACAGTGTTAGGATAGACTCCATACTTGTGAGCCACTTTGAAGAGCTCAAAAGCCGGGCGGAGGAAGTTACCGTGATCAACAAGAATACCAAGTATACGGTTGAGTTGCTTGGTATTAGGTCTGATATTAAACTCGAGAATCCTGTAAAATGTTCGGAGGGCTTCGGTAGGCATTCCAGCATCACCGTAAATTTGAATGATTCGGGAGAAAAGGGAAGGGGAAACAGAGTAGCTTTCAGCTTTGAGTGAAGACAGAAGCGAATCCATTAGAGAGAATTGGCGTGATCGACCGAGTTTGAGTACAAGGATACATAAACTGGCATTTGTTGGACGGAAATTAGGTTGTCGAGAAGCTAAATCGAAGATTTCTTTAGCGAGAAATGGATCTGATTGCGAGGCGATTAGTTTTTGAATTCGAGATGGAGAGTACACTGAAGAATCTGTGACTTTCTGATTCATATGTTCCCGCCCCTCCTCCGGTAAATTTTCTCGCTGATAATCATGAATCAGTGTTGAGGTAAACGGTTGACGGAAAAGAGAACAATGATTAACCGTTGAAAGGAGTCTGCTTCTAGACGAGTACGAAGAGAGAAGAAGATGCATTGCAAACAATATTATGGCGAGAGGAAAACATCAAACACTTGGTGAGCAATTCCCTGTGCAACAAATTTGAATAATCTCTCCTACCTTTTTCCTTCACATCTAATATCCATTATATATAATATATAATATATACTTTCCCATCAAAATGACGATTTCTACTCGTTCTCTCTCCAAAAAAGGATTATTTTTATTATGTTGAAGTTGTTAGGGACTCATCACCTAATTCTGCATTAGTACGATATTATCTTCTTTGGGACTAAGCTTTTACGATTTTGTTATTAGATAACCACCCAAAAGACTTCATTCTAATGGAGTTAGTGGTATTCTTATATGCACATAGATTGATATCCTCACAATCCTCTCCTCAAATCAAGGATCACATATCCGTGTCCATTAACCTTGAGACCTGATACCACTTGTTGGGCTCGAATAATCCCACAAGATTGGGCTGTCACCACTTAACTTCATATTAGTATGATATCGTCCGTTTTGAGCCTAAGCCTTCACGGTTTTATTTTTGGGTAGCCACCCAAAAGTCTCATACTAATGGAGTTAGTGATATTCTTATATGTTAGTCAACTTTAACATTATCTTCAGATGTGGAACATGAGTTGACACTCCAATAGTACTAATAGAGTTAGCGGTATTCTTATATGCTAGCCAACTCTAGCATTATGTTCAAATGTAGGACATGGATTGATATCCTCACAACAATTATCTTCTGGTTGTTCCATGTATATCTCTTCCTCCAAATCACCATAAAGGAAGGTTGTCTTTACATCCATTTGCTCAACTTCCAAGTCAAGATTTATTGTCAACCCCAGCACTGCACGAATGGATGTCATCTTCATCACCGGTGAGAAAATCTCATCAAAGTCAATCCCTTTTCTTTGATGGAAACCCTTAACAACTAGTCTGGCTTTGAATCGTGGTTGGTGACTATGTTCTTCATGCTTTATCTTGAATACTCATTTATTCTTTAGCCCTCTTACCTTTTGGTAACTTCACCAGCTCAAAAGTTTGATTCTCATGCAAGGACTTCATTTCATCTTGCATGACTTTAATCCATTTTTCCTTGTGTTCATGATCCATGACTTCATCAAAAATTTCTAGTTCTCCCCCATCAGTTAGTAGCACATACTGATCTTCAGGATATTTAGTAGAGCGTTGTTTGACTCTAGTAGATCTTTTCAGAATTGGAGAATCCTCCAGAGCTGGTGGTTGATCATGAACATTATCTTCAGAAATTTCTAGAACATTTCAAGTTTCTGGTTGATGATCATCTTCAACTTGTCTTGGCAGTGTTGTTGAAGGAATACACTGCATGCCTATTGTAACATCATCGACCCTGGCAACACTCTTCTGCCCTTCTTTGATATCTTCGATGGTCTCTTCTTCAACAATGACTGCATCACGGCTTCTGACAAGTTTCTTCTGAGTTGGATCATAGAATCTATACCCAAGTTGGTCTTGACCATAGTCAATAAACACACACTATTGTATCTTGACATCAAGCTTGGACCTCTTATCCCTTGGAATGTGCAAAAAGTTTTGCAACCAAACACCCGCAGATGATCATAGAAAACACTTTTCCCCGACCATACTCTTTCTGGAGTATCAAGTTGTAGAGGGACACATGGTGAGCGATTCAGGACATGAATAGATGTTAAAATAACTTCACCCCAAAACATCTTTGATAATTTTGCATGTGAGAGTAGACATCTGACTCTCTCTATCAAGGTTCTATTCATCCTCTCAACTAAACCATTCAACTGCGGTGTCTTCAGAAGTGTTGTCTAATGTCGATACTATTTGCTTTGCAGTAAGCATCAAATGGTCCAATATATTCTCCACCATTGTCTGCTTAGATGCATTTCAGTTTCTTTCCCGTCTGCCTCTCAACTAGAGTTAGAAAATTTTTTAAAATATCTAACACTTGATCTTTTGATTTTAGCAGGTACACCCAAGTCTTCCGAGAATGATTATCCATGAAAGTCAGAAAGTATTGAGCACCACCAAGTGACTTTGACATTGGCCCACACAAATCTGAGTGTATCAGATCCAACACATTCTTCATTCTTGAAGGAAGGGAACGTTTGAAAGAAACTCTATTTTGTTTCCCTGCTAGATAGTCGCCACATTTCTTTAAGTGGACCTGATCTAATTCAGGTAACACATTCTTCTTGGCTAGACATGTCATACTTTTCTCACTCATATGACCTAGCCGCTTGTGTCATAACTCAACTGTACTGTCATTGTCCACAACGTTCACAACATCTGGGGAGAGCTTTGCATGCATCGTGTACAACTTTGAGTTTTTATTTTCTCTAGCCACCACCAATGATCCCTTGGTGAGTTTCCATAGACCATGAATAAAGGTGTTACATAAACCTTCATCATCTAGCTTGCTTGTTGAAATCAGATTCAGGCGCATGTCTGAAACATGCCTGACATCTTTCAGGACCCGTCTCATACCATTATCTGTCTCCAGACAAATTTCTCCAATGCCTGCAACTTCTGAGACTTTGTCATTTTTCATCTTGACAACACCAAAATGTCCAAGTGTGTAAGATGAGAAGAACTCCTTCCGTGATGTGACATGAGTGGTAGCAGCTTTATCAATAATCCAGTCGGTCTCATGGTTTGTAAGACTGATGGACTCCTCATCATAAAAAATGATGTTGACCTCTTCGACAACATTTGCATCTTCATCATCAGTGCTTTGGCATCCTTTATTTTGTTGTTCTTGTTTTAACTTCCGGCATAACTTCTTGATGTCTCCTTTCTTCTTGCAGTGATGACACTCCACGTTTGCATGCTTGTTTTACTTCTCTCGACTCTTGCCCCTCGGTTTTGGACCACGGAATTGGTTTCTCCCTTTGGATTCTGCAATGAGGACATCTTGTTGCAATGAGGAACATCCTTGTGATTCTCCGCCTCATTTCTTCATTTAATACTCCACTCTTCACAAATTTTATGCATAGTACGTCGTTTGGTGCAGAATTTGTAAGTGAAATCTTCAGAGTCTCTCATGACTTTGGTAAGGAATAGAGTACAACAAGAGCAAGTAGTTCATCATTAAACTTTATGCCCATTCCTAACAACTGTTTCACAATACCGTGAAGGTCGTTCAAATGATCTGCCATTGATGCACCTTCTTGATATTTTAGTTGGATAAATTTTGTCAGGAGAAACAACTTCTTGTTGGCGGTTTTAGAGGAATACAAATCCTCTAACTTGTTCCACAAAGTTCGTGCATGAGTCTCGTCACATTTGTGGTTGTACACGTTGTCTTCGACAAATTGTTGGATAAAACCACATACTTGTTCGTGCTCGAACGTCCACTCCTCGTCCGTCTTACCATCTGTTTTCACAGTAGCAAATACATGTAAATGCATCTTTGTCACAAATAGGAGATCCTTCATTTTGTTTTTCCATATGTGGTAGTTTTGTGCCATTCAAACTTATCATCTTGCTCGTCTTCGCCTCCATGACTGTTTTGACACTTTAAAATAGTGAATATGAATTCACTAGAGTAAAGTACTATTGAACCAAAAAAGGCAAACTTTTCTGATGTGGAGGATCAGCCAAAGCTGCAGCCACAGAGCATACTCAGAAATGCAAATTAGGCTATGATACCAGTTGTTGGGTATAAAACCCTCTGTCACAGCGGAAACTTGGACAGTATTTGAGACGGGTAAACAAAAATAAAGTAATACGAGCAGAATAATAAAATAGTGACACCAAAATTTAACCAAAAATTTAACGTGATTCACCCTTGAATATGGGCTACGTCCACGGGACCAACTCCGAAATAATTCTTCCACTAATAAAATATTAGTAGGCTTACAAGTGAGAGACTTCCCTAGAAACTTTCTAAAGGCAAACTCCAAACAACTGAGATAAACTCAAAACAGTGGTACTATAGTGTTACAAACACTATACACAAAACATCACTATTTTATCACTCCTCAAATATTTCTCTCTCTCACAAATTTCTTTGAAGCAAAGATGCTTAAAAAACACATTCCCTAATCTCACAAAAAACTAATGAAGGTTCAAAAGAACCTTCAAAAGAAATAAAGAAAAAAAAAAGGAAGAGGAATGAAGAAAATCTTTTTCTTCTTTCTCTATTTTTTTTTCAGAAAGAAGCCCTCTATTTATAAACACATTTTTTTCACATTTTCTCAATCAACTTTACGTAGTTAAAATAATTTAAAAATAAATTATTTTCTCTCATAATCAAATGCCCACTATGAGGAGGGACAATCATCTTGCATCCTCACCCAATGTATTGACTTTCCACATCTGGCAAGCAAACCCATTAACTTTGGGCTTTGATACCACTTGTTGAGCCCGAATAATTCCATAAGATTGCACTGTCATTATTTAACTCCACATTAGTATGATATTGTCCTCCGCTTTGGACCTAAGCTCTTACGGTTTTATTTTTGAGTAACCATTCAAAAATTAATGGTATTCTTATATGCTAGTTAACTCTAACATTATTTTCAAATGTAAAACATAAATTTATGTCCTCACACAAGTTGATGTTGAAAACCCTCTTAAAGACATTTTTATATATTGGTCATCATGGTCAGACCATTATTTATGAAGGTATCAATCAGGTATGTATTACCTTTGGTCGTTTGAGCAATAAATAAGGTAATTGTTCCTTTTTATGTAGTCAATTGTTTTAATCAATTATCTCAATTTCCTTCTACATGTCTTTCTGTTCCTATTCCCTATGTTTCTTGTGATCTGCATGCATCTATATCTTCTAATTCGAGTATGTTAGGCAAGTGTACTGTAGAGTTAAGTTGTGGAAATTTAATCTGAGTTCAATATTTTCTCCTCTAGAAAAGGAAAAGTAAAATAGAAATAAGGTAGTAGAAATGTTGTAGAAGATGTTGGATTCGTCAAAAGAGAAAGCCAACCATCCATCTAATAATACCGTTTAATTGGAGATGTTTCTAGACACGACCCCACATCTTGTGGTAATCACCTTACGACACGTGTCAAGCCAGAATAAGCATTCAAATTGGCTTTTTCTAACGCTGAGAAAAACCGCCGCATTGTATCAAATCACGTCCCACCACCACCCTACATTTATCTTACACGTGGCCCCCAATTCCTTTCTTTTCTTTTCTTTTCTCTCTTCTCTTTATATTTAACTTTCGTTCTACATATTCTTTTTCTTCCCACAAAATTAAAAACCAAAAAATAAAAAAAATAAAAAAATTCATTCACCATTTCTCTCTTCTTCTCCTTCTCTTTCTCCTTCTTCCATAGCCAAAAGCATAAAAAATTTTCCCCTAATTTGTCATTATTTTCAGAGAAAAAGGGTGGTTTAACGTTCGTTTTTTTTTTTGTCGTTTCCCATCACCCCCAAAAGAATATAACCTTGATTTCTCAGGAACCTGTGACGATATCAAGGAAGAAAGTGTTGTGAATAGCATTTCCGATTGGAAATCGATAATTTGAAATTTCTAAAAAAAAAAATTATATTGCTAATTTATGTTCTGTTTGACGATAACACAAAGTTTGCATATAATTGGTGTAAATAATTTAATTCGGTTTTTTTGTTGATCATTACGAATTAGCCCCAAAAGGAGGTGGAAATCGAACGGTAACCTAGGGAATTTTGCGACGAAGAGGAAAACGGTTGGCGGTGATGATGAGTACGAAGGGAAATGAAGCGGCGACAGCCACGGTGATGTTGACATCGGGGGCAAGTGGGAGGATCAACGCTTTGTTTTCCTTACGTGCATGGAGGTCTCTGTTGATGATTGTGGAAGCCTTTATTCTGTTATTCTTATTACCATTTAGGAGGAGGAAGGCTGTGGTGGTCATGGCAACCGGAGGAGGAACTCAGGGAGGAGGAGGAGTAGGTGGACATAGTTTGTGTAATGGAAAGGAGGAGAAGCAAATGGAGAAGAAGAGTAGTACTGGGGGGATGCTTAGAGTGCCTTCGGCTATGGTTCCTTGGATGGTGAGTGCATCCGTAGCGGTGGATCAAGAGGTCGCTGCCAGGAGATCTCTGGCCATTAAACAGGTAATGCAAGATGATGGGTCGAAGGAGTCGGTTAGAAACTTCTCGCTTTTTCCTACGTCTAGAGGTGACACACTGTTCACGCAAACTTGGACTCCAATTTCGATCAAAATCAGGTAATTTATTAATTCGTTCTCAAAAATTGATTATGAGATGTTCTTTGTGGTGCTATTATCAGTTTTTATCTTTAAAAAAAATTAAATTAAATTAAATTAATGCTCCGTCATATTAGATATGATATGATATTAGTCAGTTCATTCAAGTAATCAAAGCTTTGCATTCTTTCCGTGAACAGGTTTCTAATTTTCTTTTTTTTTTCCGGGATATGAGGATATGAATTATTCCTTTTGAATTTTTGATATTTGATTATGGGAACCCAATTGGAATATCAATACAATTTTTTTGTCGGTTTCTGTAAAACTCGATTTTGTGATTATCAATGGAAGGGATGTAGATATTATTCTTTGATCCATCTGATATGGGTCAGTGGTTGATTTCTCCGGTCGATTTTTGTTGTATGTATAAGGAATCCTTGCGTGACCTCCTTTTGCAGGCCGCATCTCGAGTCACAATAGCCAAACTGTGGCTGGTGAAGGTGACTTTTTTTTAAAAAAAATTGATTCCTCAATACTATCACACAGTATTCCCTTACGTGTGCCAGCTTTCAAAATTCACTTTTTATGTTAATGTGTCTGTCCGTTCATTTCAAAATTCCCTCCTTATTTTTATAAACTTTAGGATTATGGCAGACAATAAAAGTGTACTTAGAAGGACTGTATATATTTTTTTTAATATTATTTTTTTATTAGAATAATATTAATAAGTAGAATTGTAAGAATATTAAGGGAAAAGCATCAATAAGATATTTAATTTCTTAATATGATGATTTTAAGGTTGGTAAGACGATTTTAATTGATATATTTCTGATTGTTTCAATCATTGTTTCAATATTTAAAAAATGACGTTACAAAAACAATATCATTGCAGCTGGACCACTTGGCAACTGCAATCTGATAAGGGGATGTTTTGTTTTTTTTTTCTTTTTTGGGTAGTATTTCTCTTGTGGTCTCTTTCTTTCTTTTTTTTTTTTTTTTTTTTTTTTTTTTTTGGGATTATCTTCATATAGTTCTTGTGGGGTGAACTGCGAAAATCAGTTTCAGTTACAATTTTATGTACTGCCATACTGTTGGCAGGCTTTCTTTTGATGCAAATAAAAGGAGCCTGCTGGAGGTTTATCCTGAATATTACTTTTATTAATTTATCAGAGTCTATAGACAAGTTGATGCAGAACAAGTATGGTCCATATTGGATAGAACCAATTAACCTAAGACTATTGACGAACATCTTCTTGATTCCTTTAATATCAGGATATGGGCTACCATTGCCTAAACCTCTGCTAATTTATTCTTTGCAAAAAAATTGATTCCAATCTGTCAGCAGTACGTACACATGTAACAGTCTTACTTAGTCTTGGGCATATGCATGTGTTAAAAGAGTTTTTGACAATGGCTTCGTATTGAATGTTTTGTATATTTTCCTGGATTTGATTTTGTCTGCAAAATGATTTTGTTTAGTTTTAACAGTGCAATCTGCAAGAAATATAGGATACTTCTTTTATTATTATAATTTTCTTTTTTACATATATTAAAGTTAAACCTATATATTTTAAAAATTTATCTGTAAGGGGTGTTAATGAAGTGATTGCAGGCTTGCAGAGCAGAAGAGAACCATTATATTGTAAATGCATCTATCAAAATTAGAGTAAGTTGGATATGAAAAGAATGCTCTTTTTAAATGTTTTTTTTTGTGTGTGTTTTATTTAACAATAAAAGGTCTACAAATGCAAAAACCCAAATAAAGGTACTGTGGATTGATTTTGTATGCTCCTTAACAAAACATAGTCATATGGAGAAGATAACTTTTAATCATACTAACAAGATGGTCTGTGTTTTATTTTATTGTAGTAACAAGTTTGGGATTGTGACAGGATTAGAGCTCTTGATTTTTACAAACTGAATATTATCCAGGCATATTCATGATTCATTTTTTTTTTTTTTTTTTTAATTTTTGACAATTGAGATGACTGTATTGACTAGAAGTTCTTATTTTCTTTTATGGTTGGATCATGGTTGTGATAAGTAGTTGAATTTATTCTTTGTAGGGGATTGGTTGTTCTCCTTCATGGCTTGAATGAGCACAGGTTTGTGTTCTTATTTAATTGAAATTTTCTTTTTCTTGTAATGCTTTTTGGTTTAACTAAATCCGTATTTCTTTCTTGCAGTGGCAGATATAGTGATTTTGCCAAGCAGTTAAATAAAAATGGTTACAAGGTGTATGGAATGGATTGGATAGGTAAGATGGAAACCACTTTGCATGCTGGAGTTGGATTTCGTTTCATTTCAATCAACTTGTCTTAGTCATGCTTTTCTACTCACATGTATTCTAGTTTGTTATGGGATCTTGAAAATTTTCAACTTAATGATTTATCTTTTTAAGTTCAGTAGAGTTGGGGCTTCTCCTAGAAGTACTTTTAAACTATGTCTTTGAATTCTTCAGATTCCTGGTGCTCCAAAAGAGGCTCTAATATGCATTTTTCTAATTACCTTTTTCTTGGTCTTCATTAGTTTATTAATTAACAAACTATCCTTTTGCTGAATCTTGAGGCTTCCCTGTCCAGTTCTTTGCCTTATGAATCCTAAACAGATGACAGTGAATTGCATGATAAGAAAGTATCAAGAAAGGATTTTACAAAATTTAGTGAAGCTTGGTACTAACTTGTCCTATAAATTCTGAGATACTTGAGAACTCTCATTCAGCTTATACACTATGATAAAGAATCCGATTGAACATGCATGATGCATTCTGATTTAGTAGGGTCAGTTATGTCATATTGTCCAAATCCCAGCCTTATAATTATCTTCTTATGTTGAAGGATTTTGCATATATTTGTGAGTTCATGCGTATTTTAAAATATTTTTGTGAGATATATAGCATGCTGTGGTGATGGATTTTCCAAACACAGAAAACTCCATTGTCCATGCTATCCTGGCCTGATTGATTAATATGGAATCCTTGCTCTGTAATCTAGTTTGGAGAAGTTCAACATATACATATATTATATTCTTTCCCTTCACGTAAGCTACAAATATTAGACCTCTGGAATTTTGCTTTAGATTCCTGCTGACTAGTAGGTTAGTTGGATAACAAGAGTCATGTTAATTTAGTAAAACTGATATTTACTTTTACTTCTTTGTGATATTAGAGCAATATATCACAAATTGATGACGAAATGTGGCCTAATTTTTCCTGTCCATAAAAATTAGCTGCTTCTTTGTAGCCTAGAGTTCTGTCTTCAACTATATGCATCTATATTTGGGTGTTGCAGGAATTGAAAACTTTCCAATGCAGATCCTATTGGTGCAAAAATGTACCATGTAACTCTGCTCCTCTTAAGTAAGCTCATCATTTGAGTCCTTTCTATTGACCCTAGTGCATAAAAGAAGTCCAAAAGCAATAAGCAAGACTTTTGAGAAGTAATTCTCAACACACTTAGTTGTTCACTGGGTCAATCAATTTCTTTCTTGATTAGGTGTATAAAATTCTTTACTTCTTAGGCTGCATACATAAGAGTGCACACATGGAAGCATATATCTACTTACAGTATGGGGAGATGTTGGGGTGATGGAAAGATCTCCACTGCTCTGAAGTCAGATCCTTTTGCTAGGATTTATCTGCATCCTCCACTGAATATAAAGTTATTAGATTCAAACTTTGTCACAAGCAAGTTCAATTGGTAGGAGCATCACCTATGAATATAACTAGTCATATCATGGGTTCGAGTTATGTCCTAGGCAAAGACTCAGGATAAAATTTTAAAATAATATTTAGCTTATAAAAAGAATCAATTGGGTGATGTAAGTCTGTAGTCTTCTTTTTTTCATTTTCCTTTTTCCTCAACCCTCCTTAGGACACAAATAAATGCCACAGATACCAAGTCGGTCCTGCATCTAGCACTGAGAAAATTGGACAGGAACGCCCGTTGTTATTAGTTTATGCTATTTTTTTTCGGTATTGTTGTTTCGAACTCAATTGACTCTATCTTATCCTGTTGTAGGACATGGTGGAAGTGATGGACTTCATGCTTATGTACATTCACTGGATGATGCTGTTAGTGACACGGTATGCTTTTCTTTGTATGCATAAGTTTTCGAGAAAGATGATATCTCAAATTTCTGACTGCTCCACATCTTTATTTATATATCTGTTACACCATGTAGAAATCGTTTATCAGGAAGGTTGTGGCTGAGAATCCAGGTCTTCCGTGTTTCTGTTTTGGTCACTCGACTGGTGCAGCTATAATCCTAAAGGTGTGATATTTTCTTTGATTGATGCCTTCTTCTAGTTAATAAAGCAGTATTCTACTTTTATGCTTACATTCGGTTTTGATTAAACATTTGTAGGCAGTACTAGATCCAGATGTCAAAGCTTGTGTATCAGGAGTTGTCATGACTTCACCTGCTGTCGGAGTCCAACCTTCTCATGCAATCTTTGCAGTAATTTTTCTTGACCCTTCTACTTATTGCTCTCTTTTCTTGATTGACTTTTGAGTTTATAAAGTATTGCCCCAGCTTATAAGAACTTACTGTGTGTTAGGTGCTTGCTCCAGTTTTCTCATTGCTATTGCCAAGATACCAACTCAGTGCAGCAAACAAGAGAGGCAGTGTAGTTTCAAGAGATCCAAAGGCACTGGTAGCCAAATACTCTGACCCTCTTGTGTTCACAGGATCTATCAGGATTAGAACTGGCTATGAAATTCTTCGTGTTTGTTCACAACTACAACAAAACTTGCATAGTATGACTACGCCATTCTTCGTTCTGCACGGCTCAGCTGATTCAGTCACTGATCCTGAAGCATCCAAGAAACTTTACAAAATGGCTGCCTCAACTGACAAGAAAATCTGGCTGTTAGATGGGTTGTTACATGACCTCCTCTTTGAGCCAGAAAAAGAAGAAATTATGCAGGACATTATCAAGTGGTTGAATGAAAGGTTATAGATTTTGGGTACTTTTAAAAACCCAAAACAAAAACAAATAAACAATTTTCATTTCTTTTTGTAACTGTAGAAGTTGGTGATGGATGTTATGTATTATTATCTTTAATCATGTCAAAAGATTTTGACATGAGGGAGCATTTAAGCTCTATTGTATTATCAGTACATGGTGAACCCTGAAAGCCCTTTTTCTGTGCTTCAAGCTATGAATTGTAGGGAAATGACAACAAAAACTCTGCTCTATTGAAACTTTTTAAGTGCAAGTTGTTTTATCATTTAAATCCTCCTTACTTCTTAAAACCATATTGAAAATCTTCTTAAGATTTACTAATGTTAATTAATATTTTATAATTTATATCTATTAAAAAATTTTAAAATTATAAGATATTTATTTCCTTTTAATTTTAAGATATTTTTCTCCGCAATAGAAACGATTATCACTCAAATTGGGATGGAAAATATTTATGAAAAAAAAAAAAACATATATAAGAATTTGTACAACGCTCACCGCGGTAATGGTTTAGGCTTAACTGAGGCACCATCATTCGCTCCACCACCGCTGCCTTCCGTCGCCTGCCGCTGCCACTACCACTACCACCTTCATTCAGGGTTAGGCTCGAGTTATTCCGGCACCATTGCAGAGTTTCGTGCGTGCTTGTGCAATTGCTTCTCGTTTTATTTTTGAATTCTCTTTTATGGAAAGATTTATAGGATCAGTATATCTGATCAGGTAACACTGGGCACTTCTCTTCTATGCTTTGGGCTGCTGCTCCATCTGTGAATTCGAAACTTGGCAATGCCTGATCTCCAATCTCCACAGCTTCCAATTCCGGCACCGCAGCCACCGCGATCCGCAACTGACTTATTTGGTGATCCAATAGATGCTCATCCACCATGGCTGAATCCCACGGCTTTCTCAGATCCAAATTTCGACCCGGAATCCTATATCTCAGAACTTCGAACATTTGTCCCCTTTGAAACCTTGACATCTGAGCTTCGCTCTCACTTGGGCTCCCTTAACCGTGAGCTTGTTGACTTGATTAATCGGGATTACTCCGATTTTGTCAGCCTCAGTACGAAGCTCATCGACATTGATGCTAGTGTGGTGCGCATGCGAGCTCCACTTTTGGAGATCAAAGAGAAGATCTTGGCTTTTCAAGCTGCTGTCGATGCCTCCCTTGTGGCTCTCAAGTGCGGCCTTAAGCAGCGTGCAGACGCCAGTGAAGCAAGAGAATCACTCGAACGGTTGCTAGATACCTTTCACGTTGTTTCAAAGGTATTGCCTGCAAATTTCAGACTATATTGGGTTATTTTGCGACATGTTTGCTTGAAATCGATAGATAAATAGTAATTGCTTTAGGTTATTGATTATGTATGTATACTTGATGAAGGAACCCAAGGTTCAATTTGGTTACAACTTCCCTTAATTTTGAATTAATGTTATTAGGGTAATATACTAGCAAGTAAAATTATCAAGCATGTCTTCTCACTTGCAGAATGAGCATTAATTTGGACTATTTCTGTAAATATGTTGAATGAATGCTCTGATTATAATGGCAGGTCGAGAAACTAATAAAGGAGCTACCCAGTGTCCCAATTGATGGGTCTAATGCGCACATTAGTTCTCCTGTAAAAGATCATCTGAATAATGGGATCTCCTTACACAATTCTGAAAATGGCACAAGTTTTAGGGAGACACAAAGTATGCTTCTGGAGAGAATTGCCAGTGAAATGAACAGGCTTAAGTTCTATATGGCTCATGCACAGGTCAACATTTCTTCTCTCTTAATTTTAACACACATTTTGCCCCTATTTCATATGTTACTGTATTGATGCCACTATTATGCAAGCTAGTACAATTGATAATGATGTTATTTCAAATAGTTTGCCTGGTTACCTGATCTTTTTCTGTCTTCGAAAATTTTGTTGTTTCCTAATAATTATCTATATGAATTCCATCCATGGGATGTGCCCTTTTTAATTTTTGGAAGTTGTTGTTGTTACACTGATCCCTTTGAATTAATTCATCTAACTAGCGTAAATGTTCGCTGCAATTTTCTGACTATGATATTGAATAATATTGCTCAAGTGCAAATTTCCATTTTGTCTTGAACTACATTTGGCGAGAATTAATTCAGTAAGAAAAATGGATAGTTGTGGTATTAACCTAACTTAAACTAATTCATCAATATTTGGGGTCAGTTTTTATTGTACAAAGAATTATAATTATTCCAACAGATGGAGAAAGAGGTCTTAGTTGTTACTTACTTTGAGCTTATGTTTTTAAGACTTATTTGACAGGAAATTATATGTTGATTAATCAGTATTTGGATTTTTTGTTTCTTGCCTTGTTGTTGTATGGATATTTATTTTAAAATAAAGATTATAAAATTAAAGGCCAAAAATAGAAGAATAGGAAAATTTTATATATGTACTTTTAATATTTTAAACCATGAGATAGCTTACGAAAGCATTGTGAAACATGTTAGATCCTTACTTGTGTACCTCACTTGCATTGTTTGGGTGCAAATGAATTTGCCTGTTTTGATTTGTTCAGAAATCCATTTACCAGTTACGGAGTTCTGTGGTACAATTTTCCTATTCACTTGGAGACTTTAGCTCATGGATGTTGGCCCTGCCTTCTTTAAGGAATAGTCATTTAATAAATATCATGTTGTTTTCCTACTTCTAATGTCCTCGTCAAGTTTGTAGAATGCATCATCTATTAAATGGTGGTGAAAGTCAACAAGAATTTTTCTATTTTGTATTGTTTACATGTTTTAAAGTCTGCATAACGTTCTCCAATGTCATCTGTTATCTTGAAATTACCAATTCAACTTGAATGGATTGAAAGTAATCTTACGGCACGGTCAGGATTATAATCCCACTTTCATCCATTAAATAATATTTAATTACTTGAAAAGTCCTTTTGAAATTGTTTGGTTGCAAATAGTTAGTTAACAATATTTTATTGTTAATGTTCTTAAGTGGAAATTTTTTTTTCTCAATTTGGGGGCTGATCCTAAAGGGCCCAACTCAACGGTTGGAGTTCACGTGTTCTTCATCTTTGGTAAAATCAAGTCAACCATGAAAACATTTATACCTATCATAGGATTTTAGTTGATAACCTCAATTTAGGTTTAATAGTACATCCTAATAGGCGATGACCAGATTTGCTCAATTTCTCTCTCGCAACTTGAATGCAAATGTAGCAGGCCTTGGAAGATTTTAATATAAGCCAGAGGGTTTTGTAAATCTTCCAGGTAGGGAGCACATAGGCTTTGAACCCAAAATACATTACCTACAATGTAAGACCATAAAAAAGGGGCTAAAGGGTAAGCTACATAAGCAATTTTAATTCTTCGAGTCAGTTTTATATCCAGTTATACATTTAGTGCATCTGATAAGATGTTGTTTGACAAATAGAGATGTACCAAGTTTGTTTCCTTTAATGTCGAACAAGCTATTGCTCTATGCCATGAAAATAATTTGATTATTAGGTTTTATGGCGATTGGTGTGTTTAATACTCTTATCATTTTGGTTTAGTTTATCATTATTTTCAGCATTTGTGTCCGTTATCTCTTTGATGTATATCAGTCTTGCTTCTATCTTCTCTTTTGAACTGAAATAGTCAATTTGCTGAAACCTTTGTATCTTAAAGGTTTAGACTTGCCCTTATTTTTTAATACTTAAAATTATCTATACTGGCAGAATATGCCTTTTATTGAGAACATGGAGAAAAGGATTCAGAGTGCTAGCTTGTTATTGGATACGGGCTTGGGTAATTGTTTCACGGATGCACTTAAAAATAGGGATGCAAATGCTATATACAATTGCTTGCGTGCATATGCTGCTATTGATAACACAAAAAACGCCGAAGAGATTTTCAGATCAACTGTAGTTGCACCATTTATAGAGAAGGTAATCCTTTATAATTCGCCAGGGGTGGTCAGTGGGGAATCCACAGATGAACTTGAGCAGGATTATGCTAAAATCAAGAAGCACATTGAAGATGATTGTAAATTTTTGTTGGAGATATCATTTACAGGTATAAATGCATAATATTCTCTGCAACCATTATGACTATTTTTATTGCTTATTGTCCTTTGACGTTACTACTTTTTCTTACACTGAATGAGATAATAACCATCAGACACAAATTTCTTCCATTTATTAGATCACCTTAACTTATGCTCTAGTCTGATGGTGCATTTGGGATAATTAGAGTAATAAGAAGAGTACGTTTAAGAGATTTGTGAAAATTGTTGTACCATAATAGCAAAACATCAAAAGCTGTCCTATTGCTAATTGGGAATTTTACTATGTATATGCTTCCATTCTCTCTGTTAAAAAATTGAGCTCGTTGACTTATTGCAAAAACTAAGGAGAGTAATTGAGGAAAACGTTTGGCTTTACGTTGTAATGTGGTTAGTGGTTGGATTATATCAGTTAATTGGGAGGCTATTTATGAAATTAGATTGAAAAATGCTTATTTAGAAGGGGACATTCATTTTCGGACATCCCCGATTAGAAATGTTGACTTTAATTTGGATGCAGAGAGTAATTAAATAATGACCAAATATCATAATTCTATATCATGAGGCAGTGGGAGTAGATTATGTAACAGCTATATGATTGCTTCTTATTTTGCTTATCTTATGCTTGAGAATAATCTATATATTCTTCGGTTTGTAAGAGTACTGAGAAATAAATGATGTGTAACTTTATGATCATTAAATAGTAACCTCATTTGATATGCTATGCAGAAAATTCGGGATTACATGTTTTTAGTTTCCTAGCCAATTCTATACTTAAAGAGGTTCTGACAGCCATCCAAAAAGGAAAACCTGAGGTCTTTTCTCCTGGAAGGCCTAAAGAGTTTCTGAAGAATTATAAGGCAAGCCTTGATTTTTTAGCTCACCTGGAAGGTACTGAAAAAGTTTCTTCCCTGGATATACCTTTTCTCCTGATAATTAACCTAGCTGTCTACTTAGAAATGTCTCTTTTGTCTGTTTTTGTCATAGAAGGTTACTATCGCAGCCGATCTGCAGTTGCTAAATTCCGTACTGAGCCTGTCTATATCGAATTCATGAAGCAGTGGAATATTGGAGTCTATTTCTCATTGAGGTATTCACTGGTAGCTGATGTTTATGTATTTCTCCATAATTTTTGAAATATGTTCTGGTTTGGTGATGTACATGTGGAGGGCATATTGAGAGGAACCCTTTAGAAGAAATAAAGGGATACTCATGTTGTTCATTTGCCTTAGGTTTCAGGAAATAGCAGGAGCCTTGGATTCTGCTCTAATGGTGGGTAGTGTTGTTCCAAGTAAAAGCTCTCATTCAGAGGTGAAAGAATCTGAGGATTTGGTATTGAGCCAAAGCATATCACTTTTGGAGTGCATGAGATCCTGCTGGAGAGATGATGTTCTTGTCCTTTCTTGCTCTGACAAATTTCTTCGTTTGACTCTTCAACTTCTTTCCAGGTTAGCCTGTTATAAAAAATGCGTTCAAATTTTTGCATGAAATTTTTCTTTTTATTAAAATATAAAATGCTTATATAATTAGTGCAGGTACTCCAGCTGGTTGTCTACGGGTCTAGCTATTCGTAAGTCTGGTAACATTGGCTCAAACAGTGGATATGAATGGGCCATCTCTGCTTCCCCGGAAGACTTTATTTTTGTATGTATCAATTTCTTTAATTACTATCTATTCATCCTGTTGTCTGAGATGAGTTTGTTATAATTCAAACTTTTAAATTTCTTTTTGCTTCTGATGCATCTGTTCATTTAGTAAAGAGAGGCTGCTGCATCTAGAGTTATTAACGGGCATGACATTGAAAAAGATCTTTTATAACTGAGTTATGTTTGAATAATAAGTGAGCCAAACTTGAACAAAAGAAAAATATTTTACAAGTGAACACGAAAATTTCCTGAATATGAACACAATAATTTCGATATTTCTCTCATAACTTGTATGTTTGTCTTGTAATGGTATTATTATAACTTTGTCAAATTAACTTTCGAACTATTTGTTTTCCTTTTTCCTTGTTATTTATTTGATGAATTCCGATTTAGAGACGGTTTATCATGTTTGAACAAATTATCTAGTTTATTTATGATAGTTAGAAAGTTAGATACATTTGTATGTTCATTTATATGTACGAAAGCTTTATGGAAATATTAATAGCTGTTTTAGTAATATAGGTTTAGTTTATATATAAAATTGTTAACAAAAGATGAGTTTGAACAGTGCTCAAGTTAATGGAACTTAACTTGTTATACTAAACTAGTAAAAAATCAAACAAACAAATTCAAATATATAATTAAACTCTCTTTTTTTTGTCAATTGAACAAGCACAAACACTATTTGAAAGTTATACCTACAGAATCCCAAGAACTACTTTTGGTTTTGGATTTGGCTCATTTATAGCTCTAGCTGCATCTGAACTAAAATAAACCAAATAAAGCACAGTTGGATGTGAATTTTTCCTCCAGTGAATACCTTTCTCACTTTAGGCTTGGACATTTATTATTTATAGTGCAGATGACATCAATATTAATCTCTTGTCACTTTTCCCTTTCTTATATGAATCCGTAGTTTGATTGTTTTGTTTCTTTTATGTATACTTTCATTTGCCAAATAGTAACAATGGTAGATGGTGTTGATCACTTTGGCTTTGTCTTTTTCTAATACTTTTATGCAAAAACCTTGGTTTATCTTGTTATATGCTATTTTTATATAATTTCTTTTGGATATGGGGCTTAATGTTAATCAAAGAAAGTCTATATATATATTTTGGTTTTTTTCTGTATAGTTTTGTTTTACAGTCCGTAAGATAATCTTCTATAGATAGCGGAGCCTTTTTGTTTTGATTAGCAAGTATGATGGCTATCTTTATAAACTATCTTTCTCTTGTTAGTTCACTGTGGTGAAGGATCCAACATGTTTAATATGGCCTCTGAAGTTTACTTTGTGAAATGCAATCCTCATGTGGTGACTATTGTTATTCAATTTTTGTATGATGATAGAGAATAGGAAACAGTGAACAAAAATATTTGCTAGCTTAGAGATGTTTCTTTAACTTCAGAATATGATAATATATTTATATTGCAGATTATTCATGATTTAGAAAATTTGGTTGCTGAGATCAGTGGTAACTATGTCCACCAAGTTATTGCACTCCTCAAATCATGCTCCATAGAAGTAATTGATCTTGTAAAACAAGGCATCTTACATGGTGCACAGTCTCTGAGAGATATTCTTCCAATTGTGATGAATTCGGTGGTAGATTCACTGGTCGAGAAGTCAGTCGAGGTAAGGTGACAGTTGATAAAGAGCTACTGTAAATCTTTTATGATAACAGAACATAATTCAATCCAGCATCAGAATAGTTTGTCTATGCATGTTAAGTGATCAGCATAGCTAAAGCTTTTAGAAGTGGCAATTTGTAAGCATGAAATCCTGAACTCAACTCTTGTCTCTGCCCTCATTTGTTGGTTATTATTCACTGTTGTGTCCTGTTATTGAATTTTTTGTTCGGCCCAAATGTGAAGGGGTGTGTTGAGTTGGTTAGCCCTCTTTATCAGCTTAAGCGTTTAAACTTTTAGAGCATAGGGTAATTTGTCACATGTTAAGAGCCTCCTCACACTAACTAGTCTATTTGAGTTTCTTTTGAACCAGAAGGTATTCCCTTATTCATTTGTGTATATTTTTGGGTGACATACCGAAGATACAAAATTATTTTCTAAAGCTAACACACAATGAATGCTACCAATTGAAATTTTACTCAACATTAAGTTTTTGAGTGAATTTCATTGTTAGTGTTCTCTCCAGCAAGAAGGTTCTAGAAGGTGCATCATGTATTTATGTGTATTTGAGTGACATCATGAAAAGCATAAAAACATTTTCTAAAGCTAACCCAGAATAAATGATCCCAATGAAAGTTTTCAAGTGAATTTCATAGCAACCTTGCAGATTCTTCTAATTTAGCAATTTATGGAAAGAGGGTTATAGGACCTATATCGGCCCTGTTACCCGTTGCTCTTTTTGGGTTTATTTTTTATTTTTTATTTTTTATTTTTTAGCACACCTTATCTTCTTATTTTAGCTTTACTTTTCCCACCATTTTGAATGGGGCAGATGGTTTCTAAATGGTACCTTTTTCTAGAAATTGCTGTTTCTTGCTATAAATGTTCTTGAAATAAGGATGTTATATTAACTTGTAAACAACATTTTTCTTGAAATAAGGATGGTTCATAAGATAGTTATCTACATTTTGTTTAAATGCTGCAGGATTTGAGGCAAATAAAGGGTATAACGGCCACATACAGAATGACTAACAAGCCTCTTCCTGTTAGGCATTCACCTTATGTATCTAGTGTCTTGCGACCCATAAAGGTAACCATTTTCTTCATAACTTCTCATTTATCATTTTTATTTTTTTGGGTTAATTTTCTAGCATTCTTCATTTATAGCTTTGGATCATTGGACATTGATGCATAAACCAATCTACTTTTGTGATTCAATTTGGCACTATTCACAGTATTTCCCGAAAGCTTAAACCTCAATATATCTAGCAGAAAAATTCTGCACTGACATTGTTGTTTCATTTCCTTCCCTCCAAATGCTATAGAGACTGAATTTTTGGTACAAGTCTAGAAGAAAACTAGTAAGAGAAGTCGAATAAAATACCAAAAATTTTAAGAGATACTTGTGAGCAGATCAAGATGTTCATCTTTAACAAACTATAGTCAACCAAGAAAGCTATACAATTTGTTTTTCTTCTTTTTTTTTTTTGCATGGCAATATCCTGTAACTCACGATTATCCTCCACCTAAACAATGTAATCCCAAAATGTGTGGCTGGAAGTCGCTCTAAAGAAATGCTACATAGCTGTATAAACTTCAAAAAACCTGTATCGCATGTTTAAATTTTTCTGTATGTCATTTCTTGAATTAACACACATGCCTAGGCCTTCCCTTTCTGTAAGAAAATGAATAATTTTTTAGATAATGACTCCTCTAGATCAATCAATATTATTAGTGAAGCAGGATAAAAGCTTGCCGGAGTATTTCACCCAAATTATCCAGAAACTAACAGATTTCTTGTTAAATATGTTGGAATTGCTAGAAATCTGTAACAGATGGCCAAACTAAGGAATCCTTCAACTCTCACACTAAAAGAAAGGAACCCTTGGCATCATACCTTAGGGGCTGATTGAGTTGCACAACCATGAAACAAAAAATTCTTTAGATCACATTAAATGAAAAAACTGCTTACATAATGCATCAACAAATGCTTTAATTTTTAGGTTCTGACGAATCCTTCATTTACTAGTACTTAATAAAACAAATAATAAAATATAGAAATTTCATTTCAAATTTTCAAATTTTTGAAAAATATATCTATTTTGATTTTCAGCTAGATTTTAAATATAATTTTTTTGTTTAAAATGATTTGTCCAAATAGGCTAGAAACTACACTCCTAAGTAGGTTTTATTCAGTTTCTTAGATGTAGTTTTTGGGTAAACTATTATAATAAATTTGGATTTGCAATAAGGAACTAGAATCATGATCAAAATTTTCAATCTCTATTTTTGTTGCCATTATTTCCTTAAAAAGGATTTGGGGGCTTGAATACCAGTTTGTTATAATTCTAGAATAACAGATATAATTTGTAGAAACTAATGGCAATTATAAGTGAAGGACAAAATTTTACTTAGAAAAGGTAAATATTACAACTAGAGAAATATCTGGTAAGAAATCTATTGGCATCTCTTTCACAATTCAAAATACCTGCAAAATTTGACTGAAATTAATGTATTATTTTTATGATTAAAAAATCTTCAATAAAAAAAACAAAAAATGAAGAGAGTAGAAATTCAAAGGATAAAGATGATTCTTGTGTTCAAATTGTATAGAAAAACATGTTTTACCATATTAAAGCAAGCAAAACATGTAATGATCTGTTGCTTTCTGTATCTTTGATAAATCCCGAGCATATATATATCTAATAGTATTTTAGTAGGTGTGTAACAAATGAATTTTCTCCCTCTGCAGAATTTCTTGGATGGAGAACGAGCTGTCAAGTATTTAAATGAGGAGATGAAGAAAGAACTCTTACAACGTGCAACTTTTGAGATAACTAGTCGTTATAATGAGTTGGCTACAGACCTCGTCAGTGTGGTATGTGTTTAAAGCACAGTACTTTAAACTAGGCTCATTCCAGTTTGCCTTAGAGGAAATCTTGTTAATTATTTAAACTTCTGAATCCATTAAAAATAGGTGAGGAGAACAGAATCATCCCTTCAGAAAATACGTTTGGGAGCACAAAGACGAGCTGGAGCAAGCTCAGACGTCTCGGACCATAATGTGTCTGCTGACAAGATATGCATGCAACTGTTTCTTGATGTTCAGGTAAAACATACATTTTCCAGCAAGTCACATCCAAACAAGCTTTCACAGGATTAAAATATCCTTTCTGTATTCAAAGCAGGTGATTAAATTCATTAATTGGTGTGGTTGCCATTTTTTAAACTCGTTTTCTTTTTCTAAGCAGGAGTATGGGAGGAACCTATCTTCCCTTGGTGTTGATGCTGCTGAAATTCCGGCATACCGCGGTTTGTGGCAATGTGTTGCTCCACCAGACAGACAAAACACAATACACTTTTAGTTAAGTATTCTTTTATTCTTTGATGTTATTGTGAAGGATTGATAATTAGTCACTTCTGAATGCATTAGCATTAATATATGTGCTACAGGGGGTTGGTGTATAGTTTGACTCTCTTTACTTAGTCCTTTCATCTATATAAGTGAAAGATTTTGGTTTAACTCACATTAAAGGTAATAGTTTTGTGTTGCATTTTTCAATATCTATAATTTCCGTTCCCATTTTCTAAGTTGATTTTCAATTTATATATTTGTTTTTTAAATGAAGGGAAATGAGTGCTGCAATAGATAATTCCATGTCAAAATCTGCTTCTGAGTTATGATGTTGTAGTATGAGAAGGAAATGGTTGGAATCCACAACGGCAATTTCCATGTATTTGTGGCGGCGTAAGATTGTTAAATTTCCATCCAAAACTGAACTTTTACAAGTTCAGAAAGTTTTTATAAAATGACAGTAGACTTTTTTCCGCTCTCTAAAATGTCTTGGTTGAACAATAAAATAAATTTAAAAAGAAAAATGAAAAAACAAATAATGATATAAAATAATTAGTTTGAATGAAATGTAAACCAAAATGAAATCTTTTTACAAAAAAAATCAAAATTTCCACTTCTTCAAAAAAAAAAAAAAAAAAAAAATAATATATATATATATATATATATATATATATATATGAATTATTTAATGGGATATTATGTAAATTAAAAAATTAAATTCATCAATATTTGCGATATACTATATTTAAGTGATCCTTTAATAATTTAAATATTTAGTTTTACATATTTAAAAAATTGTTACAAAATAAAATTCTTGATTTGATACAAGAAAAAAACATATCATAAATTTTAATCAAAGTCGTGGATTTGACATTTATTGTGAACTTTTTACAATAAAACAAACATAATCCCTAAACTATAGATGTCCGTGAAATTGATCACAATATATATATATATATATATATATATATATATATATATATTAATTTTTTAAAATAAAATTGATTTCTATACTATATAAAAATTATGAGATTAGTCTTTCATTTAAAATTATGTTAAATCACTAATTAAGTATAATTTTATTTTAATAAATAAATAAATAAAAATATTTATGTCATTATATTATTTAAATATAATTAATATATATATATATATATATATATATTGAATATATAGACAACAATTACCAAAAGCATAATCCAAATCTATTTTCTCTGCCACCACCACTACCACCTGAAACAAGGTGAAAAAAAGAAGTAAATAAACAAACACATACATAAAAATAGATTTCCTTAACATAACCGTCGAAGGACTCTTGATGTTCTTTTCCCATAAAATCATTGGCGAACAGAAAGAAAGGGGCAACTATCCTCAAAGAAATCCCAAACTCAAACTCTCTCTCTCTATCTTTCTTATTGATGAGGGGAAGAGACACATTGCTAATTAATAGAACACAACATTTAATTAACTTAGGAAAGCAATATAAAAGCATGATTTATCGATATACTATTCGTTGTAACCGCAATGTAAGAATCAAAGTCATAATATTTTTCAAATAAGAGTTGAATTATACAGATTTGTGACCTAATTTTACTATTCGTTGAGGGGAAGAGACAAATGGCTAATTAGTAGGACACACCACGTAATTAACCCATGAAAGCAATATGAAAGCATGGTTTATCGATATACTATTCGTCGTAACCGCAATGTAAGAGTGAAAGTAAGACTCTTTTTCAAATAAGAGTTGAATTATACAAACTTGTGACCTAATTTTACTATTCGTTGAGGGGAAGGGACACATTGCTAATTAGTAGGACACACCACGTAATTAACCCATGAAAGCAATATGAAAGCATGGTTTATAGATATACTATTCGCTGTAACCGCAATGTAAGAGTGAAAGTAAGACTCTTTTTCAAATAAGAGTTGAATTATACAGACTTGTGACCTAATTTTACTATTCGTTGAGAGGAAGGGACACATTGTTAATTAGTAAGACACGCCACTTAATTAATCCAAAAAAGCAATATGAAAGCATAGTTTATCAATATACTATTCGTTGTAACCGTAATATAAGAGTGAAAGTAAAACTTTTTTTCAAATAAGAGTTAGAATTATATAGACTTGTCACCTAATTTTACTCTTGTTCAACATCATTGTTATGTCTCTTCTACTAAAACCTTAGTGGATAATGGTTCCTAATTTTATAATTCCAATGTTGTTAGGGAAGCAAGCCTTTTGTTTGTTTGTTTTTTTTTTTTTTTTGTTTTTTAGGTTGGCTTTTTCTTGGATATTTTTGGCTGGTGGTGGCTGTACATCCAAAATTTCCCTGTTGATTTTTTTGTGGAAGACTTGGATTATGGATAGTTAACCCATGTGTTGTATTCTACTTTAATCTTGACTCTCCATCGGCTCTAATATAATTCTTTTTTAATTTTAAAAAAATAAAAGTCAACCTTGAATTAATTCATAAAATTTCAAACTTTAATTGTTTAATACTAAAATTTAGATTATATGTATTATTTACCAAATTGAAAATTTTTAAAAATATTAATTTTTTTGGTATCGAAATGAACCATGCCAAAATATTTATAGTATAGAAGGTTGCAGAGAATGATTAAAAATTTTAAATATGAACAGAATAATCTAAAAGATTTAAAATATTTAAAATATTTATATGATTTCTAAAGAAGAGTATAGAAAATTTTAGTTGAACTTTAATCACCATTCGATTAAAATGATCATATATATTTATTAAGAAGGTGGAAAACTATAAATACATGGGTGGTAATTTGTATTCAACTGTCAAAGAGAAAAAATATGGTAACTTGATTACCTTCTTCAATTCGTAATTATTTTTTTTTTAAGGAAAGATAGATTCATCTTCAGAATTTGGATGTACTATCTTTTTTTTAGATTTGAATATTCGAATTAGTTGAGCGTTTTATCTTACATATTACGTAATCTTTTGGAATTCTTTCGCCCAACCTTCCTCTAGCTGGTACTCGTGCATTATCCACTACCACATGCATCAGTTATATATATATATTTTTTGTTTGAAATTAAACATCTTTCGAATCCTATTTAAATTTTGTTGGTCGTCGTAAATGTAAGTCCTTTCCATTTGTCTAGACTAACATCCACATCCTGCAATTTCGAATCCTATTTATTTTCTTATCACTTACTTTATCTAACTTTGTGATAAGATAAAGAATTTTGTTGTCCTTGTTTGGTTTAGTTGCCTCAAAATCAACAAACCAAGGATCATGCTCCCTAAACATTTTTTACGGAGTTTTGGAGTTTTGGAATCATCTACTCCGTATATATATCTTTCGATAACAGGTGACATAATATTTTTACCTAATAATTTAGATCGAAATATCTTTAATATTTTAAAATCGGTAGGAATAAAATGATATCCTAAAAGTAAATCGTTATTATTATTATTAACTTCTGATTGTCTAATCATCTTTATCGTTTGTGTGTGTGTGTGAAAACTTTATTTGAAAATACTCTTTTACTTTCTTAGAATGAAAGTGAATAAAGACACTTAATATTTATATAGATGGAAGAATATATTTGTTATTGTAATAGAATTCTATTTATTCTTAAGATTAGGAATAGATTATTTTTTTTTTTTAAAGAAGTCTAATTCAAAAAAAAAAAAGTTATAAAGAAATTTATTTTTTTTAATGAAAGGGAACATATCCGAATACTTGTAAATATTAAAATATTTTAATATTAAAAAATATTTTTTTAAAAAAAGTCTAGAATGACAATGTTAAATGACAATTCGACACTCCAACGCTGATATAAAATTCTTTGACTGTTCAAATAATAATGAGATTCATTACGCTTCTTCTAGTGTTCGTCGTTGAATTAGATATAAATTTAAATTTAAATTTAAAATTTAAAATTTAAAATTTAAATTTAAAATTTAAAATTTAAAATTTAAAATTTAAAATTTAAAATTTAAAATTTAAAATTTAAAATTTAAAATTTAAAATTTAAATTTAAAATTTAAAATTTAAAATTTAAATTTAAAATTTAAAATTTAAAATTTAAATTTAAAATTAAAATTTAAAATTTAAAATTTAAAATTTAAAATTTTTAAAATTTAAAATTTAATTTTAGAGGTTTTTACCAAAATAATGTTATTTTTAAAATAATTTTTAAAATAATTTTACTTTTTTACATATTTTCTAATCTAATATGGGTATATTTTGTCATAAAATATAAAATATAAATATACAGATCTATTTGACAAAGTAGACCCTCAATTTTTTTTAAATTATTCATAAATTTTCTTTTTCTAATAATTATAATTTATAAATAATATTTTTGTTATAATTTATATATATATAAATTATATTTATTAATAATTATAAAATTATTCTTTAAAACACACTATATATTTTTATAATCACAATATATATATATATATATATAAAATTTATTATAATCTATCACTACTTCTATATAATCTCCATAAAATTAAGTTTGTAATATATATATATATATTTTTGTATGTATATGTGTATGTACACATATTTATGGGTATAAATATAAGATAATTTGCATGTTTTATGAGAATATCAAGAGATATACAACATTATACTATTTTGATTTCTATAGTTTCTTTATTATTTTAAAAATAATTTTAATAATTATTAATAAATATAATTAAATTATAACAAAAATATTATTTATAAATTATAATTATTATTAGAAAGTTAAAATTTATAAGTATTTTAATTTGGGTCAAGTTGTCTCTCTACTCTGTGGATGTTAGTTGGTGACTTCAACCAGGTTTTGCACAGTAAAGAGAAGAAAGGGGAAAATAGTATTCGGGAGGCTACGGTGAGACTTTTTAGGGAGGTCATGAGCTGTTGTGATTTGTTGGACCTTGGTTTCTCCGGTCTAAAATTTACTTGGAATAATATGAGATGGGGTGTGGCTAGGGTGCAAGAACAGTTAGATCGTGCTGTATGTAACAGTGCTTAGTTATCATGCTTCTCCAACGTTTGAGTCTCACACCTTACTCGTAGTTGGTCGGATCATAATTCTGTACTGGTCCGAGAAGGGTAGGTCTCTCCTAACCAACCCGTAGGTCCCTTCATAGTACAAAGAGCATGGTTTCTATATTCCAAATTTGAAGGCCTTGTTGCAGAGTGTTAGAATCAGTCTCACACTCAGGGTTTAGTACAAAAGTTAGACTTCCGGCGGAACTCCTTACATCATTGGAATCAACAGGTTTTTGGTAATATTTTTGACCATATGTTTCGTTGTTTAGCATGTTTAGGGGGAGTTCAGCGAGAGCTTACTGCTTGGTCTTCACAGTTTTTGGAGGATTTAGAAGAAAAGCTGAGGAGGGAACTTGATTTGATCCTTGAACAAGAAGAAGTGTATTGGCGTCAGAAGTCCCGAATTTCTTGGCTTAAAGAGGGGAAAAGGAACACTAGATTTTTCCATATGTCCACTGTCATTAGGCGATTGAGGAATCTAATCGATAGGTTAAAACTTGGTAATGGGGACTGGTGTGATGACCCGGACTCATTGAAAATCATGGCCTGAGATTTTTATGTGCAGCTGTATTCTAAGGAAGTTTGCTCTACTCCTGATATTGAGAATTGAAACTTCCCATCTTTGAACCATGGGAACTGCCACTGTCTGAACTGGCCAGTCCACTCTCATGAAGTTTGGATTGCTATCTCAAAAATGGGTACAGAGAAGGCTCTCAGACCGGATGGCTTCCCACCTTGCTTTTTCTAGAAGTATTGGCATATACTTGGGGATCAAATCACTTTGGAAATTCAGCAAATGTTTAGGAGGGGTAAGCTTCAACCAGGCTTAAATAAGGTTCTTATTTGCCTCATCCCCAAAGAGCAAAATCCAGAATCTCTAGCCTAGTTTCACCTCATATCACTCTGCAATGTCTTAGTTAAGATCGTGTCTAAGATCTTGGCTAACCGTCTGAAACCTCTTATTGCTAAGCTGATTGGAAAATTCCAATCCAGCTTCATCCCAGGACGATCAATGATTGACAATGTCATAGTATCTCAAGAAATTATACATTCACATGCCAAGAAGAAGGGTAGAAGGGGCATCTTTGTGTTGAAAGTGGATCTCGAGAAGGCATATGATAGAGTCGACTGGGACTTCCTTCGTGGGGTACTGCTATTTATGGGGTGAAAGGTGGAGTTTATAAACATTATTATGGATTGTATATCAACAGCTCAAGTTGTGGTTTGTTGGAGTGGAGAAACTCTCCCACCTTTTAACCCCTCTCGGGGCCTGAGAGAGGAAGATCTCCTCTCCCTGTATTTATTTGTGCTCTATATGGAGGTCTTGAGTCAAAAGATTACAAAGGCAGTACAAAACAAGGCTCGGAGACCAATTAGATGCAGTCGAACGGGACCACAGATCTCCCATTTATTTTTTTGCTGACGACCTACTTCTCTTTGGAGTAGCGGACTTCTCTCAAGACAGGATCATTGAGCACCTATTAACTCAGTTTTGTGGAACATCTGGACAACGAGTAAATAGATGGAAATCCAGAATTTAGTTTTCACCAAATACGCCATCTTATGTATGTAATTCCATATGTTCAGAATTCCAGGTGCAGGCAACATTGAATTTGGAAAAGTATCTTGAAATTTCACTTTGTCATGGTCGTCATACTACTGCCTTCAATTGTTTAATTGAAATAGCAACTAAGAGGCTGGGGGTTGGAAGATGCACTTCCTGTCCAAAGCTGCCCGACTTGTTTTGATCAAGTCAACAATTGGAGTCCTACCCATCTACTCCATGCATTCTGTATGGTTACCAAGAGCAGTCAATCGTAGGTTGGAGCAGATTTGTTGACTCTTTTTGGGGTTCGACGGAAACTAAGCATGCAATGCATATGGTAGCGTGACAAAAAATATGTCACCCACATCCGCGAGAGGTTTGGGGGTGTCGGTATTAACAGAGGTGAACATTGCTTTACTTGCTAAATTGATTTGGCACTTAATCTATTATCCCAGTTGTCTTAGTAGCCTAGTTTTGGAAACTAAGTATGGGGTTTGGCAGTGCCTCGGTGCTAATAGTTCCAAACCAGGAGGTTCCATTATTTGGAGAAGTATGCAAAAGGCCATGGAGGCATTTTATCAGGGGTTGGGTTGGTCAGTAAGGGATGGGTCCATTGTTAAATTTTGGACTGATTCTTGGTTGAAATCAGGATCGTTTAGAGAGATGACATTTCATCCGGTTCCACCAGGACATTTGCATAGATTGGTTAAGGAGTACTGGTTGTCAGATAGTGGATGGCAGTTAGAGGAAATTGGTACTTTACTCCCTCTTGAGGTGATCAGTGCTTTGTTGCAATATCCGATCAATCATACAAATGGCAGGGATCTCCCTGTGTGGAAGTTATCAACACCTGGTCTATTTTCCATCAGGAAAGCCATAATTGGTAACCGAGTACCGCTGGAATCGTTTCCTTGGAGACGGGTCTGAAGGTTTAAAGGCCCGACTAGAGCCTCATTGACGCTTTGGACATCTTTGCACAATGCTCTCCCAACTGCCGAGATGCTGTGGAGGAGAGGCATCTTGGCTTCACCGGTTTGTCTGGTATGTAATCAACAGTAGCAGACAATTCTACATGTACTGCGTGATTGCCATACTACCGCGTTGTTGTGGAGGAAGCTCCTTACTGCAGGAGAATGGGATAGCTTTAGGATGCTCTCTGATGTTAGGAGCTGGATTAGATCAAATCTGTATAGTAGGAGATTTCATAGTTCTTTTGGGGGCAATTGGCCCTATGTGTTTAGGCAATGTGTCCATGAGATTTGAATGAATACTAATGTTCATAAGCATAGTACCAGTGATGTTTTGGAGGAGCCTTATGCCCTGGCTAAGAGGAGCCTCCCGAAGATGCTTGAACTCCTCTTAGCTAAGGCATCCGTTTTGTATACTGGTAGTTTTAGCTATACTCAAGTGTATATTTCTCATTTCACTTCTTTAACTGTTTTCTTTCATGGACAACAACTTCTTCATCTAACTTTTAAATATATGTGAGTTGGTAAAGAGTTCAATCTCTAACTCATGTACAGAAGGAAATTTGTCTAAATGTAAATTGACCTAAAGGTGTCTTACCATAGTTTGTGATTCATCTAAGACAAATCGTGTCCTTAGTGAAAAAAAAGAGGTTCTTCTTTCCAAAGTTTTGGATATGCTTTTTTTTTTCTTCTGTATTCTAAACTCCTTCTACTATTTCATATCCTACATCAACAAACGGAATATTATCTATTAATTAACTTGAATATTCGGATATTTAAATCTCTTTATTGTTCATCTTTGATTTGGTTGCATCAAAATCAATAAACCAAGAATCATTTTTCATAAAAAAATTTCATAAAGATATAAAATTGTCTTCTCGACGATAACAAGTGAAATGTTTAATTTAGATCGAATTATGTTTAACATCTTAAAAACAAAATATTATTATTATTATTATCTTGTAAGGCATCATCATCTCCGTCTGGTTATATCTTCAAGTTTTTGGTATTTTGTTTTTTTAATTAGTTAAATTGAATAAATAAATATTTTATTAAGATACAAATTCCTTTCAAATTTCAATATATATATATATATATATATATATGAATTATTTAATGGGATATTATATAAATTAAAAAATTAAATTCATCAATATTTGTGATATATTATATTTTAATTCATCCTTTAATAATTTAAATATGTACTTTTACATATTTAAAAAATTGTTATGAAATATAAGTTTTTGATTTAGCATAATCGGAAAATATATCATAAATTCTACTCAAGATCGTGGATTTGACATTTATTGTAAACTTTTTATAAAAAAACAAATATAGTCCCTAAACTATAGATATTGGTAAAATTGGTCCCAATATATATAAATATATATTTTAATTTTAAAAAATAAGATTGGTTTCTATACTGGTGGTGGCTGGACATTCAATTTTTCCCTGTTGATTTTTGTGGAAGACTTGGATTATGAATTGTTATTCCCTGTTGATTTTTGTGGAAGACTTGGATTATGAATTGTTAACCCCTGTGTTCTATTGTGGAAGACTTAGATTATGAATTGTTAACCCCTGTGTTCTATTGTGGAAGACTTAGATTATGAATTGTTAACCCCTGTGTTCTATTCTACTTTAATCTTGACCCTGCATGAGCTCTAAAATAATTCATTTTTTCTTTTAAAACAATAAAAGTCAACTTTGAACTAATTTATAAAATTTAAACTTTAATTGTTTAATACTAAAATTTAGGTTACATGTATTATTTACTAAATTAAATTTTTAAAAAAATATATATTTTTTAGATATCTGAATGAACAATGACAAAATATTTAGAGTAGTGTAGAAGGTAGCAGAAAATGATTAAATTTATTTTTGAATATGAGTAAAATAATCTAAAAGATTAAAAATATTTATATGATTTCTAAAGAAGAGTATAGAAAATTTTAGTTGAACTTTAATCACCATTGGATTAAAATAATCATAGATATTTATTAAGAAAGTGGAAAACTATAAATACATGAGTGGTCATTTGTATTCAACTATCAAAGAGAAAAAATATGGTAAGAAATAGGCTTCGTGTTTTATTGTCATAGAATAAATATAAAGATATTGTTTTTATAAATTCTATTTTTTTTTAAACTCAGATTTCATTTTGAGAACAAGAAGAATCAATTGAATTTTTAGTAAAGATAGGATCCAACGAAAATTATTGGTATATATATAAGTTAAAAATATTTATTTTATATATATATATATATATCTTATTTTTGTAAAAAAAAAAACAAAATAAAAGAAATAACATAAATAGAAAGCCATGATACACAAACTCTCCCTAAAAGGAGATCCTTGCAAAAATCATATATATTATATATATATTATATATATATATATATATATATATATATATTTTGCGTCGGAAATGGTATCGTGCCGTGCGAGTAATTTCGTCTAATAATGCCAACAAAATAGAAAAGTTCAAGGTGAAGGGACTCTGATGAACCCTTCAATAATTAAGTCAGTATTCTGATCTTGACTAGAGAGTATTTAATTTAGCAGAGTTTTTGTATAATAATCTGGCCTTATCCTTTTATAGATGTAAGCCACACTGAAAAATAGGTAAGTCGGATGGTGCGATTCGGAGAATCTGGTAATTACCAGATTTTGTAGATAAATTTGATTGCCCTCTGATTTAGGAGGATTTTGGAGATTCTCTCTGAGCCTTTTAAGGCTTGACTGTTGGTCAAATGAAACCATTTAGGAAATTTTTAGAATTTAGTACCCAAGTTCCAAGTCGTGCCTTGACTTGGCTTTGACTGGCGAAGGGCCTCGCCGGGGGTCTCCCCTCCACGCTGGCCTGACACATCAGCCTACTTGGCATGTCAGCTTGCCACATCAGCTTTCTTGCCATGTTAGCCTGAGAGTATTTTTTACTCTTCAGTGGCCCCTCATCGAAGTGGAAGGATGATCAATCTTTTGTTTTGATGTTATTCACAGAGTTGTTCGGCACTCCGTTTACTAGTAAGACGTCTAATCCGGGATTGATCTAAATTTTTCCAAGTGATTTTCAGCGTGTTTCAGATTTCCCCAAGTGTTACTCGAAGTATCAAAAATTGAGATTAACTAAAATTTATCCAAGTATAACTCGAATGGAACTCCGAGATTGACTCGGAGTGTTTTAAAACTGAGATTAACTCATATTTATCCAAGTATTACTCGAATTGAACTTCGAGATTGACTCGAAGTGTTTTTAATATTATGAGATTTACTCATATTCATTCAAATATAACTCGAATGAAACTCAGAGATTGACTCGAAATATTTTAATATTATGAGATTTACTCATATTTATCCAAGTATAACTCGAATGAAATATCAAGATTGACTTGAAATATTTTAATATTATGAGATTTACTCATATTTATCTAAGTATAACTTGAATGGAACTTCGAGATTGACTCGAAGTGCTTAAAGTTGTTTCACCTGTGGGGCTCCTATCCGAAGTTCAGATAGCTCAAAGCATGTTATTCGCCTTTGGGGCCCCTAGCCGAGGTTCAGACGGCTCAGAGCGTGTTGTGTAACACATCCAATTTCTCCTCCTCATTCTTCAAGTAGAGTGTTTGAAACGAACTGGCATAACATGGTGGTGTATGCATCTATATCCCCAATTTTACAAATATTTCTATTGATGAACATTAATGTTAAAATCACATAGCTTTCAATATATTTTATCCTTCAATTTGTAAGAAATGATCTGACCAGGAATACACAGTAGCAGCAGAACTGAGTTTTCTTCAACATCCCCATTGTCTAGAGATAGCAGGAGTGGAAAATTAACTTCATTCATTGATATGCATAAATCATATCACTTTTTAGCATGTTTTTAGGAACAATTTAGGGTAAAATTGGAGATAAATCATTCTTAATTGATTGATATTAATACAATTTTACAATTTTTGTGATTTTGGAAGTTTCAGGTGAAATGTGCAAGAAAACGGCAAATTTCGGGGCAAAAACGTGATTTTCAGAATTTCGTGGATCAGGACGGGCGTCCCGACCCAATCAAAGCACCGGGACGGGCATCCTGGACCCGGTCAACAGATCGAGACGGGCGTCCCGAGCCTTGAACAGTATCCCACATTGATTTCTGCATAAAAAATCACTCAGCTTCCCTACTATAAATACCCTAGGCCTTCCCCAGTTGAAATCATCCCTCTCCACTTGATCTGAATCATTCAGTGACTTCAAGTATACATTTTCTTACTGTATACGAGTCATTTAGTGATCCCAGGTGTTTCTTTCAAGCAGGTTTAGTATACGAGAGTTTCTCGTGTTCTTTGCTTTCTGAGAATCTGTCTCAGAATCTTAGGATACGACTAGATAAGATTCATTTTTGGTATTCATAGAATACCCAGGATTTCGTTAGGAGATCCTAAGAGAGCATCAGGTGAGCGAAGAGCTAGTCAACATGGTTTTTCTTAAGCCCGTTATGTAAGGTAAAGCAATAGTTGCTAGGCTAAGTGATATGCATAAATCATATCACATTTTAGCATGTTTTTAGGCATGATTTAGGGTGAAATTGAGGGCAAATTGGTCTTAATTGTTCATTATTAACTCAATTTCACAGTTTTTATGATTTTGGAAGTGTCAGGTGAAAAGTAGAAGAAAATGGCAAATTTCGGGGCAAAAACGCAATTTTTTAGAAGTTCAGACTTCGGGGAGGGCGTCCCGAATCAGGACGGGCGTCCTGACCTGGTCAACAGGCCAGGACGGGCGTCCTAACCTGGTCAACAGTTCAGGACGGGCGTCCCAATCCAGGACGGGCGTCCCGAGCAGAAATTCCAAGTCCCACATCGAATTTTTGATGAAAAATCACCCCAGGAAGCTGCTATAAATACCCCAGGCCTTCCTCAGTTGAAATCATCCCTCTCCACTTGATCTGAGTCATTTAGTGACTTCAAGTGTACATTTTTCTCGAGTACATAAGTCACTTAGAGACTCGGGTTTAGTTTTCTTTCTTGTTAATGTTTCATTTTTCTTAGTTTCTGAGAAATAGTCTCAGATCTTAGGCTTCGATAGATAGGTTCGTTTCTGGTATTCATAGAATACCCGGGATTTCGTTAGGAGATCCTAAGAGGGCTCGAGGCGTTCAAAGAGTCAGTCCACAGGGCTGGGCTTAAGCTGGGTATTAAGGTAAAACCTAGTTACTAGGCTGAGGAAGCATCCTCCGAAGGTTCTGGCGAGCAGAGTCGGGTCAAGCAGTACGACATATACAGCAGTACGCTCCATCGGAGAGACTAAGTAAAGGGTGATTTCTTTATGGCATCAGTCCCCCTGTCCCTCTCTTATATGTTGTTATTGTGTTTGTCCAAAGAATGATTTGAATACTGGATTATGATTTTTATGAATATTTGTTATATATGTTGAAGTTATTATGTTTTTCCGGAAATGGCCACCTGCTTAATATTCATTATGTCTGCATGTCTAATGTAGTCTCTTTTAAACTAAATGTAGGGTTATAGACAATTCCTAACCACGGTATATTCATAACATGTTTAGTTTAACAGGCATCAATTAGTATTGGTGTCTGCCATATTAGATAAAATAACCTGCGGAACACCCTGTTTGTTAGAGTAGTCTAAGTAGGCTGAGTAGAGCATTTATGCCAGCGGTTATGGGCAAGCGGCATGATCCCCGAAGTGACATATGGCTTTCATAGCTGTCTTTAGTAGTAACCGTGAGTAGGGCCGTTTACCTTGGTGATGGGGCGGTTTATCAGATTACTCAGATGTGGTACACCTTTAGACTCAGAACATAGTTGCAATCCAGGCCAAGACATGTCTAAAACATTCGAAGATAGGTCAATCAACATATAGGAACAATATAACATAGAATCAGGACCTCATCTATAAAATACTTTTAGGCTTAATTAGACTTAAACCTAGTGGAGAATGGATCACCCTCTCATCAAAGTTATTGATGAAGATTGCATAACTGGATCATAAGATAAGAGTTAGGATAAAAAGGGCTAGCTACTACTAAGCCATTACCAGTTCCCTGGGAATACGATATTAATAAATTAAAATCGTAGATACTTTCCAAGAACTAGCTACACGATAGGTACTCTGCCTTAGGTTCTGATTGATTAAGTGACAACAATTGAATGCTAAAGTGACAGTTAGTAAGACTCAGTCCTTAATTACTCATAATCGACATAGGTAAATAAAGCCTATCTTTTAGCATACCAATCGGAACGCATCAGATTTTTGGCGCCGTTGCCGGGGAAATATCATATTGAACTTAGGATTCCTGATCAAAATTCTAGAGAATTATGATAGGTAACTGTAGTAACCTAGACCTTACACCTAACACTTATTCTATGCTAGTTAGACAATAACTTTCCGAAATATAGGGTTATCATAACTAATTAATTTTAGATATTATCTGAAATTAAGACACTTAGGTTAATCAAATTTTAGAAAATCATTCTAAAACCATATTGAGGAAATTTAACTGCTTTTGAAAAAAAAAGAAAAAAAAAATTTAAATTTAAAACCCGAAAAAAAAAATGTATTTTTCTTGCTCAATGGTAAGTTGTTCTTTTCCCTATCTCTTGTTCTTTCTTAGTTGTTTTCTTAATTGCTCTTTTTTGTGTTTTGCTATTATTTCGAAGAAATAAAAATGGACATGAGGATAAAATTTTCTTCTGAGTTGTAAAATTTTGGCTTAGATTTTTATTGGGAAGGAACTCTATTTTATAATTTTCTTAGAGTCATACCGGCTTTATTAGGACAAGTTATGAAATAATTTTTCCTTAATAGCCAGACCTTTGAATGTTCTATTAGAAAAAAGGATGTTCATTTTGCTTTGTTGATAATTGCATGAGATCTTTTAAACCAAAAGGAATTACTGCACCCATTATGGCATCACCTGATTGAAATATGCTTTTTGAATGAATATGTGATGTAATGATGTAGTAAGAATTGTTTTAGGACAGAAACATGATAAGAAAGTTCATGTATGATAAATTCCGATCTTATCTAGTCTTGTCTAAAAACAATAGGTTACACTGATCACTCTGAGATATCTGTGTTCAATAAAACTAATGCTGAACCATAATTGATTAAGTTAAGTTTTATTGTTACTTGAATTTGATATAGAATGAAGGGATAAGAAAAAGGGTTGAAAATCTAGAAAGCAAACTATTTGTCTAGATTAGAAAACCCAGAGTTAGAGGCTATTGTAATACTGATAAATTTTTGGATGAAAACTTATTTGCATTGTTTGCTATGTATAATAATTCTCATCTGTGATTTATTGTTGTTGCAAATTATCTAGTCACTGAATGAGTTCCAAGTGATATGACTTATCAGCAAAAGAAGAAATTCTTTGCTGATTTGAAATATTACTACTGGGCAGATTTCTCTTATATTTCAAATTTTTGCAGATTAGTTGATCAGAAGATGTGTCTCGAAAGACAAAGGCCAGAAAATTTTGGAGCATTGTCATCGACGATCTACGAGAGGCTATTTGACTGCTAGCAACACTGTCCGGAAAGTGTTGGAAGCATGATATTACTGGCCCACTATTTAAAGATTTTGTATCCTTGATACAGTCCGATGATGCTTGAAAATTAACAGGTAACACGTCTTCCCAAGATCATCTACCCCAACAAGGTATACAGAATACTAAAATCCCTTATATCTGGGGTACTGATTAAATCCTTTTCTCTTTCTTCTTGTGAAAATAATTACATCATAGTAGTCGTGGAACACTTTTCAAAATGGCATGAACCACAGGCATTACCTACTAATGATGTTAAAGTCATGTGCAGATTCTATGAGAAGTTGTTTTCCAGATTCAGAGTGCCAATGTCTTAGGAAGAAACGTTCAGTCTGTGTATCAAATCTGTGAAGTCTGCCAAGTACCACACTTTAGCAGGGATTGCTATGGGAATGAAATACGAATCATTCCAAAAAGAGGTAGGAGTAGGTTACTGCAGAATGCTACTCCAATGGGAAATGCATACAATCCCAACTAGAGGAATCATACGTGATTTAGCTGAGGAATAATTCGGAAGCTGGAAACTTTCAGAAGATACCACCACAGCAAAACCCCTACCCGCAGAATCAACAGATGAGATACTGGCAACAATTAAAGCCAGACCAGTGCAAGCAAGTGATCTACCAAGTGATATCGAACGGTCGAGGGATATAGAAGAATTTGGCGTTGTATCAGGAGCATAGCAATGGAGGAGCTTGCATCCCCTGCATACCAATCAGCTGTGAGAAACTTCCCCGAGGAAGTCTCAAATACTTGGGCCCAGATCTACACCACTGGAGCCTCCTACCACCACGGCTTCGCCAGAACTTCAGGTATCTTTTCTGCCACTCGAAACTTGCATGCAATACCTTCACTGACATTGGTAGGTAGGCACACAAATCCAAAGAAGTCTCATTCCTAGACACGTTCCTTCTGGACACGTTGCTACGATTACGAGAAACTTCACAAATGATTCAAGGAAACAGTCCTTGGGGCTTGAGTCATTCCTCACATGGATATGCCACTACCTGGAGCTCGACAATGAAGGATCGGAGCTGACGTCATCCATTCCAATATCTAGAGCTTGTAGAGTCAAGAACACCTCAGCAATAGCACATGGCTAAGGTGAAGAGCCAATTGACAGATCAGAGAAGACCCTTCTGCTCGCGACATGAAGGGAGTTTTTCTAATCCTCATATTCCTTTACTTTTATTTTCTTTGTTTTGTGTTTTGTTTTGTTATTTCCATTATCCTTCTTGTTTTGTTGCTTTATTTTCTCTCTTACCCTTAGTTAGTCAAATAAGTGTGGGGTAAGAGTTCTTTGTTTTGTTTTCATTTCTTCTTGTTTTCAAATAAGTGTGGGGTAGTTTAGATATGCATGAACACTGAGGACAATGTCAGACTTAAGTGTGGGGTAGCAGTGCACGGTGCACTATAGTAGTTTGAAAATATTTTGCATGATTTTGCATGTTTTCCCCTTATTTTCACACCCTTCCAAATTTTTTTCAAAATTTTTCATTCTTTCTGACTTCTAAATGCAGTATGATTGGTTAAACATTGCTTATGTCTATGCTATGTAGGTAGAATGTTATGGTTAGTAGGAGACAATGTGATGACTATTTTGAACTTATTGATTAGGAATAAGGGATTCCTGATAACTGAGCACAATTCAATCTGGATTAGAGACCTCGGCCAATTACCTTTTCGAGACTTAACTAGATAAAATTAGACTAGTTGTGGATGTATTGGCAATTAGAATGACTAGATGAGACTCTGAGCTAAAAGTGAAAAGAAACAAAAGAAAGTTAATCGAATAAGGGTAGTCTGCCAGCGGCCTTCGCTACTCGAGCACCACTCCTTCGGAGAACTTAAAGCCTAATGCCCTAAGGTCGTGTAGGTCTGGGAGTCATCGGAGTGGGACTCGCTACATGGGTGGTTGAAGTTGACGTGTTCTAAGCAGACTCAAAATACCCTGAATCTAAAAAGAAAATCAATAAATGCTAAATCAATAAAAATCTGATCACCAAGGCTCAGAACTCAGAAAGTTGTCTATTGTAAGTATGTCTAGCAACAGGGTCGAAGTGTTATCTGGTAGTAGTTAAGACAAGAGTATATTGTGTTGACTATCTGGTCTAGACTAGTACACACACTACACATCAGGAAGACCTTGTGACTAAGAGAAGAGTTCAACTTAGTTGTTAAGTTGTCAACTGCTTGACTATAACAATCTACTAGAGACATTTGAGACCTTGTCATAGCAACCTAACCAGTCAGACCTGTATAAAGAATTGTCTGAATAATTTTTTGAATAAAAACATGACTAGGAATTTAAGTGACTGCACGATGATTTAGAATCACTAACTCCAGGTAGACTTTGCTTGAGGACAAGCAAAAAGCTAAGTGTGGGGTTATCTGATATGCATAAATCATATCACATTTTTAGCATGTTTTTAGGCATGATTTAGGGTGAAATTGAGGGCAAATTGGTCTTAATTGTTCATTATTAACTCAATTTCATAATTTTTATGATTTTGGAAGTGTCAGGTGAAAAGTAGAAGAAAATGGCAAATTTCGGGGCAAAAATGCAATTTTTCAGAAGTTCGGACTTCGGGGAGGGCGTCCTGAATCAGGACGGGCGTCCAGGACTCATGACGGGTGTCCTGACCTGGTCAACAGTTCAGGACGTGCATCCTAATCCAGGACAGGCGTACCGAGCAGAAATTCCAAGTCCCACATCGAATTTTTGATGAAAAATCACCCCAGGAAGCTGCTATAAATACCTCAGGCCTTCCTCAGTTGAAATCATCCCTCTGCACTTGATCTGAGTCATTTAGTGACTTCAAGTGTACATTTTTCTCGAGTACATAAGTCACTTAGAGACTCGGGTTTAGTTTTCTTTCTTGTTAATGTTTCGTTTTTCTTAGTTTCTGAGAAATAGTCTCAGATCTTAGGCTTCGATAGATAGGTTCGTTTCTGGTATTCATAGAATACCCGGGATTTCGTTAGGAGATCCTAAGAGGGCTCAAGGCATTCGAAGAGTCAGTCCACAGGGCTGGGCTTAAGCTGGGTATTAAGGTAAAGCCCAGTTACTAGGCTGAGGAAGCGTCCTCCGAAGGTTCTGGCGAGCAGAGTCGGGTCAAGCAGTACGACATATACAGCAGTACGCTCCATCGACGAGACTAAGTAAAGGGTTATTTCTTTATGGCATTAGTCCCCATGTCCCTCTCTTATATGTTGTTATTGTGTTTGTCCAAAGAATAATTTGAATACTGGATTATGATTTTTATGAATATTTGTTATATATGTTGAAGTTATTATGTTTTTCCGGAAATGGCCACCTGCTTAATATTCATTATGTCTGCATGTCTAATGTAGTCTCTTTTAAACTAAATGTAGGGTTATAGACAATTCCTAACCACTGTCTATTCATAACCTGTTTAGTTTAACATGCATCAATTAGTATTGGTGTTTGCCATATTAGATAAAATAACCTGCGGAACACCCTGTTTGTTAGAGTAGTCTAAGTAGACTAAGTAGAGCGTTTATGCCGGCGGTTATGGGCAAGCAGCATGATCCCCGAAGTGACATAGGGCTTTCATAGCTGTCTTTAGTAGTAACCGTGAGTAGGGCCGTTTACCTTGGCGATGGGGCGGTTTATCAGATTACTCAGATGTGGTACACCTTTAGACTCAGAACATAGTTGCAATCCAGGTCAAGACATGTCTAAAACATTCGAAGATAGGTCAATCAACATATAGGAACAATATAACATAGAATCAGGACCTCATCTATAAAACACTTTTAGGCTTAATTAGACTTAAACCTAGTGGAGAATGGATCACCCTCTCATCAAAGTTATTGATGAAGATTGCATAACTGGATCATAAGATAAGAGTTAGGATAAAAAGGGCTAGCTACTACTAAGCCGTTACCAGTTCCCTGGGAATACGATATTAATAAATTAAAATCGTAGATACTTTCCAAGAACTAGCTACACGATAGGTACTCTGCCTTAGGTTCTGATTGATTAAGTGACAACAATTGAATGCTAAAGTGACAGTTAGTAAGACTCAGTCCTTAATTACTCATAATCGACATAGGTAAATAAAGCCTATCTTTTAGCATACCAATCGGAACACATCACTAAGGAGGCATTCTCCGATGGTTTTGTTGAGCAGAGTCTGGTCAAGCAGTCCAGGATATACAAGTAGTTGCTCCATCAGCGGACCTAATAAAGGGTGAATACTTTATGGTGGTGGTCCCCTTGTCACTCTCTTTATATTCTGTACTGTGTTTGTCCAAAAACCTATTTGAATATTTAATTATGATGTTATAAATATGTGTTTTGCATGCTGAAGTTATTTACATTTTTCCGGAAAGGTCACCAGCTTAATCATCATTATGACTGTATGTCTACTCGCTCTTTTAAATTAGATGAATGGTTATAGACAATTCCTAACCACGGTCTAATCATGACCTGTCTAGTTTAACAGGACTTAATTTAGGGCTTTGTGTGAGGACGGAAGCATTAAGGTCTGCCATATTAGATAAAATAACCTATAGATCACCATGTTTGTTAGAGTAGTCAAATGAGGCTGAGTTCCTGTGTTTATGTTGGCGTTAGGGCGAGCGGCATGATCTCCTGAGTGACACATGACTTTCATGGATGCCTTTAGCTCGAACCGTGAGTAGGGCCGTCAATGGCGATGGAGCGGTTTATCAGATAACTCAGATGTGATACACAAGTAGAATCAGTATATAATTGCTATCTAAACCAAGATATATCTAAAATACTCGAAGATAGGTCAGTCAACATGTAGAAACAATATAACATACATCAGAACACTTGTCTGTAAAATACTCTTGCATGCCTAATGAACTTGAATCTTGTGTAGAAAGGATCACCCTCTCATCAAAGATATTGATGAATGATTGCATAACTAAGTAATAAAATGAGAGTTATGGTAAAAGGATAGTTATACTAAGCCGTTACCACTTCCCTGGGAGTACAATAAAATTCTTTAATTAAAATCGTAGATACTTTTCAACAGACTAGCTACACGATAGGTACTCTGCCTTAGGTTCTGATTGATTAAGTGACAACATAGATGCTAAATGTGACAATTAGTAAGTCTCAGTCCTATAATTATTCATAATCGATATAGGGTAAATAAAACCTATTTTTAGCATATCAATCAGAACGCATTAGATTTTTGGCGCCGTTGCCGGGGAAATATCAAAACAAATTTAGGATTACTGATCAAAATTCTACAGGCTTATGATAGGTAGCGGTAGTAATCTATACCTTAGACATAACACCCATTCTATTCTAGTTAGACAATCAGTTTCCTGAAATATAGGGTTATCATAACTAATTAATTTTAGAAATTATTTGAAATTAAGAAACTTAGGATAATCAAATTTTAGAAAATTATTCTAAAACTTTATTAAGGAAATTTAAATTGCTTTCGAAAAAAACCCTCAAAAAATATTTTCTTGTTTTCTAAATTTTCTTCGTTCCTTATTTCACTCCCTCGATTGTTTATTTGTTTTATTTTTCCCAGATTCTTTCGTCTTTCAATTTATTTTACTCCACTAACCTTTATGCTCAGACTTAACGTATTTTTCTCTGTAGTTGTATGACTCGAACCTCAGAAGCTAACCTTGAAACCCCATTTGAAAATCCCGAACGTCTCATCCGTACAGCTAACAGACAAAGAACAGAGATGGCTTCCGAAAGACCTCCCCTCGAATCTTACATCCAGTCACGGACTGTTCCAGTGTCGTCCGCCATTAGAATCCCTGGAAACCCTCGCTATGATCTCAAACTTAATGTGATCCAGTTGATAATAAATCGGGTCCAGTTTGGAGGAACTACAGCCGAAAATTCGCTCGAGCACTTGTCCAAATTCTCCACTCTCTACGAAGGTCTCAAGGGAGATCACACTGCAGAAGTAACCAAGCTGAACCTCTTCCCCTACTCACTTAGGGACAGAGCTAAGAGGTGGCTGGCACAGTTACCTACTAACTCAATCACAACTTGGGATGAGTTAAGCAAGGTCTTCTTGGAAGAATACTATTCCACAGCAAGGGTCCTAGAATATCGAATGGCTCTTTCCAGCTTCACTCAAGCTGCCGATGAGACAGTGATCGAAGCCTGGGACAGATTCAAAGAACTACTCGGACTCTGCCCACAACATGGACTTACTGAAGCACAGCTAATCCAACAATTCTATGGAGGTATGATAGAAATGGGCAAGCAAGTTCTTGATGGACTTCACCCCAGTGCGATTTCAATGGACTAAATGAAGTAGATGCTAGAAACGCTCTGGAGAGACTCTATAGAAACAGCATGAACTGGCGCACCAGTGGTCGAACCAAGAAGCAACCAGTTAATGCGGCAAATGCCTCCACCAATGAACAATTCGAGGCATTCAAGGCCAGTATTACTAATCAACTGAATGCCTTCCAAGAGGGAAAGAGCATTCAGCCAGTATATCAAGTTTGTGAATTTTGCCAAGGACCGCATTTCAGTGGGGATTATTATGGTAATGGAATACTGACTATTCCAGAGGATATAGAACAAGTGGAAGCAGTTAACTCTGCCCCTGTGGGAAATACCTACAATCCCACCTGGAAGAACCACACAGGATTTAGTTGGAGAAACAATTCCGGGAATGTCAACTTCCAAAAAAGAGCACCTCAACAATTACCTTTTCCGCAGAATCAGCAAGTTGCTCTGCCCGCACCAAGGAACTACATCATTCCAGTCGACCCCATGCAAGAATTCTGAGATATACTGAAAAGCATTGTTGACTCTAACAAGGAAATGATAGAGTCAAATAGGAAAGTTCAGGAGGCTCATGCAGAGAGAATCCAGCAGAATGAGAATAGACAGATGCAGACCGAGCAAACAGTTAGGAACACACAAGCTGCTCTGCAAACTCTGGAGAGACAAATGGGACAGCTGTCCACTCATCTCTCTCACAGGTCACAAGGAACGCTACCAAGCAACACTGAGACCATCCCACAAACTGAATGCAAAACCATTACTCTAAGATCTGGTAAAATTCTATCTCCATCTCCTTCCAAACCTTCTGACCCGCCTATTCTTGTGTAGGAACCAGATGAAGGCTCCCAGGACCCAACACCGATGAATGTCGAAACCGAAGTAGCAAGGAAAGGGAAGAAGGAGTCCATTCCTGAGTACCGACCGAAAGTACCTTACCCTGCCAGACTTATGCAGAATAAAGATAAGGAGCAGTTTGAAAAGTTTTTTAAGAATTTTAGTCAGATTCATGTTAATTTACCTTTGCTTGATGTTATTTCTGAAATGCCAAAGTACGCTAAGTTTTTAAAATAAGCTATTAGCAATAAAAAGAAAATTTGACATGGACAAGGTGGTTCTTAATGAAGAATGCTCGGCAGTTCTACTGAACAAACTGCCTTCCAAACAAAAAATCCAGGCTGCTTTACCTTGCCATGTACGATTAGAAATATTACTAATATGCATGCATTAGCAGACTTAGGAGCTAGTATTAATCTCATTCCATCTAGTTTATTTGACAAATTAGGATTGCATGATTTGAAAGCGACTAGAATGTGCATACAACTTGCAGACAGGACAGTAAAAATCCCCAGGGGAATAATTGAAGACCTCTTAGTAAAGGTCGGAAAATTTGTTTTCCCTGTAGACTTTGTTGTCATGGACATGAATGGAGAAGGAGGAGTGCCTCTGATTCTAGGTCGACCCTTTCTAGCTACCTCGAAGGCATTAATAGACGTCTGTAACGATCAAATCAAACTAAGGGTAGGCAATGAAGATATCACATTTGATCTAAATGAAACCCTTAAGTATCCCATGCATTTAGATGATATTTGTTTTTGTGTGGATGCTATTGAACAATTGATTGAAGTTAACATGATAGACCTATGCTCAAACTATCAAATCTTGGGGGAAGACTCTCTAGAAATAGAAGAAACTGATCTCAACGCCTCCGATTACGAAATTAACTCTGACAGTTTCACTGAGATAGGTACTAATGAGATGAAGAAAGAACAAAATTCATTTGAAGATCCACCAGACTTGGAGCTTAAGGAATTGCCCACTCATCTGTGCTATGAATTCCTAGATGACAACAGGAAACTTCCCATCATTCTCGCAGCCGATCTAACTACAGAACAACGGAAGTTAACCGTGGACATGTGCAAAAAGTACAAAAGAGCCTTTGCATACAAAATTGCAGATACTCCAGGTATTAATCCAAGCTTTTGTTCGTATAAGATTCTTTTAGAAAATGATTATAAGCCATGTGTGCAACCTCAAAGAAGGTTGAATCCTAATGTGTGTGACGTTGTTAAAAAAGAAGTAATCAAATTGTTGGATGCTGGACTTATCTATCAAATTTCGGATAGTGAATGGGTAAGCCCAGTGCAGGTAGTACCTAAGAAAGGTGGGATAACAGTTGTCAGAAATGAAAACAATGAATTAATTCCTACGAGAACTGTTACTAGTCATCGTGTCTGCATTGATTATAGAAAACTAAATACTGCTACACGAGAAGATCATTTTCCTCTTCCTTTTATTGACCAAATGTTAGAAAGATTATCTGGACATATGTTTTATTGCTTTCTTGATGGGTTTTTTGGATATCTCCCATTTCCCATTTCCCCAGAAGACCAGCATAAAACTACCTTCACATGCCCTTTTGGAACATTTGCATATAGAAGAATGCCTTTTGGTTTGTGTAATGCACTTGCTACTTTCCAAAGTTGTATGACTGCTATTTTTGAGGACATGTTAGGAAAGTCTATGGAAGTGTTCATGGATGATTTCTCAATTTTTGGGAATTCATTTGGGATTTGTCTAAAGAACTTGGAATTAATGTTAAAACGTTGTATAAAATTAAATTTGGTTCTAAATTGGGAAAAATGTCATTTCATGGTAAAAGAGGGGATTGTATTAGGACATAATATCTCACACCGAGGTATGGAAGTAGATAAGGCTAAGATCGAAGTTATTTCAAAACTACCTCCACCTAACACTGTGAGAGCCATTAGAAGTTTTTTGGGACACGCTGGTTTTTATTGTAGATTTATAAAAGATTTTTCACTAATAGCCAGACCGTTGACCAATTTACTTGGTAAGGATGTTCCTTTTGTTTTTGATGAAAAATGTCTAAAAGCTTTTAATAGACTTAAGGAACTTCTGACTACTGCACCTATCATGACATCACCTGACTAGAGTTTGCCATTTGAATTAATGTGTGATGCCAGTGACTATGCAGTAGGAGTTGTTTTAGGACAGAGACATGATAAGAAGTTTCATGTAATATATTACACTAGCAAAAGCTTGACTGATGCTCAGGAAAATTACACTACGACAGAAAAGGAATTACTAGCAGTAGTATACGCATTTGATAAATTCCGAACTTATCTAGTCTTGTCTAAAACAATAGTTTATACTGATCATTCTGCATTAAAATACTTGTTCAATAAAACCGACGCAAAACCTAGACCAATCAAATGGGTTTTATTGCTTCAAGAATTTGACATAGAAATCAAGGATAAGAAAGGGGCAGAAAACCTAGCTGTAGACCACTTGTCAAAGCTAGAAAATCTGGCCCTGGAAGCTATAGATGAATCGATCATATTTGAAAAATTTCCAAATGAGAATTTATGCGCTTTATTTGCTATTTTCTCACCCCCATGGTTTGCAGATATAGATAATTACTTGGTAGCTCAGACCCTTCCTAGTGATATCACTGCCCAACAGAGAAGAAAATTCTTTGTTGATCTTATATATTACTATTGGGAGGATCCCTTTTTGTTTCAAATATGTGCAGATCAGATGATCAGGAGATGCGTCTCTCAAGAAGAAGGTTTTAAAATTCTGGAACATTGTCACTATGGACCCGCAGGCAGTCACTTAGTTGCAGCTAATACCGCCCGGAAAGTACTGGAAGCAGGCTTCTATTGGCCTACGATATTCAAAGACGCCACAACATTTGTAGGATCTTGCGACGCCTGTCAGAAAATAGGAAATATATCTTCTCGAGACGGTCTACCCCAACAGGTAATTCAAAGTGTAGAGATATTTGACTTGTTGGGTATAGACTTCATGGGTGCATTTCCTTCTTCCTATGGTAAGAAGTACATCATAGTAGCTGTAGAATATTTCTCAAAGTGGCCTGAGGCACAAGCACTACCTAGTAATGATGCTAGAGTCGTGTGTAGATTTCTTAGACAGCTATTCGCTAGTTTCAGATGCCCGAAAGCTCTAATCAGTGACCGGGGTACACACTTTTGCAACTCTCAAATGCAGAAGGTACTTCAACAATATGGAGTTCAACATCGCCTTTCCACAGCATACCACCCTCAAACCAATGGGCAGGTTGAGGTAACTACTAGAGGAATTAAACGAATACTAGAAAAGACCGTAGGTGTTAACCGTAAGGATTGGGCCATAAAACTTGATGATGCATTATGGGCTTTTCATACAGCATATAGAACCTCTATAGGATTTTCACCTTATAGATTGGTCTATGGAAAAACATGTCATCTTCCTGTTGAAATTGAACATAGAGCTTACTGGGCAGTGCAAAAATGCAATCTAGATAATACCTTAACTAAGGAAAATTGGATTCTACAACTCAACGAATTGGATGAATGGAGGCTCAAAGCCTATGAAAATTCACATCAATTCAAGATGACAAGTAAACTCCGGCATGACAGGCGAGTTAGAGCCCAGAAGAATTTTGAACCAGGGGATAAAGTACTATTATAAAACTCGCGGTTAAAATTATTCCCAGGAAAGTTGCGTAGCTATTGGTCAGGACCGTTCACTATCACAGAAGTATCGCCCTTTGGAGCATGTGTCATAATGGATTCTGATGGTACTACTCAAAAAGTGAACGGGCAACGCTTAAAGTTCTACAGAGAACCACTCGACTTGTCCGAGCAGATTGTTGAATTCTCAGAATAAGGGAGTATTCTTTTCATTCTCTTTATTTTATTTTTTGTTTCCTTTATTTTATTATGTTTTGTTATTTCTATTACCCTTGTTGTTTTATTTTCTTTCTCTTCCCCTTAGTTAGTCAAATAAGTGTGGGGTAAGAGTTTTATTTGTTTTTCCAGCTTTTGTTTTGCAAATAAGTGTGGGGTAATAGGATATGCATGAATACTGAGGACATTGTAAACTTTAAGTGTGGGGTAGCAGTGCACAGTGCACTGTAGTAGTAGTAGTCAAAATTTGCATGTTTTCACATATTTCTCACTAAAATTGCACCCTTCCAAAACAAATTATTAAAAATCTTCACGCTTTCAGACTTCAAATTCAGTATTGATTGGGTAAAAGAAATGCTTATGTCTATGATATATGTTGAGTAGAGCATTATGATCAGTAGGAAACAAGTTGATAACTTTACTGAATTCCTCAATTAGAAATAGAGAATTCCTGATAATTGAGCACAACCTAGTTTGGATTAGAGACATCAACCAAATACATTTTCAAGAGAATAGTATTTGGGAGGCTACGGTGAGACTTTTTAGGGAGGTCATGAGCTGTTGTGATTTGATGGACCTTGGTTTCTCCGGTCTAAAATTTACTTGGAATAATATGAGATGGGGTGTGGCTAGGGTGCAAGAACAGTTAGATCGTGTTGTATGTAACAGTGCTTGGTTATCATGCTTCCCCAACGTTTGAGTCTCACACCTTACCCGTAGTAGGTCGGACCATAATTCTGTACTAGTTCGAGAAGGGCAGGTCTCTCCTAACATACCCGTAGGTCCCTTCATAGTACAAAGAGCATGGTTTCTATATTCCAAATTTGAAGGCCTTGTTGCGGAGTGTTGGAATCAATCTCACACTCAGGGTTTAGTACAGAAGTTGGACTTCCTGCGGAACTCCTTGCATCATTGGAATCAACGGGTTTTTGGTAATATTTTTGACCGTAAGTTTCGTTGTTTAGCATGTTTGAGGGGAGTTCAGCGAGAGCTTACTGCTCGGTCTTCACGGTTTTTGGAGGATTTAGAAGAAAAGCTGAGGAGGGAACTTGATTTGATCATTGAACAAGAAGAAGTGTATTGGCCTCAAAAGTCCAAAATTTCTTGGCTTAAAGAGGCGGAGAGGAACACCAGATTTTTCCATATGTCCACTGTCATTAGATGACTGAGGAATCTAATAGATAGGTTAAAACTTGGTAATGGGGACTGGTGTGTTGACCCGGACTCACTGAAAATCATGGCTCAGGATTTTTATGTGCAGCTGTATTCTAAGGAAGTTTGCTCTACTCCTGATATTGAGGCCTGAAACTTCCCATCTTTGAACCATGGGAACTGCCACTATCTGAACTGGCCAGTCCACTCTCATGAAGTTTGGACTGCTATTTCAAAAATGGGTGCAGAGAAGGCTCTGTGACCGGATGACTTCCCACCTTGCTTTTTCTAGAAGTATTGGCATATACTTGGGGATCAAATCACTTTGGAAATTCAGCAAATGTTTAGGAGGGGTAAACTTCAACCAGACTTAAATGAACTTCTTATTTGCCTCATCCCCAAGGAGCAAAATCCAGAATCTCTAGCCTAGTTTCACCTCATATCCCTCTACAATGTCTTAGTTAAGATCGTGTCTAAGATCTTGGCTAACCGTCTGAAACATCTTATTGCTAAGCTGATTGGAAAATTCCAATCCAGCTTCATCCTGGGACGGTCAATGATTGGCAATGTCATAGTATCTCAAGAAATTATACATTCACTTGCCAAGAAGAAGGTAGAAGGGGCAACTTTGTGTTGAAAGTGGATCTCGAGAAGGCATATGATAGAGTTGACTGGGACTTCCTTCATGGGGTACTGCGATTTATGGGGTGAAAGGTGGAGTTTATAAACATTATTATAGATTGTATATCAACAGCTCAAGTCGTGGTTTGCTGGAGTGGAGAAACTCTCCCACCTTTTAACCCCTCTCGGGGCCTGAGATCGGAAGATCCCCTCTCCCTGTATTTATTTGTGCTCTATATGGAGGTCTTGAGTCAAAAGATTACAAAGGCAGTACAAAACAAGGCCTGGAGACTGATACACGAAAATCGTATCACATTTTTAGCATGTTTTTATGTATGTTTTAATGTGAAATCGAGAGTAAAGTGACATTAATTGTTTATTATTTACTTGATTTCACGGTTTTTATGATTTTGGAAGTGTCAGGTGCAAAGTACACGAAAACAGCAAATTTTGGGGCAAAAACGCAATTTTTGGAAATGTTGACTCGGTCAAAGGTCCGGGACGGGCGTCCCGACCAAGCCAAGCCAGAAGGACGGGCGTCCAGCACTAGGGACGGGCGTCCCGAGCCGCCAGAAGCTGTCCCACATCGAATTTTTCAGAGATTTTCACTCCGGGAAGCTGCTATAAATACCCTAGGCCTCCAGCAGTTGAATTCATCCCTCTCCACTCGATTTGAGTCATTAAGTGGTTTCCAGTGTACAATTTTCCAGTACACAACTCACTCAGAGACTCGGATCTCAGTTTTCTTTCTTACTAGTGTTTGTTTTAGTTTTGAGAAATAGTCTCAGATCTTAGGTTTCTATAGATAGGTTCGTTTCTGGTATTCATAGAATACCTGGGATTTCGTTAGGAGATCCTAAGAGAGCTCTAGGCGTTCGAAGAGTCAGTCCACAGGGCTAGGCTTAAGCCCAGGACGTAAGGTAAAGTCTAGCTACTAGGCTGAGGAAGCGTCCTTCGAAGGTTCTGGTGAGCAGAGTCAGGGCGAGCAATACGACATATAAAGCAGTACGCTCCGTAGGCGAGACTTCGTAAAGGGTGATTTCTTTATGGCATCGGTCCCCATGTCCCTCTCTTATATGTGTTATTGCTTTGTTCTAAATATGAATTAGGAATATCAGATTACGATTTTATGAATAGTTGTGTTATATGTTGAAGTTTTTATGTTTTTCCGGAAATAGCCACCTGCTAAATATTCATTATGTCTGCCTGTCTAATGTAAGTCTCTTTTAAACTAAAACTAGGGTTATAGACAATTCCTAACCACGGTCTATTCATAACCTGTTTAGTTTAACAGGCATCAATTAGTATTGGTGTCTGCCATACTAGATAAAATAACCAACGGAACACCTTGTTTGTTAGAGTAGTCTAGGTAGGCTGAGTAGAGAGTTATGCCGACGGTTTTGCGACGAGCAGCATGACCCCGAAGTGACATAGGGTACCGTTCATTGCCGACTTTAGTCCGGGCCGTGAGTAGGGCCGTTTACCTTAACGATGGGGCGGTAGCGTAGAGACCTCAGATGTGGTACACCTTTAGACACAGAACATAGTTGCATTCCAGGCTAAGATATATCTAAAACACTCGAATATAGGTCAATCAACATATAGGAACAGTATAACATAGAATCAGAACTCATCTTTAAAACACTTTTAGGATTAATTAGACTTAAACCTAGTGGAGAATGGATCACCCTCTCATCAAAGTATTTGATGAAGATTGCATAACTGGATTATAAGATAGGAGTTAGGATAAAAGGCTAGTTACTACTAAGCCGTTGCCACTTCCCTGGGAGTACGATAATTAAATTAATAAAATCGTAGATACTTTCCAACCGACTAGCTACATGATAGGTACTCTGCCTTAGGTTCTGGCTGATTAAGTGACACCATAGAGACTAAATGTGACAATTAGTCAATCACAGTCCTTAATTATTCATAATCAACATAGGGTAAAATAACACCTATTTAGCACACCTAAATGTGAGAATTTTTTCTGAAATTCTTGCTGAATTTAAGTTAGGATAAAATTAGGGTAGTCACAATTTTCGAAAAGAGACTGAGAATTTTTTTCATAGAATTTTTAACAACTTCTGAATTTTATTGGATAAACATGAAGCCTTGTTAAGAATTATGATAATTTTTGGTATTTTGAGATTTTCAGGGAATTACGAGAAAAAAAAAATTTTTTCCCCCGGAATTGGCACGCGTCCCGATGCAACCCGGGACGGGCGTCCCGGTTCTGGACGGGCGTCCAGCGGGACGGGAGTCCTCCCTCCGGGACGGGCGTTCCGAAGGTCACCCTTCTATAAAAATTCAATTTTTTTTCATTTTCTCTCAAAGCTACAACCAAAAATTCATCTCTCTAAAAAACATTTCTCTCTAGCCTCTCTCTACAAATTTTTGGCAAACTCCTCAAAGTTTAAAATTTTGAATTTGCCTCCAAAATTTGAATTTTAAACTTCACCCATAAAATCGAATTTCCCTCCAAAATTCGATTTTCCCGCCAAAAATTCAAAATTCGCCCCTAACCTAATTTCATCCTTCTGAATTCCAATTCACCTCCAGAATTTGAGTTTAAAGCTTTCTTCCCCACCTACACTGTCTCATACGTTTTAAATGGCTCCCAAACGTGCTCGTACCACATCTACCATGACAGTTACCTCAGTGACACATCCTTTTATGCTGTTTCCCTCCAGCACAGCATACCAAGAGAGATACACTGGGTACATCGGGCGTACGATACTAACGGGCAGAACGCTGGATTGGGCAGCAGTACAGACACTGGGAGTAGAGCCGGAAGTCAGACGCATACTCGACGTGCCACCCTACAGTCGAGTATTCATCGTCACCGAGCCCACATACCTGGAGCTGGTATGTGAGTTCTATGCGTCTTTTACCTGCCAACAGGAGCAGATCACATTCCGTTTAGGCGGAATAGATCGATCGATGAGCATGGCCGAGTTTGGCATCGCCCTAGGCATCTGGCAGAGAGATGAGCTGGATACGCCCGCATACACCACAGCAGTTCGAGACTTCACGTCTGCAGACGTCTCCACTGCTTGGGCTCAGATCTGCATGACGGGTGTCCCATACCAGCATGGCTTTGCAAAAGCCACAGACGTTCCTTCTAGCCAACATGCACATGGGATCTACAGTAGAGATGGCTAGACTCATAGCGGTCGTCATGCGAGGATTTGCTACAAACACTAGGAAACAGTGTCTGGGACTCGGACTATACATCACCAGGCTAGCCCGCTACCTGGAGTTGGACATAGAGGGCTCGGAGCTTACTCCGGTCGCCCCAACTACTATTCCCACAGTCGTTACCATTCTACGGAACATGGGAATGGTTGTACGGGATGCGAATGGCCGCGACACCATCCACACGGAGCAGACAGGACAGGCATCGGCATCGGAAGCATTTCCAGTGCATATCCCTCCATCCGAGACGTTCGTGCCACGTACTGCCTTCGAACGACACATGTCGCACGGATTGGCAGAACTATCGGCCCGATACAGTCGAGACATGGGCAGGATTGACAGACGGCTGACGATGATGGAGGACAGGATTGACAGACGGTTGGCGATGATAGATGATAGGATCGCCATGAACACCAGCAGGATTGAGGAGATACATCAGCAGACTTCCCGAGTAGCGGAAAACTTTGAGTTTGACTTAGCAGACTTAGGTCCACTGGACAACGATCCGCCAGGTTCTTAGTCTCTCTCTCCTTCTTTCCTTTTCTTTCTTTTTCTTTTGTTTTGTTTTTCTTGTTATATGTGTATAAACATGTCTGGGCTGTATGACGTATGAATCTATGTACAAATTTGATTTATATGACATACAGAATTGTTTGCATTATTTTATGTCTTACTTACCCATACGGAATCCTTTATTCTTTTCTGTTTTACTTCTTATTTTCAAATAAGTGTAGGGTAAGAAATTTTTCTGTTTTATTTCTTATTTTCAAATAAGTGTGGGGTAGCTAGATATGCATGAACACTGAGGACAGTGCCAGACTTAAGTGTGGGGTAGCAGTGCACGGTGCACTGTAGCAGTTTGCAAAATTTTTCGCATGATTCTGCTTGTTTTCCCCCTATTTTCACACCCTTCCAAAATTTTGTTTTTCAATATTTTTCGTCTTTCAGACTTCTAAATGCAGTATGCTTGGTTAAACAATTGCTTATGTCTATGATATGTAGGTAGTATGCTATGGTTAGTAGGAGATAGTTGATAGCTATCTTGGACTAATAGATTAGAAATAGGGAATTCCTGATAACTGAGCACAGCTTTGTCTGGATTAGAGACCTCAACCAATTACCTTTTCAAGACTGAACTAGATGAAATTAGACCAGTTGTGGATGTTTTGACAATTAGAATAACTGGATGAGACTCTGAGCTAAAAGTGAAAGGAAACAAAAGATAGTTAATCAAATAAGGGTAGTTTGCCAGCGGCCTTCGCTACTCGAGCACCACTCCTTCGGGGAATTTAAAGCCTGATGCCCTAAGGTCGTGTAGATCTGGGAGTCATCGGAGTGGGACTCGCTACATGGGTAGTTGAAGTTGACGTGTTCTAAGCAGACTCAAAATACCCTGAATCTATAAAGAAAATAACTAAATGCTAAAACACCAAGAATCTGATCACCAAAGCTCAGAACTCAAAAAGTTGTCTGTTGTTAATATGTCTAGCGATAGGTCGAAGTGTTATCTGGTAGTAGTTAAGACAAGAGTACATTGTGTTGACTATCTGGTCTGGACTAGTACACACACTACACATCAGGAAGACCCTATGACTAAGAAAAAAGACCAACCTAGTTGTTGATTTATTTTCTGCCTGATCATAGCAAGCTACTAGAAGACATTTGAGACCTTGTCATAGCAACCTAACCAGACAGACCTGTATTAAGACTTGTCTGAAGAATTTTTGGAATAAAAACATGACTAGGAATTTAAGTGACTGCACTACGGTTTAGAATCACTAACTCCATGTAGACTTTGCTTGAGGACAAGCAAAAAGCTAAGTGTGGGGTTATCTGATACGCGAAAATCGTATCACATTTTTAGCATGTTTTTATGTATGTTTTAATGTGAAATCAAGAGTAAAGTGACATTAATTGTTTATTATTTACTTGATTTCACGGTTTTTATGATTTTGGAAGTGTCAGGTGCAAAGTAGACGAAAACAGCAAATTTTGGGGTAAAAACGCAATTTTTGGAAATGTTGACTCGGTCAAAGGTCCGGGATGGGCGTCCCGAACCAGGGACGGGCGTCCAGCACTAGGGACGGGCATCCCGATCTGGTCAACAGACCAGGACGGGCGTCCCAATCCGGGACGGGCGTCCCGAGCCGCCAGAAGCTGTCCCACATCGAATTTTTCAGAGATTTTCACTCCGGGAAGCTGCTATAAATACCCCAGGCCTCCAGCAGTTGAATTCATCCCTCTCCACTCGATCTGAGTCATTAAGTTGTTTCCAGTGTACAATTTTCCAGTACATAACTCACTCAGAGACTCGGATCTCAGTTTTCTTTCTTATTAGTGTTTGTTTTAGTTTCTGAGAAATAGTCTCAGATCTTAGGTTTCTATAGATAGGTTCGTTTTTGGTATTCATAGAATACCCGGGATTTCGTTAGGAGATCCTAAGAGAGCTCTAGGCGTTCAAAGAGTCAGTCCACAGGGCTAGGCTTAAGCCCAGGACGTAAGGTAAAGTCTAGCTACTAGGCTGAGGAAGCGTCCTCCGAAGGTTCTGGTGAGCAGAGTCAGGGCGAGCAATACGACATATACAGCAGTACGCTCCATAGGCGAGACTTCGTAAAGGGTGATTTCTTTATGGTATCGGTCCCCATGTCCCTCTCTTATATGTGTTATTGCTTTGTTCTAAATATGAATTATGAATATCATATTACGATTTTATGAATAGTTGTGTTATATGTTGAAGTTTTTATGTTTTTCCGGAAATAGCCACCTGCTAAATATTCATTATGTCTGCCTGTCTAATGTAAGTCTCTTTTAAACTAAAACTAGGGTTATAAACAATTCCTAACCACGGTCTATTCATAACCTGTTTAGTTTAACAGGCATCAATTAGTATTGGTGTCTGCCATACTAGATAAAATAACCAACGGAACACCTTGTTGTTGTAGAGTAGTCTAGGTAGGCTGAGTAGAGAGTTATGCCGGCAGTTTTGCGACGAGCAGCATGACCCCGAAGTGACATAGGGTACCGTTCATTGCTGACTTTAGTCCGGGCCGTGAGTAGGGCCGTTTACCTTAACGATGGGGCGGTAGCGTAGAGACCTCAGATGTGGTACACCTTTAGACACAGAACATAGTTGCATTCCAGGCTAAGATATATCTAAAACACTCGAATATAGGTCAATCAACATATAGGAACAGTATAACATAGAATCAGAACTCATCTTTAAAACAATTTTAGGATTAATTAGACTTAAACCTAGTGGAGAATGGATCACCCTCTCATCAAAGTATTTGATGAAGATTGCATAACTGGATTATAAGATAGGAGTTAGGATAAAAGGCTAGTTACTACTAAGCCGTTGCCACTTCCCTGGGAGTACGATAATTAAATTAATAAAATCGTAGATACTTTCCAACCGACTAGCTACACGATAGGTACTCTGCCTTAGGTTCTGGCTGATTAAGTGACACCATAGAGACTAAATGTGACAATTAGTCAATCACAGTCCTTAATTATTCATAATCAACATAGGGTAAAATAACACCTATTTAGCACATCGGTCGGAAACCGCATCAGAGACCTATCAGATGCAGTTGAACGGGACCACAGATCTCCCATTTATTTTTTTGCTGACGACCTACTTCTCTTTGGAGTAGCGGACTTCTCTCAAGCCAGGATCATTGAGCACCTATTAACTCAGTTTTATGGAACGTTTGGACAACGAGTAAATAGATGCAAATCCAGAATTTGGTTTTCACCAAATACGCCCTCTTATGTACATAATTCCATATGTTCAGAATTCCAGGTGCAGGCAACATTGAATTTGGGAAAGTATCTTGAAATTTCACTTTGTCATGGTCGTCATACTACTGCCTTCAATTGTTTAATTGAAATAGCAACTAAGAGGTTGTGGGTTGGAAGATGCACTGCCTGTCCAAAGCTGCCCGACTTGTTTTGATCAAGTCAACAATTGGAGCGCTACCCATCTAATCCATGCAGTCTGTATGGTTACCAAGAGCAATCAATCGTAGGTTGGAGCAGATTTGTAGGCACTTTTTGGGGTTCAACGACAATTAAGCATGCAATGCATACGGTGGCGTGACAAAAAATATGTCACCCACATCCGCGAGAGGTTTGGGGGTGTCGGTATTAACAAAGGTGAACATTGCTTTACTTGCTAAATTGATTTGGCACTTAATCTATTATCCCTCCTGTCTTAGTAGCCTAGTTTTGGAAACTAAGTATGGGGTTTGGTAGTGCCTCGATGCTAATGGTTCCAAACCAGGAGGTTCCATTATTTGGAGAAGTATGCAAAAGGCCATGGAGGCATTTTATTAGGGGCTGGGTTGGTCAGTAAGGGATGGGTCCATTGTTAAATTTTGGACTGATTCTTGGTTGAAATCGGGACCGTTAAGAGATATGACACTTCATCCGGTTCCACCGGGACATTTGCATAGATTGGTTAAGGAGTACTGGTTGTCGGATAGTGGATGGCACTTACAGGAAATTGGTACTTTACTCCCTCCTAAGGTGATCAATTCTTTGTTGCAATATCTTATCTATCATACAAATGGTAGGGATCTCCCTGTGTGAAAGTTATCAACATCTGGTCTATTTTCCACGTCATCCATCATGAAAGCCATAATTGGTAACCGAGTACCGCTGGAATCCTTTCCTTGGAGACGGGTCTGGAGGTTTAAATGCCCGACTAGAGCCTCATTGACGCTTTGGACATCTTTGCACAATGCTCTCCCAACTGCCGAGATGCTGTGGAGGAGAGGCATCTTGGCTTCACCGGTCTGTCTGGTATGTAATCAACAGCAGCGGACAATTCTACATGTATGATAACTCTAAAATAATAGAGTTATTCACATATGTTTTGCCCTTAATTTGAATCCAATTTCATTATTTGTGCAGATGTTTTTGAGTTAAAATGCACCAAATTGCATAATTCATTTCTCCATTTTAATTTTGTGGATTAATTGTAAAAATGGCCATTTTAATTATTTAAATTCCTAAATTTCATTATAATAAAATTCCATTACTAACATTTAAATTTGTTCAGGATTTCACATAAAAGGTGATGGAATTTTTTGGATCCAATTGCAAAAGGGTAAAAAAGGGATTTTTTGATTAAAATGGGTCAAAAGGAATTGGACAAAATATTGACCAAATTAGAAGGAATTGGGAATTGGTGGATAGTTGATTTCTCTGATTTTCCATTACTAATGTATAATATATATATATATATATATATATATTATATATATATATATTATAATATATATATATATATATATATATATGTATGCACAAGTTGACAAGTGGGCACACAAAGGACAAATGAAAAGGACAAAAGAATGAAGGATGGAACGGCAGTACCCAAATTCTGGCGGGTTTTCAGGAAGGAGAAATTGTTATACATACATATATATATATATATATATATATATATATATATATAGAGGCACCCAAATTCTGGCGAGTTTGCAGGAAGGAGAAAAGAAGCAGCTGCAATTGTTATATATCCAAATTAATTCCAGCTGGAGATAAAACAAAAAAAATACATATTGTAGCTGAAATTTCGGGTGGAGCCTTGCAACAATTTCTGGATTTTATTTCAGCTGGTACAATGACTCATCATGTTGAAGGGCAGCTGTGGGTTAAAGGAAAATTTTGAAGAGAAATTCTTGGGTTAAAAGAAGAAGAAAAACGGTAGAGAAAAGTTTGGAGAGGAGAGGAGGAGATAGATTGTAAGGACCGTAGCTTTTATTTGTTTGTGTTTAGTTCTCGGGCAGCTTAGGACTTAGGCAGTAGGTAGTTTGTTTTGAGTTGTTTTTGAGCCTTAGTTAGAGAGGAAAAATACCTAAGAAGGCTGGGCGACATTGCTGGAATTTTCGGGCTGCTCATGATCGAGGGCAGCAGCACCACGCAGAGGGAACGAAGGGCAGCGACACGTTGATTAAATTTGATTTGGGCAGTAGGGTGTTCTCCGACCCAGAGTAATCCTCTCTCCATTTCATCAATTTGCTACTGTTTTGTAATTGAATATTCTTGGTGATATGAGAATGTTTACATGAGTTCAAGGATTGATTAAAAATGTTTTGGGATAGATATGTTTTCCGTCTTGGGATTGGCTCCGTTGATTGGTGTCACTATGGACCTAGGGACTATTTTTTCCTATTACTTTAATCCTTGTCTTTCATGATTCGTTTCAGCAAAAATATATATTCATAACCTGAAGGTGTTGTAGTCTAGCAAATTATAAACATGTGGAAAAATGTAATGTGGCATAAGATGAATAGAATGCATAAGTTATGTGTATCGTTTTCTTTATTGATACTTGTATAGGGCATGCTTAGTTTATTCATGCAATTACTTAAACGGATTAGGAATAACTTGCTGTTACGACTGTCCAAGTTATGTATCGAACTAGTATCTGGCTTTCTAACCGGAAGGGGTCTAGTTGACACGTTAATTGCATGGCACTTGCTTGGGACGCATGACCGTGCGGTCAATATTGCAGGGGACACGACCAATTTCACTGCCTTGTGTTGTTCTAGGTTCACAGTACTCCGTACTCCATGAGACGATGTTATCGGGGGTTTAGACTAGTAGGCTAAGTAGTTTGGGTAGAACCAAACCGCTGTAGTGTTAATTTGGAAACCGAAAAGCATGCTTAGCATTCTTGGATTCATTACTGGTTTATGTTTGCATTTTTGGCTTGATTTTTACAACATTGTATTACCTGTTGTGTTATGTTGGTAAAATTCCAGTAGGCTGCCCTGTGGTTTTAGTTAGGTAGAATTGCTACAGCATTTCTGTTGCTGCAGCAGTAGCTTAGCAGTAGATTAACCTCCGAATCTCCACCCATTTATTCATCATTCTTTATTCTTTTAACCAAATGTAAGTCATGTTTGCATGTATAATTGGCATACAAAATCTCTGTGGGATCGATAATCTTGTACTTAGGTACATATATTTCTTGTTGACCAGTGTATACTTGCACTTGTTAAGATTGCGTTGATTTATTATATTTTATTATCTTCTCAATTTGTGACACACGCACACAACGCAACAAGTTTTTGGCGCCGTTGCCTGGGATTTTGGAGTCAATTGTTTGTAAATATTGTTTGCATTTGGTTACTTTTGTTGTTTTATGTTATACTCATTCTTGAGCTTATAAGATTATTGAAATGATGTATGAGGGACGAATAAATATGCATGGGCTGAACTGTTTTTGTGAATTATTGATCTGAATTAGTTGTTAAATTTCAGCTTGTGTATCATTCATTCCTTAACGTGTGCTATTTTGCATGAGTAAAACGCGCAAGGGCTCTCAAGCTACAGTGCTGCCACTTGATCCAGAGATTGAGAGAACCACCAAGGCATTGAGGAAAAAGAAACAAACCAAGGACAAGATAGACATGGCGGAGCAGCGTGTTGTAGAAAATGAACATGTCTATAATCCTGTGGTGTTGGCAGACGATAGGGACCATGCTATTCGACAGTATGCGGTCCCTATGTTTAATGAATTGAATCCAAGCATTGTAAGACCAGAGATTACTACAGCCCAGTTCGAGCTGAAACCAGTGATGTTTCAAATGTTGCAAAAGGGATAGCAGATGAAGTGTTGAGGCTGAAATTGTTCTCGTACTCCCTAAGACCTCTACAACTACCACCACCTTCAAACGCTTTAGAAAATATGATGAGAGACTTCATGGCAAGAACAGAAACTACTCTCCAAGGACTATCATCTACTATGTGGAACTTGGAAAGCCAAATGGGGCAGTTAGCCCAAGAGATGAGAAACAGACCACAAAGATCACTTCCGAGTGATATAGAGAATCCAAGGAGAGAAGAAACGAACATTGCAAAGCGATAACACTATGAAGTGGCAGAATACTGGACAAGCTAAAAATGAAGTCTGGAGCAGCTGAGAAGCCCAGTGAGTCCAGCCAGAATGCAAAAATTCCAGTAGCTGAAAAAAAAAATCAGGGGAGCCAAATGCTGCAACAAAACAGTATTCCAGAACAGCCGAATGCTGCAGCATCGCAACTGCCGCTGAAAAATACCATTCCAGAACAGCAGAGATGCTGCAGCAATGCAATATTCCAGAGAGTGCTACGTGAAGGACTCTTATCAAAGCCATGAAATTCCATGATGAAGGTAAGGAGTGTTTTCGAATCACCACAAGTGATTCTCGGGCAGAAAAAGATGAAGAGCAAGATGAGGATGCAGAGGATGCATTGATGGAGGAAAGTCTACATGATGCTGGCAATATGGAGACCAAAGCACATTCAGCTTGGGTAGAAGCAAATTCTCATGGTTTCAAGTTTTGCGCGCAATTTGAATCCTTGGAGTTGTCTTCGCGAGATTTCAAGATAACAAAACCTTCAGTTGAAGAACCACCACAGCTGGAATTGAAGCAATTGCCGCAACATTTGAAGTATGGTTTTCTAGGGGCAGAATCTACACTGCCAGTAATCATTTCAGCACTGCTGAGTGTGAAACAGGAGGAGAATTGCTTGGAGCTTTGCAGCAGCATAAGCGAGCTATGTGCTGGACCATAGCTTATATCAAAGGTATATGACCAACCTTATGCATGCACAAGATAATTTGGAAGACAATTCCAAAAATTTAATAGAGGGGCAGAAATGATTACATCCAATTACTAAGGAAGTGGTAAAGGAACAAAATTATCAAGTGGGTAGATTTTGGCATTATTTATCCTATATCTAACAGCGCTGGGGATGGAGAATTTGCATGGATTACAAGAAGATAAACAAAGCCACAAGAAACGACCACTTCCCATTGCCTTTCATTGGAAGAAGTGTCACTTCATGGTTAAAGAAGACATTGTGCAAAACTCTTCACCTATAATACTTGTCGATGCTAAGTAGTTAACTGAGCACAATCTATAAGTGAACACTTTCATCTATTATTTATTGCATTTCTTTTTATTTTGTTTTTCTTATTTCTTCTTGTTTGTTTTTTTTCAGCATTTGATTTCTTTTCCTTATTTTGTTTTAATTGTTGTTCTTTTATTTTCAGGTGCTTCAATTCGGAATTAATGGTTGTTTACTCCTAAGTTTCTTTTAGAATTTTCAGAATTGGTTTTGAGACTTCAATTTCATATTACAATGCCGTTCTCTTTCTCTCTTATTGGTACTCTTCTGTTTGATAATACAGGTATGCCTGCGGTCAAAGAGCAAACGGAGTCAAGGCTATATTTTATTAAAGAAAAAAAAGGGGAAAGTAAGATGGGACTTGCCATTGCCTCTCGGCAGCAATGCTGTGACAACAGGCTGCCACACACCGACAAAGCCATTCAAGGCTGCCTTAGTCCAATTTCAGTTTCAAAATTCAGGCGGTGCAATTTAACAAGGGACTTCCATGAATTGATTACTTATGCAAGCAGCCCTAGTTCCTTTCAATTTCAAAATTTTCAATGCGTGGCATACAACTAGAACTTGTTGGAAAACCAAAAAGGTTAGTTTTTATATTTTATTTGTGGAGAATGTGTTTGAATTGAAAAGACAAGAAGAGAAAGAAGTGGGGAGTTATCTAAAGGACACAAATTTCTCTACACACACGGTCTTCTACTTTCCTTCTTTTCAAACTCTAGTTTCAGCCTTCAACAAACCAGAAGATTCAAGGTTAGTACTCACTTTTCTACATTTTTATTTCTTCTCGGTAATGTGAGTTGGTGTATGGTACTTGCAAGAAAAAAAAATTCTGGTTCATTTCTCTTATCTTAATGTGAGTATACACTCCTTGAGTAGCATGTATAGAATTTATGGAGTACAATTTTTGCATTACCAATGGATAGAGGATTGTATTGGCTGTATTTAAGGTTCTAGTTATACTTGAGTTCTTGTGTGTGAGCATGCTTGTAGAAATGACAGATCTGCCAGTTGATGTGTATCTCAGTTTATTGTGTTGGGCAGAAGGATGGTTATGATTCAAAATGAATTTCATGTCTTAATGGTCTTCATGTTTTTACTTAGTAACAATGCCGCCTGAATTGTTGGTAAATTTGTGTTTGCTTTCTTCTCACCCGAGAATTGAGAACTTATGTGCCACTAATGTTGTTGTGTTACATTCTCTTGACATGCTCCTACATTGCATTTATATATGTTATGTTCGGATAATGTAAAGATGCCAAAGATCAAACAGGTTGCACGAAAGATTGTTATTATGGAAAAATTTGCTGCCCTTGATGCTGAAACAAGATATGAGGAATTGTACAACGAGCGAGTCTTGCTAGCTGATTTGGAGTACATTTTAACTGGCGAGGAACCATACCCACTGCCCTCGGCTACCCTAGCAGCCATACGAAAACTAAATTGGGAGAGTTTTTGTAACCAAAGAATTGATCTGGACCCTTCCGTGAACACTCCTTAGAACATGGAGGATGACGACAACGATGAATGATGAACTCTCATGATCTTGTGGGAGTGGTTTCTATCCTATTTTTCTCTACTTCCTGCTGACTTTATTTGTACTATTATGTTTTTATCTCCGTTCATTTCCGGTGCTTCATGTTGAACTAGTTTTCCCTTTTTTCTTATGATCAGTCCAATGGCATGTTTTCCCCTTGTTGCTACAGCAATGAGGACATTGCTCCTCTTCAGTTTGGGGGAGGGTGCCCTCTTGCTGGATGAGGAATGATAAATGATACGTATTTTTGATGTTGCTGGATGAGGAATGATGAATGCTGAGTATATTTTTTTATGATGAATGAATGTGTTGTCCTTGAATTATGAATGAATGATGATGAGTGTTGAATGAAAGTTTTTTTTTGAATTAGCTGAATGAAGAGTGAATCATTTTAGCGGGATTATGTGAATTTGGGAACATTATTTATGATGATAATTCATGTTGATATGATTTCATAACTCTTGCATGGTAGTGAGCCTTTAGTACTTAGAATATGTTGATATTAACTAGATTTAAGTGAAAATGTTTGCTCCCACCAAAATTTTTGCACATAGTCTTACTTGGAGATTTCATGTTTATAACAAGAGTAGCTTTGGTATGAAGGTTCAGAATCTTTAGACTCATTTGTTATATCTCTTGAGGCAAAATCCTAGTAGATTTGGTAATATAGAAATGATTAAGGCATGTTCTTGAATCGTTTGAGCCTTTCTAGCTTACCCTAATGCATTTTATTTCCTTAGTTAAACCAAGTTGAGCTTAAGCCTAATTTCTTGACACCCTTATTAAATAATAGCCACTTATCCTAAATGTTTTGCATGTATCCATTCTTTGTTTTCCCTAAACTTGATCTTAGTCTGCTATGAACACTGCTGAATATAAATTTGGGGGTATGCGGAGAATTCTGCATTACAGAGCATAGAAATGTTGTAGAATTGTTGCAGCATTGTCATTGCTGCAGCATTGGTGTTGCTGCAGCAGTATCATTTTCATTGGATCGATGGTAGTTAATTGTTTTATGAAATTATGTTATGAATGCTCTAAGTATTGAGGATATGTGTTTTTGGAAAAAAAAAATCTGTGTGAAAAATGAAAGAATCCTCTTTACACAAAAAAAGGGATGTGAAGGAATGCTGCAGCATTTCTGTTGCTGCAGCATTTTGACTCAAAAAAAAAGAAAACAAAAAGAGCAAAAGGAGATACATATTATGCTTCTTTGTGGTCAAATGCTATATATTGATTATGGTTAAATGTTGCACTTATTACTGAAGCAGGGTGTAAATATTTATGCTCCTTGTGTTGTGAAAAAAAACTGAGAAAAATGATGGCATTGGGTTGAAGTTCATGGCAGACTAGGACTAAGTTTTGAGCCTACTTTTATCTATATTTTTCCCACCTTAGCCTTAGCCTACATTACAACCAAATGAAGACCTTTTTGATCTTTATTGCTGAATTTGCTACATTAGTGGAGAGTGGTGTAATAGATTGAGTCTGAAGATGCAAAATGAATCTTAGGATTACCATACGTTGACTTATGAATGAGAGATTGAAAAGGAAAGACTATTCACACACACACGGGAGGAGATCTTTGAGCTTGATTTAGTTAATGTTCTGATATTTGAGGAACTTGGGTCATGAACATATTAGAGTTTTGTTTCACATCTTTGATCTGAAAATATGAACCCAAATTTGCCTATGATTGCTGGATAATTCTGGACATGAGTTGTTGTATTTTTGATTGAGTTTTATTGATCTATCTTATCTGTTGCAACATTGCTCGGGACGAGCAATGAGCTAAGTTTGGGGGTGTGATAACTCTAAAATAATAAAGTTATTCAAATATGTTTTGCCCTTAATTTGAATCCAATTTCATGATTTGTGCATATGTTTTTGAGTTAAAATGCACCAAATTGCATAATTCCTTTCTCCATTTTAATTTTGTGGATTAATTGTAAAAATGGCCATTTTAATTATTTAAATTCCTAAATTTCATTATAATAAAATTCCATTACTAACATTTAAATTTGTGCAGGATTTAACATAAAAGGTGATGGACTTTTTTGGATCCAATTGCAAAAGGGTAAAAAAGGGAATTTTTGATTAAAATGGGTCAAAAGGAATTGGACAAAATATTGACCAAATTAGAAGGAATTGGGAATTGGTGGATAGTTGATTTCTCTGATTTTCCGTTACTAATGTATATATATATATATATATATATATATATATATATGTATGCACAAGTTGACAAGTGGGCACACAAAGGACAAAAGAAAAAGGACAAAGAATGAAGGATGGAACGACAATACCCAAATTCTGGCGGGTTTTCAGGAAGGAGAATTGTTATACATACATACATACATATATATATATATATATATATATATATATATATATATATATATATATAGGCACCCAAATTCTGGCGGGTTTGCAGGAAGGAGAAAAGAAGCAACTGCAATTGTTATATATCCAAATTAATTCCAGCTGGAGATAAAACAAAAAAAATACATATTGTAGCTGAAATTTCGGGTGGAGCCTTGCAACAATTTCTGGATTTTATTTCAGCTGGTACGATGACTCATCATGTTGAAGGACAACTGTGGGTTAAAGGAAAATTTTGAAGAGAAAATCGGGGGTTAAAAGGAGAAGAAAAACAGTAGAGAAAAGTTTGGAGAGGAGAGGAGGAGATAGATTGTAAGGACCGTAGCTTTTATTTGTTTGTGTTTAGTTCTTGGGCAGCTTAGGACTTAGGCAGTAGGTAGTTTGTTTTGAGTTGTTTTTGAGCCATAGTTAGAGAGGAAAAATACGTAAGAAGGCTGGGCGACATTGCTGGAATTTTCGGGCTGCTCATGATCGAGGGTAGCAGCACCACGCAGAGGGAACGAAGGGCAATGACACGTTGATTAAATTTGATTTGGGCAGTAGGGTGATCTCCGACCCAGAGTAATCCTCTCTCCATTTCGTCAATTTGCTACTGTTTTGTAATTGAATATTCTTGGTGATATGAGAATGTTTACATGAGTTCAAGGATTGATTAAAAATGTTTTGGGATAGATATGTTTTCCGTCTTGGGATTGGCTCCGTTGATTGGTGTCACTATGGACCTAGGGACTGTTTTTTCCTATTACATTAATCCTTGTCTTTCATGATTCGTTTCAGCAAAAATATGTATTCATAACCTGAAGGTGTTGTAGTCTAGCAAATTATAAACATGTGGAAAAACGAAATGTGGCATAAGATGAATAGAATGCATAAGTTATGTGTATCGTTTTCTTTATTGATACTTGTATGGGGCATACTTAGTTTATTCATGCAATTACTTAAACGGATTAGGAATAACTTGCGGTTACGACTGTCCAAATTATGTATCGAACTAGTATCTGGCTTTCTAACAGGAAGGGGTCTAGTTGACGCGTTAATTGCATGGCACTTGCTTGGGACGCATGACCGTGCGGTCAATATTGCAGGGGACACGACCAATTTCACTGCCTTGTGTTGTTCTAGGTTCACGGTACTTCGTACTCCATGAGACGATGTTATTGGGGGTTTAGACTAGTAGGCTAAGTAGTTTAGGTAGAACCAAACCGCTGTAGTGTTAATTTGGAAACCTAAAAGCATGCTTAGCATTCTTGGATTCATTACTGGTTTATGTTTGCATTTTTGGCTTGATTTTTACAGCATTGTATTACCTGTTGTGTTCTGTTGGTAAAATTCCAGTAGGCTGCCCTGTGGTTTTAGTTAGGTAGAATTGCTGCAGCATTTCTGTTGCTGCAGCATTTCCGTTGCTGCAGCAGTAGCTTAGCAGTAGATTAACCTCCGAATCTCCACCCATTTATTCATCATTCTTTATTCTTTTAACCAAATGTAAGTCATGTTTGCATGTATAATTGGCATACAAAATCTCTGTGGGATCGATAATCTTGTACTTAGGTACATATATTAATTGTTGACTGGTGTATACTTGCACTTGTTAAGATTGCGTTGATTTATTCTATTTTATTATCTTCTCAATTTGTGACACACGCACACAACGCAACATGTACTGCGTGATTGCCATACTACCGCGTTGTTGTGGAGGAAGCTCCTTACTGTAGGAGAATTGGATAGCTTTAGGATGCTCTCTGATGTTAGGAGCTGGATTAGATCAATTCTGTATAGTAGGAGATTTCATAGTTCTTTTGGGGGCAATTGGCCCTATGTGTTTAGGCAATGTGTCCATGAGATTTGAATGGATACTGATATGCATAAATCATATCACGTTTTTAGCATATTTTTAGGCATAATCTAGGGTGAAATTGAGGGTAAATCGATCTTAATTGTTCATTATTAACTCAATTTCACAGTTTTTATGATTTTGGAAGTGTCGGGTGAAAAGTAGAATAAAATGGCAAATTTTGGGGCAAAAATGCAATTTTTCAGAAGTTCGGACTTCGGGGAGGGCATCCCGGTTCAGGACGGGCGTCCTGACCTGGTCAACAGACCGGGACGGGCGTCCCGAACCAGAATTCAAAATCCCACATCAAAGTTTTGAGAGAAAATCACTCCAGAAAGCTGCTATAAATACCCCAGGCCTTCCTCAGTTGAATTCATCCCTCTCCACTCGATCTGAGTCATTCAGTGGTTTCCAGTGTACAATTCTTGAGTACACAACTCACTCAGAGACTCAGATTTCAGTATAAGTTTTCTTTCTTTCCTTTTTGTGTTTTGTTTTTCTTAGTTTCTGAGAAATAGTCTCAGATCCTAGGGTTCGATAGATAGGTTCGTTTCTGGTATTCATAGAATACCCTGGATTTCGTTAGGAGATCCTAAGAGGGCTCTAGACGTAAGGTAAAGTCCAGCTACTAGGCTGAGGAAGCGTCCTCCGAAGGTTCTGTCGAGCAGAGTCGGGTCAAGCAATACGACATATACAGCAGTACGCTCCATCGGTGAGACTACGTAAAGGGTGATTTCTTTATGGCATCAGTCCCCATGTCCCTCTCTTATATGTTGTTATTGTGTTTGTCCAAATATCAATTATGAATACTGGATTATGATTGTTATGAATATTTGTTATATATGTTGAAGTTATTATGTTTTTCCGAAAATAGCCACCTCCTTAAATATTCATTATGTCTGCATGTCTAATGTAGTTTCTTTTAAACTAAAATTAGGGTTATAGACAATTCCTAATCACGGTCTATTCATAACCTGTTTAGTTTAACAGGCATCAATTAGTATTGGTGTGTGCCATACTAGATAAAATAACCTGCGGAACACCCTGTTTGTTAGAGTAGTCTAGGTAGGCTGAGTAGAGCGTTATGCCGGCGGTTATGGGCCAGCGGCGTGATCCCCGAAGTGACATAGGGCTTTCATAGCTGTCTTTTGTTCGAACCGTGAGTAGGGCCGTTTACCTTAGCGATGGGGCGGTAGCATAGAGACTCAGATGTGGTACACCTTTAGACTCAGAACATAGTTGCATTCCAGGCTAAGATATATCTAAAACACTCGAAGATAGGTCAATGAACATGTAGGAACAATATAACATAGAATCATGACTTTGTCTATAAACACTTTTAGGCTTAACTAGACTTAAACCTAGTGGAGAATGGATCACCCTCTCATCAAAGTTATTGATGAAGATTGCATAACTGGATCATAAGATAAGAGTTAGGATAAAAGGCTAGTTACTACTAAGCCGTTACCACTTTCCTGGGAGTACGATAATTATTTAATAAAATCGTAGATACTTTCCAACAGACTAGCTACACGATAGGTACTCTGCCTTAGGTTCTGGCTGATTAAGTGACACCATAGAGACTAAATGTGACAATTAGTCAATCACAGACCTTAATTACTCATAATCAACATAGGGTAAAATAACACCTATTTAGCATATCAGTCGGGAACGCATCAGATACTAATGCTCGTAAGCATAGTACCAGTGATGTTTTGGAGGAGCCTTATGCCCTGGCTAAGAGGAGCCTCTCGAAGATGCTTGAACTCCTCTTAGCTAAGGCATCCGTTTTGTATACGGGTAGTTTTAGCTATACTCAAGTGTATATTTCTCATTTCACTTCTTTAACTGTTTTCTTTCATAGACAACAACTTCTTCATCTAACTTTTAAATATATGTGAGTTGGTAAAGAGTTCAATCCCTAACTCATGTACATAAAGAAATTTGTCTAGTTGTAAATTGACCTAAAGGTGTCTTATCATAATTTGTGATTCATCTAAGATAAATCGTGTCCTTAGTGAAAAAAAAAGGTTCTTCTTTCCAAAGTTTTGGATATGTTTTTTTTTCTTCTGTATTCTAAACTCCTCCTACTATTTCATATCCTACATCAACAAACGGAATATTATCTATTAATTAACTTGAATATTCGGATATTTTAATATCTTTATTGTTCATCTTTGGTTTGATTGCATCAAAATCAATAAACCAAGAATCATTTTTTATAAAATATTTCATTGAAATTTAGAAGATAATAAAATAGAATAAATCAACGCAATCTTAACAAGTGCAAGTATACACCGGTCAACAAGTAATATATGTACCTAAGTACAAGATTATCGATCCCACAGAGATTTTGTATGCCAATTATAAATGCAAACATGACTTACATTTGGTTAAAAGAATAAAGAATGATGAATAAATGGGTGGAGATTCGGAGGTTACACTACTACTAAGCTACTGCTGCAGCAACCGAAATGCTGCAGCAACAGAAATGTTGCAGCAATTCTACCTAACTAACACTACAGGGCAGCCTACTAGAATTTTACCAAAAGAACACAACAGGTAATACAATACTGTAAAAATCAAGCTAAAAATGCAAACATAAACCAGTAATGAATCCAAGAATGCTAAGCATGCTTTTCGGTTTCCAAATTAACACTACAGCGGTTTGGTTCTACCCAAACTACTTAGCCTACTAGTCTAAACCCCCGATAACATCTTCTCATGGAGTACGAAGTACCGTGAACCTAGAACAACACAAGGCAGTGAAATTGGTCGTGTCCCCTGCAATATTGACCGCACGGTCATGCGTCTCAAGCAAGTGCCATGCAATTAACGTGTCAACTAGACCCCTTCCGGTTAGAAAGCCAGATACTAGTTCGATACATAACTTGGACAGTCGTAACCGCAAGTTATTCCTAATCCGTCTAAGTAATTGCATGAATAAACTAAGCATGCCCCATACAAGCATCAACAAGGAAAACGATACACAAAACTTATGCATTCTATTCATCTTATGCCACATTTCGTTTTTCCACATGTTTATAATTTGCTAGGCTACAGCACCTTCAGGTTATGAATATCTATTTTGCTGAAACGAATCATGAAAGACAATGATTAAAGTAATAGGAAAAACAGTCCCTAGGTCCATAGTGACACAAGTCAATCCCAAGACGGAAAACATATCAATCCCAAAACACTTTTAATCAATCCTTGAAAACATGTAAACATTCTCATATCATCAAGAATATTCAATTACAAAATAGTGACAATTTGAAGAACATTTGATTACAAAACATGAAGCAAATTGAAGAAATGGAGAGAAGGTTACTCGGGTCGGAGATCACCCTACTGCCCCAAATCGGATTTAATCAAGCTGCTGATGTCCTTCGTTTCCTCCGCGTGGTGCTGCTGCCCTCGATCATGAGCAGCCCGAAAATTCCAGCAATGTAGCCCAGCCTTCTTAGGTATCTTTCCTCTCTAACTAAAGCTCAAAAACAACTCAAAACAAACTACATACTGCCTAAGCCCTAAGCTGCCCGAGAACTCAACACAAACAAATAAAACCTACGGTATTATTCTACTCCTCTTCTCCTCTCCACCCTTTTCTCTACTGTTTTTCTTCTTCTTTTTAACCCCCGAATTTCTCTTCAAAATTTTCCTTTAACCCACAGCTGTCCTTCAACATGATGAGTCATCGTACCAGCTGAAATAAAATCCAGAAATTGTTGCAAGGCTCCACCCGAAATTTCAGCTACAATATGTATTTTTTTTGTTTTATCTCCAGCTGGAATTAATTTGGGATATAACAATTGCAGCTGTCTTTCTCCTTCCTGCAAACCCGCCAGAATTTGGGTGCCTATAATATATATATATATATATATATATATAACAATTTCTCCTTCCTGAAAACCCGCCAGAATTTGGGTACTGCCGTTCCATCCTTCATTCTTTTGTCCTTTTTCTTTTGTCCTTTGTGTGCCCACTTGTCAACTTGTGCATACATATATATATATATATATATATATATATTATACATTAGTAACCGAAAATCAGAGAAATCAACCATCCACCAATTCCCAATTCCTTCTAATTTGGTCAATTTTTTGTCCAATTCCTTTTGACCCATTTTAATCAAAAAATTCCCTTTTTTACCTTTTGCAATTGGATCCAAAAAATCCATCACCTTTTATGTGAAATCCTGCACAAATTTAAATGTTAGTAATGAATTTTTATTATAATGAAATTTAGGAATTTAAATAATTAAAATGACCATTTTTACAATTAATCCACAAAATTAAAATGGAGAAAGGAATTATGCAATTTGGTGCATTTTAACTCAAAAACCTCTGCACAAATCATGATATTGGATTAAAATTAAGGGCAAAACATATGTGAATAACTCTATTATTTTAGAGTTATCACACCCCCAAACTTAGCTCATTGCTCGTCCCAAGCAATGTTGCAACAGATAAGATAGATCAATAAAACTCAATCAAAAATACAACAACTCATGTCCAGAATTATCCAGCAATCATAGGCAAATTTGGGTTCATATTTTCAGATCAAAGATGTGAAACAAAACTCTAATATGTTCATGACCCAAGTTCCTCAAATATCAGAACATTAACTAAATCAATCTCAAAGATCTCCTCTCGTGTGTGTGTGAATAGTCTTTCCTTTTCAATCTCTCATTCATAAGTCAACATATGGTAATCCTAAGATTCATTTTGCATCTTCAGACTCAATCGATTACACACTCTCCACTAATGTAGCAAATTTAGCAATAAAGATCAAAGAGGTCTTAATTTGGTTGTAATGTAGGCTAAGGCTAAGGTGGGAAAAATATAGATAAAAAGTAGGCTCAAAACTTAGTCCTAGTCTGCCATGAACTTCAACCCAATGCCATTATTTTTCTCATCATTTTTTTTTCACAACACAAGGAGCATAAATATTTACACCCTGCTTTAGTAATAAGTGCAGCATTTAACCATAATTAATATATAGCATTTGACCACAAAGAAGCATAATATGTATTTCCTTTTGCTCTTTTTATTTCTCTTTTTTTCACTGAGGAAAAATGCTGCAGCAAAGGAAATGCTGCAGCATTACCAATGCTGCGGCAACAGGAATGCTGCAGCATTCCTTCACACCTTTTTTTTTTGCAAAGAGGATTCTTTCATTTTTCACACAGAATTTTTTTTTTTCAAAAACACATATCCTCAATACATAGAGCATTCATAACATAATTTCATAAAACAAATAACTACCACCAGTCCAGTAAAAAAAATGATACTACTGCAGCAACACCAATGCTGCAGCAATTCTCCCACATTTTCTATTCTCTGTAATGCAACATTCTCCACATACCCCCAAACTTATATTCAGCAGTGTTCATAGCAGACTAAGGTCAAGTTTAGGGAAAACAAAGAATGGATATATGCAAAACATTTAGGATAAGTGGCTATTAAATAAGGGTGTCAAGAAATTAGGCTTAGGCTCAACTTGGTTTAACTAAGGAAATAAAATGCATTAGGGTAAGCTAGAAAGGCTCAAACGATTCAAGAACATGCCTTAATCATTTCTATATTACCAAATCTACTAGGATTTCGCCTCAAGAGATATAACAAACGAGTCTAAAGATTCTGAACCTTCATACCAAAGCTAACTCTTGTTATAAACATGAAATCTCCAAGTAAGACTATGTGAAAAAAATTTGGTGGGAGCAGAAATTTCCACTTAAATCTAGTTAATATCAACATATTCTAAGTACTAAAGGCTCACTACCATAAAAGAGTTATGAAATCATATCAACATGAATTATCATCACAAATAATGTTCCCAAATTTACATAATCCTGCTAAAATGATTCACTCTTCATTCAGCTCAAAAAAAAACTTTCATTCATCATTCATCTTCATTCATTCATAATTCATCAAGGACAACACATGCATACATCATCAATAAAATACACATCATTCATCATTCCTCATCCAGCAACAAAATCCTGCTAAAATGATTCACTCTTCATTCAGCTCAAAAAAAAACTTTCATTCATCATTCATCTTCATTCATTCATAATTCATCAAGGACAACACATGCATACATCATCAAGAAAATACACAGCATTCATCATTCCTCATCCAGCAACAACAAAAATACACATCATTTAGCAAGAGGGCACCCTCCCCCAAACTTAAAAGGGAGCAATGTCCTCATTGCATTAGGCAAAAGAAGAATGCAGCAATCATCATTCATATATAAAGTGAAATACAACACTCAAGAATATAAAGAGAGTGAAGGGAAGCGAAATAGAACCACTCCCGGAGTGCAGGGAGGGTCGCTCTATATGTCATCGTCGCTGCCCAAAGTGCGCTCAATGAATTTAACTCCCGGACAATGGAGATGTCCTGGGCGACTCTTTGATCAATTAATTTGCTCCAGCCCATGGTTTCAATTTGTGGTCTGAACTCTGCCGGGAGAGTCATTTCATTGTGTGTCCCAGTCAAGACAAAACCCAAGTCAGCTAGCATCTTCTTGTCGTGATAGATCTCCTAGAATCTGGTCTCAGCGTCCAGAGATGCGAATCTGGCCTTGGTGCATTTTCTGGCTACCTGTTTCGTCCTAGGCATCTATAACACATGCAAACATTAGAGCTAAGTGTTTCATCATTTTCAAACATATAAGGATTTGTCATCAAGAGTGCATGCATTAGCTCACACATAGATCCACCAATTAAGCACAGAACATCAAAGAGTCATGCCTAGGTCAGTGTGCTTTGGACAGTTAAACAGTAAGCATTATGTTGTCAATAGGCTTTCATGGATAAAACAGAATAAAGGGAATCAATCTAATGCACCCTGTCATCAATAGAATTGCTGCAGCATTAATGTTGCTGCAGCATTTCGAGTGCTGCAAGAGAACAGTATGTTGTGCAAAGAGATTTGGCAGAATGCCTACTGTCATCTATAAGAAAGCATGATGTATTCAACAAATGCACATAAGACCCTAACTGGCAGTAAGTAGATATAGAGAAAACCATACAGTTTCAATCATTGAAACACAAACTGAAGCTAGCAGTAAGCATATGTATATAGATAACAATTTGTGTTCAACAGTTTAAATTTAGAATTTGAAACTGGCAGTAGGCATATCTTATGAGCACAGTAGGCTGTAGTCATTTTAACATTTAAACATCAAAATTAGAGGTTAGCAGTAGGCACATGGTGAGAAAAGAGTGTGTGTAAAGTATGCGATTTGAAACTTGGCAGCAGCAGATATCAGGAAAACAGTGTGATTTTAACATGTACACACTCATTCAACAACTGGAAGTAAGCATGCTAACACAAAATCTGAAATCTAGCAGTAAGCATACCCACATAGAATCTGAAATTTGACAGTAGGCAGACCAACATAGAATCTGAACTTTAGCATTAAGCAGACCAACATAGAATCTGAAATTTGACAGTAGGCAGAGAGCAAGAAAACAGTGTGCTTACAACTATTAAACACCAAATCAATGGGTATATATTGAGAGAACAGTGTGGTTACACCAATTAATCATGAGATTTGAGTGTTAACAATCCATCAAAACAGTGTGCATTCAAGATGTGTAAGCATAAAATAGTAGAATACCCAAACTCCTAAGCGTGAAATATGCCCTTCTATGACCATAAAATAGATCATTTCTCAAAAACAAAGATAAAAACTAAGATGAAATAAAAATGTAGAAAAGTGAGTACTAACCTTGAATCTTCTGGTTTGTTGAAGGCTAAAAATAGAGTTTGAAGAGAAGGAAAGTAGAAGACCGTGTGTGTAGAGAAATTTGTGTCCTTTAGATAATTCCCCACTTCTTTCTCTCTTTGTTCTTTCAATTCACACACATTCTCCACAAATAAAATATAAAAATTAAACTAACCTTTTTGGTTTCCCAACAAGTTCTAGTTGTGTGCCATCCATTGAAAATTTTGAAATTGAAGGGAACTAGGGCTGCTTGCATAAGTAGTCAATTCATGGCAGTCCCTTGTTGAATTGCACCGCCTGAATTTTGAAATTGAAATTGAACTAAGGCTGCATTGAATGGCTTTGTCGGCAGCCTGTTGTCACAGCATTTCTACCGAGAGGCAGTGGCAAGTCCCATCTTACTTTCCCTCTTTTTTTTTCTTTAATAAAACAGCCTTGACTCCTTTTGCTCTTTGACTATAGGCATACCTGTATTAACAAACAGAAGAGTACCAATAAGAGAGAAAGAAAACAGCAGTGCAATATGAAATTGAAGTCTCAAAACCAATTCTGAAAATTCTGAAAGAAACTTAGGAGTAAACAGCCATTAATTCCGAATTGAAGCACCTGAAAATAAAAGAACAACAATTAAAACAAAATAAGGAAAAGAAATCGAATGCTGAAAAAAAACAAACAAGAAGAAATAAGAAAAACAAAATAAAAAGAAATGCAATAAATAATAGATGAAAGTGTTCACTTATAGATTGTGCTCAGTTAACTACTTAGCATCGACAAGTATTATAGGTGAAGAGTTTTGCACAATGTCTTCTTTAACCATGAAGTGACACTTCTTCCAATGAAAGGCAGTGGGAAGTGGTCGTTTCTTGTGGCTTTGTTTATCTTCTTGTAATCCATGCAAATTCTCCATCCCCAGCGCTGTTAGATATAGGATAAATAATGCCAAAATCTAGCCACTTGATAATTTTGTTCCTTTACCACTTCCTTCGTAATTGGATGTAATCATTTCTGCCCCTCTATTAAATTTTTGGAATTGTCTTCCAAAATTATCTCGTGCATGCATAAGGTTAGTCATATACCTTTGATGTAAGCTATGGTCCAGCACATAGCTCGCTTATGCTGCTGCAAAGCTCCAAGAAATTCTCCTCCTGTTTCGCACTCAGCAGTGCTGAAATGATTACTAGCAGTGTAGATTCTGCCCCTAGAAAACCATACTTCAAATGCTGCGGCAATTTCTTCAATTCCAGCTGTGGTGGTTCTTCAACTGAAGGTTTTGTTATCTTGAAATCTTGCGAAGACAACTCCAAGGATTCAAATTGCGCGCAAAACTTGAAACCATGAGAATTTGCTTCTACCCAAGCTGAATGTGCTTTGGTCTCCATATTGCCAGCATCATGTAGATTTTCCTCCATCAATGCATCCTCTGCATCCTCATCTTGCTCTTCATCTTTTTCTGCCCGAGAATCACTTGTGGTGATTTGAAAACACTCATCACCTTCATCATGGAATTTCATGGCTTTGATAAGAGTCCTTCACGTAGAACTCTCTGGAATATTGCATTGCTACAGCATCTCCGCTGTTCTGGAATGGTATTTTTCTGCGGCAGTTGCGATGCTGCAGCATTCGGCTATTCTGTAATACTGTTTTGCTGCAGCATTTGGCTCCCCTGATTTTTTTCCCAGCTACTGGAATTTCTGCATTCTGGCTGGACTCACTGGTCTTCTCAGCTGCTCCAGACTTCATTTTTAGCTCGTCCAGTATTCTGCCACTTCATAGTGTTTTCGCTTTGCAATGTTCGTTTCTTCTCTCCTTGGATTCTCTATATAACTCGGAAGTGATCCTTGTGGTCTGTTTCTCATCTCTTGGGCTAACTGCCCCATTTGGCTTTCCAAGTTCCACACAGCAGATGATAGTCTTTGGAGAGTTGTTTCTGTTCTTGCCATGAAGTCTCTCATCATATTTTCTAAAGCGTTTGAAGGTGGTGGTTGTTGTAGATGTCTTAGGGAGTACGGGAACAATTTCAGCCTCAACACTTCATCTGCTATCCCGTTTGCAATATTTGAAACATCATTGGTTTCAACTCGAACTGGGCTGCATTGGTCTTACAATGCTTGGATTTAATTCATTAAACATAGGGACTGCATACTGTCGAATAGCATGGTCCCTATCGTCTGCCAACACCACAAGATTATAGACAGGTTCATTTTCTACAACACGCTACTCCACCATGTCTACCTTGTCCTTGGTTTGTTTCTTTTTCCTCAACGCCTTGGTGGTTCTCTCAATCTCTGGATCAAGTGGCAGCACTGTAGCTTGAGAGCCCTTACGCATTTTACTCGTGCAAAATAGCACACGTTAAGGAATGAATGATACACAAGCTGAAATTTAACAACTAATTCAGATCAATAATTCACAAAAACAGTTCAGCCCATGCATATTTATTCGTCCCTCATACAATCATTTCAATAATCTCATAAGCTCAAGAATGAGTATAACATAAAACAACAAAAGTAACCAAATGCAAACAATATTTACAAACAATTGACACCAAAATCCCCTGCAACGGTGCCAAAAACTTGTTGCGTTGTGTGCGTGTGTCACAAATTGAGAAGATAATAAAATAGAATAAATCAACGCAATCTTAACAAGTGCAAGTATACACCGGTCAACAAGTAATATATGTATCTAAGTACAAGATTATCGATCCCACAGAGATTTTGTATGCCAATTATACATGCAAACATGACTTACATTTGGTTAAAAGAATAAAGAATGATGAATAAATGGGTGGAGATTCGGAGGTTACACTACTACTAAGCTACTGCTGCAGCAACCAAAATGCTGCAGCAACCGAAATGCTGCAGCAACAGAAATGCTGCAGCAATTCTACCTAACTAACACTACAGGGCAGCCTACTGGAATTTTACCAAAAGAACACAACAGGTAATACAATGCTGTAAAAATCAAGCAAAAAATGCAAACATAAACCAGTAATGAATCCAAGAATGCTAAGCATGCTTTTCGGTTTCCAAATTAACACTACAGCGGTTTGGTTCTACCCAAACTACTTAGCCTACTAGTCTAAACCCCCGATAACATCGTCTCATGGAGTACGAAGTACCATGAACCTAGAACAACACAAGGCAGTGAAATTGGTCGTGTCCCCTGCAATATTGACCGCACGGTCATGCGTCTCAAGCAAGTGTCATGCAATTAACGTGTCAACTAGACCCCTTCCGGTTAGAAAGCCAGATACTAGTTCGATACATAACTTGGACAATCGTAACCGCAAGTTATTCCTAATCCGTCTAAGTAATTGCATGAATAAACTAAGCATGCCCCATACAAGCATCAACAAGGAAAACGATACACAAAACTTATGCATTCTATTCATCTTATGCCACATTTCGTTTTTCCACATGTTTATAATTTGCTAGGCTACAACACCTTCAGGTTATGAATATCTATTTTGCTGAAACGAATCATGAAAGACAAGGATTAAAGTAATAGGAAAAATAGTCCCTAGGTCCATAGTGACACAAGTCAATCCCAAGACGGAAAACATATCAATCCTTGAAAACATGTAAACATTCTCATATCATCAAGAATATTCAATTACAAAACAGTGACAATTTGAAGAACATTTGATTACAAAACATGAAGCAAATTGAAGAAATGGAGAGAAGGTTACTCGGGTCGGAGATCACCCTACTGCCCCAAATCGGATTTAATCAAGCTGCTGCTGTCCTTCGTTTCCTCCGCGTGGTGCTGCTGCCCTCGATCATGAGCAGCCCGAAAATTCCAGCAATGTAGCCCAGCCTTCTTAGGTATCTTTCCTCTCTAACTAAAGCTCAAAAACAACTCAAAACAAATTACCTACTGCCTAAGTCCTAAGCTGCCCGAGAACTCAACACAAACAAATAAAAGCTACGGTATTATTCTACTCCTCCTCTTCTCCTCTCCACCCTTTTCTCTACTGTTTTTCTTCTTCTTTTTAACCCCCGAATTTCTCTTCAAAATTTTCCTTTAACCCACAGTTGTCCTTCAACATGATGAGTCATCGTACCAGCTGAAATAAAATCTAGAAATTGTTGCAAGGCTCCACCCGAAATTTCAGCTACAATATGTATTTTTTTGTTTTATCTCCAACTGGAATTAATTTGGATATATAACAATTGCAGCTGCTTCTTTTCTCCTTCCTGCAAACCCACCAGAATTTGGGTGCCTATATATATATATATATATATATAACAATTTCTCCTTCCTGAAAACCTGCCAGAATTTGGGTACTGTCGTTCCATCCTTCATTCTTTTGTCCTTTTTCTTTTGTCCTTTGTGTGCCCACTTGTCAACTTGTGCATATATATATATATATATATATATATATATATTATACATTATACATTAATAACGGAAAATAAGAGAAATCAACCAATTCTCAATTCCTTCTAATTTGGTCAATATTTTGTCCAATTCCTTTTGACCCATTTTAATCAAAAATTCCCTTTTTTACCCTTTTGCAATTGGATCCCAAAATTCCATCACCTTTTATGTGAAATCCTGCACAAATTTAAATGTTAGTAATGGAATTTTATTATAATGAAATTTAGGAATTTAAATAATTAAAATGACAATTTTTACAATTAATCCACAAAATTAAAATGGAGAAAGGAATTATGCAATTTGGTGCATTTTAACTCAAAAATCTCGGCACAAATCATGAAATTGGATTCAAATTAAGGGCAAAACATATGTGAATAACTCTATTATTTTAGAGTTATCAATATCTTTGGATAGCAAGTGAAATTTCTAATCTAGATCGAATTATTTTTAACATCTTAAAAAAAATTATTATTATTATTATTATCTTGTAAGGCATCATCATCTCCATCCAATTATATCTTCAAGTTTTTGGTTTTTTTTTTAATTAGTTAAATTGAATAAATAAATAAATATATATATATATATTATTTAATGGGATATTATATAAATTAAAAAATTAAATTCATCAATATTTGTGATATACTATATTTTAATTCATCATTTAATCATTTAAATATGTACTTTTATATATTTAAAAAATTATTATAAAATATAAGTTTTTTAATTTAGCACAACCAGAAAATACATCATAAATTCTACTCAAGATCGTGGATTGAACATTTGTTGTAAACTTCTTACAATAAAACAAATATAGTCCCTAAACTATGGACATTGGTAAAATTGGTCCCAATATATAAAAATATATATTTTAATTTAAAAAAAAAAAAATTGGTTTCTATACTGGTGGTGGCTGTACATTCAAATTTTCCCTCTTGATTTTTGTGGAAGACTTGGATTAGAGCTCTAATATAATTCTTTTTTTCTTTAAAAAAATGAAAGTCAACCTTGAACTAATTTATAAAATTTAAACTTTAATTGTTTAATACTAAAATTTAGGTTACATGTATTATTTACTAAATTAAATTTTTTAAAAAATATTCATTTTTTAGATATCTGAATGAACAATGACAAAATATTTAGAGTAGTGTAGAAGGTAGCAGAAAATGATTAAATTTTTTTTAATATGAGTAAAATAATTTAAAAGATTAAAAATATTTATATGATTTCTAAAGAAGAGTATAGAAAATTTAAGTTGAACTTTAATCACCATTGGATTAAAATAATCAATCATAGATATTTATTAAGAAAGTGGAAAACTATAAATACATGAGTGGTCATTTGTATTCAACTATCAAAGAGAACAAATATGGTAAGAAATATGCTTCGTGTTTTATTGTCATAGAATAAATATAAAGATATTATTTTTATAAATTCTGTTTTTTTTTTCAAACTCAGATTTCATTTTGAGAACCAGAAGAATCAATTTAATTTTTTAGTAAAAATAGGATCCAGCGGAAATTATTGGTATATATATAAGTTAAAAATATTTTATATATATATATTTATATATATATTATTTTTGTAATAAAAAAGAAAAGAAATAACATAAATAAAAAGCCATGATACACAAACTCCCTCTAAAGAAGATCCTTGCAAAAATCATATATATATTGATGCGTTGGAAATTGACAATAAGTCACGTGTCTCTCAAACAATGTCATTTGATGATATCTGCTAAACTTAGGCTTTAGAAATTGGTGACAGGTATCGTGCCGTGTTGATAATTTCGTCTGATTATGCCGGTAAAACAGAAAAGTTCAAGGTGAAGGGACTCTGATGAACCTTCCAATAATTAAGTCAGTATTCTGATTTGACTAGAGAGTATTTAATTTAGCATAATTTTTGTATAATAATCTGGCCTTATCCTTTTATAAATGTAAGCGACACTGAGAAATAGGTAAGTCTGCTGGTGTGATTCGGAGAATCTAGTAATTACCAGATTTTCTAGATAAATCTGATTGCCCTCTGATTTAGGAGGATTTTAGAGATTCTCTCTAAGACTTTTAAGGCTTCACTGTTGGTCAAATGAAACCATTTATGAAGTTTTTAGAATTTAGTACCCAAGCTCGAAGTCGTGCCTTGACTGGGCTTTGACTGGCGAAGTGCCTCGCCGGGGGTCCTGCCCTCCACGCTAGCCTGACACATCAGCCTACTTGGCATGTCAGCTTGCCACATCAGCTTTCTTGCCATGTCAGCCTGGGAGTATTTTTTACTCTTCAGTGGCCCCTCATCGAAGTGGAAGGATGATCAATCTTTCATTTCGATGTTATTCATAGAGTTGTTCGGCACTTCGTTAACTAGTAAGACATCTAATCCAGGATTGATCTAAATTTTTCCAAGTGATTTTCAGTGTGTTTCATATTTCCCCAAGTGTTACTCGAAGTATCAAAAATTGAGATTAACTAAAATTTATCCAAATATAACTCGAATGGAACTCTGAGATTGACTCGGAGTGTTTTAAAATTGAGATTAACTCATATTTATCCAATTATAACTCGAATTGAACTCCGAGATTGACTCGAAGTATTTTTAATATTATGAGATTTACTCATATTCATCCAAGTATAACTCGAATGAAACTCCGAGATTGACTCGAAAGATTTTAATATTATGATATTTACTCATATTTATGCAAGTATAACTCGAATAAACTTTCGAGATTAACTCGAAATATTATAATATTATGAGATTTACTCATATTTATCTAAGTATAACTCGAATGGAATTCCTTGAGGTAAAGGGCATCCTTCTTGTAAGGATACAGAATTGGAGGAGAATCTATAGTCAACAACTTCTCATCAAGAAATTTCATAGTAGGATCAACCTCAATTCCACAATCAATAGCTCTTCTCCAAATAGCATATATGAATTTGACAAGATCCACTAATCATAGAGTTCCACATCTTAGCATTCCTTTCCAAACAATTGTCAAAAATTCTTCTAACTTTACTCAGGCAAGAAAGCTCTGCGTACATGTATATTGCTGAACTCACAACAAACCAATCATTAGCATATTCCTTTCCCAATTTCATAACTAGACCAAACATCACATTAGCAGTGTGAACATCCATCAAAGAAGCAGCCAGAAAAACATTAATAAAACCAACATCATCCAGTTTTCATCATCATGGAAAAATGGAGAAGTGCTTCAATAGGTCTTCCAACTTTAGAATACCATGATATGATAGTGTTCCATGCAACTACATTTCGCTTAGGCATCATTTCAAATACCATTTTCATCCGTCTATTCTAAGTTCTAATTTGTGCAATGAGAAAGTATAAGGATCAGGCTCAAATTTGTGCGAGCCACGACCCCACTTCATTTGGGATTACAAAGCAATAGCTTCATGATGATGGTTATTGCAAATACACCCTATCATCACCGTATTCCAGACAACAGTAGTTGGTTGAGGAATATCATCAAACAGTTGGTATGCAAGTTCTAGTTGGCCTTCTCTGCATAACTAACTCAACCGGTACCGAATTGTTTTAGGTTTCTGAGCAGAATTCGGTTGGAAATTGCACAATCCAGGATCTTCAGAACTGAGCTGTAGCTCAGCATAGGAATACTGGATTGGATTTTGTACTGATGCAACGTATGCATAGGGGCGGTGCTGGTGACTATTGACTACGGTGGCGGGAAATGAGAGCGGCAATGGAGGAGAGGATATTGCTAGCAGAAGCATTCAGGATAAGTAGTTTCTGGATTTGATTCTACTACCTCCACCCCCAGCGGCTCCCGATTCTAGTTCCGTACTATATAAATCAATAATTTAATGTTACCTGAATGATGTGAAGAAAATGATAAGTTGAATTTCTTCTCTGACGGTAGTGTTCTGAACTTCGCTAAGTTGATGATGATCATTCTTCTCCTTTTCTTCATCTTCGAATTGAAATTGAATCTTTTGCTTTGGAGGTACATGTAGATTCTTCATGTGAGATCTCATGTGGCCACCGAGAGCTCTTCCATTAGCGGAATTTCTCAAGCACAAGTTACACTTGTACTTGTCCATAACCTGGGAGATGGAATGGTGTATCTGTGGACTCCACTGTAATGATGATTATGCCAGATAATGCAAGATTTCCTATTTTAGGAAGGTTGTTCGCTTCTTGAGGAATCTCATTGCCTACTGCCACCTCTTTATTAATACTTATATATATACACACACGTGTGTATATATGTATTTCAAATAATAATAATAAAATTATAAGCTCATTTTTTTTAATTTTTAAGGTCTTAAAATTTTTTTAATTGAACAATAATAAAGCCTTCGACGGATTCTGTCAAAAATCTTAAAAATTTAACGATTTAATGATTCAGTTAATTAAAATACAAAGATAAAAAAGTTATTACATTTGAAAAGAAAGAAAAAAATAAAAATAAAAGAAATATTTAAACAAAAGAATAAAAATGTCGTTACATTTAAAATTTAAAATTTTAAAAATAAAAAATTTTATCAAGTTCTTTGTCAATCTTCTTATCTGGATACAAATAAGATTATTATCGTTTTTTCTGACATTTTTGAAGAAAAAATAGAAAAAAAAAGAAAGAAAAGAAGAAGAGCATCAACATTTTTTTTTGCTAATAATGAAAGTTTTTCTCCCAATAAAAATATTCCAGCTGATAAACATTAATACAGAAGTTCTTGTATAATGAATAAACTGTAATAAAAAAGAGCAATATAATGAAGCTTTAATCGGTAAAATCTATAGGAAACATGACCAGATAAGATAATATTTTCAATACAAACTTATGTCACTCCATCAGACACAACAAAGAATTATCCACATGTACAATAGTCCCTTTATTTGGCTAGCTGAGACCGACAAATGAAAGAGCGGAAAAAACTTCTGAGAGAACAGGGAGAAGTGTTTGTTTGTGTACATGTTTCCTCATCCCTAACCCCACTTCCAATATCAGCAAATTTAAAAGAACATTAAATGGTTTATATGCACTTGACAAAAAAAAAAGTTTATATTGTTGGTAATTTTATGACAAGGACCACAGTAGAGGAAGGTATTCTCAATATTAAATTATCTTTATTCTAATCAGCAATTCGTAATTACTTACAAATATTCATATTTTGATAGCCTTGGAAACTCTTATAGAAAATAGAATTGTGAGTTTCCTTGTAATTGATGATGGCTGGTTGTGGACCTCCTACATTCATTTAGAATGTAATATTTCAATATGTTTCATGACATCATTTAAAAAATTAAATCTTTCTGATTTGGCCAAACCAAAATCCCTAGTCTGCAACTTTATGTGTTTTCTTATCACTCACTCTATTTAATTTTGTGATAAAATAAAGAATTTTATTGTTCTTCTTTGGTTTGATTGCATCAAAATCAAGAAACTAATGATCATTTTTCCATAAATTTTTTAAGAGAGTTTCAGAATCATCTTCCATACATATATCTTTCGATGATAAATGGTGAAACAATATTTTTATCTTCTAATATAAATCAAAGTATTTTTAACATCTTAAAAATTTATTTTGTAGTTCAAAATTTTATTTTGGATAAAAATATTTTATGTTATTGTATAACAACATTTTTTAATATAGTTTCAAATATGATTCGTGTTAACTCAGTTAAAACCTGTGACATTTAACTACTGAGTTCTGAGATGGATAGAAAATTAGTAAATATGTTGTTTAATTTATATAATTTTTGCAATTTTATTTTATTTGAAATTTTTGTAATATTTGATTCTTTATTTTAAAATTTAATGATTTAAATCTTATATTCTTTTATTTATTCTTTTAATAAAAAAATTTTGGAATATAAAATAAAATCTATACTATCTTGGGTTCAATACGGTGACAGAAAATTCTTCATCCATTTATTTTAGTACTATTAACAGAAGAAGGAAAAATAAAATATTGAGCTTAAAAACTTGTACAAATTGAGCTAGAATTTTTATTCACATCTCATTCAACACATCTTAAAAATTTGTACAAATAGATTGCACCCTCACTTCTTTCAACAGACCTGATATATCACAAAACACCAAATTAGATCACCCTGGTTATTAAACTTGTCATGCACTCCTCTAATTGCTCAAGAGAATCTGAACCCGAGCTAAGTTCAAAACTGGTTCTCTCCCACATTATCTATCTAGGTGAATATATATATATACATATGGGCAACCTACATTAACTTAGTCCTCTTCAGAAACCAGATCGTTCTGCAATAATAATGCCATAAAAATTCCACATATTTCCCATTCCATTCCTCCCTCAATTCTTCTATCTACTACTTTATAATCTAAATTTTTAATATCCACCAGGGGCGTAATCGCAATTCTTCTTTAATCTTCCGGCCAATCACATAGTCTGAAGCAACCTTACTGTAGTTAGGATATTCCTGACTACATGAACTGTCAGCTTGGAGGCTGATACGTAGAGTGAAATTATGCGCTTCAACAATTTGACATATAGTGCAGCAATTAGAGGTCCAAAAACCCATAGTGGAGTCAACTCTTTCGAAACTTCAGCTCCATACATGAAATATACAGCCAGATACCAGGGGATGCTGCAAAATCCAAAAACGCAATCAGATTACATATGAATGTATATACAATATCAATATCGGTGTCTTCCCTGTTGCATCCAGATCCATAAAATAGCAGCATACTGCCCTTACCAAGCTAACATTCCGGTTGTATTGAGTTGCATGTCTCAGATGTCCCTGTTGAGGATGTTCTTTCAAGTGTTGCATCTACTGTTTTTGTTTGCTGATAGCACACGTCATAGTGTCAACCAGCTTTTGAACAGATTTTTTATGGCCAGTGAATGGTTTGAGGACTCTGCTTCTGAAGGGAAAGAAGCAGGAAAACTCTGTGCCTTTGGAGATATGTTGTGGTGCGTTAGACAGGGGAATAGGCTTCTTCAAGGTTTTTGATCCATTTTCCCTTCCTCCAGAATCATCATTTTGTCCTTCGCTTTTGAAGGCTGATAATTTCATAACTCTTCTCTTAGACCCTAGGACAAAAGGAGCTCGTACCCTAGAAAAAGTATTTTTCTTTTCATTAGCTTCAGATAACAATGTAGGAATTTTAAAAACTATTGGTTTAAGTCCATCCCTCACAAATAAAAATTAATCCATTGTGATGAAAAAGATATCAAACGTAAACAGATATATTCCAATTAACCAAAGATGCCAAGTAGTCTAGACGAACAAATAGCACCTCCATGCTCATAGTTCTCAGTGAATTGTTGAAGGACAATACTCAAGTAAATCACTAGTCATTTTGTTTCAAGAAATTCAGGGGAGGAAAGAAAAGGAAAAGCAGCCTAGAATTGGGGCACATAGGAAAAAAGGAATGAAATTTTGAAAGAAAAGATAAATTGGCTTTGTATGATAAGAAAACTACCAGTACACAGAAGTAGATATGAACCTATTCAACTGCCTTTGTACAGATGAACAACCATTGATTGGCAAGCCAGGGAACTACCACAAGAGAAATATAACTTGCATTGCATGAACATAAACAACAAGAATAAACAAAAATCCACCTTAAACTGTGTTTGCATTTCAAGGAGATAAACCCATCTTTCGATTTCACTTCATAATTTCTTGTTAAAAATTGCTTGCTGTGGCTCTGTGACAAAAGTTTTGATAGGAAGAATTTGGGAGTAGCATGAAGCAAGGGAAAAGGCAATTAGTCAACCATTTATTAAAATTATATTTATATTTCCAGCTCTTATCTGACATGAATGCTTCATATTAGTATGAATAACACACCAATAGAGCTCCCTTATAACTTTGGACATTGCTGTCATATACCGCAAGGTAGCTGATAAAGCTCGATTAGCATGCTGCCTTTCATATTTTTTCGTGCATAAGAAGCTTAAGTCAGGCATCAAGAAAGCTTGATTTTATCAAGATAACTAAAAATTGAATAAGAAAGTATATCTCTGAAATTAAAGGCTTGAAAAGATGCCTACAAGGGCAGCTAAAACATTTCCCCACAAATCCCACAAAAATTCAGCATCCCAAATAACTCAATAATCCTTTTCATAAAATAATAATAAAAACAAATGATTACTAAATTTTAGGGACCCATAGGCAAATTAACCCCAAAGAAAAAATTAAAATAAAAGCAAAGATACCTGAGCAAAAGGGGTCTCAATTATGGAACGCAAATTGAGAAAATCACGAGCTGGCTGAGCTATAACAGCATGCATCTTTAGGGTTCCAGCGTTTTTTCTTTTGTCAGGCAGGGGGATATCAAGAACCTGTGTGGATAAAGAATATAGATAAGCACCTACTACTAAAACTATAATAAAAAAACCTAGTTATTTGATAAATAGTAAAAATTTACTGCTCTGCAAATTGGCTTTTGGAGGCCAAGCATGATTTAGGTGGAGAGATATAATTTTCTTAACCTTCATGATTTGGCATTACCCAAAGTAGAAGAGCATCTAGATTCTTGAATTATATAAGAGCTTCAAATTTCTACCACCAAATATTTCCTATATTTCTATTTTGAAGATAACTAGGTATGCTTGAGGAATCAATCTCAAACATTATGACAACTCTCCCACCATCGATACCATTTTAGCCTCTGCCACTTCCACCACAAAAGGACAATCAACTAACTATACGCAAAGAAGATGAATTCGTATTAGAGGTCATTAACAACTAGATATTTGTAAAAAATAAACAAGACAGTAGATCAAAGAAGATTCAGACATACATCTCCAAGCAAAAAACAGAAAAGGTTTTAGATTACCATATTTTTCCGACCTTTCCCTCTTCCACTCAAATAACCTCTGCTTCTGAAGGGAAAGAAGCAGGAAAACTCTGTGCCATTGGAGAATCTACTATCGTTGCTTCTGCTATCTTGTGTTGCATAAGACAGGGAAATAGGGTTCTTCGAGGATTTTGATCCATATTCCGTTCCTCCAGAATCATCGTTTAGTCCATTGCTTTTGAAGGCTAATTAATTTCATAACACTACTCAAAGACAAACAAAAGGGGGAGTTCGAACCCTAGAAATTAAAACTACAAATACAGACAGAAAAAGTATATATGAATCTATTCAACTGCCAGAGAACAGATACAACAATAATGAACCAAAATCCACCTTAAACTGGTTTTGCATTTCAAACCCATATTTCGATTTCACTTTCTTTTTTTTTTACTACAAAAGTTTAACATATTTTGATTGAAAGCAAACTAAATAGTACTTTTATTCCTATTATATTTAAAATTCACGAGACTTCAGTCATAAGTAAAGATATTTTTTATTAGAAACGTTCACTTAACAAATATTTTATAAATATTAAAAGATTGAATTTATTTTATTTTATTTTATAAGCTAAATATTTTATACATATTTAAGATAGTAGATCAAAGAACATTCAAACATACATCTACAATCAAAAAAACATAAAAGATTTTACATTACCATATTTTAATTATTTAATAAATTAAAAATCTTCATCGTTTCATCCTCTTTCTTCTTCTTCTTCTTCGTTGACTTGGATTACCTTCTTCAATTCGTAACTGTTTTCTTTGGGGAATGACAGATTCATCTTCACAATTTGGATGTACTCTCTTTTTTTAGATTTGAATATTCGGATTGGTTGAGCATTTTATTTTACATATAATGTGTTGACAATCTAGTATGAACTAGTACACACACTACACATCAGGAAGACCTTGTGACTGAAAGAAGAGTTCAATCTAGTTATTAAGTTGTTAACCCTGCTTGATCTTGATAATCTACTAAAGACATTTGAGACCTTGTCATAGCAACTGAACCAGTCAAACCTGTGTTGTGAATTATCTGATTCAGCGATGAATTTTGAAATAAAAACATGACTAGAAATTTTAAGTGATTACACCTATGATTTAAAATCATTAACTTCAGGTAGACTTTGCTTGAGGACAAGCAAAAAGCTAAGTGTGGGGTTATATGATATGCATAAATCATATAACTTTTTAGCATGTTTTTAGGCACAATTTAGGGTGAAATTGATGTTATATCACTCTTAATTGATTGTTATTAACTCAATTTCACAGTTTTTGTGATTTTGGAAGTGTCAGGTGAAAAGTACAAGAAAATGGCAAATTTCGGGGCAAAAATGTGATTTTCAGAAGTTCAGAAGTCGGGATAGGCGTCCAGAACCCAGGACGGGCGTCCTGACCTGGTCAACAGGCCGGGACGGGCGTCCCAGATCTAGGATGGGCGTCCCGAGCCCTAGTTCAGAATCCCACATCGAGTTTTGAAGAGAAATTCACCCAGTTCCCCTACTATAAATACCCCAGGCCTTCCTCAGTTGAAATCATTCATCTCCACTCAATGTGAGTCATTTAGTGACTTCAAGTATACAGTTTTCCATAGTATACAAGTCACTTAGTGTTCTCAGGTTTTTAGTATAGGTTTATTTACAGTTATAGAGAGTGTCTCGTCTTCTTCGTTTCTGAGAGTCTGTCTCAAATCTTAGAATACGACTAGATAGGTTCGTTTTTGATATTCATAGAATACCCGGGATTTCGTTAGGAGATCCTAAGAGGGCACTAGGCATTCGAAAATTCAGTCAACATGGTTGTGCTTAAGCTAGGTATTAAGGTAAAGTACAGCTACTAGGCTGAGGAAGCGTCCTCCGAAGGTTCTGTCGAGTAGAGTCGGATTGAGCAGTCCAACATATACAAGCAGTTGCTCCATCAGCGGACTACGTAAAGGGTGAATACTTTATGGCATCGGTCCTCTTGTCCCTCTCTTTATATGTATGTACTGTGTTCGTCCAAATATGTATTATGAATGTTGAATTATGATTATATGAATATGTGTTATGCATGTTGAAGTACTTTATGTTTTTCCGAAAATGGTCACCAACTTAACTATCATTATGACTGCATGTCTGCTGTAGTTTCTTTTAAACTAAATGAATGGTTATAGACAACTCCCAACCACGGTCTAATAATAACCTGTTTAGTTTAACAGGCATTAATTTAGGACTTTCCCGTCGGAAAGCATTAATGTCTGCCATATTAGATGAAATAACATATAGATCACCATATTTGTTAAAGTAGTCTAAGTAGGCTGAGTTTGTGTGTTTATGCCAGCGTTAGGGCGAGCGACATGATCTCCTAAGTGACATAGGACTTTCATGGATGCCTTTAGCTCGAACCGTGAGTAGGGCCGTCAATAGCGATGAGGCGGTTTATCAGGTAACTCAGATGTGGAACACCTTTAGACTCAGTACATAATTGCAATCTAGACCAAGATATATCTAAAATACTCGAAGATAGGTCAATCAACATGTAGGAACAGTATAACATAGAATCAGAACATTATCTGTAAAACACTTCTTAGGCTTAGATCGACTTAAACCTAGTGGAGAATGAATTACCCTCTCATCAAAGATTTTGATGAATGATTGCATAATTGGATTATAAGATAAGAGTTAGGGTAAGAGGATAGTTACTACTAAGCCGTTACCACTTCCCTGGGAGTACGATAATTAATTTAATTAAAATCGTACATACTTTCCAACATACTAGCTACACGATAGGTACTCTGCTTTAGGTTCTGATTGATTAAGTGACAACATAGAGACTAAATGTGACAATTAGTCAGTCTAAGTCCTTAATTACTCATAATCAACATAGGGTAAAATAACACCTATTTTAGTATATCAGTCGGAACGCATCAGACAAGGGGACCACCGCCATAAAGTATTCACCCTTTATTAGGTCCGCTGATGGAGCAACTGCTTGTATATCTTGGACTTCTTGACCCGACTCTACTTGATAGAACCTTCGGAGGACGCTTCCTCAGCCTAGTAGCTATTTCTTTACCTTACGTCCTGGGCTTAAGCAAAGCCCTGTTGACTAACTCTTCGAACGCCTAGTGCTCTCTTAGGATCTCCTAACGAAATCCTGGGTATTCTATGAATATTAAAAATGAACCTATCTAGTCGTATTCTAAGATCTGAGATAGACTCTCAGAAACGAAGACACGAGACACTCTCGAAAACTAGAAATATCTACTTGAACGAAGACACCTGAAATCACTAAATGACTAGTAAACAGTAGAAAACTGTGTACTAGAAGTCACTAAATAACTCAGATCAAGTGGAGAGGAATGAATTCAATTGTGAAAGGCCTGGGGTATTTATAGTAGGGGAGCTGAGTGATTTTTGATGCAGAAAAGATGTGGGAGTCTGAGTAGGGGTTCGGGACGCCCGTCCCGGCCTGTTGACCAGGTTAGGATGCCCGTCCCGATACTTTGACCGAGTAGGGAAGCCCGTCCTGGTCTTGGGACGCTCGTCCTGACTTCCGAACTTTCGAAAATCACGTTTTTACCCCAAAATTTGCTATTTTCTTGCATATTTCACTTGAAGCTTCCAAAATCACAAAAACTGCAAAATTGCTTTAATAACAGTCAATTGAGAATGATTTAACTCCAATTTTACCCTAAATTCTGCCTAAAAAATGCTAAAAAGTGATATGATTTGTGCATATAAGCCCTGTTGAATAATTCTTCGAACGCCTAGTGCTCTCTTAGGATCTCCTAACGAAATCCCGGGTATTCTATGAATACTAAATGATGCGTTCCGACTGATATGCTAAAAATAGGTGTTGTTTACCCTATATCGATTATGAATAACTAAGGACTTAAAATCTCTAATTGTCACATTTAGTATCTATGTTGTCACTTAATCAATCAGAGAACTTAAGGCAGAGTACCTATCGTGTAGCTAGTCTGTTGGAAAGTATCTATGATTTTAATTTAATAATTTTATCGTACTCCCAGGGAAGTGGTAACAACTTAGTAGTAACTATCCTTTTACCCTAACTCTTATCTTATGATCCAGTTATGCAATCGTTCATCAAAATCTTTGATGAGAGGTTGATTCCTTCTACACTAGGTTCAAGTCTATTTAAGCCTACAAAAGTGTTTTACAGATAGAGTTCTGATATATGTTATATTGTTCCTACATGTTGATTGACCTATCTTCGAGTATTTTAGATATATCTTGGTCTAGATTGCAATTATATACTGATTCTACTTGTGTACCACATCTGAGTTACCTAATAAACTGCCCCATCACCACTGAGGGCCCTACTCACAGTTCGAGCTAAAGGTATCCATAAAAGTCCTGTGTCACTCAAGAGATCATGCCGCTCGCCCTAATGCCGGCATAAACACGCAAACTCAGCCTACTTAGACTACTTTAACAAATATGGTGATCTATAGGTTATTTCATCTAATATGGCAGACCTTAATGCTTCCAACGGGAAGTCCTAAATTAAGGCATGATAAACTAAACAGGTTATGATTAGATCGCGGTTAGGAGTTGTCCATAACCATTCATCTAGTTTAAAAGAGCAAGTAAACATACAGTCAAATGATAGTTTTAGCTGGTGACCTTTCCGGAAAAATGTAAATGACTTCAACATGCATAACACATATTCATAAAATCATAATTTAATATTCAAAATAAGTATTTGGACAAACACAGTACAGACATATAAAGAGAGGGACAAGGGGACCATCGCCATAAAGTATTCACCCTTTATTAGGTCCGCTGATGGAGCAACTACTTGTATATGTTGAACTGCTTGACCCGACTCTACTCAACAGAACCTTCGGAGGACGCTTCCTCAGCCTAGTAGCTATGCTTTACCTTAATACACAGCTTAAGCAACAGCCATGTGGACTGACTCTTCTAACGCCTAGTGCTCTCTTAGGATCTCCTAACGAAATCTTGGGTATTCTATGAATACCAAAAACGAACCTATCTAGTCGTATTCTAAGATCTGAGATAGACTCTCAGAAACGAAGAACACAAGACACTCTTAAAAACTATAAATCTACCTAAACTAAAAAATACCTGAAATCACTAAGTGACTTGTATACTATAGAAAATTGTATACTTGAAGTCACTAAATGACTCAGATATAGTGGAGAGGAATGATTTCAACTGTGGAAGGCCTGGGGTATTTATAGCAATGGAACTGGGTGAAATTCTCTTCAAAAATCGATGTGGGACTTTGACTAGGCATTCGGGACGCCCGTCCCAGACTGTTGACCAGGTCAGGATGGCCGTCCCAAGTCCTAGATGCCCGTCCTGGTCTATTGACCAGGTCAGGACGCCCGCCCCGACTTCTAAACTTCCGAAAATTGCATTTTTGCCCCAAAATTTGCTATTTTCTTGCATATTTCACCTGACACTTCCAAAATCACAAAAACTGTGAAATTGAGTTAATAACAATCAATTGAGAACGATTTAACACCAATTTTACCCTAAATTGTGCCTAAAAATATGCTAAAAAGTGATATGCTTTGTGCATATCATATAACCCACACTTAGCTTTTTGCTTGTCCTCAAGCAAAGTCTACATGAAATTATTGATTTTAAATCATAGGTGTAGTCACTTAAAATTCTTAGCAATGTTTTCATTCCAAAATCGATCACTGAGTCAGATAATTCACAACACAGGTCTGACTGGTTAAGTTGCCATGACAAGGTCTCAAATGTCTCTAGTAGATGATTATGGTCAGGCAGGGTCAACAACTTAATAACTAGACTGAACTCTTCTTTTAGTCACGAGGTCTACCTGATGTGTAGTGTGTGTATTAGTCCAGACTAGATTGTCAACATAATATAGTCTTCTCTTGAATTTTACCAGATAATACCTCGATCGGTCGCTAGACACACCAACAACAAACAACCTTCTGAGTTCTGAGCTTTGGTGACAAGGATTTTCAATTAAGCATTTCAATATAAGAATACATTGGGCTATGTATTTTCAGATTGATTGTTCATGGTATTTTTGTGTTCGCTTCCATACGTCAACTTTAACTACCCATGTAGCGAGTCCCACCCCGATGACTCCCAGATCTACACGACCTTAGGGCATCAGGCTTTAAGTTCCCTTAAGGAGCGGTGCTCGAGTAGCAAAAGCCGCTTGCAAACTACCCTATTTATTTAACTTTTTCACTTTCAGCTCAGAGCATCATCTAGTCATTTAGATTGCCAATACATCCTCAATTGGTCTAATATTATTTAGCTAAGTCTTGAAAATGTATTTGGTTGAGGTCTCTAATCCAAACTAAGTTGTGCTCAAGTATCAGGAATTCCTTATTTCTAATCGATGAATTCAACAAAGTTATGACATTGTCTCCTACTGATCATAATGCTCTACACACATATCATAGACATAAGCATTTATTTACCAATCATACTGCATTTTGAAGTTTGAAAGAGTGAAAAATTTTGAAAATGTTTTTGGAAGCATGAAATTTTAGTGAAAATATGGGTAAACATGCAAAAATTTTACTGCTACAGTGCACTGTGCACTGCTAACCCACACTTAAGTTTGACACTGTCCTCAGTGTTCATGCATATCTAAACACCCCACACTTATTTGAAAAATAAGAAGAAATAAAAACAAAACATAAAATTCTTACCCCACACTTATTTGACTAACTAAGGGGAAGAGAAATAAAACAAAGCAGGAATGGTAACATAAATAACAAAGCAATGAAGAGAAAACAAAATGAAAGGAATACTCCCTTATTCTGTGAAGTCAACAGTCTACTCGGACAAGTCGAGTGTTTCTCTATAGGGCTTTAAGCGTTACCTGTTCACTTTTTGAGTAGTACCGTCAGAATCCATTATGACACATGCTCCAAAGGGCGATACTTCTGTGATAGTGAACGGTCCTGACCAGTAGCTACGTAATTTTCCTGGGAATAACTTCAATCTTGAGTTGTATAACAGTACTTTATCCCCCGGTTCAAAATTCTTCTGGGCTCTGAGTCGCCTGTCATGCCGAAGTTTACTTGTCATCTTGTATTGATGTGAGTTTTCATAGGCTTTGAGCCTCCACTCATCCAATTCGTTGAGTTGTAAAATTCGGTGTTCCTTAGTTAAGTTATCGTCTAGATTGCATTTTTGCACTGCCTAGTAAGCTCTATGTTCAAGTTCAATAGGAAGGTGACATGCTTTTCCATAGACCAGTCTATAAGGTGAAAATCCTGTAGAGGTTCTGTATGCCGTACGGAAGGCCCATAAAGCATCGTCCAGCTTCATGGCCCAATCCTTGCTGTTAACACCTACAGTCTTTTCTAGGATTCTTTTTATTCCTCTATTAGTTACCTCAACCTGCCCATTGGTTTGAGGGTGGTATGCTGTGGAAAGGCGATGTTGAACTCCATATTGCTGAAGTACCTTCTGCATTTGAGAATTGCAAAAGTGTGTACCTTGGTCACTGATTAGGGCTTTCGGGCATCCGAATCTAGCGAATAGCTGTCTAAGAAATCTGCACACGACTTTAGCATCATTAGTAGGTAGGGCTTGCGCCTCAGGCCATATTGAGAAATATTCTACAACTACTATGATGTACTTCTTACCAAAAGAGGGCAGAAATAGACCTATAAGGTCTATACCCCACATGTCAAATATCTCTACACTTTGAATTACCTTTTGGGGTAGACTGTCTCAAGAAGATATGTTTCCAGCTTTCTGACAAGCATCGCAAGATCCTGTGAATGCCGCGGCGTCTTTGAATATCGTAGGCCAGTAGAAGCCTGCTTCTAATACTTTCCGAGCGGTATTAGCTGCAGCTAAGTGACTGCCTGCGGGTCTGCAGTGATAATGTTCCAAAATTTGGAAACCTTCTTCTTGAGAGACACATCTCCAGATCATCTGATATGCACATATTCAAAATAGAAAGGGATCTTTGATGGGTTTTCGAATGATATGCTAAAATAGGTGTTATTTTACCCTATGTTGATTATGAATAACTAAGGACTTAGAATGACTAATTGTCACATTTAGTCTCTATGTTGTCACTTAATCAATCAGAACCTAAGGCAGAGTACCTATCGTGTAGCTATTCTGTTGGAAAGTATCTACGATTTTAATTAAATAAATTATTGTACTCCCGGGGAAGTGGTAACAGCTTAGTAGTAACTATCCTCTTACCCTAACTCTTATCTTATGATCCAGTTATGCAATCATTCATCAAATTCTTTGATGAGAGGGTGATTCATTCTCCACTAGATTTAAGTCTATTTAAGCCTAAAAAGTGTTTTACAGATAATGTTCTGATTTTATGTTATACTGTTCCTACATGTTGATTGACCAATCTTCGAGTATTTTAGATATATCTTGGTCTAGATTGCAATTATGTACTGAGTCTAAAGGTGTACCACATCTAAGTTACCTGATAAACCACCCTACCTTAATGACGGCCCTACTCACGGTTCGAGCTAAAGACTTCCATGAAAGTCCTATGTCACATAGGAGATCATGCCTCTCGCCCTAACGCCGGCATAAACGCACAAACTCATCCTACTTAGATTACTTTAACAAACATGGTGATCTATAGGTTATTTCATCTAATATGGCAGACATTAATGCTTCCCGACGGGGAAGCCCTAAATTAATGCATATTAAACTAAACATGTTATGATTAGATCGTGGTTAGGAGTTGTCTATAACCATTCATCTAGTTTAAAAGAAACTACAACAGACATGCAATCATAATGAAAGTTAAGTTGGTGACCATTTCCGGAAAAATATGAAGTACATCAACATGCAAAACACATATTCATAAAATCATAATTCAATACTCATAATATTTATTTGGACGAACACAGTACATACATATAAAGAGATGGACAAGGGCCGATGCCATAAAGTATTCACCCTTTACGTAGTCCGCTGATGGAGCAACTGCTTGTATATGTTGGACTGCTCGACCTGACTCTGCTCGACAGAACCTTCAGAGGACGCTTCCTCAGCCTAGTAGCTATGCTTTATCTTAATACCCAGCTTAAGCACAACCCTGTTGACTGACTCTTCGAATGCCTAGTGCCCTCTTAGGATCTCCTAACGAAATCCCGGGTATTCTATGAATACCAAAAATAAACCTATCTAGTCGTATTCTAAGATCTGAGGCAGACTCTCAGAAACGAAGAACACGAGACACTCTCTAAAACTATAAATAAACCTATACTAAAAACCTGAGTCGCTAAGTGACTTGTATACTGTGGAAAATTGTATACTTGAAGTCACTAAATGACTTCGATCGAGTGGAGAGGAATGATTTCAACTGAGGAAGGCCTGAGGTATTTATAGTAGGGGAACTGGTGAATTTCTCTCTAAGAGGGCATTAGGGGAGCGAAGACCTAGTCAAAAGGGTTTTTCTTAAGCCCAAGATGTAAGGTAAAGCAATTGCTACTAGGCTAAGGAAGCGTTCTCCGAAGGTTCTGTCAAGCAGAATCAGGTCAATCAATCCAGGATATACAAGTAGTCGCTCCATCGGTGGACCTGATAAAGGGTGAATACTTTATGGTGGTGGTTCCCTAGATCCTCTCTGTATATTCTGTATTATGTTTGTCTAAATATCAATTTGAATGCTAAATTATGATGATAGGTTATATCTCTGTTTTACTTGTTGAAGTTTATTCATTTTCCGAAAAGGTCACCTACTTAATTAATCATTATGACTGCATATCAACTTGGTCCTTTAAACTGAATGAACGGTTGTAGACAATTCCTAACCATGGTCTATTCATAACCTGTTTAGTTTAACATGCCTTAATTTAGGGCTTTTAAGAGGATAAAGGCATTAAGGTCTGCCATATTAGATGAAATAACCTATAGATCACCATGTTTGTTAGAGTAGTCTAATGAGGCTGAGTTCGCGTTATTATGCCGGCGTAAGGGTGAGCAACATGATTTCCTGAGTGACACGGGCTTTCATGGATGGGGCAGTTAATCAGATAACTCAGATGTAGTACACAAGTAAGATACAGTATGTAATTGCATTCTAGACCAAGATATATCTAAAATACTCGAAGATAGGTCAATTAACATGTAGGGACAATAGAACATACATCAGAACACTTGTCTATAAAATACTCTTGCATGTTAAATGAACTCGAGTCTTGTGTAGTAAGGATCACCAACTCATTAAAGATAATGATGAATGATTGAATAACTAGGTAATAAAATGAATGTTATGGTAAAAGGATAGTTGGTACTAAGCCGTTACCACTCCCCTGGGAGTACGATAATTCTTAAATTAAAATCGTAGGTACTCTGCCTTAGGTTCTGATTGATTAAGTGACAAATATGAATGCTAAAAGTAACAATTAGTTAATCAGTGTCCTTAATTATTCATAATCAATATAGGGTAATAAATCCTGTCTTTTAGCATACCAATCGGAATCACACCAAAGGAACATGGGAATGGTAGTACGAGATGCCGATGGTCGATACTCCATCCACACTGAGCAGCCAGGGGAGTCATTGATACTAGGACCAGCAGCACAGCAGGCATCACCGACCCCGACATTCATACCACGCACCGCCTTCGAGCGGCATATGTCACAGGGGTTGGCGGACATCACTGCCAGACATAGCCGGGATATGGAGAGCATCCAGAGGCAGCTGGCAATGCTTAATGATAGAGTTAGTATGACCAATACTCGGGTAGAGGAGCTTTATCAGTATCAGCTTTATCAGTATCAGACCATGAGGTCTACTTCTTTGCACCTGATGACGATCCGGGTTCTTAGTTTTTCTTTCTCTTTCTTTCGTTCTTCGTTTCATATGTGAATATGTGATAGCCTGGGCTGTATGACATATAAATCTTTGTATGAAAAACGTTGATCTATATGACATATAAATCTTTGTATGAAAAACGTTGATCTATATGACATAACAACATTATTTCTTTTATTCTATTTTGTTGTTATTTCCATTACCCTTATTGTTTTCTTGTTTCGTTTCTTTCTCTTCCTCTTATTTATTCACATAAGTGTGGGGTAAGAGTTTTGTGTGTTTTTCCAGCTTTTTTTTTCAAATAAGTGTGGGGTAATAGGATATGTATGAACACTGAGGATAGTGTAAACCTAAAGTGTGTGGTAGCAGTGCACATTGCACTACATTAGTCAAAATTTGCATGTTTTCCCATATTTCTCACTAAAATTACACCATTCCAAAAAAATTTCAAAATTTTTCACTCTTTCAGACTTCAAAATTAGTATTGATTGGTTAAAGAAATGCTTATGTCTATGATATATGTTGAGTAGAGCATTATGATCAGTAGGAAATAAGTTGATAACTTTACTGAATTCCTCACTTAGAAATAGGGAATTCCTGAGATTATTGAGCACAACCTAGTTTGGATTAGAAACATCAACCAAATACCTTTTTGAGACTTAAACTGAATAATATTAGACCGGTTGAGAATGTGTTAGCAAATTGAATGACTAGATGATGCTCTGAGCTGGAAGTGAAAAAGTTTAAACATAAAAAGGGTAGTTTGCAAGCTTCGTTTCCTACTCGAGCACCACTTCTGAAGGGAATTTAATGCCTGATGCCCTAAGGTCGATTAAATCTGGGAGTCATCGGAGTGGGGCTCGATACCTGGGTAGTTAAAGTTGATGTGTGAAAACAGACACAAAAATACTCTGAACAATTAATTTAAAAATACATTGCCCAGTGTATTCTTTTATTGAAAATTATAAATGAAAAGCCTTGACACCAAAGCTCAGAACTCAGAAGGTTGTTTCTTGCTATTATATTTGACGATTGGTCGAATTATTATCTGGTAAAGGTTTAGAGAAGACTATATTGAGTTGACAATCTAGTCTAGATTAGTTCACACACTACACATCTGGAAGACCTCGTGACTAAGTGTAGAATTGAATCGAGTTATTGAATTGTTGCATCTACATGACCATGATAATTTACTAGACATTTGAGACATTTCCATAACAACTTGATAAGTCAGGCCTGTTTTGTGAATCATCTGACTCAGTGATGAATTTTGGCTAAAAACATTGCTAGGCCTTTGAGTGATTCCACCTATGATTTAAAAATTTTAGTAATTTCATATAGACTTTGCTTGAGGACAAGCAAAAAGCTAAGTGTGGGGTTATATGATGTGCATAAATCATATCACTTTTTTAATATGTTTTTAGGCACAAATTAGGGCAAAATTAGAGATAAATCGTTCTTAATTGATTGATATTAACACCATTTTACAGTATTTGTGATTTTGGAAGTTTCAGGTGAAATGTGCAAGAAAATAGCAAATAATGAGGCAAAAACGTGATTTTCAGAACTTTTTGAATAAGGGCGGGCGTCCCAAGATCAGGGCGGGCGTCCTGACCTGGTCAACAGACTCGGGACGGGCGTCCCGAGCTCCTAGGCAGAATCCCACATCGAATTTCACAGAGAAAAATGCTCAGTTTTCCTGCTATAAATACCACATGCCTTCCTCAGTTGAAATCATCCCTCTTCACTTGATCTAAATCATCTAGTGACTTCAAGTGTACATTTCTACACTTGATACAAGGCATTCAGTGATCTTAGGTACATCACACGAGTAGTTTAGTATACGAGAGTTTCTCGTTTTCTTTGCTTTCTGAGTGTTTATCTCATAATCTTAAAATTCGACTAGATAGGGTTCGTTTTTTTGTATTTATAGAATACCTGGGATTTCATTAGGAGATCCTAAGAGCGCATTAGGTGAGCGAAGAGCTAGTCAACAATGCTTTGCTTAAGCCCATGATGTAAGGTAAAGCAATTGCTACTAGGCTAAGGAAGCGTTCTCCGAAGGTTCTGTCAAGCAGAGTCAGGTCAAGCAATCCAGGATATACAAGTAGTCGCTCCATCGGCGGACCTGATAAAGGGTGAATACTTTATGGTGGTGGTTCCCTAGATCCTCTCTGTATATTCTGTATTGTGTTTGTCTAAATATCTATTTGAATAATAAATTATGATGATATGTTATATCTATTTTGCATGTTGAAGTATATTCATTTTTCTAGAAAGGTCACCTGCTTAATTAAACATTATGACTGCATATCTACTTTCTCTTTTACATTAAATGAACGGTTATACACAATTCCTAACCATGGTCTAATCATAACCTGTTTTGTTTAATAGGCTTTAATTTAGGGCTTTAAGGAAAAGCATTAAGGTCTGCCATATTAGATGAAATAACCTATAGATCACCATGTTTGTTAGAGTAGTCTAATGAGGCTAATTAGCATGTTTATGCCGGCGTTAGGGCGAGTGGCATGATCTCATGAGTGACACAGGCTTTCATGGATGCCTTTAGTTCGAACCGTGAGTAGGGTCGTCAATGGCGATGGGGCGGTTTATCAGATAACTCAGATGTGGTACACAAGTAAGATACAGTCTGTAATTGCATTCTAGATCAAGATATCTAAAATACTCGAAGATAGGTCATCAACATGTAGGAACAATAGAACATACATCAGAACACTTGTCTATAAAATACTCTTGCATGCTAAATGAACTCGAGTCTTGTGTAGTAAGGATCACCAACCCATCAAAGATATTGATGAATGATTGAATAACTAGGTAGTAAAATGAATGTTAGGGTAAAAGGATAGTTGGTACTAAGCCGTTACCACTTCCTTGGGAGTACGATAATTCTTAAATTATAATCATAGGTACTTTCCAATAGACTAGCTACACGATAGGTACTCTGCCTTAGGTTCTGATTGATTAAGTGACAAATATGAATGCTAAAAGTGATAATTAGTAAATCACTGTCCTTAATTATTCATAATCAAATAGGGTAATAAATCCTGTCTTTTAGCATACCAATCGGAACGCATCAGGAAGTGGTAGTGTTCCCAAATGCCTTCCAAATTTTGAGATTCGAATATAGTTATTTTATATTGAGGAACTTGAGAGTTCTCTTTCTCTTCACAACCCTTAGTTTTTGGTTCTTTCCTCACTGGACCAACTTCATCTATTGGCCTCCGATAGGCCATTCCGGAACATACATCTTTTTCGTCCAAAAGAGGAAAATATAAATCCTCCCCATCCATCCTATATAGCACACTAACATCCCGATCCCCAGGCGAACCCACATGACCCATCCATTCCACCAATTCTTCAAACCCTACAAACCTATCAGACAAGATTTCTTGCCCATTAACCGAAACCGTCCCATCAGACGAACTCGTTTTCCCCTTTCTACCCAACCTAAACTATTTTTTTTCTTTTCTTTTCCCTTTCCCAAGCCCTAGCCCATAAAATGCAAAGCAACAGAACAACAAGTACCTGAAATTCGTCAAGGAGCCATGTTTAGCAAAGAAAGTCCAAGCACAATCACACAAAAGTAATAGAGCACAAGCACTGCATTCACAACACAAAAAATGTGTTCACTAGTTAATATCCGCATTCAACGCCATCAATCACGCCCCATAAATCATAACACATAAAACCCATAGTTATAACCGACCAAACCTCCCTTTTCATTCCATACACAAACACATAAATTCAAACCAACACCCAACCCAACACCACTACACAACATTCCATACACCCCCCTTATCAACACACAAACAATCACACAGACCCAATATTCAATAATGTATAAACATAAAGTAGCAAGGTCCACCTGCATTCCCACATCAAAACAAGCAACAATAATATAAAATGCAAAACACTAACCCGAAAAATCAATGAAACCGCAGTCGTCCTTCTGTTTCAAATACAAAGCCTCCAAACAACACGTAAATAAAACCGCAAACAATAGCACAAGAAATAAATTCAAACAACTTGACACTCACGAAACAGAGAGAAAACTTTTTAGAAGCTCAGCGCCAAATGAAATGTTTTAACTTCTCCCCCCATTTTTCTTCCGTTTTTCCCCTTATAAATTTTGAAAAACGCACTGTACCAGACCCCAAATTTCTCGCTTAACTACATTCCATACATTTTCATGTCTGCATGTGCTTTCATGCGAGCACACACCCCACACACCACCAGACGAACCATCGCCACGCGCTATCTGTTCCATCGAAGCGTCATACACGTCGTTTAACACCCGCGCAAATACCAAAGCTCATTATTACAACCCGATACACTAACCTGCTAAAATAACTGCTTCTACCCGAAACTCACATCTGGGCAATTGCTTCACAATCACTCCCACCACCGGTAAGCCTCTCATTCCCTCCTTCCCTTCTTTTCACCTGAAACCCTCTCCTTTTTTTCACCCGAACCTCTTACACAATCCCAAACCCACGCAACCAATACCACACGCCAAACACGCATGCTTTCGACAAAGTTTGGCCGCATCCTTCATAATCAAATCACACCTCACACCTTCAATAACATCCACACATTCATCCTGGATCCTCTTTCTAGATATTTCCTAAAAAAGATGCTTATGGTATATGTACGAATATACCCCCCCGACACATACACAAATATACCCTTACAACGATAATATCTTTTTTGATCTTATTCCTTATATCGTCACAACATAAAATATCCCGAGAATCCCCCATACAACATCTTATTATATATTTTCTTTATATCATCACAACATAAAATATCCCGAGAAGCCCATGGCTCAAAAAGCCCACAACCCAAAAGACAATTATAAATAGGAATCCTCTGAGATGAAAGAGGGCATGGAAAAAATATACGACTAAAAGAGGAGAAAAAGGAAGAAGAATTAGAGAATCAAGAATCAAGCAACATCAGAGAGGAAGATCTTTGGGGCTCTAAAGGAGGATAAGCCATGTGAGGTGAGGTACGACAATTTTGTCATGGTCAAAGCTAGTCCTCCTCTTCTTCAGAAATCTCTTCACGAAGCCTTGTTAGGCGAGGACTTGGAGCCTCTTCACGAGGTCGTAGTTTACGAGAACTTGGAGCCTCTTTGCGAGGTCTAACTTGGTGAGGACTTGACTAGCAAGGAGGGTTTCTTCCTCTACGAACTCTGGTACTTCCCCTTCGTTGTGGAGTGACCTCTTCATTAGACCTCCTCTCTACAAGCCTAGGAGGAAACCTCAGGAGGGCATCCAAGTGAGATTGCCTCACTCCCCTGCTGCTCTCCTGGTCATTCCAAAACGATGGATAACCTCATCGGACCTGGAACATACAAATATTAATATAAAGCGAGAAGTATTTTTACTTAAATGAAAGAATATTACCCTATGCAGTACTCCTCGAGAGTTAGTCGAATATGTTTCACACTCAAGAAGAAAAACACTGCTTGGATGGATGGTTTAGCTATCGTTCAGATTTTCATCCTGGAAGCCTAATTCTCTTTAGCGAAGTTCTAGCCCAGGACCTATATCACACCAAGCTAACCTCTCATTACTATGTAAGTCAGTAATTGAGTAAACCTTGGTCTGAGTTCGAGGATCATAACCTAAATCTCTAGTAACAGCAGTCATGAATCTAGACTCCGCAGGGATAAGAATGAGGTTACGAGATATTTGAGTCCACTGATATTTTCCTCCTATTAGGGGATGGAAAGGGAAACTGATTTTTGACTCAATCACAACCCACCTACTCTTGAAGTCTACTCTGTTCGGTGGAGAGTCAAAAAGTTGAACTATGTTCTTTTGAGGTCTTAGAGATAGGTTATTATTTGTGATATGAAGGGAAGAAAAAATATACTCAAAATTATAGACATCATTTCACAAGCTAGACGACACAAGACGATTACAGCTAAAATAGTGTGAATGGCATTAGGATGAATCTGCCCGGCTTTAACCGTAGCATAAATCAAGAAATTAACAAAAGTTGGATCAAAGGGTATCGAAGTCCAATTTGAAAGTGAATAACTGGAATGGAAATAAACTTTGTTGACATTTTTCTGGCAGAAGGAGTAACAAACACTAGGTAAATCGAAGGGTTAATACTAAACTCTTGAGCAAAAGAAAGGGCTCCTTCTTTAGTCATACGTCACTGCTACAATGCAAAATCAAAGGTTGGGGGAGCAGTGATCGAAGGTTGAAAGGGAATTCCTTTGGGGATATCGTTAACATGTTCCCATTGGTGAAGATTAGAAGTAGTAACTTCCTCTACAACGACATCCCTTCGCCAACGGTGAGGTATCAAATCACCAAAACCCTCAGCCATCATCAAGTCCTCTATCATTTCCTCTTCATCAACAAAATTTTCTATCTCCTCAACAGACATTAAGATTCTAACCTGCAAATTATACTACATTTTAAGAACTTTCGGACACAAAAACCTGAAGGATGATCTATACCTACACTCAAGTCGTTTCAATATTTAAAACAGAGTATCCCCAAGTTCAAATCTTCAAACCCTTAACCCTATTGGTTCTACACTAAAGGTTCACACGTTGTCTCCCATTTTGATTATTATCCTCCATAAAACATAACAAACAATCTAATGACTGAGTTATCATATTAAATTTTATCGAAACTGGAAATATTACAACCTCATAAGCAACAAATCTAATCACCAGAACTTTTTTAAAAAAAAGAGTATAGCAGTACTTTTTTCTTGAAAATATCGGAGAAGTATGATGATACAAGAAGCTTTTAGGTGAACTTTGACAATGGCGGAAATGTACAAAAAGAATGTTGAACAAAATAATTTCATATTCTATAAAAGAGAAATAAGAAATAGGGTAGCTTTATGTTGTGTTTATATTTAATTCCAAATTAATTTGTAAAAATGTTTAACATTATAAGACTTAACTATTTTTTCCTCAGTAAAAACAGAGAAAGGAATTTTATTTTTTTTTCAATTTTAATCTTCAAAATAATTTTATAAAAATTATAAAATGTGAAAATAGTAATAACTGTTTCATCTAAAATGATAAAAATTTATAAATTCGATTCACAATCTCGAATTTAAACAAGAAAAAGAAAGTAAAGTGAAAAAAGTTAGTTCAAAATATAGATTTGTTAGTGAGTATTGACTCATGGTATTATCATAGACCGGTATAATATTTATCTAAGTATCCATATATGATAATAGCAGTCGGAATCAATCAAAGTTATAGTACTTCATCACATTTTATTTAATATTATTGATTCAACATCAAAATTAAATTAAAATAAAATATTATTGATTCATTTTTTTCTTGAAGTATAGCCATTTCTTTGTAATTTGGATTTATAATTTCACCATAAATTTGTTGTGGGTCCAGCCCATTCCACTTTTTTTTTCTTAGTGGAGGGCACAATTTTAAAAAACATATGTTTTTTTTGGACTTTCCTGGGGGTTGACCGAAAAAGAGAGAGAGAGAGGGAAGAAGAGGGGCAGTGTTGTTTTTCCTGGACAGCTTGCCCAAACTTGATCATCGCCGGAGATCCGACTGTTAGATTGAGTTGAAATTTTCAGAGATTGTTTCCAACACATAAAACTTCAATATGTTCAAGTTTTACATCAATCGAATTACGGATATTCTGTTATCGCAGCTGGTGCAGCCTGCGATTTTGTGGTGATATTATGTATGTTGTTGTTGGTGGGCTGTGACATCCTTATAAATTGGTTTGGGTGTTTTTACCCTCAATTTGCATAATAAGAGAAGAAGAGGGCGGACTCCCTATAAGTCCTGTGGTTTTTATCCTTCACATCGAAGGGGTTTTCCACATATAAAATCGTGTGTTGTTTGCATCTTTATTTTTCGTATTTGGTTGTGGTTTGTTGCTTGATGTGCTGCTGATTTTTATTGGTGATTATCTTGGTATATTGTTTGTGGTGAATTGGGTCAAGTGTGTTTGGTTGGTTGTCTTGAATTTGATCCTTGTAGGTGTTGTATCATACTTGTTGTTTTCTCCCCTCACATTTGGTATCAGAGCATCGGTATTGGTTTAAACCGTAGATATGGAGTCTAGAAATAATTCTATGGTGAAATTAACATCAACCAATTATTCTATTTGGCATCCTATGATGGAAGATTTGTTGTATTGTAAAGATTTGTTTGACCCAATTGATGTGGATAAAACCAAGAAGGATGATATGTCCACAAAACCTGAGAAGATGACGGATAGAGAATGGGAAAAGCTGAAGAGAAAGACCTTGGGGACTATCAGACAGTGGATTGATATTAGCATATTCAATCATGTATCCCAAGAGACTGAGCCACTCGAGTTGTGGAGAAAATTGGAGGGTCTTTATGAGAGAAAGACTGCTCATAACAAGACCTAGTTGATTAAGAGGCTTGTTAGTCTCAAGTTGAAGCCAGGGAAGTCTGTTTCTGAGCATCTTAGTGACTTTCAAGATATCATTAATAAGTTGACTGTGATGAAAATTGTTTTTGATGATGAGTTGCAGGCTTTATTCCTATTGAGTTCTTTGCCAGATAGTTGGGAAACCTTGGTTGTGTCTATCAGCAACTCAGCTGCAGATGGTGTGCTTTCATTGGATTTCATTAAAGAGAGCATGTTCAATGAAGAGCTTAGAAGAAAGGAGATGGATGTTGATATTTCACAGGCACTTGTGGTAGAGAATAGAGGAAGAAGCAAAAGTAGAGGTCCTAAGGGGCGTGGCAAGTCAATGTACAAGCCCAAGTCCAAGGATGGGAGAGAGCCCATGATATGTCACTATTGTAGCAAACCTGGCCATATTCAAAAGTTTTGTTATAAGATGAAAAGAGACCAGCAAAAGAAAAAAAATGATCATCTGAAAGAGGGTAATGACAATAATACAACAGCGACAACTTCTACTTCAGATGACAGTATTTCTTTGGCTTGTACTGCAGGTGATTGTTGTCATGTTGATAATTTTGATGCTGAATGGCTTGTTGATACAGGGGCTTCTTATCATTGTGTTCCTCATGAGGAATACTTTATTAACTACCGAGTTGAAGATTTTGGTAGCGTGAAGATGGGAAACCAGAGTTCAGCAAGTATTGTTGGAATTGGAGATATTCGAGTTCAAACCAATGTTGGGTGTTATATGACTTTGAGAGATGTTTGCCACATTCCAGATTTACGCCTCAATTTATTGTCTGCTAATGTACTTGATCAAGAAGGCTACAAGCATACTTTTGGTGAGGGTAAATGGAAATTGTCTAAGGGTTCTTTGATAGTTGCTCGTGGCAAGCTTTGTTGCACCTTGTATAAGACACACTTGAAAGTGTGTACTAATGAGTTGAATGCTGTAGAGGAGAAAACTTCTCCTAACTTATGGCATCGAAGATTGGGCCATGTTAGTGAGAAGGGTATAAAGTTGTTGGCTGGTAAGTCTCTTATTCCTGCTGATGTTACCATTTCTCTTGACCCATGTGATCATTGTTTAGCAGGAAAGCAGCATAGAGTTTCTTTTCCGAGGAGATCCATGAGAAAGAAATTGAAGCTAGAGTTGGTTTACTCTGATGTGTGTGGTCCTATTGAGGTGGAATCACTTGGTGGTAACAAATACTTTGTTACTTTTATTGATGATGCTACTCGGAGAACTTGGGTTTATATGTTGAAGCACAAAAGCGATGTGTTTGGTATCTTTCAGAAATTTCATGCCAGGTGGAAAGGGAGACAGATTGCAAATTGAAGTGTCTTCGAACTCATAATGGAGGTGAATACACTTCAAATGAGTTTAAAGCAAATTGTTCAAGATATGGAATTCGGCATGAAAGAACAGAACCTAGTACCCCACAACACAATGGTGTTGCCAAGAGGATGAACAAAACTATTGTAGAGAAAGTGAGATGTATGCTTAGGATGTCCAATCTTCCTAAGTCATTTTGGGGAGAAGCAGTTGGAACCGCTGTGTACTTGATAAATAGTGCACCATCAGTTCCTTTGGAGTTTGATCTTCCTGAGAGAGTTTAGTTTGGGAGAGTTTAGTTTGGGAGAGATCCTTCTTATTCCCATTTGAAGGTGTTTGGATGCAAGGCCTTCATGCATGTACCAAAGGAACAGAGATTGAAGCTTGATTTCAAGACTTCTCCTTGTGTATTTGTTGGATATGGTGATGAAGAGTTTGGTTACAAGCTTTATGATCTAGCAAAGAAAAGAGTTGTGAAGAGTAGAGATGTTGTATTTTACGAGCACGAGATGGGTTATCATCTCTTAGGTGCTGGTAATACATATTATACTGATTTATCTCATGGTGCTACTGATATGTCTCATGTTTCTGTTCTAGATGTTCAACAAACAAGTGATGCTCCCGATGATGGTCATGAATCTACTTATGAACATGACCATATTGAAGAGGTACAACCAGAGATTGTGCCACAACCTGATGATGAAGCTATTAAAATTGAAAGTGGAGAGTCTTCTAATCAGGGGGAGCAAATTAGCCCACAGGTGGAAGAGCCAACATTGAGAAGGTCAACCCGAGTTCGACAACCTTCAAGACTTTATCCAAGTTCAGAGTATATCATAATCACTGATGAGGGGGAGCCTGAAAGCCTTAAAGAGGTCTTGTCACATCCAGACAAAGACCATTGGCTGAAGGCTATGCAAGAGGAGATGGATTCTTTGAAGAAGAATGAAACCTATGACTTGGTGAAGCGTCCAAAAGGGAAGAAAGTCTTGAAGAGCAGGTGGTTGTTCAAGAACAAGAAAGATGGCCAGAAGCTAGTGAGACGGAAGGCAAGACTGGTGGTGAAGGGATGCCATCAGAAAAAAGGCATCGACTACAATGAGATTTTTGCACCAGTGGTGAAGATGACTTCCATTCGCATGATTTTGGGATTAGCGACTTGTTTAGATCTTGAGCTTGAACAACTTGATGTAAAAACTGCATTTTTACATGGTGATTTGGATGATGAAATTTACTTGGAGTAGCCGGAAGGATTTGAAGTCAAAGGAAAAGAGAATTTTGTTTGCAAGTTGAAAAAAAGTCTTTATGAGCTCAAGCAAACACCAAGGCAATGGTACCGCAAGTTTGATTCCTTCATGAGTGGTAATGGGTACAGGCATACTACTGCAGATCCTTGTGTGTATTTTAGAAAGTTCTCTGATGATAACTTTATTATTCTTTGTTTGTATGTTGATGATATGTTGATAGTGGGACAAGATGTTGAGATGATTCGTAGGTTGAAAGTGGATATGTCAAAGTCCTTTGAAATGAAAGATTTGGGTCTTGCGAAGCAAATTCTTGGCTTGGAAATTGTTCGTGATAGAAAAGCTGGTAAGCTTTGGCTATCACAAGAGAAGTATATTGAACTAGTGCTTGAAAGGTTCAATATGAAGAATGCCAAGCCAGTCAATACACCACTTGCCGGTCATTTCGAATTGAGCAAGCGTTGTTGTCCTACTTCTGAGAAAGAGAAGGAAAACATGTCTCATATTCCTTACTCTTCTGCTGTTGGTTCATTGATGTACGCTATGGTGTGTACAAGGCCGGATATAGCACATGCTGTTGGATTGGTTAGCAGATTCTTGGCTAATCCAGGCAATGTTCACTGGGAAGCTGTAAAGTGGATCTTGAGATATTTGCAGGGCACCTCAAAGCTGAGTTTATGTTTTGGAGGCGGTGAGCCCATTCTTGAGGGATTTACAGATGCTGACATGGCTGGAGATCTTGACAACAAAAAGTCTACCTCAGGTTACTTGTTTACATTTGCAGGGGGAGCCATTTCATGGCAATCCAAGCTACAAAAGTGTGTAGCTTTGTCAACAACTGAGGCAGAGTATATAGCAGCAGTGGAAGCAGGCAAAGAGATGATTTGGTTGAAGCATTTCCTTCAAGAGTTGGGTTTGAAGCAAAATGAGTATGTTGTGTTTTGCGATAGTCAAAGTGCTATAGACTTAAGCAAAAACACCATGTACCATGCTCGCACAAAGCATATTGATGTGAGGTATCATTGGTTGCGTGATATCATTGAAAAGCAACTAATGAAGTTGAAGAAGATTCACACAAATAGGAATGGCGCCGATATGCTGACAAAGGTGGTTCTCGGAGGCAAGCTTGAGTTTTGTTCCAAGCTTGTAGGTATGTCTGCTTGACGTGGTTTGCGTATGATCTTCCCCGAATTGGGCTGGAGGGGGAGATTGTTGTGGGTCCAGCCCATTCCACTTTTTTTTCTTAGTGGAGGGCACAATTTAAAAAATACATATATATTTTTTTTGGACTTTCCTGGGGGTTGACCGAAAAACAGAGAGAGAGAGAGAGGAAAGAAGAGGGGGTAGTGTTGTTTTTCCTGGATAGCTTGCCCAAACTTGATCATCGCCAGAGATCCGACCGTTGGATTGAGCTGAAATTTTTAAAGATTGTTCCCAACACATAGGACTTTAATCTTTTAAATTTTTACGTGAATTGGAACTATGGATCTTCTGTTCATCCTGTGATTTTGTGGTGATATTTCAAATTTTTCCTTCTCTATTGTTGATGGCTCTTATGTATGTTGTTGTTGTTGGTGGGCTGTGACATCCTTGTAAACTGGTTTGGGTGTTTTTACCCTCAATTTGCATAATAAGAGAAGAAGAGGGCGGACTCCCTATAAGTCCCATGGTTTTCTGATGCAACCCTAATTCAAGAAGTTAAAGCCTTATTTTGGGCTGTTTGTTTTAAGCCCAACGTTTTAAAAGGAAGGGCCTTGTTTGGGAATATGTTTAAATTCTATTCTTTTTAGTGGGTTTTTAAATTATATTTTTAGTGGGCTTTTAAATTCTATTGTTAGTGGGCTTATCTATTGTAGAATTAGGTCATCTTCTCCTCTATAAATAGAATAAGATGGGGCTGTTTTGAAAGGAGGAGAAAAATTAAATTTGTGAGATTTTTTTTAACAAATCAGATTCAGGTTTGTTTTACCTTAAGGATTGATTCAACTTATCAAGTAAGTAAACTTGTGGCGTTAATTCAATTCTCTTTCTCTTTGATTTCTCTTTGTTACCATTTCCTTGCTGATTTGGGGGTGAAGGGATTCGGGGAGTTTACCAAGGGTTGGTTGAGTTTAGATCAGGGACAATTTTTGATGCAGAGGTGATTCTTGCTCAGTTCTTGAATTGTTGCTGTATCATTTTTGGTATCAGAGCTAAGTTCAAATTCAATCTATATATCCTTTAAATTTCTTTTTATTTTTCATTATTATTGTCAGTTTCTCATATTTAAAAAAAAAGTTGTATTCTTTATCTCGGAATTTCAGATCTGAGATATATATATATATAAAAAAATTGTGTTCTTTATCTCGGAATTTCAGATCTGAGATATATATATATATATATATATATAAAAGTTGTGTTCTTTATCCCGGAATTTCAGATCTGAGATATATATATCTATATAAAAAAAAGGGGAACTTTCCAAAATTTATGTGCCAACAAATCAGATTTCATTCCAAATTCGTCATCTCTTGCCTCTTTACATCATATTACATCTAGTTTTGTGACATCTTTCTTTCTTTAGGATTTATTTGTTTTCCATTGAATTAAGGTTGCTAATTTGCTTATTTGGTATTGTTTGATTGGTCCGGACAAGTAAAACTACTGTTTGAATCTAGAGTGGAAAAAGGCAGAAAATTATGAGCACATTAAAGGGTAAAAGCCAATACTTTGAGTGAAACACGAGGGTTTCCAATCAAATTTGAGTGAAACACGTGAGGGAGTGTTTGTGAGGATTGCTAACAATTTTTTTGCAGGTTTTACATCATGACAAAATCAAACGAAAGCAAAGAAAGTGACGAGAAAGTTAATGTTACTGAACATAACCTAGCCTTCACTTTACAGGCTATGCAACAGCAATTTCGAAGGTTTGAAAACCTTTTTAGAGATGTTAGTGATAGATTTGAGAAGCAAGACCAGGTCATTAGAGAATTGCAAGAGGGGACAATGAATGGTGGTGCAACAAGAAGGCAGAATTTAAGAGAGCCAAATACTCATCATTTTGGGTATGAAGGTGATGGCTTTGATGATGGAGATGATGAGGGAGAATGGCATGGGGTCAGGATGGGTGGAAGAGAAGGACAAAATTATAGAATAAGAGGTCGAGGTAATAGAGTCCAAAACTTTGCAAGGGAGGAAGAAAGGGCTGATCGTGTTGATAGGAATATTGGTAGTATAAAAATGAAAATTCCATCTTTCCAAGGTAAGAATGATGCTGAAGCTTACTTGGAATGGGAGAGGAAAGTGGAGCTGATTTTTGATTGTCATAACTATTCTGAAGAGAAGAAGGTAAAGCTTGCTGCAGTGGAATTTAAAGATTATGCACTTGTTTGGTGGGATCAACTAGTTTTAAATAGGAGAAGAAATGGAGAGGAACCTGTCAATACTTGGGCAGAAATGAAGAGAATTATGAAAAAGAGATTTGTACCTAGTTATTTTTATAGAGAGCTACATCAAAAACTTCAAACTTTGAGACAAGGCTATATGAGTGTTGAAGAGTACCATAAGGAGATGGAGATAGTCATGATAAGGGCTAATGTTGAAGAAGATAGGGAGGCTACCATGGCACGTTTCTTGGCTGGTTTGAACAAGGATATTGCAAATGTTATCGAATTACACCATTATGTGGAGTTGGAAGAAATGGTAAACATGGCAATGAAAGTGGAGAAACAACTCAAGTACAAAGGGTCCAGCAAGACTTCCTATTCTAGTTCTACTACAAATTGGAACTCCAAATGGTCTAAGAAGGATGAGAAGGCCAAGGACAAGCCAAAAGAAGTGAAGAGCAATTCAGACCCAAAAGGTAACTTAAAACCTTCAAGTTCTTCTACTTCTAATTCTGATAAGCATAGAAATATTAAGTGCTTTAAATGTCTTGGTATTGGTCATATTGCTTCTCAATGTCCCAATAATAAAACAATGGTTTTGAGGGGTGCTGAAGTTATTTCTGAAGATGAGGATCATGATGAGAGTGATTCTGATTCCATGCTTGAATTAGAGAATTTTCTGATGTAGAAGCTGAAAATGCAGCTAAGGGTGAATTACTTGTTACTAGGTGTACTAAATGCTCAAGTAAAAGAGGATGAAATTGGGCAAAGGGAGAATATCTTTCATTCAAGATGCTTAGTGAATGGGAAGATTTGTAGCATTATAATTGATGGTGGGAGCTGCACAAATGTAGCTAGCACATTAATGGTGGAGAAGCTAGGGCTGGATTGTTTGAGGCACCCTAGGCCATATAAGCTACAATGGCTTAATGATATGGGGGAAATCAAGGTGAATAAACAAGTTATTGTATCTTTCTCCATTGGTAAGTATTCTGATCAAGTTCTTTGTGATGTTGTGCCTATGCATGCTAGTCATTTATTGCTTGGAAGACCTTGGCAATATGATAGGAAGGTGTTGCATGATGGTTTTAAGAATAGGTACTCATTCTTTATGGGAGATCAGAAAGTTATTCTTGCTCCTTTAGCTCCAAGCGAGGTGTATGAAGACCAAATGCAATTAAAAAGGAGTATTGAAGCTATGCAGCAAAGAGGGACAGAAACACCTCAGAAAAAACAAGTGGAATCAAATTTTGAAGGAAAGGCTGAGAGCCTTGCAAAAGGAGAGTTGAGATAAAAAATACAAGAAAAAAGAGTGAGTGAGGTGGAGAGTGTGAAAAGAAAAGAGGGGAAAGAGGCCTTAAAAGAAAGTCAATTTAAGGGCCCAAATGAGAGAGAGGGCAAAAAGAAACAAAACTTTTATGCAAAAATGAGAGATGCAAGGGTTGCTTGTGAGGAAGGGAGATGCTTAGTTGTACCTTTTTACAAAGAAGCTTATCTTACTGAATCTGACCTTAACCCTTGTTTGCCTAGTGGTGTTGTTTTTCTTTTGCAGGAATATGGTGATGTCTTCTCTGAAGAATTACCTAAGGAGTTGTATGCATTGGTGAGAGCTCTACAAACTGGCAGCATTATTTATGGCCTAAAGAGTTTGTAATTCATACTGATCATGAGAGCTTGAAGCATTTAAAAGGCCAAGATGCAGTATCTAGGAGGGCAGATTTGGTTAAGTCCATACATAACAAAGCTAGGCAGCATATTGAGGAAAAAAATAAAAAGTATGCTCAAAGAGCTAATCAAGGGCGAAGAGTGATGAAGTTTAAACCCGGAGATTGGGTTTGGGTACACCTTAGGAAGGAAAGATTCACTAAGCAACGGAAGTCCAAACTTGATCCTAGAGGCGATGGACCATTTCAAGTGCTTGCCAGGTATTGATTTGAGGACGAATCCTTTTGAAGAGGGAGAGAATGATGCAACCCTAATTCAAGAAGTTAAAGCCTTATTTTGGGCTGTTTGTTTTAAGCCCAACGTTTTAAAAGGAAGGGCCTTATTTGAGAATATGTTTAAATTCTATTCTTTTTAGTGGGTTTTTAAATTATATTTTTAGTGGGCTTTTAAATTCTATTGTTAGTGGGCTTATCTATTGTAGAATTAGGTCATCTTCTCCTCTATAAATAGAATAAGATGGGGCTATTTTGAAAGGAGGAGAAAAATTAAATTTGTGAGATTTTTTTTAACAAATCAGATTCAGGTTTGTTTTACCTTAAGGATTGATTCAACTTATCAAGTAAGTAAACTTGTGGCGTTAATTCAATTCTCTTTCTCTTTGATTTCTCTTTGTTACCATTTCCTTGCTGATTTGGGGGTGAAGGGATTCGGGGAGTTTACCAAGGGTTGGTTGAGTTTAGATCAGGGACAATTTTTGATGCAGAGGTGATTCTTGCTCAGTTCTTGAATTGTTGCTGTATCATTTTCTCCTTCACATCGAAGGGGTTTTTCACGTATAAAATCATGTGTTGTTTGCATCTTTATTTTTCGTATTTGGTTGTGGTTTGTTGCTTGATGTGCTGTTGATTTTTATTGGTGATTATTTTGGTATATTGTTTGTGGTGAATTGGGTCAAGTGTGTTTGGTTGGTTGTCTTGAATTTGATCTTTTAGGTGTTGTATCCTACTTGTTGTTTTCTCCCCTCACAAAATTATGCACAAAAATATATAAATATATTTACCAAAAATTACAATCACATACGCATAATTAAAATTATTAAAAATAAATACTATTTTAATAATCATTATCTTATTTTTCATATTATAAAAAAAATTATAGTTAATTCATTATAATTTTAAAAATTTATGAGATATAATAAAAATAGAATAGAATTAATAATAGACAACAATCCTTTACTAACAATAATAATTATTATTATTATTTATTACAATGATATAGTTACCACAAGCTATTTCACGCAACGAATTAAAACGGCACTTGTGATCACTTTCGAGTTGAAGGACTTGTAGAATATTCTCTAAAACGACACTCTAAATTTTGATTTTTTTCCCCTCCAAAATAATAATATAAGGATAATTTTAAAACTAAAATAGAAAGCTCTTATTTATAGGTTCTATGAAATAAGGATTTAGAAAATATCACTTGTTCTCTAAACACCTATTTAATGTATATTATAAATAAACTTCTATCCCATAATATGGATATTTAGATAAATTTAACTTATATATTTATTCACATATTTTATATTCATATAATTCGCGTTTCATTTATTTGTCATACTATAAATTTTAATTAAATAATACATGGTTTATCTAAAAGCCGCCAGCAGTGGGGGACCTTAAACTTAATAATGTGAGTCATGGTGTGGATGTAGCTGTCTCGCAGACAACTTGATATCCAGATTCTGCAAATTTCTTCTTTCTTCTTTTTTCTTTCTTTTAATTTTAACCTTTGATATAATAATTCGTGTGTTTTCCACTTCTTGACAATTGATTTTTTATTTTAAAATTTTCAACATAAACTACTTTTTATAAGGAAAAATAAACGAAAAAAAAGCAGTCATTTTTTTTGGTAAATGAATAAAAATGTTCTCATCCAAAACAGGAAAAAAATAATTTGACAGAATTTTATTAATCGAACAATAAAAGTGGATGGTAGGACAATTTATTGGACTTTTTCAAAATTCGAATAACGCAAAAAGAAGAAAAAGGAAATTAATGTGTTAAATTTGTATTTTGAAATAATTAAAGTGTTATGAAAATAATTTATCTATGACTATTGTTTCTATAGATGATGAAACAGGAAAATTAAAAAATTAAAATTTTTAAATATTTGTGTGCAAAATATTATAAGAACAGAATAGAGTTTAAAATTGAATTTACGATGAAATTGAAGTGTCTCCATTCTCCAGAATCTGTCATTTGATTACGTTCAAGAATCATATTTCATAACACTAAAATATATAATTAAATATATAATTATTATTGGGATAAATTGTGGATTATTTTTATCAATTTTAATTAATTCAAATACCTTTAAGTTAAATGTTTTATATTGTATTTTAAATGTACGTGAGAAGATAATATATCTTACCAAATTTTGAGTAAATATAGTAATTTGATACTTAATTTTACATATTTTGTTGGGAAAAAAGAAAAGAAATATCTGAACTGGTTGCATTACTAGCATAGCTGCATCAAATTTATTTTAAAAGCTGGTAGAATAATTTACTTTTTTTTTTTTTTGGTGAAAGGAGTAGAATAATTTACTTGAACAATTCTTTTTCATATGTAATTAAAATAAAAAACAAATCCTCTTATTGTGCTTCATTTATGTTTAGGTCATTATTACCATTTTTAATAATATCATCTTCTATGTTGAGCTCACCCTCGGACAAAATTTTTAATCCCTTAAGACAAAACTGTGTATATTTTTTATTTTATTCTGTAATTTAATAATAATTGATGACCTAAATTTTATATTTTGCTTATACAAATGAAAAGTTGTACCAATTCTGGCTAGAAAAACTTAAGATTCATTATTCAAAATTTTGTCAATATTTTTTTATTTAAAATAAGATATTATATACTTTTGGAATACCTTATCTTTTATGGAGTTATTTAACCTATAGGTGATATTAGTTTTTATATTTGTGTAAATTAAGAATGTCTTAAAGATCATTGCAACATAATAAAATCACCAACACATGAATCACATTGTGTCGCAAATATATATATATTTGTTTTTAATATTTGACGTCAAAAGAAGATGCTCTACGGACCATCTTTTTCCTGCAGTAGCTGCATCTCTTTATATATATATATATATAAATAAAAGCAGCAAAAAGTTCGAAATGAATTTTCTTGCAGTAGATGCAACGTATGATGAATTTTCCCATCTTTTTTACACCTCTTTATAAATACCAGCACAACACATGAAGCCTCCAAGATCAAATATATATGTGTATGTAAAACTTTAGCTTATAAAGAAATCATATATACTCCATGGAGCATTTCAATATTGTACCCATAATTATCTTTATCTTCCTCTTCACCATTATTAATGCTGATGCAACTGTTCCCGATTCAGAAACGTTCAAGTTCGTCAACGAAGGGGAATTTGGAGACTACGTAGTGGAATACGATGCCAATTACCGCGTCCTTAGTCCCTACACATTCCCATTCCAAATCTGTTTCTACAACACCACCCCAGGTGCCTATACCCTTGCACTACGCATGGGTACCGTGCGTTCAGAATCCCTCATGCGATGGGTTTGGGAGGCTAACCGAGGTAAACCAGTCGGAGAAAATGCTAGTTTTTCTTTAGGAAAAGATGGGAATCTTGTGTTAGCTGAATCCAATGGAGATATCGTATGGCAAACTGCAACAGCAAACAAAGGTGTTGTTGGCTTCAAGATATTGCCCACAGGTATTAACTAATGATATATATGTACACATTTGTAAATTATAGGACACCCTTTTTTTTTGTCGCTGATGTAAAATGTGTTTGGCCGGATAAATCCACATCCACAAGGTTGGGATGTCAATCAGTCATTTAACTATAAAAACTTTTACATGATTTTTAGATTTGAGACTTAGATTAATATCCAACAAGATTACCGTTTATTTTTTTCAAACTTTTCTTAATGATGTACACGGCTGTGACAGGTAACATGGTTCTTTATGATTCAAAAGACAAGTTCGTTTGGGAAAGCTTCGCTTCCCCAACAGATACACTTCTAGTTGGCCAATTTCTTCTGGCTGGAAATGGAGGCCCGACTTCTCTTATTAGTAGAGCTTCTCCATCCAAAAACGTAAATGGAAAATATAGTTTACAATTAGATTCAAAAAATCAAAGACTTTCCCTTTATAGAAACAAAAAACTTGTCCAAGTATTGATCCGTATGAACGAAGGAACTCCTGAATACGTGAGGTTTGATTCTGACAAGAGAAACAATGATTTAATATGGGTTTACCAAGTTTCTTCACTAAAAGTAATTCGAAGTATATCAAGGCCGGGATTCAATACCACTTTAACTTATCTTCGTTTGGGAATCGATGGAAATTTGAAGGCTTTTACGTATGATACGAGAACAGAAGCTGGTTCTTGGAAAGAAACCTATGCTTTGTTTCAAAACCATGGGAAAGTATTAACTTTTTAAAATTAAAATAAGGGACTTTTTACTTTTGTTTTGCGAATAAGATGAGCTGTTGCTTGGTCCTCCTTTTATATATATATAGTTCGCTATAATATTTACTGTATAGTTTCTTTTTTTCTTCCCTTGTATTATATATACTAATTTCCTTGAAATATATATATATATAATATATAATATATATATATATGAATAGTGCATAGTTTATGCATTTGATTATTTTAAAGCTAAAATCAAATTAATAATAAAAAAAAAGGATAAATTTGAGAAAATGTGTTACCAGGATATATGAAATTAGTATATTATGGTACCCAATTAATTGTACTAAATATTATATTAATTTTTAATTTTTTTAAATTTAAAATGTTTTTTATTCGAAAAAATAGTGAATTAGTTCAGAATCAGACTCAAGAATAAGTCCTATTATATACGTAATTCTGTTTTGAATTTCAAATTTTAAAAATAAAATTGCATAATTTAGCTTAATTTTATTTTTATATACTTTAAATTTTTTATCGTAATTATGATAATTTTAATTTTTATTTAAAAAAATGTTTTATTAAATTATAGTTTGAACGAGTTTTTAGAGAAAAAAATAATTATTATAAACAAAAGATGAAGTTAAATGGTAAAAAGTAATTAATGACGTTAATTAATAAATATAAAAAAGATACTATAAAATCAAATACGGTATATAGATAATAATGTGGTATATAGATAATATTGAACCACATTGAATAAAATGGATAAATCAACTTTTCAAAAATCTAATTTTTTGCACAATTTTAAATTGGACGGATTTGATCCTTAACCACACAAATTGCAAAATTATATTAACCACTGAAGCAATTATTAACATGTCAATAAATATGGAACTTATATTTTATATTACATACTATATGATGCTAAAATAAATTTAACATAATTATATTTGTGAACCTCTAGATTTGAAGTACAACCGTATAAATAATAAATACCACTTGGACAAATACAAAAATTTATATTAAATATAAAGATTATAAAAAAATATTATCCAAACAACACAATTTAAACCATAGGTCTTCGTAGTCATTCCCTTCTTCAAACCTTGAATTTTTTTTTTAATTTTGAATTTATTGCAAATACAAATTTTGAGTTTTTTTTTACAATGACATTATTATATTATTAGTGTTAACAATGATATTGTATAAAAAAACACATCAAAATTCATGTTCTACAACAAATTCGAAACAAACGAGTTGAACAAGAACTTCAGCGCAAGGTTTTTGAGGAAAGTGACAAAAAAAAACGTGTGGTTTGAATTATGTCATTTCATAATATTTTTTTGAGAATATTTATATTAATATAATTTATATTTAAAATATAAAATGTAATCATAATATAAAATGCGTATTTATTATTTTTGTAATTACAATATAAAACATAAGTTTTAAATAAATTTATATATTTATAGTTGTCTAGATATAGTTTAGTTAAGCACGTGGTAGTAAGACCAAATCCTTGCGATTACAAAAAAATATTTTTCAGTGAAATAACAAAATTACTCTTGAAAATAAAATCTTATTAATTAAAAAATGCTAATAATTATAAAAAGACAAAAATATATCTGAAAATTGGACGGAAAATGAAGTATAACACAAATTTTGGACGAAAAGTTAAAATGTTAGTACGATAATTTACCTAAAAGAATTAATTGGTAAATTAAATAGAATTTTATGTCAGAATCTCAGCTGAACTCAAATACCATTTTTTTTACCAATAATTTTCGCATAAAATATTGCTATATATACTCACACTCCCAGGCACCCATTCTCCACCAATATTCTAATTATCAATTCTCTCTCTTTCTCTTGTTTAATACAATTGAATCAAACTGCGCACCAAGCATGAAGAAGGTGATCGGGAGTCTTATTTATAGGCGGTAGCTTTATCTATGATGAATCTCACTTTGGGGGCGAGGAACTTGGATATGAATAGCATTGAAGAAAAGGTGAGTGGAAGCAGATTCTTAAGGGGAAAACATTTTTCTGCAAAAAACTAAATGAGACATGTAATATGTTGGGACATAAAGAAGGAAAATGCTGCTACCATAAATGTGTGGATTTAAAGTACGATTTTTCTCACTGCGGAGCATGCAATAACAAACGTGATTTGACGGAAGCTTGCTGTGGGGGTGAATGTGTGCCTCTTGGATCTGATACCAATCACTGTGGTGCGTGCAACATTAAGAGCAAGCCTGGCCATAAATGCAGTTATGGCATGTGTGATTATGCTTAATTAATTTTATTTTACTTTTTTTTTATCTTCCTAATCTTTAGGTATTTAGGACTTTTAGGTTTTGGTTAATAAGTATTATTTATATAGTTTAGTTTAGGGAGAAAATTTCCTATTTCCTTTTTCTCTATTTTTATATTCAATAAAATAGTAGTCAATTTGTTTCTTTTATATATATATATATATATTTAACTTAGTATTAGATAATTATTTTATTTTTTTAAAAAAATGTATTTTTTTAGATGCAATACAATCTTTAATTTCAACAATAGAAAAAAGAAAAAAAATTATAAAGTAATCTTCTTTAGTTCTTTGTTATATATAAAGTAATCCGAACAGTTTGGTGTTTACTAAAGAAAGACCTAAAGAAGATTACTTTATAAATTTTAATTCCATCTTAATATTTAATTTTATAAAGTAATTTAGTTCTTTGTTCAGCAATCAGAACAAATTTTACTAAACTATTAAAGTAAATGTTACTTTGGTATTTAGTTCTTTGTTCCATCTTAAACACTGAACAAAAAAATTCTATCTTAATATTTAATTTTAATTTTATGTAATTAAATGTTTCAAATTTTTATTTACTAATAGTTAAAAAATCTAAGTAATATGAGACTCTAAATCATAATATACAATGTTCAATAACCATTCAGAAATTTTGTAAACCAACAATGTGAGACTCCAAATTACAACACACTCTTCTATGGCGAGCATCATATTAAAAATTTATTATTAATAAAAACAAATTAAAAAATATATAAAAAGATAAAAAGAAAGAGAGCAATTCTTGCAAATTTTCAAATATCTATATATCATGTCAAAATATATAAACTAACTTATATGTAACTTTTATATATATAACTCTTTATTATTACGAATGAGTTACAAAACTTATTCTATAGAGATTATATGAACATAGTAGAAATTAGACAATTTTGAGTATAATAAACGTACAAAATAATAGTAAAATTTCAAATTTTTTATACTCTTTAAATTAAATTTATTTTAACAAATTAATGGTCAATTCTTTTTTGTTTGAATGATATTATTATCAAAATTATTTTTATTTGAATAAATTAATCCTATTAATTTAAAGATAAATTAGTCAATAAAATTAATTTGAGCATCAATTTAAAGATTAAAAGTATAAAAATAAAATATAAGAATGTATAATAATTAGAACAAGTTAAAATCACTTGTTGATATGGGTGTAAAATTAGTAAGGGGAATTATAATATTCCTTTTACCCATTCTTCTTATTTTTAAAATTTAGTTTTACCTATTCCTTTTTGACTCTGTTCATCGTCTTCATTTCTGAATCCTTCAATACAAGTCACCGGGTCCTCCCTCAAATCTTAATTTTCCCTCTCCTTCTATTCTATAAATACCGTGAAATCCCTTCAAAAAATGAAAAAAGAAAAAATAAAGAAAAAAATTCAGAAATCAAAATGTCTTCACAATATTCTTTGGTGGTTGCATTAATAGCCATTTTTTCACTCTTCATCGTCTCTCAAGCTACCGTTCCCAACTCTCAAACGTTCAAGTTCATCAACAGTGGCGAATTCCGAAAGTCCGTGGCAGAATATAACGCCACCTACCGTGCACTCAATATTAATAATTTCCCGTTCCAGCTTTGCTTCTACAACACCACTCCAAATGCGTATTCTCTGGCATTAAGCATGGGCGACGACGGCGACCGTCGCTTGTTCTGGGAAGCTAAAAGGGGTAACCTAGTCGGAGAAAATGCTAGTTTTTCATTAGGAAAAGATGGGAATCTTGTGTTAGCTGAATCCAATGGAGATATCGTATGGCAAACTGCAACAGCTAACAAAGGTGTGGTTGGCTTCAAGATATTGCCCACAGGTAATACAATTAATCATGTCATGTCCGGACTTCACCGGAATTTTCTTTTTCATCATTCATTATTACCCTTTAATTCTATTATTCCCCTAATTAAATCCCTTTCAAATAGATGAAATTTAATTATTATTATAAAATTTAGGATGTTGGACTCAATAACTCCACAAGGTTGGATTATCACCCATCTCATTTCTATTTTAGTATGATATGATTTGATTTGGACATAAATCCTCACCCTTTTGTTAGAACCCAAAAGGCCCCAAGACACCATAGTCACTAACTATGTCTTTACAATTTAATATGATATGATAGAATAAAATACATATGTCTTCTATATATTCCTTAGCCTAATCTCATAAGACCTAATATGTCAAATTAATAAAAACAATAAAAACTAAATTGCGGAAGCATACCTGATTTAATCTTGTATCACCAACATATTCTTTAAAAATCCTATAATATGCTTTCTTCGTAACCTGTCAAAACCAGATCATGGTGTTTCAAGAGATCTATCGAAGTTAAGGTTATGTTCTACTAACGGATATAGAATAGACCATCTCAATAAACTATCACGACCCTAACCAATATATTATAATAATAATATTTCTAACCTATCATGGTCTAGGAATATGGTATCTACATATATGGACTCATACTTATTGTTGATGCATATTAGCCTAATAAACTTAATTAGATCACTTTAATAGGGCTTAATAAAATATGATAGCTTTAAATACATAATTGACACATAAACCCACATAATTTATTAAAATAAATCCAACAATCTCCTACTTGGACTTAATGTGTCTAAATGATTATGTATGGTTAATCTTTATGAGTACTCAATATTTTGCTATCATTACTGTATGCATCCTTAACCAATCTGGTCCATCAATTATATTAATGTAGAACCAAAGGGGCATTCATCACAATATCGTAACTAAACCCAACAATAATCACGTACATCAATACAACTTAATGACATGAATCAAGTATGGTATGTAGCATGAAAATTACATGCAATGTGATCTCCACATGCCAATTTTCAAGTGGTCTCTTCCTTATTCTTTAATGAGATCATACTGAATATGAATAGAGTGTAACTTAATATTTTAATACTGCAGTAATAAATATTAAATTTGTAATGCATGTTTATAGATGTAATACAAACTCCCACTGAACTGATATATCATATCAATAAATCATATAACACACATACGAGTAACATACTCATATAAGACCTTGGGTGTAAGACTTTAATTAATGGATCCACAATCAAAGAGTTTATCTCAATATATTCTATAAACATCAAATCACTCTAAAATTATGTTAGAATATAGCAAAACCAAATTATTCTCACATAATAACTTTAACGGTCTTTAAACATTACCCAAAATTCTCAATTTAGTGACATATTTTTTAGCTATATTTCACGATTGGATGCCTCATAATATGTTATACTTAATTACCATAGTAAAAGAGTTATGCGTGTTTTGCTTAACACTCTGAAAAAATCACTCTTTTAATACAATAAATAAGATGGATAGAATTAGAAATAAATTTGTAACTATCTTAGCATCCTGTGAAATTAGAATCAGAATACCTAATGATCTCCCACTGATCTGATCACATGCGTATGTGATTATCTGATTTTGTTCTCTTAAAATATCACATAAACTTTTAAGTTCATGAATCTCTTAAATATATGTCAAATACTTTAATAATGTACACAATATCTAAATGCATACACAAGTATATACATAAAACTTTATAATATGAAGTATAAGAAATTATTTAAATTTCTTTAGTTTCAAATAAATCACTTTATTGGGGCATTCATTGAGATACATTTATCTCCTATAGAAACTTTAGGTTAGCTTGTAATAGTCTTTAAGTCTTTAATACATAATAATTGACAAATAAGTCCACGTAATTTATTTAAATAAATAAATAAATCTAATAATTCTCCCACTTGGACTTCATTTGTCACCAAATAATTGTGTATGATAAATTCTTTAAACTTAATACCCCAAATCCTTTTGAAATTGCATATTCTATTACCACAAAACTCATGCAATTTGAATACTCCCACTTTTTTCAATTTCTCTTACTTAGAGAAACTAAAATCTGTAATAAATAAGTAGTTTATCAATCTGAATAACAAGATTAAAATTTATGCAATTATGAAATATGAAAATATTTATTTCCAAACCTTTAAATAATTTGTACCATTTAGTACAATCATAAAATTAAAATTGGCAGATACTGAAGCAACAAAATTGTTAACTGAACAGAGAAAAAAAAACTTTAAAATAAAATTAAACTCACAATACTTATCTAAATAAAATTGACCAATGTAATTCAAATTCAAAAAATGGTAAAACCCATCACAAGATACCTAGCACATTGATATTTAGTCTTTGGACGAAATGTCAATTTGTAAGTGGTACTCCCAACGTAGTAATCAAATATTGATAATAAATTCCTGTCAAATAATAAGCATTTCTTTGGACCTATTAATTATTCACATGGAAGAAAAGAATCGAATATTTGTCACATATTTATTATCACAGTGTGTTTAAAATTTCTGCCAAATAACAACTTTCCTTTGGGCCAATTATTATTCACATGAAAATTAACCACAAACAACTTTTCTTATATTTAATGATCAATCAATTTTCACATAAGTCACTTTGGTGACATTAAGTTTCCATCGACTAATCAATATAAAATATAAGTAACCTAACCAAAATTGAATTTAACCATTGTCTCATAATTTTTGTCTAGTGATATGACCACATATATGTTTAAATTTCTGCCAAACAATAACTTTTCTTTGGGCCAATTACTATTCTCACGAAACTCAAACACACATGATCAACCTTATGTAATAAATTAATCAATTTACACAAAAGCTACTTTGACAGTATTTAAGCTTCAAATAATCAATCTAAAAATATAAGTAATTTAATTGAATTTATGAATATATATCACAAGAGACAATCCATATATATATATATATATATATAAAAGGAATCCTTATTAAGTCTACCATAATTCACGTGGGTTCCATATCCATGCTTTCCCACAATTTATTTATTCTAAAATAAAACTCAAATATCAGTAGAATTAAGATATCTTTATGCATTATAGATCAATAATCAAGATACCAAAAGATATCAAACTTCAAAAATTTCCATAAATTAATAATCAAGATTATAAAAAAAAATTGATAAACTTTATTCCTTAGAAAAGGAGCCATAAATTAGTATACATAACCAACCCATAATCTTGATTATTTTGAATTATAAAATAACTGAACATGTAAAATATAACTAAAATCATCAAAGATGATACCAGTAAATTATTTCATGTTAATGTAACACAAACCTTAATTAGGTGCATTACTATTTCTTTCTCATTTCTTGAAAATTCATTAGATGATGCAATTATATTTAACAAATGCAAATCATCAAATCTAGATAGAGAATCGAAATTAATAAATTTGGAATTAACAATAAAAGACTAAATTTTCTATTTCTAAAAGAACAAGAACAACCAAATTTGTCCATAAATAGAAATCGAATTCCATCTAAATCTAAATAATTTCTTTCTCAAAGGATACCATAAACGTCTTTATTACCCTAACAATTTTTCATTCACCATAATAGATGTATCTTTGACGATCACTGGATTTTCTATAATTTAGACAATCCTTATTCAAACATCAAATATGATATTTGACGTATTTATTCTTTATCTCTATCCAAAGTCTTTCCACAAAAATATCAAGAAAAATTCTTTAATTTAATTTGTTCCATTTTCTTGTTTCTTATGTGGACTAAAGCCTCAAACTCCTTTATATTCTATATTTTCTTTCCTTTACCATTACCAGTAAATTCCAAATGAGAATACTAACCCTTCATATTGCTTTATCTCCCTTTTTCTTGAAGAAAAAAATATGAAATTAACTCATTAAGAGTCATTTTCTCATTTAATCAATTATAATTTATAATTGTCCATAAGTTGACTCAATTATACTAGAAGAGAGATAAAAAAAAAACAAATGTTGATGCCTTAAAATGTCTAATTTCACCGCTTTTAACATCAAAGTAAGATGAAATGTTTTCCATAAAGTACTGTCAAATATTCTTATTATCCTTATATTTTATAAAAACAAACTTTCATAAAAAATTCATAATTGTTTCTATTTTTATTTTTTGAATCATACAAAAGTATAATTACAAAGCTTTAATTTATATTTATGTAGTATTTTAAATTATGCATGACAAAATCCTAATTGCATAAATAAAATAAAAACAATAAGAAAATGTTCCAAATAATAATATATTTATACTTTAAAATAAAGTATAATACTCATGGAGCATGAGTCCACTATAATATATATATATATATATATATATATATATATATATATATATCCTTCAAACTTTGAAAAAATTATAAAGATATAATAAAGATAATACTTTAATTTATTTAACAACTGTCAGTAACTAATTTTTTTTTTAAAACATAGAAATACACATGTATATGTATAACTAAGAAAACAAAAAACAAAAAAAGTACTTAATATCTTAAAAGAAAAAATCATAGAGCAACCAAATGCCACAAAATTCCAGTTTAATTAATTAAACACCAGATTCATAATAAATTCATGGACACTATAAAAATAAAGGGAAAATAGCCTTATTCCTTATAAATTCTGAATGAAAAACAGAATTCTTTCAATTTTGGATGAAAACTGAATTCTTTTAATTTTGGATGAAAACTAAATTCTTTTAATTTTGGATGAAAACTGAATTCTTTTAATTTTGGATGAAAACTGAATTCTTTTAATTCTGAATTTCCAAAAAAAAAAATCTTTTAAAAAATTAATTTTATAAATTGACTTTATTCAGAACTGAATTAAATTAAAAACTAAAAGGTTTTCATCTTAAGTGAAGTTTAATTCTTTAGTTCCTTGTGCATGTGTACCAAAACTAATATATATATAACTATATAATTCCATGACATTTTCTTTGCGTGTGTGTATATATATATATAAATAAACACATCACAATAAGACGAATATATATATATATATATATATATGAACAAAACATATATATATTTTTTGACTTCCAAAAAAAATATAAATTTATATTATTAAATAAATATAATAATTAGTGAGTTTGATCCCAAACAAATTTATGTTTGGCAAGCTTAGTCCCAAAATATTGTTTTTTAGCTTTTAAGGTCCCAAACATTTTTTAAGTGAACAATAAAGTCCTTTTTGACGGATTGTGTCAAAACCCCTAAAAATTTAATGATTTTTACATTTAGTTAGTTAAAAATAAGGGTAAAAAAGTCATTACATGTAAAAAAAAAATTAAATAAAGGAATAAAAATATTTATATTTTAAATTTTAAAAATAAAAAATCTATTAGAATAGCGAGAATATCAAAATTCCTTGGTCAATCTTCTTCTTCTTCGGCTACAAACAAGATTTTTATTATTTTCTGACATCTCTGAAGAAAAAAAAAATACAGAGAATCTTTGTAAAAAGAAAAATTTTCTACTGAAATATTTTTGTTAGGAGAAAAACTTTCATTATTAATAAAAAGAAATGTTCATTCTCTTTATTTTTTATTTTTAAAATTTTAAATGTGAGGACATTTTTATCTTTTTGTTTAAATATTATTTTTAGTTTTGTCCTTTTGTAATGACTTTTTTATCCTTATTTTTAATTAATTAAATTTAAAAACCGTTAAATTTTTAAAGTTAAAGTTTTTGACAGAATCCGTTTAAGGGGACTTTATTGTTCACTTTAAAAAAAGTTTGAGATCTTAAAAGTTAAAAAATATATTTTAAGACTAAACTTGCCAAATATAAATTTGTTTAGGACCAAAGTCAGTAATTATTAAAATAAATAATAATATATCCAGAATTTCTAAAAAATATATCCTTAAAAGTTAAACCTTTACCTAATAAAGACACTAACATAATCTTTAAAATTTTAAAACCTAATCATCAATTTATTAATTGATTTCATAAATCCATAATTAAATGTATAATTGTTTTTCTGAGATCTTGACTAAATAAACCTAAAAGATTTAATCTTTTATTCGATTATGAATTACCCAAAAATATTCTTAATAATCCAACATATAGGCTTTGATACCACTTGATAGAATAAAATACATATGTCTTCTATATATTCCTTAGCCTAATCTCATAAGCCTTAATATGTCAGATTAATAAGAACAATAAAAATTAAATTACGGAAGCGTACCTGATTTATCCTGTAACACCAACATATTCTTTAAGAATCTTATAAGACGCTTTCTTCGTCACCTGTCAAAAGCAGATCATGTCCTCCAAGAGATCTATCGGAGTTAACGTTACTGACGGATATAGAATAAAAAATCTCAATAAACTCTGAGGGATCATAACCAATATATTATAATAATAATATTCCTAACCCACCCATCACGATCTAGGAATATGGTATCTACATATGTGGGCCCATATTTATAGTTGATGCATATTAGCCTAATAAATTTAATTAGATCACTTTAATATGGCTTAATAAAATATGATAGCCTTAAATACATAATTAACACATAAGCTCACACAATTTATTAAAATTAATCCTCGAGATTTTGTTAGTTTTGTTCTGGAGTAAAAATCCAAAAGGCTGCAAGACACTATAATCGAGCTAGGTCACCACATTGAGGTTTTTTCCCACACATCTTACACAAGCCTATTACTCAACTCTCGAACCTTGAGCTCTGATACCCCTCGTTAGACTTGATAATTTCACAAAATTGGACTGTCGTCCACCTAACTCTTAGTTTAGTATGATACTGTCCGTTTTTTGTCTAAGCCTTTATAATTTTACCTAAAAATTCTTGTACTAATATTTATCCTTACATGTTAAACAATTTTAACATGATCTTCAAATATGAGAGTTGGATTGATATATACTTGTTTAATCATCTAATTACTACTTAATTTTTTTAAAAAGAAATATTTTTAATGATGTACATTGGCAGGTAACATGGTTCTTTATGATTCCAACGACAACTTGATAGAATTAGATATATAATATCCGTTGACCAAATTCTTTATGACCACTATTCTAGATTATTAAGAATTATAATAAAATCTAAAAGCGGAAGCGTACCTGATTCCATCATTTATCAGCAACAGTTCTTTAATTTCTTTAAGAATCCTAGAGAATGTCTGTGTCGCAACCTGTATCAAAGATCACAATCTTCCAAGAGAATTATTGGAGTTTTTGTTCTGTTCTATTGACGGGATATATAATAGTGACTCTCGATACTCTCTCGGGGACTATAACCAATATATATATATATATATATATATATTAACCCTAGCTAACCCATCATAAACTAGGAATACAGAGTTTCTACATATGTGGGCCCATACATTTATTTGATGCATATTAATCCATTAAAACATTATTAGATCACTTTAATTGGGTTGAATAAATTATAATAACACTAAATACACAAATGACACATATGCCCACAGGATTTATTAAAATAAATCCAACAATCTCCCATTTGGGCTAATGTGTCACATACAAATGTGTATTTTAAATCTTTATGAGCTCAACCTTTTGCTATTATTACAGTATGCATCCTTAAACAATCTGGTCCATCAATCATATTAATATAGAACCAAAGGGGCATTCATCACACAATTGTAATTAAACCCAACAATGATCACATATATTGACATAACTAAATGACATGGATCATGCATGGCATGTAGCATGAAAAATACATGAAATGTGATCTCCACATGCCAATTTTCAACTGGTCCTCTTTATTCTTTATTGAGATCAAATCAAATATAAATAGAGTGTGTATAAAAAAAAACTTTAATACAACTGTAGTATATCTCAAAATCATAAAATCATGTCTATAGAAAAATACAAACTCCTACCAAACCAATATATCAATAATCAAGCAAGATACCCATGTGAGCCACATGCTCATGAAAGACCTTGGGTGTCAAAGCTTTAGTTAGCAGATCTGCAATCATGGAGTTTGTCCCAATATGTTCTATAGATATCAAACCACTCTGAACTCTTTCTTTAACAACTAGGAACTTGATGTCAATATGTCTTGATGCGGTTTCCGACCGATGTGCTAAATAGGTGTTATTTTACCCTATGTTGATTATGAATAATTAAGGACTGTGATTGACTAATTGTCACATTTAGTCTCTATGGTGTCACTTAATCAGCCAGAACCTAAGGCAGAGTACCTATCGTGTAGCTAGTCTGTTGGAAAGTATCTACGATTTTATTAAATAAATATCGTACTCCCAGGGAAGTGGCAACGGCTTAGTAGTAACTAGCCTTTCTTCCTAACTCTTATCTTATAATCCAGTTATGCAATCTTCATCAATAATTTTGATGAGAGGGTGATTCATTCTCCACTATGTTTAAGTCTAGCCAAACCTGAAAGTGTTTTAAAGATTAGATCCTGATTTTATGTTATACTGTTACTATACGTTGATTGACCTATATTCGAGTATTTTAGACATGTCTTGGCCTGGATTGCAATTATGTTCTGTGTCTAAAGGCTACCACATCTGAGTTTCTACGCTACCGCCCCATCGTTAAGGGTAACGGCCCTACTCACGGCTCGGACTAAAGTCAGCAATGACCGCCCTATGTCACTTTGGGGATCATACTGCTCGTCGCATAACCGCTGGCATAAAACTCTACCCAGCCTACCTAGACTACTTTCAACCAACGGGGTGTTCCGCAGATTATTTTATCTAGTATGGAAGACACCAATACTAATTGATGTCTGTTAAACTAAACAGGTTATGAATAGACCGTGGTTAGGAATTGTCTATAACCCTAATTTCAGTTTAAAAGAACGGCAATAAACATGCAGACATAATGGATATTTAAGCAGGTGGCCATTTCTAGAAAAACATAATACTTCAACATAAATAACAAATATTCATAAAAACATAATCTGGTATTCAAACAGTTATTTGGACAAACACAATAACAACATATAAGAGAGGGACAGGGGGACCGATGCCATAAAGAATTCACCCATCACGAAGTCTCGCCGATGGAGCGTACTGCTGTATATGTCGTATTGCTTGACCCGACTCTGCTCGCCAGAACCGTTGGAGGACGCTTCCTCAGCCTAGTAACTGGGCTTTACCTTAATACCCAGCTTAAGCCCAGCCCTGTGGACTGACTCTTCGAACGCCTAGAGCCCTCTTAGGATCTCCTAACGAAATCCCGGGTATTCTATGAATACCAGAAACGAACCTATCTATAGAAACCTAAGACCTGAGACTATTTCTCAGAAACTAAAACAAAACACTAACAAGAAAAAAAACTGAGATCCGAGTCTCTGAGTGAGTTGTGTACTAGAGAATTGTACACTGGACACCACTAAATGACTCAGATCGAGTGGAGAGGAATGAATTCAACTGCTGGGGGCCTGGGGTATTTATAGCAGCTTCCCGGAGTGAAAATCTCTGAAAAATTCGATGTGGGACAGCTTCTGGCGGCTCGGGACGCCCGTCCCGGATTGGGACGCCCGTCCTGATCAGTTGACCAGTTCGGGACGCCCGTCCCGGGTCCTGGACGCCCGTCCAGGTGCTTTGACTTGGTCGGGACGCCCGTCCCGGCTTCTGGACGCCCGTCCCGACCCTTTGACCGGGTCAACATTTCCAAAAATTGCGTTTTTGCCCCAAAATTTGCTGTTTTCGTCTACTTTTCACCTGACACTTCCAAAATCATAAAAACTGTGAAATTAAGTGAATAATGAACAATCAAGATCAAATTACCCTCGATTTCACCCAAATTCATACATAAAAACATGCTAAAAAGGTGATACGATTTTCGCGTATCAGATAACCCCACACTAAGCTTTTTGCTTGTCCTCAAGCAAAGTCTACCTGAAGTTACTTAAATTCCTAGTCATGTTTTTATTCCAAAAATTCTTCAGACCAGTCTTAATACAGGTCTGTCCGGTTAGGTTGCTATGACAAGGTCTCAAATGTCTCTAGTAGCTTGTTATGATCAGGCAGAAAATAAATCAACAACTAGTTTGGACCTTTTTCTTAGTCACAGGGTCTTCCTGATGTGTAGTGTGTGTACTAGTCCAGACCAGATAGTCAACACAATGTACTCTTGTCTTAACTACTACCAGATAACACTTCGACCTATCGCTAGACATATTAACAATAGACAACTTTTTGAGTTATGAGCCTTGGTGATCAGATTCTTAATGTTTTAGCATTTAGTTATTTTCTTTATAGATTCAGGGTATTTTGAGTCTTCTTAGAACACGTCAACTTCAACTACCCATGTAGCGAGTCCCACTCCGATGACTCCCAGATCTACACGACCTTAGGGCATCAGGCTTTAAATTCCCCGAAGGAGTGGTGCTCGAGTAGCGAAGGCCGCTGGCAAACTACCCTTATTTGATTAACTTTTTTTTTTAAAATTTCTTTTCACTTCTAGCTCAGAGTCTCATCTAGCCATCCTAACTGCCAATATATCCACAACTGGTCTAATTTTATCTAGTTAAGTCTCGAACAGGTAATTGGTTGAGGTCTCTAATCCAGAAAAACTTGTGCTCAGTTATCAGGAATTCCCTATTCCTAATCAATTAGTCCAAGATAGCTATCAATTATCTCCTACTAACCATCACATACTACCTACATATCATAGACATAAGCAATTGTTTAACCAAGCATACTGCATTTAGACGTCTGAAAGACGGAAAATTTTGAAAATTTTTTGGAAGGGTGTGAAAGTAAGTGAAAACAAGCAAAATCATGCGAAAAACATTTTTCACTCTGCTACAGTGCACCGTGCACTGCTACCCCACACTTAAGTCTGACACTGTCCTCAGTGTTCATGCATATCTAATTACCCCACACTTATTTTAAAATAAGAAATAAAACAGAAAAGATTCTTACCCCACACTTATTTGAAAATAAGAAGTAAAACAGAAAAATAAAGGATTCTGTATGGGTAAGTAAGACATAAAATAAAATAATGCAAACAATTCTGTATGTCATATAAATCAAATTTGTACATAGATTCATACGTCATACAGCCCAGACATGTTTATACACATAGAACAAGAAAAACAAAAACAAAAGAAAGGAAAGAAAAGGAAAGAAGGAGAGAGAGACTAAGAACCCGGCGGATCGTTGTCTAGTGGACCTAAGTCTGCTAAGTCAAACTCAAAGTTTTCCGCTACTCGGGAAGTCTGCTGATGTATCTCCTCAATCCTGCTGGTGTTCATGGCGATCCTATCATCTATCATCGCCAACCGTCTGTCAATCCTGTCCTCCATCATCGTCAGCCGTCTGTCAATCCTGTCCATATCTCGACTGTATCGGGCCGATAGTTCTGCCAATCCGTGCGACATGTGTCGTTCGAAGGCAGTACGTGGCACGAACATCTCGGATGGAGGGATATGCGCTGGAAATGCTTCCGATGCCGATGCCTGTCCTGTCTGCTCCGTGTGGATGGTGTCGCGGCCATTCGCATCCCGTACAACCATTCCCATGTTCCGTAGAATGGTAACGTCTGTGGGAATGGTGGTTGGGGCGACCAGAGTAAGCTCCGAGCCCTCTATGTCCAACTCCAGGTAGCGGGCTAGCCTGGTGATGTATGGTCCGAGTCCCAGACACTGTTTCCTAGTGTCTGTAGCGAATCCTCGCATGACGACCGCTATGAGTCTAGCCATCTCTACTGTAGATCCCATGTGCATGTTGGCTAGAAGGAACGTCTCCATCCGGGTGACAGTTCCGGGCGCTGTCAGTCGTCCTGACAATGTGTGTGCAATGATAGCATGCAGGTAACGAAGAGTAGGATAAATACCTGTGGCTTTTGCAAAGCCATGCTGGTATGGGACACCCGTCATGCAGATCTGAGCCCAAGCAGTGGAGACGTCTGCAGACGTGAAGTCTCGAACTACTGTGGTGTATGCGGGCGTATCCAGCTCATCTCTCTGCCAGATGCCTAGGGCGATGCCGAACTCGGCCATGCTCATCGATCGATCTATTCCGCCTAAACGGAATGTGATCTGCTCCTGGTGGCAGGTAAAAGACGCATAGAACTCACATACCAGCTCCAGGTATGTGGGCTCGGTGACGATGAATACTCGACTGTACGGTGGCACGTCGAGTATGCGTCTAACTTCCGGCTCTACTCCCAGTGTCTGTACTGCTGCCCAATCCAGCGTTGTGCCCGTTAGTATCGTACGCCCGATGTACCCAGTGCATCTCTCTTGGTATGCTGTGCTGGAGGGAAACAGCATAAAAGGATGTGTCACTGAGGTAACTGTCATGGTAGATGTGGTACGAGCACGTTTGGGAGCCATTTAAAACGTATGAGAGAGTGTAGGTGGGAAAGAAAGCTTTAAACTCAAATTCTGGAGGTGAATTTGAATTCAGAAGGATGAAAATAGGTTAGGGACGGATTTTGAATTTTTGGCTGGAAAATCGAATTTTGGAGGGAAATTCGAATTTTTGGGTGAAGTTTAAAATTCAAAATTTGGAGGGAAATTCGAATTTTTAAACTTTGAGGAGTTTGCCAAAAATTTGTAGAGAGAGGTTAGAGAGAAATGTTTTTAGAGAGATGAATTTTTGGTTGTAGATTTGAGAGAAAATGAAAAATTTGAATTTTTATAGAAGGGGCGGCCTTCGGGACGCCCGTCCCCGAGGAAGGACTCCCGTCCCGCTGGACGCCCGTCCCGGGTTGCATCGGGATGCGTGCCAATTCCGGGGAGGAAAAAAATTTTTTTTTTTCGTAATTCCCTGAAAATCTCAAGATACCAAAAATAATCATAATTCTTAACAAGGCTTCATGTTTATCCAATGAAATTCAGAAGTTGTTAAAAACTCTATGCAAAAATTCCTCAGTCTCTTTTCGAAAATTGTGAGTACCCTAATTTTATCCTAACTTAAATTCAGCAAGAATTTCAGAAAAACAAAACTGAGTTTGTGCAATGTAATTAGTGGAAAATAAACTGTATTTTCAAAACTCTTGTTTTTCATAGAAATTCGAAATAAAATGTCTGAAGAAAATTGTTGAATATAAAGGACCCTTTAAAAATGTTTGAAAAAAATAGAAAAATAAGGGTCAATTATTCAAGTTTCAGTTCAAACGAATTATTTGTTGAAAGTAAAAGAATCTTCCCTTTTTAACGAATCCTATCTCTGATCTCCTGTAGTTCTGTTCGAATGCTTCGCATTTCTATGCGTATGGTTCTCATCTCATCCCTCTGCCTGTTCTGCTCACTGCGTAAATCAGCCATCTCTCGGAGTAGTTGTGCACCTTGGTTCTCCTGAAGATTGACCGTGGCTCTGAGTCGGTCTACGTTAGTTGTGATATTCAGACTGAGTTGGTCTAAATGACACAGTCTGCTGGCAATCCCTTGGTCCATCTCATAGACCCTTTGAGTTAGTGTGTCTATCTGCACGGACAACATTGAATAATAACCGTTAGTACTCCCCGCAGATGAAGGGGTGCGCTCGTTAGGTGTTGGGGTGTATGCAGGAGAGGTTGGTGAATTTTGGGTTTGATCAGTAGGGGGTGGATTTAGAGGAACTCTCGGCAGGAGGGTGAATTGGAGATCTCTGGGGTACTTCTCTAGGAGGGAAGGTATCCTCAGAAGGATCTTCTTCCGTGGGACTATGCTCACGGGTGTTCAGGAATCGTCTCACTAGTTCACTGGCATCAGGGCTTGAGTTTACTTCCACTGGTTGTGAAGGAAGAGTCCCTCGTGGTACTTCTGGTGCAGGCCTAGAGGGGCCCTCTGGTTTTGTCTTCTTCGGTCCTGGAGTGTCAGGGTTTTCTGTCTTCTTTGCCTGATTAGTAGCTGCTCTTGTTCTCTTCATCTTTGAGTGCAAAGTCTGGTTAGAAATAACAAATAACAAAAGTAGGAAAGTGAAACAGGAAAGCAAGAAAAATATTTTTATGGATTTTGATTTTGATTTAGAAAGCAGGTAAATTTCCTTAATATGGTTTTAGAATAATTTTCTAAAATTTGATTATCCTAAGTGTCTTAATTCCAGATATTATCTAAAATTAATTAGTTATGATAATCCTATATTTAGGAAAGTGATTGTCTAACTAGTATAAGATAAGTGTAAGTCAAAAGTCTAGGTTACTACCGCTACCTATCATAAGTTTCTAGAATTGTGGCCAATAATCCTAAATTCATTATGATATTTCCCCGGCAACGACGCCAAAAATCTGATGCGGTTCCCGACAGATGTGCTAAATAGGTGTTATTTTACCCTATGTTGATTATGAATAATTAAGGACTGTGATTGACTAATTGTCACATTTAGTCTCTATGGTGTCACTTAATCAGCCAGAACCTAAGGCAGAGTACCTATCGTGTAGCTAGTCTGTTGGAAAGTATCTACGGTTTTATTAAATAAATATCGTACTCTCAGGGAAGTGGCAACGACTTAGTAGTAACTAGCCTTTCTTCCTAACTCTTATCTTATAATCCAGTTATGCACTCTTCATCAATAATTTTGATGAGTGGGTGATTCATTCTCCACTATGTTTAAGTCTAGCCAAACCTGAAAGTGTTTTAAAGATTAGATCCTGATTTTATGTTATACTGTTACTATACGTTGATTGACCTATATTCGAGTGTTTTAGACATGTCTTGGACTGGATTGCAATTATGTTCTGTGTCTAAAGGCTACCACATCTGAGTTTCTACGCTACCGCCCCATCGTTAAGGGTAACGGCCCTACTCATGGCTCGGACTAAAGTCAGCAATGACCGCCCTATGTCACTTTGGGGATCATACTGCTCGTCGCATAACCGCCGGCATAAAACTCTACCCAGCCTACCTAGACTACTTTCAACCAACGGGGTGTTCCGCAGATTATTTTATCTAGTATGGAAGACACCAATACTAATTGATGTCTGTTAAACTAAACAGGTTATGAATAGACCGTGGTTAGGAATTGTCTATAACCCTAATTTCAGTTTAAAAGAACGGCAATAAACATGCAGAAATAATGGATATTTAAGCAGGAGGCCATTTCTAGAAAAGCATAATACTTCAACATAAATAACAAATATTCATAAAAACATAATCTGGTATTCAAACAGTTATTTGGACAAACACAATAACAACATATAAGAGAGGGACAGGGGGACCGATGCCATAAAGAATTCACCCATCACGAAGTCTCGCCGATGGAGCGTACTGCTGTATATGCCGTATTGCTTGACCCGACTCTGCTCGCCAGAACTGTCGGAGGACGCTTCCTCAGCCTAGTAACTGGGCTTTACCTTAATACCCAGCTTAAGCCCAGCCCTGTGGACTGACTCTTCGAATGCCTAGAGCCCTCTTAGGATCTCCTAATGAAATCCTGGGTATTAAACGAACCTATCTATAGAAACCTAAGATCTGAGACTATTTCTTAGAAACTAAAACAAAACACTAACAAGAAAGAAAACAGAGATCCGAGTCTCTGAGTGAGTTGTGTACTAGAGAATTGTACACTGGACACCACTAAATGACTCAGATCGAGTGGAGAGGAATGAATTCAACTGCTGGGGGCCTGGGGTATTTATAGCAGCTTCCCGAAGTGAAAATCTCTGAAAAATTCGATGTGGGACAGCTTCTGGCGGCTCGGGACGCCCGTCCCGGATTGGGACGCCCGTCCTGATCAGTTGACCAGTTCGGGACGCCCGTCCCGGGTCCTGGACGCCCGTCCAGGTGCTTTGACTTGGTCGGGACGCCCGTCCCGACCCTTTGACCGGGTCAACATTTCCAAAAATTGCGTTTTTGCCCCAAAATTTGCTGTTTTCGTCTACTTTTCACTTGACACTTCCAAAATCATAAAAACTGTGAAATTAAGTGAATAATGAACAATCAAGATCAAATTACCCTCGATTTCACCCAAATTCATACATAAAAACATGCTAAAAAGGTGATACGATTTTCGCGTATCATGTCTTGACTTTGATGTGCTCCTATTGTTATTGGAATACAAGACTGCTGAGTTATTGTCACAGAATAACTTTAATGGTCTTTCAATGCCATCTACAATTCGCAGCCCAGTGACAAAGTTTCTTAGCCATATTCCATGGTTGGATGCCTCATAACAAGCTATAAATTCTACCGCCATAGTAGAAGGAGCAATGAGTGATTTTAACACTCTTCCAAGAAACTGCTCCTCCAGCAAGCAAATAAATATAGCTCGAGGTGGATTTAAAACTATCTTGGTATCCAACAAAATTGGAGTCAGAATACCCTACTATCTCCAGCTGATCCGATTGCTTATATGTGAGCATGTACTCTTTTGTTCTCTTAAGATATCACATTACCCTTTTCGTTGCTTTCCAATGATCCATTCCTGGATTGTGTAAATATCTGCCCAACACCCCAAGAATATACGTAATTTCTGGACGCGTACAAACTTGAGCATACATCAAACTTCCTATTGCCGAAGCATAAGGAATCTTTTACATTTCATTATTTTCAAGATCATTCTTTGGACACTGTTTGAGATAAAATTTATCTCCTTTAGCAACAGGGGTATCTACTGATTAACAATCTTTCATGCCAAATATCTTTAAAATTCTTTCGATATAATTCTTTTGTGATAACCCAAGAATACCTCGAGAACGATCTCGATGTATTTGTATTCCCAACACAAAAGATGCATCACCAAGATCGTTCATATCAAAGACATTCGATAGAAATTTTTTGGTTTCATGCAATAAACTTATATCACTACTAGCAAGTAATATATCATCAACATATAACACCAGGAAAATATACTTGCTCCCACTAACCTTATGGTATACGCAATCATCCACTAAATTTATCTCAAATCCAAATGAGACAACAAATTGATGAAATTTGTAATACCATTGACGAGAAGCTTGCTTGAGTCCATAAATGGATTTCTTTAGTTTGCAAACCATTTGTTCTAATTTTTTAGAATTTGAGCTTTCAGGTTGCTCCATAAAAATTGTTTCTTCTATGTCTCCATTTAGAAATGCAGTCTTAACATCCATCTGATGCAACTCAAGATCAAAATATGCCACAAATGCCATTATAATCCTAAAAGAATCTTTTGAAGATACTTGAGAGAAAGTTTCTTTATAATCAATGCCTTCCTTTTGAGTGAATCCCTCAGCGATAAGACGTGCCTTATATCTTTCCACATTACCTTTTGAATCCCTTTTGGTTTAAATATCCATTTACAACCAATGGGTTTCACTCCTTCAGGTAATGGGACAAGATCCCAAACATCACTGTCTTTCATTGACTTAATTTCATCATTCATGGAATTTATCCAATTTTGAGAATTAGAACTTTCTATGGCATCACGGAAGTTAATGGGATCATCCTCCGTTGTTCCAATATCTTTATCAAGTTCTTGGAGAAAAATAATATAATCATCTGAAATTGCTTTTCTCCTTTCTCTAGTAGATCTCCTTAATGGCATTTCCTCTTGAGGTTGTTAAGCTTGTCCCTCATTATGTCTATTAATAGGGAGAATACTATTGTTGTCTTGCTGTACTTCAATTGTTTCAGCAACAATGTCTGAAATTTTTGGAATAACTTGATCATTGTTAATGACAATTGAAGGAAGAGAAACAAAATCCTCAACAAAATTCATATTTTTCTCTTCAAAGATAAAGTCTAATTTATCTTTCCTCCCCTCAAGCTCAATATCCTCAAGAAAAACTATTAACTGAACAGAGAACAAAATCAAATACTCACATACACGTGTGATCAAATCAGTGGGAGATCATTAGATATTCTGATTCTGATTTCACGAGATCTTAAGATAGTTACATATTTATTATGAGGCATCCATTCATGAAATATAGCTAAGGAATTTGTCACTAAATTGAGAATTTTGGATAATTTTTAAAGACAGTGATCTATTTTGACAGGTTACGGAGAAGATTGCGTCTTCTAGGATTCTTAAAGAATATGTTGATGATACAAGATTAAATCAGGTACGCTTCCGCAATTCAATTTTTATTGTTCTTAGTAATCTGACATACTAGGTCTTATGGGATTAAGATAAGGAATATATAGAACACATGTGTATTTTATTCTATCAAGTGGTATCAGAGCCTATATGTTGGATTATTAAGAATATTTTTTGGGTAGGTTAAAAGATTAAACCTTTTAAGTTTATTTAGTCAAGATCTCATAAAAAATTATGGAGATTTATGAAATCAATTAATAAATTGATGATTAGGTTTTAAATTTTTAAAGATTATGTTTGTGTCTTTATTAGGTAAAGGTTTGACTTCTAAGAATATATTTTTGGAAATTCTGGATATATTATTATTTATTTAATAATATAAATTTATATTTTTTTTTGGAAGACTGAAATATATATATATTTTTTGTTCATATATTATATTCGTCTTGTTGTGTGTGTGATGTGTTTATAAATAAATAAATAAATAAATAAATATAATATATTAATATATATATATATATATGTATATTTTCGCTTTTTGTAAAGAATATATATACACACACAAAGAATATGTACTGGAATTATATATTTATATATATTAGTTTTGGTACACATACACAAGGAACTCGAGAATTAAGCAGAATTAAGGAATTACACTTCAGTTAAGATGAAAACATTTTAGTTTTCAATTTAATTCGGTTTTGGATAAAGTCAATTTATAAAATTGATTTTTTAAAAGATTTTTCCTTTTCTTGGAAATTCGAAATTAAAAAATTCAGTTTTCAGTCAAGAATTAAAGAATTCAGTTTTCATTCAAGAATTAAAGAATTAAGTTTTCATTCAGAAATAACGAATTCATTTTTCATTCAAAATTTATAAGGAATAAGGCTATTTTTCTTTTATTTTTATAGTGCCCATGAGTTTATTATGAATCTGATGGGTAATTAATTAAATTGGAATTTTGTGACATTTGGTTGCGCTATGGGTTTTTCTTTAAGATATTAAGTATTACGTTTATAGTTCTTTTTAGTGGCTATATATAATGTTTTTAGATGTGATTTAATATTTCGCCACTATCGATTTTTTTTAAAATAAATTAAAGTTTTATCTTTATTATTATTTTATCTTTATAAAATTTTCAAAGTTTTAAGTATTTGGATATATATATATATATATATATATATATATATATATATATATATATATATTATTGTGGGACCCATGCTGCATGAGTATTATTTTATTTTAAAGTATAAATATATTATTATTTTGGGATAAAAAATATAGTTTATTATATTTTCTTTCCTACACTAAATTTATTTGGAACCTTTTCTTATTATATTTATTTTATTGATGCAATTAGGATTTTGTCATGCATAAATTAAAGCTTTGTAATTATCCTTTTATATGATTTAAAAAATAAAAATAGAAACAATTATGAATTTGTATGAAAGTTTGTTTCTATAAAATATAAGGATAATGAGAATATTTGACAGTATTTATGGAAAACATTTCATCTTACTTTGATGTTAAAAGTAGTGAAGTTAGACATTTTAAGGCATCACTGTGCATTTGTTTTTTTTATTTCCCTTCTAGTATAATTCAATCAACTTATGGACAATTATAAATTATAATTGATTAAAGGAGAAAATGACTCTTAATGAGTTAATCTCATATTTTTCTTCAAGAAAAAGCGAGATAAAGCCAGATGAAGTGTTAGTATTTGTTGTGCATAAATCATATCACTTTTTAGCATGTTTTTAGGCACAAATTAGGGTAAAATGAGAACTAAATCGAGCTTAATTGAATGATATTAACACATTTTCGCATAATTTGTGATTTTGGAAGTTTCAGGTGAAATGTGCAAGAAAACAACAAATATTGGGGTAAAAACGCAATTTTCAGAACTTCTCAGTTTAGGACGGGCGTCCCGACCCAGTCAAACGACCAGGATGGGCGTCCCAGACTCGGGGCAGGCGACCCGACCTGGTCAAAGCACCGGGACGGGCATCTCGAGCACCAGTGTAGAATCCCGCATCGGTTTTTGAAGAGGAAATCACTCCAGAGACATGTTATAAATACCCCAGGCCTCCAACAATTAAAATCATCCCTCATCACTTGTTCTGAATTATCTAGTGACTTCAAGTGTACATTTCTACACTCAATACAAGTCATTCAATGATCTCAAGTGCATCACACGAATAGCTTAGCAAAAAGAGAGTGTCTCGTTTTCTTTTCTTTCTGAGTGTTTATCTCAGAATCATAGAATTCGAATAGATAGGGTTCATTTTTAGTATTCATAGAATACCCGGGATTTCATTAGGAGATCCTAAGAAGGCATTAGGTGAGCGAAGAGCTAGTCAACAGGGCTTTACTTAAGCCTAGAATGTAAGGTAAAGCAATTGCTACTAGGCTAATGAAGCATTCTCCGAAGGTTCTGTCAAACAGAGTCAGGTCAAGCAATCCAGGATATACAAGTAGTTGTCACTCGGACCTGATAAAGAGTGAATACTTTATGGTGGTGGTTCCCCTAGATCCTCTCTGTATATTCTGTATTGTGTTTGTCTAAATAATAATTTGAGTATTAAATTATGATGCTAAGTTATATATGTTTCGCATGTTGAAGTTGCATTCATTTTTTCAAAAAGGTCACCTGCTTAATTAAACATTATGAATGAATATCTTCTTGCTCTTTTAAACTAGATGAACGGTTATAGATATTCCTAACCACGGTCTAATCATAACTTGTTTAGTTTAACATGCCTTAATTTAAGATAAAAAAATATTAAGGTCTGCCATATTAGGTGAAACAACTTATAGATCACCATGTTTGTTGGAGTAGTCTAATGAGGTTGAGTTTGGGTGTTTATGCCGGTGTTAGGGTGAGTGGCATGATTTCCTGAGTGACACAGACTTTCATGGATACCTTTAACTCAAACTGTGAGTAGGGCTGTCAATGGCGATGAGGCAGTTTATCAGATAACTCATATGTGGTACACAAGTAAGATACAGTCTATAATTGCATTCTAGACCAAGATATATCTAAAATATTCGAAGATATGTCAATCAACATGTAGGGACAATAGAACATACATCAAAATACTTGTCTATAAAATACTCTTGCATGCTTAATGAACTCGTGTCTTGTGTAGTAAGGATCGCCAACTCATCAAAGATTTTGATGAACGATTGCATAACTAGATAATAAAATGAAAGTTAGGGTAACGGATAGTTGCTACTAAGCCTTTACCACTTCCCTGGGAGTACGATATTTTCTAAATTAAAATCGTAGGTACTTTCCAATAGACTAGCTATACGATAGGTACTCTGTCTTCAGTTTTGATTGACTAAGTGACAAACATAGATGCTAAAAGTAAAAATTAGTGAGTCTCCGTCCTTAATTATTCATAATCGATATAGGGTAATAAAATCTTGTTTTTAGCATGTCAGTTCAAAACACACAAGATTTTTGGCACCGTTGACGCGGAAATATCATAAAATTTTAGGATTCCTAATCAAAATTCTAGAGGCTTATGATAGGTAACGGTAGCAATCTATACTCTAATCAACATTTATTTTTCTAGTTAATCAATCAATTTCTTGAAATATAGGGTTATCTTAAATAACTAATTTTAGAAATTATCTAAGATTAAGAAATTTAGGTTAATCAAATTTTAGAAAATAATTCTAAAACCATACTAAGGAAATCAAATTTAAAAACAAAATATAAAAATAGAAAATTTTAAAAACAAAATAATTTCTTTTCTTTTATAAAATCTATTTTCTGAAAAATATTATTTTCCAGAAAATACAAAATAAAATCTTTTTCCTATTTAAAGTTTTTCCTTTTTTGCTTGTTTTTATTTTTTCAATATTTTATTTCTTTCTTTTATTTACTTGAATTATTCTCTTTGAATTGTTTTAACTCCTCTAACTTTTTGCTCAAACTATCTAGTCTTGAGGGAAGACTCTTTGGAATTGGAGAAAACTGATCTTAGTTCTTCCAATTACGAAATTAACTCTGACAATTTCGCTGAGATAGGTACTTATGAGATGAAGAAAGAGCAAGCATCATTTGAAGACCCACCAGACTTGGAGCTAAAAGAATTGCCCACTCATCTATGCAATGAATTCCTAGGCGACAACAGAAAACTTCCCATCATTCTCGCAACTGATCTGACTGCAGAACAACGGAAGTTGACTGTGGACATGTGTAGAAAGTACAAAAGAGCCTTTGCATACAAAATCGCAGATATTCCATGTATCAATCCAACCTTTTGTTCACATAAGATTCTTTTAGAAAATGTGTATAAGCCATGTGTGCCACCTTAAAGAAGGTTGAATCCTAATTTGTTGGAGTTTGGTAAATATCTCGAGGACACTTCAGGGGCGTAGCCCAGTACAGTTTGCAGGACGTAGCCTTAATTGGGGTGAACTTGGATAAATCGTGTGTTCTTTTATTATTATTGTTTTTCGATTTCATCTATCAAATTCATATTCTACATCGTTAAAATCCTACATAATGTGTGTGATGTAGTTAAAAAGGAAGTAATCAAACTGTTGGATGCTCGACATATCTATCCTATTTTTGATAGTGAATGGGTAAGCCCAGTACTGGTGGTACCTAAGAAAAGTGGGATAACAGTTGTCACAAATGAGAGTAATGAATTAATCCCTACTATAACTATTACTGGTCATCGTGTTTGCATTGATTATAGAAAACTAAACACTACTACACGAAAAGACCATTTCCCTCTTCCTTTTATTGGCCAAATGTTAGAAACGTTATCTGGACATATGTTTTACTGCTTTCTTGATGGTTTTTCTGGATACATTCAAATCCCAATTTCCCCGGAAGACCAGCATAAAACTACCTTCACATGCCCTTTTGGAACATTTGCATATAGAAGAATGCCTTTTGGTTTGTGTAATGCTCCTGCTACTTTCCAACGTTGTATGACTGCTATTTTTGAGGACATGTTAGGAGAGTCTATGGAAGTGTTCATGGATGATTTCTCAGTCTTTAGGAGTTCATTTGGGAGTTGTCTAAAAAACTTGGAATCGATGTTAAAACGTTGTATAAAATCAAGTTTGCTTCTAAACTGGGAAAAATGCCATTTCATGGTGAAAGAGGGAATTGTGTTAGGACATAAGATCTCACATCGAGGTATGGAAGTCGATAAGGATAAGATTGAAGTTATTTCAAAACTACCTCCACCTAACTATGTGAGAGGCATTAGAAGTTTTTTGGGACACACTGGTTTTTATCGCAGGTTTATAAAAGATTTTTCACTAATAGCCAGACCATTGACCAATTTACTTATTAAAGATGTTCCTTTTGCTTTTGATGAAAAATGTTTAAAAGCTTTTAATAGACTTAAGGAACTTCTGACTACTGCACCTATCATGACATCACCTGACTGGAGTTTGCCGTTTGAATTAATATGTGATGCCAGTGATTATGCAGTAGGAGTTGTTTTAGGATAGAGACATGATAAGAAATTTCATGTAATATACTACGCTAGCAAAACCTTGACTGACGCTCAGGAAAATTACACTACAATAGAGAAAGAATTACTAGAAGTATTATACGCGTTTGATAAATTTCGATCTTAACTAGTCTTGTCTAAAACAATAGTTTATACTGATCATTCTGCATTAAAATACTTGTTCTATAAAATTGACGCAAAACTAAGACTAATCGATGGGTTTTATTGCTACAAGAATTTGACATAGAAATCAGAGATAAGAAGGGAGCAAAAAACCTAGCTGCAGATCACCTGTCAAGATTAGAAAATCCTACCCTAGAGGCTATAGATGAATCGGTCATATCAGACAAATTTCTGGATGAGAATTTATGCGCTTTGTCTGCTATTTGTTCGTCCCCATGGTTTGCCGATATTGCTAATTACTTGGTGGCTCAGACTCTTCCCAGTGATATCACTACCCAACAGAGAAGGAAATTCTTTGCTGAGCTAAAATATTACTATTGGGAGGCCCCTTTTCTGTTTCGAATATGTGCAGATCAGATGATCAGGAGATGCGTCTCTCAAGAAGAAGGTTTCCAAATCCTGTAACACTGTCACTACGGACCCGCTGGTGGTCACTTAACTGTAGCTAATACCACCAGGAAAGTATTGGAAGCAGGCTTCTACTGGCCTACGATATTCAAAGATGCCGCAACATGTGCAGGATCCTGCGATGCCTGTCAAAAAATAGGGAACATATCTTCTCAAGACGGTCTACACCAATAGGTAATTCAAAGTGTATAAATATTTGACATATGGGTTATAGACTTCATGGGTCCATTTCCTTCTTCCAATGGTAATATATACATCATAGTAGCCGTAGAATACTTTTCGAAGTGGCCTGAGGCACAGGCATTACCTACTAATGATACAAGAGTAGTGTGCAGATTTCTTAGACATCTATTCTCTAGATTCGGATGTCCAAAAGATCTCATCAGTGACCAGGGTACACATTTTTGCAACTCTCAAATGCAGAAAGTACTTCAACAATATGGGGTTCAACATCGCCTTTCCACAGCATACCACCCTCAAACCAATGGGCAGGTTGAGGTAACCAATAGAGGAATAAAACGGATATTAGAAAAGACTGTAGGTGTTAACCGTAGGGATTGGGCTGTAAAACTTGATGATGCCTTATGGGCCTTTCGTACGACATATAGAACTTCTACAGGATTTTCACCTTATAGATTGGTCTACGAAAAAGCATGTCATTTGCTTGTTGAAATTGAACATAGGGCATACTGGACAGTACAAAAATGTAATCTAGATAATACCTTAACTAAAGAAAATTGGATTTTACAACTCAACGAATTGGATGAATGGAGGCTCAAAGCCTATGAAAATTCACATTAATTCAAGATGACAAGTAAACTCCGACATGACAGGTGAGTCAGATCCCAGAAGAATTTTGAACCAGGAGATAAAGTGTTATTATACAACTCTCGTTTGAAATTATTTCCAAGAAAGTTGCGAAGCTATTGGTTAGGCCCATTCACTATCACAGAAGTATCGCCCTTTGGAGCATGTGTCATAATGGATTCTGACGGTACTACTCAAAAAGTGAACGGACAATGCTTAAAATTCTATAAAGAACCACTCGACTTGCCCGAGCAGACCGTTGAATTCTCAGAATAAGGGAGTTTTATTTTCTTTCTATTAATCTTTTTCATTTATCTTAGGTTTTGTTATTTCTATTGCCTTTGTTGTTTTTCTTGTTTGTTTTCTTTTTCTTTCTCTTATTTATTTAAATAAGTGGGGGGTAATAGGATATGCATGCACACTGAGGACAGTGTAAACCTTAAGTGTGGGGTAGTAGTGCACATTGTACTCATTTTTCAAATATTTGCATATTTTTCCTAGCATTTTCACTAAAAATTGCACCCTTCAAAAATAAGTTTTCAAAATTTTTCACTCTTTCAGACTTCTAAATTCAGTATTGATTGATTGAGACCAGCTTATGACTGTGATATATGTTCAGTAGAGTATTATGACTATTAGGACTAAATTCATCAATTAGAAGTAGGGAATTCTTGACTATCTTGAGCACAACTAAGTTTGGATTAGAAAAATCAACTCAATATCTTTTCAAAGCCAAAATTAAATAGTACTAGACCAGTCAAGAATATGTTAGCGACCAGAATGACTAGATGGTATTCTGAGCTGAAAATGTCATAGCTTAAAAGTAAAATAGGAGTAGTTTGCAAGCGGCCTTTGCTACTCGAGCACCCCTTCTGAAGGGAATTTAATGCTTGGTACCCTAAGGTCTTGTAGATCTGGGAGTCATCGGAGTGGAGCTCGATACCTGGATAATTAAAGTTGATGTGTGAAAGCGACCACAAAAATACCCCAGAAATCAATTTAAACATACTGATGCGTTCCGATTGGTATGCTAAAAGATAGGATTTATTTACCTATATTGATTATGAGTAATTAAGGACTGAGTCTCACTAACTGTCACTTTTGCATTAATTGTTGTCACTTAATCAATCAGAACCTAAGGCAAAGTACCTATCGTGTAGCTAGTTCTTGGAAAGTATCTATGATTTTAATTTATTAATATCGTACTCCCAGGGAACTGGTAACGGCTTAGTAGCAACTATCCCTTAATCCTAACATTCATCTTATTTATGTAGTTAATCAATCAGTTAATCAATTCTTTGAGATTGATTGGTGATCCCAATCACACATAACAAGCAAATAGCATTCAAGAGTAGACATGCATTCATCAATTTAAGCTCAGTTATTACAACTTGTTTGACCTTATCTTCGAATATTTTAGATATATCTTGATCTCTAAGGCAATTATGAAATGTAACCATCTGTTTACCATATCTGAGTTACCTGGTGTATTCACCCCTACCTTGGGATGATCCTTCTCATCTGTCGGATTAAAGTATTCATGAACGGTCCCCTATGTCACTTCGGTATCATGCCACTTAACCCTAAGATTGGCCTAACGTACAAACTCAGCTTTATTAGGGTACTCTAACAAACATGGTGATCTATTTTGTTATTTCTTCCTAATCTGGCAGACCTTTTACAGTCTATTAAACTAAACCAGTTATGATTCAGACCTTGGTTAGGAGTTGTCTATAACCCTAGTTTAATTTAAAAGGACACCACAGTTCAGCATTCATAATGATAATTCTAGCTCTATGATCTTCCCGGGAAAATGGATAGCATCTCAAATGGTAAAACATGTATGATATATGAATTTAGTATCAAATAAATATTCAGATAAAACAATTCATAAAATATAGAAACTCAACTAGGGGACCCACTATCACAAAGTAGTCACCGCTTTATGCAGGTCTAGCCGGCGCTGCAGCTCCTGTACGCTTCTAATTGCTTGATGCTACTCTGCTCGGCAGAGCCTTCGGAGAATGCTCCTCATACCTAGTAGCAATTGCTTTACCTTACATCCCGGGCTTAAGTAAATTGCCCTAATTTCACTAAGAACACAAACCCTATCTCTCTCTTAGGATCTTCTAACGAAATTTCGGTATTCTGTGATACAAAAAAGAACCCTATCTAGTCGTAAGCTAAGATTCTGAGACAGACTCTCAGACAGCAAAGAAAATGAGAAACTCTCGTATACTAAACTACTTGTGTGATACACCTGAGATGACTTGTATACTATGGAAAAATGTATACTTGAAGTCACTAAATGACTCAAATTGAGTGAAGAGGGTTGATTTCAACTATTGGAGGCCTGGGGTATTTATAGCAACTTTATGGAGTGAATTTCTCCAAAAATTTCGATGTGGGACAACTTCTGGTGCTCGGGAAGCCCGTCCCGAGCTTGGGACGACCGTCCTGGTGCTTTGACTGGGTAGGGATGGCCGTCCCGAATTCGGGAAGCCCGTCCCGAATCCAGCATTTCCAAAAATTGCACTTTTGCCCCAAAATTTGCTGTTTTCGTGCAATTTACTCCTGAAACTTCCAAAATTAAAATTTAAGAAATTTTATGTCAATTTGATTCAATTAAGATCAAATACATTCAAATATTGCCCTAATTTATGTCTAAAAACATGCTAAAAAAGGTATATGATTTGTGCATATCACATACACTTAGTGTATACTTTTTATTGAAAATCATAACCAGAAAGTGTTTACACCAAAGCTCAGAACCCTGAAGGTCGTTTGTTTTTCTATTACGTTCGAAAATTGGTCAAATTACTATTTAATAACAGTGTAGGAAACTTATTTTGAGTTGACAATCTAACCTATACCAGTTCACACACTAAACCTCAGGAAATCCTTATGACTAAGTGAAGAGCTCAGTAGGGCCATCAAACGGTTTTATCTAAATAGTCATTCTTGCTGGATATTTGAGACCATTACATAGCAACTCGATCAATGCATGTCAGTTTTCTTAATCATCTGACTCATTGAAGAATTTTTCTAAAAACATTGCTAAAACCCTTTTTGTGATTGCACCTGTGATTATTACTCACTAAATGTCATATAGACTTTGCTTGAGGACAAGCAAAAAGCTAAGTGTGCGGTTATATGATGTGCATAAATCATATAACTTCTTTAGCATGTTTTTAGGCACAAATTAGGGTAAAATGGGAACTAAATCGAGCTTAATTGAATGATATTAACACATTTTAGCATAATTTGTGATTTTGGAAGTTTCAGGTGAAATGTGCAAGAAACAGCAAATATTGGGGTAAAAACGCAATTTTCAAAACTTCTTAGTTCAGGACGGGCATCCCGACCTAGTCAAACGACCAGGATGGGCATCCCGAACTAGGGACGGGCATCTTGGACCTGAAACGGGCATCCTGACCTGGTCAACAGACTCGGGACGGGCGTCCCGAGCACCAATGCAGAATCCCACATTGGTTTTTGAAGAGGAAATCGCTCCAGAGGCCTGCTATAAATACCCCAGGCCTCCAACAGTTAAAATCATCCCTGATCACTCGATCTAAATCATCTAGTGACTTCAAGGGTACATTTCTACACTCAATACAAGTCATTTAGTGATCTCAGGTACATCACACGAGTAGTTTAGCAATAAGAGAGTGTCTCGTTTTCTTTACTTTCTGAGTGTTTATCTCAGAATCATAGAATTTGAATAGATAGGGTTCATTTTTTGTATTCATAGAATACCCAGAATTTCATTAGGGGATCCTAAGAGGGCATTAGGTGAGCGAACAGCTAGTCAACAGGGCTTTTCTTAAGCCAAGGATGTAAGGTAAAACAATTGCTACTAGGATAAGGAAGCGTTCTCCGAAGGTTCTGTCAAACAGAGTCAGGTCAAGCAATCCAGGATATACAAGTAGTCGCTCCATCGGCGGACCTAATAAAGGGTGAATACTTTATGGTGGTGGTTCCCTAGATCCTCTTTGTATATTATGTATTGTGTTTGTCTAAATAATAATTTGAGTATTAAATTATGATGCTAAGTTATATATGTTTTGCATGTTGAAGTTGCATTCATTTTTCCCGAAAGGTCACCTGCTTAATTAAACATTATGACTGAATATCTGCTTGCTCTTTTAAACTAGATGAACGGTTATAGACAACTCCTAACCACGGTCTAATCATAACCTATTTAGTTTAACATGCCTTAATTTAGGATATAAATACATTAAGGTCTGCCATATTGGGTGAAACAACTTATAGATCACCATGTTTGTTAGAGTAGTCTAATGAGGCTGAGTTTGGCTATTTATGTTACCGTTAGGGTGAGTGGCATGATTTCCTGAGTGACACAGGCTTTCATGGATACATTTAACTCGAACCGTGAGTAGGGCAGTCAATGGCTATGTGGCAGTTTATTAGATTACTCAGATGTAGTACACAAGTAAGATACAGTCTAGAATCCAAGATATATCTAAAATATTCGAAGATAGGTCAATCAACATGTAGGGACAATAGAACATACATCAGAATACTTGTCTATAAAATACTCTTGCATGCTTAATGAACTCGTGTCTTGTGTAGTAAGGATCACCAACTCATCAAAGATTTTGATGAACGATTGCATAACTAGATAATAAAATAAAAGTTAGGGTAAATGATAGTTGCTACTAAGCCGTTACCACTTCCCTAGGAGTACGATATTTTCTAAATTAAAATCGTAGGTACTTTCCAATAGACTAGCTACACGATAGGTACTCTGCCTTAGGTTCTGATTGATTAAATGACAAACATAGTTGCTAAAAGTGACATTTAGTGAGTCTCCGTCATTAATTATTCATAATCGATATAGGGTAATAAAATCTTGTTTTTAGCCTGTCAATTCAGAACACACCAGATTTTTGCTCATTTGGAATTTATTGGTAATGGTAAAGGAAAGAAAATATAGAATATAAAGAAGTTTGAGGCTTTGGTCTACATAAGAAACAAGAAAATGGAACAAATTAAATTAAAGAATTTTCTTGATATTTTTGTGGAAAGACTTTAGATAAAGATAAAGAATAAATACATCAAATATCATATTTGATATTTGAATAAGGGTTGTCTAAATTACAGAAAATCCAGTGATCGTCAAAGATACATCTACTATGGTGAATGAAAAACTGTTAAGGTAATAAAGACGTTTATAGTATCCTTTGAGAATGAAATTATTTGGATTTAGATGGAATTCGGTTTCTATTTATGGACAAATTTGGTTGTTCTTGTTCATTTAGAAATACAAAATTTAGTCTTTTATTGTTAATTCCAAATTTTTAATTTCGATTCTCTATCTAGATTTGATGATTTACATTTATCAAATATAATTGCATCATCTAATGAATTTTCAAGAAATGAGAAAAAAATAGTAATGCACATAACATGAAATAATTTACTGGTATCATCTTTGATGATTTTAGTTATATTGTGCATGTTCAGTTATTTTATGATTCAAAATAATCAAGATTATGGGTTGGTTATGTATACTAATTTATGGCTCTTTTTCTAAGGAATAAAGTTTATCATTTTTTATATAATCTTGATTATTAATTTATAGAAATTTTTGAAGTTTGATATCTTTTGGCACCTTGATTCTTGATCTATGATGCATAAAGATATCTTAATTCTACTGATATTCGAGTTATATTTTGGAATAAATGTTGGGAAAGCATGGATATGGAACCCATGTGAATTATGGTAGAATTAATAAGGATTCCTTATATATATATATATTTGGATTGTCTTTTGTGATATATATTCATGAATTCAATTAAGTTACTTATATTTTTAAATTGATTATTTGAAGCTTAAATGCTGCCAAAGTAGCTTTTTTGTGTAAATTAATTAATTTATAATATAATGTTAGTCATGTGTGTTTGAGTTTCGTGCGAATAGTAATTGGCCCAAAGGAAAGTTATTGTTTGGCAGAAATTTAAACATACATGTGGCCATATCACTAGACAAAAATTATGAGACCTTGGTTAAATTCAATTTTTGTTAGGTTACTTATATTTTATATTTTGATTAGTTGATAGAAACTTAATGTCGCCAAAGTGACTTATGTGAAAATTGATTGATCATTAAATATAAGGAAAGTTGTTTGTGGTTAATTTTTCATGCGAATAATGATTGGCCCAAAGGAAAGTTGTTATTTGGCAGAAATTTTAAACACACTCTGGTAATAAATATGTGACATTCATTCGGTTCTTTTCTTCCATGTGAATAATTCGTCAATCCAAAGAAAGACTTATTATTTGATAGGAATTTATTGTTAATATTTGATTACTACGTTGAGAGTACCACTTACAAATTGACATTTTTGTCCAAAGATTAAATATCAATGTCGTGCTTAGGTATCTTGTGATGGGTTTTACCATTTTTGAATTTGAATTACCTTGGTCAATTTTATTTGGATAAATATTGTGAGTTTATTTTTATTTTAAAGTTTTTTTTTGTTTTCTGTTCTCTGTTCAGTTAACAGTTTTATTGCTTCAATATCTGTAAATTTTAATTTTATGGTTGTACTAAATGGTACAAATTATTTAAAGATCTGGAAAGAAATATTTTCATATTTCATAATTGCATAAATTTTAATCTTGCTATTCAGATTGATAAACTACTTATTTAGTACAGATTTTAGTTTCTCTAAGTAAGAGAAATTGGAAAAAGTGGGAGTATTCCAATTGCATGAGTTTTATGGTAATAGAATATGCAATTTCAAAAGGATTTGGGGGTATTAAGTTTAAAGAATTTATCATACACAATTATTTGGTGACAAATGAAGTCCAAGTGGGAGAATAATTAGCTTTATTTATTTAAATAAATTATGTAGACTTATTTGTCAATTATTGTGTACTAAAGATTTAAAGACTATTACGAGGTAACCTCAAGTTTCTATGGGAGATAAATGTATCTCAATGAATCCCCCAACAAAGTGATTTATTCGAAGCTAAAGAAATTTAAATGATTTCTTATACTTCATATTATAAAGTTATATGTACATACATGTGTATGCATTTAGATATTGTGTACATTATTAAAGTATTTGACGGATATTTAAGAGATCCATGAACTTAACATGAACATAACCCTTTTTCTTTTTCTTGATTTCCTAATTAAATAATCCTAAAATTCTTAATATCTAACATATAGGCTCTGATACCACTTGATAGAATTAGATATATAATATCCATTGACAAAATTCTTTATGACCACTATGCTAGATTATTAAGAATTTTAATAAAACCTAAAAGCGGAAGCGTACCTGATTCCATCCCGTAACAGCAACAGTTCTTTAATTTCTTTAAGAATCCTAGAGAACGTCTGTGTCGCAACCTGTATCAAAGATCACAGTCTTCCAAGAGATTTATTGGAGTTTTTGTTCTATTCTATTGACGGGATATAGAATAGTGACTCTCGATACTCTCTCGATGACCATAACCAATATATATATATTAACCCTAGCTAACCCATCATAGACTAGAAATACAGGGTTTCTACGTATGTGGGCCCATACATTTATCTGAAGCATATTAACCCATTAAAATATTATTAGATCACTTTAATTGAGCTGAATAAATTATAATAGCACCAAATACACAAATGACACATATGCCCACAGGATTTATTAAAATAAATCCAACAATCTCCCACTTGGGCTAATGTGTCACATACAAATGTGTATTTTAAATTTTTATGAGCTCAACCTTTTGCTATTATTACAGTATGCATCCTTAAACAATCAGGTCCATTAATCATATTAATATAGAACCAAAGGGGCATTCATCACACAATTGTAATTAAACCTAACAATGATCACATATCTTAACATAACTAAATGACATGGATCAAGCATGGTGTGTAGCATGAAAAATACATGAAATGTGATCTCCACATGCCAATTTTCAACTGGTCCTCTTTATTCTTTATTGAGATCAAATCAAATATAAACAGATTGTGTATATAAAAAAAACTTTAATACAACTGTAGTATATCTCAAAATCATAAATCATGTCTATAGAAAAATACAAACTTGTACCAAACTAATATATCAATAATCAAGCAAGATACCCATATGAGCAACATCCTCATGAAAGACCTTGGGTGTCAAAGCTTTAGTCAGCGGATTCGCAATCATGGAGTTTGTCCCAATATGTTCTATAGATATCAAACCACTCTGAACTCTTTCTTTAAGAACTAGGAACTTGATGTCAATATGTTTTGACTTTGATGTGCTCCTATTGTTATTGGAATACAAGAATGCTGAGTTATTATCACGGAATAACTTTAATGGACTTTCAATGCCATCTACAATTTGCAACCCAGTGACAAAGTTTCTTAGCCATATTCCATGGTTGGATGCCTCATAACAAGCTATAAATTCTGCCGCCCTTGTAGAAGGAGCAATGAGAGATTGTTTAACACTCTTCCAAGAAACTGCTCCTCCAGCAAGCAAATAAATATGGCCTGAGGTGGATTTAAAACTATCTTGGCATCCAGCAAAATCAGAGTCAGAATACCCTATGATCTCAACCTGATCTGATTTCTTGTATGTGAGCATGTACTCTTTTGTTCTCTTAAGATATCGCATTACCCTTTTGGCTTCTTTCCAATGATCCATTCCTGGATTGTGTAAATATCTGCCCAACACCCCAAGAATATACGCAATATCTGGGCGCGTACAAACTTGAGCATACATCAAACTTCCTATTGCCGAAGCATAAGGAATATTTTGCATTTCTTTAATTTCAAGATCATTCTTTGGACATTTTTTGAGATAAAATTTATCTCGTTTAGCATCAGAAGTATCTATTGATTTACAATCTTTCATGCCAAATCTCTTTAAAATTCTTTCGATATAATTCTTTTGTGATAACCCAAGAATACCTCGAGAACGATCTCGATGTATTTGTATTCCCAACATAAAAGATGCATCACCAAGATCTTTCGTGTCAAAGACATTCGATAGAAATGCAAGTAATTGATGTGCATGAATCATATAACTTTTTAGCATGTTTTTAGGCACAAATTAGGGCAAAATTGGAGATAAATTGTTCTCAATTGATTGATATTAACACAATTTTGCAGTATTTGTGATTTTGAAAGTTTCAGGTGAAATGTGCAAGAAAATAGCAAATATTGAGGCAAAAATATGATTTTTGGAACTTTTCAATTCAGGACGGGCGTCTCAACCCAGTCAAATGACCAGGACAGGCATCCCGAACTCGGGACAGGTGTCCCAGACCCAAGATGGGCGTCCTGACCGGATCAACAGACTCGAGACAGGCGTCCCGAGCTCCCTGGTAGAATCCCACATCGAATTTCACAGAGAAAAATACTCAGTTTCCCTGTTATAAATACCCCATGCCCTCCTCAGTTGAAATCATCCCTCTTCACTTAGATCTGAATCATCTAGTGACTTCAAGTGTACATTTCTACACTCGATACAAGTCATTTAGTGATCTCAGGTGCATCACAAGTAGTTTAGTATACTAGAGTTTCTTGTTTTCTTTACTTTCTGAGTGTTTATCTCAGAATCTTAGAATTCGACTAGATAGGGTTCGTCTTTGGTATTCATAGAATAGTCGGGATTTCGTTAGGATATCCTAAGAGGGCATTAGAAGAGCGAAGAGCTAGTCAACATGGCTTTTCTTAAGCCTAGGATATAAGGTAAAGCAATTGCTACTAGGCTAAGGAGGCGCTCTCCGAAGGTTCTGTCAAGCAGAGTCAGGTCAAGCAATCCAGGATATGCAAGTAGTCGCTCCATCGGCGGACCTGATAAAGGGTAAATACTTTATGGTGGTTGTTCCCTAGATCCTCTCTGTATATTCTGTATTGTGTTTGTCTAAATACTTATTTGAATATTAAATTATGATGATAGGTTATATATGTTTTGCATGTTGAAGTATATTCATTTTTCCGGAAACGTCACCTCCTTAATTAAACATTATGACTACATATCTACTTGCTCTTTTAAACTAGATGAACGGTTATAGACAACTCCTAACCACGGTCTAATCATAACCTGTCTAGTTTAACAGGCCTTAATTAGGACATTTAAGAGGAAAAAAGCATTAAGGTCTGCAATATTAGATGAAATAACCTATAGATCACAATGTTTGCTAGAGTAGTCTAATGAGGCTGAGTTCGCGTGTTTATGCCAGCGTTAGGGCTAGTGGCATGATTTCCTGAGTGACACAGGCTTTCATGGATACCTTTAGCTCGAACCGTGAGTAGGGCCGTCAATGGCGATGGGGCGGTTTATCAGATAACTCAGATGTGGTACACAAGTAAGATACAATATGTAATTGCATTCTTGACCAAGATATATCTAAAATACTCGAAGATAGGTCAATCAACATGTAGGAACAATAGAACATACATCAGAACACTTGTCTATAAAATACTCTTGCATGCTAAATAAACTTGAGTCTTGTGTAGTAAGGATCACCAACTCATCAAAGATATTGATGAATGATTGAATAACTAGGTAATAAAATGAGAGTTAGGGTAAAAGGATAGTTGCTACTAAACCGTTACCACTTCCCTGGGAGTCCGATAATTCTTAAATTAAAATCGTAGGTACTTTCCAATAGACTAGCTACACAATAGGTACTTTGCCTTAGGTTCTGATTGATTAAGTGACAAATATGAATGCTAAAAGTGACAATTAGTAAATCACCGTCCTTAATTATTCATAATCAATATAGGGTAATAAAAACCTATCTTCTAGCATACCAATCAGAACGCATCAGATATTTGGTGTCGTTGCCGGGGAAAGATCATAAAATGTTAGGATTCTTGATCAAAATTCTAGAGGCTTATGATATGTAGCGGTAGTAATCTATACCTTGGACAAAACACTCATTTTATTCTAGTTAGACAATCAGTTTCCTAAAAATAGGGTTATCATAACTAATTAATTTTAGAAATTATCTAAAATTAAGAAAATTAGGATAATCAAATTTTAGAAAATTATTCTAAAACTTTATTAAGGAAATTTAAATTGTTTTCGAAAAAAAAACCGATTTTTTTTCTTTCCTCATTCTTTGTTTCACTCCTATGTTTGTTTAATTCCAAAAAAATTTCCTTTGTAGAAACTATTTTACTCCACTAACCTTTTTGCTCAGGCTTAACGTGTGGTTTATTGTAGTTGTATGACTCGAACTTCAGAAGCTAATCTTGAAACCCCAGTTGAAAATCCCGAATGTCTCATCCGTACAGCTAACAGACAAAGAACAAAAATAGCTTCTGAAAGACCTCCACTCGAATCCTACATCCAGCCACAGACTATTCCAATGTCGTTCGCCATCAGAATCCCTGGAAACCCTCGCTATGATCTTAAACCAAATGTGCTCCAGTTGATAATAAACCGGGTCCAGTTTGGGGGAACTGCAGCCGAAAATTTGCTCGAGCACTTGACAGAATTCTCCACTCTCTGCAAAGGTCTCAAGGGAGATCACACCGCGGAAGTAACCAAGCTAAACCTCTTCCCCTACTCACTTAGGGACAGAGCTAAGAGGTGGTTGGCATAGTTACCTACTAACTCAATCACAACTTGGGATGAGTTAAGTAAGGCCTTTTTGGAGGAATACTATTCCGCAGCAAGAGTCCTAGAACATCGCAAGGCTCTTTCCAATTTCACTCAAGCTGCCGATGAGACAGTAATCAAAGCTTGGGACAGATTCAAGGAACTCCTCAGACTCTGCCCACAACATGGACTTACTGAAGCACTACTAATCCAACAATTCTATGAAGGTGTGACAGAAATGGGCAAGCAAGTTCTTGATGTACTTAATCCCCAGTGCGATTTCAATGGACTTAATGAAGTAGATGCTAGAAACCCCCTGGAGAGACTCTATAGGAACAGTAAGAACTGGCGCACCAGTGGCCGAGCCAAGAAACAACCAGTTAATGTGGAAAATGCCTCCACCGATGAACAATTCGAGGCATTCAAGGCCAATATTACTAGTCAACTAAATGCCTTCCAACAGGGAAAGAACATTAAGCCAGTATATCAAGTCTGCAAATTTTGCCAAGGACCGCATTTCAGTGGGGATTGTTATGGTAATGGAATATTGACTATTCCAGAGGATATAGAACAAGTGGAAGCAGTTAACTCTGCCCCCATGGGAAATACCTACAATCCCAACTAGAAGAACCACCCAGGATTTAGTTGGAGAAACAATTCTGGGAATATCAATTTCCAGAAAAGAGCACCTCAGCAATTACCTTATTCACAGAATCAGCAAGTCGCTCTGCCCGCACCAAGAAACTATATCATTCCAGTCGACCCCATGCAAGAATTCCGAGACATATTGAAAAGCATTGCTGACTCTAATAAGGAAATGATAGAGTCAAATAGGGAGGAAGCTCATGCAGAGAGAATTCAGCATAATAAGAATAAACAAAAGCAGACTGAGCAAACAGTCAGGAACACACAAGCGGCCCTGCAAACTTTGGAGAGACAAATGGGATAGCTGTCAACTCATCTATCTCACAGGTCGCAAGGAACGCTGTCAAGCAACACTGAGATCAACCCACAAATGAATGCAAGACCATTACTCTAATATCTGATAAAATTCTGTCTCCTTCTCCTTCAAAACCTTCTAATCCTCCTATTCTTGTGCAGGAACCAGAAGAAGGCTCCCAGGAACCAACGCCGACGAAAGTCAAAACTGAAGTAGCAAGGAAAAGGAAGGAGTCCGTCCTTGAGTACCGACCGAGAGTACCTTACCCTGTAAGACTTATGCAGAATAAAGATAAGGAGCAGTTTGAAAAGTATTTTAAGAATTTTAGTCAAATTCATGTTAATTTACCTTTGCTTGATGTTATTTCTGAAATGCCAAAGTATGCTAAGTTTTTAAAAGAGATTATTAGTAATAAAAGAAAATTTGACATGGACAAAGTGGTTCTTAATGAAGAATGCTCGGCAGTTCTACTGAACAAACTACCCTCCAAACAGAAAGATCCAGGCTGCTTTACTTTGCCATGTATGATTGGAAATATTACTAATATGCATGCATTAGCAAACTTAGGAGCTAGTATTAATCTAATGCCATCTAGTTTATTTGATAAATTAGGATTGCATGATTTGAAAACCACTAGAATGTGCATAAAACTTGCAGACAGGGCGGTCAAAATTCCTAGGGGAATAATTGAAGACCTCTTAGTAAAGGTCGGAAAATTTATTTTCCCTGTAGATTTTATTGTCATGGACATGAATGGAGAAGGAGGAGTGCCTCTGAGTCTAGGTTGACCCTTTCTAGCTACATCGAAGGCATTAATAGACGTCAGTAATGGTCAAATCAAACTAAGGGTATGATATGCATAAATCATATCACATTTTTAGCATGTTTTTTGCATAATTTAGGGTGAAATTGATGGTAAATCGATCTTAATTGCTTATTATTAACTCAATTTCATAGTTTTTATGATTTTGGAAGTGTCAGGTGAAAAGTAGAAGAAAATGGCAAATTTCAGGGCAAAAACGTGATTTTCAGAAGTTCGGAAGTCGGGGTGGGCGTCCCGAAGTCAGGATGGGCATCCTGACCTGGTCAACAGGCCAGGACGGGCGTCCAAGACCCGAGACGGCCGTCCTGACTTGGTCAACAGGTCGGGACGGGCATCCCGAGCCGCAGTTCAGAATCCCACATCGAAATTCTGAGAGAAATTCACTCCAGAAAGCTGTTATAAATACCCCAGGCCTTCCTCAGTTGAAATCATTCCTCTCCACTCGATCTGAGTCATTTAGTAACTTCAAGTATATAGTTTTCTATAGTATACAAGTCACTTAGCGACTCAGGTTTCAGTATAAGTTTATTTATATTCTTAGATAGTGTCTCGTGTTCTTTGTTTCTGAGAGCTAGTCTCAGATCCTAGGATACGACTAGATAGGTTAGTTTCTGGAATTCATAGAATACCCGAGGTTTCATTAGGAGATCCTAAGAGGGCTCTAGGCGTTCGAAGAGTCAGTCCACAGGGCTGGGCTTAAGCTGGGTATTAAGGTAAAGTCCAGCTACTAGGCTGAGGAAGCGTCCTCCGAAGGTTCTATCGAGTAGAGTCGGGTCGAGCAGTCCAACATATACAAGCAGTTGCTCCATCGGCGAGACTTCGCAAAGGGTGATTACTTTATGGCATCGGTCCCCATGTCCCTCTCTTTATATGTCTATACTGTGTTCATCCAAACATTTATTATGTCTATTGGATTATGATTGTATGAGTATTTGTTATGCATGTTGAAGTACTTTATGATTTTCTGGAAATGGCCACCAGCTTAACTTTCATTATGTCTACATGTCTAATGTAGTTTCTTTTAAACTAAATATAGGGTTATAGACAATTCCTAATCATAGCTTAATCATAACCTGTTTAGTTTAACAGGTATTAATTTAGGACTTCCCTGTCGGGTTGATTTAATGTCTGCCATATTAGATGAAATAACCTATAGATCACCATGTTTGTTAGAGTAGTCTAAGTAGGCTGAGTTTGTGTGTTTATGCCGGCGTTAGGGCGAGCGGCATGATCTCCTAAGTGACATAGGTTTTCATGGATGCCTTTAGCTCGAACCGTGAGTAGGGCCGTCAATGGTGATGGGGCGGTTTATCATGTAACTCAGATGTGGTACACCTTTAGACTCAGTACATAATTGCAATCTAGGCCAAGACATGTCTAAAATACTCGAAGATAGGTCAATCAACATGTAGGAACAGTATAACATAGAATCAGGACATTATTTGTAAAACACTCTTAGGCTTAAATAGACTTAAACCTAGTGGAGAATGAATCACCCTCTCATCAATATCTTTGATGAACGATTGCATAACTGGATCATAAGATAAGAGTTAGGGTAAGAGGATAGTTACTACTAAGCCGTTACCACTTCCCTGGGAGTACGATATTTGATTTAATTAAAATCGTAGATACTTTCCAACAGACTAGCTACACGATAGGTACTCTGCCTTAGGTTCTGATTGATTAAGTGACAGTATAGAGACTAAATGTGACAATTAGTCAGGATAAGTCCTTAATTACTCATAATCAACATAGGGTAAAACAATACCTATTTTAGTATATCAGTCGGAACGCATCAGGGTAGACAATGAAGATATCACATTTGATCTAAATGAAACCCTTAAGTATCCCATGCATTTAGATGATATTTATTTTTGTGTGGATGCTATTGACTAGTTAATTGAAGTTAACATGATAGAACTATGCTCAAACTATCAAGTATTGGAGGAAGACTCTCTAGAAATAGAGAAAACTGATCTCAGCCCCTCCGATTACGAAATTAACTCTGACAATTTCACTGAGATAGGTACTCATGAGATGAAGAAAGAGCAAACTTCATTTGAAGATCCTCCAGACATGGAACTAAAGGAATTGCCCACTCATCTATGCTATGAATTCCTAGACAACAATAGGAAACTTCCCATCATTCTTGCAGCCGATCTGACTGCAGAACAACGGAAGTTAACCGTGGACATGTGCAAAAAGTACAAAAGAGCCTTTCCATACAAAATTGCGAATATTCTAGGTATCAATCCAAGCTTTTGTTCGCATAAGATTCTTTTAGAAAATGATTATAAGCCATGTGTGCAACCACAAAGAAGGTTGAATCCTAATGTGTGTGATGTTGTTAAAAAAGAAGTAATCAAATTATTGGATACTGGACTTATCTATCCAATTTCAGATAGTGAATGGGTAAGCCCAGTGCAGGTAGTACCTAAGAAAGGTGGGATAACAGTTGTCAGAAATGAGAATAATGAATTAATTCCCATGAGAACTGTTACTGGACATCGTGTTTGCATTGATTACATAAAACTAAATACTGCTACGCGAAAAGACCATTTCCCTCTTCCTTTTATTGACCAAATGTTAGAAAGGTTATCTGGACATATGTTTTATTGTGTTCTTGATGGGTTTTCTGGATATTTTCAAATCCCCATTTCCCCAGAAGACCAGCATAAGACTACCTTCACATGCCCTTTTGGAACATTTGCATATAGAAGAATGCCTTTTGGTTTGTGTAATGCACCTGCTACTTTCCAACATTGTATGACTGCTATTTTTGAGGACATGTTAGGAGAGTCTATGGAAGTATTCATGGTTGATTTCTGAGTTTTTGGGAATTCATTTGAGAGTTGTCTAAAAAACTTGGGGTTGATGTTAAAGCGTTGTATAAAATCAAATTTGGTTCTAAATTGGGAAAAATGCCATTTCATGGTAAAAGAGGGGATTGTGCTAGGACATAAGATCTCACATAGAGGTATGGAAGTAGATAAGGCTAAGATTGAAGTTATTTCAAAACTACCTCCACCTAACTCTGTGAGAGCCATTAGAAGTTTTTTGGAACACGCTGGTTTTTATCGCAGGTTTATAAAAGATTTTTCACTAATAGCCAAACCGTTGACCAATTTACTTAGTAAAGACGTCCCTTTTGCTTTAGATGAAAAATGTTTAAAAGCTTTTAATAGACTTAAGGAACTTCTGACTACTGCACCTATCATGACATCACTTGACTGGAGTTTGCCATTTGAATTAATGTGTGATGCTAGTGATTATGCAGTAGGAGTTGTTTTAGAAAAGAGACATGATAAGAAATTTCATGTAATATACTACGCTAGTAAAACTTTGACTGACGCTTAGGAAAATTACACTACAACAGAAAAGGAATTACTAGCAGTAGTATAAGCGTTTGATAAATTCCGATCCTATCTAGTCTTGTCTAAAACAATAGTTTATACTGATCATTCTGCATTAAAATACTTGTTCAATAAAATCGACGCAAAACCAAGACTAATCAGATGGGTTTTATTGCTTCAAGAATTCGACATAGAAATCAGGGATAAGAAGGGGGCAGAAAACCTAGCTGTAGATCACCTGTCAAGGTTAGAAAATCCGGCCCTAGAAGGTATAGATGAATCAATCATATCCGACAAATTTCCGAATGAGAATTTATGCACTTTGTTTGCTAATTTCTCACCCCCATGGTTTGCCGATATAGCTAATTACTTGGTAGCTCAGACCCTTCCTAGTGATATCACTGCCCATCAAAGAAGGAAATTCTTTGCTGAGCTTACTATTGGGAGGACCCCTTTTTGTTTCGAATATGTGCAGATTAGATGATTAGGAGATGCGTCTCTCAAGAAGAAGGTTTCTAAATCCTGGAACATTGTTACTGCGAACCCGCAGGTGGTCACTTAGCTGCAGCTAATACCGCCAGGAAAGTATTGGAGGCAGGCTTCTACTGGACTACGATATTCAAAGACTCCGCAACATATGCAGGATCCTGCGATGCCTGTCAGAAAATAGAAAACATGTCTTCTTGAGACAGTCTACCCCAACAAGTAATTCAAAGTGTAGAAATATTTGACATGTGGGGTATAGACTTCATGGGTCCATTTCCTTCTTCCTATGGTAAGAAATACATCATAGTAGTCGTAGAATAGTTTTCGAAATGGCCTAAGGCACAAGCACTACCTACTAATGATGCTAGAGTCGTGTGCAGATTTCTTAGACAGCTATTCTCCAGATTCAGATGCCTAAAAGCCCTAATCAGTGACCGAGGTACACATTTTTGCAACTCTCAAATGCAGAAGGTACTTTAGCAATATGGAGTTCAACATCGCCTTTCCACAGCATACCACCCTCAAACCAATGGGCAGGTTAAGGTAAACAATAGAGGAATAAAACATATATTAGAAAAGACGTAGGTGTTAACCGTAAGGATTGGGCCATAAAACTTGATGATGCCTTATGGGCCTTTCGTACGGCATATAGAACCTCTACAGGATTTTCACCTTATAGATTGGTCTATGGAAAAGCATGTCATCTGCTTGTTGAAATTGAACATAGAGCTTACTGGGCAGTGCAAAAATGCAATCTAGATAATACCTTGACTAAGGAAAACCGGATTTTACAACTCAACGAATTGGATGAATGGAGGCTCAAAGCCTATGAAAATTCACATCAATTCAAGATGACAAGTAAACTCCGGCACGATAGGCGACTCAGATCCCAGAAGAATTTTGAACCATGAGATAAAGTACTATTATACAACTCTCGATTGAAATTATTTCTAGGAAAGTTGCGTAGCTATTGGTCAGACCCGTTCACTATCACAGAAGTATTGCCTTTTGGAGCATGTGTCATAATGGATTCTGACGGTACTACTCAAAAAGTGAACGGACAATGCTTAAAATTCTATAAAGAACCACTCGACTTGCCCGAGCAGACCGTTGAATTCTCAGAATAAGGGAGTTTTGTTTTCTTTCTATTAATCTTTTTCATTTATCTTAGGTTTTGTTATTTCTATTGCCTTTGTTGTTTTTCTTGTTTCTTTTCTTTTTCTTTCTCTTATTTATTTAAATAAGTGGGGGTAATAGGATATGCATGCACACTGAGGATAGTGTAAACCTTAAGTGTGGGGTAGTAGTGCACAGTGCACTCATTTTTCAAATATTTGCATATTTTCCTAGCATTTTCACTAAAAATTGCACCCTTCAAAAAAAAGTTTTCAAAATTTTTCACTCTTTCAGACTTCTAAATTCAGTGTTGATTGATTGAGACCAGCTTATGACTGTGATATATGTTCAGTAGAGTATTATGACTATTAGGACTAAATTCATCAATTAGAAGTAGGGAATTCTTGACTATCTTGAGCACAACTAAGTTTGGATTAGAAAAATCAACTCAATATCTTTTCAAAGCCAAAATTAATCAGTACTAGACCAGTCAAGAATATGTTAGCAACCAGAATGACTAGACGGTATTCTGAGCTGAAAATGTCATAGCTTAAAAGTAAAATAGGGGTAGTTTGCAAGCGGCCTTTGCTACTCGAGCACCCCTTCTGAAGGGAATTTAATGCCTGGTACCCTAAGGTCGTGTAGATCTGGGAGTCATCGGAGTGGAGCTCGATACCTAGATAGTTAAAGTTGATGTGTGAGAGCAAACACAAAAATACCCCAGAAATCAATTTAAACATACTGATGCGTTCCGATTGGTATGCTAAAAGATAGGATTTATTTACCTATATTGATTATGAGTAATTAAGGACTGAGTCTCACTAACTGTCACTTTTGCATTAATTGTTGTCACTTAATCAATCAGAACCTAAGGCAAAGTACCTATCGTGTAGCTAGTTCTTGGAAAGTATCTACGATTTTTTTAATATCGTACTCCCAGGGAACTGGTAACGGCTTAGTAGCAACTATCTCTTAATCCTAACATTCATCTTATTTATGTAGTTAATCAATCAGTTAATCAATTCTTTGAGATTGATTGATGATCCCAATCACACATAACAAGCAAATAGCATTCAAGAGTAGACATGCATTCATCAATTTAAGCTCAGTCATTACAACTTGTTTGACCTTATCTTTGAATATTTTAGATATATCTTGATCTCTAAGGCAATTATGAAATGTAACCATTTGTTTACCATATCTGAGTTACCTGGTGTATTCACCCCTACCTTGGAATGATCCTTCTCATCTGTCGGATTAAAGTATTCATGAACGGTCCCCTATGTCACTTCGGCATCATGCCACTTAACCCTAAGATTAGCCTAACGTACAAACTCAGCTTTATTAGGGTACTCTAACAAACATGGTGATCTATTTTGTTATTTCTTCCTAATCTGGCAGACCTTTTACAGTCTGTTAAACTAAACCAGTTATGATTCAGACCTTGGTTAGGAGTTGTCTATAACCCTAGTTTAATTTAAAAGGACACCACAGTTCAGCATTCATAATGATAATTCTAGCTCTATGATCTTCCCGGGAAAATGGATAGCATCTCAAATGGTAAAACATGTATGATATATGAATTTAGTATCAAATCAATATTCAGATAAAACAATTCATAAATATATAGAAACTCATCTAGGGGACCCTCGGGCCCGTGCCGCAACTATGGGCCTGGCAATACCCATAATCAACTACATGGTATTATCCTCACTATACCAAAAGGGATACCCAGAGTTGACTATGAGTACCTAGGCCCATTCTTATATACCAGTGCTTATTACTTGACTTATCGATGTGGGACGGGGTATCACATTCACCCCCCCTTAAGGCCTAGCGTTCTCGCTAGGGCCCACTCGAACATAATAGGCCTCGGCCCAAGATCAACCAGTAGACGTCTGGGATTCTAGAGGTGGCTCCCACCCTGAAGTGTAGCACTTAGTTCCCATAGTCCAGGCTGGTTACCTGCTCTGATACCAATTGTCACGACCCAGACCCTCGGGCCCGTGCAGCAACTATGGGCCTGGCAATACCCATAATCAACTACTTGGTATTGTCCTCACTATACTAAAAGAGATACCCCGAGTTGACTATGAGTACCTATGCCCATTCTTATATACCAGTGCTTACTTACTTGACTTATCGATGTGGGATGGGGTATCACAAGGGTAATAGGATATGCATGAACACTGAGGATAGTGTAAACCTTAAGTGTGGGGTAGTAGTGCACAGTGCACTGTAGTAGTCAAAATTTGCATGTTTTCCCATATTTCTCACTAAAATTGCACCCTTCCAAAATTTTTTATAAATGTTTTCACTCTTTCAGACTTCAAATTCAGTATTGATTGGTTAAAGAAATGCTTATGTCTATGATATACGCTGAGTAGAGCATTATGATAAGTAGGAAACAAGTTGATAACTTTACTGAATTCATCACTTAGAAGTAGGGAATTCCTGATATCATTGAGCACAACCTAGTTTGGATTAGAAACATCAACCAAATACCTTTTCGAGACTTAAACTAAATAATATTAGATCAGTTGAGAATGTGTTAGCAGTTTGAATGACTAGATGATGCTCTGAGCTGAAAGTGAAAAAGTTTAAAAGCAAAAAGGGTAGTTTGCAAGCGTCCTTTGCTACTCGAGCACCACTTCTGAAGGGAATTTAATACCTGATGCCCTAAGGTCGCATAGATCTGGGAGTCATCGGAGTGGGGCTCGATACCTGGGTAGTTAAAGTTGATGTGTGAAAGCAAACACAAAAATACCCTGAACAATTAATTTAAAAATACATTGCCCATTGTATTCTTTTATTGAAAATTATAAATGAAAAGCCTTGACACCAAAGCTCAGAACTCATAAAGTTATTTGTTACTATTACATTCGACTATTGGTCGAATTATTATCTGGTAAAGGTTTAGAGAAGACTATATTGAGTTGACAATCTAGTCTAGATTAGTTCACACACTACACATCATGAGGACCTCGTGAATAAGTGTAGAATTCAATCAAAGTTATTAAATTGTTGCATCTACATGACCATGATAATTTACCAGACATTTGAGACCTTTCCATAGCAACTTGATCAGTCAGGCCTATTTTGTGAATCATCTGACTCAGTGAGGAATTTTGGCTAAAAATATTGCTAGGCCTTTGAGTGATTGCACCTATGATTTAAAAATTTCAATAATTTCATATAGACTTTGCTTGAGGACAAGCAAAAAGCTAAGTGTGGGGTTATATGATGTGCATAAATCATATCACTTTTTTAGCATGTTTTTATGCACAAATTAGGGCAAAATTGGAGATAAATCGTTCTCAATTGATTGATATTAACACAATTTTGCAGTATTTGTGATTTTGGAAGTTTCAGGTGAAATGTGCAAGAAAATAGCAAATATTGAGGTAAAAACGTGATTTTCGGAACTTTTCAGTTTTGGACGGGCGTCCCAAGCTCAGGACGGGCTTCTCGACCCAGTCAAACGACTAGGATAGGAGTCCTGACCTGGTCAAAGCACCGGGATGGGCATCTTGACCATGTCAATAGACTCGGGACGGGCATCCTGAGCTCCCTGGTAGAATCCCACATCGAATTTCACAGAGAAAAATACTCAGTTTCCTTGCAATAAATACCCCAAGCCTTCCTCGGTTGAAATCATCCCTCTTCACTCGATCTGAATCATCTAGTGACTTCAAGTGTACATTTCTACACTCGATACAAGTCATTTAGTGATCTCAGGTGCATCACACGAGTAGTTTAGTATACGATAGTTTCTCGTTTTCTTTGCTTTCTGAGTGTTTATCTCAGAATCTTAGAATTTGACTAGATAGGGTTCGTCTTTGGTATTCATAGAATACTCGAGATTTCGTTAGGAGATCCTAAGAGGGCATTAGGTGAGCGAAGAGCTAGTCAACATGGCTTTGCTTAAGCCTAGGATGTAAGGTAAAGCAATTGCTACTAGGCTAAAGAAGTGCTCTCTGAAGGTTCTATCAAGCAGAGTCAGGTCAAGCAATCCAGGATATACAAGTAGTCGCTCCATCGGCGGACCTGATAAAGGGTGAATACTTTATAGTGGTGGTTCCCTAGATCCTCTCTGTATATTCCGTATTGTGTTTGTCTAAATACTTATTTGAATATTAAATGATGATGATAGGTTATATATGTTTTGCATGTCGAAGTATATTAATTTTTTCGGAAACGTCACCTGCTTAATTAAACATTATGACTGCATATATACTTCCTCTTTTAAACTAGATGAACGGTTATAGACAACTCCTAACCACTGTCTAATCATAACCTGTCTAGTTTAACAGGCCTTAATTTAGGACTTTTAAGAGGAAAAAGCATTAAGGTCTGTCATATTAGATGAAATAGCCTATAGATCACCATGTTTGTTAGAGTAGTCTAATGAGACTGAGTTCACGTGTTTATGCCAGCGTTAGGGCGAGTGGCTTGATTTCCTGAGTGACACAGGCTTTCATAGATACCTTTAGCTCGAACCGTGAGTAGGGCCGTCAATGGTGATGGAGCGGTTTATCAGATAACTCAGATGTGGTACACAAGTAAGATATAGTATGTAATTGCATTCTAGACCAAGATATATCTAAAATACTCGAAGATATGTCAATCAACATGTAGAAACAATAGAACATACATCAGAACACTTGTCTATAAAATACTCTTGCATGCTAAATAAACTCGACTCTTGTGTAGTAAGGATCACTAACTCATCAAAGATATTGATGAATGATTGAATAACTAGGTAATAAAATGAGAGTTAGGGTAAAATGATAGTTGCTACTAAGCCGTTACCACTTCCCTGGGAGTACGATAATTCTTAAATTAAAATCGTAGGTACTTTCCAATAGACTAGCTACACGATAGGTACTCTGCCTTAGGTTCTGATTGATTAAGTGACAAATATGAATGCTAAAAGTGACAATTAGTAAATCACCGTCCTTAATTATTCATAATCAATATAGGGTAATAAAAACCTATCTTTTAGCATACCAATCGGAATGCATCAGTAATATATCATCAACATATAACATTAGAAAAATATACTTGCTCCCACCTAACTTATGGTATATGCAATCATCCACTAAATTTATCTCAAATCCAAATGAGACAACAACTTGATGAAATTTGTAATACCATTGACGAGAAGCTTGCTTGAGTCCATAAATGGATTTCTTTAGTTCGCAAACCATTTGTTCTGATTTTTCAGAATTTAAGCTTTCAGGTTGCTCCATAAAAATTGTTTCTTCGATGTCTCCATTTAGAAACGCAGTCTTAACATCCATCTGATGCAACTCAAGATCAAAATGTGCCGCATGTGCCATTATAATCCTAAAAGAATCTTTTGAAGATACTGGAGAGAAAGTTTCTTTATAATCAATGCCTTCCTTTTGAGTGAATCCCTTAGTGACAAGACGTGTCTTATATCTTTCCACATTACCTTTTGAATCCCTTTTGGTCTTAAATATCCATTTACAACCAATGGGTTTCACTCCTTCAGGTAATGGGACAAGATCCCAAACATCATTGTCTTTCATTGACTTAATTTCATCATTCATGGCATTTATCCAATTTTGAGAATTAGAACTTTCTATGGCATCACGGAAGTTAATGGGATCATCCTCCGCTGTTCCAATATCTTTATCAAGTTCTTGGAGAAAAATAATGTAATCATCTGAAATTGCTTTTCTCCTTTCTCTAGTAGATCTCCTTAATGGCATTTGCTCTCCTAAAACCTTTCTCACGTTATTGTTGCTGCAGAACAATATTCGTGGCATGAAAAGTGGAGTATGTTTTCTCCAGCATATCATCATCCGTTATATCAACTCCACATAGTTTCAATTGTGAAATTATTTTAAACATTACGGAGTTATACTCATGAATTTGAAATCTTGCAACCTCAGGTGCAACCAGTCATACCGTGCTTTTAGGAGAACGATCATCTTCTGGTGGTCGAATCTTTCTTTCAAATTTCCCCATAAAATAAGAGGATCTTTCACGGTAAGATATTCATTTTTCAGATCTTCGTGAAGATGATGAAGGAGAAATATTATAGCTTTGGCACGATCTTGTATTGATGATATATTATTTTGTACGATGGTGTCTGTCAGACCCATCGCAGCAAGATGCATCTCGGCATCTAGTGTCCATGACAAGTAGTTTTTCCCGGTGACATCAAGAGCCACAAATTCTAGTTTAGTCAGATTTGCCATAATAATAATAGAAAACGTACCTGTTTGATAACGTACCGGTGGTAGACAATCGTGTTGATAACGTATTATATAATTGTGTATAAAATGAAATAAATGAGATGATATATTTTGATCTTAGCTAGTAAAACTGGGCAAATAACATCAGCTAGGATATGAGATATATATATAGTTAACCTATATATATATATGTAAGGGGAGATAGAGGAAGAGAGGAGAGAATTGGGAAGAAAGGTAAGAGCTCTCGCGAAAATTTTCTTTCTACTTTACTTCAAAAACTCTCAACAAGATACACATATATATATACATACATATGTACCTAAATGAATATATATATAAATATATTCATCCATTATCTATCATCATTTCATCCACTATATATATAAATATGTATTTCATCCACTACATATAATTATTACATCCACTAATATATATATATATCTATATAATATATATATAATATATATATATATATATATATACATATTGTGATATTTATCACCTTACGTAATTTTCTGGGATGATGGACATCCATTAATTTAATGAATCTTCGGGATTCATAACAGTTTTGCATTTCAAACCCATATTTCGATTTCACTTTTTTTTTCCTTTTCATTTTTTACTACAAAATTTAAAATATTTTTATTGAATGCAAACTAAATATGCGTATTTTTGTTTCTATCATATCTCAAACTCATGAGACTTCAGTCATAACTGAAGTCTGAAAGTATAAACTAAATATTTTATACATATTTAAGAAAGTATACCAAAAAAGATTCAGACATACATCTACAATAAAAAAACAGAAAAGGTTTTACATTACCATATTTTAATTATTTAATAAATTAAAATCTTCATCGTTCCATTCTCTTTCTTCTTCTTCTTTTCCGTTGACTTGATTACCTTCTTCAATTCTTAACTGTTTTCTTTGAGGAAGGACAGATTCATCTTCGGAATTTGGATGTACTCTCTTTTTTGAGATTTGAATATTGGGATTGGTTGAGCGTTTTTATCTTACATATAACGTAATCCTTTGGAATTCCTTCGGCCCAACCTTCATCTAGCTGGTACTCGTGCATTATCCAGCTACCAAATGCATCAGTTATATTATTTTTTTGTTTGAAATTAAACATTCTTCGAAATCCTATTAAATTTTGTTGATCGTCGTAAATGTAAGTCTTTTTCGTTTGGCCAGACCAACATCTGCATCCTGCGATTCTGTTTGTTTTCTTATCACTTACTTTATCTAACTTTGTAATAAGATAAAGAATCTTATTGTCCTTCTTTGGTTTAGTTGCCTCAAAATCAACAAACCAAGGATCATGCTCCCTAAATATTTTCCAAGGAGTTTTGGAATCATCTACTCTGTATATATATCTTTCGATAACAGGTGACATAATATTTTTACCTAATAATTTAGATCGAAATATTTTTAATATTTCAAAATCAGTAGGAATAAAATGATACCCTAAAAATAAATCATCATCATTATTATTATCTTCTGACTGTTTAATCATCTCCATCGTTATTGTGTGTGTGAAAACTTTACTTGAAAATACTCTTTTACTTTCTTAGAATGAAAGTGAGTAAAGACAAATCAATTGAAGTTTAACCTAAAACCCGTGATAGAATTAAAGCAATTCGTGAACCCACATAACTGTCTAAACATGAATTTAATTATAACAATAAAGTCTCTACTTAATTCAATTGAAAAACTTCAGAAAGAATCAAACAAAATTTATTCAATATTTAATCAACCCATATAAAAAGGAGATAATAGAAGATAAAATAAAATAATAAAATAATATCCTAACTAAAATAAGATATCTCTTAATTAATAATAATAAATCTAGACTATCTTGAAAATATCTTCAAATTTTGATTTTATTGTGAATGATTTCTTTAAATTATAATAATAAATACGTTTTTATCCAAATTCTGGTCAATTCTTCATATTTCGTCCCTATTATCAAAATAAGAATAAATTCAACAAATTAGCTCAATATGTAATAAAAATATAGGAGAATTAAATATAATAATTTTGATAATTTACTATTTATGGAGATTATATAGAAGTAGTGAAATGTTATAATAAATTATCAACATACAAAATAATATGTTTTATAAAAATTGTATATATATATATTGTGATTATAAAATATATGGTGTGTTTTAAAGAATAATTTTATAATTATTAATAAATATAATCTATATTATGTAAATTATAACAAAAATATTATTTATAAATTATAATTATTAGAAAAATAAAATTTACGAGTAATTGTTTTTTTAAAAAATGAAGATCTGCTTTGTCAAGACACACAGTAGATTAGAAAATAGGTAAAAATAAATAACATTAATTTTAAAAATATTTTTAAAATAACATTATTTTGGTAAAAGACTCGATAAAGTTAAATATTTAAATATTTAAATTTAAATTTATATGTAATCCAACGACCAACACTAATAGGAGTAACGTAACATTGTATTTTTTTTAAATAATATTTTTTAATATTAAAATATTTGAATATTTACAAGTATTCCAATATTTTCTCTTTCATTAAAAATAAATAATAAATTTCTTTATAAATTCTTTTTTTTTTTTTTTTTTTGAGAACTAGACTTCTTAATCATTTTCTGCTACCTTCTACACTACTCTAAATATTTTGTCATTGTTCATTCAGATATCTAAAAAAATGAATATTTTTTTTAAAATTTAATTTATTAAATAATACATGTAACCTAAATTTTAGTATTAAACAATTAAAGTTTAAATTTTATAAATTAGTTCAAGATTGACTTTCATTTTTTTTTGAAAGAAAAAATGAATTATTTTAGAGCTCATGCAGGGTCAAGATTAAAGTAGAATAGAACACAGGGATTAACAATTCATAATCCAAGTCTTCCACAAAAATCAACAGGAAATAACAATTCAAAATCCAAGTCTTCCACAAAAATCAACAGGGAAAATTTGAATGTACAGCCACCACCAGTATAGAAACCAATTTTATTTTTTAAAATTAAAATATATATTTATATATATTGAGACCAATTTAACCAATGTCTATAGTTTAAGGACTATATTTGTTTTATTGTAAGAAATTTACAACAAATGTCAAATTCACAATGTTGACGTAGAATTTATGATATATTTTCTGGTTGTGCTAAATTAAGAACTTATATTTTATAACAATTTTTTAAATATGTAAAAGTACATATTTAAATTATTAAATGATGAATTAAAATATAGTATATCACAAATATTGATGAATTTAATTTTTTAATTTATATAATATCCCATTAAATAATTCATATATATATTGAAATTTGAAAGGCATTCGTATCTTAATAAAATATTTATTTATTCAATTTAACTAATTAAAAAAACAAAATACCAAAAACTTGAAGATATAACCAGACGGAGATGATGATGCCTTACAAGATAATAATAATAATAATAATTGTTTTTTAAGATGTTAAAGATAATTCGATCTAAATTAAAAATTTCACTTGTTATCGAAAGATATATATATGGAGAGATAATTTTATATCTTTATGAATTTATTTTTATGAAAAATGATTCTTGGTTTATTGATTTTGATGCAACCAAACCAAAGATGAACAATAAAGAGATTCAAATATCCGAATATTCAAGTTAATTAATAAATAATATTCCGTTTGTTGATGTAGGATATGAAATAGTAGGAGTTAGAATACAGAAGAAAAAAAAAGGCATATCCAAAACTTTGGAAAGAAGAACCTCTTTTTTTCACTAAGGACACGATTTGTCTTAGATGAATCACAAACTATGGTAAGACACTTTAGGTTAATTTACATCTAGACAAATGTTTTTATATACATTAGTTAGAGATTGAACTCTTTACCAACTCACATATATTTTAAAGTTAGATGAAGAAGTTGTTGTCCATGAAAGAAAGCCGTTAAAGAAGTGAAGAATTTAATAGGACTATGGATGAAGAAAAGAAGGGAATGAAAGGAAGAAGATTTGTTGGAAATATTTTCGTTTTTTTTTTTTTGTTTTAAACCGGGTTTCATTTCATAGAAATGAGAAATATACACTTGAGTATAGCTAAAACTACCAGTATACAAAACGGACCATATGCCTTAGCCAGGGCATAAGGCTCCTCCAAAAGAAGCTTGCAATGTTGGAAGGTAAACATAGTAATGATAAAGTAAGCATCAGAAAATGAAGATGTTGATTCTACAAGTGCCTCCCAACATGATCAGGTAAGTAGTGACGATGAATATGAAGATTCCTCTGCAAACATCTCTGCAATGCCTATAATGATGGTGGATGCGTCAACAATAGAAGAACAATTGGTGAATTTGACAAAATTGGTGGAAGTTATCGCAATGCATTCAGCGAAGCAAGATCGTATCCTCGCTCAATTGATGAACAACACTGGCGAGTCAAGTCAAAAATGAGTAGAAGAGGCAAACAAAGGTGTTACCCTCAACCAAGGAGAAGGATCAAGTAATCCTGAAGATGTCAAAGTTGCTGAAAATCAATTAAAATATGTTGGCGGATCTAAAACTGTCAAACAAGAAAGGACTATGCACATTTTATCATATGGATTCATTCCTATTGATGAATTGAGGAACTTCATCGAAGGGACGATAAAAGACAAGTACGAAGGAAGTTTTGAATCTTCCGATGCATATTCCAAACCTTATTCAAGGAGAATTGACAATCTGCAAATGTCGATGGGCTATCAACGTCCAAAGTTGCAGCAGTTCAATGGTAAATGTAATCCAAAGCAACATGTTGCTCATTTCGTTGAAACATGTAGCAACACAGGGACTAAAGGTGATCTCCTAGGCAAGCAATTTGTTAGATATCTCAAAGGAAACGTATTCGATTGATACACAGAATTAGCTCCAGGACCAATTGACAGCTGACATCAACTTGAAGCTGAATTCTTGAATCACTTCTACAGCACCCGGAGAACTATAAGTATGCTTGAATTGAGTCACACAAAGTAGTGAAAAGATGAACATGTCTTTGACTACATCAATAGGTGGAGGAGTTTGAGTCTAGATTGTAGAGATCGATTGTGTGAGAAATCCGCAATTGAAATGTGCATTCAAGGGATGCAATGGAGCCTTCAATACATCTTGAAAGGCATTCAACCAAATACATTTGAAGAGTTAGCTACTCGCAGTCACAACATGGAATTTAGTATCAAGACTCACGGTGATCAAGGGACCTTTGTTGCTGAACCTCGCTAAAAAGATGGAGCAGATTTCAAGGAAACAAGTAAACAACTGTCTAAGTCAAACGTACAAGAATCTCATACAACAATTGTTGCTCCAGTCAAAGTTGTAACAAAGGTGAGTAGAAATTCTACAGAGCGAAACAACATTCCTACAAATTTACCGAGAAGGAGGCCGACGCTGGAGGAAAGACAAGAGAAAGGTTATCATTTCCTTGATTCAGATATATAAAAAATATTTGATGATTTAATGATCTCCGGTTTGATCGAGTTGCCTGAAATGAAGTGACCACAACAAGAGAAACAAACAGATGATCCAAACTACTACAAATATCATCGTCTTGTCAATCATCCTATTGAACAGTATTTCATCTTCAAAAATAAAGTAATGGAGTTGCTGCGCAAAGGAAAATGAGTGTTGGAGGAAGAAAAGTTAACAACTAATAAAATAAGAGCATGTTTCACCGTTCATGCAGAAAAAGTCGACAATGTTGTTGGAATGCTACTTGGCGAAAGTTCAACAAAGAAGAATGATTCCTTTCTAATAGTAGACACTTACGTAACTACGATTAACTTCACAGACGATGATTTGTTACTGGAATCAAAGCCACACAATAGACCATTATTTGTGTCTGGCTACATACGACAAAAGAGGATGAATCAGATATTACTTGGTGGAGGCTCTGCAGTTACTATTCTTCCATTGCGTATGTTGAAGGATTTCGATATTCCCACTGAAGAACTTTCACATAGTCGTATCATGATTCAAGGTTTTAATCAAGGAGGGCAAAGAGCTGTTGGTGCAATACAACTTGACCTTCAAATAGAAGAAATGACTACAAGTCTTATATTCTTTTATATATTCTTTTAATTAAAAAAAATTGAAATATAAAATAAAATCTATAGTATCTTGGGTTCAATACGGTGACAGAAAATTCTTCATCCATTTATTTTAGTACTATTAACAGAAGAAGAAGGAAAAATAAAATATTGAGCTTAAAAACTTGTACAAATAGAGCTAGAATTTTTATTCACGTCTCATTCAACACATCTTAAAAATTTGTACAAATAGATTGCACTCTCACTTCTTTCAACAGACCTGATATATCACAAAACACCAAATTAGATCACCCTGATTGTATTACTTAGTACCCTGATTATAGATCACCCTGGTTATTAAACTTGTCATGCACTCCTCTAATTGCTCAAGAGAATCTGAACCCGAGCTAAGTTCAAAACTGGTTCTCTCCCACATTATCTATCTAGGTGAATATATATATATACATATGGGCAACCAAGATTAACTTAGTCCTCTTCAGAAACCTGATCGTTCTGCAATAATAATGCCATAAAAATTCCACATATTTCCCATTCCATCCTCCCCAATTCTTCTATCTACTACTTTATAATCTAAATTTTTAATATCCACCAGGGGCGTAATCGCAATTCTTCTTTAATCTTCCGGCCAATAACATAGTCCGAAGCAACCTTACTGTAGTTAGGATATTCCTGACTACATGAACTGTCAGCTTGGAGGCTGATACGTAGAGTGAAATTATGCGCTTCAACAATTTGACATATAGTGCAGCAATTAGAGGTCCAAAAACCCATAGTGGAGTCAACTTTTTCGAAACTTCAGCTCCATACATGAAATATACAGCCAGATACCAGGGGATGCTGCAAAATCCAAAAACGCAATCAGATTACATATGAATGTATATACAATATCAATAACGGTGTCTTCCCTGTTGCATCCAGATCCATAAAATAGCAGCATACTGCCCTTACCAAGCTAACATTCCGGTTGTATTGAGTTGCATGTCTCAGATGTCCCAGTTGAGGATGTTCTTTCAAGTGTTGCATCTACTGTATTTGTTTGCTGATCGCACACGTCATAGTGTCAACCAGCTTTTGAACAGATTTTTTATGGCCAGCGAATGGTTTGAGGACTCTGCTTCTGAAGGGAAAGAAGCAGGAAAACTCTGTGCCCTTGGAGATATGTTGTGGTGCGTTAGACAGGGGAATAGGCTTCTTCAAGGATTTTGATCCATTTTCCCTTCCTCCAGAATCATCATTTTGTTCATCGCTTTTGAAGGCTGATAATTTTTCTTTTCATTAGCTTCAGATAACAATGTAGGAATTTTAAAAACTATTGGTTTAAGTCCATCCCTCACAAATAAAAATTAATCAATTGTGATGAAAAAGATATCAAACGTAAACAGATATATTCCAATTAACCAAACATGCCAAGTAGTCTAGACGAACAAATAGCACCTCCATGCTCATAGTTCTCAGTGAATTGATGAAGGACAATACTCAAGTAAATCACTAGTCATTTTGTTTCAAGAAATTCAGGGGAGGAAAGAAAAGAAAAAGCAGCCTAGAATTGGGGCACATAGGAAAAAAGGAATGAAAGTTTGAAAGAAAAGATAAATTGGCTTTGTATGATAAGAAAACTACCAGTACACAAAAGTAGATATGAATCTATTCAACTGCCTTTGTACAGATGAACAACCATTGATTGGCAAGCCAGGGAACTACCACAAGAGAAATATAACTTGCATTGCATGAACATATATAACAAGAATAAACAAAAATCCACCTTAAACTGGGTTTGCATTTCAAGGAGATAAACCCATCTTTCGATTTCACTTCATAATTTCTTGTTAAAAATTGCTTGCTGTGGCTCTGTGACAAAAGTTTTGAGCGGAAGAATTTGGGAGTAGCATGAAGCAAGGGAAAAGGCAATTAGTCAACCATATATTAAAAATATATTTATATTTCCAGCTCTTATCTGACATGAATGCTTCATATTAGTATGAATAACACACCAATAGAGCTCCCTTATAACTTTGGACATTGCTGTCATATACCGCAAGGTAGCTGATAAAGCTCGATTAGCATGCTGCCTTTCATTGGTAATAAAGATGAATTGGTATTAGAGGAAATAGTTCATTAACAACTAGATATTTGTAAAAAAATAAACAAGACAGTAGACCAAAGAAGATTCAAACATACATCTCCAAGCAAAAAACAGAAAAGGTTTTACATTACCATATTTTTCCGACCTTTCCCTTTTCCACTCAAATAACCTCTGCTTCTGAAGGGAAAGAAGCGGGAAAACTCTGTGCCATTGGAGAATCTACTATCGTTGCTTCGCTATCTTGTGTTGCATAAGACAGGGAAATAGGGTTCTTCGAGGATTTTGATCCCTTTTCCGTTCCTCCAGAATCATCGTTTAGTCCATTGCTTTTGAAGGCTAATAATTTCATAACTCTTCTCAAAGACAAACAAAAGGAGGAGTTCGAACCCTAGAAATTAAAACTACAAATACAGAAAGAAAAAGTATATATGAATCTATTCAACTGCCAGAGAACAGATACAACAATAATGAACCAAAATCCACCTTAAAGTGGTTTTGCATTTCAAACCCATATTTCGATTTCACTTTTTTTTTTTCCCTTTTCATTTTTTACTACAAAATTTAAGATATTTTTATTGAACGCAAACTAAATATGCGTATTTTTGTTTCTATCATATCTTAAACTTATGAGACTTTAGTCATAACTGAAGGTATAAACTAAATATTTTATACATATTTAAGAAAGTAGACCAAAGAAGATTCAGACATACATCTACAATAAAAAAAACAGAAAAGGTTTTACGTTACCATATTTTAATTATTTAATAAATTAAAATCTTCATCGTTCCATTCTCTTTCTTCTTCGTCTTTTCCGTTGACTTGATTACCTACTTCAATTCGTAACTGTTTTCTTTGAGGAAGGACAGATTCATCTTCGGAATTTGGATGTACTCTCTTTTTTTAGATTTGAATATTGGGATTGGTTGAGCGTTCTATCTTACATATAACGTAATCCTTTGGAATTCCTTCTGCTTATATTATTCCAAGTAAATTTTAGACCGAAGAAACCAAGGTCCAACAAATCACAAGAGCTCATGACCTCCCTAAAAGTCTCATAGTAGCCTCCCGAATACTATTTCCCCCTTTTTTCTCGTCACTGTGCAAAACCTGGTTGAAATCACCAACTAACATCCACGGTAGAGAGATAACTTGACCCATCTTAAAATACTTATAAATTTTAACTTTCTAATAATAATTATAATTTATTAATAATTATTAAAATTATTCTTTAAAATAATAAAGAAACTATAGAAGTCAAAATAGTATAATGTTGTATATCTCTTGAGATTCTCATAAAACATAAAAATTATCTTATATTTATACCGATAAATATGTGTACGTACACATATACATACAAATATATATATATATATATATATATATATATATTGAGAAGTCCAAAAATATTCAATACGGATATAGGAAAGGGCGATGTGTTTTCCCGAATGAGTTTGACTTCACATCTGCGACCGACGAAGTCCCAAGTCCCACTTCGTCTCAGAATAAAGGATAACATCCAGCATGGAACTCTCTAGAATATTCTCCTCCGGAATATCTATTGACCAAAGCATTCTTCGATTAAGAAATATCTAGCAAAATATCCCTACAATAGTGGGATATTTCAAGGTTTGACAAATATCGGACCCCTCATCACGGGGGTCATTTACCTCTATAAATACCGCTCCTCAAGAGGAAGAAGGTAAGTTCAGATATCTCTACAATAGTCTCTGTTCATTCCTATCTCTCTCTACTTTCTCGCCGGATTCTAAGTCACTGACTTAACCGTCGGAGGGTTCGCCGGAGGTCCCTCACCCTCCGATTGAACTTCTCTCTCTCTCTTGCAGGTTATCTCATCCACTTTGGCCCGCATAATTGGCAGAGACTTACTACCACATCCACGTTTTCTCGACATTCAATATCAGACCAAATTCTGACTAATCAGTTTGGTTCCGTTACTGGGAACGAAGATATTTCTTTCATCTCCCAAGATCACGAATGGCTGGACCGTCGACGGAACGTGGACTTCGCTTCGACACCCCTACCCTGGAACCTCGCCCAGAAGAGTATCGGGCTATGTCAGCCCTTGCAAAACCCCGATACCACTCTGTTATCGAACACATTGATCCCCAGGTGGCCTCGCGCGAAGTCCCCACACCTCGGGGAACGACACACGGCAGAGCATACAGTCATGCTGAGTATGGCAGAGAGATCGACAACCTATGGAAGGAGGTCGAACAACTTCGTAGAGAACGGGATCTCTCACGGCTACAGATGAGACGCCAGACCGAGCTCGGAAGACCGGATTTGGCCCCACAGGCTATCCCGGACATCGACGGAGAACGATACCAACCACTACCGACCAAGTCCCCAACGGCGACAAGCAGACACCTGGGAAAACAAGACTCCCACTCCAGGAAGACACCGCCCCAACTCGCCAGCGAAGTCGCGGAGAGTCAACCAAAGGATAAACAGGCGAAAAACAAAAACCAGTCTAGACATCGCTCCAAGAGACTCAGAAAGGAGCACAGTACGGATAAAGCGCCAGGAAACCGAAGTCAGGAAGACCACTTGATGGAGACTGGTCCTTTCACCGGATGGATTCACGCTACTGTCCCCGATCCGGCGTTGAAACTCCCACAACTGGTCTTGTACTCAGGGTTAACTAAGCCTCAGGAGCACATCTGTCGCTTTAGGTACGCTATGGCCTTAGTGACCAATAGCGAAGCTGTCCTTTGCAAAGCCTTCCCCAGTACCTTATCGGACAAAGCCTTAACCTGGTTTGCATCACTTAAACTCGGCACCATCGACTCATGGCGCGACTTAGAAAAATCCTTCCTGGACAAATTCAGCATAGCCGGAAAAATTCCGAAGACAAGGGGAGACCTCGCCAACATCAAACAAAGGGAAAATGAACCCCTCCTCGCTTACTTAGAGCGATTCAAGCGCACATATGATGAGATCGAAGACATCAGGAAGGACACGGCGATCACGTGTTTCGAGGGGGGATTTTGCTCCAAGATGTTGTACACAGAATTACAACTCAAAAAGCCGGACACCATTGGCGAAGTATTCAATGTAGCTCAGAAGGTGGCCCTGGCCGAAGACAGTGCTAGTTTATCATGGAACGCGAGAAGAGAAAGGTACCGTGAAGACTCCCCGTGAGACCGGAAGGGAAAAGGTAGGGCCAGAAAGACCGAGTCGTCTACATCGCTGAACACTCCCAAGGAAAAACTCGTCGCTATTGTTAAGCAGAAGTATGGGACCCAGAGAGCCCCGCTTACGCGGACACAGAACACCTCCACTAAAGATAAGTCGAAGTACTGCGACTTCCACAAAGACTGTGGCCACACAACCGAAAATTGTTATCAGCTGAAGCGTACAATTGAGAAATTGGCGCGGGAAGGACACCTGAAGGAGTATCTCGCGGAACCGCCCAAGGAGAAAGGAGAAAGGGTGATTGAAGTGATAACACCTCAATTCGCTTCTATCAAGCAAATAAAGCGAAAAATTCATAACCTGAACAAACCAGTGACGATGTGCAACTTTGACAGGCTCTCCTTAAGCCCATAACATTCTCCAACTAGGACTTAGAGCTAAATGAGGGTAACCCCTATCATATTGGAAGTTCGCATGACAGCGAAGGATATCAATAAGTGCCGTGTGAGAAGAGTATTGATCGACACTGGTGTAACTAAAAATATATTATACTACAAATGCTTCAGAGAAATGGGCATGGAAGATACGATTTTGAAACCCAGCAACATGGTGCTAGAAGGATTCACGGCACACAAAATCGGAGTCAAGGGAACGGTTAAAATCAATGTAACTTTGGGGTCTGATTTCTGTTCCCGCTGTGAAGAAATCAAGTTCTATGTGGTAGATGTTGATTCCCCGTACAACGCCATTTTAGGCACTCCGGCACACTCCGCTTTTGAGTTAATAATATCGACATCACGTCAACAAGTACGCTTCACCACCAAGAATGGGATCGGCCACGTAAGAAGCAATCCTAAAAGCATTCTTGCTCACGTCTTCAAATCTCGACAGCAACAGACCACTTTGACGACAACTTCGGTGCCTATATCGGCCATAACCGATGCGGGTGCATTGTGTTGACAAGATAAAACTTGAGTTGGAGGAGTATGACGAGGTCTCGATCAATCCCGACTACCCTGAGCAGAGGGTACGAGTAGGAAGACATTTACCTACACCTGTGAGGAAACAGGTGGTACAATTCCTCTCGGAGCACCTCACCAACTTCGCCTGGAAAGTTGAGGACATGCAGGGAGTATCGCCAGACATCGCAGAGCATAAGCTTAACATCGATCCCAAAGCTAAACCCATTAGACAGAAAGCAAGACAGTTCGGCGAAGAGAAGGTCAACAGCATGCGAGACGAAGTACAGAAGTTGTTATCATCCAACTTCATAAGGGAAATAGAGTATCCCTCCTGGTTAGCAAATGTGGTCATGGTGAAGAAATCGAATGGGAAGTGGAGAATGTGTGTAGATTACATGGATCTGAATAGGGCATGCCCAAAGGACTGTTACCCCCTTCCCCGCAGTGATGCCCTCGTAGATTCAACTTCGGGGTACGAATTCCTCAGCCTTATGGACACTTTTTCGGGGTATCATCAGATTAGAATGAGGACGCAAGACCAAAATCACACTTCGTTCCGAGCTGCTGGAGGAACCTATTGTTACAACGTGATGCCTTTCGGACTAAAAAACGCCGGAGCAACGTACCAAAGGATGATGAATAAGGTTCTACAACAACAAATAGGTAGGAATGTGGAAACATACGTGGATGACATGGTTATCAAGACCAAACATGGGCACTCCCACCTCGAGGACTTGAAGGAAACATTCTCCACCTTATCGAAGTACGGGTTAATACTTAATCCTACGAAGTGCAGCTTCGGAGTGAAGACCGGCAAATTCCTTGGCTTTATGATGTCAAAACGGGGCATCGAGGTGAACCCGCGCAAAGTGGAAGCCGTATTAGCACTTACCGAACCTCGATGTATCAAGGATATTCAACGCCTGAATGGGTGCATAGCCACCTTGGGACGATTCATCTCTAAATTCGCCGAGAAGTGTATACCCTTCTTCAAAACCCTCAAAACCGCAGGAAGGATGTTTGTATGGACCGAAGAGTGTTTCAAAGCCTGAGAAGATTTGAAGAATTACCTGGCGAAGTTACCCCTGCTAAGTGCGCCTGTAACGGATGAGGTATTGTATATGTACCTCTCCGTCTCACAGCTAGCGGTAGCATCGGTTTTGGTAAGAAATGCGGAGGATAAGTAAACGCCGGTCTACTTCGTCAGTCGGATCCTGCGGGACTCCGAGGTACGCTATTCACACATCGAAAAACTTGCTTTTGCTTTAGTGATCAGTACTCGCAAACTTCGCGCTTACTTCGAATCCCACACCTTGGTCATCTACACCAACCACCCGCTAAAACAAGTTTTTCACAAATTGGACCAATCCGGGAGATTGCTGTGATGGTCCATTGAGCTATGCGGATATGATCTTGAATTCAAGCCAAGGACAGCAATTAAGGCACAAGCATTATCAGACATCATGGCCGAACTCTCCTTCACGGAGTCATCACCCCATGAGAACATCACACCGACATCTGTGCAAGAGAATACTTGGACCATGATGGTGGACGGAGCAGTCAACTCTCAAGGGGCCGGAGTCGGTATCATATTAAAGTCGCCTTCGGAGCACTACAAAGAAGTCCAAAGTATAAGACTCGATTATGTGTTATCTAACAATCAAGCCGAATACGAGGCCCTCGTCCTCGGTTTACTATGGGCTCTGGAAGTCGGAGTAGAAGCTCTGGAAGTATTTAGCGACTCCCAAGTCGTAGTAGGACAGGTAAATCGAGAGTATTCCATGAATTATGATAATTTGAAGGGATATATTGATAAGGTGGAACGGCTGGTTCCTCGACTCCACAATTTTTCGCTCAAGAAGATAGGATGGAGTCAGAATGAGTCAGCTGACAAGTTAGCAAAGATAGCATCAGGGGAAACTCCCAACAGTTTGGGAGTAATGATAGAGCTTGTCACGACACCGGAAGCCGTCTTTCCTTTGCGACAGTCAACCGAAGCACCCACCTGGGTCGACGAATTACAAGATTATATAACTTCGGACATTCTACCCGAAGACAAGAACAAGGCTAGATAGATATGACAACGAGCTGCCCGGTACACGATAATCAATGGTATCCTATATCGTCGTTCGTTCACCAGGCCCTTACTTCGCTGTATCCCACCGAATCTCACTCAGTCCATACTAGAAGAAATGCAAGAAGGCATATGTGGTGGGCATCTCGGGTTCAGATCTCTTTCAGAAAAGATCATAAACTAGGGATTTTATTGGGTGACATTGCGAAAAGACGCGGAGGACTTCGTCAGACGATGCGAAGTATGTCAGAAGTTTGGCAAGATACCTCGATTACCTTCCATACCCCAAATCCCGGTTTTAGCGGCATGACCTTTTGACATGTGGGGAATTGACCTAATGGGCAAGTTTCCTAAATCCAGAGGAAGCGAATACCTGGTGGTGGCCGTAGACTATTTCTCTAGATGGATAGAGGCGAAGGCCCTAGCTGCTCCCACCGAGGAAAATGTTCTAAAATTCTTGCATGACTTTGTACTATGCAGGTACGGAGCACCTCGTGCCGTGGTAATCGACCAGGGTACTCAGTGTGCGGCGAAGTTCACGGTAGAATGTACCCGCCTGGGAATCAAGCACTAGAAGTCGTTAGTCACGCATCCCCAAGGCAATGGTCAAGCAGAGGCAACAAACAAATTAGTGCTGACGGCGTTAAAGAAGAACCTAGAAGGAAAATCCAACAAATGGGTTGACGAACTCCCAGCAACTCTTTGGGCAGTCCGGACTTAGGCTAGGGGCCCCACGGGTGAAACACTGTATGCCTTACTATTCGGATCAAAAGCCATATCTCCAGCCAAACTCACACTCCCGTCATACAGAGTTTCCGTCCATAATGCTAAAAGTAACAAGCGACAGCGATGCCTAGATTTAGATCTACTGGAAGAAAGGAGGATAGCAGCACGGTTAAAAATGGAAGTTTTTAAACAAAAAACCAAGCAGTCTCATGACAGCTAGGAAAATCACCACAAATAAACTATCACCAAACTGGGAGGGCCCCTACCTAATCAAAGACGAAGTGCGCCCAGGAACATACCGCCTCATGGATCAAGAAGGGAAAATGCTACCCCATCCGTGGCATGCTAATTATTTGAAAAAGTATTTTGTATAAATACTTAGGAAGATAAAAACAATACTATATCTCAAGTCCATTAACACCAAACACATCTTGTTGATTTCAGGATTCATCGTAGCTACTTCGAGCTCACCTCGAAATTGAAATTCAGACAAGTCCATCTTACCTTCGAGCTCACCTCGAAGGTGGACTTTATAGAATCTATAATTACTTCGAGCTCACCTCGAAATTGGGTACCCAGGTTTAAAAGAGTCCATCTTCACTTCGAGCTCGCCTCAAAATTGGACTTCATAAAATCCATAATTACTTCGAGCTCACCTCAAAATTGGATTTCAAGATACTCGGTTCCTCTCACTTCGAGCTTACCTCGAAACCGGACCTCGCAGAATCCATAGCTATTTTGAGTTCACCTCGAAATTGGATTTTAAACGAACAGCCCATATTCACTTCGAGTCAACCTCGGAATCGGGCTCCAAATCGTCCAAGGTTTACCGCGACTAAATGGATTAAGATCTCAGGAACAATTCAAGTATTACCAGATGATCTATTAAATTATACTAGGAAACACTTCAAGAAGTAAAGTTTCAAAGGAAAACGGAGTTTTTTCATTAAGCAAAAGAAAAGACTATTCTATTACAGATGGAGGGGCCTCGGTCACCGGAGTGGCCTCGACCGGAGCACCCTCACCTCCTAAAGTACTATCGGCAACTATCGGAGTGGCCCCACTTTCCTCCATATCCTCAGTTTCAGGGCAAACCGCTGACAAAGGCTCCACAGGAATGGCTTCAGATTCCTCCGGCTGATCACGAAGTTGATCACAAAGCTCCATCAAATCTAGATGCACGGGCGCAGGCGGAGTCCACTGTCTTCCCGCCTCCCAATCAGCAGCAGCTATCTCCTCCAGTTCACTTGCAGTGAAAGGGACGAAGTCACAGCCGTTCATGAATTCGGGATTGGCGTAAGACCCCTCGAAAGCCCGGCACATCAGAGCTTTATCTGGGATAAGGTGGTGGAATTGGCGAAGTATGTGCGCGCACCCTCTGTCATAGAAACTGTTACATCTTGTGTAGAGTTCATCTCCAAACTCCGGAGAAGTGCAATAAGCATCCACCACCTTGGCCGTATAATCAATTGACTCATAATAAGCCACTTTGGAGTCCGAAGCCCGGCATCTTGACTCCGCTTCTTTGAGCCATCTGTCGAAGTCTCTCAGCTTAACCTTCAGGTCTTCATTTGCCCTTTTATAACTTGTTAAGTCTGAGGACTGCTTGTCCTTCTCGGCAACGACCAAGGACACATTTTCTTCGGCAGTCCGAAGTCTCTCCTCAGCAGAGTCTAGCGCCTTGCCTTTCGCCAACAGTTGACCCTCCAGATCAGCGCATTTCTTCTCTAGGCCTGTGAACTGCGCTCGTGAAGCACTTGCCGAAGCAGCCTATAGACCGAGGTGCCCAATGTATGCACCAACCTAAAAAAAAGTAATAGAAGGTTAAGATCGGAAGAGACGAGGAAAGAAACGTATAAGCGAAGTCTACCTGAGATAAGTGGGCTCGGATATGCCCCAAAGTATTATCTATCCCCATCGAAGCATCACGGACACTCTGGAACATATCATGATCCATCATCCGGTGTAGCACGACCTTCCCAAAATTCCTCCCCACCCGGTAGTCGTTCAGCTGCAGGTTTTTAAGGGGCGGAGTGGCCCGTTGAATTTCCTTGGCCAAGTTCTCCATATCTTTCCTAGACTCCTGAAGTTTATATCCTTCTCGTGTCCAAGAGTGAGATGAAGACCCCTGGGAGCCCCTCCGAAGTGCGGCAGCACGGGAGGTAAGAGGAACCTCGTCTGATAATTCCGGGGGCTCTGACGACCGAAGAACCGAAGGCTTCTTCCTCGGAGGATCACCCTCCCCACTATCGCGAGTCCGCTTCGCTTGAGGACCAGTCGTTTCCTTCCCCTTTTGACGATCCGTACAACGAGGGGACAGGGAATTTTGCACGGTCTGCGGAGTAGACGGAGAAGCTGTGGCTTCCGACGAGGTACCCGGGGCGATGGGAATGGATGCACGATCAACCGCCTTAGCCGGAGTCAGGCCCACTTTTTTGAAAGTCCCACCTCGGGCAAGCCTCTCCATTTCACATCTTTCCGCAAAGTCCATGGGCAGATCTAAATAAGGAGAAAAGGCAAAGATTAGTATCGAGGTGGTAATAAGAAGAATAAATTGTTTTCAGGTCCTAAGGCTACCCTTCTCCACAGAACAGCCTGCTTTGGTTAGATCTGCGCACTCCAGACACTCATCAAAGAATACCCTCCCCGGGTGCAATTTCCAGATCGGATATTCGTTGTTATCCTCCAAACCCAATTCCCGCCTACGAGCATCTATCGAATGTCCGCCGATCCCGCAGAGATGACGACTGGCATCGGCAATAAGCTCGCTGGACAGGAACACCTTAGTCTGGGTCTTGGGGTCATCACCCAACTCACTCCGGACGTAGTTCAGAAACTTCATATCAGACTCTGAGTAACAAGTATTCTTCCTAATTGGATCCCAGGTGCGAAGTGCCTTGCACTTCGGAAAGAACGGGAAGCCCAGTCTGGACTCCACGCATACCCACCGTTCTCTCCATTGGTTAACTTTGTTTGGCGGGGGTTCGAAAAGGGTAACCTGACTAGGACGAGGTCTCAACGACAAAGTCAGGTTATTCATTCTAAGAACGGTAAAAAAAGTCCTAAGGATTAGCTCTGATATTTCTACTCCTAATCTTCTACACAGAATGGTCAAAGCAAAGAAATATCTAACTCCATTAGGATGTACGTGAGCTGGCTGACACTTGACTAAATTCAAAAAGTCACAAAAAGCTGGATCTAAGGGTAAAGAAAGACCAGAGGCAAAGTGATCATAGGGAATGTGGATGTATGAATCAACCATGAGTCCGCATGACCTTACTACAAAGGGTTTGAAACGACTTCGGTCGATATCAAGAGAAGACAGTCAGTGATCGAGACTAAGGGTGTTGACTTTTAAGGCGAAGTCGCCAGATAATTGTTTTTTGGTTAACGGTAGCTCCTCTATACTATCGGAGTCCGATTCCGCTAAGTTTCCAAGGGCCGGAGTAGCATCGGGGGGATCCTCAGTGACGTTGGTTGGGGTCTGAACAGCCGGAACCCTGAAGATACCGTCATTCATCTCCAACCATGAGGAATTTTGTTCTTGACTAGCACTCGAACTACTCGAAGCACTGGAGGTAAGACCTACTTCAACTAAAGGGCTTCGTGGTCGCTACATTTTTTGACCTGAACATTAAAAACCCTATCAGTACTAACCTACCAAAATCCGCCCTTACCCCGAAAACTCAGAAAAACCACCGGCGACACATAGAAAATCTCCCATCCTTAAACTCAGTCGTTCAAAAAGAAAACAGAGGAACAGAAACCCCAGAACAGAGCCTAAACCCCATTCCTCTCTCCGAACAGAAAATACATATAAATCGGAATAAAGAAGAAACCGTTACCTGATAAAATGTGATTAAGAAGGTTGCAGAAGAGGGCAGTCGACACAAACGAAGGTCGAGCACTTGGAAGCGGAAGAAGATGGAAGGTTGAGTGTTCGGAAGCAGATGGAAGCTTGAATATTCGAAAGATTAGAGAAGGTAAAAGGTATTTTTGAATTATAAGGATGAGTATTTATAAGAGGGGAAATGAGAAGGGTAAGGGTTAAGGAAGAGTCTTGAAGACGCTTCGTATGTAAAAAAAAAGAGAGAGGGGAGTGGAAAGATCGCGTCGAGGGTCACGTCCACTCTGAAGCGCGCAGAGACCATCATTGCGCCGGCCTCGAGAAACGTAAATAGTGTCATCATGACTGACGCCTAGAAAATCTCGTCGACATTTAAACGACACAAGTAAAAATCAAGGGAACTCTTTTCACTTCGGTAAATTTAGCATCCCAAGCTTGCGTGAAAAATAACATTGTAGCTTTCCACGTCGAAATCAAAGAGAGACTCTTCCACTTCGGCGAGGGGCCACTGAGAAGTCCAAAAATATTCAATACGGATATAGGAAAGGGAAATGTGTTTTCCCGAATGAGTTCGACTTCACATCTGCGACCGACGAAGTCCGAAGTCCCATTTCGTCTCAGAATAAAGGATAACATCCAGTATGGAACTCTCCAAAATATTCTCCTCCATAATATCTATTGACCAAAGCATTCTTAGATTAAGAAATATCCAGCAAAATATCCCTACAATAGTGGGATATTTCGAGGTCTGACAAATATCAGACCCCTCATCACGGGGTCATTTACCTCTATAAATACCGCTCCTCAAGAGGCAGGAGGTAAGTTCAGATATCTCTACAATAGTCTCTGTTCATTCCTATCTCTCTCTCTACTTTCTCGCCGGATTCTAAGTCACTAGGTCTGACAAATATCAGACCCCTCATCACGGGGTCATTTACCTCTATAAATACCGCTCCTCAAGAGGCAGGAGGTAAGTTCAGATATCTCTACAATAGTCTCTATTCATTCCTATCTCTCTCTCTACTTTCTCGCCGGATTCTAAGTCACTAACTTAACAGTCGGAGGGTTCGCCGGAGGTCCCTCACCCTCCGATTGAACTTCTCTCTCTCTTGCAGGTTATCTCATCCACTTGGCCCGCATAATTGGCAGAGACTTACTACCACATCCACGTTTTCTCGACATTCAATATCAGACCAAATTCCGACTAATCAATATATATATATATATATATATATATATATTGTGATTATAATGTATATAGTATCTTTTAAAGAATAATTTTATAATTATTAATAAATATAATTTATATTATGTAAATTATAACAAAAATTATTTATAAATTATAATTATTAGAAAAATAAAATTCATGAGTAATTTTTTAAAAAATAAGGGTCTACTTTGTCAAATAGATTTGTATATTTTATAAAAAAAAATAAGGTCTACTTTAACAAAGTATACCCACATTAGATTAGAAAATATGTAAAAAGATAACATTAATTTAAAAATTATTTTAAAAATAACATTATTTTGGTAAAATGGTCTATAAGATTAAATTTTTAATTTTAAATTTTGAATTTAAATTTATATGTAATTCAACGGTCAACACTAATAGAAGAAACGTAGTGAATCTCATAATTATTTGAACAGTAAAAGAATTTTATATCCTTTTTTAGTGTCGGATTGTCATTTAGCATTGTCATTCTAGACTTTTTTTTAAAAAATATGTTTTAATATTAAAATATTTGAATATTTACCAGTATTCGGATATTTTCCCTTTCGTTAAAAAAAATCTTTATAAATTCTATTTTTTTTAAGAACTAGACTTCTTTAAAAAAAATATATTCCTAATCTTAATAATAAATAGAATTCTATTACAATAACAAATATACTCTTTCATCTATATAAATATTAAGTGTCTTTATTCACTTTCATTCTAAGAAAGTAAAAGAGTATTTTCAAATAGAGTTTACACACGCACAATAATGATGGAGATGATTAAACAGTCAAAAGATAATAATAATAATAATAATAATAATTTGCTTTTAGGATATCATTTTATTCCTATCGATTTTGAGATATTAAAAATATTTCGATCTAAATTATTAGGTAAAAATATTATGTCACCTGTTATCGAAAGATATATATACGGAGTAGATGATTCCAAAACTCATTGGAAAATATTTAGGGAGCATGATCCTTGGTTTGTTGATTTTGGGGCAACTAAACCAAAGAAGGACAACAAAATTCTTTATCTTATCACAAAGTTAGATAAAGTAAGTGATAAGAAAACAAACAAAATTGCAGGATACAGATGTTGGTCTGGACAAACGAAAAAGACTTACATTTACGACTACCAACAAAATTTAATAGGATTTTGAAGGATGTTTAATTTCAAAAAAAAAATATAACTGCTGCATTTTGTAGCTGGATAATGCACGAGTACCAGCTAGACGGAGGTTGGGCTGAAGGAATTCTAAAGGATTACGTTATATGTAAGATAAAATGCTCAACCAATCTGAATATTCAAATCTAAAAAAAGAGAGTACATCCAAATTCCGAAGATGAATCTGTCCTTCCTCAAAGAAAACAATTGCGAATTGAAGAAGGTAATCAAGTCAACGGAGAAGAAGAAGAAGAAAGAGAATGGAACGATGAAGATTTTAATTTATTAAATAATTAAAATATGGTAATCTAAAACCTTTTCTGTTTTTTTGATTGTAGATGTATGTCTAAATCTTCTTTGGTCTACTGTCTTAAATATGTATAGAATATTTAGTTTATAAAATAAAATAAAATGAATTCAATCTTTTAATATGTATAAAATATTTGTCAAGTAGACTTTTCTAATGGAAAGCATTTTCACATATGACTGAAGTCTCATGAGTTTGAGATATGATAGAAAACAAATATGCATATTTAGCTTGCGTTCAATAAAAATAACTTAAACTTTTGTAGTAAAAAATGTAAAGAAAAAAAAGTGAAATCGAAATATGGGTTTGAAATGCAAAACCACTTTAAGGTGGATTTTGGTTCATTATTGTTGCATCTGTTCTCTGGCAGTTGAATAGATTCATATATACTTTTTCTTTCTGTATTTGTAGTTTTAATTTCTAGGGTTCGAACTTCTCTTTTTGTTTGTCTTTGAGAAGAGTTATGAAATTATTAGCCTTCAAAAGCAATGGACTAAATGATGATTTTGGAGGAACGGAAAAGGGATCAAAATCCTCGAAGAACCCTATTTCCCTGTCTTATGCAACACAAGATAGCAGAAGCAACGATAGTAGATTCTCCAATGGCACAGAGTTTTCCCGCTTCTTTCCCTTAAGAAGCAGAGGTTATTTGAGTGGAAAAGGGAAATGTCGGAAAAAATGGTAATGTAAAACCTTTTATGTTTTTTGCTTGGAGATGTATGTTTGAATCTTCTTTGGTCTACTGTCTTGTTTATTTTTTTTACAAATATCTAGTTGTTAATGAACTATTTCCTCTACTACCAATTGATCTCTGAGCATCTTCTACTTTAGACTCAATAGTCTAAGGTGATTTCTTATTATGCACTTCAAACAAAGCAAAACTTAACTTTGTTAAGATCATAATGTTTGAGTTTGGTTCCTCAAGTATGCCTAGTTATCTTCAATGTTGGGATTATTGGGCTCTCAACTATGTGTGTGTTCTTAATGTGAAGGCCCAATTTGGAGAACTATTCTCGAGTTTTTTTCCACTTTTAACTCTAAAAATGCAGTCATCTTGGAGTTGTACTACAATAATTCTCACGCACAAAAACAGAGAGAGGAAGAGGTTTTCGTTGCAACTTTCTCCAAATCGCAGGTCTGGTTTTTCGGTGGATCGGAGGTCCAAATCTTGTCTGATCGAGCTGAAAGTTTAAGAGGAGTCTAAGGACTCGTGAAGCTTCAATCGGAATGGTGAAGATTGAATTCCAACGGTTCAATATCGATTTATGAGCTTCGGATCAGCTGTAGTTCTTTGGTGATTTCTTGCAATTTTGTTCCTCTATTTTGATTCTAGTGCCTTCGTAGTGTTGTTAAGGGCTAGATATTATTGTGGTGCTGATGTATTGTGCATTTTTACTCTCTTGTGGTGATAGTGGAGTTGGTTAGACCAAAGGGTCTCGTGGTTTTTTTACTCTTTCACGTTGAAAGGGTTTTCCACGTTAAAATCTTGTACCTCGTATCGTTTTATTTTCGTGCTTGGATCATCTTGTTGCTTGGTGTTCTTTGGAGTGTTTGTTTGTTGCTCCTCACAGGTTCTTTTATGCGGGAAAAGTGTTGATCTTGGGCACAACATATTCTTCTGTGTTCTTACTTTCCCAACAAGTGGTATCAGAGCGCCGGAGTTATTTGTTATTTGTCTTGATTGAATGATGGAGCCAAATTACAGCAGGATGATCAGTTTGAATGGCACAAATTATCACAAATGGAAAGGTAAAATGAAGGACTTGCTCTTTGTGAAAAAGCTACATCTACCTGTGTTTGCTACTCAGAAGTCAGAGTCTAAAAGTGATGAAGAATGGGCTTTTGAACATGAAATGGTTTGTGGTTTCATTCGACAGTGGGTGGATGATAATGTCCTGAATCACATCTACAATGAATCTCATGCTAGAACTTTGTGGGATAAGCTTGAATCCTTGTATGCATCAAAAACAGGGAATAACAAGCTATTCTTGCTCAGGCAGGCTATGAATCTGCGATTCAAGGAAGGTTCTTCTATTTTTGACCACTTGAATGAATTTCAAGGGTGTTTTGATCAGTTGTCTGACATGGGTGTAAAGTTTGAGGATGAGATTTTGGGACTTTGGTTGCTGAATACTTTGCCTGATTCTTGGGAAAATCTTCTCGTGTCTTTGATCAGTTCTGCTCCCGGTGGTACAGTAACTATGGAGTATGTGAAAGTTGCTGTTCTGAAGGATGAAGTGAGGCATAGGACTCATGAGACATCTACTTCAAAATCTGATGTCTTGGTTACAGAAAATAGGGGGAGAACCAAGGATAGAGATCATGGTGAATATAAAAGGGGCAAGAGCAGGAGCAAGTCCAGATCAAAATACAAAAATGTTGAGTGCCATTACTGTCATAAAAAGGGGCACTTGATGAAAAACTGCTTCAAGCTGAAGAACAAAGACAAGAACAAGCCAGAAGGGAAAGATGGTGAAAATGATCGCCATGTTGCTACCACGACTTCAGGTGATCTGATAGTTGTTTGTGATAACTTGGTTAATGTTGCCTTTGATGAATCAAGTTAGGTTATCGACAGTGGTGCATCTTTCCATGTGACATCAAGGAAGGATTTCTTCACATCTTACACTCCGGGTGATTATGGGGTATTGAAGATGGGTAATGATGGCCGTTCAAATGTTGTTGGCATTGGAGTTATCGTCCTAGAAACTAAAACTGGGATGAAATTAGTGTTGAAGAATGTGAGACATGCACCAAATATTCGATTGAATCTGATATCTACCAGTGTTTTGGATGATGAAGGTTATGTCAGTACCTTTGGGGGTGGACAATGCAAACTCGCTAAGGGTTCTCTTATTGTGGCTCGTGGGAAGAAGTGTTCAGGTTTATACTGGACCAATGCTTCAGTTTCTATTGATTCGGTCAATGCAGTTGAGAGTGACAGTTGTTCAGAATTATGGCATAGAAGACTCAGTCACATCAGCGAGAAGGGACTTGATTGTTTAGCCAAGAAGAATGTTCTTTCAGGGGTGAAAGATGCAAATTTGAAAAGGTGCAGTCACTGCTTGGCCAAGAAACAGAACATGGTGTCCTTCAAGAGTCGTCCATCTTTCAGAAAATCAGAGTTGCTTGAATTGGAACATTCAGATGTTTGTGGTCCTATGAAGACAAAGACGCATGGTGGTGCACGTTACTTTGTGACATTCATTGATGATTTCTCAAGGAAAATATGGGTGTATGCCTTGAGGTATAAAGACCAAGTTCTTGGGGTCTTTCAACATTTTCATGCTTCCGTTGAGAGAGAAATTGGAAAGAAGTTGAAGTGTATTCGCACAGATAATGGTGGTGAATACCTTGGACCGTTTGATGAGTATTGTAGACAACATGGTATCAGACATCAGAAGACGCCTCCCAAGACTCCACAGCTCAATGGCCTTGCAAAAAGGATGAATAGGACATTGGTGGAGAGAGTCAGATGTTTGCTTTCAGAAGCACATTTGGCCAAATTCTTTTGGGGTGAGGCTTTATATACTACTGCACATGTGATTAACTTATCGCCTACTACTGCTTTACATGGAGATGTTCCAGACCGAGTATGATACGGGAAAGATGTTTCTTACGACCATTTGCGTGTATTTGGATGTAGAGCTTTTGTACATGCTCCAAAGGATGAGAGGTCCAAATTAGATGTCAAGACTAGGCAATGCATCTTTGTTGGCTATGGTCATGATGAATTTGGCTATAGACTTTATGATCCTGTTGAGAAGAAGCTTGTCAGAAGCTGTGATGTTATCTTTATGGAGGATCAGAATATTGAAGATATTCGGAAAATGAAAAAGTCAGAGTCTCAAAGTTATGATGATCTTGTTGATTTGAATCCAACTCCCCTATCTCAGAATGATGATAATAATCATGTCCCACATGATTCTGTTGATGGTAATGGAGTAGAAGATTCAAATGAGGTACAAAATCAACCTCATGTAGATAATAATGCACCTATAGTTGCTCTCAGGAGTCTACAAGGGAGAGAATTCCCTCTACTCGTTATTCAGCTGTTGAGTATGTGCTCCTTACTGACGGGGGAGAACATGAGTGCTATGAGGAGGCTATGGAGAACAAGGATAAAGATAAGTGGGTTGAGGCAATGAATGATGAAATGAAGTCTTTACATGATAATCATACTTTTGAGCTAGTCAAGTTACCCAAAGACAGAAAAGCTTTGAAGAATCGGTGGATTTATAAGTTGAAGAATGAACAGGGTGCTTTGTCTCCATGATACAAGGCTAGACTAGTGGTTAAAGGCTACAGTCAGAGAAAGGGTATTGACTATGAGGAAATATTTTCTCCAGTTGTGAGGATGTCTTCAATTCGAGTTGTTTTGGGTCTTGCAGCCAGACTTGATTTGGAAGTTGAACAAGAAGAAGTGTATTAGCGTCAAAGTCCCGAATTTCTTTGCTTAAAGAGGGGGAGAGGAACACCAGATTTTTCCATATGTCCACTGTCATTAGGCGACTGAGGAATCTTATCGATAGGTTAAAACTTGGTAATGGGGACTAGTGTGATGACCCAGACTCACTAAAAATCATGGTCCGAGATTTTTATGTGCAGTTGTATTCTAAGGAAGTTTGCTCTACTCCTGACATTGAGAACTAAAGCTTCCCATCTTTGAACCATGGGAACTGCCACTGGCTGAACCAGCCAGTCCACTCTCATGAAGTTTGGACTGCAATCTCAAGAATGGGTGCAGAGAAGGCTCTAGGAAACGAGTAAATAGGCGAAAATCCAGATATTTATTAAATAGGCTTGTAAATAGATATTTATTAAGAAAGTGGAAAACTATAAATAGGCTTCCTGTTTTATTGTCATAAAATAAATATAAAGAATGAAAGTGAGTAAAGACACTTAATATTTATATAGATGAAAGACTATATTTGGAACAACATTTTTTTATTATAATAGAATCCTAATTATTAGGATTAAGATTAGGAATAGATTTGTTTTTTTAAGAAGTCTAGTTCTCAAAAAACAAATAATAAATAAATAATAAAATTGGGTCAAGTATTAAAAAAAATATATTTATAAATTATAATTATATTAGAAAGTTAAAATTTATAGTTTTAAGTTGGGTGAATTATGTGTCTACCGTGGATGTTAGTTGGTGATTTCAACCAGGTTTTGCACAGTGATGAGAAAAAGGGGGAAATGGTATTCGGGTGGCTACGATGAGACTTTTAGGGAGGTCATGAGCTGTTGTGATTTGTTGGACCTTGGTTTCTTCGGTCTAAAATTTACTTGGAATAATATGGGACGGGGTGTAGGGTGCAAGAACAGTTAGATCGTGTTTTATGTAAGAGTGCTTGGTTATCATGCTTCCCCAACGTTCGAGTCTCACTCCTTACTCGTAGTAGGTTGGACCATAATTCTGTACTGGTCCGAAAAGGGCAAGTCTCTCCTAACCGACCCGTAGGTCCCTTCATAGTACAGTGAGCATGGTTTCTACATTCCAAATTTGAAGGCCTTGTTGCAGAGTGTTGGAATCAGTCTCACGCTCAGGGTTTAGTACAGAAGTTAGTCTTCCTGCGAAACTCCTTGCATCATTGGAATCGGTAGGTTTTTGGTAGATTTTTGCCCGTAAGTTTCATTGTTTAGCACGTTTGGGGGGAGTTTAGCTAGAGCTTACTGCTCGGTCTTCACTGTTTTTGGAGGATTTAGAAGAAAAGTTGAGGAGGGAACTTGATTTGATCCTTGAACAAGAAGTGTATTAGCGTCAAAAGTCCCGAATTTCTTGGCTTAAAGAGGGGGAGAGGAACACCAGATTTTTCCATATGTCCACTGTCATTAGGCGACTGAGGAATCTAATCAATAGGTTAAAACTTGGTAATGGGGACTAGTGTGATGACCCGGACTCACTAAAAATCATGGTCCGAGATTTTTATGTGCAGTTGTATTCTAAGGAAGTTTGCTCTACTCCTGACATTGAGAACTGAAGCTTCCCATCTTTGAAACATGGGAACTTCCACTAGCTGAACCAGCCAGTCCACTCTCATGAAGTTTGGACTGCAATCTCAAGAATGGGTGCAGAGAAGGCTCCGGGACCGGATGACTTCCCACCTTGCTTTTTCTAGAAGTATTGGCATATACTTGGGGATCAAATCACTTTGGAAATTTAGAAAATGTTTAGGAGGGGTAAACTTCAACCAGACTTAAATGAAGTTCTTATTTGCCTCATTCCCAAGGAGCAAAATCCAGAATCTCTAGCGTAGTTTCGCCTCATATCCCTATGCAATGTCTTAGTTAAGATCGTGTCTAAGATCTTGGCTAACCGTCTGAAACCTCTTATGGCTAAGCTGATTGGAAAATTTCAATCCAGCTTCATCCCGGGACGGTCAACGATTGACAATGTCATAGTATCTCAAGAAATTATACATTCACTTTCCAAGAAGAAGGGCAGAAGGAGTAGCTTTGTGTTAAAAGTGGATCTCGAGCAGGCATATAACAGAGTCGACTGGAACTTCCTTCGTGGGGTACTGCAATTTACCGGGTGAAAGGTGGAGTTTATAAACATTATTATGGATTGTATATCAACAGCTCAAGTCACGGTTTGCTAGAGTGGAGAAACTCTCCTACCTTTTAACCCCTCCTAGGGCCTGAGACAGGGAGATCCCCTCTCCCCGTATTTATTTGTGCTCTATATGGACGTCTTGAGTCAAAAGATTACAATGGCATTACAAAACAAGGCCTGGAGACCTATCAGATGCAGTCGGACGGGACCATAGATCTCCCATTTATTTTTTGCTGACGACCTACTTCTCTTTGGAGTAGCAGACTTCTCTCAAGCCAGGATCATCGAGCACTTGTTAGCTCAATTTTGTGGAACGTCTAGGAAACGAGTAAATAGGCGAAAATCCAGAATTTGGTTTTCACCAAATACACCCTCTTATGTACGTAATTCCATATGTTCAGAATTCCAGGTGCAGGCAACATTGAATTTGGGAAAGTATCTTGAAATTTCACTTTGTCATGGTCGTCATACTATTACCTTCAATTATTTAATTGAAATAGCAACTAAGATGCTGGGGGATTGGAAGATGCACTGCCTGTCCAAAGCTGCTCGACTTGTTTTGATCAAGTCAACAATTGGAGCGCTACCCATCTACTCCATGTAGTCTATATGGTTACCAAGAGCAGTCAGTCGTAGGTTGGAGCAAATTTGTAGACGCTTTTTGGGGTTCAACGACAACTAAGCGTGCAATGTATACGGTGGCGTGACAAAAAATATGTCGCCCACATCCCACGAGAGGTTTGGGGGTGTCGGCATTAATAGAGGTGAACATTGCTTTACTTGCTAAATTGGTTTGGTGCTTAATCTATTATCCCACCTATCTTAGTAGCCTAGTTTTGGAAACTAAGTATGGGGGTTGGCAGTGCCTCGGTGTTAATTGTTCCAAACCAGGATGTTCCATTATTTGGAGAAGTATGCAAAATGCCATGGAGGCATTTTATCAGGGGCTGGGTTGGTCAGTAAGGGATGGTTCTATTGTTAAATTTTGGACTAATTATTGGTTGAAATCAGGGCCGTTAAGAGAGATGACACTTCATCTGGTTCCATCAGGACATTTGCATAGATTTGTTAAGGAGTACTGGTTGTCGGATAGTGGATGGCAGTTAGAGGAAATTGGTACTTTACTCCCTCCTGAGGTCATCAGTGCGTTGTTGCAATATCCGATCAATCATACAAATGGCAGGGATCTCCCTGTGTGGAAGTTATCAACACCTGGTCTATTTTCCACATCATCCATCAGGAAAGCCATAATTGGTAACCGAGTACCTCTGGAATCGTTTCCTTGGAGACGGGCCTGAAGGTTTAAAGTCCCGACTAGAGCCTCATTGACCCTTTGGACATCTTTGCACAATGCTCTCCAAACTGCCGAGATGTTGTGGAGGAAAGGCATCTTGGCTTCACCGGTCTTTCTGGTATGTAATCAACAGCAACGGACAGTTCTACATGTACTGCATGATTGCCATACTACCGCGTTGTTGTGGAGGAAGCTCCTTACTGCAGGAGAATGGGATAGCTTTAGGATGCTCTCTGATGTTAGGAGCTGGATTAGATCAAATCTGTATAGTAGGAGATTTCATAGTTCTTTTGGGGGCAATTGGCCCTATGTGTTTAGGCAATGTGTCCATGAGATTTGAATGAATACTAATGCTCGTAAGCATGGTACCAATGATGTTTTGGAGGAGCCTTATGCCCTGGCTAAGAGGAGCCTCTCGAAGGTGCTTGAACTCCTCTTAGCTAAGGCATATGGTCCGTTTTGTATACTGGTAGTTTTAGCTATACTCAAGTGTATATTTCTCATTTCTATGAAATGAAACCCAGTTTAAAACAAAAAAAAAAAAGAAACGAAAATATTTCCAGCAAATCTTCTTCCTTTCATTCCCTTCTTTTTCTTCATCCATAGTCCTATTAAATCTTCACTTCTTTAACGGTTTTCTTTCATGGACAACAACTTCTTCATCTAACTTTAAAATATATGTGAGTTGGTAAAGAGTTCAATCCCTAACTCATGTATATAAAAAAATTTGTCTAGATATAAATTAACCTAAAGTGTCTTACCATAGTTTGCAATTCATCTAAGACAAATCGTGTCCTTAGTGAAAAAAGAGGTTCTTCTTTCCAATGTTTTGGATATGCCTTTTTTTCCTTCTGTATTCTAACTCCTACTATTTCATATCCTACATCAACAAACGGAATATTATCTATTAATTAACTTGAATATTCAGATATTTGAATCTCTTTATTGTTCATCTTTGGTTTGGTTGCATCAAAATCAATAAACCAAGAATCATTTTTCATAAAAACAATTCATAAAAATATAAAATTATCTTCTCGATATATATATATATATCTTTCGATAACAAGTAAAATTTTTAATTTAAATCTAATTATCTTTAACATCTTAAAAAACAATTATTATTATTATTATTATCTTGTAAGGCATCATCATCTCCGTCTGGTTATATCTTCAAGTTTTTGGTATTTTGTTTTTTTAATTAGTTAAATTGAATAAATAAATATTTTATTAAGATACGAATGCCATTCAAATTTCAATATATATATGAATTATTTAATGGGATATTATATAAATTAAAAAATTAAATTCATCAATATTTGTGATATACTATATTTTAATTTATCCTTTAATAATTTAAATATGTACTTTTACATATTTAAAAAATTGTTATAAAATATAAATTCTTAATTTAGCACAATCAAAAAATATATCATAAATTCTACTCAAGATCATGAATTTGACATTTATTGTAAACTTCTTACAATAAAACAAACATAGTCCTTAAACTATAGACATTGATAAAATTGGTCTCAATATATATAAATATATATTTTAATTTTAAAAAATAAAATTGGTTTCTATACTGGTGGTGGCTGTACATTCAAATTTTCCCTGTTGATTTTTGTGGAAGACTTGGATTATGAATTGTTAACCCCTGTGTTCTATTCTACTTTAATCTTGACCCTGCATGAGCTCTAAAATAATTCATTTTTTCTTTTAAAAAAAAAATAAAAGTCAACTTTGAACTAATTTATAAAATTTAAACTTTAATTGTTTAATACTAAAATTTAAGTTACATGTATTATTTACTAAATTAAATTTTTAAAAAAATATTTATTTTTTAAGATATCTGAATGAACAATGACAAAATATTTAGAGTAGTGTAGAAGGTAGCAGAAAATGATTAATGTTTTTTTTGAATTTGAGTAAAATAATCTAAAAGATTAAAAATATTTATATGATTTCTAAAGAAGAGTATAGAAAATTTTAGTTGAACTTTAATCACCATTGGATTAAAATAATCATAGATATTTATTAAGAAAGTGGAAAACTATAAATAGGCTTCGTGTTTTATTGTCATAAAATAAATATAAAGAATGAAAGTGAGTAAAGACACTTAATATTATATAGATGAAAGAGTATATTTGGAACAACATTTTTATTATAATAGAATCCTAATTATTAGGATTAAGATTAGGAATAGATTTTTTTGTTAAGAAGTCTAGTTCTCAAAAAAAATAAAAATAAATAAATAATAGAATTTATAAAGAAATTTATTATTTATTTTTAATGAAAGAGAAAATATTGAAATACTTGTAAATATTCAAATATTTTAATATTAAAAAATATTATTTTAAAAAAATATAATGTTACGTTACTCCTATTAGTGTTGGTCGTTGGATTACATATAAATTTAAATTTAAATTTAAATATTTAAATATTTAATTTTACAGAGCCTTTTACCAAAATAATGTTATTTTAAAAATATTTTTTAAATTAATGTTATTTTTTTAAAACTATTTTCTAATCTACTGTGGGTCTTGACAAAATAGATCCTCATTTTTTTAAAAACAATTACACGTAAATTTTATTTTTCTAATAATTATAATTTATAAATAATATTTTTGTTATAATTTACATAATATAGATTATATTTATTAATAATTATAAAATTATTCTTTAAAACACACTATATATTTTACAATCACAATATATATAATTTTTATAAATCATATTATTTTGTATGTTGATAATTTATTATAACATTTCACTACTTCTATATAATCTCCATAAGTCGTAAATTATCAAAATTATTATATTTAATTCTCCTATAATTTTTATTACATATTGAGCTAATTTGTTGAATTTATTTTTATTTTGATAATAGAGACGAAATATGGAGAATTGACCAGATTTTGGATAAAAACGTATTTATTATTATAATTTAAAGAAATCATTCACAATAAAATAAAAATTTGAAGATACTCTCAAGATAGTCTAGATTTATTATTATTAATTAAGAGATATCTTATTTTAGTTAGGATATTATTTTATTATTTTATTTTATATTCTATTATCTCCTTTTTTAAAAGAAGTTAATATAATCCAATAAATTAAATAGGACAATAGGATCTCCTTTTTATATCGCTTGATTAAATATTGAATAAATTTTGTTTGATTCTTTATGAAGTTTTTCAATTGAATTAAGTAGAGACTTTATTGTTATAATTAAATTCATGTTTAGACAGTGGGTTCACGAATTGCTTTAATTCTATCACGGATTTTAGGTTAAACCTCAATTGATTTGTCTTTACTCACTTTCATTCTAAGAAAGTAAAAGAGTATTTTCAAGTAGAGTTTTCACACACACAATAACGATGGAGATGATTAAAGTGTTAGAAGATAATAATAATGATGATGAGTATTTAGGGTATCATTTTATTCCTACGGATTTTGAAATATTAAAAATATTTCGATCTAAATTATTAGGTAAAAATATTATGTCACCTGTTATCGAAAGATATATATACGGAGTAGATGATTCCAAAACTCCTTGGAAAATATTTAGGGAGCATGATCCTTGGTTTGTTGATTTTGAGGCAACTAAACCAAAGAAGGACAATAAAATTCTTTATCTTATTACAAAGTTAGATAAAATAAGTGATAAGAAAACAAACAGAATTGCAGGATGCGGATGTTGGTCTGGCCAAACGAAAAAGACTTACATTTACGACGATTAACAAAATTTAATAGGATTTCGAAGAATGTTTAATTTCAAACAAAAAAATAATATAAGTGATGCATTTGGTAGCTGGATAATGCACGAGTACCAACTAGACGGAGGTTGGGCCGAAGGAATTCCAAAGGATTACGTTATATGTAAGATAAAACGCTCAACCAATCCCAATATTCAAATCTCAAAAAAGAGAGTACATCCAAATTTCGAAGATTAATTTGTCATTCTTCATAGAAAACAGTTATGAATTGAAGAAGGTAATCAAGTCAACGGAAAAGAAGAAGAAGAAAGAGAATGGAACGATGAAGATTTTAATTTATTAAATAATTAAAATATGATAATGTAAAACTTTTTCTGTTTTTTTTTATTGTAAATGTACGTCGGAATCTTCTTTGGTCTACTTTCTTAAATATGTATGAAATATTTAGTTTATATCTTCAGATATGATAGAAAAAAAAATACGCATATTTAGTTTGCGTTCAATAAATTTTGTAGTAAAAAATGAAAAGGAAAAAAAAAAAAAAAAGTGAAATCGAAATATGGGTTTGAAATGCAAAACCACTTTAAGGTGGATTTTGGTTCATTATTGTTGCATCTGTTCTCTGGCAGTTGAATAGATTCATATATACATTTTCTTTCTGTATTTGTAGTTTAATTTCTAGGGTTCGAACTCCTCCTTTTGTTTGTCTTTGAGAAGAGTTATGAAATTATTAGCCTTCAGAAGCAATGGACTAAACGATGATTCTGGAGGAACGGAAAAGGGATCAAAATCCTCGAAGAACCCTATTTCCCTGTCTTATGCAACACAAGATAGCGAAGCAACGATAGTAGATTCTCCAATGGCACAGAGTTTTCCCGCTTCTTTCCCTTCAGAAGCAGAGGTTATTTGAGTGGAAGAGGGAAAGGTCGGAAAAATATGGTAATGTAAAACCTTTTCTGTTTTTTTGCTTGGAGATGTATGTTTGAATCTTCTTTGGTCTACTGTCTTGTTTATTTTTTTACAAATATCTAGTTGTTAATGAACTATTTCCTCTAATACCAATTGATCTCTGAGCATCTTCTACTTTAGACTCAATAGTCTAAGGTGATTTCTTATTATGCACTTCAAACGAAGCAAAACTTAACTTTGTTAAGATCATAATGTTTGATAATGATTCCTCAAGCATACCTAGTTATCTTCAAAATAGAAATATAGGAAATATTCGGTGGTAGAAATTTGAAGCTCTTATATAATTCAAGAATCTAGATGCTCTTCTACTTTGGGTAATGCCAAATCATGAAGGTTGAAAATTATATCTCTCCGCCTAAATCATGCTTGGCCTCCAAAAGCCAATTTGCATAGCAGTAAATTTTTACTATTTATCAAATAAGTAGGTTTTTTTATTATAGTTTTAGTAGTAGGTGCTTATCTATATTCTTTATCCACACAGGTTCTTGATATCCCCCTGCCTGACAAAAGAAAAAACGCTGGAACCCTAAAGATGCATGCTGTTATAGCTCAGCCAGCTCGTGATTTTCTCAATTTGGGTTCCAGAATTGAGACCCCTTTTGCGCAGGTATTGTTTGCTTTTATTTTAATTTTTTCTTTGGGGTTAATTTGCCTATGGTTCTTGCCTATGGGTCCCTAAAATTTAGTAATCATTTGTTTTTATTATTATTTTATGAAAAGGATTATTGAGTTATTGGGGATGCTGAATTTTTGTGGGATTTGTGGGGAAATGTTTTAGCTGCCCTTGTAGGCATCTTTTCAAGCCTTTAATTTCAGAGATACGACTTTCTTTTTCAATTTTTAGTTATCTTGATAAAATCAAGCTTTCTTGATGCTTGACTTAAGCTTCTTATGCACGAAAAGATATGAAAGGCAGCATGCTAATCGAGCTTTATCAGCTACCTTGCAGTATATGACAGCAATGTCCAAAGTTATAAGGGAGCTCTATTGGTGTTTTATTCATACTAATATGAAGCATTCATGTCAGATAAGAGCTGGAAATATAAATATATTTTTAATATATGGTTGACTAATTGCCTTTTCCCTTGCTTCATGCTACTCCCAAATTCTTCCGCTCAAAACTTTTGTCACAGAGCCACAGCAAGCAATTTTTAGCAAGAAATTATGAAGTGAAATCGAAAGATGGGTTTATCTCCTTGAAATGCAAACCCAGTTTAAGGTGGATTTTTGTTTATTCTTGTTGTATATGTTCATGCAATGCAAGTTATATTTCTCTTGTGGTAGTTCCCTGGCTTGCCAATCAATGGTTGTTCATCTGTACAAAGGCAGTTGTATAGGTTCATATCTACTTCTGTGTACTGGTAGTTTTCTTATCATACAAAGCCAATTTATCTTTTCTTTCAAAACTTCATTCCTTTTTTCCTATGTGCCCCAATTCTAGGCTGCTTTTTCTTTTCTTTCCTCCCCTGAATTTCTTGAAACAAAATGACTAGTGATTTACTTGAGTATTGTCCTTCAACAATTCACTGAGAACTATGAGCATGGAGGTGCTATTTGTTCGTCTAGACTACTTGGCATGTTTGGTTAATTGGAATATATCTGTTTACGTTTGATATCTTTGTCATCACAATTGATTAATTTTTATTTGAACCAATAGTTTTTAAAATTCCTACATTGTTATCTGAAGCTAATGAAAAGAAAAAGACTTTTTCTAGGGTACGAGCTCCTTTTGTCCTAGGGTCTAAGAGAAGAGTTATGAAATTATCAGCCTTCAAAAGCGATGAACAAAATGATGATTCTGGAGGAAGGGAAAATGGATCAAAATCCTTGAAGAAGCCTATTCCCCTGTCTAACGCACACAACATATCTCCAAAGGCACAGAGTTTTCCTGCTTCTTTCCCTTCAGAAGCAGAGTCCTCAAACCATTCGCTGGCCATAAAAAATCTGTTCAAAAGCTGGTTGAGACTATGACGTGTGCTATCAGCAAACAAAAACAGTAGATGCAACACTTGAAAGAACATCCTCAACAGGGACATCTGAGACATGCAACTCAATACAACCGGAATGTTAGCTTGGTAAGGGCAGTATGCTGCTATTTTATGGATCTGGATGCAACAGGGAAGATACCGATATTGATATTGTATATACATTCATGTGTAATCTGATTGCGTTTTTGGATTTTGCAGCATCCCCTGGTATCTGGCTGTATATTTCATGTATGGAGCTGAAGTTTCGAAAGAGTTGACTCGACTATGGGTTTTTGGACCTCTAATTGCTGCACTATATGTCAAATTGTTGAAGCGCATAATTTCACTCTACGTATCAGCCTCCAAGCTGACAGTAAGGTTGCTTCTGACTATGTGATTGGCCGGAAGATTAAAGAAGAATTGCGATTACGCCCCTAGTGCATATTAAGAATTTAGATTATGAAGTAGTAGATAGAAGAAAGATAGAAGAATTGAGGGAGGAATGAAATGGGAAATATGTGGAATTTTTATGGCCTTATTATCGCAGAACGATCAGGTTTCTGCGATATGTATTCACCTAGGTAGATAATGTGGGAGAGAACCAGTTTTGAACATAGCTCGGGTTCAGATTCTCTTGGGCAATTTGGGGAGTGCATGACAAGTTTAATAACCAGGGTGATCTATAATATAATCAGGGTGATCTATTTTGGTGTTTTGTGATATGTCAGGTCTGTCGAATGAAGTGAGGGTGCAAATTTTTAAGATGTGTTGAATGAGACGTGAATAAAAATTCTAGCTATTTATACAAGTTTTTAAGCTCAATATTTTATTTTTCCTTCTTCTTCTGTTAATAGTACTAAAATAAATGGATGAAGAATTTTCTGTCACCATATTCAACTCAAGATAGTATAGATTTTATTTTATATTTCAATTTTTTTATTAAAAGAATATATAAAAGAATATAAGGTTTAAATCATTAAATTTTAAAATAAAGAATCAAATATTACAAAAATTTCAAATGAAATAAAATTATATAAATTATATAAATTAAACAATATATTTACTAATTTTCTATCAATCTCATAACTCGTAGTTAAATATCACGGGTTTTAATTTAGTTAACACGGTTTATATTTGAAACTAGAATAAACAATGTTATTATAGAATAACATTAAATATTTTTATGCAAAACAAAATAAATTTAGATAAGAACATGAAAAAACAAAGAAACAACAAAAAAAAAAAAAAAAAATATATATATATATATATATATAAAAGAATGATATAAAATAATAAGATTGAATTAACTGTAATCCAAAATGTAATCTTTTTACAACAAAACCAAACTATAATATCCATTCTTATTGACTTTTTTTCTTCTATTTCTGGTATATATCCCTATTCGTTCAAGGTTATTTTAAAAAATTTATATAACCATTAATTATTTTATTATATATTTCAAATAAAAGATTAGAATCCCTCTACATCTCTACTTTATCTTTTAAATACGGATAATTATATCAAAACAAAGCAAAATCAAAAAATAGATTCTAATCCAAAAACCTATAAATACCCTTTCCTTGAACAAGAGAGGGTTGATTTTGTCTTGTTGTTAAAAGAGCTCTAAGGAATAGCGATTTGGATATTTTCTAATCCGACAACATCATATTGGCGTCTACCGTTACTTTTCAAAGTTTATTTTGAAAAGGATATGACAATCCCAAGTCGTGATTCGAAAAATTTCGGAATTCCTCCAGTAGCTCCCAAGACGTCAACTGAAATCTCTCTACCTATTGCCACCAGTAAAGATAAACATCTGCGCACCGCCTCTGCCATGGCCCAATTAGACCGCTCCAAGGCTGTTGTCTCCACACATCCTTCTCGTCAAAACATTCACAATCCGACTATCCCAGTTAATTCTACTCATAGCAACCGCAAAAAATCTTCTCGTCAACGTCCAACATCTCTCTTACTAGAAGTTCACACCGATAACATTAATTATTATAATATCATCCTAAATTTAAAGAGTCTAGCTACTTATCTTTGAACCAAATGACCTCGACAAGATCCCAAATTGGTTAATGATGCTACTTCTCATTTTTCCGAAGGCGTCGGATCTTCCGCTGATATACCAGTTCCTCCCAAGAAAAACTACAGTTCTCTGCAGGTCATTGCCAATCATGTTCCCGACATTCCCCCACCTGTCCCTGCTCCTTCACATCAGATTCCTCCTCAGTGTGCAGTTCCATCACCGCCTATACCTCACATGTCGCAGCCACACGTTCAACATCCACCACCGGTTCTAACTCCCCCATCACCCTTCCCATCGGTGCTCATTCTTACCCCACTGGTTCTACTGCTAGCTCCTGTCGCTCCATCTACAGATGCACGTTTTCAGCATGTCTGTGATCAAGTACAAATTGAGCCTCTTCAACTTTTGTCGGATGATGACATCGTTCCCTGGAAAATTCTCGACATCAACCCTCTGGCCCCAACATATGCACATGGTCCATTGCCTGCAAATTTTCAAATACCCACTTTTCTCGATACACTAGATTTTCAGACCCAGAAGTCTACCTTCGGCAGTTCACTACCATCATGGTTATGCATGGTGCAAATGATTTTCTCCTTTGTCGTTGTTTTCCCATGACACTTATAGGACAAGAACAAGCATGATTCGACAGTCTTCTGGCAAGCTCCGTCTCATCCTTCAAACAACTTGGCAACATATTTCTTCAGCATTTTGAAGGTTTTCAGACTGACAATAAGACCCGTTTGGAATTACTTCAGATCCGATAGAAAATTGGAGAATCTCTATCCTCTTACCTTCACGCTTCAATAAGGAGGCTTTACTGACCAAAGACTGCACTGATCTTTTCTACATTGAAGTATTCCGCAACGGTTATTAGATGGCAAACATTCGGATAAACTCACTATACATCAACCCCAGAATTCCCAGGAACTTTTAACTCAGGTCAGCGCTTGGGATTAAAGTAAAAAAGTTGAAGTCTTCCTGACAAACAACCAAGAACCATGATATTATCCACAAAGCACCCTTTTAGACTACGAGATATCCACAACCACCTATTGCATCAACACCTTCATATCGACCTGCTTTTACTTCTGATTTCAGACAACGCTTTGATGTTCCTTCTTCCAATCAACGCCGACTAAATTGTCCTAACCAATACAACACCTTCGTGTATACACATTTGAATACTGAACGGTCTATCATCCTACCAACTATATATGCATTGAGTATTTTACCACCTCCGCGCCCCATGTTCTCTCTACTTGAAAGACGTAACAAGCAACTTTTTTGTGCATATCACAAAGAAGTAGGCCATACCACCGATACCTATTTTGCTTTGAAACAAGCCATTGAAGCTGCCATTCAACAAGGACACTTACAAGAATACATAAAATTTTCTCCCGGAGGCAATTCTATAGTACAAGATACGGCTACTCGAGATCTAGAATCATGTTATCAACGTCCTTACCGATAACATTTTTTTCCCTCCTCACCGCCACATAAACAATCCAAAATAATCAAAAGCACGTCTTCGGACAGCCTTCCGTTAGTGGTCTCTTTACATGTTGAAACATTTTTTGTGAGGTGCATATTGGTGGATATAGGTAGTTCCGCCAACATTCTTTATTACAATACATGGAAGCAGATGCACTTCAATGACCGAAAGTTACAGCCTCACCTCGTACCACTAATTGATTTTTCGGGCAACACAACTTATGCTCTTAGCATGGTTGATCTTCTGTTAGGATGGGGTCCTCTTTCTCAGTAAGAACGACATATTGTCAGTTTCATCATAGTCGATTGTCCAACTTCATACAATGTCATTCTCAATCACCATGCATTAAATATTATGAAAGCTCAAGTTTGTACTTTCTGTAACTACATGGTAGTACCCCTTCCTTTAGGTTCTTGGCATATCTGGGGTGATTTATCGATACCTCAATTATGTTACCAAACGTCCGTCAAACATCATGCACCTCCTTCTCCTCCCATTGATGAACCAGAACCTTGCCTTGCACCACTAGATCAACTTGAAGAGTTTTGTATTGATGTTGCTCACCCAGATCGAAATGTCTGTCTCGATGCTTCTTTGCCATCACAATTACAATTTCAAAAACTTGACTTAATTGTCGAATTTTCCCATGTATTCGCTTGGACATATACAAATTTTTGGTCCATCCCTCGATCATTTATGGAACACCAGTTAGGCATTCCTCCTTTTTTGTGAAAAACCTATCATCCAGAAACGTTGCTCTTTTAACTCTAAGAAGCAAGCTATCCTTCAGAAAGAAATTTCTGATCTTCTGCAAGCAAACGTTATCCGTAATTTCCACAGTTGTTAGCCAACCCCGTAATAGTACCTAAGCCAGGTGAAAAATGGAGAGTTTGCATTGATTTTACTTCCCTAAATAGGGCTATTCCTAAAAGTCGTACCCCCTTCCCTGCACTGATTTGTTTGGCAGACGCTACAGCCAAATCTAATTTATTATCTTTCTTGGATGCTCATAAAGGGTACCATCAGATACAAATGGCAATAGAAGATGAAGAGAAAATAGCTTTCATTACACCGGAGGGTCTTTTTTGTTATAAACGCATGTCGTTCGGTTTAAAAACTATTGGTGCTAATTTCCAAGATATGATAAGTTTAATGTTTGCCTCTTAGTTAGGCAGTAAAGTTGAATAAAAGTTTGGCAAATTGGCATAAATAGTCCTCAAACTATAGGAATTTAGTGACATTGGACCCTAAATTATTTGTTTTGTAAAATTGGTCTCTAAACTATAAAATAATTGTGATATTTGTATTGTCCTTAAAAATTCTTTTAAATCAACAGTTAAGCTGAAAAAGAAAAGATCACTACATGTTTTTCTTCTCCCGTAAGATGGAGAGATTTTCTCTCGAGACTGCCTTGAGTAGGGGGATTTCATATCCATGTAACTGACATAGTAACTACCAAATTCGCCATAACTGCCAAATCTTTCAAATCTCCAGCGGGAATGTATTTTTTTCTACAATGATATCTATCATTTTAAGTGTTTTTGCTCTATTTGTTTTGGTTTGTTTAATTCTACTGTTAACTCCATGGATGACTCAATTTTATAAAAGCTCAGTGGAGTGGTTCTTCAGGAAGGTGAACATAGTAATGTTCTTTTGGATGATCAAGACATTACAGAGGGTCTCCAAGAGGATGAATTGAGTGTTCTAATTCATCTATTTAGTGGGAAAGTCTTTAATTTTGAGGGGTTAAGACAGCGATGGGGCGTGCTTGGAGATGTGGCTCGTTTTTGATTCAACAGGTTGATGAGCAGTACTATAAAGTTTTCTTTGAAACTGGAGAATCGGTTAATTTTGCACTGAAATACAGGCCATGGAATTTTGAAAATTGTTTAGTTTTGGCACGCCCTCGTATCACTATCCTTACAAATCCAATTCATGGACTTGATGTTGAGTTTTTGTAGATTATACTCACTAGCCTCCCTCGCTATGTATACACAATGGAGGTTCGTCTCAAACTAGCACAATCACTGCATCATTGTAATACACTACAATTAAGGGAAGATAGGCATCATGGCACCAAGTTTTTCCAGTTTCGCACCCTAATTTCTCTCCATAAGCCGTTGCCTAGGATACTGAGAGTTACTACTCCTCATGTTGTACACATGTATGTTTGATTAATTATGAAAGAATCACAACTCTTTATTTTTATTGTGGGTTTATTGGCCACCGTTATAGGCTATGTGATAAGTTGCTGGAAGGTGATCTAGAAGTTAGTAAGATAGAATATGGGTCTTGGATGGGAGGTGTTGATCACATTGTTTCGAATCAAATATTTTCATTGGATTTGAACCATGATCCCGTTGATGAAGTGATGAACACACCACGGTCCCCTGTGCATACTTCATTGGCAACAACAACTATCCTTCCATCTGTTCCTGTTAGCGGTAAGCAATATGATTCCAATGTAGATTGCCAACTGGTTTTGGACTCGCAGGGGCTGCAAAGTACTTTTGTTAGTAACAGACTGATCACTGATAATATTATTATTGCATATGAGGTTTTTCATTGGTTGACTAGTAAGAAAGGGAACATGAAAGATGAGGCTTTTGCTTTAAAAATTGACATGAGCAAAGCTTATGACAGAGTGGAATGGGGTTATCTAAGATGACTTTTGCATAAAATGAATTTTCCCAGCAACGGTGCCAAAAATCTAATGCGTTCCGATTGGTATGCTAAAAGATAGAGTTTATTAACCTATGTTATGAATAATTAAGGACTTAGTATTACTAACTGTCACTTCAGCATTTATTTGTTGTCACTTAATCAATCAGAACCTAAGGTAGAGTACCTATCGTGTAGCTATTCGTTGGAAAGTATCTATGATTTAATTAAAAATATTGTACTCCAGGAACTAACAAACGCGGCTTAGTAGTAACTATCACTTAATCCTAACAATCATCTTATCAGCGAATCAATCAATTGATTATCATTAGTTGGAGAGTTGTTTTATCACAACAGCACAAGCAAGATCAAAGATGTAAGAGATATCATATAAACATGTTATTTATGTATACTCATGTTTTCTACAATTTGGGTTGACCTTCTTCGATATTTTAGATATATCTTAGTCTAGAAATGTAATTATGAATTGTATCTATTTGTGTACAATATCTGAGTTACTTGGTGTATTCATCCCTACTGTAGGATGATCCTTCTCACATTTTGGGTTAAAATATCCATGAAAGCCTATGTCACTTAGGAAATAATACACTCACCTAGGGCTAGTCTAGAAGCATAATCTTAGCCTAATTAGGTTACTTTAACAAACATGGTGATCTGTATGTTATTTTACCTAATTTGGCAGACCTTATGGCCTATTAAACTAAACATGTTATGATGTAGACCGCGTTAGGAGTTGTTTATTTTATAACCATGCATTTAGTTTAAAAGAGCAAACAAATACAAGCTAATGTTAATTAAGCAGGTGACCTTTCCTCCGAAAAAATGAACACTAACCTCAACTTGCAAAACATGCATATATAAATCATAATTCAGTATTCAATAGGTATCTACATGAACACAACTCAAAGATATACAGAAAGGCTCTAGGGAACCATGTCCATAGAGTAGTCACCACTTATGGTCCACCGGTGTTGCCAAACTTGTATCTTTTGTGTTTCTCGATCCTACTCTGATCGGCAGAACTTCGGAGAACGCTTCCTTGCCTAGTAGCAATTTCATTTACCTTACGTCTTGAGCTTAAGCAAGCCCTGTGGACTAAATCTATGCTAACCTATTGCTCTCTTAGGATCTCCTTAATTCCAGTATTCTATGAATACAAAAAACGAACACTAATCTAATTGAATTCCCAAATATAGATAACCACTGAGAGAACAGAAAAAATGAGACACTCTATGTTGCTAGATACTTGTATTGAGTGCTCAGGGATGGATTCACTACGTTTCTTCTATTAGTGTTGACCGTTGAATTACATATAAATTTAAATTCAAAATTTAAAATTAAAAATTTAATCTTATAGACCATTTTACCAAAATAATGTTATTTTTAAAATAATTTTTAAATTAATGTTATCTTTTTACATATTTTCTAATCTAATGTGGGTATACTTTGTTAAAGTAGACCCTTATTTTTTTTTATAAAATATACAAATCTATTTGACAAAGTAGACCCTTATTTTTTAAAAAATTACTCATGAATTTTATTTTTCTAATAATTATAATTTATAAATAATATTTTTGTTATAATTTACATAATATAAATTATATTTATTAATAATTATAAAATTATTCTTTAAAAGATACTATATACATTATAATCACAATATATATATATATATATATATATATATATATATTGATTAGTCGGAATTTGGTCTGATATTGAATGTCGAGAAAACATGGATGTGGTAGTAAGTCTCTGCCAATTATGCGGGCCAAGTGGATGAGATAACCTGCAAGAGAGAGAGAAGTTCAATCGGAGGGTGAGGGACCTCCGGCGAACCCTCCGACTGTTAAGTCAGTGACTTAGAATCCGGCGAGAAAGTAGAGAGAGAGATAGGAATGAACAGAGACTATTGTAGAGATATCTGAACTTACCTCCTGCCTCTTGAGGAGCGGTATTTATAGAGGTAAATGACCCCGTGATGAGGGGTCTGATATTTGTCAGACCTCGAAATATCCCACTATTGTAGGGATATTTTGCTGGATATTTCTTAATCTAAGAATGCTTTGGTCAATAGATATTATGGAGGAGAATATTTTGGATAGTTCCATACTGGATGTTATCCTTTATTCTGAGACGAAATGGGACTTCGGACTTCGTCGGTCGCAGATGTGAAGTCGAACTCATTCAGGAAAACACATTGCCCTTTCCTATATCCGTATTGAATATTTTTGGACTTCTCAGTGGCCCCTCGCCGAAGTGGAAGAGTCTCTCTTTGATTTCGACGTGGAAAGCTACAATGTTATTTTTCACGCAAGCTTGGGATGCTAAATTTACCGAAGTGAAAAGAGTTCCCTTGCTTTTTACTTGTGTCGTTTAAATGTCGACGAGATTTTCTAGGCGTCAGTCATGATGATACTATTTATGTTTCTCGAGGCCGGCGCAATGATGGTCTCTGCGCGCTTCAGAGTGGACGTGACCCTCGACGCGATCTTTCCACTCCCCTCTCTCTTTTTTTTTTACATACGAAGCGTCTTCAAGACTCTTCCCTAACCCTTACCCTTCTCATTTCCCCTCTTATAAATACTCATCCTTATAATTCAAAAATACCTTTTACCTTCTCTAATCTTTCGAATATTCAAGCTTCCATCTGCTTCCGAACACTCAACCTTCCATCTTCTTCCGCTTCCAAGTGCTCGACCTTCGTTTGTGTCGACTGCCCTCTTCTGCAACCTTCTTAATCACATTTTATCAAGTAACGGTTTCTTCTTTATTCCGATTTATATGTATTTTCTGTTCAGAGAGAGGAATGGGGTTTAGGCTCTGTTCTGGGGTTTCTGTTCCTCTGTTTTCTTTTTGAACGACTGAGTTTAAGGATGGGAGATTTTCTGTGTGTCGCCGGTGGTTTTTCTGAGTTTTCGGGGTAAGGGCGGATTTTGGTAGGTTAGTACTGATAGGGTTTTTAATGTTCAGGTCAAAAAATGTAGCGACCACGAAGCCCTTTAGTTGAAGTAGGTCTTACCTCCAGTGCTTCGAGTAGTTCGAGTGCTAGTCAAGAACAAAATTCCTCATGGTTGGAGATGAATGACGGTATCTTCAGGGTTCCGGCTGTTCAGACCCCAACCGACGTCACTGAGGATCCCCCCGATGCTACTCCGGCCCTTGGAAACTTAGCGGAATCGGACTCCGATAGTATAGAGGAGCTACCATTAACCAAAAAACAATTATCTGGCGACTTCGCCTTAAAAGCCAACACCCTTAGTCTCGATCAGTGACTGTCTTCTCTTGATATCGACCGAAGTCGTTTCAAACCCTTTGTAGTAAGGTCATGCGGACTCATGGTTGATTCATACATCCACATTCCCTATGATCACTTTGCCTCTGGTCTTTCTTTACCCTTAGATCCAGCTTTTTGTGACTTTTTGAATTTAGTCAAGTGTCAGCCAGCTCACGTACATCCTAATGGAGTTAGATATTTCTTTGCTTTGACCATTCTGTGTAGAAGATTAGGAGTAGAAATATCAGAGCTAATCCTTAGGACTTTTTTTACCGTTCTTAGAATGAATAACCTGACTTTGTCGTTGAGACCTCGTCCTAGTCAGGTTACCCTTTTCGAACCCCCGCCAAACAAAGTTAACCAATGGAGAGAACGGTGGGTATGCGTGGAGTCCAGACTGGGCTTCCCGTTCTTTCTGAAGTGCAAGGCACTTCGCACCTGGGATCCAATTAGGAAGAATACTTGTTACTCAGAGTCTGATATGAAGTTTCTGAACTACGTCCGGAGTGAGTTGGGTGATGACCCCAGGACCCAGACTAAGGTGTTCCTGTCCAGCGAGCTTATTGCCGATGCCAGTCGTCATCTCTGCGGGATCAGCGGACATTCGATAGATGCTCGTAGGCGGGAATTGGGTTTGGAGGATAACAACGAATATCCGATCTGGAAATTGCACCCGGGGAGGGTATTCTTTGATGAGTGTCTGGAGTGCGCAGATCTAACCAAAGCAGGTTGTTCTGTGGAGAAGGGTAGCCTTAGGACCTGAAAATAATTTATTCTTCTTATTACCACCTCGATACTAATCTTTGCCTTTTCTCCTTATTTAGATCTGCCCATGGACTTTGCGGAAAGATGTGAAATGGAGAGGCTTGCCCGAGGTGGGACTTTAAAAAAAGTGGGCCTGACTCCGGCTAAGGCGGTTGATCGTGCGTCCATTCCCATCGCCCCGGGTACCTCGTCGGAAGCCACAGCTTCTCCGTCTACTCCGCAGACGGCGCGAAATTCCCTGTCCCCTTGTCGTACGGATCTTCAAAAGGGGAAGGAAATGACTGGTCCTCAAGCGAAGCGGACTCGCGATAGTGGGGAGGGTGATCCTCCGAGGAAGAAGCCTTCGGTTCTTCGGTCGTCAGATCCCTCGGAATTATCGGACGAGGTTCCTCTTACCTCCCGTGCTGCCGCACTTCGGAGGGGCTCCCAGGGGTCTTCATCTCACTCTTGGACACGAGAAGGATATAAACTTCCGGAGTCTAGGAAAGATATGGAGAACTTGGCCAAGGAAATTCAACGGGCCACTCCGCCCCTTAAAAACCTGCAGCTGAACGACCACCGGGTGGGGAGGAATTTTGGGAAGGTCGTGCTACACCGGATGATGGATCATGATATGTTCCAGAGTGTCCGTGATGCTTCGATGGGGATAGATAATACTTTGGGGCATATCCGAGCCCACTTATCTCAGGTAGACTTCGCTTATACGTTTCTTTCCTCGTCTCTTCCGATCCTAACCTTCTATTACTTTTTTTTTAGGTTGGTGCATACATTGGGCACCTCGGTCTATAGTCTGCTTCGGCAAGTGCTTCATGAGCGCAGTTCACAGGCCTAGAGAAGAAATGCGCTGATCTGGAGGGTCAACTGTTGGCGAAAGGCAAGGCGCTAGACTCTGCTGAGGAGAGACTTCGGACTGCCGAAGAAAATGTGGCCTTGGTCGTTGCCGAGAAGGACAAGCAGTCCTCAGACTTAACAAGTTATAAAAGGGCAAATGAAGACCTGAAGGTTAAGCTGAGAGACTTCGACAGATGGCTCAAAGAAGCGGAGTCAAGATGCCGGGCTTCGGACTCCAAAGTGGCTTATTATGAGTCAATTGATTATACGGCCAATGTGGTGGATGCTTATTGCACTTCTCCGGAGTTCGGAGATGAACTCTACACAAGATGTAACAGTTTCTATGACAGAGGGTGCGCGCACATACTTCGCCAATTCCACCACCTTATCCCAGATAAAGCTCTGATGTGCCGGGCTTTCGAGGGGTCTTACGCCAATCCCAAATTCATGAACGGCTGTGACTTCGTCCCTTTCACTGCAAGTGAACTGGAGGAGATAGCTGCTGCTGATCGGGAGGCGGGAAGACAGTGGACTCCGCCTGCGCCCGTGCATCTAGATTTGATGGAGCTTTGTGATCAACTTCGTGATCAGCCGGAGGAATCTGAAGCCATTCCTGTGGAGCCTTTGTCAGCGGTTTGCCCTGAAACTGAGGATATGGAGGAAAGTGGGGCCACTCCGGTAGTTGCCGATAGTACTTTAGGAGGTGAGGGTGCTCCGGTCGAGGCCACTCCGGTGACCGAGGCCCCTCCATCTGTAATAGAATAGTCTTTTCTTTTGCTTAATGAAAAAACTCTGTTTTCCTTTGAAACTTTACTTCTTGAAGTGTTTCCTAGTATAATTTAATAGATCATCTGGTAATACTTGAATTGTTCCTGAGATCTTAATCCATTTAGTCGCGGTAAACCTTGGACGATTTGGAGCCCGATTCCGAGGTTGACTCGAAGTGAATATGGGCTGTTCGTTTAAAATCCAATTTCGAGGTGAACTCAAAATAGCTATGGATTCTGCGAGGTCCGGTTTTGAGGTAAGCTCGAAGTGAGAGGAACCGAGTATCTTGAAATCCAATTTCGAGGTGAGCTCGAAGTAATTATGGATTTTATGAAGTCCAATTTTGAGGCGAGCTTGAAGTGAAGATGGACTCTTTTAAACCTGGGTACCCAATTTCGAGGTGAGCTCGAAGTAATTATAGATTCTATAAAGTCCACCTTCGAGGTGAGCTCGAAGGTAAGATGGACTTGTCTGAATTTCAATTTCGAGGTGAGCTCGAAGTAGCTACGATGAATCCTGAAATCAACAAGATGTGTTTGGTGTTAATGGACTTGAGATATAGTATTGTTTTTATCTTCCTAAGTATTTATACAAAATACTTTTTCAAATAATTAGCATGCCACGGATGGGGTAGCATTTTCCCTTCTTGATCCATGAGGCGGTATGTTCCTGGGCGCACTTCGTCTTTGATTAGGTAGGGGCCCTCCCAGTTTGGTGATAGTTTATTTGTGGTGATTTTCCTAGCTGTCATGAGACTGCTTGGTTTTTTGTCATGAGACTGCTTGGTTTTTTGTTTAAAAACTTCCATTTTTAACCGTGCTGCTATCCTCCTTTCTTCCAGTAGATCTAAATCTAGGCATCACTGTCGCTTGTTACTTTTAGCATTATGGACGGAAACTCTGTATGACGGGAGTGCGAGTTTGGCTGGAGATATGGCTTCTGATCCGAATAGTAAGGCATACGGTGTTTCACCCGTGGGGCCCCTAGCCGAAGTCCGGACTGCCCAAAGAGTTGCTGGGAGTTCGTCAACCCATTTGTTGGATTTTCCTTCTAGGTTCTTCTTTAACGCCGTCAGCACTAATTTGTTTGTTGCCTCTGCTTGACCATTGCCTTGGGGATGCGTGACTAACGACTTCCAGTGCTTGATTCCCAGGCGGGTACATTCTACCGTGAACTTCGCCGCACACTGAGTACCCTGGTCGGTTACCACGGCACGAGGTGCTCCGTACTTGCATAGTACAAAGTCATGCAAGAATTTTAGAACATTTTCCTCGGTGGGAGCAGCTAGGGCCTTCGCCTCTATCCATCTAGAGAAATAGTCTACGGCCACCACCAGGTATTCGCTTCCTCTGGATTTAGGAAACTTGCCCATTAGGTCAATTCCCCACATGTCAAAAGGTCATGCCGCTAAAACCGGGATTTGGGGTATGGAAGGTAATCGAGGTATCTTGCCAAACTTCTGACATACTTCGCATCGTCTGACGAAGTCCTCCGCGTCTTTTCGCAATGTCACCCAATAAAATCCCTAGTTTATGATCTTTTCTGAAAGAGATCTGAACCCGAGATGCCCACCACATATGCCTTCTTGCATTTCTTCTAGTATGGACTGAGTGAGATTCGGTGGGATACAGCGAAGTAAGGGCCTGGTGAACGAACGACGATATAGGATACCATTGATTATCGTGTACCGGGCAGCTCGTTGTCATATATCTAGCCTTGTTCTGTTTCTTCGGTAGTTAGATTTGATAGAATGTCCGAAGTTATATAATCTTGTAATTCGTCGACCCAGGTGGGTGCTTCGGTTGACTGTCGCAAAGGAAAGACGGCTTCTGGTTGTCGTGACAAGCTATATCATTACTCCAAAATGTTGGGAGTTTCCCCTGATGCTACTTTGCTAATTGTGCTGACTCATTCTGACTCCATCCTATCTTCTTGAGCGAAAAAATGGGGATCGAGGAACCAGCCGTTCCACCTTATCATATATCCCTTCAAATATCAATTCATGGAATACTCTCGATTTACCTGTCTATACGAATTGGGAGTCGCTAAATACTTCCAGAGCTTCTACTCCGACTTCCAGAGCCATAGTAAACGAGGACGAGGGCCTCGTATTCGGCTTGATTGTTAGATAAACATAATCGAGTCTTATACTTTGGACTTCTTTGTAGTGCTCCGAAGGGACCTTTAATATGATACCGACTCCGGCCCCTTGAGAGTTGACTGCTCCGTCACCATCATGGTCCAAGTATTCTCTGCACAGTGTCGGTGTGATGTTCTCATGGGGTGATGACTCGTGAAGGAGAGTTCGCCATGATGTCTGATAATGCTTGTGCCTTAATTGCTGTCCTTGGCTTGAATTCAGATCATATCCGCATAGCTCAATGGACCATCACAGCATCTCCCGGATTGGTCCAATTTGTGAAAAATTGTTTTAGCGGGTGGTTGGTGTAGATGACCAAGTGTGGGATTCGAAGTAAGCGCGAAGTTTGCGAGTACTGATCACTAAAGCAAAGCAAGTTTTCGATGTGTGAATAGCGTACCTCGGAGTCCCGCAGGATCCGACTGACGAAAGTAGACCGGCGTTTATTATCCTCCGCATTCTTACCAAAACCGATGCTACCGCTAGTGTGAGACGGAGAGGTACATATACAATACCTCATCCGTTACAGGCGCACTTAGCAGGGGTGGTAACTTCGCCAGGTAATTCTTCAAATCTTCTCAGGCTTTGAAACACTCTTCGGTCCATACAAAACATCCTTCCTGCGGATTTGAGGGTTTTGAAGAAGGGTATACACTTCTCGGCGAATTATGAGAATGAATCGTCCCAAGGTGGCTATGCACCCATTCAGGCGTTGAATATCCTTGATACATCGAGGTTCGGTAAGTGCTAACACGGCTTCCACTTTGCGCGGGTTCACCTCGATGCCCCGTTTTGACATCATAAAGCCAAGGAATTTGCCGGTCTTCACTCCGAAGCTGCACTTCGTAGGATTAAGTATTAACCCGTACTTCGATAAGGTGGAGAATGTTTCCTTCAAGTCCTCGAGGTGGGAGTGCCCATGTTTGGTCTTGATAACCATGTCATCTACGTATGTTTCCACATTCCTACCTATTTGTTGTTGTAGAACCTTATTCATCATCCTTTGGTACGTTGCTCCGGCGTTTTTGAGTCTGAAAGGCATCACGTTGTAACAATAGGTTCCTCCAGCAGCTTGGAACGAAGTGTGATTTTGGTCTTGCGGCCTCATTCTAATCTGATGATACCCCGAAAAAGTGTCCATAAGGCTGAGGAATTCGTACCCCGAAGTTGAATCTACGAGGGCATCAATGCGGGGAAGGGGGTAACAGTCCTTTGGGCATGCCCTATTCAGATCCATGTAATCTACACACATTCTCCACTTCCCATTCGATTTCTTCACCATGACCACATTTGCTAACCAGGAGGGATACTCTACTTCCCTTATGAAGTTGGATGATAACAACTTCTGTACTTCGTCTCGCATGCTGTTGACCTTCTCTTCGCTGAACTGTCTTGCTTTCTGTCTAATGGGTTTAGCTTTGGGATCGATGTTAAGCTTATGCTCTGCGATGTCTGGCGATACTCCCTGCATGTCCTCAACTTTCCAGGCGAAGTTGGTGAGGTGCTCCGAGAGGAATTGTACCACCTGTTTCCTCACAGGTGTAGGTAAATGTCTTCCTACTCGTACCCTCTGCTCAGGGTAGTCGGGATTGATCGAGACCTCGTCATACTCCTCCAACTCAAGTTTTATCTTGTCAACACAATGCACCCGCATCGAAGTGACTTTCGGCCTTGCTTCGGTTATGGCCGATATAGGCACCGAAGTTGTCGTCGAAGTGGTCTGTTGCTGTCGAGATTTGAAGACGTGAGCAAGAATGCTTTTAGGATTGCTTCTTACGTGGCCGATCCCATTCTTGGTGGTGAAGCGTACTTGTTGACGTGATGTCGATATTATTAACTCAAAAGCGGAGTGTGCCGGAGTGCCTAAAATGGCGTTGTACGGGGAATCAACATCTACCACATAGAACTTGATTTCTTCACAGCGGGAACAGAAATCAGACCCCAAAGTTACATTGATTTTAACCGTTCCCTTGACTCCGATTTTGTGTGCCGTGAATCCTTCTAGCACCATGTTGCTGGGTTTCAAAATCGTATCTTCCATGCCCATTTCTCTGAAGCATTTGTAGTATAATATATTTTTAGTTACACCGGTGTCGATCAATACTCTTCTCACACGGCACTTATTGATATCCTTCGCTGTCATGCGAACTTCCAATATGATAGGGGTTACCCTCATTTAGCTGGTTGGAGAATGTTATGGGCTTAAGGAGAGCCTGTCAAAGTTGCACATCGTCACTGGTTTGTTCAGGTTATGAATTTTTCGCTTTATTTGCTTGATAGAAGCGAATTGAGGTGTTATCACTTCAATCACCCTTTCTCCTTTCTCCTTGGGCGGTTCCGCGAGATACTCCTTCAGGTGTCCTTCCCGCGCCAATTTCTCAATTGTACGCTTCAGCTGATAACAATTTTCGGTTGTGTGGCCACAGTCTTTGTGGAAGTCGCAGTACTTCGACTTATCTTTAGTGGAGGTGTTCTGTGTCCGCGTAGGCGGGGCGCTCTGGGTCCCATACTTCTGCTTAACAATAGCGACGAGTTTTTCCTTGGGAGTGTTCAGCGATGTAGACGACTCGGTCTTTCTGGCCCTGCCTTTTCCCTTCCGGTCTCACGGGGAGTCTTCACGGTACCTTTCTCTTCTCGCGTTCCATGATAAACTAGCACTGTCTTCGGCCAAGGCCACCTTCCGAGCTACATTGAATACTTCGCCAATGGTGTCTGGCTTTTTGAGTTGTAATTCTGTGTACAACATCTTGGAGCAAAATCCCCCCTCGAAACACGTGATCGCCGTGTCCTACCTGATGTCTTCGATCTCATGATATGTGCGCTTGAATCGCTCTAAGTAAGCGAGGAGGTTTTCATTTTCCCTTTGTTTGATGTTGGCGAGGTCTCCCCTTGTCTTCGGAATTTTGCCGGCTATGCTGAATTTGTCCAGGAAGGATTTTTCTAAGTCGCGCCATGAGTCGATGGTGCCGAGTTTAAGTGATGCAAACCAGGTTAAGGCTTTGTCCGATAAGGTACTGGGGAAGGCTTTGCAAAGGACAGCTTCGCTATTGGTCACTAAGGCCATAGCGTACCTAAAGCGACAGATGTGCTCCTGAGGCTTAGTTAACCCTGAGTACAAGACCAGCTGTGGGAGTTTCAACGCCGGATTGGGGACAGTAGCGTGAATCCATCCGGTGAAAGGACCAGTCTCCATCAAGTGGTCTTCCTGACTTCGGTTTCCTGGCGCTTTATCCGTACTGTGCTCCTTTCTGAGTCTCTTGGAGCGATGTCTAGACTGGTTTTTGTTTTTCGCCTGTTTATCCTTTGGCTGACTCTCCGCGACTTCGCTGGCGAGTTGGGGCGGTATCTTCCTGGAGTGGGAGTCTTGTTTTCCCAGGTGTCTGCTTGTCGCCGTTGGGGACTTGGTCGGTAGAGGTTGGTATCGTTCTCCGTCGATGGCCGGGATAGCCTGTGGGGCCAAATCCGGTCTTCCGAGCTCGGTCTGGCGTCTCATCTGTAGTCGTGAGAGATCCCGTTCTCTACGAAGTTGTTCGACCTCCTTCCATAGGTTGTCGATCTCTCTGCCATACTCAGCATGACTGTATGCTTTGCCGTGTGTCGTTCCCCGAGGTGTGGGGACTTCGCGCGAGGCCAGCTGGGGATCAATGTGTTCGATAACAGAGTGGTATCGGGGTTTTGCAAGGGCCGACATAGCCCGATAGTCTTCTGGGCGAGGTTCCAGGGTAGGGGTGTTGAAGCGAAGTCCACGTTCCGTCGACGGTCCAGCCATTCGTGATCTTGGGAGATGAAAGAAATATCTTCGTTCCCAGTAACGGAACCAAACTGATTAGTCGAAATTTGGTCTGATATTGAATGTCGAGAAAACGTGGATGTGGTAGTAAGTCTCTGCCAATTATGCGGGCCAAAGTGGATGAGATAACCTGCAAGAGAGAGAGAAGTTCAATCGGAGGGTGAGGGACCTCCGGCGAACCCTCCGACGGTTAAGTCAGTGACTTAGAATCCGGCGAGAAAGTAGAGAGAGATAGGAATGAACAGAGACTATTGTAGAGATATCTGAACTTACCTTCTTCCTCTTGAGGAGCGGTATTTATAGAGGTAAATGACCCCGTGATGAGGGGTCCGATATTTGTCAAACCTTGAAATATCCCACTATTGTATGGATATTTTGCTAGATATTTCTTAATCGAAGAATGCTTTGGTCAATAGATATTCCGGAGGAGAATATTCTAGAGAGTTCCATGCTGGATGTTATCCTTTATTCTGAGACGAAGTGGGACTTGGGACTTCGTCGGTCGCATATGTGAAGTCAAACTCATTCGGGAAAACACATCGCCCTTTCCTATATCCGTATTGAATATTTTTGGACTTCTCAATATATATATATTTGTATGTATATGTGTACGTACACATATTTATCGGTATAAATATAAGATAATTTTTATGTTTTATGAGAATCTCAAGAGATATACAACATTATACTATTTTGACTTCTATAGTTTCTTTATTATTTTAAAGAATAATTTTAATAATTATTAATAAATATAATTAAATTATTAAAAAAAATATTATTTATAAATTATAATTATTATTAGAAAGTTAAAATTTATAAGTATTTTAAGATGGGTCAAGTTATCTCTCTACCATGGATGTTAGTTGGTGATTTCAACCAGGTTTTGCACAATGACGAGAAAAAAGAGGGAAATAGTATTCGGGAGGCTACTATGAGACTTTTAGGGAGGTCATGAGCTCTTGTGATTTGTTGGACCTTGGTTTCTTCGGTCTAAAATTTACTTGGAATAATATAAGCAGAAGGAATTCCAAAGGATTACGTTATATGTAAGATAGAACGCTCAACCAATCCCAATATTCAAATCTAAAAAGAGAGAGTACATCCAAATTCCGAAGATGAATCTGTCCTTCCTCAAAGAAAACAGTTACGAATTGAAGTAGGTAATCAAGTCAACGGAAAAGACGAAGAAGAAAGAGAATGGAACGATGAAGATTTTAATTTATTAAATAATTAAAATATGGTAACGTAAAACCTTTTCTGTTTTTTTTATTGTAGATGTATGTCTGAATCTTCTTTGGTCTACTTTCTTAAATATGTATAAAATATTTAGTTTATACCTTCAGTTATGACTGAAGTCTCATGAATTTGAGATATGATAGAAACAAAAATACACATATTTAGTTTGCGTTCAATAAAAATATCTTAAATTTTGTAGTAAAAAATGAAAAGGAAAAAAAAAAAAAGTGAAATCGAAATATGGGTTTGAAATGCAAAACCACTTTAAGGTGGATTTTGGTTCATTATTGTTGTATCTGTTCTCTGGCAGTTGAATAGATTCATATATACTTTTTCTTTCTGTATTTGTAGTTTTAATTTCTAGGGTTCGAACTCCTCCTTTTGTTTGTCTTTGAGAAGAGTTATGAAATTATTAGCCTTCAAAAGCAATGGACTAAACGATGATTCTGGAGGAACGGAAAAGGGATCAAAATCCTCGAAGAACCCTATTTCCCTGTCTTATGCAACACAAGATAGCGAAGCAACGATAGTAGATTCTCCAATGGCACAGAGTTTTCCCGCTTCTTTCCCTTCAGAAGCAGAGGTTATTTGAGTGGAAAAGGGAAAGGTCGGAAAAATATGGTAATGTAAAACCTTTTCTGTTTTTTGCTTGGAGATGTATGTTTGAATCTTCTTTGGTCTACTGTCTTGTTTATTTTTTTACAAATATCTAGTTGTTAATGAACTATTTCCTCTAATACCAATTCATCTTTATTACCAATGAAAGGCAGCATGCTAATCGAGCTTTATCAGCTACCTTGCGGTATATGACAGCAATGTCCAAAGTTATAAGGGAGCTCTATTGGTGTGTTATTCATACTAATATGAAGCATTCATGTCAGATAAGAGCTGGAAATATAAATATATTTTTAATATATGGTTGACTAATTGCCTTTTCCCTTGCTTCATGCTACTCCCAAATTCTTCCGCTCAAAACTTTTGTCACAGAGCCACAGCAAGCAATTTTTAACAAGAAATTATGAAGTGAAATCGAAAGATGGGTTTATCTCCTTGAAATGCAAACCCAGTTTAAGGTGGATTTTTGTTTATTCTTGTTATATATGTTCATGCAATGCAAGTTATATTTCTCTTGTGGTAGTTCCCTGGCTTGCCAATCAATGGTTGTTCATCTGTACAAAGGCAGTTGAATAGATTCATATCTACTTTTGTGTAGTGGTAGTTTTCTTATCATACAAAGCCAATTTATCTTTTCTTTCAAACTTTCATTCCTTTTTTCCTATGTGCCCCAATTCTAGGTTGCTTTTTCTTTTATTTCCTCCCCTGAATTTCTTGAAACAAAATGACTAGTGATTTACTTGAGTATTGTCCTTCATCAATTCACTGAGAACTATGAGCATGGAGGTGCTATTTGTTCGTCTAGACTACTTGGCATGTTTGGTTAATTGGAATATATCTGTTTACGTTTGATATCTTTTTCATCACAATTGATTAATTTTTATTTGTGAGGGATGGACTTAAACCAATAGTTTTTAAAATTCCTACATTGTTATCTGAAGCTAATGAAAAGAAAAATTATCAGCCTTCAAAAGCGATGAACAAAATGATGATTCTGGAGGAAGGGAAAATGGATCAAAATCCTTGAAGAAGCCTATTCCCCTGTCTAACGCACCACAACATATCTCCAAGGGCACAGAGTTTTCCTGCTTCTTTCCCTTCAGAAGCAGAGTCCTCAAACCATTCGCTGGCCATAAAAAATCTGTTCAAAAGCTGGTTGACACTATGACGTGTGCGATCAGCAAACAAATACAGTAGATGCAACACTTGAAAGAACATCCTCAACTGGGACATCTGAGACATGCAACTCAATACAACCGGAATGTTAGCTTGGTAAGGGCAGTATGCTGCTATTTTATGGATCTGGATGCAACAGGGAAGACACCGTTATTGATATTGTATATACATTCATATGTAATCTGATTGCGTTTTTGGATTTTGCAGCATCCCCTGGTATCTGGCTGTATATTTCATGTATGGAGCTGAAGTTTCGAAAAAGTTGACTCCACTATGGGTTTTTGGACCTCTAATTGCTGCACTATATGTCAAATTGTTGAAGCGCATAATTTCACTCTACGTATCAGCCTCCAAGCTGACAGTTCATGTAGTCAGGAATATCCTAACTACAGTAAGGTTGCTTCGGACTATGTTATTGGCCGGAAGATTAAAGAAGAATTGCGATTACGCCCCTGGTGGATATTAAAAATTTAGATTATAAAGTAGTAGATAGAAGAATTGAGGGAGGAATGGAATGGGAAATATGTGGAATTTTTATGGCATTATTATTGCAGAACGATCAGGTTTCTGAAGAGGACTAAGTTAATCTTGGTTGCCCATATGTATATATATATATTCACCTAGATAGATAATGTGGGAGAGAACCAGTTTTGAACTTAGCTCGGGTTCAGATTCTCTTGAGCAATTAGAGGAGTGCATGACAAGTTTAATAACCAGGGTGATCTATAATCAGGGTACTAAGTAATACAATCAGGGTGATCTAATTTGGTGTTTTGTGATATATCAGGTCTGTTGAAAGAAGTGAGAGTGCAATCTATTTGTACAAATTTTTAAGATGTGTTGAATGAGACGTGAATGAAAATTCTAGCTCTATTTGTACAAGTTTTTAAGCTCAATATTTTATTTTTCCTTCTTCTTCTGTTAATAGTACTAAAATAAATGGATGAAGAATTTTCTGTCACCGTATTGAACCCAGTATAGATTTTATTTTATATTTCAATTTTTTTTAATTAAAAGAATATATAAAAGAATATAAGACTTGTAGTCATTTCTTCTATTTGAAGGTCAAGTTGTATTGCACCAACAGCTCTTTGCCCTCCTTGATTAAAACCTTGAATCATGATACGACTATGTGAAAGTTCTTCAGTGGGAATATCGAAATCCTTCAACATACGCAATGGAAGAATAGTAACTGCAGAGCCTCCATCAAGTAATATCTGATTCATCCTCTTTTGTCGTATGTAGCCAGACACAAATAATGGTCTATTGTGTGGCTTTGATCCCAGTAACAAATCATCGTCTGTGAAGTTAATCGTAGTTACGTAAGTGTCTACTATTAGAAAGGAATCATTCTTCTTTGTTGAACTTTCGCCAAGTAGCATTCCAACAACATTATCGACTTTTTCTGCATGAACGGTGAAACATGCTCTTATTTTATTAGTTGTTAACTTTTCTTCCTCCAACACTCATTTTCCTTTGCGCAGCAACTCCATTACTTTATTTTTGAAGATGAAATACTGTTCAATAGGATGATTGACAAGACGATGATATTTGTAGTAGTTTGGATCATCTGTTTGTTTCTCTTGTTGTGGTCACTTCATTTCAAGCAACTCGATCAAACCGGCAATCATTAAATCATCAAATATTTTTATAGATCTGAATCAAGGAAATGATAACCTTTCTCTTGTCTTTCCTCCAGCGTCGGCCTCCTTCTCGGTAAATTTGTAGGAATGTTGTTTCGCTCTGTAGAATTTCTACTCACCTTTGTTACAACTTTGACTGGAGCAACAGTTGTTGTATGAGATTCTTGTACGTTTGACTTAGGCAGTTGTTTACTTGTTTCCTTGAAATCTGCTCCATCTTTTTAGCGAGGTTCAGCAACAAAGGTCCCTTGATCACCGTGAGTCTTGATACTAAATTCCATGTTGTGACTGCGAGTAGCTAACTCTTCAAATGTATTTGGTTGAATGCCTTTCAAGATGTATTGAAGGCTCCATTGCATCCCTTGAATGCACATTTCAATTGCGGATTTCTCACACAATCGATCTCTACAATCTAGACTCAAACTCCTCCATCTATTGATGTAGTCAAAGACATGTTCATCTTTTCACTGCTTTGTGTGACTCAATTCAAGCATACTTATAGTTCTCCGGGTGCTGTAGAAGTGATTCAAGAATTCAGCTTCAAGTTGATGTCAGCTGTCAATTGGTCCTGGAGCTAATTCTGTGTATCAATCAAATACGTTTCCTTTGAGATATCTGACAAATTGCTTGCCTAGGAGATCACCTTTAGTCCCTGTGTTGCTACATGTTTCAACGAAATGAGCAACATGTTGCTTTGGATTACATTTACCATTGAATTGCTGCAACTTTGGAGGTTGATAGCCCATCGACATTTGCAGATTGTCAATTCTCCTTGAATAAGGTTTGGAATATGCATCGGAAGATTCAAAACTTCCTTCGTACTTGTCTTTTATCGTCCCTTCGATGAAGTTCCTCAATTCATCAATAGGATGAATCCATATGATAAAATGTGCACAGTCCTTTCTTGTTTGACAGTTTTAGATCCGCCAACATATTTTAATTGATTTTCAGCAACTTTGACATCTTCAGGATTACTTGATCCTTCTCCTTGGTTGAGGGTAACACCTTTGTTTGCCTCTTCTACTCATTTTTGACTTGACTCGCCAGTGTTGTTCATCAATTGAGCGAGGATACGATCTTGCTTCGCTGAATGCATTGCGATAACTTCCACCAATTTTGTCAAATTCACCAATTGTTCTTCTATTGTTGACGCATCCACCATCATTATAGGCATTGCAGAGATGTTTGCAAAGGAATCTTCATATTCATCGTCACTACTTACCTGATCATGTTGGGAGGCACTTGTAGAATCAACATCTTCATTTTCTGATGCTTACTTTATCATTACTATGTTTACCTTCCAACATTGCAAGCTTCTTTCGGAGGAGCCTTATGCCCTGGCTAAGGCATATGGTCCGTTTTGTATACTGGTAGTTTTAGCTATACTCAAGTGTATATTTCTCATTTCTATGAAATGAAACCCGGTTTAAAACAAAAAAAAAAAAAGAAGAAAATATTTCCAACAAATCTTCTTCCTTTCATTCCCTTCTTTTCTTCATCCATAGTCCTATTAAATTCTTCACTTCTTTAACGGTTTTCTTTCATGGACAACAACTTCTTCATCTAACTTTAAAATATATGTGAGTTGGTAAAGAGTTCAATCCCTAACTAATGTATATAAAAAAATTTGTCTAGATGTAAATAAACCTAAAGTGTCTTACCATAGTTTGTGATTCATCTAAGACAAATCGTGTCCTTAGTGAAAAAAAGAGGTTCTTCTTTCCAAAGTTTTGGATATGCCTTTTTTTTTCTTCTGTATTCTAACTCCTACTATTTCATATCCTACATCAACAAATGGAATATTATCTATTAATTAACTTGAATATTCGGATATTTGAATCTCTTTATTGTTCATCTTTGGTTTGGTTGCATCAAAATCAATAAACCAAGAATCATTTTTCATAAAAAAAAAAATTCATAAAGATATAAAATTATCTTCTCCATATATATATCTTTCGATAACAAGTAAATTTTTTAATTTAGATCGAATTATCTTTAATTAAAAAACAATTATTATTATTATTATTATCTTGTAAGGCATCATCATCTCCGTCTGGTTATATCTTCAAGTTTTTGGTATTTTGTTTTTTTAATTAGTTAAATTGAATAAATAAATATTTTATTAAGATACGAATGCCTTTCAAATTTCAAAATATATATATTATATATATATATATATATATATATATATAGATATGAATTATTTAATGGGATATTATATAAATTAAAAAATTAAATTCATCAATATTTATGATATACTATATTTTAATTCATCCTTTAATAATTTAAATACATACTTTTACATATTTAAAAATTTATTATAAAATATAAGTTCTTAATTTAGCACAATCAGAAAATATATCATAAATTCTACGTCAAGATCGTGAATTTGACATTTGTTGTAAATTTCTTACAATAAAACAAATATAGTCCTTAAACTATAGACATTGGTAAAATTGGTCTCAATATATATAAATATATATTTTAATTTTAAAAAATAAAATTGGTTTCTATACTGGTGGTGGCTGTACATTCAAATTTTCCCTGTTGATTTTTGTGGAAGACTTGGATTATGAATTGTTAATCCCTGTGTTCTATTCTACTTTAATCTTGACCCTGCATGAGCTCTAAAATAATTCATTTTTTCTTTTTAAAAAAATGAAAGTCAATCTTGAACTAATTTATAAAATTTAAACTTTAATTGTTTAATACTAAAATTTAGGTTACAGGTATTATTTAATAAATTAAATTTAAAAAAAAATATTCATTTTTTTAGATATCTGAATGAACAATGACAAAATATTTAGAGTAGTGTAGAAGGTAGCAGAAAATGATTAAGAAGTCTAGTTCTCAAAAAAAAAAAAAAAAAAAATTTATAAAGAAATTTATTATTTATTTTTAATGAAAGAGAAAATATTGGAATACTTGTAAATATTCAAATATTTTAATATTAAAAAATATTATTTAAAAAAAATACAATGTTACGTTACTCCTATTAGTGTTGGTCGTTGGATTACATATAAATTTAAATTTAAATATTTAAATATTTAACTTTATCGAGTCTTTTACCAAAATAATGTTATTTTAAAAATATTTTTTAAATTAATGTTACTTTTTTTTACCTATTTTCTAATCTACTGTGTGTCTTGACAAAGTAGATCCTCATTTGTTTAAAAACAAATTACTCGTAAATTTTATTTTTCTAATAATTATAATTTATAAATAATATTTTTGTTATAATTTACATAATATAGATTATATTTATTAATAATTATAAAATTATTCTTTAAAACACACCATATATTTTATAATCACAATATATATATATATATATACAATTTTTATAAAACATATTATTTTGTATGTTGATAATTTATTATAACATTTCACTACTTCTATATAATCTCCATAAATCGTAAATTATCAAAATTATTATATTTAATTCTCCTATATTTTTATTACATATTGAGCTAATTTGTTGAATTTATTCTTATTTTGATAATAGGGACAAAATATGAAGAATTGACCAAATTTGGATAAAAACGTATTTATTATTATAATTTAAAGAAATCATTCACAATAAAATCAAAATTTGAAGATATTTTCAAGATAGTCTAGATTTATTATTATTAATTAAGAGATATCTTATTTTAGTTAGGATATTATTTTATTATTTTATTTTATCTTCTATTATCTCCTTTTTATATCGGTTGATTAAATATTGAATAAATTTTGTTTGATTCTTTCTGAAGTTTTTCAATTGAATTAAGTAGAAACTTTATTGTTATAATTAAATTCATGTTTAGACAGTTATGTGGGTTCACGAATTGCTTTAATTCTATCACGGGTTTTAGGTTAAACTTCAATTGATTTGTCTTTACTCACTTTCATTCTAAGAAAGTAAAAGAGTATTTTCAAGTAAAGTTTTCACACACACAATAACGATGGAGATGATTAAACAGTCAGAAGATAATAATAATGATGATGATTTATTTTTAGGGTATCATTTTATTTCTACCGATTTTGAAATATTAAAAATATTTCGATCTAAATTATTAGGTAAAAATATTATGTCACCTGTTATCGAAAGATATATATATAGAGTAGATGATTCCAAAACTCCTTGGAAAATATTTAGGGAGCATGATCCTTGGTTTGTTGATTTTGAGGCAACTAAACCAAAGAAGGACAATAAGATTCTTTATCTTATTACAAAGTTAGATAAAGTAAGTGATAAGAAAACAAACAGAATCGCAGGATGCAGATGTTGGTCTGGCCAAACGAAAAAGACTTACATTTACGATGATCAACAAAATTTAATAGGATTTCGAAGAATGTTTAATTTCAAAGAAAAAAATAATATAACTGATGCATTTGGTAGCTGGATAATGCACGAGTACCAGCTAGACGAAGGTTGGGCCGAAGGAATTCCAAAGGATTACGTTATATGTAAGATAAAAACGCTCAACCAATCCCAATATTCAAATCTCAAAAAAGAGAGTACATCCAAATTCCGAAGATGAATCTGTCCTTCCTCAAAGAAAACAGTTACGAATTGAAGAAGGTAATCAAGTCAACGGAAAAGAAGAAGAAGAAAGAGAATGGAACGATGAAGATTTTAATTTATTAAATAATTAAAATATGGTAATGTAAAACCTTTTCTGTTTTTTTTATTGTAGATGTATGTCTGAATCTTTTTTGGTATACTTTCTTAAATATGTATAAAATATTTAGTTTATACTTTCAGACTTCAGTTATGACTGAAGTCTCATGAGTTTGAGATATGATAGAAACAAAAATACGCATATTTAGTTTGCATTCAATAAAAATATTTTAAATTTTGTAGTAAAAAATGAAAAGGAAAAAAAAAGTGAAATCGAAATATGGGTTTGAAATGCAAAACTGTTATGAATCCCGAAGATTCATTAAATTAATGGATGTCCATCATCCCAGAAAATTACGTAAGGTGATAAATATCACAATATGTATATATATATATATAGATAGATATATATATATAGATAGATATATATATATATATATAGATATATATATTAGTGGATGTAATAATTATATGTAGTGGATGAAATACATATTTATATATATAGTGGATGAAATGATGATAGATAATGGATGAATATATTTATATATATATATTCATTTAGGTACATATGTATGTATATATATATATGTGTATCTATTTGAGAGTTTTTGAAGTAAAGTAGAAAGAAAATTTTCGCGAGAGCTCTTACCTTTCTTCCCAATTCTCTCCTCTCTTCCTCTATCTCCCCTTACATATAGATATATATATATATATATATATATATATATATATATATATATATATATAGGTTAACTATATATATATCTCATATCCTAGCTGATGTTATTTGCCCAGTTTTACTAGCTAAGATCAAAATATATCATCTCATTTATTTCATTTTATACACAATTATATAATACGTTATCAACACGATTGTCTACCACGGTAAGTTATCAAAACAGGTACTTTTCTATTATTATTATGGCAAATCTGACTAAACTAGAATTTGTGGCTCTTGATGTCACCGGGAAAAACTACTTGTCATGGACACTAGATGCCGAGATGCATCTTGCTACGATGGGTCTGACAGACACCATCGTACAAAATAATATATCATCAATACAAGATCGTGCCAAAGCTATAATATTTCTCCGTCATCATCTTCACGAAGATCTGAAAAATGAATATCTTACCGTGAAAGATCCTCTTATTTTATGGGGAAATTTGAAAGAAAGATTCGACCACCAGAAGATGGTCGTTCTCCCAAAAGCACGGTATGACTGGTTGCACCTGAGGTTGCAAGATTTCAAATTCATAAGTGAGTATAACTCCGTAATGTTTAAAATAATTTCACAATTGAAACTATGTGGAGTTGATATAACGGATGATGATATGCTGGAGAAAACATACTCCACTTTTCATGCCACGAATATTGTCCTGCAGCAACAATAACGTGAGAAAAGTTTTATGAAATATTCTGAATTAATTTCTTGTCTTCTTGTTGCGGAACAAAATAATGAATTATTAATGAAAAATCACGAGACTCGACCTACTGGTTCTACTCCATTCCCTGAAGTGAATGCTGTTAGAAATCATGATCCCAGAAGAGATCGTGGTCGTGGTCGTGGTCATTACCGTGGTCATAGCCGAAAATATGATCATGGACGCCGTGATAAATTTGGCCCTTACAATCATAATAATACTTCAGGTGCCAAAAAGGTTAATAACCACCTGAAGTGGTTAAAACATAATGAGAAAAGAAATATTGTTCCGAAAAATTATGAAGACATATGTTATCGTTGTGGCATGAAAGGCCACTGGTCTCGTATTTGTCGCACTGCAAAATATCTTGTTGATTTATATCAAGCATCTATTGAGAAGAAAGGCAAAAATGTTGAGGCAAATTTTACTTCTCAAAATTTACCTCATGAAAGAAATGATGACAATCTTGAAAATGATGATGTTGGTATAACTCACCTGGATGTTGCTGATTTTTTCGAGCATCCAGAAGGAAGAATTGATCACTTAATTGGAGATGGAAGTGTCCAAAAATAATTAGAATATTAATGTTATATGTTTATATTACTTTTGTAATGATATGCTTAATTTTTATTTCTGTAAATATTTTGTTAATAAAACAGATGGCTGTTGTTCAATTTTCTGGTATGAACAACGATATCGAAAGTGTCTGTCTTATTGACAGTGGAACTACGCATACCACACTAAAATATGAGAAATATTTTTCTCATTTGAATGTGGGAGAAACAAGTGTTACCACAATAAATGGTAGTGCAAAACTTATTGAAGGCTCCGGAAGAGCTAATGTAATATTACCGGGAGGAACTATGATTGCTATTGATAAAGCATTATATTCCTCAAAATCTCAAAGAAATTTATTGAGTTTTAAAGATATCCGACGGAATGGATATCATGTTGAGACTATGGAAGATAATGGTCATGAATATTTGGGTATCACAAAAATGACCTCCGGTAATAAGGTTTTGTTGAAAAAACTACCATCTCTATCCTCTGGCCTATATTATGCAAAAATAAATGCTATTGAGGCGTATCATTTAGTAAACCAGAAGTTTACTAATCCCGTTACTTTTAAAGTTTGGCATGACCGTTTGGGTCATCCGGGATCAATTATGATGCGAAAAATTATCGAGACAACGCACGGTCATCCTTTGAAAAATCAAAGGATTTTGACTTCTGATAAACTTTCATGTGCTGCATGTTCCAAAGGGAAATTAATTATAAGACCAGCACCATTGAAAGTAGGAGCTGAAAGTCCTACATTTCTAGAACGGATTCATGGAGATATATGTGGACCGATTAGTCCACCATGTGGGTAATTTCGATATTTCATGGTTTTGATTGATGCATCGACCCGATGGTCGCATGTTTGTTTAATATCAACTCGCAACCTGGCGTTTGCGAGATTACTTGCCCAAATAATTCGCTTAAGAGCGCAGTTTCCTGATTATCCTATTAAGCGAATCCGTCTAGACAATGCTGGTGAATTTACTTCGCATGCATTTGATTCTTATTGCATGTCGATTGGAATAATTGTTGAACATCCTGTAGCTCATGTTCACACACAGAATGGTCTAGCTGAATCATTTATTAAAAGGCTGCAATTAATTGCTAGACCATTATTGATGAAAACAAATCTCCCTACAGCAGCCTAGGGACGTGCAATTTTATATGCTGCAGCACTTGTGCGTTTAAGGCCATCGAATTATCATAAATTTTCTCCCATACAATTGGCTTTTGGTTCAGAGCCAAATATTTCTTATTTGAGAATATTTGGGTGTGCTGTATATGTCCCAATTGAACCACCCCAACGGACAAAAATGGGTCCGCAGAGAAGATTGGGGATATATGTTGGGTATGACTCTCCGTCCATTATAAGGTATCTTGAACCTTTGACAAAGGATGTATTTACAGCAAGATTTGCTGATTGCCATTTCGATGAAAATTTGTTTCCCAAACTAGGGGGAGAGAATAAATGGCATAAAATTGAACTTGCGTGGAAAACTTCTTTGAATCATTTAGATCCACGCACAAATATGAGTGAACTTGAAGTTCAAAAGATTATACATTTGCAACAAATTGCAAATCAACTGCCAGATTCTTTTGCTGACTCCAGCAGAGTCACTAAATCGCATCTTCCAGCTATAGATGCTCCTATATGGATAGAAATTCCTGAAGGATAGAAAGTTAATCTTATAGCTTTCGAATCAAAAACACGTCAGAAGCGTGGCCGACCCCTTGATTCCAAAAATAAAAATCCTCGAAAGAAAAGAGGAACAAATGATCCAGAAGATCATATTGATGAAACAGAAAAAGAAAACCAAGGGACAACTGATGAAAAGATTCCAACTACAAATAATGAAGAGAATTCTAAAATCTCTATTAATTACACCAGTTCAAATCAAAGTTGGGATCGAAGAAATGTTGTTATTGATAATGCTTTTGCATACAACGTAGCCCTTGATATTTTCAAGGATAATGAGGATTTAGATCCTTTATCAGTTGAAGAATGTCGGCATAGAATTGATTGGCCTCAATGGAAATATGCGATTCAATCGGAGTTAAATTCGCTTGCGAAGCGAGAAGTTTTTGGACCTGTAGTCCAAACGCCAAAGGATGTAAAACCTGTTGGCTATAAATGGGTGTTTGTGCGAAAACGAAATGAGAATAATGAAGTCGTAAAATATAAAGCACGATTCATCGCACAAGGCTTTTCGCAAAAGCCAGGAATTGATTATGATCAAACTTATTCACCCATTATTGATGTTATTACACTCCGATATCTTATAAGTATGACAGTTCATGAAAAGGTGGACATACGTCTAATGGATGTCATTACAGCTTATCTTTATAGAAACCTTGAAAATGAGATTTATATGAAAATCCCTGAAAGATTCAAATTACCAAAGGCTTCTAAAGGCCCTCATGAAAATTATTCTATCAAATTACAGAAGTCATTATATGGGCTTAAACAGTCTGGACGCATGTGGCACAATCGCCTTAGTGAATTCTTATTGAATTCAGGATATAAGAATGACCAAATCTGTCCATGTGTTTTTATTAAGAAAACAGATTTTGGTTTTGTGATTCTTGCTATATATGTTGATGATATCAATCTCATAGGAACTCCAGAAGAGCTTCGAGAAGCTATAGATTGTTTGAAACGGGAATTTGAAGTTAAAGATTTTGGAAAAACTAAGTTTTGTCTCGGGCTTCAAATTGAACATATGAAAGATGGAATTTTTGTTCATCAGTCAACATATACAACTAAAGTGTTGAAAAGATTTTTCATGGATAAAGCATATCTATTGAGTATTCCAATGGCCGTGAGGTCGCTAGATATAAATAAAGACATATTTAGACCTCGAGAAAATAATGAAAAACTACTTGGTCCTGAAGTACCATATTTGAGTGCTATTGGTGCACTGATGTATCTTGCAAATAATACTCGACCGGATATAGCATTTGCTATAAATCTATTAGCAAGATTTAGTTCTTCACCAACACGACGACATTGGAATTGTATTAAACACATCCTTAGATACCTCCAAGGGACAATTGACCTCGGATTATTTTATTCAAATGTAAATGACCCAGAACTGATTGGATATGCAGATGCGGGTTATCTTTCGGATCCGCATAAGGCACGTTCTCAAAATGGCTATTTATTTACATATGGTAATACTGCTATATCATGGCGCTCCACGAAGCAAACAATAGCAGCAACTTCTTCTAATCATGCTGAGATAATAGCCATTCATGAAGTAAGTCGAGAATGTGTATGGTTGAGGTCAATAATACATTATATTAGAGAGAGTTGTGGTTTATCCTCCAGAAGAGAGATTCCAACTCCTCTATATGAAGATAATGCAGCGTGTATAGCTCAATTAAAAGGAGGATATATTAAGGGAGATAGGACGAAACACATTTCACCTAAATTCTTCTTTACTCATGAACTTCAAAAGAATGGTGAAATTGATGTGCTTCAAATTCGATCACGTGATAATCTTGAAAAATTGAGATATAAAATTGGTTTGCGTTGGTTTAAAGAATTCAATAGATCATCTCATCAGGGGGAGAAATCTACACATAAAGAATAGTATACTCTTTTTCCTTCACTAGATTTTTTTTCCCACTGAGTTTTTATCTAGTAAGGTTTTAACGAGGCATATTCTTTATGTAATGGACATCCAAGGGGGAGTGTTATGAATCCCGAAGATTCATTAAATTAATGGATGTCCATCATCCCATAAAATTATTTAAGGTGATAAATATTACAATATATATATATATATATATATATATATATATTAGTGGATGTAATAATTATATGTAGTGGATGAAATACATATTTATATATATAGTGGATGAAATGATGATAGATAATAGATGAATATATTTATATATATATTCATTTAGGTACATATGTATATATATATATATATATATGTGTGTGTGTCTTGTTGAGAGTTTTTGAAGTAGAAAGAAAATTTTCGCGAGAGCTCTTACCTTTCTTTTCAATTCTCTCCTCTTATAGATATATATATATATATATATATATATCATATCCTGGTTGATGTTATTTGTCTAATTTTACTAACATCAAAATATATCATCTCATTTATTTCATTTTATACACAATTATATAATAAAAACCACTTTAAGGTGGATTTTGGTTCATTATTGTTGTATCTGTTCTCTGGCAGTTGAATAGATTCATATATACTTTTTCTTTCTGTATTTGTAGTTTTAATTTCTAGGGTTCGAGCTCCTCCTTTTGTTTGTCTTTGAGAAGAGTTATGAAATTATTAGCCTTCAAAAGCAATGGACTAAACGATGATTCTGGAGGAACGGATAAGGGATCAAAATCCTCGAAGAACCCTATTTCCCTGTCTTATGCAACACAAGATAGCGAAGCAACGATAGTAGATTCTCCAATGGCACAGAGTTTTCCCGCTTCTTTCCCTTCAGAAGCAGAGGTTATTTGAGTGGAAAAGGGAAAGGTCGGAAAAATATGGTAATGTAAAACCGTTTCTGTTTTTTTGCTTGGAGATGTATGTTTGAATCTTCTTTGGTATACTGTCTTGTTTATTTTTTTACAAATATCTAGTTGTTAATGAACTATTTCCTCTAATACCAATTGATCTCTGAGCATCTTCTACTTTCGACTCAATAGTCTAAGGTGATTTCTTATTATGCACTTCAAACGAAGCAAAACTTAACTTTGTTAAGATCATAATGTTTGATAACGATTCCTCAAGGATACCTAGTTATCTTCAAAATAGAAATTTAGGAAGTATTCGGTGGTAGAAATTTGAAGCTCTTATATAATTCAAGAATCTAGATGCTCTTCTACTTTGGGTAAAGCCAAATCATGAAGGTTAAGAAAATTATATCTCTCCGCCTAAATCATGCTTGGCCTCCAAAAGCCAATTTGCAGAGCAGTAAATTTTTACTATTTATCAAATAAGTAGGTTTTTTTATTATAGTTTTAGTAATAGGTGCTTATCTATATTCTTTATCCACACAGGTTCTTGATATCCCCCTGCCTGACAAAAGAAAAAACGCTGGAACCCTAAAGATGCATGCTGTTATAGCTCAGCCAGCTCGTGATTTTCTCAATTTGGGTTCCAGAATTGAGACCCCTTTTGCTCAGGTATTGTTTGCTTTTATTTTAATTTTTTCTTTGGGGTTAATTTGCCTATGGTTCTTGCCTATGGGTCCCTAAAATTTAGTAATCATTGTTTTTTATTATTTTATGAAAAGGATTATTGAGTTATTGGGGATGCTGAATTTTTGTGGGATTTGTGGGGAAATTTTAGCTGCCCTTGTAGGCATCTTTTCAAGCCTTTAATTTCAGAGATACGATTTTTTTCAATTTTTAGTTATCTTGATAAAATCAAGCTTTCTTGATGCTTGACTTAAGCTTCTTATGCACGAAAAGATATGAAAGGCAGCATGCTAATCGAGCTTTATCAGCTACCTTGCAGTATATGACAGCAATGTCCAAAGTTATAAGGGAGCTCTATTGGTGTTTTATTCATACTAATATGAAGCATTCATGTCAGATAAGAGCTGGAAATATAAATATATTTTTAATATATGGTTGACTAATTGCCTTTTCCCTTGCTTCATGCTACTCCCAAATTCTTCCGCTCAAAACTTTTGTCACAGAGCCACAGCAAGCAATTTTTAACAAGAAATTATGAAGTGAAATCGAAAGATGGGTTTATCTCCTTGAAATGCAAACCCAGTTTAAGGTGGATTTTTGTTTATTCTTGTTGTATATGTTCATGCAATGCAAGTTATATTTCTCTTGTGGTAGTTCCCTGGCTTGCCAATCAATGGTTGTTCATCTGTACAAAGGCAGTTGAATAGGTTCATATCTACTTCTGTGTACTGGTAGTTTTCTTATCATACAAAGCCAATTTATCTTTTCTTTCAAAATTTCATTCCTTTTTTCCTATGTGCCCCAATTCTAGGCTGCTTTTTCTTTTCTTTCCTCCCCTGAATTTCTTGCAACAAAATGACTAGTGATTTACTTGAGTATTGTCCTTCAACAATTCACTGAGAACTATGAGCATGGAGGTGCTATTTGTTCGTCTAGACTACTTGGCATGTTTGGTTAATTGGAATATATCTGTTTACGTTTGATATCTTTTTCATCACAATTGATTAATTTTTATTTGTGAGGGATGGACTTGAACCAATAGTTTTTAAAATTCCTACATTGTTATCTGAAGCTAATGAAAAGAAAAATACTTTTTCTAGGGTACGAGCTCCTTTTGTCCTAGGGTCTAAGAGAAGAGTTATGAAATTATCAGCCTTCAAAAGCGATGAACAAAATGATGATTCTGGAGAAAGGGAAAATGGATCAAAATCCTTGAAGAAGCCTATTCCCCTGTCTAACGCACCACAACAAATCTCCAAAGGCACAGAGTTTCCTGCTTCTTTCCCTTCAGAAGCAGAGTCCTCAAACCATTTGCTGGCCATAAAAAATCTGTTCAAAAGCTGGTTGACACTATGACGTGTGCTATCAGCAAACAAAAACAGTAGATGCAACACTTGAAAGAACATCCTCAACAGGGATATCTGAGACATGCAACTCAATACAACCGGAATGTTAGCTATGTAAGGGCAGTATGCTGCTATTTTATGGATCTGGATGCAACAGGGAAGACACCTATATTGATATTGTATATACATTCATATGCAATCTGATTGCGTTTTTGGATTTTGCAGCATCCCCTGGTATCTGGCTGTATATTTCATGTATGGAGCTGAAGTTTCGAAAGAGTTGACTCCACTATGGGTTTTCGGACCTCTAATTGCTGCACTATATGTCAAATTGTTGAAGCGCATAATTTCACTCTACGTATCAGCCTCCAAGCTGACAGTTCATGTAGTCAGGAATATCCTAACTACAGTAAGGTTGCTTTGGACTATGTTATTGGCCGGAAGATTAAAGAAGAATTGCGATTACGCCCCGGGTGGATATTAAAAATTTAGATTATAAAGTAGTAGATAGAAGAATTGAGGGAGGAATGGAATGGGAAATATGTGGAATTTTTATGGCCTTATTATTGCAGAACGATCAGGTTTCTGAAGAGGACTAAGTTAATCTAGGTTGCCCATATGTATATATATATATTCACCTAGATAGATAATGTGGGAGAGAACCAGTTTTGAACTTATTTCTGGTATATATCCCTATGCGTTCTAGGTTATTTTAAAAATTTTTATATAACCATTAATTATTTTATTATATATTTCAAATAAAAGATTACAATCCCTCTACATCTCTACTTTATCTTTTAAATAAAGATAATTATATCAAAACAAAGCAAAATCAAAAAATAGATTCTAATCCAAAAACCTATAAATACCCTTTCCTTGAACAAGAGAGGGTTGATTTTGTCTTGTCGTTAAAAGAGCTTTAAGGAATAGCGATTTTGATACTTTCTAATCTGACAACATCATATTGGTATCTACCGTTACTTTTCAGAGTTTATTTTGAAAAGGATATGACAAAAGCCAAGGATATGACAAAAGCCGTGATTCGAAAAATTCCGAAATTCCTCTAGTAGCTCCCAAGACGTCAATTGAAATCTCTCTACCTGTCGCCACCATTAAAGATAAACATCTACGCACCGCCTCTGCCATGGCCCAATTAGACCGCTCCAAGGCTGTTGTCTCCACACATCCTTCTCGTCAAAACATTCACAATCCGACTATCCCAATTAATTCTACTCATAGAAGCCGCAAAAAATCTTCTCATCAACGTCCAACATCTCTCTTACTAGAAGTTCACACAGATAACATTAATTATTATAATATCATCATAAATTTAAAGAGTCTAGCTACTTATCTTTGAACCGAATGACCTCGACAAGATCCCAAATTGGTTAATGATGCTACTTCTCATTTAACCGAAGGCGTCAGATCTTCCGCTGATATACCGGTTCCTCCCAAGAAAAACTACAGTTCTCTGCAGATCGTTGCCAATCATGTTCCCGACATTCCCCCACCGGTCCCTGCTCCGTCACATCAGATTCCTCCTTAGTGTGCAGTTCCATCACCGCCTATACCTCACATGTCGCAGCCACACGTTCAACATCCACCACCGGTTCCAACTCCCCCATCACCCTCCCCATCGGTGCTCATTTTTACCCCACTGGTTCTACTACTAGCTCCTGTCGCTCCATCTACAGATGCACGTTTTTAGCATGTCTGTGATCAAGTACAAATTGAGCCTCTTCAACTTTTGTCGGATGATGACATCGTTCCCTGGAAAATTCTCGACATCAACCCTCTGGCCCCAACATATGCACATGGTCCCTTGCCTGCGAATTTTCAAAATACTCACTTTTCTCGATACACTAGATTTTCAGACCCAGAAGTCTACCTTCGGCAGTTCACTACCATAATGGTTATGCATGGTGCAAATGATTTTCTCCTTTGTCGTTGTTTTCCCATGACACTTATAGGACAAGCACAAGCATGGTTCGACAGTCTTTTGGCAAGCTCCGTCTCATCCTTCAAACAACTTGGCAACATATTTCTTCAGCATTTTGAAGGTTTTCAGACTGACAAAAAGACCCGTTTGGAATTACTTCAGATCCGATAGAAAATTGGAGAATCTCTATCCTCTTACCTTCACGCTTCAATAAGGAGGCTTTACTGACCAAAGACTGCACTAATCTTTTCTACATTGAAGTATTCCACAACGGTTATTAGATGGCAAACATTCGGATAAACTCACTATTCATCAACCCAAGAATACCCAGGAACTTTTAACTCGGGTCGGCGCTTGGATTAAAGTAGAAAAGTTGAAGTCTTCCCTACAAACAACCAAGAACCATGATATTGTCCACAAAGCACCCTTTTAGACTGTGAGATATCCACAGTCGCCTATTGCATCAACACCTTCATATCGACCTGCTTTTACTTCTGATTTCAGACAACGCATTGATGTTCCTTCTTCCAATCAACACCGACTAAATTGTCCTAACCAATACAACACCTTCGTGTATACACATTTGAATACTGAACGGTTTATCATCCTACAAAATATATATGCATTGAGTATTTTACCACCTCCACTCCCCATGTTCTCTCTACTTGAAAGACGTAACAAGCAACTTTTTTGTGCATATCACAAAGAAGTAGGCCATACCACCGATACCTATTTTGCTTTGAAACAAGCCATTGAAGCTGCCATTCAACAAGGACACTTACAAGAATACATAAAATTTTCCCCCGGAGGTAATTCTACAGTACAAGATACTGCTACTCGAGATCTAGTTACCACCCTCAATCATGTTATCAACGTCCTTACCGATAACATTTTTTTCCTCCTCACCGCCACATAAACAATCCAAAATAATAAAAAGCACGTCTTTGGACAGCCTTCCGTTAGTGGTCTCTTTACATATTGAAACATTTTTTGTGAGGTGCATATTGGTGGATATAGGTAGTTCCGCCAACATTCTTTTATTACAATACATGGAAGCAGATGCACTTCAATGACCGAAAGTTACAACCTCACCTCGTACCACTAGTTGATTTTTTTGGCAACACAACTTATGCTCTTGGCATGGTTGATCTTCTATTAGGATGGGGTCCTCTTTCTCAGTAAGAACGACATATTGTCAGTTTCGTCACAGTCGATTGTCCAACTTCATACAATGTCATTCTCAATCACCATGTATTAAATATTATGAAAGCTCAAGTTTGTACTTTCTGCAACGACATGGTAGTACCCCTTCCTTTAGGTTCTTGGCATATCTAGGGTGATTTATCGATACCTCAGTTATGTTACCAAACGTCCGTCAAACATCATGCACCTCCTTCTCCTCCCATTGATGAACTAGAACCTTACCTTGCACCACTAGATCAACTTGAAGAGTTTTGTATTTATGTTGCTCACCCAGATTGAAATGTCTGTCTCGATGCTTCTTTGCCATCACAATTACAATTTCAAATACTTGACTTAATTGTTGAATTTTCCCATGTATTCGCTTGGACATCTACAAATTTTTTGTCCATCCCTCGATCATTTATGGAACACCAGTTAGGCATTCCTCCTTTTTTTGTGAAAAACCTATCATCCAGAAACGTTGCTCTTTTAACTCTAAGAAGCAAGCTATCCTTCAGAAAGAAATTTCTGATCTTCTGCAAGCAAACGTTATCTGTAGGGTCCAATTTCCACAGTGGTTAGCCAACCCTGTAGTAGTACCTAAGTGATACGCGAAAATCGTATCACTTTTTTAGCATGTTTTTTGTATGAATTTGGGTGAAATCGAGGGTAATTTGATCTTGATTGTTCATTATTCACTTAATTTCACAGTTTTTATGATTTTGGAAGTGTCAGGTGAAAAGTAGACGAAAACAGTAAATTTTGGGGCAAAAACACAATTTTTGGAAATGTTGACTCGGTCAAAGGTTCAGGACGGGCGTCCCGACCAAGTCAAGGCACCTGGACGGGCGTCCAGGACCCGAGACGGGCGTCCCGACCTGGTCAACAGACCAGGACGGGCGTCCCAATCCGGGACGGGCGTCCCGAGCTGCCAGAAGCTGTCCCACATCGAAATTTTCAGAAATTTTCACTCCAGGAAGCTGCTATAAATACCCCAGGCCTCCAGCAGTTGAATTCATTCCTCTCCACTCGATCTGAGTCATTTAGTGGTGTCCAATGTACAATTCTCTAGTACACAACTCACTCAGAGACTCGGATCTCAGTTTTCTTTCTTATTAGTGTTTTGTTTTAGTTTATGAGAAATAGTCTCAGATCTTAGGTTTCTATAGATAGGTTCGTTTATGGTATTCATAGAATACCCGGGATTTCGTTAGGAGATCCTAAGAGGGCTCTAGGCGTTCGAAGAGTCAGTCCACAAGGCTGGGCTTAAGCTGGGTATTAAGGTAAAGCCCAGTTACTAGGCTGAGGAAGCGTCCTCCGAAGGTTCTGGTGAGCAGAGTCAGGGCGAGCAATACGACATATACAACAGTACGCTCCGTCGGCGAGACTACGTAAAGGGTGATTTCTTTATGGCATCAGTCCCCATGTCCCTCTCTTATATGTTGTTATTGTTTTGTTCTAAATACATATTATGAATACGAGATTACGATGTTTATGAATAGTTGTTTTATATGTTGACGTTATTATGTTTTTCCGGAAATAGCCACCTGCTAAATATTCACTATGTCTGCATGTTTAATGTGCTCTTTTAAACTAAAGTTAGGGTTATAGACAACTCCTAACCACGGTCTAATCATAACCTGTTTAGTTTAACATGCATCAATTAGTATTGGTGTCTGCCATGCTAGATAAAATAACCTGCTGAACACCTTGCATGTTAGAGTAGTCTAGGGGAAGCCGAGCCGAGTCCGATTATACCGGCGGCTAGGGCAAGCGGTATGATCCCCGAAGTGACATAGGGCTTTCATGGATGCCTTCGTCCCGAACCGTGAGTAGGGCCGTCATTAAGGTAGGGCGGTTTATTAGAAACCTCGGATGTGGTACGCCTTTAGACACAGAACATAGTTGCAATCCAGGCTAAGACATGTCTAAAATACTCGAATTTAGGTCATTCAACATATAGGAACAGTATAACATAGAATCAGAACTCATCTATAAAACACTTCTAGGATTAATTAGACTTAAACCGAGTGGAGAATGAATCACCCTCTCATCAAAGTATTTGATGAAGATTGCATAACTGGATCATAAGATAGGAGTTAGGAATACAGGCTAGTTACTACTAAGCCGTTGCCACTTCCCTGGGAGTACGATATTTATTTAATAAAATCGTAGATACTTTCCAACAGACTAGCTACACGATAGGTACTCTGCCTTAGGTTCTGGCTGATTAAGTGACACCATAGAGACTAAATGTGACAATTAGTCAATCACAGTCCTTAATTATTCATAATCAACATAGGGTAAAATAACACCTATTTAGCACATCAGTCGGAAACCCCATCACTAAGCCAGGTGAAAAATGGAGAGTTTGCATTGATTTTACTTCCCTAAATCAGGCTTTTCCTAAAAAGTCGTACCCCCTTCCCTGCACTGATTTGTTGGTAGATGCTACAGCCAAATCTAATTTATTATCTTTCTTGGATGCTCATAAAGGGTACCATCACATACAAATGGCAATAGAAGATGAAGAGAAAATAGCTTTCATTACACCAGAGGGTCTTTTTGTTATAAACGCATGTCATTCGGTTTAAAAACTATTGGTGCTAATTTCCAAGATATGATAAATCGAATGTTTGCCTCTCAGTTAGGCCGTAAAGATGAATAAAAGTTTGGCAAATTGGCATAAATAGTCCTCAAACTATAGGAATTTTGTGACATTGGACCCCAAATTATTTTTTTTGTAAATTTGGTCCCTAAACTATAAAATAATTGTGATATTTGTATTGTCCTTAAAAAGTCTTTTAAATCAACAGTTAAGCTGAAAAAGAAAAGATCACTACATGTTTTTCTTCTCCTGTAAGATGGAGAGATTTTCTCTTGAGACTGCCTTGAGTAAGGGGATTTCATATCCACGTAACTGACATAGTAACTACCACATTCACCATAACTGCCAAATCTTTCAGATCTCCAGCGGGAATGTATCTTTTATACAATGATATCTATCATTTTAAGTGTTTTTGCTCTATTTGTTGTGGTTTGTTTAATTCTACTGTTAACTCCATGGATGACTCAATTTTATAAAAGCTCAGTGGAGTGGTTCTTCAGGAAGGTGAACATAGTAATATTCTTCTGGATGATCAAGACATTACAGAGGGTCTCCAAGAGGATGAATTGAGTGTTCTAATTCATCTATTTAGTGGGAAAACCTTTAATTTTGAGGGTTTTAAGACAGCGATGGGGCGTGCTTGGAGTTGTGGCTCATTTTCGATTCAACGGGTTGATGAGCAGTACTACAAAATTTTCTTTGAAACTGGAGAATCGGTTAATTTTGCACTGAAATACAGGCCATGGAATTTTGAAAATTGTTTAGTTCTGGCCCGCCCTCGTATCACTATCCCTACAAATCCAATTCATGGACTTGATGTTGAGTTTTTGTAGATTATACTCACTGGCCTCCCTCGCTATGTATACACAATGGAGGTTCATCTCAAACTAGCACAATTACTGCATCATTGTAATACACTACAGTTAAGGGAAGATAGGCATAAGGGCACCAAGTTTTTCTAGTTTCACACCCTAATTGCTCTCCATAAACTGTTGCCTAGGATACTGAGATTTACTACTCCTCATGTTGTACACATGTATGTTTGATTAATTATGAAAGAATCACAACTTTTTATTTTTATTGTGGGTTTATTGGCCACCGTTATAGGCTATGTGATAAGTTGCTGGAAGGTGATCTAGAAGTTAGTAAGATAGAATATGGATCTTGGATGGGAGGTGTTGATATGCATAAATCATATCACTTTTTTAGCATGTTTTTAGGCACAATTTAGGGTGAAATTGGTGATAAATCATTCTTAATTGATTGTTATTAACTCAATTTCATAGTTTTTGTGATTTTGGAAGTGTCAGTTGAAAAGTGCAAGAAAATGGCAAATGTCGGGGCAAAAACGTGCTTTTCAGAAGTTCGGAAGTCAGGATGGGCGTCCAGAACCCAGGACGGGCGTCCCGGATGCCTGGTCAAAGTCCCACATCGAATTTTTGAGAGAAATTCACCCAGTTCCCCTACTATAAATACCCCAGGCCTTCCTCAGTTGAAATCATTCCTCTCCACTCGATCTGAGTCATTTAGTGACTTCAAGTATACAATTTTCCATAGTATACAAGTCACTTAGCGATTCAGGTTTCTAGTATAAGTTTATTTATAGTTTTAGAGAGTGTCTCGTGTTCTTCGTTTCTGAGAGTCTGTCTCAAATCCTACAATACGACTAGATAGATTCGTTTTTTGTATTCATAGAATACCCGGGATTTCGTTAGGAGATCCTAAGAGGGCACTAGGCGTTGGAAGAGTTAGTCAACAGGGTTGTGCTTAAGCTGGGTATTAAGGTAAAGCATAGATACTAGGCTGAGGAAGCATCCTCCGAAGGTTTTGTCGAGCAGAGTAGGGTCGAGCAGTCCAACATATACAAGCATTTGCTCCATCAGCGGACTACGTAAAGGGTGAATACTTTATGGCATCGGTCCCCTTGTCCCTCTCTTTATATGTCGGTACTGTGTTCGTCCAAATAAACATTATGAATATTGAATTATGATTATATGAATATGTGTTATACATGTTGAAGTACTTAATATTTTTCCGGAAATGGTCACCAGCTTAACTATCGTTATGACTACATGTCTGCTGTAGTTTCTTTTAAACTAGATGAATGGTTATAGACAATTCCTAACCACGGTCTAATCATAACCTGCTTAGTTTAACATGCATTAATTTAGGACTTCCCCGTCGGGAAGCATTAATGTCTGCCATATTAGATGAAATAACCTATAGATCACCATGTTTGTTAAAGTAGTCTAAGTACGCTGAGTTTGTGTGTTTATGCCGGCGTTAGGGCGAGCGGCATGATCTCCTAAGTGACATAGGACTTTCATGGATGCCTTTAGCTCGAACCGTGAGTAGGGCCATCATTAAGGTAGGGCGGTTTATCAGGTAACTCAGATGTGGTACACCTTTAGACTCAGTACATAATTGCAATCTAGACCAATATATATCTAAAATACTCGAAGATAGGTCAATCAACATGTAGGAACAGTATAACATAAAATCAGAACATTATCTGTAAAACACTTTTTAGGCTTAAATATACTTAAACCTAGTGGAGAATGAATCACCCTCTCATCAAAGATTTTGATGAATGATTGCATAACTGAATCATAAGATAAGAGTTAGGGTAAGAGGATAGTTACTACTAAGCCGTTACCACTTCCCTGGGAGTACGATAATTAATTTAATTAAAATCGTAGATACTTTCCAACATTCTAGCTACACGATAGGTACTCTGCCTTAGGTTCTGATTGATTAAGTGACAGCATAGAGACTAAATGTGACAATTAGTCAGTCTAAGTCCTTAATTACTCATAATCAACATAGGGTAAAATAACACCTATTTTAGTATATCAGTCAGAACGCATCAGGTGTTGATCACATTGTTTCGAATCAAATATTTTCATTGGATTTGAACCATGATCTCGTTGACGAAGTGATGAACACACCACGGTCCCCTGTGCATACTTCATTGGCAACAACAACTATTCTTCCATCTGTTCCTGTTAGCGGTAAGCAATATGATTCCAATGTAGATTGCGAACTGGTTTTGGACTCGCAGGGGCTGCAAAGTACTTTTGTTAGTAACAGACTGATCACTGATAATATTATTATTGCATATGAGGTTTTTCATTGGTTGACTAGTAAGAAAGGGAACATGAAAGATGAGGCTTTTGCTTTAAAAATTGATATGAGCAAAGCTTATGACAGAGTGGAATGGGGTTATCTAAGATTGCTTTTGCATAAAATGAATTTTCCCAGCAACGGCACCAAAAATCTAATGCGTTCCGATTTGTATGCTAAAAGATAGAGTTTATTAACCTATGTTGATTATGAATAATTAAGGACTTAGTATTACTAACTGTCACTTTAGCATTTATTGGTTGTCACTTAATCAATTAGAACCTAAGGTAGAGTACCTATCGTGTAGCTATTTGTTGGAAAGTATCTATGATTTTAAATTAAAAATATTGTACTCCCTGGGAACTAGCAGCGGCTTAGTAGTAACTATCACTTAATCCTAACAATCATCTTATCAGCGAATCAATTAATCGATTATCATTAGTTGGAGAGTTGTTTTATCACAACAGCACAAGCAAGTATCAAACATGTAAGAGATATCACATAGACATGTATTTTGATGTATACTCATGTTTCTACAATTTGGTTGACCTATCTTCGAATATTTTAGATATATCTTAGTCTGAAATGTAATTATGAACTGTATCTATTTGTGTACCATATCTGAGTTACTTGGTGTATTCATCCCTACTGTAGGATGATCCTTCTCACATTTTGGGTTAAAGTATCCATGAAAGCCTATGTCACTTAGGAAATAATACCACTCACCCTAGGGCTGGCCTAGAGCACAAACTCAGCCTAATTAGGTTACTTTAACAAACATGGTGATCTATATGTTATTTTACCTAATCTGGCAGACCTTAAGGTCTATTAAACTAAACATGTTATGATGTAGACCGCGGTTAGGAGTTGTCTATAACCATGCATTTAGTTTAAAAGAGCAAACAGATAATCAAGCATAATGTTAATTAAGCAGGTGACCTTTCCCGAAAAATGAACACAACCTCAACTTACAAAACATGCATAATATATCAATCATAATTTAGTATTCAAATAGGTATCTACATGAACACAACTCAAAGATATACAGAAAGGATCTAGGGAACTATGTCCATAGAGTAGTCACCACTTTATGAGGTCCACCGGTGTTGCCAAACTTGTATCTTTTGTGTTGCTCGATCCTACTCTGATCGGTAGAACCTTCGGAGAAAGCTTCCTTGGCCTAGTAGTAATTTCATTACCTTACGTCTTGAGCTTAAGCAATGCCATGTGGACTAAATCTATGCTAACCTATTGCTCTCTTAGGATCTCCAAATGAAATAACGGTATTCTATGAATACAAAAAACGAACACTAATCTAATTGAATTCCCAAAATATGAGATAACCACTGAGAGAACAGAAAAATGAGACACTCTATGTTGCTAGATGACTTGTATTGAGTGCTCAGGGATGATTTCAACCTTCTGGACCCTGTGATATTTATAGGGGTGAGAGGAGTGATTTTTGCTTGAAAAACCAATGTGGGACACTTTTCTACCGCTCGGGATGCCCGTCTTGAGCTTTGACTAGGTCATGGTGGGCGTCCTGACCTCTGGGACGGCCACCCCAAGCTCAGCTCTTCCAAAAATTGCACTTTTGCCCCAATATTTGCTGTTTTATGCAATTTACTCCTAAGACTTCCAAAATTACAAATTACATAAAACGATGTTAATTTGAATCAATTATGATAAAAAAGGTTCCAATATTACCCTAATTTGTGTCTAAAAATATACTAAAAATGTGATATGATTTGTGCATATCAAAAGCCAAGGAATTTTCCAAAGGTAACACCAAGTGCACATTTCAAAGGATTCATCTTTAATTGAAAATGACAAAGCCGCTCAAACACACTCTTCAAATATTCAAGGTGGTTTTGTCGTCTCTTTGACTTTACAACAAAGTCATCAACAAAACATTCGACATGTTTGTGTAACATATCATTGATTATCCTTTGCATTGCTCTTTGGTAAGTTGCCCCTACATTGTTTTAGTCCAAATGACATTACCTTGTAGCAATAAATTCCCTTAGGTGTTCTCTTCAACTTCAAGTACCATGCGAATTTGATTGTATCTGGATGAACCATCAACTTTGTAATCAGAAGTGGAAAATCATCTTTTGGACAAGCATTGTTTAGGTCTCTAAAATCAACACAGACTCAAATTTGTCCATTCTTCTTTCTAACATGTACAATGCTAGATATCCAAGTGGGATACTTGACTTCTCGTATAAATCCTACTTCAATGAGTTTGTTTACCTCATTTTCTATTGATGGGACTAATTCAGGCTGAAAGCATCGCTGAGCTTGCTTCACCGGTCTTGCCCCTCGTTTAATAGTCAAATGATGAACAACAACTTTTGGATCTAAACCAGGCATTTCCTTGTATGACCAAGCAAAAATATCTTTGAATTGTTGTAGAAGTTCAACATACTTCATCTCCTCTTCTACAGACAGAAGTGCCCTCATGTAAATTGGCTTGCGATCTTCCTCTGTTCCCAAGTTGATTTCTTTCAACTCGTTGACAGTAGCTTTCACACCTTCTTCAAGCTTGGGAGGGGCATCTCTTGCATCTTCTTCTTCAATGAATTTTTCGTCAATGATGGTAATGTGGTATGATGACCCTACACTTTCTTCATCTTCTTCCCTTAGATTAGCAATAACTATAATGTGGAATTTTTCCTTTAACATTGGACCACAATCCATGATGAGAACTTGACGTCTTACCATTCTTGAAGAAATATGCTACGCAATTTATCCCAACAGGGTGACTTTTCACACTTTTGAATCTTCTTTGAATTGTTAGATATTCCGTACTTCTTGCATTTGTTTCTTTCAGTTGTTGCTGAGATTGTTTTATTCAACGAAGATGTTTGTGAATTAACTTCTCCCAAACAATCAAAGACAGACTTTCTTGCTATACATGACTTTTCATCTTCAACGGAGACGTAGTAATTAGATGCACGCCTTATCATGATCTGAGCTGGAGGAGGTTGAACATACCCAATACCGATTCTTGAATTATGTTGCATTTGACTCCTTCCTTGAATCTTTGCATCCATCATTTCCATTGGAAGTTTTCCTAACATATCTTTAGATTCGGCATTGTATCTTTCCTTTTCCAAAAATTTGTAAGCATTGGGGTCATTGCCTTCTTCGGTCCTTCGATCAGGTAATTGACCATGCTCGACTTTCTTCCCTTCTACAAGTTGTATGAAGCCTTTCAGAGTTGAATTTGTCTACTAGATTGTTGCAATTTTTGTCAACGGTATAGTAAGGTCTTTCAATGCTTTAATCTTTGTAAAAGGTGATTGTCCTTCCTTCCTTCTTGATTTAGGAACGTAACATAGGACATTTTGAGCAAACACTTCATTTTCATCCTTACCTTATTTTTGCAAGCTTGCTTCAATCAAAACTTTCTTTGTTGACAAAGCTTCTTTGCTGGAAGATGGATTGTCTTTCTGATGCATTGTTACCGTTGGTATCAACTGTTCATTGAAGAATGTTGCAGTCTTATCTTGAGAGTAGAATTTGGCATTTGCAATGTATGCTTCAGCTTTCGTGAAAGGTTTATCATCTACAACAACCGTCTTTACTGATCAATTACTCACATATTTGAAGCATTGGTGCGATGTTGAAGGTACCACACCATGGTCATGCAACCATGGTCTCCCGAGTAACGTGTTGTAAGAAGTTTTGCAGTCCACTACATGTAGAAGTACACTTGTAGTCATTTCTTCTATTTGAAGGTCAAGTCGTATTACACCAACAGCTCTTTGCCCTCCTTGATTAAAACCTTGAATCATGAGACGACTATGTGAAAGTTCTTCAGTGGGAATATCGAAATCCTTCAACATACGCAATGGAAGAATAGTAACTGCAGAGCCCCCATCAAGTAATATCTGATTCATCCTCTTTTGTCGTATGTAGCCAGACAGAAATAATGGTTGAATGCCTTTCAAGATGTATTGAAGGCTAACTCTTCAAACGTATTTGGTTGAATGCCTTTTAAGATGTATTGAAGGCTCCATTGCATCCCTTGAATGCACATTTCAATTGCGGATTTCTCACACAATCGATCTCTACAATCTAGACTAAAACTCCTCCACCTATTGATGTAGTCAAAGACATGTTCATCTTTCCACTGCTTTGTGTGACTCAATTCAAGCATACTTATAGTTCTTCGGGTGCTGTAGAAGTGATTCAAGAATTCAGCTTCAAGTTGATGTCAGCTGTCAATTGGTCCTGGAGCTAATTTTGTGTATCAATCGAATACGTTTCCTTTGAGATATCTGACAAATTGCTTGCCTAGGAGATCACCTTTAGTCGCTGTGTTGCTACATGCTTCAATGAAATGAGCAACATGTTGCTTTGGATTACATTTAACATTGAACTGCTGCAACTTTGGAGGTTGATAGCCCATCAGCATTTGCAGATTGTCAGTTCTCCTTGAATAAGGTTTGGAATATGCATCGGAAGATTCAGAACTTCCTTCGTACTTGTCTTTTATCGTCCCTTCGATGAAGTTCCTCAGTTCATCAATAGGGATGAATCCATCTGACAAAATGTGCACAGTCATTTCTTGTTTGACAATTTCAAATCCGTTGATATGCATAAATCATATCACATTTTTAGCATGTTTTTAGGCATGATTTAGGGTGAAATTGAGGGCAAATTGGTCTTAATTGTTTATTATTAACTCAATTTCACATTTTTTGTTATTTTGGAAGTGTCAGGTGAAAACTAGAAGAAAATGGCAAATTTCGGGGCAAAAACGTAATTTTTCAGAAGTTCGAACTTCGAGGAGGGCGTCCCGAGCTGCAATTCCAAGTCCCACATCGAATTTTTGATGAAACATCACTCCAGAAAGCTGCTATAAATACCCCTGGCCTTCCTCACTTGAAATTATTCCTCTCCACTCAATCTGAGTCATTTAGTGACTTAAGTTGTATATTTTTCTCGAGTACATAAGTCACTTAGAGACTCGGGTTCAGCATAAGTTTTCTTCTATTTTTAGTTAGTGTTTTCGTTTTCTTAGTTTCTGAGAATTAGTCTCAGAACTTAGGCTTCGATAGATAGGTTCGTTTCTGGTATTCATAGAATACCCGGGATTTTGTTAGGAGATCCTAAGAGGGCTCTAGGCGTTTGAAGAGTCAGTCCACAGGGCTGGGCTTAAGCTGGGTATTAAGGTAAAGTCCAGCTACTAGGCTGAGGAAGCGTCCTCCGAAGGTTCTATCAAGCAGAGTCGGGTCGAGCAGTACGACATATACAAGCAGTTGCTCCATCGGCGAGACTAAGTAAAGGGTGATTTCTTTATGGCATCAGTCCCCTTGTCCCTCTCTTTATATGTTTGTATTGTGTTTGTCCAAAGATTTGTTATGAATATGAGATTATGATTTTTATGAATATCTGTTTTATATGTTGAAGCTTTTATGATTTTCCGGAAATGGCCACCTGCTTAATATTCATTATGTCTGCATGTCTAATGTAGTTTCTTTTAAACTAAAATTAAGGTTATAGACAATTCCTAACCACGGTCTATTCATAACCTGTTTAGTTTAACAGGCATCAATTAGTATTGGTATCTGCCATATTAGATAAAATAACCTGCGAAACACCCTGTTTGTTAGAGTAGTCTAAGTAAGCTGAGTTGAGCGTTTATGCCGGCGGTTAGGGCGAGCGGTATGATCCCCGAAGTGACATAGGGCTTTCATGGATGTCTTTAGCTCGAACTGTGAGTATGACCGTTTACCTTGGCGATGGGGTGGTTTATCAGATAACTCGGATGTGGTACACCTTTAGACTCGGAACATAGTTGCAATCCAGGCCAAGACATGTCTAAAACACTCGAAGATAGGCCAATCAACATATAGGAACAGTATAACATAGAATCATGACATTATCTATAAAACACTTTAGGCTTAAATAGACTTAAACGTAGTGGAGAATGAATCACCCTCTCATCAAAGTTATTGATGACGATTGCATAACTGAATCATAAGATAAGAGTTAGGGTCAAAGGATAGTTACTACTAAGTCGTTACCACTTCACTGGGAGTACGATATTTAACTTAATAAAATCGTAGATACTTTCCAACAGACTAGCTATACGATAAGTACTCTGCCTTAGGTTCTGGCTGATTAAGTGACAGCATAGAGACTAAAAGTGACAATTAGTCAATCTAAGTCCTTAATTACTCATAATCAACATAGGGTAAAACAACACCTATTTAGCATATCAGTCGGGAACGCATCAGATTTTTGGCGCCGTTGCCGGGGCCATATCATAATGAATTTAGGATTCTTGATCAAAATTCTAGAGAATTATGATAGGTAACGGTAGTAACCTAGACTTTAAACCCAACACTTATCTTACGCTAGTTAGATAATCACTTTCCAAAATATAGGGTTATCATAACTAATTAATTTTAGATATTATCTAAAATTAAGACACTTAGGATAATCAAATTTTAGAAAATGATTCTAAAAGCATATTGACGGAATTTAATTGCTTTCGAAATATAAGAAAAAAAAGGTTAAAATTTAAAATTCGAAAAAATTGTACTTTTCTTGTTCAAATGGTAAGTTGTTCTTTTTCCTATCTCTTGTATGATTTTCTTTTTCCCTTTCATAATTGAATAGTTATTTTTCTTCCGAATTCTTAATTTTTCGCTTTCCGTGTAGCTCCACTAACCAGTTTGCTCAGGCTTAAACATATTATTCTCTGCATGACTCGAACTTCAGAAGCTAACCTTGAAACACCAGTTGAGAATCATGAACGTCTCATTTGTACAGCTAACAGGCGAAGAACAGAAATGGCTGCTGAAAGACCTCCCCTCGAATCCTACATCCAGCCAAAGACTGTTCCAGTCTCATCCGCCATCCAAATCCCTGGAAACCCTCACTATGATCTTAAACCGAATGTGATCCAGTTGATTATTAATCGGGTTCAGTTTGGAGGAACTGCAGTCGAAAATCCGCTGGAACACTTATCTGATTTCTCTTCTCTCTGCGAAGGCCTCAAGGGAGATCATACTGCAGAAGTAACTAAACTAAACCTCTTTCCCTACTCACTGAGGGACAGAGCTAAGAGATGGTTGGCCCAGCTACCCACTAACTCCATCACCTCTTGGGACGAGTTGAGCAAAGCCTTCCTAGAAGAGTACTACTCTGCAGCAAGGGTCCTAGAATACCGAAGGGATCTGTCCAGTTTTACTCAAGCTGCTGATGAGACAGTGATAGAAGCTTGGGACAGATTCAACGAGCTACTCAGGCTCTGCCCCCAATATGGACTTATCGAAGCATTGCTGATCCAACAATTTTATGGGGGTATGACAGACATGGGTAAACAAGTTCTTGATGGACTCAACACTCAGAGCGGTTTCAATGGAATGAGTGATGTAGATGCTAGAAATGCTCTAGAGAGGCTCTATAGGAATAGCAAGAACTGGCGCACGAGTGGTCGAGCTAAGAAGCAACCAGTAAATGCGGCCATCGCCTCCACTGATGATCAATTTGAGGCACTGAAGGCCAGCATTACTAGTCAATTGAATGCTTTCCAACAAGGGAAAAGCGTTCAGTCAGTGTATCAAGTCTGCGAATTTTGCCAAGGACCGCATTTTAGTGGAGATTGTTATGGTAATGGAATATTAACTATTCCAGAGGATATGGAACAAGTGGATGCAGTTAACTCTGCTCCTATAGGAAATACCTAAAATCCCACTTGGAAGAACCATCCGGGATTCAGTTGGAGAAATAATTCTGGGACTGCTAACTTCCAGAAAAGGGTGCCTCAGCAATTGCCATATCCGCAGAACCAGCAAGTCGCTCTGCCTGCACCTAGGAACTACATTGTTCCAACTGACCCCATGCAAGAATTTAGGGACATGCTGAAAAGCATTGTCGACTCTAACAAGGAAATGATAGAGTCTAACAGGAAGATCCAGGAAGCTCACGCAGAAAGAATCTAGCAGAACGAGAATAGACAGAAGCAGACCAAGCAAACAGTCAGAAATACACAAGCTGCTATACAAACCTTAGAGAGACAAATGGGTCAGCTATCTACCCATCTTTCTCACAGGTCCCAGGGAACGCTACCAAGCAACACTGAGACCAACCCCCAAACTGAATGCAAGACCATCACTCTAAGATCTGGTAAAATTCTATCTCCATCTCCACCCAAACCATCTGACCCTCCTATTCTTGTGCAGGAACCAGAAGAAGGCTCCAAGGATCCAACGTCGATGGATGTCGAAATAGAAATAGCAAGGAAAGGGAAGACGGAGTTTATTCTTGAGTACCAGCCAAAAGTACCTTACCCTGCCAGACTTATGCACAATAAAGATAAGGAGCAATTTGAAAAGTTTCTTAAGAATTTTAGTCAGATTCATGTTAATTTGCCTTTACTTGATGTTATTTTTGAAATGCCAAAGTTTTTAAAAGAAGTCGTTAGTAATAAAAGAAAATTTGACATGGACAAGGTGGTTCTTAATGAAGAGTGTTCGGCGGTTTTGTTGAATAAACTGCCGTCTAAACAGAAAGATCCTGGTTGTTTTACCTTGCCATGTACAATTGGAAATATTACTAACATGCATGCATTAGCAGACTTAGGAGCTAGTATTAATCTCATGCCCTCTAGTTTATTTGATAAATTAGGATTGCATGACTTGAAAACGACTAGGATGTGCATACAACTTGCAGATAGGACAGTCAAAATCCCCAAAAGAATAATTGAAGATCTCTTAGTAAAGGTCAGAAAATTTGTATTCCCTTTGGACTTTGTTGTCATGGATATGAATGGGGAAGGAGGAGTGCCCCTGATCCTAGGTCGACCATTTCTAGCTACCTCAAAAGCATTAATAGACGTCAGTAATGGTCAAATCAAGTTAAGGGTAGGAAATGATGACATCACTTTTGATCTGAATGAGACCCTTAGGTATCCCATGCATTTAGATGATACTTGTTTTTGTGTGGATGCTATTGAACACTTGATTTCAGTTAACGTGACAGACCTATGCTCAAACTATCAAGTCCTGAGTGAGGACTCCCTAGAATTAGAGGAGACTGAATTTAGCTCTTCTGAAAATAAAATTACTTCCGATAGTTTCACTGAGATAGGTGACGATGAGATGAAGAAAGAACGGACTTCGTTTGAAGATCCACCAGACTTGGAACAGAAGGAACTGCCCACTCATCTGTGCTACGAATTCCTAGATGACAACAAGAAACTTCCCATTATTCTTGCAGCCGATCTGACTGCAGAACAACGGAAGCTGACCGTGGACATATGCAGAAAGTATAGAAGAGCCTTCGCCTACAAAATTGTAGACATTCCAGGTATTAATCCAAGCTTTTGTTCGCATAAGATTCTTCTAGAAACTGAGTATAAGCCATGTGTGCAACCTCAAAGGAGGTTGAATCCTAATGTGTGTGATGTTGTTAAGAAAGAAGTAATCAAACTGTTAGATGCAGGACTTATCTACCCTATCTCAGATAGTGAGTGGGTAAGCCCGGTGCAGGTAGTACCTAAGAAAGGTGGTATAACAGTTGTCTGGAATGAACATAATGAACTAATCCCTACGAGAACTGTAACTGGTCATCATGTATGCATAGACTATAGAAAACTAAATATGGCCACACGAAAAGACCACTTCCCCCTTCCTTTTATTGACCAAATGTTAGAAAGATTGTCTGGACATATCTTTTATTGCTTTCTTGATGGATTTTCTGGTTATTTTCAAATTCTTATTTCCCCTGAGGACCAGCATAAAACTACTTTCACATGCTCTTTTGGAACATTTGCATATAGAAGGATGCCTTTTGGTTTGTGTAATGCACCTGCTACATTTCAACGTTGTATGACTGCTATCTTTGAGGACATGTTAGGAAAGTCTATGGAAGTATTCATGGATGACTTTTCTGTTTTTGGTAATTCATTTGAGGTTTGTCTAAAGAACTTGGAGTTAATGTTGAAACGTTGTATAAAATCTAACTTGGTTTTAAATTGGGAAAAATGCCATTTCATGGTAAAAGAGGGAATCGTTTTAGGACATAAGATCTCACACCTAGGTATGGAAGTAGATAAGGCCAAAATTGAAGTTATTTCAAAACTACCTCCACCCAAGAATGTGAGAGCCGTTAGAAGTTTTTTGGGACATGCTGGCTTTTATCGTAGGTTTATAAAAGATTTCTCATTAATAGCCAGGGCGTTGACCAATTTACTTGAAAAAGATGTTCCATTTGTCTTTGATGAAAAATTTCTAAAAGCTTTTAATAGACTTAAGGAACTTTTAACTACTGCACCTGTCATGAGTCACCTCAGACTGGAGTCTACCTTTTGAACTTATGTGTGATGCTAGTGACTATGCAGTAGGAGTTGTTTTAGGACAAAGACATGATAAGAAATTTCAGGTAATATATTATGCTAGTAAAACCTTAACTGATGCTCAGGAAAATTACACTACGACAGAGAAGGAATTATTAGCAGTAGTATATGCATTTGACAAGTTTCGATCTTATCTAGTCCTGTCTAAAACTATTGTTTATACTGATCATTCTGCATTAAAATACTTGTTCAATAAAACCGACGCAAAGCCAAGATTAATCAGATGGGTTTTATTGCTTCAAGAATTTGATAGAAATTCGGGATAAGAAAGGGGCAGAAAACTTAGCCGCAGACCACTTGTCTAGGCTAGAAATCCGACCCTAGAAGCTATTGATGAATCAGTTATATCTGATAAATTTCCGGATGAGAATCTATGCATTATTTTGCTTTCTCTCACCCCTTGGTTTGCAGATATAGCAAATTACTTGGCAGTCCAGACTCTCCCTAGTGATATCATTGCTCAACAAAGAAGAAAATTCTTTGCTGACCTGAAATATTACTATTGGGAAGATCCTTTTCTATTTCGAATATGTGTAGATCAGATGATCAGGAGATGTGTCTCTCAAGAAGAAGGTTTCCAAATTCTGGAACATTGTCACTGCGGACCAACATGCGGTCACTTAGCTACAGCTAATACCGCCCGAAAAGTATTAGAAGTGGGCTTCTACTGGCCTACCATATTCAAAGATGCCGCAACATTCACAGGATCGTGCGATGCCTGTCAGAAAGCTGGAACCATATCTTCTCGAGACAGTCTACCCCAACAAGTAATTCAAAGTGTAGAAATATTTGACATATGGGGTATAGACTTCATGGGTCCGTTTCCTCCCTCCTTTGGTAAGCAGTACATCATAGTAGCAGTAGAATATTTTTAAAAATGGCCTGAGGCACAGGCCCTACCTACAAATGATGCTAGAGTCGTATGCAGATTCCTTAAGCAGATTTTCACCAGATTTGGATGTCCGAAGGCCCTAATCAGTGATCAAGGTACGCACTTCTGCAACTCTCAATTGCAGAAGGTACTTCAGCAATACGGAGTTCAGCATCGCGTTTCCACAGCCTACCATCCTCAAACCAATGGGTAGGCTGAGGTAACCAATAGGGGAATAAAGAGAATCCTAGAAAAGACTGTGGGTGTTAACCGTAAGGATTGGGCCATAAAGCTGGATGATGCATTATGGGCCTTCCGTACAGCATACAAGACCACTACAGGGTTCTCACCTTATCGACTAGTCTATGGAAAAGCATGCCACCTTCTTGTTGAACTTGAACACAGAGCTTACTGGGCGGTGCAAAAATACAACCTCGACGGTAATTTAACTAAGGAACGCCGAATTCTACAACTCAACGAATTGGATCAGTGGAGGCTCAAAGCCTATGAGAACTCACATCAATTCAAGATGACAAGTAAACTCCGACATGACAGACGACTCAGAGCCTAGAAGAATTTTGAACCAGGAGATAAGGTATTGTAGTACGACTCACGTTTCAAATTTTTCCCAGGAAAGATGCATAGCTGTTGGTCAGGCCCGTTCACAATCACGGAAGTATCACCTTTCGGAGCATGTGACATCATGGATTCTGACGATATTATTCAAAAAGTGAACGGACAACGCTTAAAGATTTACAGAGAGCCTTTTGACTTGTCCGAGCAGACTGTTGACTTCGCAGAATAAGGGAGTATCTCTTTCATTTTAATTCATGTTTTGTTATTTGTTATTTCTTCTATTGTTCTATTTTCCTTCTTACCCGTAGTTAGTCGAATAAGTGTGGGGTAAGAGTTTTCTGTTTTGTTTTGTTTCTTGTTTTCAAATAAGTGTGGGGTAGTTTAGATATGCATGAACATTGAGGACAGTGTCAGACTTAAGTGTGGGGTAGCAGTGCACCGTGCACTGTAGTAGTTGAGAGAAAATTGAGAGAAACTTTTTGCATGATTTTGCGTGTTTCCCCGTATTTTCACACCCTTCCAAAATTTTCAAAATGTTTTCATTCTTTCAGACTTCTAAATGCAGTATGATTGGTTAAACATTGCTTATGTCTATGATATGTAGGTAGAATGTTATGGTTAGTAGGAGACAATGTGATGACTATTTTGAACTTATTGATTAGGAATAGGGGATTCCTGATAACTGAGCACAATTTAGTCTAGATTAGAAACCTCAGCCAATTACCTTTTCAAGACTTAACTAGATAAGATTAGACCAGTTGTGGATGTATTGACAATTAGAGTGACTAGATGAGACTCTGAGCTAAAAGTGAAAAGAAAAAAAGAAAGTTAATTAAATAGGGTAGTTTGCCAGCAGCCTTTGCTACTTGAGCACCACTCCTTCGGGGAACTTAAAGCTTGATACCCTAAGGTCGTGTAGGTCTGGGAGTCATCGGAGTGGGACTCGCTACATGGGTAGTTGAAGTTGACGTGTTCAAAGCAGACTCAAAATACCCTGAATCTATAAAAGAAAGAAAATCAATGAAAGCTAAACACTTAAAGATCTGATCACCAAGGCTCAGAACTCAGAAAGTTGTCTATTGTTAGTATGTCTAGCGACGGGTCGAAGTGTTATCTGGTAGTAGTTAAGACGAGAGTATATTGTGTTGACTATCTCGTCTAGACTAGTACACACACTACACATCAGGAAGACCTTGTGACTGAGAGAAGAGTTCAATCTGGTTGTTAAGTTGTTAACTGCTTGATTATAACAATCTACTAGAGACATTTGAAACCTTGTCATAGCAACCTAACCAGTCAGACCTGTGTTAAGAATTGTCTGAATAATTTTTGGAATAAAAACATGACTAAGAATTTAAGTGACTACACATATGATTTAGAATCACTAACTTCAGGTAGACTTTGCTTGAGGACAAGCAAAAAGCTAAGTGTGGGGTTATCTGATATGCATAAATCATATCACATTTTTAGCATGTTTTTAGGCATGATTTAGGGTGAAATTGAGGGCAAATCGGTCTTAATTGTTTATTATTACCTCAATTTCTCAGCTTTTGTGATTTTGGAAGTGTCAGGTGAAAAATGGAAGAAAATGGCAAATTTCGGGGCAAAAATGCAATTTTTCAGAAGTTCGGACTTCGGGGAGGGCGTCCCGAATCAGGACGGGCAACCTGACTTGGTCAACAGGCCAGGACGGGCGTCCAGGACTCGGGACGGTAGTCCTGACCTGGTCAACTGTCCAGGACGGGCGTCCCGAGCTGCAATTCCAAGTCCCACATCGAATTTTTGATGAAAAATCACTCTAGAAAGCTGTTATAAATACCCCAAACCTTCCTCAGTTGAAATCATTCCTCTCCACTCAATCTGAGTCATTTAGTGACTTAAGTTGTACATTTTTCTCTAGTACATAAGTCACTTAGAGACTCGGGTTCAGCATAAGTTTTCTTCTATTTTTAGTTAGTGTTTTCATTTTCTTAGTTTCTGAGAATTAGTCTCAGAACTTAGGCTTCGATAGATAGGTTCGTTTCTGGTATTCATAGAATACCCGAGATTTCGTTAGGAGATCCTAAGAGGGCTCTAGGCGTTCGAAGAGTCAGTCCACAGGGCTGGGCTTAAGCTGGGTATTAAGGTAAAGTCCAGCTACTAGGCTGAGGAAGCGTCCTTCGAAGGTTCTGTCGAGTAGAGTCGGGTCGAGCAGTACAACATATACAAGCAGTTGCTCCATCGGCGAGACTAAGTAAAGGGTGATTTCTTTATGGCATTAGTCCCCCTGTCCCTCTCTTTATATGTTTGTATTGTGTTTGTCCAAAGATTTGCTATGAATATGAGATTATGATTTTTATGAATATTTGTTTTATATGTTGAAGCTTTTATTATTTTCCAGAAATGGCCACCTGCTTAATATTCATTATGTCTGCATGTCTAATGTAGTTTCTTTTAAACTAAAATTAAGGTTATAGACAATTCCTAACCACGGTCTATTCATAACCTGTTTAGTTTAACAGGCATCAATTAGTATTGGTGTCTGCCATATTAGATAAAATAACCTGCAGAACACCCTGTTTGTTAGAGTAGTCTATGTAGGCTGAGTTGAGCGTTTATGCCGGCGGTTAGGGGCGAGCGGCATGATCCCCGAAGTGACATAGGGCTTTCATGGATGTCTTTAGCTTGAACCGTAAGTAGGGCCATTTACCTTGGCGATGGGGCGGTTTATCAGATAACTCGGATGTGGTACACCTTTAGACTCAGAATATAGTTGCAATCCAGGCCAAGACATGTCTAAAACACTCGAAGATAGGTCAATCAACATATAGGAACAGTATAACATAGAATCATGACATTATCTATAAAACACTTTAGGCTTAAATAGACTTAAACGTAGTGGAGAATGAATCACCCTCTCATCAAAGTTATTGATGACGATTGCATAACTGAATCATAAGATAAGAGTTAGGGTAAAAGGCTAGTTACTACTAAGACGTTACCACTTCCCTGGGAGTACGATATTTAACTTAATAAAATCGTAGATACTTTCCAACAGACTAGCTACACGATAGGTACTCTGCCTTAGGTTCTGGCTGATTAAGTGACAACATAGAGACTAAAAGTGACAATTAGTCAATCTAAGTCCTTAATTACTCATAATCAACATAGGGTAAAATAACACCTATTTAGCATATCAGTCGGGAACGCATCATCCGCCAACGTATTTTAATTGATTTACAGCAACTTTGACATCTTCAGGATTACTTGATCCTTCTCCTTGGTTGAGGGTAACACCTTTGGTTGCCTCTTCTACTCATTTTTGACTTGACTCGCCAGTGTTGTTCATCAATTGAGCGAGGATACGATCTTGCTTCGCTGAATGCATTGTGAGAACTTCCACCGATTTTGTCAAATTCACCAATTGTTCTTCTATTGTTGACGCATCCACCATCATTATAGGCGTTGCAGAGATGTTTGCAGAGGAATCTTCATATTCATCGTCACTGCTTAATTGATCATGTTGGGAGGCACTTGTAGAATCAACATCTTCACTTTCTGATGTTGACTTATCCTTACTATGTTTACCTTCCAGCATTGCAAGCTTCTTTTGCACCATTCCACCTACAATACCTTTAGATTGATCCTGCATCGAAGTCACATCGAAGCATGAGTTTTTGTACTTGAGATCTGCTGATCAACGATTTGGTTGATCAACGAATATTCTTCCTTTGCTTCTAGTAGTAGGATCAGCATATGCCTTGAATGTCGGAATGCTGACACTTACGTCAGTAGCAACACTATCTGAATCAACTTTGTTGATGCCATTGTTTGCAGCAACGTTCTTTGAGTCTGCTTTGCTGACATAATTTTTTGACTCTATTTAATATCTTTGACAGAGAGATATGAGCGGTAGAAATGGTCTCACTGGGCATGCCAATTTGTAAACAAATTTTCTTTTTGAATAATTTCATGTAAATTGAAATTACAAAGAAAATGGGTTACATACAATTAAAATAATTTTTACAGGGTCTTATTTCTATCGATCCACTAATTCAATTCGTCGTGGGCTCGAAAGCTTTTTTAGGCTTGATCTCAATCCAATGGGTTATGATTTATTCGAGGGGCATTTTGGACTGATCTCGGACTGAATTCAACTTCGAGGACCATTGGCTTGATCTTGATTCGTTGAACAGCTATTTTGGGCTGATATCGGATTGAATCCAACTTTGAGGACCGTTGGCTTGATCTCGATCCGTAGAACAGCTACGAATTTCTTTCGAGGACTTCTGGGCTTTTCTTCAGATGCTTTTGATTTTATCGAAATAAATTTTGACAGAGTTTTTGTATAATTCTCTCACCTTTTTCTCAGTTTCTTTTTTCTCTAAGGGAAAAAGTAATATTAGTTTAAAAATTATTTTAAAAATAACATTATTTTAGTAAAAAGCTCTATAAGATTATTCTTTTTTAAATATTTTTTCGTAGTAAAATATTTGAATATTTACAAGTATTTCCATATTTTTCCTTTCTTTAAAAAAAATTAATAAATTTCCCTATAAATTCTATTTTCTTATAATAATCATTTTGAGAACTAGACTTCTTTAAAAAAGAAATCTATTCCTAATCGTAATCCTAATATAATTAGAGTTCTATTACAATAAAAAAAAGTTGTTCCAAATATACTCTTTCATCTATATAAATATTAACTATACTTTTTCATTTATATAAATATTAACTATCTTTACTCACTTTCATTCTAAGAAAGTAAAAGAATATCTTCAAATAGAGCCTTCACACAGATTGTTCAGCCAAATTCGGGTCTTGTTGAGGCCTCTTTGATCGAATGTACTAAGCACATTGTTCAGATTCTGCATGACGGTGTCATAGTTGATGTCGGTTGCTTGATTATCTGGCTAAATTGAGGTTGATCGTTGTCGAGACGGCGGTTGTTAGCCGCTGTGGGTAGATATGGGCAGAATCGTTATGTTTTGGAGATGTTGACCAGAAGAACGTGTCAAAGTTCTAAATTTTGAGCGATCCATATTGGTCATGGCAAAAGCGGTGCATAAGGGTTTATCTTTGAGATACAGCTTGAGTTTATATTCTTTAAAAAAAAGCGGTGCATAAATGCGGACGCCAATTTAATATTATCGGACAAAAAAGTTTCTCAATCACTTTTCCTCAAAAGCTCTTAGAATGAAGATAGGCCATCAAAATCTCTCTTTATAACTTATGTGGTATTTATAGATTGAGGGAGTCATAATTATTTTTGGGATTTGTTGTTTAATTTAATTTATTTAAATGTTTAATTTTTGTGAAGGTTATAATTATATAATTTAAATAATATTTGAATTAGATAATATAATTAATTTTTATAATTGTATTTGTAATTAAAAGGTGTAATTGTTAATATATCAGAGGGGTATAATTATATATATAAAAAAAATTGAAAGTCAACTTTGAACGAGTTTATATAAAATTTTAAACTTTAATTGTTTAATACTAAAATTTAAATTACATGTATTATTTACTAAATTAAATCTTTTAAAAAGTACTAATTTTTTTAAAGTATGCGAATGAACAATGCCAAAATATTTATAATAATGTAGAAAATAGTAGAGAATGATTAAAAAATTTAAATAAATAGAATAATCTAAAAGAGTAGGAATATTTATATGATTTGTAAACAAGAGTGTAGAAAATTTTAATTGAACTTTGGGTAATGCCCAAATCATGAAGGGTAAGAAAATTAGATCTCTCCACCCAAATCATGCTTGGTCTCCAAAAGCCAATTTGCAGAGCAGTAAATTTAAAAACCCTTTTCTCCTTTTCCTCCCTTATAATCTTATCTTTTCATCAGAAAGGTTTTGGAGGGGAAAAAAAAATAATAGTATGGAGAAATAAAAATTAGAAAAATGAAATGAGAGTTAGGAGAATTGAAAGTTAACACTCGAGACCTAAATTTTTGTTTGCCGAAGTCTCACTATTAGAATAAGTTATTTATTGTGCGTGTGAAACTATTCAAGGGAGAGTTGATTCATCCGTCAAGTTGTTGAGTTTATTTGGAGTCAGATTTTTCTCAGAGATGTGAGCCACTCCTCATATTGGTTATTACTTAAATTTCTATGATTACTTTGGAAATTAGGTTTATTGTTGACTGAATTGGACAATAGTTGCAAATGTGGTGGTGAGAAGGAGGAGAGGGAAGAGTTTTCTTTCAAGGGGAGAAGAAATAGAAAGAAAAAAAAAAGGAAAAAAAAAAAGAAAAGAAAAGGACATGTTTTGGGCTTCTATCTTTTTCCCATAAACATGTTATTTTTTTTCATACTTTAAGAGTGACTAATTTCATTTTATATATATAATTTTTGATTTTAAATTTAGATTGTATAGATTATTTATTTGAATATAAAATTGTATACGTACTTTTTTCGTTTTTTTTTTGTCAAAACTGTATTACTATTATTGTAAAATATTCAAAATTGTATCACGAATCTCTTCTTCCTTTCTCTATAGATGCTAGAATTTTTATAAGCTGCTATTTCTCTTGCAACTCTTTGACAACCAAAATAATCATAATTTTAAAACATAAGGAAATTCATGAATAGGAAGACATCTTCTAATAACTTAATCACTACTTATTCGCCACATGTATAGATAGATTATTCTAAAAATAAATTTTATATTTACCCTTCAGCTTATTTACTTGATGCTTACTAAAATATGCAAGAATATCATGACAAACCTGAAAATTGACAATATCTGAATATGTCCACCTAATTATTTTCATATTATTCTTTAACCACTTAAGAAATTCATGTTCTTGATTAGGAGAGAGGTTGTTACCAATGATAACATGCAATGTTTCTCTCTTTTCTAAATAAGCATATTTAAGACGATCGAGTAAAGGTTTAAACTCTAATGTATGTGATTCTTGAATAGATGGAACTATCTTATTTCTAGATGTCATTTCAACAAAATTTTTATTAAGTGAACTATGACAATTATCATCCAAAGAATCAATAGAATCATCAAAATTATCAGAACAATGAGGAACCTCCTCAACCACATTCAAGTATTCTCCATTTTCGCAACATGTATGTATATCAGATTCAACAAGCTCAGAAACTTTAGAAAGACACATGGAATCAGGCAAATGTTCATATAGCAAATTTAATGAATTTTCTTGAAAAATAGAATGCTCATCTGAAGGATTTTTCATGGCATCATTAATGAAATCAACATAATTGGTAGAATCAATATCATCAATAGCTTCATCAGTAACATTAACCGAATCAATAGCTTCATCAATAATTTCAATAGATTTGAAATGAGTAACTTCTTCATTCTGATCACATGTCAAATAATCACCAGTTTTATGGCATGCTTGACATTTATCAAATCCAAGACAAGAATGAGAGCTATTAATGGTATCATCAAACTCAACAAATTTAGGAGAATCAGAAATCAAATCACTACTCATGGAATTATCAAAAAAATCATTAGATGAAAAAAATCTAGCATATTTATTTCAAGATTTGGTACTTCATATGAACATAGTTCAAAAGAACTTACTGGATCATGTAACTCTTCCTTACTACAAGTACTTACGTTACCTCCCATGTTTGGAATGGGTTGGGAAGATAACTCTCCATAACATCGATTTCTCAACTCATTAAAACTAGCAGCCATTTGTCCTACTTGTGTTTCAATATTCTGCACTTTGGTTTTTGTTTCTGCATTAGCCTTTGCTAACTGTTTCACTATATCCATCAGATTGGGCTCTGATTCTAAGTTCTGTTGTTGTGGTTGTTATTTTCAAGTATTTTCATATCTCAAGTTCATGTCATCCCTCCATCAAAAATTATAAGTTGATGAATATGGATCATACCTTTGAGGACATTGATGTGAAGGATGCATGAATGATTCACATATACCACAACGAATGATAGGGATTCGCCTTTGCCATGCTAATTTTCTTATCAAAAATTCTATCTCATTGAGTTTATTCTCCATCTTCAACTGAAAAAAAAAATAAAACACCAAATATTGCAAATAACAAATGCAATTGTAACAAAAAAAAATTTCTTTTTTTTAAATTACTAAAAAAAATACTTTAAAAAATCGAAAAAGTGGTCAAAACGATAGAGTTTTAACAAAACACGCAGTGAGTTTTATTCCCCAGGACCCAAAACCTTTGAGTACCAAAATTCAGATCAATCAAAAATAAAATTTTAGACCAGAATAGTGCAAACAATACCGACAAACCAAAATTTTCGAATTTTGACCCAAAACTCAACTGAAACAAAAAGAAAAGCATGCAAATAATAATAATAATAATAACAACATATTCTTATTTATGATTATTTGATAATAGTTTTTCCGGCAACGAGGCCAAAATCTTGGTGCAGTTTTAGAATTACACGATGGTCGTCAAATCGACCAAGATTAATTCAATTTATTTAGTGAGCAATATAGAGCTTTCCTAAGAGGGAAATTTAAATCAGTTAACAAGAATAAAAAATAATAAAAAGGAAGGATTTTTAGATAACGAGAATGTAAAAAGAAAACTAATAATTAAGGAAATCAAATATGAGAAAACTTCGGTCGAGAATGATTTAATTCAAGTTTTTTCTCGTTCCATAATTTTATTTCCGAATTATAAACCAAATCTTTAATTTGAATTATGATGAAATCGCCAAAATTCGTATCACCTACTAACGAAACCGCTTATAATTCAATTAAACAAATAAAGAGATATTTAAGACAAACGCCAAATAATTAATTAAAGTTTAACCTAAAACCCTTGATATAATTAAAGCAATTCGTGAAGCCACATAACTGTTTAAACATTAATTTAATTATAACAATAAAGTCTCTACTTATTCAATATTTAATCAACCGCTATAAACATTGAAATATTAATAAAATTCAAAGTTTAGAAGTTAGCCTAGAACTCTGATTTGAGACTTAAGTGCTTATCATCTGAAAATTCTCCCAACTTGTTTTTCCTCCGTCCAATTGTCCTAACCCTAAGGTAAAGAGATCCTATTTATTGGATTATATTAACTTCTTTTTAAAAAGGAGATAATAAAAGATAAAATAAAATAATAAAATAATATCCTAACTAAAATAAGATATCTCTTAATTAATAATAATAAATCTAGACTATCTTGAGAATATCTTCAAAATTTAATTTTATTGTGAATGATTTCTTTAAATTATAATAATAAATACGTTTTTATCCAAATTCTGGTCAATTCTCCATATTTCGTCCCTATTATCAAAATACGAATAAATTCAAGAAATTAGCTCAATATGTAATAAAAATATAGGAAAATTAAATATAATAATTTTAATAATTTACAACTTATGGAGATTATATAGAAGTAAAGAAATGTTATAATAAATTATCAACATACAAAATAATATGATTTATAAAAATTATATATATTGATTCGTCAAAAAATGGTCAGGTGCCACGTGTTGAGGAATCGGCGTCGTTTGGTTGTTTCTCCCTGCTAAATACCCGTATTTTGATTGTCTGTGCGTCGTAGACGGCTTGTCGTCTTGCAATGTTAGGCCTGCAAAACAGTGAAGTTTGACCGGAGGGTGGAAGGTCTCCGGTAAAACCCTCCGATGCTTAAGTCAGTGATGTGACTGTAAGATAAGTCAGGGATGTGACTGTAAGATAAGTCAGGGATGTGACTGTAATTGAGAGAGATGGGTAATTTAGAGAGAGATAAGTTGTATTATCTGGCCTTACCCTGTTACCTGTACGGGGGTCGTATTTATAGAGATTTTACCGCTTGGGTGATTTGTTAGTGAAATCTGATGGTTACCGGATTTCGTGGGAAGATATGAGATCCCTTCCTTTTAGTAGGTTGTTATGGGGATCTTTGACTGTGACTAAGTCAAGCGTTTGACCATCAGAGATGTTGACCAATGAGTTTGATCAATGTACTGAAGTGTAGTGACTTCGTCATGAGGCAAGTCGGAGTGACCATGTAGTCTATGGTCCAACTTGGTGTATGGCGAAGTGGGAGTCGACACGCTATGCCAGCTGGGCTGCCACGTGTGTCTGGTGGGTCCCGTGTGCCCAGTGTACTTGCCTTGTCAGCGTGAGGGTATTTTCATACCTCTCAGTGGCCCCTCGTCGAAGTGGATGAGGCAAAGGCTCGTTTGCTTCGACGGTATTAGAAATCCATTGTTCTCCAGGCTGCTTGTCTTGTCATCAATAGTTTCCGAGCAGGTGTGAGCTTGGTGGCGTGTAACCTGAGGAGATGTCGCCCGAGAGGGCATGAGCAAGCCGGAGTGGACGTGAGCAACCCGAGCGGGTGAAGAGGTGCACCTCGGCGAAGTGGTGTAACACCTGATAAGGTGTAACCTGGCGAAGAGGCGTGACACCCGAAGAGGTGTAGCCTGCACGGGTGTAAGTGACCCGAAGTGGGCGTAGCCTGTGGAGGCGTAGCCGGAAGAGGTGGCGTAGCCTGGCGAGATGGCATAGCCTGGCGAGATGGCGTAGCCTGCGAGGAGGCGTAGCCTGGCGGGGTGGCGTGACACCCGAAAGGGTGCGGCCTGCCAAGGTGTTCTTTCACTTGGACTGAGATTGGAGAGGTGGTCGAAGAGTCTCATTTGCTATTCTGGAGTGGGATCGGATTCCCATGATGGCGGTCCGATTTTTGAGAGTGCCGTGCGCGTGTTGCAGTGGTGGCGTCGTTCGAGTTTCCTCATGTGCGGGTAATGATGACGCCGCGCGTGGCTGTCAGAGGCGTGACCTTTGGTGTGACTGCGACCCGGCTGAGGTCGGGTCGGGCGGAGCTTGTTGAGGAAGCTTTACGGTTTTTTCCTTTTTTGAATTTTTTGCCTCCCCCTATAAATGATTAATTTGGTTCATTTGTGAGCTTTTTACCACTTCTTCTTCTTCCTTGCGAAATTCTTGCTAGTTTCCTTGCCAAATTCATAAAATTTCTGCGCCTTCATCCTGTTCTTTGCCTTTCCTTGCTAACTACCCCAGGGATTTTTCCGTTTGCCTTGGCTTATCTTCGGTGACCCATATTTCCTGTATTTTCTCCACGCTCTTCTACATTCCCGCAGGTAAGAAAGGGTATTGCTCTTCAGTTTTCTTTCTCTTTTGTGCTTTTGATGCTATGGGTGTTTTTGAGGGTTTTGGTGTGTGAAGAAAACGGCTTTTTCTGGAAAAAAGGGGTGGTTATAGGCAGTTGGGAGTGATTTTAGGAGGGGTTTCTTGAGCGGAAACTGGTCTGGGGTGATGAACTGGATGAAGGCGAAGTGGGCGGACCCCTGATTTTTTCGTTTTTGTGACAGTCCGGTCGTAATTGGAGTGGATGGACTTTAGTTTTTCTGATAGGATCTTTTGTCTTGTGTTTGTAGATATGTCTGACTCAGAGAGTCCCGAGGTCCCAGTAGTTGCGGTGGAGTCTAGCTCTTCGAGCTCCACTTCGCAGTCCAACTCTGAGAGATCCAGCCCTGCAACCCATGAGAGTGCCGAAGTGTCTGATGCCGGCCCGAGTACCTCTGAGGCGACCCCTTTAGCCTTTAGGCGGTCTAGATATGGGGGTGGCGGAGTCGCAGTCGCGGGCTCCTCGTCCGTGAACTTGCACAACCCCGGTGTCCTCGAAGGCGGGGATGCAGACTCTGACCACTCCGAAGATCTCCCGAAAACCAAAAACAGGTTGGAGGGGGACTTCGCCCTTAGGAAGAATACCCTTAGCGTAGATCTCCCTCTTTTGTCCAGTGAGGTTGACCGGAGTAGGTTTAGGTTACTCTATCTCCAGGAGTGTGGACGCATGTCCAATTCTTATATTCATATTCCCTATGAACACTTTGTTTCTGGCCTCAGTTTACCTTTAGACCCGACCTTCTGTGATTTTTTGAACTTGGTTAGGTGTCAACCTGCTCATGTCCATCCAAACGGAGTTAGGTACTTCGTTGCCTTCACAGTTTTGTGTAGGAGAGTTGGTGTAGAGGTCTCCGAAAACTTGCTGAGGAAATTTTTCACCGTCCTTCGCATGAACAACCTGACGTTGTCACTTCGACCGCGTCCTAGTGTAGTTACCCTCTTTGAACCCCCTCCCAATAAGTTAGGTCAGTGGAGGGAGAAGTGGGTTTGTGTGGAGTCCAGAACGGGCTTCGCATTTTACCCGAAGTGTAAGGTACTTCGTCCTTGGCTTTCCCTCAAAAGGAACACCAAGTTCTCCGATTCGGATCGGAGGTTTTTAGATTTTGTCCGGAGTGAGCTGGGAGATGATCCTAAGACTCCGTCCAAAGTCTTCTTGACCAGCGAACTTATCGCTGACGAGAGTCGCCACGCCTGTGGGATAGGCGGGCCGGCAGCGAACAGTCGGCGAAGAGAGTTAGGGCTAGAGGACCTGACGGAGTATCCGATGTGGAGGTTGCACCCGGGAAGGGGTTTTTCTTCTGAGTGTTCGGTGTGTCAGGATCCCCATAGTGCGGGCTGCCCTGTTGCAAAGGGTACAGCAGTTGTCGAAGTGTTTTGACTTTATACTTTTTTTTTTCTTATTTTTCTTTTGCTGACCCCGATTTTGCTGTGTTGTGGCAGATATGAGGCTTCCTTTCTCCGCACTCCGCAAGGGATCAGCCCAGGGCTCGGGGAGTCAGAGTGCCGTGAACCCTCCGCGGGCTGTTGATCGTTCCACCGTCACTCCGCCGGCTGCAGGGGGCTCCACCAGAACTCAGGCTGTGCGCTCTCCTCCTCCCCCCCGGTCCAAGGGGAAAGATCCAGTTTGGGCCCCCCCAGCGAAGCGCGGCCGTAATGAGGAAGGGGGACAGAGGTACAAGACTTCGCGGCAGAGGCTGGCGGAGTCTTCGGAATTGAGGGAGGTGGCTCCGGCTACGGCGGAGCGGCTGGCTTCCCAAGGAGCGGCGGAGTCTGGCCCCTCTTCCTCTTCATCCTGGTCTTGGCTCCAGGAGGGGTTTCAGATACCGGAGTCAAGAGAGGGGCATGAGCACGTGGCCCGGGAGATCATCAACGCTTCGCCTCCCCTGGTGAACTTGCCTCTGCGGAATCGCCAGACCGGGAGGTTTTATGGGGCGGCGGTTATGCACTGGGCTTCGGACCACGGGTTGCTTCGAAGTCTAGAGGAAGCTTCCCCCAGTCCGGAAAACGCATTCGGGCAAATCGGGGCCGGTTTGTCCCAGGTATTTTGCTAAGCCGTTGTGTTTGCACTTGCGTATCTTTCTTGTTCTTAACTCATCCCTTTGTTGTTTGTCTTTCAGTTTTCCGCCTACGTCGCTTACCTCTTCAGTCAAGCCTCTGATGGTTTGAGGTTGAAGGCCGATATGGCGGACTTGGAGGGGAAGCACGTGGAGTTGGAGAACCAGCTCTCCGCCAAAGACTCCGCGTTGGCTGCTGCGCAAGGTGAACTCCGTGCAGCCGAGGAGGCCATGGTGATGGCGGTCGCGGAGAAGGACAGGGAGTCCTCACGCTTGGAGTCTCTCCGCCAGGCGCATGAGGAGTTAAAGGCTAAGCTCCGCGACTTCGACGGGAAGCTGAAGGAGGAGAGGTTGAAGAGGCAGGAGGCGGAGTCGAGGGTTGAATTTCTAGAGTCCGAAGGCCACACTTCGCAGGTGGTGGAGGAGTACCGCAACTCACAGAAGTGCCAACTGGAAGTGTTTGAGGTGGCCAACGGGTATTACAACAGAGGGTGTGCTCATGCACTTCGCAGTCTTCACCACCTCGTCCCCGACAAGATGCTGCTGTGTAGGATTTTTAAGGGCTCTTACACCGATCCCGAATTCAGAAGCGGATGTGACTTCGTCCCGTTCAATGCCGACGAACTGGAGGTCGCTGAAGAAGATGAAAAGGAGGGAAGGCACTGGAGTCCGCCTGCACCAGTGCATCCGAATCTGGATGAGTTGTGTCTCCAGCTCCGGAGTGCTGCGGAGGGAGGTGAAGTAGTTGGGGCTGACGTTACTCCGGTCTCGGTTATTGCTCCCGTCGATGCTGCGGTTGAGCCGGTGGTCCTCGAGGGTGAAGAGCCCGAAGTGGGGGACCGGGCCCTCATGGTTGTAGACACTTATCCCGAGGTGGTTCCTCCTTCTGCCGACGCCGCTCCCCCTTCGGCCGAGGTTGATTCTACTCCGGCCGAAGTTGTTTCAGATGTATAAGTTTTTTTTTTTTTTTTTTTTTTTTCGGCCGAAGTTAATGAACTCCGCTATTTCTGTAAGACTTGACTTCGTACTTTTATTTATTGCACTTCGTCTAAAAAACGTCTTAAAGATCTTGAATAACTTCGAAAGATAAATAACAACTTCGAAAGATCTCGAATGATAATAAATCATGGCTAATGATAAAATCCTCATAACTTGGAACCATGTCTTGAATAAATGTGATAACTCCGAAGTCGTAGGATTATTATGAAATAACTTCGGAGGATTTTTGGTACTTCGAAGATTACTTGTTGGCTGGAAAGCCATAACCATAATGAGAAATATCTTTGAGGACCCCGCCCGGGGGCTTGTTTCGAGGCTGGTCGTGGCGGGGCGTTTATTTGCTGTAGCCTTGACTTCGCCCGAATATCTCAGACGAAGTATTTTTTCAGATGGTTGGCATGCCAGGGTCTGGGGAGTATAGTTCCTTCCTGGTCCATGAGGCGGAATGTCCCCCGGCGGACTTTGTCTTGGATTAAATATGGGCCTTCCCAGTTCGGAGTGAGCTTGTTTGCTGTGATATGCCTTGCTGTTCCTTCTATTTTACGGAGTACCCAGTCTCCGACTCCGAGTGGTCTGCTGACCAGATTTTTGTCATGGGTGTGTTTGGTTGCTGACTTGAACTTGTCTGCTCTGAGGCGGGCGGTTATTCGCTTTTCCTCTAGTAAATCCAAGTCCAAACAGCGTTGGCGCTTATTGCTCTCTTCGTCATACGTAGAGATCCTGTATGATGGGAGTGCGAGTTCGGCTGGTGAAACTGCTTCTGAACCATAAACCAGGGCATAGGTCGTTTCTCCTGTGGGGCCCCTAGCCGAAGTCCGTACAGCCCATAGTGCAGCTGGGAGTTCGTCGACCCATTTGTTAGACTTCCCCTCTAAATTCTTTCTTAGTGCGGTGAGTATTAATTTGTTGGCTGCTTCAGCTTGTCCGTTTCCCTGCGGGTGTGCCACAGATGACTTCCAGTGTTTGATCCCAAGCCGGCTGCACTCCGCCGTAAACTTAGTGGCGAACTGAGTGCCGTGGTCAGACACGATGGCCCGCGGAACTCCGTAGTGGCATAGGACGAAGTCATGGAGAAAGTTGAGCGTGTTTTCCTCCGTGGGGGCGGCCAACAGCTTCGCTTCGATCCATTTGGAGAAGTAGTCGACGGCCACGACTAAGTATTCGTGATGCCCGCGGGCTTTAGGGAATTTGCCCATGAGGTCGATCCCCCACATATCGAAGGGCCAAGCGGCTAGCACAGGGGTCTGCAGAACCGATGGAAGACGGGGTACGCTGCCGAACTTTTGGCACGTATCACAGTGCTTTACATAGTTCGCTGCATCCCTCCGTAATGTGGTCCAATAATATCCTTGATTTATCACCTTTTCCGCCAGGGGCCTCGATCCGGGGTGTCCACCGCAGATACCCTCATGTAGCTCCTCCAGGATTGTCTGAGTGAGGTCGGGCGGTACACAGCGGAGAAGCGGCTTGGAGAAGGAGTGTCGGTACAGAATATCATTGAGCACAGTGTATCGGGCCGCACGCTGGCGAATTTGTCTGGCTTTGGCCTTGTCTGTTGGTAGGATGTCTGAGGTTATAAAGTTTTTCAGCTCGTCTACCTATGTGGTGGAGTCTGGCGCCGAAGTTTGAATTGGTGAGATATGCTCCGGGGTGGAGATTTGAATTATATGGACGTCTAGGTCGTTGGGGGTCTCGCCTGATGCTATCTTCGCGAGTTTATCCGCCACTTCGTTGTCGCTACGGTCAATCTTGTTGAGGACGAAGTACCGAAACTGGGCGGCCAGCTGGGGTACCTTGTCCGCATAGGCTTTGAGATTATCGGAGTTGACGGCAAATTCGTTATTGACCTGTCCGACTATGACTTGGGAGTCACTGAATACTTTTAATGATTTGATTCCCGAGTCGAGGGCCCATTGCATTCCTATGATTAATGCTTCATACTCCGCCTGATTGTTGGATAAGGGATAGCCGAGTCGGGCGCTTCGGACCTCATTGTGTTTGCCGGAGGGGGATGTAATGGTGGCCCCTACTCCTACTCCGTTGGCGTTTACTGCTCCGTCTACCATCATCGTCCATATTTCGTCAGCCGGGAGGGTGAGGGGTGCCTCTTCGTCGGTGGTGGCCTCCGAGAATGACAATTCGGCCAGGAAGTCTGAGAGGGCTTGCGCCTTGATCGCTGCGCGGGGCGCAAATGTCAGGTCCAAGCCGCATACTTCTATGGACCACCGGAGCATCCTCCCTGACTGGTCTAGCTTGTGGAAGATTTGCTTCAGGGGATGGTTTGTGTATACCACCACGGGGTGGGACTCGAAGTATGCCCGGAGCTTTCTTGTAGTGATGACCAAGGCGTATGCCAGTTTCTCGATGTATGTGTAGCGTACTTCGGCATCCCTCAGCACTCGGCTGATGAAGTATACAGGGAGCTGCTGGCCGTTGGTCTCCCGGATCAAGGCTAACGCGATGGCTTGTTGTGCGGCTGACATATACATGTAGAGGACTTCGCTCGGAGTGGGGGCACTCAGCAATGGTGGGTCCGCCAGGTAGTTCATTAAATCTTTCCAAGCCTTTGTGCATTCTTCATCCCATCGAAAAGTCTTTCCGGCGGTTTTCAAAGCCTTGAAGAATGGCAGACATCTTTCAGCGGACTTAGACACGAACCTCCCCAGGGCGGCAATGCAGCCGTTAAGGCGTTGTATATCTTTGATACACCGGGGTTCGGCCAGGTTTTGTATTGCCTCTATTTTCCGGGGGTTAGCTTCGATCCCTCGTTCAGAAGTCATGAAGCCGAGGAATTTCCCTGATTTTACTCCAAACGTGCACTTCGCCGGGTTGAGCTTGAGCCCGTACTCGGAGAGGGTGGTGAATGTCTCGCTCAAATCATCTAGGTGAGAATAGCCTCGTTTGGTCTTGACGACCATGTCATCTACGTAGGTATCCACGTTCCGGCCTATATGACTTCGCAGGATTTTGTTCATCATCCGTTGGTAGGTGGCCCCCGCGTTCTTCAATCCGAACGGCATCATGTTGTAACAGTAGATGGCTTCGGCTGCTCGGAAGGATGTGTGGATTTGGTCCTCTGGTTTCATCCGGATTTGGTGATAGCCGGAAAATGCGTCCATGAAGCTGAGGAACTCGTATCCCGAGGTGGAGTCCACCAGGGCGTCTATGCGAGGCAGCGGATAACAATCTTTTGGGCAAGCCTTGTTCAGATCCGTGTAGTCCACGCACATTCTCCACTTCCCGTTAGCTTTCTTAACCATTACTACGTTAGCGAGCCATGTAGGGTACTCTACTTCGCGGATGAATTTCGAGTCAAGGAGCTTCCTGACTTCGGATTGTATAGCCTTCTCTTTGTCGTCTCCGAATTGCCTCGGTTTCTGCCTTACCGGTTTGAAGGTGGGGTCGATGTTGAGCCTGTGTTCGGCGATGTCGGGAGAGATCCCTGGCATGTCCTGTGTACTCCAGGCGAAGTTGTCGAGGTGGGTGGAGAGGAAGTGTGTTATCTCCGCCTTCATCGACTGTGGCATCTCGCTTCCAATCTGGACCTTTTGGTCGGGATAGTCAGGGTGTATGGCGACTTCGTCGAACTCATTTCCCTCGGGAGTGTCTGTGTCCGGCACGCCCATTGACTGGTCGGGGGCAGCGGCTTCCGCATGCTCTCTGGTTGTTATAACTGACCCGACTATTGCCGGTGGCGGCTCGAGTTCAGGGGTCTGTCGGGACTTTACCATGTAGGCGAATAGGCTCCTGGGGCTACTTTTAACGTATCCCACTCCGTGGCGAGTAGCAAATCGGACTTGTTGATGTGACGTAGAGATGACGAGTTCGAAGGCGGCGTGCGCCGGAGTCCCGAGGATGGCATTGTATGGGGAGTCGATGTCTACCACATAAAACTTGATCTCCTCCTCACGTGTGCACATGTCTGAGCCAAGGGTGACCTTAACCTTGACAGTTCCCTTGACGTTGATCTTATGAGCAGTGAAACCTTCGAGGACCGCATTGCTGGGTTTAAGGTGGCTGTCATTCATTCCCATTTCTCTGAAACACTTGTGGTAGAGGATGTTTTTGGTGGCTCCGGTATCGATCAGTACCCTCCTGACCCGGCATCTGTCGATTCCTTGCCTCGCCATACCCACTTCGATAACGATGGGGGAGACGCGGGCCTCTTCGTTCATTTCGAGGTCTCGGTCAGAGAAGGTGATCGGCTCATGTGGGAAAGCGTCGAAGCTCGACCTCGGGGAAGGCTTACTCAAATTGTAAATTTTTCTTTTTATCTTTTTAATGGATTCGTACCGAGGGGTTATGACTTCGATCACTCGGTCAGGTCTTCCCCCGGGCTGTTTGTCCGGTTCGCTGTCCTTCTGCTGTGCTTCCCGTGCTAGCTTTTCGATCATTTTTTTGAACTGGTAACAGTCTTCGGTGGAGTGTCCGTAGTCCTGGTGAAAGCCGCAGAACTTTTGTTTGTCATGGGCGGATCGGCCGGCAGTTCGCGCCGATATGGGCTGTTTCCCCCCAAGCTTCTCCCTGACGGCGGCTATAAGGTGTTCTTTGGATTTCGTAGGAGCGGCGGCTTCGGTCTTTCGTGTCCTATTCTTTCCTTGACGGCGTGGGGGAGAAGCTTCTCTAAGTCTTTCCTTTCTCCGATAGCACGATTCCGTGGAATTTCTTTCGGCGAGAGCGACCTTCCGGGCAACGTTGTATACTTCGCCCATGGTTTCTGGCTTTCGAAGTTGTAGCTCTGTGTATAGTGCTTTGGACCGGAAGCCACTCTCGAAGCAAATGATTGCAGTGTCATCGGAGATGCCGTCGATCTGGTCGTGCACCTTCTTGAAGCGGTCTAAGTACTCCAGTAGAGTTTCGTCATCATTCTGTTTGATATTGGCGAGGTCACTACTGGTTTTGGGGATCCTGCCGGCTGTACTGAATTTGGCCACAAATGCTTTCTCGAGCATCTTCCAGGACTCTATTGAGCCTGGCTTCAGCGATGAATACCAAGTCATGGCTCTGTCAGCTAGAGTGCTGGGGAAGGCTTTGCACAGGATCGCCTCGTCAGTAGTGACGAGATCCATGGATGACCTGTATCTGGTAATGTGCTCTTCGGGCTTATCTTGACCTGTATACTGGGAGAATGTGGGGAGCTTCAGTTTTGGATCCGCCATAGTGCAGTGGATCCACTCCGCGAAAGGTCCTGCGTAGGGTGCTTTGCTCTTCTTCGGTTCGTCCATGCGGGTCGGCTCCGGGCTTCGCTCTCGTCGGTCCCGCTTCGGCCTGTGGCCGTTACGGCGTTTCTTTTCTTTACTTGGCTGGTCAGACGGCTGACTCTCTCCTACTTCGCTAACCGCGCGATGTGGCTTGGTAGTCGGGCCCCTAGTCCGCCGACCGGCGTCGTTCCGAGACCGTTGGTGCCGGCTTTCACCGGGATCTCGCTCATCGTCTGAGGAGTGAGGGGGCGAGAGGCCTCGGCGCCGATACGCAGCGCGGAGCTGTCTCCATTGCTTTGAGAGGTCACGCTCCGCTCGGATTCGATCGAGCTCCTTTCGTAAGTCAACGACTTCCTCGGCCAGCCCGTTATCATCCATAGCCCTCTTGCCGTTGAGGTGCTCGCGTAGGTCCAGCGACTTGCGAGGTGAGCCGCGGGGACCTAAGCGTTCCATGACGGATCGTGGTTGTGGTCGGTCGGGGACGTAGGATTGAGTCGCGCGCAAAGTCTCATGTCGAGACGTGGGGACAGTGGTGTCAGGGCGGCTCCTCCGGTCACTTGAATGTTGTGACATATTGAATTTCAGAAAGAGGAATGTGAAATGTTTTACGTTCCCGGTAACGGAACCAAACTGATTCGTCAAAAAATGGTCAGGTGCCACGTGTTGAGGAATCGGCGTCGTTTGGTTGTTTCTCCCTGCTAAATACCCGTATTTTGATTGTCTGTGCGTCGTAGACGGCTTGTCGTCTTGCAATGTTAGGCCTGCAAAACAGTGAAGTTTGACCGGAGGGTGGAAGGTCTCCGGTAAAACCCTCCGATGCTTAAGTCAGTGATGTGACTGTAAGATAAGTCAGGGATGTGACTGTAATTGAGAGAGATGGGTAATTTAGAGAGAGATAAGTTGTATTATCTGGCCTTACCCTGTTACCTGTACGGGGGTCGTATTTATAGAGATTTTACCGCTTGGGTGATTTGTTAGTGAAATCTGATGGTTACCGGATTTCGTGGGAAGATATGAGATCCCTTCCTTTTAGTAGGTTGTTATGGGGATCTTTGACTGTGACTAAGTCAAGCGTTTGACCATCAGAGATGTTGACCAATGAGTTTGATCTATGTACTGAAGTGTAGTGACTTCGTCACGAGGCAAGTCGGAGTGACCATGCAGTCTATGGTCCAACTTGGTGTATGGCGAAGTGGGAGTCGACACGCTATGCCAGCTGGGCTGCCACGTGTGTCTGGTGGGTCCCGTGTGCCCAGTGTACTTGCCTTGTCAGCGTGAGGGTATTTTCATACCTCTCAATATATATATATATATATATATATATATATATTGATTATAAAATATATAGTGTGTTTTAAAGAATAATTTTATAATTATTAATAAATATAATCTATATTATAACAAAAATATTATTTATAAATTATAATTATTAGAAAAATAAAATTTACGAGTAAATGTTTTTTTTTAAAAAATGAGGATCTACTTTGTCAAGACCCACAGTAGATTAGAAAATAAGTAAAAAAAGTAACATTAATTTAAAAAATATTTTTAAAATAACATTATTTTGGTAAAAGGATCTATAAAGTTAAATATTTAAATATTTAAATTTAAATTTATATCTAATCCAACGACCAACATTAATAGGAGTAACGTAACATTGACAAGACTTTTTTTAAAAAATATATTTTTTAATATTAAAATATTTGAATATTTACAAGTATTCCGATATTTTCTCTTTCATTAAAAATAAATAATAAATTTCTTTATAAATTCTATTTTTTTTGAGAACTAGATTTCTTAAAAAAAAAAAAAAATCTATTCCTAATCTTAATCCTAATAATTAGGATTCTATTATAATAAAAAATGTTGTTCCAAATATACTCTTTCATCTATATAAATACTTAAGTGTCTTTACTCACTTTCATTCTAAGAAAGTAAAAGAGTATTTTCAAGTAGAGTTTTCACACACACAATAACAATGGAGATGATTAAACACTCAGAAGATAATAATAATGATGATGATTTGCTTTTAGGGTATCATTTTATTCCTACCGATTTTGAGATATTAAAAATATTTCGATCTAAATTATTAGGTAAAAATATTATGTCACCTATTATCGAAAGATATATATACGGAGTAGAAAGAGAATGGAACGATGAAGATTTTAATTTATTAAATAATTAAAATATGGTAATGTAAAACCTTTTATGTTTTTTTGATTGTAGATGTATGTCTGAATCTTCTTTGGTCCACTTTTTTAAATATGTATAGAATATTTAGTTTATAAAATAAAATAATATGTATAGAATATTTAGTTTATAAAATAAAATAAAATGAATTCAATCTTTTAATATGTATAAAATATTTGTCAAGTAAACGTTTCTAATGGAAAACACCTTCACTTTATGACTGGAGTCTCATAAATTTAAGATATGATAAAAACAAAAGTACACATATTTAAGTTTGCGTCCAGTAAAAAATGAAAAGAAAAAAAAAAGTGAAATCAAAATATGGGTTTGAAATGCAAAACCAGTTTAAGGTGGATTTTGGTTCATTATTGTTGTATATGTTCTCTTGCAGTTGAATAGATTCATATATACCTTTTCTTTTTGTATTTGTAGTTTTAATTTCTAGGGTTCGAACTCCCCCTTTTGTTTGTCTTTGAGAAGAGTTATGAAATTAATTAGCCTTCAAAAGCAATGGACTAAACGATGATTCTGGAGGAACGGAATATGGATCAAAATCCTCGAAGAACCCTATTTCCCTGTCTTATGCAACACAAGATAGCAGAAGCAACGATAGTAGATTCTCCAATGGCACAGAGTTTTCCCGCTTCTTTCCCTTCAGAAGCAGAGGTTATTGATGGGTCCTACCCACTCACCAAAAAGGGGAAGAAGAAAACTGCATGCAGCCTTTGTTGAAGAATGGCGTGCAGGGGAAGAAGAAAACATAAGTTTTTCTTTGATATGCAGCTTTTGAAGACCACCAAAAGGAGAAAATAAAGCAGCCACCTTTTGTTGACAAAGGTGGACAGATTTTACACTACTAAATCTCTATAAAAGGCTTGCGTTGTTGCAAGCAGAAATGAGAAGCAGGAAAAACAAGAGAGTGCTTTGTGAGAGAAAAGAGAGAGTTGCATCGAGTATAGCTCCTCCTCCGAGTTAGAGTTTTTTGTAAACTATATTTTTATAGTGGAAATTTTTTACTATTTTTATATCTCTCGTGTTTATATTTCGTGGTTACATTTCGTCTCGGTACCTAACAAAGTGGTATCAAAGCAAGGTTATCGGTACCGGAGGCAAACCGATGAAACTACTGTCAAAATTCGAAGTGCTCGGAACTTCATTTTCACACCACAGGAAGCTTCGTCTCATCGAGACGAGTTCAGAACATCTCACGGAATTAAAATCTGACGTCGGACCCGTACGGTACGCCCGAATTTCTGTCAAATTTTGTGTTGCAGAAGGTGAAGAAGACGAAGCTGACATCAGCGTGACATTATCGCACAACAGCTGCCCAGTCAGTGCCACATCAGCGCCTAGTAGGCTGTCCAGTCAGCCGCCACATCAGCAGAAGCCAGCTGCCCAGTAAGCTGTCCAGTCAGCACCACGTCAGCAGTGCCACATCAGCAGTGCCACATCAGTAGTGCCACATCAGTAGTGCCACGTCAGCCGCCACATAGGCAGAGCCAAATCAACCGCTCCGGATGCAGCCGCGCAGCCCGTTTTGTGAAATTCGAACTCTAAAATACCGTTTCAAGAAATGACCTCAGAAGATTCGAATCTATCAACTAGCTCAATGATGAGATTATCATCATCAAATTATTCCATATGGAAACCATTGATGAAGGATCTTCTATACTGCAAAGACTTGCATGATCCCTTAGAAGATGAAGGGAAGAAGCCAAATGAAATAAAGGAAGCCGATTGGATAAAGATGAATCGGAAGGCTGTCGCTCAGATCAGGCAGTGGGTCGATCATAGCATTCTCCCGGAGATTTCCCAAGAGTCAAATGCTCACAAGCTCTGGAAGAAACTGGAGGAAATATACCAGTCGAAGACAGCACAGAACAAATGTCTCCTCATGAGGAGATTAGTGAAGCTAGAACTCAAGAAAGGAGGATCAGTAGCAAAGCATACAAGTGCATTCCAGAACTTGGTAAACCAACTTATTTCATGTGATATGCTTTTAGATGATGAAATGCAGGCCATTTTACTCCTTGGCACACTCCCGGACAACTGGGAAACATTAGTTGTCACACTCAGCAACTCATCAGTCGGCAAACTGAGTATGAACATTGTCAAGGGTGCCTTGTATAGTGAAGAGGCAAGGAGGAAAGAAACTGAACCCGACCACCCACATGCTTTTGTCACAGAGAACAAAGGAAATGACCAACGGGGAAGGAGCCAAAGTCGAGGTCGAGGTCGAGGCAAAGGCAAGTCTCAAGATCATGGCAATTCTGGAAATGGTAAGAATTCAGACAAAGGTAATTTCAAGTGCTATCACTGTGGAATTCCAGGTCACAAGATAATCAACTGCTGGAAGCTAAAAAGAGAACAAGGTCAAAGCAGCTCCAGTAAGAAGAAGGAAAATGGTGATACTCTGGTAACTATTTCACACGAAGTAGCTCTTCTTTCCAACAGCATAGAAGAATGTCTCCACGCTGGAAACGACGAAGGTGAATGGATGGTGGATACAGGATCCTCTCATCATGCTACTTCACACGAAGAATTATTTACCACGTATCAATCTGGAGATTTTGGTACAGTGAAGATGGGGAACACCAGCTGCTCAAAGATTGTTGGGGTCGGGACTATACTTGTGAAGACAGAGGTTGGATGCACTTTTGAGCTAAAGGGCGTTCGACACATCCCCGACCTACGGCTCAATCTTATATCAGGATTTGTTCTTGATCGGGAGGGCTATGAACAATACTTTGGACATGGCATGTGGAAGTTAACTAAAGGTTCTTTAGTTGTTGGACGTGGTCACCTTTGTGACACTTTATACAAAACTAATCTCAAGGTTAGTATTCATAGTCTTAATGCAGTTGAAAATAAAGGGTCCCCAAATCTATGGCACAAGAGACTCGGACACATTGGGGAGAAAGGTTTAGACATCTTGAGCAAGAAAAACCTTATCAATGTAGACAAGGAAGTTTCTCTTAATCCTTGTGAACACTGCCTTTTCGGCAAACAACATCGAGTCTCGTTCAAGTCATACAGGAAGGGAAGAAGATCAGAAGTGTTGAGCCTGGTACACTCTGACATATGCGGACCCATTGAAGAAGAGTCCTTAGGAGAAAACAGGTATTGTCTAACCTTTATTGATGATGCTTCCAGGAAGGTGTGGATATACTTGTTGAAGACCAAGGACGAAGTTCTTGAGTATTTCAAACATTTCCATGTGATGGTGGAAAGGGAAACAGGGAAGAAGCTGAAGTGCCTCCGATCTGACAATGGAGGCGAGTATACTTCAAATGACTTCAAGGTATATTGCTCGAATCACGGCATTCGACATGAGAAGACAGTCCCACGTACCGCACAACATAATGGTGTAGCCGAGAGGATGAACCGGACCATTGTGGAGAAAGTTAGATGCATGATCAGTATGGCTAAATTGCCGAAGCCATTCTGGGGAGAAGTTGTTCTAGCGGCGTGCTACCTGATCAACAGATCACCTTCAGTACCATTGAACTTTAATGTTCCGGAGAAGATTTGGTCACAAAAGAAGGTGTCATATTCTCATCTGAGAGTATTCGGGTGCAAGGCATTTGCACATGTATCCAAAGAGCAAAGACAGAAACTAGATGTCAAGTCCACTCCATGTATCTTTGTTGGCTATGGAGATGAAGAGTTTGGATACAGGCTATGGGATCCAGTAGCAAAGAAGATCATCAAAAGCAGGGACGTTGTGTTCCAAGAGAACCAGATACATCAGGACTCTTGTTCTGAAAAACCATCACAATCTGGAGAATCGAGTGTAAGAGATATTGTTCCAGATCCTACACCGCCACAAGTTCCTAATGATACTGAAGATACTCCTCCGTTTGAAGAAGATAGGCCAAGAACCTCAAGATATGGCCGTATCATCACAAAGTCCAGCAGGTATTCAAGTTCTGAGTATATAATGCACACCGAAGATGGGGAACCAGAAAGTTTCAATGAAGTTCAAACTCATAAGGAGAAGAAGCAGTGGTTGCAGGCTATGCAAGAAGAGATGAGTTCTCTCCAAAAGAATCAAACCTATGAGTTGGTGAAACTTCCTAATGGCAAGAGAGCTCTAAGGAACAGATGGTTGTTCAAGTTAAAGCGAGACAATGGAGGGAATCTAGCTAGGTACAAGGCTCGGCTTGTTGTCAAAGGGTTCGAACAGAAGAAAGGTATCGACTTTGATGAGATATTTTCACCGGTTGTGAAGATGACCTCAATCCGAGTAATACTTGGATTGGTAGCCAGCATGGACCTCGAACTTGAGCAAATGGATGTGAAGACAGCGTTTCTTCACGGGAATCTGGATGAGGAAATATACATGGAACAACCTAAAGGCTTCAAAGTTCAGGGGAAGGAGCACTTAGTCTGCAAGCTGCAAAAGAGTCTCTATGGCCTTAAGCAAGCCCCGAGGCAATGGTACAAGAAGTTTGACTCATTAATGATGGGTCAAGGGTACAAGAGAACCGAGGCAGACCAGTGCGTGTATATTCGGAAATTCCCAAATGGAGGTTTTGTTATCTTACTTCTTTATGTCGATGACATATTGATTGTAGGTCAAAACAAAGCTATGATTAGCAAGCTGAAGATGGAGTTATCAAAGTTCTTTGAAATGAAGGACTTGGGCCCTGCAGAACAGATTCTCGGCATGAAGATTGTTCGTGACCGGAAAGCCAAGAAGTTGTGGTTGTCTCAACAGAAGTATGTTGAACGTGTGATCAAACGATTCAACATGGAACATGCAAAGCCAGCAAGTACTCCATTAGCTAACCACTTCACGCTTAGCAAACATTCGTGTCAGACCACGAAGAAGGAGATTGAAGAAATGGCGTAGATCCCGTACTCATCAGTTGTAGGGAGCTTGATGTATGCTATGGTCTGTACTAGACCTGATATCGCCCACGCTGTAGGCGTTGTAAGCAGATTTCTTTCCAATCCTGGAAAAGAATACTGGGAAGCTGTCAAGTGGATTCTGAGATATCTAAAGGGTACATCGAAGATGTGTTTGTGCTATGGGGGAGCTAAACCAGTTATGGAAGGCTATACGGATTCCGATAGGGCCGGCGATCTTGTTGGTAGAAAGTCTACATCAGAATTTCTTTTCACTTTTGCAGGAGGATCTATTTCCTGGCAGTCCAAGTTACAAAAATGTATTGCTTTAACTACAACCGAGGCAGAGTACATTGCCACAACGGAAGCTGGAAAGGAGATATTGTGGGTGAAGCGGTTTCTCCAAGAACTGGGAGTCAATCAGGAAGAGTACTTGGTACATTGTGATAGTCAGAGTGCTCTAGATTTGAGTAAGAATTCAATGTATCATTCCCGGAAAAAACATATCGATATTCGCTATCACTGGATACGCGAAGTGATGGAGCAACAACTGTTGAAGTTGGTGAAGATCCATACCTCAGAGAATCCCGCACATATGTTGACGAAGGTGGTTACACGAGACAAGCTTGAGCTATGTAGAAACATAGCTGGAGTGAACATCGATTAATTGATGTCATTTTCATTCTCCTCCCAAATGGGTAGGAGGGGGAGATTTGATGGGTCCTACCCACTCACCAAAAAGGGGAAGAAGAAAACTGCATGCAGCCTTTGTTGAAGAATGGCGTGCAGGGGAAGAAGAAAACATCAGTTTTTCTTTGACATGCAGCTTTTGAAGACCACCAAAAGGAGAAAATAAAGCAGCCACCTTTTGTTGACAAAGGTGGACAGATTTTACACTACTAAATCTCTATAAAAGGCTTGCATTTTTGCAAGCAGAAATGAGAAGTAGGAAAAACAAGAGAGTGCTTTGTGAGAGAAAAGAGAGAGTTGAGTCGAGTATAGCTCCTCCTCCGAGTTAGAGTTTTTTTGTAAACTATATTTTTATAGTGGAAATTTTTTACTCTTTTTATATCTCTCGTGTTTATATTTCGTGGTTACATTTCGTCTCGGTACCTAACAGTTATTTGAGTGGAAAAAGGAAAGGTCGGAAAAATATGGTAATGTAAAACCTTTTCGGTTTTTTTGCTTGGAGATGTATGTTTGAATCTTCTTTAGTCTACTGTCTTGTTTATTTTTTTACAAATATCTAGTTGTTAATGAACTATTTCCTCTAATACCAATTCATCTTCTTTGCATATAGTTAGTTGATTGTCCTTTTGTGGTGGAAGTGGCAGAGGCTAAAATGGTATCGATGGTGGGAGAGGAGTGCATGACAAAACTAATTTTGAACTTAGCTCGGGTTTAGATTCTCTTGTGCAATTAGAGGAGTGCATGACAAGTTTAATAACCAGGGTAATCTATAATCAGGGTACTAAGTAATACAATCAGGGTGATCTAATTTGGTGTTTTGTGATATATCAGGTCTCCTGAAAGAAGTGAGGGTGCAATCTATTTGTACAAATTTTTAAGATGTGTTGAATGAGACGCGAATAAAAATTCTAGCTATTTGTACAAGTTTTTAAGCTCAATATTTTATTTTTCCTTCTTCTGTTAATAGTACTAAAATAGATGGATGAAGAATTTTCTGTCACCATATTAAACTCAAGATAGTATAGATTTTATTTTATATTTCAATTTTTTTATTAAAAGAATATATAAAAAATATAAGATTTAAATCATCAAATTTTAAAATAAAGAATCAAATATTATAAAATTTTCAAATGAAATAAAATTACAAAAATTATATAAATTAAACAACATATTTACTAATTTTCTATCAATCTCATAACTCGTAGTTAAATGTCACGGGTTTTAACTGAGTTAAGACGATTTATATTCGAAACTATATTAAAAAATGTTATATTAGAATAACATTAAATATTTTTATTCAAAACAAAATAAATTTAGATAAGAACATGAAAAAATAAAGAAACAACAACAACAACAAAAAAAATAAAATAATAAAAGAATGATATAAAATAATAAGATTGAATTAAGTGTAATCCAAAATGTAATCTTTTTACAACAAAACCAAACTATAATATCCATTCTTATAGACTTTTTTGTCTTCTATTTCTGGTATATATCCCTATGCGTTCAAGGTTATTTTAAAAAATTTATATAACCATTAATTATTTTATTATATATTTCAAATAAAATATTACAATCCCTCTACATCTCTACTTTATCTTTTAAATAAAGATAATTATATCAAAACAAAGCAAAATCAAAAAATAGATTATAATCCAAAAACCTATAAATACCCTTTCCTTGAACAAGAGAGGGTTGATTTTGTCTTGTCGTTAAAAGAGCTCTAAGGAATAGCGATTTAGATACTTTCTAATCCGACAACATCATATTGGCATCTACCGTTACTTTTCAAAGTTTATTTTGAAAAGGATATGACAATTCCAAGACGTGATTCAAAAAATTCCGGAATTCCTCCAGTAGCTCCCAAACATCAACTAAAATCTCTCTACCTGTCGCCACCACTAAAGATAAACATCTGCGCACCGCCTCTGCCATGGCCCAATTAGACCGCTCCATGGCTGTTGTCTCCACACATCCTTCTCGTCAAAACATTCACAATCCGACTATCCCAATTAATTCTACTTATAGAAGTCGCAAAAAATCTTCTCGTCAACGTCCAACATCTCTATTACTAGAAGTTCACACCGATAACATTAATTATTATAATATCATCCTAAATTTAAAGAGTCTAGCTACTTATCTTTGAACCAAATGACCTCGACAAGATCCCAAATTGGTTAATGATGCTACTTCTCATTTTTCCGAAGGCGTCGGATCTTCCGTTGATATACCGGTTCCTCCCAAGAAAAACTACAGTTCTCTGCAGGTCGTTGCCAATCTTGTTCCCGACATTCCCCCACCGGTCCCTGCTCCGTCACATCAGATTCCTCCTCAGTGTGCAATTCCATCACCGCCTATACCTCACATGTCGCAGCCACACGTTCAACATCCACCACCGGTTCCAACTCCCCCATCACCCTCCCCATCGGTGCTCATTCTTATCCCACTGGTTCTATTGCTAGCTCCTGTCGCTCCATCTACAGATGCACGTTTTCAGTATGTCTGTGATCAAGTACAAATTGAGCCTTTTCAACTTTTGTCGGATGATGACATCGTTCCCTCGAAAATTCTCGATATCAACCCTCTGGCCCCAACATATGCACATGGTCCCTTGCCTACGAATTTTCAAATACCCACTTTTCTCGATACACTAGATTTCAGAGCCAGAAGTCTACCTTCGGCAATTCACTACCATCATGGTTATGCATGGTGCAAATGATTTTCTCCTTTGTCGTTGTTTTCCCATGACACTTATAGGACAAGCACAAGCATGGTTCGACAGTCTTCTGGCAAGCTCCGTCTCATCCTTCAAACAACTTGGCAACATATTTCTTCAGCATTTTGAAGGTTTTCCGACTGACAAAAAGAACTGTTTGGAATTACTTCAGATCCGACAGAAAATTGGAGAATCTCTATCCTCTTACCTTCATGCTTCAATAAGGAGGATTTACTGACCAAAGACTGCACTGATCTTTTCTACATTGAAGTATTCCGCAACTGTTATTAGATGGCAAACATTCGCATAAACTTACTATTCATCAACCCAAGAATACCCAGGAACTTTTAACTCGGGTCGGCGCTTGGATTAAAGTAGAAAAGTTGAAGTCTTCCCGACAAACAAACAAGAACCACGATATTGTCCACAAAGCACCCTTTTAGACTCTGAGATATCCACAGCCGCCTATTGCATCAACACCTTCATATCGACCTGCTTTTACTTCTGATTTCAGACAACACTTTGATGTTCCTTCTTCCAATCAACGCTGACTAAATTGTCCTAACCAATACAACACCTTTGTGTATACACATTTGAATACTGAACGGTCTATCATCCTACAAAATATATATGTATTGAGTATTTTACCACCTACGCGCCCCATGTTTTCTCTACTTGAAAGACGTAACAAGCAACTTTTTTGTGCATATCACAAAGAAGTAGGTCATACCACCGATACCTATTTTGCTTTGAAACAAGCCATTGAAGCTGCCATTCAACAAGGACACTTACAAGAATACATAAAATTTTCTCCCGGAGGCAATTCTACAGTACAAGATACGGCTACTCGAGATCTAGTTACCACCCTCAATCATGTTATCAACGTCCTTACCGATAACTTTTTTTTCCTCCTCACTACCACAAACAATCCAAAATAATCAAAAGCACGTCTTCGGATAGCCTTCTGTTAGTGGTCTCTTTACATATTGAAACATTTTTTGTGAGGTGCATATTGGTGGATATAGGTAGTTCCGCCAACATTCTTTATTACAATACATGGAAGCAGTTGCACTTCAATGATCGAAAGTTACAGCCTCAACTCGTACCACTAGTTGATTTTTCGGGTAACACAACTTATGCTCTTGGCATGGTTGATCTTCTGTTAGTGATATGCACGAATCATATTACTTTTTTAGCATGTTTTAGGCATAATTTAGGGCGAAATTGGAGTTAAATCAGTCTCAATTGACTGTTATTAGAGCAATTTCATAGTTTTTGTGATTTTGGAAGCTTCGGGTGAAATATGCAAGAAAATGGCAAATTTCGGGGTAAAAATGTGATTTTTGGAAGTTCAGAAGTCAGGACGGGCGTCCCGACCCGGTCAAAGACCCGGGACGGGCGTCCAGTACCCAGGACGGGCTTCCTGACCCAGTACCCAGGACGGGCTTCCTGACCCAGTACCCAGGACGGGCATCCTGACCCGGTTAGCCGATCGGGACGGGCGTCCCGAATTCGTGAACAGTACCCCACATCGATTTCTAAAGAGAAATTCACTCAGTTCCCCTACTATTAATACCCCTGGCCTTTCACAGTTGATTTCATTCCTCTCCACTTGATCTGAGTCATTCAGTGACTTCCAGTACACAGTTTTCTACTGTTTACTAGTCATTCAGTGATTTCAGGTGTCTTCGTTCAAATAGATATTTTTAGTTTTCGAGAGTGTCTCGTGTTCTTTGTTTTTGAGAGTCTCTATCAGATCTTAGAATACGACTAGATAGGTTCATTTTTAATATTCATATAATACCCAGGATTTCGTTTGGAGATCCTAAGAGAGCACTAGGCGTTCAAAGAGTTAGTCAACATGGCTTTGCTTAAGCCTGGGACGTAAGATAAAGCAATAGCTACTAGGCTGAGGAAGCATCCTCCGAAGGTTCTGTCGAGCAGAGTCGGGTCAAGCAGTCCAAGATATACAAGCAGTTGCTCCATCAGCAGACCTAATAAAGGGTGAATACTTTATGGCGGTAGTCCCCTTATCCCTCTCTTTATATGTTTGTACTGTGTTTGTCCAAAACTATATTTGAATATTAAATTATGATGTTATGAATATGTGTTATGCATGTTGAAGTATTTACATTTTTCCAGAAAGGTCACCAGCTTAACTAACATTATGACTGCATATTTACTTGCTCTTTTAAATTAGATGAACGGTTATAGACAACTCCTAACCACGGTCTAATCATAACCTGTCTAGTTTATCAGACCTTAATTTGGGGCTTTGTGTGAGGACGGAAGCATTAAGGTCTGCCATATTAGATGAAATAACCTATAGATCACCATGTTTGTTAAAGTAGTCTAAGTAGGCTGAGTTCGTGTGTTTATGCCGGCGTTAGGGCGAGCGGCATGATCTCCTGAGTGACATAGGACTTTCATGGATTCCTTTAGCTCGAACCGTGAGTAGGGCCGTCAATGGCGATGGGGCGGTTTATTAGATAACTCAGATGTGGTACACAAGTAGAATCAGTACATAATTACAATCTAGACCAAGATATATCTAAAATACTCGAAGATAGGTCAATCAACATGTAGGAACAATATAACATATATCAGAACACTGTCTGTAAAACACTCTTGTAGGCTTAAGTAAACTTGAACCTAGTGTAGAGTGAATCAACCTCTCATCAAAGATTTTGATGAACGATTGCATAACTGGACAATAAAATGAGAGTTAAGGTAAAAGGATAGTTACTACTAAGTCGTTACCACTTCCCTGGGAGTACGATAAAATTCTTAAATTAAAATCATAGGTACTTTCCAACAGGCTAGCTACACGATAGGTACTCTGCCTTAGGTTCTGATTGATTAAGTGACAACATAGATACTAAATGTGACAATTAGTAATTCCAAGTCCTTAGTTATTCATAATCGATATAGGGTAAATAAGACCTATTTTTAGCATATCGATCGGAACACATCAGATTTTTGGCGCCGTTGTCGGGGAAATATCATAACGAATTTAGGATTCCTGATCAAAATTCTAGAAACTTATGATAGGTAACGGTAGTAATCTATACTTTAGACATAACACTCATTTTATGCTAGTTAGATAATCAGTTTCCGAAATATATGGTTATCATAACTAATTAATTTTAGATATTATCTGAAATTAAGACATTTAGGATAATCAAAATTTAGAAAATTATTCTAAAACCGTATTAAGGAAATTTAATTGCTTTCGAAATTGTTTTTATTAAAACTCGAAAACATTTTTCTTGTTTTTTAATTTTATCAGTATTTTTTTCCCTTTTTGTTTGTTTTATTTTTTTTATCCTAACCAGACTTTACACTCATAGATGAAAAGAACAAGAGCAGCTACAAACCAAGCAAAGAAAATAGAAAATCCCGATGCTCTAGGTCGAAAGAAGAAGAAACAGAAGGACCATCTAGGCCTGAACCAGAAGTACCACGAGAGAACAATCCTCCACAACCTATAAACATAGACTCAAGCCTAGATACCAGTTATTTAGTGAAACGATTCCTGAATACCCGTGAACCCAGTCCCACGGAAGAGGACCCTTCTGAAGAAACCTTTCCTCCAAGAGAAGAACCTCAAAAATCTCCCTTTCACACTCCTACCCAAAGAGCTCCTAGAAATTCACAACCCCTTGACCAAAACCAAAACTCACCAACATCTCCTGAATACACTCCAACACCTAACGAGAACACACCTTCCTCCGGAGGAAGTACTAATGGGTTTCAGTCAGTTTTTTCCGTGCAGATAGATACTTTGACCAATAGGATCTACCAGATGGATCAAGCGATAACAAGCAGATTGTGTCACTCGGAACAGAGCATTCTGAATATCACAGCCAACATGGATCAACTTAGGGCCACGGTAAGCCTCCAAGAAAGTCAAGGTGCACAGATACTATGGGAGTTAGCTGAAATACGAAGTGAGCAAGGTAGGCAAAGGGATGAGATGAGAGCTATGCGAGTAGAGATGCGAGAGATAAGGAACAAAGACCGATAGAAAAAGGGAAGATTCTTTTTATTTTTCAGCAAATAAACTATTTGAACTAAAGTTTAATAACTGACCCCTACTTTTTATTTTCGAATTAAAAAAAAAGAGGTCGTTGACCAATACTTGGTAAGGGTGTTCCTTTTGTTTTTGATGAAAAATGTCTAAAAGCTTTTAATAGACTTAAGGAACTCCTAACTACTGCACCTATCATGACATCACCTGACTGGAGTTTGCCGTTTGAATTAATGTGTGATGCCAGTGATTATGCAGTAGGAGTTATTTTAGGACAGAGACATGATATGAAATTTCATGTAATATATTACGCTAGCAAAACCTTAACTGACGCTCAGGAAAATTACACTACGACAGAAAAGGAATTATTAGCAGTAGTATACGCGTTTGATAAATTCCGATCTTATCTGGTCTTGTCTAAAATAATAGTTTATACTGATCATTCTGCATTAAAATACTTGTTCAATAAAACTGACGCAAAACCAAGACTAATCAGATGGGTTTTATTGCTTTAAGAATTCGACATAGAAATTAGGGATAAGAAAGGGGCGGAAAACCTAGTTGTAGACCACTTGTCAAGGCTAGAAAATCTGGCCCTGGAAGCTATAGATGAATCGATCATATCTGAAAAATTTCCGGATGAGAATTTATGCGCTTTATATGTTAGTTTCCCATCCCCATGGTTTGTAGATATAGCTAATTACTTGGTAGCTCAGACCCTTCCTAGTGATATTACTGCCCAACAGAGAAGAAATTTCTTTGCTGATCTTAAATATTACTATTAGGAGGATCCCTTTTTATTTTGAATATGTGCAGATCAGATGATCAGGAGATGCGTCTCTCAAGAAGAATGTTTCAAAATTCTGGACCATTGTCACTACAGACCCCAGGACGTCACTTAGCTGCAGCTAATACCACCCGGAAAGTACTAGAAGCAGGCTTCTATTGGCCTCTGATATTCAAAGACGCCGCAGCATTTGTAGGATCTTGTTATGCCTGTCAAAAAACAGGAAACATATCTTCTCGAGATGGTCTACCCCAACAGGTAATTCAAAGTGTAGAGATATTTGACATGTGGGGTATAGACTTTATGGGTCCATTTCCTTCTTCATATGGTAAGAAGTACATCATAGTAGCTGTAGAGTGGCCTGAGGCACAAGCACTACCTACTAATGATGCTAGAGTCGTGTGTAGATATCTTAGACAGCTATTCGCTAGATTTGGATGCCTGAAACCCTAATTAGTGACCGGGGTACACACTTTTGCAACTCTCAAATGCATAAGGTACTTCAGCAATATGGAGTTCAACATCGCCTTTCCACAACATACCACCCTCAAACCAATGGGCAAGTTGAGGTAACTAATAGAGGAATTAAACGAATACTAGAAAAGATGGTAGGTGTTAGCCGTAAGGATTGGGCCATAAAACTTGATGATGCATATAGAACCTCTACAGGATTTTCACCTTATAGATTGGTCTATGGAAAAGCATGTTATCTTCCTGTTGAAATTGAACATAGAGCTTACTGGGCAGTGCAAAAATACAATCTAGACAATACCTTGACTAAGGAAAACTGGATTTTACAACTCAACAAATTGGATGAATGGAGGCTCAAAGCCTATGAAAATTCACATCAATTCAAGATGACAAGTAAACTCCGGCATGACAGGCGACTCAGAGCCTAGAAGAATTTTGAACCAGGGGATAAAGTACTTTTATACAACTCGCGGTTAAAATTATTCCTAGGAAAGTTGCGTAGATGTTGGTCAGGACCGTTCACTATCACAGAAGTATCGCCCTTTGGAGCATGTGTCATAATGGATTCTGATGGTACGACTCAAAAAGTGAACGGGCAACGCTTAAAGTTCTACAGAGAACCACTCGACATGTCCGAGCAGACTGTTGACTTCTCAGAATAAGGGAGTATTCTTTCATTCTCTTTTGTTTCTTTTATTTCATTTGATTTGTTATTTCTATTACCCTTCTTGTTTTGTTGTTTTGTTTTCTTTCTCTTCCCCTTAGTTACTCAAATAAGTGTGGGGTAAGAGTTTTATGTTTTCCAACTTTTGTTTTTCAAATAAGTGTGGGGTGATAGGATATGTATGAACACTGAGGACAGTGTAAACCTTAAGTGTGGGGTAGCAGTGCACAATGCACTGTAGCAGTAAAATTTTGCATGTTTTCCCATATTTCTCACTAAAATTGCACCCTTTCAAAAAAAATTCAAAATTTTTCACTCTTTCAGACTTCAAAATGTAGTATTGATTGGGTAAATAAATGCTTATGTCTATGATATATGTGAGTAGAGCATTATGTTCAGTAGGATACAAGTTGATAACTTTACTGACTTCCTCGATTAGAAATAGGGAATTCCTAATAATTGAGCACAACCTAGTTTGGATTAGAGACATCAACCAAATACCTTTTCGAGATTTAAATTGAATAATATTATATCGGTTAAGGATGTATTAGCAATTTGAATGACTAGATGATGCTTTGAGCTGGAAGTGAAAAAATTAAATAAATAGGGTAGTTTGCAAGCATCCTTTGCTACTCGAACACCACTTCTTAAGGGAAATTAAAGCCTGATGCCCTAAGGTCGTGTAGATCTGGGAGTCATCGGAGTGGGACTCGCTACATGGGTAGTTAAAGTTGATGTGTGAAAGCGAACACAAAAAAACCCTGAACAATCAATCTAAAAATACATAGTCTAGTGTGTTCTTTTATTGAAAATTTTAATTGAAAAGCCTTGACACCAAAGCTCAGAACTCAGAAGGTTGTTTGTTGCTGTTATGTTCAGCGACTGGTCGAAGTATTATCTTGTAAGAGTTAAGAGAAGACTATATTGGGTTGACAATCTATTCTAGACTAATACACACACTACACATCAGGAAGACTTCGTGACTAAGAGTAGAGTTCAGTCTAGTTACTGAATTGTTATACCTGCCTGACCATGATAATCTACCAAGATATTTGAGACCTTGTCAAAGCAACTTGACCAGTCAGGACTGTTTTGCGAATCATCTGACTCAGTGATTAATTTTGGCTAAATAAAACATTTCTAGGAATTTTAAGTGACTGCACTTATGATTTAAAATTCAATAATTTCATGTAGACTTTGCTTGAGGACAAGCAAAAAGCTAAGTGTGGGGTTATATGATATGCATAAATCATATAGCTTTTTAGCATGTTTTTAGGCACAATTTAGGGCAAAATTAGAGTTAAATTGTTCTTAATTGACTGTTATTAACACAATTTTGTAGTTTTTGTGATTTTGGAAGTTTCAGGTGAAATATGCAAGAAAATGGCAAATTTCGGGGCAAAAACGTGATTTTTGGAAGTTCGGGAATCAAGACGGGCATCCAGACCCGGTCACAGACCCGGGACGGGCGTCCCGAACCCCTGAACAGTATCCCACATCGTTTTCTGAAGAGAAAATCACTCAGCTTCCTTGCTATAAATACCCCAGGCCTTCTTCCCCAGTTGAAAGCATCCCTCTCCACTTGATCTGAATCATTCAGTAGCTTCCAGTATACACTTTCCTACTGTATACGAGTCATTTAGTGATCTCAGGTGTTTTCTTTCAAGTAGGTTTAGTATACGAGAGTTTCTCGTGTTCTTTGTTATCTGAGAATTTGTCTCAGGATCTTAGAATACGACTAGATAGGATTCGTTTTTTGTATTCATAGAATACTCGGGATTTCGTTAGGAGATCCTAAGAGGGCATTAGGTGAGCGAAGAGTTAGTTAACATGGCTTTGCTTAAGTCTAGGGCGTAAGGTAAAGCAATAGCTACTAGGCTGAGGAAGCATTCTCCGAAGGTTCTGTCGAGCAGAGTCGGGTCAAGCAGTCCAGGATATACTAGTAGTTGCTCCATCAACGGACCTAATAAAGGGTGAATACTTTATGGTGGTGGTCCCCTTGTCCCTCTCTATATATTATGTACTGTGTTTGTCCAAAAATATATTTGAATATTAAATTATGATGTTATGAATATGTGTTTTGCATGCTGAAGATATTTACATTTTTCCAAAAAGGTCACCAACTTAATTATCATTATGATTGTATGTCTATTTACTCTTTTAAATTAGATGAACGGTTATAGACAATTCCTAACCACGGTCTAATCATAACCTTACTAGTTTAACAGGCCTTAATTTAGGGCCTTGTGTGAGGACGGAAGCATTAAGGTCTGCCATATTAGATAAAATAACCTATAGATCACTATGTTTGTTAGAGTAGTCTAATGAGGCTAAGTTCGTGTGTTTATGTCAGTGTTAGGGCGAGCGGCATGATCTCCTGAGTGACACAGGACTTTCATGGATGCCTTTAGCTCGAACCGTGAGTAGGGCCGTCAATGGCGATGGGGCGGTTTATTAGATAACTCAGATGTGGTACACAAGTAGAATCAGTATATAATTGCAATCTAGACCAAGATATATCTAAAATACTCGAAGATAGGTCAATCAACATGTAGAAACAATATAACATACATCAAAACACTGTTTGTAAAATACTCTTGCATGCTTAATGAACTTGAATCTTGTGTAGAATGGATCACCCTCTCATCAAAGATATTGATGAATGATTGCATAACTAGATAATAAAATGAGAGTTAGGGTAAAAGGATAGTTGCTACTAAGCCGTTACCACTTCCCTGGGAGTACGATAAATTCTTAAATTAAAATCGTAGGTACTTTCCAACAGACTAGCTACACGATAGGTACTCTACCTTAGGTTCTGATTGATTAAGTGACAACATAGATGCTAAATGTGACAATTAATAATTCTATGTCCTTAATTACTCATATCGAACGAAATCACACCACCCCTATACCACACCACTTCAGACTAGCTTCACTCAGTAGATTGTCGGAGGAATATACTCGGGACTGATGCTGGCGGCTATCTCCTATGTCCCGAGTAATGACTTCTAAAAAGGATTTATCTGAGTGGCTATGGGAAGAGGAATGTTGGATCGGAGACCATTGATAATCCTCACTAACACTCGGACGGAAGGGGAAACCTACCCTGGACTCTACCATTACCCACCTCCCTTTAAAATCTATTTTATTGGGTGGGGAATCAAAGAGTTGGATTTTATTCTGAAGCGGACGGAGTGAAAGAGTGTTGTCCGACATCCGAAGCGAAGAGTAAAACATCCTTAGGATGTTCATCGAAAGTTCAAAACCTAACCTACGACAAAGGTAAATCAAACAAAAAAGAGTATAGATAGCATTCGGGTGTATTTGACGAAGTGACATCCTACCCACCTCAAGAACTACGAAGATCCCATATATCTGAGGGTCTATACTATAACTACGGACAAAAGATTCAACCTGTTCCCGAGTAACTCTACTTCGCCAAAAAGAGAAGTCGCTAGCTTGGGGCTTAGGCATAGGAGGCTGGAAAGGAACACCCGAAGGGACCTCGACTTGACCATCCCTAACTGCTACCATAACTTTGTCAGTCGTTTGCTGGTCAAGTTGAGGATCTCCGAATCCTTCAGCCATGAGATCCTCAACCTCCCTAATACCCTCTTCCCAGGCAGCGATTTCTGATATGCGAAAATCGTATCACCTTTTTAGCATATTTTTATGTATGAATTTGGGTGAAATCGAGGGTAATTTGATCTTGATTGTTCATTATTCACTTAATTTCACAGTTTTTATGATTTTGGAAGTGTCAGGTGAAAAGTAGACGAAAACAGCAAATTTTGGGGCAAAAACACAATTTTTGGAAATGTTGACTCGGTCAAAGGTCCGGGACGGGCGTCCCGAACCAGGGACGGGCGTCCCAACCAAGCCAAGCCAGAGGGACGGGCATCCAGCACCAGGGACGGGCGTCCCGACCTGGTCAACAGACCAGGACGGGCGTCCCGATCCGCCAGAAGCTGTCCCACATCGAATTTTCAGAGATTTTCACTTCGGGAAGCTGCTATAAATACCCCAGGCCTCCAGCAGTTGAATGCATTCCTCTCCACTCGATCTGAGTCATTTAGTGGTGTCCAGTGTACAATTCTCTAGTACACAACTCACTCAGAGACTCGGATCTCAGTTTCTTTCTTATTAGTGTTTTGTTTGAGTTTCTGAGAAATAGTCTCAGATCTTAGGTTTCTAAAGATAGGTTCGTTTCCGGTGTTCATAGAATACCCAGGATTTCGTTAGGAGATCCTAAGAGGGCTCTAGGCGTTCGAAGAGTCAGTCCACAGGGCTGGGCTTAAGTTGGGTATTAAGGTAAAGCCCAGTTACTAGGCTGAGGAAGCGTCCTCCGAAGGTTCTGGTGAGCAGAGTCAGAGGAAGCAGTACGACATATACAGCAGTACGCTCTGCGGCGAGACTACGTAAAGGGTGATTTCTTTATGGCATCAGTCCCCATACCCCTCTCTTATATGTTGTTATTGTTTTTACTCTAAATACTTATTATGAACATCAGATTACGATTTTTATGAATAGTTGTTTTATATGTTGAAGTTGTTACGTTTTTCCGGAAATAGCCATCTGCTAAATATTCACTATGTCTGCATGTTTAATGTGCTCTTTTAAACTAAAGTTAGGGTTATAGACAATTCCTAACCACGGTCTAATCATAACCTGTTTAGTTTAACAGGCATCAATTAGTATTGGTGTCTGCCATGCTAGATAAAATAACATGTTGAACACCCTGCCTGTTAAAGTAGTCTAAGTAGGGGCCGAGCTGAGTCCGATTATGCCGGCGGCTAGGGCAAGCGGTATGATCTCCGAAGTGACATAGGGCTTTCATGGATGCCTTCGTCCCGAACCGTGAGTAGGGCCGTCATTAAGGTAGGGCGGTTTATTAGAGACCTCGGATGTGGTACGCCTTTAGACACAGAACATAGTTGCAATCCAGGCTAAGATATATCTAAAATACTCGAATATAGGTCAATCAACATATAGGAACAGTATAACATAGAATCAGAACTCATCTATAAAGCACTTCTAGGATTAATGAGACTGAAACCTAGTGGAGAATGAATCACCCTCTCATCAAAGTATTTGATGAAGATTGCATAACTGGATCATAAGATAGGAGTTAGGATAAAAGACTAGTTACTACTAAGCCGTTGCCACTTCCCTGGGAGTACGATAATTATTTAATAAAATCGTAGATACTTTCCAACAGACTAGCTAGACGATAGGTACTCTGCCTTAGGTTCTGGCTGATTAAGTGACACCATAGACTAAATGTGACAATTAGTCAATCACAGTCCTTAATTAATCATAATCAATATAGGGTAAAATAATACCTATTTAGCACGTCAACCGGGATCGCATCAGATTTTTGGCGCCGTTGCCGGGGAAATATCATAATGAATTTAGGATTATTGGCCACAATTCTAGAAACTTATGATATGTAATGGTAGTAACCTAGACTTTAGACCCAACACTTATGTTATACCAGTTAGACAATCAATTTCCGAAATATAGGATTATCATAACTAATTAATTTTAGATGTTATCTGGAATTAAGACACTTAGGATAATCAAATTTTAGAAAATTATTCTAAAACCATATTAAGGAAATTTACCTGCTTTCAACATAAAACGAAAAAAAATGTTAAAAATTTAAAATCCCAAAAAGAATGTATCTTTCTTGCTCAACGGTGAGTCGTTCCTTTTTCCTATCTCTTGTTTTTTAGTTGTTTTCTTAGTTGCTCTTTTTCGTGTTTTTCTTCTATTATTTAATTTCGAATAAAAATGGAAATGAGGATAAAATATATTTTCTTATGAGTTGTAAAATATTTGGCTTAGATTTTTATTGGGAAGAAATTCCATTTTAGAATTTTCTTAGAGTCATGACTGCTTTATTAGGATGAGTTATGAAATAATTTTTCCTTAATAGCCAGACCTTTGAATGTTCTATTGAAAAATGATGTTCCTTTTGTTTTGCTGATAATTGCATGAGATCTTTTAAACCAAAAGGAACTACTGCACCCATTATGACATCACCTGATTGAAATATGCTTTTTGAATGAATATGTGATGTAATTATGTAGTAAGAATTGTTTTAGGACAGAAACATGATAAGAAAGTTCATATGTGATACAATTCCTATCTTATCTGGTCTTGTCTAAAAACAATAGGTTTCTTATGAAAATAATTACATCATAGTAGTCGTGGAACACTTTTCGAAAATAGCCTGAACCACAGGCATTACCTACTAATGATGTTAAAGTCATGTGCAGATTCTAGTTGTTTTCCAGATTCAGAGTGCCAATGTTTTAGGAAGAAATGTTCAGCCTGTGTATCAAATCTGTGAAGTCTGCTAAGTACCACACTTTAGTAGGGATTGCTATGGGAATGACTGACCATTCCAAAAGAGGTAGGAGTAGGTTACTGCAGAATGCTACTCCAATGGGAGACGCATACAATCCCCGCTAGAGGAATCATACGGGATTTAGCTGAGGAGTAATTCGGAAGCTGGAAACTTTCAGAAGACACCACACACAAAAAACCCACACTCGCAGAATCAATAGATGAGATACTGGCAACAATTAAAGCCAGACCAGTGCAAGCAAGTGATCTACCAAGGGGTAACGAACGGTCGACAGATATAGAGGAATTTGGCGTTGTATCAGGAGCATAGCAATGGAGGAGCTTGCATCCCCTGCATACCAATCAGCTGTGAGAAACTTCCCCGAGGAAGTCTCAAATACTTGGGCCCAGATCTATACAATTGGAGCCCCTACCACCACAGCTTTGCCAAAACTTCAGGTATCTTTTCTTCCATTGGAGACTTGCATGCCATACCTTCACTAACATTGGCAGGTAGGCACACCAATCCAAAGAAGTCTCATTCCTAGACACGTTCCTTCTGGACACGTTGCTACGATTACGAGAAACTTTGCAGATGATTCGAGGAAACAGTCCTTGGGGCTTGAGTCATTCATCAAATGGATATGCCACTACCTAGAGCTTGACAATGAAGGATCGGAGTTGGCGTCATCCGTTCCAGTATCTAGAGCTTGCAGAGTCAGAAACATCTCAGAAATAGCACATGGCTAAGGTGAAGAGCCAATTGACAAATCAGAGAAGACCCTTCTGCTCGCGACATGAAGGGAGTTTTTCTAATCCTCATATTCCTTTTATTTTTTTTGTTTTGTGTTCTGTTTTGCTATCCTTCTTGTTTTGTTGCCTTATTTTCTTCTTACCCTTAGTTAGTCGAATAAGTGTGGGGTAAGAGTTCTTTGTTTTGTTTTTGTTTCTTGTTTTCAAATAAGTGTGGGGTAATTAGATATGCATGAACACTGAGGACAGTGCCAGACTTAAGTGTGGGGTAGCAGTGCACGGTGCACTGTAGCAGAGTGCAAAATCTTTTGCATGATTTTGCTTGTTTTCACATACTTTCACACCTTTCCAAAAAATTTTCAAAAATTTTCCGTCTTTCAGACGTCTAAATGCAGTATGCTTGGTTAAACAATTGCTTATGTCTATGATATGTAGGTAGTATGTTATGGTTAGTAGGAGATAATTGATAGCTATCTTGGACTAATTGATTAGGAATAGAGAATTCCTGATAACTGAGCACAACTTTGTCTGGATTAGAGACCTTAACCAATTACCTGTTCGAGACTTAACTAGATAAAATTAGACCAGTTGTGGATATATTGGCAGTTAGGATGACTAGATGAGACTCTGAGCTAGAAGTGAAAAGAAATTAAAAGAAGTTAATCAAATAAAGGGTAGTTTGCCAGCGGCCTTCGCTACTCGAGCACCACTCCTTCGGGGAATTTAAAGCCTGATGCCCTAAGGTCGTGTAGATGTGGGAGTCATCGGAGTGGGACTCGCTACATGGGTAGTAGAAGTTGACGTGTTCTAAGCAGACTCATAATACCCTGAATGTATAAAAAAAAAAAACTAAATGCTAAAACATCAAGAATCTGATCACCAAAGCTCAGAACTCAAAAAGTTGTCTGCTGTTAATATGTCTAGCGATAGGTTGAAGTGTTATCTGGTAGTAGTTAAGACAAGAGTACATTGTGTTGACTATCTGGTCTGGACTAGTACACACACTACACATCAGGAAGACCCTATGACTAAGAAAAAAGACCAACCTAGTTGTTGATTTATTTTCTGCCTGATCATAGCAAGCTACTAGAAGACATTTGAGACCTTGTCATAGCAACCTAACCAGACAGACCTGTATTAAGACTTGTCTGAAGAATTTTTGGAATAAAAACATGACTAGGAATTTAAGTAACTTCAGGTAGACTTTGCTTGAGGACAAGCAAAAAGCTAAGTGTGGGGTTATCTGATACGCGAAAATCGTATCACCTTTTTAGCATGTTTTTATGTATGAATTTGGGTGAAATCGAGGGTAATTTCATCTTGATTGTTCATTATTCACTTAATTTCACAGTTTTTATGATTTTGGAAGTGTCAGGTGAAAAGTAGACGAAAACAGCAAATTTTGGGGCAAAAACGCAATTTTTGGAAATGTTGACTCGGTCAAAGGTCCGGGACGGGCGTCCCGACCAAGCCAAGCCAGAGGGACGGGCGTCCAGCACCAGGGACGGGCGTCCCGACCTGGTCAACAGACCAGGACGGGCGTCCCAATTCGGGACGGGCGTCCCGATCCGCCAGAAGCTGTCCCACATCGAATTTTTCAGAGATTTTCACTCCGGGAAGCTGCTATAAATACCCCAGGCCTCCAGCAGTTGAATGCATTCCTCTCCACTCGATCTGAGTCATTTAGTGGTGTCGAGTGTACAATTCTCTAGTACACAACTCACTCAGAGACTCGGATCTCAGTTTCTTTCTTATTAGTGTTTTGTTTTAGTTTCTGAGAAATAGTCTCAGATCTTAGGTTTCTATAGATAGGTTCGTTTCCGGTGTTCATAGAATACCCAGGATTTCGTTAGGAGATCCTAAGAGGGCTCTAGGCGTTCGAAGAGTCAGTCCATAGGGCTGGGCTTAAGCTGGGTATTAAGGTAAAGCCCAGTTACTAGGCTGAGGAAGCGTCCTCCGAAGGTTCTGGTGAGCAGAGTCAGAGGAAGCAGTACGACATATACAGCAGTACGCTCTGCGGCGAGACTACGTAAATGGTGATTTCTTTATGGCATCAGTCCCCATACCCCTCTCTTATATGTTGTTATTGTTTTTACTCTAAATACTTATTATGAACATCAGATTACGATTTTTATGAATAGTTGTTTTATATGTTGAAGTTGTTACGTTTTTCCGGAAATAGCCACCTGCTAAATATTCACTATGTCTGCATGTTTAATGTGCTCTTTTAAACTAAAGTTAGGGTTATAGACAATTCCTAACCACGGTCTAATCATAACCTGTTTAGTTTAACAGGCATCAATTAGTATTGGTGTCTGCCATGCTAGATAAAATAACATGTTGAACACCCTGCCTGTTAAAGTAGTCTAGGTAGGGGCCGAGCTGAGTCCGATTATGCCGGCGGCTAGGGCAAGCGGTATGATCCCCGAAGTGACACAGGGCTTTCATGGATGCCTTCGTCCCGAACCGTGAGTAGGGCCGTCATTAAGGTAGGGCGGTTTATTAGAGACCTCGGATGTGGTACGCCTTTAGACACAGAACATAGTTGCAATCCAGGCTAAGATATATCTAAAATACTCGAATATAGGTCAATCAACATATAGGAACAGTATAACATAGAATCAGAACTCATCTATAAAGCACTTCTAGGATTAATGAGACTGAAACCTAGTGGAGAATGAATCACCCTCTCATCAAAGTATTTGATGAAGATTGCATAACTGGATCATAAGATAGGAGTTAGGATAAAAGGCTAGTTACTACTAAGTCGTTGCCACTTCCCTGGGAGTACGATAATTATTTAATAAAAGCGTAGATACTTTCCAACAGACTAGCTACACGATAGGTACTCTGCCTTAGGTTCTGGCTGATTAAGTGACACCATAGACTAAATGTGACAATTAGTCAATCACAGTCCTTAATTAATCATAATCAACATAGGGTAAAATAATACCTATTTAGCATGTCAACCGGGATCGCATCAATTTCCTACTTGCGAACTGAAGTTCAACATTCAGAACCCCATTCAAAAAGCCACCCAGAAAATAAATCTAAGTTATCCCTAAAGCCTAAACACCCTCTGATCACCAAACAACACAAGAAGATTCAAAGAAAAAATACATTCCCATATCAATACCCACAAGAGAGAAAACACGACAAAACCACATTTTCTCTTATAACAGTCAAAAACCAAAGGAGCAAAAAAACTTCAAGCCCACACGAAGGTCAACCATGGCGGAAAATAAAAAACCGATCAAAAAGAAGACAAAACGCACATTTTTTTAGAAGTTGTTGGGACAAAAGTCTGAAAAGTTGAAGCAGGACTGAACTCACGACAGAAAGCAAAGGTAGAAGAATCTTCAGAAAGTTGCTGAGGTAGTAATGACAGAAAAGCTTGGAGAGGAAAATGAGAAAGATACTAAGACAATGGAAGATACAAAGAAAGCTTTAAAACGGTTATAAGGAAGCTATACTGACCAACGATATGATTATTTCCCAAGTCCAATGCATCGAGGACGGTGAAAAGGCTGTCTGTCGGCTGACATTCTGCCATTAATGACAAATTCAGAAGTTGAAGAGACAACAGTCACTATCAGAAACCCTAAACTCTTGCAAACATTCGAAGTACCAATACCAAAGATAAATGCAAATCATCCAACAAAGTTACCCATATCTCGCCATATGATACTTTGCTGAGGGGCCACTAAACAGTCAATAAAGCACATCAAGGGCAAAAAAGGGTAATTGAACCTCAAAAATAACTGCCCCATACTTCGCCAATGCCATAAAGTCATCATTATTGATTTTATATCAATAATAAAGAGCAGAAGTTACGATTCAAATCGTAACTTTCTCTCTCTCTCTCCTTAACTCCCTAATTTAAAGTCCGTTTCTGGTAATAGGGACTTTTAGGTTATTTTTGGAGGATGAAATTTTTTTGGATTTAAAAGACACTTTTGTTGTGCCGTCTTTTAGACGGAATTTGATTTCTATTTCTTTATTGGACAAATTTGGTTATTCTTGTTCTTTGGGAAATGGAAAGTTTAGTCTTTTTCTTAATTCTGAAATTATTGGTTTTGGTTCTCTATCAAGTTATGATAACCTATATTTATTGCATACAATTGGTTCATCTAATGAATTGTTGCATGTTACTACCAAAGGTACTAAAAGAAAATTAACTGATGATAACTCTGCTTTATTATGGCATAAGCGTTGGGGACATATATCTAAACAAAGAATTGAAAGGCTTATGAAAGATAGAACTCTTGATACACTTGATGTTGCAAGTTTTCAAATATGTATTGAGTGTATCAAAGGAAAGCAGACAAATAAAAGGAGATTAAGTGTTGAAAGATCTAAAGACGTCTTAGAACTAATTCATACGGATATATGTGGGCCTTTTCCAACACCTGCTTGGAATGGTCAAATATATTTTATATTATTCATAGATGATTATTCACGTTATGGGTATCTTTATCTCATTCATGAGAAGTCTGAGGCTCTAAATATGTTCAAAATTTTTAAGGCCGAAGTTGAAAATCAACTTGGGAAAAGAATTAAGAATGTCAAATATGACCGTGGTGGTGAGTACTATGGTAGATTCGACGGCTCAAGTGAACAACGTAAAGGGCCATTTGCCAAATTCCTAGAGGAATGTGGCATTGATCCACAGTACACCATGCCAGGATGTCCTAACATGAATGGTGTTGCTGAAAGAAGGAATAGAACATTGAAAGATATGGTAAGGAGTATGATGACTCATACTAACTTACTAGATTCACTCTGGGGAGAGGCAATAAAGACTGCAAATTATATTCTTAATAGAGTTCCAACAAAATCAACAATAATAACCCCTTATGAGTTATGGACTCAAGAACATTGAGTTGTTATTTTGTTGGTTATTCAGAACGATCACGGGGGTATAAACTTTATGATCCCACAAATAAATCTTTTATTGAGACGGGAAATGCTCATTTTCTTGAGGATATTGAGCTTGAGGGGAGAAAAGATAAATTAGACTTTGTCTTTGAAGAGTAAAATACTTGTTGGGCCCGAATGATCCCACAAGGCTGGGCTCCCACCACTTAACTCCACATTAGTATGATATTTTCCTCTTTGGGCTTAAGACCTGACCGTTTTGTTCTTGGGCAACGTCCCAAAAGGCCTCATACTAATGGAGTTAGTGAAAATCTTATAACTTAGCCAACCCTAGCATTATCTTCAGATGTGGGACATGGGTTGACACCCCAACATTCCTCCCCTCAAACTAAGGACCACATACCCGTGTCCACCTCTAGAGGGTGATGCGTTCCGGTCGATATGCTAAATATGTGTTATTTTACCCTATGTTGATTATGAATAATTAAGGACTGTGATTGACTAATTGTCACATTTAGTCTCTATGGTGTCACTTAATCAGCCAGAACCTAAGGCAGAGTACCTATCGTGTAGCTAGTCTATTGGAAAGTATCTACGATTTTATTAAATAAATATCGTACTCCCAGGGAAGTGGTAACGGCTTAGTAGTAACTAGCCTTTATTCCTAACTCTTATCTTATAATCCAGTTATGCAATCTTCATCAATAACTTTGATGAGAGGGTGATTCATTCTCCACTAGGTTTAAGTCTAACCAAACCTGAAAGTGTTTTATAGATGAGATCCTGATTTTATGTTATACTGTTACTATACGTTGATTGACCTATATTCGAGTATTTTAGACATGTCTTGGCTTGGATTGCAACTATGTTCTGAGTCTAACGGTATACCACATCTGAGTCTCTACGCTACCGCCCCATCGTTAAGGGTAACGGCCCTACTCACGGCTCGGACAAAAGTCAGCAATGAACGCCCTATGTCACTTCGGGGATCATACTGCTCGTCTCATAACCGCCGGCATAACACTCTACTCAGCCTACCTAGACTACTTTCAACCAACAGGGTGTTCCACAGATTATTTTATCTAGTATGGCAGACACCAATACTAATTGATGCATGTTAAACTAAACAGCTTATGAATAGACCGTGGTTAGGAATTGTCTATAACCTTAATTTCAGTTTAAAAGAACGGCATTAGACATGCAGACATAATGAATATTTAAGTAGGTGGCCATTTCTAGAAAAACATAATAACTTCAACATATATATCAAATATTCATAATAATCATAATCTGGTATTCAGAACTGTTATTTGGACAAACACAATAACAACATATAAGAGAGGGACAGGGGGACCCTTTACGAAGTCTCGTTGATGGAGCGTACTGCTGTATATGTCGTATTGCTTGACCCGACTCTGCTCGACAGAACCTTCGGAGGACGCTTCCTCAGCCTAGTAGCTGGACTTTACCTTACGTCCTGGGCTTAAGCCCATCCCTGTGGACTGACTCTTCGAACGCCTAGAGCCCTCTTAGGATCTCCTAACGAAATCCCGGGTATTCTATGAATACCAGAAACGAACCTATCTATAGAAGCCTAAGATCTGAGACTATTTCTCAGAAACTAAAACAAAACACTAACAAGAAAGAAAACTGAGATCCGTGTCTCTGAGTGAGTTGTGTACTAGAGAAGTGTACACTGGAAACCACTTAATGACTCAGATCGAGTGGAGAGGAATGAAATCAACTGCTGGAGGCCTAGGGTATTTATAGCAGCTTCCCGGTGTGATTTTTCATCAAAATTTCGATGTGGGACTTGATCTGGGGGTTCGGGACGCCCGTCCTAGTCTGTTGACCAAGTCGGGATGCCCGTCCCGAGTCCTGGACACCCGTCCCGGTGCATTGACTGGGTCGGGATGCCCGTCCCGGATTCGGGACGCCCGTCCTGAGCCTTTGACCAAGTCAGCATTTCCAAAAATTGCGTTTTTGCCCCAAAATTTGCTGTTTTCATCTACTTTTCACCTGACACTTCCAAAATCATAAAAACTGTGAAATTGAGTAAATAACAAACAATTAAGATGAATTTACCCTCAATTTCACCCGAAATCATACAAAAAAACATGCTAAAAAGGTGATACGATTTTCGCGTATCAGAGGGACAATCATCTTGCATCCTCCGCAAGGCACTTAAACTCTCCACATCTGGCAAGCAAGCCCATTAACCTTAAGCACTGATACCACTTGTTGGGCCCGAATGATCCCACAAGGTTGGGCTCCCACCACTTAACTCCACATTAGTATGATATTGTCCGCTTTGGGCTTAAGACCTCACGGTTTTATTTTGGGCAACGTCCTAAAAGGCCTCATACTAATGGAGTTAGTGAAAATCTTAAAAGCTAGCCAACCCTAGCATTATCTTCAGATGTGAATTGTTGGATTTATTTTAATAAATCTTGTGGGCATATGTATCATTTGTGTATTTGGTGCTATTATAATTTATTCAGCCGAAATAAAATGATCTAATAATGTTTTAATGGGTTAATATGCCTCATATAAATGTATGAGTCCACATATGTAGAAACCCTGTATTCCTAGTCTATGATGGGTTAGCTAGGGTTAATATATATATATATATATATATATATATATATATTGGTTATGGTCCCCGAGAGAGTATCGAGAGTCACTATTCTATATCTCGTCAATAGAACAAAACAAAAACTCCAATAAATCTCTTGGAAGACTGTGATCTTTGATACAGGTTGCGACACAGACGTTCTCTAGGATTCTTAAAGAAATTAAAGAATTGTTGCTGATACAGGATGGAAGTAGGTACGTTTCCGCTTTTAGGTTTTATTATAATTATTAATAATCTAGCATAGTGGTCATAAATAATTTGGTCAACGGACATTATATATCTAATTCTATCAAGTGGTATCAGAGCCTATATGTTAGATATTAAGAATTTTAGGATTATTTAATTAGGAATTCAAGAAAAAGAAAAAGGGTTACATTCATGTTATATATGTAAATGTTTTGAATGATTTGGATATATTATTGTTAGTTTATATATATATATATATATATATATATATATACATATATCATGAATATATTTATTTGGATTATGAAGAATTTGATGTCAATTTTTTTATCTGCGGCATCGTCGAATCGGTATGGTATATATTATATATATATATATATACATGATGTGGCCTGATCCTAATTACTCTAATTCCCTTTCCGTTCTTCCTCTTCTCTCCTGGGGATCTTTTAAGGTTTTCGTTCTTCTTCTTTGTTCTTGGCGAATTCTCTCTCTTGGCGTTCTCCCCTTGTGCCTTTCTTGCGTGCGTCTATTATTGATTGTGTTAGATTCCTTTTCTTTCTTCTTAGAGGGGTATTTATCTACGATATGTGGGCTTTTTGTGTTATGGGCCGTTCTTAGATATTTTATATATGTGTGGGCTTTTGGTGTTATGGGCCGTTCTTAGATATTTTAGATTTCTCGGTTAGTTTAATGATGGGATTTTTGGGATATTTTGTGTTGTGGAGATATGGTTTATGTATGGGGGTATGGTACATATACCATAAGCATTTGTTTTAACCGATTGTGACTGGGGCGGATGTGGCGGGAGGGCGCGGCTGTATTGGGAAAGGTAAAGATCAAGGAGGATGCAAGAATAAATACAAATGGAAAAGGGATGTGGGAAGGAGACGGATGGGGGCGGGTGGAAAGGGGGATTCTGGGAGAAAAAAGAAGGAAATGGTGTTGGGGACGGGATGTGGGAGAGGGTTTCAGATAGGAGATTAAATGGGGGGATTCGGGGAGAAAATGGTTTTGAGAGATGGGATGTTGGATGTGGCTAGGGGATGAGGCTGCGGTTTGGTTTGCAGGGATTCGGGTGATAATGATTATCGTGGGTATGTGTGTGGAAGATGACTAGACGCTTCTGACGCTTCGATGGGCTTGGGGATGGTTCGACTGACAGATGTGTGCGCGTGTGCGCGTGTGCGCGTGGAAGTGCGTGTGGAAGGGAAAGATTATGGAATGTGGCTGAGCGAGTTTTTTGGGACCCGGCAAAAGGGTTTTTTCTTTTTGAAAAAATATAAGGGGCAGAGGAACAGTTAAGGGGGGTTTATTTTGAACTCATCTTCTTAATTGTGCTCTTCGCGCTTCTTTGAAGAAATCGGCATTAATTCTCTGATTTGTGAGGTTTTACTTGGTTAGTGCAATTTATTTGTGAGTGACTCGGATTGTAAGGAGACTTCTGGTCTGCTGTAAAGGTTACAGGTTAGTGTGTTATTATTATGTATTGTTGTGGGGTTTGAAATGGGGGGGGTTTGAGGATGTGTGATAATATGCTCTGTGTGTGTGTTCTGTGTGGGGTGATGAACTGTGTGCAATATGGGTTTTACTAAGAACTGTGTTTTGTGTTGTTATGTTGCAGTGTTTGTGTGCTATTGCTTTTGTGTGATTATGCTTGGACATTCTGTGTTAAACCATGGCTCCTTGACAAATTTCAGGCACTTGTTGTTCTATTGATTAGCGTATTTCCGGGTAGGACTTAGGGAAGGAGGGAAGAAGATATAAAGCAGTTAGGTTAGAGGAAAAGAAAATCATACGGGTATAATGAGTGCTTCAGGCAGAATGAGTTCTGGTGATGGGCAGGGGAGTATGTCTGGTGATTCTGAAAGGTCCATGGGGTTTGAGGAACTGGTGGAATGGATGGGACCCGTAGGTTCGTCAGGGGACCGGGATGCCAGTGTAAGGTACATCATGGATGGGGAGGATTTTTATTTTCCTTTGCTAGATGAAAAGGATGTAAGTTCTGGGATGGCTTACCGGAGGCCGAAGGAGGAAGTGGGGCCGGTGAGGAAAGAGTCAAAAACCAAAGGGTGTGAAGAGAAAGAGAACCCCCAGATTCCTCAATATACGACGACTATGTCCGAATCCAAGGTCTTGGAGGGCATCCGGGAAAATTATCATTTCCCTATAACTTACAAGACCATTTGCCCGGATGCCAATCAACGGATTCACATGCCTCCGGCAAACTGTGTGACTACCCACGTGGCGCACTTGCGGGCATGGTTGCGGTTTCCTTTGCATCCGCTGTTTGTGGATATATGTAGGTATTACAAGATTCAGCTGGGACAGTTAATGCCGAATGTCATCCGGACTACAGTAGGTTTCTTGATGGCTTGTAGGGCATTCGGGTGTGAATGTAGCTTAGAATTGTGGCGTAGGTTGTATTATTTGAGTCAGAAGTGTACAACGCCGGAGGGTCGGGGGTTCTTTTATATTGCTAGGCGGAGTGCCCGACCGGCTATTCTAGGTCCTTCCAGTATTCGTTCTTGGAAAAATGAATTTTTCTACGTCAAGCATCATAGTTTCGGCAACAACGATCTTTTGCAGCCTTGGAATAATAGAAAAAGCTTGAGTAATGATGTGCCAAATGGTTACGGGAGAGATTATCAGGATGCGGAAACATTCTTGAAATATCGGTTTGAGTTGAATGTGGGGGAGGATTGGTCTGAAACCTTGATGATGCATGCGGGGTTGGAGTGTGATTCCAGATTGGACATCCGGAAACTGCGTGGGTGCTTATGGAAGGGTTGATGGGGGGGGGGGGGTTCTTTATGTATATTATGTTTTTTTGTCAATTATATATTTTGCTAACTGTGTTTGCCGAAGCTGATGGGCTGTGTCTGTATTTGCAGGAAAAAACTTAGTGATGGAGATGGTTCAAAACAATCCAGATAAACGTAAAAGGAAGCCATCTGGTAAACTAAAAATTCTTTCGGTTATGCCTGACAAGGGGAGCTTTAGTTTTATAACCGGAACTCATAGGTATTATTGTCCAGGGATGTTCCGGGATGCAAAGAAGAAGGATGGGGGGTGTTGAGAAGGCGGTTGGGGGGGGGGGGGGGGGGGGTGGCTATCGGGGAGAAGAAAAAGGAAGCGGTGGCCCCGGTAGTACCGAAGGATTCGGTGAAGGGGAAGGGGAAGGAGGTGGTGGGGGAGGTTTCGGAGGATGTGCGTCCGCCTCTGAAATGGTTAAGGAGGGGTCCGAGTGAAGGTTTGGGGAAGAAAGAGGCGGAGGTGGGGAGTTATGTGCCTCCTTGGGATATCCCGTCGAACGTGGCAGAGGGGGGTCCGGAGGTGGCAATGACCTTTTTTCAACATTGTTTTCCCCCGAGTTTGAAGGCGGTGGTGGAGAAAGTGCCAACGGTTGTCCTGATTGGCCAGATGTATCAACAAAAATTTGAGGTAATGAGAGAGAGGGGGGGGGGTTTAGAAATTTGTTTAATATGGCTGAGGATTATATGTGGTATTAACTTGTGTTTTGTTTGTTTATATTTGGTTTTGATAGGCCTTGCTTTCGGAAGTTGAACTCCTTCATCGCCTCCGCTTGACTTACCACAATTACGAGAGTTTGGAGGCGGAGAAGGACTTGGCTTGGAAGACCAAGGACGATGCTACAGTGGCGAGGGAGGCTGCCGAACGTGAGGTGGAGGTGTGGAAGGGGAGGGTTCGGGAGCAGGGGGAGGAACTAGAGGGGGTTCGACAAGAGCTCATGCAGGAGAAGCTCAGGACGTGTGAGTTGGAGTTGGCGAGGAAGAAGTGGGAGGAAGAGGCGGTAAGGTTGTAGGACCGCTATGAGACTCCCGAGGGGCTGATTAATGCTGCTACGGAAAAAGCGGTCGTAATGTCGTTTTTTTAAGGATGAACGATGTTATAGGCTGTTTTCTCGGGTAGCGGCTCCCGTGGCTGGTGATACCTTGGTTGTGCTGAGGGATCACATTCGGGAAACGGATCCTTCATTTCAGTTGCCTTAGCAGTTTGAAGGGTTGGCTATGAGGTCAGAAGGGAATGTGTACCCTTGGAAAGGGGGTTCGTTTGATTTTGACAAGCTGATTGCTCCAACTGGCCAGAAACCGGAGGAAACGGGAGAGGAGGAGGAGGAGGAAGGGGAAGTGGCTCCGGGGGAGGAGACAGTGGGTGGGGAGGGAGTGGAAAGTAATGTACTGGGGGGGATCCTGAAAATATATGATGTATATATATTTTGTAACCTTTATGGGATTAATACAAAGTTTTTGTTTTTTGTTACTAATTCTTATTGAGGCCGAATGATCCCACAAGGTTGTGCTCCCACCACTTAACTCCACATTAGTATGATATTGTCCGCTTTGGGCTTAAGACCTCACGGTTTTGTTCTTGGACAACGTTCCAAAAGGCCTCATACTAATGGAGTTAGTGAAAACCCTCCATTTTTGGGCAGAAGGCTGAGATGTGGAAGACGAAGATTCATTTGTATTCAATGATCAGTTTAATGCATCTCTGTACCGGTGCCATTAATATAGCAATGGAGAAAAGAAAATCCAGTGGCTTCGTTTTCATTATGTCTAAGCCAACACGTTCTTAATTTACTTACCAATGAAACAAAAAATAAAATTTCTAAGTCCTCTAAAAAAGCAATGTTTGAATTGAAGAAAAAGACAATTTAAATTAGTATTTAACCTATTGGTTATGGTCCCCTAGAGAGTATCGAGAGTCACTATTCTATATCCCGTCAATAGAACAAAACAAAAATCTCTTGGAAGACTGTGATCTTTGATACAGGTTGCGACACAGACGTTCTCTAGGATTCTTAAAGAAATTGCGACACAGACGTTCTCTAGGATTCTTAAAGAAATTGCGACACAAACGTTCTCTAGGATTCTTAAAGAAATTAAAGAATTGTTGCTGATACGGGATGGAATTAGGTACGCTTCCACTTTTAGGTTTTATTATAATTCTTAATAATTTAGCATAGTGGTCATAAAGAATTTGGTCAACGGATAATATATATCTAATTCTATCAAGTTGTATTAGAGCCTATATGTTAGATATTAAGAATTTTAGGATTATTTAATTAGAAATTCAAGAAAAAGAAAAAGCGTTACATTCATGTTATATATGCAAATGTTTTGAATGATTTGGATATATTATTGTTAGTTTAATAATATAAATAAATATATATATATATATATATCATGAATATATTTATTTGGATTATGATGAATTTAATGCCAATTGTTTCGTCTGCGGCATCGTCGGATCGGTATGGTATATTTTATATATATATATATATATATATATAATATACACGTATGGCACTAATAATATTTATTATTATTATTTTTATATATTATATATAATATAAAATTCAATTCAATTCAAATTCTGGTTTTTTTAAGAACTTATATTTTGAATTAATTCACTGAAACTTAATAGTCACCAAAGTGACCTCTTCTGTCTAAGTTAGTTAATTTAAAGTATAAGGATGGTTTATGTGTTTAATTTTTCATGCGAATAATAATTGGCCCAAAGGAAAAAATTTATTTAGCAGAAATTTTAAAACATACTGTGATAATAAATATGTGATGGTTATTAAGTTTTTTCCCTTGTGACTAATTAGTCAGTCCAAAGAAAGGCTTTTTGTTTGACCGGAATTTATTGTCAGTATTTGATTATTGCATTGAGAGTACCACTTACAAGTTGTTATTTCTGTCCAAAGACTAATTATCAATGTTGTGCTAGGTATCTTGTGATGAGATTTAATTATTTCACCACTATTTGAATTATTTTATGTTATTTTTTAATGTGAACTTGATAATTTATTCTTATTTTGTTTTCTATTCAGTTAATAGTGCAGCATCAATATCTGCTAACATTAATGCACTACCAGCATTGAATGGTACAAACTTCAAGTTTTGGAAAGAAAATGTTATGATCATTCTTGGTTGCATTGATTTGAATCTTGCTTTTCGAATTGAGAGACCACATGAAATTACAAATTCCAGTTCCCCTGAAGAAATGAGGAATTGGGAAAAGTGGGAGCGCTCAAACCGGATGAGTCTTTTGGTCATGAAACGTGTCATTCCAGAAAAATTTAGAGACACTATGACTAATCAGGATGATGCCAAATTGTTCCTTGCAGAACTTGAAGAGCGTTTTGCAAAAAACCAAAAGGCTAAAACAAGTATTACATAATCTTGTTGCTATGAGGTATAAATGTAATGGGAACATAAGGGAATACATAATGTAAATGTCTCATCTTGCCTCAACGTTGAAGGCAGTAAAGTTAGACCTTTCTGATGAACTACTTGTTCATTTGGTATTAATCTCTCTTCCATCACAATTTAATCATTTTAAGATCAGTTACAACTGTCAAAAGTAGAAGTGGACTCTTAATGAGCTCATTTCTCATTGTGTTCAAGAGGAAGAGAGATTAAAGCATGATAAGGTTGAAAGTGCTCATTTGGCATTAGCTCATAAGAATAAATGAAAGAAAAGGAAGAATCCTAATGAAATTGCGGGTTCTAGACCAGAAAAGAAACAAGAAAAGGAAAAGAATGGAGAATCATTTACTTGTTTCTTTCGTGGAAAGACTTCTCATATGAAGAAAGATTGTACTAAATATCACGCTTGGCGTTTAAAGAAAGGTACACTCATTTCTTTTGTGTGTTCAAAAGTTAATTTAATTTCAGTACCTAGACTCACTTGGTGGTTAGATTCTGGTGCTACTACTCACATAAGTGTGTCAATGTAGGGTTGCCTGAACTGCAGAAAACCAAATGAAGGAGAACAATTCATCTATGTTGGTGATGGTAAAGCAGTTGAAGTAATGGCAATAGGAACTTTTAGGTTATTTTTAGAGAATGAAAATTTTTTGGATTTAAAAGATACTTTTGTTGTACCGTCTTTTATACGGAATTTGGTTTCTATTTATTTATTGGACAAATTTGGTTATTCTTGTTCTTTTGGAAATGGAAAGTTTAGTCTTTTTCTTAATTCTGAAATTATTGGTTATGGTTCTCTATCAAGTTATGATAGCCTATATTTATTCCTTACAATTGGTTCATCTAATGAATCGTTGCATGTTACAACCAAAGGTACTAAAAGAAAATTAACTGATGATAACTCTGCTTTATTATGGAATAAGCGTTTGGGACATATATCTAAACAAAGAATTGAAAGGCTTATGAAAGATAGAATTCTTGATACACTTGATCTTTTAAGTTTTCTAATATGTATTGAGTGTATCAAAGGGAAGCGGACAAATAAAAGGAGATTAAGTGTTGAAAGATCTAAAGACGTCTTAGAACTAATTCATACGGATATATGTGGGCCTTTTCCAACACCTGCTTGGAATGGTCAAGATATTTTATATTGTTCATAGACGATTATTCACATTATGGGTATCTTTATCTCATTCATGAGAAGTCTGAGGCTCTAAACATGTTCAAAATTTTTAAGGCTGAAGTTGAAAATTAACTTGGGAAAAGAATTAAGAATGTCAGATCTGACCGTGGTGGTGAGTACTATGGTAGATTCGATAGCTCAAGTGAACATCGTAAAGGGCCATTTGCCAAATTCTTAGAGGAATGTGGTATTGTTCCATAGTACACCATGCCAGGATGTCCTAACATGAATGGCGTTGCTGAAAGAAGGAATAGAAAATTGGAAGATATGGTAAGGAGTATGATGGCTCATACTAACTTACCAGATTCACTCTGGGGAGAGGCAATAAAGACAGCAAATTATATTCTTAATAGATTTCCAACAAAATCAACAATAATAACCTTATGAGTTATGGACTTCTAAGAAGCTAAGTATCAGGTATCTTCGTATATGGGGTTGTTCAGCTGAGGCAAGGCCTAATAGGCCTAATGAAAGAAAACTGGACTCAAGAACATTGAGTTGTTATTTTGTTGGTTATTCAGAACGATCACGGGGGTACAAATTTTATGATCCCACAAATAAATCTTTTATTGAAATGGTAAATGCTCATTTTCTTGAGGATATTGAGCTTGAGGGGAGGAAAGATAAATTAGACTTTGTCTTTGAAGAGAAAAATATGGATTATGTTGAGGATTTTGTTTCTCTTCCTTCAATTGTCATTAACAATGATCAAGTTATTCCAGAAATTTCAGACGTTGTTCCTGAAACCGTTGAAGTAGAGCAAGACAACAATAGTATTCTCGCTATTAAGAGACATAATGGGGGACATGTTCAACAACCTCAAGAGCAAATGCCATTAAGGAGATCTACTAGAGAAAGGAGAAAAGCAATTTCAGATGATTACATTATTTTTCTCCAAGAACTTGATAAAGATATTGGAACAGCAGAGGATGATCCCATTAACTTCCGTGATGCCATAGAAAGTTCTAATTCTCAAAATTGGATAAATGCCATGAATGATGAAATTAAGTCAATGAAAGACAATGATGTTTGGGATCTTGTCCCATTACCTGAAGGAGTGAAACCCATTGGTTGTAAATGGATATTTAAGACCAAAAGGGATTCAAAAGGTAATGTGGAAAGATATAAGACACGTCTTGTCACTAAGGGATTCACTCCAAAGGAAGGCATTGATTATAAAGAAACTTTCTCTCCAGTATCTTCAAAAGATTCTTTTAGGATTATAATGGCACATGCGGCACATTTTGATCTTGAGTTGCATCAGATGGATGTTAAGACTGCGTTTCTAAATGGAGACATAGAAGAAACAATTTTTATGGAGCAACCTGAAAGCTTAAATTCTGAAAAATTAGAACAAATGGTTTGCGAACTAAAGAAATCCATTTATGGACTCAAGCAAGCTTCTCGTCAATGGTATTACAAATTTCATCAAGTTGTTGTCTCATTTGGATTTGAGATAAATTTAGTGGATGATTGCATATACCATAAGTTAGGTGGGAGCAAGTATATTTTTCTAGTGTTATATGTTGATGATATATTACAGATGCATTCCGATTGGTATGCTAAAAGATAGGTTTTTATTACCCTATATTGATTATGAATAATTAAGGACGGTGATTTACTAATTGTCACTTTTAGCATTCATATTTGTCACTTAATCAATCAGAACCTAAGGCAGAGTACCTATCGTGTAGCTAGTCTATTGGAAAGTACCTACGATATTAATTTAAGAATTATCGTACTCCCAGGGAAGTGGTAACGGCTTAGTAGCAACTATCATTTTACCCTAACTCTCATTTTATTACCTAGTTATTCAATCATTGATCAATATCTTTGATGAGTTAGTGATCCTTACTACACAAGACTCGAGTTTATTTAGCATGCAAGAGTATTTTATAGACAAGTGTTCTGATGTATGTTCTATTGTTTCTACATGTTGATTGACCTATCTTCGAGTATTTTAGATATATCTTGGTCTAGAATGCAATTACATACTATATCTTACTTGTGTACCACATCTGAGTTATCTGATAAACCGCTCCATCACCATTGACGGCTCTACTCACGGTTCGAGCTAAAGGTATCTATGAAAGCCTGTGTCACTCAGGAAATCAAGCCACTCGCCCTAACGCTGGCATAAACACGCGAACTCAGTCTCATTAGACTACTCTAACAAACATGGTGATCTATAGGCTATTTCATCTAATATGACAGACCTTAATGCTTTTTCCTCTTAAAAGTCCTAAATTAAGGCCTGTTAAACTAGACAGGTTATGATTAGACAGTGGTTAGGAGTTATCTATAACCGTTCATCTAGTTTAAAAGAGGAAGTATATATGCAGTCATAATGTTTAATTAAGCAGGTGAAGTTTCCGGAAAAATTAATATACTTCGACATGCAAAACATATATAACCTATCATCATCATTTAATATTCAAATAAGTATTTAGACAAACACAATACGGAATATACAGAGAGGATCTAGGGAACCACCACTATAAAGTATTCACCCTTTATCAGGTCCGCCGATGGAGCGACTACTTGTATATCCTGGATTGCTTGACCTGACTCTGCTTGATAGAACCTTCAGAGAGCACTTCTTTAGCCTAGTAGCAATTGCTTTACCTTACATCCTGGGCTTAAGCAAAGCCATGTTGACTAGCTCTTCGCTCACCTAATGCCCTCTTAGGATCTCCTAACGAAATCTCGGGTATTCTATGAATACCAAAGATGAACCCTATCTAGTCAAATTCTAAGATTCTGAGATAAACACTCAGAAAGCAAAGAAAACGAGAAACTATCGTATACTAAACTACTCGTGTGATGCACCTGAGATCACTAAATGACTTGTATCGAGTGTAGAAATGTACACTTGAAGTCACTAGATGATTCAGATCGAGTGAAGAGGGATGATTTCAACCGAGGAAGGCTTGGGGTATTTATTGCAAGGAAACTGAGTATTTTTCTCTGTGAAATTCGATGTGGGATTCTACCAGGGAGCTCAGGACGCCCGTCCCGAGTCTATTGACCTGGTCAAGATGCCCATCCCGGTGCTTTGACCAGGTCAGGACTCCTATCCTAGTCGTTTGACTGGGTCGAGAAGCCCGTCCTGAGCTTGGGACGCCCGTCCAAAACTGAAAAGTTCCGAAAATCACGTTTTTGCCTCAATATTTGCTATTTTCTTGCACATTTCACCTGAAACTTCCAAAATCACAAATACTGCAAAATTGTGTTAATATCAATCAATTGAGAACGATTTATCTCCAATTTTGCCCTAATTTGTGCCTAAAAACATGCTAAAAAAGTGATATGATTTATGCACATCATATAACCCCACACTTAGCTTTTTGCTTGTCCTCAAGCAAAGTCTATATGAAATTATTGAAATTTTTAAATCATAGGTGCAATCACTCAAAGGCCTAGCAATATTTTTAGCTAAAATTCCTCACTGGGTCAGATGATTCACAAAATAGGCCTGATTGATAAAGTTGCTATGGAAAGGTCTCAAATGTCTGGTAAATTATCATGGTCATGTAGATGCAACAATTTAATAACTTTGATTGAATTCTACACTTAGTCACGAGGTCCTCATGATGTGTACTGTGTGAACTAATCTAGACTAGATTGTCAACTCAATATAGTCTTCTCTAAACCTTTACCAGATAATAATTCGACCAATAGTCGAATGTAATAGCAACAAATAACTTTATGAGTTCTGAGCTTTGGTGTCAAGGCTTTTCATTTATAATTTTCAATAAAAGAATACAATGGGCAATGTATTTTTAAATTAATTGTTCAGGGTATTTTTGTGTTTGCTTTCACACATCAACTTTAACTACCCAGGTATCGAGCCCCACTCCGATGACTCCCAGATCTATGCGACCTTAGGGCATCAGGTATTAAATTCCCTTCAGAAGTGGTGCTCGAGTAGCAAAGGACGCTTGCAAACTACCCTTTTTGCTTTTAAACTTTTTCACTTTCAGCTCAGAGCATCATCTAGTCATTCAAACTGCTAACACATTCTCAACTGATCTAATATTATTTAGTTTAAGTCTCGAAAAGGTATTTGGTTGATGTTTCTAATCCAAACTAGGTTGTGCTCAATGATATCAGGAATTCCCTACTTCTAAGTGATGAATTCAGTAAAGTTATCAACTTGTTTCCTACTTATCATAATGCTCTACTCAGCGTATATCATAGACATAAGCATTTCTTTAACCAATCAATACTGAATCTGAAGTCTGAAAGAGTGAAAACATTTATAAAAAATTTTGGAAGGGTGCAATTTTAGTGAGAAATATGGGAAAACATGCAAATTTTGACTACTACAGTGCACTGTGCACTACTACCCCACACTTAAGGTTTACACTGTCCTCAGTGTTCATGCATAACCTATTACCCTTGTGATACCCCATCCCACATCGATAAGTCAAGTAAGTAAGCACTGGTATATAAGAATGGGCATAGGTACTCATAGTCGACTCGGGGTATCCCTTTTGGTATAGTGAGGACAATACCAAGTAGTTGATTATGGGTATTGCCAGGCCCATAGTTGCGGCACGGGCCCGAGGGTCTGGGTCGTGACAATTGGTATCAGAGCAGGTAACCAGCCCGGACTATGGGAACTAAGTGCTACACTTGAGGGTGGGAGCCACCTCTAGAATCCAAGACGTCTACTGGTTGATCTTGGGCCGAGGCCTATTATGTTCGAGTGGGCCCTAGCGAGGACGCTAGGCCTTAAGGGGGGGGGGCGGTGAATGTGATACCCCGTCCCACATCGATAAGTCAAGTAATAAGCATTGGTATATAAGAATGGGCCTAGGTACTCATAGTCAACTCTGGGTATCCCTTTTGGTATAGTGAGGATAATACCTAGTAGTTGATTATGGGTATTGTCAGTCCCATAGTTGCGGCACTGGCCCGAGGGTCCCCTAGATGAGTTTCTATATATTTATGAATTGTTTTATCTGAATATTGATTTGATACTAAATTCATATATCATACATGTTTTACCATTTGAGATGCTATCCATTTTCCCGGGAAGATCATAGAACTAGAATTATCATTATGAATGCTGAACTGTGGTGTCCTTTTAAATTAAACTAGGGTTATAGACAACTCCTAACCAAGGTCTGAATCATAACTGGTTTAGTTTAACAGACTGTAAAAGGTCTGCCAGATTAGGAAGAAATAACAAAATAGATCACCATGTTTGTTAGAGTACCCTAATAAAGCTGAGTTTGTACGTTAGGCTAATCTTAGGGTTAAGTGGCATGATGCCGAAGTGACATAGGGGACCGTTCATGAATACTTTAATCCGACAGATGAGAAGGATCATCCCAAGGTAGGGGTGAATACACCAGGTAACTCAGATATGGTAAACAGATGGTTACATTTCATAATTGCCTTAGAGATCAAGATATATCTAAAATATTCAAAGATAAGGTCAAACAAGTTGTAATAACTGAGCTTAAATTGATGAATGCATGTCTACTCTTGAATGCTATTTGCTTGTTATGTGTGATTGAGATCATCAATCAATCTCAAAGAATTGATTAACTGATTGATTAACTACATAAATAAGATGAATGTTAGGATTAAGGGATAGTTGCTACTAAGCCGTTACCAGTTCCCTGGGAGTACGATATTAATAAATTAAAATCTTAGATACTTTCCAAGAACTAGCTACACGATAGGTACTTTGTCTTAGGTTCTGATTGATTAAGTGACAACAATTAATGCAAAAGTGACAGTTAGTGAGACTCAGTCCTTAATTACTCATAATCAATATAGGTAAATAAATCCTATCTTTTAGCATACCAATCAGAACGCATCAGTATGTTTAAATTGATTTATGGGGTATTTTTGTGTTTGCTCTCACACATCAACTTTAACTATCTAGGTATCGAGCTCCACTCCGATGACTCCCAGATCTAGACGACCTTAGGGTACCAGGCATTAAATTCCCTTCAGAAGGGGTGCTCGAGTAGCAAAGGCCGCTTGCAAACTACCCCTATTTTACTTTTAAGCTATGACATTTTCAGCTCAGAATACCGTCTAGTCATTCTGGTTGCTAACATATTCTTGACTGGTCTAGTACTGATTAATTTTGGCTTTGAAAAGATATTGAGTTGATTTTTCTAATCCAAACTTAGTTGTGCTCAAGATAGTCAAGAATTCCCTACTTCTAATTGATGAATTTAGTCCTAATAGTCATAATACTCTACTGAACATATATCACAGTCATAAGTTGGTCTCAATCAATCAATACTGAATTTAGAAGTCTGAAAGAGTGAAAAATTTTGAAAACGTTTTTTTGAAGGGTGCAATTTTTAGTGAAAATGCTAGGAAAATATGCAAATATTTGAAAAATGAGGGCACTGTGAACTACTACCCCACACTTAAGGTTTACACTCTCCTCAGTGTGCATGCATATCCTATTACCCCCCACTTATTTAAATAAATAAGAGAAAGAAAAAGAAAACAAACAAGAAAAACAACAAAGGCAATAGAAATAACAAAACCTAAGATAAATGAAAAAGATTAATAGAAAGAAAACAAAACTCCCTTATTCTGAGAATTCAACGGTCTGCTCGGGCAAGTCGAGTGGTTCTTTATAGAATTTTAAGCATTTTCCGTTCACTTTTTGAGTAGTACCGTCAGAATCCATTATGACACATGCTCCAAAAGGCGATACTTCTGTGATAGTGAACGGGTCTGACCAATAGCTACGCAACTTTCCTAGAAATAATTTTAATCGAGAGTTGTATAATAGTACTTTATCTCATGGTTCAAAATTCTTCTGGGATCTGAGTCGCCTATCGTGCCGGAGTTTACTTGTCATCTTGAATTGATGTGAATTTTCATAGGCTTTAAGCCTCCATTCATCCAATTCGTTGAGTTGTAAAATCCGGTTTTCCTTAGTCAAGGTATTATCTAGATTGCATTTTTGCACTGCCCAGTAAGCTCTATGTTCAATTTCAACAAGCAGATGACATGCTTTTCCATAGACCAATCTATAAGGTGAAAATCCTGTAGAGGTTCTATATGCCGTACGAAAGGCGATGTTGAACTCCATATTGCTAAAGTACCTTCTGCATTTGAGAGTTGCAAAAATGTGTACCTCGGTCACTGATTAGGGCTTTTAGGCATCTGAATCTGGAGAATAGTTGTCTAAGAAATCTGCACACGACTCTAGCATCATTAGTAGGTAGTGCTTGTGCCTTAGACCATTTCGAAAACTATTCTACGACTACTATGATGTATTTCTTACCATAGGAAGAAGGAAATGGACCCATGAAGTCTATACCCCACATGTCAAATATTTCTACACTTTGAATTACTTGTTGGGGTAGACTGTCTCAAGAAGACATGTTTTCTATTTTCTGACAGGCATCGCAGGATCCTGCATATGTTGCGGAGTCTTTGAATATCGTAGTCCAGTAGAAGCCTGCCTCCAATACTTTTCTGGCGGTATTAGCTGCAGCTAAGTGACCACCTGCGGGTTCGCAGTAACAATGTTCCAGGATTTAGAAACCTTCTTATTGAGAGACGCATCTCCTAATCATCTAATCTGCACATATTCGAAACAAAAAGGGGTCCTCCCAATAGTAATATTTAAGCTCAGCAAAGAATTTCCTTCTTTGATGGGCAGTGATATCACTAGGAAGGGTCTGAGCTACCAAGTAATTAGCTATATCGGCAAACCATGGGGGTGAGAAAATAGCAAACAAAGTGCATAAATTCTCATTCGGAAATTTGTCGGATATGATTGATTCATCTATAGCTTCTAGGGCCGGATTTTCTAACCTGGACAGGTGATCTACAGCTAGGTTTTCTGCCCCCTTCTTATCCCTGATTTCTATGTCGAATTCTTGAAGCAATAAAACCCATCTGATTAGTCTTGGTTTTCCGTCGATTTTATTGAACAAGTATTTTAATGCAGAATGATCAGTATAAACTATTGTTTTAGACAAGACTAGATAGGATCGGAATTTATCAAACGCTTATACTACTGCTAGTAATTCCTTTTCTGTTGTAGTGTAATTTTCCTAAGCGTCAGTCAAAGTTTTACTAGCGTAGTATATTACATGAAATTTCTTATCATGTCTCTATCCTAAAACAACTCCTACTGCATAATCACTAGCATCACACATTAATTCAAATGGCAAACTCCAGCCAAGTGATGTCATGATAGGTGCAGTAGTTAGAAGTTCCTTAAGTCTATTAAAAGCTTTTAATCATTTTTCATCTAAAGCAAAAGGGACGTCTTTACTAAGTTAATTGGTCAACGGTCTGGCTATTAGTGAAAAATCTTTTATAAACCTGCGATAAAAACCAGCGTGTTCCAAAAAACTTCTAATGGCTCTCACAGAGTTAGGTGGAGGTAGTTTTGAAATAACTTCAATCTTAGCCTTATCTACTTCCATACCTCTATGTGAGATCTTATGTCCTAGCACAATCCCCTCTTTTACCATGAAATGGCATTTTTCCCAATTTAGAACCAAATTTGATTTTATACAACGCTTTAACATCAACCCCAAGTTTTTTAGACAACTCTCAAATGAATTCCCAAAAACTCAGAAATCAACCATGAATACTTCCATAGACTCTCCTAACATGTCCTCAAAAATAGCAGTCATACAATGTTGGAAAGTAGCAGGTGCATTACACAAACCAAAAGGCATTCTTCTATATGCAAATATTCCAAAAGGGCATGTGAAGGTAGTCTTATGCTGGTCTTCTGGGGAAATGGGGATTTGAAAATATCCAGAAAACCCATCAAGAACGCAATAAAACATATGTCCAGATAACCTTTCTAACATTTGGTCAATAAAAGGAAGAGGGAAATGGTCTTTTCGCGTAGCAGTATTTAGTTTTATGTAATCAATGCAAACACGATGGCCAGTAACAGTTCTCATGGGAATTAATTCATTATTCTCATTTCTGACAAATGTTATCCCACCTTTCTTAGGTACTACCTGCACTGGGCTTACCCATTCACTATCTGAAATTGGATAGATAAGTCCAGTATCCAATAATTTGATTACTTCTTTTTTAACAACATCACACACATTAGGATTCAACCTTCTTTGTGGTTGCACACATGGCTTATAATCGTTTTCTAAAAGAATCTTATGCGAACAAAAGCTTGGATTGATACCTAGAATATTCGCAATTTTGTATGGAAAGGCTCTTTTGTACTTTTTGCACATGTCCACGGTTAACTTCCGTTGTTCTGCAGTCAGATCGGCTGCAAGAATGATGGGAAGTTTCCTATTGTTGTCTAGGAATTCATAGCATAGATGAGTGGGCAATTCCTTTAGTTCCATGTCTGGAGGATCTTCAAATGAAGTTTGCTCTTTCTTCATCTCATGAGTACCTATCTCAGTGAAATTGTCAGAGTTAATTTCGTAATCGGAGGGGCTGAGATTAGTTTTCTCTATTTCTAGAGAGTCTTCCTCCAATACTTGATAGTTTGAGCATAGTTCTGTCATGTTAACTTCAATTAACTAGTCAATAGCATCCACACAAAAATAAATATCATCTAAATGCATGGGATACTTAAGGGTTTCATTTAGATCAAATGTGATATCTTCATTGTCTACCCTGATGCGTTCCGACTGATATACTAAAATAGGTATTGTTTTACCCTATGTTGATTATGAGTAATTAAGGACTTATCCTGACTAATTGTCACATTTAGTCTCTATACTGTCACTTAATCAATCAGAACCTAAGGCAGAGTACCTATCGTGTAGCTAGTCTGTTGGAAAGTATCTACGATTTTAATTAAATAAAATATCGTACTCCCAGGGAAGTGGTAACGGCTTAGTAGTAACTATCCTCTTACCCTAACTCTTATCTTATGATCCAGTTATGCAATCGTTCATCAAAGATATGATGAGAGGTGATTCATTCTCCACTAGGTTTAAGTCTATTTAAGCCTAAGAGTGTTTTACAAATAATGTCCTGATTCTATGTTATACTGTTCCTACATGTTGATTGACCTATCTTCGAGTATTTTAGACATGTCTTGGCCTAGATTGCAATTATGTACTGAGTCTAAAGGTGTACCACATCTGAGTTACATGATAAACCGCCCCATCTCCATTGACGGCCCTACTCACGGTTCGAGCTAAAGGCATCCATGAAAACCTATGTCACTTAGGAGATCATGCCGCTCGCCCTAACGCCAGCATAAACACACAAACTCAGCCTACTTAGACTACTCTAACAAACATGGTGATCTATAGGTTATTTCATCTAATATGGCAGACATTAAATCAACCCGACAGGGAAGTCCTAAATTAATACCTGTTAAACTAAACAGGTTATGATTAGACTATGATTAGGAATTGTCTATAACCCTACATTTAGTTTAAAAGAAACTACATTAGACATGTAGACATAATGAAAGTTAAGCTGGTGGCCATTTCCAGAAAATCATAAAGTACTTCAACATGCATAACAAATACTCATACAATCATAATCCAATAGACATAATAAATGTTTGGACGAACACAATATAGACATATAAAGAGAGGGACAGGGGGACCGATGCCATAAAGTAATCACCCTTTGCGAAGTCTCGCCGATGGAGCAACTGCTTGTATATGTTGGACTGCTCGACCCGACTCTACTCGACAGAACCTTCGGAGGACGCTTCCTCAGCCTAGTAGCTGGACCTTACCTTAATACCCAGCTTAAGCCCAGCCCTGTGGACTGACTCTTCGAATGCCTAGAGCCCTCTTAGGATCTCCTAACGAAACCTCGGGTATTCTATGAATACCAGAAACTAACATATCTAGTCGTATCCTAGGATCTGAGACTAACTCTCAGAAACAAAGAACACGAGACACTATCTAAGAATATAAATAAACTTATACTGAAACCTGAGTCGCTAAGTGACTTGTATACTATAGAAAACTGTATAATTGAAGTCACTAAATGACTCAGATCGAGTGGAGAGGAATGATTTCAACTAAGGAAGGCCTGGGGTATTTATAGCAGCTTTCTGGAGTGAATTTCTCTCAGAATTTCGATGTGGGATTCTGAACTACGGCTCGGGATGCCCGTCCTGGATCTGGGATGCCCGTCCCGACCTGTTGACCAAGTCAGGACGGCCGTCTCGGGTCCTGGACGCCCGTCCTGGCCTATTGACCAGGTCAGGACGCCCATCCTGACTTCGGGACGCCCACCCCGACTTCCGAACTTCTGAAAATCACGTTTTTGCCCTGAAATTTGCCATTTTCTTCTACTTTTCACCTGACACTTCCAAAATCATAAAAACTATGAAATTTAGTTAATAATAAGCAATTAAGATCGATTTACCATCAATTTCACCCTAAATTATGCCAAAAACATGCTAAAAATGTGATATGATTTATGCATATCATACCCTTAGTTTGATTTGACCATTACTGACGTCTATTAATGCCTTCGATGTAGCTAGAAAGGGTCAACCTAGACTCAGAGGCACTCCTCCTTCTCCATTCATGTCCATGACAATAAAATCTACAGGGAAAACAAATTTTCCGACCTTTACTAAGAGGTCTTCAATTATTCCCCTGGGAATTTTGACTGCCCTGTCTACAAGTTGTATGCACATTCTAGTGGTTTTCAAATCATGCAATCCTAATTTATCAAATAAACTAGATGGCATTAGATTAATACTAGCTCCTAAGTTTGCTAATGCATGCATATTAGTAATATTTCCAATCGTACATGGCAAAGTAAAGCAGCCTGGATCTTTCTGTTTGGAGGGTAGTTTGTTCAGTAGAACTGTCGAGCATTCTTCATTAAGAACCACTTTGTCCATATCAAATTTTCTTTTATTACTAATAATCTCTTTTAAAAACTTAGCATACTTTGGCATTTCAGAAATAACATCAAGCAAAGGTAAATTAACATGAATTTGACTAAAATTCTTAAACTACTTTTCAAACTGCTCCTTATCTTTATTCTGCATAAGTCTTACAGGGTAAGGTACTCTCGGTCGGTACTCAAGGACGGACTCCTTCTTCCTTTTCCTTGCTACTTCAGTTTTGACTTTCGTCGGCGTTGGTTCCTGGGAGCCTTCTTCTGGTTCCTGCACAAGAATAGGAGGATTAGAAGGTTTTGAAGGAGAAGGAGACAGAATTTTATCAGATATTAGAGTAATGGTCTTGCATTCATTTGTGGGTTGATCTCAGTGTTGCTTGACAGCGTTCCTTGCAACTTGTGAGATAGATGAGTTGACAGCTATCCCATTTGTCTCTCCAAAGTTTGCAGGGCCGCTTGTGTGTTCCTGACTGTTTGCTCAGTCTACTTCTGTTTATTCTTATTATGCTGAATTCTCTCTGCATGAGCTTCCTCCCTATTTGACTCTATCATTTCCTTATTAGAGTCAGCAATGCTTTTAAATATGTCTCGGAATTCTTGCATGGGGTCGACTGGAATGATATAGTTTCTTGGTGCGGGCAGAGCGACTTGCTGATTCTGCGAATAAGGTAATTGCTGAGGTGCTCTTTTCTGGAAATTGATATTCCCAGAATTGTTTCTCCAACTAAATCCTGGGTGGTTCTTCTAGTTGGGATTGTAGGTATTTCCCATGGGGGCAGAGTTAACTGCTTCCACTTGTTCTATATCCTCTGGAATAGTCAATATTCCATTACCATAACAATCCCCACTGAAATGCGGTCCTTGGCAAAATTTGCAGACTTGATATACTGGCTTAATGTTCTTTCCCTGTTGGAAGGCATTTAGTTGACTAGTAATATTGGCCTTGAATGCCTCGAATTGTTCATCGGTGGAGGCATTTTCCACATTAACTGGTTGTTTCTTGGCTCGGCCACTAGTGCGCCAGTTCTTACTGTTCCTATAGAGTCTCTCCAGGGCGTTACTAGCATCTACTTCATTAAGTCCATTGAAACCGCACTGGGGATTAAGTACATCAAGAACTTGCTTGCCCATTTCTGTCATACCTTCATAGAATTGTTGGATTAGTAGTGCTTCAGTAAGTCCATGTTGTGGGCAGAGTCTGAGGAGTTCCTTGAATCTGTCCCAAGCTTTGATTACTGTCTCATCGGCAGCTTGAGTGAAATTGGAAAGAGCCTTGCGATGTTCTAGGACTCTTGTTGCGGAATAGTATTCCTCCAAAAAGGCCTTACTTAACTCATCCCAAGTTGTGATTGAGTTAGTAGGTAACAATGCCAACCACCTCTTAGCTCTGTCCCTAAGTGAGTAGGGGAAGAGGTTTAGCTTGGTTACTTCCGCGGTGTGATCTCCCTTGAGACCTTTGCAGAGAGTGGAGAATTCTGTCAAGTGCTCGAGCAAATTTTCGGCTGTAGTTCCCCCAAACTGGACCCGGTTTATTATCAGCTGGAGCACATTTGGTTTAAGATCATAGCGAGGGTTTCCAGGGATTCTGATGGCGGACGACATTGGAATAGTCTGTGGCTGGATGTAGGATTCGAGTGGAGGTCTTTCAGAAGCTATTTCTGTTCTTTGTCTGTTAGCTGTACGGATGAGACATTCGGGATTTTCAACTGGGGTTTCAAGATTAGCTTCTGAAGTTCGAGTCATACAACTACAATAAACCACACGTTAAGCCTGAGCAAAAAGGTTAGTGGAGTAAAATAGTTTCTACAAAGGAAATTTTTTTGGAATTAAACAAACATAGGAGTGAAACAAAGAATGAGGAAAGAAAAAAATGGGTTTTTTTTCAAAAACAATTTAAATTTCCTTAATAAAGTTTTAGAATAATTTTCTAAAATTTGACTATCCTAATTTTCTTAATTTTAGATAATTTCTAAAATTAATTAGTTATGATAACCCTATTTTTAGGAAACTGATTGTCTAACTAGAATAAAATGAGTGTTTTGTCCAAAGTATAGATTACTACCGCTACATATCATAAGCCTCTAGAATTTTGATCAAGAATCCTAACATTTTATGATCTTTCCCCGGCAATGACACCAAATATCTGATGCGTTCTGATTGGTATGCTAGAAGATAGGTTTTTATTACCATATATTGATTATGAATAATTAAGGACGGTGATTTACTAATTGTCACTTTTAGCATTCATATTTGTCACTTAATCAATCAGAACCTAAGGCAAAGTACCTATTGTGTAGCTAGTCTATTGAAAAGTACCTACGATTTTAATTTAAGAATTATCGGACTCCCAGGGAAGTGGTAACGGTTTAGTAGCAACTATCCTTTTACCCTAACTCTCATTTTATTACCTAGTTATTCAATCATTCATCAATATCTTTGATGAGTTGGTGATCCTTAAAGACTCGAGTTTATTTAGCATGCAAGAGTATTTTATAGACAAGTGTTCTGATGTATGTTCTATTGTTCCTACATGTTGATTGACCTATCTTCGAGTATTTTAGATATATCTTGGTCAAGAATGCAATTACATACTGTATCTTACTTGTGTACCACATCTGAGTTATCTGATAAACCGCCCCATCGCCATTGACGGCCCTACTCACGGTTCGAGCTAAAGGTATCCTTGAAAGCCTGTGTCACTCAGGAAATCATGCCACTAGCCCTAACGCTAGCATAAACACGCGAACTCAGCCTCATTAGACTACTCTAGCAAACATTGTGATCTATAGGTTATTTCATCTAATATTGCAGACCTTAATGCTTTTTTCCTCTTAAATGTCGTAAATTAAGGCATGTTAAACTAGACAGGTTATGATTAGACCATGGTTAGGAGTTGTCTATAACCGTTCATCTAGTTTAAAAGAGCAAGTAGATATGTAGTCATAATGTTTAATTAAGGAGGTGACGTTTTCGGAAAAATGAATATACTTCAACATGCAAAACATATATAACCTATCATCATAATTTAATATTCAAATAAGTATTTAGACAAACACAATACAGAATATACAGAGAGGATCTAGGGAACCACCACCATAAAGTATTTACCCTTTATCAGGTCCGCCGATGGAGCGACTACTTGCATATCCTGGATTGCTTGACCTGACTCTGCTTGACAGAACCTTCGGAGAGCGCCTCCTTAGCCTAGTAGCAATTGCTTTACCTTATATCCTAGGCTTAAGAAAAGCCATGTTGACTAGCTCTTCGCTCTTCTAATGCCCTCTTAGGATATCCTAACGAAATCCCGAGTATTCTATGAATACCAAAGACGAACCCTATCTAGTCGAATTCTAAGATTCTGAGATAAACACTCAGAAAGTAAAGAAAACAAGAAACTCTAGTATACTAAACTACTCGTGATGCACCTGAGATCACTAAATGACTTGTATCGAGTGTAGAAATGTACACTTGAAGTCACTAGATGATTCAGATCTAAGTGAAGAGGGATGATTTCAACTGAGGATGGCATGAGGTATTTATAACAGGGAAACTGAGTATTTTTCTCTGTGAAATTCGATGTGGGATTCTGCCAGGGAGCTCGGGACGCCTGTCTCGAGTCTGTTGATCCGGTCAGGACGCCCATCTTGGGTCTGGGACACCTGTCCCGAGTTCGGGATGCCTGTCCTGGTCATTTGACTGGGTTGAGACGCCCGTCCTGAATTGAAAAGTTCCAAAAATCATATTTTTGCCTCAATATTTGCTATTTTCTTGCACATTTCACCTGAAACTTTCAAAATCACAAATACTGCAAAATTGTGTTAATATCAATCAATTGAGAACAATTTATCTCCAATTTTGCCCTAATTTGTGCCTAAAACATGCTAAAAAGTTATATGATTCATGCACATCAATTACTTGCATTTCTATCGAATGTCTTTGACACGAAAGATCTTGGTGATGCATCTTTTATGTTGGGAATACAAATACATCGTTCTCGAGGTATTCTTGGGTTATCACAAAAGAATTATATCGAAAGAATTTTAAAGAGATTTGGCATGAAAGATTGTAAATCAATAGATACTTCTGATGCTAAACGAGATAAATTTTATCTCAAACAATGTCCAAAGAATGATCTTGAAATTAAAGAAATGCAAAAGATTCCTTATGCTTCGGCAATAGGAAGTTTGATGTATGCTCAAGTTTGTACGCGCCCAGATATTGCGTATATTCTTGGGGTGTTGGGCAGATATTTACACAATCCAGGAATGGATCATTGGAAAGAAGCCAAAAGGGTAATGCGATATCTTAAGAGAACAAAAGAGTACATGCTCACATACAAGAAATCAGATCAGGTTGAGATCATAGGGTATTCTGACTCTGATTTTGCTGGATGCCAAGATAGTTTTAAATCCACCTCAGGCCATATTTATTTGCTTGCTGGAGGAGCAGTTTCTTGGAAGAGTGTTAAACAATCTCTCATTGCTCCTTCTACAAGGGCGGCAGAATTTATAGCTTGTTATGAGGCATCCAACCATGGAATATGGCTAAGAAACTTTGTCACTGGGTTGCAAATTGTAGATGGCATTGAAAGACCATTAAAGTTATTCCGTGACAATAATTCAGCATTCTTGTATTCCAATAACAATAGGAGCACATCAAAGTCAAAACATATTGACATCAAGTTCCTAGTTCTTAATGAAAGAGTTCAGAGTGGTTTGATATCTATAGAACATATTGGGACAAACTCCATGATTGCGAATCCGCTGACTAAAGCTTTGACACCCAAGGTCTTTCATGAGGATGTTGCTCATATGGGTATCTTGCTTGATTATTGATATATTAGTTTGGTACAAGTTTGTATTTTTCTATAGACATGATTTATGATTTTGAGATATACTACAGTTGTATTAAAGTTTTTTTTATATACACAATCTGTTTATATTTGATTTGATCTCAATAAAGAATAAAGAGGACCAGTTGAAAATTGGCATGTGGAGATCACATTTCATGTATTTTTCATGCTACACACCATGCTTGATCCATGTCATTTAGTTATGTTAAGATATGTGATCATTGTTGGGTTTAATTACAATTGTGTGATGAATGCCCCTTTGGTTCTATATTAATATGATTAATGGACCTGATTGTTTAAGGATGCATACTGTAATAATAGCAAAAGGTTGAGCTTATAAAAATTTAAAATACACATTTGTATGTGACACATTAGCCCAAGTGGGAGATTGTTGGATTTATTTTAATAAATCTTGTGGGCATATGTGTCATTTGTGTATTTGGTGCTATTATAATTTATTCAGCTCAATTAAAGTGATCTAATAATATTTTAATGGGTTAATATGCTTCAGATAAATGTATGGGCCCACATACGTAGAAACCCTATATTTCTAGTCTATGATGGGTTAGCTAGGGTTAATATATATATATATTGGTTATGGTCATCGAGAGAGTATCGAGAGTCACTATTCTATATCCCGTCAATAGAATAGAACAAAAACTCCAATAAATCTCTTGGAAGACTGTGATATTTGATACAGGTTGCGACACAGACGTTCTCTAGGATTCTTAAAGAAATTAAAGAACTGTTGATGTTACGGGATGGAATCAGGTACGCTTCCGCTTTTAGGTTTTATTAAAATTCTTAATAATAGTGGTCATAAAGAATTTTGTCAATGGATATTATATATCTAATTCTATCAAGTGGTATCAGAGCCTATATGTTAGATATTAAGAATTTTAGGATTATTTAATTAGGAAATCAAGAAAAAGAAAAAGGGTTATGTTCATGTTAAGTTCATGGATCTCTTAAATATCCGTCAAATACTTTAATAATGTACACAATATCTAAATGCATACACAGGTATGTACATATAACTTTATAATATGAAGTATAAGAAATCATTTAAATTTCTTTAGCTTCGAATAAATCACTTTGTTGGGGGATTCATTGAGATACATTTATCTCCCATAGAAACTTGAGGTTACCTCGTAATAGTCTTTAAATCTTTAGTACACAATAATTGACAAATAAGTCTACATAATTTATTTAAATAAATAAAGCTAATTATTCTCCCACTTGGACTTCATTTGTCACCAAATAATTGTGTATGATAAATTCTTTAAACTTAATACCCCCAAATCCTTTTGAAATTGCATATTCTATTACCATAAAACTCATGCAATTGGAATACTCCCACTTTTTCCAATTTCTCTTACTTAGAGAAACTAAAATCTGTACTAAATAAGTAGTTTATCAATCTGAATAGCAAGATTAAAATTTATGCAATTATGAAATATGAAAATATTTCTTTCCAGATCTTTAAATAATTTGTACCATTTAGTACAACCATAAAATTAAAATTTACAGATATTGAAGCAATAAAACTGTTAACTGAACAGAGAACAGAAAACAAAAAAAAACTTTAAAATAAAAATAAACTCACAATATTTATCCAAATAAAATTGACCAAGGTAATTCAAATTCAAAAATGGTAAAACCCATCACAAGATACCTAAGCACGACATTGATATTTAATCTTTGGACAAAAATGTCAATTTGTAAGTGGTACTCTCAACGTAGTAATCAAATATTAACAATAAATTTCTATCAAATAATAAGTCTTTCTTTGGATTGACGAATTATTCACATGGAAGAAAAGAACCGAATGAATGTCACATATTTATTACCAGAGTGTGTTTAAAATTTCTGCCAAATAACAACTTTCCTTTGGGCCAATCATTATTCGCATGAAAAATTAACCACAAACAACTTTCCTTATATTTAATGATCAATCAATTTTCACATAAGTCACTTTGGCGACATTAAGTTTCTATCAACTAATCAAAATATAAAATATAAGTAACCTAACAAAAATTGAATTTAACCAAGGTCTCATAATTTTTGTCTAGTGATATGGCCACATGTATGTTTAAATTTCTGCCAAACAATAACTTTCCTTTGGGCCAATTACTATTCGCACGAAACTCAAACACACATGACTAACATTATATTATAAATTAATTAATTTACACAAAAAAGCTACTTTGGCAGCATTTAAGCTTCAAATAATCAATTTAAAAATATAAGTAACTTAATTGAATTCATGAATATATATCACAAAAGACAATCCAAATATATATATATAAGGAATCCTTATTAATTCTACCATAATTCACATGGGTTCCATATCCATGCTTTCCCAAAATTTATTCCAAAATATAACTCGAATATCAGTAGAATTAAGATATCTTTATGCATCATAGATCAAGAATCAAGGTGCCAAAAGATATCAAACTTCAAAAATTTCTATAAATTAATAATCAAGATTATATAAAAAAATGATAAACTTATTCCTTAGAAAAAGAGCCATAAATTAGTATACATAACCAACCCATAATCTTGATTATTTTGAATCATAAAATAACTGAACATGCACAATATAACTAAAATCATCAAAGATGATACCAGTAAATTATTTCATGTTATGTGCATTACTATTTTTTTCTCATTTCTTGAAAATTCATTAGATGATGCAATTATATTTGATAAATGTAAATCATCAAATCTAGATAGAGAATCGAAATTAAAAATTTGGAATTAACAATAAAAGACTAAATTTTGTATTTCTAAATGAACAAGAACAACCAAATTTGTCCATAAATAGAAACCGAATTCCATCTAAATCCAAATAATTTCATTCTCAAAGGATACTATAAACGTCTTTATTACCTTAACAGTTTTTCATTCACCATAGTAGATGTATCTTTGACGATCACTGAATTTTCTGTAATTTAGACAACCCTTATTCAAATATCAAATATGATATTTGATGTATTTATTCTTTATCTTTATCTAAAGTCTTTCCACAAAAATATCAAGAAAATTCTTTAATTTAATTTGTTCCATCTTCTTGTTTCTTATGTAGACCAAAGCCTCAAACTTCTTTATATTCTATATTTTCTTTCCTTTACCATTACCAATAAATTCCAAATGAGCAAAAATCTGGTGTGATCTGAATTGACAGGCTAAAAACAAGATTTTATTACCCTATATCGATTATGAATAATTAAGGACGGAGACTCACTAAATGTCACTTTTAGCAACTATGTTTGTCACTTAATCAATCAGAACCTAAGGCAGAGTACCTATCGTGTAGCTAGTCTATTGGAAAGTACCTACGATTTTAATTTAGAAAATATCGTACTCCCAGGGAAATGGTAACGGCTTAGTAGCAATTATCATTTACCCTAACTTTTATTTTATTATCTAGTTATGCAATCGTTCATCAAAATCTTTGATGAGTTGGTGATCCTTACTACACAAGACACGAGTTCATTAAGCATGCAAGAGTATTTTATAGACAAGTATTCTGATGTATGTTCTATTGTCCCTACATGTTGATTGACCTATCTTCGAATATTTTGGATATATCTTGGATTCTAGACTGTATCTTACTTGTGTACTACATCTGGGTAATCTAATAAACTGCCACATCGCCATTGACTGCCCTACTCACGGTTCGAGTTAAATGTATCCATGAAAGCCTGTGTCACTCAGGAAATCATGCCACTCACCCTAACGACAACATAAATAGATAAACTCAGCCTCATTAGACTACTCTAACAAACATGGTGATCTATAAGTTGTTTCACCTAATATGGCGGACCTTAATGTATTTATATCCTAAATTAAGGCATGTTAAACTAAATAGGTTATGATTAGACCGTGGTTAGGAGTTGTCTATAACCGTTCATCTAGTTTAAAAGAGCAAGCAGATATTCAGTCATAATGTTTAATTAAGCAGGTGACCTTTCGGGAAAAATGAATGCAACTTCAACATGCAAAACATATATAACTTAACATCATAATTTAATACTCAAATTATTATTTAGACAAACACAATACATAATATACAAAGAGGATCTAGGGAACCACCACCATAAAGTATTCACCCTTTATTAGGTCCGCCGATGGAGCGACTACTTGTATATCCTGGATTGCTTGACCTGACTCTGTTTGACAGAACCTTCGGAGAACGCTTCCTTATCCTAGTAGTAATTATTTTACCTTACATCCTTGGCTTAAGAAAAGCCCTGTTAGGATCCCCTAATGAAATTCTGGGTATTCTATGAATACCAAAAATGAACCCTATCTATTCAAATTCTATGATTCTGAGATAAACACTCAGAAAGTAAAGAAAACGAGACACTCTCTTATTGCTAAACTACTCGTGTGATGTACCTGAGATCACTAAATGACTTGTATTGAGTGTAGAAATGTACCCTTGAAGTCACTAGATGATTTAGATCGAGTGATCAGGGATGATTTTAACTGTTGGAGGCCTGGGGTATTTATAGCAGGCCTCTGGAGCGATTTCCTCTTCAAAAACCAATGTGGGATTCTACACTGGTGCTCAGGACGCCCGTCCTGAGTCTGTTGACCAGGTCAGGATGCCCGTTTCAGGTCCAAGATGCCCGTCCCTAGTCCGGGATGCCCATCCTGGTCGTTTGACTAGGTCGGGATGCCCGTCCTGAACTGAGAAGTTTTGAAAATTGCATTTTTACCCCAATATTTGCTGTTTCTTGCACATTTCACCTGAAACTTCCAAAATCACAAATTATGCTAAAATGTGTTAATATCATTCAATTAAGCTCGATTTAGTTCCCATTTTACCCTAATTTGTGCCAAAAAACATGCTAAAGAAGTGATATGATTTATGCACATCATATAACCCCACACTTAGCTTTTTGCTTGTCCTCAAGCAAAGTCTATATGACATTTAGTGAGTAATAATCATAGGTGCAATCACAAAAAGGGTTTTAGCAATGTTTTTAGAAAAATTCTTCAATGAGTCAGATGATTCAGAAAACTGACATGCATTGATCGAGTTGCTATGTAATGGTCTCAAATATCCAGCAAGAATGACTATTTAGATAAAACCGTTTGATGGCCCTACTGAGCTCTTCACTTAGTCATAAGGATTTCCTGAGGTTTAGTGTGTGAACTGGTATAGGTTAGATTGTCAACTCAAAATAAGTTTCCTACACTGTTATTAAATAGTAATTTGACCAATTTTCGAACGTAATAGCAAAACAAACGACCTTCAGGGTTCTGAGCTTCGGTGTCAACACTTTCTGGTTATGATTTTCAATAAAAAGTATACACTAAGTGTATGTGATATGCACAAATCATATACCTTTTTTAGCATGTTTTTAGACATAAATTAGGGCAATATTTGAATGTATTTGATCTTAATTGAATCAAATTGACATAAAATTTCTTAAATTTTAATTTTGGAAGTTTCAGGAGTAAATTGCACAAAAACAGCAAATTTTGGGGCAAAAGTGCAATTTTTGGAAATGCTGGATTCGGGACGGGCTTCCCGAATTCGGGACGGCCATCCCTACCCAGTCAAAGCACCAGGACGGCCGTCCCAAGCTCGGGACGGGCTTCCCGAGCACCAGAAGTTGTCCCACATCGAAAGTTTTGGAGAAATTCACTCCAGAAAGTTGCTATAAATACCTCAGGCCTCCAATAGTTGAAATCAACCCTCTTCACTCAATTTGAGTCATTTAGTGACTTCAAGTATACATTTTTCCATAGTATACAAGTCATCTCAGGTGTATCACACAAGTAGTTTAGTATACGAGAGTTTCTCATTTTCTTTGCTGTCTGAGAGTCTGTCTCAGAATCTTAGCTTACGACTAGATAGGGTTCTTTTTTGTATCACAGAATACCGAAATTTCGTTAGAAGATCCTAAGAGAGAGATAGGGTTCGTGTTCTTAGTGAAATTATGGCAATTTGCTTAAGCCCGGGATGTAAGGTAAAGCAATTGCTACTAGGTATGAGGAGCATTCTCCGAAGGCTCTGCCGAGCAGAGTAGCATCAAGCAATTAGAAGCGTACAGGAGCTGCAGCGCCGGCTAGACCTGCATAAAGCGGTGACTACTTTATGATAGTGGGTCCCCTAGATGAGTTTCTATATTTTATGAATTGTTTTATCTGAATATTTATTTGATACTAAATTCATATATCATACATGTTTTACCATTTGAGATGCTATCCATTTTCCCGGGAAGATCATAGAGCTAGAATTATCATTATGAATGCTGAACTGTGGTGTCCTTTTAAATTAAACTAGGGTTATAGACAACTCCTAACCAAGGTCTGAATCATAACTGGTTTAGTTTAATAGACTGTAAAAGGTCTGCCAGATTAGGAAGAAATAACAAAATAGATCACCATGTTTGTTAGAGTACCCTAATAAAGCTGAGTTTGTACGTTAGGCCAATCTTAGGGTTAAGCGGCATGATACCGAAGTGACATAGGGGACCGTTCATGAATACTTTAATCCGACAGATGAGAAGGATCATCCCAAGGTAGTGAATACACCAGGTAACTCAGATATGGTAAACAGATGGTTACATTTCATAATTTCCTTAGAGATCAAGATATATCTAAAATATTCGAAGATAAGGTCAAACAAGTTGTAATAACTGAGCTTAAATTGATGAATGCATGTCTACTCTTGAATGCTATTTGCTTGTTATGTGTGATTGGGATCACCAATCAATCTCAAAGAATTGATTAACTGATTGATTAACTACATAAATAAGATGAATGTTAGGATTAAGGGATAGTTGCTACTAAGCCGTTACCAGTTCCCTGGGAGTACGATATTAATAAATTAAAATCATAGATACTTTCCAAGAACTAGCTACACGATAGGTACTTTGCCTTAGGTTCTGATTGATTAAGTGACAACAATTAATGCAAAAGTGACAGTTAGTGAGACTCAGTCCTTAATTACTCATAATCAATATAGGTAAATAAATCCTATCTTTTAGCATACCAATCGGAACGCATCCGTATGTTTAAATTGATTTCTAGGGTATTTTTGTGGTCGCTTTCACACATCAACTTTAATTATCCAGGTATCGAGCTCCACTCCGATGACTCCCAGATCTACACAACCTTAGGGTACAGGCATTAAATTCCCTTCAGAAGGGGTGCTCGAGTAGCAAAGGCCGCTTGCAAACTACTCCTATTTTACTTTTAAGCTATGACATTTTCAGCTCAGAATACCATCTAGTCATTCTGGTTGCTAACATATTCTTGACTGGTCTAGTACTATTTAATTTTGGCTTTGAAAAGATATTGAGTTGATTTTTCTAATCCAAACTTAGTTGTGCTCAAGATAGTCAAGAATTCCCTACTTCTAATTGATGAATTTAGTCTTAATAGTCATAATACTCTACTGAACATATATCACAGTCATAAGCTGGTCTCAATCAATCAATACTGAATTTAGAAGTCTGAAAGAGTGAAATTTTTTGAAAACTTATTTTTGAAGGGTGCAATTTTTAGTGAAAATGCTAGGAAAAATATGCAAATATTTGAAAAATGAGTACACTGTGCACTACTACCCCACACTTAAGGTTTACACTGTCCTCAGTGTGCATGCATATCCTATTACCCCCCACTTATTTAAATAAATAAGAGAAAGAAAAAGAAAACAAACAAGAAAAACAACAAAGGCAATAGAAATAACAAAACCTAAGATAAATGAAAAAGATTAATAGAAAGAAAACAAAACTCCCTTATTCTGAGAATTCAACGGTCTGCTCGGGCAAGTCGAGTGGTTCTTTATAGAATTTTAAGCATTGTCCGTTCACTTTTTGAGTAGTACCGTCAGAATCCATTATGACACATGCTCCAAAGGGCGATACTTCTGTGATAGTGAATGGGCCTAACGAATAGCTTCACAACTTTCTTGGAAATAATTTCAAACGAGAGTTGTATAATAACACTTTATCTCCTGGTTCAAAATTCTTCTGGGATCTGACTCACCTGTCATGTCGGAGTTTACTTGTCATCTTGAATTAATGTGAATTTTCATAGGCTTTGAGCCTCCATTCATCCAATTCGTTGAGTTGTAAAATCCAATTTTCTTTAGTTAAGGTATTATCTAGATTACATTTTTGTATTGTCCAGTATGCCCTATGTTCAATTTCAACAAGCAAATGACATGCTTTTTCATAGACCAATCTATAAGGTGAAAATCCTGTAGAAGTTCTATATGTTGTACGAAAGGCCCATAAGGCATCATCAAGTTTTACAGCCCAATCCCTACGGTTAACACCTACAGTCTTTTCTAATATCCGTTTTATTCCTCTATTGGTTACCTCAACCTGCCCATTGGTTTGAGGGTGGTATGCTGTGGAAAGGCGATGTTGAACCCCATATTGCTGAAGTACTTTCTGCATTTGAGAGTTGCAAAAATGTGTACCCTGGTCACTGATGAGATCTTTTGGACATCCGAATCTAGAGAATAGATGTCTAAGAAATCTGCACACTACTCTTGCATCATTAGTAGGTAATGCCTATGCCTCAGGCCACTTCGAAAAGTATTCTACGGCTACTATGATGTATATATTACCATTGGAAGAACGAAATGGACCCATGAAGTCTATAACCCATATGTCAAATATTTATACACTTTGAATTACCTATTGGTGTAGACCGTCTTGAGAAGATATGTTCCCTATTTTTTGACAGGCATCGCAGGATCCTGCACATGTTGCGGCATCTTTGAATATCGTAGGCCAGTAGAAGCCTGCTTCCAATACTTTCCTGGTGGTATTAGCTACAGTTAAGTGACCACCAGCGGGTCCGCAGTGACAGTGTTCCAGGATTTGGAAACCTTTTTCTTGAGAGACGCATCTCCTGATCATCTGATCTGCACATATTCGAAACAGAAAAGGGTCCTCCCAATAGTAATATTTTAGCTCAGCAAAGAATTTCCTTCTCTGTTGGGTAGTGATATCATTGGGAAGAGTCTGAGCCACCAAGTAATTAGCAATATCGGCAAACCATGGGGAAGAACAAATAGCAGACAAAGCGCATAAATTCTCATCCAGAAATTTGTCTGATATGACCGATTCATCTATAGCCTCTAGGGCAGGATTTTCTAATCTTGACAGGTGATCTGCAGCTAGGTTTTTTGCTCCCTTCTTATCTCTGATTTCTATGTCAAATTCTTGTAGCAATAAAACCCATCGATTAGTCTTGGTTTTGCGTCAATTTTATAGAACAAGTATTTTAATGCAGAATGATCAGTATAAACTATTGTTTTAGACAAGACTAGTTAAGATCAGAATTTATCAAACGCGTATAATACTGCTAGTAATTCTTTCTCTATTGTAGTGTAATTTTCTTGAGCGTCAGTCAAGGTTTTGCTAGCGTAGTATATTACATGAAATTTCTTATCATGTCTCTATCCTAAAACAACTCCTACTGCATAATCACTGGCATCACATATTAATTCAAACGGCAAACTCCAGTCAAGTGATGTCATGGTAGGTGCAGTAGTCAGAAGTTCCTTAAGTCTATTAAAAGCTTTTAAACATTTTTCATCAAAAGCAAAAGGAACATCTTTAATAAGTAAATTGGTCAATGGTCTGGCTATTAGTGAAAAATCTTTTATAAACCTGCGATAAAAACCAGTGTGTCCCAAAAAACTTCTAATGCCTCTCACATAGTTAGGTGGAGGTAGTTTTGAAATAACTTCAATCTTATCCTTATCGACTTCCATACCTCGATGTGAGATCTTATGTCCTAACACAATTCCCTCTTTCACCATGAAATGGCATTTTTCCCAGTTTAGAAGCAAACTTGATTTTATACAACATTTTAACATCGATTCCAAGTTTTTTAGACAACTCCCAAATGAACTCCTAAAGACTGAGAAATCATCCATGAACACTTCCATAGACTCTCCTAACATGTCCTAAAAAATAGCAGTCATACAACGTTGGAAAGTAGCAGGAGCATTACACAAACCAAAAGGCATTCTTCTATATGCAAATGTTCCAAAAGGGCATGTGAAGGTAGTTTTATGCTGGTCTTCTGGGGAAATTGGGATTTGAATGTATCCAGAAAAACCATCAAGAAAGCAGTAAAACATATGTCCAGATAACTTTTCTAACATTTGGTCAATAAAAGGAAGAGGGAAATGGTCTTTTCGTGTAGTAGTGTTTAGTTTTCTATAATCAATGCAAACACGATGACCAGTAACAGTTATAGTAGGGATTAATTCATTACTCTCATTTGTGACAACTGTTATCCCACTTTTCTTAGGTACCACCAGTACTGGGCTTACCCATTCACTATCAAAAATAGGATAGATATGTCGAGCATCCAACAGTTTGATTACTTCCTTTTTAACTACATCACACACATTATGTAGGATTTTAACGATGTAGAATATGAATTTGATAGATGAAATCGAAAAACAATAATAATAAAAGAACACATGATTTATCCAGGTTCACCCCAATTAAGGCTACGTCCTGCAAACTGTACTGGGCTCCGCCCCTGAAGTGTCCTCGAGATATTTACCAAACTCCAACACATTAGGATTCAACCTTCTTTAAGGTGGCACACATGGCTTATACACATTTTCTAAAAGAATCTTATGTGAACAAAAGGTTGGATTGATACATGGAATATCTGCGATTTTGTATGCAAAGGCTCTTTTGTACTTTCTACACATGTCCACAGTCAACTTTCGTTGTTCTGCAATCAGATCAGTTGCGAGAATGATGGGAAGTTTTCTGTTGTCGCCTAGGAATTCATTGCATAGATGAGTGGGCAATTCTTTTAGCTCCAAGTCTGGTGGGTCTTCAAATGATGCTTGCTCTTTCTTCATCTCATGAGTACCTATCTCAGCGAAATTGTCAGAGTTAATTTCGTAATTGGAAGAACTAAGATCAGTTTTCTCCAATTCCAAAGAGTCTTCCCTCAAGACTAGATAGTTTGAGCAAAAAGTTAGTGGAGTTAAAACAATTCAAAGAGAATAATTCAAGGAAATAAAAGAAAGAAATAAAATATTGAAAAAATAAAAACAAGCAGAAAAGGAAAAACTTTAAACAGGAAAAAGATTTTATTTTGTATTTTCTGGAAAATAATATTTTTCAGAAAATAGATTTTATAAAAGAAAAGAAATTATTTTGTTTTTAAAATTTTCTATTTTTATATTTTGTTTTTAAATTTGATTTCCTTAGTATGGTTTTAGAATTATTTTCTAAAATTTGATTAACCTAAATTTCTTAATCTTAGATAATTTCTAAAATTAGTTATTTAAGATAACCCTATATTTAAGGAAATTGATTGATTAACTAGAAAAATAAATGTTGATTAGAGTATAGATTGCTACCGTTACCTATCATAAGCCTCTAGAATTTTGATCAAGAATCCTAAAATTTTATGATATTTCCGCGTCAACGGTGCCAAAAATCTTGTGTGTTTTGAACTGACATGCTAAAAACAAGATTTTATTACCCTATATCGATTATGAATAATTAAGGACGGAGACTCACTAATTTTTACTTTTAGCATCTATGTTTGTCACTTAGTCAATCAAAACTAAAGACAGAGTACCTATCGTATAGCTAGTCTATTGGAAAGTACCTACGATTTTAATTTAGAAAATATCGTACTCCCAGGGAAGTGGTAAAGGCTTAGTAGCAACTATCCTTTACCCTAACTTTCATTTTATTATCTAGTTATGCAATCGTTCATCAAAATCTTTGATGAGTTGGCGATCCTTACTACACAAGACACGAGTTCATTAAGCATGCAAGAGTATTTTATAGACAAGTATTTTGATGTATGTTCTATTGTCCCTACATGTTGATTGACATATCTTCGAATATTTTAGATATATCTTGGTCTAGAATGCAATTATAGACTGTATCTTACTTGTGTACCACATATGAGTTATCTGATAAACTGCATCATCGCCATTGACAGCCCTACTCACAGTTTGAGTTAAAGGTATCCATGAAAGTATGTGTCACTCAGGAAATCATGCCACTCACCCTAACACCGACATAAACACCCAAACTCAACATCATTAGACTACTCCAACAAACATGGTGATCTATAAGTTGTTTCACCTAATATGGCAGACCTTAATATTTTTTATCTTAAATTAAGGCATGTTAAACTAAACAAGTTATGATTAGACCGTGGTTAGGAATATCTATAACCGTTCATCTAGTTTAAAAGAGCAAGAAGATATTCAGTCATAATGTTTAATTAAGCAGGTGACCTTTTCGAAAAATGAATGCAACTTCAACATGCGAAACATATATAACTTAGCATCATAATTTAATACTCAAATTATTATTTAGACAAACACAATACAGAATATACAGAGAGGATCTAGGGGAACCACCACCATAAAGTATTCACCCTTTATCAGGTCCGAGTGACAACTACTTGTATATCCTGGATTGCTTGACCTGACTCTGTTTGACAGAACCTTCGGAGAATGCTTCATTAGCCTAGTAGCAATTGCTTTACCTTACATTCTGGGCTTAAGTAAAGCCCTGTTGACTAGCTCTTCGCTCACCTAATGCCTTCTTAGGATCTCCTTATGAAATCCCGGGTATTCTATGAATACTAAAAATGAACCCTATCTATTCGAATTCTATGATTCTGAGATAAACACTCAGAAAGAAAAGAAAACGAGACACTCTCTTCTTGCTAAGCTATTCGTGTGATGCACTTGAGATCATTGAATGACTTGAATTGAGTGTAGAAATGTACACTTGAAGTCACTAGATAATTCAGAACAAGTGATGAGGGATGATTTTAATTGTTGGAGGCCTGGGGTATTTATAACATGTCTCTGGAGTGATTTCCTCTTCAAAAACCGATGCGGGATTCTACACTGGTGCTCGAGATGCCTGTCCCGGTGCTTTGACCAGGTCGGGTCGCCTGCCCCGAGTCTGGGACGCCCATCCTGGTCGTTTGACTGGGTCGGGACGCCCGTCCTAAACTGAGAAGTTCTGAAAATTGCGTTTTTACCCCAATATTTGTTGTTTTCTTGCACATTTCACCTGAAACTTCCAAAATCACAAATTATGCGAAAATGTGTTAATATCATTCAATTAAGCTCGATTTAGTTCTCATTTTACCCTAATTTGTGCCTAAAAACATGCTAAAAAGTGATATGGTTTATGCACATCAAATACTAACACTTCATCTGGCTTTATCTCGCTTTTTCTTGAAGAAAAATATGAGATTAACTCATTAAGAGTCATTTTCTCCTTTAATCAATTATAATTTATAATTGTCCATAAGTTGATTGAATTATACTAGAAGGGAAATAAAAAAAAACAAATGCACAGTGATGCCTTAAAATGTCTAACTTCACTACTTTTAACATCAAAGTAAGATGAAATGTTTTCCATAAGTACTGTCAAATATTCTCATTATCCTTATATTTTATAGAAACAAACTTTCATATAAATTCATAATTGTTTCTATTTTTATTTTTTAAATCATATAAAAGGATAATTACAAAGCTTTAATTTATGCATGACAAAATCTTAATTGCATCAATAAAATAAAAATAATAAGAAAAGGTTCCAAATAAATTTAGTGTAGGAAAGAAAATATAATAAACTATATTTTTTATTCCAAAATAATAATATATTTATACTTTAAAATAAAATATAATACTCATGCAGCATGGGTCCCACAATAATATATATAAATATATATATATATATATATATCCAAATACTTAAAACTTTGAAAAATTTATAAAGATAAAATAATAATAAAGATAAAACTTTAATTTATTTTAAAAAAATCGATAGTGGCGAAATATTAAATCACATCTAAAAACATTATATATAGCCACTAAAAAGAACTATAAACGTAATACTTAATATCTTAAAGAAAAACCCATAGCGCAACCAAATGTCACAAAATTCCAATTTAATTAATTACCCACCAGATTCATAATAAACTCATGGGCACTATAAAAATAAAAGAAAAATAGCCTTATTCCTTATAAATTTTGAATGAAAAATGAATTCGTTATTTCTGAATGAAAACTGAATTCTTTAATTCTTGAATGAAAACTGAATTATTTAATTCTTGACTGAAAACTGAATTATTTAATTTCGAATTTCCAAGAAAAGGAAAAATCTTTTAAAAAATCAATTTTATAAATTGACTTTATCCAAAACCGAATTAAATTGAAAACTAAAATGTTTTCATCTTAACTTAAGTGTAATTCCTTAATTCTGCTTAATTCTCGAGTTCCTTGTGTATGTGTACCAAAACTAATATATATAAATATATAATTCCAGTACATATTCTTTGTGTGTGTATATATATTCTTTACAAGAAGCGAAAATATACATATATATATATATATATTTATTTATAAACACATCACACACATCACAACAAGACGAATATATATATATGAACAAAATATATATATATATTTCAGTCTTCCAAAAAAATATATAAATTTATATTATTAAATAAATAATAATATATCCAGAATTTCAAAAAATGTATTCTTAGAAGTCAAACATTTACCTAATAAAGACACAAACATAATCTTTAAAAATTTAAAACCTAATCATCAATTTATTAATTGATTTCATAAATCTCCATAATTGTTTATGAGATCTTGACTAAATAAACCTAAAAGGTTTAATCTTTTAACCTACCCAAAAAATATTCTTAATAATCCAACATATAGGCTCTGATACCACTTGATAGAATAAAATACACATGTGTTCTATATATTCCTTATCTTAATCCCATAAGACCTAGTATGTCAGATTACTAAGAACAATAAAAATTGAATTGCGGAAGCGTACCTGATTTAATCCTGTATCATCAACATATTCTTTAAGAATCCTAGAAGACGCAATCTTCTCCGTAACCTGTCAAAATAGATCACTGTCTTTAAAAATTATCCAAAATTCTCAATTTAGTGACAAATTCCTTAGCTATATTTCATGAATGGATGCCTCATAATAAATATGTAACTATCTTAAGATCTCGTGAAATCAGAATCAGAATATCTAATGATCTCCCACTGATTTGATCACACGTGTATGTGAGACGCCCGTCCCGGACCTTTGACCGAGTCAACATTTCCAAAAATTGCATTTTTACCCCAAAATTTGCTGTTTTCGTCTAGTTTTCACCTGACACTTCCAAAATCATAAAAAATGTGAAATTGAGTAAATAACAATCAATTAAGATCGATTTCCTGTCAATTTCATCCTAAATCATACATAAAAACATGCTAAAAAAGGTATATGATTTTCGCGTATCAACAGGGGGACCGATGCCATAAAGAAATCACCCTTTACAAAGTCTCGCCGATGGAGCGTACTGCTGTATATGTTGTATTGCTTGACCCGACTCTGCTCGCCATAACCGTCGGAGGACGCTTCCTCAGCCTAGTAACTGGGCTTTACCTTAATACCCAGCTTAAGCCCAGCCTTGTGGACTGACTCTTCGAACGCCTAGATCCCTCTTAGGATCTCCTAACGAAATCCCGGGTATTCTATGAATACCAGAAACGAACCTATCTATGTAAGCCTAAGATCTGAGACTATTTCTCAGAAACTAAAACAAAACACTAACAAGAAAGAAAACTGAGATCTGAGTCTCTAAGTGAGTTGTGTACTAGAGAAGTGTACACTGGAAACCACTTAATGACTCAGATCGAGTGGAGAGGAATGATTTCAACTGCTGGAGGCCTGGGGTATTTATAGCAGCTTCCCGGGGTGATTTTTCATCAAAAACTCGATGTGGGACTTGATCTGGGGGTTCGGGACGCCCGTCCTGACCCTTTGACCAAGTCAACATTTCCAAAAATTGCGTTTTGCCCCAAAATTTGCTGTTTTCGTCTACTTTTCACCTGACATTTCCAAAATCATAAAAACTGTGAAATTAAGTAAACAATAAACATTTAAGATCGATTTACTCTCAATTTCACCCTAAATCATATATAAAAACATGCTAAAAAGGTGATACGATTTTCGCGTATCAAATAACCCCACACTTAGCTTTTTGCTTGTCCTCAAACAAAGTCTACCAGAAGTTAGTGAATCTAAACCGTAGTGCAGTCACTTAAATTCCTAGTCATGTTTTTATTCCAAAAATTCTTCAGACAAGTCTTAACACAGGTCTGACTGGTTAGGTTGCTATGACAAGGTCTCAGATGTTTTTAGTAGCTTGTTATGATCAGGTAGAAAACAAATCAACAACTAGGTTGAACTTTTTTCTTAGTCACATGGTCTTAGCCAATTATGCATCTTTTACATGTCACCAAGAGCAGATCACATTCCGCTTGGGCGGAATAGATCGGTTGATGAGCATGGACGAGTTCGGCGTCGCCCTAGGTATCTGGCAGAGAGATGAGCTGGATACGCCCGCATACACCACAGCAGTTCGAGACTTCACGACTGCAGACGTCTCCACTGCTTGGGCTCAGATCTGCATGACGGGTGTCCCATACCAGCATGGCTTTGCAAAAGCCACAGGTATTTATCCTACTCTTCGTTACCTGCACGCTATCATTGCACATACATTATCAGGACGACGGACGGCTCCCGGAATTGTCACCCAGATGGAGACATTCCTTCTGGCCAACATGCACATGGGATCTACGGTAGAGATGTCTAGACTCATCACGGTCGTAATGCGAGGATTCGCTACAGACACCAGGAAACAGTGTCTGGGGCTCGGACCGTACATCACCAGGCTAGCCCGCTACCTGGAGTTGGACATAGAGGGCTCGGAGCTGACCCTGGTCGCCCCGACCACCGTTCCCACTGATCTTACCATTCTACGGAACATGGGAATGGTTGTCCGGGATGCGAATAGCCGCTACACCATCCACAAGGAGCAGCCAGGACAGGCATCGGCATCAGAAGCATATCCAGCGCATATCCCTCCGTCCGAGACGTTCGTGCCACGTACTACCTTCGAACGACACATGTCGCACAGATTGGCAGAACTAACAGCCCGATACAGTCGAGACATGGACAGGATTGACAGACGGCTGACGATGATGGAGGACAGGATTGACAGAAGGCTGGCGATGATGGATGATAGGATCGCCATGAACACCAGCAGGATTGAGGAGATACATCAGCAGACTTCCCGAGTGGCGGAAAACTTCGAGTTTGACTTTACAGCAGATCTCGGTCCACTGGACGACGATCCGCCATGTTCTTAGTCTCTCTCTCCTTCTTTTCCTTCCTTTCTTTTGCTTTTGTTTTTCTTATTCTATGTGTATAAACATGTCTCGGTTGTATGACGTGTGAATCTATGTACGAAATTGATTTATATGACATACAAAATTGTTTGCATTATTTTGTTTTTTTTATGTCTTTCTTACCCATAGTATAGGTAAGCATCTTTTCTTTGTGTTTTATTTATTGTTTTCAAATAAGTGTGGTGTAATTAGATATGCATGAAAACTGAGGACAGTGCCATAATTAAGTGTGGAGTAGCACTGCACGGTGCACTGTAGCAGTTTGCAAAAATTTTCGCATGCTTTTGCTTGTTTTCCCCTTATTTTCACACCCTTCCAAAAAAATTTCAAAATTTTTCCATCTTTCAGACTTCTAAATGCAGTATGCTTGGTTAAACAATTGCTTATGTCTATGATATGTAGGTAGTATGTTATGGTTAGTAGGAGATAATTGATGACTATTGCTGAACTAATTGATTAAGAATAGGGAATTCCTGATAACTGAGCACAACTTTGTTTGGATTAGAGACCTCAGCCAATTGCCTGTTCGATACTTAACTAGATAAAATTAGACCAGTTGTGGATATATTGGCAGTTAGAATAACTTGATGAGACTCTGAGCTAAAAGTGAAAAGAAACAAAAGGAAGTTAATCAAATAAGGGTAGTTTGCCAGCGGCCTTCGCTACTCGAGCACCACTCCTTCTGGGAATTTAAAGCTTGATGCCCTAAGGTCGTGTAGATCTGGGAGTCATCGGAGTGGGACTCGCTACATGGGTAGTTGAAGTTGACGTGTTCTAAGCAGACTCAAAATACCCTGAATCTATAAAGAAAATAACTAAATGATAAAACATTAAAAATCTGATCACCAAAGCTCAGAACTCAAAAAGTTGTCTCTTGTTAATATGTCTAGCGATGGGTCGAAGTGTTATCTGGTAGTAGTTAAGACAAGAGTACATTGTGTTGACTATCTAGTCTAGACTAGTACACACACTACACATTAGGAAGACCCTGTAACTAAGAAAAAAGTTCAACCTAGTTGTTGATTTGTTTTCTGCCTGATCATAGCAAGCTACTAAAAACATCTGAGGCCTTGTCATAGCAACCTAACCAGTCAGACCTGTGTTAAGAACTGTCTGAAGAAGTTTTGGAATAAAAACATGACTAGGAATTTAAGTGACTGCACTACGGTTTAGAATCACTAACTTCAGGTAGACTTTGCTTGAGGACAAGCAAAAAGCTAAGTGTGGGGTTATCAGATACGCGAAAATCGTATCACATTTTTAGCATGTTTTTATATATGATTTAGGGTGAAATTGAGGGTAAATTGATCTTAATTTTTATTATTTACTTAATTTCACAGTTTTTATGATTTTGGAAGTGTCAGGTGAAAAGTAGACGAAAACAGCAAATTTTGCGGCAAAAACGCAATTTTTGGAAATGTTGACTTGGTCAAAGGGTCAGGACGGGCGTCCCGAACCCGGGACGGGGCGTCCCGACCTGGTCAACAGATCAGGACGAGCGTCCTGAATCCCCAGAACCAGTCCCACATCGAATTTTTGATGAAAAATCACCCCGGGAAGCTGCTATAAATACCCAGGCCTCCAGCAGTTGAAATCATTCCTCTCCACTCGATCTGAGTCATTTAGTGGTTTCTAGTGTACACTTCTCCAATACACAACTCACTCAGAGACTCGGATCTCAGTTTTCTTTCTTATTAGTGTTTTGTTATAGTTTATGAGAAATAGTCTCAGATCTTAGGCTTGTATAGATAGGTTCGTTTTTGGTATTCATAGAATACCCGGGATTTCGTTAGGAGATCCTAAGAGGGCTCTAGGTGTTCGAAGAGTCAGTCCACAGGGCTGGGCTTAAGCTGAGTATTAAGGTAAAGCCCAGTTACTAGGCTGAGGAAGCGTCCTCCGAAGGTTCTGGCGAGCAGAGTCAGGGCGAGCAATACGACATATACAGCAGTACGCTCCGTCGACGAGACTACGTAAAGGGTGATTTCTTTATGACATCAGTCCCCATGTCCCTCTCTTATATGTTGTTATTGTTTTGTTCTAAATATTTATTATGAATACGAGATTGCGATTTTTATGAATAGTTGTTTTATATGTTGACGTTATTATATTTTTCCAGAAATAGCCACCTGCTTAACATTCACTAGGTCTGCATGTCTAATGTGCTCTTTTAAACTAAAGTTAGGGTTATAGACAATTCTTAACCACGGTCTAATCATAACCTGTTTAGTTTAACAGGCATCAATTAGTATTGGTGTCTGCCATGCTAGATAAAATAACCTGTTGAACACCCTGTTTGTTAGAGTAGTCTAGGGTAAGCCGGGCCGAGTCCGATTATGCCGGCGGCTAGGGCAAGCGGTATGATCCCCGAAGTGACATAGGGCTTTCATGGATGCCTTCATCCCAAACCATGAGTAGGGCCGTCATTAAGGTAGGGCGGTTTATTAGAAACCTCGGATGTGGTACGCCTTTAGACACAGAACATAGTTGCAATCCAGGCTAAGACATGTCTAAAATATTCGAATATAGGTCAATCAACATATAGGAACAGTATAACATAGAATCAGGACTCATCTATAAAACACTTCTAGGATTAATTAGACTTAAACCTAGTGGAGAATGAATCACCCTCTCATCAAAGTATTTGTTGAAGATTGCATAACTGGATCATAAGATAGGAGTTAGGATAAAAGGCTAGTTACTACTAAGCCGTTGCCACTTCCCTGGGAGTACGATAATTAACTTAATAAATCGTAGATACTTTCCAATAGACTAGTTACACGATAGGTACTCTGCCTTAGGTTCTGGTTGATTAAGTGACAATAATTGAATGCTAAGTGACAGTTAGTAAGACTCAGTCCTTAATTACTCATAATCGACATAGGTAAATAAAACCTATCTTTTTGCATACCGACCGGAATCCCATCAGATTTTTGGCGCCGTTGCCGGGGAAATACCATAATGAATTTATGATTATTGACCACAATTCTAGAGACGTATGATAGGTAACGGTAGTAACCTAGACTTTAGACCCAACACTTATGTTATACCAGTTAGACAATCACTTTCCTAAATATAGGATTATCATAACTAATTAATTTTAGATGTTATCTGGAATTAAGACACTTAGGATAATCAAATTTTAGAAAATTATTCTAAAACCATATTAAGGAAATTTACCTGCTTTCTAAATAAATCTCAAAATCCATAAAAATATTTTTTGCTTTCTTATTTCACTTTCCTACTTTTGTTATTTGTTAATTCTAACCAGACTTTGCACTCAGAGATGAAGAGAACAAGAGCAGCTACTAACCAGGCAAAGAAAACAGGAAACCCTGACACTCCAGGACCAAAGAAGACAAAGCCAGAAGGCCCATCTAGGCCTGCACCAGAAATACCAAGAGGGACTCTTCCTTCACAACCAGTGGAAGTAAACTCAAGCCCAGATGCCAGTGACCTAGTGAGACGATTCCTGAACGCCCGTGAGCCTAGTCCCACGGAAGAAGATCCTTCTGAGGATACCTTCCCTCCTAGAGAAGAACCCCAGAGATCTCCAATTCACCTTCCTGCCCAGAGAGTCCCTATAAATCCACCACCCACTGACCAAACCCAAAATTCACCAACCTCTCCTACATACACCCCAACACCTAACGAGCGCACCCCTTCATCTGGGGGGAGTACTAACGGTTATCATTCAATGTTGTCTGTGCAGATAGACACGTTGGCTCAAAGGGTCTATGAGATGGACCAAGGAATTTCCAGCAGATTGTGTCATTTAGACCAACTCAGCCTGAATATCACAACTAACGTAGACCGACTCAGAGCCATGATTAGTCTTCAGGAGAACCAGGGTGCACAACTACTCCGGGAGATGGCTGACTTACGCAGTGAGCAGAACAGGCAGAGGGATGAGATGAGAGCCATACGCATAGAAATGCGTAGCATTCGAACAGAGCTACAGGAGATCAGAGATAAGGGTCGTGGAAAAAGGGAATATTCTTTTACTTTTATTCTCAGTAAATAATTCGTTTGAACTAAACCTGAATAATTGACCCATAATTTTCTATTTTTCAAAGTTTTTGAAGGGTCCTTTATATTCAACAATTTTCTTCAGACATTTTATTTTCAAATTTCTATGAAAAACAAAAGTTTTGCAAATACAGTTTATTTTTCACTAATTAAATTGTACAAACTCAGTTTTTGTTTTTCTGAAATTCTTGCTGAATTTAAGTGGGGATAAAATTAGGGTAGTCATGATTTTCAAAAAAAAAGGGAGACTGAGGAATTTTTGCATAGAGTTTTTAACAACTTCTGAATATAATTGAATAAACATGAAGCCTTGTTAAAAATTATGATTATTTTTGGTATCTTGAGATTTTCAGGGAATTACGAAATTTTTTTTCCCTCGGAATTGGCACGCGTCCCGAAGCAACCCGGGATGGGCGTCCCGAAGGCCGCCCTTTCTATAAAAATTCATTTTTTTTCATTTTCTCTCAAATCTACAACAAAAAATTCATCTCTCTAAAAATATTTCTCTCTGCCTTCTCTTTACAAATTTTTGGCAAACTCTTCAAAGTTTAAAAATTCGTGTTTCCCTCCAAAATTTGAATTTTAAACTTCACTCAAAAAATTCGAATTTTCCTCCAAAATTCGAATTTCCCGCCAAAAAATTCAAAAATCCTTCCCTAACCTAATTTCATCCTTCTGAATTCAAATTCACCTATAAAATTTGAGTTTAAAGCTTTCTTTCCCACCTAAACTCTCTCGTACGATTTTTAATGGCTCCCAAACGTGCTCGTACCACATCTACCATGACAGTTACCTCAGTGGCACACCCTTTTATGTTGTTTCCCTCCAGCACAGCATACCAAGAAAGATGCCTTGGGTACATCGGACGTACGATACTGACGGGCAGAACGTTGGATTGGGCAGCAGTACAGACGCTAGGAGAGGAGCCGGAAGTCAAACGCATACTCGATGTGCCACCTTACAGTCGAGTATTCATCGTCACAGAGCCTGCCACCAGGAGCAGATCACATTCCGCTTGGGCGGAATAGATCGGTTGATGAGCATGGATGAGTTCGGCGTCGCCCTAGGTATCTGGCAGAGAGATGAGCTGGATACGCCCGCATACACCACAGCAGTTCGAGATTTCACGACTGCAGACGTCTCCACTGCTTGGGCTCAAATCTGCATGACGGGTGTCCCATACCAGCATGGCTTTGCAAAAGCCACAGGTATTTATCCTACTCTTCGTTACCTGCACGCTATCATTGCACATACATTATCAGGACGACGGACGGCTCCCGGAACTGTCACCCAGATGGAGACTTTCCTTCTGGCCAACATGCACATAGGATCTACGGTAGAGATGGCTAGACTCATCACGGTCGTTATGCGAGGATTCGCTACAGACACCAGGAAACAGTGTCTGGGGCTCGGACCGTACATCACCAGGCTAGCCCGCTACCTGGAGTTGGACATAGAGGGCTCGGAGCTGACCCTGGTCGCCCCGACCACCGTTCCCACTGATCTTACCATTCTACGGAACATGGGAATGGTTGTTCGGGATGCGAATGGCCGCTACACCATCCACACGGAGCAGCCAGGACAGGCATCGGCATGAGAAGCATATCCAGCGCATATCCCTCCGTCTGAGACGTTCGTGCCACGTACTACCTTCGAACGACACATGTCACACGGATTGGCAGAACTATCAGCCTGATACAGTCGAGAGATGGACAGGATTGACAGACGGCTGACGATGATGGAGGACAGGATTGACAGACGGCTGGCAATGATGGATGACATGATCGCCATGAACACCAGCAGGATTGAGGAGATACATCAGTAGACTTCCCGAGTGGTGGAAAACTTCGAGTTTGACTTTACAGCAGATCTCGGTCCACTGGACGAAGATCCGCCAGGTTCTTAGTCTCTCTCTCCTTCTTTTCCTTCCTTTCTTTTGCTTTTGTTTTTCTTATTCTGTGTGTATAAACATGTCTGGGTTGTATGGCGTGTGAATCTATGTACAAAATTGATTTATATGACATACAAAATTGTTTGCATTATTTTGTTTTTTTTATGTCTTTCTTACCCATAGTATAGGTAAGCATCTTTTCTTTGTGTTTTATTTATTGTTTTCAAATAAGTGTGGTGTAATTAGATATGCATGAACACTAAGGACAGTGCCAGAATTAAGTGTGGAGTAGCAGTGCACGGTGCACTGTAGTAGTTTGCAAAATTTTTCGCATGCTTTTGCTTGTTTTCCCCGTATTTTCACACCCTTCCAAAAAATTTTCAAAATTTTTCCGTCTTTTAGACTTCTAAATGCAGTATGCTTGGTTAAACAATTGCTTATGTCTATGATATGTAGGTAGTATGTTATGGTTAGTAGGAGATAATTGATGACTATTGCTGAACTAATTGATTAGGAATAGGGAATTCCTGATAACTGAGCACAACTTTGTCTGGATTAGAGACCTCAGCCAATTGCCTGTTCGATACTTAACTAGATAAAATTAGACCAGTTGTGGATATATTGGCAGTTAGAATGACTAGATGAGACTCTGAGCTAAAAGTGAAAAGAAACAAAAGGAAGTTAATCAAATAAGGGTAGTTTGCCAGCGGCCTTCGCTACTCGAGCACCACTCCTTCGGGGAATTTAAAGCCAGATGCCCTAAGGTCGTGTAGATCTGGGAGTCATCGGAGTGGGACTCGCTACATGGGTAGTTGAAGTTGACGTGTTCTAAGAGACTCAAAATACCCTGAATCTATAAAGAAAATAACTAAATGATAAAACATTAAAAATCTGATCACCGAAGCTCAGAACTCAAAAAGTTGTCTCTTGTTAATATGTCTAGCGATGGGTCGAAGTGTTATCTGGTAGTAGTTAAGACAAGAGTACATTGTGTTGACTATCTGGTCTAGACTAGTACACACACTACACATCAGGAAGACCCTGTAACTAAGAAAAAAGTTCAACCTAGTTGTTGATTTGTTTTCTGCCTGATCATAACAAGCTACTAAAAACATTTGAGACCTTGTCATAGCAACCTAACCAGTCAGATCTGTGTTAAGAACTGTCTGAAGAATTTTTGGAATAAAAACATGACTAGGAATTTAAGTGCCTGCACTACGGTTTAGAACCACTAACTTCAGGTAGACTTTGCTTGAGGACGAGCAAAAAGCTAAGTGTGGGGTTATCTGATACGCGAAAATCGTATCACATTTTTAGCATGTTTTTATATATGATTTAGGGTGAAATTGAGGGTAAATTGATCTTAATTTTTATTATTTACTTAATTTCACAGTTTTTATGATTTTGGAAGTGTCAGGTGAAAAGTAGACGAAAACAGCAAATTTTGGGGCAAAAACGCAATTTTTGGAAATGTTGACTTGGTCAAAGGGTCAGGACGGGCATCCCGACCCAGTCAAAGTACCGGGACGGGTGTCCAGGACTCGGGACGGGCGTCCCGAACCCCCTGAACCAGTCCCACATCGAATTTTTGATGAAAAATCACCCAGGGAAGCTGCTATAAATACCCCATGCCTCCAGCAGTTGAAATCATTCCTCTCCACTCGATCTGAGTCATTTAGTGGTTTCTAGTGTACACTTCTCCAGTACACAACTCACTCAAAGACTCGGATCTAAGTTTTCTTTCTTATTAGTATTTTGTTTTAGTTTCTGAGAAATAGTCTCAGATCTTAGGCTTCTATAGATAGGTTCGTTTCTGGTATTCATAGAATACCCGGGATTTCGTTAGGAGATCCTAAGAGGGCTCTAGGCGTTCTAAGAGTCAGTCCACAGGGCTGGGCTTAAGCTGGGTATTAAGGTAAAGCCCAGTTACTAAGCTGAGGAAGCGTCCTCCGAAGGTTCTGGTGAGCAGAGTCAGGGCGAGCAATACGACATATATAGCAGTACGCTCCGCCGGCGAGACTACGTAAAGGGTGATTTCTTTATGGCATCAGTCCCCATGTCCCTCTCTTATATGTTGTTATTGTTTTGTTCTAAATATTTATTATGAATACGAGATTATGATTTTTATAAATAGTTGTTTTATATGTCGACGTTATTATATTTTTCCGGAAATAGCCACCTGCTTAACATTCACTATGTCTGCATGTCTAATGTGCTCTTTTAAACTAAAGTTAGGGTTATAGACAATTCCTAACCACGGTCTAATAATAACCTGTTTAGTTTAACAGGCATCAATTAGTATTGGTGTCTCCCATGCTAGATAAAATAACCTGTTGAACACCCTGTTTGTTAGAGTAGTCTAGGGTAAGCCGGGCCGAGTCCGATTATGCCGGCAGCTAGGGCAAGCGGTATGATCCCCGAAGTGACATAGGGCTTTCATGGATGCCTTCGTCCCGAACCGTGAGTAGGGCCGTCATTAAGGTTGGGCGGTTTATTAGAAACCTCGGATGTGGTACGCCTTTAGACACAGAACATAGTTGCCATCCAGGCTAAGACATGTCTAAAATATTCGAATATAGGTCAATCAACATATAGGAACAGTATAACCTAGAATCAGGACTCATCTATAAAACACTTCTAGGATTTATTAGACTTAAACCTAGTGGAGAATGAATCACCCTCTCATCAAAGTATTAGATGAAGATTGCATAACTGGATCATAAGATAGGAGTTAGGATAAAAGGCTAGTTACTACTAAGCCGTTGCCACTTCCCTGGGAGTACGATAATTAACTTAATAAAATCGTAGATACTTCCCAACAGACTAGCTACACGATAGGTACTCTGCCTTAGGTTATGGTTGATTAAGTGATAATAATTGAATGCTAAGTGACAGTTAGTAAGACTCAGTCCTTAATTACTCATAATCGACATAGGTAAATAAAACCTATCTTTTAGCATACCGACCGGAATCCCATCAGATTTTTGGCGCCGTTGCCGGGGAAATACCATAATGAATTTAGGATTATTGGCCACAATTCTAGAGACGTGTGATAGGTAACGGTAGAAACCTACACTTTAGACCCAACACTTATGTTATACCAGTTAGACAATCACTTTCCTAAATATAGGATTATCATAACTAATTAATTTTAGATGTTATCTGGAATTAAGACACTTAGGATAATCAAATTTTAGAAAATTATTCTATAACCATATTAAGGAAATTTACCTGCTTTCTAAATAAATCTCAAAATCCATAAAAATATTTTTTGCTTTCTTATTTCACTTTCCTACTTTTGTTATTTGTTAATTCTAACCAGACTTTGCACTCAGAGATGAAGAGAACAAGAGCAGCTACTAACCAGGCAAAGAAAACAGAAAACCCTGACACTCCAGGACCAAAGAAGACAAAGCCAGAAGGCCCATCTAGGCCTGCACCAGAAATACCAAGAGGGACTCTTCCTTCACAACCAGTGGAAGTAAACTAAAGCCCAGATGCAAGTGACCTAATGAGACGATTCCTGAACGCCCGTGAGCCTAGTCCCACAGAAGAAGACCCTTCTGAGGATACCTTCCCTCCTAGAGAAGAACCCAGAGGTCTCCAGTTCACCTTCCTGCCCAGAGAGTTCCTATAAATCCACCACCCACTGACCAAACCCAAAATTCACCAACCTCTCCTGCATACACCCCAACACCTAACGAGTGCACCCCTTCATCCGGGGGGAGCACAACGGTTATCATTCAATGTTGTCCATGCAGATAGACACGTTGGCTCAAAGGGTCTATGAGATGGACCAAGGAATTGCCAGCAGACTGTGTCATTTAGACCAACTCAGTCTGAATATCACAACTAACGTAGACCGACTCAGAGCCACAGTTAGTCTTCAGGAGAACTAGGGTGCACAACTACAGATGGGGTTTCCGACCGACGTGCTAAATAGGTGTTATTTTACCCTATGTTGATTATGAATAATTAAGGACTGTGATTGACTAATTGTCACATTTAGTCTCTATGGTGTCACTTAATCAGCCAGAACCTAAGGCAGAGTACCTATCTTGTAGCTAGTCTGTTGGAAAGTATCTACGATTTTATTAAGTTAATTATCGTACTCCCAGGGAAGTGGCAACGACTTAGTAGTAACTAACCTTTTATCCTAACTCCTATCTTATGATCCAGTTATGCAATCTTCATCAAATACTTTGATGAGAGGGTGATTCATTCTCCACTAGGTTTCAGTCTAATTAAACCTAGAAGTGTTTTATAGATGAGTCCTGATTCTATGTTATACTGTTCCTATATGTTGTTTGACCTATATTCGAGTATTTTAGATATATCTTAGCCTGGATTGCAACTATGTTCTGTGTCTAAAGGTGTACCACATCCGAGGTCTCTAATAAACTGCCCTACCTTAATGACGGCCCTACTCACGGTTCGGGACGAAGGCATCCATGAAAGCCCTATGTCACTTCGGGGATCATACCGCTTGCCCTAGCCGCCGGCATAATCGGACTCAGCTCGGCCCCTACCTAGACTACTTTAACATGCAGGGTGTTCAGCAGGTTATTTTATCTAGCATGGGAGACACCAATACTAATTGATGCCTGTTAAACTAAACAGGTTATGATTAGACCGTGGTTAGGAATTGTCTATAACTCTAACTTTAGTTTAAAAGAGCACATTAGACATGCAGACATAGTGAATATTTAGCAGGTGGCTATTTCCGGAAAAACATAACAACGTCAACATATAAAACAACTATTCATAAAAAATCGTAATCTTGTATTCATAATAGGTATTTAGAACAAAACAATAACAACATATAAGAGAGGGACATGGGGACTGATGCCATAAAGAAATCACCCTTTACGTAGTCTCGCCGACGGAGCGTACTGCTGTATATGTCGTATTGCTCGCCCTGACTCTGCTCGCTAGAACCTTCTGAGGACGCTTCCTCTGCCTAGTAACTAGGCTGTACCTTAATACCCAGCTTAAGCCCAGCCTTGTGGATTGACTCTTCGAATGCCTAGAGCCCTCTTAGGATCTCCTAACGAAATCCCGGGTATTCTATGAATACCAGAAACGAACCTATCTATGTAAGCCTAAGATCTGAGACTATTTCTCATAAACTAAAACAAAACACTAATAAGAAAGAAAACTGAGATCCGAGTCTCTGAGTGAGTTGTGTACTAGAGAAGAATACACTGGAAACCACTTAATGACTCAGATCGAGTGGAGAGGAATGATTTCAACTGCTGGAGGCCTGGGGTATTTATAGCAGCTTCTCGGGTGATTTTTCTTCAAAACTTCGATGTGGAACTGGTTCTGGGGGTTCGGGACTCCCTTCCTGATCTGTTGACCAGGTCGGGATGCCCGTCCCGGGTTCGGGAAGCCCGTCCTGACCCTTTGACCAAGTCACCATTTCCCAAAAATTGTGTTGTTGCCCCAAAATTTGCTGTTTTCATCTACTTTTGACCTGACACTTCCAAAATCATAAAAACCGTGAAATTGAGTAATTAACAAACAATTAAGATCACTTTTCCCTCAATTTCACCCGAAATCATACATAAAAACATGCTGAAAAGGTGATATGATTTTCGCGTATCAGATAACCCCACACTTAGCTTTTTGCTTGTCCTCAAGCAAAGTCTACCTGAAGTTAGTGATTCTAAATCGTAGTGCAGTCACTTAATTTCTAGTCATGTTTTTATTCCAGAAATTCTTCAGACAAGTCTTAACACAGGTATGCCTGGTTAGGTTGCTATGACAAGGTCTCAGATGTTTTTAGTAGCTTGTTATGATCAGGCAGAAAACAAATCAACAACTAGGTTGAACTTTTTTTTTCTTAGTCACAGGGTCTTCCTGATGTGTAGTGTGTGTACTAGTCTAGACCAGATAGTCAACACAATGTACTCTTGTCCTAACTACTACCAGATAACACTTCGACCCATCGCTAGACATATTAACAGCAGACAACATTTTGAGTTTTGAGCTTTGGTGATCAGATTTTTAATGTTTTAGCATTTAGTTATTTTCTTTATAGATTCAGGGTATTTTGAGTCTGCTTAGGACACGCCAACTTCAACTACCCATGTAGCGAGTCCCACTCCGATGACTCCCAGATCTACACGACCTTAGGGCATCAGACTTTAAATTCCCCGAAGGAGTGGTGCTCGAGTAGCGAAGGCCGCTGGCAAACTACCCTTATTTGATTAACTTTCTTTTGTTTCTTTTCACTTTTAGCTCAGAGTCTCATCTAGTCATTCTAACTGCCAATATATCCACAACTGGTCTAATTTTATCTAGTTAAGTCTCGAACATGCAATTGGCTGAGGTCTCTAATCCAGACAAGGTTGTGCTCAGTTATCAGGAATTCCCTATTCCTAATCAATTAGTTCAGCAGTAGTCATCAATTATCTCCTACTAACCATAACATACTACCTACACATCATAGATGTAAGTAATTGTTTAACCAAGCACACTGCAATTAGAAGTCTGAAAGACGGAAAAATTTTGAAAATGTTTTATGGAAGGGTGTGAAAATACGGGGAAAACAAGCAAAAGCATGCGAAAAATTTTGCTGCAAACTGCTACAGTGCACCGTGCACTGCTACCCCACACTTAAGTCTGGCACTGTCCTCAGTGTTCATGCATATCTAATTACCCCACACTTATTTGAAAACAAGAAATAAAACACAAAAGATTCTTACCCCACACTTATTCAACTAACTACGGGTAGGATGGAATCTAGAAATAACAAAACAAGAAATAAAATGAAAGAGATACTCCCTTAGTCTGTGAAGTCCACAGTCTGCTCGGACGAGTCAAACGGCTCTTTGTAAATCTTCAGGCGTTGTCCGTTTACTTTTTGAATAATACCGTCAGAATCCATGATGTCACATGCTCCGAAAGGTGATACTTCCGTGATTGTGAATGGTCCTGACCAACAGCTACGCAGCTTTTCTAGAAAGAATTTGAAACGTGAGTTGTACAACAATACCTTGTCTCCCGGTTCAAAATTTTTCTGGGCTCTGAGTCGTCTGTCATGCCGGAGTTTACTTGTCATTTTGAACTGATGTGAGTTCTCATAGGCTTTGAGCCTCCACTCATCCAATTCATTGAGTTGTAGAATCCGGTGTTCCTTAGTTAAATTATCGTCGAGATTGCATTTTTGCATTGCCCAATAAGCTCTATGCTCAAGTTCATCCGGAAGGTGGCATGCTTTTCCGTAGACTAGTCGATAAGGTGAGAACCCCGTAGTGGTCTTGTATGCTGTACGGAAGGCCCATAATGCATCCTCCAGTTTATTGGCCCAATCCTTACGGTTAACACCCACTGTCTTTTCTAGGATTCTCTTTATTCCCCTATTGGTTACCTCAGCATGCCCGTTGGTTTGAGGATGGTAGGCTGTGGAAATGCGATGCTGAATTCCGTATTACTGGAGTACCTTCTGCAATTGAGAGTTGCAGAAGTGCGTACCTTGATCACTGATTAGGGCTTCTAGACATCTAAACCTGGCGAAAATATGCTTAAGGAATTTACATACGGCTCTAGCATCATTAGTAGGTAGGGCCTGTGCCTCAGGCCATTTTGAAAAATATTCTACGGCTACTAAGATGTACTTCATACCAAAAGAGGAAGGAAACGGACCCATGAAATCTATACCCCACATGTCAAATATTTCTACACTTTGAATTGCCTGTTGGGGTAGACTATCTCGAGAAGATATGGTTCCCGCTTTCTGACAGGCATCGCATGATCCTGTAAATGCTGCGACATCTTTGAATATGGTAGGCCAGTAAAAGCCTGCTTCTAATACTTTTCGGGCGGTATTAGCTGCAGCTAAGTGACCGCCTGTTGGTCCGCAGTGACAATGTTCCAGAATTTGGAAACCTTCTTCTTGAGATACACACCTTCTGATCATCTGATCTGCACATATTCGGAATAGAAAAGGGTCTTCCCAATAGTAATATTTCAGGTCAGCAAAGAATTTTCTTCTTTGTTGAGCAGTGATATCACTAGGGAGAGTCCGGGCTGCCAAGTAATTTGCTATATCTGCAAACCAAGGGGGTGAGAAAATAGCAAATAATGCACATAGATTCTCATCCGGAAATTTATCAGATATGATTGTCTCATCAATGGCTTCTAGGGTCGGATTTTCTAACCTAGACAAATGGTCTGCGGCTAAGTTTTTGCCCCTTTCTTATCCCAAATTTCTATGTCAAATTCTTGAAGCAATAAAACCCATCTAATCAATCTTGGTTTTGCGTCGGTTTTATTGAACAAGTATTTTAGTGCCGAATGATCAGTATAAACAATAGTTTTAGACAGGACTAGATAAGATCGAAACTTATCAAATGCATATACTACTGCTAATAATTCCTTTTCTGTCGTAGTGTAATTTTCCTGAGCATCAGTTAAGGTTTTACTAGCATAATATATTACATGAAATTTCTTATCATGTCTTTGTCCTAAAACTACTCCTACTGCATAGTCACTAGCATCACACATAAGCTCAAAAGGTAGACTCCAGTCTGGTGACGTCATGATAGGTGCAGTAGTTAAGAGTTCCTTAAGTCTATTAAAAGCTTTTAGACATTTCTCATCAAAGACAAATGGAACATCTTTTCCGAGTAAATTGGTCAACGGCCTGGCTATTAATGAAAAATCTTTTATAAACCTACGATAAAAGCCAGTGTCCCAAAAAACTCCTAACGGCTCTCACATTTTTGGGAGGAGGTAGTTTTGAAATAACTTCAATTTTTGCCTTATCTACTTCCATACCTAGGTGTGATATCTTATGTCCTAAAAATTCCCTCTTTTACCATGAAGTGGCATTTTTCCCAATTTAAAACCAGGTTAGATTTTATACAACGTTTCAACATTAACTCCAAGTTCTTTAGACAAACCTCAAATGAATTACCAAAAACAGAAAAGTCATCCATAAATACTTCCATAGATTTTCCTAACATGTCCTCAAAGATAGCAGTCATACAACGTTGAAATGTAGCAGGTGCATTACACAAACCAAAAGGCATCCTTCTATATGCAAATGTTCCAAAAGGGCATGTGAATGTAGTTTTATGCTGGTCCTCAGGGGAAATAGGAATTTGAAAATAACCAGAAAACCCATCAAGAAAGCAATAAAACATGTGTCCAGATAATCTTTCTAACATTTGGTCAATAAAAGGAAGGGGAAAGTGATCTTTTCGTGTGGCCGTATTTAATTTTCTATAGTCTATGCATACACGATGACCAGTTACAGTTCTTGTAGGGATTAGTTCATTATGCTCATTCCTAACAACTGTTATACCGCCTTTCTTAGGTACTACCTGCACCGGGCTTACCCACTCACTATCTGAGATAGGGTAGATAAGTCCTGCATCTAACAGTTTAATGACTTCTTTCTTAACAACATCACACACATTAGGATTCAACCTCCTTTGAGGTTGCACACATGGCTTATACTCATTTTCTAGAAGAATCTTATGCGAACAAAAGCTTGGATTAATACCTGGGATATCTGCAATTTTGTAGGCAAAGGCTCTTCTATGCTTTCTGCACATGTCCACAGTCAGCTTCCTTTGTTCTGCAGTCAGATCAGCTGCAAGAATAATGGGAAGTTTCTTGTTGTCATCTAGGAATTCGTAGCACAGATGAGTGGGTAGTTCCTTCAGTTCCAAGTCTGGTGGATCTTCAAACGAGGTTCGTTCTTTCTTCATCTCATCATCACCTATCTCAGTGAAACTATCAGAAGTAATTTCATTTTCAGAAGAGCTAAGTTCAGGTTCCTCTAATTCTAGGGAGTCCTCACTTAGAACTTGATAGTTTGAGCATAGGTCTGTCACGTTAATTGCAATCAAGTGTTCCATGGCATCCACACAAAAACAAGTATCATCTAAATGCATGGGATACCTAAGGGTCTCATTTAGATCAAAAGTGATGTCATCATTTCCTACCCTTAACTTGATTTGACCATTACTGACGTCTATTAATGCTTTTGAGGTGCTAGAAATGGTCGACCTAGGATCAGGGGCACTCCTCCTTCCCCATTCATATCCATGACAACAAATCCACAGGAAACACAAATTTTCCGACCTTTACTAAGAGTCTTCAATTATTCCCTTGGGGATTTTGACTGTCCTATCTGCAAGTTGTATGCACATCCTAGTCGTTTTCAAATCATGCAATCCTAATTTATCAAATAAACTAGATGGCATAAGATTAATACTAGCTCCTAAGTCTGCTAATGCATGCATGTTAGTAATATTTCCAATTGTACATGGCAAGGTAAAACAACCAGGATCTTTCTGTTTAGACGGTAGTTTATTCAACAGAACCGCCGAACATTCTTCATTAAGAACCACCTTGTCCATGTCAAATTTTCTTTTATTACTAACAACTTTTTTAAAAACTTAGCATACTTTGGCATTTCAGAAATAACATCAAGTAAAGGTAAATTAACATGAATCTGACTAAAATTCTAAGAAACTTTTCAAATTGCTCCTTATCTTTATTGTGCATAAGTCTGGCAGGGTAAGGTACTTTTGGCCGGTACTCAGGAATAAACTCCGTCTTCCCTTTCCTTGCTACTTCGATTCGACATCCGTCGGCGTTGGGTCCTTGGAGCCTTCTTCTGGTTCATTCAGTTTGATAGTTGGTCTCAGTGTTGCTTAGTAGCGTTCCCTGGGACCTGTGAGAGAAATGGGTGGATAGTTGACCCATTTGCCTCTCTAAAGTTTGTATAGCAGCTTGTGTGTTTCTGATTATTTGCTCGGTCTGCTTCTGTCTATTCTCGTTCTGCTGGATTCTTTTGCGTGAGCTTCCTGAATCTTTCTGTTGGACTCTATCATTTCCTTGTTGGAGTCAGAAATGCTCTTCAGCATGTCTCTGAATTCTTGCATGGGGTCAGCTGGAACGATGTAGTTCCTTGGTGCAAGCAGAGCGACTTGCTGGTTTTGCGGATATGGCAGTTGCTGAGGTACTCTTTTCTGAAAGTTAGTAGTCCCGGGATTGTTTCTCCAGCTAAATCCCGGATGGTTCTTCCAAGTGGGATTGTAGGTATTTCCTATAGGAGCAGAATTCACTGCGTCCACTTGTTCCATATCTTCTGGGATAGTTAATATCCCATTACCATAACAATCCCCACTGAAATGTGGTCCTTGGCAAAATTCGCAAACTTGGTATACTGACTGAATGCTTTTCCCTTGTTGGAAAGCATTTAGCTGATTAGTAATGCTGGCCTTCAGTGCCTCAAATTGATCATCAGTGGAGGCAACGACCGCATTTACTGGTTGTTTCTTAGCTCGGCCACTTGTGCGCCAATTCTTGATGTTCCTGTAGAGTCTCTCCAGAGCGTTTCTAGCATCTACATCACTCATTCCATTGAAACCGCTCTGGGGATTGAGTCCATCAAGAATTTGAAACCGCTCGGTAAGTCCATGTTGGGGGCAGAGCCTGAGTAGTTCTTTGAATCTGTCCCAAGCTTCGATCACTGTCTCATCAGCAGCTTGAGTGAAACTAGACAGAGCCCTTCGATATTCTAGGACTCTTGCTGCAGAGTAGTACTCTTCTAGAGGTGATGGAGTTAGTAGGTGACTGGGCCAACCATCTCTTAGCTCTATCCCTAAGTGAGTAGGGAAAAAGGTTGAGTTTAGTTATTTCTGCAGTATGATCTCCCTTGAGGCCTTCGCAGAGAGAAGAGAAATCAGATAGGTGTTCCAGCGGATTTTTGGCTGCAGTTCCTCCAAACTGAACTCGATTTATAATCAGCTGGATCACATTAGGTTTAAGATCATAGCGAGGGTTCCCAGGGATTCGGATGGTAGATGAGACTGGGATAGTCTGTGGCTGGATGTAGGATTCTAGGGTAGGTCTTTCAGCAGCCATTTCTGTTCTTCGCCTATTAGTTGTGCGAATGATTCGTTCAGGATTTTCAACTGGTGTTTCAAGGTTAGCTTCTGAAGATCGAGTCATGCAACTACAGAGAATAACACGTTTTAGCCTGAGCAAACTGGTTAGTGAGGTTACAGGGAAAGTGAAAATTTACAAACTTGGAAGGAAGAGAAAACAAAACAAAACAACTATTCACAAGGAGAAAATACAAAAGATAGGGAAAAGAGAATAACTTACCATTAAACAAGAAAAAGTACAATTTTTTTCGGATTTTTAGATTTTTATTTAGAAAGCAGGTAAATTTCCTTAATATGGTTTTAGAATAATTTTCTAAAATTTGATTATCCTAAATGTCTTAATTCCAGATAACATCTAGAATTAATTAGTTATGATAACCCTATATTTCGGAAATTGATTGTCTAACTGGTATAAGACAAGTGTTGGGTCTAAAGTCTAGGTTACTACTGTTACCTATCATAAGTCTCTAGAATTTTGATCAGGAATCCTAAATTCATTATGATATTTCCCCAGCAACGGCGCCAAAAATCTGATGGTTTTCCGACCGATGTGCTAAATAGGTGTTATTTTACCATATGTTGATTATGAATAATTAAGGACTGTGATTGACTAATTGTCACATTTAGTCTCTATGGTGTCACTTAATCAGCCAGAACCTAAGGCTGAGTACCTATCGTGTAGCTAGTCTGTTGGAAAGTATCTACGATTTTATTAAATAAATATCGTACTCTCAGGGAAGTGGCAACGACTTAGTAGTAACTAGCCTTTTATCCTAACTCCTATCTTATAATCCAGTTATGCAATCTTCATCAAATACTTTGATGAGAGGGCGATTCATTCTCCACTAGGTTTCAGTCTAATTAAACCTAGAAGAGTTTTATAGATGAGTCCTGATTCTATGTTATACTGTTCCTATATGTTGTTTGACCTATATTCGAGTATTTTAGATATATCTTAGCCTGGATTGCAACTATGTCCTGTGTCTAAAGGCGTACCACATCCGAGGTCTCTAATAAACCGCCCTACCTTAATGACGGCCCTACTCACGGTTCGGGACGAAGGCATCCATGAAAGCCCTATGTCACTTCGGGGATCATACCGCTTGCCCTAGCCGCCGGCATAATCGGACTCAGCTCGGCCCCTACCTAGACTACTTTAACAGGCAGGGTGTTCAACATGTTATTTTATCTAGCATGGCAGACACCAATACTAATTGATGCCTGTTAAACTAAATAGGTTATGATTAGACCGTGGTTAGGAATTGTCTATAACCCTAACTTTAGTTTAAAAGAGCACATTAAACATGCAGACATAGTGAATATTTAGCAGGTGGCTATTTCCGGAAAAACATAATAACGTCAACATATAAAACAACTATTCATAAACATCATAATCTCGTATTCATAATATGTATTTAGAACAAAACAATAACAACATATACGAGAGGGACATGGGGACTGATGCCATAAAGAAATCACCCTTTACGTAGTCTCGCCGACGGAGCGTACTGCTATATATGTCGTATTGCTCGCTCTGACTCTGCTCACCAGAACCTTCGGAGGACGCTTCCTCAGCCTAGTAACTGGGCTTTACCTTAATACCCAGCTTAAGCCCAGCCCTGTGGACTGACTCTTCGAACGCCTAGAGCCCTCTTAGGATCTCCTAACGAAATCCCGGGTATTCTATGAATACCAGAAACGAACCTATCTATAGAAACCTAAGATCTGAGACTATTTCTCATAAACTAAAACAAAACACTAACAAGAAAGAAAACTGAGATCCGAGTCTCTGAGTGAGTTGTGTACTAGAGAATTGTACACTGGACACCACTAAATGACTCAGATCGAGTGGAGAGGAATGAATTCAACTGCTGGAGGCCTGGGGTATTTATAGCAGCTTCCCGGAGTGAAAATCTTTGAAAAATTCGATGTGGGACAGCTTCTGGCGGCTCGGGACGCCCGTCCCGGGATCGGGACGCCCGTCCTGGTGCCTTGACTTGGTCGGGACGCCCGTCCTGAACCTTTGATCGAGTCAACATTTCCAAAAATTGCGTTTTTGCCCCAAAATTTGCTGTTTTCGTCTACTTTTCACCTGACACTTCCAAAATCATAAAAACTGTGAAATTAAGTGAATAATGAACAATCAAGATCAAATTACCCTCGATTTCACCCAAATTCATAAATAAATAATTGTGCCATAAACAAATCGTGGCCTCAAGACTGTGTGTTTTATGTGGACGGGCATTCTATGATGAAGTCGGACAGTGCATGGGCGTTAACTTGTTGCCTGCGGGTGTATGTGATGTCATATTCGGACAGTTCGATGGCCCATCGCATGAGGCGGCCGGTGATGTCAGCTTTGTACAATGACTGTCGAATGTGAGCTTGGCTGTGCATGCATATCTGATGGGCATGGAAATAATGTCGGAGCTTTCGTGTTGCCATGATCAGGGCAAAGATATGTTTTTCTAAGGGGGAGTATCGAGTTTCGGCAGGGTGTAGGACGTGGCTAATGTAGTAAACTGGGTGAAAGGTATTGTCGCGATTGGCACAAAGAACGACACTTATAACTGAGAGGGAAATTGAGATGTAGAGGTGGAGGATTTCGCCTGGCTTTTGGGGAACTAATACAGGGGGACTTTGCAAATATTGCTTTATGTCTTGAAAGGTTTTCTCGCATTCGGGGGTCCATTCAAAATATTTGCGGTTTCGTAAGAGTAAGAAAAACGGGAGGGATTTTTCTCCGGATTTGGAAAGAAAACGGTTGAGTGTTGCGATTCGTCCACTGAATCGCTGAACTTCTTTAACATTTGTTGGGGTTTTTAGATTCTGTATGGCTGCTATTTTGGATGGGTTTATTTCGAGTCTGCGCTGTGAGATCATAAAACCCAAGAATTTACCAGCACTTACTCCGAATGTACACTTTTCAGGGTTGAGTTTTAGACCAAAGTCTTGCAAGGTTTGGAATGTTTCGCGAAGGTCGCGACTTATATCTGATGCGGAAAGAGTCTTGACTAAGATGTCATCGATGTATGCCTCGACATTTCTGCCGATTTGGGATTTGAACATTCGGTTGATCGTGTCCTGAAAATCGGCACCTGTGTTTTTAAGTCCGAAAGGCATACATTTATAGCAAAAAAAGTCATTTGGGTGTAACGAAGGTAGTTTTTTCTTCGTTGGCTTCTGCCATAAGGATTTGGTGGTATCCTTTGTGAGCGTCTAGAAATGAAAGTAAGTCGTATCCGGCTGTGGCGTCGGCGAGGAGATCCGTTCGAGGAAGAGGATACGGCTTCTTGGGGATGGCTTTATTGAGCGAGGTGAAATCAATGCAAACTCGCCATCTGCCGCCTGGCTTTGGTATGACGATGGGGTTGGCTAGCCATTGAGGGAATTGGACTCTTCGGATGACATCGGCTTCAAGTAGTTCTGATATTTCTTTGCTGATAATGGCTTATTTCTCGGTGTTGAAGGAGCGAGGTTTTTGGGTGATGGGTTTGGCTGTGGAGGGAATGCCTAATCTATGTTCCATGAAGGATTGGGGGATTGCCCCGAGGTTCGTGGGCGTCCATGCGAAAATGTGAGAGAATTCTGCCGCAAGCTTTAGGATTTGTCGTTGCAGTGGATTTGGAAGGGAAGCGCCTATTTTGATCTGGCGTTCCGGGTGTGTGGCATCTATGCTAAAGGTTTCGAATTGATTGACGGGGGTCAGGCTGCGGTCGGGATTGTCACTGGGAATGGTTGAAGGTTTGGGGAGTGTATTATTGGTGAGGTAGCAGGTCTGTTGAATCGGTTCATCTCCGGGAATGATCCAAGGGACGGAAGGTAACGTCATTATTATGTCATCGAGGCGTGTTTTTTTGTCTGTTCGGAATACTTCGAAGTGTTGTAGAAAATGGTTGCTAAGTTGTCGAAAAAAGACGATGGATCATGCGGGTAAACTGCCGAACCAAGCTTGTGCTTGGTCGGTGAGTGTCATCGGAAAACACCGGCATAACAAGAAATCGTCTGCACTGTGCATGACCATTGTTGTGGTGAATTGCCAGAGGTAAGTTTCGGGATCGGAGTCTCCAGTGTAATGGGTGAATGTGGGAATTTGGAACGTTGGTGGCAATGGACCTTTAGTGTACTCCGGGGCTAGGGGGTTTTTGTCGAGTGTGTTCCAGGGGAGGATGTCGTCATTTGGTTTTAGTGGAGGGGGTTTGAGTTGAATCTGGTCGCATGGCGTTTAGGAGTGTATGGCGGTGGGTGTGTGTCCGGCTATAGGTTGGTCATGGTGGTGAGGTTGATGGAGGGCTGGAGTTCCGGGGATTTGCGGGGGGAGGTACCATGTTTGCGTTGGCGCTTGCCGTTGTTGTAAAGGGTGTTGGTATATCATAGGTTGTGCTTGAGTACCCGGAGGTGGCTGGGGTATCGGTATCTGTGCTGGGGGGGTGGATGACGCTGGGGGTAATGTATTAAGTGGAGGATGGGACAATGGTTGTTGGTTATTTTGGTGGAGTTGGGGGAATTCTTGGGTTCCGGGGTTTGGTGTTGGGATGTGCCAGGTGGGCGTTGGGGCTTGTGGTTGCGGTGGAGGGTGGTGGTATGATATGGGGTGTGCTATGTTATCCATAGGCGTCTGGGGAAACGGGTGTTGTTGTGGGGGAGCGGGTGGGGCTAGCGGGATTGTATATTTTTTGAGGGTACGGGAGTGGTTGTTGGTCTTGTTGTTTGGCTTGCCTGGAAGGTTTTGTGGCTGGGTGGTCGAGGTGTTTCGGTGGAGAAGGCTTACGGTGGCATTTTAAGGGTATTGGAACGTTGGTTGAGGATCCGGTGGCTTTGGGAAAGGGGGATGTGGCGTCGTCTGTTAATTCTGGATCGGATCTTGGTCTTTTCTGTTGCATGTAATTGGCGATGTTTCTCAAGTTCTGCATAATGTCGTCATATGGGACATTGACGTTTGGTTGATCTTGCCGAATGGATAGGGAATGTGAACGGCGGGTGGGCTTCTTGTCATCGCGGCGTGATGTGGATTGGTTTTGGGCGTCTCTTGGTGGATGTGCGGATGAAGAGGGTTAACGCTGGTTGGCGTTGGCGATTGCAGAAGTGGTTGCCAATGGTTGATGGGTACTGGCGGGGACAGGAAGAGGGATGCCCAGGGATGTGGTAGGAATTTCTGGAGGGGTATTAGGGTTTTTAGAATCATGGTCGTGGGTTGTCATGGTCTTTTTCGTTGATCCAATCGTACGAAAAAGTACGGTGGGCGCCAATATGATGTGGCATGATCCTGATTACTCTAATTTCATTTCCGTTATTCCTCTTCTCTCCTAAGATCCTTCCTTTCTTGAAGGGTTTTCTTTTATCTTCTTGTTCTTGGCGATCTCTCTTTCTTGGCCTTTTCTTGTGTGCGTGTGTTATGATTGTGTTAGATGCCTCTTCTTCCTTCTTAGGGAGGTATTTATTTACTACTATCTACAATATGTGGGCTTTTTGTGTTATGGACCGTTCTTAGATATTTTAGATTTTTGGCTGGTATAATGATGGGATTTTTGGGATATTTTGTGTTGTGGAGATCTGGTTTATGTATGGGGGTATGGTACATATACCATAAGCATTTTTTTTGACCGATTGTGATTGGGGCAGATGTGGCGGGGGGGGGGGTGCGGGTGTATTGGAAAAGGTAAAGATCAAGGGGGATGCGGAAATAGATACAAATGGAAAAGGGATGTGGAAAGGAGGCGGATGGGGGGCGGGTGGAAGGGGGATTCGGGGAGAAAAAAGAAGGAAATGGTGTTGGAGACGGGATGTGGGAGAGGGTTGCGGATAGGAGATTAAATGGGGGGATTCGGGGGAAAAAAGGTGATTTGAGAGATGGGATGTGGATGTAGCTTGGGTATGAGGCTGCGGTTTGGTGGGCAGGGATTCGGGTAATAATGATTGTCGTGGGTATGTGTGTGGAAGATGACAAGACGCTTCTGACCCTTCGATGGGAAAGGACGCGCGTGGGATGGTTCGGTTGATGGCGCGTGAAGGTCGTGTGCGCGTGGACGGGAAAAATTATAAAATATGGTTGCGCAAGATTTTTGGGGCCCAACAAAAGAAGGGTTTCTGGGAAATATAAAGGGAAGAGGAACAGGCAGGGGGTTTATTTGAACTCATTTGCTTAACTGTTCTCTTTGCGCTTCTTTGAAGAAAATCGGCATTAAGTCTGAGTTGTGAGGTTTTACCCGGTTATTGCTATTTTTTTGTGAGTGGTTCGGAGTATAAGGAAGGCTTCTGGTCTGCTGTGAAGGTTGTAGGTTAGTGTGTTAATATTTTGTATTGTTGTGGGGTTTGAAATGGGAGGGGTTTTGAGTAGGGTGATGAACATCATTGAATATAGGCTCTTTGTGTGTGTGTGTGTGTTCTGTGTAGGGTGATGAACTTCATTGAATATAGGTTTGACTAAGAAATGTGTTTTTGTTGTTATGTTGCAGTGTTTGTGTGCTATTGCTTTTGTGTGATTGTGCTTGGACATTCTGTGCTAAACCATGGCTCCTCGACAAATTCCAGGTACTTGTTGTTCTGTTGATTAGCGTTTTTTTGGGTAGGGTTTGGGAAAGAAGGGAAGAAGATACAAGGCAGTTAGGTTAGAGAAAAAGAAAATCACATGGGTATAATGACGGTTTTAGACAAAACAAGTTCGGGTGATGGGCAGGGGAGCACGTCTGATGGATCTGAAAGGTCAGTGGGATTTGAGGAATTGGTGGAGTGGATGGGACCCGTAGGTTCGTCAGGGGATCGGGATGCGAGTGTAAGGTACAGGATGGATGGGGAGGATTTTTATTTCCCTTTGATAGATGAAAAGGATGTAAGCTCTGGGATGGCTTACCAGAGGCCGAAGGAGGAAGTGGGGCCGGTGATGAAAGAATAAAAAACCAAAGGGTGTGAAGAGAAAGATAACCCCCAGATTCCCCAATATAAGATGACTGTGTCCGAATCCAGGGTCTTGGAGGGCATCCGGGAAAATTATCATTTCCCTATAACTTACAAGGCCATTTGCCCGGATGCCAATCAGCGGATTCATAAGCCTCTGGCGAACTGTGTGACCACCTATGTGGCGCACCTGCGGGCAGAGTTGTGGTTTCCTTTACATCCGCTGTTTGTGGATATTTGTAGATATTACAAGATTCAGCTGTGACAGTTGATGCCGAATGTCATCCGGACCACAGTAGGTTTTTTTACGGCTTGTAGGGCATTCGGGTGTGAGTGTAGGTTAAAATTGTGGCGTAGGTTGTATTATTTATGTCAGAAGTGTATAACGCCGGAGGTCATGAGTTCTTTTATATTGCTAGACGGAGTGCCCGACCGGTTATCTTGGGTCCTTCCAGTATCCATTCTTAGAAGAATGAATTCTTCTATGTCAAGCATCATAGTTTTGGCAGCAACGGTCTTTTGCAGCCTTGGAATAATAGAAAAAGCTTGAGTAATGATGTGCCAGATGGTTACGGGAGGGACTATCAGGATGCAGAGATATTGTTGACGTATCGATTTGAGTTGAATGTGGGGGAGGATTAGTCTGAAACCCTAATGAGGCATGCGGGGTTGGAGTGCGATTCCAGATTGGACATCCAGAAATTAAGTGGGTGCTTGTGGAAGGGTTGGGGGGGGTTCTTTATGTATATTACGTTTTTGTTAAATATATATTCTGCTAACTGTGTTTGCCGAAGCTGATGGGTTGTTTCTGTATTTGCAGGAAAAGACTTAGTGATGGAGATGGTTCGGAATAATCCAGATAAACGTAAAAGGAAGCCAACTGGTAAACTAAAAATTCTTTCAGTTATGCCTGACAAAGGGAGCTTTAGTTTTATAACCAGAACTCATAGGTATTATTGTCCAGAGATGTTCCGGGACGCAGAGAAGAAGGATGGGGTGCTGAGAAGGTGACTAGGGGGGAGGAGGGGGTGGCTATCAGGGCCAAGAAAAAGGAAACGGTGGCCCCGGTAGTATCGAAGGATTTGGGGAAGGGGAAGGGAAAGGAGGTGGTGGGGGAGGGTTCAGAGGATATGCCCCCGCCTCTGACACGGTTGAGGAGGGGTCCGAGTGAAGGTTGGGGGAAGAAGGAGGCGGGGGTGGGGACGTATGTGCCCCCTTGGGATATTCCTTCGAACGTGGTGGAGGGGGTTTCAGGGGTGGCAATGACATTTTTTCAACATTGTTTCCCCCCGGGTTTGAAAGGGGTGGTGGAGAAGGTGCCAACAGATGTCCTGATTGGCCAAATGTATCAACAAAAATTTGAGGTAAGGGGAGGGGGGGATGGTTAAAAATTGCTTAATATGGCTGAGAATTATATGTTATATTAACTTGTGTTTTGTTTGTTTATGTTTGGTTTTGATAGACCTTGCTTTCGGAAGTTGAACTCCTTCATCGCCTCCGCTTGACTTACCACAACTATGACAGTGTGGAGGCGGAAAAGGACTTGGCTTGGAAGGTCAGGGACGAAGCTACAATGGCGAAGGAGGCTGCCGAACGCGAGGTGGATGTGTGGAAGGGGAGGGTTCTGGAGCAAGGGGAGGAACTGGAGGGTGTTCAGCAAGACCTCATGCGGGAGAAGCTCAAGACGGGTGAGTTGGAGCTGGCAAGGAAGAAATGGGAGGAAGAGGCGGTAAGGTTGCGGGACCGCTACGAAACTCCCGAGGGGCTGATTAATGCTGCTACGTAAAAAGCGGTCGTAACATCGTTCTTTTAAGGATGAACGGTGTTATAGGCTATTTTCTCAGGTAGCAGCTCCCGTTGCTGGTGATACCTTGGCCGTACTGAGGGATCACATTCAGGAAAAGGATCCTTCTTTCCAGTTGCCGGAGCAGTTTCAGGCGTTGGCTATGAGGTCGGAAGGGAATGTTGATATGCATAAATCATATCACATTTTTAGCATATTTTTAGGCATTATTTAGGGTGAAATTGATAGGAAATCGGTCTTAATTGATTGTTATTAACTCAATTTCACAGTTTTTATAATTTTGGAAGTGTTAGGTGAAAAGTAGAAGAAAACAGCAAATTTTGGGGCAAAAATGCAATTTTTGGAAATGCTAAGTTCGGGACGGGCGTCCCGACCCAGTCAAAGCACCAGGACGGGTGTCCCGAAGCACCAGAAGTTGTCCCACATCGAAATTTTTGGAGATTTTCACTCCAGAAAGCTGCTATAAATACCCCAGGCCTCCAAGAGTTGAAATCATCCCTCTCCACTTGATATGAGTCATTTAGTGACTTCAAGTGTACATTTTTCTCGAGTACATAAGTCACTGAGAGACTCGGGTTTAGTATAAGTTTTCTTTCTTTCTAGTTAGTGTTTCGTTTCTTAGTTTCTGAGAATTAGTCTCAAATCTTAGGCTTCGATAGATAGGTTCGTTTCTGGTATTCATAGAATACCCAGGATTTCGTTAGGAGATCCTAAGAAGGCTCTAGGCGTTCGAAGAGTCAGTCCACAGGGCTAGGCTTAAGCCCAGGATGTAAGGTAAAGTCCAGCTAGTAGGCTGAGGAAGCGTCCTCCGAAGGTTCTGTCGAGCAAAGTCGGGTCAAGCAATACGACATATACAGCAGTACGCTCCATCGGCGAGACTAAGTAGAGGGTGATTTCTTTATGGCATCAGTCCCCCTGTCCCTCTCTTATATGTTGTTATTGTGTTTGTCCAAAGAATAATTTTGAATACTGGATTATGATTTTTATGAATATTTGTTATATATGTTGAAGTTGTTAATTTTTTCCAGAAATAGCCACCTGCTTAATATTCATTACGTCTGCATGTCTAATGCGTTCTTTTAAACTAAAATTAGGGTTATAGACAATTCCTAACCACGGTCTATTCATAACCTGTTTAGTTTAACAGGCATCGATTAGTATTGGTGTCTGCCATGCTAGATAAAATAACCTACGGAACACCTTATTTGTTAGAGTAGTCTAGGTAGGAGCCGAGTAGAGTGTTTATGCCGGCGGTTATGGGCCAGCGGCGTGATCCCCGAAGTGACATAAGGCTTTCATAGCTGTCTTTTGTTAGAACCGTGAGTAGGGCCGTTAACCTTAATGATGGGGCGGTTTATCAGAGACCTCGGATGTGGTACGCCTTTAGACACAGAACATAGTTGCAATCCAGGCTAAGATGCATCTAAAAAACTAGAAGATAGGTCAATCAACATGTAGGAACAGTATATCATAGAATCAGGACGTTATCTATAAAACACTTTTAGGCTTAATTAGACTTAAACCTAGTGGAGAATGGATCACCCTCTCATCAAAGTTATTGATGAAGATTGCATAACTGGATCATAAGATAAGAGTTAGGATAAAAGGCTAGTTACTACTAAGTCGTTACCACTTCCCTGGGAGTACGATATTTATTTAATAAAATCGTAGATACTTTCCAACAGACTAGCTACACGATAGGTACTCTGCCTTAGGTTCTGGCTGTTTAAGTGACACCATAGAGGCTAAATGTGACAATTAGTCAATCTCAGTCCTTAATTACTCATAATCAACATAGGGTAAAATAACACCTATTTAGCATATCAGTCGGAAACGCATCAAATGTGTATCCTTGGGAAGGGGGTCCACTTGATTTTGACGCTTTGATTGCCGAAACTGGCCAGAAATAGGAGGAAACGGGAGAGGAGGTGGAGGAAGGGGAAGTGGCTCCGGGGGAAGAGACGGTGGGTGGGGAGGGAGGGGAAAGTAATGTAATGGGGGGGAGCTGGAAAATGTATAATGTATATATATTTTGTAACCCTCATGGGATTAATACAAAGTACTTTTTGTTACTTTTTGTTGCAGTTGAGTTAATTAATTTTTTTTTTGTATATGTGTGTGGCTTGTGGATGGGGTGGGGGTGTTACAGTATTAAATGGGTGACTACTATGTTAAAATAAAGAACAGAGAGAAAAGAATAGAAAAAATGTGTGTTATTATTATTATTGAAATAATTTTGACTTTGAAAAAAAAACAAGTGTTTATTCGAAACTGAACAAGTGTGCATCCGAAACCGAATTTGTGGGGTGTGTGACTACTATGGGTAATACTTTCGGAGGTTAGTTGTGTTCCACGTGCGGGTGAGAATGTGGCCTTTGTGGTCTTTCAAATGAAAACTGCCATTTGAATTGGCTTTGGCAATAACATATGGGCCTTCCCAATTTGCGTCTAGCTTTCGGGTAGGTTCTTGATGACTGACGAAGTTTTTACGAAGGACGAGGTCGCCTGTGATGAGATTATGGGGGCACAGTCTTGCATTCTTGTGTTTTGCTAGGGATCATTTGTAGTTGTACTCACAGGTGGCTGCATTGGATCGAATACTATCGAGTAGTGCCAAATTTTCTGTAATTTTGAGGTTGTTCCACTCGATGGAGAAATTGTCCAGCCTAGGAGAGGGAGAGCTGATTTCAACTAAGAGTAATGCTTCGGTACCAAAGCATAAAAAAAATGGGCTCTCGAGGGTGCGGGAATGAGGTGTTGTGCGGTAAGACCACAGGACATTCTGTAGTTCGTCGACCCATTTGGATTTGGACGAATCTAACCATTTTTTCAAACCTTGTACGATGGTTCGGTTAGTGACTTCTGTTAAGCCATTTGTTTGTGGGTATCCGACTGATGTGAAACGGTGGTCTATATGTAATTCCTGGCAAAAATTCTGGAATTCCTGCGCTTTGAACTGTTTCCTGTTGTCGGTGATGAGGATGCGGGGTGTGCCGAACCTGGTGATGATGTCGTTCCAAAAGAAATCTCTGACAACTTGCGCCGTGATGGAAGCGACAGGTTTTGCTTCAACCCATTTGGTGAAATGATCGATGGCCACGATAAGAAATTCCTTATTTCCCTTAGCTTTCGGGAATGGGCCAACAATGTCCATGCCCCATTGATAGAAAGGAATCAGGTTGCTGATGGAGTGGAATTCGGCAGTGGGCATGTGGTGTGTGTTGGCGTGTAGTTGACATTTTGAACAATGTTTAATAAGCTCGGTGGCGTCAGCTTCTATCGTGGGCCAGAAGTCTCCCGTCTGCATGACCTTTCAGGCCAAACTTCGAGCCCCGATATGAGCTCCGCAGATTCCTTTGTGGACTTCACGTGGGATGTAATTGCCTTTGGCTTTGGGCACGCACTTTAGTAATGGCTAGGAGTAATAGCGTCGGTATAGCTGATTGTTTAGAATAACGTATCGGGATGCGGCTTGTCTGAGTTGTTGTGTTTGAACTTTGTCTTCTGGGTTGTTGTTGGTGGTGTATTAGATGATGGGTGTCATCCAGAACTGTGATTGGGAAATGTTCATAATTGGAAGGTGATCGATAGACCTCTGCGTGAGTGGCTCTATCCATGTTCCGTCTATTGTGTCGGTTATGTGTACTTTGGAGAGGGTGTCCGCTTCAATGTTTGCTTTGCGGGTGATGTATTCAATGCTTATGTACTGAAAGTTTTTGAGGAACTCGGATACTAGCTGTAAATACTGTTGCATGTTTTCTTCCTTGGCTTCAAACTCGCCGTTGACTTGACCAGCTATTAGTTGGGAGTCGGTGAATATGCGGAGGTTACGGATGTTTAAGGTACGGGCAATCCGTAACCCTGCGAGGATCGCTTCGTATTCGGATTCGTTGTTGTTGATCGTGAATGTGTATTTCAGGGCGTAAAATAATTTGGAGCCTTCGGGTGAGGTGATGGCTATACCGGCTCCTCGGTTGGTTTCGGCTGCGGAACCATCGACATGAATTGTCCAACAGTCGTCTGGGATGTTGTCATCGGGTGGATGGTGAGGGAGGGGTGGGGGTAAATTGGTGCATTCTATGATGAAGTCGGACAATGCATGGGCGTTGACTTGCTGCCTGCGGGTGTATGTGATGTCATATTCTGACAGTTCCATGGCCCATCGCATGAGGCGGCCGGTGATGTCAGCTTTGTACAATGATTGTCGAATGTGGGCTTGGGTGTGCATGCATATCTGATGGGCGTGGAAATAATGTCGGAGCTTTCGTGTTGCCATGATCAGGGCAAAGATATATTTTTCTAAGGGGGAGTATCGAGTTTCGGTAGGGTGTAGAACGTGGCTAATGTAGTAAACTGGGTGAAAGGTATTGTCGCGATTGGCACAGAGAACGGCACTTATAACTGAGGGGGAAATTGAGATGTAGACGTGGAGGATTTCGTCTGGCTTTGGGGGAACTAATACAGGGGGACTATGCAAATATTGCTTTATGTCTTGAAAGGCTTTCTCACATTCGGGGGTCCATTCAAAATGTTTGCGGTTTCGTAAGAGTAAGAAAAGCGGGAGGGATTTTTCTCCGAATTTGGAAAGAAAACGGTTGAGTGTTGCGATTCATCCACTGAATCGCTGAACTTCTTTAACAGTTGCTGGGGGTTTTAGATTCTGTATGGCTGCTATTTTGGATGGGTTGATTTCGAGTCCGCGCTGTGAGATCATAAAACCCAAGAATTTACCAGCACTTACTCCGAATGTACACTTTTCGGGGTTGAGTTTTAGACCGAAGTCTTGCAAGGTTTGGAATGTTTCGCGGAGGTTGCGAGTTATATCTGATGCGGAAAGAGTCTTGACTAAGATGTCGTCGATGTCCCTCGACATTTATGCCGATTTGGGATTTGAACATTCGGTTGATCGTGTCCTGAAAATCGGCACCTGCGTTTTTAAGTCCGAAAGGCATACGTTTATAGCAAAAAAGTCCTTCGGGTGTGACGAATGCAATTTTTTCTTCGTCGGCTTCTGCCATAAGGATTTGGTGGTATCCTTTGTGAGCGTCTAGAAATGAAAGTAAGTCGTATCCAGCTGTGGCGTTGGCGAGGAGATCCGTTTGAGGAAGAGGATACGGCTTCTTGGGGATGGCTTTATTGAGCGAGGTGAAATCAATGCAAACTCGCCATTTGCCGCTAGCCATTGAGGGAATTGGACTCTTCGGATGACATCGGCTTCAAATAGTTCTGATATTTCTTTGCAGATAATGGCTTGTTTCGCAGTGTTGAAGGAGCGAGGTTTTTGGGTGATGGATTTGGCTGTGGAGGGAATGCCTAATCTATGTTCCATGAAGGATCGGGGGATTGCCCCGATGTCCGTAGGCATCCAGGCAAAAATGTGAGAGAATTCTGCCGCAAGCTCTAAGATTTGTCATTCCAGTGGATTTGGAAGGGAAGCGCCTAGGAAAATATGGCAATTACAGTTCTTTCATACGGGAGTGCAAAATGAATTTCGGGGCTACACATCTAGAACACATTGATTACTTTTAATCTTAATCAGCCTTGTAATAGTTTTTGTAATTACCCTAACTGGTCTTATATTTTTATGGAAACTGTTCATACTATTTGTAGAAATCGCAACTTAAACATCTATCGTGGAAGAAAATGGTAAATCACCCACCTGTTTAGCTAGGCTTATTTTGGATAAAACGTTTAAGTTGTTGTCTGCTTGGAATGGTGATATTGATTCCTAGTAGCCAATAGAATGTAGAGACATTTTTTTGTACAGGTTTATACCTGATTTTTGTTCACACTTTATATAGATCCCGGTTTAAAACAAAAAAATTTACAGGTGTCTGAAAAAAAAAGGGAACACAGACCAACAATCGCTTACATGCTACAAAACAGCTGGAAAATTTTCCTTTTTCCCGGAAACATCAATCTGCTTCTGGCTTTCTCACAAAAAGCTTGTTGCAAGTGTGAGTTCATTCAAATTGGACATGATTTGGGTACGCGTTGTTCCTATCTGCTGAGCAATCTCTAACTGCTCTTCCAAAGGAAGCATTTCATAACTGCAAAACTCAGCCACGGATACACCAAAAGTAAATAAATTATTTAAGAGAAAATGGTAAAGATAATGCCAAAGTCACGGAGCTCAACAGTGCACCCCTTAAGGGATGGCATCTAAGACTAATAATCAGTATTAGACAAGTGTGAATATTTGTCTCATCAAAACAAGTGTTTGTGCAATGCAACCGACCAATGATAATGAAAGGCGCAAAATATCTCAAAAGGAAAGATGCTACTTCATGAAGGGATAAATGGAACGGAGTACTCACTGACAAAGTAGCTCAAAGTCCACTATGTTGTCAGGACCAGGCCGATGAGCCCTTCCATTTGAACGGAATTGGCGAAAAGATCTTGGGTTTAGACCAGCAACATGAGAAACAGCATCTACAAGTTTTTTCTGTAGTGATTGAAACCTGCGAAATGTTAGTTCATCAAGTGGTGCAATACAGCCAAAGCTCCCATCCAAGGTGCCAAACAGTAGACCAAAACGGTTGGTCTTATCAGAGCCAGCAGCAGCACTAATTTGATCAGATGAAGTCGGAAGTAGCTGCAACCGCATAAACTTGGTCACATGTGCACCAACGTGAAATTCAGCCCTAGACAGAAGCTTCTGTCCTTTCCAGCTATGTAGCGATTTTGGAGCGTAATAGAATACCTAATTACAGAAAGAAAATAACATTGAAATGCTTTTAAAAGGTAAGAGATTACTAATCTTTTTCAAATTGAAATGTTTCCTTACTATATATTGACTACACAAAAAGCTGTGAGTTTCTGAATGTCAATATGTATAAGAGAATAAAAGATAAAAATTAAATAAACCTGCACATTCTTTTGCTCATCAGAAACGACTAGACTGAGTGTGCTTCCATCAATTAAAAATTCTGTAGCCAAACAATCAAGAAAACCAAAATCCTTGGACAACAAATTAAGTTGAGATCCCTGTTCTTTCCAATTTAAGAAGTATATGCTTTTGTGAACATCTCCAATAAGAATAAAATTCTTAACCTGAAATAGGAGTAAAGACAAGTAAGATTGTGAATAAAAAGCATACTGCACTCCACTCAGAACTTAAATTCGTTTTTTTTTTTACTTTTCTGCTTTTCAGTTAGACTAGTTCAACAGGTCAACAAAAAAATGGTTTAAAATATACAATTAAGAAAAACCCGGCTCAACTTGTATTGGCCAGGGTGGTTCAGTTCTGGAAACACTGTTTACAATAGTGACATTAAGATTCAGTGATAAATACCTTCTACCACATGTCCAAAACTAAACAAGAGGAATTATAGATTAAGAAAAACATATGTCCAACCACTCATGCCACACTCCACTAAAAAGCTATAAACAATTAGATTGTGATTAAACTAAAGTCTTGTCTTGTGAAAACAAATAATCTTATTTTGGGAACATCAAAGCTCAATTGAGCACCATTCAATTAGGTGATTTAAATCAAGAAGATATTGCTACGGTAAATCATGAGTTTGAGATATAATAAAGATGAAAAGTCATATAAGTATTTAAAAAAAAAAAAAAAAAAACAGGTGATTTAAAATGTTAATGTCATAGTAGATGATGACACTCCACCAAGTCTATAAATGCCTAAGAAAAAGATAAAAAATAAAATAAAATAATGCTTAGCAGTCCAGCCATGTCCTGGTAGAGTTAAGAACATTATTCAGAATATAAGTTAAAAAAAACATGAGAGAACAGTGGCTAAGAGAAATAAGTTAAAGTTGTAAAACATACATAAAGTTACAAATTAAATCTTAAACCATAGAAAGGTAAGAGTAAGACATACAATATTCAAGCTCACAACATGAAGTGGTGGAGCATCGTAGAAGGCAACACCATTTAACTCAGAACCTGTCCATTTGTGTAAAGTAATCTTAGGGCCGGAAGCTATCAGTAGATGACCCTGGAGTGAAGCAACAGCAGATATAGCGCCCTTCAATACCTTAGAGTAAACTTCTGAAACCTACAAAAGAGTCTCAATAGAAATCATTAAGGCATCAGCAAAATGAGGACAACAAATAACTATAAGATAAAAAGAGCCTATCCCCAAATGCTAGGTACAATACGAAGAATCAATTAAACTGTTTAAAAATGAATGAACTGGTTAGATTTGACCATTACCGAAGTTTGAGAATTGTCATCATTTCTTTCAACTGAGAACAACAGCACACGCCCCCTTGCAGCAACATCCTCTCCTTGTAAATAAGCTGTCCCAATTGCCAAAAGAGTTTCGTTTTCTCTTGTGGTAGAATTCTGTAACCAGGCACAGACATAATATATACACATACATACATATATAGACTTTTGACCATATAAAATATCTATAGAGAAGTAGAATGATGCAGACAGAGATAGAGAGGCAGGAAGAACCAAGACTTACATATAATGTGACAACTAGTACAGTGAGTGCATTCTCAGAACTTTGCATAAGTATTGTAGCTCTTAACTGCCAAGGCCCACCAGACCTTTCAGGTTCCATAATCCGAACCTCATATTCTTCTACAGGGTAACTTCCTTCAAAATTCATCACTCTCGATCTGCTGACCAGCTTCTTGATCAACTAGAGATGAAAGAACTTGATTTAATGGTTTAAGCACCTAAAGATACAGAAACGTTTAGTCATGTTTCAACAGAACCCACTCTGTCTGTACACTTAACAATTTGTTCACAAATGAGAAATTTAATTCTTCTTTTCCAACTTGATGTGGTTTACTTCAGCCCATTGAGCATATAATATGGATATGAAGTACCTCATTCCATCAGTGGCAGATTTAGTCCCGAACTTTTTTATTTTTGGTCACCATAATACCTACTATTTTCTAAATTTTTATCCCCAAGTGTTTTAGGTTTAGCAAATATAGTCCCCTTGCCTGAATTTATCAAAACTGGAGTTAACACCAGAACCCATAATTAGTCAACATAATACTGGTACATTTTGAAGGATACAATATTTATTGCAAATTACAGCCTCCCTTCCAAATTTTCCAAATCAAACCTATCCTTACCTCCCCAGTACCTCACAGTTAAGTACTATGTTCTATAATCAGCATATCAGTGAGATTGTTTTCAAGAAAGTTGTTTCTGGTAATGAGTTTGGCTAGAGAGGGGATAGAATGTTGGGGACTGAATTCTGTGAAGCACTGGGGAATGTTGTTTGTTTGGTTTCTGGAATGGATTATATGTGTTATTCAAACAGTTTCCAGTGAGATAAAATGCTGGTGAAAAAAATGATCAGCTATCCCACAAGCGGGGGTTCTTTTTGTTTCTTTGGCAGCCAGTGCCAGTGCTCGCCAATTTTACAGGATTCGTGAAAATAATCATGAGATTGAATACTGGGCAAACTTCAATTCGTCATTGCTCTCAAGGAAAGCTGATTTGGTACTTGATTGCTGATTCACTACTGCTGTGTCACCCAAAATGCCTCTACCACAGAATTCCAACCACAGAGTAAAGAATCCCACAACAGCTGGATGCCTCACCTGTGGAACCCATTCCATGAAATTATGCCACGGTCACTGAGACCTTCATTGAACCCATCAGGAACATTTTTTGCAGCAACTTGTGCTGATCCGGGCAGCTTCCTTAGTACCCCCAAGAAAGGTAAAGTGGATTGTTCTAAACCAAGGGCTAGTTTATGGACACGTTCTGCTCAATGATGCTTCATTTCCAAATGTTACACATAAAAAACAATTACCATCCAAGTGGCTTACAGTGGGATTGGTCTGGGAAATTGGGGAGGGACGTTGTAATTATGGGTAATTGAATAATCTAAGTTCGAAAATGTATAATTCCAAACATGCCCTTATTATATGGGTTTTGATGTTGACTCCATCCAAGTTTTGATGAATTCAGGCAGAAAGGACTATATTTGGCATACTTAATAACTTGGGGATTAAAGTAAAAAAAGAAGAAAAATGAAGATAGGCCTAAACTTACTAAAAATAAAAAGGTTCAGGTTAAATCTGCTAAGTATTCATGGCTGATTACACCCACATAACATAACATTGCAGTTTGTATTAACATCTCATACCAGTAGCAAAAGGAAAAAGAAAAAAGAAAGAGGAAAAGGAAAATGCACTCACTGGGAATGAAACTATAAGTGGATATAAATTCTTCTCGGCAAAAAAAGTGACTTGATGTGGTGTCCCCTTCAGTGGCATCTGTTACAACATCCCCCCACACGCACACACACCCAAAAAAAGAGAAAAATGTTAGTGAATGAGAAGATCGTCACTACATATATTAGAGTGTTGAAAAGACCAAGGAAAAAGCTAACTGCACCTTTTGTACAGGCCAATAATTATCATATGATAAGAATGATGGAAGTTGGCAAATTTTTAGAGTACCCTGAAAAACGAAATATGTAAATCTAAAAAATGATGGTAGCACACACTGGGAGCAAACCCAGGTTCAGTTGTAAAAATATTTATTTGTGCTACCTGTGAGGTAACATAGATAAATCCATGATTACAGTTCACACTGTGAAGAACAGTAAAGGCCACAATAGCACCATCACAAAGCTGCAGGGAAGAAATATAGCTTAATTAATTACACGACATTCTGTATATCAGAGCCAAGAAGTTCCAAACTAATTGCAAATTAAAATCACAGAAACCAAAAATAAAATAAAATAAAAGTAACCATGGGAAAGGACCACAATTGATAAAGAAAACATCCTGTAAGTTTAATCTAACTGTTATGCTGCATAGATTATCATCATTTTTCATCCACTATTCCTAAGTTGAAAATTCCAGTACTTATGAAGGACCAAAGGAGAGAATATAATGCAATGCATGTGGGAAGATGCCAATCCTATGCCAAAAACTCAAGAAAAATCTGCATTTAACTTTTTGAAGTGGAAACTTACTCAAGAAAAATTCTACTTCTTTCCCATAAGTAAGGCATGGAGTAGAGAAAGAACGTATATTCTTCATTGGAGGTATAGTACCAAATAGGATATGAGGAAAGAATTTGCCTATTAGGTTCTTCGGCAGTCTGCAGCTTCTCATTAGCGGAGTCCAGTGCTTTGTTCTTCTAGGACAGCTTCCCTTCCAGGTCGGTGCACTTCTTCTCCAAGTTAATCTGCATTGTCTTAGAAGTGTTGTCTGAGGCCGTCATTCGGTCGAGATGACCAACAAAAGCACAAACCTGGTTCAGAAAAAATGTAAACAAAGTTAGTAAAAAAGAGGAAAAGGAGATGAAACTAACAAGTTAGCTCACTTCGTTTCGCCATACCTGAGACAAATGGGCCCCAATCTAACCCATAGCATCATCCACTCCGGGGGAAGAGCGGCAGAGGTTCTGGGAGAGGTCAATGTCCGTGGCCCGGTTCAGAACTACTTTGTCGAAGTGTCTCCCCGCCTTCGAATTTGACAGCTGAAGGTTGGTTAATGGCGGGGAGGCCCTTTGTATCTCTTGAGCCAGGATCTCCAGCTCCCGCCTCGACTCCGGTAGCTTGAGCCCTCCCTGGTCCAGGGGCAAGAAGATGGACCGAAAGAACTTTCCCCCTGGGAGGCCCGGAGTGAAAGAGCTTGTGCAGTGGCAGGGGCCACTTCCCTCAAGCCGGCGGAGTCGAGTAGGCGAGGACCCTGCGAAGGCCTTTTTCTTGACGACTCCACTTCGTTCACCTCGTGGACCCTCTTTGAAGTCGACTAGACCGGCTCCTTCTCCATAGAGTGATCTGCTTGTCTCACCGGTTGAGGGGATTGACTCGAAATCCCATGGGCTGAAGGGGAGGGGGGTAACTGCATCCCCCACCGAGGTGGCAGCTGCGGCAATGGAGGTGCGTTCCACTGCCCTCGCGTGACATAATCTGATCCATACAGCTTTTTTAGAATTTGAACTTCTTGCATTTTGAAGTTCGAACTTCCGAAGTTGATTTGTTGAACTTGTATGTCTTTAGCTGAGTTTACAATGGAAGAGCCGCACCGTCGAATTTGAATGTTCCAAAGAGTTGAAATTTCCTCAAATTCAGTTGGAATTTCCTCAAGTTTATGACATTGTTCCACTACTATTTGCTCAAGGGAAGGAAAGTTGTGATAAGATGCAGTCCATTTTTGAACATTTAAGCCTTGAAGTTTCAAGAATTTTAGCCTTTTGAACTCCTCATCATCTTTCATGTTCCAACATTTTCCCATGAAAGCATTTGCCAATAGTTTAAGAACCTCTAGATTCGGTAACTCCACAATTTTTGATATTTCACTCCATGGTAGCCCAAAATTTGACAATGTCAGTTTCTTTATATTTTGGGGTAAGGAGAATATGAAGTCACGTAACACAGGGCTTCCATCGTGGCTCAAGTTCAACGATTCCAGTTGATCCAGAAAATCTAGTTTCACCATCTTATTCTGTTGATACGAACCAAATCTGCATTTAAGTTTTTGAAGTGTTCCTAACTTACTCAAGAAAAATTCTACTTCTTTCCCATAAGTAAGGCATGGAGTAGAGAAAGAACGTATATTCTTCATTGGAGGTATAGTACCAAATAGGATATGAGGAAAGAATTTGCCTATGTGGACATGCCTCAAGTTTTCCATCACCAAAATTTCAGCGGGCCGAATAAATGTTTCTTTGCTTATAATACGAAGTGTTTCTAACTTCTCAAGCCTCGCTATTGTAGCTGGAATGAATCTAGTAGTGCACCAAATTGCCAAGTATCTCAAGAAAATCAATGTTGTTATTTCTTCTGGAAAGTCTCCATCAAACTCGGCTTCTTCCAAATCTAGAACATGGAGAAATCTTGCATTGCAAAAGGACTTAGGGTTTATATTGAATGCATTAGAAGTACCTGCGGGACAAATGCGTAAAGAATAGAGAGGAGAAGATTTCCGGACAAGCAAATGCTTCCAATATTCAGTTTGAATGGACACACGATAATACTCATCCATGGTATGAAGGGAAACATCTTTTCGATGTAATAACTCGAAAAAATATTCTTCTTTACTCTTTTCCTGACAAAATTCTCGTAAAAGAGGATGAATGCGACATGCCTTTATCCCACCATTAGAACTTTTGCTCGAGACAATTAGTAGACTTCTCCCAATGAGATCCATCACATACTCTTCAGCTACTTCCTCAACGTCTTTCATCTCTTTCTTTTGTATGAAACCTTCCGAGACCCATAAATTGATCAATTTTTTCACTTGAATCACTTTATCTTCTTGAAATAATCCCAAATAAAGAAAGCAAGCTTTTAAAGGTTCTGATAAATGTTTGTAACTACGCTCTACTATGTGGGCACAACCTTCTTCATAAATTATCGAATCCAAACTTTCTCCAATTTGTTTCCACCCATCTAAATTATCAATTGCTTCCTTTAGAAGCTCTGCAGCTAACACAACTGCCAGAGGTAGCCCTTTGCAATCTATCGCTATTTCATTGCCTACATTAACAAAGTTTATTGGGCAGATACCTTTTTTATTGAATAGCCTTCTTTCTAAAAGCTCCCAACTTTCTTGATTTGAGAGTGGACTCAGAAAATATGGGAAGCCGTTGGACTTAGCATCCAAAACAACTCTGTGGATTCTGCTGGTAAACAAAATTCGGCTATAATTTTGATCGTCTGGAAATGACAACTTTAGTCTATTCCATGCACTAACATCCCAAATGTCATCCATAACAATCAAGTACCTTTTTCCCTTCAAAATTTTTCGAAGCTTGTCACGTAAATTTTCTTCCTCCATTTCATTGAAAGTGTCATTTACCTCAATTACACCATGTAGAATATCAAGCAAAAGTTTCTTGCTATCATATGACTGAGAAACGGTACACCATGCACATTTGATAAAATGACGCTTAACTTGAGGATCATTATAAACTTTCTTTGCCAAAGTAGTCTTCCCCAATCCCGCCATACCAATGATAGAGATAATATCAAGTTTTTGAGATCCACAAGTAAGCAAATCTCTTATCTCATTTGCCTTATCCTCAAAACCCACAGCCACTTCATCAATTTCTTCCACATCATATTTCAAAAGAATTGTATGGTTCAAATTCGTTTCATTTCTACTCTCATAAGAGTCTTGAACATGCTTATCCTTGATACTCATGACCTTGGGCAAAAGATGCTTAATTTCTTTTTGGACATTAAGAAGAAGAAAAATATAAACTCCAAAACCATTCTCATATGAATTTGACCTAATGATTCTATCAACTTGGTATGCCAAATTAGCAATTTGAGTCCAAAGATCTTTTGACCCTATGCGTTCATTTTGCAACTCTAGCACAAAATTATCTTTCAAATTTGATGCTTTAAGTAAATCTCTAAGAACCACTAATCCCCTTTCTAATGTTAGAATTGGGAGGTTTGGAAAGCAAGAAGCAAATTCTTTTAATTTTCCTATGCTTGAATCAAATAAATTAAGCATATTAAGTCTAGGAAAATTAAAAGATGGATCAAGAAAGATTAGGGAATATGCTTTTCTGACCTCTGCTTTGATTGTAAAAACTACATCAAAGAAATCATGAAGAAGGAAGTTTGTTGCTTCAACAATGCCTGTTTCATCCTTTTCGCCCGAACCAAGCGAAATAATGAGAGTTCCAGCCTCCTTGAGAGCTTCTTGAGTTTGGTTCAAAACTAACTGCCCTTCCTTTGTCTCTGTGAATGGTGGATCCATGACAAATGCTATCAAAAACGTCATTGCTTCACTTAGTATTTCAATAGCCTCCTTGGGTAGATACGTCCTCAAATTATGATGGAGTGATTCTGTAAATCTAGAAATAACTTCAAAAGCTTCATGACGTTTATCTACTGAAGGCTTGGTGACTTTCAGATATGAAAGGCACATTCTTGTAACCTCGGGAGAAACAACATCACCAACCACTTTGCAACGTTCTTCCACAGGTACGTTGTTCTTTTTGAGGAAATTAAGACACCGCTCGGTGTCCTTTGGATGAGAAAAATAAAAATTGTTGTAAAACTTGGACAAAGTTACATTCTTTTCATCACTGGCCACATTTTCGTCGAGGACCCAATAAAAAAGACATAAATAAGCAACGTTCCAAACCCAAGAATTAAGAGTATATAAGAGATCCGTGTAAACAGTATTCAATTCTTTCACATAATCAAAAACTATTCTCAACATATCCAATTTCTCTTTGTAAGCTTCAAATTTCATCTTCTCATCAGGGTTCATCATATCACCTTTTAGTTGTACAACTTTGGACATGGATATATCGATATACTTCATGAACTTGGGAAAGAAATCAGCATAAATATATAAATCAATGTACACACCTTGAGAAAAGATAGAACAATCTTCCCTGATGGATGGTTTGTAACTGTTGATTTCGATCAGCAACTCAGAAACAAGTGTGTCCCAATCTTGGAATTCTCCGGTATCCAATGCAAGAACACCAATCTTCAAAATCCCTTCCCTTTTCTCTGTTGCATCCATACGAGATATATCACGTTCAGCTAAATACAAGAGCTCCTTATAAATAGCTAGAAACTGAAACCCTTCTTCAAGAATCATAATCTGATCCTTCATAGAAGAAGTCATGCGTGAATCTTCCCTTAGCTTCATAAGATCTACAAGAATTGGAATTTTCGAGTAGATATTCATCATTTCCTGTCTCTCCATTTCTTCCTTCAATTTCGAAAATTTGTTTGTGAACTATGTATAATTAATTAACTTCTCTCAAAACATGCAATAATTCTTATTATTATGTGAATGAATGAATATATAATGTTCAGATCATTGACTAATGTTTTATTATTGTTTGTAATTAGCACTACAATTTGGAACAAATGAGTATTAATGAAGACTTTACAGCAAATAATTTCTTGTCCGTTTTCACTCATCATTTGAAGGAAATTTCTTGTTTAGCCTTTTGGTTAGGTGGTGAGTCACTGTCTCTTTCCTTTTATTTATATTATACATATATATATATATATATATATATATAAATAAAAGGAAACGGCGGCGGCACGGTGATATATATATATATATATATATGAATGGAATCAATAATTACTTAATAAAGAAAGACTTCTAACTAATTAATTTTTGTTTGGTGTACGTCTTTTAATATTAGCTAGAAGTCTTTATTTATTAAGTAATTCTTGATTCCACTCATTTTGTTTGGTACAGCTTTACTCAATTTGTATAATAATTTAAAGATATTTTAAATAAAATTACAAAATTGCCATTGTAAATAATAAGAAAATTAAAATATCTTTAATTAATTATTATACAATTGAAAAAAAATGGTTGTAATGTTATATATATAAAAGATATATAAGATATATAAGATATTTATATTATTATAAATTTATATATTATTAATACTTCATTTTTATATAAATTAATATTTGGTAAGAAAATTAAATAAAAGCTATGATCTCGATATTTTATGTCTCTATGGAAAATTAATTGGAAAAAGAAAAATCTATCGATAATATTTTGTTTATAAAAGTTGTGAAATATAAAATATAACTTCTTTTTTTAAAAAAAAATTAATGTTTCTGTATATAAAATATTTTAACTTTTAATGGGTGTCATCCAGGACTGTGATTGGGAAATGTTCATAACTGGAAGGTGATCGATAGACCTCTGCGTGAGTGGCTCTATCCATGTTCCGTCTATTGTGTCGGTTATGTGTACTTTGGAGAGGGTGTCCGCTTCAATGTTTGCTTTGCGAGTGATGTATTCAATGCTTATGTACTGAAAGTTTTTGAGGAACTCGGATACTAGCTGTAAATACTGTTGTATGTTTTCTTCCTTGGCTTCAAACTCGCCGTTGGCTTGACCAGCTATTAGTTGGGAGTCGGTGAATATGCGGAGGTTACGGATGTTTAAGGTACGGGAAATCCGTAACCCTGCGAGGACTGCTTCGTATTCGGATTCGTTGTTGCTGATCGTGAATGTGTATTTCAGGGCGTAAAATAATTTGGAGCCTTCGGGTGAGGTGATGGCTATACCGGCTCCTCGGTTGGTTTCGGCTGCAGAACCATCGACATGAATTGTCCAACAGTCGTCTGGAATGTTGTCATCGGGTGGACAGTGAGGGAGGGGGGGGGGTAAATCGGTGCATTCTATGATGAAGTCGGACAGTGCATGGGCGTTGACTTGCTGCCTGCGCGTGTATGTGATGTCATATTCGGACAGTTCAATGGCCCATCGCATGTGGCGGCCGGTGATGTCAGCTTTGTACAATGACTGTCGAATGTGGGCTTGGGTGTGCATGCATATCTGATGGGCGTGGAAATAATGTCAGAGCTTTCGTGTTGCCATGATCAGGGCAAAGATATGTTTTTCTAAGGGGGAGTATCGAGTTTCGGCAGGGTGTAGGACGTGGCTAATGTAGTAAACTGGGTGAAAGGTATTGTCACGATCGGCACAGAGAACGACACTTATAACTGAGGGGGAAATTGAGATGTAGAGGTAGAGGATTTCGTCTGGCTTTGGGGGAACTAATATAGGGGGACTTTGCATATATTGCTTTATGTCTTGAAAGGCTTTCTCGCATTCGGGGGTCCATTCAAAATGTTTGCGGTTTCGTAAGAGTAAGAAAATCGGGAGGGATTTTTCTCCGGATTTGGAAAGAAAATGGTTGAGTGTTGCGATTCATCCACTGAATCGCTGAACTTCTTTAACAGTTGATGGGGGTTTTAGATTCTGTATGACTGCTATTTTGGATGGGTTGATTTCGAGTCCGCGCTGTGAGATCATAAAACCCAAGAATTTACCAGCACTTACTCCGAATGTACACTTTTCGGGGTTGAGTTTTAGACCGAAGTCTTGCAAGGTTTGGAATGTTTCGCGGAGGTTGCGAGTTATATCTGATGCGGAAAGAGTCTTGACTAAGATGTCGTCGATGTACGCCTCGACATTTCTGCCGATTTGGGATTTGAACATTCGGTTGATCGTGTCCTGAAAATCGGCACCTGCGTTTTTAATATAACAAATAGAAAATTGTCAAAATCTAATAATTTGAAATTTTCTTCTATTTCTTCCTTTTTATTTGTTTTTTCTTTCCATCCTTCCTACTCCATATTTTGACGTCCTCTTTTTTTTTTCTTCTCCTCCTTCTTTCTTTCATTCTCATAGAAGGAATGTGATATTCAAAAAATGCGATATTGTCAGATTAGAGATTTTCCATATTATTTTCCTTAGAATTGTTCCTAAGGTTTCTTAAATCCCAAAACTCATTCTCCTCTTCTATCAAAGGAGATTTATAAGTTAATAATTAATATTATCTTAAATTCTAAATTTTTTTATATAATTATCTATTTTAAATAATAAATAAATAATAGAATAATATTAATTTTCTAAATTACCCTTAAATAAAAAAATTTACATTACATATATACAAAGATGTAAAGAGAAAACGATGATTGAGAATAAATATTATCTGCTACTCCTTTTACTTTTTGGCTAGAAACTCAAAATAATATATATATATATATATATATATATATATATATATATTGCAAGGAAAATAACACCCGCCAAGGGTAGAAGCGTCTACACAGCGGACTAAACTGCATAATACCGCATACTTCGCAGTTTGACTCAAAGTCAAATCACAAATGTAAAAAGTGGAGTGCATAACTCTACTCATCCCAATCGTGGATTCCCACTCTCCCACTAACAAAGACCGTTTCCCATAACGACAACCTCAAGAAAGCCCACGAGCGAGGTAATCACGATCCCATCCTCTCTTTCACCTCCTTCCACTAAGAAGGAAGGCTATAAAAGGAGGGAAATGGACAAAGTCAGGACATTCAATCTCAGATATCCTAAACAGTTACTAATTCAATACCAAACTGACTTGATCATCGGAGAGTTCACGGGGATCCACGTCCCCACCGAACTTCCTCTGTTTTGCAGGTTACCTATACTTCGGGATTCTCAAAGATTTTTGGAGTAACATTACCTTTTTACCCTCGAAACATTCCTTACCAATTTTTGACGAATCAGTTTGGTTCCGTTACCGGGAAAGAGAGATTTCATCCCTTTGATTTCCCAAAGAGTTACAATGTCCCGACAATCAGGGAATCACGAAAATCATCCTGACACGACGCTCCCAACGTCTCTCCACGAGACTCACCGAGCAGCCCATTCCTCATCACCAGCTAACCCCCAGCGACGGTCTGTTTTAGAATGCATGGGACCCAATGGGTCTCCCCACAGAACAACCGACCTCCGCGATCAGCTGAGCAAGAGGCGAACCACAGACGACGGACGAGCAAAGGAAATGGAAGAGCTGCAAAGGAGGGTTGAAAGACTTCAAAGGGAGCGAGACCTCGCGGAGCAGTGGAAACAACTCCATGCAGAGTACGTCAGAGAGGGCCTAACCCCTCCGATACTCCCGAATGGATGAAGAGTCTGCTCGGATGCTCCGTCGCCAAGGTCCCGCACCATGGTCAGCAAGCAGACTACAACCATCAAAAATACAGAGAAGCACAGAGTACTAACGGGCAGAAAGCAGCGCCCGGCGGCCAGCAAAGTGGGGGAAAGCCACCATACTTCCAAGCCCACTTCGAAGCTCACTGAGAGAAAGCGGTACGTCGAGCGCAGCCCAGAGAAGGTCAAAAGCTCGATGAAAATTGAGAAGACAAGATCGATCGGGCTAGGCCCGTTCACCAAATGGATTCAGGATATAACACCTGACCCATTTCTCCAACTACCGAAGTTCGTTCTTTACTCCGGACAAATGCGGCCCCACGAGCATATATGTCGTTACCAAACGCTCATGAGCCTAGTCACGAATGATGAGGCAGTATTGTGCAAGGCGTACCCAAGCACCCTGTCAGACAAGGCGCTAACATGGTTCACTTCCCTAAAGTCAGGTACGATAGATTCTTGGCTCACCTTAGAGAAAATGTTTCTGGATAAATTCAGCACGGCGGGAACGATCCCCAAAACGAGGGGGGACCTGGCGAACATCAAACAACGAGATGATGAATCTCTGCTGTCGTTCCTAGAACGATTCAAAAAGACCTATGACGAGATAGAAGGGATTAGCAAAGACATGGTCATCACTTGTTTTAAGGGAGGTTTCCACTCCAGAATGCTTTATACAGAGCTCCAGTCGAGGAGACCAGAAACCATAGGCGAGATGTTCGACGTCGCTCGTAAGGTTGCAGTGGCTGAAGGTAGCACGCCAAACCTGGCTATGACAAAGGACAAACAGTCCGAGTTTCAAAAAACCCCCTCAAGTTTCACAGAGAAAAAGGAGAAAAGTTGATTTAAGAAGCTCGAGATGTTTACACCCTTAAATGTCTCTAAGGAAAGCCTCGTGGCAGTTATAAAAGACAAGTACAGGGTTCGGGACCCCGCTTCGATGAGGTCCTAGTCCTATCCTGCCAGGGATAAATCCAAGTTCTGCGGGTTTCACCGTAATTACGGACATACCACAGAGGACTGTTTCCAACTAAAGAGGGCCATAGAGCGCCTCATCAGAGAAGGATGCCTGAAGGAGTATGTCGAAGACGTGCAACAAAAAAAGGACAAGGGTGAGAGAGTAATCAATATGATCAACCCCAACATTTCTTCGATCAAGAAAATCAAAGAGAGGATTTATAACCTCACAAAATCGTACCTCATTCCTGAATACGAGTTCATACAACGTGAGGTCATCTCCTTTTCGAACGAGTAGCTAGAGCACAATGAAGAAGCGAGAGTCACACCCATTGTTCTCGAAGCACGAATGACAAAGGATGGCATCGACAAGTGCACAGTAAGGAGAATTCTGATTGATACAGGAGCCGCGAAGAACATCATGTACCTCAAGTGTCTCAAAGAAATTGGCTTAAAGGATACTGACCTCAAGGCCATCAGAATGGTCCTCGAGGGGTTCTCTACCCACAAGGTACCGGTCAAAGGAACTATTCGAGTACAAGTAACTCTCAGAGAGGGAGAACGGCATCGGACTGAGGAGGTCAAGTTTTACGTTGTGGATCTGGATTCACCGTACAACGCGATACTAGGTACCTCCTTTCATGCAGCATTAAACCTCGTGATATCCACCTCTCACCAGCAAGTGAAGTTCAACACTTTGCAGGGCGTGGGCTACGTTAGAAGCAGCCCTCGGAGCCTTTTGGGGCAGATCATGAAAATCAAAAGGAAAAGAGAGGGGCTAGACGATACTGCATATCAACCCTGTAGTCGCCCATAACGACCAAAGAATACAGAAAATCCTCGAGAAATAGATTTACGACCTAGTCGTAGAAAGATCTGGGACCCAAGAGATCGATGAAGAAATCATCAACCCCAAGTACCCTCAGCAACCCGTCAAGGTCGGTAGAGAAATACCTAGTGCCCTTCAACATAAAATCATCGACTTTCTTAAAAGCCACCAGGACAGCTTCGCCTGGTGTAACGAGGATATGCCCAGCATTGATGCTTCGGTGGCAGAACACGCACTTAGCATAAATGCCAAGTGCCCGCTAGTAAGGCAGAAGCCCCGACAGTTCGGGGAGAGAAAATGCAAGGCATGAAAGAGGAAGTAGAAAAGATGCTAAAGGCGGGCTTCATCCGCGAAGTCAAATATTCCACGTGGCTGGCAAACGTGGTGATGGTTAAGAAAGCAAACGGGAAGTGGCGGATGTGCGTCGACTACACCGATCTCAACAAAGCCTGTCCCAAAGATTGCTATCCGCTACCTCGGATCGATGCTCTCGTTGACTCCACTTCGGGGTACGAGCTCTTGTGCTTCATGGACGCATTCTCAGGCTACCACCAGATCAAAATGAGACCGAGTGACCAACTCCACACTTTGTTTTGAGCTGCAGGAGCTATATACTGTTACAATGTCATGTCGTTTGGTCTTAAAAATGCAGGGGCCACATATCAACGGATGATGAACCATATCCTTCGATGTCGAATAGGAAGGAATGTGGAGGCTTATGTAGACAATATGGTAATCAAATCAAAGCGCGGGGTGATATGCATAAATCATATCACATTTTAGCATGTTTTAGGCATAATTTAGGGTGAAATTGATGGTAAATCGTTCTTAATTGATTGTTATTAACTCAATTTCACAGTTTTTGTGATTTTGGAAGTGTCAGGTGAAAAGTAGAAGAAAATGGCAAATTTCAGGGCAAAAACGTGATTTTCAGAAGTTCAAAAGTCGGGATGGGCGTCCCGAAGTCAGGATGGGTGTCCTGACCTAGTCAATAGGCCAGGACGGGCGTCCAGGACTCGGGACGGCCATCCTGACCTGGTCAATAGGCCTGGACGGGCATCCCAGATCCAGGACAGGCGTCCAGAGCCCTAGTTCAGAATCCCACATCGAAATTTTGAGAGAAAATCACCCAGCTCCCCTACTATAAATACCCCAAGCATTCCTCAGTTGAAATCATCCCTCTCCACTTGATCTGAATCATTCAGTGACTTCAAGTATACATTTTTCTACAATATACAAGTCATTGAGTGATCTCAGGTATTTCATTCAAGTAGTTTAGTATACGAGAGTTTCTCGTTTTCTTTGCTTTCTGAGAGTCTGTCTCAGAATCTTAGATTACGACTAGATAGAGTTCGTTTTTGGTATCATAGAATACCGGGATTTCGTTAGGAGATCCTAAGAGAGAGATAGGGTGCGTGTTCTTAGTCAGATTGGGGCAATTTGCTTGAGGATGTAAGGTAAAGCGGTTGCTACTAGGTTTGAGGAGCGTTCTCCGAAGGCTTTGCCGAGCAGTCAAAAGCATATAGGAGCTGCAGCGCCGGCTGGACCTGCATAAAGCGGTGGCCACTTTATGATAGTGGGTCCCCTAGACGACGTTCTGTATGTTTATGAATTGTTTTATCTGGATATTAATTTGATACTGAATTTATATATCATACATGTTTTACAATTTGAGATGCTATCCATTTTTCCGGGAAGATCATAGAGCTAGAATTATCACTATGAATGCTGAACTGTCGTGTCCTTTTAAATTAAACTAGGGTTATAGACAACTCCTAACCAAGGTCTTAATCATAACCGATTTAGTTTAACATACTATAAAAGGTCTGCCAGATTAGGAAGAAATAACAAAATAGATCACCATGTTTGTTAGAGTACCCTAATAAAGCTGAGTTTGTACGCTAGGCCAATCCTAGGGTTAAGTGGCATGATACCGAAGTGACATAGGGTACTATTCATGGATACTTTAATCCGACAGATGAGAAGGATCATCCCAAGGTAGGGGTGAATACACCAAGTAACTCGGATATGGTAAACAGATGGTTACATTTCATAATTGCCTTAGAGATCAAGATATATCTAAAATGTTCGAAGATAAGGTCAAACAAATTGTAATAACTGAGGTTAAATTTATGAATGCCTGTCTACTCTTGAATGCTATTTGCTTGTTATGGGTGATTGGGATCACCAATCAATCTCAAAGTATTGATTATCGATTGACAGATTAGATAAATAAGATGAATATTAGGATTAAGGGATAGTTGCTACTAAGCCGTTACCAGTTCCCTGGGAGTACGATATTAATAAATTAAACTCGTAGATACTTTCCAAGAACTAGCTACACAATAGGTACTCTGCCTTAGGTTCTGATTGATTAAGTGACAACAATTGAATGCTAAAGTGACAGTTAGTAAGACTCAGTCCTTAATTACTCATAATCGACATAGGTAAATAAAAGCCTATCTTTTAGCATACAAATCGGAACGTCATCAGATTTTTGGCGCCGTTGCCGGGGAAATATCATAATGAATTTAGGATTATTGGCCAGAATTCTAGAGACTTATGTTTGGTAACGGTAGTAACCTAGACCTTAGACCTAACACTTATTTCATGCTAGTTAGACAATCAATTTCCGAAATATAGGATTATCATAACTAATTGATTTTAGACATCATTTGAAATTAAGACATTTAGGATAAACAATTTTAGAAAATTATTCTAAAACCATATTGAGGAAATTTAAATGCTTTCAAAATAAAATATGAAAAAAAGAAAAAAAAATTTAAATTTAAAATCCGAAAAAATGTATTTTTCTTGCTCAACAGTAAGTTGTTCTTCTTCCCTATCTCTTATATTATTTGTTCTTTCTTAGTTGTTTTCTTAGTTGTACATTTGTTGCTCTTTTTCGTGTTATTTCTTTTTTTTTTATTTCGGAAAAAAAATTAAAAATGGAAATGAGGAAAGAATAGTTTTCTTTTGAGCTGTCAATTTTGGCTTAGGTTTTAATTTGTTAGGATTTTCTTAAGTGATGCTAGCTTTATTAGACAAGCTATGAAATAATTTTTCCTTAATAGCCAGACTTTTGAAAATTCTATTGAGAAAGGATGTTCCTTTTTGATGATAAATGCATGATATCGTTTTACTGAAGGAACAGTTTATTACTGCACCCATTATGACATCACTTGATTGGAGTTTTCTTTCTGAATTGATATGTGATTCTAGTAACCATGTAGTAATGATTGCTTTAGGAAATTGGCATGATTAGAACCTTCATGTTATACACTATGCAAGTAAGACCTTTTACTGATGCCCAGTAGAACCATACCACTACTGAAAAGGGATTACTAGTCGTTGTATATGACAATAGATTCATACCATATCTAGTTTCATCTAAAACAATAGTATGCACTGATCACTCGGAGATATCTGTTCAATAAAACTGTTGATGAACCATAATTGATTAAGTTAAGTTTTATTGTTACTTGAATTTGATGTAGAAGTAAAAGACAAGGGAATGAATATCTAGAAAAGCAAACCATTGGTCTAGATTAGAAAACCCTGAGTTAGAGGCTATTGTTGATGCAGTAATATTGATGAATTTTTGGATGAAAACTTATTTGCATTATTTGCTATGTATAATTCTCATGTATGGCTTATCGATGTTGCAAATTATCTATTCGCTAAATTAGTCCCAAGTGATATGACTTATCAGCAAAAGAAGAAATTCTTTGCTGATTTGCAATATTACTACTGGGCAGATCTCTCTTCTATTTCAAATTTTTGCAGATTAGTTGATCAGAAGATGTGTCTCAGAAGACAAAGGCCACAAGATTCTGGAGCAATGCCATCAAGGATCTACGGGAGACCAATTGACTGCTATCAATACTGTCCGGAAAGAGTTGGAAGCAAGATCTTATTGGCCCATAATATTCAAGGATTCTATATCCTTGATACAGTCCCGCAATGCTCGCCAACTAAAGGTAACACGTCTTCCAGAGATCGTCTACCCCAGCGACGTATACAGAGTGTTGCAACCTTTGATATCAGGGGTATTGATCAAATCCTTTTCTCTTTCTTCCTGTGAAAACAATTACATCATAGTAGTCGTGGAACACTTTTCAAAAATAGCCTGAAGCACAGGCATTACCTACTAATGATGTTAAAGTCATGTGCAGAATCTGTGAGAAACTGTTTTCTAGATTCAGATGTGCCTATGTATCAAATCTGTGAAGTCTACCAAGTACCACACTTTAGCAGGGATTGCTATGGGAATGAAATACGGACCATTCCAAAAAGAGGTAGGAGTGGGTTACTGCAGAATGCTACTCCAATGGGCAACACATACAATCCCTACCGAAGAAATCATCCGGGATTTAGTGGAGGAATGACTCTGGAGCTAAAAACTTCCAGAAAATACCACCACAACAAAGTCCCTAGCCACAGAATCAACAGATGAGATGCTGTTAATGGTCAAACCCGTTTACTATGACAGAAGTGTCATCATAGGAAGCTTGTGTAATAATGGATCACGACAACACTACTAAAAAGGTAAACGGGCAACAATTTGAGCTATCCAAGTGCGAGCAAGTGACCTACAGACCAAGCAGTATCAACCGGTCAATAGATATAGAGGAGCTTGGCGTTGTGGAGGAGCTTGCATCCCCTGCACACTAGTCAGCTGTGTGAAACTTCCCTGAGGAAGTCTCAATTATTTGGGCCCAGATCTGCACCACTGGAGCCCCCTACCACCACGGCTTCGCCAAATCTTCAGTCCATGGGGCTCGAGTCATTCGTCACACTGATAGCCACTACCTGGAGCTTGACATTGAAGGATCGGAGCTGACAAGGATAGCTCCATCGACCAGACCCACCGACCTGAATATCCTTTAGAAAATAGGGATGGCAATTCACGACCTAGAAGGGAGACACGCCCTCCATACGAGGCACACTGCAGAGTTAGTAGCTCCAGCATTCAGAGCTTACAAAATCGATGACATTTCAGCGACAACACATGGCTGAGGTGAATAGCCAATTGACATAGCAGAGCAGACCCTTCTACTCGATACATGAAGGGAGTTCTTCTAACCCTCATCTTTTGCTACTTTATTTAAAATTTTGTTTTCTTTCTATTTTACTTTCAATTCGTGGTTTGTTTGTCTTTCCTTTTTTTTAAACTCTTATTTCTCAAATAAGTGTGGGGTAAGAGTTTTGTTTGACTTGTTTTATTTCTCATCTTCCCCTCAGTTAGTCAAATAAGTGTGGGGTAAGAAGTTTTTATTTTGTTTTTATTTCTTCTTGTTTTCAAATAAGTGTGGGGTAATTTAGATTCGCATGAACACTGAGGACAGTGTCAGACTTAAGTGTGGGGTAGCAGTGTATAGTGCATTGTAGTAGGAAAAAGTTTTTGCATGATTTTTGCATGTTTTTCCCGTATTTTCACACCCTTCCAAATTTGTTTTTTAAACTTTTTCACTTTTTCACTCTTCAAAATGTAGTATGATTGGTAAAACATTGCTGATGTCTATGATATGTAGGTAGAATGTTATGATCAGTAGGAGACAACGTGATGACTTTCTTGAATTTATCGATTAGGAATGGGGAATTCCTGATACTTGAGCACAACTTAGTTTGGATTAGAGACCTCAGCCAAATACATTTTCAAAACTTAACTAGATAAGATTACACCAGTTGAGGATGTATTGGCAATCAAAATGACAAGATGATGCTCTGAGCTGAAAGTGAAAAGAAAAATAAGGAGAGTTAATTAAATAGGGTAGTTTGCAAGTGGCCTTTGCTACTCGAGCACCACTCCTTAGGGGAACTTAAAGCCAGATGCCCTAAGGTCGTGTAGGTTTGGGAGTCATCGAAGTGGGACTCACTACATGGGTAGTTAAAGTTGATGTGTGAAAGCAGACACAAAATACCCTGAAAAATCTATAAAAAAAAATCAATAAATGCTAAATAATTAAAAATCTGGTCACCAAGGCTCAGAACTCAGAAAGTTATAGTTTGTCTAGCGACGGGTCGAAGGATTATTTGGTAATAGTCGAGATGATAGTATATTGTGTTGACTATCTAGTCTAGACTAGTACACACACTACACATCAGGAAGACCTTGTGACTGAGAGAAGAGTTCAATCTAGTTATTAAGTTGTTAAACCTGCTTGACCATGATAATCTACTAGAGACATTTGAGACCTTGTCATAGCAACCTAACCAGTCAAACCTGTGTTGTGAATTATCTGATTCAGTGAAGAATTTTAGAGTAAAAATGATACGCGAAAATCGTATCACATTTTTAGCATGTTTTTATGTATGTTTTAATGTGAAATCGAGAGTAAATTGACATTAATTGTTTATTATTTACTTGATTTCACGGTTTTTATGATTTTGGAAGTGTCAGGTGCAAAGTAGACGAAAACAGCAAATTTTGGGGCAAAAACGCAATTTTTGGAAATGTTGACTCGATCAAAGGTCCGGGACGGGCGTCCAGCACCAGGGACGGGCGTCCCGACCTGGTCAACAGACCAGGACGGGCGTCCCAATCCGGGACGGGTGTCCCGAGCCGCCAGAAGCTGTCCCACATCGAATTTTTCAAAGATTTTCACTCCGGGAAGCTGCTATAAATACCCCAGGCCTCCAGCAGTTGAATTCATCCCTCTCCACTCGATCTGAGTCATTAAATGGTTTCCAGTGTACAATTTTCCAGTACACAACTCACTCAGAGACTCGGATCTCAGTTTTCTTTCTTATTAGTGTTTGTTTTAGTTTCTGAGAAATAGTCCCAGATCTTAGGTTTCTATAGATAGGTTCATTTCTGGTATTCATAGAATACCCGGGATTTCGTTAGGAGATCCTAAGAGAGCTGTAGGCGTTCGAAGAGTCAGTCCACAGGGCTAGGCTTAAGCCGAGGACGTAAGGTAAAGTCTAGCTAATAGGCTGAGGAAGCGTCCTCCGAAGGTTCTGGTGAGCAGAGTCGGGGCGAGCAATACGACATATACAGCAGTACGCTCCGTAGGCGAGACTTCGTAAAGGGTGATTTCTTTATGGCATCGGTCCCCATGCCCCTCTCTTATATGTGTTATTGCTTTGTTCTAAATATGAATTGTGAATAGTTGTGTTATATGTTGAAGTTTTTATGTTTTTCTGGAAATAGCCACCTGCTAAATATTCATTATGTCTGCATGTCTAATGTAAGTCTCTTTTAAACTAAAACTAGGGTTATAGACAATTCCTAACCACGGTCTATTCATAACCTGTTTAGTTTAACAGGCATCATTAGTATTGGTGTCTACCATACTAGATAAAATAACCAACGGAACACCTTGTTTGTTAGAGTAGTCTAGGTAGGCTGAGTAGAGAGTTATGCCGGCGGTTTTGCGATGAGCAGCATGACCCCGAAGTGACATAGGGTACCGTTCATTGCTGACTTTAGTCCGGGCCGTGAGTAGGGCCGTTTACCTTAACGATGGGGCGGTAGCGTAGAGACCTCAGATGTGGTACACCTTTAGACACAGAACATAGTTGCATTCCAGGCTAAGATATATCTAAAACACTCGAATATTGGTCAATCAACATATAGGAACAGTATAACATAGAATCAGAACTCATCTTTAAAACACTTTTAGGATTAATTAGACTTAAACCTAGTGGAGAATGGATCACCCTCTCATCAAAGTATTTGATGAAGATTGCATAACTGGATTATAAGATAGGAGTTAGGATAAAGGCTAGTTACTACTAAGCCGTTGCCACTTCCCTGGGAGTACGATAATTAAATTAATAAAATCGTAGATACTTTCCAATAGACTAGCTACACGATAGGTACTCTGCCTTAGGTTCTGGCTGATTAAGTGACAACATAGAGACTAAATGTGACAATTAGTCAATCACAGTCCTTAATTATTCATAATCAACATAGGGTAAAATAACACCTATTTAGCATATCGGTCGGAAACCGCATCAGATTTTTGGCGTCGTTGCCGGGGAAATATCATAATGAATTTAGGATTCCTGATCAAAATTCTAGAGGCTTATGATAGGTAACGGTAGTAATCTAGACCTTAGACTAACACTTATGTTATACCAGTTAGACAATCAGTTTCCGAAATATAGGATTATCATAACTAATTAATTTTAGATGTTATCTGAAATTAAGACATTTAGGATAATCAAATTTTAGAAAATTATTCTAGAACCATATTGAGGGAATTTACGTGCTTTCAAAATATTAAAAGAAATTTTTTTTTTAGAAATCTAAAAATCCGAAAAAAATTGTACTTTTTCTTGTTTAAATGGTAAGTTATTCTCTTTTCCCTATCCTTTGTGTTTCTTCTTTGATAGTGTAGTTTTGTTTTTCTTTCTTCCAATTTTTTAAGTTTTCACTCTCCCTGTAACCCCACTAACCAGTTTGCTCAGGCTAAAACGTGTTCTTCTCTGTAGTTGCATGACTCGATCTTCAGAAGCTAACCTTGAAACACCAGTTGAGAATCCTGAACGGATCATTCGCACAGCTAATAGGCGAAGAACAGAAATGGCTGCTGAAAGACCTACCCTGAATCCTACATCCAGCCACAGACTATCCCAGTCTCATCTGCTATCCGAATCCCTGGGAACCCTCGCTATGATCTTAAACCTAATGTGATCCAGCTGATTATAAATCGAGTTCAGTTTGGAGGAACTGCAGCCGAGAATCCGCTGGAACACCTATCTGATTTCTCTTCTCTCTGCGAAGGCCTCAAGGGAGATCATACTGCAGAAATAACTAAACTCAACCTTTTTCCCTACTCACTTAGGGACAGAGCTAAGAGATGGTTGGCCCAGCTACCTACTAACTCCATACCTCTTGGGACGAGTTAAGCAAAGCCTTCCTAGAAGAGTACTACTCTGCAGCAAGAGTCCTAGAATATCGAAGGGCTCTGTCTAGTTTCACTCAAGCTGCTGATGAGACAGTGATCGAAGCTTGGGACAGATTCAAAGAACTACTCAGGCTCTGCCCCCAACATGGACTTACCGAGGCATTGCTGATTCAGCAATTTTACGGGGGTATGTCAGACATGGGTAAGCAAATTCTGATGGACTCAATCCCCAGAGCGGTTTCAATGGAATGAGTGATGTAGATGCTAGAAACGCTCTGGAGAGACTCTACAGGAACAGCAAGAATTGGCGCACAAGTGGCCGAGCTAAGAAGCAACCAGTAAATGCGGTCGTTACCTCCACTGATGATCAATTTGAGGCACTGAAGGCCAGCATTACTAATCAGCTGAATGCTTTCCAACAAGGGAAAAACACTCAGTCAGTATACCAAGTCTGCGAGTTTTGCCAAGGACCACACTTCAGTGGTGATTGTTATGGTAATGGGATATTAACTGTCCCAGAAGAGATGGAACAAGTGGACGCAGTAAATTCTGCTCCTATAGGAAATACCTACAATCCCACTTGGAAGAACCATCCGGGATTTAGTTGGAGAAACAATCCCGGGACTACTAACTTTCAGAAAAGAGTACCTCAGCAACTGCCATATCCGCAGAACCAGCAAGTCGCTCTGCCTGCACCAAGGAACTACATCGTTCCAGCTGATCCCATGCAAGAATTAGAGACATGCTGAAGAGCATTTCCGACTCCAACAAGGAAATGATAGAGTCCAACAGAAAGATTCAGGAAGCTCACGCAGAAAGAATCCAGCAGAACGAGAATAGACAGAAGCAGACCGAGCAAACAATCAGAAACACACAAGCTGCTATACAAACTTTAGAGAGGCAGATGGGTCAACTATCCACCCATTTCTCTCACAGGTCCCAGGGAACGCTACCAAGCAACACTGAGACCAACCCTCAAACTGAATGCAAGACCATCACTCTAAGATCTGGTAAAATTCTATCTCCATCTCCACCCAAACCATCTGACCCTCCTATTCTTGTGCAGGAACCAGAAGAAGGCTCCAAGGACCCAACGCCGACGGATGTCGAGATCGAAGTAGCAAGGAAAGGGAAGACGGAGTTTATTCCTGAGTACCGGCCAAAAGTACCTTACCCTGCCAGACTTATGCACAATAAAGATAAGGAGCAATTTGAAAAGTTTCTTAGGAATTTTAGTCAGATTCATGTTAATTTACCTTTACTTGATGTTATTTCTGAAATGCCAAAGTATGCTAAGTTTTTAAAAGAAGTTGTTAGTAATAAAAGAAAATTTGACATGGACAAGGTGGTTCTTAATGAAGAATGTTCGGCGGTTCTGTTGAATAAACTACCGTCTAAACAGAAAGATCCTGGTTGTTTTACCTTGCCATGTACAATTGGAAATATTACTAACATGCATGCATTAGCAGACTTAGGAGCTAGTATTAATCTTATGCCATCTAGTTTATTTGATAAATTAGGATTGCATGATTTGAAAACGACTAGGATGTGCATACAACTTGCAGACAGGACAGTCAAAATCCCCAAGGGAATAATTGAAGACCTCTTAGTAAAGGTCGGAAAATTTGTATTTCCTGTGGATTTCGTTGTCATGGACATGAATGGGGAAGGAGGAGTGCCCCTGATCCTAGGTCGACCATTTCTAGCACCTCAAAAGCATTAATAGACGTCAGTAATGGTCAAATCAAGTTAAGGGTAGGAAATGATGACACTTTTGATCTAAATGAGACCCTTAGGTATCCCATGCATTTAGATGATACTTGTTTTTGTGTGGATGCCATGGAACACTTGATTGCAATTAACGTGACAGACCTATGCTCAAACTATCAAATTCTAAGTGAGGACTCCCTAGAATTAGAGGAGTCTGAACTTAGCTCTTCTGAAAATGAAATTACTTCTGATAGTTTCACTGAGATAGGTGATGATGAGATGAAGAAAGAGCGAACCTCGTTTGAAGATCCACCAGACTTGGAACTGAAGGAACTACCCACTCATCTGTGCTACGAATTCCTAGATGACAACAAGAAACTTCCCATTATTCTTGCAGCTGATCTGACTGCAGAACAAAGGAAGCTGACTGTAGACATGTGCAGAAAGCATAGAAGAGCCTTTGCCTACAAAATTGCGGATATCCCAGGTATTAATCCAAGCTTTTGTTCGCATAAGATTCTTCTAGAAAATGAGTATAAGCCATGTGTGCAACCTCAAAGGAGGTTGAATCCTAATGTGTGTGATGTTGTTAAGAAAGAAGTCATTAAACTGTTAGATGCAGGACTTATCTACCCTATCTCAGATAGTGAGTGGGTAAGCCCGGTGCAGGTAGTACCTAAGAAAGGCGGTATAACAGTTGTTAGGAATGAGCATAATGAACTAATCCCTACAAGAACTGTAACTGGTCATCGTGTATGCATAGACTATAGAAAATTAAATACGGCCACACGAAAAGATCACTTTCCCCTTCCTTTTATTGACCAAATGTTAGAAAGATTATCTGGACACATGTTTTATTGCTTTCTTGATGGGTTTTCTGGTTATTTTCAAATTCCTATTTCCCCTGAGGACCAGCATAAAACACATTCACATGCCCTTTGGAACATTTGCATATAGAAGGATGCCTTTTGGTTTGTGTAATGCACCTGCTACATTTCAACGTTGTATGACTGCTATCTTTGAGGACATGTTAGGAAAATCTATGGAAGTATTTATGGATGACTTTTCTGTTTTTGGTAATACATTTGAGGTTTGTCTAAAGAACTTGGAGTTAATGTTGAAACGTTGTATAAAATCTAACCTGGTTTTAAATTGGGAAAAATGCCACTTCATGGTAAAAGAGGGAATCGTTTTAGGACATAAGATCTCACACCTAGGTATGGAAGTAGATAAGGCAAAAATTGAAGTTATTTCAAAACTACCTCCTCCCAAAAATGTGAGAGCCGTTAGGAGTTTTTTGGGACACGCTGGCTTTTATCGTAGGTTCATAAAAGATTTTTCATTAATAGCCAGGCCGTTGACCAATTTACTCGGAAAAGATGTTCCATTTGTCTTTGATGAAAAATGTCTAAAAGCTTTTAATAGACTTAAGGAACTCTTAACTACTGCACCTATCATGACATCACCTGACTGGAGTCTACCGTTTGAGCTTATGTGTGATGCTAGTGACTATGCAGTAGGAGTAGTTTTAGGACAAAGACATGATAAGAAATTTCATGTAATATATTATGCTAGTAAAACCTTAACTGATGCTCAGGAAAATTACACTACGACAGAAAAGGAATTATTAGCAGTAGTATATGCATTTGATAAGTTTCGATCCTATCTAGTCTTGTCTAAAACTATTGTTTATACTGATCATTCGGCACTAAAATACTTGTTCAATAAAACCGACGCAAAACCAAGATTGATTAGATGGGTTTTATTGCTTCAAGAATTTGACATAGAAATCCGGGATAAGAAAGGGGCAGAAAACTTAGCCGCAGACCACTTGTCTAGGTTAGAAAATCCGACCCTAGAAGCCATTGATGAGACAATCATATCTGATAAATTCCCGGATGAGAATCTATGTGCATTATTTGCTATTTTCTCACCCCCTTGGTTTGCAGATATAGCAAATTACTTGGCAGCCCGGACTCTCCCTAGTGATATCACTGCTCAACAAAGAAAAAAATTCTTTGCTGACCTGAAATATTACTATTGGGAAGATCCTTTTCTATTTAAAATATGTGCAGATCAGATGATCAGAAGATGTGTATCTCAAGAAGAAGGTTTCCAAATTCTGGAACATTGTCACTGCGGACCAACAGGCGGTCACTTAGCTGCAGCCAACACCGCCCGAAAAGTATTAGAAGCAGGCTTTTACTGGCCCACCATATTCAAAGACGCCGCAGCATTTACAGGATCGTGCGATGCCTGTCAGAAAGCGGGAACCATATCTTCTCGAGATAATCTACCCCAACAGGCAATTCAAAGTGTAGAAATATTTGACATATGGGGTATAGATTTCATGGGTCCGTTTCCTTCCTCTTTTGGTATGAAGTACATCTTAGTAGCTGTAGAATATTTTTCAAAATGGCCTGAGGCACAGGCCCTACCTACTAATGATGCTCGAGCCGTATGCAGATTCCTTAAGCAGATTTTCGCCAGGTTTGGATGTCCAAAAGCCCTAATCAGTGATCGAGGTACGCACTTCTGCAACTCTCAATTGCAGAAAGTACTCCAGCAGTACGGAATTCAGCATCGCATTTCCACAGCCTACCATCCTCAAACCAACGGGCAGGCTGAGGTAACCAATAGGGGCATAAAGAGAATCCTAAAAAGACCGTGGGTGTTAACCGTAAGGATTGGGCCAATAAACTGGAGGATGCATTATGGGCCTTCCGTACAGCATACAAGACCACTACGGGGTTCTCACCCTATCGACTAGTCTACGGAAAAGCATGCCACCTTCCGGTTGAACTTGAACACAGAGCTTACTGGGCAGTACGAAAATGCAATCTCGACGATAATTTGACTAAGGAACACCGGATTTTACAGCTCAACGAATTGGATGAGTGGAGGCTCAAAGCTATGAGAACTCACATCAGTTCAAAATGACAAGTAAACTCCGGCATGACAGACGACTCAGAGCCCAGAAAAATTTTGAACCAGGTGATAAGGTATTGTTGTACAACTCACGTTTAAAATTTTTCCCAGGAAAGCTGCGTAGCTATTGGTCAGGACCGTTCACAATCAAGGAAGTATCACCTTTCGGAGCATGTGACATCATGGATTCTGACGGTATTATTCAAAAAGTAAACGGACAACGCCTAAAGATTTACAGAGAGCCGTTTGACTCGTCCGAGCAGATTGTGGACTTCACAGACTAAGGGAGTATCTCTTTCATTTTATTTCTTGTTTTTGTTATTTCTATGTTCCTTCTTACCCGTAGTTAGTTGAATAAGTGTGGGGTAAGGATCTTTTAATTGTGTTTTATTTCTTGTTTTCAAATAAGTGTGGGGTAATTAGATATGCATGAACACTGAGGACAGTGCCAGACTTAAGTGTGGGGTAGCAGTGCACGGTGCACTGTAGCAGTTTGCAAAATTTTTCGCATGAATTTGCTTGTTTTCCCCGTATTTTCACACCCTTCCAAAAAATTTCAAACTTTTTCCGTCTTTCAGACTTCTAAATGCAGTATGCTTGGTTAAACAATTGCTTATGTCTATGATATGTAGGTAGTATGCTATGGTTAGTAGGAGATAGTTGATAGCTATCTTGGACTAATTGATTAGGAATAGGGAATTCCTGATAACTGAGCACAGCTTTGTCTGGATTAGAGACCTCAACCAATTACCTTTTCAAGACTGAACTAGATGAAATTAGACCAGTTGTGGATGTTTTGACAATTAGAATAACTGGATGAGACTCTGAGCTAAAAGTGAAAGGAAACAAAAGATAGTTAATCAAATAAGGGTAGTTTGCCAGCGGCCTTCGCTACTCGAGCACCACTCCTTCGGGGAACTTAAAGCCTGATGCCCTAAGGTCGTATAGATCTGGGAGTCATCGGAGTGGGACTCGCTACATGGGTAGTTGAAGTTGACGTGTTCTAAGCAGACTCAAAATACCCTGAATCCATAAAGAAAAAACTAAGTGCTAAAACATTAAAAATCTTATCACCAAAGCTCAGAACTCAGAAAGTTATCTGTTGTCAGTGTCTAGCGATAGGTCGAAGTATTATCTGGTAGCAGTTAAGATAAGAGTTCATTGTGTTGACTATCTGGTCTAGACTAGTACACACTACACATCAGGAAGACCCTGTGACTAAGAAAAAAATCAACCTAGTTGTTGATTTGTTTTCTGCCTGATCATAACAAGCTACTAGAGACATTTGAGACATTGTCGTAGCAACCTAACCAATCAGACCTGTGTTAAGAATTGTCTGAAGAATTTTTGGAATAAAAACATGACTAGGAATTTAAGTTACTTCAGGTAGACTTTGCTTGAGGACAAGCAAAAAGCTAAGTGTGGGGTTATCTGATACGCGAAAATCGTATCACATTTTTAGCATGTTTTTATGTATGTTTTAATGTGAAATCGAGAGTAAATTGACAATTGTTTATTATTACTTGATTTCACGGTTTTTATGATTTTGGAAGTGTCAGGTGCAAAGTAGACGAAAACAGCAAATTTTGGGGCAAAAACGCAATTTTTGGAAATGTTGACTCGGTCAAAGGTCCGGGACGGGCGTCCCGACCAAGCCAAGCCAGAGGGACGGGCGTCCAGCACCAGGGACGGGCGTCCCGACCTGGTCAACAGACCAGGACGGGCGTCCCGAGCCGCTAGAAGCTGTCCCACATCGAATTTTTCAGAGATTTTCACTCCGGGAAGCTGCTATAAATACCCCAGGCCTCCAGCAGTTGAATTCATCCCTCTCCACTCGATCTGAGTCATTAAGTGGTTTCCAGTGTACAATTTTCCAGTACACAACTCACTCAGAGACTCGGATCTCAGTTTTCTTTCTTATTAGTGTTTGTTTTAGTTTCTGAGAAATAGTCTCAGATCTTAGGTTTCTATAGATAGGTTCGTTTCTGGTATTCATAGAATACCCGGGATTTCGTTAGGAGATCCTAAGAGAGCTCTAGGCGTTCGAAGAGTCAGTCCACAGGGCTAGGCTTAAGCCCAGGACATAAGGTAAAGTCTAGCTACTAGGCTGAGGAAGCGTCCTCCGAAGGTATATACAGCAGTACGCTCCGTAGGCGAGACTTCGTAAAGGGTGATTTCTTTATGGCATCGGTCCCCATGTCCCTCTCTTATATGTGTTATTGCTTTGTTCTAAATATGAATTATGAATATCAGATTACGATTTTATGAATAGTTGTGTTATATGTTGAAGTTTTTATGTTTTTCCGGAAATAGCCACCTGCTAAATATTCATTATGTCTGCATGTCTAATGTAAGTCTCTTTTAAACTAAAACTAGGGTTATAGATAATTCCTAACCACGGTCTATTCATAACCTGTTTAGTTTAACAGGCATCAATTAGTATTGGTGTCTGCCATACTAGATAAAATAACCAACGGAACACCTTGTTTGTTAGAGTAGTCTAGGTAGGCTGAGTAGAGAGTTATGCCGTCAGTTTTGCGACGAGCAGCATGACCCCGAAGTGACATAGGGTACCGTTCATTGCTGACTTTAGTCCGGGCCGTGAGTAGGGCCGTTTACCTTAACGATGGGGCGGTAGCGTAGAGACCTCAGATGTGGTACACCTTTAGACACAGAACATAGTTGCATTCCAGGCTAAGATATATCTAAAACACTCGAATATAGGTCAATCAACATATAGGAACAGTATAACATAGAATCAGAACTCATCTTTAAAACACTTTTAGGATTAATTAGACTTAAACCTAGTGGAGAATGGATCACCCTCTCATCAAAGTATTTGATGAAGATTGCATAACTGGATTATAAGATAGGAGTTAGGATAAAAGGCTAGTTACTACTAAGCCGTTGCCACTTCCCTGGGAGTACGATAATTAAATTAATAAAATCGTAGATACTTTCCAATAGACTAGCTACACGATAGGTACTCTGCCTTAGGTTCTGACTGATTAAGTGACAACATAGAGACTAAATGTGACAATTAGTCAATCACAGTCCTTAATTAGTCATAATCAACATAGGGTAAAATAACACCTATTTAGCATATCGGTCGGAAACCGCATAAAAAAACATGACTAGGAATTTTAAGTGACTGCACCTATGATTTAAAATCACTAACTTCAGGTAGACTTTGCTTGAGGACAAGCAAAAAGCTAAGTGTGTGGTTATATGATATGCATAAATCATATCACATTTTAGCATGTTTTACACATAATTTAGGGTGAAATTGATGGTAAATCATTCTTAATTGATTGTTATTAACTCAATTTCACAGTTTTTGTGATTTTGGAAGTGCCAGGTGAAAAGTAGAAGAAAATGGCAACTTTTAGGGCAAAAATGTGATTTTCAGAAGTTTGGAAGTCGGGATGGGCATCCCGAAGTCAGGATGGGCTTCCTGACATGGTCAACAGGCCAGGACGGGCGTCCCAGATTCAGGACGGGTGTCCCGAGCCCCAGTTCAGAATCCCACATCGAAATTTTGAGAGAAAATCACCCAGCTCCCCTACTATAAATACCCTAGGCATTCCTCAGTTGAAATCATCCCTCTCCACTTGATCTGAATCATTCAGTGACTTCAAGTATACATTTTTCTATAGTATACAAGTCATTGAGTGATCTCAGGTATTTCATTCAAGTAGTTTAGTATACGAGAGTTTCTCGTTTTCTTTGCTTTCTGAGAGTCTGTCTCAGAATCTTAGATTACGACTAGATAGGGTTCGTTTTTGGTATCACAGAATACCAGGATTTCGTTAGGAGATCCTAAGAGAGAGATAGGGTGTGTGTTCTTAGTCAGATTAGGGCAATTTGCTTAAGCCCGGGATGTAAGGTAAAGCAGTTGCTATTAGGTTTGAGGAGCGTTCTCCGAAGGCTCTGCCGAGCAGAGTAGGATCGAGCAGTCAGAAGCATACAAGAGCTGCAGCGCCAGCTGGACCTGCATAAAGCGGTGACTACTTTATGATAGTGGGTCCCCTAGACAAGGTTCTGTATGTTTATGAATTATTTTATGTGGATATTAATTTGATACTGAATTTATATATCATACATGTTTTACAATTTGAGATGCTATCCATTTTCCCGGGAAGATCATAGAGCTATAGAATTATCATTATGAATGTTGAATAGTCATGTCCTTTTAAATTAAACTAGGGTTATAGACAACTCCTAACCAAGGTCTTAATCATAACCGTTTTAGTTTAACAGACTGTAAAAGGTCTGCCAGATTAGGAAGAAATGACAAAATAAATCACCATGTTTGTTAGAGTACCATAATAAAGCTGAGTTTGTACGCTAGGCCAATCCTAGGGTTAAGTGGCATGATACCGAAGTGACATAGGGTACCGTTCATGGATACTTTAATCCGACAGATGAGAAGGATCATCCCAAGGTAGGGGTGAATACACCAGGTAACTCGGATATGGTAAACAGATGGTTACATTTCATAATTGCCTTAGAGATCAAGATATATTTAAAATGTTCGAAGATAAGGTCAAACAAATTGTAATAACTGAGCTTAAATTGATGAATGCATGTCTACTCTTGAATGCTATTTGCTTGTTATGGGTGATTGTGATCACCAATCAATCTCAAAGTATTGATTATCGATTGACTGATTAGATAAAGAAGATGAATATTAGGATTAAGGGATAGTTGCTACTAAGCCTTACCAGTTCCCTGGGAGTACGATATTAATAAATTAAAATTGTAGATACTTTCCAAGAACTAGCTACACGATAGGTACTCTGCCTTAGGTTCTGATTGATTTAGTGACAACAATTGAATGCTAAAGTGACAGTTAGTAAGACTTAGTCCTTAATTACTCATAATCGACATAGGTAAATAAAAGCCTATCTTTTAGCATACCAATCGGAACGTATCACGGGGGCATCACACCTAGACGACCTAGAGGAAACTTTCTCAAGCTTGGCCGAGTTCAACCTTAAATTGAATCCTACGATGTGTGCATTTGGGGTTAAGTCCAGAAAATTCCTTGGGATCATGACATCCGAGAGAGGAATCGAAGCAAACCCAGAAAAGTTGGCGGCTGTAGCCTGACTTACAGAACCACGGTGTGTAAAGGATGTCCAACGCCTAAATGGATGCATTGCCGCCCTCAGCCGCTTTGTCTCGAAGTCAGCGAAAAAGTGTCTGCCATTTTTCAAGACGATGAAGAGCTCAAAGAATGGTTTCGAATGGACTCCAGAGTGCAGCAAAGCGTGGAAAGACCTCAGAGTCCACCTATTTCAGCTACCTCTGTTACGGTCACCAGACACTGGAGAAACATTATTCTTGTACCTCTCATTTTCAAATTTAGCAATAGCCTCAATATTAATAAAAGAGGAGGGATCGAAACAATACCCCATCTACTTCGTGAGCAAAGCCTTGAACATCGCCGAATCTAGGTACTCCAACATAGAGAAGTTGGCGTACGCTCTGGTAATATCATCTCAGAAGCTAAGACCCTACTTCGAATCCCATCCGATCATTGTTTACACCGATGCCCCGCTAAGGCAGGTTTTTCATAAATTAGATCAGTCGGGAAGACTGCTCCGATGGTCTATTAAGCTATGTGGATAAGACATCACTTTTAAACCTTGAACCACCATTAAAGCCCAAGCTCTGACTAACTTCCTCGCAGAGGGATCATTCATAGAGGAAAAGCGAAGCCAACAGACAATGGACCCTTGGGAATTATGGGTGGATGGGGCAGTCAATGCCAGCGGAGTAGGCGTTGGCGTAATTTTGATCTCCCCAAACAGACAATACACCGAGATACGAGCTGCAAGACTTGACGCTAGTCCATAAAACAATCAAGCAGAGTACGAAGTACTGCTCTTGGGAATGGAGTGGGCTCATGTCGCGAACATAACGGCCCTTAAAGTTTTTAGCGATTCACAGCTCGTCGTAAACCAAGTTCAAGGCACATATGCTATACACTCGGAGAATCTCCAGTCTTATGCTGAAAAGGCCAGACAATGGAGAGATAAGTTCAATCCTTTTGACCTGTCCTTGGTCAGCCGGAATGATAACAAATCTGTAGACCGTTTGGCAAAGATAGCCTCGGGTGAGACTCCCAACGAGGAGGGAGTCCCGGTAGAAACAAGGATGAGCTCCACAGAGATACGTCTAATTCAACCCATACAATGCGAGTCAGAAGACTGGGTGGATGAAATGAAGAGGTTTATCCAGCATGGAGCACTACCAAATGAGGTAACCCGCTTGCAGCAGATAAGGTGACAGTCCGCCAGGTACGCTATCTATGGTGATGTCCTGTACCGATGATCTTTCTCTAGACTTTTACTCCGTTGCATCCTGATGCGTTCCGATTGGTATGCTAAAAGATAGGCTTTTATTTACCTATGTCGATTATGAGTAATTAAGGACTGAGTCTTACTAACTGTCACTTTAGCATTGAATTATTGTCACTTAATCAATCAGAACCTAAGGCAGAGTACCTATCGTGTAGCTAGTTCTTGGAAAGTATCTACGATTTTAATTTATTAATATCGTACTCCCAGGGAACTAGTAACGGCTTAGTAGAAACTATCCCTTAATCCTAACATTCATCTTCTTTATCTAATCAGTCAATCGATAATCAATGCATTGAGATTGATTGGTGATCCCAATCACCCATAACAAGCAAATAGCATTCAAGAGTAGACAAACATTCATCAATTTAAGCTCAGTTATTACAATTTGTTTGACCTTATCTTCGAACATTTTAGATATATCTTGATCTCTAAGGTAATTATGAAATGTAACCATCTGTTTACCATATCTGAGTTATCTAGTGTATTGACCCCTACCTTGGGATGATCCTTCTCATCTGTCGGATTAAAGTATCCATGAATGGTACCCTATGTCACTTCGGTATCATGCCACTTAACCCTAGGATTGGCCTAGCGTACAAACTCAGCTTTATTAGGGTACTCTAACAAACATGGTGATCTGTTTTGTTATTTCTTCCTAATCTGACAGACCTTTTACAGTCTGTTAAACTAAACCGGTTATGATTAAGACCTTGGTTAGGAGTTGTCTACAACCCTAGTTTAATTTAAAAGGACACGGCAGTTCAACATTCATAATGATAATTCTATAGCTCTATGATCTTCCCGGGAAAATGGATAGCATCTCAAATTGTAAAACATGTATGATATATAAATTCAGTATCAAATTAATATCCAGATAAAACAATTCATAAACATACAGAACCTCGTCTAGGGGACCCACTATCATAAAGTAGTCATCACTTTATGCAGGTCCAGCCGGCGCTGCAGCTCCTTTATACTTCTGACTGCTCGATCCTACTCTGCTCGACAGAGCTTTCGGAGAACGCTCCTCAGACCTAGTAGCAAACGCTTTACCTTACGTCCCAGGCTTAAGCAAATTGCCCTAATCTGACTAAGAACAGGCACCCTATCTCTCTCTTAGGATCTCCTAACGAAATCCTGGTATTCTGTGATACCAAAAATTAACCCTATCTAGTCGTAATATAAGATTCTGAGATAGACTCTCAGAAAGCAAAGAAAATGAGAAACTCTCGTATACTAAACTACTTGAATGAAATACTTGAGATCGCTCAATGACTTGTATACTATAGAGAAAATGTATACTTGAAGTCACTGAATGATTCAGATCAAGTGGAGAGGGATGATTTCAACTGAGGAAGGCCTGGGGTATTTATATCAGCTTTCTGGAGTGAATTTCTCTCAAAATTTCTATGTGGGATTCTGAACTGCGGCTCGGGACGCCCGTCTTGGATCTGGGATGCTCGTCCCAGCCTATTGACCAAGTCAGGACGGCCGTCCCGAGTCCTGGACGCCCGTCCTGGCCTGTTGACTAGGTCAGGACGCCCATCCTGACTTCGGGACCCCACCCCGACTTCTGAACTTCTAAAAATCACGTTTTTGCCCCGAAATTTGCCATTTTCTTCTACTTTTCACCTGACACTTCCAAAATCATAAAAACTATGAAATTGAGTTAATAACAATCAATTAAGACCAATTTACCACTAATTTCACCCTAAATTATGCCTAAAAACATGCTAAAAATGTGATATGATTTATGCATATCACATCCCGCCGTCCCAAGCGAGCGACTTGCTCACCGAGATGCACGAGGGAGTATGTGGAGGACATCCAAGGGCCCAAGCTCTGGCAGAGAGAATAATTAACCAAGGATACTACTGGTCGACGTTACGAGAGGACGCCAAACGATATGTTAAAAATTGCAACACCTGCCAAATCTTCGGGAACATATTGCTGTTACCATCCATAGAGCAAACCCCAGTCATAGCAGCGTGGCCATTCGACATGTGGGGCATGGACTTAATGTGGAAATTTCCAAAAACGCGGAATGGTTACGAGTATCTAGTGGTGGCAGTTGACTATTTTGTCAAATGGATCGAAGCTAAAGCCTTGAGGCATCCCACAGAGGAGAATGTCACGAAATTCCTCCACGAGCATGTTTTATGCCGCTTTGGACTCCCCAGGGCGGTGGTAACTGACCATGGAGTTCAATTTTCGGCCAAGTTCACCTCAGAATGTCATTGGTTACACATCAAACATTGGAAGTCCTCAATCGCACATCCACAGGGAAACGGCCAAGCAGAGGCCACGAACAAACTGGTATTACGGGCTCTACGGAGGAACCTAGAAGGGATATCCAACAAATGGGCTGATGAATTGCATCCCACCTTATGGACAGTTTGCACTTCGATTAGGGGCCCTACCGGTGAAACAGCGTTTGCACTAGTATACGGTTTGGAAGCTGTCGCACCAGCCGAAGTCGCGGTGCCTACGGTTAGAGGAGCGACGAATCGCGAGCCGCCTGAAATCCCAATCATTCAAGGAAAGAATGAAATGGACTCGCGATAAAAAGGTATCCGGAAGGCCAATCAGAATCGGAGACTGGGTACTTCGAAAAATTGAAGGAACGACAAGGCACATCCATGCAAATAAGTTAACTCCAAATTGGGAAGGTCCGTATCTCGTCAAGAGCGAAGTAAGGCCCTGTACGTATCACCTTATGAATAAGGACGGCGTCCTCTTACCAAACTCGTGGCACGCAAACCATTTGAAGAAATATTATGCATAATATCTGTGATGCATTTTTGCTTTAGTACCAAGACAGCCTTTGGAAGATTTCTTTTATTTCCAAAAAATCGAGCTAGCCTCGGAAGACATCTGCTTCATCTTTTTTACAATGTTGAAATAAAGTACCGGGCTACGGCTCGGGAAGATTTTGAATTACCATAAGTGAAAACTGTGGTTGAATTAATTGAAGTACCGGGCTACGGCTCGGGAAGATTTTGAATTACCATAAGTGAAAACTATGGTTGAATTAATTGAAGTACCGGGCTACGGCTCGGGAAGATTTTGAATTACCATAAGTGAAAACTGTGGTTGAATTAATTGAAGTACCGGGTTATGGCTTGGGAAGATTTCGAATTACCATAAGTGAAAACTATGATTGAATTAAACGAAGTACCAGGTTACGGCTCTGGAAGATTTTGTATCACCACAAGTGAAAACTGTGGTTAAGTGAAGTACCGGGCTACGACTTGAGAATTATAAAATTACCATAAGTGAAAACTATGGTTGAATAAATCGAAGTACCGAGCTACGGCTTGGAAAGAATTCTAAAGTTACCACAAGTGAAAACTGTGGTTAAGCGAAGTACAGGGTTACGCCTTGGGAAAGAATTCTAAAATTACCATACACGGAAGTTATGTTTGAGTTAAACGAAGTTGCGGCTCAAATTCTTGAAAATATAAGTTAAAGCGATGGTCACCCCCGAAGTACGGAGCTACGACTTAAATTTTTTAATGTATCAAGTTATAACTCGGAGTATTTCACAGAAAGCAATAGATTAAACATAATGGATCTTCTATTAATCAAAAGAAAGATACAGCGTTTTGTTTACAAAAAAAAGAGGAAAAAACTAAGCTAAGCCAGAGCCATCTAGCATTTCCCAAAAGGTTGGAGCAGAAGGTTGAGGAGTTTCCTAATGTGGCCTTCCTCTCTTTTCATCTCGTTCCCGGAGCACCTCCAGCTCTTCTTCAGTGAATGGCATGAAGTCTGCCCCTTATCTACAGACCTCGTTGTCAAAGTTTGCTTGGTAGGCTCGCACCAGAACGCTTTTATCTTCGAAGTGAGGGTGGAGTTGCCGGATAATGTGAACACAGCCTTTGTCCAAAAAGGAGCCAGCCTCACGTCCTATCTCCTCGTGGTATTCAGCCGAGCTCCTAAAGTCGTCTATAATGTTCTTTTTGAAGCTCTTCGACTTACAGTGCTTGAGCTCCTCCTGAATAGACAGCTGGCTAGCAACTGCTTCATCCCGGGCTGTGTTCAACTGAGCATTTGCAGCCCACAACTCCGCCATCTCCTCCTCAGCCTTAAGCATCCGCTCCTTCAAGTTGGAGACTTCGCTGGTCAGCTGCAGTTTCTCAGACTCAGCAAGCTCCAAACGAGTGGCCTGGTCCTTCACCTCGGATTCCAAGGCTGCCAAGCGTGGCTCGTTAGTCGCCCGCCACTCTGCATCAGCTGCCCTTCCATCCTCCTCCGAAGAGTGGGATCTGGAGATATAAAGAAGAAGAGAGGAAACCTGAGAAGAGAAGAAAAGAGTTTAAAAAAAGAAAAAAAAATGTGTTATGTGAAAGTCTCTTACCCGGGCTAAGAGAGCACCAGCCCTATTGGTCGCCTCGCCAATCCCTAGTTCGCCCATACCGACCAGAGACTCAACGTCAGCAGCTCGGTCCAGTATGGCTCCCCCAATAAATGTTGCCGCATAACGGTTCGTGAAGCGAAGATTATGAAGAGGAGGAGTCCTGCGGGAAATTTTAGCGGCTAACTCCCGCAGGGCCCCCTCCTCTTTTGGCATCACGAACCCCGACCTTAACCACGATGGGCCGAGGTCCCTTCCAGCCTCTTCACTTTCATTTGTCGAAGTGGATATCACCTCCTCCCGCACCTCCACAGATAAAGTGTCGCCAGGAGTAACTTCGGGAGTGGGAGGACTGGGAATTATCTCCATTGAGGGGCCAGGGGATGAAGTCCGTTGCCGTCGACGGGGACGAAGTTGCTCCTCATCTACGATCAACTCCACTTCTTCAAGGGGATCACGAATGAGGGGCCTCCGAGGTCCAACGGGAGCAGACCTGGAGGTCTTCGTTCGAGACCCCTCTTCCCTTGGACGTCGGGGGGCCCCACCCCGATGTGGAGCCTGACCTGCCGAGGAAGGGTAGGTCAGGACGGTATCTCCAGCAGCACCTCGATCTATCAACCGAGGTGGGAAGCGGGGGAGAGAGTCCAAGTGTGATTGTCGGACAATCCTCCCCCCTTCACGTTCCTTCCAAGCCGCTTTGAACATAGTGGGCTCTACAAAAAAAAAAACAACAAACAAAAGGGATAAGTATCCTAGTAAGGCATACAGGAAATAAAGTAAAAGTACAAAGCATAAAAGTTACCACGGCCTGGTTGACAACCCTGGGTAGACAGAGTGCACAACTCGCACTAGAAAGCGAAGACTCCCCCGGGGTGTATGGTCCAGTCGGCATTGGGCTCTTCGGGTCTAAAGCCTAACTCTCTCTTCCTAGGCTCCAACCCTGCCCCTATGCCACACCATTCTAAGCTCCTATCACTTAACAGGTTTGCTGAAGAATACACTCGGGACTGACTATGCCGACTCTCCCCTAAGTCCCGAGTGACGAGCTCAAGAAAGGACCTCTCGGATGGATCTAAGGAGGAAGGATGGACTGGGGGCAACGGGCTACCTTCATTAACACAAGGGTGAAAGGGGAAACCTACCTTAGACTCCACCATCACCCACCTACTTTTGAAGTCCACCTTGTTAGGAGGGGAGTCAAAAAGTTGGACCCTATTCCTACGGGGTCGGAGTGAAAGTGTATTATCGGACATGCGGAGTGCAGAAAAGAACATCCCCAGGATGTTCATAGAAAGTTCAAAGCTTAAACGGCGACCCAGGCAAATCAAAGAAAAGAGAGTTCGAACTGCGTTAGGGTGAAGTTGCCCGGGCTGTATGCGGGCAAACACAAGAAAATCTACGAAGGCTGGATCCATGGGTAACCTAAGTCCCACTTCGAAGTGGGCTAAGGGAAGAGGGATACATTTAGTGGACATCCTACCTAGTTCAAAGGGTACAGAAAGCCTATATACACTTTGATCTATACTATACCTACGGATAATGGACTTAAGCTAGTCATAGGCAATTTTACTTCGGTAAAAGGGGAAGTCCGTACCTAAAGTCCCACACACCACGGGCCCAGAAGAAGCGGCAGTAGGGTCCTCTCCAGCCACGGTGGACGGTACCTCGTGAGCAGGCAGAGGGTCCCCAAAACCCTCAGCCATCAGCTCAGAAACTTCCTCTCTGGCCACACCTCTGTACTGATCAGCCATTGCCTACCTGCGAACGGAAGTTCAGAGCTCAGAACTCCCTTCAAGGACCACCTAGAAACAACCTACAATCAATCTAAACTAACCCCCGACCATAACAGCCCAGAAAAGGAAAAAGTGAACCAAAACAGTCCAAGTTCTACACCAGTTTTAAAGCCCCCACATACATAAAAACCCAGAAAATAAGCAAGCAAGGGTATAGGCGCTTATCGCCACCGCCCAAAGCAACAAGAAAAAGCCACATTCTTACATACAAAAATGTAACGAAAAAATGCCGATAAGGAGATAAAAGCAGGAGACTATTCACAACAAGAAGGACAAAACACACCTTTTTTAGTTATCACAGACGTTTGAAATGGAGAAATCGAGACTGAACTTGCGACTGGAACAAAGACGAGGAATCTTCAGAAAACTTGCACAACAGTAATGGCAGAGACAAATTTTGAGAAAAGTCTGATAAAGCAAGAAGAAAGTAAAAGATGTATAGAGAAAAGGAAGTTTAAAGCGGTTATAGGAAAGTTACTTACAAAGTGCCATGATTGTTTCTAGAGATCAACGCCTCGGGCATGCGAAAATGCGCTCTGAGGACTGACAAACTTAGCACTCATGACAAAGTCAGAAGGTGAAGCCACAACCGTCACCATCAGAAACCCTAAGATCACCCCGTCCACACGCAACCCCCCACTGGCAGAAGCCCGCTAACAACAACGGAATTTCAGGAAAATGACCATCGCCATCGGATACCTGCTGGTAAAAACTGGGAACCTGGTAGAAAGCCCAGCAACCCGATCTATTCAGCGAATGCAACCACAAAGCAATGTCATACTTCGCTAAGGGGCCACTGAAAGGAAAATGACACCCGCCAAGGGTAGAAGTGTCTACACAGTGGACTAAACTGCAAAATACCGCATACTTCGCGGTTTGACTCAAAGTCAAATCACAAGCGTAAAAAGTGGAGCGCATAACTCTACTCATCCCAATTGTAGATTCCCACTCTCCCACTAACAAAGACCGTTTCCCATAACAGCAACCTCAGGAAACCCCACGAGCGAGGTAATCACGATCCCATCCTCTCTTCCACCTCCTTCCACTAAGAAGGAAGGCTATAAAAGGAGGGAAATGGACAAAGGTAGGACATTCAATCCCAGTTATCCTAAATAGTTACTAATTCAATACCAAATTGACTTGATCATCAGAGAATTCACGGGGATCCACGTCCCCACCGAACATCCTCTATTTTCCAGGTTACCTATACTTCGGGATTCTCAAAGATTTTTGGAGTCACATTACCTTTTTACCCTCAAAACATTCCTTACCAATTTTTGACAAATCAATATATATATATATATATATATATATTTATATTTATTTATATATTTATATATTTATATATTTAACGGAAAATCAAAGCAAAAGTATATCTTTTTCATTTAGCTATAATCATAAAAAGAAATAATTAAAACTGGTCTATGCTGGATTTTCTTTTTCCTTTAATGATTATGGCTGTATGTGAATGTATGGCTGGAAAATGAACATGCATGAGTAAAAATTTTGTGTTACTATTCTTGTGATTAACGGTAATAAATAAAAGAAGAAAAAGTAGTATGTGTATATATATAGTGATAGATACATATTTAATTTGTGAAGCCCAAGAAGCAATGGAGATGGACGAACGTCCATTATATGTATATATATATATATATATATATTGAACATCCAAAAAAATACCTTAGGGACAAAACAGTAATTTTACCACGTAATAACTGCCTCTGACCTCACCGGACGTCATAAGTCCAAATTCTTGGGCCTCATAAAGAGCAGACGTTACCACTCGTTAAATACCATATTCAAGGCCTGTTTTCTACAACGGTCAAAACAACCCAAAACTCCACCGGAAAACTCATGAATAAATGAGACCCTCAAAACAAACCCTTATGAAAGGGGGATTTGAACAAAAGGTAAGACAGATTCCAGATATCCAAAATACTCACATAATACTCTACTGACTTAAGCATCGGAGAGTTCGCAGGCAACCCCATCGAACCTACTTGTTTTGTAGGTACATAGCATCGCGAAGTACTGTCACCCAAGCGCCGCTCCACGGAGTACCGCTTCACGAATTACAGCTCGTCGAAGGGCCACCCCCCCGGAAGTATCAATTTCGTTAACTTTGACTAATTCAAAAATCTCCCAAAGACCCATCCATTCAACATTTCCTGAATTCCTAGCCTTCCAAATTACTATTTTACCCCTGGCAGATTTTTGCAGAATCAGTTTGGTTCCATTACCGGGAACTCCAGCCAGGATATTCATCTTTCCTTCATAAATCAAAATGTCTAGACATTCAGGAGAGGGACACACTGTCCGACAATCATCATTCCGAGGAACTAGGACAAGAATATCACATTCATTGTCCTCACCTAGTTCCAGCTAGCATCTCGTCTCGGAAAGATTGGGACCACAGCAAGAAGCTTCCAGACTTTCTCAGGATCTGAGAGAACAACTCAATTCAAAGAGAATTGAGGATACAGAAAAAGAGTTGCAGAGGTTGCAAAGAGAAAATGAACAATTAAAACAGGATCAAGAGCTTTCACGACAATGGTTAAAGTTGAGGGCTGAGTTTCAGAAAGCCGGCGCGGATCTACCCCCTCCAAGATTCTCGGGGGATCCCTCAGAACTTCCACAACAAACACAAACAGCCACCAAAAGAGATGAAAGGCGTGGAACACAAACTGGCAGAAAACAAACGGTCAGTGAAGTAGGGGAAAATCATCATTCCTCGAAACCTGTTCATAAAAGAGGGGTCAGAAAGCGTTCCCCCGAATATAGTTCAGAGAAAGGAAAGAACACGACTAAAGTTCATAAATCAAGGTTGATTGATTTGGGACCTTTCGCTAAGTGGATCCAAAATGTCTCCCCCGATCCAAGCCTCAAAATTCCCCAGTTTGTCCTATATTCAAGGCTATCTCGACCCCTCGAGCACGTGTGCAGCTACAAATTGGCCATGGGGCTAGTCATAAATTACAAAGCCATCTTATGCAAAGCATTCCCGAGCACTCTGTCCGACAAAGCTCTGACCTGGTTCACATCTCTAAAAGCAGGTACCATTGATTCTTGGCATACCTTGGAGAAAGTGTTCCTGGACAAATTCAGTACTGCAGGAACTATACCGAAAATGAGAGGGGACTTGGCTAACATCAAACAACGAGAAGACGAAACTCTACTCTCCTTCTTGGAACGATTCAAGAAAACTTACGATGACATCGAAGGAATCAGCCAAGACACTGTCATCACCTGTTTCGAAGGAGGATTCAGATCTAGGATGCTATACACTAAGCTTCAGCTGAGAAAGCCAGAAACAATTGGTGAAATGTTCAGCGTTGCTCGAAAAGTAGCATTAGCTGAAAGTAGTGCGCTCGAATCCACCACAAAAAGGAAGGATAAGCAACACGAGCATCCAAAGGATGTCACCTCGAGCTTCTCCGAACTAAGAGACAAAAATTGAGGTAAGAAATTCGAAACTTTCATGCCTTTGAATGTTCCAAATGAAAGTTTGATAACAGTAATCAAAGAGAAATACGGAGTAAGGGATCCGGCCCCGATGAAGTCGCATTCTTTCTCCACACGGGATAAGACCAAGTTCTGTGGATTCCACAGAGACTACGGTCACATCACGGACGAATGCTTCCAACTGAAAAGAGCAATTGAAAGGCTCATCCAAGAAGGATGTTTGAAAGAGTATGTTGCCGGTATGCAGCAGCAGAAGGATAAAGGGGAGAGGGTGATCAATATGATTAACCCAGAGTTGTCCTCTCTCAAGAAAATCAAGAAGAGGATATATAATCTTACCAAATCATACCTCGTTTCGAAGTATGAGTTTGAACAGACGAAAGTCATCACTTTCACGGACGAGGAATTAGAGAACAATGAGGAGGCCAAAGTTACTCCTATTGTCCTCAAAATGCGTATGACAAGAGAAGGAATCGACAAATACACAGTGAAAAGAGTTCTGGTTGACACTGGAGCTACAAAGAACATCATGTACTTACGATGTTTCGAAGAAATGGGCTTAAAAGAAGAACATCTCAAGACTAGCAGAATGGTACTGGAGGGGTTCATGCCACATAAGGTACCAGTTAAAGGAACAGTAAGGATACAAGTTACCCTCAGCGAAGGGGACAAAGCACGAACAGAGGAAATCAAGTTCTATGTTGTGGACTTGGAATCCCCCTACAATGTCATAGTGGGGACACCTTTCCACGCAGCTTTTGACTTAGTAATCTCTACATCTCACCAACAAGTGAAGTTCAACACTTCGCGAGGTGTTGGTTTTGTGAAAAGTAGCCCACGAAGTCTGCTAGGGCAAATTATGAAGATAAAAAGGAAAAGAGATTCTCCCACCGAAGTCGGGTACATCAATTCGGTGACGGGAGATCATGACTTGAGGATACAAAGAATAATGGAAAAACAAATCTGCGACCTAGTCATCTAAGTATCGCAAGAGAGCGAGTTTGACGAAGTAGCAATAAATTTGAACTATCCTCAGCAACTTATCAAAATTAGAAGGGAGATACCGGATCAACTCCGGCAAGACATAATCAAGTTCTTAAAAGATCATCAACACAGCTTCGCCTGGTGTACAGAGGATATGCCAGGTATTGACACCTCCATTGCTGAACACGCACTGAACATAAGCCCGATGTGCCGCCCGATAAAACAGAATCCAAATAATTTGGGGAGGAGAAAATACAAGGCATGAAGGAAGAGGTAGATAAACTTTTGAAAGCAGGATTCATACGCGAGGTAAAGTACCCCACATGGCTGGCTAAGGTAGTAATGGTAAAAAAAATCTACTGGGAAATGGATGATGTGCGTGGATTATACCGACCTCAACAAGGCCTATCCTAAAGACTGCTACCCGCTGCCTCAAATTGACGCATTAGTAGATTCAACAGCGGGATACGAGTTTTCTAAGCTTCATGGACGCCTTTTCAGGATACCATCAAATAAAAATGAAGCCAAGTGATCAGGTACACACTTCGTTCCGAGCTGTAGGGGCCATATATTGCTATAATGTTATACTATTCGGATTGAAGAATGCAGGGGCCACATACTAACGAATGATGAATCACATCCTCCGAAGCCAACTTGGAAGGAACATAGAAGCATATGTCTATGATATGGTTGTCAAATCCAAACATGGTACTTCGCACCTAGAAGATCTAGAAGAAACCTTTTCCAACCTGGTGAAGTTCAACCTCAAGCTAAACCCGACGAAGTGCACTTTTGGAGTGAAATCTGGCAAATTTTTGGGTTTTATGACATCTAAGCGAGGAATCGAAGCTAATACAGAGAAATTAGAGGCTATAGCACGACTCACTGAGCCCCGATGTGTCAAAGACATCCAGAGGCTAAACAGGTGTATTGCTACATTAGGACGCTTCATTTCAAAGTCAGCGAAGAAATGCCTTCCATTCTTCAAAGCCTTGAAGAATTCGAAGAATGATTTTGTGTGGACTCAAGAATGCAGCCATTCTTGGAAAAGTCTGAATGACCATCTGTTAGATCTTCCCCTGCTACGACCTCCAAGCACAGGGGAAACACTCTTCCTATACTTATCCTTCTCAGATTTGATCGTGGCATCAGTATTAATAAAAGAGGAAAGAACGAAGTAGTACCCTGTATACTTCGTCAGCAAAGTCCTGAATGATGCGGAGTCCAGGTATTCAAATATTGAAAAGCTAGTGTACGCATTAGTGATTTCCACACGGAAACTCAGACCATACTTCGAATCTCACCCTATTGTGGTCTACACTAATACCCCGCTAAAGCAAATTTATCATAAACTGGATCAATCTGGAAGAATATTACGATGGTCTATTGAATTATGCGGGCAAGAAATCACATTAAAGCCCCGAATAGCAATCAAGGCACAAGCTCTTGCAAACTTCCTCGCAGAGGGGTCCTTCATGGAATTGAGCATAGAAGTAGCTGAGCCAACAAAAGAACCATGGGAACTGAGAGTGGACAGAGCGGTCAACTCCAGCGGAGTCGGAGCAGGCGTTATCTTAACTTTGCCCAACAAAGAATACACCGAAATGCGGGCCATAAAATTAAAGCCCCATCTTTCGAATAACCAAGCGGAGTATGAGGCATTGCTGATTGGATTAGAGTGGGCCCATGGAGCTAACATAAAATCATTGAAGGTATACAGCGATTCGCAACTGGTAGTAAATCAGGTCCAAGGTACCTATGCAGTACAATCGGAGGGTCTACAAACATATGTAGACGAGGCAAGAAAATGGAGAGAGAAGTTCTACCCTTTCACATAATCTTTGATCAGCAGAAAAGAAAATCAGCAAGCAGATAAACTTGCAAAAATTGCCTCTGGAGAAACTCCAAATGAGGAAGGCATCCCTATAGAAAGAGCAGTAACAAGTACGAAAGAAACGGACTTAATTAAATGCCTACGTTCCACTTCGGAAAATTGGGATGACGAAATAAAGAATTTCATTCAGCAAGGGAGCCTCCCAAACGATACTACTCTGGCTAGATAAATCAGACGGTAGTCTGCGAGGTACACAATTCATGAAGATATATTGTATAGAAGGTCTTTTCCAAAGCCTTTACTTCGTTGCATTCCTCCACCTCAAGTCAACAAGCTGCTCGTCGAGATACACAAGGGAGTATGTGGAGGACACCTCGGTGCCCGAGCTCTGCCTGAAAGAGTAATCAACCAAGGGTATTACTGGCCAACGCTTAGAGAGGATGCCGAAAGATATGTCAAGAAATGTGAGACATGCCAAATCTTTGGAACTATTCCACAACTACCTTCCATTGAACAAACTCCGGTGGTGGCAGCATGGTCATTCGACATGTGGGGTATGGATCTAATGGGAAAGTTTCCGAAAACAAGAAATGGATATGAATACTTGGTTGTGGCGGTGGATTATTTCTCAAAATGGGTAGAAGCAAAAGCCCTCACACATCCAACAGAGGAAAATATTTCTAAGTTCTTCCGAGAAAATGTCATATGCTATTTCGGGATACCTAGGGCAGTAATTACCGATCACAGAGTTCAATTTTCAACCAAATTCACCGTAGAATGTCAAAGGTTGTACATCCAACATTGGAAATCATCAGTAGCACACCCTCAGGGGAATGGTCAAGCAGAAGCTGCTAAAAAATTGGTACTAATGGCCCTAAGGAAAAACTTGGAAGGAAAATCCAATAAATGGACTGATGAGTTGAACCCATCTTTATGGGCAATCCGCACTTCGACTAGGGGCCCCACGGGAGAAATAGCATACACATTGGTGTACAGTTCCTAAGCAGTAGCTCCAGCCGAAGTCGTAATACCCACAACAAGAGTATCGATGTACAACGAAGATATCAACAAAGAAAGAAGAGGCATGGAACTAGATCTGCTAGAGGAAAGGAGAATAGCAAGCTGATGTGTTTCCGACCGATGTGCTAAATAGGTATTATTTTACCCTATGTTGATTATGATTAATTAAGGATTGTGATTGACTAATTGTCACATTTAGTCTATGGTGTCACTTAATCAGCCAGAACCTAAGGCAGAGTACCTATCGTGTAGCTAGTCTGTTGGAAAGTATCTACGATTTTATTAAATAATTATCGTACTCCCAGGGAAGTGGCAACGGCTCAGTAGTAACTAGCCTCTTATCCTAACTCCTATCTTATGATCCAGTTATGCAATCTTCATCAAATACTTTGATGAGAGGGTGATTCATTCTCCACTAGGTTTCAGTCTCATTAATCCTAGAAGTGCTTTATAGATGAGTTCTGATTCTATGTTATACTGTTCCTATATGTTGATTGACCTATATTCGAGTATTTTAGATATATCTTAGCCTGGATTGCAACTATGTTCTGTGTCTAAAGGCGTACCACATCCGAGGTCTCTAATAAACCGCCCTACCTTAATGACGGCCCTACTCACGGTTCGGGACGAAGGCATCCATGAAAGCCCTATGTCACTTCGGGGATCATACCGCTTGCCCTAGCCGCCGGCATAATCGGACTCAGCTCGGCCCCTACCTAGACTACTTTAACAGGCAGGGTGTTCAACATGTTATTTTATCTAGCATGGCAGACACCAATACTAATTGATGCCTGTTAAACTAAACAGGTTATGATTAGACCGTGGTTAGGAATTGTCTATAACCCTAACTTAGTTTAAAAGAGCACATTAAACATGCAGACATAGTGAATATTTAGCAGGTTGCTATTTCCGGAAAAACGTAACAACTTCAACATATAAAACAACTATTCATAAAAATCGTAATCTGATGTTCATAATAAGTATTTAGAGTAAAAACAATAACAACATATAAGAGAGGGGTATGGGGACTGATGCCATAAAGAAATCACCCTTTACGTAGTCTTGCCGCAGAGCGTACTGTTGTATATGTCGTACTGCTTCCTCTGACTCTGCTCACCAGAGCCTTCGGAGGACGTTTCCTCAGCCTAGTAACTGGGCTTTACCTTAATACCCAGCTTAAGCCCAGCCTTGTGGACTGACTCTTTGAACGCCTAGAGCCCTCTTAGGATCTCCTAACGAAATCTCGGGTATTCTATGAACACCGGAAACGAACCTATCTATAGAAACCTAAGATCTGAGACTATTTCTCAGAAACTAAAACAAAACACTAATAAGAAAGAAACTGAGATCCGAGTCTCTGAGTGAGTTGTGTACGAGAGAATTGTACACTAGACACCACTAAATGACTCAGATCGAGTAGAGAGGAATCAATTCAACTGCTGGAGGCCTGGGGTATTTATAGCAGCTTCCCGGAGTGAAAATCTCTGGAAAATTCGATGTGGGACAGCTTCTGGCGGCTCGGGACGCCTGTCCCTGGTTTGGGACGCCCGTCCCGGACCTTTGACCGAGTCAACATTTCCAAAAATTGCGTTTTTGCCCCAAAATTTGCTGTTTTTGTCTACTTTGCACCTGACACTTCCAAAATCATAAAAACCGTGAAATCAAGTAAATAATAAACAATTAATGTCAATTTACTCTCGATTTCACATTAAAACATACATAAAAACATGCTAAAAATGTGATACGATTTTCGCGTATCAGATAACCCCACACTTAGCCTTTTGCTTGTCCTCAAGCAAAGTCTACCTGAAGTTACTTAAATTCCTAGTCATGTTTTTATTCCAAAAATTCTTCAGACAAGTCTTAATACAGGTCTGTCTGGTTAGGTTGCTATGACAAGGTCTCAGATGTTTTTAGTAGCTTGTTATGATCAGGCAGAAAACAAATCAACAACTAGGTTGGACTTTTTTCTTAGTCGTAGGGTCTTCCTGATGTGTAGTGTGTGTACTAGTCTAGACCAAATAGTCAACACAATGTACTCTTATCTTAACTACTACCAGATAACACTTTGACCTATCGCTAGACATATTAACAACAGACAACTTTTTGAGTTATGAGCTTTGGTGATCAGATTTTTGATGTTTTAGCACTTAGTTATTTTCTTTATAGATTTAGGGTATTTTGAGTCTGCTTAGAACACGTCAACTTCAACTACCCATGTAGCGAGTCCCACTCCGATGACTCCCAGATCTACACGACCTTAGGGCATCAGACTTTAAATTCCCCGAAGGAGTGGTGCTCGAGTAGCGAAGGCCGCTGGCAAACTACCCTTTATTTGATTAACTTCTTTTAATTTCTTTTCACTTCTAGCTCAGAGTCTCATCTAGTCATCCTAACTGCCAATATATCCACAACTGGTCTAATTTTATCTAGTTAAGTCTCGAACAGGTAATTGGTTAAGGTCTCTAATCCAGACAGAGTTGTGCTCAGTTATCAGGAATTCCCTATTCCTAATCAATTAGTCCAAGATAGCTACCAATTATCTCCTACTAACCATAACATACTACCTACATATCATAGACATAAGCAATTGTTTAAACAAGCATACTGCATTTAGACGTCTGAAAGAAAAGGTGTGAAAGTATGTGAAAACAAGCAAAATCATGCGAAAAATTTTGCACTCTGCTACAGTGCACCGTGCACTGCTACCCCACACTTAAGTCTGGCACTGTCCTCAGTGTTCATGCATATCTAATTACCCCACACTTATGAAAATAGAAATAAACAGAAAAATAAAGGTTCTGTATGGGTAAGTAAGCATAAAATAAAATAATGCAAACAATTCTGTATGTCTATAAATCAAATTTGTACATGGATTCATACGTCTACAGCCCAGACATGTTTATACGCATAGAACAAGAAAAACAAAACAAAGAAAAAGAAAAAGTAAAGAAGGAGAGAGAGACTAAGAACCCGGCGATCGTTGTCCAGTGGACCTAAGTCTGCTAAGTCAAACTCAAAGTTTTCCGCTACTCAGAAGTCTGCTGATGTATCTCCTCAATCCTGCTGGTTCATGGCGATCCTATCATCTATCATCGCCAACCGTCTGTCAATCCTGTCCTCCATCATCGTCAGCCGTCTGTCATCCTGTCCCATGTCTCGACTGTATCGGGCCGATAGTTCTTCTGCCAATCCGTGCGACATGTGTCGTTCGAAGGCAGTAAGTGGACGAACGTCTCGGATGGAGGGATATGCGCTGGAAATGCTTCCGATGCCGATGCCTGTCCTGTCTGCTCCGTGTGGATGGTGTCGCGGCCATTCGCATCCCGTTCAACCATTCCCATGTTCCGTAGAATGGTAACGTCTGTGGGAATAGTAGTTGGGGCGACCAGAGTAAGCTCCGAGCCTTCTATGTCCAACTCCAGGTAGCGGGCTAGCCTGGTGATGTATGGTTCGAGTCCCAGACACTGTTTCCTAGTGTCTGTAGCGAATCCTCGCATGACGACCGCTATAAGTCTAGCCATCTCTACTGTAGATCCCATGTGCATGTTGGCTAGAAGGAACGTCTCCATCCGGGTGACAGTTCCGGGCGCTGTTAGTCGTCCTGACAATGTGTGTGCAATTATAGCATGCAGGTAACGAAGAGTAGGATAAATACCTGTGGCTTTTGCAAAGCTATGCTGGTATGGGACACCCGTCATGCAGATCTGAGCCCAAGCAGTGGAGACGTCTGCAGACGTGAAGTCTCGAACTGCTGTGGTGTATGCGGGCGTATCCAGGTCATCTCTCTGCCAGATGCCTAGGGCGATGCCGACCTCGGCCATCTGATACGCGAAAATCGTATCACATTTTTAGCATGTTTTTATGTATGTTTTAATGTGAAATCGAGAGTAAATTGACATTAATTGTTTATTATTTACTTGATTTCACGGTTTTTATGATTTTGGAAGTGTCAGGTGCAAAGTAGACGAAAACAGCAAATTTTGGGGCAAAAACGCAATTTTTGGAAATGTTGACTCGGTCAAAGGTCCGGGACGGGCGTCCCGAACCAGGGACGGGCGTCCCGAACCAGGGACGGGCGTCCCGACCAAGCCAAGCCAGAAGGACGGGCGTCCAGCACCAGGGACGGGCGTCCCGACCTGGTCAACAGACCAGGACGGGCGTCCCGAGCCGCCAGAAGCTGTCCCACATCGAATTTTTCAGAGATTTTCACTCCGGGAAAGCTGCTATAATACCCCAGGCCTCCAGCAGTTGAATTCATCCCTCTCCACTCGATCTGAGTCATTAAGTGGTTTCCAGTGTACAATTTTCCAGTACACAACTCACTCAGAGACTCGGATCTCAGTTTTCTTTCTTATTAGTGTTTGTTTTAGTTTCTGAGAAATAGTCTTAGATCTTAGGTTTCTATAGATAGGTTCGTTTCTGGTATTCATAGAATACCCGGGATTTCGTTAGGAGATCCTAAGAGAGCTCTAGGCGTTCGAAGAGTCAGTCCACAAGGCTAGGCTTAAGCCCAGGACGTAAGGTAAAGTCTAGCTACTAGGCTGAGGAAGTGTCCTCCGAAGGTTCTGGTGAGCAGAGTCAGGGCGAGCAACACGACATATACAACAGTACGCTCCGTAGGCGAGACTTCGTAAAGGGTGATTTCTTTATGGCATCGGTCCCCATGTCCCTCTCTTAATGTGTTATTGCTTTGTTTAAATATGAATTATGAATATCAGATTACGATTTTATGAATAGTTGTGTTATATGTTGAAGTTTTTATGTTTTTCCGGAAATAGCCACCTGCTAAATATTCATTATGTCTGCATGTCTAATGTAAGTCTCTTTTAAATTAAAACTAGGGTTATAGACAATTCCTAACCACGGTCTACCATAACCTGTTTAGTTTAACAGGCATCAATTAGTATTGGTGTCTGCCATACTAGATAAAATAACCAACGGAACACCTGTTTGTTAGAGTAGTCTAGGTAGGCTGAGTAGAGAGTTATGCCGGCGGTTTTGCGATGAGCAGCATGACCCGAAGTGACATAGGGTACCGTTCATTGCTGACTTTAGTCCGGGTCGTGAGTAGGGCCGTTTACCTTAACGATGGGGCAGGGTAGCGTAGAGACCTCAGATGTGGTACACTTAGACACAGAACATAGTTGCATTCCAGGCTAAGATATATCTAAACACTCGAATATAGGTCAATCAACATATAGGAACAGTATAACATAGAATCAGAACTCATCTGTAAAACACTTTTAGGATTAATTAGACTTAAACCTAGTGGAGAATGGATCACCCTCTCATCAAAGTATTTGATGAAGATTGCATAACTGGATTATAAGATAGGAGTTAGGATAAAAAGGCTAGTTACTACTAAGCCGTTGCCACTTCCCTGGGAGTACGATAATTAAATAATAAAATCGTAGATACTTTCCAATAGACTAGCTACACGATAGGTACTCTGCCTTAGGTTCTGGCTGATTAAGTGACACATAAAGACTAAATGTGACAATTAGTCAATCACAGTCTTAATTATTCATAATCACATAGGGTAAAATAACACCTATTTAGCATATCGGTCGGAAACCGCATCAGATTTTTGGCGCCGTTGCCGGGGAAATATCATAATGAATTTAGGATTCCTGATCAAAATTCTAGAGACTTATGATAGGTAACGGTAGTAATCTAGACCTTAGACTAACACTTATGTTATACCAGTTAGACAATCAGTTTCCGAAATATAGGATTATCATAACTAATTAATTTTAGATGTTATCTGAAATTAAGACATTTAGGATAATCAAATTTTAGAAAATTATTCTAGAACCATATTGAGGGAATTTACGTGCTTTCAAAATATTAAAAGAAAATTTTTTTTTTAAAAATCTAAAAATCCGAAAAAAATTGTACTTTTTCTTGTTTAAATGGTAAGTTATTCTCTTTTCCCTATCCTTTGTGTTTTCTCCTTGTGAGTAGTTATTTTGTTTTGTTTTCTCTTCCTTCCAAATTTTTAAGTTTTCACTCTCCCTGTAACCCCACTAACCAGTTTGCTCAGGCTAAAACGTGTTCTTCTCTGTAGTTGCATGACTCGATCTTCAGAAGCTAACCTTGAAACACCAGTTGAGAATCCTGAACGAATCATTCGCACAGCTAATAGGCGAAGAACAGAAATAGCTGCTGAAAGACCTACCCTTGAATCCTACATCCAGCCACAGACTATCCCAGTCTCATCTGCCATCCGAATCCCTGGGAACCCTCGCTATGATCTTAAACCTAATGTGATCCAGCTGATTATAAATCGAGTTCAGTTTGGAGGAACTGCAGCCGAAAATCCGCTGGAACACCTATCTGATTTCTCTTCTCTCTGCGAAGGCCTCAAGGGAGATCATACTGCAGAAATAACTAAACTCAACCTTTTTCCCTACTCACTTAGGGACAGAGCTAAGAGATGGTTGGCCCAGCTACCTACTAACTCCATTACCTCTTGGGACGAGTTAAGCAAAGCCTTCCTAGAAGAGTACTACTCTGCAGCAGAGTCCTAGAATATCGAAGGGCTCTGTCTAGTTTCACTCAAGCTGCTGATGAGACAGTGATCGAAGCTTGGGACAGATTCAAAGAACTACTCAGGCTCTGCCCCCAACATGGACTTACCGAGGCATTGCTGATTCAGCAATTTTACGGGGGTATGTCAGACATGGGTAAGCAAATTCTTGATGGACTCAATCCCCAGAGCGGTTTCAATGGAATGAGTGATGTAGATGCTAGAAACGCTCTGGAGAGACTCTACAGGAACAGCAAGAATTGGCGCACAAGTGGCGAGCTAAGAAGCAACCAGTAAATGCGGTCGTTGCCTCCACTGATGATCAATTTGAGGCACTGAAGGCCAGCATTACTAATCAGCTGAATGCTTTCCAACAAGGGAAAAACACTCAGTCAGTATACCAAGTCTGCGAGTTTTGCCAAGGACCACACTTCAGTGGTGATTGTTATGGTAATGGGATATTAACTGTCCCAGAAGAGATGGAACAAGTGGACGCAGTAAATTCTGCTCCTATAGGAAATACCTACAATCCCACTTGGAAGAACCATCCGGGATTTAGTTGGAGAAACAATCCCGGGACTACTAACTTTCAGAAAAGAGTACCTCAGCAATGCCATATCCGCAGAACCAGCAAGTCGCTCTGCCTGCACCAAGGAACTACATCGTTCCAGCTGATCCCATGCAAGAATTCAGAGACATGCTGAAGAGCATTTCCGACTCCAACAAGGAAATGATAGAGTCCAACAGAAAGATTCAGGAAGCTCACGCAGAAAGAATCCAGCAGAACGAGAATAGACAGAAGCAGACCGAGCAAACAATCAGAAACACACAAGCTGCTATACAAACTTTAGAGAGGCAGATGGGTCAACTATCCACCCATTTCTCTCACAGGTCCCAGGGAACGCTACCAAGCAACACTGAGACCAACCCTCAAACTGAATGCAAGACCATCACTCTAAGATCTGGTAAAATTCTATCTCCATCTCCACCCAAACCATCTGACCCTCCTATTCTTGTGCAGGAACCAGAAGAAGGCTCCAAGGACCCAACGCCGACGGATGTCGAGATCGAAGTAGCAAGGAAAGGGAAGACGGAGTTTATTCCTGAGTACCGGCCAAAAGTACCTTACCCTGCCAGACTTATGCACAATAAAGATAAGGAGCAATTTGAAAAGTTTCTTAGGAATTTTAGTCAGATTCATGTTAATTTACCTTTACTTGATGTTATTTCTGAAATGCCAAAGTATGCTAAGTTTTTAAAAGAAGTTGTTAGTAATAAAAGAAAATTTGACATGGACAAGGTGGTTCTTAATGAAGAATGTTCGGCGGTTCTGTTGAATAAACTACCGTCTAAACAGAAAGATCCTGGTTGTTTTACCTTGCCATGTACAATTGGAAATATTACTAACATGCATGCATTAGCAGACTTAGGAGCTAGTATTAATCTTATGCCATCTAGTTTATTTGATAAATTAGGATTGCATGATTTGAAAACGACTAGGATGTGCATACAACTTGCAGACAGGACAGTCAAAATCCCCAAGGGAATAATTGAAGATCTCTTAGTAAAGGTCGGAAAATTTGTATTTCCTGTGGATTTCGTTGTCATGGACATGAATGGGGAAGGAGGAGTGCCCCTGATCCTAGGTCGACCATTTCTAGCTACCTCAAAAGCATTAATAGACGTCAGTAATGGTCAAATCAAGTTAAGGGTAGGAAATGATGACATCACTTTTGATCTAAATGAGACCCTTAGGTATCCCATGCATTTAGATGATACTTGTTTTGTGTGGATGCCATGGAACACTTGATTGCAATTAACGTGACAGACCTATGCTCAAACTATCAAATTCTAAGTGAGGACTCCCTAGAATTAGAGGAGTCTGAACTTAGCTCTTCTGAAAATGAAATTACTTCTGATAGTTTCACTGAGATAGGTGATGATGAGATGAAGAAAGAGCGAACCTCGTTTGAAGATCCACCAGACTTGGAACTGAAGGAACTACCCACTCATCTGTGCTACGAATTCCTAGATGACAACAAGAAACTTCCCATTATTCTTGCAGCTGATCTGACTGCAGAACAAAGGAAGCTGACTGTAGACATGTGCAGAAAGCATAGAAGAGCCTTTGCCTACAAAATTGCGGATATCCCAGGTATTAATCCAAGCTTTTGTTCGCATAAGATTCTTCTAGAAAATGAGTATAAGCCATGTGTGCAACCTCAAAGGAGGTTGAATCCTAATGTGTGTGATGTTGTTAAGAAAGAAGTCATTAAACTGTTAGATGCAGGACTTATCTACCCTATCTCAGATAGTGAGTGGGTAAGCCCGGTGCAGGTAGTACCTAAGAAAGGCGGTATAACAGTTGTTAGGAATGAGCATAATGAACTAATCCCTACAAGAACTGTAACTGGTCATCGTGTATGCATAGACTATAGAAAATTAAATACGGCCACACGAAAAGATCACTTTCCCCTTCCTTTTATTGACCAAATGTTAGAAAGATTATCTGGACACATGTTTTATTGCTTTCTTGATGGGTTTTCTGGTATTTTCAAATTCCTATTTCCCCTGAGGACCAGCATAAAACTACATTCACATGCCCTTTTGGAACATTTGCATATAGAAGATGCCTTTTGGTTTGTGTAATGCACCTGCTACATTTCAACGTTGTATGACTGCTATCTTTGAGGACATGTTAGGAAAATCTATGGAAGTATTTATGGATGACTTTTCTGTTTTTGGTAATACATTTGAGGTTTGTCTAAAGAACTTGGAGTTAATGTTGAAACGTTGTATAAAATCTAACCTGGTTTTAAATTGGGAAAAATGCCACTTCATGGTAAAAGAGGGAATCGTTTTAGGACATAAGATCTCACACCTAGGTATGGAAGTAGATAAGGCAAAAATTGAAGTTATTTCAAAACTACCTCCTCCCAAAAATGTGAGAGCCGTTAGGAGTTTTTTGGGACACGCTGGCTTTTATCGTAGGTTCATAAAAGATTTTTCATTAATAGCCAGGCCGTTGACCAATTTACTCGGAAAAGATGTTCCATTTGTCTTTGATGAGAAATGTCTAAAAGCTTTTAATAGACTTAAGGAACTCTTAACTACTGCACCCATCATGACGTCACCAGACTGGAGTCTCCCTTTTGAGCTTATGTGTGATGCTAGTGACTATGCAGTAGGAGTAGTTTTAGGACAAAGACATGATAAGAAATTTCATGTAATATATTATGCTAGTAAAACCTTAACTGATGCTCAGGAAAATTACACTACGACAGAAAAGGAATTATTAGCAGTAGTATATGCATTTGATAAGTTTCGATCCTATCTAGTCTTGTCTAAAACTATTGTTTATACTGATCATTCGGCACTAAAATACTTGTTCAATAAAACCGACGCAAAACCAAGATTGATTAGATGGGTTTTATTGCTTCAAGAATTTGACATAGAAATCCGGGATAAGAAAGGGGCAGAAAACTTAGCCGCAGACCACTTGTCTAGGTTAGAAAATCCGACCCTAGAAGCCATTGATGAGACAATCATATCTGATAAATTCCCGGATGAGAATCTATGTGCATTATTTGCTATTTTCTCACCCCCTTGGTTTGCAGATATAGCAAATTACTTGGCAGCCCGGACTCTCCCTAGTGATATCACTGCTCAACAAAGAAAAAATTCTTTGCTGACCTGAAATATTACTATTGGGAAGATCCTTTTCTATTTAAAATATGTGCAGATCAGATGATCAGAAGATGTGTATCTCAAGAAGAAGGTTTCCAAATTCTGGAACATTGTCACTGCGGACCAACAGGCGGTCACTTAGCTGCAGCCAACACCGCCCGAAAAGTATTAGAAGCAGGCTTTTACTGGCCCACCATATTCAAAGACGCCGCAGCATTTACAGGATCGTGCGATGCCTGTCAGAAAGCGGGAACCATATCTTCTCGAGATAATCTACCCCAACAGGCAATTCAAAGTGTAGAAATATTTGACATATGGGGTATAGATTTCATGGGTCCGTTTCCTTCCTCTTTTGGTATGAAGTACATCTTAGTAGCTGTAGAATATTTTTCAAAATGGCCTGAGGCACAGGCCCTACCTACTAATGATGCTCGAGCCGTATGCAGATTCCTTAAGCAGATTTTCGCCAGGTTTGGATGTCCAAAAGCCCTAATCAGTGATCGAGGTACGCACTTCTGCAACTCTCAATTGCAGAAAGTACTCCAGCAGTACGGAATTCAGCATCGCATTTCCACAGCCTACCATCCTCAAACCAACGGGCAGGCTGAGGTAACCAATAGGGGCATAAAGAGAATCCTAGAAAAGACCGTGGGTGTTAACCGTAAGGATTGGGCCAATAAACTGGAGGATGCATTATGGGCCTTCCGTACAGCATACAAGACCACTACGGGGTTCTCACCCTATCGACTAGTCTACGGAAAAGCATGCCACCTTCCGGTTGAACTGGAGCATAGAGCTTATTGGGCAGTGCAAAAATGCAATCTCGACGATAATTTAGCTAAGGAACACCGGATTTTACAGCTCAACGAATTGGATGAGTGGAGGCTCAAAGCCTATGAGAACTCACATCAGTTCAAAATGACAAGTAAACTCCAGCATGACAGACGACTCAGAGCCCAGAAAATTTTTGAACCAGGTGATAAGGTATTGTTGTACAACTCACGTTTAAATTTTCCCAGGAAAGCTGCGTAGCTATTGGTCAGGACCGTTCACAATCAAGGAAGTATCACCTTTCGGAGCATGTGACATCATGGATTCTGACGGTATTATTCAAAAAGTAAACGGACAACGCCTAAAGATTTACAGAGAGCCGTTTGACTCGTCCGAGCAGATTGTGGACTTCACAGACTAAGGGAGTATCTCTTTCATTTTATTTCTTGTTTTTGTTATTTCTATGTTCCTTCTTACCCGTAGTTAGTTGAATAAGTGTGGGGTAAGAATCTTTGTGTTTTATCTCTTATTTTCAAATAAGTGTGGGGTAATTAGATATGCATGAACACTGAGGACAGTGCCAGACTTAAGTGTGGGGTAGCAGTGCACGGTGCACTGTAGCAGTTTGCAAAAATTTTCGCATGATTTTGCTTGTTTTCACATACTTTCACACCTTTCCAAAAAATTTTCAAAAATTTTCCGTCTTTCAGACGTCTAAATGCAGTATGCTTGGTTAAACAATTGCTTATGTCTATGATATGTAGGTAGTATGCTATGGTTAGTAGGAGATAGTTGATAGCTATCTTGGACTAATTGATTAGGAATAGGGAATTCCTGATAACTGAGCACAGCTTTGTCTGGATTAGAGACCTCAACCAATTACCTTTTCAAGACTGAACTAGATGAAATTAGACCAGTTGTGGACGTTTTGACAATTAGAATAACTGGATGAGACTCTGAGCTAAAAGTGAAAGGAAACAAAAGAAGTTAATCAAATAAGGGTAGTTTGCCAGCGGCCTTCGCTACTCGAGCACCACTCCTTCGGGGAATTTAAAGCCTGATGCCCTAAGGTCGTGTAGATCTGGGAGTCATCGGAGTGGGACTCGCTACATGGGTAGTTGAAGTTGACGTGTTCTAAGCAGACTCAAAATACCCTAAATCTATAAAACAAAATAACTAAGTGCTAAAACATCAAGAATCTGATCACCAAAGCTCAGAACTCAAAAAGTTGTCTGTTGTTAATATGTCTAGCGATAGGTCGAAGTGTTATCTGGTAGTAGTTAAGACAAGAGTACATTGTGTTGACTATCTGGTCTGGACTAGTATACACACTACACATCAAGAAGACCCTGTGACTAAGAAAAAAGACCAACCTAGTTGTTGATTTATTTTCTGCCTGATCATAGCAAGCTACTAGAAGACATTTGAGACCTTGTCATAGCAACCTAACGAGACAGACCTGTATTAAGACTTGTCTGAAGAATTTTTGGAATAAAAACATGACTAGGAATTTAAGTGACTGCACTACGGTTTAGAATCACTAACTCCATGTAGACTTTGCTTGAGGACAAGCAAAAAGCTAAGTGTGGGGTTATCTGATACGCGAAAATCGTATCACATTTTTAGCATGTTTTTATGTATGTTTTAATGTGAAATCGAGAGTAAATTGACATGGTCAACAGACCAGGGACGGGCGTCCCGACCTGGTCAACAGACCAGGACGGGCGTCCCAATCCGGGACGGGCGTCCCGAGCCGCCAGAAGCTGTCCCACATCGAAATTTTCAGAGATTTTCACTCCGGGAAGCTGCTATAAATACCCCAGGCCTCCAGCAGTTGAATTCATCCCTCTCCACTCGATCTGAGTCATTAAGTGGTTTCTAGTGTACAATTTTCCAGTACACAACTCACTCAGAGACTCGGATCTCAGTTTTCTTTCTTATTAGTGTTTGTTTTAGTTTCTGAGAAATAGTCTCAAATCTTAGGTTTCTATAGATAGGTTCGTTTCTGGTATTCATAGAATACCCGGGATTTCGTTAGGAGATCCTAAGAGAGCTCTAGGCGTTCGAAGAGTCAGTCCACAGGGCTAGGCTTAAGCCCAGGACGTAAGGTAAAGTCTAGCTACTAGGCTGAGGAAGCGTCCTCCGAAGGTTCTGGTGAGCAGAGTCAGGGCGAGCAATACGACATATACAGCAGTACGCTCCGTAGGCGAGACTTCGTAAAGGGTGATTTCTTTATGGCATCGGTCCCCATGTCCCTCTCTTATATGTGTTATTGCTTTGCTTTGTTCTAAATATGAATTATGAATATCAGATTACGATTTTATGAATAGTTGTGTTATATGTTGAAGTTTTTATGTTTTTCCGGAAATAGCCACCTGCTAAATATTCATTATGTCTGCATGTCTAATGTAAGTCTCTTTTAAACTAAAACTAGGGTTATAGACAATTCCTAACCACGGTCTATCCATAACCTGTTTAGTTTAACAGGCATTAATTAGTATTGGTGTCTGCCATACTAGATAAAATAACCAACGGAACACCTTGTTTGTTAGAGTAGTCTAGGTAGGCTGAGTAGAGAGTTATGCCGGCGGTTTTGCGACGAGCAGCATGACCCCGAAGTGACATAGGGTACCGTTCATTGCTGACTTTAGTCCGGGCCGTGAGTAGGGCCGTTTACCTTAACGATGGGGCGGTAGCGTAGAGACCTCAGATGTGGTACACCTTTAGACACAGAACATAGTTGCATTCCAGGCTAAGATATATCTAAAACACTCGAATATAGGTCAATCAACATATAGGAACAGTATAACATAGAATCAGAACTCATCTTTAAAACACTTTTAGGATTAATTAGACTTAAACCTAGTGGAGAATGGATCACTCTCTCATCAAAGTATTTGATGAAGATTGCATAACTGGATTATAAGATAGGAGTTAGGATAAAAGGCTAGTTACTACTAAGCCGTTGCCACTTCCCTGGGAGTACGATAATTAAATTAATAAAATCGTAGATACTTTCCAATAGACTAGCTACACGATAGGTACTCTGCCTTAGGTTCTGGCTGATTAAGTGACACCATAAAGACTAAATGTGACAATTAGTCAATCACAGTCCTTAATTATTCATAATCAACATAGGGTAAAATAACACCTATTTAGCATATCGGTCGGAAACCGCATCACTCATCGATCGATCTATTCCGCCTAAACGGAATGTGATCTGCTCCTGGTGGCAGGTAAAAGACGCATAGAACTCACATACCAGCTCCAGGTATGTGGGCTCGGTGACGATGAATACTCGACTGTAGGGTGGCACGTCGAGTATGCGTCTGACTTCCGGCTCTACTCCCAGTGTCTGTACTGCTGCCCAATCCAGCGTTCTGCCCGTTAGTATCGTACGCCCGATGTATCCAGTGTATCTCTCTTGGTATGCTGTGCTGGAGGAAAACAGCATAAAAGGATGTGTCACTAAGGTAACTGTCATGGTAGATGTGGTACGAGCACGTTTGGGAGCCATTTAAAACGTATGAGAGAGTGTAGGTGGGGAAGAAAGCTTTAAACTCAAATTCTGGAGGTGAATTTGAATTCAGAAGGATGAAATTAGGTTAGGGACAGATTTTGAATTTTTTGCGGGAAAAATCGAATTTTGGAGGGAAATTCGAATTGTTGGGTGAAGATTAAAATTCAAATTTTGGAGGGAAATTCGAATTTTTAAACCTTGAGGAGTTTGCCAAAAATTTGTAGAGAGAGCCTAGAGAGAAATGTTTTTAGAGAGATGAATTTTTGGTTGTAGATTTGAGAGAAAATGAAAAAAAATTGAATTTTTATAGAAGGGGCGGCCTTCGGGACGCCCGTCCCGGAGGAAGGACTCCCGTCCTGCTGGACGCCCGTCCCGGGTTGCATCGGGACACGTGCCAATTCCGGGGAAAAAATTTTTTTTTCTTCGTAATTCCCTGAAAATCTCAAGATACCAAAAATAATCATAATTCTTAACAAGGCTTCATGTTTATCCAATGAAATTCAGAAGTTGTTAAAAACTCTATGCAAAAATTCTCAGTCTCTTTTCGAAAATTGTGACTACCCTAATTTTATCCTAACTTAAATTCAGCAAGAATTTCAGAAAAATAAAACTGAGTTTGTGCAATGTAATTAGTGGAAAATAAACTGTACTTGCAAAACTCTTGTTTTTCATAGAAATTCGAAATAAAATGTCTGAAGAAAATTGTTGAATATAAAGGACCCTTTAAAAATGTTGAAAAAAAAATAGAAAAATAAGGGTCAATTATTCAAGTTTCAGTTCAAACGAATTATTTGGTGAAAGTAAAAGAATCTTCCCTTTTTAACGAATCCTATCTCTGGTCTCCTGTAGTTCTATTCGAATGCTTCGCATTTCTTGCAGTTCTGCTTGTATGTTGCGCATTTCCTCCTGCTGGTTCCTTTGTTCCTTCAAGATTTCCATCATCTCTCGGAGTAATTGCATATTTTGGCGTTCTATTGTGGTTCTGAGTTGGGTTACTTCAGAACTCAAGGTTAGAATAGCCTGATATGATCGTCTTAGTCCGCCCGGTATTGTCTGAGTCATAGCGCTTATCCTGTGAGATATAGCATCTACCCGGGCAGCCAAGGCTGATTGAGAACTGTCAGTGCTATCCGCTGATGAAGGTGGTTGGTCGTTAGGTGCGGGAGATTTAGGAGTATATTCGGGAGAAACAGGAGTGTATTCGGGAGAAGAAGGAATTGTTTGGATTTCTGGGGAAGTGTTATGTTCTACTTCGTCCAGAATATCCTGGGCTCTTGTTCCCTTCATTTCTGAGTGCAAAGTCTGGTGAGAAATAACAAATAACAAAAGTAGGAAAGTGAAACAAGAAAGCAAGAAAAATATTTTTATGGATTTTGATTTATTTAGAAAGCAGGTAAATTTCCTTAATATGGTTTTAGAATAATTTTCTAAAATTTGATTATCCTAAATGTCTTAATTCCAGATATTATCTAAAATTAATTAGTTATGATAATCCTATATTTAGGAAAGTGATTGTCTAAATAGTATAAGATAAGTGTAAGTCAAAAGTCTAGGTTACTACCGCTACCTATCATAAGTTTCTAGAATTGTGGCCAATAATCCTAAATTCATTATGATATCTCCCCGGCAACGGCGCCAAAAATCTGATGTGTTTCCGACCGATGTGCTAAATAGGTATTATTTTACCCTATGTTGATTATGATTAATTAAGGACTGTGATTGACTAATTGTCACATTTAGTCTATGGTTTCACTTAATCAGCCAGAACCTAAGGCAGAGTACCTATCGTGTAGCTAGTCTGTTGGAAAGTATCTACGATTTTATTAAATAATTATCGTACTCCCAGGGAAGTGGCAACGACTTAGTAGTAACTAGCCTCTTATCCTAACTCCTATCTTATGATCAAGTTATGTAATCTTCATCAAATACTTTGATGAGAGGGTGATTCATTCTCCACTAGGTTTCAGTCTCATTAATCCTAGAAGTGCTTTATAGATGAGTTCTGATTCTATGTTATACTGTTCCTATATGTTGATTGACCTATATTCGAGTATTTTAGATATATCTTAGCCTGGATTGCAACTATGTTCTGTGTCTAAAGGCGTACCACATCCGAGGTCTCTAATAAACCGCCCTACCTTAATGACGGCCCTACTCACGGTTCGGGACGAAGGCATCCATGAAAGCCCTATGTCACTTCGGGGATCATACCGCTTGCCCTAGCCGCCGGCATAATCGGACTCAGCTCGGCCCCTACCTAGACTACTTTAACAGGCAGGGTGTTCAACATGTTATTTTATCTAGCATAGCAGACACCAATACTAATTGATGCTTGTTAAACTAAACAGGTTATGATTAGACCGTGGTTAGGAATTGTCTATAACCCTAACTTTAGTTTAAAAGAGCACATTAAACATGCAGACATAGTGAATATTTAGCAGGTGGCTATTTCCGGAAAAACATAACAACTTCAACATATAAAACAACTATTCATAAAAATCGTAATCTGATGTTCATAATAAGTATTTAGAGTAAAAACAATAACAACATATAAGAGAGGGGTATGGGGACTGATGCCATAAAGAAATCACCCTTTACGTAGTCTCGCCGCAGAGCGTACTGCTGTATATGTCGTACTGCTTCCTCTGACTCTGCTCACCAGAACCTTCGGAGGACGTTTCCTCAGCCTAGTAACTGGGCTTTACCTTAATACCCAGCTTAAGCCCATCCCTGTGGACTGACTCTTCGAACGCCTAGAGGCCTCTTAGGATCTCCTAACGAAATCCCGGGTATTCTATGAACACCGGAAACGAACCTATCTATAGAAACCTAAGATCTGAGACTATTTCTCAAAAACTAAAACAAAACACTAATAAGAAGGAAACTGAGATCCGAGTCTCTGAGTGAGTTGTGTACGAGAGAATTGTACACTAGACACCACTAAATGACTCAGATCGAGTGGAGAGGAATCAATTCAACTGCTGGAGGCCTGGGGTATTTATAGCAGCTTCCCGGAGTGAAAATTTCTGAAAAATTCGATGTGGGACAGCTTCTGGCGGCTCGGGACGCCCGTCCTGGTCTGTTGACCAGGTCGGGACGCCCGTCCCTGGTGCTGGACGCCCGTCCCTCTGGCTTGGCTTGGTCGGGACGCCCGTCCCGGACCTTTGACCGAGTCAACATTTCCAAAAATTGCGTTTTTGCCCCAAAATTTGCTGTTTTCGTCTACTTTGCACCTGACACTTCCAAAATCATAAAAACTGTGAAATTAAGTGAATAATGCACAATCAAGATCAAATTGCCCTTGATTTCACCCAAATTCATACGTAAAAACATGCTAAAAAGGTGATACGATTTTCGCGTATCACAAGCAGGCTAAGATCGCAATCATTCAAGAAAAAAGCCAAAAAAGCCCATGATAAGAAAGTATTCAAGCGACCAATAAAGATTGGGGATTGGGTACTTTAGAAGATAGAAGGCACGTAGAGGCATATAATAGCAAACAAATTGACTCTGAACTGGGAAGGACCGTACCTCGTGAGACACGAAGTAAGGCCCGACACTTATAGGCTCATGAACAAAGATGGTATTCTCCTACCGAACCCCTGGCATGCAAATCACTTGAAAAGATACTATGTATAAATAGCACCTAGAAAGTATTGTTTTGAGTTCCAAGTCATCTTGAGAACGAGTTTGTTGAACAGCTTTGGAAAGCATTATGTTGAAATTTCGAAATAAAGCTAGAACTTGACAAATGAAAATATCACCATTGAGTAAAATCTCATGGTTACGAAGTACCGGGATTAGTCTCGGGAGCAAAAATATCACCACTAAGTAAAATGTTGTGGTTACGAAGTACTGGGATCAGTCCCAGGAGTAAGAATGTTACCACCAAGTGAGATCTCGTGGTTACGAAGTAACAAATTAAAAGAAACTTGGAAGAAAAAGCTACCACGAGTAAAAACTCGTGGTTACGAAGTACCAAGTTAAAAGAAACTTGGAAGAAAAAGCTACCACGAGTGAAAACTCGTGGTTACGAAGTACCAAGTTGGAAAAAACTTGGAAAAATTAAAATGCCATGCAATGGCTTGTGGTTACGAAGTGTCGAGTTGAAGATCTTGGAGAAAATAAAATTATCAAGTACGCAACCTTGTGATCGCAAAGTATCAAGTTGGAAAGTTTCGACAAATTGGAAAAAATTAAACAAAGGCATAAAGAACTTGAGTATTCTATTGAAGTTTTCAAGACACTACAAGCAAGCAAGTGACCTACCAAGTGGTATCGAATGGTCGATAGTTATAGATAAATTTGGCGTGGTATCAGGAACATAGCAATGGAGGAGCTTGCATCCCCTACATACCAATCAGCTGTGAGAAACTTCCCCAAGAAAGTCTCAAATACTTGGGCCCAGATCTACACCACTGGAGCCTCCTACCACCACGGCTTCGCCAAAGCTTCAGGTATTTTTTCTGCCATTCGAAACTTGCATGCAATACCTTCACAGACATTGGCAGGTAAGAGCACCACTCCAGAGATGTCATGTTCCTGGACACATTGCTAAATTGTGAGAAACTTAACAAATGATTCGAGGAAGCAGCCCTTGGTGCTCGAGCCATTAATCACACGAATAGGCCACTACCTGGAGTTCTACATTGAGGAATCAGAGTTGATGAGGATAGCTCCACCTCCTACCATTCCCACCGACATAACTGTTCGTCTGAACATGGGAATGATAAGATAGATACACCCTCCATACGGAACTCACTACAGGAACCATCAAACCCAGAGCTTATAGAATCGAGGGCACTTCAGCGATAACACATGATCAAGGTAAAGAGCAAATTGGTAGATCAGAGCCAACCCTTCTGCTCAAGACATGAAGGGAGTTTTTCTAACCCTCATCTCCTTTGCTTTTATATTATTCTATCTTTCCTTGTTGTTTTCATTTCATGTTTTGTTTTTCTTGTTTTTGTTTTTAAACTCTTATTTCCCAAATAAGTGATGCGGTTTCCGACCGACGTGCTAAATAGGTGTTATTTTACCCTATGTTGATTATGAATAATTAAGGACTGTGAATTAACTAATTGTCACATTTAGTCTATGGTGTCACTTAATCAGCCAGAACCTAAGGCAGAGTACCTATCGTGTAGCTAGTCTATTGGAAAGTATCTACGATTTTATTAAATAATTATCGTACTCCCAGGGAAGTGGCAACGGCTTAGTAGTAACTAGCCTTTTATCCTAACTCCTATCTTATGATCCAGTTATGCAATCTTCATCAAATACTTTGATGAGAGGGTGATCCATTCTCCACTAGGTTCAAGTCCAATTAATCCTAAAAGTGTTTTAAAGATGAGTTCTGATTCTATGTTATACTGTTACTATACATTGATTGACCTATATTCGAGTATTTTAGACATGTCTTGGCCTGGATTGCAACTATGTTCTGTGTCTAAAGGTTACCACATCTGAGTTTCTACGCTACCGCCCCATCGTTAAGGGTAACGGCCCTACTCACGGCTCGGACTAAAGTCAGCAATGACCGCCCTATGTCACTTTGGGGATCATAGCTCGTCTCATAACCGCCGGCATAATACTCAACTCAGCCTACCTAGACTACTTTCAACCAATAGGGTGTTCCGCAGATTATTTTATCTAGTATGGCAGACACCAATACTAATTGATGTCTGTTAAACTAAACAGGTTATGAATAGACCGTGGTTAGGAATTGTCTATAACCCTAATTTCAGTTTAAAGAACGGCAATAGACATGCAGACATAATGGATATTTAAGCAGGTGGCCATTTCTAGAAAAACATAATAGCTTCAACGTATATCACAAATATTCATAAAAACATAATCTGGTATTCCAATCAGTATTTGGACAAACACAATAACAACATATAAGAGAGGGACAGGGGGACCGATGCCATAAAGAATTCACCCTTTACGAAGTCTCGCCGATGGAGCGTACTGCTGTATATGCCGTATTGCTTGACCCGACTCTGCTCATCAGAACCTTCGGAGGACGCTTCCTCAGCCTAGTAGCTGGGCTTTACTTAACAACCCGGCTTAAGCCCAGCCCTGTGGACTGACTCTTCGAACGCCTCGAGCCCTCTTAGGATCTCCTAACGAAATCCCGGGTATTCTAGGAATACCAGAAACGAACCTATCTATAGAAGCCTAAGATCTGAGACTATTTCTCAGAAACTAAAACAAACACTAATAAGAAAGAAAACTGAGATCCGAGTCTCTGAGTGAGTTGTGTACTAGAGAATTGTACACTGGAAACCACTTAATGACTCAGATCGAGTGGAGAGGGATGAATTCAACTGCTGGAGGCCTGGGGTATTTATAGCAGCTTCCCGGAGTGAAAAATTCTGAAATATTCGATGTGGGACAGCTTCTGGCGGCTCGGGACGCCCGTCCCGGTTCGGGACGCCTGTCCTGATTCGTTAACCAGGTTCGGGACGCCCGTCCCGGTTCAGGACGCCCGTCCTGGCGGTTTGACCGGGTCGGGACGCCCGTCCCGAACCTTTGACCGGGTCAACATTTCCAAAAATTGCGTTTTTGCCCCAGAATTTACTGTTTTCGTCTACTTTTCACCTGACACTTCCAAAATCATAAAAACCGTGAAATCAAGTAAATAGTAAACAATTAATGTCAATTTACTCTCAATTTCACATTAAAACATATATAAAAACATGCTAAAAATGTGATACGATTTTCGCGTATCAATAAGTATGGGGTAAGAGTTTTGTTTGTCTTGTTTCTTTTCTTTCTCTTCCCCTTAGTCAAATAAGTGTGGGGTAAGAGTTTTATATGTTTTTCCAACTTTTGTTTTTCAAATAAGTGTGGGGTGATTAGATATGCATGAACACTGAGGACAGTGTCAAACTTAAGTGTGGGGTAGGAGTGCACTGTGCACTGTGCACTGTAGCAGTAAAAATGTTTTTGCATGTTTTCCCATATTTTCACCAGAATTACACCCTTCCAAAAAAAATTTCAAAAATTTTCACTCTTTCAGACTTCAAAATGCAGTTATGATTGGTAAAGAAATGCTGATGTCTATGATATGTATGTAGAGCATTATGATCAGTAGGAGACAACGTGATAACTTTCTTGAATTCATCGATTAGAAATAAAGGAATTCCTGATACTTGAGCACAACTTAGTTTGGATTAGAGACCTCAATCGAATACCTTTTTCAAGACTTAGCTAAATAATATTAGATCAGTTAAGGATGTATTAGCAATCTAAATGAGTAGATGATACTATGAGCTGAAAGTGAAAGAGTTAAATAAATAGGGTAGTTTGCAAGCGGCCTTTGCTACTCGAGCACACTCCTTAAGGGAACTTAAAGCCTGATGCCCTAAGGTCGTGTAGGTCTGGGAGTCATCGGAGTGGGACTCACTACATGGGTAGTTAAAGTTGAAGTGTGAAAGCAAACACAAAATACCCTGAAAAATTAATTTAAAAATACATAGCTCAATGTATTCTTATATTGAAATGCTTAATTGAAAATCTTGTCACCAAAGCTCAGAACTCAGAAGGTTGTTTGTTGCTGGTATGTCTAGCGACGGGTCAAAGTATTATCTGGTAAGAGTCAAAATGAGAGTATATTGTGTTGACAATCTAGTCTGAACTAGTACACACACTACACATCGGAAAGGCCTTGTGACTGAGAGAAGAGTTCAATCTAGTTATTAAGTTGTTAACCCTGCTTGATCATGATAATCTACTAGAGATATTTGAGACCTTGTCATTGCAACTGAACTATTCAGACCTGTGTTGTGAATTATCTGATTCAGTGATAAATTTTGGAGTATAAACATGACTAGAAATTTTAAGTGACTGCACCTATGATTTAAAATCAATAACATCAGGTAGACTTTGCTTGAGGACAAGCAAAAAGCTAAGTGTGGGGTTATATGATATGCATAAATCATATCACTTTTTTAGCATGTTTTTAGGCACAATTTAGGGTGAAATCGGTGTTAAATTGTTATCAATTGACTGTTACAGTTTTTGTGATTTTGGAAGTGTCAAGTAAAAGTGCAAGAAAATGGCAAATTTCGGGGCAAAAACGTGATTTTCAGAAGTTCGGAAGTCGGGATGAGCATCCAGAACCCAGGACGAGCATCCTGACCTGGTCAACAGGCCTGGACAGGCGTCCCAGATCCAAGACAGGCGTCCCGAATGCCTGGTCAAAGTCCCACATCAAATTTTTGAGAGAAATTCACCCAGTGCACCTACTATAAATACCCCAGGGCTTCCTCAATTGAAATCATTCCTCTCCACTCGATCTGAGTCATTTAGTGACTTCAAGTATACAATTTTCTATAGTATACAAGTAACTTAGTGATCTCAGGTTTTAGTATAGGTATATTTATAGTTTTAGAGAGTGTCTCGTGTTCTTCGTTTCTGATAGTCTGTCTCAGATCTTAGAATACGACTAGACATGTTCGTTTTTGGTATTCATAGAATACCCGAGATTTCGTTAGGAGATCCTAAGAGGGCATTAGGCATTTGAAGAGTCAGTCAACAGGGTTGTGCTTAAGTTGGGTATTAAGGTAAAGCACAGTGATGCAGTTCCGATTGGTATGCTAAAAGATAGGCTTTATTTACCTATATCGATTATGAGTAATTAAGGACCCAGTCTTTCTAACTGTCACTTAGCATTCAATTATTGTCACTTAATCAATCAGAACCTAAGGCAGAGTACCTATCGTGTAGCTAGTCTATTGGAAAGTATCTACGATTTTATTAAGTTAAATATCGTACTCCCAGGGAAGTGGTAACGGCTTAGTAGTAACTAGCCTTTTATCCTAACTCCTATCTTATGATCCAGTTATGCAATCTTCATCAATGACTTTGATGAGAGGGTGATCCATTCTCCACTAGGTTTAAGTCTAATTAATCCCAAAAGTGTTTTATAGATGAGTCCTGATTCTATGTTATACTGTTCCTATATGTTGATTGACCTATATTCGGGTATTTTAGATATATCTTAGCCTGGATTGCAACTATGTTCTGTGTCTAAAGGCGTACCACATCCGAGGTTTCTAATAAACCGCCCTACCTTATTGACGGCCCTACTCACGGTTCGGGACGAAGGCATCCATGAAAGCCCTATGTCACTTCGGGGATCAGACCGCTTGCCCTAGTCGCCGGCATAATCGGACTCGGCTCGGCTTACCTAGACTACTCTTAACAAGCAGGGTGTTCAACAGGTTATTTTATCTAGCATGGCAGACACCAATACTAATTGATGCCTGTTAAACTAAACAGGTTATGATTAGACCGTGGTTAGGAATTGTCTATAACCCTAACTTTAGTTTAAAAGAGCACGTTAGACATGCAGACATAGTGAATATTAAGCAGGTGGCTATTTCCGGAAAAACATAACAACGTCAACATATAAAACAAATATTCATAAAAATCGTAATCTCGTATTCATAATAAATCTTTAGAACAACACAATAACAACATATAAGAGAGGGACAAGGGGACTGATGCCATAAAGAAATCACCCTTTACGTAGTCTCGCCGATGGAGCGTACTGCTGTATATGTCGTATTGCTCGCCCCGACTCTGCTCGCCAGAACCTTCGGAGGACACTTCCTCAGCCTAGTAACTGGGCTTCACCTTAATACCCAGCTTAAGCCCAGCCCTGTGGACTGACTCTTCGAACGCCTAGAGCCCTCTTAGGATCTCCTAACGAAATCCCGGGTATTCTATGAATACCATAAACGAACCTATCTATAGAAGCCTAAGATCTGAGACTATTTCTCAGAAACTAAAACAAAACACTAACAAGAAAGAAAACTGAGATCCGAGTCTCTGAGTGAGTTGTGTACTAGAGAAGTGTACACTGGAAACCACTTAATGACTCAGATCGAGTGGAGAGGAATGAATTCAACTGCTGGAGGCCTGGGGTATTTATAGTAGCTTCCCGGGGTGATTTTTCATCAAAAATTCGATGCGGGACTTGATTTGCGGGTTCGGGACGCCCGTCCTGGTCTATTGATCACGTCGGGACGCTCGTCCCGACTCCTGGACGCCCGTCCCGGTGCTTTGACTGGGTCTGGACGCCCGTCCCGGATTCGGGACGCCCGTCCTGAGCCTTTGACCATGTCAGCATTTCCAAAAATTGCGTTTTTGCCCCAAAATTTGCTGTTTTTGTCTACTTTTCACCTGACACTTCCAAAATCATAAAAACTATGATATTAAGTAAATAATAAACAATTAAGATCAATTTACCCTCAATTTCACCCTAAATCATGTATAAAAATATGCTAAAAATGTGATACGATTTTCGCGTATCAGATAACCCCACACTTAGCTTTTTGCTTGTCCTCAAGCAAAGTCTACCTGAAGTTAGTGATTCTAAACCGTAGTGCAGTCACTTAAATTCCTAGTCATGTTTTTATTCCAAAAATTTATTCAGAAAATTCTTAACACAGGTCTGACTGGTCAGGTTGCTATGACAAGGTCTCAAATGTCTCTAGTAGTTTGTTAGGGTTGAGCAGAAAGAAACTTAACAACTAGGTTGAACTTTTCTCTTAGTCATAAGGTCTTCCTGATGTGTAGTGTGTGTACTAGTCCAGACCAGATAGTCAACACAATAAACTCTTGTCTTAACTGTTACCAGATAACACTTCGACCTATTGCTAGACATAATAACAAAAGACAACTTTCTGAGTTCTGAGCCTTGGTGATCAGATTTTTAATGATTTAGCATTTATGGATTCTCTTTATAGATGTAGGGTATTTTGAGTCTGCTTAGAACACGTCAACTTCAACTACCCATGTAGCGAGTCCCACTCCGATGACTCCCAGATCTACACGACCTTAGGGCATCAAGCTTTAAGTTCCCCGAAGGAGTGGTGCTCGAGTAGCGAAGGCCGCTGGCAAACTACCCTTATTTAATTAACTTTATTTAATTTCTTTTTCACTTTTAGCTCAGAGTCTCATCTAGTCATTCTAGTTGTCAAAATGTCCACAACTGGTCTAATTTTATCTAGTCCAATCTTGAAAAGGTAATTGGATGAGGTCTCTAATCCAGACAAAGTTGTGCTCAGTTATCAGGAATTCCCTATTCCTAATCAATTAGTTCAACAATAGTCATCAATTATCTCTTACTAACCATAACATACTACCTACATATCATAGACATAAGCAATTGTTTAACCAGGCATACTGCATTTAGAAGTCTGAAAGACGGAAAAATTTGAAAATTTTTGGAAGGGTGTGAAAATATGGGGAAAACAAGCAAAAGCATGCAAAACAATTTTGCAAACTGCTACAGTGCACTGTGCAATGCTACCCCACACTTAATTCTGGCACTGTCCTCAGTGTTCATGCATATCTAATTACCCCACACTTATTTGAAAACAAGAAATAAAACACAAAGAAAAAAAAATTCTTATCCACACTATGGGTAAGAAAGAAAAAACAACAAAATGATGCAAACAATTCTGTATGTCATATAAATCAACTTTGTACATAGATTCATACGTCATACAGCCCAGACATGTTTATACACATAGAACAAGAAAAACAAAACAAAAGAAAAGAAAGGAGGGAAGGAGAGAGAGACTAAGAACCCGGCGGGTCGTCGTCCAGTGGACCTAAGTCTGCTGTAAAGTCAAACTCGAAGTTTTCCGCCAGTCGGGAAGTATGCTGATGTATCTCCTCAATCCTGCTGGTGTTCATGGCTATCCTGTCATCTATCATCGCCAGCCGTCTGTCAATCCTGTCCATGTCTCGACTGTATCGGGCCGATAGTTCTGCCAATCCGTGCGACATGTGTCGTTAGAAGGCAGTGCATGGCACGAACGTCTCGAATGGAGGGATATGCGCTAGAAATGCTTCTGATGCCGATGCCTATCCTGGATGCTCCGTGTGGATGGTGTAGCGGCCATTCGCATCCCGGACAACCATTCCCATGTTTCGTAGAATGGTAAGATCAGTGGGAACGGTGGTCGGGGTGACCAGGGTCAGCTCCGAGCCCTCTATGTCCAACTCCATGTAGCGGGCTAGCCTGGTGATGTACGGTCCGAGCCTCAGACACTGTTTCCTGGTGTCTGTAGCAAATCCTCGCATGACGACCGTGATGAGTCTAGCCATCTCTACCGTAGATCCCATGTGCATGTTGGCCAGAAGGAATGTCTCCATCTGGGTGACAGTTCCGGGAGCCGTCCGTCGTCCTGACAATGTATGTGCAATGATAGCGTGCAGGTAACGAAGAGTAGGATAAATACCTGTGGCTTTTGCAAAGCCATGCTGGTATGGGACACCCGTCATGCAGATCTGAGCCCAAGCAGTGGAGACGTCTGCAGACGTGAAGTCTCGAACTGTTGTGGTGTATGCGGGCGTATCCAGCTCATCTCTCTGCCAGATACCTAGGGCGACGCCGAACTCGTCCATGCTCATCAACCGATCTATTCTGCCCAAGCGGAATGTGATCTGCTCCTGGTGGCATGTAAAAGATGCATAGAACTCACATACCAGCTCTAGGTATGTGGGCTCTGTGACGATGAATACTCGACTGTAAGGTGGCACGTAGAGTATGCGTCTGACTTCCGGCTCTACTCCTAGCGTCTGTACTACTGCCCAATCCAACGTTCTGCCCGTCAGTATCGTACGCCCGATGTACCCAAGGCATCTTTCTTGGTATGCTGTGCTGGAGGGAAACAGCATAAAGGGGTGTGCCACTAAGGTAACTGTCATGGTAGATGTGGTACGAGCACGTTTGGGAGCCATTAAGAATGTACGAGAGAGTTTAGGTGGGAAGGAAATCTTTAAACTCAAATTCTGGGGGTGAATTTGAATTCAGAAGGATGAAATTAGGTTAGGGAAGGACTTTGAATATTTTTGCGGGAAAATCGAATTTTGGAGGGAAATTCGAATTTTTGGGTGAAGTTTAAAATTCAAATTTTGGAGGGAAACTCGAATTTTTAAACTTTGGAGAGTTTGCCAAAAATTTGTAGAGAGAAGGTAGAGAGAAATATTTTTAGAGAGATGAATTTTTTGTTCTAGATTTGAGAGAAAATGAAAAAAATGAATTTTTATAGAAGGGGCGGCCTTCGGGCGCCCGTCCCTGAGGCAGGACTCCCGTCCCGGGTTGCTTCGGGACGCGTGCCAATTCCGAAATTTTTTTTTTCGTAATTCCCTAAAAACCTCAATATACCAAAAATAATCATAATTTTTTAACAAGTCTTCATGTTTATCCAATGAAATTCAGAAGTTGTTAAAAACTCTATGCAAAAATTCCTCAGTCTCTTTTTTTTTCGAAAATCATGACTACCCTAATTTTATCCCAACTTAAATTCAGCAAGAATTTCAGAAAAACAAAAACTGAGTTTGTGCAATTTAATTAGTAAAAAATAAACTGTATTTGCAAAACTTTTGTTTTTCATAGAAATTTGAAAATAAAATGTCTGAAGAAAATTGTTGAATATAAAGGACCCTTTAAAAAGTTTGAAAAATAGAAAACTATGAGTCAATTATTCAGGTTTAGTTCAAACAATTTATTTGCTGAGAATAAAAGTAAAAGAATCTTCCCTTTTTTCAACGACCCTTATCTCTGATCTCCTGTAGCTCTGTCTGAATGTTTCGCATCTCTTGTAGTTCTGCTCGTATGTTTCGCAGCTCCTCCTGCTGGTTCCTTTGTTCCTTTAAGATTTCCATCATCTCTCGGAGTATTTGCACATTTTGGCGTTCTATTGTGGTTTTGAGTTGGGTTACTTCAGAACTTAAGGTTAGAACAGCCTGATATGACTGTCTTAGTCCACCCGGTATTGTCTGAGTCATAGCGCTTATCCTGTGAGATATATCATCTACCCGGGCAGCCAAGGCTGATTGAGAACTGTCAGTGCTATCCTCTGATGAAGGTGGTTGGTTGTTAGGTGCGGGGGATGCAGGAGTATACTCAGCAGATTTCGGGGTATATTCGGGAGATGCAGGAGTATATTCGGGAGAAGCAGGAGTATATTCGGGAGAAGCAGGAGTTGTTTGGATCTCTGGGAAAGTGTTATTTTCTAATTCGTCCAGAATATCCTGGGCTCTTGTTCCCTTCATCTCTGAGTTCAAAGTCTGGTTAGAAATAACAAAAAACAAAAGTAGGAAAGTGAAATAAGAAAGCAAGAAAAATATTTTTATGGATTTTATTTAGAAAGCAGGTAAATTTCCTCAATATGGTTCTAGAATAATTTTCTAAAATTTGATTATCCTAAGTGTCTTAATTCCAGATATTATCTAAAATTAATTAGTTATGATAATCCTATATTTTGGAAAGTGATTGTCTAACTAGTATAAGATAAGTGTAATTCAAAAGTCTAGGTTACTACCGCTACCTATCATAAGTCTCTAGAATTGTGGCCAATAATCCTAAATTCATTATGATATTTCCCCGGCAACGGCGCCAAAAATCTGATGCAGTTCCGATTGGTATGCTAAAAGATAGGCTTTATTTACCTATATCGATTATGAGTAATTAAGCACTGAGTCTTACTAACTGTCACTTAGCATTCAATTATTGTCACTTAATCAATTAGAACCTAAGGCAGAGTACCTATCGTGTAGCTAGTCTGTTGGAAAGTATCTACGATTTTATTCAGTTAAATATCGTACTCCCAGGGAAGTGGTAACGGCTTAGTAGTAACTAGCCTTTTATCCTAACTCCTATCTTATGATCCAGTTATGCAATCTTCATCAATGACTTTGATGAGAGGGTGATCCATTATCCACTAGGTTTAAGTCTAATTAATCCCAAAAGTGTTTTATAGATGAGTCCTGATTCTATGTTATACTGTTCCTATATTTTGATTGACCTATATTCAAGTATTTTAGATATATCTTAGCCTGGATTGCAACTATGTTATGTGTCTAAAGGCGTACCACATCCGAGGTTTCTAATAAACCGCCCTACCTTATTGACGGCCCTACTCACGGTTCGGGACGTAGGCATCCATGAAAGCCCTATGTCACTTCGGGGATCATACCGCTTGCCCTAGCCGCCGGCATAATCGGACTCGGCTCGGCTTACCTAGACTACTCTTAACAAGCAGGGTGTTCAGCAAGTTATATTATCTAGCATGGCAGACACCAATACTAATTGATGTCTGTTAAACTAAACACGTTATGATTAGACTGTGGTTAGGAATTGTCTATAACCCTAACTTTAGTTTAAAAGAGCACATTAGACATGCAGACATAGTGAATATTAAGCAGGTGGCTATTTCCGAAAAAACATAACAACGTCAACATATAAAACAAATATTCATAAAAACCGTAATCTCGTATTCATAATAAATCTTTAGAACAACACAATAACAACATATAAGAGAGGGACATGGGGACTGATGCCATAAAGAAATCACCATTTACGTAGTATCGCCGATGGAGCGTACTGCTGTATATGTCGTATTGCTCGCCCCAACTCTGCTCGCCAGAACCTTCGAAGGACGCTTCCTCAGCCTAGTAACTGGGCTTCACCTTAATACCCAGCTTAAGCCCAGCCCTGTGGACTGACTCTTCGAACGCCTAGAGCCCTCTTAGGATCTCCTAACGAAATCCCGGGTATTCTATGAATACCAGAAACAAACCTATCTATAGAAGCCTAAGATCTGAGACTATTTCTCAGAAACTAAAACAAAACACTAACAAGAAAGAAAACTGAGATCCGAGTCTCTGAGTGAGTTGTGTACTAGAGAAGTGTACATTGGAAACCACTTAATGACTCAGATCGAGTGGAGAGGAATGAATTCAACTGCTGGAGGCCTGGGGTATTTATAGCAGCTCCCGGGGTGATTTTTCATCAAATATTCGATGTGGGACTTGATCTGCGGGTTCGGGACGCCCGTCCCGGTGCTTTGACTGGGTCGGGACGCCCGTCCTGAGCCTTTGACCAGGTCAGCATTTCCAAAAATTGCGTTTTTGCCCCAAAATTTGCTGTTTTCGTCTACTTTTCACCTGACACTTCCAAAATCATAAAAACTGTGAAATTAAGTAAATAATAAACAATTAAGATCAATTTACCCTCAATTTCACCCTAAATCATATATAAAAACATGCTAAAAAGGTGATACAATTTTCCCGTATCACACAGCTACTAGGCTGAGGAAGCGTCCTCCGAAGGTTCTGTAGAGCAGAGTCGAGTCGAGCATTCCAACATATACAAGTAGTTGCTCCATCAGTGGACTTCGTAAAGTGTGAATACTTTATGGCATCGGTCCCCTTGTCCCTCTCTTTATATGTCTGTACTGTGTTCATCCAAATATATATTATGAATATTGAACTATGATTATATGAATATGTGTTATGCGTGTTGAAGTATTTATATTTTTTCGGAAATGGTCACCAACTTAACTATCATTATGACTGCATGTCTGCTGTAGTTTCTTTTAAACTAGATGAATGGTTATAGACAATTCCTAACCACGGTCTAATCATAATCTGTTTAGTTTAACATGCATTAATTTAGGACTTTCCCGTCGGAAAGCGTTAATGTCTGCCATATTAGATGAAATAACCTATAGATCACCATGTTTGTTAAAGTAGTCTAAGTAGGCTGAGTTTGTGTGTTTATGCCGGTGTTAGGGTGAGCAGCATGATCTCCTAAGTGACATAGGACTTTCATGGATGCCTTTAGCTCGAACCGTGAGTAGGGCCGTCATTAAGGTAGGGCAGTTTATCAGGTAACTCAGATGTGGTACACCTTTAGACTCAGTACATAATTGCAATCTAGACCAACATATATCTAAAATACTCGAAGATAGGTCAATCAACATGTAGGAACAATACAACATAAAATCAGGACATTATCTGTAAAACACTTTTTAGGCTTAAATAGACTTAAACCTAGTGGAGAATGAATCACCCTCTCATCAAAGAATTTGATGAACGATTGCATAACTGGATCATAAGATAAGCGTTAGGGTAAGAGGATAGTTACTACTAAGTCGTTACCACTTCCCTGGGAGTACAATAATTGATTTAATTAAAATCATAGATACTTTCCAACAGACTAGCTACACGATAAGTACTCTGCCTTAGGTTCTGATTGATTAAGTGACAGCACAGAGACTAAATGTGACAATTAGTCATTCAAAGTCCTTAATTACTCATAATCAACATAGGGTAAAATAACACCTATTTTAGCATATCAGTCGGAACGCATCACTCCTTAGCACGAATGTAAACTGTTTGCAACACTGAAAAGAAGGCTCATTGGCACGTGTGCAAACTGTCTGCAATGCTGAAAATAATACTCCTTAATACGAGTATAAATTGTTCACCATTTAGGAAGGCTCCTTGACACGAGTATAAAATTATCTACAAGTGATGAAGATATTCCCTGGAATGAGTGTAAACTGTCTACAAATGAAGTGAGGACTCCTTGACACGAGTGTAACCTGCCTGCATACATGATGAAAAGGTGAAATGAAGGCTCCTTAGCATGAGTGTAAACTGTCTTTTATGAAATGATGAAGTGAAAACTCCTCCAAGATGCACGGGGTTAAACTGCATTGTTACTCTTTGATACGAGTATAAACTATCTCTAAGGTATGAAGCGAAGATCCTCCAAGACGCACGTGGTTAAACTGCATTATTTCTCCTAGACGCATGGGGTTAAACTGCATGTTACTCCTTGACACGAGTGTAAACTGTTTACAAAGCTGAAAAGAAGGCTCCTTGACACGAGTGTAAACTATCTGCAAAGCTAAAAAGAAGGCTCCTTGACACGAGTGTAAACTGTCTGCAACGTTGAAAAGAAGGCTCCTTGACACAAGTGTAAACTGTCTACAAAGCTAAAAAGAAGGCTCATTGGCACGAGTGTAAACTGCCTACAATGCTGAAAAAAAGCTCCTTGGCACGAGTGTAAACTATCTGCAATGCTGAACAGAAGGCTCCTTGGCACGAGTGTAAACTGTCTGCAATGAAGTGAAGACTCCTCAGCACGAGATTAAACTGTTTGCAAGAAAAAACTTCTCCTTCACATAGGAGTTAAAACTACATTGTCACTCCTTAGATGCATGAGTTTAAACTGCAACTCTAAATTATGTTCAACTCGATTCCTTCGCAGGATACGTAGGTAACTAAGATAAATTCTAAGTTCAGTCATAACATAATAAAAATATCATCCTCATAAAAAAATGGGTGAAAATTGTAAATCTAGAAAAAGGGAATTTGTCCGTCGTCGCTGATACGCGAAAATCGTATCACCTTTTTAGCATGTTTTTATGTATGAATTTGGGTGAAATCGAGGGTAATTTGATCTTGATTGTTCATTATTCACTTAATTTCACAGTTTTTATGATTTTGGAAGTGTCAGGTGAAAAGTAGACGAAAACAGCAAATTTTGGGGCAAAAACACAATTTTTGGAAATGTTGACCCGGTCAAAGGGTCGGGACGGGCGTCCCAACCAAGTCAAAGCACCTGGACGGGCGTCCAGGACCCGGGACGGGCGTCCCGACCTGGACACTGATCAGGACGGGCGTCCCGAGCCACCAGAAGCTGTCCCACATCAAATTTTTCAGAGATTTTCACTCCGGGAAGCTGCTATAAATACCCCAGGCCTCTAGCAGTTGAATTCATTCCTCTCCACTCGATCTGAGTCATTTAGTGGTGTCCAGTGTACAATTCTCTAGTACACAACTCACTCAGAGACTCGGATCTCAGTTTTCTTTCTTGTTAGTGTTTTGTTTTAGTTTCTGAGAAATAGTCTCAGATCTTAGGTTTCTATAGATAGGTTCGTTTCTGGTATTCATAGAATACCCGAGATTTCGTTAGGAGATCCTAAGAGGGCTCTAGGAGTTCGAAGAGTCAGTCCACAGGGCTGGGCTTAAGCTGGGTATTAAGGTAAAGCCCAGTTACTAGGCTGAGGAAGCGTCCTCCGACGGTTCTGGCGAGCAGAGTCGGGTCAAGCAATACGGCATATACAGCAGTACGCTCCATCGGCGAGACTTCGTGAAGGGTGAATTCTTTATGGCATCGGTCCCCCTGTCCCTCTCTTATATGTTGTTATTGTGTTTGTCCAAATAACTGTTTGAATACCAGATTATGTTTTTTTGAATATTTGTTATTTATGTTGAAGTATTATGTTTTTCTAGAAATGGTCACCTGCTTAAATATCCATTATGTCTGCATGTTTATTGCCGTTCTTTTAAACTGAAATTAGGGTTATAGACAATTCCTAACCACGGTCTATTCATAACCTGTTTAGTTTAACAGACATCAATTAGTATTGGTGTCTGCCATACTAGATAAAATAATCTGCGGAACACCCCGTTGGTTGAAAGTAGTCTAGGTAGGCTGAGTAGAGTTTTATGCCGGCGGTTATGCGACGAGCAGTATGATCCCCAAAGTGACATAGGGCGGTCATTGCTGACTTTAGTCCGAGCCGTGAGTAGGGCCGTTACCCTTAACGATGGGGCGATAGCGTAGAAACTCAGATGTGGTAGCCTTTAGACACAGAACATAATTGCAATCCAGGCCAAGACATATCTAAAACACTCGAATATAGGTCAATCAACGTATAGTAACAGTATAACATAAAATCAGGATCAAATCTTTAAAACACTTTCAGGTTTGGCTTGACTTAAACCAAGTGGAGAATGAATCACCCTCTCATCAAAATTATTGATGAAGATTGCATAACTGGATTATAAGATAAGAGTTAGGAAGAAAGGCTAGTTACTACTAAGCCGTTGCCACTTCCCTGGGAGTACGATATTTATTTAATAAAATCGTAGATACTTTCCAACAGACTAGCTACACGATAGGTACTCTGCCTTAGGTTCTGGCTGATTAAGTGACACCATAGAGACTAAATGTGACAATTAGTCAATCACAGTCCTTAATTATTCATAATCAACATAGGGTAAAATAACACCTATTTAGCACATTGGTCGGAAACCGCATCAGTCGCCAATTTTGAAAAAGGGAATTTTTTATTGTCGCTAGTTCTGGAAAAAGGGAATTGTCTGTCGTCGCCAGTTCTAGAAAAAGGGAAATTTCTATGGTCGCATGTTCTGAATAAAGGAATTATATGTCGTCACCAATTCTAAAAAAAAGGAATTATCTCTGTCATCGCCAATTCTGAGAAAATATTATCTCTGTCATTACCAATTCTAAAGAAAAAGGAATCGTCTTTGTCGTCACCAATTCTGAAAAAAAGGAATTGTCTCTGCCATCGCGGAAAAGGGAATTGTTTGTCATTGCCAGTTCTGAAAGAGGGAATTGTTTAGGTCGTCGTCAGTTATGAAAAGGGGAGTTGTCTATGTCGTCACTAATTTTGAAAGAAGGAATTGTCTGTCCTCACCAGTTTTGAAAGAGAGAATTATCTAGGTCGTCATCATATTTGAAAAAGGAACTTGATATGCATAAATCATATCACATTTTTAGCATGTTTTTAGGCATAATTTAGGGTGAAATTGATAGGAAATCGGTCTTAATTGATTGTTATTAACTCAATTTCACAGTTTTTGTGATTTTGGAAGTGTCAGGTGAAAAGTAGAAGAAAATGGCAAATTTCGGGGTAAAAACGCAATTTTTCAGAAGTTCAGACGTCGGGGTGGGCGTCCCGAATCAGGATGGGCGTCCTGACCTGGTCAACAAGCCAGGACGGGCGTCCAGGACTCGGGACGACCATCCTGACCTGGTCAACAGGCCGGGACGGGCATCCCGGATGCCTGGTCAAAGTCCCACATCGAAATTCTTAGAAAAATTCACTCCAGAAAGCTGCTATAAATACCCAGGCCTTCCTCAGTTGAAATCATTCCTCTCCACTCGATCGGAGTCATTTAGTAACTTCAAGTGTACATTTTTCTCGAGTACATAAGTCACTTAAAGACTCAGGTTCAGTAGAAGTTTCTTTTATTCCTAGATAGTGTCTCGTTTTCTTTGTTTCTGAGAATTAGTCTCAGATCCTAGGTTACGATAGATAGGTTCCTTTCTGGTATTCATAGATACCCGGGATTTCGTTAGGCGATCCTAAGAGGGCTCTAGGCGTTAGAAGAGTCAGTCCACAGGACTGGGCTTAGGCTGGGTATTAAGGTAAAGTCCATCTACTAGGCTGAGGAAGTGTCCACCAAAGGTTCTGTCGAGCAGAGTCGGGTCGAGCAGTACAACATATACAAGCAGTTGCTCCATCGGCGAGACTAAGTAAAGGGTGAATTATTTATGGCATCAGTCCCCCTGTCCCTCTCTTTATATGTTTGTATTGTGTTTGTCCAAATATCGATTATGTATATTGGATTACGATTTTATGAGTATTTGTTATGCATGTTGAAGTTCTTATGATTTTCCGGAAATAGCCGCCTGCTTAATATTCATTATTTCTGCATGTCTAATGTAGTTTCTTTTAAACTAAATGTAGGGTTATAGACAATTCCTAACCACGGTCTATTCATAACTTATTTAGTTTAACAGGCATCAATTAGTATTGGTGTCTGCCATATTAGATAAAATAACCTACAGAACACCTTGTTTGTTAAAGTAGTCTAAGTAGGCTGAGTTGTGTTTTTATGCTGATGTTAGGGCGAGCGGCATGATCCCCGAAGTGACATAGGGCTTTCATGGATGCCTTTAGCTCGAACCGTGAGTAGGGCTGTCATTAAGGTAGGGCGGTTTATCAGTTGACTCAAATGTGGTACACCTTAGACTCAGTACATAGTTGCAATCCAGGCCAAGACATGTCTAAAATACTCGAAGATAGGTCAATCAACATGTAGGAACAATATAACATAAAATCAGGACATTATCTATAAAATACTTTTAGTCTTAAATAGACTTAAACCTAGTGGAGAATGAATCACCCTCTCATCAAAGTTATTGATGACGATTGCATAACTGGATCATATGATAAGAGTTAGGGTAAAAGGCTAGTTACTACTAAGCAGTTACCACTTCCCTGGGAGTACGATATTTAATTTAAATAAAATCGTAGATACTTTCCAACAGACTAGCTACACGATAGGTACTCTGCCTTAGGTTCTGACTGATTAAGTGACACCATAGAGACTAACTCTGACAATTAGTCAATCTCAGTCCTTAATCACTCATAATCAACATAGGGTAAAACAACACCTATTTTAGCATATCAGTCGGAGCAGCATCAGATTTTTGGCGCCGTTGCCGGGGAAATATCATAATGAATTTAGGATTATTGGCCACAATTCTAAAACTTATGATAGGTAACGGTGGTAACCTAGACTTTAGACCTACACTTATCTTATGCAAGTTAGACAATCAATTTCCGAAATATAGGGTTATCATAACTAACTAATTTTAGATATTATCTGAAATTAAGACATTTAGGATAATCAAACTTTAGAAAATTATTCTAAAACCATATTGAGCAAATTTATCTGCTTTCTAAATAAAGTATAAAAAGAAAAAAAATGTTAAAAATTTAAACCCGAAAAAAAATATCTTTCTTACTTTTCTTTTTCTATTTTGTTTTATTCCTGTTTTTGTTATTTGTTATTTCTAACCAGACTTTGCACTCATAGATGAAGAGAACAAGAGCAGCTACAAATCAAGCAAAGAAAACAGAAAACCCTGACACTCCAGGACCAAAGAAGACCAAACCAGAAGGACCATCTAGGCTTGAACCAGAAATACCTCGGGAGAATCCTCCTCCACAACCTATAGAAATAAGCTCAAGCCTAGACACCAGTGACTTAGTGAGAAGATTACTGAACGCCCGTAAGCCTAGTCCCACGGAATAAGATCCTTCTGAAGATACCTTTCCTCCGAGAGAAGAACCTCAAAGATCTCCAGTTACACTCCTGCCCAGAGAGTTCCTATAAATCCACCACCCCTTAACCAAACCCAAAACTCACTAACATCTCCTGAGTACACTCCAATGCCTAACGAGCACACCCCTTCATCCGGGCGAAGTACTAACGGTTCTCATTCAGTGTTGTCCGTGCAGATAGATACTTTGGCTCAAAGGATCTATGAGATGGATCAAGGAATTGCACGCAGATTGTGTCATTCAGACCAAGTTATTCTGAATATCACAACCAACATGGACCAACTCAGGGCCACAGTAAGTCTCCAGGAAAACCAAAATGCACAAATACTCTGAGAGTTAGCTGACTTACGAAGTGAGCAGGGCAGGCAAAGGGATGAGATGAGAGCCATGCGCATAGAGATGCGAACCATACAAGCAGAGATACAAGAGATCAGAAATAAGGGCCACTGAAAAAGGGAAGATTCTTTTCACTATTCTTTTCAGCAAATAAATTGTTTGAACTAAAATTAAATAATTGACCCCTACTTTTTTTTGTTTTCAAAACGTTTTAAAAGGGTCTCTTATTTTATTCAACAATTTTTCTTCATACATTTTATTTCTCAAATTTCTATGAAAAACAAAGGTGTTGCGAATGCAGTTTATTTCTCACTAATTAAATTGTATAAACTCAGTTTTTGTTTTTCTGAAATTCTTGCTGAACAGAACTTAGGATAAGATTAGGGTAGTCATAATTTTCGAAAAAGAAACTGAGAAATTTTTGCACAGAGTTTTTAACAGCTTCTGAATTTGATAGGATAAACACGAAGACCTGTTATATATTGTTTTTGGCGTACTGAGATTTGCAAGGAATTATGAAAAAAAATTTTCAGAATTGGCACGCATCCCGAAGCAACCCAGGACGGGCATCCTGCCTCCGGGACGGGCATCCCGAAGGCCGCCCCTCCTACAAACATGCCATTATTTTTCTTCATTTCTCTCAAACCAACCACCAAAAATCTATCTCTCTACAAAATTCTCTCTACCTTCTCTCTACAAGTTTTTGGCAACCTCCCAAAGTTTCAAAATTTGAATTTTCCTCCAAAATTTGAAATTTAAATTTTCCTCCAAATTCGAATTTCCCTCCAAAATTCAAATTTCCCGCCAAAAATTCAAAATCCTTCCCTAACCAAAATCCATCCTTCCGAATTCAAATTCACCTCCAGAATTTGAATTCGAATCTTCTTTCCCGCCTAAATTCTCAAAGTCTCTCGAACGTTCTCAATGGCTCCCAAACGCGCTCGTATCACTTCTTCCATGATCGTCACATCGGTGGCACACCTTTTATGTTGTTTCCCTCCACTCCAGCATACCACGAGAGATGTCATGGATATATCAGACGCACCATACTGATTGGCAGAACGCTTGACTGGGTAGCAGTACAGACCCTAGAGGTTGAGCAGGAAGTCCGATGCATACTCGACGTACTACCCTACAGTCAAGTCTTCATCGTCACTGAGCTGACTTACCTAGAGCTGGTATGTGAATTCTATGCTTCGTTTACATTCCATCAGGAGCATATCACATTCTGCTTAGGCGGAATAGATCGATCAATGAGTATGGCCGAGTTCGGCATCGCCTTGGGTATTTGGCAGAGAGACGAGTTGGATACGCCCGCCTACACCACAGCAGTTCAAGACTTCACTTCTGCAGACGTCTCCACTGCTTGGGCTCAGATCTGTACGACGGGTGTTCCCTACCAGCATGGCTTTGCGAAAGCCACATGTATTTATCGTGCCCTTCGCTATTTACATGCCATTATAGCACACACTCTGTCAGGACGTCGGGCGGCCCCCAGGAATGTCACCCAAATAGAGACATTCCTCAAGGCCAACATGCACATGTGTTCTACAGTGGAGATGGCTCAGCTCATCACTGTCATCATGCGGGTTTCGCTCGCCCATCACTGTTATATTAATGTCAACACATCGATGAGATAAATATATATATTATTAATCATTTCCTGTCTCTCCATTTCTTCCTTCAATTTCGATAATTTGTTTGTGAACTATGTATAGTTAATTAACTTATCTCAAAACATGCAATAATTCTTATTATTATATGAATGAATGAATATATAATGTTTAGATCATTGACTAATGTTTTATTATTGTTTATAATTAGCACTACAATTTGGAACAAATGAGTATTAATGAAGACTTTACAGCAAATAATTTCTTGTCCGTTTTCACTCATCATCTGAAGGAAATTTCTTGTTTAGCCTTTTGGTTAGGTGGTGAGTCACTGTCTCTTTCTTTTGTTTACATATATATATATAATATATATAATATATATATATATATATATGTATATGTATAAAGAAAGACTTCTAGCTAATTAATTTTTGTTTAGCGTGTATGTCTTTTTTAATATTATATATATAATACTAAATACATTTGAATTTTTTAATTCAATTCCAAAAAAATGATTGAAATACTAATAAATGTTGAAACAAAACTACATTTAATTAGGTGTAGAAAATTAATTAAACATCACAGGCTGGACTACTCAGTCATCTGCTCGTCATCTTCCCTAATATAACTTATAGGAGGATTTCAAATAATATATATATATATATATTATATATATATATATTATTTATTTATTTTTTATTTATTTATATGATTATATATTTATAGGTAAATTGGTAAATTTCATCCATTAAATTTTTTTATTTTTATAATTTCATCCGATTTCATGTTTTATCTTTATAATTTTAACAATTTTTTAATTTATTTTTTAACTGTTAATTGCTAATCAAAGATTTTTTTAAAAAAATTATTATAAAAGTAATTATATAATAAATAGAAAATTGTCAAAATCTAATAATTTGAAATTTTCTTCTTTTTCTTCCTTTTTATTTGTTTTTTTCTTTCCTTCCTTCCTACTCCTTATTTTGACGTCCTCTTTTTTTTTTGTTTTTTTTCTTCTCCTCCTTCTCCTCCTTCTTTCTTTCATTCTCATAGAAGGAATGCGATATTCAAAAAATGCGATATTATCGGATTAGAAATTTTCCATATTATTTTCTTTAGAATTGTTCCTAAGGTTTCTTAAATCCCAAAACTCATTCTCCTCTTCTGTCAAAGGAGATTTATAAGTTAATAATTAATGTTATCTTAAATTCTAAAAAACATTTGTATAATTATCTATCTTAAATAATAAATAAATAATAGAATAATATAAATTTTCTAAATTACCTTTAAATAAAAGAATTTACATTACATATATACCAAGATGTAAAGAGAAAACGATGATTGAGAATAAATATTATCTGCTACTCTTTTACTTTTTGGCTAGAAACTCAAAATAATATATATATATATATATATATATAACGGAAAATCGAAGCAAAAGTATTTCTTTTTCATTTAGCTATAATCATAAAAAGAAATAAATAAAACTGGTCTATTCTGGATTTTCTTTTTCCTTTAATGATTATGGCTGTATGTGAATGTATGGCTGGAAAATGAACATGCATGAGTAAAAATTTTGTGTTACTATTCTTGTGATTAACGGTAATAAATAAAAGAAGAAAAAGTAGTATGTGTATATATAGAGTGATAGATACATATTTAATTTGTGAAGCCCAAGAAGCAATGGAGATGGACGAACATCCATTATATGTGTGTGTATATATATATATATATATATATATATATATATTGAACATCCAGAAAAATACTTCAGGGACAAAACAGTAATTTTACTACGTAATAACTACTCCTGACCTCACCGGACATCATAAGTCCAAATTCTTGGGACTCATAAAGAGTAGACGTTATCACTCGTTAAATACCATATTCAAGGCCCGTTTTCTACAACGGTCAAAACAATCCAAAACTCCAACGGGAAACTCATGAATAAATGAGACCCTCAAAACAAACCCTTATAAAAGGGGATCTGAACAAAAGGTAAGGCAGATTCCAAATATCCAATATACTCACATAATACTCTACTGACATAAGCATCGGAGAGTTCGCGTGGAATACACCCCCATCGAACTTGCTTGTTTTGTAGGTACGCAGCATCGCGAAGTATCATCACCCAAGCGCCGCTCCACGGAGTACCGCTTCACGAATTATAGCTCGCCGAAGGGCCACCCACCCCCCGCCCCCCTGAAGTATCAATTTCGTTGACTTTGACCAATTCAAAAATCTCCCAAAGACCTATCCATTCAACATTTCCTGAATTCCCTAGCCTTCCAAATTACTATTTTACCCCTGACAGATTTTTGCAGAATCAGTTTGGTTCCATTACCGGGAACTCTAGCCAGGATATTCATCTTTCCTTCATAAATCAAAATGTCTAGACATTTAAGAGAGGGACGCATTGTCCGACAATCATCATTCCGAGGAACTGGGACAAGAATATCACATTCTTCGTCCTCACCTAGTTCCAGCCGGCATCCCATCTCGGAAAGATTGGGACCACAACAAGAAGCTTCCAAACATTCTCAGGATCTAAGAGAACAACTCAATTCAAAGAGAATTGAGGATACAGAAAAAGAGTTGCAGAGGTTGCAAAGAGAAAATGAACAATTAAAACAGGATCAAGAGTTTCACGACAATGGTTAAAGTTGAGGGCTGAGTTTCGGAAAGCCGGCGCAGATCTACCCCCTCCAAGATTCTCGGGGGATCCCTCGGAACTTCCACAACGAACACAAACAACCACCAAAAGAGATGAAAGGCGTGGAACACGAACTGGCAGAAAACAAACGGTCAGCGAAGTAGGGGAAAGTTATCATTCCTCGAAACCTATTCAAAAAGAGGGGCCAGAAAGCGTTCCCCCGAATATAGTTCGGAGAAAGGAAAGAACACGATTAAAGTTCATAAATCAAGGTCAATTGAATTGGGACCTTTCGCCAAGTGGATCCAAAATGTCTCCCCCGATCCAAGCCTCAAAATTCCGCAGTTCGTCCTATATTCAGGGCTATCTCGACCCCTCGAGCACGTGTGCCGCTACAAATCAGCCATGGGACTAGTCACAAATGACGAAGCCATCTTATGCAAAGCATTCCCGAGCACTCTGTCCGACAAAGCTCTAACTTGGTTCACATCTCTAAAAGTAGGTACCATTGATTCTTGGCATACCTTGGAGAAAGTGTTCCTGGACAAATTCAGTACTGCAGGAACTATACCGAAAACGAGAGGGGACTTGGCTAACATCAAACAGCGAGAAGATGAAACTCTACTCTCCTTCTTGGAACGATTCAGGAAAACTTATGATGACATCGAAGGAATCAGCCAAGGCACTGTCATCACCTGTTTCGAAGGAGGATTCAGATCTAGGATGCTATACACCGAGCTTCAGCTGAGAAAGCCGGAAACCATTGGTGAAATGTTCAGCGTTGCTTGAAAAGTAGCATTTGCTAAAAGCAGTGCGCTCGAATCCACCACAAACAGGAAGGATAAGCAACACGAGCATCCAAAGGATGTCGCCTCGAGCTTCTCCGAACAAAGAGACAAAAATCGAGGTAAGAAATTCGAAACTTTCACGCCTTTAAATGTTCCAAAGGAAAGTTTGATAACAGTAATCAAAGAGAAATATGGAGTAAGGGATCCGGACCCGATGAAGTCGTATTCTTTCTCCACACGGGATAAGACCAAGTTCTATGGATTCCACAGAGACTACGGTCACACCAGGGACGAATGCTTCCAACTGAAAAGAGCAATTGAAAAGCTCATCCAAGAATGATGTTTGAAAGAGTATGTTGCAGGTATGCAGCAACAGAAGGATAAAGGGAAGAGGGTGATCAATATGATTAACCCAGAGTTGTCCTCTGTCAAGAAAATCAAGAAGAGGATATACAATCTTACCAAATCATACCTCGTTCCGAAGTATGAGTTTGAACAGATGAAAGTCATCACTTTCACGAACGAGGAATTAGAGAACAATGAGGAGGCCAAAGTTACTCATATTGTCCTCGAAATGCGCATAACACGAGAAGGAATCGACAAATGCACAGTGAAAAGAGTTCTGGTTGACATTGGAGCTACAAAGAACATCATGTACTTACGATATTTCGAAGAAATGGGCTTAAAAGAAGAACATCTCAAGACTAGCAGAATGGTACTAGAGGGGTTCACGCCACATAAGGTACCAGTTAAAGGAACAGTAAGGATACAAGTCAGCCTCAGCGAAGGGGACAAAGCACGAACAGAGGAAATCAAGTTGTATGTTGTGGACTTGGAATCCCCTACAATGTCATAGTGGGGACACCTTTCCACGCAACTTTTGACTTAGTAATCTCTACATCCTACCAACAAGTGAAGTTCACCACTTCGCGAGGTGTTGGTTTTGTGAAAAGCAGCCCACGAAGTCTGCTAGGGCAAATTATGAAGATAAAAAGGAAAAAAGATTCTCCCACCGAAGTGGGGACACCTTTCCACGCAACTTTTGACTTAGTAATCTCTACATCTCACCAACAAGTGAAGTTCACCACTTCGCGAGGTGTTGGTTTTGTGAAAAGCAGCACACGAAGTCTGCTAGGGCAAATTATGAAGATAAAAAGGAAAAGAGATTCTCCCACCGAAGCTGAGTACATCAATTCGGTGACGGAAGATCATGGCCTGAGGATACAAAGAATACTGGAAAAACAAATCTGCGACCTAGTCATCGAAGTATCGCGAGAGAGCGAGTTTTACGAAGTAGCAATAAATCTGAACTATCCTCAGCAACTTATCAAAATTGGAAGGGAGATGTCGAATCAACTCCGACAAGACATAATCAAGTTCTTAAAAGATCATCAACACAGCTTCGGCCGGTGTACAGAGGATATGCCAGGTATTGACACCTCCATTGCTGAACACGCACTGAACATAAACCCGACGTGCCACCCGATAAAACAGAAATCCAGATAATTCGGGGAGGAGAAAATACAAGGCATGAAGGAAGAGGTAGATAAACTTTTGAAAGCATGATTCATAAGCGAGGTAAAGTACCCCACATGGTGGCTAATGTAGTAATGGTCAAAAAATCCACTGGGAAATGGAGGATGTGCGTGGATTATACCGACCTCAACAAGGCCTATCATAAACATTGCTACCCGCTGCCTCGAATTGACGCACTAGTAGATTCAACAGCGGGATACGAGTTTCTAAGCTTCATGGACGCCTTTTCAGGATACCATCAAATAAAAATGAAGCCAAGTGATCAGGTACACACTTCGTTCCGAACTGCAGGGGTCATATATTCCTATAATGTTATGCCATTTGGATTGAAGAATTGATAACTCTAGAATAATAGAGTTATTCACATCTAATTTACCACATTTTATTCGGGAATTAATTGATTTTATTTGGAAAATGGAATAAAAATGTGTTGATTTGATATTTCCTCTCTTTTTACCTAAAAATGTGGATTTATGGTTAAAAGTCAATTTAATTGAATAAATTTCTCAACATGTGGATAAGTTGTATTATTTGTCATTTGGGAATTTATTTGAATTGACTTATTGTGACAAGGGTAAAAAGGGAATGTGGAATGGTTGACATTGTTGGATAAAAGTGACCGAGAGGAAAGTAAAGAATGTGTGGAAAATTTGCATCTCTACATATATGTATCTATAGGTATCTATATATATATATTATACATATATATATATATATATTACACACCCACACATCATTTGTCATTTAAAAATCCAGCTAGGCATTTAAAGATGCACACTTTCGGTCCTATGTATTCATTTCTTTGGTCTCATCCATTATACACATATATATACATACATATATATATATAAGGTACACATGTTAAAATCTTTGTTATATGTATATATATATATATATTTGTGGGAGTACAAGTTGGCAAGGTAGACAAAAAGATAGAAGATAGTTGTTGTCCAACAATATATATATATATATACATATATATACATACATATGATGAGATTCCTCTCAATTTTCTAGCTTATTTTCAGGAAACAAAGGTGCAGTGGCAGCTGCATTATACAAAAAAGAAGAAGCATATTTCCTAGTGGGTATATATATATATGTATGTATATATATTCACATGATGACAACTCTCAATTGCTGGCTGGTTTTGTGAGAGTAGGTGGGGAAAAGGGGCAGCATTCGGTGGAAAAATTCCAGAAGGCAGCTGCAAAATTAATTTTTTATTTTGCTGGAATCTTTGGGAAGAAAAATAAGAGCATTATGGACAGTGGGCACGGAAGAGAAGAGAGTGAAGGGAGAGAGTAGTTCAGTTTTGGCTTTTGGCCATTGGAGAATAGGATAGGTTTTCTTCTTAGTTTTTTAGACTAACTTTTGAGAGGGAAGAACCTAAGAGTGAGCAGGGTGACTTGCTGCAACATTCATCAGCTGAGCAGTAGAAAGGCAGCAGCATCAAGCAGAGGAAACGAAGGGCAGCAGATTGATTAAACTGATTTGGGCAGTGGGTGATCTTCCGGCCAGAAGTAATCCTCTCTTCATTTCCTCAATTTGCTACTTTTTTTTGTAACTAAATGTTCTTTGTATTTGAGAATGTTTACATGGATTCAAGGATTGATTAAATATGTTTTAGGAGTCATATGTTTTCCATCTTAGGCTTGACTCCGTTCATTGGTTTCACTTTGGATCTCGGGACTATGCTTCCTATACTTTAATCCTTGTATTTCATGATTCTTGGTTCAAGGAAGGAATGATTAATATGTTTTGGGAGTGATATGCTTTCCGTTAGGGTTGATTCCGTTGATTGGTGTCACTATGGACCTAGGGGCTGTTTTTCCCATTACGTTATTCTTTGTTTTCCATGATTCGTTTCAGCATAATATATATCTTTAACCTGACGATGTTGTGGTGTAGTTAAGTATGAGCATGTTGAATATACTGTTTTGACTATGATGATAAGTATGCTGCAGCATTGCTTTCTGTTTTATGTTTAATGCTTGTATGGGGCAAAGCTTGGTTTATTCATGTAATTACATTAGAATTATGTGGCGTTAGATTGAGCACTGCGTGAACAGCGGTAACTCATATAGTAGTGGAGTGATAACTGCGTGAACAGCGGTACATCCACTGACTAGCGTTGCGCTAGGTCCAAGGTATGTTATCGGGGATCTAGACTAGTAAATCAAGTGGTCTGGGTGAAACCAGACATGCTGTAGCATTGATATGGAACTGAAAGCATGCTTTGTATACTTAGATTCATCTTTGGCTTGTACTTACATTTTTGGCGTAAATGCTGCAGCATTGTATTACCTGCAGTACTCTTGTGGTAATTTCCAGTAGGTTGACTTTTAACTGTTAACTGTAGTTAGGAGTAGGAATGCCGTAGCATTAGACCACTCTCCATTCATGATTTATCATTCTTTATTCTTTTATTCTTTTAACCATTTGTACAATCGTATTTGCATTTGTAATTGGCATACATAGTCCCTGTGGGATCGATAATCTTGTACTTAGGTACATATATTACTTGTTGACCGGTGTATACTTGCACTTGTTAAGATTGCGTTGATTTATTCTATTTTCTTTATCTTTACAAATTGTGACACACGCACACAAATCGCGCAACAAGTTTTTGGCGCCGTTGCCGGGGACTTTGGAGTCAATTTGATTGTAAATATTGATTGTTTGCATTTGGTTACTTTTATTTTTCAGTTTATTTTTATACTCATTCTTGAACTTACAAGATTATTTAAATGATTGTATGAGGTACGAATAAATTAGGCATGAGCTGAACTATTTTTGTGGATTTATTGATCTAAATTATTTGCTAAATGTCAGCTTATGTATCATTCATTCCTTAACTTGTGCTGTTTTGCATGAGTAAAATGCGCAAGGGCTCTCAAGAGATGAGGAGCAGACCACAAGGATCACTTCCGAGCGATACAGAAAATCCAAGAAGAGAAGGAAAAGCACATTGCAAGGCGGTAACACTACGATGTGGCAGAATACTGGACGAGCCAAAAATGATTTCTGGAGCAGCTGAGTCGACCAGTGAGTCCAGCCAGAATGCAGAAATTCCAGTAGCTGAAAAAGAATCAGTGGAGCCAAATGCTACAGCATCGCAAATGCCGCAGCAAAGCACCATTCCAGAACAGCCGGATGCTGCAGCATCAGCATCACTAATGCCGCAGCAATGCAATATTCCAGAGAGCAAACCAGTATAACAAAGAATGCCTTTTCCACAGAGGTTTGCCAAGAAGAAACAAGATGAGCACTTTAAGAAGTTCTTGGACAATTTGAAATAGCTGCACATCAATATTCCATTGGTGGAAGCAATAGAACAAATGCCCAACTATGCGAAGTTCATGAAGGATATCCTTACAAAAAAGAGAAAGTTGGGAGAATATGAAATTGTTTCACTAACCAAAGAATGCAGTTTCTTTTGCAGGATAAGCTGCCCCCTAAAATGAAAGATCCGGGGAGCTTTAATATTCCTTGTTCTATTGGAGACTCATATTGTGGTCTATAGCTCACCCCGATGGAAAGATTGAAGATGTCCTGGTAAAGGTTGATAAATTTATTTTTCTAGCTGACTTTATTGTTCTTGATTATGAAGCAGATAGAGAAGTTCCAATTATTTTGGGGAGACCTTTCCTTGCTACGGGAAGAACCCTCATTGATGTTCAAAAAGGAGAACTTACCATGAGGTTTCAAGATGATAAAGTCACATTCAATGTGTTCAAAGCCATGAAATTCCACGATGAAGGTGAGGTTGCTTTCGCATATCCACTGTTAATGCTTTGACAAGTGATGATGAAGAATGGATGAACGATGGAGATGATGCATTGGAAAAGTGTTGATGGAGGAAATGTTGCACTATGGTAATGAAGAAGAAGAGGAATACTCGTGGTTAGAAGCCAATTCTCATGGTTTCAAGTTTCGTGCACAATTTGAATCCTTGGACTTGTCTTCTCGGGAGATCAAAGTGATAAAACCTTCTGTGGAAGAACCACCTGAACTAGAACTGAAGTCATTGCCGCAGCATTTGAAGTACGAATTTCTGGGAGCAGACTCAACTCTGCCTGTGATTATTTCACCATTGCGGGATGTTGAACAAGAAGAAAAATTACTTGGAGTTCTGAGGCAGCATAAGAGAGCTATGGGCTGGACCATAGCTAACATAAGAGGTATAAGTCCAACCTTATGCATGCATAAAATCATTTTGGAAGAAAATTCCAAAAATTCAGTTGAGGGGCAAAGAAGATTAAATCCTATTATGAAGGAAGTGGTAAAGGAGCAGATTATCAAGTGGCTGGATTTTGACATAATCTATCCTATTTCTGACAGTTCTTGGGTAAGTCCTATACAATGTGTGCCCAAGAAAGGGGGAATCACTGTGGTGCAAAATGAAGATAATGAATTGATTCCCACTAGAACCATCACGGGATGGAGGATTTGCATTGACTACAGCAAGCTCAACAAAGCCACACGAAAGGACCACTTCCCACTGCCCTTCATGGATCAAATGTTGGATAGGTTGGCTGGACGTGATTACTACTGTTTTCTGAATGGCTATTCTGGTTACAACCAAGATTGCTGTAGCACCAAGGGACCAGGACAAAATGACTTTCACTTGTCCCTATGGTACATTTGCTTTCAGAAGGGTGCCATTTGGATTATGCAATGCTCCAGCAACGTTCCAACGCTGTATGACGGCCATTTTCACAATATGGTGGAGCAGTACTTAGAAGTTTTTATGGATGACTTCTCCGTATTTGGGGATTCTTTTGATGAATGTTTAGAGAATTTGGCCAAGGTGCTTAAACGTTGTGAGGACACCAACTTAGTCCTCAACTAGGAGAAGTGTCACTTTATGGTTAGAGAAGGAATTGTGTTGGGACACCGGATTTCAAAGAAAGGTCTTGAAGTAGACTGAGCCAAGATAGAGGTGATTGAAAAACTACCAACCCCAACAACTGTGAAACACATTCGAAGCTTCTTGGGACATACGGGCTTCTATCGACGATTCATCAAAGACTTTTCAAAGGTATCTAAGCCATTATGTAAATTAGTAGAAAAAGATAATGTGTTTTCTTTTGATGCAGCCTGTGCCGCAGCATTTGAGGAGATCAAACAAAAGCTTATTTCAGCCCCCGTTATCATAGCACCTGACTGGAATTTACCATTTGAGCTAATGTGTGATGCTAGTGACTATGCAGTAGGTGCAGTTTTGGGGCAGCGGCATAACAAATTTTTTCATTCCATCTATTATGCAAGCAAGACACTCACGGAGGCTCAGGTAAATTATACTGTTACTGAAAAAGAGTTGCTTGCTATTGTATTTGCCTTTGATAAATTCAGGTCCTATTTGGTGGGCACGAAAGTGAGAGTCTACACCGATCATTCTGCCATCAAATATTTACTTGCAAAGAAGGACTCAAAACCAAGGCACATTAGATGGATTCTACTCCTACAAGAATTTGATGTGGAAATCAAGGACAAGAAGGGAGTAGAAAATCAAGTGGCTGATCATTTGTCTCGATTGGAACAACAAGAGGGATTCCAGATCCCAATTATTGAACATTTTCCTGATGAACAATTGCTGGAAATTTCAGAAACTGGGCGCTGCAGCATCTCAACATGGACATGAATGCTGCTGGAAACAAGAGAATGCTGCAACTTTCTGAACTGGATGAGCTGAGATTATTTTCTTATGAAAATGCCAAGTTATACAAGGAAAAAATGAAGAGGTGGCATGATAAACACATCCAGCCAAGAAATTTTGAAGTTGGACAACAAGTTTTGATTTTTAATTCAAGATTGAGACTATTTCCAGGCAAATTGAAATCGAGATGGACCGGACCATACACAATTGAACAAATTTATCCTTACGGAGTGGTCTCGGTTGTGGATAAAAAGGGGATCGAATTTAAAGTCAATGGGCATAGACTCAAACTCTACAAAGATGGAGACCAAGAGCAAACCGTTGCATCTCTATCTTTGGTCAATGCTGAAGAATTAAAATGAACCCAAAACAAGTGACAAATTCAAGTGAACACTTTTTATTTTTGCTTTATTTTATGTTTTCCCTTTCTTTCTGTTTATTTATTATTTCATGTTTTTCTTTCTTTCTGATTACTTATTATTTCTGTTCTTTTTGTTTTATTAGGTGTCGGGTACCCCTGTACCCGACCACTGTTAGTTTTTTTTTCTGTTTTGTTGTTTTCTTTGTTTTTATTTCAGTTTGGGGGATGCTCCAGCATCGACCTCTACAGATGCCGCGACAACGACAACGTGCTGGAAATCCTTAGCCCTGTTTCCCGACCGAACTCCTACTTGAGGAGGATCCCAACAGAATGGATGACGATGTCATCATCACTCCTTGATGCACTCCCATCGAGACGGGAGTAGTTCTTAACCTTACCCTCCTTTACTTTTATGTTTTTGGGATTGTACTTCAATTGCCTGCTGTGCAGGTCTTGAACACCTTTACTTGTCTTTTTATTTTGTTTTGTTTTGTTTTGACTCCTTTTGTTTTGTTTTGTTCTGTTTTGTTACATTGCTTTGCCTGCTGTCTGAAATTCTATGTTAAAGCAATGAGGACATTGCTTCCCTTTAAGTTTGGGGGAGGGTGTCCTTAGGGCAAAAAGTTAAAAAAATGGTGCTAATTTTCAAAATTTTTCCTACTGTCTTTTGAGTGCATGAACATCCTCTCTACTGAAATTCTGAGTGATCTATTTGAATGCATAGATGCCTTGTCTGAAAAAAACTGTTTTAGGATGCCTTATAAATTGATTGATCTGGCATAGAAGACCTGTTTGCATGAATGTGGCAGCATTTTTCATATGACCCATTAGAACCTTAGTTTTAGCAGGATTAGCGTAGACTTTTGGGACCCGATTTATGATGATATCTTCAAAACAAAAGTACATTCTCGTAGACTTTGTACCTTCTTTCAGAATAATTAGGTATTAGTTGACTCTAAGTGAGAATTATTTCAACTCCCTATCTTTTGCACATAGTCTTACTTGGAAATTTCATGTTTATAAAAAGAGTCACTTTGGTATGAAGGTTCAGAATTTTTAGACTCATCTGTTATAGTCCTTGAGGCGAAATCCTAGTAGATTTGGTACTAAAGAAATGATTGAGGCATGTTCTTGAACCGTTTGAGCCTTTATAGCTTACCCTAATATATTTTGCTTCCTTAGTTAACCCAAGTTGAGCCTAAGCCTAATTTCTTGACACCCTTATTAAATAGCCACTTATCCTAAATGTCTTGCATGTATCCATTCTTTGTTTTCCCTAAACTTGATCTTAGTCTGCAATGAACACTGTTAAACATAAGTTTGGGGGTATACTAAGAATGCTATGAGGAGGAACATAGGAATGCCATAGCTCAATGCTACAGCATTATCATTTTTATGGGGTTAGTGGTATTTAAGAAAATTTGAACTTCTGATATAAATGCTCTATGTATTGAGGGTATGTATATGAAAACATGTGTGAAAAAATGAAAGCACCCTCGTTACTTTAAAAAGAAAAAGAAGAACAAAGAGAAGAGCAAAAAGGAAATACGTGTTATGCTTCTTTGAGGTCAAATGTTATATGTTGATTGTGGTTAAATGTTGCACGTATTTCTGAAACAGGGTGTAAATGTTTATGCTCCTTGAGTTGAAAAAAAAAAATAGAAATGTTGTAGAATTGCTGCAGCATTGGTGTTGCTGCAGCATTTTTATTAAAAAAAAAAAAATTTCTTTTGGGAAGTGATAGCATTAGGGAGAAGCTCATGACAGACTAGGACTAAGTTTTGAGCCACTTTTTATCCATATTTTTCCTACCTTAGCCCTAGCCTACATTACAACCAAATTAAGACCTCTTTGATCTTTATTGCTAAATTTGCTACATTAGTGGAGAGGGATGTAATAGATTGAGTTTGAGGATACAAAATGAACCTTAGGATTACCATATGTTGACTTATGAATGAGAGATTAAAAAGGAAAGACTATTCACACACACACTGGAGTGGAAATTCGTTGAACTTGGGTTAGTTAATATTTGGTTATTCACTAAGGATGGAACATTATGTCTACTCGAATTTTTAATTTTCTCTTTCTGAAATCATTGGTCCCAGGTTTGGCTGAAAACTGCTGAACAAAGTTTTTATGTGGGTATGTATATTTCTGGTTGCTTCTGCATTGCTGCAGCATTGCTCGGGACGAGCAATGACCTAAGTTTGGGGGTGTGATAACTCTAGAATAATAGAGTTATTCACATCTAATTTACCACATTTTATTCGGGAATTAATTGATTTTATTTGGAAAATGGAATAAAAATGTGTTGATTTGATATTTCCTCTCTTTTTACCTAAAAATGTGGATTTATGGTTAAAAGTCAATTTAATTGAATAAATTTCTCAACATGTGGATAAGTTGTATTATTTGTTATTTGGGAATTTATTTGAATTGACTTATTGTGACAAGGGTAAAAAGGGAATGTGGAATGGTTGACATTGTTGGATAAAAGTGACCGAGAGGAAAGTAAAGAATGTGTGGAAAATTTGCATCTCTACATATATGTATCTATAGGTATCTATATATATATAATATTATATATATATTACACACCCACACACATTTTCATTTAAAAATCCAGCTAGGCATATTTAAAGATGCACACTTTCGGTCCTATGTATTCATTTCTTTGGTCTCATCCATTATACACATATATATACATACATATATATATGATGTGTGGATTCCGGTTGACTTACTAAATAGGTGTTATTTTACCCTATGATGATTATGATTAATTAAGGACTGTGATTAACTAATTGTCACGTTTAGTCTTATGGTGTCACTTAATCAGCCAGAATCTAAGGCAGAGTACCTATCGTGTAGCTAGTCTATTGGAAAGTATCTACGATTTTAATTATCGTACTCCCAGGGAAGTGGCAACGGCTTAGTAGTAACTAGCCTCTTATCCTAACTCTTATCTTATGATCCAGTTATGCAATCTTCATCAAATCTTTTGATGAGAGGGTGATCCATTCTCCACTAGGTTCAAGTCTAATTAACCCTAGAATGTTTTAAAGATAAATTCTGATTCTATGTTATACTGTTCCTATATGTTGATTGACCTATGTTCGAGTATTTTAGATGCATCTTAGCCTGGATTGCAACTATGTTCTGTGTCTAAAGGCGTACCACAATCCGAGGTCTCTAATAAACCGCCCTACCTTAATGACGGCCCTACTCACGGTTCGGGACGAAGGCATCCATGAAAGCCCTATGTCACTTCGGGGATCATACCGCTGCCCTAGCCGCCGGCATAATCGGACTCGCGCGCTCCTACCTAGACTACTTTAACAGGCAGGTGTTCAACATGTTTTTATCTAGCATGGCAGACACCAATACTAATTGATGCCTGTTAAAACTAAACAGGTTATGATTAGACTGGTTAGGAATTGTCTATAACCCTAACTTTAGTTTAAAAGAGCACATTAAACATGCAGACATAGTGAATATTTAGCAGGTGGCTATTTCTGGAAAAATATAACAACTTCAACATATAAAACTACATTTCATAAAAAATCATAATCAGATGTTCATATAAGTATTTAGAGAAAAACAATAACAACATATAAGAGAGGGGTATGGGGACGATGCCATAAAGAAATCACCCTTTACGTAGTCTCGCCGCAGAGCGTACTGCTGTATATGTCGTACTGCTCCCTCTGACTCTGCTCACCAGACCTTCGAGGACCTTCCTCAGCCTAGTAACTGGGCTTTACCTTAATACCCAGCTTAAGCCCAGCCCTGTGGACTGACTCTTCGAACGCCTAGAGCTCTCTTAGGGTTTCCTAACGATACCCCGGGTATTCTATGAACACGGAAACGACCTATCTATAGAAACCTAAGATCTGAGACTATTCTCAGAAACTAAACAAACACTAATAAGAAAGAAACTGAGATCTGAGTCTCTGAGTGAGTTGTGTACTGGAAAATTGTACACTGGAGACCACTAAATGACTCAGATCGAGTGGAGAGGGATGAATTCAACTGCTGGAGGCCTAGGGTATTTATAGCAGCTTCCAGGAGTGAAAATCTCTGAAAAATTCGATGTGGGACAGCTTCTGGCGGTTCGGGATACGCCCGTCCCGGTTCGGGACGCCCGTCCTGGTTCGTTGACCAGGTTCGGGACGCCCGTCCCGGGTCAGGACGCCCGTCCTGCGGTTTGACTGGGTCGGGACGCCCGTCCCGGACCTTGACCGGGTCAATATTTCCAAAAATTGCGTTTTTGCCCCAGAATTTGCTATTTTCGTCTACTTTTCACCTGACACTTCCAAAATCATAAAAACCGTGAAATCAAGTAAATAATAAACAATTAATGTCAATTTACTCTCAATTTCACATTAAAACATATATAAAACATGCTAAAAATGTGATACGATTTTCGCGTATCAGATAACCCCACCTTAGCTTTTTGCTTGTCCTCAAGCAAAGTCTACATGGAGTTAGTGATTCTAAACCGTAGTGCAGTCACTTAAATTCCTAGTCATGTTTTTATTCCAAAAATTCTTCAGACAATTCTTAATACAAGTCTGATTGGTTAGGTTGCTATGACAAGGTCTCAGATGTTTTTAGTAGTTTGTTATGATCAGGCAGAAAACAAATCAACAACTAGGTTGAACCTTTCTCTTAGTCATAGGGTCTTCCTGATGTGTAGTGTGTGTACTAGTCCAGACCAGATAGTCAACACAATGGCTCCTATCTTAACTGCTACCAGATAACCCTTCGACCTATCGCTAGACATGCTGACAACAGATAACTTTCTGAGTTCTGAGCTTTGGTGATAAGATTTTTAACGTTTTAGCACTTAGTTATTTTCTTTATAGATTCAGGGTATTTCGAGTCTGCTTAGAACACGTCAACTTCAACTACCCATGTAACGAGTCCCACTCCGATGACTCCCAGACCTACACGGCCTTAGGGCATCAGGCTTTAAATTCCCCGAAGGAGTGGTGCTCGAGTAGCGAAGGCCGCTGGCAAACTACCCTTATTATAATTAATTTCCTTAAGTTCTTTTCACTTTTAGCTCAGAGTCTCATCTAGTCGTTCTAACTGCCAATATATCCACAACTGGTCTAGTTTTATCTAGTTAAGTCTCGAATAGGCAATTGGTTGAGGTTTCTAATCCAGACAGGGTTGTGCTCAGTTATCAGGAATTCCCTATTCCTAGTCAATCAGTCCAAGATAGCTATTAACTATCTCCTACTAACCATAACATACTACCTACATATCATAGACATAAGCAATTTGTTTAACCAAGCATACTGCATTTAGAAGTCTGAAAGACGGAAAGATTTTGAAAAAATTTTGGAAGGGTGTGAAAATACAGGGAAAACAAGCAAAAGCATGCGAAAAATTTTTCAAACTGCTAAGTGCACCGTGCACTGCTACCCCACACTTAAGGCTGGCACTGTCCTCAGTGTTCATGCACATCTACCCCACATTTATTTGGAAACAAGAAATAAAACATAATTAAAAGATTCTTACCCCACACTTATTCAGCTAACTACGGGTAAGAAGGAACATAGAAATAACAAAAACAAGAAATAAAATGAAAAAGATACTCCCTTAGTTTGTGAAGTCCACAATCTGCTCGGACGAGTCAAACGGCTCTGTGTAAATCTTCAGGCGTTGTCCGTTTACTTTTTGAATAATGCCGTCAGAATCCATGATGTCACATGCTCCGAAAGGTGATACTTCCGTAATTGTGAATGGTCCTGACCAACAGCTACGCAGCTTTCCTAGGAAGAATTTGAAACGTGAATTGTACAACAATACCTTATCGCCTGGTTCGAAATTTTTCTGGGCTCTGAGTCGTCTATCATGCCGGAGTTTACTCGTCATTTTGAACTGATGTGAGTTCTCGTAGGCTTTAGCCTCCACTCATCCAATTCATTGAGTTGTAGAATCCGGTGTTCCTTAGCCAATTTATCGTTAAGATTGCATTTTTGCACTGCCCAGTAAGCTCTATGTTCAAGTTCAACCGGAAGGTGGCATGCTTTTCCGTAGACTAGTCGATAGGGTGAGAATCCCGTAGTGGTCTTGTATGCTGTACGGAAGGCCCATAATGCATCCTCCAGTTTATTGGCCCAATCCTTACGGTTAACACCCACTGTCTTTTCTAGGATTCTCTTTATCCCCCTATTGGTTACCTCAGCCTGCCCGTTGGTTTGAGGATGGTAGGCTGTGGAAATGCGATGCTGAATTCCGTATTGCTGAAGTACCTTCTGCAATTGAGAGTTGCAGAAGTGCGTACCTCGATCACTAATTAGGGCTTTTGGACATCCAATCTGGCGAAAATCTGCTTAAGGAATTTACATACGGCTCGAGCATCATTAGTAGGTAGGGCCTGTGCCTCAGGCCATTTCGAAAAATATTCTACAGCTACTAAGATGTACTTCATACCAAAAGAGGAAGGAAACGGACCCATGAAATCTATACCCCATATGTCAAATATTTCTACACTTTGAATTGTTTGTTGGGGTAGACCATCTCGAGATGATATGGCTCCCGCTTTCTGGCAGGCATCGCACGATCTTGTAAATGCTGCGGCGTCCTTGAATATGGTAGGCCAGTAAAAGCCTGCTTCTAACACCTTTCGGGCGGTATTGGTTGCAGCTAAGTGACCGCCGGTTGGTCCGCAGTGACAATGTTCCAGAATTTGGAAACCTTCTTCTTGAGATACACATCTTCTGATCATCTGATCTGCACATATTTTAAATAGAAAAGGATCTTCCCAATAGTAATATTTCAGGTCAGCAAAGAATTTTCTTCTTTGTTGAGCAGTGATATCACTAGGGAGAGTCCGGGCTGCCAAGTAATTTGCTATATCTGCAAACCAAGGGGGTGAGAAAATGGCAGATAATGCACATAGATTCTCATCTGGAAATTTATCAGATATGATTGTCTCATCGATGGCTTCTAGGGTCGGATTTTCTAACCTAGACAAATGATCTGCGGCTAAGTTTTCCGCCCCTTTCTTATCCCGAATTTCTATGTCAAATTCTTGAAGCAATAAAACCCATCTAATCAATCTTGGTTTTGCGTCGGTTTTATTGAACAAGTATTTTAGTGCCGAGTGATCAGTATAAACAATAGTTTTAGACAGGACTAGATAGGATCGAAACTTATCAAATGCATATACTACTGCTAATAATTCCTTTTCTGTCGTAGTGTAATTTTCCTGAGCATCAGTTAATGTTTTACTAGCATAATATATCACATGGAATTTCTTATCATGTCTTTGTCCTAAAACTACTCCTACTGCATAGTCACTAGCATCACACATAAGCTCAAAAGGTAGACTCCAATCAGGTGATGTCATGATAGGTGCAGTAGTTAAGAGTTCCTTAAGTCTATTAAAAGCTTTGAGACATTTCTCATCAAAGACAAATGGAACATCTTTTCCGAGTAAATTGGTCAACGGCCTGGCTATTAATGAAAAATCTTTTATGAACCTACGATAAAAGCCAGCGTGTCCCAAAAAACTCCTAACGGCTCTCACATTTTTGGGAGGAGGTAGTTTTGAAATTACTTCAATTTTTGCCTTATCTACTTCCATACCTAAGTGTGAGATCTTATGTCCTAAAACAATTCCCTCTTTTACCATGAAGTGGCATTTTTCCCAATTTAAAACCAGGTTAGATTTTATACAACGTTTCAACATTAACTCCAAGTTCCTTAGACAAACCTCAAATCAAATGTATTACCAAAACAGAAAAGTCATCCATAAATACTTCCATAGATTTTCCTAACATGTCCTCAAAGATAGCAGTCATGCAGCGTTGAAATGTAGCAGGTGCATTACACAAACCAAAAGGCATCCTTCTATATGCAAATGTTCCAAAAGGGCATGTGAATGTGGTTTTATGCTGGTCTTCAGGGGAGATCGGAATTTGAAAATAACCATAAAACCCATCAAGAAAGCAATAAAACATGTGTCCAGATAATCTTTCTAACATTTGGTCAATAAAAGGAAGGGGAAAGTGATCTTTTCGTGTGGCCGTATTTAATTTTCTATAGTCTATGCACACACGATGACCAGTTACAGTTCTTGTAGGAATTAGTTCGTTATGCTCATTCCTAACAACTGTTATACCGCCTTTCTTAGGTACTACCTGCACCGGGCTTACCCACTCACTATCTGAGATAGGGTAGATAAGTCCTGCATCTAACAGTTTAATGACTTCTTTCTTAACAACATCACACACATTAGGATTCAACCTCCTTTGAGGTTGCACACATGGCTTATACTCATTTTCTAGAAGAATCTTATGCGAGCAAAAGCTTGGATTAATACCTGGGATATCCGCAATTTTGTAGGCAAAAGCTCTTCTATGCTTTCTGCACATGTCCACAGTCAGCTTCCTTTGTTCTGCAGTCAGATCAGCTGCAAGAATAATGGGAAGCTTCTTGTTGTCATCTAGGAATTCGTAGCACAGATGAGTGGGTAGTTCCTTCAGTTCCAAGTCTGGTGGATCTTCAAACGAGGTTCGTTCTTTCTTTCTATCTCATCAACACCTATCTCAGTGAAACTATCAGAAGTAATTTCATTTTCAGAAGAGCTAAGTTCAGACTCCTCTAATTCTAGGGAGTCCTCACTTAGAACTTGATAGTTTGAGCATAGGTCTGTCACGTTAATTGCAATCAAGTGTTCCATGGCATCTACACGAAAGCAAGTATCATCTAAATGCATGGGATACCTAAGGGTCTCATTTAGATCAAAAGTGATGTCATCATTTCCTACCCTTAACTTGATTTGACCATTACTGACGTCTATTAATGCTTTTGAGGTAGCTAGAAATGGTCGACCTAGGATCAGGGGCACTCCTCCTTTCCCTGTGATTGTCAGAATGTTATTCAAATCCATATAGAGCACATTCCAAATGCACTTAAATCAGAGCTAAAGCAATCTCTTTAAATCCTTCAAAGAAGGAAAATAAAAACAACACAATAATTTTTAATAAATATATATTAAAAAAAATCGAGAATTCTACCATTCTCTAAACCATTTAACAGAGGAAGCTCTGGAATTGGATACAGAACGCCACTCAAACGGATTCTGATTCCTACAACTCTCCATGCTTCTTCTCCTTCAATCACAAACAGCTGAATAAAAAAACAAATTAAGAAATCAAAGGTTGTAGTTTACAATTCTAAGATTCCACAAAAAAAAAAAAAAAGAAAAAGAAAAAGAAAAAGAAAAACAACTCAAATTTATTGAAATTAAACTGAATTACAAATTACGGATTCAGAAATCGAAAATCAGAGAGAGCGGAGTAGTGAAGTTTCTAAAACCTAGTTTTTAATGTGTCTGAGTTGAGAGAAGTTGCAAAAGGAAAAAAATAACTTCCATAGCCCATACACAACAAAGGGGCTCTCATTAGCCGGGTTTACTCCATGCTTCCCGTTTTTTTGGGAAGATTGAGACCTCGCCATATATATTTCAAATTATGGAAAGCCATGTGTCCGGCGATACAGTTGGTTCATCTCTTTTCTACTACGTCAAATAATTAAAAAATATTTTCTATATGACTTTCAAAGATATTTAAAGAATTTTTATGAGTCATGTATTTTTGATAAAATTATTAAATTTGTGTTTGGAATAAAATATTTTATTTTTTATTTTTAATTTTAGTCAAAAATTATAATTAAATTGATGACACTTTTATTTATAACTTTAATAAAATAAAAACTTTTAGTTGAAAAACGTCGAATTTTAAATTTTCAGTTTATTATTATTTTAAAATTATGAAATAAGTCTTTTAAGTAAGAAAATTTAGGTAAATTGGCATAAATAGTCCCTAAATTAAATTGTTTTTGGTGAAATTGGTCTTTAAACTATAAAAAAATTATGACATTGGTCATTTAGTTAAAAATTATGTTAAATTATGGTTAAGTAAAAAAACCAAAGGTATTTATGTTATTACACTATTTAAAAAGTATAGATGTTGGTGACATTAGTCTCTAAATTATAAAAAAATATTGTAAGATTAGTCTTTTTCTTAAACACCCAACATATTTATATCATTACGTTATTTAAATATATTTAATAATATATATATATATATATATATACATATAATATTATTTTTATTTTTATTTCTCTTCGTCTTCCTCCTCCTTTTATCTTACCCTTCCACTTTCTTTATTTTTATTTCACAACAAATAAAAAATTCGGAAAAAATTAATTAGAGTAATCAATAAGAAAATTAGATGATTTTTTTTTAATTCAAACAAAGAGAACAGGAAGAAAAAATAAAAATAAAGAAAAATATGTGAGAATAATATTGAAATATTATTTGAAGGTATATGTATATAAATTATATTTATTAAATATATTTAAATAGAGTAATGACATAAATAATTTGAAGATTTTTTAGTTAATCAAGATTTTTTTTATAAAAATACCAATGTCGTAATTCTTTTTTATAGTTTGAGGTCTAATTTCAAAAAAAAAAATTAATGACCAATATCGCCAAAAAGCTTCACCACTATTTAGGTCAATTTACTTATTATTAAATATATTTAAATAATACAGTGACATAAATACCTTTTGAGAGTTTTTACTTAATGAATAATTTAATGGAATTTTTAAAGTACGGATCAAAATTATAATTTTTTTTATAATTCGGGGACCAATTCTACAAAAATAATTTGGAGACCAATATTACAAAACTTCTATAATTTGGGGACTATATATGCTAATTTGCCGAAAATTTACAAAGTCCCAAATTGCTTGTCTAAAGTATTTTTAAGGCAATAATGTCTTTTAGATTGTAAAACATACTTAACAAAATGGTTCAAAATTGAAAATATGAATATTATTAGTTTATGATATTCTAAATGATAAAAATATTTTTTATAAGGTAATTTGACATAAATAATCTTCAAATTATACAGGTTTGGTAATATTGATTCTCAAATTATTTTTGTGTGAAATAAATTATTTTTGTGTGAAATTGATTCCTAAATTATAAAATAATTTGTGACATTGGTCATAAATAAAATAAACTTTAAAGATCAGTACACTATTTAAATATATTTAATAATAGATATATTGACATAAATAATTTCTTACACTATAAATGTTTGATGACATTGATCACTAAATTAATTTTTTGTAAAATTAATCCCTAAATTATAAAAAGAAAATCTCAATTTTCCAATGTGTCTCTCTCTTTTCTATTGAGATGTGGGTAAAAAATGAAATACATAGGAGATTTGGGAAAAAACAGAATTTTTGATAAAATAGAGAAACCAAATAATTACAAATTAATAATATTGTTATGATGTTGAAATTCATTTTCTTGCTAGTTTTATCTTTCCCGGGTTTTGTTTTCTCAGCTACTGCTGCTGTTGATTCTTCTAAGTCTCCACTTTCAATTCTTCAGGTTTTATTTCTTTTTTCCCCCCTTTTTTTAATTCTTTACATGGGAATGAGTAAAACCAACTCAAGGATTTGTTATGCAAGAATTTGATGTAAGTTCGAAATTCAAGATGGGTTTTTCTTATTATGCTTTTCTTGTTGTTTTGATTCAAGAATTATTAAGAAAGAAAATGAGAGGGGAAAAGAAGAAGCAAATCTTGATTGAGTTTGCTAGTTCCATTATTCTAGGTAGCTTGGTTTGTTTTTGATTCATTACTTTAGAATATTGTTAATGTTTTTAAAAATTGAGTCTTTCTTGTGCTTTAGCTGCTTTTTCTTCTAAATTCCTATATTGGGTATGGAGTATAACAAAATCACTATATAATTTAACACATTAAAAATTAAAAAAATTAAAAGTTATATTAAACTTTTGATTATTACATGTTGATGCTTTTTCTCTTACATAATTAATAAATATTCAAAGATTAAGACTTGGATCATGTCTTGATTTATTATAATATGATATGATATAATATAATATAATCTCACATTTAATACATCTAATAATGAATTTACACATTATAATATATAAATTTTTTAAAAGAATCGAAGTGCTAAAAGGTTCACGTTGATTGAAGAGTTCGAGGTGAATGTCATGAGATGTCGATTAGAATCCAAATAGGTTCCACCTTTAAATCAGTTGACGATTACAAAGTTCCATACAAAGGACATGACCTCTGCCAGAAAAAGTGTCTGTGGTCCCAATTAAATATGTCTGACTCGATAATCATTGTTTGCATCAATCGGTTCAAATGGTTCAAACTATCGGGAAGGTACATATTCTAGATATCAATTTCTCGTTGGTCCACTCTCTTACTACAAAATGATAACTTCTTCAGATGCACACACAAGAAAAGCTAAATACCAAATATCTCATCTTCCCCAGTTTTTTAAGACCTTTTTTACTGTATTTAATCACTGACTTAATTATCGGAAAGTCAATACCAAAAACACATCCCCGACAAGTAACCTTATTTTGCAAGACACTTGACAGTAATAAAATCCACTCGACATCCGTGACAGATCGAAAACTTTTTCCTCCATCATTAATAAAATTTGTAATAACAATATAAAATTATCATAAAAAATAAAAATACTAATAGAATTAATGAATATTAAAAGACTAAGACTTCTATCAAAATAGAGCTTGATTTATGAAATATTAAAAGACTATAAGGCTTTTATCAACATAGACTTGTATCATATTTGATAATTTTATTAACATATTAATGTTTATTTATGTAAATAGATTATTTCCCTATCAGTTATATATTGCAGAAAAAAGAAAAACAAAATCTCATAAAATCTCTTTGAAAAATAGGACAAGAAACCTTAATTTATCTAACCTAAAGAAATACATGTGTCAATATTCCTTGTTCTATTAACAATCCAGAATTTCTTATCAATTGAAGCAATAATTGATTGATTTTATGATTTCTACAAAATAGTAATGTCTTCAACATAATATTACATACAATTAAGTTTTCACTATAAAAATAATAATAATAATTCTGGAACAAGAATTTGCCAGTTCTTTGGTATAATAATGCAAAAAAAAAGCAGCATTTCCTTCAGATTATGTGTGAAATTGACAAAACACAGTTTGTTAATTACAAAGTCAAAAGTGACTCAATTTTCAAGAAAAAAATAGTGTAAAGCTTGTGAATGGGGAGCACATGGGTGTCTTAATTAATTCTGTTGTGTTATCTTATTATCGATTTCCATTAATTTTGCTTTGTAATTATATTTTTCTTCTACTTCCTTGTGCAAATGATAATTTTGTCTTATCAGCCTTACACAAGAAATTGTTTATTCATAATTGTAGTGCTAAGCATATATTTATATATATATATATGAATTTTATTAAAATATCAGTCTCATATATTTATATTAAACTCGTATACAATATATAATAAATATTCGGTAATAAAATTTAAATATAAATTAGGTCTTTTCTTTATATGATGTTTATCGTTCATATATTGACAATTTGTTTTTTATAAAAGTTTGTGTTTGAGTTTGTATTTTATGTAATTCAATTCAACATCTATTTAACCTTAAGCATTTGATAGAAGAATAAATAAGAGTGAGTGGGATTGAATTGTAAAATAATCTACGTCTTAGGGATCTGAGGTGGACGCCACCAGAGGTCAAATGAGATCCAGATAGGCGCCATCTCACATTTGATAGGTAAATACACAAAATCACATAAATAATATGATCTTTGACAATGAAAGTACTTGTGGTTCCAACATTAATTAAATGTACTTGACCTGATAGACACTTTTTAACATTATCGGCTTAGATTGCCCAAATTGTTGGGACAGTACAATTCGGGTATTAACTTCCCGTTGATCTCTCTCCTACTACACAATGGTCATTAACACCATGCACACACGAATAGAATCTATATACCTAAATTCATTGTATGTATTCTTCTGCCTTTCTCTGAAAGAGAATTATCGGAAAATTCAAATTTCCCGGTTCCTTAAGTCTTTTCATCATCTTTTGTCACTGATTTAAGTATCGGATAACCAACGCCAAGATCACATCTCCAACCCTTGACTTAATTTTATAGGATACGTAACAATAAAAACCTAACTCGACTTACGTGACAAACCTGAGGCACCTTTTTTCCCAATTAGAAAGATATCTTTCATAACTATTAGTGGATTTCAGAGGAAGATGAATTAATTAAACGGATGGATCAATTTGATGCAAACTTTTTAAACATAGTATAATTGGTGTATAATTAGCATTATAATATATTGGTGTTTATTTTATCTACAGTCAACGATTGATCACCAAAACCTAATAATAAATGACAAAAAACAATTATTTGCACTAAAGTCAAAAGCCATTAATTATTAATCCAAAATATAGTATAGTAATCGAGGAAAGATGTGAATGCACATGGGAGTCTTAATTTCTGCTGCATCAAGACATGTACATATATATATATATATATATTGAGCCGACATAAATCTCCAAGGAACATAACTGATCCGTACAGGACATAAATACCCATTTATGGGCCTCATAAAGGAGACGTTACATATTTATTCCCATTTATGCTCCGTTACCTCTAACGGTTGAAACGGTAATTCATTGATCATAACGATCTATAATGGTCTAGGACCATAATGACCCAATCAATAATCAAGCCCCCATAAAAGGGAGGTTTGAATGGAAGGTAAGGGACAATTCCTATTTTCCAGATATCCAAAATACACTCTACTGACTTAAGCATCGGAGAGTTCACGGGGTACAAACTCCCCATTGAACTTACTTATTTTGCAGGTTGATCAGAGACTAAGTGTTCAACCCCGAGGTATCACATACGCTCAACGAAGTATCACACCACACTTCGCCTTCTCAGAAAAGCCTTCCTAGCAAACCCAGTCACAAAACTCTCTGAGTTCCCGGCACCCTAAATTACTCTTTTACCCTTTGACAGATTCGTGTAGAATCAGTTTGGTTCCGTTACCGGGAACATTTTATTTACTCTCATAATCCTCATTCACCAATATCCAATCATCATGTCTCGATCCAAAGGACACACCGTTCGTCAATCTTCTCATCGCCAAGAAAGGACGAGAATGTCTGTCTCCTCTGGTTCGAGTTCCGGTTGCCGTCCGATATCGGAAAGGTTGGGGCCACAGCCAGCAGGAACTTCCAGTCGTTCATCTGACTTGCGAGACCAACTCAACTCCAAGCGGATAGAAGATACGGAGAAAGAATTGAGAAGGTTGCGGCAACTCCAGCAAGATGAAGAAGCTAAGCGGGATCAGGAACTCTCGCAAAAATGGCTACAACTGAGAGCTGAATTCAGGCAGGCTGGGGTAGAACTTCCCCCCACCGAGATTGCCCGGAGGTTCAGAGCTTCCACAGCGAACCTACACGGCAACTAAGAAGGACGACATGCATGGAGCACGCACGAGCAGAAAACCAACTGTTAGTGAAGTAGGGGAAAGTCACCATTCCTCTAAGCTAGTGCATAAAAAGACTGCCAAGAAGCGATCCCCAGAAGGTAGCCCGGAGACCGCAAAGAATCCCCCCAAAGTTCACAAGTCCAGGTCAATTGAACTGGGGCCTTTCCTCAAATGGATCCGAGACGTTACTCCGGATTCAAATCTTAATCTTAAGCTCCCTCAGTTTGTTTTGTATTCAGGCTCTTCAAAGCCCATTGAGCATATTTTCCGGTACAAGTCAGCCATGGGATTAGTCTCCAGCGACGAAGCTATTCTATGCCGGGCCTTTCCAACTACTTTATCAAATAAGGCGGTAACCTGGTTTACGTCCCTTAAAAAGGATTCCATCGATTCATGGGACACATTGGAAAAAATGTTCCTGGATAAATTTAGCACTGCGGGAACAATTCCAAAAACCAGGGGTGACCTGGCTAACATCAAGCAACGGGAAGGTGAGTCATTGCTCTCATTTTTGGATAGGTTCAAGAAAACCTATGAAGAGATTGAAGGGATCAGTCAAGACATGGTGATCACGTGTTTTGAAGGAGGATTCAGATCACGGATGTATACACTGAACTCCAACTCCACATGCCGGAGAAAATTAGAGAAATGTTCAATGTAGCCAGGAAAGTAGCCCTGGCCGAAGGTAGCGCGAATGAATCGACTTGGCGGCGAAAAGACAAACAGCCTGAACAACTGAAACAGGGGACCTCGAATTTCCCACAGCGGAAGGATAATAATCGAGGTAAGAAATCTGAGACGTTTACACCTTTGAATGTTCCAAAGGAAAGTTTAATTGTAGTCCTGAAGGAAAAACACGGAGTTCGGGACCCCGTGCCAATGAAGGCACAGACATACGCCGCGCGGGATAAAAATAAGTTCTGTGGGTTCCACAGAGATTATGGCCACACAACAGAAGAATGCTTCCAACTGAAGCGAGCTATCGAAAAGCTCATTCAGGAGGGATGTTTGAAGGAGTACATCGCGGGGGTACAGCAGCAGAAGGATAAGGGAGAAAGGGTAATCAATATGATTAACCCAGAGTTAGGCTCAGTGAGGAAGATAAAGAAAAGAATCTATAGCCTCACCAAATCATACCTTGTCCCAAAGTATGAATTCGAGCATCAAGAGGTCATTACTTTCACCAACGAAGAGCTAGAAAGTAATGAGGAGGCTAAAATCAGTCCCATAGTGATCGAAGCGGGGATGACCAGAGAAGGGATTGACAAATGTACAGTAAAGAGAGTTCTAGTCGACACTGGAGCCACAAGAAACATCATGTACTGGCGATGTTTCGAAGAAATGGGCTTGAGAAAAGAACATCTCAAGACAAGTAGAATGGTATTGGAAGGGTTCACACCTCAGAAAGTACCGGTAAGAGGAACAGTAAGACTGCATGTCACCCTTGGCGAAGGGGATAAAGCCCGAACAGAGGAGGTCAAGTTCTACGTAGTAGACTTAGAATCCCCTTACAACGCCATAGTGGGAACACCTTTCCACGCGGCTTTTGATCTGGTTATCTCTACTTCCCATCAACAAGTGAAGTTCCACACCTCACGAGGTGTCGGATTTGTAAGGAGCAGCCCTCGGAGTTTATTAGGGCAAACAATGAAGATAAAAAGAAAGAGAGATGATCCTGAAAAGATTAAAAGAGTCAACATGGTGATAGAAGAGCGCAACAATGGAATGGCTGATGATCGCGGTCCAGAGGAGCAAGGAGAGGCAGAAAAATGAAGTTCCGACCCTAACCCCGAAGTATCACGGGATAAGGAATATGATGAGGTAGAAATAAATCCCGTTTATCCTAAATAACTCGTCAAAATCGGGAAAGATATGCCAGATAAACTCAGGCAAGACCTCATTGAATTCCTCAAAGAGCATCAACAAAGCTTCGCATGGTGCACAGAGGATATGCCTGGAATCGACCCCTCGGTCTCAGAACATGCCTTAAATATTGACCCGACGTATCGCCCAATCAAACAAAAGTCCAGACAATTTGGCGATGACAAAATACAAGGCATGAAGGAAGAAGTAAATAAGCTTTTGCAAGCGAAGTTCATTCGCGAGGTCAAATATCCCACCTGGCTGGCCAATGTAGTCATGGTTAAAAAATCTACCGGCAAATGGAGAATGTGCGTAGACTACACTGACCTCAACAAGGCCTGCCCCAAAGATTGTTACCCACTGTCTCGGATCGACGCACTGGTGGACTCAACGGCGGGATACGAGTACCTGAGCTTCATGGATGCATTCTCAGGGTACCATCAAATTAAAATGAAGCCTAGCGATCAAATACATACTTCGTTCCGAGCAGCAGGGGCCGTTTACTGCTATAACGTCATGCCCTTCGGATTAAAGAACGCATGGGCGACATATCATCGAATGATGAATTATATTCTCCGAAGTCAAATCAGGAGAAATATAGAGGCATATGTTGATGATATGGTGGTAAAGACAAAGCATGGCACTTCACACTTGGAGGATTTAGAGGAAACGTTCCCCAACCTGGCGAAGTACAACCTCAAGCTCAATCCCACGAAGTGCACCTTTTGGGTAAAATCCGGTAAGTTTTTAGGCTTCATGACATCCGAACGAGGGATCGAGGCCAACCCAGAAAAATTGGAAGCCATAGCCCGGCTCACTGAGCCCAGATGTGTCAAAGACATCCAAAGGCTAAATGGATGCATCGTAGTACTTGGAAGATTTGTTTCAAAATCAGCAGAAAGTTGCCTCCCATTCTTCCAAGCTTTGAAAAATTCAAAGAATGGCTTCGTATGGACCCCGGAGTGCAGCCAAGCTTGGAAAGATCTAAAAGATTACTTGCAAAATCTTCCTTTGTTATGACCTCCGAGTTGCGGAGAAACGCTCTTCTTGTATTTGTCATTTTCAGATGTGATCGTAGCATCAGTTTTAATCAAAGAAGATGGGACGAAGCAGCATCATGTATACTTCGTCAGTAAAGTTTTAAATGAAGCCGAGTCTAGATACTCTAAAATTGAAAAGTTGGCGTATGCGTTAGTCGTTTCCGCACGGAAACTGAGACCGTACTTCGAGTCTCGCCATATCGTGGTATACACTAACGCTCCGTTAAAGCAAGTTTTTCATAAGCTGGACCAATCTGGAAGGATGATGCGCTGGTCCATCGAGCTGTGCGGACAGGACATTACATTCAAACCTCGTACAGCCATTAAAGCACAAGCTCTGGCAGATTTCCTCGCAGAAGGCTCATTTACAGAGGACAACTTGGAGAAAGCTGAATCCGCCAAAGAGCCATGGGAGCTGAAAGTTGATGGGACAGTAAACTCCAGCGGAGTCGAGGTTGGACTGGTGTTGACATCACCAAATAAAGAGTACTCGGAAGTGCGGGCTATCAAACTAAAGCCCGATATTTCAAATAACCAAGAAGAATACGAAGCACTGCTAAAGGGATTGGAGTGGGAACATAAGGCGAACATCAGAGCCCTAAAAGTTTACAGCGATTCACAGCTGGTGGTGAATCAAGTCCACGGAACTTACGCAGTACAATCAGAAGGACTGCAACCTTATGTGGACAAGGCCAGGAATTGGAGGGATAAATTTCCTTCTTTCTCACTGTCCCTAATCAGCAGGAAAGACAATCAACAAGCAGACAGGCTGGCAAAAATAGCTTCAAGAGAAATGGTGAATGAAGAAGACATTCCTATTGAAGAAGCACCCGTAGAACCCGAAGTTATCCAGTGCTTACACCCTACTTCGGCAAGCTGGGATGAAGAAATAAAAAATTTCATCCAACAGGGCACTCTTCCAAACAATGCTACCCGGGCACGACAGATAAAAAGACAAGCTGCCAGGTACACAATTCACGAAGATATATTATATAGACGGTCCTTCACAAGACCTCTACTTCGTTGTGTCCCTCAATCTCAAGTAGAGGATCTGCTAGCCGAAGTGCACGAGGGAGTATGTGGCGGACACCTAGGAGCCCGAGCTCTGGCAGAACGAGTAATTAACCAAGGTTAATACTGGCCAACACTTCGAGAAGATGCCAAGAAGTAAGTTAAAAAATGTGACACTTGTTAAATTTTTGGCACGGTACCTCATCTACCCTCGGTTGAACAAACCCCGGTTGTGGCAGCCTGGCCATTCGACATGTGGGGCATGGATTTAATGGGAAGATTCCCGAAGACAAGGAACAGCTGCGAATATTTGGTGGTCGCAGTAGACTATTTTTCGAAGTGGATTGAGGCAAGAGCACTCACGAATCCCACGGAAGAAAATGTTTCCAAATTCTTCCGAGAACAAGTCTTATGTCGCTTCGGGATACCCCGAGCGGTAATCACAGATCACAGAGTACAATTCTCTGCCAAATTCACAGCAGAATGTCAGCGGTTGCACATCAAGCATTGGAAATCATCCGTAGCGCACCCTCAGGGGAACGGACAAGCCGAGGCTGCCAATAAGCTGGTGTTAGCAGCACTGAAAAAGAATCTAGAGGGAAAGTCTAACAAGTGGGCGGATGAATTGAACTCTGCTCTATGGGCAGTACGCACTTTGGCTAGGGGCCCCACCGGAGAAACAGCCTACGCTTTGGTGTACGGATCGGAAGCAGTAGCACCAGCCGAAGTAGCACTGCCAACAGCCAGAGTAGCCATGTACAGCGAAGATGCTAACAAAGAAAGAAGAAACCTAGAGCTAGACTTACTGGAAGAAAGAAGAATAGCAAGTCGTCTAAGGTCACAATCATTCAAGGAAAAGACCAAAAAGGTTCACGACAGAAAGCTGTTCAAACGACCCATAAAGGTCGGAGACTGGGTACTTCAGAAAATTGAAGGTACATCACGGCATATACAAGCAAACAAACTGACCCCAAATTGGGAAGGCACATACCTCGTAAAGCACGAAGTACGACCCGACACCTACAAGCTCATGAACAAGGATGGTATTCTTCTCCCAAATCCATGGCATTTAAATCACCTAAAGAGGTACTTTGTATGAAAGACGTTTAAACAAACTGTCCCGAATATCAAATCACCTATTAAGGCAAGTCCTTAAATTTCCAAAAAGTAAATTTTATTACTTAAATTTTATTTCGAGCATGATCTCAGTCATTATTCAAGTCAAACTCGAGCACGATCTCGAGAAGACACTAAAACCTGCGAGTAAGGTTGCAGTAAGAAAATCAGGCTAAGGCTTGAAAGAAATCCACACGAAATGTCGTGGTTACGAAGTGCCAAGTCAAGGCTTGGAAGGTCACACCAATATCGAGTTAAAAGCATACTCGGAATACTGAAGTACGAAGTAATCTTTGACCACCGAAAATCATAATTTTATTACTATGAAATTATCAAGACCAAGGAGTCAAAATGAACAACATTTGGTAAAATTCATGTTATTAAAGCAAGTCTCGATTACAAAGGATAATTACAAATTTAAGGGGGCAGCAGAGCTGGAGCCCGGAGTAGCAGAACTAGGCCCTTCACCCAACAAATCCCAAAAAGTAGGAGTAGAAGGCTGTGGTGGGGTCCAAACAGGTTTACCTCTCCTTTCATCCCTTTCCCGAAGCGCTTCTAACTCTTCAGGAGTGTAGGGAACAAAGTCTGCTCCCTGGCGACATAATTTATTGTTGAAGTTGGACTTGAAGGCCTGAAGGAGAACAGACTTATCTTCGAAGTACGGATGCAGTTGCCTTATGACACGAACACATCCCTTGTCCAGGAAAGAATCAGCTTCGCGGTTAACTTCCTTTTGATACTCAGAAGAATTCTTGAAGTCATCAATGATTTTCTTCTTAAATTCCTCTGAACGGCAATGATCAAGTTATTCCTGCAGAGAAAGCCGGCCTGCAACAGCCTCATCTCTGTCCGACTTCAACATAGTTCTCTCCTCTAGCAGCAGCCTTTTATCAACTCTCAAATCATATACTTCCTTCTTCAAGCCAGCTAACAATCTTCTCACCACCTCTGCTTCGTTGGCATAGTACTGCTTTTCAGCGGTCAATGTTTCCACAAGTGTTGCCTGCTTGCTAACCTCTTGCTCCAACGAAAGCAGACGAGGTTCATTGGCACTTCTCCACTCCTCATCTGCCGCTGCTCACTCAGTCTGCTTTGTCACTCGGGACCTAGATATGTGAAGTGCTAAAGAAGAAGCCTATAAAAAAGAACAAGTCAGAAAACATTTCCAAGGGAAACAAAAAAAAAAGGCATACCCGAGCAAACAAAGCCCCAAGATGGTTGGTAGCCTCTTCTACCCCCATTTCACTCATCCCGACTAAACTGCTCGGGTCGTCAGCACGCTCCAAAATGGCTCCACCAACCAGAGCCGCAACATAAGAATTGTTGAACCGAAGGTTGGTGACGGGCGGAGTCTTCTCAACAATCTCCAAGGCCAAGGACTTGAAACCCTCCTCTTCGGTGGGCAATTCAAATCCCGGTTGAAGCCAAGAAGGGCTAGAAGACTTAGAACTTACCTCGGGTTCGGCCGCAGGAACGCCCCCCAAGTCATCAGCCGGAGAGGGCTCAGCCGGAGTAGACCCGGAAGCCATGTGAGCTGTCAAAGGAACCGCATCCAGCACATCCTCGGTAGAAGGTGAAATTGGGGAAGAAGTGGGCAAGTCCTCAGCAGGGCGCCTAGATGAATCTTCAGCAGAGCGCCGAGGTGAAACCCTCCGTTTCTGGCGGGGACGAAGATGTTCTTCGTCCTACCCCTCCTCCGGAGTAGCCTCCCTGCGAGGTTCAGGGGACAAACGAGGTGTCTTTCCTCTTGACTCCTCCCTGGTCCTGCGCACCCCCTACTCCGTTTGGGAATCTCAGCAGACGAAGCATAAGTTAGCGGAGTATCGCCAGAGGCACCCCGGTCGATAAGCTTAGGAGGAAACCGAGGTAGGGAGTTCAAATGGGTTTGGCGAACATCCCTCTCCTCCTCCCGCTCTCCCCAGACGGTCTTGAACATCGTGGGTCCTGCGAATAAGATAAGAAGTCAATACCAAAGAAAAGAAAATAAGAAAAGAAAAATGCACAAGTTATACCCTTGCCAGTCCGACAACCCCGAGCAAGGGAACATGCATCACACTGAAAGGAAAAAACACCCCCAGGGTGTATGGTCCAATCTTCATTCGGCTCCTCCTTCCCGAAGCCTAATTCCTTCTTCCTTTCCGACAAACCAGGCCCTATCCCACACTATCTTAAACTCGACTCACTAAGTAAGTCCGCGGAAGAATATACCCGGGTCTGTTTCTGATGGTTATCTCCCAAATCCCGGGTAATAATCTCTAAAAAAGATCTCTCAGAATGACTAAGAGTAGAAGGATATTGAATTTGGGGCCACTGGAAGTTTTCATTTACAAAAGGACGGAAAGGAAAACTAATGCGAGACTCGACCATCATCCATCTCTCCTTAAAATCCACTTCATTAGGAGGAGAGTCAAAAAGCAAAACTCTATTCTTACGAGGACGAATAGAAAGAATGTTATCTGCCATCCGAAGTGAAGAAAAGAACATACTAAGGATGTTGTCAGTTAATTCGAAGCCTATATGACGACAGAGACAAATTAAACAAAACATGGTTCGGACGGTGTTCAGATGAACCTGTCCAGGTTGGACTCGAGCAAAAACCAAAAAGTCTACAAAAGCAGGGTCCATAGGAAGATGGAGCCCCACTTCAAAATGAGCTAAAGGAATAGGAATGTGATGAAGGGACATTTTTCCGGCTAAAGGCTGAACAAAAACTCTATAAACCCTAGGGTCGATGCTATGCTTACGGCCGAAAGATTCGGCTTGTTCCCTGGTAATCCTATTTCTACTTAAGGGATAATCAGAGGAAGGAGGGCCAGGCATGGGAGGTTGAAAAGGAACCCCTTCTGGAACTTCACCCCGGATCGCCCTCCGGGCTACTGTGACTTTTGGTCGAACAGGTCGAGGGCTCCCGAAACCTTCTTCCATCAAGTCCTCAACCTCCCTATTATATCCCTTTCGAGCAGCCATATCCTACCTGCAAATGGAAGCCCAATACTTAGAACTCCATGCAAGTACAAAGCCACCCGAAACCAACATCCTAAAACCCCTCAAAACCTTACAAAAATACAGAATCAACACCATCCCAAAAAATAGAAACAAATAGTTCAAAGCCGCACAATATTAAACCCAAAGCCATAAACAGACAAAGCTTACCTTTTTTAATATCTGAGTCTGAGAAGAAAGCCGAGAGAAAGAGATGAAGATATCAGGAAAAAAAAGAGGAATCTTCAGAGCGTCAATGGTAGAAAAATTTTGAAAATGAAGGCGGATGGAGAAATATAGAAGAAAGAAGAGACTAAAACCTTGGAAAAAGTCTTTGAAATGATTACTCACCAGCTTCAATACATGGGGAAGACAAAAAGGTTTTCTACCGGCTGACATTCTACCATTATGGCAGGAAGCGAAAAGACGCCTAGTTTCCGTCAGAAACCCTAACCACTCCCACGCCAAAAAATGTTAAGTGTTGACAAAAAACGCTGAAGCATCCTACACTCTGGTTCACTATACTTCGACGAGGGGCCACTGAGCCGACATAAATCTCCAAGGAACATAACTGATCCGTACAAGACATAAATACCCATTTATGGGCCTCATAAAGGAGACGTTACACATTTATTCACATTTATGCTCTGTTACCTCTAACGGTTGAAACGGTAATTCATTGATCATAACGATCTATAACGGTCTAGGACCATAATGACGCAATCAATAATCAAGCCCCCATAAAAGGGAGGTTCGAATGAAAGGTAAGGGACAATTCCTATTTTCCAGATATCCAAAATACACTCTACTGACTTAAGCATCGGAGAGTTCACGGGGTACAAACTCCCCATTGAACTTACTTATTTTGCAGGTTGATCAGAGACTAAGTGTTCAACCCCGAGGTATCACATACGCTCAATGAAGTATCACACCACACTTCGCCTTCTCAGAAAAGCCTTCCTAGCAAACCCAGTCACAAAACTCTCCGAGTTCTCGGCACCCTAAATTACTCTTTTACCCTTTGACAGATTCGTGTAGAATCAATATATATATATATATATATATATACACACACACATATATTAATCTCATCGATTCTGTGCATTTCTTGAAGAAATTAACACATAATTGAGAAAATTGAGAATAAAGAATTAATGGAGGGATTGGAGGAAATGATGAATATCTACTCAGAATATCCAGTTCTTGTAGATCTTATGAATCTAAAGAAAGATTCGCGCTCAACTTCTGCTATTAAGAATCAGATTATGGTTCTTGAACAAGGGCTCCAATTTCTTGTAATTTATATGAGAATTTTGTCATTATTTGATAAAGGAGAACGTCCAAAGGGAAAGTATTTGAACTTTGGTGAAAGGTCTAGTATGGATTCAACTTTTAAAAAGAAGGAGATTTCAGATATTTCACATGTTTCAGAACTCGAAGATTGGGAGAGTTTTGCTGCTGTGTTTATGGTCAAGATCAATAGTTACAAGTCTTCAATTTGGGAAGATTGTTCTTTCTTTTGTGAAGGTTTGTACAGTGGCTTTTGGTTTTGTTGAGGTGTCAACCCATGTCCCACATCTGAAGATAATGCTAGAGGTGACTAGCATATAAAGAGTTTCACTAACTCCATTAGTATGAGGCCTTTTGGGATGTTGCCCAAGAACAAAACCGTGAGGGTTTAGGCCCAAAGCGGACAATATCATACTAATGTGGAGTTAAGTGGTGCAAGCCCAACTTTGTAGGTATATTCGGGCCCAACAAGTGGTATCAGAGCCGACCAGCACGCTGCGTCGTATCGTCCTACAACTCAAACAACAGGAGGTGGTGTTGGACCGCAGCTACATCACAGTGATGAGTTTGGCAAGGAGCGGGCACTGTTGGACGGTCATGGGAATCCTCTCAATGACACCCATGAAGAAACCATTCGAGACATCGGCGAGTGGATGTGTACGAGGACGTACACGGAATTGGGTGGGGGAGAGTTTGTAACACAACTGTGGTGTAGGGTCCTGACTACACACAACTGGTCGGGGTCTGGAGCCGATCCCCTGAAGAGCCCAAGGCATGGCGAAACCAGTACATTGTTCAGTGGTCAAGGTGTGGCCTCTGAGATAGAGGCACCGCGCGGGCACGTTGTGAGTCGGAGCCCGTGACAAGTGATACGTGTACTTGTGCTTGCGCATGCTGCCTGTGCAAGTGGGTTGAGGGCCGTGAACTGGTGGACGGGCCAGGAAGAGGCACTTCGTGACAAAGTGGTATCAGAGCTTAAAGTTAATGGGCTTATTTGTAAGAGGTGTATGTGGAGACCCTCCTCATTTGTGAAGACCTAGCGATTAAGGGTGTCTTGTGCCGGGGTGCCTTATGGGATCATTAGGGCCTAACAAGTTGTTGGGGTTTTCAACCCATGTCCTACATTTGAGTCTAGGGGAGGCCCACGAGTATGTGGTCCTTGGTTTGAGGGGAGGATTGTTGAGGTGTCAACCCATGTCCCACATCTGAAGATAATGCTAGAGGTGACTAGCATATAAAGAGTTTCACTAACTCCATTAGTATGAGGCCTTTTGGGATGTTGCCCAAGAACAAAACCGTGAGGGTTTAGGCCCAAAGCAGACAATATCATACTAATGTGGAGTTAAGTGGTGCAAGCCCAACTTTGTGGGTATATTCGGGCCCAACAGGTTTACTACTGATTCCTTGCTGAAATTTATGACTTACACTGATGTATCAATGGCTAATATTCTAAACATGAAATCTGATAATATGAACATTGATGAGAAGATTAAATTTGAATCTTTCAAGGAAAAATTGAATATGTTGAGAAAGGTTTTCAAATTTGTTGAAAAAACTAACAATGATTGCTTTGATTTCAAATGTGTTCTTAATGCTTGGGTTTGTAATGCGGTTTATTTATGCCTCTTGTATTGGATTCTGGACGAAAACATCACTTCTGAAGGGAATTTAACGCTATCCAAGATATACAAAAATTTTGACTATCTTCATCCAAAGGTAACCGATTATTGTCATAAACTTGAAGAAATACCAGTTGAATTTGTGGAAATTGTAACATTACGAAACATTCATATCCGACGGTGCCGATCTTCTGTTGTAAACTCAGCTAAAGAAATACAAGTTCAACAAATTGACTTGGGAACCATAAACTTCAAAATGCAAGCTGTGCAAATTTTGACAGAAAAATTATTTGGATGAGATAGATCTTCTCGTGGAGTACTAAGGTATTTCCTCTTTTACTTTCTTCCAAGCTCAAAATTTGTCAAAAAATTAAATAAATATTATAGATTATATTTTTAATTATATCTTGTTTTATGAAGGTATTGGAATTCTTGAAGGAAGGAATATGGGACATGGTTCAAGAGATGTGAATATATCTTATTCAATTTCCATTAATTGGGCTTTGTAATCCATTTTTCTTAATCACTTCAAATTTTTTTATTAATTTTTTTAAGTCTTGTTCTTTTCCTTGAACAATAAATTGTTTCTTGTAAAGTTAACATCCAATAAATTACAACTTCATGTCTCATTTGATTACATTTTGTACACTTGGCATCTGGTCTTCTCCAACATTTAAAAGGAGGATGACCCTTCCTATTGCGATGTTGACATGGAGGGTAAGATCCTTTCTTGAAAAACTTGTTGTTGTTGTTGTTTTTGGCATTCTCATGATATTTGGTTGGCAAGGCGCCTTTAACAACATCTTCTTGTCTTATGGCTCTTCTTTGCCCCTGTGCTTGCAAAGCATTTAAAATTTCTGCTAATTTTAGTTAAATCCTTGGTATTTTTCAAGGCTGAAATAGATGCCTCAAATTTTTCAGGTACAGTTACAAGAATTTTTTCAACAGTTCTTGAATCCATAAACACAGAACCAAGTAATCTGATTTGGTTTGCAATATTCAATAACCTATTACAATACTCTTTAATTGATTCTATTTCCTTCATCTTCTGCAACTCAAATTCTCGAATCAAGTTTAGCACACGCATTCCTTTGACTCTTTCATTTCCTTCATACTCTGCCTTGAGATAATTCCATATCTCATATGCTGACTTCAAAGTCATTATTCGAGTAAAGATAATAGATGATACTGCAGCAAATAAACAAGCTTTGGCCTTGGATTTCTTTGTCTTTTTCTCCTTCTGTAATTTGATTTGTGCTAGGGTAGGATTATTTGGAAGAGCTGGAATTTCATAATCTTCTTCCACTGCTTCCCAAATATCCAAAGCTTCCATATATGCCTCCATATGAACTACCCAAACTTGGTAGTTATCTCCATCAAACACTTGTGGAGAAATTGAAGAGGAGAAACTAAAATTTTCCATGGCTTAACAACCTCACACACTCACTCACATATCTCTTAAGAATAAGGCTCTGATACCAATTGTTGGAAATATGAATAAGAGAGATGTTTAATAAGAAGATGATTAACTTGATTGATTAAAATGAAAGACAAGTGAAACCTATTTATAGACTTACAAAGTAAAAAATAGATACCCACATAACACTACATTTAACATTATCTCATTACTCGTATTAACTACCCACTAACTAATCGTAACTATCCACTAAATAAGTAACAATAACTACCCACTAACATTGAGTAGTTACCCACTAACATAGAAGTTTCAGCCTTGAAGCATTATTCTAACAATTTTAAAGTACATAAAACAATTGGTCTTTTATACTGATGAAGAAAGAAAAACTTGAATGCCACGCAATTTCCCTACTAGCCCTCAAGAACATGAATCACCCTTCAAGATTTTCAATACCTACAAGAAAAGAAAAACAAAACAATATAACTTTAATGCCACGCAATTTCCCTACTAGCCCTCAAGAACATGAATCACCCTTCAAAAATTTCAATACCTACAGGAAAAGAAAAACAAAACAATATTTTTTATATTTAAAATGAAAGAAATTGAAACCCAAAGTATAAACAAAAATCAAAGAAAAATGTAAATACATATTCTCTGTGACATAGTCTGATCCATACAGCTTCTCTTTTAGAATTTGAACTGCTTGCATTTTGAAGTTCAAACATCCCAAGTCGATTTGTTGAACTTGTATTTCTTTAGCTGAGTTTACAATGGAAGAGCGGCACCGTCGAATTTGAATGTTACGAAGAGTTGAAATTTTCACAAATTCAGTTGGAATTTCCTCAAGTTTATGACATTCTTCTACTACTATTTGTTCAAGGGAAGAAAATTTCTCATAAGATGCAGTCCATTTTTGAACATTTAATCCTTGAAGTTTCAAGAATTTTAGCCTTTTGAACTCCTCATCATCTTCCATGTTCCAACATTTTCCCATGAAAGCATTTGCCAATAGTTTAAGAACCTCTAGATTCGGTAACTCCACAAGTTTTGATATTTCGCTCCATGGTAGCCCAAAATTTGACAATGTCAGTTTCTTTATATTTTGGGGTAAGGAGAATATGAAGTTACGTAACACGAGGCTTCCATCGTGGCTCAAGTTCAACGACTCCAGCTGATCCAAAAAATCTAGTTTCACCCTCTTATTCTGTTGCTAAACTTGATTCGAGAATTTGAGTTGCAGAAGATGAAGGAAACAGAATCAATTAAAGAGTATTTTGATAGGTTATTGAATATTGCAAACCAAATCAAATTACTTGGTTTTGTGTTTATGGATTCAAGAATAGTTGAAAAAAGTTTTGTAACTGTGTCTGAAAAATTTGAGGCTCTATTTCAACCTTGGAAAATACCAAAGATTTAACTAAAATTACTCTTGCAGAAATTTTAAATGCTTTGCAAGCACAGGAGCAAAGAAAAGCCATGAGACAATAAGGTGTTGTTAAAGGCGCTTTGCTAGCCAAGCATCATGAGAATGCGAAGAACAAGGTCAAGAGTTGTTTAGAGTCGTTTAGAGATTTCAAGCCAACCAACATCTCCAAAGTCAGAATTGAGAACGGTGAATACATTTTAGTTAAAGGAAAGGGAACAATTGCTATAACAAGTTGTTTAGGTACAAAACTAATTTATGATGTTCTCTATGTCCTTGAAATCTAGCAAAATCTTTTAAGTGTTGGCCAATTGATTGAAAAATGATTTAAGGTTATTTTTGAAGACAGATATTTTCTGATTAAAGATGCAGCAAATCAAGATATTTTTAAAGTGAAAATGAAGGGGAAAAGTTTTGCTCTAAATCTATTTGAGGAGGAACAAAATACTTTCTCAATTAAAGAAAATACTACAGAAGTGTGCCATAAAAGGCTTGGGCACTACCATCACCAAGGGTTGTTGCAAATGAAGTTCAAGATGATGACAAATGACCTTCCAAAATTGGATGATCAGATTTCAAGTTCTAAAGCAAGTCAGTTTTGAAAACATAACAGAAAACCTTTCTCAAAGATGAAAAGCAAAGTAATGAGGAAGCTGAATTTGATTCACACAGATAACTCAAGTCTTGAAATTGATAAGTCTAACAATGAGAAAGAGTATTATACATCAATAAAATTCAACAAATTTTGTGAAGAAGTAGGTATTGAGCAATAATTAACAGATCCTTATACTCCTCAACAAAATAGAGTCAATGAGAGGAGAAATAGGTTCATCATGAAAAAGGTCAAGCGTGATAAACTTGACAAGATGGCTAAACCAAACATCTTTGTGGACTACAGTTCTTCCTCTAAAGCCTACAAAATCTATCATCCTCACAAAACCTGAGAACAAATTGGGTGTTTGCAGCTCCTAAAGCAAGGAGGAGTGTTAGAATAATGCTTTACGACTGAAACTTCTATGTTAGTGGGTAACTACTCAATGTTAGTGGGTAGTTATGATTAGTTATTTAGTGGGTAGTTATGGTTAGTTAGTGGGTAGTTAAAATGAGTAATGGGATAATGCTAAATGTAGTGGTTATAAGGGTATCTATTTTTTATTTTGTAAGTTTAAATCATCTTCTTTTTCATTTAAATCAAATCAAGTTATCATCTTCTTTTTCAAGCATCTCTCTTATTCATATTTCCAACAGAATGGACACGCGATAATACTCATCCATGGTATGAAGGGAAACATCTTTTCCATGTAATAACTCGAAAAAATGTTCTTCTTTACTCTTTTCCTGACAAAATTCTCGTAAAAGATTATGAATGCAACATGCCTTTATCCCACCATTAGAACTTTTGCTCGAGATAATTAGTAGACTTCTGCCAATGAGATCCATCACATACTCTTCAACTACATTCTCAACATCTTTCATCTCTTTCTTTTGTATGAAACCTTCCGAGACCCATAAATTGATCAATTTTTTCACTTGAATCACTTTATCTTCTTGAAATAATCCCAAATAAAGGAAGCAAGCTTTTAAAGGTTCAGATAAATATTTGTAACTAAGCTCTACTATGTGGGCACAACCTTCTTTAGAAATTCTCGAGTCCAAACTTTCTCCAATTTGTTTCCACCAATCTAAATTATCAATTTCTTTCTTTAGAAGCCCTGCAACTATCACAACTGCCAGAGGTAGCCCTTTGCAATCTATTGCTATTTGCTTGCCATCTTCAAGAAAGTTTCTTGGGCAGATACCTTTATTATTGAATAGTCTTCTTTCTAAAAGCTCCCAACTTTCTTGATTTTATAGTGGGCTCAGAGAATATGAGAAGTCGTTGGACTTAGCATCCAAAACAACTCTATGAATACTGCTAGTAAACAAAATTCGGCTATAATTTTGATCATCTGGAAATGACAACTTTAGTCTATTCCATGCACTAACATCCCAAATGCCATCCATAACAATGAAGTACTTTTTTCCCGTCAAACTTCTTCAAAGCTTGTCACTTAAATCTTCTTCTTCCATTTCATTGAAATTATCATTTACCGCAATTACATCTTTTAGAACGTCAAGTAATAGTTTCTTACTATCATATGATTGAGAAACTGTACACCGAGCACATGTGGTAAAATGAAGCTTAATTATAGGATCATTATAAACTTTCTTTGCCAAAGTAGTCTTTCTCAATCCAGCCATACCAATGATAGAGATAATATCAAGTTTTTCAGATCCACAAGTAAGAAAATCTCTTATCTCCTTTGCCTTATCCTCAAAACCCACAACCACTTCATCAATTTCTTCCACATCAGATTTCAAAGGAATTGTATGATTCAAATTCAGTTTTGATGTGTATGACTCTTGATGAACATGTTTATATTTGATCCTCTTGACCTTAGGCAAAAGACACTTAATTTCGTCTTTGAGATAATGAAGGAAGAAAATATCAAACCCAAGGCCATTTTGGTATGTGTATGATCTAATGATTCTATCAACTTGATTTGCCACATTTGCAATTCGAGTACAAAGATCTTGCAACCCTATTCGCTCATTTTGCGATTCTAACATAAAATTATGTGATGCATCAAATAAAATATCCCTAAAAACTACTATTTCCTTCTTAATTTTCAACATTAATAGTTGGTTTGAAGAGGAGGGAAAATTTTTAAGGTTTTCTATGTTTGAATCCAACAAATTGAACAAATTTAATCTAGGAAAATTAAAAGATGGATCCATAAATGAGAATAAAATTTTTTGACCTCTACTTTGATTGTGATTACCATTTCAATATAATCATGGAGGAGAAAGTTTGTTGCCTCAACAATGCCTGCTTCATCATTTTCTCCCGAACCAAGTGAAATAATGAGAGTTCTAGCCTCCTTGAGAGCTTCTTGAGTTTGGTTCAAAACTAATTGTCCTTCCTTTGCCTCTGTAAATGGGGGATCCATGACCAATGCTATCAAGAACGTCATCGTCTCACTTAGTATTTCAATGGCCTCTTTTGGTAGATACGCCCTCAAATTATGATGGAGTGATTCTATAAATCTAGAAATAACTGCAAAAGCTTCGTGACATTTATCTACTGAAGGCTTTGTGGTTTTCAAATACGACACACATTTTTGTGACGTCAGGATGTTAAGAGGCAAGTTGGACTGATAAATCAGGATTTTGGTTGAGATATACTTAGATATTTTGTAATAGATTTTTTTTATCTTTCAGATTCTTTATACTTCTTATATAATATCAAACTCATATACATTATCTATAAATATAAAAAAGAGGAAAGAAAAGAATATTAGATTCTTTTATCCTACTTACTTTCTTTCTATGATTCTTGTTATTCCATTTTTCTTTTGTAAAACTCATTCATTTCTAAAAATCAGATTTATGAATCTTGTCAAATATTCAAGAATTGTTTTTCAATATGGTATTAGAGCTATGGAATGGACGATTTTTTTCTCAAAAATATGGGAATGAGAAATCGCGTCTGAAAGTGATGGAATGTAGATATTGTAAGAAGGGTCATACTATTGATAAGTGTTATAACTTAACGGTTATCTTGCAAATTTTAGTTATGGAAGAGGTAGAAGGATTGCATCTTTTGTTCAAAACAAAAATCATAGTAGTAATGTTACAGAATCCAATGAGGTTGATCTCTCAACCATCAAAGTTGCTGGAATCTCACAAGAACAATTGCAACAAATACTTATTATTCTGAAGGATAAAACTGGGGAACAGAAAGGTGAAACTGAAGAAGAACTAGAAATGCTTTAAGTTCTTTTCCATATATGTATCATACTCACAGTTTTATTGATGATTATAAGTGTGTGCACTGTAAGAAATGAGAATGAACCTTGGATTATAGATAGTGGTGCTACCAATCATATAACATACAAGAAGGGATTCTTTGTTGAACTTAATGCTCTTAAAACTACTTACAATGTGACTTTACATAGTGGTAAAACCATGAAAGTCAATTATAGTGGAAGCATCATTTTCACATCTAACCTTGTTCTAAGAAATGTATTCTTTGTTCCTACATTTCGATTCAATCTTATATATGTTGCTAAATAGGTCCAATCCTTGAATGACAATATATTTTTTACCCCTTCACATTGTTTTTTGTAGTCCCCTTTCATGAATAAGCCCCAGGTTCTTGGTAAAAGTCATAATGACTTATATTTCCTTCAAACCTCTTCTAAGCATGATCATCCTTCCAAAAAACTTCCTAAACATACAGCTAATGTCATTTGTGGTTGTAAACTAATCACTCCTTTCAAATCTCATGTTGCTATGATAGCAACAAAAATGTCTAATACTCAATTGTGGCATTATAGATTAGGTCATTTACCTATTGAGAAGATTTGCACTCTTGATCTTTCTTGTGATATCAATAATAAACTCCATGATCCTTGTGTTGTTTGTCTTATGGCAAAGCAAACCAAACTTCCTTTCAGTTTGAGTAATACTAAATCTAATCATCTTTTTGAACTTGTTCACTTAGATATATGGGGACCTTATCATACTCCTACTTTTAATGAGTGCAAATATTTCCTTACCTTAGTTGATGATCATAGTAGGTATACTTTTACACATTTCTTGTGTAATAAAAGTGATGCTCTCGCAATAATAAAATCATTTGTTTCTATGGTGAAAAATCAGTTCCAGTATCAAAACCTTTAGAACTGATAATGCTCTTGAACTAGGATTAAGTAAAGATGCTACAAAATTTTTTGAACAAGAGGAAATTATACATCAAACCTCTGTTAGATACACTCCTCAACAAAATGGTATAGTTGAAAGAAAGCACAGACATCTTTTAGATGTTTGTAGAGCTTTATTGTTTCAATCTAATCTAATCTTTTAGATGTTTGTAGAGCACAGACTACTTATCTAATCAATAGATTTCCTTCTTCTGTCTTGAATGGGAAAACTCATGATTTTTTGTTCAACAAAAAACCCTCTTATTCTCATCTTAGAAATTTTGGATGTCTCTATTATATTAGCACCATTAAACATGGAAGAGACAAATTACAACCTAGAGCTCAAGCCTATGTTTTCATAGGATATCCTATTGGACAAAAAACTTACAAAGTCCTTGATTTGTCTACATATAAAACTATAATATCAAGAGACATTATTTTTTTCATGAAACTATTTTTCCTTTCCATTTATCCAATAGAAAACATTTAGTATGTGGATCTTTTCTTCCTACTGTTATTTCCAATGAGATTGAAGAAACTATTGTTGACAATATTCCTAATTTTGATCTCCATTCTTCACCTCCTAACTATAATTCTCATAATTCTGAACAACATCATATTGATAATCCTCCTATTCATAACTGTCAAGAATCTCAAAATTTTGGACATATTCAAATTAATAATCATATTAGCATTCCTAGATCTCAAAGGTCTAGAAAACCTCCCAAATATCTTGAAGATTATGTTTGCAATTCTGCTGTTGATTCTAATATTCCTAAATCTACTTTACTCGTGTCTAAAACTTCGAAGTCCACTTTTTTATCTAGTGGTCATAATCACTCCTCTAGGCATGCCTTATTTGAACATATAAGCTATGATGAAGCTTACACTATACTTGAGTGGCAAACTGCCATGCAAGAGGAGTTTGATGCCTTAATTGCTAATGATACTTGGGATCTTGTTAGTCTTCCTGTTGGGAAGAAAGCTATTGGATGTAAATAGTTGTACAATATTAAACGTAGAAGTGATGGATCTATTGAAAGATTTAATGCAAGATTAGTTGCTAAAGGATTCACTCAAAAGGAAGGAATGATTTTATTGAAACTTTTTCATTGGTTGTTAGAATGACAACTGTGAGATGTCTTATTACTGTTGTTATCAAGAGAAAGTGGTCTCTTTTTCAGCTAGATGTAAATAATACTTTCTTACATGGTTTCTTGGATGAGGAAGTTTATATGGTGTCACCAGAAGGATTGAAGTTGAAGGACAAAACACAAGTTTGTAAGTTGAAGAAATCATTATATGGTTTAAACCAAGCTTCTAGATAGTGGAATCAAAGATTGAATGACTTCTTATGTTCCCTTGGGGTTGTGCAGTCAAAGAATGATTATTCTTTATTTGTTCAACATGCTAATGATCTTGTGATTCTTCTAATTGTGTATGTAGATGACATCATTATCACAGGGAATAATGTTGAAGGAATCAATCATGTGAAACAAGTTCTTGATCAAACTTTCAAGATCAAGGATTTGGAGGTTCTAAGTTTTTTCTTAGGTATAAAGATTGAATACTCAAATGAAGGAGCTTTTATACATCAAAGCAAGTACGTTGAATCGTTGATTGAGGATTTTGAATATTCCATGGCAAAACCTTGCTTTACTCCTATGGATACATCACAAAAACTACAAGCTAATGAAGGAGAATTATTAAAAGACATTGAAAAGTGTAGGAATATGGTTGGTAAGTTGAATTACTTAACCAACACTAAGCCTCATATAGCCTTTACCGTCCAACAATTAAGTCAATTCTTACATGCTCCTAGAATACCTCATTACAAGGCTGCATTGCACTTATTGAGATATGTTAAAGGGACTTTAGGAGCTGGAATTTTCATTTTAAATGTGGAAGACTTCAATGTAGAAGCCTATTCTGATTCAGATTGGGAATCCTGTATTGATTCTAGAAGATCAATTAGTGGATTTTCTATTTTCTTAGGAGGTGTTTTGATTTCATGGAAATCAAAGAAACAACATGTGGTTTCTCTTTCTTCAGCAGAAGCAGAGTACCGTGCCTTGAGTAAGATAAATGCTGAATTGGTTTGGTTGAACAGATTGCTTGAAGAATTGACTATCTTTCCTTTTCTTCCTATTATTTTGTATACAGATAGTAAAGCAGTGTTACAGTTAGCAAAGAATCCAGTGCATCATGAACGAACTAAGCATTTTGAATTGGACTGTCATTTCATTAGAGATAAAGTTCTTGAAGGTTTCATATCACTTTTTCATGTTCCTAGTAATTTGCACGTTGCAGACATTTTTATAAAAGGTTTTAATGGACATTTACATAATGAAATGTTAAGCAAATTGGGAGTTTTAGATTCCAACTTGAGGGGATGTTAAGAGGCAAGTTGGACTGATAAATCGGGATTTCAGTTGAGATATACTTAATATTTTGTAATAGATTCTTTGTATCTTTCAGATTTTTTTTTACTTCTTATATAATATCAAACTTGTATACATTATCTATAAATACAAAAAAGAGGAAATAAAAGAATATTAGATTATTTTATCCTACTTACTTTCTTTCTATGATTCTTGTTATTCCATTTTTCGTTTGTAAAACTGATGCGATTCCGGTTGACGTACTAAATAGGTGTTATTTTACCCTATGTTGATTATGAATAATTAAGGAGTGTGATTGACTAATTGTCACATTTAGTCTCTAAGGTGTCACTTAATCAGCCAGAACCTAAGGCAGAGTACCTATCGTGTAGCTAGTTTGTTGGAAAGTATCTACGATTTTATTAAGTTAAATATCGTACTCCCAGGGAAGTGGCAACAGCTTAGTAGTAACTAGCCTTTCATCCTAACTCCTATCTTATAATTCAGTTATGCAATCTTCATCAATAACTTTGATGAGAGGGTGATCCGTTCTCTACTAGGTTTAAGTCTAATTAATCCTAGAAGTGTTTTATAGATGGGTTCTGATTCTATGTTATACTGTTCCTATATGTTGAATGACCTAAGTTCGAATATTTTAGACATGTCTTAGCCTGGATTGCAACTATGTTCTGTATCTAAAGGCGTACCACATCCGAGGTTTCTAATAAACCGCCCTACCTTAATGACGGCCCTACTCACGGTTCGGGACGAAGGCATCCATGAAAGCCCTATGTCACTTCGGGGATCATACCGCTTGCCCTAGCCGCCGGCATAATCGGACTCGGCTCGGCTTCCCCTAGACTACTCTAACAAACAGGGTGTTCAGTATGTTATTCTATCTAGCATGGCAGACACCAATACTAATTGATGCCTGTTAAACTAAACACGTTATGATTAGACCGTGGTTAGGAATTGTCTATAACCTTAATTTTAGTTTAAAAGAGCACATTAAACATGCAGACATAGTGAATGTTAAGCAGGTGGCTATTTCCGGAAAAACATAACAACGTCAACATATAAAACAACTATTCATAAAAATCGTAATCTCGCATTCATAATAAATATTTAGAACAATACAATAACAACATATAAGAGAGGGACATGGGGACTGATGCCATAAAGAAATCACCCTTTACGTAGTCTCGCCGACGGAGCGTACTGCTATATATGTCGTATTGCTCGCCCTGACTCTGCTCGCTAGAACCTTCGGAGGACACTTCCTCAACCTAGTAACTGGGCTTTACCTTAATACCCAGCTTAAGCCCAGCCCTGTGGACTGACTCTTCGAACGCCTAGAGCCCTCTTAGGATCTCCTAACGAAATCCCGGGTATTCTATGAATACCAGAAACGAACCTATCTATAGAAGCCTAAGATCTGAGACTATTTCTCAAAAACTAAAACAAAACACTAATAAGAAAGAAAACTGAGATCCGAGTCTCTGAGTGAGTTGTGTACTGGAGAAGTGTACACTGGAAACCACTTAATGACTCAGATCGAGTGGAGAGGAATGAATTCAACTGCTGGAGGCCTGGGGTATTTATAGCAGCTTCCCGGGGTGATGTTTCAGCAAACATTCGATGTGGGATTGGTTTTGGGGGCTCGGGACGCCCGTCCCGAGTCCTGGACGCCCGTCCCGGCGGGTTGACTGGGTCAGGACGCCCGTCCTGACCCGTTGACTAAGTCAATATTTCCAAAAATTGCGTTTTTGCCCCAAAATTTGCTGTTTTCGTCTACTTTTCACCTGACACTTCCAAAATCATAAAAACTGTGAAATTAAGTAAATAATGAACAATCAAGATCAAATTACCTTCAATTTCACCCAAATTCATGCATAAAAACATGCTAAAAAGGTGATACGATTTTCGCGTATCAGATAACCCCACACTTAGCTTTTTGCTTGTTCTCAAGCAAAGTCTACCTGAAGATACTTAAATTCCTAGTCATGTTTTTATTCCAAAAATTTCTTCAGACAAGTCTTAACACAGGTCTGACTGGTTAGGTTGCTATGACAAGGTCTCAGATGTTTTTAGTAGGTTGTTATGATTAGGGAGAAAACAAATTAACAACTAGGTTGAACTTTTTTCTTAGTCACAGGGTCTTCCTGATGTGTAGTGTGTGTACTAGTCCAGACCAGATAGTCAACACAATGTACTCTTGTCTTAACTACTACCAGATAACACTTCGACCTATCGCTAGACATATTAACAACAGACAACTGTTTGGGTTCTGAGCTTTGGTGATCAGATTTTTAATGTTTTAGCATTTAGTTATTTTCTTTATAGATTCATGGTATTTTGAGTCTGCTTAGAACACGTCAACTTCAACTACCCATGTAGCGAGTCCCACTCCGATGACTCCCAGATCTACACGACCTTAGGGCATCAGGCTTTAAATTCCCCGAAGGAGTGGTGCTCGAATAGCGAAGGCCGCTGACAAACTACCCTTATTTGATTAACTTCCTTTAATTTCTTTTCACTTCTAGCTCAGAGTCTCATCTAGTCATTCTAACTGCCAATATATCCACAACTGGTCTAATTTTATCTAGTTAAGTCTCGAACAGGTAATTGGTTGAGGTCTCTAATCCAGACAAAGTTGTGCTCAGTTATCAGGAATTCCCTATTCCTAATCAATTAGTCCAAGATAGCTATCAATTATCTCCTACTAACCATAACATACTACCTACATATCATAGACATAAGCAATTGTTTAACCAAGCATACTGCATTTAGAAGTCTGAAAGACGGAAAAATTTTGAAAAAATTTTGGAAGCGTGTGAAAGTACGGGGAAAACAAACACAAGCATGCAAAAAATTTTGCAAACTGCTACAGTGCACCGTGCACTGCTACTCCACACTTAAGTCTGGCACTGTCCTCAGTGTTCATGCATATCTGGCTACCCCACACTTATTTGAAAATAAGAAATAAAACAGAAAAGAAAGGATTCTGTATGGGTAAGTAAGACATAAAAAATAAAATAATGCAAACAATTTTGTATGTCATATAGATCAATTTTATACATAGCTTCATACGTCATACAGCCCAGACATGTTTATACACATAGAACAAGAAAAACAAAAGCAAAAGAAAGGAAAGGAAAGGAAAGAAGGAGAGAGGGACTAAGAACCCGGCGGATCGTCGTCCAGTGGACCTAAGTCTGCTAAGTCAAACTCGAAGTTTTCCGCCACTCGGGAAGTCTGCTGATGTATCTCCTCAATCCTGCTGGTGTTCATGGCGATCCTGTCATCTATCATCGCCAACCATCTGTCAATCCTGTCCTCCATCATCGTCAGCCGTCTGTCAATCCTGTCCATGTCTCGATTGTATCGGGCCGATAGTTCTGCCAATCTGTGCGACATGTGTCGTTCGAAGGCAGTACGTGGCACGAGCATCTCGGACGGAGGGATATGCGCTGGAAATGCTTCCGATGCCGATGCCTGTCCTGTCTGCTCCGTGTGGATGGTGTCGCGGCCATTCACATCCCGAACAACCATTCCCATGTTCCGTAGAATGGTAACATCTGTGGGAATGGTGGTCGGGGCGACTAGAGTAAGCTCTGAGCCCTCTATGTCCAACTCCAGGTAGCGGGCTAGCCTGGTGATGTATGGTCCGAGCCCCATACACTGTTTCCTGGTGTCTGTAGCGAATCCTCGCATGACGACCGCTATGAGTCTAGCCATCTCTACTATAGATCCCATGTGCATGTTGGCTAGAAGGAATGTCTCCATCCGGGTGACAGTTCCAAGCGCTGTCAGTCGTCCTGACAATGTGTGTGCAATGATAGCGTGCAGGTAACGAAGAGTAGGATAAATACCTGTGGCTTTTGCAAAGCCATGCTGGTATGGGACACCCGTCATGCAAATCTGAGCCCAAGCAGTGGAGACGTCTGCAGACGTGAAGTCTCGAACTGCTGTGGTGTATGCGGGCGTATCCAGCTTATCTCTCTGTCAGATACCTAGGGCAATTCCAAACTCGGCCATGCTCATCGACCGATCTATTCCACCTAAACGGAATGTAATCTGCTCCTGGTGGCAGGTAAAAGACGCATAGAACTCACATACCAGCTCCAGGTATGTGGGCTCGGTGACGATGAATACTCGATTGTAAGGTGGCACGTCGAGTATGCGTCTGACTTTCGGCTCTACTCCCAACGTCTGTACTGATGCCCAATCCAACGTTCTGCCCGTCAGTATCGTACGCCCGATGTACCCAGTGCATCTTTCTTGGTATGCTGTGCTAGAGGGAAACAGCATAAAAGGATGTGCCACTGAGGTAACTGTCATGGTAGATGTGGTACGAGCACGTTTGGGAGCCATTGAAAACGTACGAGAGAGTTTAGGTGGAAAAGAAAGCTTTAAACTCAAATTCTGGAGATGAATTTGAATTCAGAAGGATGAAATTAGGTTAGGGAATGATTTTGAATTTTTGGCGGGAAAATCGAATTTTGGAGGGAAATTCGAATTTTTGGGTGAAGTTTAAAATTCAAAATTTGGAGGGAAATTCGAATTTTTAAACTTTGAAGAGTTTGCCAAAAATTTGTAGAGAGAAGCTAGAGAGAAATATTTTTAGAGAGATGAATTTTTTGTTGTAGATTTGAGAGAAAATGAAAAAAATTGAATTTTTATAGAAGGGGCGGCCTTCGGGACGCCCGTCCCGGGTTACTTCGGGACGCGTGCCAATTTCAAAAAAAAAATCGTAATTCCCTGAAAATCTCAAGATACCAAAAATAATCATAATTCTTAACAAGGCTTCATGTTTATCCAATGAAATTCAGAAGTTCTTAAAAACTCTATGCAAAAATTCCTCAGTCTTTTTTTTTTGAAAATTGTGACTACCCTAATTTTATCCCAACTTAAATTCAGCAAGAATTTCAAAAAAACAAAAACTGAGTTTGTGCAATGTAATTAGTGGAAAATAAACTGTATTTGCAAAACTCTTGTTTTTCATAGAAATTCGAAATAAAATGTCTGAAGAAAATTGTTGAATATAAAGGACCCTTTTAAAAATGTTTGAAAAATAGAAAAATATGGGTCAATTATTCAAGTTTCAGTTCAAACGAATCATTTGCTACGAATAAAAGTAAAAGAATCTTCCCTTTTTAACGACTCCTATCTCTGATCTCCTGTAGTTCTGTTCGAATGCTTCGCATTTCTATACGTATGGTTCTCATCTCATCCCTCTGCCTGTTCTGCTCACTGCGTAAATCAGCCATCTCTCGGAGTAGTTGTGCACCTTGGTTCTCCTGAAGATTGACCGTGGCTCTGAGTCGGTCCACGTTAGTTGTGATATTCAGACTGAGTTGGTCTAAATGACACATTCTGCTGGCAATCCCTTGGTCCATCTCATAGACCCTTTGAGCTAACGTGTCTATCTGCACGGACAACATTGAATAATAACCGTTAGTACTCCCCGCAGATGAAGGGGTGCGCTCGTTAGGTGTTGGGGTGTATGCAGGAGAGGTTGGTGAATTTTGGGTTTGGTCAGTAGGGGGTGGATTTATAGGAACTCTCTGGGCAGGAGGGTGAATTGGAGATCTCTGGGTGTACTCGGGAGATTTAGGAGTATATTCGGGAGAAGCAGGAGTGTATTTTGGAGAAGAAGGAATTGTTTGGATTTCTGGGGAAGTGTTATGTTCTACTTCGTCCAGCATACCCTGGGCTCTTGTTCCCTTCATCTCTGAGTGCAAAGTCTGGTTAGAAATAACAAATAACAAAAAAAATAGGAAAGTGAAATAAGAAAGCAAGAAAAATATTTTTAGGGATTTTGAATTTTTATTTAGAAAGCAGGTAAATTTCCTCAATATGGTTTTAGAATAATTTTCTAAAATTTTATTATCCTAAGTGTCTAAATTTCAGATACTATCTAAAATTAATTAGTTATGATAATCCTATATTTAGGAAAGTGATTGTCTAACTAACATAAGATAAGTGTGGTTCAAAAGTCTAGGTTACTACCTTTACCAATCATAAGTCTCTAGAATTGTGGCCAATAATCCTAAATTTATTATGATATTTCCCCGGCAATGGTGCCAAAAATCTGATGCGATTCCGGTTGACGTACTAAATATGTGTTATTTTACCCTATGTTGATTATGAATAATTAAGGACTGTTATTGACTAATTGTCACATTTAGTCTCTATGGTGTCACTTAATCAGCCAGAACCTAAGGCAGAGTACCTATCGTGTAGCTAGTCTGTTGGAAAGTATCTACGATTTTATTAAGTTAAATATCGTACTCCCAGGGAAGTGGCAACGGCTTAGTAGTAACTAGCCTTTCATCCTAACTCCTATCTTATAATTCAGTTATGCAATGTTCATCAATAACTTTGATGAGAGGGTGATCCGTTCTCTACTAGGTTTAAGTCTAATTAATCCTAGAAGTGTTTTATAGATGAGTTCTGATTCTATGTTATACTGTTCCTATATGTTGAATGACCTAAGTTCGAATATTTTAGACATGTCTTAGCCTGGATTGCAACTATGTTCTGTGTCTAAAGGCGTACCACAACCGAGGTTTCTAATAACCGCCCTAACCTTAATGACGGCCCTACTCATGGTTCGGGACGAAGGCATCCATGAAAGCCCTATGTCACTTCGGGATCAACCACTTGCCCAGCCGCCGGCATAATCGGACTCGGCTCGGCTTCCCCTAGACTACTCTAACAAACAGGGTGTCATATTAAGTTATTTTATCTAGCATGGCAGACCCAATACTAATTGATGCCTGTTAAACTAAACATGTTATGATTAGACCGTGGTTAGAATTGTCTATAACCTAATTTTAGTTTAAAAGAGCACATTAACATGCATAGTGAATGTTAAGCAGTGGCTATTTCCGGAAAAACATAACAACGTCAACAATAAAACAACTATTCATAAAAATCGTAATCTAGCCATAATAAATATTTAGAACAATACAATAACAACATATAGAGATGGGACATGGGGACTGATGCCATAAATAATCACCCTTTACGTAGTCTCGCCGACGGAGCGTACTGCTTATATTTCGTATTGCTCGCCCTGACCTGACACGCTAGAACCTTCGGAGGACGCTTCCTCAGCCTAGTAACTGGGCTTACCTTAATACCCAGCTTAAGCCAGCCCTGTGGACTGACTCTTCGAACGCCTAGAGCCCTCTTAGGATCTCCTAACGAAATCCCGGGTATTCTATGAATACCAAAAACGAACCTATCTATAGAAGCCTAAGATCTGAGACTATTTCTCAGAAACTAAAACAAAACACTAATAAGAAAGAAAACTGAGATCCGAGTCTCTGAGTGAGTTATGTACTGGAGAAGTGTACACTGGAAACCACTTAATGACTCAGATCGAGTGGAGAGGAATGAATTCAACTGCTGGAGGCCTGGGGTATTTATAGCAGCTTCCCGGGGTGATTTTTCAGCAAACATTCGATGTGGGATTGGTTCTGGGGGCTCGGGACTCTCGTCCCGGATTGGGACGCCCGTCCTGATCTGTTGACCAGGTCGGGACGCCCGTCCTGACCCGTTGACTAAGTCAATATTTCCAAAAATTGCGTTTTTGCCCCAAAATTTGCTGTTTTCGTCTACTTTTCACTTGACACTTCCAAAATCATAAAAACTGTGAAATTAAGTAAATAATGAACAATCAAGATCAAATTACCTTCAATTTCACCCAAATTCATGCATAAAAACATGCTAAAAAGGTGATACGATTTTCGCGTATCAAAAACTCATATTCATTTCTAAAAATCAGATTTATGAATCTTGTCAAATATTCAAGAATTATTTTTTAACACAGGAGAAATAACATAACCAACCACAATGCAACGTTCTTCCACAGGTACGTTGTTCTTTTTGAGAAAATTAAGACACTACTCAGTGTCCTTTGGATGAGAAAAGTAAAAATTATCGTAGAACTTGGACAAAGTTACATTCTTTTCATCACTTGCCATTTTTTCGTCGAGAACCTAATAAAAGAGACATAAACAAGCAACATTCCAAACCCAAGAATTAAGAGTATATAAGAAATTCGTGTAAACAGTGTTCGATTCTTTCACATATTCAAAAACTATTCTCAACATATCCAATTTCTCCTTGTAAGCTTCAAATTTCATCTTCTCATCAGGGTTCATCATATCACCTTTTAGTTGTACAACTTTGGACATGGATATATCGATATACCTCATGAACTTGGGAAGGAATTTAGTAGTTAAAATGTCACCAATGTACACACCTTCACAAAAGATAGAACAGTCTTCCCTGATAGATGGTTTGAATGTCATACAATTTCCCTACTAGCCCTCGAAAACATAAATAACCCTTCAAGAATTTCAATACCTACAAGAAAAGAAAAACAAAACAATATTTTTATATTTAAAATGAAAGAAATTGAAACTCAAAGTATAAAGAAAAATCAAAGAAAAATGCAAATACCTATTCTCTGACATAGTCTGATCCATACAGCTTTTCTTTTAGAATTTGAACTGCTTGCATTTTGAAGTTCAAACTTCCCAAGTCGATTTGTTGAACTTGTATTTCTTTAGCTGAGTATACAATGGAAGAGCGGCACCATCGAATTTGAATGTTCCGAAGAGTTGAAATTTCCACAAATTCAGTTGGAATTTCCTCAAGTTTATGACATTGTTCCACTACTATTTGCTCAAGGGAAGGAAAGTTCTCATAAGATGCAGTCCATTTTTTAACATTTAAGCCTTGAAGTTTCAAGAATTTTAGCCTTTTGCACTCCTCATCATCTTCCATGTTCCAACATTTTCCCATGAAAGCATTTGCCAATAGTTTAAGAACCTCTATATTCGGTAACTTCACAATTTTTTATATTTCACTCCATGGTAGCCGAAAATTTGACAATGTCAGTTTCTTTATATTTTGGGATAAGGAGAATATGAAGTTACGTAACACGGGGCTTCCAACGTGGCTCAAGTTCAACGACTCCAGTTGATCCAGAAAATCTAGTTTCACTATCTTATTCTGTTGGTACGAACCAAATCTGCATTTTAGTTTCTCAAGTGTTCGTAACCTACTCAAGAAAAAATATACTTCTTTCCCATAAGTAAGGCATGCAGTAGAGAAAGAACGTATATTCTTCATTGGAGGTAGTACCAAATAGGATAGGAGGAAAGAATTTCCCTATGTGGACATGCCTCAAGTTTTCCATCACCAAAATTTTAGTTGGCAGAATAAATGTTTCTTTTCTTATAATACGAAGTGTTTCTAACTTCTCAAGCCTCTCTATTGTAGCTGGAATGAATCTAGTGGTGCACCAAATTGCCAAGTATCTCAAGAAAATCAATGTTCTTATTTCTTCTAGAAAGTCTCCATCAAACTTGGCTTCTTCCAAATCTAGAACATGGAGAAATCTTGCATTGCAAAAGGACTTAGGGCTTATATTGAAAGCATTATAAGTACCTGTGGGACAAATGCGTAAAGAATAGAGAGGAGAAGATTTCCGGACAAGCAAATGCTTCCAATATTCAGTTTGAATAGACACACGATAATACTCATCCATGGTATGAAGGGAAACATCTTTTCCATGTAATAACTCCAAAAAATGTTCTTCTTTACTCTTTTCCTGATAAAATTCTCGTGAAAGATCATGAATGCGACATGCCTTTATCCCGCCATTAGAACTTTTACTTGACACAATTAGTAGACTTCTCCCAATGAGATCCATCACATACTCTTCACCTACATTCTCAACGTCTTTCATCTCTTTCTTTTGTATGAAACCTTCTGAGACCCATAAATTGATCAATTGTTTCACTTGAATCACTTTATCTTCTTGAAATAATCCCAAATAAAGAAAGCAAGCTTTTAAAGGTTCTGATAAATGTTTGTAACTAAGCTCTACTATGTGGGCACAACCTTCTTTAGAAATTCTAGAGTCCAAACTTTCTCCAATTTGTTTACACCAATCTAAATTATCAATTTCTTTCTTTAGAAGCCCAGTAACGAACACAACTGCCAGAGGTAGCCCTTTGCAATCTATTGCTATTTGATTACCATCTTTAAGCAAGATTCTTGGGCAGATACCTTTATTATTGAATACCCTTCTATCTAAAAGCTCCCAACTTTCTTGATTTGAGAGTGGACTCAAAGAATATGGGAAGCCGTTGGACTTAGCATCCAAAACAATTCTGTGGATTCTGCTGGTAAATAAAATTCGGCTATAATTTTTATTATCTGGAAATGACAACTTTAGTCTATTCCATGCACTAACATCCCAAATGTCATCCATAACAATGAAGTACCTTTTTCCCTTCAAAATTTTTCGAAGCTTTTCACTTAAATCTTCTTCCTCCATTTCATTGAAACTGTCACTTACCTCAATTACATCTTTTAGAATATCAAGTAAAAGTTTCTTACTATCATATGACTGAGAAACGGTACACCATGCACATGTGGTAAAATGACGCTTAACTAGAGGATCATTATAACCTTTCTTTGCCAAAGTAGTCTTCCCCAATCCTACCATACCAATGATAGAGATAATATCAAGTTTTTCAGATCCACAAGTAAGCAAATCTCTTATCTCCGTTGCCTTATCCTCAAAACCCACAACCACTTCATCAATTTCTTCCACATCAGATTTCAAAGGAATTGTATGGTTCAAAATCATTTTATTTCTACTCTCATAAGAGTCTTGAACATGCTTATCCTTGATACTCATGACCTTGGGCAAAAGATGCTTAATTTCTTCTTGGACATTAAAAAGAAGAAAAATATAAACTCCAAAACCATTCTCATATGAATTTGACCTAATGATTCTATCAACTTGGTATGCCAAATTAACAATTTGAGTCCAAAGATCTTCTGACCCTATGCGTTCATTTTGCAACTCTAGCACAAAATTATCTTTCAAATTTGATGCTTTAAGTAAATCTCTAAGAACCACTAATCCCCTTTCTAATGTTAGAATTGGGAGGTTTGGAAAGCAAGAAGCAAATTCTTTAAATTTTCCTATGTTTGAATCAAATAAATTGAGCCTATTAAGTCTATAAAGAATATAGTTCAAAAGGTTTTGTTTATTTACTGTGTATACTTTTGGATTTTTATATATACCTCATATATTATCACAAACACTATATATACATATATATATACAGTATATTGGATATTACTTTGGATATTACTTTGGGTAGTTACAACTACCTCTAACTTTGTTTTTTGCAGTTAGTAATATCTCAATAATATCAATATGCAATGTCAATACTCCCCCTCAAGGTGGAGCGTGTAGATTCCGCATGCCCATCTTAACTAGAAGAAACTCAAGTTGTTTTAGCCCTCAAAGCCTTTGTGAGACGATCAGCTATCTGTGTCTTCGTGTCAACGTGAAGCGGCTTGATTTCCTGTGACTTGACTCATTCCCTGACAAAGTAACAGTCCATTTCCACGTGCTTTGTTTGTTCGTGAAAGACAGGGTTATTAGCAATATGTCGTGCTGCATTGTTATCACAGAAGAGAGGTGTAGACCTATATTGTCTTGCTTCTAGTCCCTCTAACAGCCAACGCATCCACAGGATTTCACTAGTGGCGTTGGCCATGGCGCGATATTTCGCTTCAGCCGAGGAGCGAGAAACGACTGATTGCTTCTTTGATTTCCACGAGATAGGAGCTCCCCCCAAAAGAAGAACATATCCTGTCCTAGACCTCCGAGTGAGTGAGCATCCCATCCAGTCCGCATCACAGTATGCTACCAAATCCATTCCTCCTTCTTTCGACAAGAAAATACCTTGTCCCGGAGTTGCTTTTAGGAAGCGAAGGACTCTCATGGCTGCGTCCATGTGTTCTTAGGATGTTTACCAAGTAGGCAATATCTGGTCTCGTGGCTTGGAGGTAGAGCAATCGGCCAATTAGTCTTCGATATTTGCTAGCATTGACACGAACGTCCTCTTCTCCTTTATCCAGCTTCACATTCTGTTCCATTGGGAAGGTGCATGGTCTACATCCTAGCATTCCACTATCTTCAAGGATGTCAAGGGTATATTTTTGTTGACTTAGCACTATCCCGTCTTTGGTTCGAGCGGCTTCTATCCCGAGAAAATACTTCAATGGCCCGAGATCTTTGATGCATTTTTTTTATTCTTTATAGACTATCTTCGCACCTACCCGCTCCAATCAATTTCCTCGAATGCAGTCCCAGCCATATTTAGGGTACGTGGAGGCTCACTATGTGCCGGTTTACCTTCAGTAGCGAAATGCTTCTGGAACTACTTGTATTGCTCTTTTGTTAGGTTCGTAATCAGGTCCAGTTCCGTTTCCGCGCAGACCGCCTTTGGCTTCACCTTTTTTTTTATTCTTCACATTCCACCATTCCGGGTAGCCGACTATCTTGAAACAACCATCTCGTGTATGTCCGTCTCTGCCACAGTGATCACATTGGCCTTTGTTTTCTTTTTGGCCGACCCAGTTCGGTGTCCTGCTACATTTTGCGAAGGCTTGGAAAGCCATTGTTTCATTCAAAGGTTTCTTCCCGCCGGCTATGGATCTTTGCTGCTCATCCTCGGCAACGAGATGGTATGCATTTCCCAAAGATGGGATGGGTTTAGTGGCAAGTATTTGGGTTCTAATGATGGAGAACTCACCATCTAGACCCATAAGAAACTCATAGAGCTGCTCCTTTTCCCTGAGTTCTCTAAGAGATTTTCCAATGTCACATGTACATCCATTGCATTTGCAAACCGGAGCAGGCAAGAAGGACTACATCTCATCCCATAATCCACACAGTTTCGTGTAATAGGCTGAAATGGTCATCCCTTCTTGTCTAGTGTTCGAGATAGCCTGCTTCAAATCATACGCGCGTGGTGCGCTTTCTTTACCGAATCGTTCTTTAAGATCCTTCCAGATTTCCGACGCTGAATTAGCTTATTTCACGCTTCCTCGGAATTCTTTCTCCATGGCTGTAGTAAGCCACCCTTTAATCATCGCATCACATCGTATCCATGCCATATAACTAGCATCGTCCTCTTTTGGCCTTTTGATGGTTCCATCGATGAAGCTGGTCTTGTTTTTGGCGAACAAGAAATTCTCCATCTCTTGGACCCAATTAAGGTAGTTGTTGTCGGATCTGCCTCGAATAATCTGAGGGGTGGAGATAGTATGGCGAGTTGTGGTCTGGGCTGTCAGCATCAGTCTTGGCAAGATCTTTGTTTGCACCTTCTGCCATATCGATGAGATGGTGAGAAAGACTTTAGGATGCAGGTTTGGATTGAGCGTAATAATTACTGCTCTGATACCATAAAAAATATAGTTCAAAAGGTTTTGTTTATTTACTGTGTATACTTTTGGATTTTTATATATACCTCATATATTATCACATACACTATATATATATATATATATATATATATATAAAGTATATTGGATATTACTTTGGATATTACTTTGGGTAGTTACAACTACCTCTAACCGTTTTTTTTTATTTTTGGCAGTTAGTAATATCTCAATAATATCAATATGCAATCTCAATAGTCTAAGTCTAGGAAAATTAAAAGATGGATCAAGAAAGATTAGGGAATATGCTTTTCTGACCTCTGCTTTGATCGTAAAAACTACATCAAAGAAATCAAGAAGGAAGTTTGTTGCTTCAACAATGCCTGTTTTTTCCTTTTCGCCCGAACCAAGCGAAATAATGAGAGTTCCAGCCTCCTTGAGATCTTCTTGAGTTTAGTTCAAAACTAACTTCCCTTCCTTTGTCTCTGTGAATGGTGGATCCATGACAAATGCTATCAAAAATGTCATTGCTTCACTTAGTATTTCAATAGCCTCCTTGGGTAGATACGTCCTCAAATTATGATGGAGTGATTCTGTAAATCTAGAAATAACTACAAAAGCTTCGTGACGTTTATCTACTGAAGGCTTTGTGACTTTCAGATATGAAAGACACATTCTTGTAACCTCGGGAGAAACAACATCACCAACCACTTTGCAACGTTCTTCCACAGGTACGTTGTTCTTTTTGAGGAAATTAAGACACCACTCGGTGTCCGTAGGATGAGAAAAGTAAAAATTATCGTAGAACTTGGACAAAGTTACATTCTTTTCATCACTGGCCATATTTTCGTCGAGGACCCAATAAAAAAGACATAAATAAGCAACGTTCCAAACCCAAGAATTAAGAATAAATAAGAGATCTGTGTAAACAGTGTTCAATTCTTTCACATAATCAAAAACTATTCAACATATCCAATTTATCTTTGTAAGCTTCAAATTTCATCTTCTCATCAGGGTTCATCATATCACCTTTTAGTTGTACAACTTTGGACATGGATATATCGATAGACTTCATGAACTTGGGAAGGAAATCAGCATAATTATAGAGATCAATGTACACACCTTGAGAAAAGATAAAACAATCTTCCCTGATGGATGGTTTGTAACTGTTGATTTGGATCAGCAACTCAGAAACAAGTGTGTCCCAATCTTGGAATTCTACGGTATCCAATGCAAGAACACCAATCTTCAAAATCCCTTCCCTTTTCTCTGTTGCATCCATACGAGATATATCTATTGAGATTGCATATTGATATTATTGAGATATTACTAACTGCAAAAAAAAAGAGGTGGTTGTAACTACCCAAAGTAATATCCAATATACTGTAAAATATATATATTGTGTATGTGATAATATATATGATGTATATATAAAAATCCAAAAGTATACACAGTAAATAAAACAAAAACCTTTTGAACTATATTCTTTATGGTATCAGAGCAGTGATCCAAACCCGAATCCTAAAGTCTTTCTCACCATCTCACCGATATGGCAGAAGGTGCAAACAAAGATCTTGCCAAGACCGATGCTAACTCGCCATACTATCTCCACCCCTTCGATTATCCGAGGCAGATGCATATCAACGACGCCTTGACCGACAACAACTACCTTGATTGGGTCCAAGAGATGGAGAATTTCTTGTTCGCCAAGAACAAGATCGGCTTCATCGATGGAACCATCAAAAGGCCAGAAGCGGACGATGCTAGTTATATGACATGGATGCGATGATTAAAGGGTGGCTTACTACAGCCATGGAGAAAGAAATCTGAGGAAGCGTGAAATACGCCAATTCGGTGTCGGAAATCTGGAAGGATCTTAAAGAACGATTCGGTAGAGAAAGCGCACCGCGCGCTTATAAATTGAAGCAGGCTATCTCGAACACTAGACAAGAAGGGATGACCGTTTCAGCCTATTACACAAAACTACGTGGATTATGGGATGAGATGCAGTCCTTCTTGTCTGCTCCGGTTTGCAAATGTAATGGATGTACCTGTGACATTGGAAAATCTCTTAGAGAACTCAGGAAAAAGGAGCAGCTCTATGAGTTTCTTATGGGTCTAGATGGTGAGTTCTCCATCATTAGAACCCAAATACTTGCCACTAAACCAATCCCATTTTTGGGAAATGCATACCATCTCGTTGTCGAGGAAGAGCAGCAAAGATCCATAGCCGGTGGGAAGAAACCTATGAATGAAACAATGGCTTTCCAAGCCTCCGCAAAATGCGGCAGGACACCGAACCAGGTCGGCCAGAAAGAAAACAAAGGCCACTGTGATCACGGTGGCAGAGACGGACATAAACGAGATGGTTGTTTCAAGATAGTCGGCTACCCGAAATGGTGGAATGTGAAGAATAAACAAAAAAAAGGTGAAGCCAAAGGCGGTCTGCGCGGAAACGGAACCGGGCCTAATTACGAACCTGACAAAAGAGCAATACAAGCAGTTCCAGAAGCATTTCGCTACTGAAGGTAAACTGGCACATAGTGAGCCTCCACGCACCGTAAATACAGCTGGGACTGCGTTCGAGGAAATTGATTGGAGCGGGTAGGTGCGAAGATGGTCTATAAAGAATAAAAAAAAATGCATCAAAGATCTCGGGCCACTGAAGTATTTTCTCGGGATAGAAGCCGCTCAAACCAAAGACGGGATAGTGTTAAGTCAACGAAAATACACCCTTGAAATCCTTGAAGATAGTGGAATGCTAGGATGTAGACCATGCACCTTCCCAATGGAATAGAATGTGAAGCTGGATAAAGGAGAAGAGGACGTTCGTGTCGATGCTATCAAATATCGAAGACTAATTGGTCGATTGCTCTACCTCCAAGCCACGAGACCAGATCTTGCCTACTCGGTAAACATCCTAAGAACATTTGGACGCAGCCATGAGAGTCCTTCGCTACCTAAAAGCAACTCTGGGACAAGGTATTTTCTTGCCGAAAGAAGGAGGAATGGATTTGGTAGCATACTGTGATGCAGACTGGATGGGATGCTCACTCTCTCGGAGGTTTAGGACAGGATATGCTCTTCTTTTGGGGGGAGCTCCTATCTCGTGGAAATCAAAAAAGCAATCAGTCGTTTCTCGCTCCTCGGCTGAAGCAAAATATCGCGCCATGGCCAACGCCACTAGTGAAATCCTGTGGATGCGTTGGTTGTTAGAGGGACTAGAAGCAAGACAACTTAGGCCTACACCTCTCTTCTGTGATAACAATGCGGTACGACATATTGCTAATAACCCTGTCTTTCACGAACTAACAAAGCACGTGGAAATCGACTGTTACTTTGTCAGGGAATGAGTTGAGTCACAGGAAATCAAGCCGCTTTACGTTGACACGAAAACACAGATAGTCGATCTTCTCACAAAGGCTTTGGGGGCTAAAACAACTCGAGTTTCTTCTAGTCAAGATGGGCATGCGGAATCTACACGCTCCACCTTGAGGGGGAGTATTGAGATTGCATATTGATATTATTGAGATATTACTAACTGCCAAAGAAAATGATAATATATATATATATATATAGTGTATGTGATAATATATATGATGTATATATAAAAATCTAAAAGTATACACAGTAAATAAAACAAAAACCTTTTGAACTATATTTTTTAATATCACGTTCAGCTAAAAACAAGAGCTCCTTATAAATAGATAGAAACTGAAACCCTTCTTCAAGAATCATAATCTGATCCTTCATAGAAGAAGTCATGCGTGAATCTTCCCTTAGCTTCATAAGATCTACAAGAATTGGAATTTTCGAGTAGATATTCATCATTTCCTGGCCCTACATTAATTCTTTCTCAATTTTCTCTCCTATAGTTCAAGAATTGGTTTGTGATATGTTAACTTAATTCTTTAAGAAATTTATATTAATGTCACACATCGATAAGATAAATAAATAAATATATATATAATATATATATATATATATATCTATACATGTCTTGATGCAGCAGCAATTAAGACTCGCATGTCCATTCACATCTTTCCTCTTAATTAATATACTATACTATATATATATTGGGAGAAATAATTAGTGGTTTTTTACTTTAGATTATTATTATTTTTTCTTTCCATTTTTTTTTTTGGTTTGGTGATCAATCGGTGTCTGTAAATAAGATAAACATATACAATTGGCTTACTTGTTCAAATATTTTCACAACATTAAAGTCAAAGATAGTGAATTATGTTTTAAAAGTTTGAATCAAAGATATATATATATATATATATATATATTATAATGATAACTAATGAGAAGAACAGGTTGTGATTCATGTGCTAATTCTTCTTCCATAATAATTATTATTATAATTTGAATCAATTGTAAAACTTAATTTTCTCATAATCAATTCAATATTGTTATCTTAATCGTATGTAATATTATGATGAAGAAATTATTATTATTCCTCGCGTTTTTAGTATTGTCCCTGTCGTACTGAATTTATCCAAAAATGTTTTTTCTAAGGTATACCAGGAATCGATGGTACTTTCTTTGAGAGAGGTAAACCATGTTAGGGCTTTATCTGATAGAGTGCTCGGAAATGCCTTACATAGGATTGCCTCATCATTTGTGACTAGGCCCATGGCTGATTTATAGCAGCACACACGCTCGAGAGGTCGAGTTTGCCCAGAATAAAGGACAAATTGTGGGATCTTGAGGAATGGATCAGGGGTAACACCTTGGATCCATTTGGCGAACGGCCCCAATTCGATAGATCTCGTCCTCTTGACTTTTGTTGTGCTCTTAACTTTCTCGGGGCTGTGCTCGGTGTATCGCTTCCTGGCCCCTTGTTTCGCAGTGGGCTTTGAAGTGTGATGACTCTCTCCCACTTCGCTGATTGTCTGGCAGTGCTTTCTACCTGTTCGCGTTTCTCATTTTTCGGTCTTCTTGGTGGCTACAGTTCGCGAACATTGGGGAAGTTGCTCGGAAGGATCATCCAAGAACGTCGGTGGTGGCAGCTCTACTCCTGCCTTGCGGAATTCATACCTTAACTTTAACCACTGCTGGGAGAGTTCTTGTTCCTGTCTTAATCGTTCATTTTCTTTCTGAAGTTTCTGCAACAATTCTCTTTCCTCGCAAATTCATTTGGAATTTTTGTGGTCTCTCAAGTCTTGAGAGTGTCTCGAGGTTTCTTGTTGTGGTCCTAACCTATCCATAGCTGAGCGTCGCTGGGGAAAGGTAGGAGCTGAGGATTGTGCTATCCTCGTTGCAGTTTCGCGAGGTGACGCATGTCGGACAGTGTGTCCATCTTCACTTGAATGTCTAGACATTGTGATTTGTGAGGGAAACATAATTGAGTTCCCGGTAACGGAACCAAACTGATTCGAAAAAATTGGTTGGGATATTTAGGTGACTAAGAAAGTAATTCGCGTTGATTGATCTCCGAAAATCTCGAGGTATCAGGTACATGCAAAATAGAGAAGGTTGAGTGGGAACATGGATTCCCCGTGAACTCTACGACGATCAAGTCAGTTCAGAGTGTAGAAAGTGGTTTTGGATATCTGGGCTTGAATCTCTTACCTTTTCTTATTCCCTCTTTTATAGTCTTCCTTTCGGGAGGATGTAATAATGGAATTATGTCCACCTTTCCTGTAATCAGATGTGAGGTCTCTTATTATTGCCGTTATGAAAAACGGGCTTAGATCGTGAAGAAGTTGAGAAAAACCCCACGATTAAAGTAGAGGAGTCATAAAGTCCGTTTTTTACGCTAGTTGTTGACTTCTGATCAATGATCGTGAATTACGAAGTGTTGGACGGTTAGTCTCAAAAGTAAATGACGTTTTTGCCCTTGACACGTGTTATTTGTTACTCAATATATAAAATTTTGATTTGATAGTTAAATTAGTTATTAAAATATATGTTCCGCCATTTGGCATTTCTTGATTGGCTTCTTTCTTTCTCTACTCTGATTTTATCATTTTCTTGCTATATTTACTGATTTTATTATATATATATATATATATATATATATATATTGGAAGAATCTATGTGTCAATTATTTCCATTTTTCGTATCTCCTATCTACTTTTCTCTCTATATTCTCTATTTTCTTATTTATTACATTAGTTTCATAACACAGATTTTTTTTTTCTTTTAATTTATTGTTTATTTACTGTGAAAAGTATTTATTATGAGAAACTTTAAAATGTTGTAAAAAAGGTATAACTAATATATTTTCTTTTGAGTTCTGAAAACATAACCTTTGGGCGCGGACGGTTAATGTGCCCTTTTACAAATCCCTCGCCGGCGTACGGACTTCACTCCGGTGATGACAGTCGGTGTAGAGATATCAACCTCGATTCGATGCTGACGTGTCAACTCAGTGTGGAGATATTTTTCCGGACTCTCCCTCCCTTTCTGCATAAATTGATATTTTTCCGTTCTCTATCTATTGGCTTTTTTGAAGTTCTGATTTTATTTCATTTTTTTGGTTCAGAAGGTGAGGAGAGACATACAGTCGGTGCGACGTGATCGCAATGGCGACGTATAGGCGATTCTGCTGCAACGACCTACTCCAATTCGGACCACTTAATCTCAAATTTTGGCACTGAAACAGTATAAATCTCACCTCCTCATTCATAATTCGTGATCTACAGAAATTTGTTTCTGAAATTTTATTATTTTTACTTTCGTTTTGCTTTTCTTTGTAGAATTTGTAATGGAAGTGATACTATTTCTCATGTTTGCACTGATACAATTTGGTGCTTGTTTCAGCACCCTGTGCGCATCTATTTGTACTACATGGCAATGTGGCCGGGAAATTGTCTTGTGGCTGATGCACCGGGAGGCCGACTCATGGGATACGGTGAGCTCATTTCTCGTTTTTTCCTCTGTGTAGTTAATTGCACATATGAGATTGTTTCCTTTTAGTTTGATCATATAAATTTAATCTCTTTTATGCATATTAAGATAGAATGGAAATCCCATGAGAACTGTTAATTCTTAATTTTAGGAGTATAGGAAAACGATTGAGTTGTCTAATTTTTTCCTGCTGCTGCTTCTCTAGTTTGAAAGGTGATAATCATTATCCTCTATTTATTTTGTCCCATACAAAGGATATGAAAGCTTAACTTTACTGATTTTGATTGTCAAATCTTGTTGGAAGTTGGATTTTACAGTCTTCTAGTATGGTATATGGTTAGGCTGCATAGAACTCTTTTCTAGGTTGTAGTTTTCAAAATTACAACCAAAGGGGATTTGAGAAATAGTGACGTAGTATTTGGAGTTCATGGAAGGCTGGTTTGTGATTCATATTAGCTAAGAATAAAAACAATATAAAAAGTCTTTGTTGGACCTAGATGGGCAGATCTGATGGCAATCTCTGACCTTGGCCTTGTGTTCAGAGATCACTTGGCTTTTTTATTGCATCTTCTGCCTCGTGAACAGAACATGTCTCTTGGTCTTTTCTCAACTCTCTGCCTAAAATTCTCTCTTAAGCATTATAAATGACCTTAAAACAACTATATGTGACTCTCTTTTGTCCCCAGTAGCACTATCTGGGAAGGGGTAACAACTAGGGACAAGATGTGTCGATAATTTTTCTTCAATTCCCTTGTTCATAGTATAACAAATTCAACTGTTTGTTTCTTATGTAAGTCTTTCCCTATACATAATACTTTCGACGTGTAGTAGCTTTTGGTGATCTTGAAGGAATGGATGTAAACCGCACTGGACAGGTGGCAATTATCGCTTTACCTTCAACAAAACTGTCAGATTTCAGCATAAGGTTGTCAAAACTGCTGGAGGATTGCTGTGACATGTAAGAAATGATTGTCTCTTGAAATGGAACTGTTTTACTTATCTTAATGACAAGACACCTTCCAATAAACAAAAGAAAAATCTCTGGAGTGGTAGTTCTCCTTATGGTTATTTTTTACTGTTCTGTTAATTTCAAGTGTACTTTTCTTTTTCTTTTTTTTTTGTTGAATTCCTTAATACATTTCTCTAAACTACTTGCAATTTGGAGGGTGGTTCAATCCATGGATCATGTATTCAAACCTAAATTGCCTCTATAGGACATCTTTCAGCTTACTCTACTATGTATGTGTTAGAATGTAAATGGGATTTTGTTAAATGATACTCTTGCCTTTCTTTCTTTATGAAGTTTCATTTGGTAACCTATGTCATTTAATAATTTAGACAGAGCCTTCATTGTTTAAAAAAATGGCAGAAAAGTGCTAAATCCTTGCAGTCTTATATTTCCTAAATGTTGGGTTTCATATTTTCTTATTTGCATTCATTTTGTCCTGGATTTCTTATACACTGCTAGCTGTCAGTTCTTGCCATTTTGGTTTTTTCTTTTCCTGTAACTCACCTAGTAGTTATTTCATGCATGGTTAAGACTAGCTAATATATAAAATGCTTAGAGCTATTTGTTCTTATGATGAATTCTCCTTCTGCAGGTATGGCGCTTATACAATGAAAACTATCCTCCCTGCTGATAATGTTACATCCAGATATGTATTGGACAAGGTACATTTCTATTGTCTATCTAATTTTTGATTTTTTTTCCTTTTAAGAGAATACTAGTTGGTTGGAAATTTGAGAACTCTAGTAGTCTTTAAATTTCCGTTCTTCCCTGATGAATAATGGATTTGGGGGTCATTAGGCAGACCGTTCATGTCTTGTTGATGAACTCAAGAAAACAAATAAATAAATTCTATACTTCAATATCAATTTACTACTAATCTAGATTATGTCATTACCTGTTTTTTTATTAATTTTTATTTGATTTTCTTTTCTTTGAATTAGGGTATAAAATATACAGACAGACTTCGGAAAGTCTGGGTGAGTACCTTAATTATCATACTTCAAATTTTTTAATTTTTTCTAATTACAAATTTAATGATTGATTTAGTTTTATTTTTACATCCTAGAAATGAGGAAACCGTTACCACGATTAATGGCTACGATAGCTGGCGAAGAGACTCAGAAGGAATCCATCAAACCTCCAACTTGAGTGCAGTTGATTATATGATATGTCAGTCCATTGATTTTCTGTATTTTGTTCGTTGAGATTAACAAATTTGAATGCAAAATAATTCATTGTCCATAGAACAACAATTGATGCTAAAGAAAGCCGAGTCATGACAGTGTGATATACAGTGTGATATAAAAAGAGGATGTTAACTAAAGAGTCTCTATGCTCCCATATCAAATCCTAATGAGGATGCAAAATAGGTGAAGTTATTATTATACACAGCTAAAATCTTTAAATATTTGGATGCCAAATGCATTATATTGAAATTTGTACTAATGACAAGAAAATATAAGGAGTCCAAACAAAGTTAGATAAAAATCTGTCTTTTATTTTATCATACTTATAGAAGAAAGAAAAATTTAAATGTCACGCACTCTCTCTATTAGCCTTCCAGAACATGAATCTCCTTTCAACAATTTCAATACCTAGAATAAAAGAAAAGAAAAAAAAAACATTTTTCAAATTTAAAATGAAAGAAATTGAAACCCAAAGTATAAATAAACATCAAAGAAAAATATAAATACCTATTCTCGGTGATATAATCTGATCCATACAGCTTCTCTTTTAAAATTTGAACTGCTTGCATTTTGAAGTTCAAACTTCCCAAGTCGATTTGTTGAACTTTATTTCTTTAGCTGAGTTTACAATGGAAGAGCGGCACCGTCGAATTTGAATGTTCCGAAGAGTTGAAATTTCCACAAATTCAGTTGGAATTTCCTCAAGTTTATGACATTGTTCCACTACTATTTGCTCAGGGGAAGGAAAGTTGTCATAAGATGCACTCCATTTTTGAACATTTAAGCCTTGAAGTTTCAAGAATTTTAGCCTTTTGAACTCATCATCTTCCATGTTCCAACATTTTCCCATGAAAGCATTTGCCAATAGTTTAAGAACCTCTAGATTCGATAACTCCACAAGTTTTGATATTTCACTCCACGGTAGCCCAAAATTTGACAATGTCAATTTTTTTATATTTTGGGGTAAGGAGAATATGAAGTCACGTAACACAGAGCTTCCAACGTGGCTCAAGTTCAACGATTCCAGTTGATCCAAAAAATCTAGTTTCACCATCTTATTATGTTGGTACGAACCAAATCTGTATTTTAGTTTTTGAAGTGTTCATAACTTACTCAAGAAAAATCCTGCTTCTTTCCCATAAGTAGGGCATGGAGTAGAGAAAGAACGTATATTCTTCATTGGAGGTATAGTACCAAATAGGATACGAGGAAAGAATTTGCCTATGTGGACATGCCTCAAGTTTTCCATCACCAAAATTTCAGCGGGCAGAATAAATGTTTCTTTTCTTATAATAAGTGTGTCTAACTTCTCAAGCCTCGCTATTGTAGCTGGAATGAATCTAGTAGTGCACCAAATTGCCAAGTATCTCAAGAAAATCAATGTTGTTATTTCATCTGGAAAGTCTCCATCAAACTTGGCTTCTTCCAAATCTAGAACATGGAGAAATCTTGCATTGCAAAAGGACTTAGGGCTTATATTGAAAGCATTAGAAGTACCCGCGGGACAAATGCGTAAAGAATAGAGAGGAGAAAATTTCCGGACAAGCAAATACTTCCAATATTCAGTTTGAATGGACACACGATAATACTCATCCATGGTATGAAGGGAAACATCTTTTCCATGTAATAACTCGAAAAAATGTTCTTCTTTACTTTTTTCCTGACAAAATTCTCGTAAAAGATCATGAATGCGACATGCCTTTATCCCACCATTAGAACTTTTGCTCGACACAATTAGTAGACTTCTCCCAATGAGATCCATCACATACTCTTCACCTACATTCTCAACATCTTTCATCTCTTTCTTTTGTATGAAACCTTCCGAGACCCATAAATTGATCAATTTTTTCACTTGAATCACTTTATCTTCTTGAAATAATCCCAAATAAAGAAAGCAAGCTTTTAAAGGTTCTGATAAATGTTTGTAACTAAGCTCTACTATGTGGGCACAACCTTCTTTAGAAATTCTCGAGTCCAAACTTTCTCCAATTTGTTTCCACCAATCTAAATTATCAATTTCTTTCTTTAGAAGCCCTGCAACTAACACAACTGCCAGAGGTAGCCCTTTGCAATCTATTGCTATTTGATTCCCATCTTTAACAAAGTTTCTTGGGCAGATTCCTTTTTTATTGAATAGCCTTCTTTCTAAAAGCTCCCAACTTTCTTGATTTGAGAGTGGACTCAGAGAATATGGGAAGCCGTTGGACTTAGCATCCAAAACAACTCTGTGAATTCTGCTGGTAAACAAAATTCGGCTATAATTTTGATCATTTGGAAATGACAACTTTAGTCTATTCCATGCACTAACATCCCAAATATCATCCATAACAATCAAGTACCTTTTTCCCTTCAAAATTTTTCGAAGCTTGTCACTTAAATCTTCTTCCTCCATTTCATTGAAACTGTCATTTATCTCAATTACATCTTTTAGAATATCAAGCAAAAGTTTCTTGCTATCATATGACTGAGAAACGGTACACCATGCACATGTGGTAAAATGACGCTTAACTTGAGGATCATTATAAACTTTCTTTGCTAAAGTAGTCTTCCCCAATCCCGCCATACCAATGATAGAGATAATATCAAGTTTTTCAGATCCACAAGTAAGCAAATCTCTTATCTCCTTTGCCTTATCCTCAAAACCCACAACCACTTCATCAATTTCTTCCACATCAGATTTCAAAGGAATTGTATGGTTCAAATTCGTTTCATTTCTATTCTCATAAGAGTCTTGAACATGCTTATCCTTGATACTCATGACCTTGGGCAAAAGATGCTTAATTTCTTCTTGGACATTAAAAAGAAGAAAAATATAAACTCCAAAACCATTCTCATATGAATTTGACCTAATGATTCTATCAACTTGGTATACCAAATTAGTAATTTGAGTCCAAAGATCTTTTGACCGTATGCGTTCATTTTGCAACTCTAGCACCAAATTATCTTTCAAATTTGATGCTTTAAGTAAATCTCTAAGAACCACTAATCCCCTTTCTAATGTTAGAATTGGGAGGTTTGGAAAGCAAGAAGCAAATTCTTTTAATTTTCCTATGCTTGAATCAAATAAATTGAGCATATTAAGTCTAAGTCTAGGAAAATTAAAAGATGGATCAAGAAAGATTAGGGAATATGCTTTTCTGACCTCTGCTTTGATTGTAAAAACTACATCAAAGAAATCATGAAGAAGGAAGTTTGTTGCTTCAACAATGCCTGTTTCATCCTTTTCGCCCGAACCAAGCGAAATAATGAGAGTTCCAGCCTCCTTGAGAGCTTCTTGAGTTTGGTTCAAAACTATCTGCCCTTCCTTTGTCTTTGTGGATGGTGGATCCATGACAAATGCTATCAAGAACGTCATCGCTTCACTTAGTATTTCAATGGCCTCCTTGGATAGATACGTCCTCAAATTATGATGGAGTGATTTTGTAAATCTAGAAATAACTGCAAAAGCTTCGTGACGTTTATCTACTGAAGGCTTTGTGACTTTCAGATATGAAAGGCACATTCTTGTGACCTCAGGAGAAACAACATCACCAACCACTTAAGATTAATAGAACAGTAAAAAATAACCATAAGGAGAACTACCACTCCAGAGATTTTTCTTTTGTTTATTGGAGGGTGTCTTGACATTAAGATAAGTAAAACAGTTCCATTTCTAGAGACAATCATTTCTTACATGTCACAGCAATCCTCCAGCAGTTTTGACAACCTTATGCTGAAATCTGACAGTTTTGTTGAAGGTAAAGCCATAATTGCCACCTGTCCAGTACGGTTTACATCCATTCCTTCAAGATCACCAAAAGCTACAACACGTCGAAAGTATTATGTATAGGGAAAGACTTACATAAGAAACAAACAGTTGAATTTGTTATACTATGAACAAGGGAATTGAAGAAAAATTATCAACATATCTTGTCCCTGGTTGTTACCCCTTCCCAGATAGTGCTACTGGGGACAAAAGAGAGTGACATATAGTTGTTTTAAGGTCATTTATAATGCTTAAGAGAGAATTTTAGGCAGAGAGTTGAGAAAAGACCAAGAGACATGTTCTCTTCACGAGGCAGAAGATGCAATAAAAAAGCCAAGTGATCTCTGAACACAAGGCCAAGGTCAGAGATTACCATCAGATCTGCCCATCTAGGTCCAACAAAGACTTTTTATATTGTTTTTATTCTTAGCTAATATGAATCACAAACCAGCCTTCCATGAACTCCAAATACTATGTCACTATTTCTCAAATCCCCTTTGGTTGTAATATTGAAAACTACAACCTAGAAAAGAGTTCTATGCAGCCTAACTATATACCATACTAGAAGACTGTAAAATCCAACTTCCAACAAGATTTGGCCATCAAAATCAGTAAAGTTAAGCTCTCATGTCCTTTGTATGGGACAAAATAAATTGAGGATAATGATTATCACCTTTCAAACTAGAGAAGCAGCAGCAGGAAAAAATTAGATAACTTCAATCGTTTTCCTATACTCCTAAAATTAAGAATTAACATTTCTCATGGGATTTCCTTGACGCCTATTAATCCCGAAATTTCTCATAGAAAATTTTGAAATATATAAATATAGGTAAATTAATGAATTTTATCCCTAAATATTTAAATTCATTATTTTGAATATTTTATATAATTTTATTCTTTATATTTATAATTTTGACAATTTTTAATTTTTTTAATATTTTAATAATCAACTGTTAATCAAACATTTTTTTTAAAACATTTTAGGATAAAAGTACCAATTAATTTTCTTCCTTCCTCATTCCAACTTTTATTGTGCGGCCATATTCTTTTTCTTTTTTCCTTCCTTCCTCCTCATTTCCTTCCTTCTTCTTAAATGTTTTATTTGTTTTATCATTTAAAATTTTAATTCTATTTCTTCTTATTTATTTATTAATTTATTCCTTCCATGTTTCTATTCATATTTATAATTTTCCTCCTAACTAAAATATAAAACATTGAAATTCAATTTTTTTAAATTTTTTTAAATCACCTAATCTAATTTTTAGATAATAATAAAAAATTTTAATTCTTTTCTCGCGTATCTTTTCAAATATATACAATATTTTTAGAAGAAGAAAAAATTAGAATGGGAAAGATTCATGGTTGGATGAAACAATATTACAGGAACACTTCAAAATTTTGAGAATCTAGTAAATATATATATATATTGATTCTGCAAAAATCTGTCAGGGGTAAAATAGTAATTTGGAAGGCCGGGAATTCAGGAAATGTTGAATGGATGGGTCTTTGGGAGATTTTTGAATTGGTCAAAGTCAACGAAATCGATACTTCGGGGGGAGGGGGGGGGGTGGCCCTTCGGCGAGCTATAATTCGTGAAGCGGTATTCCGTGGAGAGGCGCTTGGGTGGCGGTACTTCGCAATGCTACGTACCTACAAAACAAGTAAGTTCGATGGGGGTATATTCCTCGCAAACTCTCCGATGGTTACGAGGTACGGTCCTTCCCAAGTCGCTTGAATACTTTCTTATCATGGGCTTTTTTGGCTTTTGGCTTGAATGACTGCGATCTTAGGCGGCTTGCTATTCTCCTTTCCTCTAGCAGATCTAGTTCCATGCCTCTTCTTTCTTTGTTGACATCTTCGTTGTACATCGATACTCTTGCTATGGGTAATGCGACTTCGACTGGAGCTATTGCTTCGGAACCGTACACCAATGCGTATGCTATTTCTCCCGTGGGGCCCCTAGTCGAAGTGCGGATTGCCTATAAAGCTGGGTTCAACTCATCAGTCCATTTATTGGATTTTCCTTCCAAGTTTTTCCTTAGGGCCATTAGTACCAATTTGTTAGCAGCTTTTGCTTGACCATTCCCTTAAGGGTGTGCTACTGATGATTTCCAATGTTTGATGTACAACCTTTGACATTCTGCAGTGAATTTTGTTGAAAATTAAACTTCGTGATCGGTAATTACTGCCCTGGGTATCTTGAAATGGCATAGGACATTTTCTCGGAAGAACTTAGAAACATTTTCCTCTCTTGGATGTGTGAGGGCTTTTGCTTCTACTCATTTTGAGAAATAATCCACCACCACTACCAAGTATTCATATCCATTTCTTGTTTTCGGAAACTTTCCCATTAGATCCATACCCCACATGTTGAATGGTCATGCTGCCACCACCGGAGTTTGTTCAATGGAAGGCAGTTGTGGAATAGTTCCAAAGATTTTGCATGTCTCACATTTCTTAACATATTGATGCATTCCGATTGGTATGCTAAAAGATAGGCTTTATTTACCTATGTCGATTATGAGTAATTAAGGACTGAGTCTTACTAACTGTCACTTAGCATTCAATTATTGTCACTTAATCAACCAGAACCTAAGGCAGAGTACCTATCGTGTAGCTAGTCTGTTGGAAAGTATCTACGATTTTATTAAGTTAAATATCGTACTCCCAGGGAAGTGGTAACGACTTAGTAGTAACTAGCCTTTTATCCTTAACTCCTATCTTATGATCCAGTTATGCAATCTTCATCAATGACTTTGATGAGAGGGTGATCCATTCTCCACTAGGTTTAAGTCTAATCAAGCCTAAAAGTGTTTATAGACAAAGTTCTGATTTTATGTAACATTGTTCCTATATGTTGATTGACCTATATTCGAGTGTTTTAGATATATCTTAGCCTGGATTGCAACTATGTTCTGAGTCCAAAGGTGTACCACATCTGAGTAATCTGATATGCCGCCCCATCGCCAAGGTAAACGGCCCTACTCACGGTTACTACTAAAGACAGCTATGAAGGCCCTATGTCACCTCGGGGATCCTCATGCCGCTTGCCCATAACCGCAGGCATAAACGTTCTACTCATCCTACCTAGACTACTCTAACAAGCAGGGTGTTCCGCAGGTTATTTTATCTAGTATGGCAGACACCAATACTAATTGACGCCTGTTAAACTAAACAGGTTATGAATAGACTGTGGTTAGGAATTGTCTATAACCCTAATTTTAGTTCAAAAAAAACTACATTGGACATGCAGACATAATGAATATTTAAGCAGGTGGCTATTTCCGGAAAAACATAACAACTTCAACAAATATAACAAATATTCATAATAATCATAATCTTGTATTCAAATCAGTATTTGGACAAGCACAGTAACAACATATAAAGAGAGGGACATGGGGGACTGATGCCATAAAGAAATCACCCTTTACGTAGTCACGCTGTTGGAGCGTACTGCTATATATGTCGTACTGCTTGACCCGACTCTGCTTGTCAGAACATTCTGAGGACGCTTCCTCAGCCTAGTAACTGGGCTTTACCTTAATACCCAGCTTAAGCCCAGCTCTATGAACTGACTCTTTGAACGCCTAGAGCCCTCTTAGGATCTCCTAACGAAATCCCGGGTATTCTATGAATACCAGAAACGAACCTATCTATCAAACCATAGGATCTGAGACTATTTCTCAGAAACTAGAAAAACGAACACAAAAAGGAAAGAAAGAAAACTTCTACTGAAATCTGAGTCTCCGAGTGAGTTGTGTACTAGAGAATTGTACACTAGAAACCACTGAATTACTTAGATCGAGTGGAGAGGGATGAATTCAACTGAGGAAGGCCTGGGGTATTTATAGCAGCTTTCTAGAGTGATTTTCTCTCAACAATTCGATGTGGGACTTGATTTTCTGGTTCGGGACGCCCGTCCCGGATTGGGACACCAATCCCGGTCTGTTGACCGGGTCAAGACGGCTGTCCCGAGTCCTGGACGCCCGTCCCGAACCGGGACGCCCTCCCCTAAGTCCAAACTTCTGAAAAATTGCGTTTTTGCCCCGAAATTTTCCATTTTCTTCCACTTTTCACCTGACACTTCCAAAATCATAAAAACTGTGAAATTGAGTTAATAATGAACAATTAAGACCAATTTACCATCAATTTCACCCTAAATCATGCCTAAAAACATGCTAAAAATGTGATATGATTTATGCATATCACATATCTTTTGGCATCCTCTCTAAGCGTTGGCTAGTAATACCCTTGGTTGATTACTCTTTCAGCCAGAGCTCGGGCACCGGGGTGTCCTCCACATACTCCCTTGTGTATCTCGGCAAGTAGCTCGTTGACTTGAGGTGGAGGAATGCAACGAAGTAAAGGCCTTGAAAAAGACCTTCTATACAATACATCTTCATGAATTGTGTACCTCGCAGACTGCCATCTGATTTGTCTGGCCCTAGTAGCGTCGTTTGGGAGGCTCCCTTGCTGAATGAAATTCTTTATTTCGTCATCCCAATTTTCCGAAGTGGAACATAGGCATTGAATTAAGTTCGTTTCTTTCGTACTTGTTGCTGCTCTTTCTATAGGGATGCCTTCTTCGTTTGGTGTTTCTCCAGAGGCGATTTTTGCAAGTTTATCTTCTTGCTGATTTTCTTTTATGCTGATCAAAGATAATGTGAAAGGGCAGAACTTCTCTCTCCATTTTCTTGCCTCGTCTACATATGTTTGTAGACCCTCCGATTGTACTGCATAGGTGCCTTGGACCTGATTTACTACCAGCTACGAATCGCTGTATACCTTCAAAGATTTTATGTTAGCTCCATGGGCCCACTCTAATCCAATCAGCAATGCTTCATACTCCGCTTTTTTTATTCGAAAGATGGGGCTTTAATTTGATGGCCCACATTTCGGTGTATTCTTTGTTGGGCGAAGTTAAGATAACGACTGCTCCGACTCCGCTGGAGTTGACCGCTCCGTCCACTCTCAGTCCCATGGTTCTTTTGTTGGCTCAACTACTTCTATGCTCAATTCCGTGAAGGACCCCTCTGCGAGGAAGTCTGCAAGAGCCAGTGCCTTCATTGGTGTTCGGGGCTTAAATGTGATTTATTGCCCGCATAATTCAATAGACCATCGCAACATTCTTCCAGATTGATCCAGTTTATGAAAAAATTTCTTTAGCGGGGCATTAGTGTAGACCACAATAGGGTGAGATTCAAAGTATGGTTTGAGTTTCCGTGTGGAAATCACTAATGCGTACACTAGCTTTTCAATATTTGAATACCTGGACTTCGCATCATTCAGGACTTTGTTGACGAAGTATACAAGGTACTGCTTCGTTCTTTCCTCTTTTATTAATACTGATGCCACGATCAAATCTGAGAAGGATAAGTATAGGAATAGTGTTTTCCCTGTCCTTGGAGGTCGTAGCAGGGGAAGATCTAACAGATAGTCCTTCAGACTTTTCCAAGAATGGCTGCATTCTTGAGTCCACACAAAATCATTCTTCCAATTCTTCAAGGCTTTGAAGAATGGAAGGTATTTCTCCGCTGACTTTGAAATGAAGTGTCCTAATGCAGCAATACACCCGTTTGGCCTCTGGATGTCTTTGACACATCGGGGCTCGGTGAGCCGTGCTATAGCCTCTAATTTCCCTGGATTGACTTTTATTCCTCTCTCAGATGTCATAAAACCCAGAAATTTGCCAGACTTCACTCCAAAAGTGCACTTCGTCGGGTTGAGCTTGAGGTTGAACTTCGCTAGGTTGGAAAAGGTTTCTTCAAGATCTTCTAGGTGCGAAGTACCATGTTTGGTTTTGACAACTATATCATCGACATATGCTTCTATGTTCCTTCCAAATTGGTTTCAGAGGATATGATTCATCATTCGTTAGTATGTGGCCCCTGCATTCTTGTTGCGCGATTTGTGTGCGTGTGTCACAATTTGTAAAGATAAAGAAAATAGAATAAATCAACGCAATCTTAACAAGTGCAAGTATACACCGGTCAACAAGTAATATATGTACCTAAGTACAAGATTATCGATCCCACAGGGACTATGTATGCCAATTACAAATGCAAATACGATTGTACAAATGGTTAAAAGAATAAAAGAATAAAGAATGATAAATCATGAATGGAGAGTGGTCTAATGCTACGGCATTCCTACTCCTAACTACAGTTAACAGTTAAAAGTCAGCCTACTGGAAATTACCACAAGAGTACTGCAGGTAATACAATGCTGCAGCATTTACGCCAAAAATGTAAGTACAAGCCAAAGATGAATCTAAGTATACAAAGCATGCTTTCAGTTCCATATCAATGCTACAGCATGTCTGGTTTCACCCAGACCACTTGATCTACTAGTCTAGATCCCCGATAACATACCTTGGACCTAGCGCAACGCTAGTCAGTGGATGTACCGCTGTTCACGCAGTTATCACTCCACTACTATATGAGTTACCGCTGTTCACGCAGTGCTCAATCTAACGCCACATAATTCTAATGTAATTACATGAATAAACCAAGCTTTGCCCCATACAAGCATTAAACATAAAAACAGAAAGCAATGCTGCAGCATACTTATCATCATAGTCAAAACGTATATTCAACATGCTCATACTTAACTACACCACAACATCGTCAGGTTAAAGATATATATTATGCTGAAACGAATCATGGAAAACAAAGAATAACGTAATGGGAAAAACAGCCCCTAGGTCCATAGTGACACCAATCAACGGAATCAACCCTAAGACGGAAAGCATATCACTCCCAAAACATATTTAATCATTCCTTGAACCAAGAATCATGAAATACAAGGATTAAAGTAATAGGAAGCATAGTCCCGAGATCCAAAGTGAAACCAATGAACGGAGTCAAGCCTAAGATGGAAAACATATGACTCCTAAAACATATTTAATCAATCCTTGAATCCATGTAAACATTCTCAAAATACAAAGAACATTTAGTTACAAAAAAAAGTAGCAAATTGAGGAAATGAAGAGAGGATTACTTCTGGCCGGAAGATCACCCACTGCCCAAATCAGTTTAATCAATCTGCTGCCCTTCGTTTCCTCTGCTTGATGCTTGCCTTTCTACTGCTCAGCTGATGAATGTTGCAGCAAGTCACCCTGCTCACTCTTAGGTTCTTCCCTCTCAAAAGTTAGTCTAAAAAACTAAGAAGAAAACCTATCCTATTCTCCAATGGCCAAAAGCCAAAACTGAACTACTCTCTCCCTTCACTCTCTTCTCTTCCGTGCCCACTGTCCATAATGCTCTTATTTTTCTTCCCAAAGATTCCAGCAAAATAAAAAATTAATTTTGCAGCTGCCTTCTGGAATTTTTCCACCGAATGCTGCCCCTTTTCCCCACCTACTCTCACAAAACCAGCCAGCAATTGAGAGTTGTCATCATGTGAATATATATACATACATATATATATATACCCACTAGGAAATATGCTTCTTCTTTTTTGTATAATGCAGCTGCCACTGCACCTTTTTTTCCTGAAAATAAGCTAGAAAATTGAGAGGAATCTCATCATATGTATGTATATATATGTATATATATATATATATTGTTGGACAACAACTATCTTCTATCTTTTTGTCTACCTTGCCAACTTGTACTCCCACAAATATATATATATATACATATAACAAAGATTTTAACATGTGTACCTTATATATATATATGTATGTATATATATGTGTATAATGGATGAGACCAAAGAAATGAATACATAGGACCGAAAGTGTGCAGCTTTAAATATGCCTAGCTGGATTTTTAAATGACAAATGATGTGTGGGTGTGTAATATATATATATATATATATATATATATAGATACCTATAGATACATATATGTAGAGATGCAAATTTTCCACACATTCTTTACTTTCCTCTCGGTCACTTTTATCCAACAATGTCAACCATTCCACATTCCCTTTTTACCCTTGTCACAATAAGTCAATTCAAATAAATTCCCAAATAACAAATAATACAACTTATCCACATGTTGAGAAATTTATTCAATTAAATTGACTTTTAACCATAAATCCACATTTTTAGGTAAAAAGAGAGGAAATATCAAATCAACACATTTTTATTCCATTTTCCAAATAAAATCAATTAATTCCCGAATAAAATGTGGTAAATTAGATGTGAATAACTCTATTATTCTAGAGTTATCACACCCCCAAACTTAGGTCATTGCTCGTCCCGAGCAATGCTGCAGCAATGCAGAAGCAACCAGAAATATACATACCCACATAAAAACTTTGTTCAGCAGTTTTCAGCCAAACCTGGGACCAATGATTTCAGAAAGAGAAAATTAAAAATTCGAGTAGACATAATGTTCCATCCTTAGTGAATAACCAAATATTAACTAACCCAAGTTCAACGAATTTCCACTCCAGTGTGTGTGTGTGAATAGTCTTTCCTTTTTAATCTCTCATTCATAAGTCAACATATGGTAATCCTAAGGTTCATTTTGTATCCTCAAACTCAATCTATTACATCCCTCTCCACTAATGTAGCAAATTTAGCAATAAAGATCAAAGAGGTCTTAATTTGGTTGTAATGTAGGCTAGGGCTAAGGTAGGAAAAATATGGATAAAAAGTGGCTCAAAACTTAGTCCTAGTCTGCCATGAGCTTCTCCCTAATGCTATCACTTCCCAAAAGAAATTTTTTTTTTTTTTTTTTTAATAAAAATGCTGCAGCAATTCTACAACATTTCTATTTTTTTTTTCAACTCAAAGAGCATAAACATTTACACCCTGTTTCAGAAATACGTGCAACATTTAACCACAATCAACATATAACATTTGACCTCAAAGAAGCATAACACGTATTTCCTTTTTGCTCTTCTCTTTGTTCTTTTTCTTTTTAAAGTAACGAGGGTGCTTTCATTTTTTCACACATGTTTTCATATACATACCCTCAATACATAGAGCATTTATATCAGAAGTTCAAATTTTTCTTAAATACCACTAACCCCATAAAAATGATAATGCTGTAGCATTGAGCTATGGCATTCCTATGTTCCTCCTCATAGCATTCTTAGTATACCCCCAAACTTATGTTTAACAGTGTTCATTGCAGACTAAGATCAAGTTTAGGGAAAACAAAGAATGGATACATGCAAGACATTTAGGATAAGTGGCTATTTAATAAGGGTGTCAAGAAATTAGGCTTAGGCTCAACTTGGGTTAACTAAGGAAGCAAAATATATTAGGGTAAGCTATAAAGGCTCAAACGGTTCAAGAACATGACTCAATCATTTCTTTAGTACCAAATCTACTAGGATTTCGCCTCAAGGACTATAACAGATGAGTCTAAAAATTCTGAACCTTCATACCAAAGTGACTCTTTTTATAAACATGAAATTTCCAAGTAAGACTATGTGCAAAAGATAGGGAGTTGAAATAATTCTCACTTAGAGTCAACTAATACCTAATTATTCTGAAAGAAGGTACAAAGTCTACGAGAATGTACTTTTGTTTTTAAGATATCATCATAAATCGGGTCCCAAAAGTCTACGCTAATCCTGCTAAAACTAAGGTTCTAATGGGTCATATGAAAAATGCTGCCACATTCATGCAAACAGGTCTTCTATGCCAGATCAATCAATTTATAAGGCATCCTAAAACAGTTTTTTCAGACAAGGCATCTATGCATTCAAATAGATCACTCAGAATTTCAGTAGAGAGGATGTTCATGCACTCAAAAGACAGCAGAAAAAAATTTTGAAAATTAGCACCATTTTTTGAACTTTTTTGCCCTAAGAGGACACCCTCCCCCAAACTTAAAGGGAAGCAATGTCCTCATTGCTTTAACATAGAATTTCAGACAGCAGGCAAAGCAATGTAACAAAACAGAACAAAACAAAACAAAAGGAGTCAAAACAAAACAAAACAAAATAAAAAGACAAGTAAAGGTGTTCAAGACCTGCACAGCAGGCAATTGAAGTACAATCCCAAAAACATAAAAGTAAAGGAGGGTAAGGTTAAGAACTACTCCCGTCTCGATGGGAGTGCATCAAGGAGTGATGATGACATCGTCATCCATTCTGTTGGGATCCTCCTCAAGTAGGAGTTCGGTCGGGAAACAGGGCTAAGGATTTCCAGCACGTTGTCGTTGTCGCGGCATCTGTAGAGGTCGATGCTGGAGCATCCCCCAAACTGAAATAAAAACAAAGAAAACAACAAAACAGAAAAAAAAAACTCACAGTGGTCGGGTACAGGGGTACCCGACACCTAATAAAACAAAAAGAACAGAAATAATAAGTAATCAGAAAGAAAGAAAAACATGAAATAATAAATAAACAGAAAGAAAGGAAAAACATAAAATAAAGCAAAAATAAAAAGTGTTCACTTGAATTTGTCACTTGTTTTGGGTCCATTTTAATTCTTCAGCATTGACCAAAGATAGAGATGCAACGGTTTGCTCTTGGTCTCCATCTTTGTAGAGTTTGAGTCTATGCCCATTGACTTTAAATTCGATCCCCTTTTTATCCACAACCGAGACCACTCCGTAAGGATAAATTTGTTCAATTGTGTATGGTCCGGTCCATCTCGATTTCAATTTGCCTGGAAATAGTCTCAATCTTGAATTAAAAATCAAAACTTGTTGTCCAACTTCAAAATTTCTTGGCTGGATGTGTTTATCATGCCACCTCTTCATTTTTTCCTTGTATAACTTGGCATTTTCATAAGAAAATAATCTCAGCTCATCCAGTTCAGAAAGTTGCAGCATTCTCTTGTTTCCAGCAGCATTCATGTCCATGTTGAGATGCTGCAGCGCCCAGTTTCTGAAATTTCCAGCAATTGTTCATCAGGAAAATGTTCAATAATTGGGATCTGGAATCCCTCTTGTTGTTCCAATCGAGACAAATGATCAGCCACTTGATTTTCTACTCCCTTCTTGTCCTTGATTTCCACATCAAATTCTTGTAGGAGTAGAATCCATCTAATGTGCCTTGGTTTTGAGTCCTTCTTTGCAAGTAAATATTTGATGGCAGAATGATCGGTGTAGACTCTCACTTTCGTGCCCACCAAATAGGACCTGAATTTATCAAAGGCAAATACAATAGCAAGCAACTCTTTTTCAGTAACAGTATAATTTACCTGAGCCTCCGTGAGTGTCTTGCTTGCATAATAGATGGAATGAAAAAATTTGTTATGCCGCTGCCCCAAAACTGCACCTACTGCATAGTCACTAGCATCACACATTAGCTCAAATGGTAAATTCCAGTCAGGTGCTATGATAACGGGGGCTGAAATAAGCTTTTGTTTGATCTCCTCAAATGCTGCGGCACAGGCTGCATCAAAAGAAAACACATTATCTTTTTCTACTAATTTACATAATGGCTTAGATACCTTTGAAAAGTCTTTGATGAATCGTCGATAGAAGCCCGTATGTCCCAAGAAGCTTCGAATGTGTTTCACAGTTGTTGGGGTTGGTAGTTTTTCAATCACCTCTATCTTGGCTCAGTCTACTTCAAGACCTTTCTTTGAAATCCGGTGTCCCAACACAATTCCTTCTCTAACCATAAAGTGACACTTCTCCTAGTTGAGGACTAAGTTGGTGTCCTCACAACGTTTAAGCACCTTGGCCAAATTCTCTAAACATTCATCAAAAGAATCCCCAAATACGGAGAAGTCATCCATAAAAACTTCTAAGTACTGCTCCACCATATCTGTGAAAATGGCCGTCATACAGCATTGGAACGTTGCTGGAGCATTGCATAATCCAAATGGCACCCTTCTGAAAGCAAATGTACCATAGGGACAAGTGAAAGTCATTTTGTCCTGGTCCCTTGGTGCTACAGCAATCTTGGTTGTAACCAGAATAGCCATTCAGAAAACAGTAGTAATCACGTCCAGCCAACCTATCCAACATTTGATCCATGAAGGGCAGTGGGAAGTGGTCCTTTCGTGTGGCTTTGTTGAGCTTGCTGTAGTCAATGCAAATCCTCCATCCCGTGATGGTTCTAGTGGGAATCAATTCATTATCTTCATTTTGCACCACAGTGATTCCCCCTTTCTTGGGCACACATTGTATAGGACTTACCCAAGAACTGTCAGAAATAGGATAGATTATGTCAAAATCCAGCCACTTGATAATCTGCTCCTTTACCACTTCCTTCATAATAGGATTTAATCTTCTTTGCCCCTCAACTGAATTTTTGGAATTTTCTTCCAAAATGATTTTATGCATGCATAAGGTTGGACTTATACCTCTTATGTTAGCTATGGTCCAGCCCATAGCTCTCTTATGCTGCCTCAGAACTCCAAGTAATTTTTCTTCTTGTTCAACATCCCGCAATGGTGAAATAATCACAGGCAGAGTTGAGTCTGCTCCCAGAAATTCGTACTTCAAATGCTGCGGCAATGACTTCAGTTCTAGTTCAGGTGGTTCTTCCACAGAAGGTTTTATCACTTTGATCTCCCGAGAAGACAAGTCCAAGGATTCAAATTGTGCACGAAACTTGAAACCATGAGAATTGGCTTCTAACCACGCTGAGTATTCCTCTTCTTCTTCATTACCATAGTGCAACATTTCCTCCATCAACACTTTCCAATGCATCATCCATCGTTCATCCATTCTTCATCATCACTTGTCAAAGCATTAACAGTGGATATGCGAAAGCAAACCTCACCTTCATCGTGGAATTTCATGGCTTTGAACACATTGAATGTGACTTTATCATCTTGAAACCTCATGGTAAGTTCTCCTTTTTGAACATCAATGAGGGTTCTTCCCGTAGCAAGGAAAGGTCTCCCCAAAATAATTGGAACTTCTCTATCTGCTTCATAATCAAGAACAATAAAGTCAGCTAGAAAAATAAATTTATCAACCTTTACCAGGACATCTTCAATCTTTCCATCGGGGTGAGCTATAGACCACAATATGAGTCTCCAATAGAACAAGGAATATTAAAGCTCCCCGGATCTTTCATTTTAGGGGGCAGCTTATCCTGCAAAAAGAAACTGCATTCTTTGGTTAGTGAAACAATTTCATATTCTCCCAACTTTCTCTTTTTTGTAAGGATATCCTTCATGAACTTCGCATAGTTGGGCATTTGTTCTATTGCTTCCACCAATGGAATATTGATGTGCAGCTATTTCAAATTGTCCAAGAACTTCTTAAAGTGCTCATCTTGTTTCTTCTTGGCAAACCTCTGTGGAAAAGGCATTCTTTGTTATACTGGTTTGCTCTCTGGAATATTGCATTGCTGCGGCATTAGTGATGCTGATGCTGCAGCATCCGGCTGTTCTGGAATGGTGCTTTGCTGCGGCATTTGCGATGCTGTAGCATTTGGCTCCACTGATTCTTTTTCAGCTACTGGAATTTCTGCATTCTGGCTGGACTCACTGGTCGACTCAGCTGCTCCAGAAATCATTTTTGGCTCGTCCAGTATTCTGCCACATCGTAGTGTTACCGCCTTGCAATGTGCTTTTCCTTCTCTTCTTGGATTTTCTGTATCGCTCGGAAGTGATCCTTGTGGTCTGCTCCTCATCTCTTGAGAGCCCTTGCGCGTTTTACTCATGCAAAACAGCACAGTTAAGGAATGAATGATACATAAGCTGACATTTAGCAAATAATTTAGATCAATAAATCCACAAAAATAGTTCAGCTCATGCCTAATTTATTCGTACCTCATACAATCATTTAAATAATCTTGTAAGTTCAAGAATGAGTATAAAAATAAACTGAAAAATAAAAGTAACCAAATGCAAACAATCAATATTTACAATCAAATTGACTCCAAAGTCCCCGGCAACGGCGCCAAAACTTGTTGGCGATTTGTGTGCGTGTGTCACAATTTGTAAAGATAAAGAAAATAGAATAAATCAACGCAATCTTAACAAGTGCAAGTATACACCGGTCAACAAGTAATATATGTACCTAAGTACAAGATTATCGATCCCACAGGGACTATGTATGCCAATTACAAATGCAAATACGATTGTACAAATGGTTAAAAGAATAAAAGAATAAAGAATGATAAATCATGAATGGAGAGTGGTCTAATGCTACGGCATTCCTACTCCTAACTACAGTTAACAGTTAAAAGTCAGCCTACTGGAAATTACCACAAGAGTACTGCAGGTAATACAATGCTGCAGCATTTACGCCAAAAATGTAAGTACAAGCCAAAGATGAATCTAAGTATACAAAGCATGCTTTCAGTTCCATATCAATGCTACAGCATGTCTGGTTTCACCCAGACCACTTGATCTACTAGTCTAGATCCCCGATAACATACCTTGGACCTAGCGCAACGCTAGTCAGTGGATGTACCGCTGTTCACGCAGTTATCACTCCACTACTATATGAGTTACCGCTGTTCACGCAGTGCTCAATCTAACGCCACATAATTCTAATGTAATTACATGAATAAACCAAGCTTTGCCCCATACAAGCATTAAACATAAAAACAGAAAGCAATGCTGCAGCATACTTATCATCATAGTCAAAACAGTATATTCAACATGCTCATACTTAACTACACCACAACATCGTCAGGTTAAAGATATATATTATGCTGAAACGAATCATGGAAAACAAAGAATAACGTAATGGGAAAAACAGCCCCTAGGTCCATAGTGACACCAATCAACGGAATCAACCCTAAGACGGAAAGCATATCACTCCCAAAACATATTTAATCATTCCTTGAACCAAGAATCATGAAATACAAGGATTAAAGTAATAGGAAGCATAGTCCCGAGATCCAAAGTGAAACCAATGAACGGAGTCAAGCCTAAGATGGAAAACATATGACTCCTAAAACATATTTAATCAATCCTTGAATCCATGTAAACATTCTCAAAATACAAAGAACATTTAGTTACAAAAAAAAGTAGCAAATTGAGGAAATGAAGAGAGGATTACTTCTGGCCGGAAGATCACCCACTGCCCAAATCAGTTTAATCAATCTGCTGCCCTTCGTTTCCTCTGCTTGATGCTGCTGCCTTTCTACTGCTCAGCTGATGAATGTTGCAGCAAGTCACCCTGCTCACTCTTAGGTTCTTCCCTCTCAAAAGTTAGTCTAAAAAACTAAGAAGAAAACCTATCCTATTCTCCAATGGCCAAAAGCCAAAACTGAACTACTCTCTCCCTTCACTCTCTTCTCTTCCGTGCCCACTGTCCATAATGCTCTTATTTTTCTTCCCAAAGATTCCAGCAAAATAAAAAATTAATTTGCAGCTGCCTTCTGGAATTTTTCCACCGAATGCTGCCCCTTTTCCCCACCTACTCTCACAAAACCAGCCAGCAATTGAGAGTTGTCATCATGTGAATATATATACATACATATATATATATACCCACTAGGAAATATGCTTCTTCTTTTTTGTATAATGCAGCTGCCACTGCACCTTTTTTTCCTGAAAATAAGCTAGAAAATTGAGAGGAATCTCATCATATGTATGTATATATATGTATATATATATATATATTGTTGGACAACAACTATCTTCTATCTTTTTGTCTACCTTGCCAACTTGTACTCCCACAAATATATATATATATATACATATAACAAAGATTTTAACATGTGTACCTTATATATATATATGTATGTATATATATGTGTATAATGGATGAGACCAAAGAAATGAATACATAGGACCGAAAGTGTGCATCTTTAAATATGCCTAGCTGGATTTTTAAATGACAAATGATGTGTGGGTGTGTAATATATATATATATATATATATATATATATAGATACCTATAGATACATATATGTAGAGATGTAAATTTTCCACACATTCTTCACTTTCCTCTCGGTCACTTTTATCCAACAATGTCAACCATTCCACATTCCCTTTTTACCCTTGTCACAATAAGTCAATTCAAATAAATTCCCAAATAACAAATAATACAACTTATCCACATGTTGAGAAATTTATTCAATTAAATTGACTTTTAACCATAAATCCACATTTTTAGGTAAAAAGAGAGGAAATATCAATCAACACATTTTTATTCCATTTTCCAAATAAAATCAATTAATTCCCGAATAAAATGTGGTAAATTAGATGTGAATAACTCTATTATTCTAGAGTTATCACACCCCCAAACTTAGGTCATTGCTCGTCCCGAGCAATGCTGCAGCAATGCAGAAGCAACCAGAAATATACATACCCACATAAAAACTTTGTTCAGCAGTTTCAGCCAAACCTGGGACCAATGATTTCAGAAAGAGAAAATTAAAAATTCGAGTAGACATAATGTTCCATCCTTAGTGAATAACCAAATATTAACTAACCCAAGTTCAACGAATTTCCACTCCAGTGTGTGTGTGAATAGTCTTTCCTTTTTAATCTCTCATTCATAAGTCAACATATGGTAATCCTAAGGTTCATTTTGTATCCTCAAACTCAATCTATTACATCCCTCTCCACTAATGTAGCAAATTTAGCAATAAAGATCAAAGAGGTCTTAATTTGGTTGTAATGTAGGCTAGGGCTAAGGTAGGAAAAATATGGATAAAAAGTGGCTCAAAACTTAGTCCTAGTCTGCCATGAGCTTCTCCCTAATGCTATCACTTCCCAAAAGAAATTTTTTTTTTTTTTTTTTTTAATAAAAATGCTGCAGCAATTCTACAACATTTCTATTTTTTTTTTCAACTCAAAGAGCATAAACATTTACACCCTGTTTCAGAAATACGTGCAACATTTAACCACAATCAACATATAACATTTGACCTCAAAGAAGCATAACACGTATTTCCTTTTTGCTCTTCTCTTTGTTCTTCTTTTTCTTTTTAAAGTAACGAGGGTGCTTTCATTTTTTCACACATGTTTTCATATACATACCCTCAATACATAGAGCATTTATATCAGAAGTTCAAATTTTTCTTAAATACCACTAACCCCATAAAAATGATAATGCTGTAGCATTGAGCTATGGCATTCCTATGTTCCTCCTCATAGCATTCTTAGTATACCCCCAAACTTATGTTTAACAGTGTTCATTGCAGACTAAGATCAAGTTTAGGGAAAACAAAGAATGGATACATGCAAGACATTTAGGATAAGTGGCTATTTAATAAGGGTGTCAAGAAATTAGGCTTAGGCTCAACTTGGGTTAACTAAGGAAGCAAAATATATTAGGGTAAGCTATAAAGGCTCAAACGGTTCAAGAACATGACTCAATCATTTCTTTAGTACCAAATCTACTAGGATTTCGCCTCAAGGACTATAACAGATGAGTCTAAAAATTCTGAACCTTCATACCAAAGTGACTCTTTTTATAAACATGAAATTTCCAAGTAAGACTATGTGCAAAAGATAGGGAGTTGAAATAATTCTCACTTAGAGTCAACTAATACCTAATTATTCTGAAAGAAGGTACAAAGTCTACGAGAATGTACTTTTGTTTTGAAGATATCATCATAAATCGGGTCCCAAAAGTCTACGCTAATCCTGCTAAAACTAAGGTTCTAATGGGTCATATGAAAAATGCTGCCACATTCATGCAAACAGGTCTTCTATGCCAGATCAATCAATTATAAGGCATCCTAAAACAGTTTTTTTCAGACAAGGCATCTATGCATTCAAATAGATCACTCAGAATTTCAGTAGAGAGGATGTTCATGCACTCAAAAGACAGTAGGAAAAATTTTGAAAATTAGCACCATTTTTTTAGCTTTTTGCCCTAAGGACACCCTCCCCCAAACTTAAAGGGAAGCAATGTCCTCATTGCTTTAACATAGAATTTCAGACAGCAGGCAAATCAATGTAACAAAACAGAACAAAACAAAACAAAAGGAGTCAAAACAAAACAAAACAAAATAAAAAGACAAGTAAAGGTGTTCAAGACCTGCACAGCAGGCAATTGAAGTACAATCCCAAAAACATAAAAGTAAAGGAGGGTAAGGTTAAGAACTACTCCCGTCTCGATGGGAGTGCATCAAGGAGTGATGATGACATCGTCATCCATTCTGTTGGGATCCTCCTCAAGTAGGAGTTCGGTCGGGAAACAGGGCTAAGGATTTCCAGCACGTTGTCGTTGTCGCGGCATCTGTAGAGGTCGATGCTGGAGCATCCCCCAAACTGAAATAAAAACAAAGAAAACAACAAAACAGAAGAAAAAAAACTCACAGTGGTCGGGTACAGGGGTACCCGACACCTAATAAAACAAAAAGAACAGAAATAATAAGTAATCAGAAAGAAAGAAAAACATGAAATAATAAATAAACAGAAAGAAAGGAAAAACATAAAATAAAGCAAAAATAAAAAGTGTTCACTTGAATTTGTCACTTGTTTTGGGTCCATTTTAATTCTTCAGCATTGACCAAAGATAGAGATGCAACGGTTTGCTCTTGGTCTCCATCTTTGTAGAGTTTGAGTCTATGCCCATTGACTTTAAATTCGATCCCCTTTTTATCCACAACCGAGACCACTCCGTAAGGATAAATTTGTTCAATTGTGTATGGTCCGGTCCATCTCGATTTCAATTTGCCTGGAAATAGTCTCAATCTTGAATTAAAAATCAAAACTTGTTGTCCAACTTCAAAATTTCTTGGCTGGATGTTTATCATGCCCCTCTTCATTTTTCCTTGTATAACTTGGCATTTCATAAGAAAATAATCTCAGCTCATCCAGTTCAGAAAGTTGCAGCATTCTCTTGTTTCCAGCAGCATTCATGTCCATGTTGAGATGCTGCAGCGCCCAGTTTCTGAAATTTCCAGCAATTGTTCATCAGGAAAATGTTCAATAATTGGGATCTGGAATCCCTCTTGTTGTTCCAATCGAGACAAATGATCAGCCACTTGATTTTCTACTCCCTTCTTGTCCTTGATTTCCACATCAAATTCTTGTAGGAGTAGAATCCATCTAATGTGCCTTGGTTTTGAGTCCTTCTTTGCAAGTAAATATTTGATGGCAGAATGATCGGTGTAGACTCTCACTTTCGTGCCCACCAAATAGGACCTGAATTTATCAAAGGCAAATACAATAGCAAGCAACTCTTTTTCAGTAACAGTATAATTTACCTGAGCCTCCGTGAGTGTCTTGCTTGCATAATAGATGGAATGAAAAAATTTGTTATGCCGCTGCCCCAAAACTGCACCTACTGCATAGTCACTAGCATCACACATTAGCTCAAATGGTAAATTCCAGTCAGGTGCTATGATAACGGGGCGGTGAAATAAGCTTTTGTTTGATCTCCTCAAATGCTGCGGCACAGGCTGCATCAAAAGAAAACACATTATCTTTTTCTACTAATTTACATAATGGCTTAGATACCTTTGAAAAGTCTTTGATGAATCGTCGATAGAAGCCCGTATGTCCCAAGAAGCTTCGAATGTGTTTCACAGTTGTTGGGGTTGGTAGTTTTTCAATCACCTCTATCTTGGCTCAGTCTACTTCAAGACCTTTCTTTGAAATCCGGTGTCCCAACACAATTCCTTCTCTAACCATAAAGTGACACTTCTCCTAGTTGAGGACTAAGTTGGTGTCCTCACAACGTTTAAGCACCTTGGCCAAATTCTCTAAACATTCATCAAAAGAATCCCCAAATACGGAGAAGTCATCCATAAAAACTTCTAAGTACTGCTCCACCATATCTGTGAAAATGGCCGTCATACAGCATTGGAACGTTGCTGGAGCATTGCATAATCCAAATGGCACCCTTCTGAAAGCAAATGTACCATAGGGACAAGTGAAAGTCATTTTGTCCTGGTCCCTTGGTGCTACAGCAATCTTGGTTGTAACCAGAATAGCCATTCAGAAAACAGTAGTAATCACGTCCAGCCAACCTATCCAACATTTGATCCATGAAGGGCAGTGGGAAGTGGTCCTTTCGTGTGGCTTGTTGAGCTTGCTGTAGTCAATGCAAATCCTCCATCCCGTGATGGTTCTAGTGGGAATCAATTCATTATCTTCATTTTGCACCACAGTGATTCCCCCTTTCTTGGGCACACATTGTATAGGACTTACCCAAGAACTGTCAGAAATAGGATAGATTATGTCAAAATCCAGCCACTTGATAATCTGCTCCTTTACCACTTCCTTCATAATAGGATTTAATCTTCTTTGCCCCTCAACTGAATTTTTGGAATTTTCTTCCAAAATGATTTTATGCATGCATAAGGTTGGACTTATACCTCTTATGTTAGCTATGGTCCAGCCCATAGCTCTCTTATGCTGCCTCAGAACTCCAAGTAATTTTTCTTCTTGTTCAACATCCCGCAATGGTGAAATAATCACAGGCAGAGTTGAGTCTGCTCCCAGAAATTCGTACTTCAAATGCTGCGGCAATGACTTCAGTTCTAGTTCAGGTGGTTCTTCCACAGAAGGTTTTATCACTTTGATCTCCCGAGAAGACAAGTCCAAGGATTCAAATTGTGCACGAAACTTGAAACCATGAGAATTGGCTTCTAACCACGCTGAGTATTCCTCTTCTTCTTCATTACCATAGTGCAACATTTCCTCCATCAACACTTTTTCCAATGCATCATCTCCATCGTTCATCCATTCTTCATCATCACTTGTCAAAGCATTAACAGTGGATATGCGAAAGCAAACCTCACCTTCATCGTGGAATTTCATGGCTTTGAACACATTGAATGTGACTTTATCATCTTGAAACCTCATGGTAAGTTCTCCTTTTTTGAACATCAATGAGGGTTCTTCCCGTAGCAAGGAAAGGTCTCCCCAAAATAATTGGAACTTCTCTATCTGCTTCATAATCAAGAACAATAAAGTCAGCTAGAAAAATAAATTTATCAACCTTTACCAGGACATCTTCAATCTTTCCATCGGGGTGAGCTATAGACCACAATATGAGTCTCCAATAGAACAAGGAATATTAAAGCTCCCCGGATCTTTCATTTTAGGGGGCAGCTTATCCTGCAAAAAGAAACTGCATTCTTTGGTTAGTGAAACAATTTCATATTCTCCCAACTTTCTCTTTTTTGTAAGGATATCCTTCATGAACTTCGCATAGTTGGGCATTTGTTCTATTGCTTCCACCAATGGAATATTGATGTGCAGCTATTTCAAATTGTCCAAGAACTTCTTAAAGTGCTCATCTTGTTTCTTCTTGGCAAACCTCTGTGGAAAAGGCATTCTTTGTTATACTGGTTTGCTCTCTGGAATATTGCATTGCTGCGGCATTAGTGATGCTGATGCTGCAGCATCCGGCTGTTCTGGAATGGTGCTTTGCTGCGGCATTTGCGATGCTGTAGCATTTGGCTCCACTGATTCTTTTCAGCTACTGGAATTTTGCATTCTGGCTGGACTCACTGGTCGACTCAGCTGCTCCAGAAATCATTTTTGGCTCGTCCAGTATTCTGCCACATCGTAGTGTTACCGCCTTGCAATGTGCTTTTCCTTCTCTTCTTGGATTTTCTGTATCGCTCGGAAGTGATCCTTGTGGTCTGCTCCTCATCTCTTGAGAGCCCTTGCGCATTTTACTCATGCAAAACAGCACAAGTTAAGGAATGAATGATACATAAGCTGACATTTAGCAAATAATTTAGATCAATAATCCACAAAAATAGTTCAGCTCATGCCTAATTTATTCGTACCTCATAATCATTTAAATAATCTTGTAAGTTCAAGAATGAGTATAAAAATAAACTGAAAAATAAAAGTAACCAAATGCAAACAATCAATATTTACAATCAAATTGACTCCAAAGTCCCCGGCAACGGCGCCAAAAACTTGTTGCGCGATTTGTGTGCGTGTGTCACAATTTGTAAAGATAAAGAAATAGAATAAATCAACGCAATCTTAACAAGTGCAAGTATACACCGGTCAACAAGTAATATATGTACCTAAGTACAAGATTATCGATCCCACAGGGACTATGTATGCCAATTACAAATGCAAATACGATTGTACAAATGGTTAAAAGAATAAAAGAATAAAGAATGATAAATCATGAATGGAGAGTGGTCTAATGCTACGGCATTCCTACTCCTAACTACAGTTAACAGTTAAAAGTCACCTACTGGAAATTACCACAAGAGTACTGCAGGTAATACAATGCTGCAGCATTTACGCCAAAAATGTAAGTACAAGCCAAAGATGAATCTAAGTATACAAAGCATGCTTTCAGTTCCATATCAATGCTACAGCATGTCTGGTTTCACCCAGACCACTTGATCTACTAGTCTAGATCCCCGATAACATACCTTGGACCTAGCGCAACGCTAGTCAGTGGATGTACCGCTGTTCACGCAGTTATCACTCCACTACTATATGAGTTACCGCTGTTCACGCAGTGCTCAATCTAACGCCACATAATTCTAATGTAATTACATGAATAAACCAAGCTTTGCCCCATACAAGCATTAAACATAAAAAAGAAAGCAATGCTGCAGCATACTTATCATCATAGTCAAAACAGTATATTCAACATGCTCATACTTAACTACACCACAACATCGTCAGGTTAAAGATATATATTATGCTGAAACGAATCATGGAAAACAAAGAATAACGTAATGGGAAAAACAGCCCCTAGGTCCATAGTGACACCAATCAACGGAATCAACCCTAAGACGGAAAGCATATCACTCCCAAAACATATTTAATCATTCCTTGAACCAAGAATCATGAAATACAAGGATTAAAGTAATAGGAAGCATAGTCCCGAGATCCAAAGTGAAACCAATGAACGGAGTCAAGCCTAAGATGGAAAACATATGACTCCTAAAACATATTTAATCAATCCTTGAATCCATGTAAACATTCTCAAAATACAAAGAACATTTAGTTACAAAAAAAAGTAGCAAATTGAGGAAATGAAGAGAGGATTACTTCTGGCCGGAAGATCACCCACTGCCCAAATCAGTTTAATCAATCTGCTGCCCTTCGTTTCCTCTGCTTGATGCTGCTGCCTTTCTACTGCTCAGCTGATGAATGTTGCAGCAAGTCACCCTGCTCACTCTTAGGTTCTTCCCTCTCAAAAGTTAGTCTAAAAAACTAAGAAGAAAACCTATCCTATTCTCCAATGGCCAAAAGCCAAAACTGAACTACTCTCTCCCTTCACTCTCTTCTCTTCCGTGCCCACTGTCCATAATGCTCTTATTTTTCTTCCCAAAGATTCCAGCAAAATAAAAAATTAATTTTGCAGCTGCCTTCTGGAATTTTTCCACCGAATGCTGCCCCTTTTCCCCACCTACTCTCACAAAACCAGCCAGCAATTGAGAGTTGTCATCATGTGAATATATATACATACATATATATATATACCCACTAGGAAATATGCTTCTTCTTTTTTGTATAATGCAGCTGCCACTGCACCTTTTTTTCCTGAAAATAAGCTAGAAAATTGAGAGGAATCTCATCATATGTATGTATATATATGTATATATATATATATATTGTTGGACAACAACTATCTTCTATCTTTTTGTCTACCTTGCCAACTTGTACTCCCACAAATATATATATATATATATACATATAACAAAGATTTTAACATGTGTACCTTATATATATATATGTATGTATATATATGTGTATAATGGATGAGACCAAAGAAATGAATACATAGGACCGAAAGTGTGCATCTTTAAATATGCCTAGCTGGATTTTTAAATGACAAATGATGTGTGGGTGTGTAATATATATATATATATATATGTATATATATATATATATAGATACCTATAGATACATATATGTAGAGATGCAAATTTTCCACACATTCTTTACTTTCCTCTCGGTCACTTTTATCCAACAATGTCAACCATTCCACATTCCCTTTTTACCCTTGTCACAATAAGTCAATTCAAATAAATTCCCAAATGACAAATAATACAACTTATCCACATGTTGAGAAATTTATTCAATTAAATTGACTTTTAACCATAAATCCACATTTTTAGGTAAAAAGAGAGGAAATATCAAATCAACACATTTTTATTCCATTTTCCAAATAAAATCAATTAATTCCCGAATAAAATGTGGTAAATTAGATGTGAATAACTCTATTATTCTAGAGTTATCACACCCCCAAACTTAGGTCATTGCTCGTCCCGAGCAATGCTGCAGCAATGCAGAAGCAACCAGAAATATACATACCCACATAAAAACTTTGTTCAGCAGTTTTCAGCCAAACCTGGGACCAATGATTTCAGAAAGAGAAAATTAAAAATTCGAGTAGACATAATGTTCCATCCTTAGTGAATAACCAAATATTAACTAACCCAAGTTCAACGAATTTCCACTCCAGTGTGTGTGTGAATAGTCTTTCCTTTTTAATCTCTCATTCATAAGTCAACATATGGTAATCCTAAGGTTCATTTTGTATCCTCAAACTCAATCTATTACATCCCTCTCCACTAATGTAGCAAATTTAGCAATAAAGATCAAAGAGGTCTTAATTTGGTTGTAATGTAGGCTAGGGCTAAGGTAGGAAAAATATGGATAAAAAGTGGCTCAAAACTTAGTCCTAGTCTGCCATGAGCTTCTCCCTAATGCTATCACTTCCCAAAAGAAATTTTTTTTTTTTTTTTTAATAAAAATGCTGCAGCAATTCTACAACATTTCTATTTTTTTTTTCAACTCAAGAGCATAAACATTTACACCCTGTTTCAGAAATACGTGCAACATTTAACCACAATCAACATATAACATTTGACCTCAAAGAAGCATAACACGTATTTCCTTTTTGCTCTTCTCTTTGTTCTTTTTTCTTTTTAAAGTAACGAGGGTGCTTTCATTTTTTCACACATGTTTTCATATACATACCCTCAATACATAGAGCATTTATATCAGAAGTTCAAATTTTTCTTAAATACCACTAACCCCATAAAAATGATAATGCTGTAGCATTGAGCTATGGCATTCCTATGTTCCTCCTCATAGCATTCTTAGTATACCCCCAAACTTATGTTTAACAGTGTTCATTGCAGACTAAGATCAAGTTTAGGGAAAACAAAGAATGGATACATGCAAGACATTTAGGATAAGTGGCTATTTAATAAGGGTGTCAAGAAATTAGGCTTAGGCTCAACTTGGGTTAACTAAGGAAGCAAAATATATTAGGGTAAGCTATAAAGGCTCAAACGGTTCAAGAACATGACTCAATCATTTCTTTAGTACCAAATCTACTAGGATTTCGCCTCAAGGACTATAACAGATGAGTCTAAAAATTCTGAACCTTCATACCAAAGTGACTCTTTTTATAAACATGAAATTTCCAAGTAAGACTATGTGCAAAAGATAGGGAGTTGAAATAATTCTCACTTAGAGTCAACTAATACCTAATTATTCTGAAAGAAGGTACAAAGTCTACGAGAATGTACTTTTGTTTTGAAGATATCATCATAAATCGGGTCCCAAAAGTCTACGCTAATCCTGCTAAAACTAAGGTTCTAATGGGTCATATGAAAAATGCTGCCACATTCATGCAAACAGGTCTTCTATGCCAGATCAATCAATTTATAAGGCATCCTAAAACAGTTTTTTTCAGACAAGGCATCTATGCATTCAAATAGATCACTCAGAATTTCAGTAGAGAGGATGTTCATGCACTCAAAAGACAGTAGGAAAAATTTTGAAAATTAGCACCATTTTTTTAGCTTTTTGCCCTAAGGACACCCTCCCCCAAACTTAAAGGGAAGCAATGTCCTCATTGCTTTAACATAGAATTTCAGACAGCAGGCAAATCAATGTAACAAAACAGAACAAAACAAAACAAAAGGAGTCAAAACAAAACAACAAAATAAAAAGACAAGTAAAGGTGTTCAAGACCTGCACAGCAGGCAATTGAAGTACAATCCCAAAAACATAAAAGTAAAGGAGGGTAAGGTTAAGAACTACTCCCGTCTCGATGGGAGTGCATCAAGGAGTGATGATGACATCGTCATCCATTCTGTTGGGATCCTCCTCAAGTAGGAGTTCGGTCGGGAAACAGGGCTAAGGATTTCCAGCACGTTGTCGTTGTCGCGGCATCTGTAGAGGTCGATGCTGGAGCATCCCCCAAACTGAAATAAAAACAAAGAAAACAACAAAACAGAAAAAAACTAACAGTGGTCGGGTACAGGGGTACCCGACACCTAATAAAACAAAAAGAACAGAAATAATAAGTAATCAGAAAGAAAGAAAAACATGAAATAATAAATAAACAGAAAGAAAGGAAAAACATAAAATAAAGCAAAAATAAAAAGTGTTCACTTGAATTTGTCACTTGTTTTGGGTCCATTTAATTCTTCAGCATTGACCAAAGATAGAGATGCAACGGTTTGCTCTTGGTCTCCATCTTTGTAGAGTTTGAGTCTATGCCCATTGACTTTAAATTCGATCCCCTTTTTATCCACAACCGAGACCACTCCGTAAGGATAAATTTGTTCAATTGTGTATGGTCCGGTCCATCTCGATTTCAATTTGCCTGGAAATAGTCTCAATCTTGAATTAAAAATCAAAACTTGTTGTCCAACTTCAAAATTTCTTGGCTGGATGTATCATGCCACCTCTTTTTTTCCTTGTATAACTTGGCATTTTCATAAGAAAATAATCTCAGCTCATCCAGTTCAGAAAGTTGCAGCATTCTCTTGTTTCCAGCAGCATTCATGTCCATGTTGAGATGCTGCAGCGCCCAGTTTCTGAAATTTCCAGCAATTGTTCATCAGGAAAATGTTCAATAATTGGGATCTGGAATCCCTCTTGTTGTTCCAATCGAGACAAATGATCAGCCACTTGATTTTCTACTCCCTTCTTGTCCTTGATTTCCACATCAAATTCTTGTAGGAGTAGAATCCATCTAATGTGCCTTGGTTTTGAGTCCTTCTTTGCAAGTAAATATTTGATGGCAGAATGATCGGTGTAGACTCTCACTTTCGTGCCCACCAAATAGGACCTGAATTTATCAAAGGCAAATACAATAGCAAGCAACTCTTTTTCAGTAACAGTATAATTTACCTGAGCCTCCGTGAGTGTCTTGCTTGCATAATAGATGGAATGAAAAAATTTGTTATGCCGCTGCCCCAAAACTGCACCTACTGCATAGTCACTAGCATCACACATTAGCTCAAATGGTAAATTCCAGTCAGGTGCTATGATAACGGGGGCTGAAATAAGCTTTTGTTTGATCTCCTCAAATGCTGCGGCACAGGCTGCATCAAAAGAAAACACATTATCTTTTTCTACTAATTTACATAATGGCTTAGATACCTTTGAAAAGTCTTTGATGAATCGTCGATAGAAGCCCGTATGTCCCAAGAAGCTTCGAATGTGTTTCACAGTTGTTGGGGTTGGTAGTTTTTCAATCACCTCTATCTTGGCTCAGTCTACTTCAAGACCTTTCTTTGAAATCCGGTGTCCCAACACAATTCCTTCTCTAACCATAAAGTGACACTTCTCCTAGTTGAGGACTAAGTTGGTGTCCTCACAACGTTTAAGCACCTTGGCCAAATTCTCTAAACATTCATCAAAAGAATCCCCAAATACGGAGAAGTCATCCATAAAAACTTCTAAGTACTGCTCCACCATATCTGTGAAAATGGCCGTCATACAGCGTTGGAACGTTGCTGGAGCATTGCATAATCCAAATGGCACCCTTCTGAAAGCAAATGTACCATAGGGACAAGTGAAAGTCATTTTGTCCTGGTCCCTTGGTGCTACAGCAATCTTGGTTGTAACCAGAATAGCCATTCAGAAAACAGTAGTAATCACGTCCAGCCAACCTATCCAACATTTGATCCATGAAGGGCAGTGGGAAGTGGTCCTTTCGTGTGGCTTTGTTGAGCTTGCTGTAGTCAATGCAAATCCTCCATCCCGTGATGGTTCTAGTGGGAATCAATTCATTATCTTCATTTTGCACCACAGTGATTCCCCCTTTCTTGGGCACACATTGTATAGGACTTACCCAAGAACTGTCAGAAATAGGATAGATTATGTCAAAATCCAGCCACTTGATAATCTGCTCCTTTACCACTTCCTTCATAATAGGATTTAATCTTCTTTGCCCCTCAACTGAATTTTTGGAATTTTCTTCCAAAATGATTTTATGCATGCATAAGGTTGGACTTATACCTCTTATGTTAGCTATGGTCCAGCCCATAGCTCTCTTATGCTGCCTCAGAACTCCAAGTAATTTTTCTTCTTGTTCAACATCCCGCAATGGTGAAATAATCACAGGCAGAGTTGAGTCTGCTCCCAGAAATTCGTACTTCAAATGCTGCGGCAATGACTTCAGTTCTAGTTCAGGTGGTTCTTCCACAGAAGGTTTTATCACTTTGATCTCCCGAGAAGACAAGTCCAAGGATTCAAATTGTGCACGAAACTTGAAACCATGAGAATTGGCTTCTAACCACGCTGAGTATTCCTCTTCTTCTTCATTACCATAGTGCAACATTTCCTCCATCAACACTTTTTCCAATGCATCATCTCCATCGTTCATCCATTCTTCATCATCACTTGTCAAAGCATTAACAGTGGATATGCGAAAGCAAACCTCACCTTCATCGTGGAATTTCATGGCTTTGAACACATTGAATGTGACTTTATCATCTTGAAACCTCATGGTAAGTTCTCCTTTTTGAACATCAATGAGGGTTCTTCCCGTAGCAAGGAAAGGTCTCCCCAAAATAATTGGAACTTCTCTATCTGCTTCATAATCAAGAACAATAAAGTCAGCTAGAAAAATAAATTTATCAACCTTACCAGGACATCTTCAATCTTTCCATCGGGGTGAGCTATAGACCACAATATGAGTCTCCAATAGAACAAGGAATATTAAAGCTCCCCGGATCTTTCATTTTAGGGGGCAGCTTATCCTGCAAAAAGAAACTGCATTCTTTGGTTAGTGAAACAATTTCATATTCTCCCAACTTTCTCTTTTTGTAAGGATATCCTTCATGAACTTCGCATAGTTGGGCATTTGTTCTATTGCTTCCACCAATGGAATATTGATGTGCAGCTATTTCAAATTGTCCAAGAACTTCTTAAAGTGCTCATCTTGTTTCTTCTTGGCAAACCTCTGTGGAAAAGGCATTCTTTGTTATACTGGTTTGCTCTCTGGAATATTGCATTGCTGCGGCATTAGTGATGCTGATGCTGCAGCATCCGGCTGTTCTGGAATGGTGCTTTGCTGCGGCATTTGCGCTGTAGCATTTGGCTCCACTGATTCTTTTTCAGCTACTGGAATTTCTGCATTCTGGCTGGACTCACTGGTCGACTCAGCTGCTCCAGAAATCATTTTTGGCTCGTCCAGTATTCTGCCACATCGTAGTGTTACCGCCTTGCAATGTGCTTTTCCTTCTCTTCTTGGATTTTCTGTATCGCTCGGAAGTGATCCTTGTGGTCTGCTCCTCATCTTGAGAGCCCTTGCGCGTTTTACTCATGCAAAACAGCACACGTTAAGGAATGAATGATACATAAGCTGACATTTAGCAAATAATTTAGATCAATAAATCCACAAAAATAGTTCAGCTCATGCCTAATTTATTCGTACCTCATACAATCATTTAAATAATCTTGTAAGTTCAAGAATGAGTATAAAAATAAACTGAAAAATAAAAGTAACCAAATGCAAACAATCAATATTTACAATCAAATTGACTCCAAAGTCCCCGGCAACGGCGCCAAAAACTTGTTGCGCGATTTGTGTGCGTGTGTCACAATTTGTAAAGATAAGAAAATAGAATAAATCAACGCAATCTTAACAAGTGCAAGTATACACCGGTCAACAAGTAATATATGTACCTAAGTACAAGATTATCGATCCCACAGGGACTATGTATGCCAATTACAAATGCAAATACGATTGTACAAATGGTTAAAAGAATAAAAGAATAAAGAATGATAAATCATGAATGGAGAGTGGTCTAATGCTACGGCATTCCTACTCCTAACTACAGTTAACAGTTAAAAGTCAGCCTACTGGAAATTACCACAAGAGTACTGCAGGTAATACAATGCTGCAGCATTTACGCCAAAAATGTAAGTACAAGCCAAAGATGAATCTAAGTATACAAAGCATGCTTTCAGTTCCATATCAATGCAGCATGTCTGGTTTCACCCAGACCACTTGATCTACTAGTCTAGATCCCCGATAACATACCTTGGACCTAGCGCAACGCTAGTCAGTGGATGTACCGCTGTTCACGCAGTTATCACTCCACTACTATATGAGTTACCGCTGTTCACGCAGTGCTCAATCTAACGCCACATAATTCTAATGTAATTACATGAATAAACCAAGCTTTGCCCCATACAAGCATTAAACATAAAAACAGAAAGCAATGCTGCAGCATACTTATCATCATAGTCAAAACAGTATATTCAACATGCTCATACTTAACTACACCACAACATCGTCAGGTTAAAGATATATATATGCTGAAACGAATCATGGAAAACAAAGAATAACGTAATGGGAAAAACAGCCCCTAGGTCCATAGTGACACCAATCAACGGAATCAACCCTAAGACGGAAAGCATATCACTCCCAAAACATATTTAATCATTCCTTGAACCAAGAATCATGAAATACAAGGATTAAAGTAATAGGAAGCATAGTCCCGAGATCCAAAGTGAAACCAATGAACGGAGTCAAGCCTAAGATGGAAAACATATGACTCCTAAAACATATTTAATCAATCCTTGAATCCATGTAAACATTCTCAAAATACAAAGAACATTTAGTTACAAAAAAAAGTAGCATTGAGGAAATGAAGAGAGGATTACTTCTGGCCGGAAGATCACCCACTGCCCAAATCAGTTTAATCAATCTGCTGCCCTTCGTTTCCTCTGTGTGATGTGCGGCCTTTCTATGCTCAGCTGATGAATGTTGCAGCAAGTCACCCTGCTCACTCTTAGGTTTCCCTCTCAAAAGTTAGTCTAAAAAACTAAGAAGAAAACCTATCCTATTCTCCAATGGCCAAAAGCCAAAAACTGAACTACTCTCTCCCTCACTCTCTTCTCTTCCGTGCCCACTGTCCATAATGCTCTTATTTTTCTTCCCAAAGATTCCAGCAAAATAAAAAATTAATTTGCAGCTGCCTTCTGGAATTTTTCCACCGAATGCTGCCCCTTTTCCCCACCTACTCTCAAAACCAGCCAGCAATTGAGAGTTGTCATCATGTGAATATATATACATACATATATATATACCCACTAGGAAATATGCTTCTTTTTTTTGTATAATGCAGCTGCCACTGCACCTTTTTTCCTGAAAATAAGCTAGAAAATTGAGAGGATCTCATCATATGTATGTATATATGTATATATATATATATTGTTGGACAACAACTATCTTCTATCTTTTGTCGACCTTGCTTCAGAGATTTTCACTCCTGGAATGCGATAAATACCCTAGGCCTCCAGCGTTGAATTCATCCCTCTCACTCGATCTGAGTCATTTAGTGGTCTCCAGGTGTACAATTTTCCAGTACACAACTCATCAGAGACTCAGATCTCAGTTTTCTTTCTTATTAGTGTTTTGTTTAGTTTCTGAGAAATAGTCTCAGATCTTAGGTTTCTATAGATAGGTTCGTTTCCGGTGTTCATAGAATACCCGGGGTATCGTTAGGAAACCCTAAGAGAGCTCTAGGCGTCGAAGAGTCAGTCCACAGGGCTGGGCTTAAGCTGGGTATTAGGTAAAGCCCAGTTACTAGGCTGAGGAAGCGTCCTCCGAAGGTTCTGGTGAGCAGATCAGAGGAGGCAGTAACGACATATACAGCAGTACGCTCTGCGGCGAGACTACGTAAAGGGTGATTTTTATGGCATCAGTCCCCATACCCCTCTCATGTTGTTATGTTTTTCTCTAAATACTTATTATGAACATCTGATTATGATTTTTATGAATAGTTGTTTTATATGTTGAAGTTGTTATATTTTTCCAGAAATAGCCACCTGCTAAATATTCACTATGTCTGCATGTTTAATGTGCTCTTTTAAACTAAAGTTAGGGTTATAGACAATTCCTAACCACGGTCTAATCATAACCTGTTAGTTTAACAGGCATCAATTAGTATTGGTGTCTGCCATGCTAGATAAAATAACATGTTGAACACCCGCCTGTTAAAGTAGTCTAGGTAGGAGCCGAGCTGAGTCCGATTATGCCGGCGGCTAGGGCAAGCGGTATGATCCCCGAAGTGACATAGGGCTTCATGGATGCCTTCGTCCCGAACCGTGAGTAGGGCCGTCATTAAGGTAGGGCGGTTTATTAGAGACCTCGGATGTGGTACGCCTTTAGACACAGAACATAGTTGCAATCCAGGCTAAGATGCATCTAAAATACTCGAACATAGGTCAATCAACATATAGGAACAGTATAACATAGAATCAGAATTTATCTTTAAAACACTTCTAGGGTTAATTAGACTTGAACCTAGTGGAGAATGGATCACCCTCTCATCAAAAGATTTGATGAAGATTGCATAACTGGATCATAAGATAAGAGTTAGGATAAGAGGCTAGTTACTACTAAGCCGTTGCCACTTCCCTGGGAGTACGATAATTAAAATCGTAGATACTTTCCAATAGACTAGCTACACGATAGGTACTCTGCCTTAGATTCTGGCTGATTAAGTGACACCATAAGACTAAACGTGACAATTAGTTAATCACAGTCCTTAATTAATCATAATCATCATAGGGTAAAATAACACCTATTTAGTAAGTCAACCGGAATCGACACATCAGATTTTTGGCGCCGTTGCCGGGGAAATATCATAATGAATTCTAGAGACTTATGATAGGTAACGGTAGTAACCTAGACCTTAACCCAACACTTATCTTACACTAGTTAGACAATCACTTTCCTAAATATAGGGTTATCATAACTAATTAATTCTAGATGTTATCTGGAATTAAGATACTTAGGATAATCAAATTCTAGAAAATTATTCTAGAACCATATTAAGGGAATTTAATTGCTTTCAAAATATTAAAAAGAAAAAAAATTTTATTTTTTTTAAAATCCAAAAATTCGAAAAAAATTGTACTTTTTCTTGTTTAATGGTAAGTTATTCTCTTTTCCCTATCTTTTGTGTTTCCTCTTTGTGAATAGTTGTTTTGTTTTGTTTTCGCTTTCTTCCAAGTTTTCTTTAGTTTTCACTCTCCCTGTAACCCCACTAACCAGTTTGCTCAGGCTAAAACGTGTTCTTCTCTGTAGTTGCATGACTCGATCTTCAGAAGCTAACCTTGAAACACCAGTTGAAAATCCTGAACGAATCATTCGCACAGCTAATAGGCGAAGAACAGAAATGGCTGCTGAAAGACCTACCCTAGAATCCTACATCCAGCCACAGACTATCCCAGTCTCATCTGCCATCCGAATCCCTGGGAACCCTCGCTATGATCTTAAACCGAACGTGATCCAGCTGATTATAAATCGAGTTCAGTTTGGAGGAACTGCAGCCAAAAATCCACTGGAACACCTGTCTGATTTCTCTTCTCTCTGCGAAGGCCTCAAGGGAGATCATACTGCAGAAATAACTAAACTCAACCTGTTTCCCTACTCACTTAGGGACAGAGCTAAGAGATGGTTGGCCCAGCTACCTACTAACTCCATCACCTCATGGGACGAGTTAAGCAAAGCCTTCCTAGAAGAGTACTACTCTGCAGCAAGAGTCCTAGAATATCGAAGGGCTCTGTCTAGTTTCACTCAAGCTGCTGATGAGACAGTGATCGAAGCTTGGGATAGATTCAAAGAGCTACTCAGGCTCTGCCCCCAACATGGACTTACCGAGGCATTGCTGATTCAGCAATTTTACGGGGGTATGTCAGACATGGGTAAGCAAATTCTCGATGGACTCAATCCCCAGAGCGGTTTCAATGGAATGAGTGACGTAGATGCTAGGAACGCTCTGGAGAGACTCTACAGGAACAGCAAGAATTGGCGCACAAGTGGCCGAGCTAAGAAGCAACCAGTGAATGCGGTCGTTACCTCCACTGATGAACAATTTGAGGCACTGAAGGCCAGCATTACCAATCAGCTGAATGCTTTCCAACAAGGGAAAAGTACTCAGTCAGTATACCAAGTCTGCGAATTTTGCCAAGGACCACACTTCAGTGGGGATTGTTATGGTAATGGGATATTAACTGTCCCAGAAGAGATGGAACAAGTGGACGCAGTGAATTCTGCTCCTATAGGAAATACCTACAATCCCACTTGGAAGAACCATTCGGGATTTAGCTGGAGAAACAATCCCGGGGCTACTAACTTCCAGAAAAGAGTACCTCAGCAGCTGCCATATCCGCAGAACCAGCAAGTTGCTCTGCCTGCACCAAGGAACTACATCATTCCAGCTGATCCTATGCAAGAATTTAGAGACATGCTGAAGAGCATTTCTGACTCCAATAAGGAAATGATAGAGTCCAACAGAAAGATTCAGGAAGCTCACGCAGAAAGAATCCAGCAGAACGAGAATAGACAGAAGCAGACTGAGCAAACAATCAGAAACACACAAGCTGCTATACAAACTTTAGAGAGGCAGATGGGTCAACTATCCACCCATTTCTCTCACAGGACCCAGGGAACGCTACCAAGCAACACTGAGACCAACCCTCAAACTGAATGCAAGACCATCACTCTAAGATCTGGTAAAATTCTATCTCCATCTCCACCCAAACCATCTGACCCTCCTATTCTTGTGCAGGAACCAGAAGAAGGCTCCAAGGACCCAACGCCGACGGATGTCGAGATCGAAGTAGCAAGGAAAGGGAAGACGGAGTTTATTCCTGAGTACCGGCCAAAAGTACCTTATCCTGCCAGACTTATGCACAATAAAGATAAGGAGCAATTTGAAAAGTTTCTTAGAAATTTTAGTCAGATTCATGTTAATTTACCTTTACTTGATGTTATTTCTGAAATGCCAAAGTATGCTAAGTTTTTAAAAGAAGTTGTTAGTAATAAAAGAAAATTTGACATGGACAAGGTGGTTCTTAATGAAGAATGTTCGGCGGTTCTGTTGAATAAACTACCGTCTAAACAGAAAGATCCTGGTTGTTTTACCTTGCCATGTACAATTGGAAATATTACTAACATGCATGCATTAGCAGATTTAGGAGCTAGTATTAATCTTATGCCATCTAGTTTATTTGATAAATTAGGATTGCATGATTTGAAAACAACTAGGATGTGCATACAACTTGCAGACAGGACAGTCAAAATCCCCAAGGGAATAATTGAAGACCTCTTAGTAAAGGTCGGAAAATTTGTATTCCCTGTGGATTTCGTTGTCATGGACATGAATGGGGAAGGAGGAGTGCCCCTGATCCTAGGTCGACCATTTCTAGCTACCTCAAAAGCATTAATAGACGTCAGTAATGGTCAAATCAAGTTAAGGGTAGGAAATGATGACATCACTTTTGATCTAAATGAGACCCTTAGGTATCCCATGCATTTAGATGATACTTGCTTTCGTGTAGATGCCATGGAACACTTGATTGCAATTAACGTGACAGACCTATGCTCAAACTATCAAGTTCTAAGTGAGGACTCCCTAGAATTAGAGGAGTCTGAACTTAGCTCTTCTGAAAATGAAATTACTTCTGATAGTTTCACTGAGATAGGTGTTGATGAGATGAAGAAAGAACGAACCTCGTTTGAAGATCCACCAGACTTGGAACTGAAGGAACTACCCACTCATCTGTGCTACGAATTCCTAGATGACAACAAGAAGCTTCCCATTATTCTTGCAGCTGATCTGACTGCAGAACAAAGGAAGCTGACTGTGGACATGTGCAGAAAGCATAGAAGAGCTTTTGCCTACAAAATTGCGGATATCCCAGGTATTAATCCAAGCTTTTGCTCGCATAAGATTCTTCTAGAAAATGAGTATAAGCCATGTGTGCAACCTCAAAGGAGGTTGAATCCTAATGTGTGTGATGTTGTTAAGAAAGAAGTCATTAAACTGTTAGATGCAGGACTTATCTACCCTATCTCAGATAGTGAGTGGGTAAGCCCGGTGCAGGTAGTACCTAAGAAAGGCGGTATAACAGTTGTTAGGAATGAGCATAACGAACTAATTCCTACAAGAACTGTAACTGGTCATCGTGTGTGCATAGACTATAGAAAATTAAATACGGCCACACGAAAAGATCACTTTCCCCTTCCTTTTATTGACCAAATGTTAGAAAGATTATCTGGACACATGTTTTATTGCTTTCTTGATGGGTTTTCTGGTTATTTTCAAATTCCGATCTCCCCTGAAGACCAGCATAAAACCACATTCACATGCCCTTTTGGAACATTTGCATATAGAAGGATGCCTTTTGGTTTGTGTAATGCACCTGCTACATTTCAACGCTGCATGACTGCTATCTTTGAGGACATGTTAGGAAAATCTATGGAAGTATTTATGGATGACTTTTCTGTTTTTGGTAATACATTTGAGGTTTGTCTAAGGAACTTGGAGTTAATGTTGAAACGTTGTATAAAATCTAACCTGGTTTTAAATTGGGAAAAATGCCACTTCATGGTAAAAGAGGGAATTGTTTTAGGACATAAGATCTCACACTTAGGTATGGAAGTAGATAAGGCAAAAATTGAAATAATTTCAAAACTACCTCCTCCCAAAAATGTGAGAGCCGTTAGGAGTTTTTTGGGACACGCTGGCTTTTATCGTAGGTTCATAAAAGATTTTTCATTAATAGCCAGGCCGTTGACCAATTTACTCGGAAAAGATGTTCCATTTTGTCTTTGATGAGAAATGTATCAAAGCTTTTAATAGACTTAAGGAACTCTTAACTACTGCACCTATCATGACATCACCTGATTGGAGTCTACCTTTTGAGCTTATGTGTGATGCTAGTGACTATGCAGTAGGAGTAGTTTTAGGACAAAGACATGATAAGAAATTCCATGTGATATATTATGCTAGTAAAACATTAACTGATGCTCAGGAAAATTACACTACGACAGAAAAGGAATTATTAGCAGTAGTATATGCATTTGATAAGTTTCGATCCTATCTAGTCCTGTCTAAAACTATTGTTTATACTGATCACTCGGCACTAAAATACTTGTTCAATAAAACCGACGCAAAACCAAGATTGATTAGATGGGTTTTATTGCTTCAAGAATTTGACATAGAAATTCGGGATAAGAAAGGGGCGGAAAACTTAGCCGCAGATCATTTGTCTAGGTTAGAAAATCCGACCCTAGAAGCCATCGATGAGACAATCATCTGATAAATTTCCAGATGAGAATCTATGTGCATTATCTGCCATTTTCTCACCCCCTTGGTTTGCAGATATAGCAAATTACTTGGCAGCCCGGACTCTCCCTAGTGATATCACTGCTCAACAAAGAAGAAAATTCTTTGCTGACCTGAAATATTACTATTGGGAAGATCCTTTTCTATTTAAAATATGTGCAGATCAGATGATCAGAAGATGTGTATCTCAAGAAGAAGGTTTCCAAATTCTGGAACATTGTCACTGCGGACCAACCGGCGGTCACTTAGCTGCAACCAATACCGCCCGAAAGGTGTTAGAAGCAGGCTTTTACTGGCCTACCATATTCAAGGACGCCGCAGCATTTACAAGATCGTGCGATGCCTGCCAGAAAGGGGGAGCCATATCATCTCGAGATGGTCTACCCCAACAAACAATTCAAAGTGTAGAAATATTTGACATATGGGGTATAGATTTCATGGGTCCGTTTCCTTCCTCTTTTGGTATGAAGTACATCTTAGTAGCTGTAGAATATTTTTCGAAATGGCCTGAGGCACAGGCCCTACCTACTAATGATGCTCGAGCCGTATGTAAATTCCTTAAGCAGATTTTCGCCAGATTTGGATGTCCAAAAGCCCTAATTAGTGATCGAGGTACGCACTTCTGCAACTCTCAATTGCAGAAGGTACTTCAGCAATACGGAATTCAGCATCGCATTTCCACAGCCTACCATCCTCAAACCAACGGCAGGCTGAGGTAACCAATAGGGGGATAAAGAGAATCCTAGAAAAGACGTGGGTGTTAACCGTAAGGATTGGGCCAATAAACTGGAGGATGCATTATGGGCCTTCCGTACAGCATACAAGACCACTACGGGATTCTCACCCTATCGACTAGTCTACGGAAAAGCATGCCACCTTCCGGTTGAACTTGAACATAGAGCTTACTGGGCAGTGCAAAAATGCAATCTTAACGATAAATTGGCTAAGGAACACCGGATTCTACAACTCAATGAATTGGATGAGTGGAGGCTAAAGCCTACGAGAACTCACATCAGTTCAAAATGACGAGTAAACTCCGGCATGATAGACGACTCAGAGCCCAGAAAAATTTCGAACCAGGCGATAAGGTATTGTTGTACAATTCACGTTTCAAATTCTTCCCAGGAAAGCTGCGTAGCTGTTGGTCAGGACCATTCACAATTACGGAAGTATCACCTTTCGGAGCATGTGACATCATGGATTCTGACGGCATTATTCAAAAAGTAAACGGACAACGCCTGAAGATTTACACAGAGCCGTTTGACTCGTCCGAGCAGATTGTGGACTTCACAAACTAAGGGAGTATCTTTTTCATTTTATTTCTTGTTTTGTTATTTCTATGTTCCTTCTTACCCGTAGTTAGCTGAATAAGTGTGGGGTAAGAATCTTTTAATTATGTTTTATTCTTGTTTCCAAATAAATGTGGGGTAGATGTGCATGAACACTGAGGACAGTGCCAGCCTTAAGTGTGGGGTAGCAGTGCACGGTGCACTTAGCAGTTTGAAAAATTTTTCGCATGCTTTTGCTTGTTTCCCTGTATTTTCACCCTTCCAAAATTTTTTCAAAATCCTTCCGTCTTTCAGACTTCTAAATGCAGTATGCTTGGTTAAACAAATTGCTTATGTCTATGATATGTAGGTAGTATGTTATGGTTAGTAGGAGATAGTTAATAGCTATCTTGGACTGATTGACTAGGAATAGGGAATTCCTGATAACTGAGCACAACCCTGTCTGGATTAGAAACCTCAACCAATTGCCTATTCGAGACTTAACTAGATAAAACTAGACCAGTTGTGGATATATTGGCAGTTAGAACGACTAGATGAGACTCTGAGCTAAAAGTGAAAAGAACTTAAGGAAATTAATTATAATAAGGGTAGTTTGCCAGCGGCCTTCGCTACTCGAGCACCACTCCTTCGGGGAATTTAAAGCCTGATGCCCTAAGGCCGTGTAGGTCTGGGAGTCATCGGAGTGGGACTCGTTACATGGGTAGTTGAAGTTGACGTGTTCTAAGCAGACTCGAAATACCCTGAATCTATAAAGAAATAACTAAGTGCTAAAACGTTAAAAATCTTATCACCAAAGCTCAGAACTCAGAAAGTTATCTGTTGTCAGCATGTCTAGCGATAGGTCGAAGGGTTATCTGGTAGCAGTTAAGATAGGAGCCATTGTGTTGACTATCTGGTCTGGACTAGTACACACACTACACATCAGGAAGACCCTATGACTAAGAGAAAGGTTCAACCTAGTTGTTGATTTGTTTTCTGCCTGATCATAACAAACTACTAAAAACATCTGAGACCTTGTCATAGCAACCTAACCAATCAGACTTGTATTAAGAATTGTCTGAAGAATTTTTGGAATAAAAACATGACTAGGAATTTAAGTGACTGCACTACGGTTTAGAATCACTAACTCCATGTAGACTTTGCTTGAGGACAAGCAAAAAGCTAAGTGTGGGGTTATCTGATACGCGAAAATCGTATCACATTTTTAGCATGTTTTTATACATGTTTTAATGTGAAATTGAGAGTAAATTGACATTAATTGTTTATTATTTACTTGATTTCACGGTTTTTATGATTTTGGAAGTGTCAGGTGAAAAGTAGACGAAAATAGCAATCTGGGGCAAAAACGCAATTTTTGGAAATATTGACCCGGTCAAAGGTCACGGGACGGGCGTCCCGACCCAGTCAACCGCCAGGACGGGCGTCCTGACCCGGGACGGGCGTCCCGAACCTGGTCAACGAACCAGGACGGGCGTCCCGAACCGGGACGGGCGTCCCGAACCGCCAGAAGCTGTCCCACATCGAATTTTCAGAGATTTTCACTCCTGGAAGCTGCTATAAATACCCTAGGCCTCCAGCAGTTGAATTCATCCCTCTCCACTCGATCTGAGTCATTTAGTGGTCTCCAGTGTACAATTTTCCAGTACACAACTCACTCAGAGACTCAGATCTCAGTTTTCTTTCTTATTAGTGTTTTGTTTAGTTTCTGAGAAATAGTCTCAGATCTTAGGTTTCTATAGATAGGTTCGTTTCCGGTGTTCATAGAATACCCGGGGTATCGTTAGGAAACCCTAAGAGAGCTCTAGGCGTTCGAAGAGTCAGTCCACAGGGCTGGGCTTAAGCTGGGTATTAAGGTAAAGCCCAGTTACTAGGCTGAGGAAGCGTCCTCCGAAGGTTCTGGTGAGCAGAGTCAGAGGAGGCAGTACGACATATACAGCAGTACGCTCTGCGGCGAGACTACGTAAAGGGTGATTTCTTTATGGCATCAGTCCCCATACCCCTCTCTTATATGTTGTTATTGTTTTTCTCTAAATACTTATTATGAACATCTGATTATGATTTTTATGAATAGTTTTATATGTTGAAGTTGTTATATTTTTCCAGAAATAGCCACCTGCTAAATATTCACTATGTCTGCATGTTTAATGTGCTCTTTTAAACTAAAGTTAGGGTTATAGACATCCTAACCACGGTCTAATCAAACCTGTTTAGTTTAACAGGCATCAATAGATTGGTGTCTGCCATGCTAGATAAAATAAACATGTTGTCCTACCGCGCTCTTCTCATGTATCTAGATCCGACCCAACTGATACTCGAACTTTCCAAGGGGAAGGTTCGGACTCCAAATCCTTAAAGGATTTACCTACCACCAAAAGACAATTAGACTGAGACTTCGCCCTTCAGACCAATGTCATTAGCTTAGAGTACCCCACACTATGCCTAGAAATTGACCGAAGTAGGTTCAAACCCTTCATAGTGAAACATTGCGGAGTCACGTCCAATGCTTATGTCCATATTCCGTATGACCATTTTATCTCGGGACTCGCCCTGCCTTTTGACCCCGCCTTCTGCGACTTTTTAAATTTAGTGAAGTGTCAACCTGCCCATGTGCACCCGAACGGAGTCCGATACTTTACTGCCTTGACCGTTTTGTGTCGTAGGATAGGGATAGAGATTTCCGAACTGATCTTGAGGACCTTTTTTACTGTCCTTAGGATGAATAACCTAACCCTTTCTTTGAGACCTCGACCGGCTCTTCGAACCTCCCCCAAATAAAGTCAGTCAGTGGAGAGAGCGGTGGGTATGCGTGGAGTCCAGATTGGCTTCCCGTTTTACCCGAAGTGTAAGGCACTTCGACAGTGGCTGCCTCTTAAGAAAAATACCAAATATTCGACTCCGACATAAAATTTTTGGATTATGTTCGGAGTGAATTAGGAGACGACCCTAGGACCCAAACCAAGGTCTTTTCGTCTAGCGAACTGATCTCCAATGCCAGTTGTAATCCGTGCGGGATCGGCGGACTCGAAGTGAATGATCGTCGGAGGGAACTCGGCATGGAGGATAGTAACGAATACCCCATGTGGAAGCTTCATCCAGGAAGAGTATTCTTTGATGAGTGCCCGAGTGTACGAATCCGGAGAGCGCGGGATGTCCTGTGGCAAAGGGTAGACTAGGGCAATTATTGTCTTATCTGAAACTTTTATGCTACTTCAATGCTAACCCTTTTCTCTTCGTCTTGCAGACATGGCTGAGGGATATGGAGAGAGACGCGAGCAGGAAAGGCGTGCCCGAAGGTTGGCCTTCAAGAACGCTGGCCTTACTCCGGCCAAGGCAGTTGAACGAGCCTCGCTTTCCGCTGCGGCCGGGACTTCGTCGGAGGGAACAGCCTCTCCTTCGCCTGCACCTCCTGCACTAAAAAACCCTTTACCCCAACGCCTTCGGACAAAGACAATGGGAAGGGACCAGCCAAAACTTCGTCGAAGCGGAGTCGAGATGAGAATGAAACAGAGCACCTTCGAAAGAGACCTTCCCGAACGCATGATTCCGTCGATCCGGAGGACGAAGTTCCCTTATCTGCTCGCTCTGCCGCCCGAGGTCCTTCACATGGAGAGAGCTCTTCGAGGAACTCCTGGCTGAAGGAAGGATTCGTTCTTTCTACGGATAAGAAGAACTTGGAGAACCTTGCACTTGAAGTGCAGCGGGCTTCCCCACCTTTGTCAAACATACAGTTGTCAGATCCCCGGGTGGGCAGGTATTTTGGTAAGACAGTGTTACACCGGATGATGGACCACGACATGCTGAATAACGCTCGTGATGCTTCAATGGGCGTGAACAACTCGTTGGGCCACATTGGAGCTCACTTCTCACAGGTAAACACTCCACTTCCCCTTATTCTTTTTTCTGAATTTACTTCTGACTTTGTTTTTTTGACCAGATCGGAGCCTTAATCGGATACATTGGTATAATGGCGGCTTCTACAAACACTTCTCAGAAGAAGTGTGCTGATCTGGAAAGCCAACTATCGGACAAGAACAAAGCCCTTGACTCTGCTGAAGAAAGACTTCGGTTAGCCGAGGAAAATGTAGCCCTGGTTGTAGCGGAGAAGGATAGACAATCTTCAACGCTGTTGGACTTCCAGAGGGCTAATGAAGAGCTCAAGGTCAAATTGCGAGACCTCGATCGGCGGCTGAAAGAAGCGAAGTCAAGGTGCCGGGATTCGGACACCAAGGTGAAGTACTATGAGTCCGCCGACTACACGGCCAAAGTGGTGGATGCTTACCGCACTACCCCTGAGTTCGGAAATGAACTGTTTCGCAGATGCGACTGATTTTTTGACCGGGGGTGTGCTCACGTGCCTCGTCAACTTCATCCTTTTGTTCCAGACAAGGCATTGTTGTGCCGAATCTTTGAAGGGTCTTACACCAACCCCGACTTCAGGGCTGGCTGTGACTTCGTCCCGTTCACTGAGAGTGAACTGGTGGAGATAGCAACAGTGGATCGTAAAGCGGGAAGGGAGTGGACTCCGCCGACTCCAGTGCATCCAAACTTGTTGGAGCTGTGCGACCAATATGCTGAGCAACCCGAGGAGTCCGAGCCCATACAAGTGGAGCCGCTGAGGGCTGTTGCGCCGTCTTCGGAGACAGAGGCGGCGGATAGTGGTCCTGCCATGATAGTAGAGGAGGTTCCACCAAGTGAGGGTACTTCGGCGGAGGGTGTTCCTCCTTCGAACGAAGTACCTACACATGTAATAGATTAGGTTTTCTTCTTCGAAAGAACTTTGTTTTCCTTTGTATATTATTTTTTTTATAATTTAATAGATCATTTGGCAGCGCTTATTTCTGTGATTTTAATCCACTTAGTCGAAATAAACTTTAGATGGTTTGGAGTCTGATTCCAATTTAACTTTGAAGCGAATATGGCTTATTCGCTTAAACTCCCATTTCGAGGTGAACTCGAAGTCTGTGGACTGTGAGATCCAGTTTCGAGGCGGGCTCGAAGTGAGGAGTATATCTTGAAATCCCATTTCGAGGTGGGCTCGAAGTAATTATGGATTTTATGATGTCCAACTCTGAGGTGAGTTCGAAGTGAGGATGGACACTTTTAATTTGGGTACCCAATTTCGAGATGAGCTCGAAGTAATTATAGATTCAGTAAAGTCCGATTTCGAGGTGAGCTCGACGATAAGAGGGACTTGTCTAATTTTCAATTTCGAGGTGAACTCGAAGTAGTTATGATGAATCTTGATATCAACAAGATGCTTTTATTAGACTTGGAATATAGTATTTAACTTTCTAAGTATTCATACGAAGTACTTTTTCAAATGATTAGCATGCCATGGATGGGATAGAATTTTCCCTTCTTGATCCATGAGGTGGTATGTTCCTGGGCGCACTTTGTCCTTGATTAAGTAAGGGCCTTCCCAGTTCGGTGACAGCTTATTGGTGGTGATCTGCCTAGCTGTCCCTTCAATCTTTCTTAACACCCAGTCGCCAATGCAGAGTGGTCTTTTTATCAAATTTTTGTCATGAGATTGCTTGGTTTTCTGTTTAAAAACTTCCATTTTTAACCATGCTGCTATCCTCCATTTTTCCAGTAGGTCTACATCTAGACATCGATGTCGCTTGTTACTTTCAGTATTGTAGACGGAAACTCTGTACGATGGGAGTGTGAGTTCGGCTGGAGATATGGCTTCTGATCCAAACAGTAAGGCATACGGTGTTTCACCAGTGGGGCCCCTAGCCGAAGTTTGGACTGCCCAAAGAGTTGCTGGGAGTTCGTCAACTTATTTGTTGGATTTTCCTTCTAAGTTCTTTTTTAACGCCGTCAGTACTAATTTGTTTGCTGCCTTTGCTTGACCATTGCCTTGGGGATGTGCGACTGACGACTTCCAGTGCTTGATTCCCAGGCGGGTACATTCTGCTGTGAACTTCGCCGCGAACTGAGTACCATGGTCTGTTACCACCGCGCGAGGTGCTCCGTACCTGCACAGCACAAAGTCATGCAGGAATTTTAGAGCATTTTCCTCAGTGGGAACTGCTAGAGCCTTCGCCTCAATCCATCTAGAAAAATAGTCCACGACCACCACCAGATATTCACTTCCTCTAGACTTTGGAAACTTGCCCATTAGGTCAACTCCCCACATGTCAAAAGGTCATGCTGCCAAAACCGGGGTTTGGGGTATAGAGGGTAATCGGGGTATCTTGCCGAACTTCTGGCATACTTCGCACCGTCTGACGAAGTCCTCCGCGTCTTTTTGCAATGTCACCCAATAAAATCTTTGATTTAAGATCTTCTCTGAAAGAGGTCTAAACTCGAGGTGCCCGCCACATATACCTTCATGCATCTCCTCTAGTATGGACTGAGTAAGATTCGGTGGAATACAGTGAAGTAGGGGCCTGGTGAACGAACGACGATATAGAATGTCGTTGATTACTATGTACCGGGCAGCTCGTTGCTGTATATGTCTAGCCTTATTCTTATCTTCGGGCAAAATGTCTGAAGTTATGTAATCGCGTAGTTCGTCGATCCACGTGGGTGCTTCGGTTGATTGTCTCAAGGGAAGGACGACTTCCGGAGTTGTGACAAGTTCTACCATTACTCCCAGAGTGTTGGGGGTTTCTCCTGATGCTATCTTCGCCAACTTGTCAGCTGACTCGTTCTGACTTCGGCATATTTTCTTGAGCGAAAAATGGCGAAACCGAGGGACTAATCGCTCCACCTTTTCAACATATCCTTTTAAATTATCGGAATTCACCGAATACTCTTTATTCACCTGTCCCACTACGACTTGGGAGTCGCTAAATACCTCAAGAGCTTCTACTCCGACTTTCAGAGCCCATAGTAAACCGAGGACGAGGGTCTCGTATTCGGCTTGATTGTTAAATAACACATAATCGAGTCTTACGCTTCGAACTTCCTCGTAGTGTCCCGAAGGTGACTTTAATATAATACCGACTCCGACCCCTTGAGAGTTGACTGCTCCATCTACCATCATGGTCCAAGTGTTCTCTAACCCGGATGTCGGTGTGATGTTCTCGTGAGGTGATGACTCTGTGAAGGAGAGTTCGGCTAGGAAGTCTGACAAAGCTTGTGCCTTAATTGTTGTTCTCGGCTTGAACTCAAGATCATATCCGCATAGCTCAATGGACCACCGTAACAATCTCCCGGATTGGTCCAGTTTGTGAAAAACTTGTTTTAGTGGGTGGTTGGTATAGACGACCACGGTATGTGATTCAAAGTAAGCGCGAAGCTTACGAGTACTGATCACTAAAGTGAAAGCAAGTTTTTCGATGTTTGAATAGCGTACCTCGGCATCCCGCAGGATTCGACTGACGAAGTACACCGGTGTTTGCTTACCCTCCGTATTCCTTACCAATACCGAAGCTATCGCCAGCTGTGAGACGGAGAGGTACATGTTTAATGCTTCACCCGTTACAGGCGCACTGAGCAGGGGTAACTTCGCCAGGTAATTCCTCAAGTCCTCCCAGGCTTTAGCACACTCTTCAGTCCATACAAACGTTCTTCCCGCAGTTTTGAGGGTTTTAAAGAAAGGCATACACTTCTCGGCAGACTTAGAAATGAATCGCCCCAAGGCAGCTATACATCCGTTCAAGCGTTGAATATCCTTGATGTATCGAGGTTCGGTAAGTGCTAATACGACTTCCACTTTGTGCGGGTTCGCCTCGATGTCCCGTTCTGACATCATAAAGCCAAGGAATTTACGGTCTTTACTCCGAAGCTGCACTTCGTAGGGTTAAGCATTAACCGGTACTTCGATAAAGTGGAGAATGTCTCTTTCAAATCCTCGAGGTGGGAGTGCCCATGTTTGGTCTTGATAACCATGTCATCCACATATGTTTCCACGTTCCTCCCGATTTGTTGTTGTAGAACCTTATTCATCATCCTTTGATACGTTGCTCCGGCATTTTTGAGTCCGAAAGGCATCACGTTGTAACAATAAGTCCCTCCAGCAGCTCGGAACGAAGTGTAATTTGGTCTTGCGGCCTCATTCTGATCTGGTGATACCCCGAGAAAGCGTCCATAAGGCTGAGAAATTCATACCCAGGAGTTGAATCTACGAGAGCGTCAATGCGAGGAAGAGGGTAACAGTCCTTTGGGCATGCCCTATTCAGATCCATGTAATCTACACACATTCTCCACTTCCCATTCGCTTTCTTCACCATGACCACATTTGCTAACCAGGAAGGGTACTCTACTTCTCTTATGAAGTTGGATGATAACAACTTCTGCACTTCGTCTCGCATGCTGTTGACCTTCTCTTCGCCGAACTGTCTTACTTTTTGTCTAATGGGTTTAGCCTTGGGATCGACGTTAAGCTTATGTTCTACGATGTCTGGCGACACTCCCTGCATGTCCTCAACTTTCCAGGCGAAGTTGGTGAGGTGCTCCGATAGGAATTGTACTACCTGCTCCTTCATAGGTGTAGGCAAATGTCTTCCAACTCGTATCTTTTATTCAGGATAGTCGGGGTTGATAGAAACCTCATCGTACTCATCTGACTCAGGTTTTATTTTGTCAACGCAATGCATCCGTGTCGAAGTGACTTTCAGTCTTGCTTCAGTCATGGCTGATATGGGCACCGAAGTAGTTGTCGAAGTAGCCTGTTGCTGTCGGGATTTGAAGACGTGAGCAAGAAGACTTTTAGGATTGCTTCTTACGTGACCGATCCCATTCCTGGTGGCGAACCGTACTTGTTGATGAGATGTTGATATTATTAACTCAAAAGCGGAGTGTGCCAGAGTCCCTAAAATGGCGTTGTACGGTGAATCGACATCTACCACGTAGAACTTGATTTCCTCACAGCGGCAACAGAGATCGGATCCCAAAGTTACGTTAAGTTTCATTGTTCCCTTGACTCCGATTTTGTGTGCCGTGAACCCTTCTAGCACCATGTTGCTAGGCTTCAGAATCGTATCATTCATGCCCATTTCTCTGAAGCACTTGTAGTATAATATATTTTTAGTTGCGCCAGTGTCGATCAACACTCTCCTCACTCGGCACTTATCAATATCCTTTGCTGTCATGAAGACTTCCAATATGATAGGAGTTACCCGTGCTTCTTCATTTAACTCCAAGTCCTGGTCGGAAAATGTTATGGGCTCTAAGGAGAGCCTGTCGAAGTTGCACATCGGCATCGGTTTGTTCAGGTTATGGATTTTCCGCTTTATTTGCTTGATAGAAGCGAACTGAGGTGTTATTACTTCGATCACCTTTTCTCCTTTCTCCTTGGGTGGCTCCGTGAGATACTCCTTCATGTGTCCTTCTCGTGCCAATTTCTCAATTGTACGTTTCAGCTGAAAACAATCCTCGGTTGTGTGGCCGCAGTCTTTGTGGAAGTCGCAGTACTTCGACTTATCTCTAGTGGTTGTGTTCTGTGTCCGCGTGGGCGGGGCACTCTGAGTCTCGTACTTCTGCTTAACAATAGAGACAAATTTTTCCTTGGGAGTGTTCGATGTGATCGATTCAGTCTTTTTGGCCCTGCTTTTTCCCTTTCAATCATGCGGGGAGTCTTCACGATATCTTTCTCTCTTCACATTCCATGAAAAACTAGTACTGTCTTCGGCTAGTGCCACCTTACGTGCTACATTGAATACTTCGCCAATAGTGTCCGGCTTTCTGAGTTGTAATTCTGTGTACAGCATCTTAGAGTAGAATCCCGCCTCGAAACATGTGATCGTCGTGTCTTGGCTGATATCTTCGATCTCATCATATGTGCACTTGAATCGCTCTAAGTATGCGAGGAGGGGTTCATTTTCTCTTTGTTTGATGTTGGCGAGATCCCCCCTTGTCTTCGGAATTCTGCCGGCTATGCTGAACTTGTCTAGGAAGGATTTCTCTATGTCGCACCATGAATTGATGGTGCCGGGCTTGAGTGATGAGAACCAGGTCAAGGCTTTGTCTGATAAGGTACTGGGGAAGGCTTTGCAAAGGACGGCTTCGCTATTGGTCACTAAGGCCATAGCATATCTGAAGTGGCAGATGTGTTCCTGAGGCTTAGTTGTTCCTGAATACAAGACCAGTTGCGGGAGTTTTAGCGCCTTTTGGGGAATAGTAGCGTGAATCCATTCGGTGAAGGGACCAAGTCTCCATTAAGTGGTCTTCCTCACTTCGGTTCTTTGGCGTTTTATCTATACAAGGCTCCTTTCTAGGTTTCTTGGATGGATGCTCGGGCTGATCTTTGTTCTTCGCTTGTTTATCCTTTGGCTGACTCTCCGCCACTTCGCTGGCGGGTTGGGGCGGTGTCTTCCTGGCGAGGGGGTCTCGCTTTCCCGGATGTCTGCTTGTCGCCGAGGGAGATTTGGCCGACAATGGTTGGTAACGTCCTCCGTCTATGGCCGGGATAGCTTGTGGGGCCAAATTCGGTCTTCCAAGCTCTATCTGGTGTCTCGTCTGTAGCCGTGAAAGATCCCGTTCTCTACGAAGTTGTTCGACCTCCTTCCGTAAGTCGTCGATTTCTCTGCCACATTCAACGTGACTGTATGCTCTGCCATGTGTCGTTCCCCGCAGGGTGGGGACTTCGCGCGAGGCCGCCTGGGAGCCAAGGCACTCGAAAGCAGAGTGATATCGGGGTTTTGCGGGAGCCGACATAGCCCGATACTCCTCTGGGCGAGGTTCCAAGGTAGGGGTATCGAAGCAAAGTCCACGTTCCATCGATGAAAGAAATGTTTTCGTTTCCCGATAACGGAACCAAACTGATTAGTCGGAATTTGGTCTGATATTAAATGTCAAGAAAATCGAGGATTTGGAGGAAGGTCTCTGCCAACTCTGCGGGTCAAAGTGGACGAAATAACATGCAAGTGAGAGAAGTTCAATCGGAGGGTGAGGGACCCCCGGTGAACCCTCCGACGGTCAAGTCAGTGACTCAGAACCCGGTGAGAGAGTAGAGAGAAATGAACAAAGGTTGTTGTAAGGATATCTGAACTTACCTGCTACCTTTCGAATAATGGTATTTATAGAGTCGAGTAACCCTGTAACGAGAGGTTTGATATTTGTCTAACCCCGAAATATCCCACTATTGTAGGGATATTTCGTCAGATATTTCTTAATCAAGAAATGTTTTAGTTAATAGATATTTCGGAGGAGAATATTCTGGAAAGTCCCGTAAAGTTATTCTTTACCCGGAGGCGAAGTGGGACATCGGACTGTCGATCACAATATATTATGTGGAAGATATTCGAAGAATCCGGATCAACTGATAATTGAGATATTTGCGCCTCAAGATCAGAGGCAAGATCCCGTACTTCGTCCAAGTTCTTCGGAGTGATGAAGACTTAATGGGCTTCATGGGCGGACCCACGAAGCCACGTCACTGCTGAGTCAGACCGAGGTTTTTACGACCTCTCATATATATATAATTTTTATAAATCATATTATTTTATAGGTGAATAATTTATTATAACATTTCACTACTTCTATATAATCTCCATAAGTCGTAAATTATCAAAATTATTATATTTAATTTTCCTATATTTTTATTACATATTGAGCTAATTTCTTGAATTTATTCTTATTTTGATAATAGGAACGAAATATGGAGAATTGACCAGAATTTGGATAAAAACGTATTTATTATTATAATTTAAAGAAATCATTCACAATAAAATTAAATTTTGATGATATTCTCAAGATAGTCTAGATTTATTATTATTAATTAAGAGATATCTTATTTTAGTTAGGATATTATTTTATTATTTTATTTTATCTTCTATTATCTCCTTTTTAAAAAGAAATTAATATAATCCAATAAATAGGATTTCTTTACCCTAGGGTTAGGACAATTGGACGGAGGAAAACAAGTTGGGAGAATTTTCAGATGATAAGCGCTTTAAGCCTCAAATCAGAGTTCTATGCTAATTTCTAAACTTTGAATTTTATTAATATTTCAATGTTTATATCGGTTGATTAAATATTGAATAAATTTTGTTTGATTCTTTCTGAAGTTTTTCAATTGGATTAAGTAGAGACTTTATTGTTATAATTAAATTCATGTTTAGACAGTTATGTGGCTTACGAATTGCTTTAATTCTATCACGGGTTTTAGGTTAAACTCCAATTGATTATTTGACGTTTGTCTTAAATGTCTCTTTATTTGTTTAATCGAATTCTAAGCGATTTCGTTCGTAGGTGATACAAATTCTAGCGGTTTCATCATAATTCAAATTAAAGATTTGGTTTATAATTCAGAAATAAAATTATGGAACGAGAAAGAACTTGAATTAAATCATTCTCGACTGAAGTTTTCTCATATTTGATTTCTTTAATTATTAGTTGTCTTTTTACATTCTCGTTATCTAAAAATGCTTCCTTTTTATTATTTTTTATTCTTGTTAATTGATTTAGATTTAGTTTCTTAGGGAAACCCTATATTGCTCACTAAATAAATTGAATTAATCTTGGCCGATTTGACGACAATCGTGTAATTCTAAAACTGCACCAAGATTTTGGCCTCGTTGTCGGAGAAACCATTATCAAATAATCATAAATAAGAATATGTTTTTATTATTATTATTATTATTTTTATTTGCATGCTTTTCTTTTTGTTTCAGTTGAGTTTTGGGTCAAAATTCGAAACTTTTGGTTTGTCGGTGTTGTTTGCACTATTCTGGTCTAAAATGTTATTTTTGATTGATCTGAATTTTGGTACTCAAAGGTTTTGGGTCGTGGGGAATCATGTCGTGTTTTGTTAAAACTCTATCGTTTTGACCACTTTTTCGATTTTTTAAAGTATTTTTTTAGTAATTTAAAAAAAAAGAATTTTTTTTTTTGTTACAATTGCATTTGTTATTTGCAATATTTGGTGTTTTATTTCTTTTTTTCAGTTGAAGATGGAGAATAAACTCAATGAGATAGAATTTTTGATAAGAAAATTAGCATGGCAAAGGCGAATCCCTATCATTCGTTGTGGTATATGTGAATCATTCATGCATCCTTCACAGCAATGTCCTCAAAGGTATGATCCATATTCATCAACTTATAATTTTGGATGAAGGGATGATATGAACTGGAGTTATGAAAATACTTGGAAACTACAACTACAACAATAGAACTTAAAATCAGAGCCCAATCTGATGGATATAGTGAAACAGTTAGCAAAGGCTAATGCAGAAACAAAAACCAAAGTGCAGAATATTGAAACACAAGTAGGACAAATGGCTGCTAGTTTTAATGAGTTGAGAAATTGACGTTACAAAGAGTTATCTTCCCAACCCATTCCAAACATGGGAGGTAACGTAAGTACTCTTAGTAAGGAAGAGTTACATGATCCAATAAGCTCTTTTGAACTATGTTCATATGAAGTACCAAATCTTGAAATAAATATGCTAGATTTTTTCATCTAATGATTTTTCTGATAATTCCATGAGTAGTGATTTGATTTCTGATTCTCCTAAATTTGTTGAGTTTGGTGATACCATTAATAGCTCTCATTCTTGTCTTGGATTTGACAAATGTCAGACATGCCATAAAATTGATGACTATTTGACATGTGATCAGAATGAAGAAGTTACTCATTTCAAATCTATTGAAATTATTGATGAAACTATTGATTCGGTTAATGTTACTGATGAAGCTATTGATTTTGTTGATGCTATTGATGATATTGATTTTCTACCAATTATGTTGATTTCATTAATGATGCCACGAAAAATTCTTCAGATGAGCATTCTATTTTTCAAGAAAATTCATTAAATTTGCTATCTGAACATTTGCCTGATTCCATGAGTCTTTCTAAAGTTTCTGAGCTTGTTGAATATGATTTACATACATGTTGCGAAAATGGAGAATACTTGAATATGGTTGAGGAGGTTCCTCATTGTTCTGATAATTTTGATGATTCTATTGATTCTTTGGATGATAATTGTCATAGTTCACTTAATGAAAATTTTGTTGAAATGGCATCTAGAAATAAGATAGTTCCATCTATTCAAGAATCACATACATTAAAGTTTAAACCTTTATTCAATCGTCTTAAATATGCTTATTTAGAAAAGAGGTAAACATTGCATGTTATCATTGGTAATAACCTCTATCCTAATTAAGAACATGAATTACTTAAGTGGTTAAAGAATAATATGAAAATAATTAGGTGGACATATTCAGATATTGTCAATTTTGAGATTTGTTATAATATTCTTGCATATTTTAGTAGGCATCAAGTAAATAAGCTGAAGGGTAAATATAAAATTTATTTTTAGAATAATCTATACATGTGGCGAATAAGTAGTGATTAAATTATTATAAGATGTCTTCTTATTCATGAATTTCCTTATGTTTTAAAATTATAATTAGCAGCTTATAAAAATTCTAGCATCTATAGAGAAAATAAGAAGAGATTCGTGATACAGTTTTGAATATTTTACAATAATAATAATACAGTTTTGGCAAAAAAAACAGTTTTGAATATTTTACAATAATAATAATACAGTTTTGGCAAAAAAAAAACAAAAAAAGCACGTATACAATTTTATATTCAAATAAATAATCTATACAATCTAAATTTAAAATCAAAAATTCTATATATATATATATATATATATATATATAATGAAATTAGTCACTCTTAAAGTATGAAAAAAAAGTAACATGTTTATGGGAAAAAGATAGAAGCCACATGTCCTTTTCTTTTTTTCTTTTTTTCCTTTTTTTTTCTTTCTATTTCTTCTCCCCTTCTCACCACCACATTTGCAACTATTGTCCAATTCAGGCAACAATAAACTTAATTTTCAAAGTAATCATAGAAATTTAAGTAATAACCAATATGAGGAGTGGCTCACATCTCTGGGAAAAATCTGACTCCAACTAAACTCAACAACTTGACTGATGAATTAACTCTCCCTTGAATAGTTTCACACGCACAATAAATAACTTATTCTAATAGTGATACTTTGGCAAACAAAAATTTAGGTCTCGAGTGTTAACTTTCAACTCTCCTAACTCTCATTTCATTTTTCTAATTTTTATTTCTCCATACTATTTTTTTCCCCTCCAAAACCTTTCTATTGAAAAGATAAGATTATAAGGGAGGAAAAGGAAAGAAGGGTTTTTAAATTTACTGCTTTGTACATTGGTTTTTGGAGACCAAGCATGATTTAGGTGGAGAGATCTAATTTTCTTACCCTTCATGATTTGGGCATTACCCAAAGTTCAATTAAAATTTTCTACACTCTTGTTTACAAATCATATAAATATTCCTACAATTTTAGATTATTCTATTTATTTAAATTTTTAAATCATTCTCTACTATTTTCTACATTATTATAAATATTTTGGCATTGTTCATTCGCATACTTTAAAAAAATTAGTACTTTTTAAAAGATTTAATTTAGTAAATAATACATGTAATCTAAATTTTAGTATTAAACAATTAAAGTTTAAAATTTTATATAAACTCTCAAAGTTGACTTTCAATTTTTTTTATATATATACAATTATACCCGTATGATATATTGACAATTACACTTTTAAATTACAAATACAATTACAAAATTTTATTATATTATCTAATTCAAATATTATTTAAATTTTATATTTATGACCTTCACAAAAATTAAACATTTAAATAACATAAATTAAATTAAACAACAAATCCCAAAAAACAATTATGACTCCCTCAATCTATAAATACCACATAAGTTATAAAGAGAGATTTTAATGACCTATCGTCATTCTAAGAGCTTTTGAGAAAAAGTGATTGAGAAACTTTTTTGTCCGATAATATTAAATTGGCGTCAGCAGTTATTTTTTAAAGAATACAAACTCAAGCCGTAACTCGAAGATAAACCCTTATGCACCGCTTCTGCCATGACCAATATGGATCGCTCAAAATTTAGAACTTCGACACGTTCTTCTCGTCAACATCTCCAAAACATGACGATTCTGCCCACATCTACCCACAGCGGCTAACAATCGCCGTCTCGTCAACGATCAACCTCAATTTAGCCAAATAATCAAGCAACCGACATCAACTATGACACCGTCATGTAGAATCTGAACAATCTGCTTAGTACATTCGGTCAAAGAGGCCTCAACAAGACCCGAATTTGGCTGAACAATCTGTGTGAATGCTCTATTTGAAGATATTATTTTACTTTCTTAGAATGAAAGTGAGTAAAGATAGTTAATATTTATATAAATGAAAAAGTATATTTGATTGAGATCAAGCCCAAAAAAGCTTTCGAGCCCACGACGGATTGAATTAGCAGATCAATAGAAATAAGACTCTGTAAAAATTATTTTAATTTTATGTAACCCATTTTATTTGTAATTTCAATTTACATGAAATTATTCAAAAAGAAAATTTGCTTACAAATTGGCATGCCTAGTGGGACCATTTCTACAGCTCATATCTCTCCATCAAAGATATTAAATAGAGGTAAAAAATGATGTCAGCAAAGCAGACTCAAAGAACGTTGCTGCAGACAATGGCATCAACAAAGTTGATTCAGAGAGCGTTGCTGCTGACGTAAGTGTCAGCATTCCGACATTCAAGGCATATGCTGATCCTACTACTAGAAACAAAGGAAGAATATTCGTTGATCAGCAGAAGAAATCAGTTGGCGATGCAAATCTCAAATACAAAAACCCATGCTTCGATGTGACTTCGATGCAGGATCAATCTCAAGGTATTGTAGGTGGAATGGTGCAAAAGAAGCTTGCAATGCTGGAAGGTAAACATAGTAAGGATAAGTCAGCATCAGAAAATGAAGATGTTGATTCTACAAGTGCCTCCCAACATGATCAGGTAAGTAGTGACGATGAATATGAAGATTCCTCTGCAAACATCTCTGCAATGCCTATAATGATGGTGGATGCGTCAACAATAGAAGAACAATTGGTGAATTTGACAAAATTGGTGGAAGTTCTCACAATGCATTTAGTGAAGCAAAATCGTATCCTCACTCAATTGATGAACAACACTGGCGAGTCAAGTCAAAAATGAGCAGAAGAGGCAAGCAAAGGTGTTACCCTCAACCGAGGAGAAGGATCAAGTAATCCTGAAGATGTCAAAGTTGCTAAAAATCAATTAAAATACTTTGGCGGATCTGAAACTATCAAACAAGAAAGGACTGTTCACGTTTTGTCAGATGGATTCATCCCTATTGATGAACTAAGGAAGGGACGATAAAAGACAAGTACGAAGGAAGTTCTGAATCTTCCGATGCATATTCCAAACCTTATTCAAGGAGAATTGACAATCTGCAAATGCCGATGGGCTATCAACCTCCAAAGTTGCAGCAGTTCAATGGTAAATGTAATCCAAAGCAACTGTTGCTCATTTCGTTGAAACATGTAGCAACACAGGGACTAAAGGTGATCTCCTAGGCAAACAATTTGTCAGATATCTCAAAGGAAACGTATTCGATTGATACATAGAATTAGCTCCAGGACCAATTGACAGCTGACATCAACTTGAAGCTGAATTCTTGAATCACTTCTACAGCACCCGGAGAACTATAAGTATGCTTGAATTGGGTCACACAAAGCAGTGGAAAGATGAACATGTCTTTGACTACATCAATAGGTCGAGGAGTTTGAGTCTAGATTGTAGAGATCGATTGTGTGAGAAATCTGCAATTGAAATGTGCATTCAAGGGATGCAATGGAGCCTTCAATACATCTTGAAAGGCATTCAACCAAATACGTTTGAAGAGTTAGCTACTCGCAGTCACGACATGGAATTGAGTATCAAGACTCACGGTGATCAAGGGACCTTTGTTGCTGAACCTCGCTAAAAAGATGGAGCAGATTTCAAGGAAACAAGTAAACAACTGTCTAAGTCAAACGTACAAGAATCTCATACAACAATTGTTGCTCCAGTCAGAGTTGTAACAAAGGTGAGTATAAATTCTACAGAGCGAAACAACATTCCTACAAATTTACCGAGAAGGAGGCCGACGCTGGAGGAAAGATAAGAGAAAGGTTATCATTTCCTTGATTCAGATGTATAAAAAATATTTGATGATTTAATGATCACCGATTTTATCGAGTTGCCTGAAATGAAGTGACCACAACAAGAGAAACATACAGATGATCCAAACTACTACAAATATCATCGTCTTGTCAATCATCCTATTGAACAATATTTCATCTTCAAAAATAAAGTAATGGAGTTGGTGCGCAAAGGAAAATAAGTGTTGGAGGAAGAAAAGTTAACAACTAATAAAATAAGAGCATGTTTCACCGTTCATGCAGAAAAAGTCGATAATGTTGTTGGAATGCTACTTGGCGAATGTTCAACAAAGAAGAATGATTCCTTTATAATAGTAGACACTTACGTAACTACGATTAACTTCACAAACAATGATTTGTTACTAGGATCAAAGCCACACAATAGACCATTATTTGTGTCTGGCTACATACGACAAAAGAGGATGAATCAGATATTACTTGATGGGGGCTCTGCAGTTACTATTCTTCCATTGCGTATGTTGAAGGATTTCGATATTCCCACTGAAGAACTTTCACATAGTCGTCTCATGATTCAAGGTTTTAATCAAGGAGGGAAAAGAGCTGTTGGTGCAATACGACTTGACCTTAAAATAGAAGAACTGACTACAAGTGTACTTCTACATGTAGTGGACTGCAAAACTTCTTACAACATGTTACTGGGGAGACCATGGTTGCATGACAATGGTGTGGTACATTCAACATTGCACCAATGCTTCAAATATGTAAGTAATTGATCAGTAAAGAAGGTTATTGTAGATGATAAACCTTTCTCGAAAGTTGAAGCATACATTGCAGATGCCAAATTCTACTCTCAAGAAAAAACTGCAACACTCTTCAGTGAACAGTTGATACCAGCGGTAACAATGCATCAGAAAGACAATCCATCTTCCAGCAAAGAAGCTTTGACAACAAAGAAAGTTTTGATTGAAGCAAGCTTGCAAAAATAAGGTAAGGATGAAAATGAAGTGTTTGCTCAAAATATCCTATGTTACGTTCCTAAATCAAGAAGGAAGGAAGGACAATCACCTTTTACAAAGATTAAAGCTTTGAAAGACCTCCCTATACCGTTGACAAAAATTGCAGCAATCCAACAGACAAATTCAACTCTGAAAGGCTTCATACAACTTGTAGAAGGAAAGAAAGTCGAGCATGGTCAATTACCTGATCGAAGGACCGAAGAAGGCATTGACCCCAATGCTTACAAGTTTTTGGAAAAGGCAGGATACAATGCCGAATCTAAAGATATGTTAGGAAAACTTCCAATGGCAATGATGGATGCAAAGATCCAAGGAAGCAGTCAAATGCAACATAATTCAAGAGTCGGAATTGGGTATGTTCAACCTCCTCCAGCTCGGATCATGATAAGGCATGCATCTAATTACTACGTCTCCGTTGAAGATTAAGAATCATGTATAGCAAGAAAGTCCGTCTTTGATTGTTTGGGAGAAGTTAATTCACAAGTATCTTCGTTGAATAAAACAATCTCAGCAACAACTGAAAGAAACAAATGCAAGAAGTACGGAATATCTAACACTTCAAAGAAGATTCAAAAGTGTGAAAAGTCACCTTGTTGGGATAAATTGCGTAGCATATTTCCTTCAAGAATGGTAAGACGTCAAGTTCTCATCATGGATTGTGGTCCAATGTTAAAGGCAAAATTTCACATTATAGTTATTGCTAATCTAAGAGAAGAAGATGAATAAAGTGTAAGGTCATCATACCACATTACCATCATTGACGAAAAATGCATTGAAGAAGAAGATGCAAGAGATGCTCCTCCCAAGCTTGAAGAAAGTGTGAAAGCTATTGTCAACGAGTTGAAAGAAATCAACTAGGGAACAGAGGAAGATCGCAAGCCAATTTACATGAGTGCACTTCTGTCTGTAGAAGAGGAGATGAAGTATGTTGAACTTCTACAACAATTCAAAGATATTTTTGCTTGGTCATACAAGGAAATGCCTGGTTTAGATCAAAAAGTTGTTGTTCATCATTTGACTATTAAACAAGGTGCAAGACCAGTGCAGCAAGCTCAGCGATGCTTTCAGCCTGAATTAGTCCCTGATACGCGAAAATTGTATCACATTTTTAGCATGTTTTTATGTATGTTTTAATGTGAAATCGAGAGTAAATTGACATTAATTGTTTATTATTTACTTGATTTCACGGTTTTTATGATTTTGGAAGTGTCAGGTGAAAAGTAGACGAAAACAGCAAATTTTGGGGCAAAAACGCAATTTTTGGAAATGTTGACTCGGTCAAAGGTCCGGGACGGGCGTCCCGACCCAGTCAAACCGCCAGGACGGGCGTCCAGCACTAGGGACGAGCGTCCCGACCTGGTCAACAGACCAGGAAGAGCGTCCCAATCTGGGACGGGCGTCCCGAGCCGCCAGAAGCTGTCCCACATCGAATTTTTCAGAGATTTTCACTCCGGGAAGCTGCTATAAATACCCCAGGCCTCCAGCAGTTGAATTCATCCCTCTCCACTCGATCTGAGTCATTAAGTGGTTTCCAGTGTACAATTTTCCAGTAAACAACTCACTCAGAGACTCGGATCTCAGTTTTCTTTCTTATTAGTGTTTGTTTTAGTTTCTGAGAAATAGTCTCAGATCTTAGGTTTCTATAGATAGGTTCGTTTCTGGTATTCATAGAATACCCGGGATTTCGTTAGGAGATCCTAAGAGAGCTCTAGGCGTTCGAAGAGTCAGTCCACAGGGCTAGGCTTAAGCCCAGGACGTAAGGTAAAGTCTAGCTACTAGGCTGAGGAAGCGTCCTCCGAAGGTTCTGGTGAGCAGAGTCAGGGCGAGCAATACGACATATACAGCAGTACGCTCCGTAGGCAAGACTTCGTAAAGGGTGATTTCTTTATGGCATCGGTCCCCATGTCCCTCTCTTATATGTGTTATTGCTTTGTTCTAAATATGAATTATGAATATCAGATTACGATTTTATGAATAGTTGTGTTATATGTTGAAGTTTTTATGTTTTTCCGGAAATAGCCACCTGCTAAATATTCATTATGTCTGCATGTCTAATGTAAGTCTCTTTTAAACTAAAACTAGGGTTATAGACAATTCCTAACCACGGTCTATTCATAACCTGTTTAGTTTAACAGGCATCAATTAGTATTGGTGTCTGCCATACTAGATAAAATAACCAACGGAACACCTTGTTTGTTAGAGTAGTCTAGGTAGGCTGAGTAGAGAGTTATGCCGGCGGTTTTTGCGACGAGCAGCATGACCCCGAAGTGACATAGGGTACCGTTCATTGCTGACTTTAGTCCGGGCCGTGAGTAGGGCCGTTTACCTTAACGATGGGGTGGTAGCGTAGAGACCTCAGATGTGGTACACCTTTAGACACAGAACATAGTTGCATTCCAGGCTAAGATATATCTAAAACACTCGAATATAGGTCAATCAACATATAGGAACAGTATAACATAGAATCAGAACTCATCTTTAAAACACTTTTAGGATTAATTAGACTTAAACCTAGTGGAGAATGGATCACCCTCTCATCAAAGTATTTGATGAAGATTGCATAACTGGATTATAAGATAGGAGTTAGGATAAAAGGCTAGTTACTACTAAGCCGTTGCCACTTCCCTGGGAGTACGATAATTAAATTAATAAAATCGTAGATACTTTCCAATAGACTAGCTACACGATAGGTACTCTGCCTTAGGTTCTGGCTGATTAAGTGACACCATAGAGACTAAATGTGACAATTAGTCAATCACAGTCCTTAATTATTCATAATCAACATAGGGTAAAATAACACCTATTTAGCATATCGGTCGGAAACCGCATCAGTCCCTTCAATAGAAAATGAGGTAAACAAACTCATTGAAGTAGGATTTATACGAGAAGTCAAGTATCCCACTTGGATATCTAGCATTGTACCTGTTAGAAAGAAGAATGGACAAATTTGAGTCTGTGTTGATTTTAGAGACCTAAACAATGCTTGTCCAAAAGATGATTTTCCACTTCCTATTACAAAGTTGATGGTTCATCCGGATACAATCAAATTCGCATGGTACTTGAAGTTGAAGAGAACACCTAAGGGAATTTATTGCTACAAGGTAATGTCATTTGGACTAAACAAATGTAGGGACAACTTACCAAAGAGCAATGCAAAGGATAATCAATGATATGTTACACAAACATGTCCAATGTTTTGTTGATGACTTTGTTGTAAAGTCAAAGAGACGACAAAACCACCTTGAATATTTGAAGAGTGTGTTTGAGCGGCTTTGTCATTTTCAATTAAAGATGAATCCTTTGAAATGTGCACTTGGTGTTACCTTTGGAAAATTCCTTGGCTTTTGATATGCACAAATCATATCACATTTTTAGTATATTTTTAGACACAAATTAGGGTAATATTAGAACCTTTTTTCTCATAATTGATTCAAATTAACATCGTTTTATGTAATTTGTGATTTTGGAAGTCTTATGAGTAAATTGCATAAAAGCAGTAAATATTGGGGCAAAAGTGCAATTTTTGGAAGAGCTAAGCTTGGAGTGGCCGTCCCAGAGGTCAGGATGATGCAGTTCCGATTGGTATGCTAAAAGATAGGCTTTATTTACCTATGTCAATTATGAGTAATTAAGGACCGAGTCTTACTAACTGTCACTTAGCATTCAATTATTGTCACTTAATCAATCAGAACCTAAGGCAGAGTACCTATCGTGTAGCTAGTCTGTTGGAAAGTATCTACGATTTTATTAAGTTAAATATCGTACTCCCAGGGAATTGGCAACGGCTTAGTAGTAACTAGCCTTTTATCCTAACTCCTATCTTATGATCCAGTTATGCAATCTTCATCAATAACTTTGATGAGAGGGTGATCCATTCTCCACTAGGTTTAAGTTTAATTAAGCCTAAAAGTGTTTTATAGATAATGTCCTGATTCTATGTTATATTGTTCCTACATGTTGATTGACCTATCTTTGAGTATTTTAGATGCATCTTAGCCTGGATTGCAACTATGTTCTGTGTCTAAAGGTGTACCACATCCGAGGTCTCTAATAAACCGCCCTACCTTAATGACGGCCCTACTCACGGTTCGGGACAAAGGCATCCATGAAAGCCCTATGTCACTTCGGGGATCATACCGCTTGCCCTAGCCGCCGGCATAATCGGACTCAGCTCGGCCAACCTAGACTACTCTAACAGGCAGGGTGTTACACAAGTTATTTTATCTAGCATGGCAGACACCAATACTAATAGATGCCTGTTAAACTAAACAGGTTATGAATAGACCGTGGTTAGGAATTGTCTATAACCCTAACTTTAGTTTAAAAGAGCACATTAGACATGCAGACATAATGAATATTTAGCAGGTGGCTATTTCCGGAAAATTATAACAACTTCAACATATAAAACAGATATTCATAAGAATCGTAATCTGATATTCAAATTAATATTTAGATAAAACAATTCGTAAACATACAGAACCTCGTCTAGGGGACCCACTATCATAAAGTAATCACCACTCTATGCAGGTCCAACCGGTGCTGCAGCTCCTGTATGCTCCTGACTTCTCGATCCTACTCTGCTCGGCAGAGCCTTCGGAGAACGCTCCTTAGACCTAGTAGCAATTGCTTTACCTTACATCACGGGTTTAAGCAAATTGCCCTAATCTGACTAAGAACACGCACCCTATCTCTCTCTTAGGATCTCCTAACGAAATCCCGGTATTCTATGAATACCAAAAATGAACCTATCTATCGAAGCCTAAGCTCTGAGACTATTTCTCAGAAACTAAGAAAACGAAACACTAAAGAAAGAAAGAAAACTGAAACTGAAACCCGAGTCTCTCAGTGACTTGTGTACTCGAGAATTGTACACTGGAAGTCTTTGAATGACTCAGATCCAGTGGAGAGGAATGATTTCAACTCCTGGAGGCCTGGGGTATTTATAGCAGCTTTCTGGAGTGAAAATCTCCAAATATTTCGATGTGGGACAACTTCTAGTGCTTCGAGACGCCCGTCCTGGATTGGGATGCCCATCCTGGTGGTTTGACTGGGTCGGGACGCCCGTCTCGAATTCGGGACGCCCGTCTCGAATTCGGGACGCTCGTCCCTGACTGTTGACCAAGTCAGCATTTCCAAAATTTGCATTTTTACCCCAAAATTTGCTGTTTTCGTCTACTTTTCACCTGACACTTCCAAAATCATAAAATCTGTGAAATTGAGTAAATAACAATCAATTATCAATTTCACCCTAAATCATACATAAAACATGCTAAAAAAGGTATATGATTTTCGCGTATTAGATAACCCCACACTTAGCTTTTGCTTGTCCTCAAGCAATGTCTACCTGAAGTTAGTGATTCTAAATCATATGTGCAGTCACTTAAATTTCTAGTCATGTTTTTATTCCATAAATTCTTCAGACAATTCATAACACAGGTCTGACTGGTTTGGTTGCTATGACAAGGTCTCAAATGTCTCTAGTAGTTTGTTAGGGTTGAGCAGAAAGTAACTTAACAACTAGGTTGAACTTTTCTCTTAGTCATAAGGTCTTCTTGATGTGTAGTTTGTGTACTAGTCCAGACCAGATAGTCAACACAATAAACTCTTGTCTTAACTATTACCAGATAACACTTCGACCTATCGCTAGACACACTGACAACAGATAACTTTCTGAGTTCTGAGCTTTGGTGATCAGATTCTATCATTTAGCATTTATTGATTTCTTTTGTTTATAGATTTTCTAGGGTATTTTGAGTCTGCTTAGAACACGTCAACTTCAACTACCCATGTAGCGAGTCCCACTCCGATGACTCCCAGATCTACACGACCTTAGGGCATCAGGCTTTAAGTTCCCCGAAGGAGTGGTGCTCGAGTAGCGAAGGCCGCTGGCAAACTACCCTATTTTAATTAGCTCACTTTTTTTTTTCTTTTTCACTTTTGGCTCAGAGTCCCATCTAGTCATTCCAATTGTCAATGCATCCTGCAACTGGTCTAATTTTATCTAGTTAAGTTTTGAAAAGGTAATTGGTTGATGTCTCTAATCCAGACTAAGTTGTGCTCAATTATCAGGAATTCCCTACTCCTAATCAATATGTTCAGCAATAGTTATCAATTATCTCCTACTAACCACAACATACTACCTACATATCATAGACATAAGCAATTGTTTAACCAATCATACTGCATTTAGAAGTCTGAAGATGGAAAAATTTTGAAAAAATTTGGAAGGGTGTGAAAATACGGGGAAAACAAGCAAAATCATGCAAAAATTTTGCCAACTGCTACAGTGCACCGTGCACTGCTACCCCACACTTAAGTCTGACACTGTCCTCAATGTTCATGCATAGCTAAACTACTCCACACTTATTTGCAAACAAGAAGAAATGAAAACAAAATAAAGAACTCTTACCCCACACTTATTTGACTAATTGAGGGTAAGAGAGAAAATAAAACAAGAAGGATAATGGAAATAACAAAACAGAACACAAAATAAAGAAAACAAAAGTAAAGGATCATGAGGATTAGAAAAACTCCCTTCATGTCGCGAGCAGAAGGGTCTTCTCTGATTTGTCAATTGGCTCTTCACCTTAGCCATGTGCTATTGCTGAGGTGTTCTTGACTCTGCAAGCTCTAGATATTGGAACGGATGACGCCAGCTCCGATCCTTCATTGTCGAGCTCTAGGTAGTGACATATCCATTTGATGAATGACTCAAGCCCCAAGGACTGTTTCCTCGAATCATCTGTAAAGTTTCTCGTAATCGTAGCAACGTGTCCAGAAGGAACGTGTCTAGGAATGAGACTTCTTTGGATTGGTGTGCCAACCTGCCAATGTTAGTGAAGGTATGGCATGCAAGTCTCGAATGGAAGAAAAGATACCTGAAGTTTTGGCAAAGCTGTGGTGGTAGGGGCTCCAGTTGTATAGATCTAGGCCCAAGTATTTGAGACTTCCTCGGGGAAGTTTCTCACAGCTGATTGGTATGCAGGGGATGCAAGCTCCTCCATTGCTATGCTCCTGATACAACTCCAAATTCCTCTATATCCTTCGACCCTTCGTTACCTCTTGGCAGATCATTTGCTTGCACTGGTCTGACTTTAATTGTTGCCAGTATCTCATCTATTGATTCTGCGAGTGTGGGTTTTGCTGTGGTGGTGTCTTCTGAAAGTTTCCAACTTCCGAATTACTCCTCAGCTAAATCCCGTATGATTCCTCTAGCGGGGATTGTATGCGTCTCCCATTGGAGCAGCATTCTGCAGTAACCTACTCCTACCTCATTTGGAATGGTCAGTCATTCCCATAGCAATCCCTGCTAAAGTGTGGTACTTAGCAGACTTCACAGATTTGATACACAGGCTGAACATTTCTTCCTAAAATATTGGCACTCTGAATCTGGAAAACAACTAGAATCTGCACATGACTTTAACATCATTAGTAGGTAATGCCTGTGCTTCAGGCCATTTTTCGAAAAGTGTTCCACGACTACTATGAGGTAATTAGTGACAAAGGAAGAAAGGAAAAGGATTCGAAATACCCCTGATATCAAAGGTTGCAACATTCTGTGTACATTGCTGGGGTAGACGATCTCTGGAAGATGTGTTACCTATTATTTGGCAAGCATCGCAGGACTGTATCAGAGATACAAAATCCTTGAATATGGTGGGTCAACAAGATCCTGCTTTCAACACTTTCCGGACAGTGTAGATTCTTTAGGGAAATGCTCCAAAATCTTGTGTCCTTCATCTTCTGAGACACATCTTCTGATCAACTGATCTGCAAAAATTTGAAATAGAAGAGAAACTGCCCAGTAGTAATATTTCAAATCAACAAAGAATTTCTTCTTTTGCTGATAAGTCATATCACTTGGAACTTATTCAGTGACTAGATAATTTGAAATAAACCACAAATGAGAATTATTATACATAGCAAACAATGCAAATAAGTTTTCATCCAAAAATTTATCAGTATTACACTAGCCTCTAACTCGGGGTTTTCTAATCTAGACAAATGGTTTGCTTTCTAGATTTTCAACCCTTTTTCTTATCCCTTCATTCTATATCAAATTCAAGTAACAATAAAACCTAACTTAATCAACTATGGTTCAACATTAGTTTTATTGAACACAGATATCTCAGAGTGATCAGTGTAACCTATTGTTTAGACTAGGCATGGCATGAATGTATCATAGGCATATGCATTAACTGGTAATCCCTTTTCAGTGGTGGTAAGGTTCTACTATGCATCAGTAAAAGGTCTTACTTGCATAGTGTATAATATGAAGTTCTAATCATGCCTATTTCCTAAAACAATCATTACTACATGGTCACTAGCATCACATATTAATTCACAAAGCAAATTCCAATTAGGTGATGTCATAATGGGTGCAGTAATTCCTTTTGGTTTAAACAATCTCATGCATTTATCATCAAAAAAAAGGAACATCCTTTCTTATTAGAATACTCAGAGGTTTGTCTATTAAAGAAAATTTTATTTCATAATTCTGTCTAATAGACTAAGCATGACCTAAGAAAATTCCACAATGATATTTCTTCCAGATTAAAACCTTAGCCAAAAATTGACAACTCAGAAAAATATTCTATCCTCATTTCCATTTTTATTTTTTTGAAATTAAGTAATAGGGAAAAAACGAAAAAGAGAAACAAATGTACGAAAAAAAAACAACTAAGAAAGAACAAGAGATAGGGAAGAAGAACAACTTACCGTTGAGCAAGAAAAGTACATTCTTTTTGGATTTTAAATTTTTAACATTTTTTTTCTTTTTATGTTTAATTTCGAAAGCCATTAAATTCCCTCAATATGGTTTTAGAATAATTTTCTAAAATTGGGCTATCCTAAGTGTCTTAATTTCAGATAATATTTAAAATCAATTAGTTATGATAACCCTATATTTCGGAAATTGATTGTCTAACTAGTATAAGATAAGTGTAGGTCTAAGGTCTAGGTTACTACCGTTACCTATCATAAGTCTCTAGAATTGTGGCCTTTAATCCTAAATTCATTATGATATTTCCCCGGCAACAGCGCCAAAAATCTGATGCAGTTCCGATTGGTATGCTAAAAGATAGGCTTTATTTACCTATGTCGATTATGAGTAATTAAGGACCGAGTCTTACTAACTGTCACTTAGCATTCAATTACTGTCACTTAATCAATCAGAACCTAAGGCAGAGTTACTATCGTGTAGCTAGTCTGTTGGAAAGTATCTACGATTTTATTAAGTTAAATATCGTACTCCCAGGGAAGTGGCAACGGCTTAGTAGTAACTAGCCTTTTATCCTAACTCCTATCTTATGATCCAGTTATGCAATCTTCATCAATAACTTTGATGAGAGGGTGATCCATTCTCCACTAGGTTTAAGTTTAATTAAGCCTAAAAGTGTTTTATAGATAATGTCCTGATTCTATGTTATATTGTTCCTACATGTTGATTGACCTATCTTTGAGTATTTTAGATGCATCTTAGCCTGGATTGCAACTATGTTCTGTGTCTAAAGGCGTACCACATCCGAGGTCTCTAATAAACCGCCCTACCTTAATGACGGCCCTACTCACGGTTCGGGACGAAGGCATCCATGAAATCCCTATGTCACTTCGGGGATCATACCGCTTGCCCTAGCCGCCGGCATAATCGGACTCAGCTCGGCCTACCTAGACTACTCTAACAGGCAGGGTGTTCCAAGAGTTATTTTATCTAGCATGGCAGACACCAATACTAATTGATGCCTGTTAAACTAAACAGGTTATGAATAGACCGTGGTTAGGAATTGTCTATAACCCTAACTTTAGTTTAAAAGAGCACATTAGACATGCAGACATAATGAATATTTAGCAGGTGGCTATTTCCGGAAAATCATAACAACTTCAACATATAAAACAGATATTCATAAGAATCGTAATCTGATATTCAAATTAATATTTAGATAAAACAATTCTTAAACATACAAAACCTCGTCTAGGGGACCCACTGTCATAAAGTAATCACCACTCTATGCAGGTCCAGCCGGCGCTGCAACTCCTGTATGCTCCTAACTGCTCGATCCTACTCTGCTCGGCAGAGCCTTCGGAGAACGCTCCTTAGACCTAGTAGCAATTGCTTTACCTTACATCCCGGGCTTAAGTAAATTGCCCTAATCTGACTAAGAACACGCACCCTATCTCTCTCTTAGGATCTCCTAACGAAATTCCGGTATTCTATGAATACCAAAAACGAACCTATCTATCGAAACCTAAGCTCTGAGACTATTTCTCAGAAACTAAGAAAACGAAACACTAAAGAAAGAAAGAAAACTGAAACTGAAACCCGAGTCTCTCAGTGACTTGTGTACTCGAGAATTGTACACTGGAAGTCTTTGAATGACTTAGATCCAGTGGAGAGGAATGATTTCAACTCCTGGAGGCCTGGGGTATTTATAGCAGCTTTCTGGAGTGAAAATCTCCAAATATTTCGATGTGGGACAACTTCTAGTGCTTCGAGACGCCCGTCCTGGATTGGGATGCTCGTCCTGGTGGTTTGACTGGGTCGGGACGCCCGTCCCGAATTCGGGACGCCGGTCCCGGACCGTTGACCAAGTCAGCATTTCCAAAAATTGCATTTTTACCCCAAAATTTGCTGTTTTCGTCTACTTTTCACCTGACACTTCCAAAATCATAAAAACTATGAAATTGAGTAAATAACAATCAAATAAGATCAATTTCCTATCAATTTCACCCTAAATCATACATAAAAACATGCTAAAAAAGGTATATGATTTTCGCGTTTCACAGGACGCCCACCATGACCTGGTAAAAGCTCAGGACGGGCATCCCGAGCGGCAGAAAAGTGTCCCACATTGGTTTTTCAAGCAAAAATCACTCCTCTCACCCCTCTAAATATCCCAGGGTCCAGAAGGTTGAAATCATCCCTGAGCACTCAATACAAGTCATCTAGCAACATAGAGTGTCTCATTTTTTCTGTTCTCTCAGTGATTATCTCATATTTTGGAAATTCAATTAGATTAGTGTTCATTTTTTATATTCATAGAATACCGGGATTTCGTTAGGAGATCCTAAGAGAGCAATAGGTTAGCATAGATTTAGTCCATAGGGCATTGCTTAAGCTCAAGACGTAAGGTAAAGAAATTACTACTAGGCCAAAGAAGCATTCTTCGAAGGTTCTGCCGATTAGAGTAGCTTTGAGCAACACAAAAGATACAAGTTTGGCAACACCGGTGGACCTCGTAAAGTGGTGACTACTCTATGGACATGGTTCCCTAGATCCTTTCTGTATATCTTTGAGTTGTGTTCATGTAGATACATATTTGAATACTGAATTATAATTGATATATTATGCATGTTTTGCAAGTTGATGTTGTGTTCATTTTTCTGGAAAGGCCACCTGATTAATTAACATTATGCTTGATTATATGTTTGCTCTTTTAAACTAAATGCATGGTTATAGAAAACTCCTAACCGCGGTCTACATCATAACATGTTTAGTTTAATAGACCTTAAGGTCTGCCAGATTAGGTAAAATAACATACAGATCACCATGTTTGTTAAAGTAACCTAATTAGGCTGAGTTTGTGCTCTAGGCCAGCCCTAGGGTGAGTGGTATTATTTCCTAAGTGACATAGGCTTTCATGAATACTTCAACCCAAAATGTGAGAAGGATCATCCTACAGTAGGGATGAATACACCAAGTAACTCAGATATGGTACACAAATAGATATAGTTCATAATTGCATTCCAAACTAAGATATATCTAAAATATTCGAAGATAGGTCAACCAAATTGTAGAAACATGAGTATACATCAAAATACATGTCTATGTGATATCTCTTAAATGTTTGATACTTGCTTGTGCTGTTGTGATAAAACAACTCTCCAACTAATGATAATCGATTGATTGATTCGCTGATAAGATGATTGTTAGGATTAAGTGATAGTTACTACTAAGCCGTTGCTAGTTCCCTGGGAGTACGATATTTTTAATTTAAAATCATAGATACTTTCCAACAAATAGCTACACGATAGGTACTCTACCTTAGGTTCTGATTGATTAAGTGACAACCAATAAATGCTAAAGTGAGAGTTAGTAATACTAAGTCCTTAATTATTCATAATCAACATAGGTTAATAAACTCTATCTTTTAGCATACCAATCGGAACGCATTAGATTTTTGGCACCGTTGTTGGGAAAATTCATAAGCATTGCTACACTCTGTCATAAGCTTTGCTCATGCCAATTTTTAAAGCAAAAGCCTCATCTTTCATGTTCCCTTTCTTACTAGTCAACCAATGAAAAACCTCATATGCAATAATAATATTATCAGTGATCAGTCTATTACTAACAAAAGTACTTTGCAGCCCCTGCAAGTCCAAAACTAGTTGGCAATCTACATTGGAATTATATTGCTTACCGCTAACAGGAACAAATGGAAGGAATAGTTGTTGTTGCCAATGAAGTATGCACAGGGGACAGTGGTGTGCTCATCACTTCGTCAACAGGATCATGGTTCAAATCCAATGAAAATATTTGATTCGAAACAATGTGATCAACACCTCCCATCCAAGATCCATATTCTATCTTACTAACTTCTAGATCACCTTCCAGCAGTTTATCACAAAGCATATAACGGTGGCCAATAAACCCACAATAAAAATAAAAAGTTGTGATTCTTTCATAATTAATCAAACATACATCTGTGTACAACATGAGGAGTAGTAACTCTCAGTATCCTAGGCAGCGGTTTATGGAGAGCAATGTCTACCTGAAGTTCGTTTAGAATCACTAACTCTCAGTAATACACTACAGTTAAGGGAAAAACATGGTGCCTTGATGCCTATCTTCCCTTAACTGTAGTGTATTACAATGATGCAGTGATTGTGCTAGTTTGAGACGAACCTCCATTGTGTATACATAGCGAGGGAGGCCCGTGAGTATAATCTACAAAAACTCAACATCAAGTCCATGAATAGGATTTGTAGGGATAGTGATACGAGGGCGGGCAAGAACTAAACAATTTTCAAAATTCCATGGCCTATATTTCAGTGCAAAATTAACCGATTCTCCAATTTCAAAGAAAACTTTGTAGTACTGCTCATCAACCCGTTGAATCGAAAACGAGCCACATCTCCAAGCACGCCCCATCGCTGTCTTAAAACCCTCAAAATTAAAGGCTTTCCCGCTAAATAGATGAATTAGAACACTCAATTCATCCTCTTGGAGACCCTCTGTAATGTCTTGATCATCCAGAAGAACATTACTATGTTCACCTTCCTGAAGAACCACTCCACTGAGCTTTTATAAAATTGAGTCATCCATGGAGTTAACAGCAGAATTAAACAAACCACAACAAATAGAGTAAAAACACTTAAAATGATATATATCATTGTAGAAAAAATACATTCCCGCTGGATATCTGAAAGATTTGGCAGTTATGGTGAATTTGGTAGTTACTATGTCAGTTACGTGGATATGAAATCCCCCTACTCAAGGCAGTCTCGAGAGAAAATCTCTCCATCTTACGGGAGAAGAAAAACATGTAGTGATCTTTTCTTTTTCAGCTTAACTGTTGATTTAAAAGAATTTTTAAGGACAATACAAATATCACAATTATTTTATAGTTTAGGGACCAATTTTACAAAAAAAAAATTTAGGGTCCAATGTCACTAAATTCCTATAGTTTGAGGACTATTTATGCCAATTTACCAAACGTTTACTCAACTTCACGGCCTAACTGAGAGGCAAACATTCAATTTATCATATCTTGGAAATTAGCACCAATAGTTTTTAAACCGAACGACATGCGTTTATAACAAAAAAGACCCTCTGGTGTAATGAAAGCTATTTTCTCTTCACCTTCTATTGCCATTTGTATCTTATGGTACCCTTTATGAGCATCCAACAAAGATAATAAATTAGATTTGGTTGTAGCGTCTGTCAACAAATCAATGCATGGAAGGGGGTACCACTTTTTAGGAATAGCCCGATTTAGGGAACTAAATCAATGCAAACTCTCCATTTTTCACCTGGCTTAGGTACTACTACGGGGTTGGCTAACCACTGTAGAAATTGGACCCTACAGATAACATTTGCTTGCAAAAGATCATAAATTTCTTTCTGAAGGATAGCTTGCTTCTTAGAGTTAAAAGAGCAACGTTTCTGGATGATAGGGTTTTCACAAAAAAGGAGGAATGCCTAACTGGTGTTCCATAAATGATCGAGGGATGGACCAAAAATTTGTAGATGTCCAAGCGAATACATGGGAAAATTCTACAATTAAGTCAAGTATTTGAAATTGTAATTGTGATGGCAAAGAAGCATCGAGACAGACATTTCGATCTGGGTGAGCAACATCAATACAAAACTCTTCAAGTTGATCTAGTGGTGCAAGGCAAAGTTCTAGTTCATCAATGGGAGGAGAAGGAGGTGCATGATGTTTGACGGACGTTTGGTAACATAACTGAGGTATCGATAAATCACCCTAGATATGCCAAGAACCTAAAGGAAGGGGTACTACCATGTCGTTGTAGAAAGTACAAACTTGACCTTTCATAATATTTAATGCATGGTGATTGAGAATGACATTGTATGAAGTTGGACAATCGACTATGACAAAACTGACAATATGTCGTTCTTACTGAGAAAGAGGACCGCATCCTAACAGAAGATCAACCATGCCAAGAGCATAAGTTGTGTTGCCCGAAAAATCAACTAGTGGTACGAGGTGAGGCTGTAACTTTCGGTCATTGAAGTGCATCTGCTTCCATGTATTGTAATAAAGAATGTTGGCGGAACAACCTATATTCACCAATATGCACCTCACAAAAAATATTTCAATATGTAAAGAGACCACTAACAGAAGGCTGTCCAAAGACGTGCTTTTGATTATTTTGGATTGTTTATGTGGCAGTGAGGAGGAAAACAAAAGTTATCCGTAAGGACGTTGATAACATGATTGAGGGTGGTAACTAGATCTCGAGTAGCCGTATCTTGTACTGTAGAATTGCCTCCAGGAGAAAATTTTATGTATTCTTGTAAGTGTCCTTGTTGAATGGCAGCTTCAATGGCTTGTTTCAAAGCAAAATAGGTATCGGTGGTATGGCCTACTTCTTTGTGATATGCACAAAAAAGTTGCTTGTTACGTCTTTCAAGTAGAGAGAACATGGGGCGCGGAGGTGGTAAAATACTCAATGCATATATATTTTGTAGGATGATAGACCGTTCAGTATTCAAATGTGTATACACGAAGGTGTTGTATTGGTTATGACAATTTAGTCGGCGTTGATTGGAAGAAGGAACATCAAAGCGTTGTCTGAAATCAGAAGTAAAAGCAGGTCGATATGAAGGTGTTGATGCAATAGGCGGTTGTGGATATCTCGGAGTCTAAAAGGGTGCTTTGTGGACAATATCATGGTTCTTGGTTGTTTGTAGGGAAGACTTCAACTTTTCTACTTTAATCCAAGTGCCGACCCGAGTTAAAAGTTCCTGGGTATTCTTGGGTTGATGAATAGTGAGTTTATCTGAATGTTTGCCATCTAATAACCATTGCGGAATACTTCAATGTAGAAAAGATCAGTGCAATCTTTGGTCAGTAAAGCCTGCTTATTGAAGCGTGAAGGTAAGAGGATAGAGATTCTCCAGTTTTCTGTCGGATCTGAAGTAATTCCAAACGGGTCTTTTTGTCAGTCTGAAAACCTTCAAAATGCTGAAGAAATATGTTGCCAAGTTGTTTGAAGGATGAGACGGAGCTTGCCAGAAGACTGTCGAACCATGCTTGTGCTTGTCCTATAAGTGTCATGGGAAAACAACGACAAAGGAGAAAATCATTTGCACCATGCATAACCATGATGGTAGTGAACTGCCGAAGGTAGACTTCTGGGTCTGAAAGCTAGTGTATCGAGAAAAGTGGGTATTTGAAAATTCGCAGGCAAGGGACCATGTGCATATGTTGGGGCCAGAGGGTTGATGTCGAGAATTTTCCAGGGAACGATGTCATCATCCGAAAAAAGTTGAAGAGGCTCAACTTATACTTGATCACAGACATGCTGAAAATGTGCATCTGTAGATGGAGAGACAGGAGCTAGCAGTAGAACCAGTGGGGTAAGAATAAGCACCGATGGGGAGGGTGATGGGGGAGTTGGAACCGGTGGTGGATGTTGAACGTGTGGCTGCAACATGTGAGGTATAGGCGGTGATGGAACTGCACATTGAGGAGGAATCTGATGTGACAGAGCAGGGATCGGTGGGGGAATGTCGAGAACATGATTGGCAACGACCTGCAGAGAACTGTAGTTTTTCTTGGGAGGAACCGGTATATTAGCGGAAGATCCGACACCTTCAGAAAAATGAGAAGTAGCATCATTAACCAATTTGGGATCTTGTCCAGGTCATTTGTTCAAAGATAAGTAGCTAGACTCTTTAAATTTAGGATGATATTATAATAATTAATGTTATCGGTGTGAACTTCTAGTAAGAGAGATGTTGGACGTTGACGAGAAGATTTTTTGCGGCTGCTATGAGTAGAATTAACTGGGATTGTAGGATTGTGAATGTTTTGACGAGAAGGATGTGTGGAGACAACAGCCTTGGAGCGGTCTAATTGGGCCATGGTAGAGGCGGTGCGCAGATGTTTATCTTTACTGGTGGCGACAAGTAGAGAGATTTCAGTTGACGTCTTGGGAGCTACTGGAGGAATTTCGAAATTTTTTGAATCACAGCTTGGGATTGTCATATCAACTTTGAAAAGTAACGGTAGATGCCAATATGATGTTGTCGGATTAGAAAGTATCCAAATCGCTATTCCTTAGAGCTCTTTTAACAACAAGACAAAATCAACACTCTCTTGTTCAAGGAAAGGGTATTTATAGGTTTTTGGATTAGAATCTATTTTTTGATTTTGCTTTGTTTTGATATAATTATATTTATTTAAAAGATAAAGTAGAAATGTAGAGGGATTGTAATCTTTTATTTGAAATATATAATAAAATAATTAATGGTTATATAATTTTTTTAAAATTACCTTGAACGCATAGGGATATATACCAGAAAAAGACAAAAAAGTCTATAAGAATGGATATTATAGTTTGGTTTTGTTGTAAAAAGATTACATTTTGGATTACACTCAATTCAATCTTATTATTTTATATCATTCTTTTATTATTATTATTTTTTGTTTCTTTGTTTTTTCATGTTCTTACCTAAATTTATTTTGTTTTGAATAAAAATATTTAATATTATTCTATAATAACATTTTTTAATATAGTTTCAAATATGAATCGTCTTAACTCTCGTGACATTTAACTACGAGTTATGAGATAGATAGAAAATTAGTAAATATGTTGTTTAATTTATATAATTTTTGTAATTTTATTTCATTTGAAAATTTTATAATATTTGATTCTTTATTTTAAAATTTGATGATTTAAATCTTATATTCTTTTATATATTCTTTTAATTAAAATAAAATCTATACTATCATGGGTTCAATACGGTGACAGAAAATTCTTCATCCATTTATTTTAGTACTATTAACAGAAGAAGAAGGAAAAATAAAATATTGAGCTTAAAAACTTGTACAAATAGAGCTAGAATTTTTATTCACGTCTCATTCAACACATCTTAAAAAATTTGCACCCTCACTTCATTCGACAGACCTGACATATCACAAAACACCAAATTAGATCACCCTGATTGTATTACTTAGTACCCTGATTATAGATCACCCTGGTTATTAAACTAGTCATGCACTCCTCTAATTGCTCAAGAGAATCTGAACCCGAGCTAAGTTCAAAACTGGTTCTCTCCCACATTATCTTTCTAGGTGAATATATATATATATACATATGGGCAACCTAGATTAACTTAGTCCTCTTCAGAAACCTGATCGTTCTGCAATAATAAGGCCATAAAAATTCCACATATTTCCCATTTCATTCCTCCCTCAATTCTTCTATCTTTCTTCTATCTACTACTTTATAATCTAAATTCTTAATATGCACTAGGGGCGTACTCGCAATTCTTCTTTAATCTTCCGGCCAATCACATAGTCGGAAGCAACCTTACTGTAGTTAGGATATTCCTGACTACATGAACTGTCAGCTCGGAGGCTGATACGTAGAGTGAAATTATACGCTTCAACAATTTGACATATAGTGCAGCAATTAGAGGTCCAAAAACCCATAGTGGAGTCAACTCTTTCGAAACTTCAGCTCCATACATGAAATATACAGCCAGATACCAGGGGATGCTGCAAAATCCAAAAACGCAATCAGATCACATATGAATGTATAGACAATATCAATATCGGTATCTTCCCTGTTGCATGTCTCAGATGTCCCTGTTGAGGATGTTCTTTCAAGTGTTGCATCTACTGTTTTTGTTTGCTGATCGCACACGTCATAGTGTCAACCAGCTTTTGAACAGATTTTTTATGGCCAGCGAATGGTTTGAGGACTCTGCTTCTGAAGGGAAAGAAGCAGGAAAACTCTGTGCCCTTGGAGATATGTTGTGGTGCGTTAGACAGGGGAATAGGCTTCTTCAAGGATTTTGATCCATTTTCCCTTCCTCCAGAATCATCATTTTGTTCATCGCTTTTGAAGGCTGATAATTTCATAACTCTTCTCTTAGACCCTAGGACAAAAGGAGCTCGTACCCTAGAAAAAGTATTTTTCTTTTCATTAGCTTCAGATAACAATGTAGGGATTTTAAAAACTATTGGTTTAAGTCCATCCCTCACAAATAAAAATTAATCAATTGTGATGAAAAAGATATCAAACGTAAACAGATATATTCCAATTAACCAAACATGCCAAGTAGTCTAGACAAACAAATAGCACCTCCATGCTCATAGTTCTCAGTGAATTGTTGAAGGACAATACTCAAGTAAATCACTAGTCATTTTGTTTCAAGAAATTCAGGGGAGGAAAGTGTTAGGTACCGAAACGAAATATAATCACGAAGGATATAAATAGAGTAAAAATTTCCACTATACAAATATAGTTTACAAAAACTCTCTCGGAGGAGGAGGAGCTATACTCACTCAACTCTCTCTTTTCTTTTCCCTCACAGAATTCTCTCTATTCTATTTTGTGTTGATTGTATTATCTCTGCAATATCTGTTCTATTTATAGGAGGAAGAGTTACGATGGGAGGAAGGAAGAAAAATCAACTGTATCCCATTTTTCCAATTTCTACGCAGCAGCCTTGGTTGACAACTGCAGTAGCCTTGGTTGACAACTGCAGCAGCATTGGTTGACAACCCATCTTGACGCCGAAATCATTGAAGCACATTTGTTGAATGTTGTGGGTAGGACTCAACAATTCTCCCCCTCCTACCCATTTAGGACGAGAATGAATACGACATCATTCAGTCGACGTTCACCCCGGCTATGTCTCTACATAGCTCAAGCTTGTCTCGTGTAACCACCTTCGTTAACATATCTGCGGGATTCTCTGAGGTATGGATCTTCACCAACTTCAACAGTTGTTGCTCCATCACTTCGCGTAATCCAGTGATAGCGAATAGCGATAATATGTTTTGTCGGGGAATGATACATTGAATTCTTGCTCAAATCTAGAGCACTTGACTATCACAATGTACCAAGTACTCTTCCTGATTGACTCCCAGTTCTTGGAGAAACCGCTTCACCCACAAACATCTCCTTTCCAGCTTCCGCTGCGGCAATGTACTCTGCCTCGGTTGTAGATAAAGCAAACACACTTTTGTAACTTGGACTGCCAGGAAATAGATCCTCCTGCAAAAGTGAAAAGAAATCCTGATGTAGACTTTCTACCAACAAGATCGCCGGCCATATCGGAATCCGTATAGCCTTCCATAACTGGTTTAGCTCCCCCATAGCACAAACACATCTTCGATGTACCCTTTAGATATCTCAGAATCCACTTGACGGCTTCCCAGTGTTCTTTCCAGGATTGGAAAGAAATCTGCTTACAACGCCTACAGCGTGGGCGATATCAGGTCTAGTACAGACCATAGCATACATCAAGCTCCCTACAGATGATGAGTACGGGATCTCGCATTTCTCAATCTCCTTCTTCGTGGTCGGACACGAGTGTTTGCTAAGCTTGAATGAAGTGGTTAGCTAATGGAGTACTTGTGGCTTTGCATGTTCCATGTTGAATCGTTTGATCACACGTTCAACATACTTCTGTTGTGACACCACAACTTCTTGGCTTTCGGTCACGAACAATCTTCATGCCGAGAATCTGTTCTGCAGGGCCCAAGTCCTTCATTTCAAAGAACTTTGATAACTCCATCTTCAGTTTGCTAATCATAGCTTTGTTTGACCTACAATCAACATGTCATCGACATAAAGAAGTAAGATAACAAAACCTCCATCTGGGAATTTTGAATATACACGCACTGGTCTGCTCGGTTCTCTTGTACCCTTGACCCATCATGAATGAGTCAAACTTCTTGTACCATTGCCTCGGGGCTTGCTTAAGGCCATAGAGACTCTTTGCAGCTTGCAGACTAGGTGCTCTTCCCCTGAACTTTGAAGCCTTCAGGTTGTTCCATGTATATTTCCTCATCCAGATTCCCGTGAAGAAACGCTTGTCTTCACATCCATTTGCTCAAGTTCGAGGTCCATGCTGGCTACCAATCCAAGTATTACTCGGATTGAGGTCATCTTCACAACCGGTTGAAAATATTCGTCAAAGTCGATACCTTTCTTCTGTTCGAACCCTTTGACAACAAGCCGAGCCTTGTACCTAGCTAGATTCCCTCCATTGTTTTGCTTTAACTTGAACAACCATCTGTTCCTTAGAGCTCTCTTGCCATTAGGAAGTTTCACAACTCATAGGTTGATTCTTTGGAGAGAACTCATCTCTTCTTGCATAGCCTGCAACCACTGCTTCTTTCCTTATGAGTTTGAACTTCATTGAAACTTTCTGGTTCCCATCTTCGGTGAGCATTATATATACTCAGAACTTGGATACTGCTGGATTTGTGATGATACGGCCATACCTTGAGGTTCTTGGCCTATCTTCTTCAAACGGAGGAGTATCCTCGACATTTGGAGGGGATTGAAGCTCCCCCGCTCAATATCCTCTTCGAAAGTTTCATTCTGAGTCTCTTCAGTATCATCAGGAACTTGTGGCGGTGTGTTGTTTGTGTAGGATTTGTTTGTTGTAGGATCTGGAACAATGTCTCTTACACTCGATTCTCCAGATTGTGATGGTTTTTCAGAACAAGGGTCCTGATGTATCTGGTTCTCTTGGAACACAACGTCCCTGCTTCTGATGATCTTCTTTGCTACTGGATCCCATAGCCTGTATCCAAACTCTTCATCTCCATAGCCAACAAAGATACATGGAGTGGACTTGACATCTAGCTTCTGTCTTTGCTCTTTGGATACATGTGCAAATGCCTTGCACCCGAATACTCTCAGATGAGAATATGACACCTTCTTTCGTGACCAATATTCTCCGGAACATTAAAGTTCAATGGTACTGAAGGTGATCTGTTGATCAGGTAGCACGCCGCTAGAACAGCTTCTCCCCAGAATGGCTTTGGTAATTTAGCCATACTGATCATGCATCTAACTTTCTCCACAATGGTCCGGTTCATCCTCTCGGCTATACCATTATGTTGTGGGGTACGTGGGACTGTCTTCTCATGTCGAATGCCGTGATTCGAGCAATATGCCTTGAAGTCATTTGAAGTATACTCGCCTCCATTGTCAGATCGGAGGCACTTCAGCTTCTTCCCTGTTTCCCTTTCCACCATCATATGGAAATGTTTGAAATACTCAAGAACTTGGTCCTTGGTTTTCAACAAGTATATCCATACCTTCCTAGAAGCATCATCAATAAAAGTTAGAAAATACCTGTTTCCGCCTAAGGACTCTTCTTCAATGGGTCCGCATACGTCAGAGTGTACCAGGCTAACACTTCTGATCTTCTTCCCTTCCTGTATGACTTGAACGAGACTCGATGTTGTTTGCCGAAAAGGCAGTGTTCACAAGGATTAAGAGAAACTTCCTTGTCTACATTGATAAGGTTTTTCTTGCTCAGATGTCTAAACCTTTCTCCCCAATGTGTCCGAGTCTCTTGTGCCATAGATTTGGAGACCCTTTATCTTCAACTGCATTAAGACTATGAATACTAACCTTGAGATTAGTTTTGTATAGCGTGTCACAAAGGTGACCACGTCCAACAACTAAAGAACCTTTAGTTAACTTCCACATGCCGTGTCCGAAGTATTGTTCATAGCCCTCCTGATCAAGAACAGATCCTGATATAAGATTGAGCCGTAGGTCGGGGATGTGTCGAACGCCCTTTAGCTCAAAAGTGCATCCAACCTCCGTCTTCACAAGTATAGTCCCGACCCCAACAATCTTTGAGCAGCTGGTGTTCCCCATCTTCACGGTACCAAAATCTCCAGATTGATACGTGGTAAATAATTCTTCATGTGAAGTAGCATGATGAGAGGATCCTGTATCCACCACCCATTCACCTTCGCCGTTTCCAGCGTGGAGGCATTCTTCTATGCTGTTGGAAAGAAGAGCTACTTCGTGTGAAATAGTGACCAAAGTATCACCATTTTCATTCTTCTTACTGGAGCTGCTTTGACCTTGTTCTCTTTTTAGCTTCCAGCAGTGATTTTCTTGTGACCTGGAATTCCACAGTGATAGCACTTGAAATTACCTTTGTTGAATTCTTACCATTTCCAGAATTGCCATGATCTTGAGACTTGCCTTTGCCTCGACCTCGACCTCGACCTCGACTTTGACTCCTTCCTCGTTGGTCATATCCTTTGTTCTCTGTGACAAAGGCATGTGGGTGGTCGGGTTCAGTTTCTTTCCTCCTTGCCTCTTCACTGTACAAGGCACCCTTGACAATGTTCATACTCAGTTTGCCAACTGCTGAGTTGCTGAGTGTGACAACTAGTGTTTCCCAGTTGTCCGGGAGTGTACCAAGAGTAAAATGGCCTGCATTTCATCATCTAAAGCATATCACATGAAATAAGTTGGTTTACCAAGTTTGGAATGCACTTGTATGCTCTGCTACTGATCCTCCTTTCTTGAGTTGTAGCTTCACTAATCTCCTCATGAGGAGACATTTGTTCTGTGCTGTCTTCGACTGGTATATCTCCTCCAGTTTCTTCCAGAGCTTGTGAGCATTTGTCTCCTGGGAAATCTCCGGGAGAATGCTATGATCGACCCACTGCATGATCTGAGCGGCAGCCTTCCGATTCATCTTTATCCAATCGGCTTCCTTTATTTCATTTGGCTTCTTCCCTTCATCTTCTAATGGTTCGTGCAAGTCTTTGCAATATAGAAGATCCTCCATCAATGGTTTCCAGATGGAATAATTTGATGATGATAATCTCATCATTGAGCTAGTTGATAGATTCGACTCTTCTGAGGTCATTTCTTTAAACGGTATTTTTGAATCCGAATTTCACAAAACGGACTGCGCGGCTGCGTCCGGAGCGGTTGATTTGGTTCTGCCTACGTGGCGGCTGAAAAGGCACTGCTGACGTGGCACTTGCTGACGTGGCACTTGCTGATGTGGCACTGCTGACGTGGCACTGCTGACGTGGCACTGCTGACGTGGCACTTGCTGACGTGGCACTGCTGACGTGGCACTTGCTGACGTGGCGCTGCTGACGTGGCACTTGCTGACGTGGCCTGCTGACGTGGCACTTGCTGACGTGGCCTGCTGACGTGGCACTCTGACGTGGCACTGCTGACTGGACTGCCGGTGCTGACGTCACGCTGACGTCAGGTCTTCTTCTCCGGCAACACAAAATTTACAGAAAATTTCGGACTTACCGTACAGGCTCGTCTGAGGTCGGATTGTAATTCCGTAAGATGTTCTGAACTCGTATCGACGAGACGAAGCTTTCTGTGGTGTCAAAATGAAGTTCTGAGCACTTCAAATTTTTGACAGTTCGCCTCCGGTACCGTAACTTTGCTCTGATACCACTTGTTAGGTACCGAAACGAAATATAATCACGAAGGATATAAATAGGGTAAAAATTTCCACTATACAAATATAGTTTACAAAAACTCTCTCTGTCGGAGGAGGAGCTATACTCACTCAACTCTCTCTTTTCTTTTCCCTCACAGAATTCTCTCTATTCTATTTTGTGTTGATTGTATTATCTCTGCAATATCTGTTCTATTTATAGGAGGAAGAGTTACGATGGGAGGAAGGAAGAAAAATCAACTGTATCCCATTTTTCCAATTTCTACGCAGCAGCCTTGGTTGACAACTGCAGCAGCATTGGTTGACAACCCATCTTGACGCCGAAATCATTGAAGCACATTTGTTGAATGTTGTGGGTAGGACTCAACAGAAAGAAAAGAAAAGGTAGCCTAGAATTGGGGCACATAGGAAAAAAGGAATGAAATTTTGAAAGAAAAGATAAATTGGCTTTGTATGATAAGAAAACTACCAGTACACAGAAGTAGATATGAACCTATTCAACTGCCTTTGTACAGATGAACAACCATTGATTGGCAAGCCAGGGAACTACCACAAGAGAAATATAACTTGCATTGCATGAACATAAACAACAAGAATAAACAAAAATCCACCTTAAACTGTGTTTGCATTTCAAGGAGATAAACCCATCTTTCGATTTCACTTCATAATTTCTTGTTAAAAATTGCTTGCTGTGGCTCTGTGACAAAAGTTTTGAGCGGAAGAATTTGGGAGTAGCATGAAGCAAGGGAAAAGGCAATTAGTCACCCATATTAAACTCTGATACCACTTGTTGGGCCCACATATACCCACAAGGTTGTGCTTCTACCACTCAACTCCACATTAGTATGATATTGTCCGCTTTAGGCCTAAGCCCTCACGGTTTTATTCTTGGGCAACTTCCCAAAAGGCCTCATACTAATGGAGTTAGTGGTATTCTTATAAGCTAGTCACCTTTAGCATTATCTTCAGATTTGGGACATAGGTTGACACCCAACAATCCTCCCCTCAAATCAAGGACCACATACTCGTGGGTCTCCCCTAGACTCAGATGTGGGACATGGATTGAAACCCCAACAATTTGAACAATTGATGTTTGGATATCGAATTATGCATGTCAACCTGAACATGAGTTTCATCCAAGATAAGCAATAAATGGTAAAACTTCAAGCCTCAAGGGAAGAGTAAAAAAGATCTCACACACTATCCTTAGATATATGCTAAATGGAGGTTAAGTTGAATGGACAGACCATAACTTGAAGTAATGTGTTACGAATATTAAGGAAATTCTTTGATCTAAGAGATAGGGCACAGCCAATACAATTTCTGGATTCGAAGCATTCAAGTGTGGTTCCATGCAAAGGACACACATTTGTACCATAAGAGGGCCTAGGTTAACATCAAGAGAATTTTCATAGAAGACTTTTAAAGGTCTTGACAAGAACCTTAGATTTCTCACTAGAGGCCTGAACATGTTACTAGTCCTCTGACAAACTGTTATATTGAACTCCATTTTATTTATTTAATTTGAGTCCATCCTTGATTATTGTAGGACCTCAATCTTAACTGACAAAGTGAAAAAATATCCTTCGGGAAGATTTTACCTTCCGACAATTCTCATAATGGCAAATGTATTATCTCTCTCCATGGATGTGAGTATGTTTTTTTGAAAGCCCCATCATCAAAAAATATCTTTCCACAGCCATCATAAGTACAGTAAAATAGAACTTCAGTTTTAGGTTCAGGCTCTTGTTCTGGAACTTCTGGAGCATTTTTCTCCATGAGAGCTTTCGATGTGGCCTCTAAAAAGGATCACAAATGTAAGTGATATTCAATAGACAAAGAAAGAACAATAGAATATACCATTTGAAAGTTGGTTGACTAATCTTCTTCCAGATAACATGCAAGAATCTCAAGAACTGAAAGGAAAAAGGGGAAAAAAGGAAAAAGAGAGAAAGGAGAAAGAGGATGAACCAAATTCAAGACGTCCACAAGAAAATATCAAACTAGTTTTCAACATATCCAAATGATTTCTATACTCGTCCCAAGCAAGACATGCATCAAGTTCAGATATTTGGTAAAACAAAGAGGAAAAATAGTTTTATGCTAATAAATTAGACTCTGTCTAGTTCTATTTTCATAGTTTTAAAGAATGAACAAGCACACAAGATGCAGGACAAAAACCAGCAGCCAAACTAACCACAAATATATGTCATAAAATAACAAGCTCTGGTAAATATGCTGAAATATATCGAAGACAGAGATTATGGGAAGCAAAATAATTCTTAACATCACACTAAGAAAAAAGGATAAAGGACCCTACAGTGTCTAACCCAAGGACCTTATGGCATTAGACCACAAATTTGATTGTGTCACACAAGAAAAACTACAGAAACAATATGTAGGATTCTTTATTGATTGGAACACAACTGCTATATTGAGAATATTTTATTCATAAAATCTTAACAAAAATCGGACTTGACTTCTAAACTAAATAAGGCTAGAAAACTAAGACTCAAATAGATTTAAGTTTCTTAATTAGAATCCAGCCAGAATGTTCATTAAATTAAAAATAAAAGAAAAAACTGTCAAAACTCCAATTCAAACTTATTCTAGTTCCCACATAGTTTCCATATATATGTACCATCTTGATGATAGATGATCGTGGACAATTGTCTCCATCAACATACCCAATTCAACGTGTATATTTTATACACATTGTAACAAGATTTTGAGGAAAAAAAGGGTGGATCTAAGAAGGAAGTCAAAATGTTATGAATACTAGAGAATATACTAGTTAAAACAATCAATAGGCATGGGAAATTTTTTTCTGGTTAATATAACCACCTGAATAAAAAAAAAGGTAATACTTGTCATAATAAAAGAATGAATCTCAGTAGCAACATTTAGGCACAAAAAGAAAATTTACACATAGGTTGCAAACCTTTAAAAATTATTAACATTGGTAACCCTACTTCTGTTCAGGAAAAATATCATGACGAATAATGATCAATTAGCACAATGCATGAAGGGGATTATCTTCAAAAACTAACCATCTTCTGAAATGTTCCACCGGAAGCTACGGTATCTTGTGGCACCACCCTAAGAATAGAACAGAAAGATATATAAGTTAAGATATTAAATAGTTTAACAGTCTTTTATATATATATATTGATTCGTCAAAAAATGGTTCAATGTCACGTGTCGAGGAACCGTGTCATTTAATGCTCTCCCTCTTCCAAGTACCCGTATCTTGGTTGCCTATATGTCGTGGAAGGACTGTTATCTTGCAATGCTAGGCCTGCAAAACAGTAAAGTTTATCCGGAGGGTGAAATGTCTCCGGTAAACCCTCCGATGCTTAAGTCAGTGATTTGACTGTAAAATAGGTAATTAGACAGAGATGAGTAGAGTGATCTGGCCTTACCCTCATTACCTGTATGGGGGTGGTATTTATAGGGGATAAACCACCCTTGTGTCAGGTAGATTGGGTGATTTGTTATGTGAAATCTGATGGTTACTGGATTTTGTGGAAAAGATATGAGATCCCCCATTTTCAGTAAGTTGTTAGGGGAATCTTTGACTGTGATCCTTTATGGAGTCAAATGTTGACCATCAGAGACGGTTCTAGAGATGTGATTGGTCAGTGGCTTTGACCGAAGTGACCGAAGTGTGGTGACCTCGTCCATGAGGTGAGGCAAAGTGGCCACGCAGTCCATGGTGGAGTTTGGTGTATGGCGAAGTGGGACCTAATCGTGCCATGCTAGGTGGATAGACACGTGAGCCTGGTGGGTCCCGTATGCCTAGTGTTATTTGCGTTGTCAGCATGGGGGTATTTTCATACCTCTCAGTGGCCCCTCATCGAAGTACAAGAGAAGAGGGCTCTTTTGCTTCGACGCACTTTCGTGACTCGTTGTGAGTTGGCGAACTCAAACATCTTGGCGGGGTAGTCGAAGTCTCTAGTGATGGTTGGTTCCCCTGGCGCGGGGTCAGACCCCTATGATGGTGGTTCGGTTACCGAGGAAGCAGTTGACATTTGCGTGTTCAGAGGTGGCATCATTTGCGCTTCCCCATGCACGAGTAATGATGGCACCGCACGTGAGCTATCAAAGACATGACCCTTGGTGTCACTGCGACCCGGCTGGAGTCGGGTTCGGGCGAAGCTTCACCGTTTTTGAATTTTATTTCCTCTTATAAATAGCCCGCTCGCCCTTTCGAAGGACTTTTTTACCTTTCCTTCTTCAACCTTGCGAAATTCTGCATTCTTTTTTCCAGACTTACTAAAAATCCCTCTGTTTTTCTTGATTTCTTCTCGGTGATTCACTTCTCCTTCTGCAATTACTTCAAGTTCTCTCCATCTTCTACATTATTTCAGGTAAAAGGAGGCATTATTGTTTCGGTTTTCTTCTTCTTCTTTTCCTTTTCGCTTTTGTCACTTTGGTTGTTTGTTTTTCAAGTTTGGGTGTTTTTGAGGGTTTCAGTGTGTTTTTGAGGGTTTTAGTGTGTTGAGGAAATGATTTTTTCTGGGAAAAAGGGCGGTTATAGGCGTTTTGGAGTGATTTTAGGATGAGTTTTCCGGTGAGAGTTCTTCTGGACTGATGAACTGGTTGGGGACAGAGTGAGTGGACTTTAGTTCTGATAGGATTTTTTGTTTGGTGTTTGTAGATATGTCGGATTCCGAGAGTGCCGAGGTCCCTGTTCCCGTAGTCGATGTGGCATCCAGTCCTTTAGGATCCACTTCCCAAACCAGCTCTGATAGTTCCAGTACTTCGAGTGTAGAGAGCTCGAGTGGAGGGGGACAGGAGACTGACTTCGAGCAAACAGTGGGAACGGGTGATGGAATGTTCGTTGTCCCAAGTGTCCGCACTTCGGCCGAGGGATCCCTCATCGGCCCGACTGTCCTCGTGGCTGTCCCCTTAGACCCTAGGGCGTCTAGGCACCTTGGTGGCGGAGTGACAGCCACAGGCCTGTCCTCAGGAGACTTGCCTGGCTCCAGCATCCTCGAAGGCGAGGGTGCAGACTCTGACCATTCCGAAGAACTCCCGAAGACCAAAAACAGGTTGGAGGGGGACTTCGCTCTTAAGAGGAATACCATTAGTCTAGATCTTCCCTTACTGTCCAGTGAAATTGACCGGAGTAGGTTTAGGTTAATCCACCTTCAGGAGTGCGGGGTCATGTCCAACTCCTATGTACATATTCCATATGACCATTTTCTTTCTGGCCTCAATTTGCCTTTGGACCCCGCATTCTGCGATTTTTTAAACTTAGTTAGATGTCAGCCCGCCCATGTCCATCCAAACGGAGTCAGGTACTTCGTCTCCCTTACTGTATTATGTAGGAGAATAGGTGTAGAGGTCTCCGAGTCGTTGTTGAGAACTTTCTTCACAGTTCTTCGCATGAACAACCTCACATTGTCACTTCGACCCCGCCCTAGTGTAGTCACCCTTTTTGAACCCCCTCCAAACAAGTTAAGTCAGTGGAGAGATAAGTGGGTTTGTGTGGAGTCCAAAACGGGCTTCCCATTTTACCCGAAGTGCAGGGCACTTCATACTTGGCTCCCCTTAAAGAGGAACACCAAGTACTCCGAGTCGGATCGGAAATTTTTAGATTATGTCAGGAGTGAGTTAGGAGATAGTCCCAAAACTCAGTCTAAAGTTTTCCTGACCAGCGAACTTATCGCTGACGAGAGTCGCCATGCCTGTGGGATAGGCGGGCTGGCGGCGGACGAACAACGGAGAGAGTTGGGCCTCGAGGACAATGAGGAGTACCCAATGTGGAGATTGCACTCGGGGAGGGTGTTTTCAAATGAGTGCCCGGAGTGTTCGAATCCACGAAGTGCGGGCTGCTCCGTAGCAAAGGGTAGAGTGGGCTGTCGGGGTCTTTTAACTTGTTGAATTTTTTTTCTTTTTTGTAATCCTTCACTTGCTAACTTCGTTTGTCTGGTTATGGCAGATATGAGGCTGAATTTTATGGCACGCCACGAAGCGGAGAGGCGAGCCCATGGTGGCACCACACAGCAGGGTGATGTGAACCCGCCCCGAGCCGTGGACCGGTTTGCCGTTCCTGTGGCTGCGGGGACTTCGTCAGCGGGAGTTTCCAGCTCGTCTACATCAACTCGCTCTCCGACTGGGAGCTCTCCGGCTAGGAGCTCTCCTCAGCCACCCCGGTCAAAGGGGAAGGAGCCCGTCCCTTCTGCTTCGGCTAAACGTGGTCGTGAGGGGGAGGAGATGGAGTCAAGGAAGAGGGCTTCGTAGGGGCCCAGACTATCGGAGTCCTCCGAGTTGAGGGAGCTGGCTCCTGCCACGGCCGAACGGGTGGCACTCTGGGAGGCTCAAGGTGGTGGTCCTTTTGGGACTTCGTCCTGCCCCTGGACCCAGGAGGGGTTCAAGGCTCCGGAATCAAGGAGGGAGTTGGAGAGCTTGGCCCGCGAGATCCATCGAGCTTCGCCTCCCTTGACGAACCTTCCTCTGTCCGACCATAGGTTCAGAAGGTTCTTTGGGAAGGCGATTCTTCACCGGGCCATGGACTCTGACTTGGCTCAGAAACTTGGGCAGGCTTCCATGGGTGCGGAGATAGTCGTCGGGCACATCGGAGCCCATCTGTCTCAGGTAATTCATTAAGCCGAAGTGTTGGTACTTTGCTTCTTTTTTTCCCTTTTGGTTCACTCCTTTGTTATTTGTTTCTCAGGTCTCCGCCTACATCGCCCATCTCTCTAGGCTTGCTTCCAACGGCAAGACTTCGCAGGTTGAGCTAGAAGCCCTGGAGAAGAAGTATGAGGAGCTGGAGAACCAACTCTCCGCCAAGGACCAGTCTCTAGTGGTCGGAGAGGGCAAACTCCGATCAGCCGAGGAGAACGTTGCATTGGTGGTTGCGGAGAAGGACAAGCAGTCCTCTAGCCTGTCTATCCTTCAAAGGGCTAATGAGGATCTAAAGGTCCAACTTCGTGACTTCGACAAAACACTGAAGGAGGAGAGCTCGAAGAGGCGAGCAGCGGAGACAAGGGTGGCCTTCTTGGAGTCAGCGGAGTACACTGCCCAGGTAGTGGATGAGTTCCGTAACTCCGAGAAGTACGAGGAGGAGTTGTACGGGCTGGCCAGCAGGTTTTACAATCGAGTTTGTGCTCATGCCCTCCGCTACCTACACCACCTCGTCCCTGACAAGGCCCAGCTGTGTAGGATTTTTGAGGGCTCCTATGCTAACCCCGAATTTAGGCGAGGGTGCGACTTAGTCCCGTTCACTGAGAGTGAACTGGTGGAGATTGCAGAAGGCGATGCAAAGGAGGGAAGGCAGTGGAGTCCGCCTGCACCAGTCCACCCTGTCTTGGAAGAGCTGTGTCTTCAGTTGCGAAGAGAGGCCGAAGCGGGCGAAGTCATCGGGACCGAGGCTACTCCAGTGTCATATGCTGCTCCGGACAACGTCACTGCAGCCCCTGGGGAGTCGGTCATGGCTGTAGAGCCTGTGGTGGAGGAGCGGGCCATAGTGATAGTGGATGCTTCGGCCGAAGTGGCTCCTCCTTCGGCCGAAGCTCCTCCTTCTGTGTAAATTTTTTATTTTTTTTAAATTTTTGTAAGTTAATGAAGTTCGCCGTTTTTGCCATCTTCGAACTTTTATTTACGTGTCTTGTACCTCGTCCAATAAGCCAAGAAGATAATTTAAATAACTTAAGTCACTTGAACTTCTAATAACAACTTGAATTTTAATAATAAGCCTCCCACAAACTTAAGTGAGATGACTCCGAAAATAATAAGCCTTCCACAAACTTAAGTGAGATGACTCCGAAAATAATAAGCCTTCCACAAACTTAAGTGAGGTGACTTCGAAGCCTTCCACAGACTTCTAACAAGGATGATGACTCCGAAAAACCAAAACTTTAACAACTTGAGACCATAAACATAAACATTTTGGGGACTTCACCATTGACCTAGCTTGTAATGGGCGGTGGCGGAGTATTTATTGAGCTTGACTTGACTTTGCCAAAATGTTTGTTAGAACTCAAACAAAATATTTCTTCAAGTGGTTGGCGTGCCAGGGATTTGGAAGTATTGTTCCTTCTTGGTCTATGAGGCGAAATGTTCCCCGGCAGACTTCATCTTTAATCAGGTATGGGCCTTCCCAGTTCGGTGTGAGTTTGTTTACCGTGATGTGTCTTGCAGTCCCCTCGATTCGTCAGAGTACCCAGTCTCTGACGCCTAGTAGCTTGTTGACCAAATTTTTGTCGTGGGTGAGTTTGGTTGCCAGCTTGAACTTATCTGCTCTTAGGCGGGCAATTATTCATTTTTCTTCTAGTAAGTCCAGGTCTAAGCAGTGTTGGCGTTTATTACCCTCCTTGTCATATGTAGAGATTCTGTAGGATGGGAGTGCGAGTTCGGCTGGTGAGACTGCCTCTGATCCAAAAATAAGGGCATAGGCTGTTTCTACTGTGGGGCCCCGAGCCGAAGTCCGCACTGCCCATAAGGCGGCCAGGAGTTCTTCAACCCATTTGTTGGAATTCCCTTCCAGACCTTTTTTCAGTGCGGCAAGGATCAATTTGTTGGCGGCTTCGGCTTGTCCGTTTCCTTGCGGGTGTGCAATAGATGACTTCTAGTGTTTGATCCCTAGGCAGGTGCACTCCGCTGTGAACTTAGTGGCGAACTGAGTACCATGATCAGATACGATGGCCCGTGGTACTCCGTACCGGCACAGGACGAAGTCGTGGAGGAAGTTCAGCATATTCTCCTTTGTGGGAGCGGCCAAGGGCTTCGCTTCGATCCACTTGGAGAAGTAGTCGACAGCCACGATCAAGTATTCGTGATGTCCGCGGGCCTTGGGGAATTTGCCCATAAGGTCGATTCCCCATATATCGAAGGGCCAAGCTGCCCGTACAGGGATCTGCGGAACCGAAGGTAAATGGGGGACTCTGTTGAACTTTTGGCAAGTGTCACAGTGTTTCACGTAGTTCTCTGCATCCCTTCGTAGTGTCATCCAATAATAACCCTGATTGATCACCTTGTCCTCTGGCAGGATATTTGAGGATATGAAGTCCTTCAGCTCGTCGATCCATGTGGGGGAGTCAGGTGTCGAAGTCAGGATCGGCGAGATATGTTCTGGAGCGGAGATTCAAATTATCTGGACATCGAGGTCATTGGGGGCTTCTCCAGACGCTATCTTACCCAGTTTGTCTGCTACTTCGTTGTGGCTATAGTCTATCTTGGTCAGGGTGAAGTAATGGAACTGAGCAGCCAGCTGAGACACCCTTTCTGCGTAGGCTTTTAGGTTGTCAGAGTTTACTGTGAACTCCTTGTTGACCTGTCCTACCACAACCTGGGAGTCGCTGAATACCTTGAGCGATCTCACTCCAGATTCTAGAGCCCATTGCATCCCGATAACCAAGGCCTCGTACTCCGCTTGATTGTTGGACAGGGGATAGTCGAGTCGGACGCAGCGGACTTCTTCGTGCTGCCCAGAGGGTGATTTAATGGTGGCCCCTACTCTGACTCCCTTTGCATTTACAGCTCCGTCCACCATCATTATCCATGCCTAGTTTGCCGGGAGAGCGAGGGTCGTTTCTTCGTCGGGAGTGACTTCGGAGAATGACAGTTCGGCCAGAAAATCCCATAGAGCTTGGGCTTTGATCGCGGTTCGGGGTGCGAAAGTGAGGTCCAAGTCGCATAGTTTGATTGACCATCGAAGCATCCTTCTTGATTGGTCTAGTTTGTGAAAAATCTACTTCAGAGGATGGTTGGTATGATGCGTTCCGATTGGTATGCTAAAAGATAGGCTTTATTTACCTATGTCGATTATGAGTAATTAAGGACTGGGTCTTACTAACTGTCACTTAACATTCAATTATTGTCACTTAATCAACCAGAACCTAAGGCAGAGTACCTATCGTGTAGCTAGTCTGTTGGAAAGTATCTAAGATTTTATTAAGTTAAATATCGTACTCCCAGGGAAGTGGTAACGGCTTAGTAGTAACTAGCCTTTTATCCTAACTCCTATCTTATGATCCAGTTATGCAATCTTCATCAATAACTTTGATGAGAGGGTGATCCATTCTCCACTAGGTTTAAGTCTAATTAATCCTGAAATTGTTTTATAGATGAGTCCTGATTCTATGTTATACTGTTCCTATATGTTGATTGACCTATATTCGAGTATTTTAGACATGTCTTGGCCTGGATTGCAACTATTTTCTGTGTCTAAAGGCGTACCACATCCGAGGTCTCTAATAAACCGCCCTACCTTAATGACGGCCCTACTCACGGTTCGGGATGAAGGCATCCATGAAAGCCCTATGTCACTTCGGGGATCATACCGCTTGCCCTAGCCGCCGGCATAATCAGACTCAGCTCGGCCTACCTAGACTACTCTAACAAACAGGGTGTTCAGAAGGTTATTTTATCTAGCATGGCAGACACCAATACTAATTGATGCCTGTTAAACTAAACAGGTTATGATTAGACCATGGTTAGGAATTGTCTATAACCCTAACTTTAGTTTAAAAGAGCACATTAGACATGCAGACATAGTGAATATTAAGCAGGTGGCCATTTTCGGAAAAACATAACAACGTCAACATATAAAACAAATATTCATAAAAATTGTAATCTCGTATTCATAATCAATTTTTGGAATAACACAATAACAACATATAAGAGAGGGACAGGGGGACTGATGCCATAAAGAAATCACCCTTTACGTAGTCTCGCCGATGGAGCGTACTGCTGTATATGTCGTATTGCTCGCCCCGACTCTACTCGCCAGAACCTTCGGAGGACGCTTCCTCAGCCTAGTAACTGGGCTTTACCTTAATACCCAGCTTAAGCCCAGCCCTGTGGACTGACTCTTCGAACGCCTAGAGCCCTCTTAGGATCTCCTAACAAAATCCCGGGTATTCTATGAATACCTGAAACGAACCTATCTATCGAACCCTAGGATCTGAGACTAATTCTCAAAAACTAAGAAAAAACAAAAAACAAAAAAGGAAAGAAAGAAAACTTCTACTGAAATCTGAGTCTCCGATTGAGTTGTGTACTAGAGAATTGTACACTGGAAACCACTGAATGACTCAGATCGAGTGGAGAGGAATGAATTCAACTGCTGGAGGCCTGGGGTATTTATAGCAGCTTCCCGGGGTGATTTTTCATCAAAAATTCGATGTGGGACTTGATCTGGGGGTTTAAGAAGAAAGATGTGAATGCACATGGGAGTCTTAATTGTTGCTGCATCAAGACATGTATATATATATATATATATATATATATATATATTGAAGGGAAAATAACCCTCGCCAATGGCAGAGACTTCCTTTACACAAGTGGAGTAAACCGCATAACACCCCCACACTTCGCATCTTTGACCCAAAAGTCAAATCGCGAGCATAAAAGGTGGAACACACAACTCCACTCATTCTAAAACGTGGATTCCCACTCTCCCACTACCAAAGACCGTTTTCCACAACGGCAATCTCCTAACAACAACATCGGGAAAACCCACAAGCGGGGTAAACACGATCCCATCATCTCTTCCACTTTCTTCCCCTAAGAAGGCTATAAAAGGAGGGAAGGGGACAAAAGGTAGGACAGTCAATCCCAGATATCCAAAATAGTTACTAATTCAATACCAAACTGACTTGATTGTCGGAGAGTTCACGGGGATTCATGTCCCCACCGAACTTCCTCTATTCTGTAGGTTACATATACTTCAGGATTCGCAGGGATTTCTGGAGTCACATTTACTTTTTTACCCTCAAAACATCATAACCAATTTTTGACGAATCCGTTTGGTTCCGTTACCGGGAAAGAAGTTTTTTCCTTACCTTGATGTTTCCACAAAAGATACAATGTCACGACAATTGGGCGATCGCGAGCATCACCCCGATACAACAATTCCTACATCTCTCCACGAGACTCACTGAGCAGCACATTCGTTTGTCCCAGAAAACCCTCCACGATGGTCGGCCTTAGAGCGCTTGGGACCCAATGGTTCTCCCCATAGGGTACCCGAACTCCGTGACCAGCCGAGCGAAAGGCGAGCCACAGAAGAAATTGATGCAGTAGAAAATTGAGAAGCTCCAAAAAGAGTGGGACCTCGCGGTGCAATGGACGCAATTCCAGGCGGAGTACATCAGAGAGGGTCTAACCCCTCCGACTTTCCCTAATGGGGAAAGAGCCTGCTCAGACACACCACCGTTGAGATCCCGCACCTTGGTCAGCAAACAAACCTGATATGCATAAATCATATCACATTTTTAGCATGTTTTTAGGCATGATTTAGGGTGAAATTGAGGGTAAATCGGTCTAAATTGTTTATTATTAACTAAATTTCAGAGTTTTCATGATTTTGGAAGTGTAGGGTGAAAAGTAGAAGAAAATGGCAAATTTCGGGGCAAAAACACAAATTTTCAAAAGTTCGGACTTCGGGGAGGGCGTCCCGAATCAGGACGGGCGTCCTGACCTGGTCAACAGTTCAGGATGGGCGTCCTAATCCAGGACGGGCGTCCCGAGCAGAAATTCCAAGTCCCACATCGAAGTTTTGATGAAAAATCACCCCAGGAAGTTGCTATAAATACCACAGGCCTTCCTCAGTTGAAATCATTCCTCTCCACTTGATCTGAGTCATTTAGTGACTTCAAGTGTAAACTTTTCTCGAGTACATAAGTCACTGAGAGACTCGGGTTCACTATAAGTTTTCTTTCTTTCTAGTTAGTGTTTCGTTTTCTTAGTTTCTGAGAAATATTCTCAGATCCTAGGGTTCGATAGATAGGTTCGTTTCTGGTATTCATAGAATACCCAGGATTTCGTTAGGAGATCCTAAGAGGGCTCGAGGCGTTCGAAGAGTCAGTCCACAGGGTTGGGCTTAAGCTGGGTATTAAGGTAAAGTCCAGCTACTAGGCTGAGGAAGCGTCCTCCGAAGGTTTTGGCGAGCAGAGTAGGGTCAAGCAGTACGACATATAACAGCAGTACGCTCCATCGGTGAGACTAAGTAAATGGTGATTTCTTTATGGCATCAGTCCCCATGTCCCTCTCTTTATATGTTGTATTGTGTTTGTCTAAATACCAATTATGAATACTGGATTATGATGTTTATGAATATTTGTTTTATATGTTGAAGTGCTTATGCTTTTCCGAAAATGGCCACCTACGTAATATTCATTATGTCTGCATGTCTAATGTAGTTTCTTTTAGACCTGTTTAGTTTAACAGACATTGATTAGTATTGGTGTCTGCCATACTTGATAAAATAACCTGCGGAACACCCTGTTTGTTTGAGTAGTCTAGGTAGGCTGAGCTGCGTTTTTATGCCGGCGTTAGGGCAAGCGACATGATCCCCGAAGTGACATAGGGCTTTCATGGATGCCTTTAGCTCGAACCGTGAGTAGGGCCATCATTAAGGTAGGGCGGTTTATTAGTTGACTCAGATGTGGTACACCTTTAGACTTAGAACATAGTTGCAATCCAGGCCAAGACATGTCTAAAACACTTGAATATAGGTCATTCAACATGTAGAACAATATAACATAGAATCAGGACCTTATCTATAAAACACTTGTAGGCTTAATTAGACTTAAACCTTAGTGGAGAATGGATCACCCTCTCATCAAAGTTATTGATGAAGATTGCACTTCCCTGGGAGTACGATATTTATTTAATAACAAGCAAATAGCATTCAAGAGTAGACATGCATTCATCAATTTAAGCTCAGTTATTGATGTGCACAAATCATATACCCTTTTTAGCATGTTTTTAGACATAAATTAGGGCAATATTTGAATGTATTTTATCTTAATTGAATCAAACTGACATAAAATTGCTTAAATTTCGATTTTGGAAGTTTCAGGAGCAAATTGGACGAAAACAGCAAATTTTGGGGCAAAAATGCAATTTTTGGAAATGTTGACTTGGTCAACGGTCCGGGACGGGCGTCCCGACCCAGTCAAGCCACCAGGACGGGCGTCCCGACCCAGTCAAGCCACCAGGACGGGCGTCCCAATCCAGGACGGGCGTCCCGAAGCACCAGAATTTGTCCCACGTCGAATTGTTTGGAATTTTTCACTCCAGAAAGCTGCTATAAATACCCCAGGCCTCCAGGAGTTGAAATCATTCCTCTCCACTCGATCTGAGTCATTCGGAGACTTCCAGTGTACAGTTCTCGAGTACACAAGTCACTGAGAGACTCGGGTTTCAGTTTCAGTTTTCTTTCTTTCTTTAGTATTTCGTTTTCTTAGATTTTGAGAAATAGTCTCAGATCTTAGGCTTCGATAGATAGGTTCGTTTTTGGTATTCATAGAATACCGGGATTTTGTTAGGAAATCCTAAGAGAGAGATAGGGTGCGTGTTCTTAGTCAGATTAGGGCAATTTGCTTAAGCCCGGGATGTAAGGTAAAGTAATTGCTACTAGGTCTAAGGAGCGTTCTCCGAAGGCTCTGCCGAGCAGAGTAGGATCGAGCAGTCAGGAGCATACAGGAGCTGCAGCGCCGGCTGGACCTGCATAGAGTGGTGATTACTTTATGACAGTGGGTCCCCTAGACGAGGTTCTGTATGTTTACGAATTGTTTTATCTAAATATTAATTTGAATATCAGATTACGATTCTTATGAATATCTGTTTTATATGTTGAAGTTGTTATGATTTTCCGGAAATGGCCACCTGCTTAAATACTCATTATGTCTGCATGTCTATTGCCGTTCTTTTAAACTGAAATTAGGGTTATAGACAAATCCTAACCACGGTCTATTCATAACCTGTTTAGTTTAACAGGCATCAATTAGTATTGGTGTCTGCCATACTAGATAAAATAATCTGCGGAACACCCTGTTGGTTGAAAGTAGTCTAGGTAGGCTGAGTAGAGTGTTATGCCGGCGGTTATGAGACGAGCAGCATGATACCGAAGTGACATAGGGTACCGTTCATTGCTGACTTTAGTCCGAGCCGTGAGTAGGGCCGTTACCCTTAACGATGGGGCGGTAGCGTAGAAACTCAGATGTGGTAGCCTTTAGACACAGAACATAGTTGCAATCCAGGCCAAGACATGTCTAAAATATTCGAATATAGGTCAATCAACATATAGGAACAATATAACATAGAATCAGGACTCATCTATAAAACACTTTTAAGATTAATTAGACTTAAACCTAGTGGAGAATGAATCACCCTCTCATCAAAGTATTTGATGAAGATTGCATAACTGGATCATAAGATAGGAGTTAGGATAAAAGGCTAGTTACTACTAAGCCGTTGCCACTTCCCTGGGAGTACGATATTTAACTTAATAAAATCGTAGATACTTTCCAATAGACTAGCTACACGATAGGTACTCTGCCTTAGGTTCTGGTTGATTAAGTGACAATAATTGATTAAGTGACAGTTAGTAAGACTCAGTCCTTAATTACTCATAATCGACATAGGGTAAAATAACACCTATTTAGTACGTCAACCGGAATCGCATCAGATTTTTGCAAAAATCTGGTGCGATTCCGGTTGACATGCTAAATAGGTGTTATTTTACCCTATGTTGATTATGAATAATTAAGGACTGTGATTGACTAATTGTCACATTTAGTCTCTATGGTGTCACTTAATCAGCCAGAACCTAAGGCAGAGTACCTATCGTGTAGCTAGTCTATTGGAAAGTATCTACGATTTTATTAATTTAATTATCGTACTCCCAGGGAAGTGGCAACGGCTTAGTAGTAACTAGCCTTTTATCCTAACTCCTATCTTATAATCCAGTTATGCAATCTTCATCAAATACTTTGATGAGAGGGTGATCCATTCTCCACTAGGTTTAAGTCTAATTAATCCTGAAAGTGTTTTAAAGATGAGTTCTGATTCTATGTTATACTGTTCCTATATGTTGATTGACCTATATTCGAGTGTTTAGATATATCTTAGCCTGGAATGCAACTATGTTCTGTGTCTAAAGGTGTACCACATCTGAGGTCTCTACGCTACCGCCCCATCGTTAAGGTAAACGGCCCTACTCATGGCCCGGACTAAAGTCAGCAATGAACGGTACCCTATGTCACTTCGGGGTCATGCTGCTCGTCGCAAAACCGCCGGCATAACTCTCTACTCAGCCTACCTAGACTACTCTAACAAACAAGGTGTTCCGTTGGTTATTTTATCTAGTATGGCAGACACCAATACTAATTGATGCCTGTTAAACTAAACAGGTTATGAATAGACCGTGGTTAGGAATTGTCTATAACCCTAGTTTTAGTTTAAAGGAGACTTACATTAGACATGCAGACATAATGAATATTTAGCAGGTGGCTATTTCCGGAAAAACATAAAAACTTCAACATATAACACAACTATTCATAAAATCGTAATCTGATATTCATAATTCATATTTAGAACAAAGCAATAACACATATAAGAGAGGGACATGGGGATCGATGCCATAAAGAAATCACCCTTTACGAAGTCTCGCCTACGGAGCGTACTGCTGTATATGTCGTATTGCTCGCCCTGACTCTGCTCACCAGAACCTTCGGAGAACGCTTCCTCAGCCTAGTAGCTAGACTTTACCTTACGTCCTGGGCTTAAGCCTAGCCCTGTGGACTGACTCTTCGAACGCCTAGAGCTCTCTTAGGATCTCCTAACGAAATCCCGGGTATTCTATGAATACCAGAAACGAACCTATCTATAGAAACCTAAGATCTGAGACTATTTCTCAGAAACTAAAACAAACACTAATAAGAAAGAAAACTGAGATCCGAGTCTCTGAGTGAGTTGTGTACTGGAAAATTGTACACTGGAAACCACTTAATAACTCAGATCGAGTGGAGAGGGATGAATTCAACTGCTGGAGGCCTGGGGTATTTATAGCAGCTTCCCGGAGTGAAAATCTCTGAAAAATTCGATGTGGGACAGCTTCTGGCAGCTCGGGACGCCCGTCCCGGATTGGGACGCCCGTCTTGGTGGTCTGACTGGGTCGGGACGCCCATCCCGAATTCGGGATGCTCGTCCCGGACCTTTGACCGGGTCAACATTTCCAAAAATTGCGTTTTTGCTCCAGAATTTGCTGTTTTCGTCTACTTTTCACCTGACACTTCCAAAATCATAAAAACCGTGAAATCAAGTAAATAGTAAACAATTAATGTCAATTTACTCTCAATTTCACATTAAAACATATATAAAAACATGCTAAAAATGTGATACGATTTTCGCGTATCAGTTATTACAATTTGTTTGACCTTATCTTCAAACATTTTAGATATATCTTGATCTCTAAGGCAATTATGAAATGTAACCATCTGTTCACCATATCCAAGTTACCTGGTGTATTCACCCCTACCTTGGGATGATCCTTCTCATCTGTCGGATTAAAGTATCCATGAACGGTACCCTATGTCACTTCGGTATCATGTCACTTAACCTAGGATTGGCCTAGCGTACAAACTCAGCTTTATTAGGGTACTCTAACAAACATGGTGATCTGTTTTGTTATTTCTTCCTAATCTGGCAGACCTTTTACAGTCTATTAAACTAAACCGGTTATGATTCAGACCTTGGTTAGGAGTTGTCTATAACCCTAGTTTAATTTAAAAGGACACGACAGTTCAACATTCATAATGATAATTCTAGCTCTATGATCTTCCCGGGAAAATGAACAGTATCTCAAATTGTAAGACATGTATGATAATAAATTCAGTATCAAATTAATATTCAGATAAAACAATTAGTAAACATACAGAACCTCGTCTAGGGGACCCACTATCATAAAGTAGTCACCGCTTTATGCAGGTCTAGCCGGCGCTGCAGCTCCTGTATGCTTCTGACTGCTCGATCCTACTCTGCTCGGCAGAGCCTTCGTAGAACGCTCCTCAGACCTAGTAGTAATTGCTTTACCTTACATCCCGGGCTTAAGCAAATTACCCTAATCTAACTAAGAACACACACCCTATCTCTCTCTTAGGTTCTCCTAACGAAATCCCGGTATTCTATGATACCAAAAACGAACCCTATCTAGTCGTAATCTAAGATTCTGAGACAGACTCTCAGAAAACAAAGAAAACGAGAAACTCTCTAAGAATAGAAATAAACTTATACTGAGCCCGAGTCTCTCAGTGACTTATGTACTCGAGAAAAATGTACAATCGAAGTCACTAAATGACTCAGATCGAGTGGAGAGGGATCATTTCAACTCTTGGAGGCCTGGGGTATTTATAGCTGTTTTTTGGAGTGAAAATCTCCAAAAATTTCGATGTGGGACAACTTCTGGTGCTCGGGACGGCCGTCCTGAGCTTGGGACGGCCGTCCTGGTGCTTTGACTGGGTCAGGACACCCGTCCCAAATTGGAGATGCCCGTCCCGAACTCAGTATTTCCAAAAATTGTATTTTTGCCCCAAAATTTGCTGTTTTCGTGCAATTTGCTCCTGAAACTTCCAATATCGAAATTGAAGCAATTTTATGTCAATTTGATTCAATTAAGATCAAATACATTTATGTCTAAAAATATGCTAAAAAGGGTATATGATTTGTGCATATCACCTACCATCCTCAAACCAATGGGCAGGCTGAGGTAACCAATAGGGGAATAAAGAGAATCCTAGAAAAGACTGTGGGTGTTAACCTTAAGGATTGGGCCAATAAGCTGGACGATGCATTATGGGCCTTCCGTACAACATACAAGACCACTACGAGGTTCTCACCCTATCGACTAGTCTATGGAAAAGCATGCCACATTCCGGTTGAACTTGAACACAGAGCTTATTGGGCGGTACAAAAATGTAATCTCGACGATAATTTAACTAAGGAACGCCGGATTCTACAACTCAACGAATTAGATGAGTGGAGGCTCAAAGCCTATGAAAACTCACATCAATTCAAGATGACAAGTGAACTCCGGCATGACAGGTGACTCAGAACCCAGAAGAATTTTGAACCAGGAGATAAGGTATTGCTATACAACTCACGTTTAAAATTCTTTCCAAGAAAGCTGCGTAGGTGTTGGTCAGGACCGTTCACAATCATGGAAGTATCACCTTTCGGAGCATGTGACATCATGGATCCTGACGGCATTATTCAAAAAGTGAACGGACAACGCCTAAAGATTTACAGAGAGCCTTTTGACTTGTCCGAGCAGACTGTGGACTTCACAGAACAAGGGAGTATCTTTTTCATTTTATTTCATGTTTTGTTATTTCTTTCATTACTCTATTTTCCTTCTTACCCGTAGTTAGTCGAATAAGTGTGGGGTAAGAATTCTTTGTTTTGTTTTGTTTTTGTTTCTTGTTTTCATATAAGTGTGGGGTAGTTTAGAAATGCATGAACACTGAGGACAGTGTCAGACTTAAGTGTGGGGTAGCAGTGCGCAGTGCACAGTGCACAGTGCACTATAGTAGTTGTGAAAATTTTTGCTTGTTTTCCCCGTATTTTCACACCCTTCCAAAATTTTTCAAACTTTTTCACTCTTTCAGACTTCTAAATGCAGTATGATTGGTTAAACATTTGCTTATGTCTATGATATGTGTGTAGAAGTTATGGCTAGTATGAGATGATTTATGACTATTTTGAACTTATTGATTAGAAACAGGGAATTCCTGATAACTGAGCACAACTTAGTCTGGATTAGAAACCTCCGCCAATTACATTTTCAAGACTTAACTAGATAAAATTAGACCAGTTGTGGATGTATTGGCAATTAGAATGACTAGATGAGACTCTGAGCTAAAAGTGAAAAGAAACAAAAGAAAGTTAATTAAATAAGGGTAGTTTTCCAGTGGCCTTTGCTACTCGAGCACCACTCCTTCGGGGAACTTAAAGCCTGATGCCCTAAGGTCGTGTAGGTTTGGAAATCATCGGAGTGGGACTCGCTACATGGGTAGTTGAAGTTGACGTGTTCTAAGCAGACTCAAAATACCCATAATCTATAAAAGGAAGAAATCAATAAAAGCTATATCATTAAAAATCTGATCACCAAGGCTCAGAACTCAGAAGGTTGTTTGTTGTTAGTATGTCTAGTGACCGGTCGAAGTGTTATCTGGTAACAGTCAAGACGAGAGTTTATTGTGTTGACTATCTGGTCTAGACTAGTACACACACTACACATCAGGAAAACCTTGTGACTAAGAAAAGAGTTCAACCTAGTTGTTAAGTTGTTTTCTGCTTGATCATAAAAATCTACTAGAGACATTTGAGACCTTGTCATAGCAACCTAACCAGTCAGACCTGTGTTATGAATTGTCTGAATAATTTTTGGAATAAAAACATGACTAGGAAATTTAAGTGACTGCACTATGATTTAGAATCACTAACTTCAGGTAGACTTTGCTTGAGGACAAGCAAAAAGCTAAGTGTGGGGTTATCTGATATGCATAAATCATATCACATTTTTAGCATGTTTTTAGGCATGATTTAGGGTGAAATTGAGGGTAAATCGGTCTAAATTGTTTATTATTAACTCAATTTCACAGTTTTCATGATTTTAGAAGTGTCAGGTGAAAAGTAGAAGAAAATGGCAAATTTTGGGGCAAAAACGCAATTTTTTAGAAGTTCGGACTTCGGGGAGGGCGTCCTGACCTGGTCAACAGTTCAGGACGGGCGTCCCTAGCAGAAATTCCAAGTCCCACATCGAATATTTGATGAAAAATCACCCCAGGAAGCTGCTATAAATACCCCAGGCCTTCCTCAGTTGAAATCATTCCTCTCCACTTGATCTGAGTCATTTAGTGACTTCAAGTGTACACTTTTCTCGAGTACATAAGTCACTGAGAGACTCGGGTTCACTATAAGTTTTCTTTCTTTCTAGTTAGTGTTTCGTTTTCTTAGTTTCTGAGAAATAGTCTCAGATCCTAGGGTTCGATAGATAGGTTCGTTTCTGGTATTCATAGAAAACCCTGGATTTCGTTAGGAGATCCTAAGAGGGCTTGAGGCATTCGAAGAGTCAGTCCACAGGGCTGGGCTTAAGCTGGGTATTAAGGTAAAGTCCAGATACTAGGCTGAGGAAGCGTCCTCCGAAGGTTCTGGCGAGCAGAGTCGGGTCAAGCAGTACGACATATAACAACAGTACGCTCCATCGGCGAGACTAAGTAAAGGGTGATTTCTTTATGGCATCAGTCCCTATGTCCCTCTCTTTATATGTTGTATTGTGTTTGTCCAAATACCAATTATGAATACTGGATTATGATGTTTATGAATATTTGTTTTATATGTTGAAGTGCTTATGCTTTTTCGGAAATGGCCACCTGCGTAATATACATTATGTCTGCATGTCTAATGTAGTTTCTTTTAAACTAAAATTAGGGTTATAGACAATTCCTAACCACGGTCTATTCATAACCTGTTTAGTTTAACAGGCATCAATTAGTATTGGTGTCTGCCATACTAGATAAAATAACATGCGGAACACTCTGTTTGTTAGAGTAGTCTAGGTAAGCTGAGTTGCGTTTTTATGCCGGCGTTAGGGCGAGCGGCATGATCCCCGAAGTGACATAGGGCTTTCATGGATGCCTTTAGCTCGAACCGTGAGTAGGGCCGTCATTAAGGTAGGGCAGTTTATTAGTTGACTCAGATGTGGTACACCTTTAGACTCAGAACATAGTTGCAATCCAGGCCAAGACATGTCTAAAACACTCGAATATTGGTCAATCAACATGTAGGAACAATATAACATAGAATCAGGACCTTATCTATAAAACACGTGTAGGCTTAATTAGACTTAAACCTTAGTGGAGAATGGATCACCCTCTCATCAAAGTTATTGATGAAGATTGCATAACTGGATCATAAGATAAGAGTTAGGATATAGGGCTAGCTACTACTAAGCCGTTACCACTTCCCTGGGAGTACGATATTTATTTAATAAAATAGTAGATACTTTCCAACAGACTAGCTACACGATAGGTACTCTGCCTTAGGTTCTGATTGATTAAGTGACAACATTTGAATGCTAAAGTGACAATTAGTAAGACTCAGTCCTTAATTACTCATAATCGACATAAGTAAATAAAGCCTATCTTTTAGCATACCAATCGGAACTCATCAAAACCACAACAACCAAAAAGACCGAGAAGCGAGGAACGCGAATAGGTCAAAAGCAGTACTAGGCGGTCAGCGAAGTAGGAGAGAGTCACCATACTTCGAAACCTACTTCAAAATAGGCCGAGAGGAAACAGTACATTGAGCGTACCCTTGAGAAAGCCAAAAACTCGACAAAAGTCCAAAGTACGAGAGCGATCGAGCTAGGCCCATTTACCAAATGGATCCAAAGCATAAAGCTCGATCAGTTTGTCCTCTACTCCGGTCAAACTCGACCCCACGAGCACATATGTCGTTACAAGACGGCTATGAGCTTAGTCACAAGTGACGAAGTAGTGTTGTGCAAGGCATTCCCGAGCACTTTGATGGATAAGGTGTTAACATGGTTTACCTCTTTAAAGTTAGGTACGATAGATTCTTGGCATACTATATAAAAGATATTTCTAGATAAATTTAGCACAGCCGGGGCAATACCGAAGACGAGAGGAGACCTAGCAAATATCAAACAGCAGGATGATGAAACCTTGCTATCTTTCCTAGAATGATTCAAGAAGACATATGAAGACATTGAAGGAATCAGCCAGGATACGGTCATCACCTATTTCGAAGGAGGGTTTCGGTCTAGAATGCTTTATACAGAGCTCCAATTGAGAAGGCCGGAGACCATTGGCAAAATGTTCAATGTTGCTCGGAAAATTGCACTGGCCGAGGACAGCACGCCGGAACCTGCAGTCGAGAGGAAGGATAAACAACCTGACTTCCAAAAAAATAGCTTCTCCAGCTTCCCAGAAAGAAAAGAAAAGGGTCGGTTTAAGAAGTCCGCCGAGACATTTACTCCCCTGAATGTCCCCAAGGAAAACCTCATGGCAGTAATAAAGGATAAATACGGAGTCCGCGGCCCTGCTCCAATGAATCCCCAATCTTACCCTGCTAGGGATAAAACGAAGTTTTGCGGGTCCCACCGAGACTACAGACATACCACAGAGGATTGCTTCCAACTAAAAAGGGCCATAGAGCGTCTTATCCGAGAAGGATACTTGAAAGAGTACATCGCTGATGTTCAGCAACAAAAGGATAAGGGGGAAAGAGTAATCAACATAATTAACCCTAAAATCGCCTCGGTCAGGAAAATTAAAAGGAGGATTTATAACCTCACGAAATCATACCTTGTCCCTGAATATGAGTTCGTACAATGCGAGACCATTTCTTTTTCGAATGATGAATTAGAGCACAACGAAGAGGCAAGAATTACTCCTATCGTTCTCGAGGTACGAATGACAAGGGACGACATCGACAAATGCACGGTGAGGAGAATTCTGATTGATACTGGGGCCACAAAGAATATTATGTATCTCCAATGCTTCAAGGAGATGGGCTTAAAAGATGCGCACCTCAAAGCCAGCGGAATAGTCCTCGAAGGGTTCTCCACCCATAAGGTGCCAGTCAAAGGAACCATAAGAATGCAAGTGACTCTCGGAGATGGAGAGCGATAGTGGACAGAAGAGGTCAAATTTTATGTAGTAGACCTGGACTCGCCGTACAACGCGATACTGGGTACTCCCTTCCATGCAGCGTTCAACCTTGTGATTTCCACTTCTCACCAGCAAGTGAAATTCAACACTTCGCGAGGTGTAGGTTTCTTCAAAAGCAGTACTCGGAGCCTTCTGGGGCAAATTATGAAAATCAAAAGGAAAAGGGAAGGACTGGATGAAACTGGCACCATCAATTCGGTGGTCATTTATAACGATCAAAGAATATAAAAGATTCTCGAAAAACAAATCTATGATCTGGTTGTCGACGTATCCCGAGCTAGAGAGTTCGATGAGGAGATCATCAACCCCAAGTATCCTCAGCAGCCCATCAAAATTGGCAGGGAGCTACCAAATGCTCTTCGACAGAAAATCATCAATTTTCTTAAAACTCACCAAGACAGCTTCGCATGGTGTACATAGGATATGCTCGACATCGACACCTCGGTAACCGAGCATGCACTTAGTATAATGCCCGGGTGCCCTCCATTGAGACAAAAACCTAGACAATTTGGAGAGGAAAAGATGCGTGGCATGAAAGAGAAGGTAGAAAAGTTACTAAAAGCCGGGTTCATTCGCGAGGTTAAGTACCCCACATGGCTGGCTAATGTGGTAATGGTAAAAAAAGGCCAATGGAAAATGGAGGATGTGTGTCGACTACACTGACCTCAATAAAGCTTGTCCCAAAGACTGCTATCCGTTACCTCGGATCGATGAACTCATCGATTCAACCTCGAGGTATGAGCTCTTGAGCTTCATGGATGCTTTCTCAAGATATCATCAGATCAAAATGAGACCAAGTGATCAAGTACACACTTCGTTCCGAGCCGCATGAGCCATATACTGTTATAATGTCATGCCATTTGGCCTTAAAAATACAGGGGCCACATATCAGTAGATGATGAACCACATCCTCCGACACCAAACGGGAAGGAACGTGGAGGCTTATGTGGATGATATGGTGGTCAAAATGAAGCGCGAAGCATCGCATCTGGACGACCTGGAGGAAACATTCTCCAACTTAGCCAAATTCAACCTCAAGTTGATCCCTACGAAGTGCGCATTCGGAGTAAAATCTGGAAAATTCCTTGGTTTCATGACATCAGAGCGAGGAATCGAAGTGAACTTGAAAAAGTTGGCGGCTATAGCCCGACTTACTGAACCTAGATGTGTTAATGACGTCCAACGCCTGAATGGGTGCCTCCCATTCTTCAAAACACTGAAAGATTCAAAGAACAAGTTCGAATGGATGCCGGAGTGCAGGAAGGCATGGAAAGATTTCAGAGTCCACATTTTTCAGCTACCTCTATTGCGATCACCTAGCACAGGGGAAACACTATTCTTATATCACTCATTTTCAGACTCGGTGGTAGCCTCAGTGTTAATAAAAGAGGAGGGGTCAAAGCAGTACCTCGTATACTTCGTAAGCAAAGCCTTAAACAGTGTCGAGTCTAGATATTCAAACATAGAGAAACTAGCGTATGCGTTGGTAATAAATATCATCTCGGAAACTTAGACCCTAATTCGAGTCTCATCCAATTGTCATCTATATCGACGCCCCGCTAAGGTAGGTTTTCCATAAGTTAGATCAATCAGGAAGATTGCTCTGGTGGTCTATCGAGTTATATGGACAAGACCTCACTTTCAAACCACGAACCACCATTAAAGCTCAAGCCCTGGCCGATTTCCTCGCGGAAGGATCGTTCACAGAATCAAAGGGAAACAAACAGTTGACAGACCCTTGGGAATTATGGGTGGATGGGGCGGTCAATGCCAGCGGGGTGGGCGTTGGAGTGATTTTAACCTCCCCTAACAAGCAATACACCGAGATGCGAGCTGTAAAACTAAACGCTAATCTCTCAAACAATCAGATGGAATACGAAGCACTGCTCCTAGGAATGAAGTGGGCTCATACTGCGAACGTAACAGCTCTTAAAGTCTTCAGCGACTCACAGCTAGTCGTAAATCAAGTCCAAGGCACATACGCAGTACATTCAGAGAATCTCCAACCATATGTAGAAAAAGCCAGACAATGGAAGGAGAGGTTCAACCCTTTTAGTCTATCCTTGATTTGTTGAAAAGATAATCAAACTGCGGACTGGCTAGCAAAGATAGCTTCTGGTAAGACTCCCAATGAGGAGGGTATCCCGATAGAAACAATGACAAGCTCCACAGAGACGTGTCTGATTCAACCCATATAACCGGTATAAGAGGATTGGGTTGATGAAATGACGAAGTGCATCCAACAAGGGGTGTTACCGGATGACGTGACTCGCGCCTGCCAGATAAGACGGCAGTCTGCTAGGTATACAATCCACGGTAACATTTTATATCGACGGTCATTCTCCAAACCCCTACTTCGATGCATCTCGCCATCCCAAGCGGATGATTTGCTCACCAAGATGCATGAGGGGGTATGTGGAGGGCATCCAGGGGCCCGAGCAATGGCAAAGAGAATAATCAACCAAGGATACTATTGGCCAACGCTACGGGAGGACACCAGACAATATGTTAAAAGTTGCAACATCTATCAGATCTTTGGGAATATACCGCAATTACCATCCATAGAATAAACTGCAGTCGTGGCAACATGGCCGTTCGACATGTAGGGCATGGACTTAATGAGAAAGTTCCCAAAAACACGAAACGACTATGAATTTCTGGTAGTGGCAGTTGACTATTTCTCCAAATGGATCGAGGTAAAAGCCTTAAGGCATCCTACGGAGTAAAATGTCACGAAGTTCTTCTGCGAGAACATCATGTGCCATTTCGGGGTTCCTAGAGCGGTAATTATCGACCACGGAGTCCAATTTTAGGCCAAGTTCACCTCAGAATGTCATCAGTCGCACACCCACAGGGATATCCATCAAGCATTGGAAATCTTTGGTCGCACACCCACAGGGAAACGGCCAAGCGGAGGCCGCTAATAAACTAGTATTACTAGCTCTACGAAAAAACCTGGAGGGGATATCCAACAAGTGGGCTGACGAGCTGCACCCAGCTTTATGGGCAGTCCGCACTTTGACTAGGGGCCCACCGGAGAAACAACATTTGCACTCGTATACGGTTCAAAAGCCGTAGCACCAGCCGAGGTAGCATTTCCCACGGCAAGAGTGGCAATGTATAACGAAGACGGCAACAGAGGAAAAAGAAACATGGATCTAGACCTGTTAGAAGAGCGGAGAGTCGCAAGTCGGCTAAAAGCCCAGTCATTTAAAGAAAGAGTGAAGCGGGCTCATGATAAAAAGGTATTCAAAAGACCAATTAAAATTGGAGACTAGGTACTTCGAAAAATCGAAGGCACGGTAAGGCATATCTAGGCGAACAAATTAACTCCAAATTGGGAAGGCCCATACCTTGTCAAAAGTGAAGTAAGGCCCGACACATACCTGCTCATGAACAAAGACGTCATTCTCCTACCGAATCCATGGCACACGAATCACTTGAAAAGGTACTACGCATAAGTAACACCCAAAAAGCGTTCTTTTAGTACCAAGTCAACCTTGGGAAGGTTTTTTTTCAGTTTTGAATACCGAACTAGTCTCGGGAAGTATCTGTTCCATTTTTCTTGCAATATTGAAATAAAAGTACCGAGTTATGGCTTGGGAAAATTTCATAATTAACATTAAGTGAAAGCTATGGTTAAAATAGCACCGAGTTACGACTTGGGAAAATTTTGTAATTACCATTAAGTGAAAGCTATGGTTAAAATAGTACCGAGTTACGACTTGGGAAAATTTTGTAATTACCATTAAGTGAAAACTGTGGTTAAAATAGTACCGAGTTACGACTTGAGAAAATTTTGTAATTACCATTAAGTGAAAACTATGGTTAAAATAGTACCGTGTTACGACTTGGGAAAATTTTGTAATTACCATTAAGTGAAAACTATGGTTAAAATAATACTGAGTTACGACTTGGGAAACTTTTGAAATCACCAATAAGTATTAAACTACTCTTGGGAAATCAAGAAGTATCCTTCTATCGGCGATTACGGAGTACCAAATCTGGCTAAATGACTAAAGAAAAGTTCGAAGTACTATTTATATTGCGACGTAAGGGAATTACTTAACAAAAAATGGTGGGAATGATAAATTTTCATTAATAGAAGAAAGATACAGAGTCTTCTGGTTACAAAAACAAAAGGGAAAAGGATTAAGGAGCAGAGTTGGGGCCATCCAGCATCTCCCAGAAGGTCGGAGTGGAGGGTTGGGGAGGATCCCAAAATGGCTTCCCCCTTTTTTCGTCCCGCTCACGAAGCACCTCCATCTCTTCAGCAGTAAAAGGGACAAAATCTGCCCCTCGCCTGCAAGCTTCGTTGTCAAAATTTGACTGGTAGGCCCGCAGTAGAACAAATTTGTCTTCAAAGTACGTATGGAGTTGACGAATGATATGGACACAACCCTTGTCCAAAAATGACCCAGCCTCGCGGCCTATCTCCTCATGATACTCAGCCGAGCTCTTGAAGTCGTCGATGATGTTCTTTTTAAACCTGTTCGACTTACAATACTTGAGCTCCTCCTGAGTGGAGATCCGACTTGCAATGGCCTCGTCACGAGATGTGTTCAATTCAACGTTGGCAGCTTGCAACTCCGCAACTCGCTCCTCTACCTTAAGCAACTTTTCCCTCAAATCAGCCACCTCGCTGGTCATCTGCAATTTTTCAGACTCAGCTACTTCCAAGCGAGTGGCCTGATCTGCAACCTCGGACTCTAGAGCAGCCAGGCGTGGTTTATTAGCTGCTCGCCATTCTTCGTTAGTCGCTGCCCGCTCAGTTTCCCCCGAAGCATGGAATCTGGAAATATAGAGACCAAGGGAGGAAACCTGCCAAAGGAGAATAAGTAAAAAAAAAAAGCACTAACGAAAAAGAAAAGAAATTATCTTACCTAGGCTAGGAGGGCACCAACTTGGTTGGTAGCCTCATCCATCGCCATCTCACCTATGTCTGCCAAAGACTCGACATGAGCAGCTCGATTTAAGATAGCGCCACCAAGGAAAGAGGCCTGAGCCGGTTGGTGAAGAAAAGATTGTTAAGAGGAGGAGTCCTAGTTGAAATCTCAGAAGCTAACTCCCTCAGGGCCTCCTCCTCGGTCGGCATCACGAACCCCGACATCAACCACGATGGACCAAGTTCCCCTCCAACTCTATCTTTGGCCCCAATCACCGAAGTAGAGGGTGCATCTTCTCTCACCTCCAAGGACAGGTTCTCCCCGGGGGCTTCGTCTGGAGTGGAGGGACTTGCAGCCACCATCTCCATCGTAGAAGGACGACGAGTTGACGTCCTTCACCGCTGGCGTGGACGAAGTTGTTCCTCGTCCACGATGGTATCAGCAACTTCAGAGGGATCGCGATCTATGTCCCCTGAAGTTTGGTGGGAGCAGACTTGGGAGTCCTAGCCCGCGGCCCCCCATCTCTTGGACGTCGGGGGTTTCCACCCCGACATGGTACCTGGCTTGCCGATGATGGATAGGTCAGGATTGTGTCTCCCGCAGCCCCCCGATCTATCAACCTTGGTAGAAAATGAGGAAGTGAGTCCAGGTGCGACTGCCGAACACTCCTGCCCTCTTCACGATCTTTCCAGGCAAGTCCGAACATGGTAGGCCCTAAAACAAAAAAACATGTCAAAAAAAAAGTAATGACAAAAAAGTACAACGGTTACCTCGGCCAGTGCGACAACCCTGGGCAGTAGAAGTGCACAGCCCGCAGTAGATAGAGAAGGCCCCCCGGGGTGTATGGTCCCATCAGAGTTAGGCTTCCAGGGCTCAAAACCTAACTCTCTCTTCCTAGTATCCAACCCCTCACCTATGCCACACCACTCTAAGCTCCTTTCGCTCAATAGGTCAACCAAAGGGTATACCCGGGTCTGATACTGACGACTCTCACCTAAGTCCCTGGTAAAGATCTCAAGAAAGGATTTTTCGGATTGGTCAAGAGAAGAGGGGTGGGCTTGAGGCCATTGACAATCTTCGCTAATGCAAGGACGGAAAGGGAAACCCACCTTAGACTCGACCATTACCCATCTACCCTTGAAATCTATTTTATTTGCCCGGGAGTCAAAAAGTTGAACCTTATTCTGACAAGGTCGGAGTGAAAGAGTGTTGTTGGACATTCGAAGTGAAGAAAAAAACATCCCAAGGATGTTCATGGAAAGTTCGAAGCCTAGCCAGCGACAAAGACAGATTAAAGAAAAGAGGGTCCGGACAACATTGGGATGGAGTTGCCCAGGCTGTACACGGGCAAACACCAGAAAATCCACAAAGGCAGGATCCATGGGCAACCTGAGTGCCACTTCGAAGTGGGCCAGGGGAAGGGGGATATGATTAGTAGACATCCTACCTATCTCGGGAACTACAAAAGTCCTATATACACTTCGGTCTATACTATATCGTCGGACAAAAGAAACAAGTTGGTCGTGGGTAACTCAACTTCGCCAAAATGCAAAATCAGAGCTAAGGGATGCAGGCGCTAAAGGTCCTAAGGAGACGTCCACGGGGTTTAATCTATCCAATATTGACGACACACCGCGAGCAGGCAAAGGGTCCTCGAAGCCCTCAGCCATCAGTTCATCAATTTCTTCCCCATCCATATCTTCATTCTGGTCAGCCATTTCCTACCTGCGAACGGAAGTTCAACATTTAGAATCCCAACCTTTGATTATCAGAGCCCAGAAGAGGAAGGGAGAAAGGGGGTCAAAAGCCAGTTCAAGTTCTATACTAGTTTAAAGGCACAACCTCAAATGCGCGAAAGCCTAGAAAAAGAAACACGCAAGGAAACAAGCATTTACCACACGCTACTGCCTAAGAACGACAAAGCAAAGCCCCATTTTTTCCTCAAAGGAATGCAAAAAAGAAATGTGCAGAAAAAACAACCATTGTAGGAAACTAGAGAGGTAAAGATCTATTTACAATGAAAGAGACAAAACACACCTTTTTTAGTTGATTACAACGGAAGTCTGAAACTGAAAGCGTGAGACTGAACTTGCGACAAGAACAAAGGTAAAGGAATCTTCAGAAAAGCTTGCAGAGCAGTAATGGCAGAAAGAAGGAAACTGATAAAAGGGAAGACGAAAATAAGAGAAGGAAGTTTAAAATGGTTATAAAAGGCTATACTTACGAAGCGTTATGATTATTTCCAAGGATCAATGCATCGGGGATGGAAAAAGGCTTCCTGTCGGCTGACAATCTGGCACTTATGACAAAAGTTAGAAGCTGAAGAGACAGCCATCACCATCAGAACACGCAACGTCCCCTCTGAACGAAGTCCAATGACCCACTGAAAAGCTTGGGGAGTCGAACTACCCAGCGAAGTACGCCACGAGACATTGTTATGCTTCACTGAGGGGCCACTGAAGGGAAAATAACCCTCACCAAGGGCAGAGACGTCCGTTACACAAGCGGAGTAAACCGCATAACACCCCACACTTCGCATCTTTGACCCAAAAGTCAAATCGCGAGCATAAAAGGTAGAACACACAACTCCACTCATTTCAAAACGTGGATTCCCACTCTCCCACTACCAAAGACCGTTTTCCACGACGACAATCTCCTAACAGCAATGTCGGAAAACCCCACGAGCGGGGTAAACACGATCCCATCATCTCTTCCACTTTCTTCCCCTAAGAAGGATATAAAAGGAGGGAAAGGGACAAAAGGTAGGACATTCAGTCCCAGATATCCAAAACAGTTACTAATTCAATACCAAATTGACTTGATCGTTGGAGAGTTCACGGGGATCCACATCCCCACCAAACTTCCTCTGTTTTGCAAGTTACATATACTTCAGGATTCTCAGGGATTTCTGGAGTCACATTTACTTTTTTACCCTCAAAACATTCTAACTATTTTTTCACGAATCAATATATATATATATATATATACATATATATTTATCTTATCGATGTGTGACATTAATATAAATTTCTTGAAGAATTAAGTTAACATATCACAAACAAATTCTTGAAGTATAGGAGAGAAACTTGAGAAAGAATTCATGGAGGGCTAGGAAATGATGAATATCTACTCGAAAATTCCAATTCTTGTAGATCTTATGAAGCTAAGGGAAGATTCACGCATGACTTCTTCTATGAAGGATCAGATTATGATTCTTGAAGAAGGGTTTCAGTTTCTAGCTATTTTTAAGGAGCTCTTGTTTTTAGTTGAACGTGATATTAAAGAATATTGTTCAAAAGGTTTTTGTTTTAATTAATGTGTATACTTTTGGATTTTTATATATACATCATATATATTATCACATACACTATATATATATAGTATATTAGATATTACTTTGGGTAGTTACAACTACCTCTAACCATTTTTTTTTGCAGTTAGTAATATCTCAATAATATCAATATCCATTCTCAATACTCCCCCTCAAGGTGGAGCGTGTAGATTCTGCATGCCCATCTTGACTAGAAGAAACTCGAGTTGTTTTAGCCCCCAAAGCCTTTGTGAGAAGATCGGCTATCTGTGTCTTCGTGTCAACGTGAAGCGGCTTGATTTCCTGTGACTCGACTCATTCCCTGACAAAGTAACAGTCCATTTCCACGTGCTTTGTTCATTTGTGAAAGACCGGGTTATTAGCAATATGTCGTGCACCATTGTTATCACAGAAGAGAGGTGTAGGCCTATGTTGTCTTACTTCTAGTCCCTCTAACAACCAACGCATCCACAAGATTTCACTAGTAGTGTTGGACATGGCGCGATATTTCGCTTCAGCCGAGGAGCGAGAAACGACTGATTGCTTCTTTGATTTCCACGAGATAGGAGCTCCCCCCAAAAGAAGAACATATCCTGTCCTAGACCTCCGAGTGAGTGAGCATCCCATCCAGTCCGCATCACAGTATGCTACTAAATCCATTCCTCCTTCTTTCAGGAAGAAAATACCTTGTCCCAGAGTTGCTTTTAGGTAGCGAAGGACTCATGGCTGCGTCCATATGTTCTTAGGACGTTTACCAAGTAGGCAAGTGATGGCTTTCAGATTGATATGCCAAATAGGTGTTATTTTACCCTATGTTTGATTATGATTAATTAAGGACTGTGATTGACTAATTGTCACATTTAGTCTCTATGGTGTCACTTAATCAGCCCAGAGTACCTATCGTGTAGCTAGTTTGTTGGAAACTATCTACGATTTTATTAAATAAATATCGTACTCCCAGGGAAGTGGTAACGGCTTAGTAGTAACTAGCCTTTTATCCTAACTCTTATCTTATGATCCAGTTATGCAATCGTCATCAATAACTTTGATGAGAGGGTGATCCATTCCCCACTATGTTTAAGTCTAATTAAGCCTAAAAGTGTTTATAGACAAAGTCCTAATTCTATGTTATACTATTTTTATATGTTGATTGACCTATCTTCGAGTGTTTTAGATATATCTTAGCATGGAATGCAACTATGTTCTGAGTCTAAAGGTGTACCACATCTGAGTCTCTATGCTACCGCCCCATTGCTAAGGTAAACGGTCCTACTCACGGTTCGGATAAAAGACAGCTATGAAAGCCCTACGTCATTTCGGGAATCACGCCACTGGCCCATAACCATCGGCATAACGCTCTACTCAGCCTATCTAGACTACTCTAACAAACAGGGTGTTCCACAGGTTATTTTATCTAGTATGGCAGACACTAATACTAATTGATGCCTGTTAAACTAAACAGGTTATGAATAGACCGTGGTTAGGAATTATCTATAACCCTAATTTTAGTTTAAAAGAAACTACATTAGACATGCAGACATAATGAATATTTAAGCAGGTGACTATTTCCATAAAAACATAATAACTTCAACATATATAACAAATATTCATAACAATCATAATCCAGTATTCATAATTGATATTTGGACAAACACAATAACAACATATAAGAGAGGGACAGGGGGATTGAAGCCATAAAGAAATCACCCTTTACGTAGTCTCGTTGATGGAGCGTACTGCTGTATATGTCGTATTGCTTGACCCGACTCTGCTCGATAGAACCTTCGGAGGACGCTTCCTCAGCCTAGTAGCTGGACTTTACCTTACGTCCTGGGCTTAAGCCCAGCCCTGTGGACTGACTCTTTGAACGCCTAGAGCCCTCTTAGGATCTCCTAACGAAATCCTGGGTATTCTATGAATACCAGAAACGAACCTATCTATCGAACCCTAGGATCTGAGACTATTTCTCAGAAACTAAGAAAAACGAAACACAAAAAGGAAAGAAAGAAAACTTATACTGAAATATGAGTCTCCGAGTGAGTTGTGTACTTGAGAATTGTACACTGGAAACCACTGAATGACTCAGATCGAGTGGAGAGGGATGATTTCAACTGAGGAAGGCCTGGGGTATTTATAGCAGCTTTCTGGAGTGATTTTCTCTCAAACATTCGATGTGGGACTTGAATTTCTGGTTCGGGACGCCCGTCCCGGTCTGTTGACCAGGTCAGGACGGCCGTCCCGAGTCCTAGACGCCTGTCCCGACCTGTTGACCAGGTCAGGACGCCCGTCCTGAACCGGGACGCCCTCCCCGAAGTCCGAACTTCTGAAAAATTGTGTTTTTGCTCCGAAATTTGCCATTTTCTTCCACATTTCACCTAACTCTTCCAAAATCATAAAAACTGTGAAATTGAGTTAATAATGAACAATTAAGACCAATTTGCCCTCAATTCCACCCTAAATCATGCCTAAAAACATGCTAAAAATGTGATATGATTTATGCATATCAGATAACCCCACACTTAGCTTTTTGCTTATCCTCAAGCAAAGTCTACCTGAAGTTAGTGATATGTGCCGTCACTTAAATTCCTAGTCATGTTTTTATTTCAAAAATTATTCAGACAATTCTTAACAAAGGTCTGACTGGTTAGGTTGCTATGACAAGGTCTCAAATGTCTCTAGCAGATTGTTATAGTCAAGCAGTTGACAACTTAACAACTAGGTTGAACTCTTTTCTTAGTCATAAGGTTTTCCTGATATGTAGTGTGTGTACTAGTCTAGACCAGATAGTCAACACAATAAACTCTCGTCTTGACTATTACCAGATAATACTTTGACCCTGTCGCTAGACATAATAACTATAGACAACTTTCTGAGTTCTGAGCCTTGGTGATCAGATTTTTTTGTAATTTAGCATTTATTGATTTTCTTTATAAATTCAGGGTATTTTGAGTCTGCTTAGAACACGTCAACTTCAACTACCCATGTAGCGAGTCCCACCCCGATGACTCCCAGACCTACACGACCTTAGGGCATCAGGCTTTAAGTTCCCCAAAGGAGTGGTGCTCGGGTAGCGAAGGCCGCTGGCAAACTACCTTTATTTGATTAACTTTCTTCTGTTTCTTTTCACTTTTAGCTCAGAGTCTCATCTAGTCATTCTAATTTCCAATACATCCACAACTGGTCTTAATTTTATTTAGTTAAGTCTCGAAAAGGTAATTGGCTGAGGTCTCTACTCCAGACTAAGTTGTGCTCAGTTATCAGGAATTCCCTATTTCTAATCAATTAGTTCAAAATAGTTCTCAATTGTCTCCTACTAACCATAACATTCTACCTACATATCATAGACATCAGCAAATGTTTACCAATCATACTGCATTTAGAATTCTGGAAGAGTGAAAATTTTTGAAAATTTTTTGGAAGGGTGTGAAAATATGGGGAAAACAAGCAAAATCATGCAAAAATTTTCAAACTACTACAGTGCACTGTGCACTGCTACCCCACACTTAAGTCTGACACTGTCCTCAGTGTTCATGCATATCTAAACTACCCCACACTTATTTTCAAACAAGAAGAAATGAAAACAAAACAAAGAACTCTTACCCCACACTTATTTGACTAACTAAGGGTAAGAGAGAAAATAAAGCAACAAAACGAGGAGGATAATGGAAATAACAAAATAGAACATAAAACAAGGAAAATAAAAGTAAAGGAATATGAGGATTAGAAAAACTCCCTTCATGTCGCGAGTAGAAGGGTCTTCTCTGATTTGTCAATTGGCTCTTCACCTTAGCCATGTGCTATTGCTTAGGTGTTCTTGACTCTGCAAGCTCTAGATATTGGAACGGATGACGTCAGCTTTGATCCTTCAATGTCGAGCTCCAGGTAGTGGCCTATCCATTTGATGAATGACTCGAGCCCCAAGGACTGTTTCCTCGAATCATTTGCAAAGTTCCTCGTAATCGTAGCAACGTGTCCAGAAGGAACGTGTCTAGGAATGAGACTTCTTTGGATTAGTGTGCCTACCTGCCAATGTCAGTGAAGGTATTGCATGCAAGTTCCGAATGGCAGAAAAGATACCTGAAGCTTCGGCAAAGCCGTGGTGGTAGGAGGTTCCAGTGGTGTAGATCTGGGCCCAAGTATTTGAGACTTCCTCGGGGAAGTTTCTCACAGCTGATTGTATGCAGGGGATGCAAGCTCCTCCATTGCTATGCTCATGATACAATGCCAAATTCCTCTATATCCTTCGACCGTTCGATACCACTTGGTAGATCACTTGCTTGCACTGGTCTGGCCTTAATTGTTGCCAGTATCTCATCTGTTGATTCTGCGGGTATGGGTTTTGTTGTGGTGGTATCTTCTGAAAGTTTCCAGCTTCCGAATTACTCCTCAGTTAAATCCCGTATGATTCCTCTAGTTGGGATTGTATGCATTTCCTATTGGAGTAGCATTCTGCAATAACCTACTCCTACCTCTTTTGGAATGGTCAGTATTCCATTCCCATTGCAATCCCTGCTAAAGTGAAGTACTTGGCAGACTTCACAGATTTGATACACAGACTGAACGTTTCTTCCTAAGGCATTGGCACTCTGAATCTGGAAGACAACTTCTCATAGAATCTGCACATGACTTTAACATCATTAGTAGGTAATGCATGTGGTTCAGGCCATTTTGAAAAGTGTTCCACGACTACTATGATGTAATTATTTTGACAAGAAGAAAGGGAAAAGGATTTAATCAGTACCCCAGATATAAGAGATTTTAGTATTATGTTTACCTTGCTGGGGTAGATGATCTTGGGAAGACGTCTTACCTGTTATTTGGCAAGCATCGCAGGACTGTATCAGAGATACAAAGTCCTTGAATATGGTAGGTCAATAAGATTCTGCTTTCAACACTTTCCGGACAGTGTTGATAGCAGTTAATTGGTCTCCCATAGATTCCTGCAATGATTCAGAATCATGTGGCCTTCGCCTTCCGAGATACATCTTCTGATCAACTGATCTGCAAAAATTTGAAATAGAAAAGAAATCTGCCCAGTAGTAATATTTCAAATCAGCGAAGAATTTCTTCTTTTGCAGATAAGTCACATTACTTGGAACTCATTCCGTGACTAGATAATTTGCAACAACAATAAACCACAGATGAGACTTATCATACATACCAAACAATGCAAATAAGTTTTCATCAAAAATTTATCAGTATTACAATAGCCTCTAACTCGGGGTTTTCTAATCTAGACAAATGGTTTGCTTTCTAGATTTTCAACCCTTTTTCTTATCCCTTCATTCTATATCAAATTCAAGTAACAATAAAACTTAACTTAATCAATTATGGTTCAGCATTAGTTTTATTGAACACAGATATGTCAGAGTGATCAGTGTAACCTATTGTTTTTAGACAAGACTAGATAGATCGGAATTTATCATATATGAACTTTCTTATCATGTTTCTGTCCTAAAACAATTCTTACTACATCATTACATCACATATTCACTCGAAAAGAAGATTTCAATCAGGTGATGCCATAATGGCTGCAGTAATTCCTTTTGGTTTAAAAGATCTCATGCAATTATCAGCAACACAAAAGGAACATCCTTTTTTCAATAGAACATTCAAAGGTCTGTCTATTAAGGAAAAATTATTTCATAACTCGTCCTAATAAAGCCGGCATGACTCTAAGAAAATTCTAAAATGGAATTTCTTCCTGATGCAGTTCCGATTGGTATGCTAAAAGATAGGCTTTATTTACCTATGTCGATTATGAGTAATTAAGGACTGAGTCTTACTAACTGTCACTTAGCATTCAATTATTGTCACTTAATCAACAATAACCTAAGGAAGAGTACCTATCGTGTAGCTAGTCTGTTGGAAAGTATCTACGATTTTATTAAGTTAAATATCGTACTCCCAGGGAAGTGGCAACGGCTTAGTAGTAACTAGCCTTTTATCCTAACTCCTATCTTATGATTCACTTATGCAATCTTCATCAAATACTTTGATGAGAGGGTGATCCATTCTCCAATTGGTTTAAGTCTAATTAATCCTAGAAGTGTTTTATAGATGAGTCCTGATTCTATGTTATACTGTTCCTATATGTTGATTGACCTATATTCGAGTATTTTAGACATGTCTTGGCCTGGATTGCAACTATGTTCTGTGTCTAAAGGTGTACCACATCCGAGGTTTCTAATAAACCGCCCTAACTTAATGACGGCCCTACTCACGGTTCGGGATGAAGGCATCCATGAAAGCCCTATGTCACTTTGGTGATCATACCGCTTGCCCTTGCCGCCGGCATAATCGGACTCGGCCCGGCTTACCCTAGACTACTCTAACAAACAGGGTGTTCAGCAGGTTATTTTATCTAGCATGGCAGACACCAATACTAATTGATGCGTGTTAAACTAAACAGGTTATGATCAGACCGTGGTTAGGAATTGTCTATAACCCTAACTTTAGTTTAAAAGAGCACATTAGACATGCAAACATAGTGAATGTTAAGCAGGTGGCTATTTCTGGAAAAACATAACAACGTCAACATATAAAACAACTATTCATAAAAATCGTAATCTCGTATTCATAATAAATATTTAGAACAACACAATAACAACATATAAGAGAGGGACATGGGGACTGATGCCATAAAGAAATCACCCTTTACGTAGTCTCGCCGACGGAGCGTACTGTTGTATATGTCGTATTGCTCGCCCTGACTCTGCTCGCCAGAACCTTCGGAGGACGCTTCCTCAGCCTAGTAACTGGGCTTTACCTTAATACCCAGCTTAAGCCCAGCCTTGTGGATTGATTCTTCGAACGCCTAGAGCCCTCTTAGGATCTCCTAACGAAATCCCGGGTATTCTATGAATACCAGAAACGAACCTATCTATAGAAGCCTAAGATCTGAGACTATTTCTCAGAAACTAAAACAAAACACTAATAAGAAAGAAAACTGAGATCCGAGTCTCTGAGTGAGTTGTGTACTGGAGAAGTGTACACTGGAAACCACTAAATGACTCAGATCAAGTGGAGAGGAATGAATTCAACTGCTGGAGGCCTGGGGTATTTATAGCAGCTTCCCGGGTTGATTTTTCATCAAAAATTCGATGTGGGACTTGAACTGGGGGTTCGGGACGCCTGTCCTGATCTATTGACCACGTCGGGACGCCCGTCTCGGTGCTTTGACTGGGTCGGGACGCCCGTCCTGGGTTCGGGACGCCTGTCCTGACCCTTTGACCAAGTCAACATTTCCAAAAATTGCATTTTTGCCCAAAAATTTGCTGTTTTCGTCTACTTTTCACCTGACACTTCCAAAATCATAAAAACTGTGAAATTAAGTAAATAATAAACATTTAAGATCAATTTACTCTCAATTTCACCCTAAATCATATATAAAAACATGCTAAAAAGGTGATACGATTTTCGCGTATCAAATAACCCCACACTTAGCTTTTTGCTTGTCCTCAAGCAAAGTCTACCTGAAGTTAGTGATTCTAAACTGTATGTGCATTCCTAGTCATGTTTTTATTCCAAAAATTCTTCAGACAATTCTTAACACAAGTCTGACTGGTTAGGTTGCTATGACAAGGTCTCAAATGTCTCTAGTAGTTTGTTAGGGTGATGCGATTCCGGTTGACGTACTAAATAGGTGTTATTTTACCCTATGTCGATTATGATTAATTAAGGACTGTGATTGACTAATTGTCACGTTTAGTCTTATGGTGTCACTTAATCAGCCAGAATCTAAGGCAGAGTACCTATCGTGTAGCTAGTCTATTGGAAAGTATCTACGATTTTACTAAGTTAATTATCGTACTCCCAGGGAAGTGGCAACGGCTTAGTAGCAACTAGCCTCTTATCCTAACTCTTATCTTATGATCCAGTTATGCAATCTTCATCAAATACTTTGATGAGAGGGTGATCCATTCTCCACTAGGTTCAAGTCTAATTAACCTTAGAAGTGTTTTAAAGATAAGTTCTGATTCTATGTTATACTGTTCCTATATGTTGATTGACCTATATTCGAGTGTTTTAGATATATCTTAGCCTGGAATGCAACTATGTTCTGTGTCTAAAGGTGTACCACATTTGAGTCTCTATGCTACCGCCCCCTATCATTAAGGTAAACGGCCCTACTCACGGTACGAACAAAGACAGTTATGAAAGCCCTATGTCACTTTCGGGGATCACTCTGAAGGCTCGTAATCGCTGGCATAACGCTCTACTCAGCCTACCTAGACTACTCTAACAAGCCAGGTGTTCAGCATGCTATTTTATCTAGTATGGCAGACACCAATACTAATTGATGCCTGTTAAACTAAACAGGTTATGAATAACCTGGTTAGGAATTGTCTATAAACCCTATTTAGTTTAAAAGAAACTTAGACATGCAGACATAATGATTATTTAGCAGGTGGCTATTTCCGAAAACCTAATAACTTCAACATACAAAACAACTATTCATAAAATCATAATCTGATATTCATAATTGATGTTTAGGACAAAGCATAAAACATATAAGAGAGGGGTATGGGACTGATGCCATAAAGAAATCACCCTTTACTTAGTCTCGCCTACAGAGCGTACTGCTGTATACGTCGTATTGCTCGCCCTGACTCTGCTCACCAGAACCTTCGGAGGACGCTTCCTCAGCCTAGTAACTGGGCTTTACCTTAATACCCAGCTTAAGCCCAGCCCTGTAGACTGACTCTTCGAACGCCTAGAGCTCTCTTAGGGTCTCCTAACGAAACCCCGGGTATTCTATGAATACCGGAAACGAACCTATCTATAGAAACCTAAGATCTGAGACTATTTCTCAGAAACTAAAACAAAACACTAATAAGAAAGAAAACTGAGATCCGAGTCTCTGAGTGAGTTGTGTACTGGAAAACTGTACACTGGAAACCACTTAATGACTCAGATCGAGTGGAGAGGGATGAATTCAACTGCTGGAGGCCTGGGGTATTTATAGCAGCTTCCCGGAGTGAAAAATTCTGAAACATTCGATGTGGGACAACTTCTGGCGGTTCGGGACGCCCGTCCCGGTTCGTTGACCAGGTTCGGGACGCCCGTCCTGGCGGTTTGACTGGGTCGGGACGCCCGTCCCGGACCTTTGACCGGGTCAACATTTTCAAAAATTGCGTTTTTGCCCCAGAATTTGCTATTTTCGTCTACTTTTCACCTGACACTTCCAAAATCATAAAAACCGTGAAATCAAGTAAATAGTAAACAATTAATGTCAATTTACTCCCAATTTCACATTAAAACATATATAAAAACATGCTAAAAATGTGATACGATTTTCGCGTATCATAGGGTTGGGCAGAAAGTAACTTAACGACTAGGTTGAACTTTTCTCTTAGTCATAAGGTCTTCCTGATGTGTAGTGTGTGTACTAGTCCAGACCAGATAGTCAACACAATGAACTCTTGTCTTAACTGTTACCAGATAACACTTCGACCTTTTCCTAGACACACTGACAACAGATAACTTTCTGAGTTCTGAGCTTTGGTGATCAGATTCTATTTAGTATTTATTGAGTTCTTTTGTTTATAGATTTTCTAGGGTATTTTGAGTCTGCTTAGAACACGTCAACTTCAACTACCCATGTAGCGAGTCCCACTCCGATGACTCCCAGATCTGCACGACCTTAGGGCATCCGGCTTTAAGTTCCCCGAAGGAGTGGTGCTCGAGTAGCGAAGGTCGCTGGCAAACTACCCTATTTTAATTAGCTTACTTTTTTTTTCTTTTTCACTTTTGGCTCAGAGTCTCATCTAGTCATTCCAATTGTCAATGCATCCTACAACTTGTCTAATTTTATCTAGTTTAGTCTTGAAAAGGTAATTGGATGAGGTCTCTAATCCAGACTAAGTTGTGCTCAGTTATCAGGAATTCCCTATTCCTAATCAATTAGTTCAGCAATAGTCATCAATTATCTCCTACTAACCATAACATACTCCCTACATATCATAGACATAAGCAATTGTTTAACCAAGCATACTGCATTTAGAAGTCTGAAAGACGGAAAAAGTTTGATTTTTTTTGGAAGGGTGTGAAAATACGGGGAAAACAAGCAAAATCATGCAAAAATTTTGTCAACTGCTACAGTGCACCGTGCACTGCTACCCCACACTTAAGTCTGACACTGTCCTCAGTGTTCATGCATAGCTAAACTACCCCACACTTATTTGCAAACAAGAAGAAATGAAAACAAAACAAAGAACTCTTACCCCACACTTATTTGACTAATTAAGGGTAAGAGAGAAAATAAAACAAGAAGGATAATGGAACTAACAAAACAGAACACAAAACAAAGAAAACAAAAGTAAAGGATCATGAGGATTAGAAAAACTCCCTTCATGTCGCGAGCAGAAGGGTCTTCTCTGATCTGTCAATTGGCTCTTCACCTTAGCCATGTGCTATTGCTGAGGTGTTCTTGACTCTACAAGCTCTAGATATTGGAACGGATGACGCCAGCTCCGATCCTTCATTGTCGAGCTCTAGGTAGTGGCATATCCATTTGATGAATGACTCAAGCCCCAAGGACTGTTTCCTCGAATCATCTACAAAGTTTCTCGTAATCGTAGCAACGTGTCCAGAAGGAACGTGTCTAGGAATGAGACTTCTTTGGATTGGTGTGCCTACCTGCCAATGTTAGTGAAGGTATGTCATGCAAGTCTTGAATGGAAGAAAAGATACCTGAAGTTTTGGCAAAGCTGTGGTGGTAGGGGCTCCAGTTGTATAGATCTGGGCCCAAGTATTTGAGACTTCCTCGGGGAAGTTTCTCACAGCTGATTGGTATGCAGGGAATGCAAGCTCCTCCATTGCTATGCTCCTGATACAATGCTAAATTCCTCTATATCCTTCGACCGTTAGATACTACTTGGTATATCACTTGCTTGCACTGGTCTGGCTTTAATTGTTACCAGTATCTCATCTATTGCTTCTGCGAGTAGGGGTTTTGCTGTGGTGGTGTCTTCTGAAAGTTTCTAGCTTCCGAATTACTCCTCAACTAAATCCCTTATGATTCCTCTAGTTGGAATTGTATGCATTTCCCATTGGAGCAGCATTCTGCAGTAACCTACTCATACCTCTTTTGGAATGGTCAGTCATTCCCATAGCAATCCCTTCTAAAGTGTGGTACTTAGCAGACTTCACAGATTTGATACACAGGCTGAACATTTCTTCCTAAAACATTGGCACTCTGAATCTGGAAAACAACTAGAATCTGCACATGACTTTAACATCATTAGTAGGTAATGCATGTGGTTCAGGCCATTTTGAAAAGTGTTCCACGACTACTATGATGTAATTATGTTCAAAGGAAGAAAGAGAAAAGGATTCGAAATACCCCTGATATCAACGGTTGCAACATTCTGTGTACGTCGCTGGGGTAGATGATCTCTGGAAGATGTGTTACCTGTTATTTGGCAAGCATCGCATGACTGTATCAGAGATACAAAAGTCCTTGAATATGGTGGGTCAACAAGATCCTACTTTCAACACTTTCCGGACAGTGTTGATAGCAGTCAATTGGTCTCCTATAGATTCTTTAGGGCAATGCTCCAAAATCTTGTGTCCTTCATCTTCTGAGACACATCTTCTGATCAACTGATCTGCAAAAATTTGAAATAGAAGAGAAACTGCCCAGTAGTAATATTTCAAATCAGCAACGAATTTCTTCTTTTGCTGATAAGTCATATCACTTGGAACTTATTCAGTGACTAGATAATTTGAAATAAACCACAGATGAGAATTATTATACATAGCAAATAATGCATATAAGTTTTCATCCAAAAATTTATCAGTATTACCCTACACTCTAACTCGGGGTTTTCTAATCTAGACCAATGGTTTGCTTTCTAGATTTTCAACCCTTTTTCTTATCCCTTTATTCTATATCAAGTTCAAGTAACAACAAAACCTAACTTAATCAATTATGGTTCAGTATCAGTTTTATTGAACACAGATATCTTAGAGTGATCAGTGTAACCTATTGTTTTTAGACAAGACTAGATAAGATTAGGATTTATCATACATGAACTTTCTTATCATGTTTCTGTCCTAAAACAATTCTTACTACATCATTACATCACATATTCATTCAAAAAGCAGATTTCAATCAGGTGATGTCCTAATGGGTGCAGTAATTCCTTTTGATTTAAAAGATCTCATGCAATTATCAACATAACAAAAGGAACATCCTTTTTTTTCAATAGAACATTCAAAGGTCTAGCTATTAAGGAAAAATTATTTCATAACTCGTCCTAATAAAGCCGGTATGACTCTAAGAAAATTCTAAAATGGAGTTTCTTCCCAATAAAAATCTAAGCCAAAATTTTACAACTCAGAAGAAAACATATTTTATCCTCATTTCCATTTTTTTATTCGAAATTAAATAATAGAAGAAAAACACGAAAAAGAGCAACTAAGAAAATAATTAAGAAAGAACAAGAGATGGGGAAAAGAACAACTTACCATTGAACAAGAAAAGGACAATTGTTTTCGGATTTTTAACATTTTTTTTCTTTTTATATATTTCGAAAGCACTTAAATTCCCTCAATATGGTTTTAGAATGATTTTCTAAAATTTGATTATCCTAAATGTCTTAATTTTAGATAATGTCTAAAATTAGTTAGTTATGGTAACCCTATATTTTGGAAAGTGATTGTCTAAGATATGTGTAGGTCTAAGGTCTAGGTTACTACCGTTACCTATCATAAGCCTCTAGAATTGTGGCCAATAATCCTAAATTCATTATGATATTTCCCCGGCAACGGCGCCAAAAATCTGATGCAGTTCCGATTGGTATACTAAAAGATAGGCTTTATTTACCTATGTCGATTATGAGTAATTAAGGACTGAGTCTTACTAACTGTCAGTTAGCATTCAATTATTGTCACTTAATCAACCAGAACCTAAGGCAGAGTACCTATCGTGTAGCTAGTCTGTTGGAAAGTATCTACGATTTTATTAAGTTAAATATCGTACTCCCAGGGAAGTGGCAACGACTTAGTAGTAACTAGCCTTTTATCCTAACTCCTATCTTATGATTCAGTTATGCTATCTTCATCAAATACTTTGATGAGAGGGTGATCCATTCTCCACTAGGTTTAAGTCTAATTAATCCTAGAAGTGTTTTATAGATGAGTCCTGATTCTATGTTATACTGTTCCTATATGTTGATTGACCTATATTCGAGTATTTTAGACATGTCTTGGCCTGGATTGCAACTATGTTCTGTGTCTAAAGGTGTACCTCATCCGAGGTTTCTAATAAACCGCCCTACCTTAATGATGGCCCTACTCACGGTTCGGGACGAAGGCATCCATGAAAGCCCTATGTCACTTCGGGGATCATACCGCTTGCCCTAGCCGCCGGCATAATCGGACACGGCCCGGCTTACCCTAGACTACTCTAACAAACATGGTGTTCAGCAGGCTATTTTATCTAGCATGGCAGACACCAATACTAATTGATGCCTGTTAAACTAAACAGGTTATGATTAGACCGTGGTTAGTGATACGCGAAAATCGTATCACATTTTTAGCATGTTTTTATGTATGTTTTAATGTGAAATCGAGAGTAAATTGACATTAATTGTTTATTATTTACTTGATTTCACGGTTTTTATGATTTTGGAAGTGTCAGGTGAAAAGTAGACGAAAACAGCAAATTTTGGGGCAAAAACGCAATTTTTGGAAATGTTGACTCGGTCAAAGGTCCGGGACGGGCGTCCCGACCCAGTCAAACCGCCAGGACGGGCATCCCGAGCCGCCAGAAGCTGTCCCACATCGAATTTTTCAGAGATTTTCACTCCGGGAAGCTGCTATAAATACCCCAGGCCTCCAGCAGTTGAATTCATCCCTCTCCACTCGATCTGAGTTATTAAGTGGTTTCCAGTGTACAATTTTCCAGTACACAACTCACTCAGAGACTCGGATCTCAGTTTTCTTTCTTATTAGTGTTTGTTTTAGTTTCTGAGAAATAGTCTCAGATCTTAGGTTTCTATAGATAGGTTCGTTTCTGGTATTCATAGAATACCCGGGATTTCGTTAGGAGATCCTAAGAGAGCTCTAGGCGTTCGAAGAGTCAGTCCACAGGGCTAGGCTTAAGCCCAAGACGTAAGGTAAAGTCTAGCTACTAGGCTGAGGAAGCGTCCTCCAAAGGTTCTGGTGAGCAGAGTCAGGGCGAGCAATACGACATATACAGCAGTACGCTCCGTAGGCGAGACTTCGTAAAGGGTGATTTCTTTATGGCATCGGTCCCCATGTCCCTCTCTTATATGTGTTATTGCTTTGTTCTAAATATGAATTATGAATATCAGATTACGATTTTATGAATAGTTGTGTTATATGTTGTTTTAAGTTTTTATTTTTTCCCGGAAATAGCCACCTGCTAAATATTCATTATGTCTGCATGTCTAATGTAAGTCTCTTTTAAACTAAAAGGGTTATAGACAATTCCTAACCACGGTCTATTCATAACCTGTTTAGTTTAACAGGCATCAATTAGTATTGGTGTCTGCCATACTAGATAAAATAACCAACGGAACACCTTGTTTGTTAAAGTAGTCTAGGTAGGCTGAGTAGAGAGTTATGCCAGCGGTTTTTGCGACGAGCAGCATGACCCCGAAGTGACATAGGGTACCGTTCATTGCTGACTTTAGTCCGGGCCGTGAGTAGGGCCGTTTACCTTAACGATGGGGCGGTAGCGTAGAGACCACAGATGTGGTACACCTTTAGACACAGAACATAGTTGCATTCCAGGCTAAGATATATCTAAAACACTCGAATATAGGTCAATCAACATATAGGAACAGTAAGAACTCATCTTTAAAACACTTTTAGGATTAATTAGACTTAAACCTAGTGGAGAATGGATCACCCTCTCATCAAAGTATTTGATGAAGATTGCATAACTGGATTATAAGATAGGAGTTAGGATAAAAGGCTAGTTACTACTAAGCCGTTGCCACTTCCCTGGGAGTACGATAATTAAATTAATAAAATCGTAGATACTTTCCAATAGACTAGCTACACGATAGGTACTCTGCCTTAGGTTCTGGCTGATTAAGTGACACCATAGAGACTAAATGTGACAATTAGTCAATCACAGTCCTTAATTATTCATAATCAACATAGGGTAAAATAACACCTATTTAGCATATCGGTCGGAAACCGCATCAGATTTTTGGCGCCGTTGCCGGGGAAATATCATAATGAATTTAGGACTCCTGATCAAAATTCTAGACACTGATCAAAATTCTAGATACTTATGATAGGTAACGGTAGTAACCTAGACTTTAGACCCAATACTTATGTTATACCAGTTAGACAATCAATTTCCGAAATAGAGGATTATCATAACTAATTAATTTTAGATGTTATCTGGAATTAAGACACTTAGGATAATCAAATTTTAGAAAATTATTCTAAAACCATATTAAGGAAATTTACCTGCTTTCAACATAAAACGAAAAAAAATGTTAAAAATTTAAAATCCCAAAAAGAATGTATCTTTCTTGCTCAACGGTGAGTTGTTCCCTTTCCCTATCTCTTGTTTTTTTTAGTTGGTTACTCTTTTTCGTGTTTTTTTTCCTTTATTTAATTTCGAAGAAATAAAAATGGAAATGAGGATAAAATATATTTTCTTTTGAGTTGTAAAATGTTGGCTTAGATTTTTATCGGGAAGAAACTCTAGAATTTTCTTAGAGTCATGTCGGCCTTATTAGGATGAGTTATGAAATAGTTTTTCCTTAATAGCCAGACCTTTGAATGTTCTATTGAAAAAAAAAGGATGTTCCTTTTGTTTTGCTGATGATTGCATGAGAACTTTTAAACCGAAAGGAATTACTGCACTCATTATGGCATCAACTGATTGAAATATACTTTTTGAATGAATATGTGATGTAATGATGTAGTAAGAATTGTTTTAGGACAGAAACATGATAAGAAAGTTCATGTATGATAAATCCTAATCTTATCTAGTCTTGTCTAAAAACAATAGGTTACACTGATCACTCTAAGATATCTGTGTTCAATAAAACTGATACTAAACCATACTTGATTTAGTTAAGTTTTATTGTTACTTGAACTTGATATAGAATAAAGGGATAAGAAAAAGGGTTGAAAATCTAGAAAGCAAACCATTGGTCTAGATTAGAAAACCCCGAGTTAGAGGCTAGTGTAATACTGATAAATTTTTGGATGAAAACTTATTTGCATTGTTTGCTATGTATAATAATTCTCATCTGTGGTTTATTTCAAATTATCTAGTCACTGAATAAGTTCCAAGTGATATGACTTATCAGCAAAAGAAGAAATTCTTTGCTGATTTGAAATATTACTACTGGGCAGTTTCTCTTCTATTTCAAATTTTTGCAGATCAGTTGATCAAAAGATGTGTCTCAGAAGACGAAGGCCACAAGAGTTTGGAGCATTGCCCTAAAGAAAACACGGGAGACCAATTGACTACTATCAACACTGTCCGGAAAGTGTTGAAAGCAGGATCTTGTTGACCCACCATATTCAAGGATTTTGTATCTCTGATACAGTCCTGCGATGCTTGCCAAATAACAGGTAACACATCTTCCAGAGATCATCTACCCCAGCGACGTACACAGAATGTTTCAACCGTTGATATCAGGGGTATTTCGAATCCTTTTCCTTTCTTCCTTTGAACATAATTACATCATAGTAGTCGTGGAACACTTTTCGAAAATAACCTGAACCACAGGCATTACCTAATAATGATATTGAAGTCATGTGCAGATTCTAGTTGGTTTCTAGATTCAGAGTGCCGATGTCTTAGGAAGAAATGTTCAGCCTGTGTATCAAATCTGTGCAGTCTGCTAAGTACCACACTTTAGCAGGGATTGCAATGGGAATGACTGACCATTCCAAAAGAGGTAGGAGTAGGTTACTGCAGAATGCTGCTCCAATGGGAAATGCATACAATCCCAGCTGGAGGAATCATACGGGATTTAGCTGAGGAGTAATTCGGAAGCTGGAAACTTTCAGAAGACACCACCACAGCAAAACCCCTACTCGCAGAAGCAATAGATGAGATACTGGCAACAATTAAAGCCAGACCAGTGCAAGCAAGTGATATACCAAGTGGTATCGAATGGTCGAAGGATATAGAGGAATTTAGCATTGTATCAGGAGCATAGCAATGGAGGAGCTTGCATTCCCTGCATACCAATCAGCTGTGAGAAACTTCCCCGAGGAAGTCTCAAATACTTGGGCCCAGATCTATACAACTGGAGCCCCTACCACCACAACTTTGCCAAAACTTCAGGTATCTTTTCTTCCATTCGAGACTTGCACGCCATACCTTCACTAACATTGGCAGGTAGGCACACCAATCCAAAGAAGTCTCACTCCTAGACACGTTCCTTCTGGACACGTTGCTACGATTATGAGAAACTTTGCAGATGATTCGAGGAAACAGTCCTTGGAGCTTGAGTCATTCATCAAATGGATATGCCACTACCTGGAGCTCGGCAATGAAGGATCGGAGCTGACGTCATCCGTTCCAATATCTAGAGCTTGCAGAGTCAAGAACACCTCAGCAATAGCACATGGCTAAGGTTAAGAGCCAATTGACAGATCAGAGAAGACCCTTCTGCTCGCGACATGAAGGGAGTTTTTCTAATCCTCATGATCCTTTACTTTTGTTTTCTTTGTTTTGTGTTCTGTTTTGCTATTTCTATTATCCTTCTTGTTTTAATTTCTCTCTTACCCTGAATTAGTCAAATAAGTGTGGGGTAAGAGTTCTTTGTTTTATTTTCATTTCTTCTTGTTTGCAAATAAGTGTGGGGTAATTAGATATGCATGAACACTGAGGACAATGCCAGACTTAAGTGTGGGGTAGCAGTGCACGGTGCACTGTAGCAGTTTGCAAAATTTTTCGCATGAATTTGCTTGTTTTCCCCGTATTTTCACACCCTTCCAAATTTTTTTTTTCAAACTTTTTCCGTCTTTCAGACTTCTAAATGCAGTATGCTTGGTTAAACAATTGCTTATGTCTATGATATGTAGGTAGTATGTTATGGTTAGTAGGAAACAAGGTGATGACTATTTTTGGACTAATTGATTAGGAATAGGGAATTCCTGATAACTGAGCACAACTTTGTCTGGATTAGAGACCTCAACCAATTGCCTATTCGAGACTTAGCCAGATAAAATTAGACCAATTGTGGATATATTGGCAGTTAGAATGACTAGATGAGACTCTGAGCTAAAAGTGAAAAGAACTTAAGGAAGTTAATTACAATAGGGTAGTTTGCCAGCGGCCTTCGCTACTCGAGCACCACTCCTTCGGGGAACTTAAAGCCTGATGCCCTAAGGTCGTGTAGATCTGGGAGTCATCGGAGTGGGACTCGCTACATGGGTAGTTGAAGTTGACGTGTTCTAAGCAGACTCAAAATACCCTGAATCCATAAAGAAAATAACTAAGTGCTAAAACATTAAAAATCTATCACCAAAGCTCAAACTACTCAGAAAGTTATCTGTTGTCAGTGTGTCTAGCGATAGGTCGAAGTATTATCTGGTAGCAGTTAAGATAAGAGTTCATTGTGTTGACTATCTGGTCTAGACTAGTACACACACTACACATCAGGAAGACCCTGTGACTAAGAAAAAAGTCCAACCTAGTTGTTGATTTGTTTTCTGCCTGATCATAACAAGCTACTAGAGACATTTGAGACCTTGTCGTAGCAACCTAACCAATCAGACCTGTGTTAAGAATTGTCTGAAGAATTTTTGGAATAAAAACATGACTAGGAATTTAAGTGACTGCACTATGGTTTAGAATCACTAACTCCATGTAGACTTTGCTTGAGGACAAGCAAAAAGCTAAGTGTGGGGTTATCTGACACGCGAAAATCGTATCACATTTTTAGCATATTTTTATGTATGTTTTAATGTGAAATTGAGAGTAAATTGACATTAATTGTTTATTATTTACTTGATTTCACGGTTTTTATGATTTTGGAAGTGTCAGGTGAAAAGTAGACGAAAACAGCAAATTTTGGGGCAAAAACGCAATTTTTGGAAATGTTGACTCGGTCAAAGCTCCGGGACGGGCGTCCCGACCCAGTCAAACTTCCAGGACGGGCGTCCAGCACTAGGGACGGGCGTCCCAATCCGGGACGGGCGTCCCGAGCCGCCAGAAGCTGTCCCACATCGAATTTTTCAGATATTTTCACTCCGGGAAGCTGCTATAAATACCCCAGGCCTCCAGCAGTTGAATTCATCCCTCTCCACTCGATCTGAGTCATTAAGTGGTTTCCAGTGTACAATTTTCCAGTACACAACTCACTCAGAGACTCGGATCTCAGTTTTCTTTCTTATTAGTGTTTGTTTTAGTTTCTGAGAAATAGTCTCAGATCTTAGGTTTCTATAGATAGGTTCGTTTCTGGTATTCATAGAATACCCGGGATTTCGTTAGGAGATCCTAAGAGAGCTCTAGGCGTTAGAAGAGTCAGTCCACAGGGCTAGGCTTAAGCCCAGGACGTAAGGTAAAGTCTAGCTACTAGGCTGAGGAAGCGTCCTCAAGGTTCTGGTGAGCAGAGTCAGGGCGAGCAATACGACATATACAGCAGTACGCTCCGTAGGCGAGACTCCGTAAAGGGTGATTTCTTTATGGCATCGGTCCCCATGTCCCTCTCTTATATGTGTTATTGCTTTGTTCTAAATATGAATTATGAATATCAGATTACGATTTTATGAATAGTTGTGTTATATGTTGAAGTTTTTATGTTTTTCCGGAAATAGCCACCTGCTAAATATTCATTATGTCTGCATGTCTAATGTAAGTCTCTTTTAAACTAAAACTAGGGTTATAGATAATTCCTAACCACGGTCTATTCATAACCGTTTAGTTTAACAGGCATCAATTAGTATTGGTGTCTGCCATACTAGATAAAATAACCAACGGAACACCTTGTTTGTTAGAGTAGTCTAGGTAGGCTGAGTAGAGAGTTATGCCGGCGGTTTTTGCGACGAGCAGCATGACCCCGAAGTGACATAGGGTACCGTTCATTGCTGACTTTAGTCCGGGCCGTGAGTAGGGCCGTTTACCTTAACGATGGGGCGGTAGCGTAGAGACCTCAGATGTGGTACACCTTTAGACACAACATAGTTGCATTCCAGGCTAAGATATATCTAAAACACTCGAATATAGGTCAATCAACATATAGGAACAGTATAACATAGAATCAGAACTCATCTTTAAAACACTTTTAGGATTAATTAGACTTAAACCTAGTGGAGAATGGATCACCCTCTCATCAAAGTATTTGATGAAGATTGCATAACTGGATTATAAGATAGGAGTTAGGATAAAAGGCTAGTTACTACTAAGCCGTTGCCACTTCCCTGGGAGTACGATAATTAAATGAATAAAATCGTAGATACTTTCCAATAGACTAGCTACACGATAGGTACTCTGCCTTAGGTTCTGGCTGATTAAGTGACACCATAGAGACTAAATGTGACAATTAGTCAATCACAGTCCTTAATTATTCATAATCAACATAGGGTAAAATAACACCTATTTAGCATATCGGTCGGAAACCGCATCAGTTAGGAATTGTCTATAACCCGAACTTTAGTTTAAAAGAGCACATTAGACATGCAGACATAGTGAATGTTAAGCAGGTGGCTATTTCCGGAAAAACATAACAACATCAACATATAAAAAAACTATTCATAAAAATCGTAATCTCGTATTCATAATAAATATTTAGAACAACACAATAACAACATATAAGAAAGGGATATGGGGACTGATGTCATAAAGAAATCACCCTTTACGTAGTCTCACCGACGGAGCGTACTGCTGTATATGTCGTATTGCTCGCCCTAACTCTGCTCGCCAGAACCTTCGGAGGACTCTTCCTCAGCCTAGTAACTGGGCTTTACCTTAATACCCAGCTTAAGCCCAGCCCTGTGGACTGATTCTTCGAATGCCTAGAGCCCTCTTAGGATCTCCTAAAGAAATCCCGGGTATTTTATGAATACCATAAACGAACCTATCTATAGAAGCCTAATATCTGAGACTATTTCTCAGAAACTAAAACAAAACATTAATAAGAAAGAAAACTGAGATCCGAGTCTCTGAGTGAGTTGTGTACTGGAGAAGTGTACACTGGAAACCACTAAATGACTCAAATCGAGTGGAGAGGAATGAATTCAACTGCTGGAGGCCTAGGGTATTTATAGCAGCTTCCCGGGGTGATTTTTCATCAAAACTTCGATGTGGGACTTGAACTGGGGGTTCGGGACGCCCGTCCTGACCCTTTGACCAAGTCAACATTTCCAAAAATTGCGTTTTTGCCCCAAATTTTGCTGTTTTCGTCTACTTTTCACCTGACACTTCCAAAATCATAAAAACTATGAAATTAAGTAAATAATAAACATTTAAGATCAATTTACTCTCAATTTCACCCTAAATCATATATAGAAACATGTTAAAAAGGTGATACGATTTTCGCGTATCACTTCCCAAAAAATCTAAGCCAAAATTTTACAACTCGGAAGAAAATATATTTTATCCTCATTTCCATTTTTATTTCTTCGAAATAATAAAACACGAAAAAGAGCAACTAAGAAAACAACTAAGAAAGAACAAGAGATAGGGAAAAGAACAACTTACCATTGAGCAAGAAAAATACATTTTTTTCGGGTTTTAAATTTTAACATTGTTTTTCTTTTTTTTTTCAAAAGCAGTTAAATTTCCTCAATATGGTTTTAGAATGATTTTCTAAAATTTGATTATCCTAAATGTCTTAATTTCAGATGATATCTAAAATCAATTAGTTATGATAACCTATATTTCGGAAATTGATTGTCTAACTAGCAGAAAATAAGTGTTAGGTCTAAGGTCTAGGTTACTACTGCTACCTATCATAAGTCTCTAGAATTGTGGCCAATAATCCTAAATTCATTATGATATTTCCCCGGCAACGGCGCCAAAAATCTGATGGCTTTCCGACTGATATGCTAAATAGGTGTTATTTTACCCTATGCTTGATTATGATTAATTAAGGACTGTGATTGACTAATTGTCACATTTAGTCTCTATGGTGTCACTTAATCAGCTCAGAGTACCTATCGTGTAGCTAGTTTGTTGAAAAGTATCTACGATTTTATTAAATAAATATCGTACTCCCAGGGAAGTTGTAACGGCTTAGTAGTAACTAGCCTTTTATCCTAACTCTTATCTTATGATCCAGTTATGCAATCGTCATCAATAACTTTGATGAGAGGGTGATCCATTCCCCACTAGGTTTAAGTCTAATTAAGCCTAAAAGTGTTTATAGACAAAGTGTTGATTCTATGTTATACTGTTCTTATATGTTAATTGACCTATCTTCGAGTGTTTTAGATATATCTTAGCCTGGAATGCAACTATGTTCTAAGTCTAAAGGTGTACCACATCTGAGTCTCTATGCTACCGCCCCATCGCTAAGGTAAATGGCCCTACTCATGGTTCGGACAAAAGACAGCTATGAAAGCCCTATGTCACTTCGGGAATCACGCCGCTGGCCCATAACCGCCGGCATAACACTCTACTCAGCCTACCTAGACTACTCTAACAAACAGGGTGTTCCGCAGGTTATTTTATCTAGTATGGCAGACACCAATACTAATTGATGCCTGTTAAACTAAACAGGTTATGAATAGGCCGTGGTTAGGAATTGTCTATAACCCTAATTTTAGTTTAAAAGAAACTACATTAGACATGCAGACATAATGAATATTTAAGCAGGTGGCTATTTCCGGAAAAACATAATAACTTCAACATATATAACAAATATTCATAACAATCATAATCCAGTATTCATAATTAATATTTAGACAAACACAATAACAACATATAAGAGAGGGACAGGGGGACTGATGCCATAAAGAAATCACCCTTTACGTAGTCTCGCCGATGGAGCGTACTGCTGTATATGTCGTATTGCTTGACCCGACTCTGCTCGACAGAACCTTTGGAGGACGCTTCCTCAGCCTAGTAGCTGGACTTTACCTTACGTCCTGGGCTTAAGCCCAGCCTTGTGGACTGACTCTTCGAACGCCTAGAGCCCTCTTAGGATCTCCTAACGAAATCCCGGGTATTCTATGAATACCATAAACGAACCTATCTATCGAACCCTAGGATCTGAGGCTATTTGTCATAAACTAAGAAAAACGAAACACAAAAAAGAAAGAAAGAAAACTTATACTGAAATCTGAGTCTCCGAGTGAGTTGTGTACTCGAGAATTGTACACTGGAAACCACTGAATGACTCAGATCGAGTGGAGAGGGATGATTTCAACTGAGGAAGGCATGTGGTATTTATAGCAGCTTTCTGGAGTGAGTTTCTCTCAAAATTTCGATGTGGGACTTGAATTTCTAGTTCGGGATGCCCGTCCTGAACCGGGATGCCCTCCCCGAAGTCCGAACTTCCGAAAATTGCGTTTTGCCCCGAAATTTGCCATTTTCTTCCACTTTTCACCTAACACTTCCAAAATCATAAAACTTGTGAAATTGAGTTGATAATGAATAATTAAGACCAATTTGCCCTCAATTTCACCCTAAATCATGCCTAAAAACATGCTAAAAATGGGATATGATTTATGCATATCAGCAAGATCTGGTCTCGTGGCTTGGAGGTAGAGCAATTGGCTAATTAGTCTTCGATATTTGCTAGCATCGACATGAACGTCCTCTTCTCCTTTATCCAGCTTCATATTCTCTTCCATTGGGAAGGTGCATGGTCTACATCCTAGCATTCCACTATCTTCAAGGATCTCAAGGGTGTATTTTCGTTGACTTAGCACTATCCCGTCTTTGGTTCGAGTGGCTTCTATCCCGAGAAAATACTTCAGTGGCCCGAGATCTTTGATGCATTTTTTTATTCTTTATAGACCATCTTCGCACCTACTCGCTCCAATCAATTTCCTTGAACGCAGTCCCAAGCATATTTACGGTGCGTGGAGGCTCACTATGTGTCGGTTTACCTTCAGCAGCGAAATGCTTCTGGAACTACTCGTATTGCTCTTTTAATAGGTTCGTAATCAGGTCCGGTTCTGTTTCCGTGCAGATTGCCTTTGGCTTCACCTTTTTTTTATTTATTCTTCACATTCCACCATTCCAGGTAGTCGACTATCTTGAAACAACCGTCTCGTGTATGTCCGTCCCTGCCACAGTGATCACAGTGGCCTTTGTTTTCTTTTTGGCCGACCCGGTTCGGTGTCTTGCCGAGTTTTACGGAGGCTTGGAAAGCCATTGTTTCATCCACAGGTTTCTTCCCGCCGGCTATGGATCTTTGCTGCTCATCCTTGGCAATGAGATGGTATGCATCTCCCAAAGATGGGATTGGTTTAGTGGCAAGTATTTGGGTTCTAATGATGGAGAACTCACCATCTAGACCCATAAGAAACTCATAGAGCTGCTCCTTTTCCTTGAGTTCTCTAAGAGATTTTCCAATGCTACAAGTACATCCATTGCATTTGCAAAACGGAGCAGGCAAGAAGGACTGCATCTCATCCCATAATCCACGCAGTTTTGTGTAATAGGCCGAAACAGTCATCCCTTCTTCTCTAGTGTTCGAGATAGCCTGCTTCAATTCATACGCGCGCGGTGCGCTTTCTCTACCGAATCGTTATTTAAGATCCTTTTAGATTTCCGACGCTGAATTGGCTTATTTCACGCTTCCTCGGATTTCTTTCCCCATGGCTGTAGTAAGCCACCCTTTAATGATCACATCGCATCGCATCCATGTCATATAACTAGCATCGTCCGCTTCTGGCCTTTTGATGGTTCCATCGATGAAGCCAATCTTGTTCTTGGCGAACAAGAAATTCTCCATCTCTTGGACCCAATCAAGGTAGTTGTTGTCGGTCAAGGCATCGTTGACATGCATCTGCCTCGGATAATCGGAGGGGTGGAGATAGTATGGCAAGTTAGCATCGGTCTTGGCAAGATCTTTGTTTGCACCTTCTACCATATCGGTGAGATGGTGAGAAAAACTTTAGGATTCGGGTTTGGATCACTACTCTGATACCATAAAGAATATAGTTCAAAAGGTTTTTGTTTTATTTACTATGTATACTTTTGGATTGTTATATATACATCATATATATTATCACATACACTATATATATATATAGTATATTGGATATTACTTTGGGTAGTTACAACTACCTCTAACCGTTTTTTTTTTTTTTTTGGCAGTTAGTAATATCTCAATAATATCAATATGAAATCTCAATAGATATATCTCGTATGGATGCAACAGAGAAATGGGAAGGGATTTTGAAGATTGGTGTTCTTGCATTAGATACCGGAGAATTCCAAGATTGGGACACACTTGTTTCTGAGTTGCTGATCGAAATCAACAGTTACAAACCATCCATCAGGGAAGATTGTTTTATCTTTTCTCAAGGTGTGTACATTGATCGCTATACTTATGCTGATTTCCTTCCCAAGTTCATGAAGTCTATCGATATATCCATGTCCAAAGTTGTACAACTAAAAGGTGATATGATGAACCCTGGTGAGAAGATGAAATTTGAAGCTTACAAAGATAAATTGGATATGTTGAGAATAGTTTTTGATTATGTGAAAGAATTGAACACTGTTTACACGGATCTCTTATTTACTCTTAAATCTTGGGTTTGGTCCGTTACTTATTTATGTCTTTTTTTTGGGTCCTCGATGAAAATATGGCCAGTGATGAAAAGAATGTAACTTTGTCCAAGTTCTACGATAATTTTTACTTTTCTCATCCTACGGACACCGAGTGGTGTCTTAATTTCCTCAAAAAGAACAACGTACCTGTGGAAGAACGTTGCAAAGTGGTTGGTGATGTTGTTTCTCCCGAGGTTACAAGAATGTGTCTTTCATATATGAAAGTCACAAAGCCTTCAGTAGATAAACGTCACGAAGCTTTTGTAGTTATTTCTAGATTTACAGAATCACTCCATCATAATTTGAGGACGTATCTACCCAAGGAGGCTATTGAAATACTAAGTGAAGCAATGACGTTTTTATAGCATTTGTCATGGATCCGCCATTCACAGAGACAAAGGAAGGGCAGTTAGTTTTGAACCAAACTCAAGAAGCTCTCAAGGAGGCTGGAACTCATTATTTCGCTTGGTTCGGGCGAAAAGGAAAAACAGGCATTGTTGAAGTAACAACTTCTTTCTTCATGATTTCTTTGATGTAGTTTTTACAATCAAAGCAGAGGTCAGAAAAGCATATTCCCTAATCTTTCTTGATCCATCTTTTAATTTTCCTAGACTTAGACTATTGAGATTGGATATTGATATTATTGAGATATTACTAACTAAACAAAACGGTTAGAGGTAGTTGTAACTACCCAAAGTAATATCTAAAGTAATATCCAAAGTAATATCCAATATATTGTATATATATATAAATATCCAAAAGTATACACAGTAAATAAAAAAACTTTTTGAACTAGATTCTTTATGGTATCAGAGCAGTAATCATTACGCTCGATCCAAACCCGAATCCTAAAGTATTTCTCACCATCTCACCGATATGGCAGAAGGTGCAAACAAAGATCTTGCCAAGTCCGATGCTAACAGCCCAGACCACAACTTGCCATACTATCTCCACCCCTCTGATTATCCGAGGTAGATGCATGTCAACGACGCCTTGACCGACAACAACTACCTTGATTGGGTCCAGGAGATGGAGAATTTCTTGTTCACCAAAAATAAGATCGGCTTCATCGATGGAACCATCAAAAGGCCAGAAGCAGACGATGCTAGTTATATGGCATGGTTGCGATGCGATGCGATGATTAAAGGGCGGCTTACTACAGCCATGGAGAAAGAATTCTGAGGAAGCGTGAAATACGCCAATTCAGTGTCGGAAATCTGGAAGGATCTTAAAGAACGATTCGGTAAAGAAAGTGCACCACTTGCGTATGAATTGAAGTAGGCTATCTCGAACACTAGATAAGAAGGGATGACCATTTCAGCCTATTACATGAAACTGCATGGATTATGGGATGAGATGTAGTCCTTCTTGCCTGCTCAGGTTTGCGAATGCAATGGATGTACCTGTGACATTGGAAAATCTCTTAGAGAACTCAGGGAAAAGGAGCAGCTCTATGAGTTTCTTATGGGTCTAGATGGTGAGTTCTCCATCATTAGAACCCAAATACTTGCCACTAAACCAATCCCATCTTTGGGAAATGCATACCATCTTGTTGCCGAGGATGAGCAGCAAAGATCCATAGCCGGTGAGAAGAAACCTGTGAATGAAACAATAGCTTTCCAAGCCTCTGCAAAATGCGGCATGACACCGAACCGGGTCGGCCAAAAAGAAAATAAAGGCCACTGTGATCACTGTGGCAGAGACGGACATACACGAGACGGTTGTTCGGCTACCCGGAATGGTGGAATGTGAAGAATAAACAAAAAAAAAAGGTGAAGCCAAAGGTGGTCTACGTGGAAATGGAATCGGACTTGACAAAAGAGCAATACGAGCAGTTCTAGAAGTATTTCGCTACTGAAGGTAAGTTGGCACATAGTGAGCCTCCACGCACCGTAAATATGGCTGGGACTGCGTTCGAGGAAATTGATTGGAGTGGGTAGGTGCAAAGATGGTCTATAAAGAATAAAAAAAATGCATCAAAGATCTCGGGCCACTAAAGTATTTTCTCGGGATAGAAGCCGCTTGAAGCCGCTCGAACCAAAGATGGGATAGTGCTAAGTCAACGAAAATAGACCCTTGACATCCTTGAAGATAGTGGAATGCTAGGATGTAGACCATGCACCTTCCCAATGGAAGAGAATGTGAAGCTGGATAAAGGAGAAGAGGACGTTCGTGTCAATGCTAGCAAATATCGAAGACTAATTGGCAGATTGCTCTACCTCGAAGCCACAAGACCAGATCTTGCCTACTCGGTAAATGTCCTAAGAACACATGGACGCAGCCATGTGAGTACTTTGCTACCTAAAAGCAACTCCGGGACAAGGTATTTTCTTCCTGAAAGAAGGAGGAATGGATTTGGTAGCATATTGTGATGCAGATTGGATGGGTTGCTCACTCACTCGGAGGTCTAGGACAGGATATGTTCTTCTTTTGGGGGGAGCTCCTATCTCGTGGAAATCAAAGAAGCAATCAGTCATTTTTTGCTCCTCGGCTGAACCGGAATATCGCACCATGGCCAACGCCACTAGTGAAATCCTGTGGATGAGTTGGTTGTTAGAGGGACTACAAGCAAGACAACATAGGCCTACACCTCTCTTCTGTGATAACAATGCGGCACGACATATAGATAATAACCTGTCTTTCATGAACGAATAAAGCACGTGGAAATAGACTGTTACTTTGTCAAGGAATGAGTCGAGTCATAGGAAATCAAGTCGCTTCACGTTGACACGAAGACACAGATAGCCGATCTTCTCACAAAGGCTTTGGGGGCTAAAACAATTTGAGTTTCTTCTAGTCAAGATGGGCATGCGAAATCTACATGCTCCACCTTGAGGGGGAGTATTGAGATTGCATATTGATATTATTGAGATATTACTAACAGCAAAAAAAATGGTTAGAGGTAGTTGTAACTACCCAAAGTAATATCCAAAGTAATATCTAATATACTGTATATATATATATACATATGTATATATAGTGTATGTGATAATATATGAGGTATATATAAAAATCCAAAAGTATACACAGTAAATAAACAAAACCTTCTGAACTATATTCTTTATAGACTTAATATGCACAATTTATTTGATTCAAGCATAGGAAAATTAAAAGAATTTGCTTCTTGCTTTCCAAACCTCCCAATTCTAACATTAGAAAGGGGATTAGTGGTTCATAGAGATTTACTTAAAGCATCAAATTTGAAAGATAATTTTGTGCTAGAGTTGCAAAATGAACGCATAGGGTCAAAAGATCTTTGGACTCAAATTGTTAAATTGGCATACCAAGTTGATAGCATCATTAGGTCAAATTCATATGAGAATGGTTTTGGAGTTTATATTTTTCTTATTTTTAATGTCCAAGAAGAAATTAAGCATCTTTTGCCCAATGTCATGAGTATCAAGGATAAGCATGTTCAAGACTCTTATGAGAGTAGAAATGAAATGAATTCAATAATAAAGGTATCTGCCCAAGAAACTTTCTTAAAGATCGCAATTAAATAGCAATAGATTGCAAAGGGCTACCTCTGGCAGTTGTGTTCGTTGCGGTGCTTCTAAAGAAAGAAATTGATGATTTAGATTGGTGGAAACAAATTGGAGAAAGTTTGGACTCGAGAATTTCTAAAGAAGGTTGTGCCCACATAGTAGAGCTTAGCTACAAACATTTATCATAACCTTTAAAAGCTTGCTTTCTTTATTTGGGATTATTTCAAGAAGATAAAGTGATTCAAGTGAAAAAATTATTCAATTTATGGGTCTCGGAAGGTTTCATACAAAAGAAAGAGATGAAAGACTTTGAGAATGTAGGTGAAGAGTATGTGATGGATCTCATTGGGAGAAGTCTACTAATTGTGCCGAGCAAAATTTCTAATGGTGGGATAAAGGCATGTCGCGTTCATGATCTTTTACGAGAATTTTGTCAGGAAAAGAGTAAAGAAGAACATTTTTTGGAGTTATTACATGGAAAAGATGTTTCCCTTCATACCATGGATGAGTATTATCGTGTGTCCATTCAAACTGAATATTGGAAGCATTTGCTTGTCCGAAAAGCTTCTCCTCTCTATTCTTTACTCATTTGTCCCACAGGTACTTCTAATGCTTTCAATATAAGCCCTAAGTCCTTTTGCAATGCAAGATTTCTCCATGTTCTAGATTTGGAAGAAGCCAAGTTTGATGGAGACTTTCCAAAAGAAATAACAACATTGATTTTCTTAAGATACTTGGCAATTTGGTGCACTACTAGATTCATTCCAGCTACAATAGCGAGACTTGAGAAGCTAGAAACACTTTGTATTATTAGAAAAGAAACATTTATTTTACCAGCTGAAATTTTGGTGATGGAAAACTTGAGGCATGTCCACATAGGGAAATTCTTTCCTCATATCCTATTTGGTACTATACCTCCAATGAAGAATACGTTCTTTCTCTACTCCATGCCTTACTTATGGGAAAGAAGTAGAATTTTTCTTGAGTAAGCTACGAACACTTGAGAAACTAAAATGCAGATTTGGTTCGTACCTACTGATAACTCTAAAATAATAGAGTTATTCACATAAGCTTTTCCCACATTTGCTATTAAATGACTTAAGTTTTGCGTAAATTGGAGTTAAAATGCGTTTAGTTGTTATTCTTTCCCTTTTTACCGAAAATATGGTTTTAATGTCAATAAGTCAATTTAATTTAATTAATTCCCAAATTTTGTTACGAATTGAATTTATCTAATTGTTATTTGGGATTTGGTTCGAATTGATTTATTGTGACAAGGGTAAAAAGGGGAATGATATGAAAAAATCAATTTACCGATTTATTATTCAGTTATTTTCAGAAATTATTATAATAAATTTTAATTAATTAAAATACATGGTAGTTGTAGCTTGAAACCCGAGAGAATCCTGCAGCATGGAGGAAAAAGACAAAGAAATCAGAAGGCAGCTGGAATTAATTTTTGGATTATTCACATTTTATTTACTGAATATTAAAAGAAAATTTCAGAAATCTAGACAGATGGCGGGATGAGGCTGGATTTCGGGAGCAAGAAGAGATACTATATATACTCAAAGAAACCAAGAGAAAAGGGGATTAAACCGATCTGGGCAGTAGAGTGATCTCAGACCCGAGTAATTCTCTGCCCATTTCTTCATTATTGTTCATTGTCTTGTATAAACTCTTACTTGAATGTTGGGTATGAGTTGGAGGCGAATTTAGGGATTAATTAAACTTGTTTTGTAATAGAATTATTCACTATGACCATAGGAGCATTTTATTACATTACTTAAATTCTTGGATTTCGTTATTCCTAGTACTGAATATGTATTTATAACCTGAAGTTGCTGTGGCATAGTTAAGTATGAACATGTTGTTGACACCGTTTGAATACGATGATGAATATGTTGTAGCATTGCTCTCTATTTTATGATTAATGCTTGTATGGGGCATGCTTGATTTACTCATTTAATTACTTAAAAAGACTTAGTATAAAATGTGGTTACGACTGTCCAGTTTATACATCGAACTAGTATCTATCATTCTAACCGAAAGGGAGCTAGTTGACAAGATAATTAAGTGGCATTAGCTTGAGTAGCTTGACCGTGCGCTCAATATTGCAGGGGACATGACCAAATTCCCTGACTAGTGTTGCTTTAGACCACGGTACTTCGTACTCCATGAGATGATGTTATCGGGGATCTAAACTAGTAAGTCAAGTAATCTGGCTAAAATCAAATCGCTGTAGCATTGATTTGGAAACTGAAAGCATGTTCTATATGTTTAGATTCATCTCTGGTTTGTACTTACATTTTGGGCGTGAATGCTACAACATTGTATTACCTGCAGTACTCTTGTGGTTATTTCCAGTAGGCTGACCCTTAACTGTTAGTTTAGCTTAATCGTAGCATGAGTATTGCCGTAGCATTAGACCAATCTCTATTCATCATTCTTTATTCTTTTATTCTTTTGATAGCCAATTGTACAATCGTATTTGCATTTGTAATTGGCACACTTAGTCCTTGTGGAATCGATAATCTTGTACTTAGGTACATATATTACTTGTTGACCGGTGTATACTTGCACTTGTTAAGATTGCGTTGATTTACTTCATTTTCTTATCTTTACAAATTGTGACACACGCACACAATGCAACACCTACAAAATAAGATGGTGAAACTAGATTTTCTGAATCAACTGGATTCGTTGAACTTGAGCCACGATGGAAGCCCCGTGTTACGTAACTTCATATTCTCCTTATCCCAAAATATAAAGAAACTGACATTTTTAAATTTTGAGTTACCAAGGAGTGAAATATCAAAAATTGTGGAGTTACCGAATCTAGAGGTTCTTAAACTATTGGAAAATGCTTTCATGGGAAAGTGTTGGAACATGGAAGATGATGAGGAGTTCAAAAGGCTAAAATTCTTAAAATTTCAAGGCTTAAATGTTAAAAAATGGACTGCATCTTATGAGAACTTTCCTTCCCTTGAGCAAATAGTAGTGGAACAATGTCATAAACTTGAGGAAATTCTAATTGAATTTGTGGAAATTTCAACTCTTCGTAACATTCAAATTCGACAATGCCGCTCTTCCATTGTAAACTCAGCTAAAGAAATACAAGTTCAACAAATCGACTTGTGAAGTTTGAATTTCAAAATGCAAGCAGTTCAAATTCTAAAAGAGAAACTGTATGGATCAGACTATGTCAGAGAATAGGTATTTGCATTTTTCTTTGATTTTTGTTTATACTTTGGGTTTCAATTTCTTTCATTTTAAATATAAAAATATTGTTTTGTTTTTCTTTTCTTGTAAGTATTGAAATTCTTGAAGGATTATTCATATTCTCGAGGGCTAGTAGAAAAATAGTGACATTTAAATTTTTCTTTCTTCAGTAGTATTATTTTCAAATAAAAGACAAATTGTTTGATGTATTTTGAAATTGATATTTTATGATTAATTACTATGATTTGGCCAATTACCCGGAAATCCATTCATAAAAGTTAAAGACAACTAGAGTTCTCAAATTTCTAACCTACTAGTATTCTCTTAAAAGGAAAAAATAAAAAATAAGATAAGACAATAGAAACATACCTTATCCAATACATATATTTTGAAATCTTTTTATTGAATAATATTGTTTATTATATTTCTTAACTTTTTTTTAATGAAATTTTCTATGAGTTTATTATACATATCATAAACTTATTTATTTTATTGATAAATTTTTTTATTATGATATTAATTGTTTTAAGAGCATATAATCGTTATCTTAAGTCAATAAATACATTTGACATTTAATTTATTATACTTTACTTGATTTATTATATTTTGAACTTTAAGTTCATGTATAATTTATTTTATATGACAATCAAAATAATACAAATTTTGTATTTTACTTTTTTTTATCCAACATTAATTTATATAAATATATACATACTAATTATTAAAATAAAAATAAAAATATATCAATATATATATATATATATATGTAGGATTTTAACGATGCAGAATATGAATTTGATAGACGAAATAAAAAACAATAATAAAATAGGAACACAGGATTTACCCAAGTTCACCCTAATTAGGGCTACGTCCTGCAAACGAAATTCTCTATTATTATTTTTTGGTTCAATTAATTCGTTACAATGATATCCCTATATATAGGTGTCTAAACCCTACATATCATATCACTGGGCCTATCTACACATCACTGGGCCTAAACCCTACATATCATTGGGCCTAAACCCTACATATCACTATCCAGGCAGCGGGACCCCCGAGGAGGGGGCTCCGCCCCCGAAGTGTCCTCGAGATATTTACCAACTCCAACAATCTCCCACTTGGTGAATATATCGAGCAAGTGAGAGCCTTCCAGTTGTCATTCGTCGTCAACCCAGTCGCTGCAGAACACCATTCAAACTTTTTACTTGGGACAGCCTTAGTAAGAAAGTCTGAACTATTCTTCATCATGTCAACCTTTGTAAACTGAATAGTTTCTTTTCCACCTTCTCTCGAATGAAGTGATACTGAATGTCAATGTGCTTTGTTCTTGAGTGAAATGCCGGATTCTTAGCTAAATGAATAGCTCCTTGATTATCACATCTCACCTCCATGGCTCCAAGCTCAAAACCAAGTTCCAGACACAAACGACGTAACCATATAGCTTCTTTTCCAGCATGAGTAAGAGCCATATATTCAGCTTCTGTTGAGGAGAGAGCTACCACGCTTTGTCTCTTACTCATCCAACTCACTGCACCTCCAAATAGTGTGAAAACATATCCGCTAGTAGATCACCTACGATCTATATCTGCACCCTAATTAGCGTCTACATGGCCGATGATATCAAGAGCTTTTCCAACTTCTACTCCTTCAAAACACAAGGACAATTTTGAAGTTCCACGAAGATACCTGAAAACTCTCTTGATCGCAGTCCAATGCTCTTTACCTGGATTGGACATATATCTACTCAGGACTCCCACTGCATGAGCTATATCTAGACGTGTACATATCATAGCGTACATCAAACTACCAACTGCACTAGCGTATGGCACTCGAGCCATCACCTCAGCTTCCTCATCAGTCTTTGGACACTGTTTCGCAGACAATTTGGTCCCTGTAGACATAGGGGTACCAACAAGTTGGCAGTCTACCACACCAAATTTCTTCAAAATCTCGTTGATATACTTCTCCTGACCTACCCACAGTTTCCGTTTCTCGCGATCCCTCTTAATTTGCATGCCGAGAATAAAATTTGCAGGCCCCAAGTCTTTCATATCAAACTTCTTGGCCAACTGACCTTTCACCCATTTTACCATCTTCATGCTATTTCCAATTAGTAGCATATCGTCCACATAGAGAGTAAGAATCACAAATTCATCACCTGCCCTCTTCACGTAGACACAGTTATCAGAATTTAAACGGGCAAAAATAAGTTGAAGCATGTGTGTATCAAACTTTTGGTACCACATCCTCGGAGACTGTTTCAGTCCATATAAAGACTTCTTTAACCTGCACACAAGATTCTCCTTCCCTTTTGTTTCAAATCCTTCTGGTTGCCTCATGTAAATCTCCTCCTCCAAATCACCATGGAGGAATGCTGTTTTTACATCCATCTGTTCCACTTCAAGATCATAAGCCGCTGCTATGGATAGGACAAACTGTATCGAGGTCACTTTTGCCACTGGTGAGAAGATCTCATCATAGTCTACTCCCTCGATCTGAGAATACCCCTTTGCAACCAGTCTTGCCTTGTATTTCTCCACGGTTCCATCTAGTTTCAGTTTTCGCTTGAATACCCATTTACACCCAATCGCCTTTCTATCCTTAGGTAATTTCCACAAGGTCCATGTCTCATTTTTATCAAGCAACTGTATCTCATCTATCATTGCAAGCTCCCACTGATTTGAATCATCCCTTGATCTCGCATCTTTTACAGAAGTAGGTTCTTCACCTGTACTCAAAGCACTGAACCCGTAGCGTAGAGGCGCCCGTCTGTTCCTTGTTGATCTCCTGAGAGCCGGTGTATTACTTGTATCAGGAGCTTCATCAACATCATCAACCAAGCTGACTTGATCAGAATCAAAGTCAGAATCAGCATCCGAATGGTTCTCAACCGATGCGCTTTGTGTCACCACTTCCTCAGCTTCATCTCTCATGTCTTCTTCAAGCACTACTGCTTTGTTTTGCTCATCCCGCTTCTGTGTACCAGCCTGAGATTGAGTTTCATGAAAGATAACATCCCTGCTGTAGACTATAGATCTTGTTTAAGGATTCCACAACTTATAGCCTTTGACCCCTTCCTTGTATCCAATGAATATATTCTTCTCGGACTTGTTGTCAAGTTTCCCCCTCTTCTCCTTAGGTACATGAGTATATGCATCACACCCGAACACGCGAAGGTATGACAGATTTGGCTTCTTCCCAAACACTACCTCGTATGGTGTACGATTATTCACTGATGTGGTTGGTGACCTGTTCTTCAGGTGACAAGCTGTGGCAACTGCTTCTGTCCAAAATTTAGGTTGTAACCCTTCCCAACTCAGCATGCACCTCGCCTTTTCCATGAGTGTCTGGTTTAGTCTTTCGGCCACTCCATTCCGCTGAGGCGTATATGGGGTCGTCTTTTGCCTTGCTATACCATTTTTCACATAGAACTGCTCGAACTCGTTTGAGCAGAATTCACCTCCGTTATTTGTGCGAACTCCTTTGATTTTCCTGCCCAATTGATTTTCAATCAAAGCCTTAAACTCTTGAAATTTTTCAAACACCTCAGATTTACTTTTAAGAAAATAAATCCAACTGTATCGTGAGAGGTCATCTATGAAAGATACATAATACCTGGATCCTCCTATAGATGGTGTATGAGTAGGTCCAAAAACATCACCGTGGATTAGTCCCAGAAGCTCTGACGTTCTTGCACCATCTTGTGGAAAACTAACTCGATTCTGTTTTCTGTAAATGCAATGTTCACAGAACCCGAAACCCATAGAGCACTCTGGTACTCCCTCCACCATTTGGCTCGAAAACAAGGTAGATAAACCCTTTTCTCCAATGTGCCCCATCCTCTGATGCCACAACAGAGAAGTATCATGCTCATCTTCCTTTGCCTTTTTGGACACGAAACTGCCACCAAGAGTGACTGTTTCCGCAAGCAATTTGTATAACGTCCCATAACAGACTCCTCGTGCAATTACAATGGAACCTCGAGTCATCTTGCACGAATCCGTATTGCAACTGAAGTTAACCCCTGAGTCGGCCATCATGCCAACTGATAACATATTTTTACTCATAGAATGTATGTGCATCACATTCGGAAGAGTTTTTATTGTGCCGTCTTTCATCCTTAGCTTTACGCGACCACCCCCAATAACCTGAACTGCAGTATCATCTCCTAGCATGACGTCTCCACCATCATACTGCTCATATTCACAAAACCAGTGTCTATGAGGTGTCATGTGGAATGAAGCACCGGTGTCAATGTACCAGATGTATTTTTCTGACTGCGCCATACACGCAGTGGCCACATACATATCTCATGTTGTTTCGACTTCCTTTCCAGAGGATGAATTTTCTTCCCTTTTATGAACCGCCTTGTTTTTACAGTCTCGTTTCATATGGCCCCACTCTTCACACTTCCAGCATTTTACCTCCCGTTCTCTACTCTTCGATCGCCCACGAGATTTAGATCGGGACCCTTTCCAATTTTGAGATTTCTCAGTAGGTCTGGCCCTAGCTGCAAGAGCCTCTTTACTGGAATTCCCTGATCCCCTTCTTCGTGTCTCCTCTGATAATAAGGCCGCACACACAGTTTCATACGAGAGTTCTTTGTTCCCACCACCAATAACCACAATGAGGTTATCCCATGAATCCGACAGTGAACAAAGTAGTGTTATTGCCTTATCGTCATCTTCAAACTTAACGCCAATAGATACAAGTTGACTGATCAATGTGTTAAATTCATTCAAATGTGCGGAGAACGAATCACCCTCCTACATCCTAAGGTTATACAACTTGTTCCTCAAGAATAATTTATCGACGAGTGACTTACTTTGGTATAGCGACTCCAATTTCCGCCATAAAGCCCTGGCTATTGGTTCGCTCATCACGTTCGTCAGAATGTTGTCTGTGAGACAAAGCCGGATCAAGCCCTTTGCTTTCCGATCGATTCGATCCCAGTATTCAACCCTCTTTTCGGAAGCCAAACTTGTTTCCTCAATAACAGGCCATTCCGATTCGATTGCTGGCCATAGATCTCGATCACAAAGAAGATCCTCCATCTTCATCTTCCACAGATCGAACCGCTTTCCATCAAATTTCTCTCTCTCAATTCGTGACCCTCTTGTCATCTCTGATAAAACCCTGGCTCTAATACCGATTGTAGGATTTTAACGATGCAGAATATGAATTTGATAGACGAAATCGAAAACAATAATAAAATAGGAACATACTATTTACCCAGGTTCACCCTAATTAGGGCTACGTCTTGCAAATGAAATTCTCTATTATTATTTCTTGGTTCAATTAATTCGTTACAATGATATCCCTATATATAGGCGTCTAAACCCTACATATCATATCACTGGGCCTAACTACACATCACTGGGCCAAAACCCTACATATCACTGTTCGGGCAGCGGGGGCTCCGTCCCCGAAGTGTCCTCAAGATATTTACCAACTCCAACAATATATATATATATATATTATATATATATATATATATATATATTTATTTATTTTGCAAAAATTGGTGAAAATAAATATAAGGAGAAAAAGGTAAATTCAAATAACTCAGATCGAGAGATATTCAAAGTAAACGTCAGGCAATTTGGAATCAGTCAAAATGGTTGGTTAGATGGATTGCAAAATAAAAGAGGTTCGGTGGGGAGATATTTTCCCCGTGAACTCTCCGATGATTAAGTCAATAGAGTATTGTGATCAGTATTTTTGGATATCTGGAACTTGTCCTACCTTTTACTTTGTTTCCCTTTTTTATAGGTGTCTACCTGAGGATGTTCCTGTCATCAATGAGTTTCCCATTGTGTTGGACCGTTTCTTTCCGTTGCCAGAAACGGGCTTTAAATTAGGGAGTTTAAGGAGAGAGAGAGGGAGAGAGTTATGATTTGAGTCGTAACGTATGCTCTTTATTATTGACATAAAATCAATAACAATGGCTTTATTGTGTCGGTGAAGGGTGGGGCGGTTACTTTTGTGGTTTAATTACTATTTTACCCTTGATATGCTTTATTGGCTGTTTAGTGGCCCCTCAGCGAAGTATCATTTAGCGAGATGTGGGTAACTTCGCTAGATGGTTGTGCTGTCCTTGGTATTGGTACTTCGAAAGAGTTTAGGGTTTCTAATAGTGACTGCTATCCCTTCGACTTCTGAATCTGTCATTAATGGCAGAATGTCAGCCGACAAGAAGCTTTTTCGCCGTACCCGATGCGTTGAACTTGGGAAATAATTATAACGTTGGTCAGTATAGCTTCCTTATAATCGTTTTAAAGCTTTTTTCTTTGTATCTTCCATTTTTCTCAGTATCTTTCTCATTTTCTTCTCCAAGCTTTTCTGCCATTACTACTTCTGCAACTTTCTGAAGATTCTTCTACCTCTGCTTTCTGTAGCGAGTTCGGTCCCGCTTCAACTTTTTCAGACTTTTATCCCAACGACTTCTAAAAAAGGTGTGTTTTGTCTTCTCTTTAGATGATCGATTTTTTATTTCCAGCCATTGTTGACCTGTACGTGAGTTTGAAATTTTTCTTCCTGTTTCTTTGGTTTTTGGTTGTTACTAGATGAAAGGTGATTGTTTTGTTTTCTTGTGGTCTTGATATGAGGATGTATTTGAATTTCTATGTTTTTTGTTGATCGGAGGGTGTTTAGGCTTTATGAATAACTTAGGTTTCTTTTATGGGTGGCTTTTTGAATGTGTTTTGAATGTTGAACTTCCATTCGCAAGTAGGAAATGGCTGCCCAGGAAGAAAACATTAGGGAGGTTGAGGATCTTATGGCTGAAGGGTTTGGAGATCCTCAACCTAACCCTCAGCAACCAGAGAATGGTGTTACAGTCACAGTGAGGGATGGTCAAACCGAGGTTCCTATGGGTGTTCCTTTTCAGCCTCCTATGCCCGGGCCTCTAGCTAGTGACTTCTCTTTTTGGCGAAGTAGAGTTACCCAGGAGCTGGTTGAATCCTTTGTCCGTAGTTATAGTATAGACCCTCAGATGTATAGGATCTTCGTAGTTCCTGAGGTGGGTAGGATGTCACTTCGTCATATCCCACTTCCCTTAGCACACTTTGAGGTAGGACTTAGGCTTCCTATGGACCCCGCTTTGGCGGATTTTTTGGTTTTGCACGGGTTCAGCTTGGGCAAATACACCCCAATGCTGTTTGTACTCTATTTTGTTTGATTTTCCTTTCTCGTAGATTAGGTTTTGAGCTTTCGATGAACATTGTTAGGATGTTTTTCTCTTCACTTCGGATGTCAGACAATACTCTTTCACTCCGTCCGTGCCAGAATAAAATCCAACTTTTTGATTCTCCACCCAATAAAATAGATTTTAAAGGGAGGTGGGTAATGGTAGAATCTAGGGTAGGCTTTCCCTTCCGTCTGAGTGTTAGTGAGGATTATCAGTGGTCTCCAATCCAACATTCCTCTTCCCTTAACCACTCAGAGAAATCCTTTTTAGAAATTGTTACTCGGGACTTGGGGGATAGCTGCCAACGTTAGTGAGTGTATTCTTCTACCGATTTGTTGAGTGAAGCTAGTCTTAAGTGGTGCGGTATAGGGGCTAGCTTGGATGCCCGAAAAAGGAAGCTGGGCTTCGAGGAAGAAAGTCCCAACCGTGATTGGACTATACACCCCAGGGGTGTTTTTTCGACGCAATGCAAACTGTGCATTTCTACTGCCCGGGGTTGCCGTAATGGCCGGAGTAATTGTCTTGATTTTTTTTTTAATTTTAACACACTTCTCCTTGCAGGGCCTACTATGTTCGGGATTGCCTGGGGGAATCATGAGGAGGGTAGAAACGCAAGGCAATCTCATCTGGATTCCCTACCTCGTTTTCCTCCAAAACTGATAGATAGGGGTGCAGCGGGTAACACTCCTCTGACTTACTCCTCTTTTGCTGGTCGGACCTCACGTCGGGGTAGAAACCCCCGACATCCAAGGGATAGGGACTCAAGAGTTAGGACACCTCCATCTGCCCCCGCCGAACTTCGAAGGGAGGTAATCCCAGGTCCCATCGAAATCACCCCCTCTGACGGCGAGGATGAAGAGGAGCAACTCCGCCCTCGCCATATTAATTATTAACATATAAATCATCTTCCTTTGATAGAAAAGGGGATGAGTTTTGGGATTTAAGAAACCTTAGGAACAATTCTAAGAAAAATAATATGGAAAATCTCTAATCCAACAACATCGCATCTTTTGAATATCACATTCCTTCTGTGAGAATGAAAGAAAGAAGGAGGAGGAGGAGAAGAAAAAAAAAAAAGAGAACGTCAAAATAAGGAGTAGGAAGGAAGGAAAGAAAAAACAAATAAAAAGGAAGAAAAAGAAGAAAATTTCAAATTATTAGATTTTGACAATTTTTTATTTGTTATATAATTACTTTTATAATAATGTTTTTTAAAAAATCTTTAATTAACAATTAACAATTAAAAAATAAAAAGATAATAAAAATTGTCAAAATTATAAAGATAAAGAATCAAATCGAATGAAATTATAAAAATTAAAAAATTTAATGGATGAAATTTACCAATTTACCTATAAATAAATATATATATATATATATATATATATATATATATATATATATATATTATTTGAATTCCTCCTATAAGTTATATTAGGGAAGATGACGAGCAGATGACCGAGTAGTCCAGGCTGTGATGTTTAATTAATTTTCTACACCTAATTAAATGTAGTTTTGTTTCAACATTTTTTAGTATTTCAATCACTTTCTTGGAATTGAATTAAAAAATTCAAATGTATTTAGCATTATATATATATAATATTAAAAAAAGACATACACACTAAACAAAAATTAATTAGCTAGAAGTCTTTCTTTATTAAGTAATTCTTGATTCCATTCATATATATATATATATATATATATATATATATATATAATACAAATAAAAGGAAAGAGACAATGATTCACCACCTAACCAAAAAGCTAAATGATGTGCATAAATCATATTATTTTTTAGCATGTTTTTAGGCACAATTTAGGGCAAAATTGGAGATAAATCATTCTTAATTGATTGATATTAACACAATTTTGCAGTATTTGTGATTTTAGAAGTTTGAGGTGAAATGTGCGAGAAAATAGCAAATATCGAGGCAAAAACGTGATTTTTGAAACTTTTTGGTTCAAGACGGGCGTCCCAAGATCAGGGCGGGCATCCCGGACTCGAGGCGGGCGTCCCGACCCAGTCAAAGCACCGGGATGGGCGTCCCAGACCCTGGACGTGCGTCTTGACCCGGTCAATAGACTTATGACGAGCATCCCGAGTTTCCTGCTAGAATCCCACATCGAATTTCACAGAGAAAAATGCTAAGTTTCCATGCTATAAATACCTCAGGCCTTCCTCAGTTGAAATGATCCCTCTTCACTCGATTTGAATCATTCAGTGACTTCAAGTATACATTTTTCTACAGTATACAAGTCATTTAGTGATCTCAGGTGTTTCATTCAAGTAGTTTAGTATACGAGAGTTTCTCGTTTTCTTTGCTTTCTGAGTGTTTATCTCAGAATCTTAGAATTCGACTAGATAGGGTTCATTTTTGGTATTCATATAATACCCGGGATTTCGTTAGGAGATCCTAAGAGGGCATTAGATGAGCGAAGAGCTAGTCAACAGGGCTTTGAGTAAGCCCAGGACGTAAGGTAAAGCAATTGCTACTAGGTTAAGGAGGCATTCTCCGAAGGTTCTGTCAAGCAGAGTTAGGTCAAGTAGTCCAGGATATAGAAGTAGTTGCTCCATCAGTGGACCAAATAAAGGGTGAATACTTTATGGTGGTTGATATGCATAAATCATATCACATTTTTAGCATGTTTTAGGCATAATTTAGGGTGAAATTGAGGGCAAATTGGTCTTAATTGTTTGTTATTAACTCAATTTCACAGTTTTTATAATTTTGGAAGTGTCAGGTGAAAAGTAGAAGAAAATGGCAAATTTCGGGGCAAAAACGCAATTTTTCAGAAGTTTAGACGTCGGGGAGGGCGTCCTGAATCAGTATGGGTGTGCTGACCTGGTCAACAGGCCAGGATGGGCGTCCAGAGCTGCAATTCCAAGTCCCACATCGAATTTTTGAAGAAACATCACTCCAGAAAGCTACTATAAATACCCCAGGCCTTCCTCAGTTGAAATCATTCCTCTCCACTCAATCTGAGTCATTTAGTGACTTAAGTTGTACATTTTTCTCGAGTACATAAGTCACTTAGAGACTCGGGTTCAGTATAAGTTTTCTTCTATTTTTAGTTTGTGTTTCATTTTCTTAGTTTCTGAGAATTAGTCTCAGATCTTAGGCTTCGATAGATAGGTTCGTTTCTGGTATTCATAGAATACCCGGGATTTTGTTAGGAGATCCTAAGAGGGCTCTAAGCGTTTGATGAGTCAGTCCACAGGGCCGGGCTTAAGCTGGGTATTAAGGTAAAGTCCAGCTACTAGGCTGAGGAAGCGTCCTCCGAAGGTTCTGTCGAGCAGAGTCGGGTCGAGCAGTACGACATATACAAGCAGTTGCTCCATCGGCGAGACTAAGTAAAGGGTGATTTCTTTATGGCATCAGTCCCCCTGTCCCTCTCTTTATATGTTTGTATTGTGTTCGTCCAAAGATTTATTATGAATATGAGATTATGATTTTTATGAATATTTGTTATATGTGTTGAAGTTTTTATGATTTTCCGAAAATGGCCACCTGCTTAATATTCATTATGTCTGCATGTCTAATGTAGTCTCTTTTAAACTAAAATTAGGGTTATAGACAATTTCTAACCACGGTCTATTCATAACCTGTTTAGTTTAACATGCATCAATTAGTATTGGTGTCTGCCATATTAGATAAAATAACCTGCGGAACACCATGTTTGTTAGAGTAGTCTAAGTAGGCTGAGTTGAGCGTTTATGTCGGCGGTTAGGGGCGAGCGGCATGATCCCCTAAGTGACATAGGGCTTTCATGGATGCCTTTAGCTCGAACCGTGAGTAGGGCCGTTAACCTTGGCGATGGGGCGGTTTATTAGTGACTCGGATGTGGTACACCTTTAGACTCAGAACATAGTTGCAATCCAGGCCAAGACATGTCTAAAATACTCGAAGATAGGTCAATCAACATGTAGGAACAGTATAACATAGAATCAGGACATTATCTATAAAACACTTTTAGGCTTAAATAGACTTAAACATAGTTGAGAATGAATCACCCTCTCATCAAAGTTATTGATGACGATTGCATAACTGAATCATAAGATAAGAGTTAGGGTAAAAGGCTAGTTACTACTAAGCCATTACCACTTCCCTGGGAGTACGATATTTAATCTAATAAAATCGTAGATACTTTCCAACAGACTAGCTACACGATAGGTACTCTGCCTTAGGTTCTGACTGATTAAGTGACACCTTAAAAGACTAAATGTGACAATTAGTCAACCTCGGTCCTTAATTACTCATAATCACCATAGGGTAAAACAACACCTATTTAGCATATCAGTCGGGAACGCATCAGATTTTTGGCGCCGTTGCCGGGGAAATATCATAATGAACTTAGGATTCCTGATCAAAATTCTAGAGAATTATGATAGGTAACGGTAGTAAGCTCGATTTTAGACCTACACTTATCTTATGCTAGTTAGACAATCACTTTCCGAAATATAGGGTTATCATAACTAACTAATTTTAGACATTATCTAAAATTAAGACATTTAGGATAATCAAATTTTAGAAAATTATTCTAAAACCATATTGAGGAAATTTAACTGCTTTCTAAATAAAATATAAAAAGAAAAAAAATTTAAACCGAAAAAAAGAATGTATTTTTCTTGCTCAATGGTAAGTTGTTCTTTTTCCTATCTCTTGTACTATTTGTTCTTTTTCTTTCATAATTGAACATTGGTTTTCTTTCAATTTTTTATTTTCTTTTCTTTTCTTCTATAAATTTTTTTAAAAAATATTATTTTCCAGAAGATAAAAGAAATAAATTTTTCGTGTTTACAGTTTTCCTGTTTGTTTGTTTTTATTTAATTTCGAAAAAAAAATAAAAATGGAAATAAGGAAAGAATATTTTTCTTTTGAGCTGTCAATTTTGGCTTAGGTTTTAATTAAGAAGAAATGTCATTCTATGTCGGTATTGATTGAATCCTTTTCTTTTTCTTCCTGTGAAAACATTTACATCATAGTAGTCGCGGAACACTTTTCAAAAAATAGCCTGAAGCACAGGCATTACCTACTAACGATGTTAAAATCATGTGCAGACTTTGAGAAATTGTTTTCTATATTCAGATGTACCTATGTATCAAATCTGTGAAGTCTGCCAAGTACCACACTTTAGCAGGGATTGCTATGGGAATGAAATATGAATCATTCCAAAAAGAGGTAGGAGTAGGTTACTGCAGAATGCTACTCCAATGGGAAATGCATACAATCCCAACTAGAGGAATCATACGGGATTTAGTTGAGGAATAATTCGGAAGCTGGAAACTTTCAGAAGATACCACCACATCAAAAACCCTACCCACAGAATCAACAGATGAGATATTGGCAACAATTAAAGCCAGATCAGTGCAAGTAAGTGATCTACCAAGTGATATCGAACGGTCGAAGGATATAGAGGAATTTGGCATTGTATCAGGAGCATAGCATTGGAGGAGCTTGCATCCCCTGCATACAATCAGCTGTGAGAAACTTCCTCGAGGAAGTTTCAAATACTTGGGCCTAGATCTACACCACTGGAGCCTCCTACCACCACGGCTTCGCCAAAGCTTCAGGTATCTTTTCTGCCAATCGAAAATTGCATGCAATACCTTTACTGACACTGGCAGGTAGGCACACCAATCCAAAGAAGTCTCATTCCTAGACACGTTTTTTCTGGACACGTTGCTACGATTACGAGAAACTTTGCAAATGATTCGAGGAAACAGTCCTTAGGGCTTGAGTCATTCATCAAATGGATAGGCCACTTCCTGGTGCTCGACAATGAAGGATCAGAGCTGATGTCATCCATTCCAATATCTAGAGCTTACAGAGTCAAGAACGCCTCAGCAATAGCACATGGCTAAGGTGAAAAGCCAATTGACAGATCAGAGAAGGCCCTTCTGCTCGAAACATGAAGGGAGTTTTTCTAATCCTCATCTTCATCTACTTTTATTTTCTTTGTTTTGTTTTCTGTTTTGTTATCCTTCTTGTTTTGTTGCTTTATTTTCTCTCTTACCCTTAGTTAGTCAAATAAGTGTAGGGTAAGAGTCTTTTCTATTTTATTTTTGTTCTTATTTTCAAATAAGTGTGGGATAAATTAGAAATGCATGAACATTGAGGACAGTGTCAGACTTAAGTGTGGGGTAGCAGTGTACGGTGCACTGTAGTAGTTTGAGAAATTTTTTGCATGATTTTGCTTGTTTTCCCCGTATTTTCACACCCATCCAAAATTTTTCAAAATTTTTCATTCTTTCAGACTTCTAAATGCGGTATGATTGGTAAAATATTGCTGATGTCTATGATATGTAGGTAGAATGTTACGGTTAGTAGGAGACAATGTGATGACTATTTTGAACTTATTGATTAGGAATAGGGAATTCCTGATAACTGAGCACAATTTAGTCTGGATTAGAGACCTCAGCCAATTACCTTTTCAAGACTTAACTAGATAAGATTAGACCAGTTGTGGATGTATTGACAATTAGAATGACTAGATGAGACTCTGAGCTAAAAGTGAAAAGAAACAAAAGAAAGTTAATTAAATAGGGTAGTTTGCCAGCGGCCTTTGCTACTCTAGCACCACTCCTTAGGGGAACTTAAAGCCTGATGCCCTAAGGTCGTGTAGGTCTGGGAGTCATCGGAGTGGGACTCGCTACATGGGTAGTTGAAGTTGACGTGTTCAAAGCAGACTCAAAATACCCTGAATCTATAAAAGAAAAAAATCAATAAATGCTAAATAATTAAAATCTGATCACCAAGGCTTAGAACTCAGAAAGTTGTATGTTGTTAGTATGTCTAGCGACGGGTCAAAGTGTTATCTGGTAATAGTTAAGACGAGAGTTTATTGTGTTGACGATCTGGTCTAGACTAGTACACACACTACACATCAGGAAGACCTTATGACTGAGAGAAGAGTTCAATCTAGTTGTTAAGTTGTTAACCTACTTGATTATAACAATCTACTAGAGACATTTGAGACCTTGTAATAGCAACCTAACCAGTCAGACCTGTGTTAAGAATTGTCTGAATAATTTTTGGAATAAAAACATGACTAGGAAATTTAAGTGACTGCACATATGATTTAGAATCACTAACTTCAGGTAGACTTTTCTTGAGGACAAGCAAAAAGCTAAGTGTGGGGTTATCTGATATGCATAAATCATATCACATTTTTAGCATGTTTTTAGGCATAATTTAGGGTGAAATTGAGGGCAAATTGGTCTTAATTGTTTGTTATTAACTCAATTTCACAGTTTTTATGATTTTGGAAGTGTCATGTGAAAAGTAGAAGAAAATGGCAAATTTCGGGGCAAAAACGCAATTTTTCAGAAGTTCAGACGTCGGGGAGGGCGTCCCAAATCAGGATGGGCGTCCTAACCTGGTCAACAGGCCAGGACGGGCATCCAGGACTCAGGACGGCCGTCCTGACCTGGTTAACAGTCCAGGACGGGCGTCCCGAGCTGCAATTCCAAGTCCCACATCAAATTTTTGAAGAAAAATCACTCCAGAAAGCTACTATAAATACCCCAGGCCTTCCTCAGTTGAAATCATTCCTCTCCACTCAATCTGAGTCATTTACTGACTTAAGTTGTACATTTTTCTCGAGTACATAAGTCACTTAGAGACTTGGGTTCAGTATAAGTTTTCTTCTATTTTTAGTTAGTGTTTAGTTTTCTTAGTTTCTGAGAATTAGTCTCAGATCTTAGGCTTCGATAGATAGGTTCGTTTCTGGTATATATAGAATACCCGGGATTTCGTTAGGAGATCCTAAGAGGGCTCTAAGCGTTCGAAGAGTTAGTCCACAAGGCCGGGCTTAAGCTGGGTATTAAGATAAAGTCCAGCTACTATGTTGAGGAAGCGTCCTCCGAAGGTTCTGTCGAGCAGAGTCGGGTCGAGCAGTACGACATATACAAGCAGTTGCTCCATCGGTGAGACTAAGTAAAGGGTGATTTCTTTATGGCATCAGTCCCCCTGTCCCTCTCTTTATATGTTTGTATTGTGTTCGTCCAAAGATTTATTATGAATATGAGATTATGATTTTTATGAATATCTGTTATATGTGTTGAAGTTTTTATGATTTTCCGGAAATGGCCACCTGCTTAATATTCATTATGTCTGCATGTCTAATGTAGTCTCTTTTAAACTAAAATTAGGGCTATAGACAATTCCTAAGCACGGTCTATTCATAACCTGTTTAGTTTAACAGGCATCAATTAGTATTGGTGTCTGCCATATTAGATAAAATAACCTGCAGAATACCCTGTTTGTTAGAGTAGTCTAAGTAGGCTGAGTTGAACGTTTATGCCGGCGGTTAGGGGCGAGTGGCATGATCCCCTAAGTGACATAGGGCTTTCATGGATGCCTTTAGCTCGAACCGTGAGTAGGGCCGTTAACCTTGGCGATGGGGTGGTTTATTAGTGACTCGGATGTGGTACACCTTTAGACTCAAAACATAGTTGCAATCCAGGCCAAGACATGTCTAAAATACTCGAAGATAGGTCAATCAACATGTAGGAACAATTTAACACAAAATCAGGACATTATCTATAAAACACTTTTAGGCTTAAATAGACTTAAACCTAGTGGAAAATGAATCACCCTCTCATCAAAGTTATTGATGACGATTGCATAACTGAATCATAAGATAAAAGTTAGGGTAAAAGGCTAGTTACTACTAAGCCGTTACCACTTCCCTAGGAGTACGATATTTAATCTAATAAAATCATAGATACTTTCCAACAGACTAGCTACACGATAGGTACTCTGTCTTAGGTTCTGACTGATTAAGTGACACCTTAAAAGACTAAATGTGACAATTAGTCAACCTCAGTCCTTAATTACTCATAATCACCATAGGGTAAAACAACACCTATTTAGCATATCAGTCGGGAACGCATCAGTGATGGTTCCCTAGATCCTCTCTGTATATTCTGTACTATGTTTGTCTAAAGATTTATTTGAATACCAAATTATGATAATATGTATATGTGTTTTGCATGCTGAAGTTCTTTACATTTTTCCGAAAAAGTCACCAGCTTAATTAATCATTATGACTGCATGTCTACTTGCTCTTTAAAATTAGATGAATGGTTAGAGACAATTCCTAACCACAGTCCAATCATAACCTATCAAGTTTAACAGGCCTTAATTTAGGGCTTTTGAGAGGACGGAAGCGTTACGGTCTGCCATATTAGATAAAATAACCTATATATCACCATGTTTGTTAGAGTAGTCTAATGAGGCTGAGTTCGCGTTTTTATGCCGGCATTAGGGCAAGCTGCATGATTTCTTGAGTGACACAGGCTTTCATGGATGCCTTTAGCTCGAACCGTGAGTAGGGCCGTCAATGGAGATGAGACAGTTTATCAGATAACTCAGGTGTGGTACATAGGTAGAATCAGTACATAATTGCAATCTAGACCAAGATATATCTTAAATATTTGAAGATAGGTTAGTCAACATGTAGAAACAATAGGACATACATCAGAACACTTGTTTGTAAAATACTCTGGCATGCTTAATGAACTTGAGTCTTGTGTAGAAAGGATCACCCACTCATCAAAGATAATGATGAATGATTGTATAACTAGGTAATAAAATGAGAGTTAGGGTAAAAGGATAGTTGCTACTAAGCCGTTACCACTTCCCTGGGAGTACGATAAATTCTTAAATTAAAATCGTAGGTACCTTCCAATAGACTAGCTACACGATAGGTACTCTGCCTTAGGTTCTGATTGATTAAGTGACAACGTAGATGCTAAATGTGACAATTAGTAAGTCTCTGTCCTTAATTATTCATAATCAATATAGGGTAATAAAAGACTATTTTTAGGAAGTCAATTTAGAACGCACTAGATTTTTGGTGCCGTTGCTGGGGAAATATCATAAAATTTTAGGATTCCTGATCAAAATTCTAGAGGCTTATGATAGGTAGCGGTAGTAATCTGTACCTTAGACGAAACATTCATTTTATTCTAGTTAGACAATCAGTTTCCTCAAATATAGGGTTATCATAACTAATTAATTTTAGAAATTATGTGAGATTAAGAAACTTAGGGTAATCAAATTTTAGAAAATTATTCTAAAACTTTATTAAGGAAATTTAAATTGCTTTCGAAAAAAAACTGAAAAATATTTTCTTGTTCCAATCTTCTTCGTTCTTTGTTTCACTCTTTTGTTTCTGTTTGTTTTATTATTCTACAAATTTGTTTTTTTTTGTTATTTATTCTAACCAGACTCTATCATTATAGATGAAGAGAGAAAGAATGAATAAGCAACAAACCTTCTCCCGTAGAGCCAAAAGATTAAAAAGATGTCCCAGCTTAATAGAAAGTTCTGATGAGGAATGCAGAATAAATACACTCACATTTTTGGATACCATTAGAATGAGAGCCCAAAATATTCTGGACAAATTAGGTAACAACCTTGATCCCTCCTCAGAGTTCCAAAACGCTCCTGCATAACATGAGTACACTCCTGCATCCCCTGAGTATACTCCAAAATCACTTGAATACATTCCTGCATCCCTTAAGTATACTCCAAAATCACCTGAATACACTCCAGCTCCCCCAGCGCCTAACGATCAAACACCTTCATCAGGGGAAAGCACTAACGGTTTCCAATCAACTTTGTCTGTCCAGGTAGATGATATGACTCACAGGATCTGCGCGATGGCTCAGACAATAGCAAACGGATTCGGTCGCTCAGATCAAAGTGTTCTAGACATAAATTCTAACGTAGACCAGCTTAGAACCACAGTGAATCTCCAAGAAAATCATGGTGCACTTATACTCCGGGAGCTAACCAAAATCCTAGATGAGCAAAGAAAGCAGCAGGAAGAGATGAGAGCTATATGAGCAGAGCTGCGAGAGATAAGAAATAAAGGCAAATAAAAGGGAAGATTTCTTTTTACTTTTTGTCTCAACAAATAAATTGTGTGAACGAAGTTTTTAATAACTGACGCCTTTCTGTTTACTTTTCGAATTCAATTGGGTCATTTATGTTTGTCAAAATTTTATTTGGACAATTTTTGATTCTTTTTGCAAAAAAAATTATATGTGTTAGAAATATAACTCTCATTGATTGAATTGTTTAAATCAAATCCTTTGTTCTTCTTTTTTTGATATAAGAATATTTGCTGTATAGAAAGTAAGGATATGATAAGGGGAAACATAATTTTTGAAAAGGGATAGGCCGAGAATTTTGCAAAGGTTTTTAACAACTTCTGTATTTAAATAGGCAAACCATGATGATTTGTTTAAAACTATGAAGGGATAATTATTTTTGTGTATAAGGATTTGCAAGAAATTGCGAAAAAAAGAGAAAAAAAAATTCTGAAAGCGGCATGCATCCCGAGGCAGTCAGGACGGGCATCCTGACTTCTGGACGGCTGTCCAGACCTCGGGGCAGGGGTCTCGAGGAAGGGCTTTTCTCAATAAATTCCCAATTTTTTCCATTTTCCTCCAAAACCAAACATAAAAAATTCCCTCTCTACCAAAATTCTCTCCAACATTTTCTCCTAAAATTTGAAAAAATTCTTGAATTTTCAAAATCTCAAATTTTCCCTCAAAAAATTCGAATTTCCCTCCAAAATTCGAATTTTCCCGCCAAAATTTCAAATCCTCTTCCTAAGCAAATTCTTTTCTTCTGAACTCGAATTTGCTTCTAGAATTCGAATTTGAAATCCTTTTCCGCCAAATTTTCGACTTTCTCGAAATTCTTCAAATGGCTCCAAAATGCGCACGTGTTACCTCATCCATGACTGCCACAGTTGTGACAAATCCCTGCATGCTCTTCCCTTCCGTCCCAGCATATCAGGAGAGGAGCCAGGGATTCGTTGGACGCTGCATACTAGCAGGACGGACTCTTGATTGGACAGCAGTCAGGGCACTCGGAATCGAGTAGGAGATTCAGTTAATACTCGACGTACTACCATACAGTCAAGTTTTCATCATCACTGAGTCGACATATTTAGAGCTGGTATGTGAGTTTTACTCTTCATTTACATTCCAACATGAGCAAATCACATTCCGACTGGGTGGGATAGACCGGTCGATGAGCATGGCCGAGTTCAGCATTACATTGGGTGTTTGGCAGAGGGAGGAGCTGGACACACCTACGTACGCTACTATGCGAGACTTCACCTCCGCGGACGTCTCCACCGCCTGGGCCCAGATTTGTACGATTGGCGTCCCCTACCAGCACAGCCTCACGAAGGCCACAGGTATCCTTCTAGCCCTTCGCTATTTACATACTATAGCAGCCCATACTTTGGTAGGACAACGTACTGCTCCAGGGAATGTCACCCAGATGGAGACATTCCTCCTGGCTCATATGCACAGAGGCATCACTATGGATATGGTCAGGCTCATTACCGTCATCATGCGGGGCTTTGCGACAGACACCAAGAAGTAGTGTCTGGGGCTCGGAGTTGACCCAGATTGCTCTGACTACCATTCCTACTAACTTGACTGTTCTACAGAACATGGGGATGGTAGTGTGAGATGCAGATGGTCGATACTCTATCCACATTGAGCAGTCAGGGGAGTCTTCGATACCAGGACCAACGGCATAGTAGGCATCACCGACCCCGACGTTCATACCACGCACCGCCTTCGAGTGGCATATGTCACAAGGGTTGGCAGACCTCACTGCCAGACAAAGCCGGGATATGGAGAACATCCAGAGGCAGCTGGCAATGCTGGATGACAGAGTCAGTATGACCAACTGTCGGGTAGAGGAGCTTTATCAGTATCAGACCACTCGATCTACCGACGAGCACGACGTATACTTCTTTGCGCCTGATGATGATGATCCTGATTCTTAGTTTTCCTTTCTCTTTCTTTCTTTCATTCTTCGTTTTATTTGTGAATATGTGATAAGTCTGGGTTGTATGACATATGAATCTTCGCATGCAAAACGTTGATCTATATGACATAACAACATTGTTTTCGTTATTTTATTTTTGTTATTCCTATTACCCTTGTTGTGTTGTTGTTTCTTGTCTTTCTCTTCCTCTTAGTTAGTCAAATAAGTGTGGGGTAAGAGTTTTTTTGTTTTTTTCCCATCTTTTGTTTTTCGAATAAGTGTGGGGTAATAGGATATGCATGAACACTGAGGACAGTGTAAACCTTAAGTGTGGGGTAGCAGTGTACTGTGCACTATAGTAGTCAAAATTTGCATGTTTTCCCATATTTCTCTCTAAAATTGCACCTTTCCAAAAAACATTTCAAAAATTTTCACTCTTTCAGACTTCAAATTTAGTATTGATTGGTTTAAGAAATGCTTATGTCTATGATATATATTGAGTAGAGCATTATGATCAGTAGGAAACGAGTTGATAACTTTACTGAATTCCTCACTTAGAAATAGGGAATTCCTGAGATTATCGAGCACAATCTAGTTTGGATTAGAAACATCAACCAAATACCTTTTCGAGACTCAACTGAATAATATTAGACCGGTTGAGGATGTATTAGCAATTCGAATGACTAGATGATGCTCTGAGCTGGAAGTGAAAAAGTTTAAACAAAAAGGGTAGTTTGCAAGTGTCCTTTGCTACTCGAGCACCACTTCTTAAGGGAACTTAATGCCTGATGCCCTAAGGTCGTATAGATCTGGGAGTCATCGGAGTGGGACTCGATACCTGGGTAGTTAAAGTTGATGTGTTAAAGAAAACACAAAAATACCCGGAACAATCAATTTAAAAATACATTGCCCAATGTACTCTTTTATTGAAAATTATAAACGAAAAACCTTGACACCAAAGCTCAGAACTCAGAAGGTTGTCTTTTGCTATTATGTTCGACAATTGGTCAAATTATTATCTGGTAAAGGTTTAGAGAGGACTATATTGTGTTGACAATCTAGTCTAGATTAGTTCACACACTACACAGCAGGAAGACCTCGTGACTAAGAGTAGAATTCAGTCAAGTTATTGAGTTGTTACATCTGCATGACCATGATAATTTACTAGACATTTGAGACCTTTTCATAGCAACTTGACCAGTCAGTCCTGTTTTGTGAATCATCTGACTTAGTGATAAATTTTGGCTAAAACCATTGCTAGGCCTTTGAGTGATTGCACCTATGATTTAAAATTTCAATAATTTCATGTAGACTTTGCTTGAGGACAAGCAAAAAGTTAAGTGTGGGGTTATATGATGTGCATAAATCATATCACTTTTTAGCATGTTTTTAGGCACAATTTAGGGAAAAATTAGAGATAAATCGTTCTTAATTGATTGATGTTAACATAATTTTGTAGTATTTGTGATTTTGGAAGTTTCGTGTGAAATGTGCAAAACAATAGCAAATATCGAGGCAAAAACATGATTTTCAGAACTTTTTGGTTCAGGACAGGCGTCCTAAGATCAGGGCGGGCGTCCCGACCCGGTCAAAGCATCGGGGCAGGCGTCTCGACCCGATCAAAGCACCGGGATGGGCGTCCTGACCCAATCAACAGACTCAGGACGGGCGTCCTGAGTTCCCTGCCAGAATCCCACATCGAATTTCACAGAAAAATATGCTCAGTTTCCCTGCTATAAATACCCCAGGTCTTCCTCAGTTGAAATGATCCCTCTTCACTCGATCTGAATCATTCAGTGACTTCATGCATACATTTTTCTACAGTATACAAGTCATTTAGTGATCTCAGGTGTTTCATTCAAGTAGTTTAGTATACGAGAGTTTCTTGTTTTCTTTGCTTTCTGAGTGTTTATATCAGAATCTTAGAATTCGACTAGATAGGGTTCATTTTTGGTATTCATATAATACCCAAGATTTCGTTAGGAGATCCTAAGAGGGCATTAGGGGAGCGAAGAGCTAGTCAATAGAGCTTTGCTTAAGCCCAGGACGTAAGGTAAAGCAATTGCTACTAGGCTAAGGAGGCGTTCTCCGAAGGTTCTGTCAAGCAGAGTCAAGTCAAGCAATCTAGGATATAAAAGTAGTCGCTCCATCGGCGGACCTAATAAAGGGTGAATACTTTATGGTGGTGGTTCCCTAGATCCTCTCTGTATATTTTGTACTGTGTTTGTCTAAAGATTTATTTGAATACCAAATTATGATAATATGTATATGTGTTTTGCATGCTGAAGTTCTTTACATTTTTCCAGAAAGGTCACCAGCTTAATTAATCATTATGGCTGCATGTCTACTTGCTCTTTAAAATTAGATGAACGGTTATAGACAATTCTTAACTACGGTCTAATCATAACCCGTCTAGTTTAACAGGCCTTAATTTAGGGCTTTTGAGAGGACGGAAGCATTAAGGTTTGCCATATTAGATAAAATAACCTATAGATCACCATGTTTGTTAGAGTAGTCTAATGAGGCAGAGTTCGCATTTTTATGCCGGTGTTAGGGCGTGCGGCATGATTTCATGAGTGACATAGGCTTTCATGGATACCTTTAGCTCGAACCGTGAGTTGGGATGTCAATGGTGATGGGGTGGTTTATCAGATAACTCAGATGTGGTACACAGGTAGAATCAGTACATAATTGCAATGTAGACTAAAATATATCTAAAATATTCGAAGATAGGTCAGTCAACATGTAGAAACAATAGGACATACATCAAAACACTTGTCTGTAAAATACTCTTGCATGCTTAATGAACTTGAGTCTTGTGTAGAAAGGATCACCCACTCATCAAAGATATTGATGAATGATTGCATAACTAGGTAATAAAATGAGAGTTAGGGTAAAAGGATAGTTGCTACTAAGCCGTTACCACACCCCTGGGAGTACGATAAATTCTTAAATTAAAATCGTAGGTACTTTCCAATGGACTAACTACACGATAGGTACTCTGCCTTAGGTTCTGATTCATTAAGTGACAATGTATATGCTAAATGTGACAATTAGTAAGTCTCTGTCCTTAATTATTCATAATCAATATAGTGTAAGAAAAGCCTATTTTTAGCAAGTCAATTCAGAACGCACCAAATTTTTGGCGCCGTTGTCGGGGAAATATCATAAAATTTTAGGATTCCTGATCAAAATTCTAGAGGCTTATGATAGGTAGCTGTAGTAATCTATACCTTAGACAAAACATTCATTTTATTCTAGTTAAACAATCAGTTTCCTCAAATATAGGGTTATCATAACTAATTAATTTTAGAAATTATCTGAGATTAAGAAACTTAGGGTAATCAAATTTTAGAAAATTATTCTAAAACTTTATTAAGGAAATTTAAATTGCTTTCGAAAAAAAAACCGAAAAATATTTTCTTGTTCCAATCTTCTTTGTTCTTTGTTTCACTCTTTTGTTTCTGTTTGTTTTATTATTCTACAAATTTGTTTTTTTTTTTTTTTGTTATTTATTCTAACCAGACTCTATCATTATTGATGAAGAGAGAAAGAATGAATAAACAATAAACCTTCTCCCATAGAGCCAAAAGATTAAAAAGATGCCCAGGTTTAATAGAAAGTTCTGATGAGGAATGCGGAATAAATACACTCACATTTTTCGATACCATTAGAATGAGAGCCCAAAATATTCTGGACAAATTAGATAAAACCATGATCCCTCCTCAGAGTTCCAAAATGCTCCTGCATCACCTGAATACACTCCTGCATCCCCTCAGTATACTCCAAAATCACCTGAATATACTCCAGCATCCCTCGAGTATACTCCAAAATCACCTGAATACACTCCCGCTCCCCCAGCGCCTAACGATCAAACACCTTCATCAGGGGAAAGCACTAACGGTTTCCAATCAACTTTATCTGTCCAGGTAGATGATATGACTCACAAGATCTGCGCGATGGCTCAAACAATAGCAAGCTGATTCGGTAGCTCAGATCAAAGTGTTCTAGACATAAATTCTAACGTAGACCAGCTCAGAACCACAATGAATCTCCAAGAAAATCATGGTGCACTTATACTCCGGGAGCTAACCGAAATCCTAGATGAGCAAAGAAAGCAGTAGGAAGAGATGAGAGCTATACGAGCAGAGCTGCGAAAGATAAGAAATAAAGCCAATTAAAAGGGAAGATTTCTTTTTACTTTTTATCTCAGCAAATAAATTGTGTGAATGAAGTTTTTAATAACTGACCCCTTTTTGTTTACTTTTCGAATTCAATTAGGTAATTTATGTTTGTCAAAATTTTATTCGGACAGTTTTTAATTCTTTTTGCGAAAAAATTATATGTGTTAGAAATATAACTCTCATTGATTGAATTGTTTAAATCTAATCCTTTGTTCTTCGTTTTCAGATATAAGAATTTTTGTTGTATAGAAAGTAAGGGTATGATTAGGGGAAACATAATTTTTGAAAAGGTATAGGCCGAGAATTTTGCAAAGGCCATGATGATTTGTTTAAAACTATGAAGGGATAATTATTTTTGTGTATAAGGATTTGCAGGAAATTGCGAAACAAAAAGAGAAAAAAAAATTCCGGAAGGGGCACGCATCCCGAGGCAGTCAGGACATGCGTCCTGACTTCTGGACGGCTGTCCAGTTGGGACGGGCATCCCGAGGAAGGCCTTTTCTCAATAAATCCCTAATTATTTCCATTTTCCTCCAAAACCAAACATCAAAAATTCCCTCTCTACCAAAATTCTCTCCAAAAATTTGAAAAAATTCTTGAATTTTCAAAATTTCAAAATTTCTCTCCAAAAATTGAACTTTTGAATTTCCCCCCAAAAATTCGAATTTCCCCGCCAAAATTTCGAATCCTCTTCCTAAGCAAATTCTTCTTCTGAACTCGAATTTGCTTCCAGAATTTGAATTTGAAATCCTTTTCTGCCAAATTTCCGACTTTCTCGAAATTCTTCAAATGGCTCCAAATCGCGTACATATTACCTCATCCATGACTGTTACAAGAATGTGCTTTTCATATGTGAAAGTCACAAAGCCTTCAGTAGATAAATGTCACGAAACTTTTGCAGTTATTTCTAGATTTACATAATCACTCCATCATAATGTGAAGACGTATCTACCCAAGGAGGCCATTGAAATACTAAGTGAAGCGATGACGTTCTTGATAGCATTTGTCATGGATCCACCATTCACAGAGACAAAGGAAGGGCAGTTAGTTTTGAACCAAATTCAAGAAGCTCTTAAGGAGGCTGGAACTCTCATTATTTCGCTTGGTTCGGGCAAAAAGGATGAAACAGGCATTGTTGAAGCAACAAACTTCCTTCTTCATGATTTCTTTAATGTAGTTTTTACAATCAAAGTAGAGGTCCGAAAAGCATATTCCCTAATCTTTCTTGATCCATCTTTTAATATTTCGATAATTAATATGCTCAATTTATTTGATTCAAGCATAGGAAAATTAAAAGAATTTGCTTCTTGCTTTCAAAACCTCCCAATTCTAACATTAGAAAGGGGATTAGTGGTTCTTAGAGATTTACTTAAAGCATCAAATTTGAAAGATAATTTTGTGCTAGAGTTGCAAAATGAACGCATACGGTCAAAAGATCTTTGGACTCAAATTGCTAATTTGGCATACCAAGTTGATAGAATCATTAGGTCAAATTCATATGAGAATGGTTTTGGAGTTTATATTTTTCTTCTTTTTAATGTCCAAGAACAAATTAAGCATCATTTGCCCAAGGTCATCAGTATCAAGGATAAGCATGTTCAAGACTCTTATGAGAGTAGAAATTAAATGAATTTGATCCATACAATTCCTTTGAAATATGATGTGGAAGAAATTGATGAAGTGGTTGTGGGTTTAGCGGATAAGGCAAAGGAGATAAGAGATTTGCTTACTTGTGGATCTGAAAAACTTGATATTATCTCTATCATTGGTATGGCGGGATTGGGGAAGACTACTTTAGCAAAGAAAGTTTATAATGATCCTCTAGTTAAGCGTCATTTTACCACATGTGCATGGTGTACCATTTCTCAGTCATATATTAGTAAGAAACTTTTGCTTGATATTCTAAAAGATGTAATTGAGGTAAATGGCAGTTTCAATGAAATGGAGGAAGAAGATTTAAGTGACAAGCTTCGAAAAATTTTGAAGGGAAAAAGGTACTTCATTGTTATGGATGACATTTGGGATGTTAGTGCATGGAATAGATTAAAGTTGTCATTTCCAGATGATCAAAATTATAGCCGAATTTTGTTTACCAGTAGAATCCACAGAGTTGTTTTGGATGCTAAGTCCAACGGCTTCCCATATTCTCTGAGTCCACTCGCAAATCAAGAAAGTTGGGAGCTTTTAGAAAGAAGGGTATTCAATAATAAAGGTATCTGCCCAAGAAACTTTGTTAAAGATGGCAATCAAATAGCAATAGATTGCAAAGGGCTACCTCTGGTAGTCGTGTTAGTTGCAGGGCTTCTAAAGAAAGAAATTGATAATTTGGATTGGTGGAAACAAATTGGAGAAAGTTTGAACTCGAGAATTTCTAAAGAAGGTTGTGCCCACATAGTAGAGCTTACTTACAAACATTTATCAGAACCTTTGAAAGCTTGCTTTCTTTATTTGGGATTATTTCAAGAAGATAAAGTGATTCAAGTGAAAAAATTGATCAATTTATGGGTCTCGGAAGGTTTCATACGAAAGAAAGAGATGAAAGACGTTGAGAATGTAGGTGAAGAGTATGTGATGGATCTCATTGGCAGAAGTATACTAATTGTCTCGAGCAAAAGTTCTAATAGTAGGATAAAGGCATGTCGCATTCATGATGTTTTACGAGAATTTTATCAGGAAAAGAGTAAAGAAGAACATTTTTTGGAGTTATTACATGGAAAAGATGTTTCCCTTCCTACCATGGATGAGTATTATCGTGTGTCCATTCAAACTAAATATTGGAAGCATTTGCTTGTCCGGAAATCTTCTCCTCTCTATTCTTTACGCATTTGTCCCACAGGTACTTCTAAGTCCTTTTGCAATGCAAGCTTTCTCCATGTTCTAGATTTGGAAGAAGCCAAGTTTGATGGAGACTTTCCAGAAGAAATAACAACATTGATTTTCTTGAGATACTTGGCAATTTGGTGCACTACTAGATTCATTCCAGCTACAATAGCGAGGCTTGAGAAGTAAGAAACACTTCGTATTATAAGAAAAGAAACATTTATTCTGCCCGCTGAAATTTTGGTGATGGAAAACTTGAGGCATGTCCACATAGTCAAATTCTTTCCTCATATCCTCTTTGGTACTATACCTCCAATGAAGAATATACGTTCTTTCTCTACTCCATGCCTTACTTATGGGAAAGAAGTAGAATCTTTCTTGAGTAAGTTACGAACACTTCAGAAACTAAAATGCAGATTTGGTTCGTATCAACAAAATAAGATGGTGAAACTAGATTTTCTGGATCAACTGGAGTCGTTGAACTTGAGCCACGATGGAAGCCCTGTGTTACGTGACTTCATATTCTCCTTACCCCCAAAATATAAAGAAATTGACATTGTCAAATTTTGGGCTACCATGGCGTGAAATATCAAAAATCGTGGAGTTACCAAATCTAGGGGTTCTTAAACTATTGGAAAATGCTTTCATGGGAAAATGTTGGAACATGGAAGATGATCAGGAGTTCAAAAGGCTAAAATTCTTGAAACTTCAAGGCTTAAATGTTCAAAAATTGTGTGCATCTTATGACAACTTTCCTTCCCTTGAGCAAATAGTAGTGGAACAATGTCATAAACTTGAGGAAATTCCAACTGAATTTGTGGAAATTTCAACTCTTCGGAACATTCAAGTTCCATTGTAAACTCAGCTAAAGAAATACAAGTTCAACAAATCGACTTGGGAAGTTTAAACTTCAAAATGCAACCAGTTCAAATGCTAAAAGAGAAGCTGTATGGATCATATTATGTTAGAGAATAGGTATTTGTATTTTTCTTTGATTTTTGTTTATACTTTGAGTTTCAATTTCTTTCATTTAAAATATAAAAAATATTGTTTTGTTTTTATTTTCTTGTAGGTATTGAAATTTTTGAAGGATTATTCATATTCTCGAGGGCTAGTAAGGAAATTGTGTGACATTTAAAATTTTCTTTCTTCATGGGTATTATGTTCAAATAAAAGACAAATTGTTTGATGTATTTTGAAATTGATATTTTATGATTAATTACAATGATTTGGAAAATTACCCAGAAATCCATTCATAAAAGTTAAAGACAACTAGAGTTCTCAAATTTCTAACCTACTAGTATTCTCTTAAAAGGAAAAAATAAAAAATAAGATAAAGAGAATAGTAACATACCTTATCCAATACATATATTTTGAAATCTTTTTATTGAATAATATTGTTTATTAGATTTCTTTAACTTTTTTAATCAAATTTTCTATGGGTTTATTATACATATCATAAACTTATTTATTTTATTGATAAACTTTTCTATTATGATATTAATTCTTTTAAGAGCATATAATCGTTATCTTAAGTCAATAAATACATTTGACATTTAATTTATTATACTTCACTTGATTTATTATATTGTGAACTTTATGTTTATGTATAATTTATTTTATATGACAATTAAAATAATATAAATTTTTTATTTTACTTTTTATTATCGAACATTCATTTATATAAAATTTTAAATTTTAAAATATAAATACTAATTATTAAAATTAAAAAATATATATATTGATTTGTCGATGATGTGCATAAATCATACCACATTTTTAGCATGTTTTTAGGCACAAATTAGGGCAAAATTGGAGATAAATCGTTCTTAATTGATTGATATTAACACTTGCAGTATTTGTGATTTTGGAAGTTTCAGGTGAAATGTGCAAGAAAATAGCAAATATTGAGGCAAAAACATGATTTTCGGAACTTTTTGGTTCAGGACTGGCGTCCCAGACTCGGGGCGGGAGTTCAGACCCAGTCAAAGCACCGGGACGGGCATCCCGACCCGGTCAACAGACTCAGGACAGGCGTCCCGAGCTCCCAGGCAGAATCCCACATCGAATTTCACAGAGAAAAATGCTCAGTTTCCCTGCTATAAATACCCCAGGCCTTCCTCAGTTGAAAGCATCCCTCTTCACTCGATGTTAATCATCTAGTGACTTCAAGTGTACATTTCTACACTCGATACAAGTCATTTAGTGATCTCAGGTGCATCACACGAGTAGTTTAGTATACGAGAGTTTCTCGTTTTCTTTGCTTTCTGAGTGTTTATCTCAAAATCTTAGAATTCGAATAGATAGGGTTCGTCTCTGGTATTCATAGAATACCCGGGATTTCGTTAGGAGATCCTAAGAGGGCATTAGGTGAGCGAAGAGCTAGTCAACAGGGCTTTGCTTAAGCCCAAGATGTAAGGTAAAACAATTGCTACTAGGCTAAGGAAGCGTTCTCCGAAGGTTCTGTCAAGCAGAGTTGGGTCAAGCAATCCAGGATATACAAGTAGTCGCTCCATCGGCGGACCTGATAAAGGGTGAATACTTTATGGTGGTGGTTCCCTAGATCCTCTCTGTATATTCTATATTGTGTTTGTCTAAATATCGATTTGAATACTAAATTATGATGATAGGTTATATCTGTTTTGCATGTTGAAGTATATTCATTTTTCCGAAGAGGTCACCTGCTTAATTAAACATTATGACTGCATATCTACTTGCTCTTTTAAATTGAATGAACGGTTATAGACAATTCCTAACCATGGTCTACTCATAACCTGTTTAGTTTAACAGGCCTTAATTTAGGACTTTAAGGAAAAGTATTAAGGTCTGCCATATTAGATGAAATAACCTATAGATCACCATGTTTGTTAGAGTAGTCTAATGAGGCTGAGTTCGCGTGTTTATGTCGGTGTTAGGGCGCGTGGCATGATCTCCTGAGTGACACAAGCTTTCATGGATACCTTTAGCTCGAACCATGAGTAGGGCCGTCAATGTCGATGAGGCAGTTTATCAGATAACTCAGATGTGGTACACAAGTAAGATACAATATGTAATTGCATTCTAGACCAAGATATATCTAAAATACTCGAAGATAGGTCAATCAACATGTAGGGACAATAGAACATACATCATAACACTTGTCTATAAAATACTCTTGCATGCTAAATGAACTCGAGTCTTGTGTAGTAAGGATCACCAACTCATCAAAGATATTGATGAATGATTGAATAACTTGGTAGTAAAATGAATATTAGGGTAAAAGGATAGTTGCTACTAAGCCGTTACCACTTCCCTAGGAGTACGATAATTCTTAAATTAAAATTGTAGATACTTTCCAATAGACTAGCTACACGATAGGTACTCTGCCTTAGGTTCTGATTGATTAAGTGACAAATATGAATGCTAAAAGTGACAATTAGTAAATCACCGTCCTTAATTATTCATAATCAATATAGGGTAATAAATCCTGTCTTTTAGCATACCAATCGAAACGCATCAGTCGAAAATTGGTTTGACGCCCCCTGTCACTAAAACGGTGTCGTCTGATGGTATCTGCCAAATGTTACTACCAGGATAGTCGTTGCGTCACTATATCAATGGAGGTTCTGTCTTACGGTGCCTGCAAAACAGCAAAGTTCATACAGAGGGTGGAGGGACTCTGATGAACCCTCTGATGGTAAAGTCAGTGATTTGATTTTGACTAGACAATATTTAATTTGACAGAGTTTTTGTATAGTAATCTGACCTTATCCTTTTACCTTTCAGGGGTGGGTTTTATAGACGTAAGCCACCCTGAGAAATAGATAGGTCGGGTGGTGTGATACGCTGAATCTGGTAGCTACTGGATTATGGGGGTAAATCCAAAATCCCTTCATTTTAGGAAGCAATTGGATGATCTTTTGACTGAGCCTTTTTAGGTTTGACTAATCAGTCAAACGATATCTTTTGGAGAAGTTTCCAGAAGTAATTTGTCTGGCTGGCGAATAGACTTCGAGCGAAGTGAGCGGCCTAAGAGGTGATGTCGTGTATTTCAGCATCTTGGGAGACGAAGTCGTAGCCTCATTGGACATAGAGTTGACAACTGGCGGAGTCTTGGGTCCCACCAGGCTTGATGAACGGACACGTCAGACTGCCACATCATTCCTTACTCCATGTCAGCATGGGGGTATTTTATATCTCTCAGTGGCCCCTCGTCGAAGTGGAAGAAGGGCCCTTCTTTCGCATAGACGCAATTGATGCTCTTTTGCGCTTCGGACGGCAAACTCGCCAAGGGTGTTTGGGTCAAGCTCCTATTTCGATGGTAATGAAAGGCAGAGTGTGGAGAGGCGTTCTGGGTGCTATAGCGAGGTTTGGGGTAGCGGTTCGGTTACCCGGACGCCAACTAGATTCGCAAGTGGGAGTAAGTGATGTCATTCGCACTTTCCTCGCCAGGTAATGATGGCACTGTGCATAGGGGGCAGTGAACTGACGTTTGGTGTGACTTGGACCCGGCTGAAAACAGGTTCCGGTGAAGTTTGCCCGGGAAGCTTTCCTTTGAAATTTTTTTTGCCTCTTCGTCTTCTTCTCTTCTTCTATAAATACGACGATTAATTTCCTTGGGAAAGTTTTACCTCTTCTTTCACTCATTCTGCACCTTCAACTCCCATTTCCTTCATCTTCTTCCTTGCTCCTAGAATAGCTTGCCTATTTTTTCTTGTTTCCCTGTGCGATTATCGAGGATTCCTCTACTCTTAAACACCACACCAGGTAATGGGCATAAAACTCGCCGCTTTTGCTTTGTTTTCTATTTTTTGTCTTTGGTTTTCTGACTTTTGGTTGATGAACAGGATGATATTCATCCTTCTCGGGTCTTTTGTGGTTCTACTTTTTGGGATTTTTATGGCTTTTCTGGGTTTTTTTTGTGGTTTCTCTTTTGAGTCGGGTGTTGAAAACGTGAGGCTTTTCATAAGAACCATGGTTGGCCGGGCGTAGGAAATGATTTCGGAGTAAAATTTTTGAAGGAGAGTTGTTGAGGGGAAGAACTGGATGTAGGCGAGGTGGGGAAACTTTAGGAAGGATTAGAACTGATAGTCGATCTGTTCTCGTTGTGGATATGTCGATCTCAGAGAACAATGAAGTCACTACCCCCATAGTCGAAGTTGAGTCTAGCTCCTCAGCGTCCACTTTGGTGGATAGGCCAGTTGATGAGAGTCCTGATACGCGAAAATCATATACCTTTTTTAGCATGTTTTTATGTATGATTTAGGGTGAAATTGATAGGAAATCGATCTTAATTGATTGTTATTTACTCAATTTCACAGTTTTTATGATTTTGGAAGTGTCAGGTGAAAAGTAGACGAAAACAGCAAATTTTGGGGTAAAAATGCAATTTTTGGAAATGCTGACTTGGTCAACAGTCCTGGACGGGTGTCCCGACCCAGTCAAACCACCAGGACGGGCGTCCCAATCCAGGACGGGCATCCCGAAGCACCAGAAGTTGTCCCACATCGAAATTTTTGGAGACTTTTACTCCAGAAAGCTGCTATAAATACCACAGGCCTCCAGGAGTTGAAATCATTCCTCTCCACTCGATCTGAGTTATTCAGAGACTTCCAGTGTACAATTCAAGAGTACACAAGTCACTAAGAGACTCGGGTTTCAGTTTCAGTTTTCTTTCTTTCTTTAGTGTTTCGTTTTCTTAGTTTCTGAGAAACAGTCTCAGATCTCAGGCTTCGATAGATAGGTTCGTTTTTGGTATTCATAGAATACCGGGATTTCGTTAGGAGATCCTAAGAGAGAGATAGGGTGCGTGTTCTTAGTCAGATTAGGGCAATTTGCTTATGCCCGGGATGTAAGGTAAAACAATTGCTACTAGGTTTGAGGAGCGTTCTCCGAAGGCTCTACCGAGCAGAGTAGGATCGAGCAGTCAGGAGCATACAGGAGCTGCAGCGCCGGCTGGACCTGCATAGAGTGGTGATTACTTTATGACAGTGGGTCCCCTAGACGAGGTTCTGTATGTTTACGAATTGTTTTATCTAAATATTAATTTGAATATCAGAATACGATTCTTATGAATATCTGTTTTATATGTTGAAGTTGTTATGATTTTCCGGAAATAGCCACCTGCTAAATATTCACTATGTCTGCATGTCTAATGCCGTTTTTAAACTGAAATTAGGGTTATAGACAATTCCTAACCACGGTCTATTCATAACCTGTTTAGTTTAACAGGCATCAATTAGTATTGGTGTCTGCCATACTAGATAAAATAATCTGCGGAACACCCTGTTGGTTGAAAGTAGTTTAGGTAGGCTGAGTAGAGTGTTATGCCGGCGGTTATGAGACGAGCAGTATGATCCCCGAAGTGACATAGGGCGTTCATTGCTGACTTTTGTCCGAGCCGTGAGTAGGGCCGTTACCCTTAACGATGGGGCGGTAGCGTAGAGACTCAGATGTGGTACACCTTTAGACTCAAAACATAGTTGCAATCTAGGCCAAGACATGTCTAAAATACTCGAATATAGGCCAATCAACGTATAGTAACAATATAACATAAAATCAGGATCTCATCTATAAAACACTTTTGGGATTAATTAGACTTAAACCTAGTGGAGAATGGATCACCCTCTCATCAAAGTTATTGATGAAGATTGCATAACTAGATCATAAGATAAGAGTTAGGATAAAAGGCTAGTTACTACTAAGCCGTTGCCACTTCCTTGGGAGTACGATATTTAACTTAATAAAATCGTAGATACTTTCCAATAGACTAGCTACACGATAGGTACTCTGCCTTAGGTTCTGGTTGATTAAGTGACAATAATTGAATGCTAAGTGACAGTTAGTAAGACTCAGTCCTTAATTACTCATAATCGACATAGGTAAATAAAGCCTATCTTTTAGCATACCAATCGGAACGCATCAAGTCCCCAAACCCAGAGTGATGAGAGCTCAAGCACTTCGAGCAATGAGAGTACAAGTGTTGAGGCTGGATACATCTAACCCATCGGCTTTGAATTCTGAGGAGAAAGCCCGCCAACCAGGCTAGACATTGAAGCTCCGACCGGTGGCTCTCTTGAAGGCCTTACTATTTCCGTAGCAGCCCCCTTAGAATCAAGAGTCCCTAGGACCATCTATGCCAGAGTAACAGCCACCGGCTTGACTACTAGGGACTTTCCTGACCCCAGCATCCTCCAAGGGGAGGGTGCTGACTCCGATTCTTCTGAGGAGCTCCCGAAGACCAAAAATCGGTTGTTGGGTAACTTCGTCCTTAAAAACAATACCGTTAGTTTATAACTCTCGACCCTATCACTAGAAGTTGACCGAAGTAGGTTTAGGATGTTTTCTCTGAAGGCATGCGGGGCCATGTCTGACTTCTATGTCCACATCCCATTTGACCACTTCCTCACCGGTCTCAGTATACCTTTGGACCCTGCTTTTTGTGATTTTCTGAACATGGTTAGATGCCAACTGATGTGTTTCCGACAGATATGCTAAATAGGTGTTGTTTTACCCTATGTTGATTATGAGTAATTAAGGACCGGGGTTGACTAATTGTCACATTTAGTCTCGATGGTGTCACTTAATCAGTCAGAACCTAAGGCAGAGTACCTATGGTGTAGCTAGTCTGTTGGAAAGTATCTACGATTTTATTAAGTTAAATATCGTACTCCCAGGGAAGTGGTAACGGCTTAGTAGTAACTAGCCTTTTATCCTAACTCTTATCTTATGATCCAGTTATGCAATCGTCATAAAAAACTTTGATGAGAGGGTGATTCATCACGGTTAACTGCCCTACTCACGGTTCGAGCTAAAGGCATCCATGAAAGCCCTATGTCACTTAGGGGATCATGCCGCTCGCCCCTAACCGCCGGCATAAACGCTCAACTCAGCCTACTTAGACTACTCTAACAAACAGGGTGTTCTGTAGGTTATTTTATCTAATATGGCAGACACCAATACTAATTGATGCCTGTTAAACTAAACAGGTTATGAATAGACCATGGTTAGGAATTGTCTATAACCCTAACTTTAGTTTAAAAGAAACTACATTAGACATGCAGACATAATGAATATTAAGCAGGTGGCTATTTCCGGAAAATCATAAGAACTTCAACATATAAAACAGATATTCATAAAAATCATAATCTCATATCCATAACAAATCTTTGGACAAACACAATACAAACATATAAAGAGAGGGACAGGGGGACTGATGTAATAAAGAAATCACCCTTTACTTAGTCTCGCCGATGGAGCAACTGCTTGTATATGTCGTACTGCTCGACCCGACTCTGCTCGACAGAACCTTCGGAGGACGCTTCCTCAGCCTAGTAGCAGGACTTTACCTTAATACCTAGCTTAAGCCCAGCCATGTGGACTGACTCTTCGAACGACTAGAGCCCTCTTAGGATCTCCTAACGAAATCCCGGGTATTTTATGAATACCAGAAACGAAGCTATCTATCGAAGCCTAAGATCTGAGACTAATTCTCAGAAACTAAGAAAACGAAACACTAACTAAAAATAGAAGAAAACTTACACTGAACCCGAGTCTCTAAGTGACTTATGTACTCAAGCAAAATGTACAACTTAAGTCACTAAATGACTCAGATTGAGTGGAGAGGAATGATTTCAACTGAGGAAGGCCTGGGGTATTTATAGCAGCTTTCTGGAGTGATTTTTCATCAAAAATTCGATGTGTGACTTGGAATTGAAGCTCGGGACGCCCGTCTTGGACTGTTGACCAGGTCAGGTGATGTGTTCCGATTGGTATGCTAAAAGATATGCTTTATTTACCTATGTCGATTATGAGTAATTAAGGACTGAGTCTTACTAACTGTCACTTTAACATTCAATTGTTGTCACTTAATCAATCAGAACCTAAGGCAGAGTACCTATCGTGTAGCTAGTTCTTGGACAGTATCTACGATTTTAATTTATTAATATCGTACTCCCAGGGAACTGGTAACTGCTTAGTACCAACTATCCCTTAATCCTAACATTTATCTTATTATCTAATCAGTCAATCGATAATCAATACTTTGAGATTGATTGGTGATCCCAATCACCCATAACAAGCAAATAGTATTCAAGATTAGACAGGCATTCATCAGTTTAAGCTCAGTTATTACAATTTGTTTGACCTTATCTTCGAACATTTTAGATATATCTTGATCTCTAAGGCAATTATGAAATGTAACTATCTTGAGCTCAGTTATTACATTTTAGACAGGCATTCATCAGTTTAAGCCCGTCCCGAATTCGGGACGCCCGTCCTGAACCGTTGACCAAGTCAGCATTTCCAAAAATTGCATTTTTGCCCCAAAATTTGCTGTTTTCGTCTAATTTGCTCCTGAAACTTCCAAAATCGAAATTTAAGCAATTTTATGTCAATTTGATTCAATTAAGATCAAATACATTCAAATATTACCCTAATTTATGTCTAAAAACATGCTAAAAAAGGTATACGATTTGTGCATATCATCAGGACGCCCTCCCCGAAGTTCAAACTTATGAAAAATTGCATTTTTGCCCCGAAATTTGCCATTTTCTTATACTTTTCACCTGACACTTCCAAAATCACAAAAACTGTGAAATTGAGTTAATAACAAACAATTAAGGCTGATTTGCCCTCAATTTCACCCTAAATTATGCCTAAAAACATGCTAAAAATGTGATATGATTTATGCATATCACCAACCCGCCCATGTTCATCCCAACGAAGTTCGGTACTTCGTAGCCTTAACCATTTTGTGTAGGAGAATAAGGGTAGAAATCTCCGAAGTCATTCTTAGGACTTTCTTCACCATTCTTCGCATGAATAACCTAACTCTTTCACTTCGCCCCCGGCCTAGCGTAGTCACCCTTTTTGAACCTCCTCCAAACAAGATCGATCAGTGGAGAGAGCGTTGGGTTTGTGTGGAGTCCAAATCGGGCTTCCCATTTTACCCCAAGTGTAAGGCACTTTGCGCTTGGGCTCCCGTTAGGAAAAACACTAGGTATTCTGACTCCGACATAAAATTTTTTTGATTATGTCCGGAGCAAGTTAGGAGATGACCCTAAGAACCAACCAAAAATTTTTCTGACTAGCGAACTTATCACTAATGAGAGTAGATACCCCTACGGGATAGGCGGGAAGTAAATTGATGCCCACCGAAGAGCTTTGTTTGGAGGATAATGATGAGTACCCGATGTGGAGATTACACCTTCGCAGGGTGTTTTTCGATGATTGCCCAGAGTGTTCTAATCCGCGAAGTGCGGGCTGCCCTTTGTGTATTTGGTGCTATTATAATTTATTCAGCACGATTAATCACTCTTATTTATTCTTCCATCAAATGCCTAAGGTTAAATAGATGTTGAATTGAATTACATAAAATACCCTCTCAAACACAAACTTTTATTAAAAAAAAAATTGTCAATATATGAACGATAAACATCATATAAAGAAAAGACCTAATTTATATTTAAATTTTGTTACCGAATATTTATTAGATATTGTATACGAGTTTAATATAAATATACGAGACTGATATTTTAATAAAATTCATATATATATATATATATATATATATATATATATATATATATATATATGCTTAGCACTACAATTATGAATAAACAATTTCTTGTGCAAGGCTGATAAGATAAAATTATCATTTGCACAAGGAAGTAGAAGAAAAATATAATTACAAAGCAAAATTAATGGAAATCGATAATAAAATAACACAACAGAATTAATTAAGACTCCCATGTGCTCCCATTCACAAGCTTTACACTATTTTTTTCTTGAAAATTGAGTCACTTTTTGAATTTGTAATTAACAAACTATGTTTTGTCAATTTCACACATAATTTGAAGGAAATGCTTTTTTTTTGCATTATTATACCAAAGAACTGGCAAATTCTTGTTCCAGAATTATTATTATTATTTTTATAGTGAAAATTTAATTGTATGTAATATTATGTTGAAGACATTACTATTTTGTAGAAATCATAAAATCAATCAATTATTGCTTCAATTGATAAGAAATTCTGGATTGTTAATAGAATAAGGAATACTGACACATGTATTTTTTTAGGTCAGATAAATTAGGGTTTCTTGTCCTATTTTTCAAAGAGATTTTATGAGATTTTGTTTTTCTTTTTTCTGCAATATATAATTGATAGGGAAAGAATCTATTTACATAAATAAACATTAATATGTTAATAAAATTATCAAATATGATACAAGTCTATGTTGATAAAAGCCTTATAGTCTTTTAATATTTCATAAATCAAGCTCTATTTTGATAGAAGTCTTAGTCTTTTAATATTCATTAATTCTATTAGTATTTTTATTTTTTATGATAATTTTATATTGTTATTATAAATTTTATTAATGATGGAGGAAAAAGTTTTCGGTCTGTCATGGATGTCGAGTGGATTTTATTACTGTCAAGTGTCTTGCAAAATAAGGTTACTTGTCGGGGATGTGTTTTTGGTATTGACTTTCCGATAATTAAGTCAGTAACTAAATACAGTAAAAAAATCTTAAGAAACTGGGGAAGATGAGATATTTGGTATTTAGCTTTCCTTGTGTGTGCATCTGAAGAAGTTATCATTTTTTAGTAAGAGAGTGGACCAACAAGAAATTGATATCTAGAATATGTACCTTCCCGATAGTTTGAACCATCTGAACCGATAGATGCAAATAATGATTATCGAGTCAGACATATTTAATACTTGGGACCACAGACACTTTTTTTTGTCAGAGGTCATGTCCTTTGTATGAAACTTTGTAATCGTCAACTGATTTAAAGGTAGAACTTATTTGGATTCTAATCGACATCTCATGACATTCACCTCGAACTCTTCAATCAACGTGAACCTTTTAGCACTTTGATTCTTTTAAAAAAATTTATACTATAATGTGTAAATTCATTATTAGATGTATTAAATGTGAGATTATATTATATTATACCATATCATATTATAATAAATCAAGACCAGATCCAAGTCTTAATCTTTGAATATTTATTAATTATGTAAGAGAAAAAGCATCAAGATGTAACAATCAAAAGTTTAATATAACTTTTAATTTTTTTTAATTTTTAATGTGTTAAATTATATAGTGATTTTGATATACTCCATACCCAATATAGGAATTTAGAAGAAAAAGCAGCTAAAGCACAAGAAAGACTCAATTTTTAAAAACATTAACAATATTCTAAAGTAATGAATCAAAAACAAACCAAGTTACCTAGAATAATGGAACTAGCAAACTCAATCAAGATTTGTTTCTTCTTTTCCCCTCTCATTTTCTTTCTTAATAATTCTTGAATCAAAACAACAAGAAAAGCATAATAAGAAAAACCCATCTTGAATTTCGAACGTACATCAAATTCTTGCATCAAACTAAATTCAATAACAAGTCCTTGAGTTGGTTTTAGTCATTCCCATGTAAAGAATTAAAAAAAAGGGAGGAAAAAAGAAATAAAACCTGAAGAATTGAATGTAGAGACTTAGAAGAATCAGCAGCAGCAGTAGCTGAGAAAACCAAACCCGGGAAAGATAAAACTAGCAAGAAAATGAATTTCAACATCATAACAATAATTCTTCTCCTCGTCATCTTCTCTCTCGCGGTCTATGGGCTTCTTCCACTTTTACTAAAGAAATTTCTTGTGGGGTTTTTCTTGTGGTTTTTATAACAATATTATTAATTTGTAATTATTTGGTTTCCGTATTTTATCAAAAATTCTGTTTTTTCCCAAATCTCCTATGTATTTCATTTTTTACCCACATCTCAATAGAAAAGAGAGAGACACATTGGAAAATTAACAATTTTTTTTATAATTCAGGGATTAATTTTACAAAAAATTAATTTAGGAATTAATGTCACCGAATAAATATTTATAGTGTAAGAAATTATTTATGTCAATATGTCTATTATTAAATATATTTAAATAGTGTACAGATCTTTAAAGTTTATTTTATTTATGACCAATGTCACAAATTATTTTATAATTTGAGAATCAATTTCACACAAAAATAATTTAAGAATCAATATTATCAAACTTGTATAATTTGAAGATTATTTATGTCAAATTACCTTATAAAAAATATTTTTTATCATTTAGAATATCATAAACTAATAATATTCATATTTTCAGTTTTGAACCATTTTGTTAAGTATGTTTTACGATTTAAAAGACATTATTGCCTTAAAAATACTTTAGACAAGCAATTTGGGACTTTGTAAATTTTCGGCAAATTAGTATATATAGTCCCCAAATTATAGAAGTTTTGTGATATTGGTCTCCAAATTATTTTTTTGTAGAATTGATTCCCGAATTATAAAAAATTTATAATTTTGATCCTTACTTTAAAAATTTCGTTAAATTATTCGTTAAGTAAAAAAACTCAAAAGGTATTTATGTCACTGTATTATTTAAATATATTTAATAATAAGCAAAGTGACCTAAATAGTGGTGAAGTTGTTTGGTGATATTGGTCATTAATTTTTTTTTAAATTAGACCTCAAACTATAAAAAAGAATTACCACATTGGTATTTTTATTAAAAATTCTTGATTAACTAAAAAATCTTCAAATTATTTATGTCATTACTCTATATAAATATATTTAATATATATAATTTATATACATATACCTTCAAATAATATTTCAATATTATTCTCACATATTTTTCTCTATTTTTATTTCCTATTCTCTTTGTTTGAATTAAAAAAAAAATTTATCTAATTTTCTTATTGTTTACTCTAATTAATTTTCTCCAAACTTTTTATTTGTTGTGAAATAAAAATAAAGAAAATGGAAGGGTAAGAGAAAAGGAGGAGGAAGATGAAGAGAAATAAAAATGAAAATAATCTTATATGTATATATATTATATATATTATTAAATATATTTAAATAACGTAATGACATAAATATGTTGGGTGTTTAAGAAAAAGACTAATCTTACAAATTTTTTTCTATAATTTAGAAACTAATGTCACCAAACATCTATACTTTCTAAATAGTGTAATAACATAAATACCCTTGAATTGTTTTTAATTTAACCACAATTTAATAGAATTTTTAACGAAATGACCAATATCATAATTATTTTATAGTTCAAAGGCCAATTTCATCAAAAACATTTTATTTTGAGGACTATTTATACCAATTTACCTAAATTTTCTTGCTGAAAGCAAATCACTTGGGGGGTAACAATGGCCCATCATTCTCACATAAAATCATGTATTACAAATCACCAAACCTCCAAAACCCACTTGGACACCGCAGCGACAATTTTATATTGCTATTACACTTGGAGAGAAAACCCACGAAATTGACAGTTTAAAAATGATTCAGAAAGTATAAGCTAACCAGAGAAGGGTAATAAAATAATACATTAAAAAAAAAGATGGAAGCAAAACAATAAAGAAAAACCTTCTCATGGTGAGAAGCAATGTGATTTTTTAGCTTGTACTCGTGAGCATATCGCTTTCCACAGTTTGAATAGGGGCAGATATGATAGTTCTCCTGTGAATGCGTTTTCATATGTGATCTAAGGTTAAAATCCAGTGCAAATGCCTGCAAAATGGGAAATAGAAAAGGTAAGTGTGGGAGAAGCTTGAGTACAATAGTATAATAATTTACCCACAAAACCTCTGATCAAAGGTAATCAGCATAGTGAAAGAGCAAAAACTATCAATAAGGAGAATTTAAACTCTGCAATTTACCTTTCCACAGCCCTCATACGGACAAACAAAATCTCTTTTCCCAGTATGAATAAGGAAGTGTCTTTTCAGCTTTGAACTATCTAAAAATTTCTGCAAAATAAATTTAATAATTCAATAATAATGGAAATACAAGTGAAAACAGTGAAAAGGAGGCTACAGGAGTACAAAAATGTGTAACAGTTAAATAGATGCTTCATTAACCAGGAGATATTTGAACAATTGATGTTTGGATATCGAATTATGCATGTCAACCTGAACATGAGTTTCATCCAAGATAAGCAATAAATGATAAAACTTCAAGCCTCAAGGGAAGAGTCAAAAAGATCTAACACACTATCCTTAGATATATGCTAAATGGAGGTTAAGTTGAATGGACAGACCATAACTTGAAGTAATGTGTTACGAATATTAAGGAAATTCTTTGATCTAAGAGATAGGGCACAGCCAATACAATTTCTGGATTCGAAGCATTCAAGTGTGGTTCCATGCAAAGGACACGCATTTGTACCATAAGAGGGCCTAGGTTAACAGCAAGAGAATTTTCATAGAAGACTTTTAAAGGTCTTGACAAGAACCTTAGATTTCTCACTAGAGGCCTGAACATGTTAGTAGTCCTCTGACAAACTGTTATATTGAACTCCATTTTATTTATTTAATTTGAGTCCATCCTTGATTATTGTAGGACCTCAATCTTAACTGACAAAGTGAAAAAATATCCTTCGGGAAGATTTTACCTTCCGACAATTCTCATAATGGCAATTGTATTGTCTCTCTCCATGGATGTGAGTATGTTTTTTCAAAGCCCCATCATCAAAAAATATCTTTCCACGGCCATCATAAGTACAGTAAAATAGAACTTCAGTTTTAGGTTCAGGCTTTGGTTCTGGAACTTCTGGAGCATTTTTCTCCATGAGAGCTTTCGATGTGGCCTCTAAAAAGGATCACAAATGTAAGTGATATTCAATAGACAAAGAAAGAACAATAGAATATACCATTTGAAAGTTGGTTGACTAATCTTCTTCCAGATAACATGCAAGAATCTCAAGAACTGAAAGGAAAAAGGGGAAAAAAAGGAAAAAGAGAGAAAGGAGAAAGAGGATGAACCAAATTCAAGACGTCCACAAGAAAATATCAAACTAGTTTTCAACATATCCAAATGATTTCTATACTCGTCCCAAGCAAGACATGCATCAAGTTCAGATATTTGGTAAAACAAAGAGGAAAAATAGTTTTATGCTAATAAATTAGACTCTGTATAGTTCTATTTTCATAGTTTTAAAGAATGAACAAGCACACAAGATGCAGGACAAAAACCAACAGCCAAACTAACCACAAATATATGTCATACAATAACAAGCTCTGGTAAATATGCTGAAATATATCGAAGCCAGAGATTATGGGAAGCAAAATAATTCTTTACATCACACTAAGAAAAAAGGATAAAGGACCCTACATTGTCTAACCCAAGGACCTTATGGCATTAGACCACAAATTTTATTGTGTCACACAAGCAAAACTACAGAAACAATATCTAGGATTCTATATTGATTGAAACACAATATGTAGGATTCTTCAAAAACTAACCATTGACCCATTTCAGAAGATGACATGTTCCACCGGAAGCTACGGTATCTTGTGGCACCCTAAGAATAGAACAGAAAGATATATAAGTTAAGATATTAAATAGTTTAACAGTCTTTTATATATATTGATTTGTCAAAAATCGGTCTGACGCCACGTGTCGATTATCCGGCTTCGTTTGATGGTCTCTCTGCTAAATACTACTATATGTGTTGTTTATGTGTCGTGGGAGGGTTGTTATCTTGCAACGCTAGGCCTGCAAAATAGAAAGGTTTACGCGGTGGGTGGAAGGTCTCCGGTAAACTCTCCGATGGTAAAGTCAGTGATTTGACTATAGAGTAGATAGTTTGACAAAGATTAATAGAGTAATCTGGCCTTACCTTCTTTACCTTTATGGGGGTGGTATTTATAGAGGTAAACCACCCTAGGGATAGGTACGTCGGGGGATGTGTTACGGATAATCTGGTGGTTACCAGATTATGTGGGAAAGATTTGAGATCCTTTTGTTTAGCAAGGCGTTGGGGAGGATCTTTGACTGAGATCCTCTGAAGAGTTAAATGGTGACTCATCGAAGAGAATTCTAGAAGTATCGTGTATGGTTGACCAGTGGGTCTCGGGCGAAGTGGATCGCCTGTGGTGAACTTCCAGGGACGTCGCCAAGTTCGCCATTTGGAGTGGCGTAGTCGTGGCTTAGTCAGTCATGGAAAGTGACTCTTGGTGGAATTGTGGGCTCCACTATGCTGGGTGGACTGACACGTTGGACTGGTGGATCATTCTCGTTCCTTGTCAGCATGGGGGTATTTTCATAGCTCTCAGTGGCCCCTCGTCGAAGTGGAAGAGTGACTTTTCTTTCTCTTCGATGGAACTAAAAATCCATTGTTCTTCGGGCTGCTTGTCTTGTCATTAATAATTTCTGAAGAGGTGTAAACCGAGGAGGTGTAACCCAAGAGGGTGTAACCCGCGGAGGTGTAACCTGAAGTGAGTGTAACTTGCGGAGGTATAACCCAAAGAGGTGTAACCCGAGAGGGTGTAACCCGAAGTGGGCGTAAATAACCCGAAGTGGGTGTAAATAACCCGAAGTGGGCGTAAGTAACCCGAAGTGGGTGTAAGTAACCCGAAGTGGCGTAACCCGCTGAGGTGTAACCAGAAGTGAGTGTAACTCGCGGAGGTGTAACCCGAGAGGGTGTAACCCACGGAGGTGTAACCCGAAGTGGGCGTAAGTAAGCTGAAGTGGGTGTAAGTAACCCGAAGTGAGTGTAACTCACAGAGGTGTAACCTTAGAGGGTGTAACCCGAAGTGGGCGTAAATAACCCAAAGTGGGCGTAAATAACCCAAAGTGGGCGTAAATAACCGAAGTGGCGTAACCCGAAGTGAGCGTAAGTAATCCGAAATGGGCGTAAGTAACCTGAAGTGGGCGTAAGTAACCCGAAGTGGACGTAAGTAACCCGAAGTGGGCGTAAGTAACCCGAAGTAGTTCTAATGTAGTTCGAAGTGAAAATGATCTGTGATTGACTCGAAACTGAGCTCTAAGATATACTCGAAGTAGCATGAGATGATGACAAGTTCGGAATGTAGCGAAGTAGATTGGTGGCCTTACTTCGCGAGACATCTTAGAGGAAGTATTCTTTCTTTGTCGTACTTAGTTGTAAAATCCAACATTAATCACGTCGCTGCCCCCAAGAACACAGCCTCGGATGTTTTGGAACACCGTCTTCAGAGGTAAATCCCTGAGCAGGGGAATTAAAGTTATGGAGATCCGCAAGAGTAACAAGGAACCCGTCTTATGTCATTGAATTTGGCTTCCCATATGGAATACCGCCTATGGAGATCTGCAAGGGTAAGCAAGGAACCCGTCTTGTGTTATTGAATTTGGCTTCCCATATGGAATACCGCCTCTTTCAAGAAGTAGAACTTTGTACGGCCTTGATAATATCGCCGCCAATGGACAACCAGCAGTACCATCGCCGACTATGATGTAATCATAGTATTCTTCTGATGGCATCTCCGTAAACTATAAAACCCAAATAACTTGGACCCTGCTGAAAAAAGAGGCCTTCGGCAAAGACAGCACAATAACTACCGTGAAGAAGGAAAGAAGTGAAAAGGAAAGATGAATGGGCTTTGCCATTTTTGTGTTCTTCTTTCTCTCTCTACACAGAGATCTTCAAGACCGAGTTTCTTCTGGCTAACAATCTATCCATCAATGGTTGTTGAAGCAACTCATCTAAATCTTTTTCCTCCTAATTCAGTTGAAAAGCTTTTGTCTCATATCCCAAACTTGTAATAATAGCATAAACACAATAGAAGGAGTCAACGAGATTCAAATTCTCAATTTGGTTAGGGAAAACGACACCAAGAAGCATAAGAAAAAGAAGAAGACTAAAATCATCGAGATTGATTTTTCCATGAAGCAAATTCAATTAACTTGTGAACCACCGCCACAATTATTGGCTCCAGTTGTTCCACAGAGAGCGATCGAGTGGCGATAACAATTGCTGTAGATAAAGAAGCAAGAGCTCAGATTTGAGACTGGTCCAACAATTCAATCCCTAGTTTGGTAGAATTAGTAGGAGCAGCGCCCTCGCTGGTGATCGGTTGAACAACATATTTGAGAATAGAATATAGTTTTTGGAACCCTAGGTAGAGTGAGGAATCGGAGCGAAGCTTCTCACATAGATTAAAATCGCCCGATGAGGGGCATCGAAGAGGTGCATTACATGAATCTTTGAGAATCGGAGAGCAAAGAGCTCTCCCAATTTGAGAATTTTCAGAGAAGAAAGAAAGATTGGTTGAGAATACATTTTGTGGCGAACCGAATGCATTGGAGCCTTCCTGTTATTAGTCGCAACAGGAGTTTCCTTTTCTTTTCTTTTTTGTTTTTTCCTCTATCCGGTCGGCAATGTAGGTAATTTCTTGTTAACTCAAGAATCTCTGAATGAACTTATGTTTTCATCTCTGGACTGGTAAATACTACTCCCTCCTTCTAGGAAATTATCATCACCCCAAATCTTATTTGGAGAAACAAAATTGTTCAGGCCCAGTTGATCGCGATTATAGGAAGAAGGGAAGAACTCCTTCGTTAATGGGTTCAATTTGAGAGTTTTAAACATCTCATCAATTTCTTCAATCTCCAGTTCCGACTTCTCGTTTGAATTATTTCAAACAGATCGTTAGACTATTCCGAATTGCAGCTCCAATACCATATTTCCTCCGAGATACATGTTGAGGACCTCACAAGAAAGTCTTTAAGAATCCCAACTTCATTTGAAGGATCTGAATACGAGTCTCCATTTGAGGACTCATATCTTAGATTATTTCTATCCTTCAAATAATTTATTTTTCTCTGCAATATATAATCAATCTTTAATGACATGGTCAGCTAAGAAGGTGAGATGTTCCTGGCACCAGTGAGCTTCAATAAAGTGTACACTTTTAGGAAAATTTTAGAATTTCATGATTCTTACGAGATCTTCATGATCCATCATCCGGTGTAGCACAGCCTTCCCAAAATTCCTCCCTATCCAGTGGTCGCTCAGTTGAAGGTTTTTGAGGGGTGAAGTCGCTCGCTGAATCTCCCGAGCCAAGTCTTCCTTTTCTTTTCTAGACTCCGGAAGGGTGAACCCGTCTTGAGTCCAAGAATGAGACGAAGACCCTTGAGAATCCTTCTGAAATGAAGCAGCACGAGCAGAAAGAGGAATTTCATCTGACAACTCCGGAGGGTTTGGCGGCCGGGGAACCGATGATTTCTTTCTTGGAAGGTTATCCTCCCCACTATCACGAGTCCGCTTCGTCTGCGAGCCAGCTGTTTCCTTCCCTTTCTGTCGATCCGTACGACGAGGGGGCGGGGAAGTTCGAGCCATTTGTGGAGTAGACGGGGAAGCTGTGGCTTCCGATGAAGTCCCCGCGGCAATAGGAACGGATGCCCGATCAACCGCCTTAGCTGGAGTCAGGCCCGCCTTCTTGAAAGTCCCACCACGAGCATGCCTATCTATTTCACGCCTTTCCGCGAAGTCCCTGGGAAAATCTAAATAAGAGAAAAAGCAAAAAGTCAGTATCGAGGTAGCAGTGAGAAAAGTAAGTTGTTTTTAGGTCCTAAGTCTACCCTTCTCCGCAAAACATCCTGCTCTGGTTAGATCCGAGCACTCCGGACACTCATCAAGAAACACCCTCCCCGGGTGCAGTTTCCAGAATGGGTATTCGTTATTATCCTCCAAACCCAATTCCCGCCGACGAGCATCTATCAAACGTCCGCCGACTCCGCAGAGATGACGGCTAGTGATACGCGAAAATCGTATCACATTTTTAGCATGTTTTTATATATGTTTTAATGTGAAATTGAGAGTAAATTGACATTAATTGTTTACTATTTACTTGATTTCACGGTTTTTATGATTTTGGAAGTGTCAGGTGAAAAGTAGACGAAAACAGCAAATTCTGGGGCAAAAACGCAATTTTTGGAAATGTTGACCCGGTCAAAGGTCCGGGACGAGCGTCCCGACCCAGTCAAACCGCCAGGACGGGCGTCCTGAACCGGGACGGGCGTCCCGAACCTGGTCAACGAATCAGGACGGGCGTCCCGAGCCGCCAGAAGCTATCCCACATCGAATTTTTCAGAAATTTTCACTCCGGGAAGCTGCTATAAATACCCCAGGCCTCCAGCAGTTGAATTCATCCCTCTCCACTCGATCTGAGTCATTAAGTGGTTTCCAGTGTACAGTTTTCCAGTACACAACTCACTCAGAGACTCGGATCTCAGTTTTCTTTCTTATTAGTGTTTTGTTTTAGTTTCTGAGAAATAGTCTCAGATCTTAGGTTTCTATAGATAGGTTCGTTTCCGGTATTCATAGAATACCCGGGGTTTCGTTAGGAGACCCTAAGAGAGCTCTAGGCGTTCGAAGAGTCAATCTACAGGGCTGGGCTTAAGCTGGGTATTAAGGTAAAGCCCAGTTACTAGGCTGAGGAAGCGTCCTCCGAAGGTTCTGGTGAGCAGAGTCAGGGCGAGCAATACGACGTATACAGCAGTACGCTCTGTAGGCGAGACTAAGTAAAGGGTGATTTCTTTATGGCATCAGTCCCCATACCCCTCTCTTATATGTTTTATTGCTTTGTCCTAAACATCAATTATGAATATCAGATTATGATTTTATGAATAGTTGTTTTGTATGTTGAAGTTATTATGTTTTTCCGGAAATAGCCACCTGCTAAATAATCATTATGTCTGCATGTCTAATGTAGTTTCTTTTAAACTAAAATAGGGTTATAGACAATTCCTAACCACGGTCTATTCATAACCTGTTTAGTTTAACAGGCATCAATTAGTATTGGTGTCTGCCATACTAGATAAAATAACATGCTGAACACCTGGCTTGTTAGAGTAGTCTAGGTAGGCTGAGGAGAGCGTTATGCCAGCGATTACGAGCCTTCAGAGTGATCCCCGAAAGTGACATAGGGCTTTCATAACTGTCTTTGTTCGTACCGTGAGTAGGGCCGTTTACCTTAATGATAGGGGGTGGTAGCATAGAGACTCAGATGTGGTACACCTTTAGACACAGAACATAGTTGCATTCCAGGCTAAGATATATCTAAAACACTCGAATATAGGTCAATCAACATATAGGAACAGTATAACATAGAATCAGAACTTATCTTTAAAACACTTCTAGGGTTAATTAGACTTGAACCTAGTGGAGAATGGATCACCCTCTCATCAAAGTATTTGATGAAGATTGCATAACTGGATCATAAGATAAGAGTTAGGATAAGAGGCTAGTTACTACTAAGTCGTTGCCACTTCCCTGGGAGTACGATAATTAACTTAGTAAAATCGTAGATACTTTCCAATAGACTAGCTACACGATAGGTACTCTGCCTTAGATTCTGGCTGATTAAGTGACACCATAAGACTAAACGTGACAATTAGTCAATCACAGTCCTTAATTAATCATAATCGACATAGGGTAAAATAACACCTATTTAGTACGTCAACCGGAATCGCATCAGCTAGCATCGGCTATGAGCTCGTTGGACAGGAACACTTTAGTCTAACTCCAAGGGCCATCGCCCAATTCACTCCGGACTTAATTCAAAAATTTTACATCAGACTCTGAATAACGAGTGTTCTTCTTAATTGGGTCCCAGGTGGGAAGTGCCTTGCACTTCGGAAGAAACGGGAAGCCTAGTCTAGACTCAACACATACCCACTGTTCTCTCCATTGGTTAACCTTGTTGGGCGGGGGTTCAAAAAGGGTGACCTGACTTGGCCGAGGTCTCAATGACAACGTCAGGTTGTTCATTCTAAGCACGGTAAAAAATGTCCTAAGGATCAGCTCTGATATTTCTACTCCTAATCTTCTACACAGAATAGTCAAAGCAAAAAAGTATCTAATTCCGTTGGGGTGTACGTGAGCTGGCTGACATATAACTAGATTCAAAATGTCACAAAAAGCTGGATCTAAGGGTAAAGATAGACCAGAGGCGAAGTGATCATAGGGAATATGGATGTATGCATCGGCCATGAGTCCGCACGACCTCACTACGAAGGGTTTGAAACGATTTAGGTCGATGTCAAGAGAAGATAAACACTGGTCGAGGTTAAGGGTATTGGTTTGTAAAGCGAAGTCGCCGGATATTTGTTTCTTAGTTAACGACAGCTCCTCTACACTGTCAGAGTCCGACTCAGCTAAGTTTTCTGGGGTCGGAGTCACAACAGGGGGGTCCTCAGCGACATCGGTTGGGGTCTGAACAACCGGAACCTTGAAGATACCGTCATTCATCTCCAAACGCGAGAAATTCTGTTCCTGGCCAGCACTCGAACTACTCGAAGCACTGGAGGTAAGACCTACATCAACTAAAGGGCTTCGTGGGCGCGACATTTTCTGACCTGAACATTAAAAATCCTATCAGTACTAACCTACCAAAGTCCGCCCTCGACAAAAATCTCGAAAACCCAGATAAAACCAATCGGCGACACAGTCTCTCATCCTCAAATCAAACGACTCAAGACAAAACAGGATCAATTCCCGAATAGAGCCCAACACCCATTCATTCCTCCGAACAGAATATATATATAAACCGAAGAAAGATAAAGAAGCCATTACCTGATTAAAAAAGTTGCAGAAGAAGACGGTCGGCACAAACGAACGTTGGGCACTTGGGGAAAGGAAAGGATGACTCGAAAGCAGATGGAAGCTTGAATGTTCGAAGAAACAGAGAGGATGGAATCTTGAATGGTCGAAAACTCAGAAGGTGAAAGGTATTTTCGGTTTATAAGGATGAGTATTTATAAGAGGAGAAATGAGAGGGGTAGGGGTAAGGAAGAGTCTTGAAGACGTTTCGTTTTTAAAAAAATGAAATGATGACTGGAAAGGTCGCGTCGGGTGACATGCCCTCTCTGGGGCGCACAGAGGACATCATTGTGCCGACCTCAAAAAACGGAAACGACATCATCACGACTGACACTTTGAAAATCTCGTCAACATTTAAACAGCACAAGTAAAAATCGAGGGAACTCTTTTCACTTCGGCAAATCAAGCGTCGCAAGCTCACGAGGAAAATAACACCGAAGTTTTCTACGCCGAAATCAAAGAAGGACTCTTTCACTTCGGCGAGGGGCCACTGAGAAGTCCAAAATGATTAATAAGGATATAGAAAAGAGCATGTACTTTCCCAGGTTAGTTCGGCTTCACGTCTGTGACCGACGAAGTACGAAGTCCCACTTCGCCCCCGAATGAACAATAAATATGGAACTCACCAGAATACTCTCTTCCGAAATATCTATTAACTAAAGCATTTCTTGATTAAGAAATATCTAACGAAATATTCCTTCAATAGTGGGATATTTCGAGGTTAGACAAATATCAAACCTCTCATTACAGGGTCACTCGACTCTATAAATACCATTCCTCAAAAGGCAGAAGGTAAGTTCAGATATCCTTACAATAGTCTTTGTTCATTTCTCTCTACTCTCTCATCGGGTTCTGAGTCACTGACTTGACCGTCGGAAGGTTCACCGGAGGTCCCTCGCCCTCCGATTGAACTTCTCTCTTGCGGGTTATTTCGTCCACTCCGACCCACAAAGTTAGCAGAGACTTTCCACCACATCCACGATTTTCTTGACATTCAATATCAGACCAAATTCTGACTAATCAATAAATAAATATATATATATATAAATATATATATATACGTCTTGATGCAGCAGCGATTAAGACTACCATGTGCATTCACATCTTTCCTCTTAATTAATATACTATATATATGCATGTCTTGATGCAGCAGCGATTAAGACTACCATGTGCATTCACATCTTTCCTCTTAATTAATATATATATATACATATATTGGGAGAAATAATTAGTGGTTTTTGACTTTAGATTTTTTTTTTTTTTTTTTTTGGTTTGGTGATCAATCGGTGTCTGTAAATAGGATAAACATATACAGTTGGCTTACTTGTTCAAATATTTTCACAACATTAAAGTCAAAGATAGTGAATTATGTTTTAAAAGTTTGAATCAAAGATATATATATATTATAATGATAACTAATGAGAAGAAGAGGCTGTGATTGATGTGCTAATTCTTCTTCCATAATTATTATTATTATAATTTGGATCAATCGTAAAACTTAATTTTCTAATAATCAATTCAATATTGTTATCGTGAAAACTTAATTGTATGTAATATTATGATAAAGAAATTATTATTTTATAAAAATTATCAATTGCTTCAATTGATTGGAATCTTTCTATGAAATCATGTATTATTAATAAAATAGGTGACATTCACACATGTATTTCTTTAGGCTGAATAAATTAGGTTTCTTTCTCTATTTTTTAAAGACATTTTATTTGATTATTCTTTATAAGGGAAGAATCTATTTACATAAACAAACTTTAATATGATAATAAAATATCTTCATTAATGGTTCAAATATGATAAAAGTCTTAGTCTTTTAATATTCATAAATCAAGAACTATTTTGATAGAGGTCTTGGTCTTTTAATATTCATTAATTATATTAGTATTTTATTTTTTATGATAATTTTATTGTTACTATAAATTTTATCTTATAAATTTCATATTTAGTAATTTATAAAATTAATTGAGTAAAAGTCTTCAATTTGACATGTACTTCAAGAGAAGATCAGTATCATAATTGTGTTTCCAATGTTGATTCTCGGATTTCTGGTGTTAACTCTCCAATAACTAAGTATACTTCAAGAGAAGATCACGTGTCAAAATTGTGTTTCCAGTGTTGATTCTTTGTGTTTCCGGTGTTAACTTTCCAATAACTAAATATAGTAAAGATCCTCAAGAAATTAGGAAAGAAGAGATATTCCCAAAATTAGAACACTTAGAGTAATTTTTAGTATCTATCTATCATTGCATGTGTGTAAGTTATCGTTTGTACCAATAGAGTGAACCAACAAGGAATTGGGCATCTGAATTATGTACCTTCTAAATAATCTGAACAGTTTGAACTATGACTTTAAATAGTTATTGTTGAATTATGACTCCAAATAGTAGTTGTTAGATCATAGAGATATTAGTGTATGAAATAAAATAAACTAAAGTAGCATTTTGATATGAGAAAAGTAAATTTATGTTGAATTTATAAAATTTGTGTAATATTTCATCCATAATTAAGTACGTAAGAAATAAATAATAAAATAATCACTAAAAAATAGTTTAAAAAATTAATAATATATATTAAAATCATATAAACTAATAAAATAAAAATAAAAATAACTTTTTTTTAGTATTAAATTAATACTATCACAGACAACCATTGACCAACAAACCAAAAGAAAAATGAGCATTTTCCTAAGATGATCATGTGTGAAACGGACAAAAAATTTTTTTTTTTTTTCAAAGTCAACTGTCTCTCTTTGATCAATAATTGTAGTGCAAATTAAGTCAACATACAACTGGTTAGTTTCTACATTATTTCATTTCCTTGCTGGTTAAAGAAATCGATACTTTTCATACTCATCATATGAAAAATTAAAATGTATTCAATTCCAAGAAAGTGGTTGAAATACTAATAAATGTGGAAAGAAAACTATCTTTAATTCTGTCTAAAAAATAATTAAACATCATAGCTGGATTACTTAGTCATCTGCTTCATCATATGAAAAATTAAAATGTATTCAATTCCAAGAAAGTGATTGAAATACTAATAAATGTGGAAAGAAAACTATCTTTAATTCTGTCTAGGAAATAAATTAAACATCATAGCTGGACTACTTAATCATCTGCTTGTCATCTTGGCTAATACAGCTTCGAGGAATTCACATAATATTATATATATATAATCTCTTAAAGAAGCTCAAGTCTATATATCATCAATGGTGGAACATGCTGATTAATTTAACTCTTTCAGATAGTTTTCACATGGATTATTGGTAAACAGTAAATTAAAGATGGACACTTCATAGAACAAATACATGCTAGAATTAGAGGTTGATATCTATAGGGGTGCTGTAGAGAAATGAGTAAAAACATCTTTACCTATGAAAAGTTAAAGGCAGTGATTAAAACTGTGAAAAATCTACTAGTAAATAGGATAAATACTGAAGTATAATTTTATTGTGAAAATTTTGTCTAAAAAAATGCTGCATATTACCTTATCCCAAGAAACCAAGGCTCATATCTTTTAAGAAAGAGTCACTGCAACAGAAACCACATATAATTAGAAAAACTAATGCAAAGGTATTTACCTAGAATCAACAAGAGAAAGATGAGACAGATGATATAATTGACTGTCTTGAAACTTTTCTCCTTAACAGTATAATATTTCTTCTAATCCATATGAAGTCAGATTATGAAAAATTGAAGAAATTATTGACACAACACAACATTCCCCTTGAATGGTAAGAGCATTTTATATCCCTTTACTACTAATATTAAAATGCAGATGGCACAAGCGTATATAAATTGGGTATCAAACTTCTAACTTAAGTGGGTATCAACCTAAGCATTCACGAACGATTAATACGCCAACTTGGCAGGTGTTATGGAATGTATACCTAATACAAAATATTTGAATGTCCAAGCAGGTTGTATGAAAGTAACATTAATCTTCTAGCAAAGAAAGGAGATATCCTTGCATGAGAGAGAACATGGGAAGTCTCAGTTAATATGAAAGAAATATGTAATAAGTATGGAATTATGCATGTTTCATATTATCCATATAACTTTGAGGGAAAAACCACAAGTATATGTATAAGTAATAGAAGTTTAAAGGAAAGATTTGTTCCACTTATCAACTAAGCTACAAAAAGCATGGTAGAAGATGTTTCTTTTCATTAAAGTATATTAAACTCCCAATTTTTTATAAAAAAAATAAAAATAAAATTATAGAATCCTATTGAATTACCTAATCCTCATATTCTGTCTCTTCATCATCCTCATCATTTTCAGTATTATATCTCCAACCATCTCCTGCAACATTATTGCATTCCTCTTCTGTTTCTTCACTATCTTCTTCGGGAACTTCCTCCTTTATTGGCCATTGTTTTTGAACTACAGTCACATTAGCAGGTGAAGAATTGCGGCCTCTGTGGTGAGCCACTTTAGCTGGAGGCAACTTTAAGTTTGGATTTGGTCTCCTCTGCTTTTTGTCATTAATCTGCTTCACAGCAAATGCATCTTGATTACTGGCTTCATCCATATTATTATAAGTTGTAGTTGGGGCAGTCTTAGCATTCTCCTTGAAATGCCCAGGATGCTCCCTTCTCAAATGAAGGTTGAGCTTGTATTCATGGATGTAAGCCTTGTCACACCCTTCATATGGGCAGGTGTAAGGCCGGTTAGATAATGCTGAGGCACGAGTTGCAGCAGCTGGTTTTGGAGCTTTCAGTGGTCTCTCTGTGGGCTGCGGATGCTTCACTTGCTCCACAATATTCTATGGAAAATGAAGACAGAAATAAGATTTCGTTCCTTGAGTAGTAAATCAGATTGACTAAACAGTTAACAGATTTAGGCCATACTGAAAGTAGTCTATCTCAATGAGAATTTCTCTACAATGTAATCCAATGTAAAATGCACGTAGTACCAAAGACTTTTGCCAGTTAGAATTCGGTCAACACTGAAACACTAAGGAAGGTTACATCATATCATTCAAAAAGCTCAAAGCAGTAGCCTAATACCAGATTGATCTAAATGTAAATTATTTTGCACGTGCCTTTCCATTAATTCTATAGTTACATAATTAGCCTTTCCTATATCCTTCAGGAGACCAAGTTGGACTTGAAAAAGAAAATTTGAGCATCAACTATGAGCAGCTGTTCAAAAAGTGATGATCACCAGTGACATAATGTATAATTCCATAGGTCAAACTAATAGAAGCTTAGACTTCATAAAGTATAAGTCAAGCAGTCAATTGCTAAATCAAAGCTGGTACCAGAAAGGCCATCACTTAAAAAACAAAGAAAGCAATCACTTGGGGGTAACAATGGCCCATCATTCTCACATAAAATCATGTATTACAAATCACCAAACCTCCAAAACCCACTGGGACACCGCAGGGACAATTTTATATTGCTATTACACTTGGAGAGAAAACCCACGAAATTGACAGTTTAAGAATGATTCAGAAAGTATAAGCTAACCAGAGAAGGGTAATAAAATAATACATTAAAAAAAAAAAGAAGGAAGCAAAACAATAAAGAAAAACCTTCTCATGGTGAGAAGCAATGTGATTTTTTAGCTTGTACTCGTGAGCATATCGCTTTCCACAGTCTGAATAGGGGCAGATATGATAGTTCTCCTGTGAATGCGTTTTCATATGTGATCTAAGGTTAAAATCCAGCGCAAATGCCTGCAAAATGGGAAATAGAAAAGGTAAGTGTGGGAGAAGCTTGAGTACAATAGTATAATAATTTACCCACAGAACCTCTGATCAAAGGTAATCAGCGTAGTGAAAGAGCAAAAACTATCAATAAGGAGAATTTAAACTCTGCAATTTACCTTTCCACAGCCCTCATACGGACAAACAAAATCTCTTTTCCCAGTATGAATAAGGAAGTGTCTTTTCAGCTTTGAACTATCCAAAAATTTCTGCAAAATAAATTTAATAATTCAATAATATTGGAAATACAAGTGAAAACAGTGAAAAGGAGGCTACAGGAGTACAAAAATGTGTAACAGTTAAATAGATGCTTCATTAACCAGGAGATATTTGAACAATTGATGTTTGGATATCGAATTATGCATGTCAACCTGAACATGAGTTTCATCCAAGATAAGCAATAAATGATAAAACTTCAAGCCTCAAGGGAAGAGTCAAAAAGATCTAACACACTATCCTTAGATATATGCTAAATGGAGGTTAATTTGAATGGACAGACCATAACTTGAAGTAATGTGTTACGAATATTAAGGAAATTCTTTGATCTAAGAGATAGGGCACAGCCAATACAATTTCTGGATTCGAAGCATTCAAGTGTGGTTCCATGCAAAGGACACACATTTGTACCATAAGAGGGCCTAGGTTAACAGCAAGAGAATTTTCATAGAAGACTTTTAAAGGTCTTGACAAGAACCTTAGATTTCTCACTAGAGGCCTGAACATGTTAGTAGTCCTCTGAAACTGTTATATTGAACTCCATTTTATTTATTTAATTTGAGTCCATCCTTGATTATTGTAGGACCTCAATCTTAACTGACAAAGTGAAAAATATCCTTCGGGAAGATTTTACCTTTCGACAATTCTCATAATGGCAAATGTATTGTCTCTCCCCATGGATGTGAGTATGTTTTTTCAAAGCCCCATCATCAAAAAATATCTTTCCACAGCCATCATAAGTACAGTAAAATAGAACTTCAGTTTTAGGTTCAGGCTCTTGTTCTGGAACTTCTAGAGCATTTTTCTCCATGAGAGCTTTCGATGTGGCCTCTAAAAAGGATAACAAATGTAAGTGATATTCAATAGACAAAGAAAGAACAATAGAATATACCATTTGAAAGTTGGTTGACTAATCTTCTTCCAGATAACATGCAAGAATCTCAAGAACTGAAAGGAAAAAGGGGAAAAAAAGGAAAAAGAGAGAAAGGAGAAAGAGGATGAACCAAATTCAAGACGTCCACAAGAAAATATCAAACTAGTTTTCAACATATCCACATGATTTCTATACACGTCCCAAGCAAGACATGCATCAAGTTCAGATATTTGGTAAAACAAAGAGGAAAAATAGTTTTATGCTAATAAATTAGACTCTGTATAGTTCTATTTTCATAGTTTTAAAGAATGAACAAGCACACAAGATCCAGGACAAAAACCAGCAGCCAAACTAACCACAAATATATGTCATAAAATAACAAGCTCTGGTAAATATGCTGAAATATATCGAAGACAGAGATTATGGGAAGCAAAATAATTCTTAACATCACACTAAGAAAAAAGGATAAAGGACCCTACAGTGTCTAACCCAAGGACCTTATGGCATTAGACCACAAATTTGATTGTGTCACACAAGCAAAACTACAGAAACAATATGTAGGATTCTTTATTGATTGAAACACAACTGCTATATTGAGAATATTTTATTCATAAAATCTTAACAAAAATCGGACTTGACTTCTAAACTAAATAAGGCTAGAAAACTAAGACTCAAATAGATTTAAGTTTCTTAATTAGAATCCAGCCAGATTGTTCATTAAATTAAAAATAAAAGAAAAAACTGTCAAAACTCCAATTCAAACTTATTCTAGTTCCCACATAGTTTCCATATATATGTACCATCTTGATGACAGATGATCGTGGACAATTGTCTCCATCAACATACCCAATTCAACGTGTATATTTTATACACATTGTAACAAGATTTTGAGGAAAAAAAAAGGGGTGGATCAAAGAAGGAAGTCAAAATGTTATGAATACTAGAGAATATACTAGTTAAAACAATCAATAGGCATGGGAAATTTTTTTCTGGTTAATATAACCACCAGAATAAAATTACAAAAAAAAAAAAAGGTATTACTTGTCATAATAAAAGAATGAATCTCAGTAGCAACATTTAGGCACAAAAAGAAAAATTTACACATAGGTTGCAAACCTTTAAAAATTATTAACATTGGTAACCCTACTTCTGTTCAGGAAAAATATCATGACGAATAATGATCAATCAGCACAATGCATGAAGGGGATTATCTTCAAAAACTAACCATTGACCCATTTCAGAAGACGACATGTTCCACCGGAAGCTACGGTATCTTGTGGCACCCTAAGAATAGAACAGAAAGATATATAAGTTAAGATATTAAATAGTTTAACAGTCTTTTATATATATATACACATAGAATTGATCTCTCTTGATGATAAGCCAAAAAAAACAAAACTTGAATAATAACTTCAATGCAAGCATTAACAGAAAGGCTACTCAAGTTTGATCACCCCAGGGGCTTTACTAGGACCTAATCACTTAATTCCTCCATTAATATAATTTTCCCTGTGATTGTCAGAACGTTATTCAAATCCATATAGAGCACATTCCAAATGCACTTAAATCAGAGCCAAAGCAATCTCTTTAAATCCTTCAAAGAAGGAAAATAAAAACAACACAATAATTTTTAAAAAATATATATTAAAAAAAAATCGAGAATTCTATCATTCTCTAAACCATTTAACAGAGGAAGCTCTGGAATTGGATACAGAACGCCACTCAAACGGATTCTGATTCCTACAACTCTCCATGCTTCTTCTCCTTCAATCACAAACAGCTGAAGAAAAAAACAAATTAAGAAATCAAAGGTTCTGAAGTTTACAAGTCTATGATTCCACAAAAGAAAAAAAAAAAAAAAAGAAAAACAACGCAAATTTATTGAAATTAAACTGAATTACAAATTACGGATTCAGAAATCGAAAATCAGAGAGAGCGGAGTAGTGAAGTTTCTAAAACCTAATTTGTAATGTGTCTGAGTTGAGAGAAGTTGCAAAAGGAAAAAATAACTTCCATAGCCCATACACAACAAAGGGGCTCTCATTAACCGGGTTTACTCCATGCTTCCCGTTTTTTTGGGAAGATTGAGACCTCGCCATATATATTTCAAATTATGGAAAGCCATGTGTCCGGCGATACAGTTGATTCATCTCCTCTACTACGTCAAATAATTAAAAAATATTTTCTATATGACTTTCAAAGATATTTAAAGAATGTTTATGAGTTGTGTATTTTTGATAAAATTATTAAATTTGTGTTTGGAATAAAATATTATATTTTTAATTTTTAATTTTAGTCAAAAATTATAATTAAGTTGATGACACTTTTATTTATAACTTTAATAAAATAAAAAATTTTAATTGAAAAACGTTGAATTTTAAATTTTCAATTTATTATTTTTATTTAAAAAATATGAAATATGTCTTTTGAGCAAGAAAATTTAGGTAAATTGTCATAAATAGTCCACAAATTAAATTTTTTTTTTGTGAAATTGGTCTTTGAAGTATAAAAATATTATGACATTGATCATTCCGTTAAATTTTTTATTAAATTATAGTTAAGTAAAAACAAAATTAAGGATATTTATATTATTACACTATTTAAATATATTTAATCATAGATTGACTTTGAAAGTATAGATGTTTGATGACATTAGTCTCTAAATTATAAAAACAAATTTTGTAAGATTAGTCTTTTTTATTAAACACTCAATATATTTATGTCATTAAATTATTTAAATAGATTTAATAATATATATAATATATATACATATAATATTATTTTCATTTTTATTTCTCTTGGTCTTCCTCCTCCTTTTCTCTTACCCTTCCACGTTCTTTATTTTTATTTCACAACAAATAAAAAGTTCGGAGAAAATTAATTAGAGTAAACAATAAGAAAATTAGATGATTTTTTTAATTCAAACAAAGAGAACAAGAAGAAAAAATAAAAATAGAAAAAAATATGTGAGAATAATATTGAAATATTATTTGAAGTTATATGTATATAAATTATATATATTAAATATATTTAAATAGAGTAATGACATAAATAATTTGAAGATTTTTTAGTTAATCAAGAATTTTTAATAAAAATACCAATGTCGTAATTCTTTTTTATAGTTTGAGGTCTAATTTCAAAAAAAATAAATTTTAATGACCAATATCACCAAACAGTTTCACCACTATTTAGGTCAATTTGCTTATTATTAAATATATTTAAATAATGCAGTGACATAAATAGTTTTTGAGTTTTTTTACTTAATGGATAATTTAAGGGGAATTTTTAAAGTAAGGATCAAAATTATAAATTTTTTATAATTCGGGGACCAATTCTACAAAAAAAATAATTTGGAGACCAATATCACAAAACTTCTATAATTTGGGGACTATATATATACTAATTTGCCGAAAATTTACAAAGTCCCAAATTGCTTGTCTAAAGTATTTTTAAGGCAATAATATCTTTTAAATCGTAAAACATACTTAACAAAATGGTTCAAAACTGAAAATATGAATATTATTAGTTTATGATATTCTAAATGATAAAAATATTTTTTATAAGGTAATTTGACATAAATAATCTTCAAATTATACAGGTTTAGTAATATTGATTCTCAAATTATTTTTGTGTGAAATTGATTCCTAAATTATAAAATGATTTGTGACATTATTCATAAATAAAATAAACTTTAAAGATCAGTACACTATTTAAATATATTTAATAATAGACATATTGACATAAATAATTTCTTACATTATAAATATTTGGTGACATTAATTCTTAAATTAATTTTTATAAAATTAATCTCTAAATTATAAAAACAATTGTCAATTTTCCAATGTGTCTCTCTCTTTTCTATTGAGATGTGGGTAAAAAATGAAATACGTAGGAGATTTGGGAAAAAACAGAATTTTTGATAAAATACGGAAACCAAATAATTACAAATTAATAATATTGTTATAAAAACCACAAGAAAAACCCCACAAAAATTTTTTGTACAAAATTTCATTAGTAAAAGTGGAAGAAGCCCATAGACCGCGAGAGAGAAGATGACGAGGAGAAGAATTATTGTTATGATGTTGAAATTCATTTTCTTGCTAGTTTTATCTTTCCCGGGTTTTGTTTTCTCAGCTGCTGCTGCTGCTGATTCTTCTAAGTCTCCACATTCAATTCTTTAGGTTTTATTTCTTTTTTCCCCCCTTTTTTTAATTCTTTACATGGGAATGAGTAAAACCAACTCAAGGATTTGTTATGCAAGAATTTGATGTAAGTTCGAAATTCAAGATGGGTTTCTCTTATTATGCTTTTCTTGTTGTTTTGATTCAAGAATTATTAAGAAAGAAAATGAGTGGGGAAAAGAAGAAACAAATCTTATTGAGTTTGCTAGTTCCATTATTCTAGGTAGCTTGGTTTGTTTTTTATTCATTACTTTAGAATATTGTTAATGTTTTTAAAAATTGAGTCTTTCTTGTGCTTTAGCTGCTTTTTCTTTAAATTCCTATATTGGGTATGGAGTATAACAAAATCACTATATAATTTAACACATTAAAAATTAAAAAAATTAGAAGTTATATTAAACTTTTGATTGTTACATCTTGATGCTTTTTCTCTTACATAATTAATAAATATTCAAAGATTAAGACTTGGATCAAGTCTTGATTTATTATAATATGATATGATATAATATAATATAATCTTACATTTAATACATCTAATAATGGATTTACACATTATAGTATATAAATTTTTTAAAAGAATCAAAGTGCTAAAAGGTTCACGTTGATTGAAGAGTTCGAGGTGAATGTCATGAGATGTCGATTAGAATCCAAATAAGTTCTACCTTTAAATCAGTTGACGATTACAAAGTTCCATACAAAGGACATGACCTCTGACAGAAAAAGTCTCTGTGGTCCCAAGTATTAAATATGTCTGACTCGATAATCATTGTTTGCATATATCGGTTCAAATGGTTCAAACTATCGAGAAGGTACATATTCTAGATATCAATTTCTCGTTGGTCCACTCTCTTACTACAAAATGATAACTTCTTCACATGCACACACAAGGAAAGCTAAATACCAAATATCTCATCTTCTCCAGTTTCTTAAGACTTTTTTACTGTATTTAGTCACTGACTTAATTATCGGAAAATCAATACCAAAAATACATCCCCGACAAGTAACCTTATTTTGCAAGACACTTGATAGTAATAAAATCCACTCGACATCCGTGACAGACCGAAAACTTTTTCCTCCCTCATTAATAAAATTTGTAATAACAATATAAAATTATCATAAAAAATAAAAATACTAATAGAATTAATGAATATTAAAAGACTATGACTTCTATCAAAATAGAGCTTGATTTATGAAATATTAAAAGACTATAAGGCTTTTATCAACATAGACTTGTATCATATTTGATAATTTTATTAACAAATTAATGTTTATTTATGTAAATAGATTCTTTCCCTATCAGTTATATATTGCAGAAAAAAGAAAAACAAAATCTCATAAAATCTCTTTGAAAAATAGGACAAGAAATCCTAATTTATCTGACCTAAAGAAACACGTGTGCAATATTCCTTATTCTATTAACAATCCAGAATTTCTTATCAATTGAAGCAATAATTGATTGATTTTATGATTTCTACAAAATAGTAATGTCTTCAACATAATATTACATACAATTAAGTTTTCACTATAAAAAAAAAAATAATAATAATTCTGGAACAAGAATTTGCCAGTTCTTTGGTATAATAATGCAAAAAAAAAAAGCAAAATTTCTTTCAGATTATGTGTGAAATTGACAAAACACAGTTTGTTAATTACAAAGTCAAAAGTGACTCAATTTTCAAGAAAAAAATAGTGTAAAGCTTGTGAGTGGGGAGCACATGGGAGTCTTAATTAATTTTGTTATGTTATCTTATTATCGATTTCCATTAATTTTGCTTTGTAATTATATTTTTCTTCTACTTCCTTGTGCAAATGATAATTTTGTCTTATCAGCCTTGCACAAGAAATTGTTTATTCATAATTGTAGTGCTAAGCATATATTTATATATATATATATATGAATTTTATTAAAATATCAGTCTCATATATTTATATTAAACTCGTATACAATATCTAATAAATATTCGGTAACAAAATTTAAATATAAATTAGGTCTTTTCTTTATATGATGTTTATCGTTCATATATTGACAATTTTTTTATATAAAAGTTTGTGTTTGAGAGGGTATTTTATGTAATTCAATTCACCATCTATTTAACCTTAAGCATTTGATGGAAGAATATATAAGAGTGATTAATTGGGCTGAATAAATTATAATAGCACTAAATACACAAAGGGCAGCCCGCACTTCGCGGATTAGAACACTCTGGGCAATCATCGAAAAATACCCTGTCAGGGTGTAATCTCCACACCGGGTACTCATCATTATCCTCCAAACAAAGCTCTCTCCGGTGGGCATCAATTTACTTCCCGCCTATCCCGCAGGGGTATCTACTCTCATTAGTGATAAGTTCGCTAGTCAGAAAAAATTTTGTTTGGTTCTTAGGGTCATCTCCTAACTGATTCCGGACATAATCAAAAAATTTTATGTCGGAGTCAGAATACCTAGTGTTTTTTCTAACGGGAGCCCAAGCGCGAAGTACCTTACACTTGGGGTAAAATGGGAAGCCCGATTTGGACTCCACACAAACCCATCGCTCTCTCCACTGACCGATCTTGTTTGGAGGAGGTTCAAAAAGGGTGACTACGCTAGGCCGGGGGCGAAGTGAAAGAGTTAGGTTATTCATGCGAAGAATGGTGAAGAAAGTCCTAAGAATGAGTTCGGAGATTTCTACCCTTATTCTCCTACACAAAATGGTTAAGGCTACGAAGTACCGAACTTCGTTGGGATGAACATGGGCTGGTTGGTATCTAACCATGTTCAGAAAATCGCAAAAAGTAGGGTCCAAAGGTGTACTGAGACCGGTGAGGAAGTGGTCAAATGGGATGTGGACATAGAAGTCAGACATGGCCCCGCATGCCTTCAGATAAAACATCCTAAACCTACTTCGGTCAACTTCTAGTGATAGGGTCGAGAGTTATAAACTAATGGTATTGTTTTTAAGGAAGAAGTTACCCAGCAACCGATTTTTGGTCTTCGGGAGCTCCTCGGAAGAATCGGAGTCAGCACCCTCCTCTTGGAGGATGCTGGGCTTAGGCAGGTCCCTAGTAGTCAAGCCGGTGGCCGTCACTCCAGCATAGATGGTCCTAGGGACGCTTGGTTCTAAGGGGGCTGCTACGGGAATAGTAAGGCCTTCAAGAGAGCCGCCGGTCGGAGCTTGGACACTTAACACCTTGATGATCCCGTCATCAGTATCTAGCTTGGCTGGCGGGCTTTGTCCTCCGAAGTCAAAGCCGATGGGTTGGATGTATCCCGCCTCAACACTTGTGCTCTCATCGCTCGAAGTGCTTGAGCTCTCATCACTCTGGGTCTAGGGACTCTCATCAACTGGCCTATCCACCGAAGTGGACGCTGAGGAGCTAGACTCCACTTCGACTATGGGGGTAGTGACTTCGTTGTTCTCTGAGATTGACATATCTACAATGAGAACATATCGACTATCAGTTCTAAAATCCTTCCTAAAGTTTCCCCACCTCGCCTACATCCAACTCTTCCCCTCAACAACTCTCCTTCAAAAATTTTACTCCGAAATCATTTCCTACACCCGGCCAACCATGGTTCTTATGAAAAGCCTCACGTTTTCAACACGCAACTCAAAAGAGAAACCACAAAAAAAACCACAGAAAAGCCATAAAAAGCCCAAAAAGAAGAACCACAAAAGACTCGAGAAGGATGAACATCATCCTGTTCATCAACCAAAAGTAAAAAAACCAAAGACAAAAAATAGAAAACAAAGCAAAAGCGGCTAGTTTTACGCCCATTACCTGGTGTGGTGTTTGAGAGTAGAGGAATCCTCGATAATCGCACAGGCAAACAAGAAAAAATAGGCAAGCTATTCTAGGAGCAAGGAAGAAGATGAAGGAAATAGGAGTTGAAGGTGCAGAAAGCGTGAAAGAAGAGGTAAAAATTTCCCAAGGAAATCAACCGTCGTATTTATAGAAGAAGAGAAGAAGACGAAGAGGCAAAAAAATTTTCAAAGGAAAGCTTCTCGGGCAAACTTCACCGAAACCCGTTTCTAGCCGGGTCCAAGTCACACCAAATGTCAGTTCACTGCCCCCTATGCATAGTGCCATCATTACCTGGCGAGGAAAGTGCGAACGACATCACTTACTCCCACTTGCGAATCTAGCTGGCGCCCGGGTAACCGAACCGCTACCCCGAACCTCACGACAGCACCCAGAATACCTCTCCACACTCTGCCTTTCATTACCACCGAAATAGGAGCTTGACCCAAATGCCCTTGGTGAGTTCGCCGTCCGAAGCGCAAAAGAGCCTCAATTGCGTCTAAGCGAAAGAGGGGCCCCTCTTCCACTTCGATGAGGGGCCACTGAGAGATATAAAATACCCCCATGCTGACATGGAATAAGGAATGACGTGGCAGTCCGACGTGTCTGTTCATTAAGCTTGGTGGGACCCAGGACTCCACCAGGTGTCAACTCTATCTCCGATGAGGCTACGACTTCGTCTCCCAAGATGCCAAAATACAAGACATCACCTCTCAGGCCGCCCACTTGGCTCGAAGTCTATTCGCCAGCTAGACAAATTACTTCTGGAAACTTCTCCAAAAGATATCGTTTGACTTATCAGTCAAACCTAAAAAGGCTCAGTCAAAAGATCATCCAACTGCTTCCTAAAATGAAGGGATTTTGGATTTACCCCCAAAATCCAGTAACTACCATATTCAGAGTATCACACCACCCGACCTATCTATTTCTCAAGGTGGCTTACGTCTATAAAAACCACCCCTGAAAGGTAAAAGGATAAGGTCATATTACTATACAAAAACTCTGTCAAATTAAATACTATCCAGTCAAAATCAAATTACTGACTTTACCATCGGAGGGTTCATCAGAGTCCCTCCACCCTCTATATAAACTTTGCTGTTTTGCAAGCATCGTAAGATAGAACCTCCATTGATATAGTGACTCAACGACTATCCTGGTAGTAATATTTGACAGATGCCATCAAACGACACCGTTTTAGTGACAGGGGGCGTCAAACCAATTTTCGACTGATGCGTTTCGATTGGTATGCTAAAAGACAAGATTTATTACCCTATATTGATTATGAATAATTAAGGATGGTGATTTACTAATTGTCACTTTTAGCATTCATATTTGTCCTTTAATCAATCAGAACCTAAGGTAGAGTACCTATCGTGTAGCTAGTCTATTGGAAAGTATCTACGATTTTAATTTAAGAATTATCATACTCCCAGGGAAGTGGTAACGGCTTAGTAGCAACTATCCTTTTACCCTAATATTCATTTTACTACCAAGTTATTCATTCATTCATCAATATCTTTGATGAGTTGGTGATCCTTACTACACAAGACTTGAGTTCATTTAGCATGCAAGAGTATTTTATAGACAAGTGTTCTGATGTATGTTCTATTGTCCCTACATGTTGATTGATCTATCTTCGAATATTTTAGATATATATTGGTCTAGAATGTAATTACATACTGTTTCTTACTTGTGTACCACATCTGAGTTATCTGATAAACCGCCCCATCGCCATTGACGGCCCTACTCATGGTTCGAGCTAAAGGTATCCATGAAAGCTTGTGTCACTCAGGAGATCATGCCACTCGCCCTAACGCCGGCATAAACACGCGAACTCAGCCTCATTAGACTACTCTAACAAACATGGTGATCTATAGGTTATTTCATCTAATATGGCAGACCTTAATGCTTTTCCTTAAAGTCCTAAATTAAGGCCTGTTAAACTAAACACGTTATGATTAGACCATGGTTAGGAATTGTCTATAACTGTTCATTCAATTTAAAAGAGCAAGTAGATATGCAGTCATAATGTTTAATTAAGCAGGTGACCTTTCCGGAAAAATGAATATACTTCAACATGCAAAACAGATATAACCTATCATCATAATTTAGTATTCAAATCGATATTTAGACAAACACAATACAGAATATACATAGAGGATCTAGGGAACCACCACCATAAAGTATTCACCCTTTATCAGATCCACCGATGGAACGACTACTTGTATATCCTGGATTGCTTGACCCGACTCTACTTGACAGAACCTTCGGAGAACGCTTCCTTAGCCTAGTAGCAATTGCTTTACCTTACATCCTGGGCTTAAACAAAGCCCTGTTGACTAGCTCTTCGCTCACCTAATGCCCTCTTAGGATCTCCTAACGAAATCTTGGGTATTTTATGAATACCAAAGACGAACCCTATCTAGTCGAATTCTAAGATTTTGAGATAAACACTCAGAAAGCAAAGAAAACAAGAAACTCTCGTATACTAAACTACTCGTGTGATGCACCTGAGATCACTAAATGACTTGTATCGAGTGTAGAAATGTACACTTGAAGTCACTAGATGATTCAGATCGAGTGAAGAGGGATGATTTCAACTGAGGAAGGCTTGAGGTATTTATAGTAGGGAAACTGAGTATTTTTCTCTGTGAAATTCGATGTGGGATTTTGCCTGGGAGCTCGGGACGCCTATCCCGAGTCTCTTGACCGGGTCGGGACGCCCGTCCTGGTGCTTTGACTAGGTCAGAACTCCCGCCCCGAGTCCGGGATGCCCGTCCTGAACCAAAAATTTCCAAAAATCACAAATACTGCAAGGGTTAATATCAATCAATTAAGAACGATTTATCTCTAATTTTGCCCTAATTTGTGCCTAAAAACATGCTAAAAAAGGTGATATGATTTATGCACATCATCGACGAATCAATATATATATATATTTTAATTTTAATAATTAGTATTTATATTTTAAAATTTAAAATTTTATATAAATGAATGTTCGATAAAAGAAATAAGTAAAATTTGTATTATTTTAATTGTCATATAAAATAAATTATACACAAACATAAAGTTCAAAATATAATAAATCAAGTAAAGTATAATAAATTAAATGTCAAATGTATTTATTGACTTAAGATAACGATTATATGCTCTTAAAAGAATTAATATCATAATAGAAAAATTTATCAATAAAATAAATAAGTTTATGATATGTATAATAAACCCATAGAAAATTTGATTAAAAAAAGTTAAAGAAATATAATAAACACTATTATTCAATAAAAAGATTTCAAAATATATGTATTGGATAAGGTATGTTACTATTGTCTTTATCTTATTTTTTATTTTTTCCTTTTAAGAGAATACTAGTAGGTTAGAAATTTGAGAACTCTAGTTGTCTTTAACTTTTATGAATAGATTTCCGGGTAATTTGCCAAATCATAGTAATTAATCATAAAATATCAATTTCAAAATACATCAAACAATTTGTCTTTTATTTGAACATAATAATACTGAAGAAAGAAAAATTTAAATGTCACACTATTTTTCTACTAGCCCTCGGGAATATGAATAATCCTTCAAGAATTTCAATACCTACAAGAAAAGAAAAACAAAACAATATTTTTTATATTTAAAATGAAAGAAATTGAAACCCAAAGTATAAATAAACATAAAAGAAAAATATAAATACCTATTCTCGGTGACATAATCTGATCCATACAGCTTCTCTTTTAGAATTTGAACTGCTTGCATTTTGAAGTTTAAACTTCCCAAGTCGATTTGTTGAACTTGTATTTCTTTAGCTGAGTTTACAATGGAAGAGCGGTACTGTCGAATTTGAATGTTTCGAAGAGTTGAAATTTCCACAATTTCAGTTGGAATTTCCTCAAGTTTATGACATTGTTCCACTTCTATTTGCTCAAGAGAAGGAAAGTTATCATAAGATGCACTCCATTTTTTAACATTTAAGCCTTGAAGTTTCAAGAATTTTAGCCTTTTGAACTCCTCATCATCTTCCATGTTCCAACATTTTCCCATGAAAGCATTTGCCAATAGTTTAAGAACCTCTAGATTCGGCAACTCCACAATTTTTGATATTTCACTCCAAGGTAGCCCTAACGATGTTGTAACGATTATACGATGGACATCTACTAATTTAATGAATCTTCGGGATTCATAACAAAAAATGTTGTAAAAAAGGTATAACTAATTGATATGCACAAATCATATCACTTTTTAGCATGTTTTTAGGCATAATTTAGGGCGAAATTGGAGTTAAATCGTTCTCAATTGACTGTTATTAACACAATTTCGCAGTTTTTGTGATTTTGGAAGTGTCAGGTGAAATATGCAAAACAATAGCAAATTTCGGGGCAAAAACGTGATTTTCAGAAGTTCAAAAGTCAGGACGGGTGTCCCAAGACCAGGACGGGCGTCCCGACCCGGTCAAAGACTCGAGACGGGCATCCTGACCGGGTCAAAGCACCGGGATGGGCGTCCAGGACCCGAGACCGGCGTCCTGACCCGGTCAACCGATCGGGACGGGTGTCCTGAATCCGTGAACAGTATCCCACATCGATTTCTGAAGAGAAATTCACTCAGTTCCCCTGCTATAAATACCCCAGGCCTTTCACAGTTGATTTCATTCCTCTCCACTTGATCTGAGTCATTCAGTGACTTCCAGTACACAGTTTTCTACTATTTACTAGTCATTCAGTGATTTCAGGTGTCTTTGTTCAAGTATATATTTTTAGTATTCGAGAGTGTCTCGTGTTCTTCATTTCTAAGAGTCTATCTCAGAACTTAGAATACGACTAGATAGGTTCGTTTTTAATATTCATAGAATACTCGGGATTTCGTTAGGAGATCCTAAGAGAGCACTAGGCGTTCGAAGAGTTAGTCAACAGGGCTTTGCTTAAGCCCGGGACGTAAGGTAAAGCAATAGCTACTAGGTTGAGGAAGCGTCCTCCGAAGGTTCTGTCGAGCAGAGTCGGGTCAAGCAGTCCCCTTGTCCCTCTCTTTATATGTTTGTACTGTGTTTGTCTAAAAATATATTTGAATATTAAATTATGATATTATGAATATGTGTTATGCACGTTGAAGATATTTACATTGTTTCGGAAAGGTCACCAGCTTAACTAACATTATGACTGCATATTTAATTGCTCTTTTAAATTAGATGAACGGTTATAGACAATTCATAACCACGGTCTAATCATAACCTGTCTAGTTTATCAGGCCTTAATTTAGGGCTTTGTGTGAGGACGGAAGCATTAAGGTCTGCCATATTAGATGAAATAACCTATAGATCACCATGTTTGTTAAAGTAGTCTAAGTAAGCTGAGTACGTGTGTTTATGCTGGCATTAGGGCGAGCGTCATGATCTCCTGAGTGACACAGGACTTTCATGGATGCCTTTAACTCGAACCGTGAGTAGGGCCGTCAATGGCGATGGGGCGGTTTATTAGATAACTCAGATGTGGTACACAAGTAGAATCAATACATAATTGCAATCTAGACCAAGATATATCTAAAATACTCGAAGATAGGTCAATCAACATGTAGGAACAATATAACATATATCAGAACACTATCTGTAAAACAGACTTGTAGGCTTAAGTAAACTTGAACCTAGTGTAGAGTGAATCAACCTCTCATCAAAGATTTTGATGAACGATTGCATAACTGGATAATAAAATGAGAGTTAGGGTAAAAGGATAGTTACTACTAAGCCGTTAACACTTCCATGGGAGTACGATAAAATTCTTAAATTAAAATCGTAGGTACTTTCCAACAGACTAGCTACACGATAGGTACTCTGCCTTAGGTTCTGATTGATTAAGTGACAACATAGATACTAAATGTGACAATTAGTAATTCTAAGTCCTTAGTTATTCATAATCGATATAGGGTAAATAAGACCTATTTTTAGCATATCGATCGGAACGCATTAGATTATTTGCGTCGTTGCGGGGGAAAATATCATAACAAATTTAGGATTCCTGATCAAAATTCTAGAAACTTATGATAGGTAACGGTAGTAATCTATACTTTAGACATAACACTCATTTTATGCTAGTTAGACAATCAATTTCTGAAATATAGGGTTATCATAACTAATTAATTTTAGATATTATCTGAAATTAAGACATTTAGGATAATCAAATTTTAGAAAATTATTCTAAAACCGTATTAAGGAAATTTAACTACTTTCGAAAAAAAATTAAAACTTGAAAATATTTTTCTTGTCTTTAAATTTATCCGTATTTTGTTTTGCCCTTTTTGTTTGTTTTATTTTTATCCTAACCAGACTTTACACTCATAGATGAAAAGAACAAGAGCAGCTACAAACCAAGCAAAGAAAATAGAAAATCCCGACGCTCTAGGTCGAAAGAAGAAGAAACTAGAAGGACCATCTAGGCCTAAACCAGAAGTACTACGGGAGAACAATCCTCCACAACCTATAAACATAGACTAAAGCATAGATACCAGTGATTTAGTGAAACGATTCCTAAACACCCGTGAACCCAGTCCCACGGAAGAGGACCCTTCTGAAGAAACCTTTCCTCCAAGAGAAGAACCTCAAAAATCTCCCGTTCACACTCCTGCCCAAAGAGCTCCTAGAAATTCACAACCCCTTGACCAAAACCAAAACTCACCAACATCTCTTGAATACACTCCAACACCTAACGAGCACACACCTTCCTCCGGAGGAAGTACTAATGGTTTTCAGTCAGTTTTGTCCGTGCAGATAGATACTTTGACCAACAGGATCTACCAGATGGATCAAGCGATCGCAAGCAGATTGTGTCACTCGGAACAGAGCATTCTGAATATCACATCCAACATGGACCAACTTAGGGCCACTGTAAGCCTCCAAGAAAGTCAAGGTGCATAGATACTACGGGAGTTAGCTGAAATACGAAGTGAGCAAGGTAGGCAAAGGGATGAGATGAGAGCTATGCGAGTAGAGATGCGAGAGATAAGGAACAAAGATCGATAGAAAATGGGAAGATTCTTTTTATTTTTCAGCAAATAAACTGTTTGAACTAAAGTTTAATAACTGGCTCCTACTTTTTATTTTCGATTTTGTTTTTAAAAAAAGAGGGTCTTTTATTTTATTCAGAAATTTTTCTTCAGACATTTTATTTCTCAATTCTTTGCGAAAAACAAATATGTTAAAAATGCAATTTACTTTTCATTAATTAAATTGTGTGAATTTAGTCTTCGTTTTCTAGAATTTTTGTTAAATAGGAAGTAAGGATATGATTAGGGCAGTTATAATTTTTGAAAGGAGAATAAGACTGAGAATTTTTGCAAAGGTTTTAACAACTTCTATATTACATAGGCTAACCATGAAGATTTGTTAAAATTATGATTGCTTTGGTGTATAAAAGATTTGCAGGGAATTTTAAAAAAAGGGAAAAAAATTTCTGGAAGTGGCACGCATCCCGAGGTAGCCGGGACGGGCGTCCCGAGGTAAATACTCCAATTTTTCATTTTTCTCCCAAAAACAACCACAAAAAATCATCTCTCTACAAAATTCTCTCCAACTTCTCTGTAGAAATTTTTGGCAAACTCTTGAAATTTAAAATTTCGAATTTCCCTCCAAAAATTTGAACTTTTGAATTTTCTTACAAAATTCGAATTTCCCGCCAAAAACTCAAAATCCTTCCCTAACCAAAATCCACCCTTTTGAATTCGAATTTCTCTCTAGAATTCGAATTTGAATTTTCTTTCCCGCCGAATTTTCAAACTCTCTTGAATTTCTTCAAACAAATGGCTCCAAAACGCGCCCGTATTACTTCTGCGATGACTGTCACATCTGTGGCACACCCTTTCATGCTCTTTCCTTCCATTCCGACATATCAGGAGAGGTGCCATGGACACATCGGGAGTAGCATACTGGTTGGCAGAACGCTCGACTGGGCAGCTGTTCGGACACTGGGAGTCGAGCAGGAGGTCCAGCGCATACTCGACGTGCTACCCTACAGTTGAGTTTTCATCGTCACCGAGCCGACCTACCTCGAGTTAGTATGTGAGTTCTAGGCTTCCTTTACATTCCAGCAGGAGCATATCACATTCCGACTGGGCGTAATGGATCGATTGATGAGCATGGCTGAGTTCGGCATCGCCTTGGGTATCTGGCGGAGGGAGGAGCTGGATACGCCCGCCTACACTACAGCAGTGCGAGATTTCACCTCTGCGAACATCTCCACCGCGTGGGCTAAGATCTATATGACTGGCGTCCCCTACCAGCATGGCTTCACGAAAGCCACAAGTATTCATCCGGCCCTTCGCTACTTACATGCTATTATAGCACATACTTTGTCAAGACGTCGGACGGCCCCCGGGAATATCACCCATATGGAGACGTTCCTCCTGGCCAACATGCACAGGGGTGCTACGGTAGAGATGGCCCGGCTTATCACCGTCATCATGCGGGGCTTCACCACAGACACTCGAAAACAGTGTCTGGGGCTTGGACCGTTCATCACCAGGATAGCCCACTACCTGGAGCTAGACATCGAGGGCCCAGAGTTGTCCCAGGTTGCCCCGACCACCATTCCTACGGACCTGACCATTCTACGGAACATGGGAATGGTCGTACGGGGTGCGACTGGGCGCTACTCCATCCACACGGAGCAGCATGGAGGGTCATCGATACCAGGATCGGCCACAGAGCACATACCACCGACCCAGATATTCGTGCTTCGCACCGCTTTTGAGCGACATATGTCGCAGAGATTAGCAGACCTTACCGCCCGACATAGCTGGGATATGGCAAAGATTGGGAGGTGGTTGTCGATGATGGAGGATCGAATCAGCATGACCAGCAGTAGGGTCGAGGAGGTTTTTCAGCAGACTTCCCGGTTGGCTGAAGACCTGTTACGTTGTGTGCGTGTGTCACAAATTGAGAAGATAATAAAATAGAATAAATCAACGCAATCTTAACAAGTGCAAGTATACACCTGTCAACAAGTAATATATGTACCTAAGTACAAGATTATCGATCCCACAGAGATTTTGTATGCCAATTATACATGCAAACATGATTTACATCTGGTTAAAAGAATAAAGAATGATGAAAAATGGGTGGAGATTCGGAGGTTAAGCTACTACTAAGCTATTGCTAAGATACTGCTGCAGCAACAGAAATGCTGCAGCAACGGAAATGCTGCAGCAACCCAAATGCCGCAACAATTCTACCTAACTACTACTACAAGACAGCCTACTGGAAATTTACCATAAGAACACAACGGGTAATACAATGCTGTAAAAATCAAGACAAAAATGCAAACATAAACCAGTACTGAATCCAAGAATGCTAAGCATGCTTTTCGGTTTCCAAATTAATACTACAGCGGTCTGGTTCTACCCAGACTACTTAGCCTAATAGTCTAAACCCCCGGTAACATCGTCTCATGGAGTACGAAGTACCGTGAACCTAGAACAACACAAGGCAGTGAAATTGGTCGTGTCCCCTGCAATATTGACCGCACGGTCATGCGCCTCAAGCAAGTGCCATGCAATTAACGTGTCAACTAGACCCCTTCCGGTTAGAAAGCCAGATACTAGTTCGATACATAACTTGGATAGTCGTAACCGTAAGTTATTCCTAATCCATTTAAGTAATTGCATGAATAAACTAAGCATGCCCCATACAAGCATCAATAAAAAAAACGATACACAAAACTTATGCATTCTATTCATCTTATGCCACATTACGTTTTTCCACATGTTTATAATTTACTAGACTACAACACCTTCAGGTTATGAATATATATTATGCTAGAACGAATCATGAAAAACAAAGATTAAAGTAATAGGAAAAACAGTCCCTAGGTCCATAGTGACACCAATCAACGGAGCCAATCCCAAGACGGAAAACATATCTATCCCAAAACATTTTTAATCAATCCTTGAACTCATGTAAACATTCTCATATCACCAAGAACATTCAATTACAAAACAGTGGCAAATTGAAGAACATTCAATTACAAAACAGTAGCAAATTGACGAAATGGAGAGAGGATTACTCTGGGTAGAGATCACCCTATTGCCCAAATCAAATTTAATCAACGTGCTACTGCCCTTCGTTCCCTCTGCGTGGTGCTGCTGCCCTCGATCATGAACAGCTCGGAAAATTCCAGCAAAGTAGCCCCAGCTTTCTCAGGTTCGTTTCCACTCGATCTAGACTCTAAAACACACTACCCACTGCCTATATTCTAAGCTACCCGAAACTAAACACAAACAAACTAACTCTACGGTACTTACAATATTTCTCTTCTCTTCCTCTCCCCAAACTTTTCTCTACTATTGTTTTTCTTCTTTTAACCTTTAGAATTTCTTTTCTTGCTTCCCTAACTTGTTGTGCATAATTGACAGATGTCCATTATTCTCCCAAAACAACCTACATCTGCCCGATATTTTTGTGTTGCTGCCGATTCTTCTAGTGGTGAGTCACAACGCCAGCTGGATTTAACTAATTTTTGAATCTAGAAATTCAGAAATTCCAGGATTTCACCAATGCTTAGCTGCAATATGTATGTATGTATTTTGTCTTATCCTCAGCTGTAATTGATTTGGAGTTTGAGAATATATATATATGTAACAATTGCAGCTACTTCTTTTCTCCCTCCTGAAAACCCGCCAGAATTGGGTACCTACTGCCATCATCCTTTGTCTTTTTTTGTCTTTTTTTTTTGTCTTTTGTGCCCACTTGTCAACTTACTCTTTCACAAACGCACACACACAGATATATATATATATATAACACAAAGATTTCAGCATGTGTAATTCCTTCTTGCCGTTTTTGCCACTGTATTCTGCTGGATTTGGTCTGATCACAACCGGCTGGAAAATTAAAACAAATTCAGAAATTAATAAAACAAATGGTCAAATAATTTCAAATTATTCCAGCCAACAATGTCATCAATTGGTCAACTTAAGTCTTTGCATTTGCCACACCACTTTCAGCCAGTAAATCCTTATTCTACCCTCATAACCCTCATAAATTTCAGACCTGAAAGTAACTGAACACAATTGCACTGAAATCTGAAATTTCTTAAATCAAATCGGTTCTTTTGGTATTCAATTCACAAAATTGAGTTGGAGAAAGGAATTAATCAATTTGGTGCATTTTAACTCAAAAACCTTTGCACAAGTCATGAAATTGGGTTCAAATTAAGGGCAAAACATATGTGAATAACTCTATTATTTTAGAGTTATCACACCCCCAAACTTAGATCATTGCTCGTCCCGAGCAATGTTGCAGCAGATGAGATAGATCAATAAAACTCCATCAAACAATACAACAATTCATGTCCAGAATCATCCAGCAATCATAGGCAAATTTGGGATCATATTTTCAGATAAAACATTTGAAACAAAACTCTAATATGTTCATGACCCAAGTTCCTCAAATATCAGAACATTAACTAAATCAAGATCAAAGATCTCCTCACGTGTGTGTGTGTGAATAGTCTTTCCTTTTTCAATCTCTCATTCATAAGTCAACGTATGGTAATCCTAAGATTCATTTTGCATCTTCAGACTCAATCTATTACACCACTCTCTACTAATGTAGCAAATTCAGCAATAAAGATCAAAGAGGTCTTAATTTGGTTGTAATGTCGGCTAAGGCTAAGGTAGGAAACATATAGATAAAAAGTAGGTTCAAAACTTAGTCCTAGTCTGCCATGAACTTCAACCTAATGCCATCATTTTTCTCATTTTTGTTTTTACAACTCAAGGAGCATAAATATTTACACCCTGCTTCAGTAATAAGTTCAGCATTTAACCACAATCAATATATAGCATTTGACCACAAAGAAGCATAATATGTATTTCCTTTTGCTCTTTTTTGTTCTTTTTTTTTTGTTTTTTTCACACTAAGTCAAAATGCTGCAGCATTACCAATGCTGCGGCAACAGAAATGCTGCAGCATTCCTTCACACCCTTTTCTTCTTCTTTTTTTTTTTGCGTAAAGAGGGTTCTTTCATTTTTCACACAGATTTTTTTTAACACAACTCCTCAATACTTAGAGCATTCATAACATAATTTCATAAAACAGTTAACTACCACCGATCCAGTAAAAATGATACTGCTGCAGCAACACCAATGCTGCAGCAATGAAAATGCTGCAGCAATTCTACGACATTTCTATGCTCTGTAATGCAGCATTCTCCGCATACCCCTAAACTTATGTTCAGCAGTGTTCACAGCAGACTAAGGTCAAGTTTAGGGACAACAAAGAATGGATACATGCAAAGCATTTAGGATAAGTGGCTATTAATAAGGGTGTCAAGAAAGTAGGCTTAAGCTCAACTTGGTTTAACTAAGGAAATAAAATGCATTAGGGTAAGCTAGAAAGGCTCAAACGATTCAAGAACATGTCTTAATCATTTCTATATTACCAAATCTACTAGGATTTCTCCTCAAGAGATATAACAAACGAGTCTAAAGATTCTGAACCTTCATACCAAAGCTAACTCTTGTTATAAACATGAAATCTCCAAGTAAGACTATGTGCAAAAATTTTGGTGGGAGTAAAAATTTTTCACTTAAATCTAGTTAATATCAACATATTCTAAGTACTAAAGGCTCACTACCATACAAGAGTTATGAAATCATATCAACATGAATTATCATCATAAATAATCTTCCCAAATTTACATAATCCTGCTAAAATGATTCACTAAAGTATGATCATGCTAGAGAGATTTAATAGATAATGCAGGAGCAATAACACATTCATTCAGCTCATTCATAAAAAACCACAGTAATAAACATGTTCATTCACTTTAATAACAAGAAATGCTCTTGAACTGGCAAAAGGACATCCTCCCCCAAACTGAAGAGGAGCAATGTCCTCATTGCTGTAGCAACAGGGGGAAAACATGCCATTGGACTGATCATAAAAAGGGAAAAACTAGTTCAACACGAAGCACGGGAAATGAACGGAGATAAAAACATAACAGTACAAATAAAGTCAGTGGGAAGTAGAGAAAAATAGGATAGAAACCACTCCCACAAGAGCAGGAGAGTTCATCATTCATCGCTGTCGTCATCCTCCATGTTCTGAGGAGTGTCATGCAAAATGTGAGGAAAAGAGGGTCATGGTGCTCCGGTATGGTCACTGCTCTAAGCATGCTATCACTCATCTCATCCGTATTGTTAGCAAAAAGGGCTGAATGATCATCATTATTGTCATCATGGAAGGGTCCAGATCAATTCTTTGGTTACAAAAACTCTTCCAATTTAGTCTCTGTATGGCTGCTAGGGTAGCCGAGGGCAGTGGGTATGGTTCCTCGCCAGTTAAAATGAACTCCAAATCAGTCTGCAAGGCCCGCTCGCTGTACCATTCCTCATATCTTGTTTCAGCATCAAGGGGAGCAAATTTTTCCATAATAACAATCTTTCGTGCAACCTGTTTGATCTTTTGCATCTTTACATTATCCGAACATAAAATATATAAATGCAGTTTAGGAGCATGTCAAGAAAATGTAACACAACAGCATTAGTGGCACATAAGTTCTTAATTCTCGGGTGAGAAGAAAGCAAACACAAATTTACCAACAATTCAGGCGGCATTGTTACTAAGTAAAAACATGAAGACCATTAAGACAAAAAATTTGTTTTGAATCATAACCACCCATTTGCCCAACACAATAAATCGAGATACACATCAACTGGCAGATCTGTCATTTCTACAAGCATGCTCACACACAAGAACTCAAGTATAACTAGAACCCTAAATACAGCCAATACAATCCTCTATCCATTGGTAATGCAAAAATTGTCCTCCATAAATTCTATACATGCTACTCAAGGACTGTATGCTCACATTAAGATAAGAGAAATGAACCAGAAATTTTTTTTTCTTGCAAGTACTATACACCAACTCACATTACCGAGAAGAAATAAAAATGTAGAAAAGTGAGTACTAACCTTGAATCTTCTAGTTTGTTGAAGGCTGAAAATAGAGTTTGAAGAGAAGGAAAGTAGAAGACCGTGTGTGTAGAGAAATTTGTGTCCTTTAGATAATTCCCCACTTCTTTCTCTCTTTGTCTTTTCAATTCACACACATTCTCCACAAATAAAATATAAAAATTAAACTAACCTTTTTTTGTTTCCCAACAAGTTCTAGTTGTATGCCACCCATTGAAAATTTTGAAATTGAAAGGAACTAGGGCTGCTTGCATAAGTAATCAATTCATGGCAGTCCCTTGTTAAATTGCACTGCCTAAATTTTGAAATTGAAATTGGACTAAGGCTGCCTTGAATGGCTTTGTCGGTGTGTGGCAGCCTATTGTCACAGCATTTTTGTCGAGAGGCAGTGGCAAGTCCCATCTTACTTTCCCTTTTTTTTCTTTAATAAAACAGCCTTGACTCCGTTTGCTCTTTGACCATATGCATACCTGTATTATCAAACAGAAGAGTACCAATAAGAGAGAAAGAAAATGGCAGTGCAATATGAAATTGAAGTCTCAAAACCAATTCTGAAAATTCTGAAAGAAACTTAGGAGTAAACAGCCATTAATTCCAAATTGAAGCACCTGAAAATAAAAGAACAACAATTAAAACCAAACAAGGAAAAGAAATCGAAAGCTGAAAAAAAACAAACAAGAAGAAATAAGAAAAACGAAATAAAAAGAAATGCAATAAATAATAGATGAAAGTGTTCACTTATAGATTGTGCTCAATTAACAACTTAGCATCGACAAGTATTATAAGTGAAGTGTTTTGCACAATGTCTTCTTTAACCATGAAGTGACACTTCTTCCAATTGAGGACTAGGTTGGTGTCCTCACAACGTTTAAGCACCTTGGCCAAATTCTCTAAGCATTTTTCAAAAGAGTCCCCAAATATGGAGAAGTCATTCATGAAAACCTCTAAATATTGCTCCACCATATCTGTGAAAATGGCCATCATATATCGTTGGAACATTGCTGGAGTATTACACAGTTTGAATGACATTCTTCTAAATGATAAAGTACCATAAGGACAAGTGAATGTCATTTTCTTCTGGTCCTTTGGTGCTACAGCAATCTGATTGTAACTAGGATACCCATCCAGAAAGCAATAAGAATCCAGTCCAACCAACCTATCCAACATTTGATCAATGAAAGGCAGTGGGAAGTGGTCGTTTCTTGTGGCTTTGTTTATCTTCTTGTAATCCATGCAAATTCTCCATCCCCAGCACTGTTAGATATAGGATAAATAATGCCAAAATCTAGCCACTGGATAATTTTGTTCCTTTACCACTTCCTTCGTAATTGGATTTAATCATTTCTGTCCTTCTATTAAATTTTTGGAATTGTCTTCCAAAATTATCTTGTGCATGCATAAGGTTAGTCATATACCTTTGATGTAAGCTATGGTCTAGCACATAGCTCGCTTATGCTGCTGCAAAGCTCCAAGCAATTATCCTCCTGTTTTGCACTCAGCAGTGCTGAAATGATTACTGGCAGTGTAGATTCTGCCCCTAGAAAACCATACTTCAAATGATGCGTCAATTGCTTCAATTCCAGCTGTGGTGGTTCTTCCACGGAAGGTTTGGTTATCTTGAAATCTCGAGAAGACAACTCCAAGGATTCAAATTGCGCGCAAAATTTGAACCTTTGGGGGTTTGCTTCTAACCAAGCTGAATGTGCATCGGTCTCCATATTGCCATCATCATGTAAACTTTCCTCCGTCAAAGCATCCTCTGCATCCTCATCTTGCTCTTCATCTTTTTCTGCCCGAGAATCACTTGTGGTGATTCGAAAACACTCCTCACCTTCATCATAGAATTTCATGGCTTTGATAAGAGTCCTTCACACAGCACTCTCTGGAATATTGCATTACTGCAGCATCTCCATTGTTTTGGAATGGTATTTTTCTGCGGCAGTTGCGATGCTGCAGCATTCGGCTGTTCTGGAATACTGTTTTGCTGCAGCATTTGGCTCCCTTGATTTTTTTTCCAGCTACTGGAATTTCTGCATTCTGGCTAGACTCACTGGTCTTCTCAGCTGCTCCAGACTTCATTTTTAGCTCGTCCAGTATTCTGCCACTTCATAGTGTTATAGCTTTGCAATGTTCGTTTCTTCTCTCCTTGGATTCTCTATATCACTCGGAAGTGATCCTTGTGGTCTGTTTCTCATCTCTTGGGCTAACTGCCGTTTCACACAGTAGATGATAGTCCTTGGAGAGTTGTTTCTGTTCTTGCCGTGAAGTCTCTCATCATATTTTCTAAAGCGTTTGAAGGTGGTGGTTGTTGTAGAGGTCTTAGGGAGTACGAGAACAATTTCAGCCCCAACACTTCATCTGCTATCCCTTTTGCAACATTTGAAACATCACTGGTTTCAGCTCGAACTGGGATGCAGTAATCTCTGGTCTTATAATGCTTGGATTTAATTCATTAAACATAGGGATCGTATACTGTCGAATAGCATGGTCCCTATCGTCTGCCAACACCACAGGATTATAGACAGGTTCATTTTCTACAACACGCTGCTCCGCCATGTCTACCTTGTCCTTGGTTTGTTTCTTTTTCCTCAACGCCTTGGTGGTTCTCTCAATCTCTGGATCAAGTGGCAGCACTGTAGCTTGAGAGCCCTTGCGAGTTTTACTCATGCAAAATAGCACACGTTAAGGAATGAATGATACACAAGCTGAAATTTAACAACTAATTCAGATCAATAATTCGCAAAAACAGTTCAGCCCATGCATATTTATTCGTCCCTCATACATCATTTCAATAATCTCATAAGCTCAAGAATGAGTATAACATAAAATGATACGCGAAAATCATATCACTTTTTTAGCATGTTTTATGTATGAATTTGGGTGAAATCGAGAGTAATTTGATCTTGATTGTTCATTATTCACTTAATTTCACAGTTTTTATGATTTTGGAAGTGTCAGGTGAAAAGTAGACGAAAACAGCAAATTTTGGGGCAAAAATGCAATTTTTGGAAATGTTGACTCGGTCAAAGGTTCAGGACGGGCGTCCCGACCAAGTCAAGGCACCAGGACGGGAGTCCCGATCCCGGGACGGGCGTCCCGACCTAGTCAACTGATCAGGACGGGCGTCCCAATCCCGTCCTGAGCCGCCAGAAGCTGTCCCACATCAAATTTTTCAGAGATTTTCACTCAGGGACGCTGCTATAAATACCCCAGGCCTCCAGCAGTTGAATTCATTCCTCTCCACTCGATCTGAGTCATTTAGTGGTGTCCAGTGTACAATTCTCTAGTACACAACTCACTCAGAGACTCGGATCTCAGTTTTCTTTCTTGTTAGTGTTTTGTTTTAGTTTCTGAGAAATAGTCTCAGATCTTAGGTTTCTATAGATAGGTTCGTTTCTGGTATTCATAGAATACCCGGGATTTCGTTAGGAGATCCTAAGAGGGCTCTAGGCGTTCTAAGAGTCAGTCCACAGGGCTAGGCTTAAGCTGGGTATTAAGGTAAAGCCCAGTTACTAGGCTGAGGAAGCGTCCTCCGGAGGTTCTGGTGAGCAGAGTCAGAGCGAGCAATACGACATATACAGCAGTACTCTCCGTCGGTGAGACTATGTAAAGGGTGATTTCTTTATGGCATCAGTCCCCATGTCCCTCTCTTATATGTTGTTATTGTTTTGTTCTAAATACATATTATGAATACGAGATTATGATGTTTATGAATAGTTGTTTTATATGTTGACGTTATTATGTTTTTCCGGAAATAGCCACCTGCTAAATATTCACTATGTCTGCATGTTTAATGTGCTCTTTTAAACTAAAGTTAGGGTTATAGACAATTCCTAACCACGGTCTAATCATAACCTATTTAGTTTAACAGGCATCAGTTAGTATTGGTGTCTTCCATGCTAGATAAAATAACATGTTGAACACCCTGCCTGTTAAAGTAGTCTAGGTAGGGGCCGAGCTGAGTCTGATTATGCCGGCGGCTAGGGCAAGCGGTATGATCCCCGAAGTGACATAGGGCTTTCATGGATGCCTTCGTCCCGAACCGTGAGTAGGGCCGTCATTAAGGTAGGGCGGTTTATTAGAGACCTCGGATGTGGTACGCCTTTAGACACAGAACATAGTTGCAATCCAGGCTAAGATATATCTAAAATACTCGAATATAGGTCAAACAACATATAGGAACAGTATAACATAGAATCAGGACTCATCTATAAAACACTTCTAGGTTTAATTAGACTGAAACCTAGTGGAGAATGAATCACCCTCTCATCAAAGTATTTGATGAAGATTGCATAACTGGATTATAAGATAGGAGTTAGGATAAAAGGCTAGTTACTACTAAGCCGTTGCCACTTCCCTGGGAGTACGATATTTATTTAATAAAATCGTAGATACTTTCCAACAGACTAGCTACACGATAGGTACTCTGCCTTAGGTTCTGGCTGATTAAGTGACACCATAGAGACTAAATGTGACAATTAGTCAATCACAGTCCTTAATTATTCATAATCAACATAGGGTAAAATAACACCTATTTAGCCCATCGGCCGGAAAACCATCATAAAACAACAAAAGTAACCAAATGCAAACAATATTTACAAACAATTGACTCCAAAATCCCCGGCAAAAGCGCCAAAAACTTGTTGCTTTGTGTGCGTGTGTCACAAATTGAGAAGATAATAAAATAGAATAAATCATCGCAATCTTAACAAGTGCAAGTATACACCAGTCAACAAGTAATATATGTACCTAAGTACAAGATTATCGATCCCACAGAGATTTTGTATGCCAATTATACATGCAAACATGATTTACATCTGGTTAAAAGAATAAAGAATGATGAAAAATGGGTGGAGATTCGGAGGTTAAGCTACTGCTAAGCTATTGCTAAGATACTGCTGCAGCAACAGAAATGCTGCAGCAACCCAAATGCCGCAGCAATTCTACCTAACTACTACTACAAGACAGCCTACTGGAAATTTACCATAAGAACACAACGGGTAATACAATGCTGTAAAAATCAAGCCAAAAATGCAAACATAAACCAGTACTGAATCTTAGAATGCTAAGCATGCTTTTCGATTTCCAAATTAACACTACAGCGGTCTGGTTCTACCCAGACTACTTAGCCTACTAGTCTAAACCCCCGGTAACATCGTTTCATGGAGTACGAAGTACCGTGAACCTAGAACAACACAAGGCAGTGAAATTGGTCGTGTCCCCTGCAATATTGACCGCACGGTCATGCGCCTCAAGCAAGTGCCATGCAATTAACGTGTCAACTAGACCCCTTCCGGTTAGAAAGCCAGATACTAGTTCGATACTAGTTCGATACATAACTTGGACAGTCGTAACCGCAAGTTATTCCTAATCCATTTAAGTAATTGCATGAATAAACTAAGCATGCCCCATACAAGCATCAATAAAGAAAACGATACACAGAACTTATGCATTCTATTCATCTTATGCCACATTACGTTTTTCCACATGTTTATAATTTACTAGGATACAACACCTTCAGGTTATGAATATATATTATGCTGGAACAAATCATGAAAAACAAAGATTAAAGTAATAGGAAAAATAGTCCCTAGGTCCATAGTGACACCAATCAACGGAGCCAATCCCAAGACGGAAAACATATCTATCCCAAAACATTTTTAACCAATCCTTAAACTCATGTAAACATTCTCATATCACCAAGAACATTCAATTACAAAATAGTGGCAAATTGAAGAACATTCAATTACAAAATAGTAGCAAATTGACGAAATGGAGAGAGGATTACTCTGGGTCGGAGATCACCCTACTGCCCAAATCAAATTTAATCAACGTGCTGCTGCCCTTCATTCCCTCTGCGTGGTGCTGCTGCCCTCGATCATGAACATACCAGAAAATTCCAGCAAAGTCGCCCCAGCTTTCTCAGGTTCGTTTCCACTCGATCTAGACTCTAAAACACTCTAAAACACACTACCCACTGCCTATATTTTAAGCTACTCGAAACTAAACACAAACAAACTAACTCTATGGTACTTACAATATTTCTCTTCTCTTCCTCTCCCCAAACTTTTCTCTACTGTTTTTTTTTCTTCTTTTAACCTTCAGAATTTCTTTTCTTGCTTCCCGAACTTGTTGTGCATAATTGACAGCTGTCCATTATTCTCCCAAAACAACCTACATCTGCCCGGTTTTTTTGTGTTGCTACCGATTCTTCCAGTGGTGAGTCACAACGCCAGCTGGATTTAACCGTATGCTTAGAAATTCAGAAATTCCAGTATTTCACCGTATGCTTAGCTGCAATATGTATGTATTTTGTCTTATCCTCAGCTGTAATTGATTTGGAGTTAAAGAATATATATATATATATATATATATATATATATATATATGTAACAATTGCAGCTACTTCTTTTCTCCCTCCTGAAAACCCGCCAGAATTGGGTACCTACTGCCATCATCCTTTGTCTTTTTTTTTGTCTTTTGTGCCCACTTGTCAACTTACTCTTTCACAAACACACACACAACACACACACACACACACACCACACACACACATATATATATATATATATATATATATATATAATATAACACAAAGATTTCAGCATGTGTAATTCCTTCTTGCCGTTTTTGCCACTGTATTCTGCTAGATTTGGTCTGATCACAACCGGCTGGAAAATTAAAACAAATTCAGAAATTAATAAAACAAATGGTCAAATAATTTCAAATTATTCCAGCCAACAATGTCATCAATTGGTCAACTTAAGTCTTTGCATTTGCCACACCACTTTCAGCCAGTAAATCCTTATTCTACCCTCGGTGTTTTTAATCAAAAATTGTCATAACCCTCATAAATTTCAGACCTGAAAGTAACTGAACACAATTGCACTGAAATCTGAAATTTCTTAAATCAAATCGGTTCTTTTGGTATTCAATTCACAAAATTGAGTTGGAGAAAGGAATTAATCAATTTGGTGCATTTTAACTCAAAAACCTTTGTACAAGTCATGAAATTGGGTTCAAATTAAGGGCAAAACATATGTGAATAACTCTATTATTTTAGAGTTATCAAGACCCCGAGGTCTACTTCTGTGCACTCGATGACGATGAGCCCGATTCTTAGTTTTTCTTTTTCCTTTTCTTTTTTCTTTCTTTCGTTCTTTTTTCTGCTTTATGTGTGTGATTATGTCTGGGCTGTATGAAATATGAATCTTTGTATGACGTTGATTTATATGACATAACAACATTGTTTCTTCTATTATATTTTGTTATTTCTTTTACTTGTGTTTTGTTATTTTCCTCTCTTCCCCTTAGTTAGTCAAATAAGTGTGGGGTAAGAGTTTTATGTTCTTTTTGATTTTTGTTTTTCAAATAAGTGTGGGGTGTTTATATAAGGGAAGCATGTGTGGATTCCATTCAAACCAAAACAGAGCATATCTAGCCGAAAATCATGCTCAATATTCTGTCATTAATTCTATATTTGGAGAATGATTCTAAGGCTGATTTCTAGGATTGTATATTGTAACAGTAGCTTAGTTTTAGCCTTTGCGGTTTACATGTTTCCTAAATTAGCTTTCCAATACTCTGTATATATTTTTGAACTTCTATCAATGGAAGATGTAGGAAAATTATTCATTGAAAATCACGGTAATTCTTACCTCTTTACATGGTATCAGAGCCGATCTCTATCGAGTCACCGATCCAAGTTTCCCCCATGTCTACCCCATCCGATCAAAACCAAACTTTTTCTCTCAACACCCAACCTTCTTCCGCAGCCGATAAACCACTCATTGTTCTCAACATCACTGCCCAAATCAATGAAAAGTTAACTCCCTCCACCTTTCCTCAATGGCGTGCTAAATTTGAAGCACTTCTTATTGGTTATGATTTACTCGACTTTGTCGAAGGCACCCTTCGGTGTCCCTCTTATGCTGGTACCGACGCTGATAAGCTGCACAAAACCCATTGGGTTCGACATGATAAATTAATTCTGAGTGCTATTTTAGCTTCCACCTCCCCTCAATCACCCCCCTCATTGCTACGGCAAAGACCTCCCATGAAGCTTGGAAGAAGCTTAAAAATTTATATGCTAGCCGATCCCGAACTCGTGCTATGCAATTGAAGGAAGAACTCACTCTAATCCAGCGTGGCAATCGGTCTATCACCGAATATCTTCATGATGTGAAGACGTTGGCTGATGAAATAGCCATCATTGATCATTCAATTTCGGATGATGACCTAACTCTTTATGTGTTGAACGGTTTAGGTCCAGATTTTTGAGAGATAGCAGCGCCTATTCGAGCCCGAGAATCCTCACTGGCCTTTGAGGAATTGCACGATCTTCTGGTTGGACATGAAGCTTATCTACGGCGCTTGGAAGCTGCAACGCAGCAGCTGGTTGCTTCTACAAATTTCACAAAGATGAAGCAGTCTTCACACGGGGGCAATAACTCGTGGTCCTTCAAGAAAAATGACACTGCACGTGGAAATCAAAATTTTAGCCCAGGCCGAAATAACAATGGAGCCCAACGTGATGGGCGTCGCTCCAACAACAACTCTGGCAGGCCCAATAATTCCAATCGGCGCTACCAGCCCAAATGCCAACTTTGTGATCAGTTGGGCCATATTGCAAAGTCCTGTCCGAAAATTCATTCCCAGAATGTTTCTATAAATTGTGCCACCTCTTCCAATGGACAAGATAAAACTTGGTTACTTGATTCAGCCACTTCCCATAATATCACGGGTGATCTTTCCAATTTATCTATTCATTCCGAATATGATGGAACTGATGAAGTAATTCTTGGTGATGGTTCAGGTTTGGCTGTCTCACACATTGGTTCTTTGTCTTTGCACTCTCCTCACCGAACTTTTACATTGTGTGATACTCTTTGTGTTCCAAACCTTTGCAAAAATCTAATTTCTGTTCATCACCTTACCAAACAAAATAATGTCGTTGTTGAATTTCACCCTTTTTATTTTCTTGTGAAGGACAAGATAACGAGGGCGATTCTACTAAAAGGAGCATGTGACAATGGCATCTATACCTTCCCGAACTCAATGGTGACATCAAAAAAAGTTGCTAATGTGCATGAACTGACTTCTATTGATGGATGGCACAAGCGTCTTGGGCACCCCTCTCTTAAAATTGTTCATCATCTTGTTAAGAAATTTTCTCTTCATATTTCATCAAACAAAAATTTGTCTTCACTATGTCATTCATGTTCTATTAATAAAGCCCATCAACAACCTTTTCGTGCCAATAGTCTCCAAAGTCTTGAGCCTCTTGAACTTATTTACACGGATGTGTGGGGTCCAGCTAGTTATACTGGAATTGATGGATCACGATATTACCTTATTTTTGTTGATCATTATACAAAATATATATGGTTTTATCCAATGATCACTAAATCCGGTGTTTCTAATATTTTTCCGCATTTCAAAAAGTTTGTTGAAACTCGTTTTCAAAAACCAATCAAAACATTATATTCGGATAATGGTGGTGAGTTTATTGCTTTGAAATCATATCTCTCGCTTCATGGAATAACTCACTACACCACGACCCCACATACCCCGCAACAAAATGGTGTCTCTGAACGTCGTCATTGTCACCTCGTTGAAACGGGCCTTACACTTCTTCATGATGCAAATCTTAATTTTTCTTATTGGCCTCATGCCTTTCAAACAGCCTCTTATCTCATAAATAGACAGCCTACACCTCTTCTTCAAGAAAATCACCTTTTGAAGTTCTTTTTGGTCAAAAACCAAATTATTTAAAATTAAAAAAATTTGGTTGTCTTTGTTATCCCCTCACACGGCCCTATAACACAAATAAAATGCAGCCCAAATCGAAAGCCTGTCTCTTTCTTGGATATTCACCCACTCAAAACGCATACAAGTGCCTTGAACCTCAAACAAAAAAAATCTTCTTTTCCCGACACGTGTTGTTTGATGAAAATCAACAACCTTCAATTCCCTTTCAACCCGTACCTTCCGTCTCCATCCCGAAAAGTCCAGAACCTCATACCTTTATTCCTCTTCAATTCGGTGCCCAGCAGGTTGCAGTCCCTTCATCACTTGTGTCCGACGCAGCAGCATCCTTGCACCTTCCGGAAGGTTCACCTGCTATTGTCACGTTCTCCTCAGGTACTTTCGGATCCCCTGTTGCTTTCCCTCATGATTCTTTTCATGCTGTAGCTCCCAATATTTCTAATTTGAATCCATCTTTAGATGAAAATAGGAATGTTTCTTCATTAAATCTACCCCCATCTTCTCCTATTTTATCTATGGATACAAACCTAGGTTCAGATTCTAATCCCCCCAATTCGAATTTCACAAACCCTCCCCAAACAAATAATCCCTCCCAACGTACTCACAACATGACCACACGTTCAATGAATCAAATTTTCAAACCAAAACAGCTCCATACAGTGTCCAAATATCCTCTTCCCCCGACCATAGAACCAACGAGTGTGAGCCAAGCCATTTCTCAACCTCATTGGCGTGAAGCCATGTCCACTGAGCTTATTGCTCTAATGAAACATGGGACTTGGGACCTAGTTTTACCACCTTCAAATTGTCAACCCGTGGGCTGTAAGTGGGTTTTTCGAGTAAAAAGTAAAGCTGATGGGTCAGTGGACAGATTCAAAGCCCGTCTTGTTGCTAAGGGTTATAATCAACGTTCTGGTGTTGATTACAAAGACACCTTCAGTCCTGTGGTTAAACCAGCAACTATTAGAGCTGTTTTATCTATTGCAGTCATGAATGGATGGGATTTAAGATAACTGGATGTCAACAACCCCCGGGGTTCAAGGATTTGTCCAAACCTCACCATGTTTGTAGACTGAAAAAGGCAATTTATGGACTTAAACAAGCCCCACGGGCTTGGTACACAGCACTCAAAAATGCCATTCTTCAACTGGGTTTTTACAATTCCAAGGCTGACTCTTCACTCTTTATTTACAGCCACGGCTCCAACCTATGTTATTTCCTAGTCTATGTTGATGATCTTGTTATTACTGGAAATAACTCAATTCTTGTGGCCAATATTATAAAGCAACTTGGTGATATGTTCTCTCTCAAGGATATGGGTTCTCTTAATTTTTTCTTGGGGATTGAGGTAATTCCCACTCGGGCTGGGTTATTTCTCTCACAACATAAATATGTTCGTGAACTCTTAGACAACACCAGTATGAGTAGTGCAAAAGATGTTTCAACACCTCTTTCTACAAGACAATCTCTTCAATTAATTGATGGTACTGCTGCTGTAGACAGCTCTGAGTTTCGTAGAGTCATTGTCCGCCTTCAATATCTTTCTTTGACACGTCCAGACATCTCTTTTGCAGTCAACAACCTTTCTCAATTTATGCACAAGCCAACTACAAATCACTGGACAGCAACAAAAAGACTTCTCCGCTACTTAAAACAAACCATTTTCTATGGTATTCAGATCCACAAAACTGGCTCTCCTGTCTTAAGGACATACTCCGATGCCGACTGGGCTGGCAATATGGATGATCGTACGTCAACCTCTGCATATATTAGTTTTTTGGGCCCTAATCCTATCTCTTGGAGCTCCAAAAAACAAAGGGTTGTTGCACGCTCCTCAACAGAGGCTGAATATCGGGCACTAGCTAATGCGGCTTCCGAGACAATGTGGTTGTCCACTCTTTTCACGGAGCTAGCCTTTTCAATCAAAGAATCTCCCCAGCTGCTTTGTGATAATCTCGGAGCCACTCATCTCAGCTTTAACCCAGTCAATCATTCGCGTATGAAGCATATTCAGATCGACCTTCATTTTGTGCCTGGCTTAGTGCAAAAAGGAAGCCTCCAAGTTAAACATGTGCATACTCAGGATCAATTGGCTGATCTATTAACAAAGCCACTATCAAAACAGCGCACAGAATTGCTACGTACCAAGATTGGTCTTGCCGATGGAAGCTCAATCTTGCAGGGGCGTATAAGGGAAGCATGTGTGGATTCCATTCAAACCAAAACAGAGCATATCTAGCCGAAAATCATGCTCAATATTCTGTCATTAATTCTATATTTGGAGAATGATTCTAAGGCTGATTTCTAGGATTGTATATTGTAGCAGTAGCTTAGTTTTAGCCTTACGGTTTACATGTTTCCTAAATTAGCTTTCCAATACTCTGTATATATTTTTGAACTTCTATCAATGGAAGATGTAGGAAAATTATTCATTGAAAATCACGGTAATTCTTACCTCTTTACAGTTTAGATATGCATGAACACTGAGAACAGTGCCACACTTAAGTGTGGGGTAGCAGTGCACTGTGCACTATAGTAGCAGTAAAAGTTTTTGCATGTTTTCCCATATTTTCACTAAAATTACACCCTTCCAATTTTGTTTTCAAAATTTTCACTCTTTCAGACTTCAAAATGCAGTTATGATTGGTAAAAAAATGCTTATGTCTATGATATGTAAGTAGAGCATTATGATCGATAGGAAATAACATGATAACTTTATTGAATTCATCGATTAGAAATTAGGAATTCCTGATACTTGAGCACTAGTTTGGATTAGAGACATCAACCAAATACCTTTTCGAGACTTAGCTAAATAATATTAGACCAGTTGAGGATGCACTAGCAAGTTAAATAACTAGATGATACTCTGAGCTGAAGTGAAAAGTTAAATAAATAGGGTAGTTGCAAGCGTCCTTTGCTACTCGAGCACCGCTCCTTAAGGGAACTTAAAGTCTGATGCCCTAAGGTCGTGTAGATCTGGGAGTCATTGGAGTGGGACTTGCTACATGGGTAGTTAAAGTTGATGTGTGGAAGTGAACACAACAATACCCTGAACAATCAATCTAAAAATACATAGCCCAATGTGTTCTTATATTGAAAGTTTTAATTGAAAAACCTTGTCACCAAAGCTTAGAACTCAGAAGGTTGTTTGTTGCTGGTATGTCTAGCGACCGGTCGAAGTATTATCTGGTAAGAGTCAAGAGAAGACTATATTGTGTTGACAATCTAATCTGGACTAATACACACACTACACATCAGGAAGACCTCGTTACTAAGAGAAGAGTTCAGTCTAGTTATTAAGTTGTTAACCCTGCCTGACCGTGATAATCTACTAGAGACATTTGAGACCTTGTCATGACAACTTAAACCAGTCAGACCTGTGTTGTGAATCATCTGACTAAGTGATAAATTTTGGAATAAAAACATTGATAGGAATTTTAAGTGACTGCACCTATGATTTAAAATCAATAATTTCATGTAGACTTTGCTTGAGGACAAGCAAAAAGCTAAGTGTGAGGTTATATGATATGCACAAATTATATAACTTTTTAAGCATGTTTTTAGGCACAATTTAGGGTGAAATTGGAGTTAAATTGTTCTCAATTGACTGTTATTAACACAATTTCGCAGTTTTTGTGATTTTGGAAGTGTCAGGTGAAATATGCAAGAAAATAGCAAATTTCGGGGCAAAAACATGATTTTCGGAAGTTCAAAAGTCAGGACGAGCGTCCCAAGACCAGGACGGGCGTCCTGACCCAGTCAACCGATCGGGACGGGCGTCCCGAATCCGTGAACAGTATCCCACATCGATTTCTGAAGAGAAATTCACTCAGTTCCCCTACTATAAATACCCCAAGCCTTTCACAGTTGATTTCATTCCTCTCCACTTGATTTGAGTCATTCAGTGACTTCTAGTACACAGTTTTCTACTATTTACTAGTCATTCAGTGATTTCATGTGTCTTCGTTCAAGTAGATATTTTTAGTATTCGAGAGTGTCTTGTGTTCTTCGTTTCTGAGAGTCTGTCTCAGAACTTAGAATACGACTAGATATGTTCGTTTTTAATATTCATAGAATACCCGAGATTTCGTTAGGAGATCCTAAGAGAGCACTAGGCGTTCGAAGAGTTAATCAACAGGGCTTTACTTAAGCCCGGGATGTAAGGTAAATCAATAGCTACTAGGCTGAGGAAGCGTCCTCCAAAGGTTCTGCCGAGCAGAGTCGGGTCAAGCAGTCCAAGATATACAAGCAGTTGCTCCATCAGCGGACCTAATAAAAGGTGAATACTTTATGGTGGTGGTCCCATTGTCCCTCTCTTTATATGTTTGTACTGTGTTTGTCCAAAAATATATTTGAATATTAAATTATGATATTATGAATATGTGTTATGCATGTTGAAGATATTTACATTTTTCCGGAAAGGTCACCAGCTTAACTAACATTATGACTGCATATTTACTTGCTCTTTTAAATTAGATGAACGATTATAGACAATTCCTAACCACGGTCTAATCATAACCTGTCTAGTTTATCAGGCCTTAATTTAGGGCTTTGTGTGAGGACGAAAGCATTAAGGTCTGCCATATTAGATGAAATAACCTATAGATCACCATGTTTGTTAAAGTAGTCTAAGTAGGCTGAGTTCGTGTGTTTATGCCGGCATTAAGGCGAGCGGCATGATCTCTTGAGTGACACAGGACTTTCATGGATGCCTTTAGCTCGAACCGTGAGTAGGGCTGTCAATGGCGATGTGGCGGTTTATTAGATAACTCAGTTGTGGTACACAAGTAGAATCTGTACATAATTGCAATCTACACCAAGATATATCTAAAATACTTAAAGATAGGTCAATCAACATGTAGGAACAATATAACGTATATCAGAACACAGTCTGTAAAACAGACTTGTAGGCTTAAGTAAACTTGAACCTAGTGTAGAGTGAATCAACCTCTCATCAAAGATTTTGATGAATGATTGCATAACTGGATAATAAAATGAGAGTTAGGGTAAAAGGATAGTTACTACTAAGCCGTTACGACTTCCCTGGGAGTAACATAAAATTCTTAAATTAAAATCGTAGGTACTTTCCAACGGACTAGGTACACGATAGGTACTCTGCCTTAGGTTCTGATTGATTAAGTGACAACATAGATACTAAATGTGATAATTAGTAATTCTAAGTCATTAATTATTCATAATCGATATAGGGTAAATAAGACCTATTTTGAGCATATCCATAAGAACGCTTCACTAATATATTTTCTTTTGAGTTCTGAAAACATAACCTTTGGGCGCGGACGGTTAATGTGCCCTTTTACAAATCCCTCGCCGGCGTACGGACTTCACTCCGGTGATGACTGTCGATGTAGAGATATCAACCTCGATTCGATGCTGACGTGTCAACTCAGTGGGGAGATATTTTTCCGACTCTCCCTCCCTGTCTGCATAAATTGATATTTTTCCGTTCTCTAACTATTGGCTTTTTTGAAGTTCTGAATTTTTTTTGATTTTTTTTAAATTTTTAAATTTTTTAATTTTTTAATTTTTTTTGGTTCAGAAGGTGAGGAGAGACATACAGTCGGTGCGACGTGATCGCAATGGCGACGTATAGGCGATTCTGCTGCAACGACCTACTCCAATTCGGACCACTTAATCTCAAATTTGGCACTGAAACAGTATAAATCTCACCTCCTCATTCATAATTCGTGATCTACAGAAATTTGTTTCTGAAATTTTATTATTTTTACTTTCGTTTTTCTTTTCTTTGTAGAATTTGTAATGGAAGTGATACTATTTCTCATGTTTGCACTGATACAATTTGGTGCTTGTTTCAGCACCCTGTGCGCATCTATTTGTACTACATGGCAATGTGGCCGGGAAATTGTCTTGTGGCTGATGCACCGGTAGGCCGACTCATGGGATACGGTGAGCTCATTTCTCGCTTTTTCCTCTGTGTAGTTAATTGCACATATGAGATTGTTTCCTTTTAGTTTGATCATATAAATATTAATCTCTTTTATGCAATATTAAGATAGAATGGAAATCCCATGAGAACTGTTAATTCTTAATTTTAGGAGTATAGGAAAACGATTGAGTTATCTAATTTTTTCCTGCTGCTGCTTCTCTAGTTTGAAAGGTGATAATCATTATCCTCTATTTATTTTGTCCCATACAAAGGACATGAAAGCTTAACTTTACTGATTTTGATGGTCAAATCTTGTTGGAAGTTGGATTTTACAGTCTTCTAGTATGGTATATGGTTAGGCTGCATAGAACTCTTTTCTAGGTTGTAGTTTTCAATATTACAACCAAAGGGGATTTGAGAAATAGTGACGTAGTATTTGGAGTTCATGGAAGGCTGGTTTGTGATTCATATTAGCTAAGAATAAAAACAATATAAAAAGTCTTTGTTGGACCTAGATGGGCAGATCTGATGGTAATCTCTGACCTTGGCCTTGTGTGCAGAGATCACTTGGCTTTTTTATTGCATCTTCTGCCTCGTGAACAGAACATGTCTCTTGGTCTTTTCTCAACTCTCTGCCTAAAATTCTCTCTTAAGCATTATAAATGACCTTAAACAACTATATGTCACTCTCTTTTGTCCCCAGTAGCACTATCTGGGAAGTGGTAACAACCAGGGACAAGATATGTCGATAATTTTTCTTCAATTCCCTTGTTCATAGTATAACAAATTCAACTGTTTGTTTCTTAAGTAAGTCTTTTCCTATACATAATACTTTCGACGTGTTGTAGCTTTTGGTGATCTTGAAGGAATGGATGTAAACCGTACTGGACAGGTGGCAATTATGGCTTTACCTTCAACAAAACTGTCAGATTTCAGCATAAGGTTGTCAAAACTGCTGGAGGATTGCTGTGACATCTAAGAAATGATTGCCTCTTGAAATGGAACTGTTTTACTTATCTTAATGACAAGACACCCTCCAATAAACAAAAGAAAAATCTCTGGAGTGGTAGTTCTCCTTATGGTTATTTTTTACTGTTCTGTTAATTTTAAGTGTACTTTTATTTTTATTTTTATTTTTTTTTGTGGTTGAATTCCTTAATACATTTCTCTAAACTACTTGCAATTTTGGAGTTGATTCAATCCCATGGATTCAGTGTATTCAAACCTAAATTGCCTCTGTAGGACATCTTTCAGATTACTCTACTATGTATGTGTTAGAATGTAAATGGAATTTTGTTAAATGATACTCTGGCCTTTCTTTTTTTATGAAGGTTCATTTGGTAACCTATGTCATTTAATAATTTAGACAGAGCCTTCATTGTTTAAAAAAATGACAGAAAAGTGCTAAATCCTTGCAGTCTTATATTTCCTAAGTGTTGGGTTTCATATTTTCTTATTTGCATTCATTTTGGCCTGGTTTTCTTATACACTGCTAGCTGTCAGTTCTTGCCATTTTGGTTTTTTCTTTTCCTGTAACTCACCTAGTAGTTATTTCATGCATGGTTAAGACTAGCTAATATGTAAAATGCTTAGAGCTATTTGTTCTTATGATGAATTCTCCTTCTGCAGGTATGGCGCTTATACAATGAAAACTGTCCTCCCTGCTGATAATGTTACATCCAGATATGTATTGGACAAGGTACATTTCTATTGTCTATCTAATTTTTGATTTTGTTTTTCTTTTAAGAGAATACTAGTTGGTTGGAAATTTGAGAACTCTAGTAGTCTTTAAATTTCCTTTCTTGGCTGATGAATAATGGATTTGGGGGTCATTAGGCAGACCGTTCATGTCTTGTTGATGAACTCAAGAAAGCAAATAAATAAATTCTATACTTCAATATCAGTTTACTACTAATCTAGATTATGTCATTACCTGTTTTTTTTTATTTTCTTTTCTTTCAGTTAGGGTATAAAATATACAGACAGACTTCGGAAAGTCTGGAGTGAGTACCTTAATTATCATACTTCAAATTTTTAAATTTTTTATAATTACAAATTTAATGATTGATTTAGTTTTATTTTTACATCCTAGAAATGAGGAAACCGTTACCACGATTAATGGCTACGATAGCTGGCGAAGAGACTCAGAAGGAATCCATCAAACCTCCAACTTGAGTGCAGTTGATTATATGATATGTCAGTCCATTGATTTTCTGTATTTTGTTCGTTGAGATTAACAAATTTTAATGCAAATTAATTCATTGTCCATAGAACAACAATTGATGCTAAAGAAAGCCGAGTCATGACAGTGTGTTATAAAAAGAGGATGTTAACTAAAGAGTCTCTGTGCTCCCATATCAAATCCTAATGACTGGAATAGGTGAAGTTATTATTATACACAGGTAAAATCTTTAAATATTTGGATGCCAAATGCATTATATTGAAATTTGTACTAATGACAAGAAAAAATAAGGTATTGAAACAAAGTTAGATAAAAATCTGTCTTTTATTTTATCATACTTATAGAAGAAAGAAAAATTTGAATGTCACGCAATTTCTCTATTAGCCTTCCAGAACATGAATCACCTTTCAAGAATTTCAATACCTACAATAAAAGAAAAGAAAAACAAAACAATATTTTTCATATTTAAAATGAAAGAAATTGAAACCCAAAGTATAAATAAACATCAAAGAAAAATATAAATACCTATTCTCGGTGACATAATCTAATCCATACAGCTTCTCTTTTAGAATTTGAACTGCTTGCATTTTGAAGTTTAAACTTCCCAAGTCGATTTGTTGAACTTGTATTTCTTTAGCTGAGTTTACAATGGAAGAGCGGCACCGTCGAATTTGAATGTTTCGAAGAGTTGAAATTTCCACAAATTCAGTTGGAATTTCCTCGAGTTTATGACATTGTTCCACTACTATTTGCTCAAGGGAAGGAAAGTTGTCATAAGATGCAGTCCATTTTTGAACATTTAAGCCTTGAAGTTTCAAGAATTTTAGCCTTTTGAACTCCTCATCATCTTCCATGTTCCAACATTTTCCCATGAAAGCATTTGCCAATAGTTTAAGAACCTCTAGATTCGGTAACTCTACAAGTTTTGATATTTCACTCCACGGTAGCCCAAAATTTGACAATGTCAATTTCTTTACATTTTGGGGTAAGGAGAATATGAAGTCACGTAACATAGGGCTTCCATCGTGGCTCAAGTTCAGCGATTTCAGTTTATCCAAAAAATCTAGTTTCACCATCTTATTCTGTTGGTACGAATCAAATCTGCATTTTAGTTTTTGAAGTGTTTGTAACTTACTCAAAAAAAATTCTACTTCTTTCCCATAAGTAAGGCATGGAGTAGAGAAAGAACGTATATTCTTCATTTGAGGTATAGTACCAAATAGGATATGAGGAAAGAATTTGCCTATGTGGACATGCCTCAAGTTTTCCATCACCAAAATTTCAGCGGGCAGAATAAATGTTTCTTTTCTTATAATATGAAGTGTTTCTAGCTTCTCAAGCCTCGCTATTGTAGCTGGAATGAATCTAGTAGTGCACCAAATTGCCAAGTATCTCAAGAAAATCAATGTCGTTATTTCTTCTGGAAAGTCTCCATCAAACTTGGCTTCTTCCAAATCTAGAACATGGAGAAATCTTGCATTGCAAAAGGACTTAGGGTTTATATTGAATGCATTAGAAGTACTTGTTGGACAAATGCGTAAATAATAGAGAGGAGAAGATTTCCGGACAAGCAAATGCTTCCAATATTCAGTTTGAATGGACACACGATAGTACTCATCCATGGTATGAAGGGAAACATCTTTTCCATGTAATAACTCGAAAAAATGTTCTTCTTTACTCTTTTCCTGACAAAATTCTCGTAAAAGATCATGAATGCGACATGCCTTTATCCCACCATTAGAACTTTTGCTCGACACAATTAGTAGACTTCTCCCAATGAGATCCATCATATACTCTTCACCTACATTCTCAATGTCTTTCATCTCTTTCTTTTGTATGAAATCTTCCGAGACCCATAAATTGATCAATTTTTTCACTTGAATCACTTTATCTTCTTGAAATAATCCCAAATAAAGAAAGCAAGCTTTTAAAGGTTCTGATAAATGTTTATAACTAAGCTCTACTATGTGGGCACAACCTTCTTTAGAAATTCTCGAGTCCAAACTTTCTCCAATTTGTTTCCACCAATCTAAATTATCAATTTCTTTCTTTAGAAGCCCTGCAACTAACACAACTGCCAGAGGTAGCCCTTTGCAATCTATTGCTATTTGATTCCCATCTTTAACAAAGTTTCTTGGGCAGATTCCTTTTTTATTGAATAGCCTTCTTTCTAAAAGCTCCCAACTTTCTTGATTTGAGAGTGGACTCAGAGAATATGGGAACCCGTTGGCCTTAGCATCCGAAACAACTCTATGGATTCTGCTGGTAAACAAAATTCGACTATAATTTTGATCATCTGGAAATGACAACTTTAGTCTATTCCATGCACTAACATCCCAAATGTCATCCATAACAATCAAATACCTTTTTCCCTTCAAAATTTTTCGAAGCTTGTCATTTAAATCTTCTTCCTCCATTTCATTGAAACTGTCATTTACCTCAATTACATCTTTTAGAATATCAAGCAAAAGTTTCTTGCTATCATATGACTGAGAAACGGTACACCATGCACATGTGGTAAAATGACGCTTAACTTGAGGATCATTATAAACTTTCTTTGCCAAAGTAGTCTTCCCCAATCCCGCCATACCAATGATTGAGATAACATCAAGTTTTTCAGATCCACAAGTAAGCAAATCTCTTATCTCCTTTGCCTTATCCTCAAAACCCACAACCACTTCATCAATTTCTTCCACATCAGATTTCAAAGGAATTGTATGGTTCAAATTCATTTCATTTCTACTCTCATAAGAGTCTTGAACATGCTTATCCTTGATACTCATGACCTTGGGCAAAAGATACTTAATTTCTTCTTGGACATTAAAAAGAAGAAAAATATAAACTCCAAAACTATTCTCATATGAATTTGACCTAATGATTCTATCAACTTGGTATGCCAAATTAGTAATTTGAGTCCAAAGATCTTTTGACCCTATGCGTTCATTTTGCAACTCTAGCACAAAATTATCTTTCAAATTTGAAGCTTTAAGTAAATCTCTAAGAACAACAAGTCCCTTTTCTAAGGTTAGAATTGGGAGGTTTGGAAAGCAAGAAGCAAATTCTTTAAATTTTCCTATACTTGAATCAAACAAATTGAGCACATTTAATCTAGGAAAATTAAAAGATAGATCAAGAAAGATTAGGGAATATGCTTTTCTAACCTCTGCTTTGATTGTAAAAACTACATCAAAGAAATCATGAAGAAGGAAGTTTGTTGCCTCAACAATGCCAGCTTCATCCTTTTCGTCCAAACCAAGCGAAATAATGAGAGTTCCAGCCTTCTTGAGAGCTTCTTGAGTTTGATTCAAAATTAACTGCCCTTCCTTTGTCTCTGTGAATGGTGGATCCATGACAAATGCTATTAACATCAACATGGCATCTCGTAGCATTTCAATTGCATCTTGGGGAAGATACTTCCCTAATTTCGAATGGAGATATTCAATAAATCCAAAAGAAACTTCACAAGCTTCACCACGTTTGTCCGATGATGGATTTGTGCTACTTAAGTATGACCAACAAATTCTTATGACTTCAGGGGAAGGGGAACCAACTAATTCGCCATTAACCTTGCAACGTTCTTCTATAGGTATTTTTCCGTTCTTGAAATAATCATGACAATAATCGGTTACCTTTGGATGAAGATAGTCAAAATTTTTGTATATCTTGGATAGCATTAAATTCCCTTCAGAAGTGATGTTTTCGTCCAGAATCCAATACAAGAGGCATAAATAAGCCGCATTCCAAACCCAAGCATTAAGAACACATTTGAAATCCAAGCAATCATTGTTAATTTGTTCAACAAATTTGAAAACCTTTCTCAACATATTCAATTTTTCCTTGAAAGATTCAAATTTAATCTTCTCATCAATGCTCATATTATCAGATTTCATGTTTAGAATATTAGCCATTGATACATCAGTGTAAGTCATAAATTTCAGCAAGAAATCAGTAGTAAACCAAAAGCCATCGTACAAACCTTCACAAAAGAAAGAACAACCTTCCCAAATTGAAGACTTGTAACTATTGATCTCGACCATAAACTCAGCAGCAAAACTGTCCCAATCTTCGAGTTCTGAAATATGTGAAATATCTGAAATCTCCTTCTTTTTAAAAGTTGAATCCATACCAGACATTTCATCAAAGTTCAAATACTTTCCCTTTGGATGTTCTCCTTCATCAAATAATGACAAAATTTCCATATAAATTACAAGAAATTGGAGCCCTTGTTCAAGAACCATAATCTGATTCTTAATAGCAGAAGTTGAGCGTGAATCTTTCTTTAGATTCATAAGATCTACAAGAACTGGATATTCTGAGTAGATATTCATCAGTTCCTCCAATCCCTCCATTAATTCTTTATTCTCAATTTTCTCAATTATGTGTTAATTTCTTCAAGAAATACACAGAATCGATGAGATTAATATATGTGTCTATATACATACATTATATATATATAATATATATATATATAATATAATATATATATATATATATATATGTGTGTGTGTGTGTGTGTGTGTACATGTCTTGATGCAGAAGAAATTAAGACTCCCATGTGCATTCACATCTTTCCTCGATTACTATACTATATTTTGGATAAATAATTAATGGCTTTTGACTTTAGTTCAAATAAATTTTTTTTTTGTCATTTATTATTAGGATATGGTAATCAATCGTTGTCTGTAGATAAAATAAATACCAATATACACCAATATATTATAATCCTAATTATACACCAATTATACTATGTTTAAAAAGTTTGCATCAAATTGATCCATCCGTTTAATTCATCTTCCTCTGAAATCCACTAATGGTTATGAAAGATATATTTCTGATTGGGAAAAAAGGTGCTTCAGGTTTGTCACGTAAGTTGAGTTAGATTTTTATTGTTAAGTATTCTATAAAATTAGGTCAAGGGTTAGAAGTGTGATCCTGGCGTTGGTTATCCGATACTTAAGTTAGTGACAAAAGATGATGAAGAGACTTAGGGAACCGGGGAATTTGAGTTTTCCGATAATTTTCTCTCAGAGAAAGGCAGAAGAATATATACGATGAATTTATTCGTGTGTGCATGGTGTTAATGACCATTGTGTAGTAGGAGAGAGATCAACGGGAAGTTAATACCTGAATTGTATTGTCCTAACAGTTTGGGTAGTCTAAGTCGATAATGTTAAAAAGTGTCTATCGGGTCAAGTACATTTAATTAATGTTGGAACCACAAGTACTTTCATTGTCAAAGATCATATTTTTTATGTGATTTTGTGTATTTACCTATCAAATGTGAGATGGCGCTTATCTGGATCTCATTTGACCTCTGGAGGAGTCCACCTCAAATCCCTATGACGTAGATTATTTTACAATTCAATCCCACTTACTCTTATTTATTCTTCCATCAAATGCTTAAGGTTAAATAGACGTTGAATTGAATTCCATAAAATACCCTCTCAAACACTAATTTTTATAAAAATAAATGTCAATATATGAACGATAAACATCATATAAAGAAAAGACTTAATTTATATTTAAATTTTGTTATTGAATATTTATTATATATTGTATATGAGTCTAATGTATATGAGACTGATATTATATATATATATATATATGCTTAGCACTACAATTATGAATAAACAATTTCTTGTGCAAGGCTGATAAGACAAAATTATCATTTGCACAAGGAAGTAGAAGAAAAATATAATTACAAAGCAAAATTAATGGAAATTGATAATAAGACAACATAACAAAATTAATTAAGACTCCCATGTGCTCCCCATTCACAAGCTTTACACTATTTTTTCTTGAAAATTGAGTCACTTTTGACTTTGTAATTAACAAACTGTGTTTTGTCAATTTCATATATAATTTGAAGGAAATGCTGCTTCTTCTTTTTTTTGCATTATTATACCAAAGAACTGGCAAATTCTTCTTCCAGAATTATTATTATTATTATTATAGTGAAAACTTAATTGTATGTAATATTATGTTGAAGACACTATTATTTTGTAGAAATCATAAAATCAATCAATAATTACTTCAATTGATAAGAAATTCTAGATTGTTAATAGAATAAGGAACATTAACACATGTATTTCTTTAGGTAAGATAAATTAGGGTTTCTTGTCCTATTTTTCAAAGAGATTTTATGAGATTTTGTTTTTCTTTTTTCTGCAATATATAACTGATAGGGAAAGAATCTATTTACATAAATAAACATTAATATGTTAATAAAATTATCAAATATGATACAAGTCTATGTTGATAAAAGCCTTATAGTCTTTTAATATTTCATAAATCAAGCTCTATTTTGATAGAAGTCTTAGTCTTTTAATATTCATTAATTCTATTAGTATTTTTATTTTTTATGATAATTTTATATTGTTATTACAAATTTTATTAATGATGGAGGAAAAAGTTTTCGGTCTGTCACGGATGTCGAGTGGATTTTATTACTGTCAAGTGTCTTGCAAAATAAGATTACTTGTCGGGGATGTGTTTTTGGTATTGACTTTCCGATAATTAAGTCAGTGACTAAATACAGTAAAAAAGTCTTAAGAAACTTGTTAGGATAGCAACATTCACACACTATATCTATAGAGATGGATACTTGAAGATGCCATTGGGTCCAATTACAAGGTTATACTCCAACAAGCTTAAAGCACAATTTCAGAATTATGTTCAATCTTTGATTTCTCAAGAACTTCAAGAAATCACATTGGTCAAGCGTGGAGAAGAGTTTAAGGAGATGCCAACATACTTATGCACATTAGAGCATTCAAGTCTTGAAGGCTAATAAATGGGCATAATTCAAGAAGTTAAAGCCTTATTTTGGGTTGTTTGTTTTAGGCCCAACGTTTTAAAAGGAAGGGCCTTGTTTGGGAATAAGTTTAAATTATATTTTTAGTGGGTTTTTAAATTCTATTTTTAGGGGGCTTTTAAATTCTATTTTTAGTGGGCTTTTAAATTCTATTTTTAGTGGGCTTTACTAAAAGACTCAGCCCAACATATCTATTGTAGAATTAGGTCATCTTCTCCTCTATAAATAGAATAAGATGGGGCTGTTTTAGGAGGAGGAGAAAAAATGAAATTTGTGAGTTTTTTTTAAACAAATCAGATTCAGGTTTGTTTTACCTTAAGGATTGATTCAACTTATCAAGTAAGTAAACTTGTGGCGTTAATTCAATTCTCTTTCTCTTTGATTTCTCTTTGTTACCATTTCCTTGCTGATTTTGGGGGTGAAGTGATTCGGGGAGTTTACCAAGGGTTGATTGAGTTTAGATCAGGGACAATTTTTGATGCAGAGGTGATTCTTGCTCAGTTCTTGATTTGTTGCTGTATCATTTTTGGTATAAGAGCTAAGTTCAAATTCAATCTATATATCCTTTAAATTTCTGTTTATTTTTGAATATTATGGTCAGTTTCTCATTTAGTAAAAGAAAAAAAAAATTGTGTTCTTTATCTCTGAATTTCAGATCTGATATATATATATATATATATATATATATATATATATATAAAGTGGTGGTCTTTATCTCTTAATTTTAGACCTGATATATATATAAAAAAAAGGAACTTTCCAAAATTATGTGCCCACAAATCAGATTTCATTCCAAATTCGTCATCTTGCCTCTTTACATCATATTACATCTAGTTTTGTACATCTTTCTTTCTTTAGGATTTATTTGTTTTCCATTGAATTAAGGTTGCTAATTTGCTTATTTGGTATTGTTTGATTGGTCCGGACAAGTAAAAACTACTGCTTGAATTCTAGAGTGGAAAAAAGGCAGAAAATTGTGAGCACATTAAAGGGTAAAAGCCAAACTTTGAGTGAAACACGAGGGTTCCAATCAAATTGAGTGAAACACGTGAGGGAGTGTTGTGAGGATTGCTAACAATTTTTGCAGGTTTTACATCAGACAAAATCAAACGAAAGCAAAAGAAAGTGATGAGAAAGTTATGTTACTGAACATAACCTAGCCTTCACTTTACAGGTATGCAACAATTTCAAAGGTTTGAAAACCTTTTAGGATGTTAGTGATAGATTTGAGAAGCAAGACCAGTCATTAGAGAATTGCAAGAGGGACAATGAATGGTGGTGCAACAAGAGGCAGAATTTAAGAGAGCCAAATACTCATCATTTGGGTATGAGGTGATGGCTTTGATGATGGAGATGATGAGGGAGAATGGCATGGGGTCAGGATGGGTGGAAGAGAAGGACAAAATTATAGAATAAGAGGTCGAGGGTAATAGAGTCCAAAACTTTGCAAGGGAGGAAGAGAAAGGGCTGATCGTGTGTTGATAGGAATATGGTAGTATAAAAATGAAAATTCCATCTTTCCAAGGTAAGAATGATGTGAAGCTTACTTGGAATGGGAGGGAAAGTGGAGCTGATTTTGATTGTCATAACTATTCTGAAGAGAAGAAGGTAAAGCTTGCTGCAGTGGAATTTAAAGATTATGCACTTGTTTGGTGGGATCAACTAGTTTTAAATAGGAGAAGAAATGGAGAGGAACCTTGTCAATACTTGGGGCAGAATGAAGAGAATTATGAAAAAGAGATTGTACTAGTTATTTTTATAGAGAGCTACATCAAAAACTTCAAACTTTGAGACAAGGCTATATGAGTGTTGAAGAGTACCATAAGGAGATGGAGATAGTCATGATAAGGGCTAATGTGAAGAAGATAGGGGGCTACCATGCACGTTTCTTGGTTGGTTTGAACAAGGATATTGCAAATGTTATCGAATTATACCATTATGTGGAGTTGGAAGAAATGGTAAACATGGCAATGAAAGTGGAGAAACAACTCAAGTACAAAGGGTCCAACAATACTTCCTATTCTAGTTCTACTACAAATTGGAACTCCAAATGGTCTAAGAAGGATTCGAAGGCCAAGGACAAGCCAAAAGAAGTGAAGAGCAATTCAGACCCAAAAGGTAACTTAAAATCTTCAAGTTCTTCTACTTCTAATTCTGATTCTAATAAGCATAGAAATATTAAGTGCTTTAAATGTCTTGGTATTGGTCATATTGCCTCTCAATGTCCCAATAATTAAACAATGGTTTTGAGGGGTGCTGAAGTTATTTCTGAAGATGAGGATCATGTTGAGAGTGATTCTGATTCCATGCATGAATTAGAGGATTGTTCTGATCTAGAAGCTGAAAATGCACATAAGGGTGAATTACTTGTTACTAGGCGTGTACTAAATGCTCAAGTAAAAGAGGATGAAATTGAGCAAAGGGAGAATATCTTTCATTCAAGATGCTTAGTGAATGGGAAAATTTGTAGCATTATAATTGATGGTGGGAGCTGCACAAATGTAGCTAGCACATTAATGGTGGAGAAGCTAGGGCTGGATTGTTTGAGGCACCCTAGGCCATATAAGCTACAATGGCTTAATGATATGGGAGAAATAAAGGTGAATAAACAAGTTATTGTATCTTTCTCCATTGGTAAGTATTCTGATCAAGTTCTTTGTGATGTTGTGCCTATGCATGCTAGTCATTTATTGCTTGGAAGACCTTGGCAATATGATAGGAAGGTGTTGCATGATGGTTTTAAGAATAGGTACTCATCTTTATGGGAGATCAGCAAGTTATTCTTGCCTAGCTCCAAGCGAGGTGTATGAAGACCAAATGCAATTAAAAAGGAGTATTGAAGCTATGCATCAAAGAGGGACAGAAACACCTCAGAAAAAACAAGTGGAATCAAATTTTGAAGGAAAGGCTGAGAGCCTTGCAAAAGGAGAGCTGAGATCAAAAATAGAGGGGAAGGCTGATAGCCTTGCAAAAGGAGAGTTGGGCTCAAAAATACAAGAAAAAAGAGTGAGTGAGGTTGAGAGTGTGAAAAGAAAAGAGGGGAAAGAGGCCTTAAAAGAAAGTCAATTTAAGGGCCCAAATTAGAGAGAGGGCAAAAAGAAACAAAAATTTTATGCAAAAATGAGAGATGCAAGGGTTGCTTGTGAGGAAGGGAGATGCTTAGTTGTACTTTTTTACAAATAAGCTTAACTTAATGAATCTGACCTTAACCCTTGTTTGCCTAGTGGTGTTGTTTCTCTTTTGCAGGAATATGGTGATGTCTTCCTTGAAGAATTACCTAAGGAGTTGCCGCCTATTAGAGGGATAGAGCATCAAATTGATTTCATTCCAGGAGCACAAATTCCAAATAGGCCAGCCTATAGAGAAAATCCAGAAGAGACTAAGGAACTCCAAAAGCAAGTGGAAGAGTTACTACAAAAGGGACACATAAGAGAAAGCTTGAGTCCGTGTGCCGTGCCAGTCATTTTGGTCCCAAAGAAAGATGGGAGTTGGCGTATGTGTGTTGATTGTAGGGCTGTTAACAAACTTACGGTAAAGTATCGCCATCCTATTCCTAGACTGGATGATATGCTTGATGAATTGCATGGTGCATGTGTGTTTACCAAAATTGATCTTATGAGTGGTTACCATCAAATTAGAATGGTTGGTGATGAATGGAAAACTGCTTTTTAAAACAAAACATGGTTTATATGAGTGGCTTGTGATGCCTTTTGGTTTATCTAATGCTCCTAGTACCTTTATGCGCTTGATGAATCATGTTTTGAGATAATTTATTGGTAAGTTTGTTGTGGTTTACTTTGATGACATTCTGATCTTTAGCAAAAGCATTGAAGAGCATGTTGAACATCTTATACTTGTCTTAGATGCACTTAGGGCAGAAAAGTTGTATGCTAAACTGAAAAAGTGCACATTTTGCATGGATCGAGTCATATTTCTTGGTTATGTTGTTTCTTCTAATGGAATTGAGATGGATCAAGAAAAAGTCAAGGCAATCAAGGAATGGCCAAGACCTACAAGTATTACTCAGGTAAGATCTTTTCATGGGCTCGCTAGTTTTTTTAGGAGGTTTGTGAAGGATTTTAGTACAATTGCTGCTCCTTTGACTGAAATTGTAAAGAAAGAGGTAGGTTTTAAATGGGATGATGCACAAGAGCTAGCTTTCAATACTTTGAAAGAGAAGCTTTGCACTGCACCTATATTGAGTTTGCCAGATATTTCTTCTACATTTGAAATTGAATGTGATGCCTCAGGAATAGGTATTGGAGCTGTTTTGTTGCAAGGGAGGCGTCCTATAGCGTATTTAAGTGAAAGGCTCAATGGTGCCCAAATCAAGTATTCTACTTATGATAAGGAGTTGTATGCATTGGTGAGAGCTCTACAAACTTGGCAGCATTATTTATAGCCTAAAGAGTTTGTAATTCATACTAATCATGAGAGTTTGAAGCATTTAAAAGGCCAAGGTAAGTTAAATCAAAGGCATGCTAAGTGGCTAGCGTTTATTGAGACATTCCCATATGTTGTGCAATACAAGCAAGGTAAGGAAAATGTGATTGCAGATGCATTATCTAGGAGGTATGCTCTGATCTCCTCACTAAGTTCTAAGTTAATTGGATTTGAATATATTAAGGATTTGTACAAATCAGATCTGACTTCGCAAATGTTTTTTGTTTGCATGTGAACAAGTTGCTTTTCAAAAGTTTTAAGAACTGATGGATATTTGTTTAGAGATAATAACTTTGTTTTCCTTCTTGTTCTATGCGTGAATTGCTTGTTAGGGAGTCTCATAATGGTGGATTAATGGGACATTTTGGCATTGCTAAGACACTTGATATTTTGCAAGAGCATTTTTATTGGCCTAACATGAAAAAGGATGTTGAGAGAATTTGTTCTAGTTGTGTTGCATGTAGGCAGGCCAAGTCTAAGGTGCAACCTCATGGGTTGTACACTCCACTACCTGTTCCTAATAGTCCTTGGATTGATATATCTATGGACTTTGTGTTGGGATTGCCTAGGACTAGGAAAGGACGTGATAGCATCTTTGTTGTAGTTGATAGATTTAGCAAAATGGCTCATTTTATTGCATGTCATAAATCTGATGATGCCACTCATGTCGCTGATTTGTTCTTTAGGGATGTGGTAAGGTTGCATGGCATTCCTAGAACAATTGTTTCTGATAGGGACTCTAAATTCTTAAGTCATTTTTGGCGTGTTTTATGGAGTAAATTGGGGACTAAATTATTGTTTTCTACTACTTGTCATCCTCAAACTGATGGCCAAACTGAAGTGGTTAATAGAACTTTAGGATCCTTATTACGAGCTGTAGTTGGAAAGAATTTAAAAACTTGGGAAGATTGTTTGCCTTTGATCGAGTTTGCATATAATAGAAGCATTCATTCTTCTACTGGTTACTCCCCATTTGAAATTGTGTATGGTTTTAATCCACTAACACCATTGGATTTATTACCTTTACCATTAAATGAGATCGTTAATGTGATGGACAGCACAAGGCAGATTTGGTTAAGTCCATACATAACAAAGCTAGGCAGCATATTGAGGAAAAAAATAAAAAGTATGCTCAAAGAGCTAATCAAGGGCGAAGAGTGATGAAGTTTAAACCCGGAGATTGGGTTTGGGTACACTTTAGGAAGGAAAGATTCCCTAAGCAACGAAAGTCCAAACTTGATCCTAGAGGCGATGGACCATTTCAAGTGCTTGAACGCATCAATGATAATGCCTATAAAGTGGACTTGCCAGGTGAGTACGGTGTTAGTGCAACTTTTAATGTTTCTGATCTATCTCCATTTGATAACGTAGGTTTTGATTCGAGGACGAATCCTTTTGAAGAGGGAGAGAATGATGCAACTCACCAAGGCAACTATGGAGATGGATACTTGAAGATGCCATTGGGTCCAATTACAAGGTCACACTCCAACAAGCTTAAACACAATTTCAGAATTATGTTCAATCTTTGATTTCTCAAGAACTTCAAGAAATCACATTGGTCAAGCGTGGAGAAGAGTTTAAGGAGATGCCAACATACTTATGCACATTAGAGCACTCAAGTCTTGAAGGCTAATAAATGGGCATAATTCAAGAAATTAAAGCCTTATTTTGGGCTGTTTGTTTTAGGCCCAACGTTTTAAAAGGAATGGCCTTGTTTGGGAATAAGTTTAAATTATATTTTTAGTGGGTTTTTAAATTCTATTTTTAGGGGGCTTTTAAATTCTATTTTAGTGGGCTTTTAAATTCTATTTTTAGTGGGCTTTACTAAAAGACTCAGCACAACATATCTATTGTAGAATTAGGTCATCTTCTCCTCTATAAATAGAATAAGATGGGGCTGTTTTAGGAGGAGGAGAAAAAATAAAATTTGTGAGTTTTTTTTAAACAAATCAGATTCAGGTTTGTTTTACCTTGAGGATTGATTAAACTTATCAAGTAAGTAAACTTGTGGCGTTAATTCAATTCTCTTTCTCTTTGATTTCTCTTTGTTACCATTTCCTTGCTGATTTTGGGGGTGAAGAGATTCGGGGAGTTTACCAAGGGTTGATTGAGTTTAGATTAGGGACAATTTTTGATGCAGAGGTGATTCTTGCTCAGTTCTTGAATTATTGCTGTATCAGTGACTAAATACAGTAAAAAAGTCTTAAGAAACTTGTTAGGATATCAACATTCACACACTATATCTAGATAAAGAACACAAAGAATAGGGGAGAGAATACGTGGAGAAATATACGTGGTAACACTAGGATGGTAAACTCCACGGCGGCTAGGTATTTTATTGATGATTTCAGATATATATAGTTGTAGAGAAATTACATTTTTTGCCTTGCCCATCTACCCCTATTTATAGCTATCTAGGGATGAGCAGGGTTCAGAATCATGCTCACGGGCCTTTAACGGGCCACGGCCCATGCCACTAGGGCACCATTAGGGTTCCCTTAGCCATCTAGTAAACTTAACCCATCAGGCTCCACAACCTAACAATTCTCCCACTTGGAGACTGATCAGTCACCCAAAAGATTGTATTCTCGAAAAATTGAATCCCAACATCATCAATATTTTCACCGCACCGCAACATCTATAGAAACTACTACAAAAGGCCAACCGAGGTTTTGCACAACCCCAGTTTTCCAACATCAACAAATTTAGTCAACATGTCTACTGGATTCTTTGCACCCTCTATCTTCTCCAAGCACATATCACCTTCCTCCACTGCCCTGCGAATGAAATGATAGCGTCTCCTGATGTGCTTCGTCTTAGAATGATAGATTGGGTTCTTCAGCAACTGTATGGCATTCTGGCTATCTGAGTAAAGAATCTTCTCGTTCTGTTTCTTACCCAACTCTTCTAGATAATCTGCCAGCCATTTCATCTCCTCCCCAGCTTCAGCTATTACCACATACTCAGCCTCAGTCGATGAAAGAGCAACACACTTCTGAAGCTTGGACATCCAGCTCACTGTTGTACCACCTATGGTATAAACGTAACCAAATGTGCTCTTGCTCGGGTCCACGTCACCACCAAGATCAGCATCCACAAAGCCCTATAGAATAACTTTGTTTTTCCCAAAACAAAGTGAAGTACTGGATGTACCTCTCAGATATCTTAGAAGCCACTTCACAGCTTCCCAATGCTCTTTCCCCAGATTCGCCATGTACCTGCTAACAACTCCCACTATATGTGCTATATCAGGTCTGGTGCAGACCATAGCATACATTAAACTTCCAACTACTGAAGCATATGGAACAAGTACCATATGCTCACGTGCCTCAGCTGTCTTGGGTGACTACTCCTTTGACAATTTTAAGTGGTTTGCCAATGGAGTAGTCCTGGGTTTAGCATCAGTCATCCTGAATATGGCCAACACTTTCTCAATGTACTGCTCCTGGGATAGATTTAAAGTGCTAGCAGATCTATCCCGAGAAATCTTCATCCCCAAAATCTACTTCGCTGCACCCAAATCCTTCATTTCAAATGCTGAAGACAACCCCGCCTTTAGATTGTTGATCTCCCTCATACTGGATCCTGCGATCAACATATCATCCACATACAAGAGTAGAAAGACATAAGAATCAGTGTACTTCTTGAAGTAACAACACTGATCTTTTCCAGCCTTGTAAAAGCCACTCTTAGTCATGAAGGAGTCAAACTTCTTGTACCACTGCCTTGGTACCTGCTTCAGTCCATACAAGCTCCTGTTGAGCTTGCACACCATGTGTTCCTTGCCAGGAACAACAAATCCTGCTGGTTGCTTGATATGCATAAATCATATCACATTTTTAGCATGTTTTTAGGCATGATTTAGGGTGAAATTGAGGGTAAATTGGTCTTAATTGTTCATTATTAACTCAATTTCACAGTTTTTATGATTTTTTAAGTGTCAGGTGAAAAGTGGAAGAAAATGGCAAATTTCGGGGCAAAAACGCAAATTTTCAGAAGTTCGGACTTCTGGGAGGGCGTCCCGGTTCAGGACGGGCGTCCTGACCTGGTCAATAGGTCGGGACTGGCGTCCAGGACTCGGGACGGCAGTCCTGACCTGGTCAACAGACCGGGACGGGCGTCCCGAACTAGAAAGTCAAGTCCCACATCAAATTTTTGAGAGAAAATCACTCCAGAAAGCTGCTATAAATACCAGAGGCCTTCCTCAGTTGAATTCATCCCTCTCCACTCGATCTGAGTCATTCAGTGGTTTCCAGTGTACAATTCTCGAGTACACAACTCACTCGGAGACTCAGATTTCAGTATAAGTTTTCCTTCTTTCCTTTTTGTGTTTAGTTTTCTAGTATCTGAGAAATAGTCTCAGATCCTAGGGTTCAATAGATAGGTTCGTTTCTGGTATTCATAGAATACCCGAGATTTCGTTAGGAGATCCTAAGAGGGCTCTAGGCGTTCGAAGAGTCAGTCCACAGGTCTGGGCTTAAGCTGGGTATTAAGGTAAAGCCCAGTTACTAGGCTGAGGAAGCGTCCTCCGAAGGTTCTGGCAAGCAGAGTCGGGTAAAGCAATACGACATATATAGCAGTACGCTCCATCGGCGAGACTTCGTAAAGGGTGATTTCTTTATGGCATCGGTCCCCTGTCCCTCTCTTATATGTTGTTATTGTGTTTGTCCAAATAGTAATTGTGGATGCTGGATTATGATTATTATGGATATTTGTTATATATTTTGAAGTTATAATGTTTTTCCGGAAATAGCCACCTGCTTAAATATTCATTATGTCTGCATGTCTAATGTCGTTTCTTTTAAACTAAAATTAGGGTTATAGACAATTCTTAACCACGGTCTATTCATAACCTGTTTAGTTTAACAGGCATCAATTAGTATTGGTGTCTGCCATGCTAGATAAAATAACATGCGGAACACCCTGTTTGTTAGAGTAGTCTAGGTAGGCTGAGTAGAGTGTTATGCCGACAGTTATAGGGACAGCGACATGATTCCCGAAGTGACATAGGGCTTTCATAGCTGACTTGAGTTCGAACCATGAGTAGGGCCGTTTACCTTAACGATGGGGCGGTAGCATAGAGACTCAGATGTGGTACATCTTTAGACTCAGAACATAGTTGCATTCCAGGTCAATCAACATATAGGAACAATATAACATAGAATCAGAACTTTGTCTATAAACACTTTTAGGCCTGATTAGACTTAAACCTAGTGAAGAATGGATCACCCTCTCATCAAAGTTATTGATGAAGATTGCATAACTGGATTATAAGATAAGAGTTAGGATAAAAGGCTAGTTACTACTAAGCCGTTACCACTTCCCTGGGAGTACGATAATTATTTAATAAAATCGTAGATACTTTCCAACAGACTAGCTACACGATAGGTACTCTGCCTTAGGTTCTGGCTGATTAAGTGACACCATAGAGACTAAATGTGACAATTAGTCAATCTCAGTCCTTAATTACTCATAATCAACATAGGGTAAAACAACACCTATTTAGTATATCGGCTGGAAACTCATCAAATTTTTGGCGCCATTGCAGGGGAAATATCATAATGAATTTAGGATTATTGGCCACAATTCTAGAAACGTATGATAGGTAGCGGTAGTAACCTAGACTTTTGATCTACACTTATCTTATACTAGTTAGACAATCACTTTCCAAAATATAGGATTATCACAACTAATTAATTTTAGATATTATCTGAAATTAAGATATTTAGGATAATCAAATTTTAGAAAATTATTCTAAAACCATGTTGAGGAAATTTATCTGCTTTCTAAATAAAATATAAAAGAAAAAAATGTTTCTTGCTTTTCTATTTTACTTTTCTTCCTATTCTTGTTATTTGTTATTTCTAACCAGACTTTGCACTCATAGATGAAGGGAAGAAGAGCCCAGGATATTCTGAACGAATTAGAAAATAACATCAATCCTTTCCCAGAGATCCAAACAACTCCTGCTTATCCCGAATATACTCCTGCTTCTCCCGAATATACTCCTGCATCTCCCGAATATACTCCTGCATCTCCCGAGTATACTCCAGAATCCCTCGAATACACTCAGAAATCTCCTGAGTATACTCCTGCATCCCCCGCACCTAACAACCAACCACCTTCATCAGAGGATAGCACTAACAGTTCTCAATCAGCCTTGGCTGCCCAGGTAGATGATATATCTCACAGGATAAGCGCCATGACTCAGACAATACCGGGCAGACTATGACGGTCATATCAAGCTGTTCTAACTGTAAGTTCTGAAGTAACCCAGCTCAGAACCACAATAGAACGCCAAAATGTGCAAATACTCCGAGAGGTGATGGAAATCTTAAAGGAACAAAGGAACCAGCAGGAGGAGATGCGAAACATACGAGCAGAACTACAAGAGATGCGAAACATTCAGGCAGAGCTACAGGAGATCAGAGATAAGGGTCGTTGAAAAAGGAAAGATTCTTTTACTTTTATTCTCAGCAAATAAATTGTTTGAACTAAACCTGAATAATTGACCCCTATTTTTCTATTTTTCAAACATTTTAAAGGGTCCTTTATATTCAACAATTTTCTTCAGGCGTTTTATTTTCAAATTTCTATGAAAAACAAAAGTTTAGAAAATGCAGTTTATTTTTCACTAATTAAATTGTACAAACTCAGTTTTTTTTTTCTGAAATTCTTGCTGAATTTAAGTTGAGATAAAATTAGGGTAGTCATGATTTTCGAAAAAGATTGAGGAATTTTTTCATAGAGTTTTTAACAGCTTCTGAATTTGATTGGATAAACATGAAGACTTGTTAAAAATTATGATTATTTTTGGTATCCTGAGATTTGCAGGGAATTACGAAAAAAAAATATTTTTTTTTTCAGAATTGGCACGCGTCCCGAAGCAACCCGGGACGGGCGTCCCGAAGGCCGCCCCTCCTACAAATAATCCACTTTTTTCATTTCCCCTCAAATCAACTTCCAAAAAAATTCATCTCTCTACCTTTTCCCTACAAATTTTTGGCAAACTTCCCAAAGTTCAAAAATTCAAATTTCCCTCCAAAATTTGAATTTTGAACTTCCTTCCAGAATTCGAATTTCCCTCCAAAATTCGAAATTTCCCGCCAAAAATTCAAAATCATTCCCTAACCAAAATCCATCCTCCCGAATTCAAATTCACCTCCAGAATTCGAATTCGAATCTTCCTTCCTGCCTAAATTCTCAAAATCTCTCAAACGCTCTCAACCCAAATGGCTCCCAAAAGCGCCCGTATCACATCTACCATGACCGTCACATCGGTGGCACACCCTTTTATGCTGTTTCACTCCAGCCCAGCATACCAGGAGAGATGTCACGGATACATCGGACGCACCATACTGACGGGCAGAACACTTGACTGGGCCGCAGTACAGACGCTAGAGGTTGATACGCGAAAATCGTATCACCTTTTTAGCATGCTTTTTGTATGAATTTGGGTGAAATCGAGGGTAATTTGATCTTGATTGTTCATTATTCACTTAATTTCACAGTTTTTATGATTTTGGAAGTGTCAGGTGAAAAGTAGACGAAAACAGCAAATTTTGGGGCAAAAACGCAATTTTTGGAAATGTTGACCCGATCAAAGGGTCGGGACGGGCGTCCCGACCAAGTCAAAGCACCTGGACGGGCGTCCAGGACCCAGGACGGGCGTCCAGGACCCAGGACGGGCATCCAGGACCCAGGACGGGCGTCCCGACCTGGTCAATTGATCAGGACGGGCATCCCAATCCGGGACGGGCGTCCCGAGCCGCCAGAAGCTGTCCCACATCGAATTTTTCAGAGATTTTCACTCCGGGAAGCTGCTATAAATACCCCAGGCCTCCAGCAGTTGAATTCATTCCTCTCCACTCGATCTGAGTCATTTAGTGGTGTCCAGTGTACAATTCTCTAGTACACAACTCACTCAGAGACTCGGATCTCAGTTTTCTTTCTTGTTAGTGTTTCGTTTTAGTTTCTGAGAAATAGTCTCAGATCTTAGGTTTCTATAGATAGGTTCGTTTCTGGTATTCAAAGAATACCCAGGATTTCGTTAGGAGATCCTAAGAGGGCTCTAGGCGTTCGAAGAGTCAGTCCACAGGGCTGGGCTTAAGCTGGGTATTAAGGTAAAGCCCAGTTACTAGGCTGAGGAAGCGTCCTCCGACGGTTCTGGCAAGCAGAGTCGGGTCAAGCAATACGGCATATACAGCAGTACGCTCCATCGGCGAGACTTCGTGAAGGGTGAATTCTTTATGGCATCGGTCCCCCTATCCCTCTCTTATATGTTGTTATTGTGTTTGTCCAAATAACTGTTTGAATGCCAGATTATGTTTTTATGAATATTTGTTATTTATGTTGAAGTATTATGTTTTTCTAGAAATGGCCACCTGCTTAAATATCCATTATGTCTGCATGTTTATTGCCGTTCTTTTAAACTGAAATTAGGGTTATAGACAATTCCTAACCACGGTCTATTCATAACCTGTTTAGTTTAACAGACATCAATTAGTATTGGTGTCTACCATACTAGATAAAATAATCTGCGGAACACCCCGTTGGTTGAAAGTAGTCTAGGTAGGCTGAGTAGAGTTTTATGCCGGCAGTTATGCGACGAGCAGTATGATCCCCAAAGTGACATAGGGCGGTCATTGCTGACTTTAGTCCGAGCTGTGAGTAGGGCCGTTACCCTTAACGATGGGGCGGTAGCGTAGAAACTCAGATGTGGTAGCATTTAGACACAGAACATAATTGCAATCCAGGCCAAGACATGTCTAAAACACTCGAATATAGGTCAATCACACGATAGTAACAGTATAACATAAAATCAGGATCAAATCTTTAAAACACTTTCAGGTTTGGCTTGACTTAAACCTAGTGGAGAATGAATCACCCTCTCATCAAAATTATTGATGAAGATTGCATAACTGGATTATAAGATAAGAGTTAGGAAGAAAGGCTAGTTACTACTAAGTCGTTGCCACTTCCCTGGGAGTACGATATTTATTTAATAAAATCGTAGATACTTTCCAACAGACTAGCTACACGATAGGTACTCTGCCTTAGGTTCTGGCTGATTAAGTGACACCATAGAGACTAAATGTGACAATTAGTCAATCACAGTCCTTAATTATTCATAATCAACATAGGGTAAAATAACACCTATTTAGCACATCGGTCGGAAACCGCATTAGATTTTTGGCGCCGTTGCCGGGAAATATCATAATGAATTTAGGATTATTGGCCACAATTCTAGAAACTTATGATAGGTAGCGGTAGTAACCTAGACTTTTGACTTACACTTATCTTATACTAGTTAGACAATCACTTTCCTAAATATAGGATTATCATAACTAATTAATTTTAGATAATATCTGGAATTAAGACACTTAGGATATCAAATTTTAGAAAATTATTCTAAAACCATATTAAGGAAATTTACCTGCTTTCTAAATAAAATCAAAATCCATAAAAATATTTTTCTTACTTTCCTGTTTCACTTTCCTACTTTTGTTATTTGTTATTTCTAACCAGACTTTGCACTCAAAGTTGAAGAGAACAGAGCAGCTACTAATCAGGCAAAGAGACAGAAAACCCTGACACTCCAGGACCGAAGAAGACAAACCAGAGGGCCCCTCTAGGCCTGCACCAGAAGTACCACGAGGGACTCTTCCTTCACAACCAGTGGAAGTAAACTCAAGCCCTGATGCCAGTGAACTAGTGAGACGATTCCTGAACACCCGTGAGCATAGTCCCATGGAAGAAGATCCTTCTGAGGATACCTTCCCTCCTAGAGAAGTACCCCAGAGATCTCCAATTCACCCTCCTGCCCAGAGAGTTCCTCTAAATCCACCCCCTACTGATCAAACCCAAAATTCACCAACCTCTCCTGCATACACCCCAACACCTAACGAGCGCACCCCTTCATCTGCGGGGAGTACTAACGGTTATTATTCAATGTTGTCCGTGCAGATAGACACACTAACTCAAAGGGTCTATGAGACGGACCAAGGGATTGCCAGCAGACTGTGTCATATAGACCAACTCAGTCTGAATATCACAACTAACGTAGACCGACTCAGAGCCACAGTCAATCTTCAGGAGAACCAAGGTGTACAACTACTCCGAGAGATGGCTGATTTACGCAGTGAGCAGAACAGGCAGAGGGATGAGATGAGAACCATACGCATAGAAATGCGAAGCATTCGAACAGAACTACAGGAGATCAGAGATAGGATTCGTTAAAAAGGGAAGATTCTTTTACTTTCAACAAATAATTCGTTTGAACTGAAACTTGAATAATTGACCCTTATTTTTCTATTTTTTTCAAACATTTTTAAAGGGTCCTTTATATTCAACAATTTTCTTCAGACATTTTATTTCGAATTTCTATGAAAAACAAGAGTTTTGAAAATACAGTTTATTTTCCACTGATTACATTGCACAAACTCAGTTTTGTTTTTTTTTTTGAAATTCTTGCTGAAATTAAGTTAGGATAAAATTAGGGTAGTCACAATTTTCGAAAAGAGACTAAGGAATTTTTGCATAGAGTTTTTAACAACTTCTGAATTTCATTGGATAAACATGAAGCCTTGTTAAGAATTATGATTATTTTTGGTATCTTGAGATTTTCAGGGAATTACGAAAAAAAAAATATTTTTTTTCGGAATTGGCACGCGTCCCGATGCAACCCGGGATGGGAGTCCTGCCTCCGGGACGGGCGTCCCGAAGGCCGCCCCTTCTATAAAAATTAAAATTTTTTCATTTTCTCTCAAATCTACAACAAAAAATTCATCTCTCTAAAAACATTTCTCTCTAGCCTCTCTCTACAAATTTTTGGCAAACTCCTCAAAGTTTAAAAATTCGAATTTCCCGCCAAAAATTCAAAATCTGTCCCTAACCTAATTTCATCCTTCTGAATTCAAATTCACCTCCAGAATTTGAGTTTAAAGCTTTCTTTCCCACCTACACTCTCTCATACGTTTTAAATGGCTCCCAAACGTGCTCATACCACATCTACCATGACAGTTACCTCAGTGACACATCCTTTTATGCTGTTTCCCTCCAGCACAGCATACCAAGAGAGATGCACTGGGTACATCGGGCGTACGATACTAACGGGCAGAACGTTGGATTGGGCAGCAGTACAGACACTGGGAGTAGAGCCGGAAGTCAGACGCATACTCGATGTGCCACCCTACAGTCGAGTATTCATCGTCACCGAGCCCACATACCTGGAGCTGGTATGTGAGTTCTATGCGTCTTTTACCTGCCACCAGGAGCAGATCACATTCCGTTTAGGCAGAATAGATCGATCGATGAGCATGGCCGAGTTCGGCATCGCCCTAGGCATCTGGCAGAGAGATGAGCTGGATACGCCCGCATACACCATAGCAGTTCGAGACTTCACGTCTGCATACGTCTCCACTGCTTGGGCTCAGATCTGCATGACGGGTGTCCCATACCAGCATGGCTTTGCAAAAGCCACAGGTATTTATCCTACTCTTCGTTACCTGCATGCTATCATTGCACACACATTGTCAGGACGACTGACAGCGCCCGGAACTGTCACCCGGATGGAGACGTTCCTTCTAGCCAACATGCACATGGGATCTACAGTAGAGATGGCTAGACTCATAGCAGTCGTCATGCGAGGATTCACTACAGATACTAGGAAACAGTGTCTGGGACTCGGACCATACATCACCAGGCTAGCCCGCTACCTGGAGTTGGACATAGAGGGCTCGGAGCTTACTCTGGTCGCCCCAACCACCATTCCCACAAACGTTACCATTCTACGGAACATGGGAATGGTTGTACGGGATGCGAATGGCCTCGACACCATCCACACGGAGCAGACAAGATAGGCATCGGCATCGGAAGCATTTCCAGCGCATATCCCTCCATCCGAGACGTTCGTGCCACGTACTGCCTTCGAACGACACATGTCGCACGGATTGGCAGAACTATCGGCCCGATACAGTCGAGATATGGACATGATTGACAGACGGTTGACGATGATGGATGATAGGATTGACAGACGGTTGGCGATGATAGATCATAGGATCGCCATGAACACCAGCAGGATTGAGGAGATACATCAGCAGACTTCCCGAGTAGCGGAAAACTTTGAGTTTGACTTAGCAGACTTAGGTCCACTGGACAACGATCCGTCGGGTTCTTAGTCTCTCTCTCCTTCTTTCCTTTTCTTTCCTTTCTTTTGTTTTTGTTTTTCTTGTTCTATGTGTATAAACATGTCTGGGCTGTATGACGTATGAATCTATGTACAAATTAGATTTATATGACATACAGAATTGTTTGCATTATTTTATGTCTTACTTACCCATACGGAATCCTTTATTTTTTTTGTTTTACTTCTTATTTTCAAATAAGTGTGGGGTAAGAATCTTTTCTGTTTTATTTCTTATTTTCAAATAAGTGTGGGGTAATTAGATATGCATGAACACTGAGGACAGTGCCAGACTTGAGTGTGGGGTAGCAGTGCACGGTGCACTGTAGCAGAGTGAAAAAGGTTTCGCATGATTTTGCTTGTTTTCACGTACTTTCACACCCTTCCAAAAAAAAATTTCAAAAATTTTCCGTCTTTCAGACGTCTAAATGCAGTATGCTTGGTTAAACAATTGCTTATGTCTATGATATGTAGGTAGTATGTTATGGTTAGTAGGAGATAATTGATAGCTATCTTGGACTAATTGATTAGGAATAGGGAATTCCTGATAACTGAGCACAAGTTTGTCTGGATTAGAGACCTCAACCAATTACCTGTTCGAGACTTAATGATACGCGAAAATCGTATCACCTTTTTAGCATGTTTTTACGTATGAATTTGGGTGAAATCAAGGGCAATTTGATCTTGATTGTGCATTATTCACTTAATTTCACAGTTTTTATGATTTTGGAAGTGTCAGGTGCAAAGTAGACAAAAATAGCAAATTTTGGGGTAAAAACGCAATTTTTGGAAATGTTGACTCGGTCAAAGGTTCGGGACGGGCGTCCCGAACCAGGGACGGGCGTCCCGACCAAGCCAAGCCAGAGGGACGGGCGTCCAGCACCAGGGATGGGCGTCCCGACCTGGTCAACAGACCAGGACGGGCGTCCCAATCCGGGACGGGCGTCCCGAGCCGCCAGAAGCTGTCCCACATCGAATTTTTCAGAGATTTTCACTCCGGGAAGCTGCTATAAATGCCCCAGGCCTCCAGCAGTTGAATTCATTCCTCTCCACTCGATCTGAGTCATTTAGTGGTGTCTAGTGTACAATTCTCTCACACACAACTCACTGAGAGACTCGGATCTCAGTTTCTTTCTTATTAGTGTTTTGTTTTAGTTTCTGAGAAATAGTCTCAGATCTTAGGTTATAGATAGGTCGTTCCGGGTTCATAGAATACCGGGATTTCGTTAGGAGATCCTAAGAGGGCTCTAGGCGTTCGAAGAGTCAGTCCACAAGGCTGGGCTTAAGCTGGGTATTAAGGTAAAGCCCAGTTACTAGGTGAGAAGCGTCCTCCGAAGGTTCTGGTGAGCAGAGTCAGAGGAAGCAGTCATATACAGCAGTACGCTCTGCGGCGAGACTACGTAAAGGGTGTTCTTTATGGCATCAGTCCCCATCCCTCTTATATTGTGTTATTGTTTTTACTCTAAATACTTATTATGAACATCAGATTACGATTTTATGAATAGTTGTTTTATATGTTGAAGTTGTTACGTTTTCCGGAAATAGCCACCTGCTAAATATTCACTATGTGTGCATGTTTGTGCTCTTTAAACTAAAGTTAGGGTTATAGACAATTCCTAACCGGTCTAATCATAACCTGTTATTTTAACATGCTTCAATTAGTATTGGTGTCTGCCATGCTAGATAAAATAACATGTTGAAACACCCTGCCTGTTAAAGTAGTCTAGGTAGGGGCCGAGCTGAGTCCGAATGCCGGCGGCTAGGGCAAGCGTATGATCCCCGAAGTGACATAGGCTTTCATGGATGCCTTCGTCCCGAATGTGAGTAGGGCCGTCATTAAGGTAGGGCGGTTTTATAGAGACCTCGGATTTGGTACGCCTTTAGACACAGAACATAGTTGCAATCCAGGGCTAAGATATATCTAAAATACTCGAATATAGGTCAATCAACATATAGGAACAGTATACAAGAAGAACTCATCTATAAAGCCTTCTAGGATTAATGAGACTGAAACCTAGTGGAGAATGAATCACACCCTCTCATCAAAGTATTTGAGGAAGATTGCATAACTGGATCATAAGATAGTTTAGGATAAAAGGCTAGTGACTACTAACCGTTGCCACTTCCCTGGGAGACGATAATTATTTAATAAAATCGTAGATACTTTCCAACAGTCTAGCTACACGATAGGTACTCTGCCTTAGGTTCTGGCTGATTAAGTGACACCATAGACTAAATGTGACAATTAGTCAGTCACAGTCCTTAATTAATCATAATCAACATAGGGTAAAATAATACCTATTTAGCACATCGGTCGGAAACACATCAGATTTTTGGCGTCGTTGCCGGGGAAATATCATAATGAATGTAGGATTATTGGCCACAATTCTAGAAACTTATGATAGGTAGCGGTAGTAACCTAGACTTTTGACTTACACTTATCTTATACTAGTTAGACAATCAATTTCCGAAATGTAGGGTTATCATAACTAATTAATTTTAGATAATATCTGAAATTAAGACACTTAGGATAATCAAATTTTAGAAAATTATTCTAAAGCCATATTAAGGAAATTTACCTGCTTTCAACATAAAAAGAAAAAAAATGTTAAAAAATTTAAAACCCCAAAAAGAATGTATCTTTCTTGCTCAACGGTGAGTTGTTCTTTTCCCTATCTCTTGTTTCTATTTTCTTAGTTGCTCTTTTTCGTGTTTTTCTTCCTTTATTTAATTTCGAAGAAATAAAAATGGAAATGAGGATAAAATATATTTTCTTCTGAGTTGTAAAATGTTGGCTTAGATTTTTATCGGGAAGAAACTCTATTTTAGAATTTTCTTAGAGTCATGCCGGCCTTATTAGGATGAGTTATGAAATAGTTTTTCCTTAATAGCCAGACCTTTGAATGTTCTATTGAAAAAAAGGATGTTCCTTTTGTTTTGCTGATGATTGCATGAGAACTTTTAAACTGAAAGGAATTACTGCACTCATTATGGCATCAACTGATTGAAATATACTTTTTGAATGAATATGTGATGTAATGATGTAGTAAGAATTGTTTTAGGACAGAAACATGATAAGAAAGTTCATGTATGATAAATCCTAATCTTATCTAGTCTTGTCTAAAAACAATAGGTTACACTGATCAATCTGAGATATCTGTGTTCAATAAAACTGATACTGAACCATACTTGATTTTGTTAAGTTTTATTGTTACTTGAACTTGATATAGAATAAAGGGATAAGAAAAAGGGTTGAAAATCTAGAAAGCAAACCATTGGTCTAGATTAGAAAACCCTGAGTTAGAGGCTAGTGTAATACTGATAAATTTTTGGATGAAAACTTATTTGCATTGTTTGCTATGTATAATAATTCTCATCTGTGGTTTATTGCAAGTTATCTAGTCACTGAATAAGTTCCAAGTGATATGACTTATCAGCAAAAGAAGAAATTCTTTGCTGATTTGAAATATTACTACTGGGCAGTTTCTCTTCTATTTCAAATTTTTGCAGATCAGTTGATCAGAAGATGTGTCTCAGAAGATGAAAGGACACAAGATTTTGGAGCATTGCCCTAAAGAATCTACGGGAGACCAATTGATGGCTATCAACACTGTCCGGAAAGTGTTGAAAGCAGGATCTTGTTGACCCACCATATTCAAGGACTTTTGTATCTCTGATATAGTCCTGCGATGCTTGCCAAATAATAGGTAACACATCTTCCAGAGATCATCTACCCCAGCGACGTACACAGAATGTTGCAACCGTTGATATCAGGGGTATTTCGAATCCTTTTCCTTTCTTCCTTTGAACATAATTACATCATAGTAGTCGTGGAACACTTTTTGAAAATAGCCTGAACCACAGGCATTACCTACTAATGATGTTAAAGTCATGTGCAGATTCTAGTTGTTTTCCAGATTCAGAGTGCCAATGTTTTAGGAAGAAATGTTCAGCCTGTGTATCAAATCTGTGAAGTCTGCTAAGTACCACACTTTAGCAGGGATTGCTATGGGAATGACTGACCATTCCAAAAGAGGTATGATACGCTAAAATCGTATCACATTTTTAGCATGTTTTTATGTATGTTTTAATGTGAAATTGAGAGTAAATTGACATTAATTGTTTACTATTTACTTGATTTCACGGTTTTTATGATTTTGGAAGTGTCAGGTGAAAAGTAGACGAAAACAGCAAATTCTGGGGCAAAAACGCAATTTTTGGAAATTTTGACCCGGTCAAAGGTCCGGGACGGGCGTCCCGAACCCGGTCAAACCGCCAGGACGCGCGTCCTGAACCGGGACGGGCGTCCCGAACCTGGTCAACGAATCAGGACGGGCGTCCCGAGCCGCCAGAAGCTGTCCCACATCGAATTTTTCAGAATTTTTCACTCCGGGAAGCTGCTATAAATACCCCAGGCCTCCAGCAGTTGAATTCATCCCTCTCCACTCGATCTGAGTCATTAAGTGGTTTCCAGTGTACAGTTTTCCAGTACACAACTCACTCAGAGACTCAGATCTCAGTTTTCTTTCTTATTAGTGTTTTGTTTTAGTTTCTGAGAAATAGTCTCAGATCTTAGGTTTCTATAGATAGGTTCGTTTCCGGTATTCATAGAATACCCGGGGTTTCGTTAGGAGACCCTAAGAGAGCTCTAGGCGTTCGAAGAGTCAGTCCACAGGGCTAGGCTTAAGCCCAGGACGTAAGGTAAAGTCTAGCTACTAGGCTGAGGAAGCGTCCTCCGAAGGTTCTGGCGAGCAGAGTCAGGGCGGGCAATACGACGTATACAGCAGTACGCTCTGTAGGCGAGACTAAGTAAAGGGTGATTTCTTTATGGCATCAGTCCCCATACCCCTCTCTTATATGTTTTATTGCTTTGTCCTAAACATCAATTATGAATATCAGATTATGATTTTATGAATAGTTGTTTTGTATGTTGAAGTTATTATGTTTTTCCGGAAATAGCCACCTGCTAAATAATCATTATGTCTGCATGTCTAATGTAGTTTCTTTTAAACTAAAATAGGGTTATAGACAATTCCTAACCACGGTCTATTCATAACCTGTTTAGTTTAACAGGCATCAATTAGTATTGGTGTCTGCCATACTAGATAAAATAACATGCTGAACACCTGGCTTGTTAGAGTAGTCTAGGTAGGCTGAGTAGAGCGTTATGCCAGCGATTACGAGCCTTCAGAGTGATCCCCGAAAGTGACATAGGGCTTTCATAACTGTCTTTGTTCGTACCGTGAGTAGGGCCGTTTACCTTAATGATAGGGGGCGGTAGCATAGAGACTCAGATGTGGTACACCTTTAGACACAGAACATAGTTGCATTCCAGGCTAAGATATATCTAAAACACTCGAATATAGGTCAATCAACATATAGGAACAGTATAACATAGAATCAGAACTTATCTTTAAAACACTTCTAGGGTTAATTAGACTTGAACCTAGTGGAGAATGGATCACCCTCTCATCAAAGTATTTGATGAAGATTGCATAACTGGATCATAAGATAAGAGTTAGGATAAGAGGCTAGTTACTACTAAGCCGTTGCCACTTCCCTGGGAGTACGATAATTAACTTAGTAAAATCGTAGATACTTTCCAATAGACTAGCTACACGATAGGTACTCTGCCTTAGATTCTGGCTGATTAAGTGACACCATAAGACTAAACGTGACAATTAGTCAATCACAGTCCTTAATTAATCATAATCGACATAGGGTAAAATAACACCTATTTAGTACGTCAACCGGAATCGCATCAGATTTTTCGCCGTTGCCGGGGAAATATCATAATGAATTTAGGATTCCTGATCAAAATTCTAGAGACTTATGATAGGTAACGGTAGTAATCTAGACCTTAGACCCAACACTTGTTTTATACTAGTTAGACAATCAGTTTCCGAAATATAGGATTATCATAACTAATTAATTTTAGATATTATCTGGAATTAAGACATTTAGGATAATCAAATTTTAGAAAATCATTCTAAAACCATATTAAGGGAATTTAATTGCTTTCAAAATATTAAAAATCCGAAAAAATTGTACTTTTTCTTGTTTAAATGGTAAGTTATTCTCTTTTCCCTATCCTTTGTGTTTTCTTGTGAATAGTTGTTTTGTTTTGTTTTCTCTTTCTTCCAAGTTTTTCTTTAGTTTTCACTCTCCCTGTAACCTCACTAACCAGTTTGCTCAGGCTAAAACGTGTTCTTCTCTGTAGTTGCATGACTCGATCTTCAGAAGCTAACCTTGAAACACCAGTTGAAAATCCTGAACGAATCATTCGCACAGCTAATAGGCGAAGAACAGAAATGGCTGCTGAAAGACCTACCCTTGAATCCTACATCCAGCCACAGACGATCCCAGTCTCATCTGCCATCCGAATCCCTGGGAACCCTCGCTATGATCTGAAACCGAATGTGATCCAGCTGATTATAAATCGAGTTCAGTTTGGAGGAACTGCAGCCGAGAATCCGCTGGAACACCTATCTGATTTCTCTTCTCTCTGCGAAGGCCTCAAGGGAGATCATACTGCAGAAATAACTAAACTCAACCTGTTTCCCTACTCACTTAGGGACAGAGCTAAGAGATGGTTGGCCCAGCTACCTACTAACTCCATCACCTCATGGGACGAGTTAAGCAAAGCCTTCCTAGAAGAGTACTACTCTGCAGCAAGAGTCCTAGAATATCGAAGGGCTCTGTCTAGTTTCACTCAAGCTGCTGATGAGACAGTGATCGAAGCTTGGGACAGATTCAAGGAGCTACTCAGGCTCTGCCCCCAACATGGACTTACCGAGGCATTGCTGATTCAGCAATTTTACGGGGGTATGTCAGACATGGGTAAGCAAATTCTCGATGGACTCAATCCTCAGAGCGGTTTCAATGGAATGAGTGATGTAGATGCTAGAAACGCTCTGGAGAGACTCTACAGGAACAGCAAGAATTGGCGCACAAGTGGCCGAGCTAAGAAGCAACCAGTAAATGCGGTCGTTGCCTCCACTGATGATCAATTTGAGGCACTGAAGGCCAGCATTACTAATCAGCTGAATGCTTTCCAACAAGGGAAAAGCATTCAGTCAGTATACCAAGTCTGCGAGTTTTGCCAAGGACCACATTTCAGTGGGGATTGTTATGGTAATGGGATATTAACTGTCCCAGAAGAGATGGAACAAGTGGACGCAGTAAATTCTGCTCCTATAGGAAATACCTACAATCCCACTTGGAAGAACCATCCGGGATTTAGCTGGAGAAACAATCCCGGGGCTACTAACTTCCAGAAAAGAGTACCTCAGCAGCTGCCATATCCGCAGAATCAGCAAGTTGCTCTGCCTGCACCAAGGAATTACATCGTTCCAGCTGATCCCATGCAAGAATTTAGAGACATGCTGAAGAGCATTTCCGACTCCAACAAGGAAATGATAGAGTCCAACAGAAAGATTCAGGAAGCTCACGCAGAAAGAATCCAGCAGAACGAGAATAGACAGAAGCAGACCGAGCAAACAATCAGAAACACACTGCTATACAAACTTTAGAGAGGCAGATGGGTCAACTATCCACCCATTTCTCTCACAGGTCCCAGGGAACGCTACCAAGCAAACTGAGACCAACCCTCAAACTGAATGCAAGACCATCACTCTAAGATCTGGTAAAATTCTATCTCCATCTCCACCCAAACCATCTGACCCTCCTATTCTTGTGCAGGAACCAGAAGAAGGCTCCAAGGACCCAACGCCGACGGAGGTCGAAATCGAAGTAGCAAGGAAAGGGAAGACGGAGTTTATTCCTGAGTACCGGCCAAAAGTACCTTACCCTGCCAGACTTATGCACAATAAAGATAAGGAGCAATTTGAAAAGTTTCTTAGGAATTTTAGTCAGATTCATGTTAATTTACCTTTACTTGATGTTATTTCTGAAATGCCAAAGTATGCTAAGTTTTTAAAAGAAGTTGTTAGTAATAAAAGAAATTTGACATGGACAAGGTGGTTCTTAATGAAGAATGTTCGGCGGTTCTGTTGAATAAACTACCGTCTAAACAGAAAGATCCTGGTTGTTTTACCTTGCCATGTACAATTGGAAATATTACTAACATGCATGCATTAGCAGACTTAGGAGCTAGTATTAATCTTATGCCATCTAGTTTATTTGATAAATTAGGATTGCATGATTTGAAAACGACTAGGATGTGCATACAACTTGCAGACAGGACAGTCAAAATCCCCAAGGGAATAATTGAAGACCTCTTAGTAAAGGTCGGAAAATTTGTATTTCCTGTGGATTTCGTTGTCATGGACATGAATGGGGAAGGAGGAGTGCCCCTGATCCTAGGTCGACCATTTCTAGCCACCTCAAAAGCATTAATAGACGTCAGTAATGGTCAAATCAAGTTAAGGGTAGGAAATGATGACATCACTTTTATCTAAATGAAACCCTTAGGTATCCCATGCATTTAGATGATACTTGTTTTTGTGTGGATGCCATGGAACACTTGATTGCAATTAACGTGACAGACCTATGCTCAAACTATCAAATTCTAAGTGAGGACTCCCTAGAATTAGAGGAGTCTGAACTTAGCTCTTCTGAAAATGAAATTACTTCTGATAGTTTCACTGAGATAGGTGATGATGAGATGAAGAAAGAGCGAACCTCGTTTGAAGATCCACCAGACTTGGAACTGAAGGAACTACCCACTCATCTGTGCTACGAATTCCTAGATGACAACAAGAAACTTCCCATTATTCTTGCAGCTGATCTGACTGCAGAACAAAGGAAGCTGACTGTGGACATGTGCAGAAAGCATAGAAGAGCCTTTGCCTACAAAATTGCGGATATCCCAGGTATTAATCCAAGCTTTTGTTCGCATAAGATTCTTCTAGAAAATGAGTATAAGCCATGTGTGCAACCTCAAAGGAGGTTGAATCCTAATGTGTGTGATGTTGTTAAGAAAGAAGTCATTAAACTGTTAGATGCAGGACTTATCTACCCTATCTCGGATAGTGAGTGGGTAAGCCCGGTGCAGGTAGTACCTAAGAAAGGCGGTATAACAGTTGTTAGGAATGAGCATAATGAACTAATCCCTACAAGAACTGTAACTGGTCATCGTGTATGCATAGACTATAGAAAATTAAATACGGCCACACGAAAAGATCACTTTCCCCTTCCTTTTATTGACCAAATGTTAGAAAGATTATCTGGACATATGTTTTATTGCTTTCTTGATGGGTTTTCTGGTTATTTTCAAATTCCTATTTCCCCTGAGGACCAGCATAAAACTACATTCACATGCCCTTTCGGAACATTTGCATATAGAAGGATGCCTTTTGGTTTGTGTAATGCACCTGCTACATTTCAACGTTGTATGACTGCTATCTTTGAGGACATGTTAGGAAAATCTATGGAAGTATTTATGGATGACTTTTCTGTTTTTGGAAATTCATTTGAGGTTTGTCTAAAGAACTTGGAGTTAATGTTGAAACGTTGTATAAAATCTAACCTGGTTTTAAATTGGGAAAAATGCCACTTCATGGTAAAAGAGGGAATTGTTTTAGGACATAAGATCTCACACCTAGGTATGGAAGTAGATAAGGCAAAAATTGAAGTAATTTCAAAACTACCTCCTCCCAAAAATGTGAGAGCCGTTAGGAGTTTTTTGGGACACGCTGGCTTTTATCGTAGGTTCATAAAAGATTTTTCATTAATAGCCAGGCCGTTGACCAATTTACTCGGAAAAGATGTTCCATTTCTTTGATGAGAAATGTCTAAAAGCTTTTAATAGACTTAAGGAACTCTTAACTACTGCACCTATCATGACATCACCTGATTGGAGTCTACCTTTTGAGCTTATGTGTGATGCTAGTGACTATGCAGTAGGAGTAGTTTTAGGACAAAGACATGATAAGAAGTTTCATGTAATATATTATGCTAGTAAAACCTTAACTGATGCTCAGGAAAATTACACTACGACAGAAAAGGAATTATTAGCAGTAGTATATGCATTTGATAAGTTTCGATCCTATCTAGTCCTGTCTAAAACTATTGTTTATACTGATCATTCGGCACTAAAATACTTGTTTAATAAAACCGACGCAAAACCAAGATTGATTAGATGGGTTTTATTGCTTCAAGAATTTGACATAGAAATCCGGGATAAGAAAGGGGCAGAAAACTTAGCCGCAGACCATTTGTCTAGGTTAGAAAATCCGACCCTAGAAGCCATTGATGAAACAATCATATCTGATAAATTTCCGGATGAGAATCTATGTGCATTATTTGCTAGTTTCTCACCCCCTTGGTTTGCAGATATAGCAAATTACTTGGCAGCCCGGACTCTCCCTAGTGATATCACTGCTCAACAAAGAAAAAATTCTTTGCTGACCTGAAATATTACTATTGGGAAGATCCTTTTCTATTTAAAATATGTGCAGATCAGATGATCAGAAGATGTGTATCTCAAGAAGAGGGTTTCCGAATTCTGGAACACTGTCACTGCGGACCAACAGGCGGTCACTTAGCTGCAACTAATACGGCCCGAAAAGTATTAGAAGCAGGCTTTTACTGGCCCACCATATTCAAAGACGCCGCAGCATTTACAGGATCGTGCGATGCCTGTCAGAAAGCGGGAACCATATCTTCTCGAGATAATCTACCCCAACAGGTAATTCAAAGTGTAGAAATATTTGACATATGGGGTATAGATTTCATGGGTCCGTTTCCTTCCTCTTTTGGTATGAAGTACATCTTAGTAGCTGTAGAATATTTTTCAAAATGGCCTGAGGCACAGGCCCTACCTACTAATGATGCTCGAGCCGTATGCAGATTCCTTAAGCAGATTTTCGCCAGGTTTGGATGTCCAAAAGCCCTAATCAGTGATCGAGGTACGCACTTCTGCAACTCTCAATTGCAGAAAGTACTCCAGCATTACGGAATTCAGCATCGCATTTCCACAGCCTACCATCCTCAAACCAACGGGCAGGCTGAGGTAACCAATAGGGGAATAAAGAGAATCCTAGAAAAGACCGTGGGTGTTAACCGTAAGGATTGGTCCAATAAACTGGAGGATGCATTATGGGCCTTCCGTACAGCGTACAAGACCACTACGGGGTTCTCACCCTATCGACTAGTCTACGGAAAAGCATGCCACCTTCCGGTTGAACTTGAACATAAAGCTTACTGGGCAGTACGAAAATGCAATCTCGACGATAACTTGACTAAGGAACACCGGATTTTACAGCTCAACGAATTGGATGAGTGGAGGCTCAAAGCATATGAGAACTCACATCAGTTCAAAATGACAAGTAAACTCCGGCATGACAGACGACTCAGAGCCCAGAAAAATTTTGAACCAGGTGATAAGGTATTGTTATACAACTCACGTTTAAAATTTTTCCCAGGAAAGCTGCGTAGCTATTGGTCAGGACCGTTCACAATCAAGGAAGTATCACCTTTCGGAGCATGTGACATCATGGATTCTGACGGTATTGTTCAAAAAGTAAACGGACAACGCCTAAAGATTTACAGAGAGCCATTTGACTCGTCCGAGCAGATTGTGGACTTCACAGACTAAGGGAGTATCTCTTTCATTTTATTTCTTGTTTTTGTTATTTCTATGTTCCTTCTTACCCGTAGTTAGATGAATAAGTGTGGGGTAATAATTTTTTATTTTTTTTATTTTTTTTTTCTTTTTCTTGTTTTGATTTATTTCTTGTTTTCAAATAAGTGTGGGGTAATTAGCTATGCATGAACACTGAGGACAGTGCTAGATTTAAGTGTGGGGTAGCAGTGCACTGTGCACTGTAGCAGTTTGAATGCAGTTTGAAAAATTTCGCATGCTTTTGCTTGTTTTCCCTGTATTTTCACACCCTTCCAAAATTTTTCCGTCTTTCAGACTTCTAAATGCAGTATGCTTGGTTAAACAATTGCTTATGTCTATGATATGTAGGTATGTTATGGTTAGTAGGAGATAGTCGATAGCTATCTTGGACTAATTGATTAGGAATAGGGAATTCCTGATAACTGAGCACAACCTTGTCTGGATTAGAGACCTCAACCAATTGCCTATTCGAGACTTAACTAGATAAAATTAGACCAGTTGTGGATATATTGGCAGTTAGAATGACTAGATGAGACTCTGAGCTAAAAGTGAAAAGAACTTAAGGAAGTTAATTACAATAGGGTAGTTTGCCAGCGGCCTTCGCTACTCGAGCACCACTCCTTCGGGGAACTTAAAGCCTGATGCCCTAAGGTCGTGTAGATCTGGGAGTCATCGGAGTGGGACTCGCTACATGGGTAGTTGAAGTTGACGTGTTCTAAGCAAACTCGAAATACCCTGAATCTATAAAGAAAATAACTAAGTGCTAAAACATTAAAAATCTGATCACCAAAGCTCAGAACTCAGAAAGTTATCTGTTGTCAGTATGTCTAGCGATAGGTCAAAGTATTATCTGGTAGCAGTTAAGATAAGAGTCATTGTGTTGACTATCTGGTCTAGACTAGTACACACACTACACATCAGGAAGACCCTGTGACTAAGAAAAAAGTCCAACCTAGTTGTTGATTTTTTTCTGCCTGATCATAACAAACTACTAGAGACATGTGAGACCTTGTCATAGCAACCTGACCAATCAGACCTGTGTTAAGAATTGTCTGAAGAATTTTTGGAATAAAAACACGATTAGGAATTTAAGTGACTGCACTACGGTTTCAAATCACTAACTCCATGTAGACTTTGCTTGAGGACAAGCAAAAAGCTAAGTGTGGGGTTATCTGATACGCTAAAATCATATCACATTTTTAGCATGTTTTTATGTATGTTTTAATGTGAAATTGAGAGTAAATTGACATTAATTGTTTACTATTTACTTGATTTCACGGTTTTTATGATTTTGGAAGTGTCAGGTGAAAAGTAGACGAAAACAGCAAATTCTGGGGTAAAAACGCAATTTTTGGAAATGTTGACCGGGTCAAAGGTCCGGGACGGGCGTCCCGAACCCGGGACGGGCGTCCCGAACCCGGGACGGGCATCCCGACCCGGTCAAACCGCCAGGACGGGCGTCCTGAACCGGGACGGGCGTCCCGAACCTGGTCAACGAATCAGGACGGGCGTCCCGAACCGGGACTGGCGTCCCGAGCCGCCAGAAGCTGTCCCACATCGAATTTTTTAGAATTTTTCACTCCGGGAAGCTGCTATAAATACCCCAGGCCTCCAGCAGTTGAATTCATCCCTCTCCACTCGATCTGAGTCATTAAGTGGTTTCCAGTGTACAGTTTTCCAGTACACAACTCACTCAGAGACTCGGATCTCAGTTTTCTTTCTTATTAGTGTTTTGTTTTAGATTCTGAGAAATAGTCTCAGATCTTAGGTTTCTATAGATAGGTTCGTTTCCGGTATTCATAGAATACCCGGGGTTTCGTTAGGAGACCCTAAGAGAGCTCTAGGCGTTCGAAGAGTCAGTCCACAGGGCTAGGCTTAAGCCCAGGACGTAAGGTAAAGTCTAGCTACTAGGCTGAGGAAGCGTCCTCCGAAGGTTCTGGCGAGCAGAGTCAGGGCGGGCAATACGACGTATACAGCAGTACGCTCTGTAGGCGAGACTAAGTAAAGGGTGATTTCTTTATGGCATCAGTCCCCATACCCCTCTCTTATATGTTTTATTGCTTTGTGTCCTAAACATCAATTATGAATATCAGATTATGATTTTATGAATAATTGTTTTGTATGTTGAAGTTATTATGTTTTTTCCGGAAATAGCCACCTGCTAAATAATCATTATGTCTGCATGTCTAATGTAGTTTCTTTTAAACTAAAACTAGGGTTATAGACAATTTCTAACCACGGTCTATTCATAACCTGTTTAGTTTAACAGGCATCAATTAGTATTGGTGTCTGCCATACTAGATAAAATAACATGCTGAACACCTGGCTTGTTAGAGTAGTCTAGGTAGGCTGAGTAGAGCATTATGCCAGCGATTACGAGCCTTCAGAGTGATCCCCGAAAGTGACATAGGGCTTTCATAACTGTCTTTGTTCGAATCGTGAGTAGGGCCGTTTACCTTAATGATAGGGGGCGGTAGCATAGAGACTCAGATGTGGTACACCTTTAGACACAGAATATAGTTGCATTCCAGGCTAAGATATATCTAAAACACTCGAATATAGGTCAATCAACATATAGGAACAGTATAACATAGAATCAGAACTTATCTTTAAAACACTTCTAGGGTTAATTAGACTTGAACCTAGTGGAGAATGGATCACCCTCTCATCAAAGTATTTGATGAAGATTGCATAACTGGATCATAAGATAAGAGTTAGGATAAGAGGCTAGTTACTACTAAGCCGTTGCCACTTCCCTGGGAGTACGATAATTAACTTAGTAAAATCGTAGATACTTTCCAATAGACTAGCTACACGATAGGTACTCTGCCTTAGATTCTGGCTGATTAAGTGACACCATAAGACTAAGCGTGACAATTAGTCAATCACAGTCCTTAATTAATCATAATCGACATAGGGTAAAATAATACCTATTTAGTACGTCAACCGGAATCGCATCAAGGTAGGAGTAGGTTACTGCAGAATGCTGCTCCAATGGGAAATGCATACAATCCCAGCTAGAGGAATCATATGGGATTTAGCTGAGGAATAATTCGGAAGCTGGAAACTTTTAGAAGATACCACCACAGCAAAACCCCTACCCGCAGAATCAATAGATGAGATACTGGCAACAATTAAAGCCAGCCTAGTGCAAGCAAGTGATCTACCAAGAGGTAACGAAGGGTCGAAGGATATAGAGGAATTTGGCATTGTATCAGGAGCATAGCAATGGAGGGGCTTGCATCCCCTACATACCAATCAGCTGTGAGAAACTTCCCCGAGGAAGTCTCAAATACTTGGGCCCAGATCTACACAACTGGAGTCCCCCTACCACCACAGCTTCGCCAAAACTTCAGAAATCTCATTCCTAGACACGTTCCTCCTGGACACGTTGCTATGATTGTGAGAAATCTTACAAGCAGTCCGTGGGGCTCGAGCCATTCATCAAATGAATAGGCCACTACCTGGAGCTCGACAATGAAGGATCGGAGGTGACATCATCCGTTCCAATATCTAGAGCTTACAGAGTCAAGAGCGCCTCATCACTAGCACATGGCTAAGGTGAAGAGCCAATTGACAGATCAGAGAAGACCCTTCTGCTCGCGACATGAAGGGAGTTTTTCTAATCCTCATAATCCTTTACTTTTGTTTTCTTTGTTTTGTGTTCTATTTTGCTATTTCTATTATCCTTCTTGTTTTATTTTCTCTCTTACCCTGAATTAGTCAAATAAGTGTGGGGTAAGAGTTCTTGGTTTTATTTTCATTTCTTCTTGTTTGCAAATAAGTGTGGGGTAGTTTAGCTATGCATGAACACTGAGGACAGTGTCAGACTTAAGTGTGGGGTAGCAGTGCACGGTGCACTGTAGCAGTTGGCAAAATTTTTGCATGATTTTGCTTGTTTTCACAGTATTTTCACACCCTTCCAAAAAATTTTCAAAATATTTCCGTCTTTCAGACTTCTAAATGCAGTATGCTTGGTTAAACAATTGCTTATGTCTATGATATGTAGGTAGAATGTTATGGTTAGTAGGAGATAATTGATAACTATTGCTGAACCCATTGATTAGAAGTAGGGAAATCCTGATAATTGAGCACAACTTAGTCTGGATTAGAGACCTCAACCAATTACCTTTTCAAAACTTGACTAGATAAAATTAGACCAGTTGCAGGATGCATTGAAAATTGGAATGACTAGATGAGACTCTGAGCCAAAAGTGAAAAAGAAAAAAAATGAGCTAATTAAATTAGGGTAGTTTGCCAGCGGCCTTTGCTACTCGAGCACCACTCCTTCGGGGAACTTAAAGCCTGATGCCCTAAGGTCGTGTAGATCTGGGAGTCATCGGAGTGGGACTCGCTACATGGGTAGTTGAAGTTGACGTGTTCTAAGCAGACTCAAAATACCCTAGAAAATCTATAAACGAAAGGAATCAATAAATGCTAAATGATAGAATCTGATCACCAAAGCTCAGAACTCAAAAAGTTGTCTGTTGTTAATATGTCTAGCAATAGGTCAAAGTGTTATTTGGTAGTAGTTAAGATAAGAGTACATTGTGTTGACTATTTGGTCTAGACTAGTACACACACTACACATCAGGAAGACCCTACGACTAAGAAAAAAGTCCAACCTAGTTGTTGATTTGTTTTCTGCCTGATCATAACAAACTACTAAAAACATCTAAGACCTTGTCATAGCAACCTAACCAGACAGACATGTATTAAGACTTGTCTGAAGAATTTTTGGAATAAAAACATGACTAGGAATTTAAGTAACTTCAGGTAGACTTTGCTTGAGGACAAGCAAAAGGCTAAGTGTGGGGTTATCTGATACGCAAAAATCGTATCACCTTTTTAGCATGTTTTTACGTATGAATTTGGGTGAAATCAAGGGCAATTTGATCTTGATTGTGCATTATTCACTTAATTTCACAGTTTTTATGATTTTGGAAGTGTCAGGTGCAAAGTAGACGAAAACAGCAAATTTTGGGGCAAAAATGCAATTTTTGGAAATGTTGACTCGGTCAAAGGTCCGGGACGGGCGTCCCGAACCAGGGACGGGCGTCCTGACCAAGCCAAGCCAGAGGGACGAGCGTCCAGCACCAGGGACCGGCGTCCCGACCTGGTCAACAGACCAGGACGGGCGTCCCGAGCCGCCAGAAGCTGTCCCACATCGAATGTTTCAGAGATTTTCACTCCGGGAAGCTGCTATAAATACCCCAGGCCTCCAGCAGTTGAATTCATTCCTCTCCACTCGATCTGAGTCATTTAGTGGTGTCTAGTGTACAATTCTCTCGTACACAACTCACTCAGAGACTCGGATCTCAGTTTCTTTCTTATTAGTGTTTTGTTTTAGTTTCTGAGAAATAGTCTCAGATCTTAGGTTTCTACAGATAGGTTCGTTTCCGGTGTTCATAGAATACCCGGGATTTCGTTAGGAGATCCTAAGAGGGCTCTAGGCGTTCGAAGAGTCAGTCCACAGGGCTGGGCTTAAGTTGGGTATTAAGGTAAAGCCCAGTTACTAGGCTGAGGAAGCGTCCTCCGAAGGTTCTGGTGAGCAGAGTCAGAGGAAGCAGTACGACATATACAGCAGTACGCTCCGTCGGCGAGACTACGTAAAGGGTGATTTCTTTATGGCATCAGTCCCCACGTCCCTCTCTTATATGTTGTTATTGTTTTGTTCTAAATACATATTATGAATACGAGATTATGATGTTTATGAATAGTTGTTTTATATGTTGACGTTATTATGTTTTTCCGGAAATAGCCACCTGCTAAATATTCACTATGTCTGCATGTTTAATGTGCTCTTTTAAACTAAAGTTAGGGTTATAGACAATTCCTAAACACGGTCTAATCATAACCTGTTTAGTTTAACAGGCATCAATTAGTATTGGTGTCTGCCATGCTAGATAAAATAACATGTTGAACACCCTGCCTGTTAAAGTAGTCTAGGTAGGGGCCGAGCTGAGTCCGATTATGCCGGCGGCTAGGGCAAGCGGTATGATCCCCGAAGTGACATAGGGCTTTCATGGATGCCTTCGTCCCGAACCGTGAGTAGGGCCGTCATTAAGGTAGGGCGGTTTATTAGAGACCTCGGATGTGGTACGCCTTTAGACACAGAACATAGTTGCAATCCAGGCTAAGATATATCTAAAATACTCGAATATAGGTCAATCAACATATAGGAACAGTATAACATAGAATCAGAACTCATCTATAAAGCACTTCTAGGATTAATGAGACTGAAACCTAGTGGAGAATGAATCACCCTCTCATCAAAGTATTTGAGGAAGATTGCATAACTGGATCATAAGATAGGAGTTAGGATAAAAGGCTAGTTAATACTAAGCCGTTGCCACTTCCCTGGGAGTACGATAATTATTTAATAAAATCGTAGATACTTTCCAACAGTCTAGCTACACGATAGGTACTCTGCCTTAGGTTCTGGCTGATTAAGTGACACCATAGACTAAATGTGACAATTAGTCAATCACAGTCCTTAATTAATCATAATCAACATAGGGTAAAATAATACCTATTTAGCACATCGGTCGGAAACACATCACTTAACTAGATAAAATTAGACCAGTTGTGGGTATATTGGCAGTTAGGATGACTAGATGAGACTCTGAGCTAGAAGTGAAAATAAATTAAAAGAAGTTAATCAAATAAGGGTAGTTTGCCAGCGGCCTTCGCTACTCGAGCACCACTCCTTTGGGGAATTTAAAGCCTGATGCCCTAAGGTCGTGTAGATCTGGGAGTCATCGGAGTGGGACTCGCTACATGGGCAGTTGAAGTTGATGTGTTCTAAGCAGACTCAAAATACCCTGAATCTATAAAGAAAACAACTAAATGCTAAAACATTAAGAATTTGATCACCAAAGCTCAGAACTCAAAAGGTTGTCTGTTGTTAATATGTCTAGCGATAGGTCGAAGTGTTGTCTGGTAGTAGTTAAGACAAGAGTACACTGTGTTGACTATCTGATCTGGACTAGTACACACACTACACATCAGGAAGACCTTGTGACTAAGAAAAAGGTCCAAACTAGTTGTTGATTTGTTTTCTGCCTGATCATAACAAGCTACTAGAGACACTTGAGACCTTGTCATAGCAAACTAACCGGACAGACCTGTATTAAGACTGGTCTGAAGAATTTTTGGAATAAAAATATGACTAGGAATTTAAGTAACTTTAGGCAGACTTTGCTTGAGGACAAGCAAAAAGCTAAGTGTGGGGTTATCTGATACGCGAAAATCGTATCACCTTTTTAGCATGTTTTTATGTATGAATTTTGGTGAAATCGAGGGTAATTTGATCTTGATTGTTCATTATTCACTTAATTTCACAGTTTTTATGATTTTGGAAGTGTCAGGTGAAAAGTAGACGAAAACAGCAAATTTTGGGGCAAAAACGCAATTTTTGGAAATGTTGACTGATACGCTAAAATCGTATCACATTTTTAGCATGTTTTTATGTATGTTTTAATGTGAAATTGAGAGTAAATTGACATTAATTGTTTACTATTTACTTGATTTCACGGTTTTTATGATTTTGGAAGTGTCAGGTGAAAAGTAGACGAAAACAGCAAATTCTGGGGCAAAAATGCAATTTTTGGAAATGTTGACCCGGTCAAAGGTCCGGGACGGGCGTCCCGAACCCGGGACGGGCGTCCCGACCCGGTCAAACCGCCAGGACGGGCGTCCTGAACCGGGACGGGCGTCCCGAACCTGGTCAACGAATCAGGACGGGCGTCCCGAGCCGCCAGAAGCTATCCCACATCGAATTTTTCAGAATTTTTCACTCCGGGAAGCTGCTATAAATACCCCAGGCCTCCAGCAGTTGAATTCATCCCTCTCCACTCGATCTGAGTCATTAAGTGGTTTCCAGTGTACAATTCTCTAGTACACAACTCACTCAAAGACTCGGATCTCAGTTTTCTTTCTTATTAGTGTTTGTTTTAGTTTCTGAGAAATAGTCTCAGATCTTAGGCTTCTATAGATAGGTTCGTTTCTGGTATTCCTAGAATACCCGGGATTTCGTTAGGAGATCCTAAGAGGGCTCGAGGCGTTCGAAGAGTCAGTCCACAGGGCTGGGCTTAAGCCGGGTTGTTAAGTAAAGCCCAGCTACTAGGCTGAGGAAGCGTCCTCCGAAGGTTCTGACGAGCAGAGTCGGGTCAAGCAATACGGCATATACAGCAGTACGCTCCATCGGCGAGACTTCGTAAAGGGTGAATTCTTTATGGCATCGGTCCCCCTGTCCCTCTCTTATATGTTGTTATTGTGTTTGTCCAAATACTGATTGGAATACCAGATTATGTTTTTATGAATATTTGTGATATACGTTGAAGTATTATGTTTTTCTAGAAATGGCCACCTGCTTAAATATCCATTATGTCTGCATGTCTATTGCCGTTCTTTTAAACTGAAATTAGGGTTATAGACAATTCCTAACCACGGTCTATTCATAACCTGTTTAGTTTAACAGACATCAATTAGTATTGGTGTCTGCCATACTAGATAAAATAATCTGCGGAACACCCTGTTGGTTGAAAGTAGTCTAGGTAGGCTGAGTTGAGTATTATGCCGGCGGTTATGAGACGAGCAGTATGATCCCCAAAGTGACATAGGGCGGTCATTGCTGACTTTAGTCCGAGCCGTGAGTAGGGCCGTTACCCTTAACGATGGGGCGGTAGCGTAGAAACTCAGATGTGGTAACCTTTAGACACAGAACATAGTTGCAATCCAGGCCAAGACATGTCTAAAATACTCGAATATAGGTCAATCAATGTATAGTAGTATAACATAGAATCAGAACTCATCTTTAAAACACTTTTAGGATTAATTGGACTCGAACCTAGTGGAGAATGGATCACCCTCTCATCAAAATATTTGATGAAGATTGCATAACTAGATCATAAGATAGGAGTTAGGATAAAAGGCTAGTTACTACTAAGCCGTTGCCACTTCCCTGGGAGTACGATAATTATTTAATAAAATCGTAGATACTTTCCAATAGACTAGCTACACGATAGGTACTCTGCCTTAGGTTCTGGCTGATTAAGTGACACCATAGACTAAATGTGACAATTAGTTAATTCACAGTCCTTAATTATTCATAATCAACATAGGGTAAAATAACACCTATTTAGTACGTCGGTCGGAAACCGCATCATATTTTTGGCGCCGTTGCCGGGGAAATATCATAATGAATTTAGGATTATTGGCCACAATTCTAGAGACTTATGATAGGTAACGGTAGTAACCTAGACTTTTGATTAACACTTATGTTATACCAGTTAGACAATCACTTTCCTGAATATAGGATTATCATAACTAATTAATTTTAGATAATATCTGGAATTAAGAGACTTAGGATAATCAAATTTTAGAAAATTATTCTAGAACCATATTGAGGAAATTTACCTGCTTTCTAAATAAATTTTAAAATCCATAAAAATATTTTTCTCGTTTGTCTTCACTTTCCTATGTTTGTTATTTGTTATTTCTAACCAGACTTTGCACTCAGAGATGAAGAGAACAAGAGCAGCTACTAACCAGGCAAAGAAAACAGAAAACCCTGACACTCCAGGACCAAAGAAGACGAAACCAGAAGGCCCCTCTAGACCCGCACCAGAAGTACCACGAGGGACTCTTCCTTCACAACCAGTAGAAGTAAACTCGAGCCCTGATGCCAGTGAACTAGTGAGACGATTCCTGAACACCCGTGAGCATAGTCCCACGGAAGAAGATCCTTCTGAGGATACCTTCCCTCCTAGAGTAACCCCAGAGATCTCCAATTCACCCTCCTACCCAGAGAGTTCCTCTAAATCCACCCCTACTGATCAAACCCAGAATTCACCGACCTCTCCTGCATACACCCCAACACCTCACGAGCGCACCCCTTCATCTGCGGGGAGTACTAACGGTTATTATTCACTGTTGTCCTTGCAGATAGACACACTAACTCAAAGGGTCTATGAGATGAACCAAGGGATTGCCAGCAGACTGTGTCATTTAGACCAACTCAGTCTGAACATCACAACTAACGTAGACCGACTCAGAGCCATGGTCAATCTCCGGGAGAACCAAGGTGCACAACTACTCCGAGAGATGGCTGATCTACGCAGTGAGCAAAACAGGCAGAGGGATGAGATGCGAACAATACGCATAGAAATGCGAAGCAATCGGACAGAACTACAGGAGATCAGAGACAGGATTCGTTAAAAAGGGAAGATTCTTTTACTTTTATTTTCAGCAAATAATTCGTTTGAACTGAAACTTGAATAATTGACCCATATTTTTTCTATTTTTCAAACATTTTTAAAGGGTCCTTTATTTTCAACAATTTTCATCAGACATTTTATTTCTATGAAAAATGGAAAATTTTGCAATTACAGTTTATTTTTCATTAACTAAATTGTATAAATTCAAATTTTTGTTTTTTCTTGCTGAATTTAAATAGGAATAAAATTAGGGTAGTTTTCGAAAAAGTGAGACTGAGGAATTTTTGCATAGAGTGTTTTTTTAACAACTTATGAATTTCATTGGATAAACAGGAAGCCTTGTTAAAAATTATGATTATTTTTGGTATACTGAGATTTGCAGGAATTAAGAAAAAAAAACAAATAAATTTTCGGAATTGGCACGCGTCCCGAGGCAACCCGGGACGGGCGTCCAGCGGGACGGGAGTCCTGCCTCCGGGACGGGCGTCCCGAAGGCCTCCCCTTCTATAAAATCTCAATTTTTTCATTTTTCCCTCAAAATTCACTTCCAAAAATCCACCTCTCTCAAATAACTCTCTCTCTTTACCTTTGGCAAACTTTTCAAATTTAAAATTTCAAATTTCCCTCCAAAATTTAAATTTTAAATTTCCTTCCAAATTCGAATTTCCCTCCAAAATTTAAATTTTAAATTTCCTTCCAAATTCGAATTTCCCTCCAAAATTCGAATTTCCCGCAAATATTTCGAAATCTTTCCCTAGCCTAATTTCACCCTTTGGAATTCAAATTCACCTCCAGAATTCGAATTCGAACCTTCCTTCCTACCTAAACTCCCCAAAAGTCTCTCAAACACTTTCAAACCAAATGGCTGCCAAACGTGCTCGTACCACATCCACTATGGCAGTTACCTCAGTGACACATCCTTTTATGCTGTTTCCCTCCAGCACAGCATATCAGGAGAGATGCACTGGGTACATCGGACGCACGATTCTGACGGGCAGAACGCAGGATTGGGCAGCAGTACAGACACTGGGAGTAGAGGCTGAGGTCAGACGCATACTCGATGTACTACCCTACAGTCGAGTATTCATCGTCACAGAGCCCACGTACCTGGAGCTGGTATGCGAGTTCTATGCATCCTTTGCATGCCATCAGGAGCAGATCACATTCCGCTTAGGCGGAATAGATCGGTCGATGAGCATGGCCGAGTTCGGCATCGCTTTGGGTATCTGGCAGAGAGAGGAGCTGGATACGCCCGCCTACACCACACAGTTCGGGACTTCACTTCTGCAGAGGTCTCCACTGCTTGGGCTCAGATCTGTATGACGGGTGTTCCCTACCAGCATGGCTTTGCGAAAGCCACAGGTATCTATCCTGCTCTTCGCTACTTACATGCCATTATTGCACACACTTTGTCAGGACGACGGACGGCCCCCGGGAATGTCACCCAGATGGAGACATTCCTCTTGGCCAACATGCATATGGGATCCACAGTAGAGATGGCTAGACTTATCACACATCATGCGGGGTTTTGCTACGGACACTCGGAAACAGTGTCTGGGGCTCGGGCCATTCATCACCAGGATAGCCCGCTACCTGGAGTTGGACATAGAGGGCTCGGAGCTTACTCTGGTCGCCCCAACCACTATTCCCACAGACGTTACCATCCTACGGAACATGGGAATGGTTGTCCGGGATGCGAGCGGCTGCTACACCATCCACCAAGCAGCCAGGACAGGCTTCGGCATCAGAAGCAGCTCCACCGCATATCCATCCATCCGAGACATTCGTGCCACGTACTGCCTTCGAACGACACATGTCGCACGGATTGGCAGAACTATCGGCACGATACAGTCGAGACATGGACCGGATCGACAGACGGCTGGCAATGATGGATGACAGGATTGACAGACGACTGGCGGTGATGGATGACAGGATCGCCATGATCACCAGTAGGATTGAGGAGATACATCAGCAGACTGCCCGAGTAGCGGAGAACTTCGAGTTTGATTTAACAGACCTCGGTCCACTGGATGGCGACCCGCCGGGTTCTTAGTCTCTCTATCCCCTTCTTTTCTTTCTTTTTCTTTTTGTCTTTTGTTTATCTTGTTCTTTGTGTATGTCTGGGCTGTATGACTATGAATCTTTGTACAAAATTGATTTATATGACATACAGAATTGTTGCATTATTCTGTCTTTTCTTGTTTTTTATTATGTTTTATTTCTTGTCTTCAAATAAGTGTGGGGTAATTAGCTATGCATGAACACTGAGGACAGTGCCAAACTTAAGTGTGGGGTAGCAGTGCACAGTGCACTGTAGCAGTTTGAAGCAGTTGGAAAAAAATTTCGCATGCTTTTGCTTGTTTTCCCTGTATTTTCACACCCTTCCAAAATTTTTTCAAAATTTTTCCGTCTTTCAAACTTCTAAATGCAGTATGCTTGGTTAAACAAATTGCTTATGTCTATGATATGTAGGTAGTATGTTATGGTTAGTAGGAGATAATTGATAGCTATCTTGGACTAATTGATTAGGAATAGGGAATTCCTGATAACTGAGCACAACCTTGTCTGGATTAGAGACCTCAACCAATTGCCTATTCGAGACTTAACTAGATAAAATTAGACCAGTTGTGGATATATTGGCAGTTAGAATGACTAGATGAGACTCTGAGCTAAAAGTGAAAAGAACTTAAGGAAGTTAATTACAATAGGGTAGTTTGCCAGCGGCCTTCGCTACTCGAGCACCACTCCTTCGGGGAATTTAAAGCCTGATGCCCTAAGGTCGTGTAGATCTGGGAGTCATCGGAGTGGGACTCGCTACATGGGTAGTTGAAGTTGACGTGTTCTAAGCAAACTCGAAATACCCTGAATCTATAAAGAAAATAACTAAGTGCTAAAACATTAAAAATCTGATCACCAAAGCTCAGAACTCAAAAAGTTATCTGTTGTCAGTATGTCTAGCGATAGGTCGAAGTATTATCTGGTAGCAGTTAAGATAAAAGTTCATTGTGTTGACTATCTGGTTTAGACTAGTACACACACTACACATCAGGAAGATCCTGTGACTAAGAAAAAAGTCCAACCTAGTTGTTGATTTATTTTCTGCCTGATCATAACAAACTACTAGAGACATGTGAGACCTTGTCATAGCAACCTAACCAGTCAGACCTGTGTTAAGAATTGTCTGAAGAATTTTTGGAATAAAAACATGATTAGGAATTTAAGTGACTGCACTACGGTTTAAAATCACTAACTCCATGTAGACTTTGCTTGAGGACAAGCAAAAAGCTAAGTGTGGGGTTATCTGATACGCTAAAATCGTATCACATTTTTAGCATGTTTTTATGTATGTTTTAATGTGAAATTGAGAGTAAATTGACATTAATTGTTTACTATTTACTTGATTTCACGGTTTTTATGATTTTGGAAGTGTCAGGTGAAAAGTAGACGAAAACAGCAAATTCTGGGGCAAAAACGCAATTTTTGGAAATGTTGACCCGGTCAAAGGTCCGGGACGGGCGTCCCGACCCGGTCAAACCGCCAGGACGGGCGTCCGGAACCGGGACGGGCGTCCCGACCCGGTCAAACCGCCAGGACGGGCGTCCGGAACCGGGACGGGCGTCCCGAACCTGGTCAACGAATCAGGACAGGCGTCCCGAACCGGGACGGGCGTCCCGAGCCGCCAGAAGCTATCCCACATCGAATTTTTCAGAATTTTTCACTCCGGGAAGCTGCTATAAATACCCCAGGCCTCCAGCAGTTGAATTCATCCCTCTCCACTCGATCTGAGTCATTAAGTGGTTTCCAGTGTACAATTCTCTAGTACACAACTCACTCAAAGACTCGGATCTCAGTTTTCTTTTTTATTAGTGTTTGTTTTAGTTTCTGAGAAATAGTCTCAGATCTTAGGCTTCTATAGATAGGTTCGTTTCTGGTATTCCTAGAATACCCGGGATTTCGTTAGGAGATCCTAAGAGGGCTCGAGGCATTCGAAGAGTCAGTCCACAGGGCTGGGCTTAAGCCGGGTTGTTAAGTAAAGCCCAGCTACTAGGCTGAGGAAGCGTCCTCCGAAGGTTCTGACGAGCAGAGTCGGGTCAAGCAATACGGCATATACAGCAGTACGCTCCATCGGCGAGACTTCGTAAAGGGTGAATTCTTTATGGCATCGGTCCCCCTGTCCCTCTCTTATATGTTGTTATTGTGTTTGTCCAAATACTGATTGGAATACCAGATTATGTTTTTATGAATATTTGTGATATACGTTGAAGCTATTATGTTTTTCTAGAAATGGCCACCTGCTTAAATATCCATTATGTCTGCATGTCTATTGCCGTTCTTTTAAACTGAAATTAGGGTTATAGACAATTCCTAACCACGGTCTATTCATAACCTGTTTAGTTTAACAGACATCAATTAGTATTGGTGTCTGCCATACTAGATAAAATAATCTGCGGAACACCCTGTTGGTTGAAAGTAGTCTAGGTAGGCTGAGTTGAGTATTATGCCGGTGGTTATGAGACGAGCAGTATGATCCCCAAAGTGACATAGGGCGGTCATTGCTGACTTTAGTCCGAGCCGTGAGTAGGGCCGTTACCCTTAACGATGGGGCGGTAGCGTAGAAACTCAGATGTAGTAACCTTTAGACACAGAACATAGTTGCAATCCAGGCCAAGACATGTCTAAAATACTCGAATATAGGTCAATCAATGTATAGTAACAGTATAACATAGAATCAGAACTCATCTTTAAAACACTTTTAGGATTAATTGGACTCGAACCTAGTGGAGAATGGATCACCCTCTCATCAAAATATTTGATGAAGATTGCATAACTGGATCATAAGATAGGAGTTAGGATAAAAGGCTAGTTACTACTAAGTCGTTGCCACTTCCCTGGGAGTACGATAATTATTTAATAAAATCGTAGATACTTTCCAGTAGACTAGCTACACGATAGGTACTCTGCCTTAGGTTCTGGCTGATTAAGTGACACCATAGACTAAATGTGACAATTAGTTAATTCACAGTCCTTAATTATTCATAATCAACATAGGGTAAAATAACACCTATTTAGTACGTCGGTCGGAAACCGCATCATTGACCCGGTCAAAGGGTCGGGACGGGCTTCCCGACCAAGTCAAAGCACCTGGACGGGCGTCCAGGACCCGGGACGGGCGTCCCGACCTGGTCAACTGATCAGGACGGGCGTCCCAATCCGGGACGGGCGTCCCGAGCCGCCAGAAGCTGTCCCACATCGAATGTTTCAGAGATTTTCACTCCGGGAAGCTGCTATAAATACCCCAGGCCTCCAGCAGTTGAATTCATTCCTCTCCACTCGATCTGAGTCATTTAGTGGTGTCCAGTGTACAATTCTCTAGTACAAAACTCACTCAGAGACTCGGATCTCAGTTTTCTTTCTTGTTAGTGTTTTGTTTTAGTTTCTGAGAAATAGTCTCAGATCTTAGGTTTCTATAGATAGGTTCATTTTTGGTATTCATAGAATACCCGGGATTTCGTTAGGAGATCCTAAGAGGGCTCTAGGCGTTCGAAGAGTCAGTCCACAGGGCTGGGCTTAAGCTGGGTATTAAGGTAAAGCCCAGTTACTAGGCTGAGGAAGCGTCCTCCGACGGTTCTGGCAAGCAGAGTCGGGTCAAGCAATACGGCATATACAGTAGTACGCTCCATCGGCGAGACTTCGTGAAGGGTGAATTCTTTATTGCGTTGGTCCCCCTGTCCCTCTCTTATATGTTGTTATTGTGTTTGTCCAAATAACTGTTTGAATGCCAGATTATGTTTTTATGAATATTTGTTATTTATGTTGGAGTATTATGTTTTTCTAGAAATGGCCACCTGCTTAAATATCCATTATGTCTGCATGTTTATTGCCTTTCTTTTAAACTAAAATTAGGGTTATAGACAATTCCTAACCACGGTCTATTCATAACCTGTTTAGTTTAACAGACATCAATTAGTATTGGTGTCTGCCATACTAGATAACATAATCTGCGGAACACCCCGTTGGTTGAAAGTAGTCTAGGTAGGCTGAGTAGAGTTTTATGCCGGCAGTTATGCGACGAGCAGTATGATCCCCAAAGTGACATAGGGCGGTCATTGCTGACTTTAGTCCGAGCCGTGAGTAGGGCCGTTACCCTTAACGATGGGGCGGTAGCGTAGAAACTCAGATGTGGTAGCCTTTAGACACAGAACATAATTGCAATCCAGGCCAAGACATGTCTAAAACACTCGAATATAGGTCAATCAACGTATAGTAACAGTATAACATAAAATCAGGATCAAATCTTTAAAACACTTTCAGGTTTGGCTTGACTTAAACCTAGTGGAGAATGAATCACCCTCTCATCAAAATTATTGATGAAGATTGCATAACTGGATTATAAGATAAGAGTTAGGAAGAAAGGCTAGTTACTACTAAGCCGTTGCCACTTCCCTGGGAGTACGATATTTATTTAATAAAATCGTAGATACTTTCCAACAGACTAGCTACACGATAGGTACTCTGCCTTAGGTTCTGGCTGATTAAGTGACACCATAGAGACTAAATGTGACAATTAGCAATCACAGTCCTTAATTATTCATAATCAACATATGGTAAAATAACACCTATTTAGCACATCGGTCGGAAACCGCATTAGAGGTGGAGCAGGAAGTCAGACGCATGCTCGACGTACTGCCCTACAGTCGAGTATTCATCGTCACTGAGCCGACATACCTAGAGCTGGTATGTGAATTCTATGCGTAATTTACGTACCATCAGGAGCAGATCACATTCCGCTTGGGCGGAATAGATCGGTCTATGAGCATGGCCGAGTTTGGCATTGCCCTGGGTATTTGGCAGAGAGACGAGCTGGATACGCCCGCCTACACTACGTCAGTTCGAGACTTCACGTCTGCAGACGTCTCCACTGCTTGGGCTCAGATCTGTATGACGGGTGTCCCATACCAGCATGGCTTTGCGAAAGCCACAGGTATCTATCCTGCTCTTCTATACTTGCATACTATTATTGCACACACTTTATCCTGCTCTTCTATACTGCTCTTCTATACGGACGGCCCCCGGGAATGTCACCCAAATGGAGACATTCCTCTTGGCCAACATGCACATGGGATCCACAGTGGAGATGGCTCAACTTATCACAGTCATCATGCGGGGTTTCGCTACGGACACTCAGAAACAGTGTCTAGGACTCGGGCCATTCATCACCAGGATAGCTCACTACCTGGAGCTGGACATCGAGGGCTCGGAGTTGACCCAAATTGCCCCGACCACCACTCCTACGGACCTCACTATCCTAAGGAAGATGGGAATGGTCGTAAGGGAGGCAAATGGACGCTACTCCATCCACACGGAGCAGCCAGGACATGCCTCGGCACCAGGAGCAATTCCAGCACACATACCTCCGTCCGAGACGTTTGTTCCACGTACTACCTTCGAACGACACATGTCGTACGGATTGGAAGAACTCTCAGCCCGATACAACCGAGATATGGATAGGATCGAGAGACGGCTGACATTGATAGAGGACAGAGTCGCTATGAACACCAGCAGGATCGATGAGATTCATCAGCATACCTCCCACTTGGTGGAAAACTCCGAGGTCCACTTTCCGGCTGACTTCCCGGTAGACTTTCCGGCAGCCTTCGGTCCACCTAATGATGGAGAGCCGGGTTCTTAGTTTTTCTTTCCTTTTCTTTTCCTTTTGTTGTTTTCATTCTATGTGTGTGATCATGTCTAGGCTGTATGAAATATGAATCTATGTATAACATTGATTGATATGACATAACAGCATTGTTTCTTTCATATCTTGTTATCCCTGTTATTGCTTACCCATAGTTCTTCGAATAAGTGTGGGGTAAGAATCTTTTATGTTTTGTTTCTTATTTTCGAATAAGTGTGGGGTAGCTTAGAAATGCATGAACACTGAGGACAGTGTCAGATTTAAGTGTGGGGTAGCAGTGCACAGTGCACTGTAGTGAGAAAATGTTTGCATGATTTTGCTTGTTTTCCCCATATTTTCACACCATTCAAAAAAAATTTCAAAACTTTTCACTCTTTCAGACTTCTAAATGCAGTATGATTGGTTAAACTTTGCTTATGTCTATGATATGTAGGTAGAATGTTATGGTTAATAGGAAGCAATGTGATAGCTATCTTGAACTAATTGATTAGGAATAGGGAATTCCTGATAACTGAGCACAACTTAGTCTGGATTAGAGACCTCAGCCAATTACCTTTTCAAGACTTAACTAGATAAAATTAGACCAGTTGTGGATGTTTTGACAATTAGAATGACTAGATGAGACTCTGAGCTAAAAGTGAAAAGAAATAAAAGAAAGTTAATTAAATAAGGGTAGTTTGCCAGCGGCCTTCGCTACTCGAGCACCACTCCTTCGGGGAACTTAAAGCCTGATGCCCTAAGGTCGTGTAGGTCTGGGAGTCATCAGAGTGGGACTCGCTACATGGGTAGTTGAAGTTGACGTGTTCTAAGCAGACTCAAAATACCCTACATCTATAAAGAAAATCCATAAATGCTAAATCATTAAAAATCTGATCACCAAGGCTCAGAACTCAGAATGTTGTCTATTGTTATTATGTCTAGCAACAGGGTCGAGATATTATCTGGTAGTAGTTAAGACGAGAGTATATTGTGTTGACTATCTGGTCTAGACTAGTACACACACTACACATCAGGAAGACCTTGTGACTAAGAAAGGAGTTCAACCTAGTTGTTAAGTTGTTTTCTACTTGACTATAAACATCTGCTAGAGACATTTGAGACCTTGTCATAGCAACCGGATCAGTCAGACCTGTGTTAAGAATTGTCTGGATGCATTTTTGGAATAAAAACATGACTAGGAATTTAAGTGACTGCACTATGATTTAGAATCACTAACTTCAAGTAGACTTTGCTTGAGGACAAGCAAAAAGCTAAGTGTGGGGTTATATGATATGCATAAATAATATCATATTTTTAGCATGTTTTTAGGCATGATTTAGGGTGAAATTGAGGGTAAATTGGTCTTAATTGTTCATTATTAACTCAATTTCATAATTTTTATGATTTTGGAAGTGTCAGGTGAAAAGTGGAAGAAAATGGCAAATTTTGGGGCAAAAATGCAATTTTTCAGAAGTTCGGACTTCGGGGAGGGCGTCCCAGTTCAGGACGGGCGTCCTGACCTGGTCAACAGACCGGGACGGGCGTCCCGAACCAGAAAGTCAAGTCCCACATCGAATTTTTGAGAGAAAATCACTCCAGAAAGCTGCTATAAATACTCCAGGCCTTCCTCAGTTGAATTCATCCATCTCCACTCGATCTGAGTCATTAAGTGGTTTCCAGTGTACAATTCTCGAGTACACAACTCACTCGGAGACTCAGATTTTAGTATAAGTTTTCCTTCTTTCCTTTTTGTGTTTAGTTTTCAAGTTTCTGAGAAATAGTCTCAGATCCTAGGGTTCAATAGATAGGTTCGTTTCTGGTATTCATAGAATACCCGGGATTTCGTTAGGAGATCCTAAGAGGGCTCTAGGCGTTCGAAGAGTCAGTCCATAAGGCTGGGCTTAAGCTGGGTATTAAGGTAAAGCCCAGTTACTAGGCTGAGGAAGCGTCCTCCGAAGGTTCTGGCAAGCAGAGTCGGGTCAAGCAATATGACATATACAGCAGTACGCTCCATCGGCGAGACTTTGTAAAGGGTGATTTCTTTATGGCATCGGTCCCCCTGTCCCTCTCTTATAAGTTGTTATTGTGTTTGTCCAAATAGTAATTGTGGATGCTGGATTATGATTATTATGGATATTTGTTATATATGTTGAAGTTATTATGTTTTTCTGGAAATAGCCACCTGCTTAAATATTCATTATGTTTGCATGTCTAATGCAGTTTCTTTTAAACTAAAATTAGGGTTATAGACAATTCTTAACCACGGTCTATTCATAACCTGTTTAGTTTAACAGGCATCAATTAGTATTGGTGTCTGCCATGCTAGATAAAATAACATGCGGAACACCCTGTTTGTTAGAGTAGTCTAGGTAGGCTGAGTAGAGTGTTATGCCGGCGGTTATAGGGCCAGCGGCATGATTCCCGAAGTGACATAGGGCTTTCATAGCTGACTTGAGTTCGAACCGTAAGTAGGGCCGTTTACCTTAACGATGGGGCGGTAGCATAGAGACTCAGATATGGTACACCTTTAGACTCAGAACATAGTTGTATTCCAGGCTAAGATATATCTAAAGCACTCGAAGATAGGTCAATCAACATATAGGAACAATATAACATTGAATCAGAACTTTGTCTATAAACACTTTTAGGCCTGATTAGACTTAAACCTAGTGAAGAATGGATCACCCTCTCATCAAAGTTATTGATGAAGATTGCATAACTGGATTATAAGATAAGAGTTAGGATAAAAGGCTAGTTACTACTAAGCCGTTACCACTTCCCTGGGAGTACGATAATTATTTAATAAAATCGTAGATACTTTCCAACAGACTAGCTACACGATAGGTACTCTGCCTTAGGTTCTGGCTAATTAAGTGACACCATAGAGACTAAATGTGACAATTAGTCAATCTCAGTCCTTAATTACTCATAATCAACATAGGGTAAAACAACACCTATTTAGCATATCGGCTGGAAACTCATCATTGCTGCATATAGATCTCCTTATCCAGATTGCCATGTAAAAATGCTGTTTTTACATCCATTTGCTCAAGATGCAAATTCTCTGATGCAACAATGCTCAACAGAATTCGGATAGAAGTTAACTTCACAACAGGAGAAAATATTTCAACATAATCAATACCTTTCCTTTGAGAATATCCTTTAACCACTAACCAAGCCTTGAACCTTCTTTTGCCATCTGGTTCAGCTTTGATTCTGAACACCCACTTGTTCAACAAAGCTCTCTTCCCTGCAGGCAACTCAGTCAACACCCAAGTGTTGTTCTTCTCAAGTGAGCTCATCTCATCATCCATGGCTTGCTCCCACTAGATTGAATCCTCCACCTGTAGGGCTTCATCAAAAGATTCTGGTTCCCCTTCATCAGTCAACAACAGATAGTGTAATGAAGGTGAATACCTATCTGGTGCTCTAATGGTTCTCGATGATCTCCTCAACACCTGCTCAAGTGTCACTTGCTCCACCTCAGGTTCTTCAGCAACAATGTCTGGAGTTGGTTGAGTTTCTGGTGCAACATCTCTGGGTGTACTCTTTTGCAACTCAATCTCAACTCCCACTTGCTTCGTAGTCTCTGCAACCTTCTGCTCTCTGTCCTTGTATAGAACAGACTCATCAAATGTCACATCATAATGTCTCAGAATCTTTTTATTCTTGTCATCCCAAAACCTGTAACCGAACATGTCAGAACCATAGCTTATGAAGTAACACTTTACAGCCTTAGCATCAAGCTTGTCCCTCTTCTCTGGATCAACATGAACATAAGCAGTGCAACCAAAAGTTCTCAAGTGTGAGTACTTGAGTTCCTTTCCTGTCCACACTTCCTCTGGAATCTTGAACCCCAAGGGAACTGATGGTCCCCTATTGATCAAGTATGCAGTTGTGCTCACAGCATCTGCCCAGAACATCTTGGGCAGCCCACAGTGTATCCTCATGCTCCTTGCACGCTCGTTCAATGTTCTGTTCATTCTCTCAGCAACTCCATTATGTCTTGCCTTTCCGGGAACTATCCTCATCAGTCTGATTCCCTCAGCAGCACAGAATGTTTTAAATTCTGACTTATCATATTCTCCCTCATTGTCAGACCTCAAGCATTTGATCTTTAATCCAGTCTGATTCTCAACTTCAGCTTTTCACCTCTTGAAAGTTGTAAACTCGTCTGATTTATGTTTCAAGAAGTAAACTCATACCTTCATGCTAAATTCATCAATGAAGGTGACATAGAACCTGGATCTTCCAACTGATGAAACTAGAGATGGTCCCCAAACATCTGTATGGACCATTTCCAACCGCACTTTCTTTGGCTCTCTTGGAGTCTTTGTGAAGCTAACTCTTTTCTGTTTACCCATAACACAGCTCTCACAAAGATCCATATCAACAGACTATAGGCCCTCTAAAGCTCCTTTTGCAACCAGCATCTTCATTTTTTAACACAACCTTTTAAAGAAAGCAAGCTTTTAAAGGTTCTGATAAATGTTTGTAACTAAGCTCTACTATGTGGGCACAACCTTCTTTAGAAATTCTTGAGTCCAAACTTTCTCCAATTTGTTTCCACCAATCTAAATTATGAATTTCTTTCTTTAGAAGCCCTGCCACTAGCACAACTGCCAGAGGTAGCCCTTTGCAATCTGTTGCTATTTGATTGCCATCTTTAAAAAGGTTTCTTGGGCAGATACCTTTATTATTGAACACCCTTCTTTCTAAAAGCTCCCAACTTTCTTGATTTGAGAGTGGACTCAGAGAATATGGGAAGTCGTTGGACTTAGCATCCAAAACAACTCTGTGGATTCTGCTGGTAAACAAAATTTGGTTATAATTTTGATCATCTGGAAATGACAACTTTAGTCTATTCCATGCACTAACATCCCAAATGTCATCCATAACAATCAAGTACCTTTTTCCCTTCAAACATTTTCGAAGCTTGTCACTTAAATCTTCTTCCTCCATTTCATTGAAACTGTCATTTATCTCAATTACATCTTTTAGAATATCAAGCAAAAGTTTTTTACTATCATATGACTGAGAAACGGTACACCATGCACATGTGGTAAAATGACGCTTAACTAGAGGATCATTATAAACTTTCTTTGCTAAAGTAGTCTTCCCCAATCCCGCCATACCAATGATAGAGATAATATCAAGTTTTTCAGATCCACAACTAAGTAAATCTCTTATCTCCTTTGCCTTATCCTCAAAACCCACAACCACTTCATCGATTTCTTCCACATCAGATTTCAAAGGAATTGTATGGTTCAAATTCATTTCATTTCTACTCTCATAAGAGTCTTGAACATGCTTATCCTTGATACTTATGACCTTGGCCAAAAGATGCTTAATTTCTTCTTGGACATTAAAAAGAAGAAAAATATAAACTCCAAAACCATTCTCATATGAATTTGACCTAATGATTCTATCAACTTGGTATGCCAAATTAACAATTTGAGTCCAAAGATATTTTGACCCTATGCGTTCATTTTGCAACTCTAGCACAAAATTATCTTTCAAATTTGATGCTTTAAGTAAATTGCTAAGAACCACTAATCCCCTTTCTAATGTTAGAATTGGGAGGTTTGGAAAGCAAGAAGCAAATTCTTTTAATTTTCCTATGCTTGAATCAAATAAATTGAACATATTAAGTCTAAGTCCAGGAAAATTAAAAGATGGAACAAGAAAGATTAGGGAATATGCTTTTATGACCTCTACTTTGATTGTAAAAACTACGTCAAAGAAATCATGAAGAAGGAAGTTTGTTGCTTCAACAATGCCTGTTTCATCCTTTTCGCCCGAACTAAGAGAAATAATGAGAGTTCCAGCCTCCTTGAGAGCTTCTTGAGGTTGGTTCAAAACTAACTACCCTTCCTTTGTCTCTGTGAATGGTGGATCCATGACAAATGCTATCAAAAACGTCATTGCTTCACTTAGTATTTCAATAGCCTCTTTGGGTAGGTACGCCCTCAAATTATGATGGAGTGATTCTATAAATCTAAAAATAACTGCAAAAGCTTCATGATGTTTATCTACTGAAGGCTTTGTGACTTTCAGATATGAAAGACACATTCTTGTAACCTTAGGAGAAATAACATCACCAACCACTTTGCAACGTTCTTCCACAGGTACGTTGTTCTTTTTGATGAAATTAAGACACCACTCGGTGTCCTTTGGATGAGAAAAATAAAAATTGTCGTAAAACTTGGACAAAGTTACATTTTTTTCATCACTGGCCATATTTTCGTCGAGGACCCAATAAAAAAGACATAAATAAGCAACGTTCCAAACCCAAGAATTAAGAGTATATAAGAGATCCGTGTAAATAGTGTTCAATTCTTTCACATAATCAAAAACTATTCTCAACATATCCAATTTCTCTTTGTAAGCTTCAAATTTCATCTTCTCATCACGGTACATCATATCACCTTTTAGTTGTACAACTTTGGACATGGATATATCGATATACTTCATGAACTTGGGAAGGAAATGAGCATAATTATAGCGATCAATGTACACACCTTCACAAAAGATAGAACAATCTTCCCTGATGGATGGTTTGTAACTGTTGATTTCGATCAGCAACTCTGAAAGAATATTTTCTGATTTTGAAGAATATTTTCTGATTTCAGTTTAAACGGTTTTTGTTTGTTTACAATGTATACGTATGAATTTTATCCACATGTCATGTCAATTATCACATACACTATATATATATATATAGTATATTGAATATTTCTTTAGATATTACTTAGGTAGTTACAACTTTACCTCTAACCGTTAGTAATATCTCAATAATATCAATATGCAATCTCAATAATATCAATCTCAATATCTCAATAATATCAATATTATTATTGAGAACACACGAGAACACATGGCAGCTGATGTGGAAATCCTTTTAACTCTTTCACGCCCCCTCAATTCGAACTCGGCCTTACTACAACAGTTAACTTTCCTCTAAGCCGTGTGAAGAATTGCAAACCTAAAGCCTTGGTAAGAATATCTGCATTTTGATCAATTGAAGGAATATAATTAACCTGCATCTCTCCTTTGGCCACCTTTTCTCTAATGAAATGAAAATCAAGCTCAATGTGCTTAGTTCTTGCATGTAGAATTGGATTTGCAGATAAGTAGATAGCACTTTGATTGTCTATCCATACTTGAGGAACTCTAGTCTGCTCTATGTTCAATTCACTAAGAAGATACTTGATCCAAGTGATTGCAGCGGTGGCTAGCCCAAGACTTCTATACTCAGCCTCTGTGCTTGATCTTGATACACTTTGTTGCTTCTCGCTGGACCAAGAAACTAAATTCCTTCCTATGTAAACACAGTAGCCAGTAACAGGCTTTCTATCATCCAAATCAGTAGCCCAATCACTGTCTGAAAAGGCTGTCACATTTAAATCCTTGGACCTACTAAAATTCAGACCATAGTCTAATGTTCCAACCAGATATCTCAGTATCCTTTTAACAGCTTTGAGATGAGGTTCTAATGGATTAACCATGTACTGACTCACTTTGTTGACAGCAAAACTAATATCAGGTCTTGTGATAGTAGCATAATGAAGTCCCCCAACAATGCTCCTGTACATTTGTGGATTCTGAATTGGATCTCCATTATATCTAGACAAATGTGGACTTGTGATCATAGGTGTAGAACTTGACTTTGCTTGTAGCATATTTGCTCTATCCAATAGCTTCTTTACATACTGCTTTTGGCAAAGATGATACCCTTCAGGGGTTTTATTTACTTCAATTCCTAGAAAGTGGTGAACATTTCCCAGATCATTCAATGTAAAATACTTCTTCAACCTTTCAATAAATTTATGTACTGCCTATCATTATTCCTAGTAACCAATATACCATCCACATATATCAAAACAAAGATATTTATTCCATTCTTATTGAACATGAAGAGAGAATTATCAGCCTTTGAGCTTATGAACTCCAGTGATGACAGAGTTTCTCTTACCTTTGTGAACCATGCTCTAGCAGCTTGCTTTAAACCATAGATAGCTTTATGCAACCTGCATACTAAACCTTCCTTCTTCTCAAAACCTCTTGGTTGACACATGTAAATCTCCTCTGAAAGTTCTCCATTCAAGAAAGCATTTGAAACATCCAACTGCTTCACATTCCAACAGTAGTTAAGAGCAATTGAAAATATGATTCTTATTGTGGTTGGTTTAACTACTGGAGAAAAGGTCTCATGGAAGTCAAAACCTGCTGTTTGAATAAATCCTTGTGCCACCAACCTAGCTTTATGCCTTTCAACACTTCCATCTGCCTTTGTTTTCACTTTAAAAACCCATTTGTTGCCAACTACATGTGCACCCTTAAGAAGTGGAACAAGTGTCCAGGTTCTGTTCTTAATAAGAGCATCATATTCTTCTTTCATTGCTTTTCTCCAAACAGGATTCATTAAAGCATCCTCTACCTTTTTAGGCTCTTCATTTTCAACCAAAATGGTTGACATCACCTTAGGCTTGTATATTCCTGCTTTACCCCTAGTAACCATGGGATGTTAGTTCACTGTAACAGGTCTTTCTTCTGGAGCATACTGAGGTAACTGATATGGTAAGATGTGTTCTGGACTCATAATGGGTAAATCTATTCTCAGGGGAATAGTGTCATAACTTTCTGATGAAGAGGATAAACTCTTACTGGAATGAGGTGTTTCAAACTGATTATCTCCTTTTGTATCTTCATTCTCCACAAATGTTGATGAAAAATTTGGAAAACCCATCACAGTAGGCTCCAATGATGTGAATACAGAACCATCATGTTCTTTTCTTTGCATCTCAGAACAATATTTCTTGGAGAAGGGAAAAATACTTTCTTCAAAAACTACATGTCTTGAGACAATTATGCATAAATCATATCACTTTTTTAGCATGTTCTTAGGCATAATTTAGGGTGAAATTGATAGGAAATTGGTCTTAATTGATTGTTATTTACTCAATTTCATAATTTTTATGATTTTGGAAGTGTCAGGTGAAAAGTAGACGAAAACAGCAAATTTTGGGGCAAAAATGCAATTTTTGGAAATGTTGACCTGGTCAACGGGCCAGGACAGGCATCCTGACCCAGTCAAAGCACCAGGACAGCCGTCCCAATCCAGGACGGGCATCCCAAAGCACCAGAAGTTGTCCCACATCGAAACTTTTGGAGATTTTCACTCCAGAAAGCTGCTATAAATACCCCAGGCCTCCAACAGTTGAAATCATCCCTCTCCACTCGATCTGAGTCATTTAGTGACTTCGATTGTACATTTTTATCGAGTACATAAGTCACTGAGAGACTCGGGCTCAGTATAAGTTTATTTCTATTCTTAGAGAGTTTCTCGTTTTCTTTGTTTTCTGAGAGTCTGTCTCAGAATCTTAGATTACGACTAGATAGGGTTCGTTTTCAGTATCATAGAATACCGGGATTTCGTTAGGAGATCTTAAGAGAGAGATAGGGTGCGTGTTCTTAGTCAGATTAGGGTAATTTGCTTAAGCCCGGGATGTAAGGTACAACAATTACTACTAGGTCTGAGGAGCGTTCTCCGAAGGCTCTACCGAGCAGAGTAGGATCGAGCAGTCAGAAGCATACAGGAGCTGCAGCGCCGGCTGGACCTGCATAAAGCGGTGACTACTTTATGATAGTGGGTCCCCTAGACGAGGTTCTGTATGTTTACTAATTGTTTTATCTGAATATTAATTTGATACTGAATTTATTATCATACATGTTTTACAATTTGAGATACTGTTCATTTTCCCGGGAAGATCATAGAGCTAGAATTATCATTATGAATGTTGAACTGTCGTGTCCTTTTAAATTAAACTAGGGTTATAGACAACTCCTAACCAAGGTCTGAATCATAACCGGTTTAGTTTAACAGATTGTAAAAGGTCTACCAGATTAGGAAGAAATAACAAAACAAATCACCATGTTTGTTAGAGTACCCTAATAAAGCTGAGTTTGTACGCTAGGCCAATCCTAGGGTTACGTGGCATGATACCGAAGTGACATAGGGTACCGTTCATGGATACTTTAATCCGACAGATGAGAAGGATCATCCCAAGGTAGGGGTGAATACACTAGGTAACTCGGATATGGTAAACAGATGGTTACATTTCATAATTGCCTTAGAGATCAAGATATATCTAAAATGTTCGAAGTTAAGGTCAAACAAATTGTAATAACTGAGCTTAAACTGATGAATGCTTGTCTAATCTTGAATACTAATTGCTTGTTATGGGTGAGTAGGATCACCAATCAATCTCAAAGTATTGATTATCGATTCACTGACTAGATAATAAGATGAATGTTAGGATTAAGGGGTAGTTACTACTAAGCCGTTACCAGTTCCCTGGGAGTACGATATTAATAAATTAAAATCGTAGATACTTTCCAAGAACTAGCTACACGATAGGTACTCTGCCTTAGGTTCTGGTTGATTAAGTGACAACAATTGAATGCTAAAGTGACAGTTAGTAAGACTCAGTCCTTAATTACTCATAATCGACACAGGTAAATAAAAGCTTATCTTTTAGCATACCAATCGGAACGCATCAGATTTTTGGCGCCGTTGCTGGGGAAATATCATAATGAATTTAGGATTCCTGATCAAAGTTCTAGAGACTTATGATAGGTAACGGTAGTAACCTAGACCTTAGACCTACACTTATTTTATGCTAGTTAGACAATCAATTTCTGAAATATAGGGTTATCATAACTAATTAATTTTAGACATTATCTGAAATTAAGACATTTAGGATAATCAAATTTTAGAAAATTATTCTAAAACCATATTGAGGAAATTTAACTGCTTTCCAAATAAAATATAAAAAGAAAAAAAAGTTTTAAATTTAAAACCCGAAAAAAAAAATGTATTTTTCTTGCTCAACAGTAAGTTGTTCTTCTTCCCTATCTCTTTTATTATTGTTCTTTCATAGTTGAACATTTGTTTTCTTTCAATTTGTTTCCTTTCTTCTATAAAATTTTCTGAAAAATATTATTTTCCAGAAGATAAAAGAAATAAATTTTTCCTATTTACAGTTTTCGTGTTCGTTTTTTCTATTATTTAATTCCAAAAAAATAAAAATGGAAATGAGGATAGAATATTTTTCTTTTGAGCTGTCAATTTTTGGCTTAGGTTTTAATCTGGAAGAAATATCATTGTGGAATTTTCTTAGGTCATGCTAGGTTTATTAGACGAATCATGAAATAAAATTTTCTTTAATAGATAGACCTCTGAGTATTCTAATGAGAAAGGATGTTCCTTTTGTTTGATGATAAATGCATGAGATCTTTTAAACCAAAAGGAATTACTGCACCCATTATGGCATCACTCGATTGGAATCTGCTTTTTGAATTAATATGTGATGGAATGATGTAGTAAGAATTGTTTTAGGACAGAAACATGATAAGAAAGTTCATGTATGATAAATTCCGATCTTATCTAAGTCTTGTCTAAAAACAATAGGTTACACTGATCACTCTGAGATATATGTGTTCAATAAAACTAATGTTGAACCATAATTGATTAAGTTAGGTTTTATTGTTACTTGAATTTTATATAGAATGATGGGATAAGAAAAAGGGTTGGAAATCTAGAAAGCAAACCATTTGTCTATATTAGAAAACCTCGAATTAGAGGCTATTGTAATACTGATAAATTTTTGGATGAAAACTAATTTGCATTGTTTGCTATGTATAATAATTCTCATATGTGGTTTATTGTTGTTGCAATTTATCTAGTCACTGAATGGGTTCCAAGTAATATGACTTATCAGCAAAAGAAGAAATTCTTTGCTGATTTGAAATATTACTACTGGACAGATTTCTCTTCTATTTCAAATTTTTGCAGAGTAAGTGATCAGAGGATGTGACTCGAAAGACAAAGGCCGCAAAATTTTGGAGCATTGTCATCGACGATCTACGAGAGGCTATTTGACTGCTAACAACACTGTCCGGAAAGTGTTGGAAGCATGATAATATTGGCCCACTATTCAAAGATTTTGTATCCGTCTGATGATGCTTGAAAAATAACAGGTAACACGTCTTCCCAAGATCATCTACCCCAGCAAGGTAAATAGAATACCAAAATCTCTTATATATGGGGTACTAATTAAATCCTTTTCTCTTTCTTCCTGTGAAAATAATTACATCGTAGTAGTCGTGGAACACTTTTCAAAATGGCCTGAACCACAGGCATTACCTACTAATGATGTTAAAGTCATGTGCAGATTCTATGAGAAGTTGTTTTCTAGATTCAGAGTGCCAATGTCTTAGGAAGAAACGTTCAGTCTGTGTATCAAATCTGTGAAGTCTGCCAAGTACCACACTGTAGCAGGGATTGCTATGGGAATGAAATACGAACCATTCCAAAAAGAGGTAGGAGTAGGTTACTGCAGAATGCTACTCCAATGGGAAATGCATACAATCCCAACTAGAGGAATCATACGGGATTTAGCTGAGGAATAATTCAGAAGTTGGAAACTTTCAGAAGATACCACTACAGCAAAAGCCCTACCCGCAGAATCAACAGATGAGATACTGGCAACAATTAAAGTCAGACCAGTGCAAGCAAGTGATCTACCAAGTGATATCGAACGGTCGAGGGATATGGAGGAATTTGGCGTTGTATCAGGAGCATAGCAATGGAGGAGCTTGCATCCCCTGCATACCAATCAGCTGTGAGAAACTTCCCCGAGGAAGTCTCAAATACTTGGGCCTAGATTTACACCACTGGAGCCTCCTACCACCACGGCTTCGCCAAAGCTTCAGGTATCTTTTCTGCCATTCAAAACTTGCATGCAATACCTTCACTGACATTGGCAGGTAGGCACACCAATCCAAAGAAGTCTCATTCATAGACACGTTCCTTCTGGACACGTTGCTACGATTACGAGAAACTTTGCAAATGATTCGAGGAAACAATCCTTGGGGCTTGAGTCATTCCTCACATGGATATGCCACTACCTGGAGCTCGACAATGAAGGATCAGAGCTGAAGTCATCCGTTCCAATATCTAGAGCTTGTAGAGTCAAGAACACCTCAGCAATAGCACATGGCTAAGGTGAAGAGCCAATTGACAGATCAGAGAAGACCCTTCTGCTCGCGACATGAAGGGAGTTTTTCTAATCCTCATATTCCTTTTATTTTATTTGTTTTGTGTTCTGTTTTGCTATCCTTCTTGTTTTGTTGCCTTATTTTCTCTCTTACCCTTAGTTACTTTAATAAGTGTGGGGTAAGAGTTCTTTGTTTTGTTCTTGAGTTCTTTGTTTTGTTTTTGTTCTTGTTTTCAAATAAGTGTGGGGTAATTTAGCTATGCATGAACACTGAGGATAGTGTCAGACTTAAGTGTGGGGTAGCAGTGCACAGTGCACTATAGTAGTGAGAAACGTTTTGCATGATTTTGCTTGTTTTTCCCATAATTTCACACCCTTCCAAAAGTTTTTCAAAATTTTTCATTCTTTCAGACTTCTAAATGCAGTATGATTGGTTAAACATTTGCTGATGTCTATGATATGTAGGTAGAATGTTATGGTTAGTAGGAAGCAATGTGATAGCTATCTTGAACTAATTGATTAGGAATAGGGAATTCCTGATAACTGAGCACAACTTAGTTTGGATTAGAGACCTCAGCCAATTACCTTTTCAAGACTTAACTAGATAAAATTAGACCAGTTGTGGATGTATTGACAATTAGAATGACTAGACGAGACTTTGAGCTAAAAGTGAAAAGAAACAAAAGAAAGTTAATAAGGGTAGTTTGCTAGCGGCCTTCGCTACTCGAGCACCACTCCTTCGGGGAACTTAAAGCCTGATGCCCTAAGGTCGTGTAGGTCTGGGAGTCATCGGAGTGGGACTCGCTACATGGGTAGTTGAAGTTGACGTGTTCTAAGCAGACTCAAAATACCCTACATCTATAAATAAAATCAATAAATGCTAAATCATTAAAAATCTGATCACCAAGGCTCAGAACTCAGAAAGTTGTCTATTGTTATTATGTCTAGCAACAGGGCCGAAATATTATCTGGTAGTAGTTAAGACGAGAGTATATTGTGTTGACTATCTGGTCTAGACTAGTACACACACTACACATCAGGAAGACCTTGTGACTAAGAAAGGAGTTCAACCTAGTTGTTAAGTTGTTTTCTGCTTGACTATAACAATTTGCTAGAGACATTTGAGACCTTGTCATAGCAACCTGACCAGTCAGACCTGTGTTAAGAATTGTCTGAATAATTTTTGGAATAAAAACATGACTAAAAATTTAAGTGACGACACATATCACTAACTTCAGGTAGACTTTGCTTGAGGACAAGCAAAAAACTAAGTGTGGGGTTATCTGATATGCATAAATCATATCACTTTTTTAGCATGTTTTTAGGCATAATTTAGGGTGAAATTGATAGGAAATTGGTCTTAATTGATTTTTATTTACTCAATTTCACAATTTTTATGATTTTGGAAGTGTCAGGTGAAAAGTAGACGAAAACAGCAAATTTTGGGGCAAACATGCAATTTTTGGAAATGCTGACCTGGTCAACGGGCTAGGACGGGCGTCCCGAATTAGGATGGGCATCCTGACCCAGTCAAAGCACCAGGACGGCCGTCCCAATCCAGGACGGGCGTCCCGAAGCACCAGAAGTTGTCCCACATCGAAATTTTTGGAGATTTTCACTCCAAAAAGCTGCTATAAATACTCTAGGCCTCCAAGAGTTGAAATCATCCCTCTCCACTCGATCTGAGTCATTTAGTGACTTCGATTGTACATTTTTATCGAGTACATAAGTCACTGAGAGACTCGGGCTCAGTATAAGTTTATTTCTATTCTTAGAGAGTTTCTCGTTTTCTTTGTTTTCTGAGAGTCTGTCTCAGAATCTTAGATTACGACTAGATAGGGTTCTTTTTTGGTATCATAGAATACCGGGATTTCGTTAGGAGATCTTAAAAGAGAGATAGGGTGCATGTTCTTAGTCAGATTAGGGTGATTTGCTTAAGCCCGGGATGTAAGGTAAAGCAATCACTACTAGGTCTGAGGAGCGTTCTCCGAAGGCTCTGCCGAGCAGAGTAGGATCGAGCAGTCAGAAGCATACAGGAGCTGCAGCGCCGGCTGGACCTGCATAAAGCGGTGACTACTTTATGATAGTGGGTCCCCTAGACGAGGTTCTGTATGTTTACTAATTGTTTTATCTGAATATTAATTTGATACTGAATTTATTATCATACATGTTTTACAATTTGAGATACTGTTCATTTTCCCGGGAAGATCATAGAGCTAGAATTATCATTATGAATGTTGAACTGACGTGTCCTTTTAAATTAAACTAGGGTTATAGACAACTCCTAACCAAGGTCTGAATCATAACCGGTTTAGTTTAACAGACTGTAAAAGGTCTGCTAGATTATGAAGAAATAACAAAACAGATCACCATGTTTGTTAGAGTACCCTAATAAAGCTGAGTTTGTACGCTAGGCCAATCCTAGGGTTAAGTGGCATGATACCGAAGTGACATAGGGTACCGTTCATGGATACTTTAATCCGACATATGAGAAGGATCATCCCAAGGTAGGGGTGAATACACTAGGTAACTCGGATATGGTAAACAGATGGTTACATTTCATAATTGCCTTAGAGATCAAGATATATCTAAAATGTTCGATGTTAAGGTCAAACAAATTGTAATAACTGAGCTTAAACTGATGAATGCATGTCTAATCTTGAATACTAATTACTTGTTATGGGTGAGTGGGATCACCAATCAATCTCAAAGTATTGATTATCGATTGACTGACTAGATAATAAGATGAATGTTAGGATTAAGGGATAGTTACTACTAAGCCGTTACCAGTTCCTTGGGAGTACGATATTAATAAATTAAAATCGTAGATACTTTCCAAGAACTAGCTACACGATAGGTACTCTGCCTTAGGTTCTAGTTGATTAAGTGACAACAATTGAATGCTAAAGTGACAGTTAGTAAGACTCAGCCCTTAATTACTCATAATCGACATAGGTAAATAAAAGCCTATCTTTTAGCATACCAATCGGAACGCATCAAATTACTTTTCCTGTTGACAAAAGAATCTTATATCCCTTATACTAAGAGCTATATCCAATAAACACTCTTGCAGCAGCCCTAAATTCCAGTTTATGATCATTATAAGGTCTAACATGAGGATATGCTAGACAACAAAAAACCTTTAGGGCAGAATAGGCTGGCTTTTGCTTTGTAAGTTTCTCATAAGGAGATACATATTGAATGGATCTTGTTAGAAGTCTATTGATCAAATACACAGCTGTGGTGAAAGCATCATCCCAATATTTCAAAGACATACCAGATTGAGCTAATAAAGCCAAACTAATCTCCACAACATGTTTGTGCTTTCTCTCAGCACAGCCATTTTGTTCAGGTGTATAAGGACATGAAATCCTCTGTATGATTCCATTTTCCTTGAAAACTTTATTTAAGGGCTTATACTCAGTACCTCCATCACTTTGCACCATCTTTATCTTTGTTTGAAACTGTGTTTGTACCAGACTATGAAAGTGAATAAAGGTACCAGCAACTTCTGACTTCAACTTCAACAGATATATCCAAGTGTGTTTAGTGTAATCATCTATGTAAGTCACATAATACTTGTATCCATTTACTGATTGTAAAGGAGCTGGACCCCATAGATCAGTGTGCACTAAATCAAAAGCTGCATTAGTTTGAGTTTCAGAATTTCCAAAAGGCAACTTATGACTTTTAGCGAGAATACAAGGATGACAAATTTTTGAATCATGATCTCTATTATCAAATGGAATCTTACAATCTCTCAAAGCCCTCTTAACAATTTCATAACTACAATTACCAAATATCTTGTGCCATAAACTGACATCCAAGTTATTACAAACAGAAACATTAAAACCATAAGGCTGATCTTGAAGGATTGCTTCCTTATTTCCAGAATCTCCATGATGAACCAAGTGAAATATGTAGAGACCATCCTTAAGCATTCCTCTGAGAAGGACCTGATGAGTAGCTTGATCCTTTACAAGACAGATCAAAGGATGAAACTCAAAGAACACATCATTGTCAAGGGTAAATTTTGAAACACTTATGAGATTCTTAGTTATACTAGGCACATGTAACAAGTCCTTAAGTTGAAATAATTTATCAGTTTGACTAGAATGAAGGGTGGTGTTACCTATGTGACTGATATTCTCACTTTGCCCATTTCCTAACTGCAGCTTGTTGGATCCATTATATTCTGATGCAGAAGTCATATTATTGAGCTCACTGGTGACATGTGTGGAAGCTCGAGAGTCTGGATACCACCATCCTTCATTATTTGAAAAGTTGCTATTAGGGATATGCACCATGTTTAGTGAATGATTCTTGTTCTGATAGTTCTCCACAACACCACCTACACTATTCTGACTATTGTTTGATGTGCCATAACTTTGATCATATCTATGCCAACATCTGTCAGCACTGTGTCCTGGAACATGACAAACTTGGCACACAACCTTTGAGCCTTGTGACCTGCCACCTCTTCCTCTAAAGGCACCTCTTCTTCCTCTGAAATTATAGTTCCCTCTGCCTCTTGAACCATATCCTTGACCATTGAAATTTCTCCTTTGATTGTTATCATGAGCCATGAAGTTCACAGTAGGCTGAGAACCATCAGTATTTATTGCTCCAGTACCACTCATACTGCTAGAAGATTCCAACCTAGCTTCAAAGCTTAACAATAGTGCTTGAATATCACTTAAGGTAAAAGAATTAATGCTAGCAGTAACTGTGACCGCCACTGGATCATATTCAGGACCTAAGCCAGCTAAAATGTGCATTATATGATCATTTTGATTTACAAGATTTCCAGTAGTTGCAAGTAAATCACAGTACATCTTGATTTTTGCCAAATACTCAGTCATACTTAAGTCACCCTTTCTTGTAGTTTGCAGCTGCAACTTGTATTGTAAGGTCTTTGCCTTGGATTGGCTTGCGAAATTTTTCTCAAGGGCACTCCAAATCTCAGAAGAGGTATTCAATCCAATAATCAAAGGCAAAACATTTTCTGACAGTGATGAAAGAATCCAAGAAGCCAAGATGTGATCTTGGCAATTCTACAAAATAAAAGATGAATTAATGGTCTGAATTTGAGAGTTACCTGGAATATATTTATCTGGAGATGGTGTTTCAGAGGTTAGGTAATCTTCAAGGCCATAGCCTTTAATAGCAGTAAGGATTTGCATTTTCCACACCAAGAAATTTCCTTCAGCTAGCTTTACAGAAACCAGTTGACTCTGGGGATAGATAAGTTGGATCTTGACTCCATCTATGGTTGTAGATGGAGCTGTGTAAGCTGAGGTTGCCTCGTCTGCCATATCTTTAAAGGAAAAAGAATATCAGAGTCATTAATAGCTCTGATACCATGAAGGAATATTTTCTATTTTTGAAGAATATTTTCTGATTTCAGTTTAAAAGGTTTTTGTTTGTTTACAATGTAACGTATGAATTTTATCCACGTATCATGTCAATTATCACATACACTATATATATATATATAGTATATTGGATATTTCTTTAGATATTACTTAGGTAGTTACAACTCTACCTCTAACCGTTAGTAATATCTCAATAATATCAATATGCAATCTCAATAATATCAATCTCAATATCTCAATAATATGAATATGCAATCTCAATAATATCAATCTCAATATCTCAATAATATCAATATTATTATTGAGAACACACGAGAATACATGGCAGCTGATGTGGAAATCCTTTTAACTCTTTCAAACTCAGAAACAAGTGTGTCCCAATCTTTGAATTCTCCGGTATCCAATGCAAGATCACCAATCTTCAAAATCCCTTCCCTTTTCTCTGTTGCATCCATACGAGATATATCACGTTCAGCTAAATACAAGAGCTCCTTATAAATAGCTAGAAACTGAAACCCTTCTTCAAGAATCATAATGTGATCCTTCATAGAAGAAGTCATGCGTGAATCTTCCCTTAGCTTCATAAGATCTAGAAGAATTCGAATTCGTAGATATTCATCATTTCCTGGCCCTCCATTAATTCTTTCTCAATTTTCTCTCCTATAGTTCAAGAATTTGTTTGTGATATGTTAACTTAATTCTTCAAGAATTTTATATTAATGTCAACACATCGGTGAGATAAATATATATATTATTAATCATTTCCTGTCTCTCCATTTCTTCCTTCAATTTCGAAAATTTGTTTGTGAACTATGTATAATTAATTAACTTCTCTCAAAACATGCAATAATTCTTATTATTATATGAATGAATGAATATATAATGTTCAGATCATTGACTAATGTTTTATTATTGTTTATAATTAGCACTACAATTTGGAACAAATGAGTATTAATGAAGACTTTACAGCAAATAATTTCTTGTCCGTTTTCACTCATCATATGAAGGAAATTTCTTGTTTAGCCTTTTGGTTAGGTGGTGAATCACTGTCTCTTTCCTTTTATTTATATTATCTATATATATATATAAATAAAAGGAAACGGCGGCGGCACGGTTATATATATATATATAAAAAAAAAATGGAATCAATAATTACTTAATAAAGAAATACTTCTAGCTAATTAATTTTGTTTGGTGTACGTCTTTTAATATTAGCTAGAAGTCATTATTTATTAAGTAATTCTTGACTCCACTCATTTTGTTTGGTACAGCTTTACTCAATTTGTATAATAATTTAAAGATATTTTAAATAAAATTACAAAATTGCCATTGTAAATAATAAGAAAATTAAAATATCTTTAATTAATTATTATACAATTGAAAAAAAATGGTTGTAATGTTATATATATAAAATATATATAAGATATATAAGATATTTATATTATTATAAATTTATATATTATTAATACTTCATTTTTATATAAATTAATATTTGGTAAGAAAATTAAATAAAAGTTATGATCTCGATATTTTATGTCTCTATGGAAAATTAATTGGAAAAAGAAAAATCTATGATAATATTTTGTTTATAAAAGTTGTGAAATATAAAATATAACTTCTTTTTTTAAAAAAAAGAATAATGTTTCTGTATATAAAATATTTTAACTTTTAAAAATAAAAATAAATTTTCTTGATAGTTTGCATGGTCTGCCTCTAACATTCCCTTAGATAGTTATATTAATATATCTATATATATACACAAAAATCATTAAATATCCGATATATAGCGGAGAGAGAGGGAAAAAAAATCAACGAATCAAGAAATGCCAACTGCCAGAAAAAACAGTTTCTTCTAACTTGCGTAAGAAGAAACAAAGAACAGAAAAAGAAAAAAGGATATATTAATAAATCCCTTATTTGCTTTGGCTCATTAATGGTTCAAATATGATAAAAGTCTTCGTCTTTTAATATTCATAAATCAAGAACTATTTTGATAGAAATCTTAGTCTTTTAATATTCATTAATTATATTAGTATTTTATTTTTTATGTGTTATGAATTGCGAAAATTTATTAAATTAATGGATGTTCATTATCTCAAAAAATTACGAAAGGTAATAAATATCACATAATATTTATAATATTGGATATAATATATATAATATATATATATATATATATATATATATTATATATAAATGGAGCACTTGTTGAAGTGGAGCACTTATATCTTGCCACAACGGGTCCGGCAGACACCGTTGTATAAAATAATGTGTCATCAACACAAGATCCTCTTGTTTTGTGGGGAAATTTGAAAGAAAGATTCAACCACTAGAAGGTGGTCGTTCTCCCAAAAGCACGGTATGACTGGTTGCACCTGAGGTTGCAAGATTTTAAATCCGTGAGTGAGTATAACTCCTCAATGTTTAAAATAGTTTCATAGTTGAAACTATGTGAAGTTGATATAACGGATGATGATATGTTGGAGAAAACATACTCCACTTTTCATGCCACGGATATTGTCCTGCAGTAACAATATCGTGAGAAAGATTTTAAGAAATACTCTTAATTGATTTTTGTCTTCCTGTTGCGGAACAAAATAAATTATTAATGAAAAATCATGAGACTCGACCTACTTATCTACTCCATTCCCTGAAGTGAATGCTATTAAATCATGATCCCAGAAGAGATCGTGATCATGGTAGTGGTCGTTACCGTGGTCATGGTCATGAACGTCGTGATAAATTTGGCCCTTATAATCGTGATAATAATTTAGGTGCCAAAATATTTATGACCACATGAAGTGGACAAAACATAATGAGAAAGGAAATGTTGTTCCGAAAAATCATGAAGACAAATATTATCGTTGTGGCATGAAAAGTCACTGGTCTCGTGCCTGTAGCACGACAAAACATCTTGTTGACTTACTTCTCAAAATTTGTCTCATGAAATAAATGATGACGATCTTGAAAATGTTGATATGGCTCATCTGGATGTTACTGATCTTTTCGAACATCCAAAAGAAATAATTGACCACTTGATTGGAAATTAAAGTGTCCAAAATAATTAGAATATTATTATTATATATTATATGTTTATATTACTTTTGTTCTGATATTATATATTTAATTTTTATTTCTGTAAATATTTTCTTAACAAAACAGATAGCTGTTGTTCAATTTTCTGGTATGAATAACGATATCGAAAGTGTCTGTCTTATTGATAGTGGAACTACGCACACCATACTGAAATACGAGAAATATTTTTCTCACTTGAATGTGGGAGAAACAAGTGTTACCACAATAAATGGTAGTGCAAAACTTATTGAAGGCTCCGGAAGAGCTAATATAATATTACCGGGAGGAACTATGATTGCTATTGATAAAGCATTATATTCCTCAAAGTCTCAAAGAAATTTATTGAGTTTTAAAGATATCTGACGTAATGGATATCATGTTGAGACTATGGAAGATAATGGTCATGAATATTTGGGTATCACAAAAATGACCTCTGGTAATAAGGTTTTGTTGGAAAAACTACCATCTCTATCCTCTGGCCTATATTATGCAAAAATAAATGCTATTGAGGCGCATCATTTAGTAAACCAGAAGTTTACTAATCCCGTTACTTTTAAAGTTTGGCATGACCGTTTGGGTCATCCGGGATCAATTATGATGCGAAAAATTATTGAGACAACGCACGGTCATCCTTTGAAAAATCAAAGGATTTTGACTTCTGATAAACTTTCATGTGCTGCATGTTCCAAAGGGAAATTGATTATAAGACCATCACCATTGAAAGTAGGAGCTGAAAGTCCTACATTTCTAGAACGGATTCATGGAGATATATGTGGACTGATTAGTCCACCATGTGGGCAATTTCGATATTTCATGGTTTTGATTGATGCATCGACCCGATGGTCGCATGTTTGTTTAATATCGACTCGCAACCTGGTGTTTGCGAGATTACTTGCCCAAATAATTCGCTTAAGAGCGCAGTTTCCTGATTATCCTATTAAGCGAATCCGTCTAGACAATGCTGGTGAATTTACTTCGCATGCATTTGATTCTTATTGCATGTCGATTGGAATAATTGTTGAACATCCTGTAGCTCATGTTCACACACAGAATGGTCTAGCTGAATCATTTATTAAAAGGCTGCAATTAATTGCTAGACCATTATTGATGAAAACGAATCTCCCTACAACAGCCTGGGGACATGCAATTTTGCATGTTGCAGCACTTGTGCGTTTAAGGCCATCGAGTTATCGTAAATTTTCTCCCATACAGTTTGCTTTTGGTTCAGAGCCAAATATTTCTCATTTGAGAATTTTTGGGTGTGCTATATATGTCCCAATTGAACCACCCCAACGGACAAAAATGGGTCCGCAGAGAAGATTAGGGATATATGTTGGGTATGACTCCCCGTCCATTATAAGGTATCTTGAACCTTTGACGGGGGATGTATTTACAACAAGATTTGCTGATTGCCATTTTGATGAAAATTTGTTTCCCAAATTAGGGGGAGAGAATAAATGGCATAAGATTGAACTTGCGTGGAAAACTTCTTTGAATCATTTAGATCCACGCACAAATATAAGTGAACTTGAAGTTCAAAAGATTATACATTTGCAACAAATTGCAAATCAACTGCCAGATTCTTTTGCTGACTCCAGCAGAGTCACTAAATCGCATCTTCCAGCTATAGATGCTCCTATACGGATAGAAGTTCCTGAAGGACAGAAAGTTAATCCTATAGCTTTCGAATCAAAAACACGCCAGAAGCGTGGCCGACCCCTTGGTTCCAAAAATAAAAATCCTCGAAAGAAAAGAGGAACAAATGATCCAGAAGATCATATTGATGAAACAGAAAAAGAAAACCAAGGGACAACTGATGAAAAGATTCCAACTACAAATAATGAAGAGAATTCTGAAATCTCTATTAATTACACCAGTTCAAATCAAAGTTGGGATCAAAGAAATGTTGTTATTGATAATGCTTTTGCATACAACGTAGCCCTTGATATTTTCAAGGATAATGAGGATTTAGATCATTTATCAGTTGAAGAATGTCGGCATAGAATTGATTGGCCTCAATGGAAAGATGCAATTCAATTGGAGTTAAATTCGCTTGCGAAGCGAGAAGTTTTTGGACCTGTAGTCCAAACGCCAAAGGATATAAAACCTGTTGGCTATAAATGAGTGTTTGTGCAAAAACGAAATGAGAATAATGAAGTCGTAAAATATAAAGCACGACTCGTCGCACAAGGCTTTTCGCAAAAGCCAGGAATTGATTACGATCAAACTTATTCACCCGTTATTGATGCTATTACACTCCGATATCTTATAAGTATGGTAGTTCATGAAAAGGTGGACATGCGTCTAATGGATGTCATTACAGCTTATCTTTATGGAAGCCTTGAAAATGAGATTTATATGAAAATCCCTGAAGGATTCAAATTACCAAAGGCTTCTAAAGGCCCTCGTGATAATTATTCTATCAAATTACAGAAGTCATTATATGGGCTTAAACAGTCTGGACACATGTGGTACAATCGCCTTAGTGAATTCTTATTGAATTCAGGATATAAGAATGACCAAATGTCCATGTGTTTTTATTAAGAAACAGATTTTGGTTTTGTGATTCTTGCTATATATGTTGACGATATCAATCTCATAGGAACTCCAGAAGAGCTTCGAGAAGCTATAGATTTGAAACGAGAATTTGAAGTTAAAGATTTTGGAAAAACTAAGTTTTGTCTCGGGCTTCAAATTGAACATATGAAAGATGGAATTTTTGTTCATCAGTCAACATATACAGCTAAAGTGTTGAAAAGATTTTTCATGGATAAAGCATATCCATTGAGTATTCCAATGGTCGTGAGGTCGCTAGATATAAATAAAGACATATTTAGACCTCGAGAATAATGAAAAACTACTTGGTCTGAAGTACCATATTTAAGTGCTATTGGTGCACTGATGTATCTTGCAAATAATACTCGACCTGATAAGCATTTGCTATAAATCTATTAGCAAGATTTAGTTCTTCACCAACACGACGACATTGGAATGGTATTAAACACGTCCTTAGATACCTCCAAGGGACAATTGACCTCGGATTATTTTATTCAAATGTAAATGACCCAGAACTGATTGGATATGCAGATGCGGGTTATCTTTCGGATCCGCATAAGGCACGTTCTCAAAATGGCTATTTATTTACATATGGTAATACTGCTATATCATGGCGCTCCACGAAGCAAACAATAGCAGCAACTTCTTCTAATCATGCTGAGATAATAGCCATTCATGAAGCAAGTCGAGAATGTGTATGGTTGAGGTCAATAATACATTATATTAGAGAGAGTTGTGGTTTATCCTCCAGAAGAGAGATTCCAACTCCTCTATATGAAGATAATGCAGCTTGTATAGCTCAATTAAAAGGAGGATATATTAAGGGAGATAGGACGAAACACATTTCACCTAAATTCTTCTTTACTCATGAACTTCAAAAGAATGGTGAAATCGATGTGCTTCAAATTCGATCACGTGATAATCTTGCAGATATATTCACTAAAGCTCTTTCGACAACAACCTTTGAAAAATTGAGATATAAAATTGGTTTGCATTGGTTTAAAGATTTCGAGAGATCATCTCATCAGGGGGAGAAATCTATACATAAAGAATAGTGTACTCTTTTTCCTTCACTAGAGTTTTTTTCCCACTGGGTTTTTATCTAGTAAGGTTTTAACGAGGCATATTCTTTATGTAATGGACATCCAAGGGGGAGTGTTATGAATCCCGAAGATTCATTAAATTAATGGATGTCCATCATCTCAGAAAATTACGAAAAGTGATAAATATCACCTACTATTTATAATATTGGATATATATATATATATATATATATATATAAATGGAGCACTTGTTGAAGTGGAGCACTTATTTACATATATATATATATATGTGTATATGTATATATAGTTGTATATATATATATATGGGGGTAATAACCATTCCATTGTAATAGAAATTTTACCTCTTTCTCTCTACTCTCCCTCTCTCCCTTTACATATACATATATATTATATATATTATATATATATATATATATATCTCATATCCTAGCTAATGTTATTTGCTCAGTTTTACTAATTTTATACAATTTTATAACATTATGATAATTTTATATTGTTATTATAAATTTTATCTTATAAATTTCATATTTAGTAATTTATAAAATTAATTGAGTAAAAGTCTTCGATTTGACATGTACTTCGAGAGAAGATCACGTATCGGGATTGTGTTTCCGGTGTTGATTCTCGTGTTTCTGGTGTTAATTCTCTAATAACTAAGTATACTTAAAGAGAAAATCACGTGTCGAAATTGTGTTTCCAATGTTGATTCTTTGTGTTTCCAGTGTTGACTCTCCAATAACTAAATACAGTAAAGATCCTCTAGAAATTAGGAAAGAAAAGATATTCCCAGAGCAGTCTTGAAGGAAGAATTAGAACACTTAGAGTAATTTTTTGTATCTATCTATCAATGCATGTGTGTAAGAGAGTGAACCAACGAGGAATTGGCACCTGAACTATGTACCTTCTAGATAATCTGAACAGTTTGAACTATGACTTCAAATAATTGTTGTTGAATTATGACTTGTTGCGTTGTGTGCGTGTGTCACAATTTGTAAAGATAAAGAAAATAGAATAAATCAACGCAATCTTAACAAGTGCAAGTATACACCGGTCAACAAGTAATATATGTACCTAAGTACAAGATTATCGATCCTGCAGGGACTATGTATGCCAATTACAAATGCAAATACGATTGTACAAATGGTTAAAAGAATAAAAGAATAAAGAATGATAAATCATGAATGGAGAGTGGTCTAATGCTACGGCATTCCTACTCCTAACTACAGTTAACAGTTAAAAGTCAGCCTACTGGAAATTACCACAAGAGTACTACAGGTAATACAATGCTGCGGCATTCACGCCAAAAATGTAAGTACAAGCCAAAGATGAATCTAAGTATACAAAGCATGCTTTCAGTTCCATATCAATGCTACAGCATGTCTGGTTTCACCCAGACCACTTGATCTACTAGTCTAGATCCCCGATAACATACCTTGGACCTAGTGCAACGCTAGTCAGTGGAGGTACCGCTGTTCACGCAGTTATTAATCCACTACTATATGAGTTACCGCTGTTCACGCAGTGCTCAATCTAACGCCACATAATTCTAATGTAATTACATGAATAAACCAAGCTTTGCCCCATACAAGCATTAAACATAAAAACAGAAAGTAATGCTACAGCATACTTATCATCATAGTCAAAAAAATGTATTCAACATGCTCATACTTAACTACACCACAACATCTTCAGGTTAAAGATATATATTATGTTGAAACGAATCATGGAAAACAAAGAATAACGTAATGGGAAAAACAGCCCCTAGGTCCAAAGTGACACCAATCAACGGAATCAACCCTAAGACGGAAAGCATATCACTCCCAAAACATATTTAATCATTCCTTGAACCAAGAATCATGAAATACAAGGATTAAAGTAATAGGAAGCATAGTCCCGAGATCCAAAGTGAAACCAATGAACGGAGTCAAGCCTAAGATGGAAAACATATGACTCCTAAAACATATTTAATCAATCCTTGAATCCATGTAAACATTCTCAAAATACAAAGAACATTTAGTTACAAAAAAAAGTAGCAAATTGAGGAAATGAAGAGAGGATTACTTCTGGCCGGAAGATCACCCACTGCCCAAATCAGTTTAATCAATCTGCTGCCCTTCGTTTCCTCTGCTTGATGCTGCTGCCTTTCTACTGCTCAGCTGATGAATGTTGCAGCAAGTCACCCTGCTCACTCTTAGGTTCTTCCCTCTCAAAAGTTAGTCTAAAAAACTAAGAAAAAACCTATCCTATTCTCCAATGGCCAAAAGCCAAAACTGAACTACTCTCTCCCGTGCCCACTGTCCACAATTCCCTTCTTTTTCTTTCCAAAAATTCCAGCCAATAAAAAAATAATTTGCAGCTGTCTTCTGGAATTTTCTTGTCATCTCCCACTGAATGCTGCCCCTTTTCCCCACCTACTCTCACAAAACCAGCCAGCAATTGAGAGTTGTCATCATGTGAATATATATACATACATATATATATATACCCACTAGGAAATATGCTTCTTCTTTTTGTATAATGCAGCTGCCACTGCACCTTTTTTTCCTGAAAAAAGCTAGAAAATTGAGAGGAATCTTCATCATATGTATGTATATATATGTATATATATATATTTATTGTTGGACAACAACTATCTTCTATCTTTTTGTCTACCTTGCCAACTTGTACTCCCACAAATATATATATATATATATACATATAACAAAGATTTTAACATGTGTACCTTATATATATATATGTATGTATATATATGTGTATAATGGATGGGACCAAAGAAATGAATACATAGGACCGAAAGTGTGCATCTTTAAATATGCCTAGCTGGATTTTTAAATGACAAATGGTGTGGGTGTGTAATATATATATATATATATATATATATATATATATATATATATATATATATATAGATACCTATAGATACATATATGTAGAGATGCAAATTTTCCACACATTCTTTACTTTCCTCTCGGTCACTTTTATCCAACAATGTCAACCATTCCACATTCCCTTTTTACCCTTGTCACAATAAGTCAATTCAAATAAATTCCCAAATAACAAATAATACAACTTATCCACATGTTGAGAAATTTATTCAATTAAATTGACTTTTAACCATAAATCCACATTTTTAGGTAAAAAGAGAGGAAATATCAAATCAACACATTTTTATTCCATTTTCCAAATAAAGTCAATTAATTTCCGAATAAAATGTGGTAAATTAGATGTGAATAACTCTATTATTCTAGAGTTATCACACCCCCAAACTTAGGTCATTGCTTGTCCCGAGCAATGCTGCAGCAATGCAGAAGCAACCAGAAATATACATACCCACATAAAAACTTTGTTCAGCAGTTTCAGCCAAACCTGGGACCAATGATTTCAGAAAGAGAAAATTAAAAATTCGAGTAGACATATTGTTCCATCCTTAGTGAATAACCAAATATTAACTAACCCAAGTTCAACGAATTTCCACTCCAGTGTGTGTGTGAATAGTCTTTCCTTTTTAATCTCTCATTCATAAGTCAACATATGGTAATCCTAAGGTTCATTTTGTATCCTCAAACTCAATCTATTACACCCCTCTCCACTAATGTAGCAAATTTAACAATAAAGATCAAAGAGGTCTTAATTTGGTTGTAATGTAGGCTAGGGCTAAGGTAGGAAAAATATGGATAAAAAGTGGCTCAAAACTTAGTCCTAGTCTGTCATGAGCTTCTCCCTAATGCTATCACTTTCCAAAAGATTTTTTTTTTTTAATAAAAATGCTGCAGCAATTCTACAACATTTCTATTTATTTATTTTTTTTTCAACTCAAGGAGCATAAACATTTACACCCTGTTTCAGAAATACGTGCAACATTTAACCACAATCAACATATAACATTTGACCTCAAAGAAGCATAACACGTATTTCCTTTTTGCTCTTCTCTTTGTTCTTCTTTTTCTTTTTAAAGTAACGAGGGTGCTTTCATTTTTTCACACATGTTTTCATATACATACCCTCAATACATAGAGCATTTATATCAGAAGTTCAAATTTTTCTTAAATACCACTAACACCATAAAAATGATAATGATGTAGCATTGAGCTACGGCATTCCTATGTTCCTCCTCATAGCATTCTTAGTATACCCCCAAACTTATGTTTAACAGTGTTCATTGCAGACTAAGATCAAGTTTAGGGAAAACAAAGAATGGATACATGCAAGACATTTAGGATAAGTGGCTATTTAATAAGGGTGTCAAGAAATTAGGCTTAGGCTCAACTTGGGTTAACTAAGGAAGCAAAATATATTAGGGTAAGCTATAAAGGCTCAAACGGTTCAAGAACATGCCTCAATCATTTCTTTAGTACCAAATCTACTAGGATTTCGCCTCAAGGACTATAACAGATGAGTCTAAAAATTCTGAACCTTCATACCAAAGTGACTCTTTTTATAAACATGAAATTTCCAAGTAAGACTATGTGCAAAAGATAGGGAGTTGAAATAATTCTCACTTAGAGTCAACTAATACCTAATTATTCTGAAAGAAGGTACAAAGTCTACGAGAATGTACTTTTGTTTTGAAGATATCATCATAAATCGGGTCCCAAAAGTCTACGCTAATCCTGCTAAAACTAAGGTTCTAATGGGTCATATGAAAAATGCTGCCACATTCATGCAAACAGGTCTTCTATGCCAGATCAATCAATTTATAAGGCATCCTAAAACAGTTATTCAGACAAGGCGTCCATGCATTCAAATAGATCACTCAGAATTTCAGCACAGAGGATGTTCATGCATTCAAAAGACAGTAGGAAAAATTTTGAAAATTAGCACCATTTTTTAACTTTTTGCCCTAAGGACACCCTCCCCCAAACTTAAAGGGAAGCAATGTCCTCATTGCTTTAACATAGAATTTCAGACAGCAGGCAAAGCAATGTAACAAAACAGAACAAAACAAAACAAAAGGAGTCAAAACAAAACAAAACAAAATAAAAAGACAAGTAAAGGTGTTCAAGACCTGCACAGCAGGCAATTGAAGTACAATCCCAAAAACATAAAAGTAAAGGAGGGTAAGGTTAAGAACTACTCCCGTCTCGATGGGAGTGCATCAAGGAGTGATGATGACATCGTCATCCATTCTGTTGGGATCCTCCTCAAGTAGGAGTTCGGTCGGGAAACAGGGCTAAGGATTTCCAGCACGTTGTCGTTGTCGCGGCATCTGTAGAGGTCGATGCTGGAGCATCCCCCAAACTGAAATAAAAAAAAAGAAAACAACAAAACAGAAAAAAAAACTAACAGTGGTCGGGTACAGGGGTACCCGACACCTAATAAAACAAAAAGAACAGAAATAATAAGTAATCAGAAAGAAAGAAAAACATGAAATAATAAATAAACAGAAAGAAAGGAAAAACATAAAATAAAGCAAAAATAAAAAGTGTTCACTTGAATTTGTCACTTGTTTTGGGTCCATTTAATTCTTCAGCATTGACCAAAGATAGAGATGCAACGGTTTGCTCTTGGTCTCCATCTTTGTAGAGTTTGAGTCTATGCCCATTGACTTTAAATTTGATCCCCTTTTTATCCACAACCGAGACCACTCCATAAGGATAAATTTGTTCAATTGTGTATGGTCCGGTCCATCTCGATTTCAATTTGCCTGGAAATAGTCTCAATCTTGAATTAAAAATCAAAACTTGTTGTCCAACTTCAAAATTTCTTGGCTGGATGTGTTTATCATGCCACCTCTTCGTTTTTTCCTTGTATAACTTGGCATTTTCATAAGAAAATAATCTCAGCTCATCCAGTTCAGAAAGTTGCAGCATTCTCTTATTTCCAGCAGCATTCATGTCCATGTTGAGATGCTGCAGCGCCCAGTATGCTTTGTGCTCTAGCTCAACGGGTAAGTGACAAGCTTTCCCAAAAACTAGTCTATAAGGAGACATACCTATTGAAGTCTTGAAAGCTGTCCTGTAGGCCCATAGAGCGTCATCTAACCTTCTTGACCAATCTTTTCGGTTTGGGTTAACCACCTTCTCAAGGATACCTTTGATGATTCGGTTGGACAATTCAACTTGCCCATTTGTTTGAGGATGGTATGGCAAGGCAACCCGGTGATGAACATGGTACTTGGCTAGTAAGGCTCCTAGCCATTTGTTGACAAAATGAGAACCCTCATCACTGATGATTGCTCTAGGTGTTCCAAAACGTGAGAAAATATTCTTTCGAAGGAAATTGATCACCACCTTGGAATCATTAGTGGGAAATGCTGCAGCTTCCACCCACTTAGACACATAATCCACTGCCATTAAAATGTATGAATTCCCAAAAGAAGGAGGGAAAGGTCCCATAAAATCAATACCCCATACATCAAAAAGTTCCACTTCCAAAATGTTGGTGAGAGGCATTTCGTTTCTTCTTGAGATGTTGCCCACTCGTTGGCAGCGATCACACCTTGCCACAAACTCATAACAATCTTTAAATAATGAAGGCCAAAAGAAACCAGATTGTAGTACCTTTGCTGCAGTTCTTGACCCTCCAAAATGTCCTCCGCATGGTGAGTTGTGACATTGAAAAATGATGTCCTCAATTTCATCATCGTTTACACATCTCCGAATCACTTGGTCTTTGCATTGCTTGAACAAAAATGGTTCCTCCCAAAAATAACTCTTGACATCATGGAGAAACTTCTTTCGTTCATGATATGAGAAATCCGGTGGCATTGCACCACTGGCTAAAAAGTTAGCAAAATCAACATACCATGGCATTTTCAGGTTTTCTGAAATTTCCAGCAGTTGTTCATCCGGGAAATGTTCATTAATTGGGATTTGGCATCCCCCTTGTTGCTCCAATCGAGATAAATGATCAGCCACTTGATTCTCCACTCCCTTCTTGTCCTTGATTTCCACATCAAATTCTTGTAGGAGTAGAATCCATCTAATAAGCCTTGGTTTTGAGTCCTTCTTTGCAAGTAGGTATTTGATGGCAGAATGATCGGTGTAGACTATGACTTTTGTGCCCACCAAATAGGACCTGAATTTATCAAAGGCAAACACAACACAAGTAACTCTTTTTCAGTAACAGTGTAATTTACCTGAGCCTCGTGAGTGTCTTGCTGGCATAATAGATGGAATGAAATTTTTTATGCCGCTGCCCCAAAACAGCACCTACTGCATAGTCACTTGCATCACACATTAGCTCAAATGGTAAATTCCAGTCAGGTGCTATGATAACGGGGGCTGAAATAAGCTTTTGTTTGATTTCCTCAAATGCTGCGGCACAGGCTGCATCAAAAGAAAACACATTATCTTTTTCTAATAATTGACATAAAGGCTTAGATACCTTAGAAAAGTCCTTGATGAATCTCCGGTAGAAGCCCGCATGTCCCAAGAAGCTTCGATGTGTTTCACGGTTGTTGGGGTTGGTAGCTTTTCAATCACTTCTATCTTTGCTCGGTCTACTTCAAGACCTTTCTTTGAAATCCTGTGACCCAACACAATTCCTTCTCTAACCATAAAGTGACACTTCTCCCAATTGAGGACTAAATTGGTTTCCTCACAACGTTTAAGTACTTTGGCCAAATTTTCTAAACAATTATCAAAAGAATCCCCAAATATGGAAAAGTCATCCATAAACACTTCTAAATACTGCTCTATCATATCAGTGAAAATGGCCATCATGCAGCGCTGGAATGTTGCTGGAGCATTGCAAAGTCCGAATGGCATTCTTCTAAAAGCAAACGTACCATAGGGACAAGTGAAGGTGGTCTTGTCCTGGTCCCCTGGTGCTACAGCAATCTGGTTGTAACCTGAATAGCCATCAAGAAAACAATAATATTCATGTCCAGCTAACCTGTCCAACATTTGGTCAATGAAGGGCAATGGGAAGTGGTCCTTCCTCGTGGCTTTGTTGAGTCTTCTATAATTAATGCATAAGCGCCATCCCGTGATTGTTCTTGTAGGAATCAACTCGTTGTCTTCATTTGTTACCACAGTGATTCCTCCTTTCTTAGGCACACATTGAATAGGACTTACCCAAGAACTGTCAGAGATGGGGTAGATGATGCCAAAATCCAGCCACTTGATGATTTGTTCCTTCACCACTTCCTTCATAATTGGATTCAATCTCCGCTGCCCTTCTATAGAATTTTTGGAAGTTTCTTCCAAACTGATTTTGTGCATGCATAGGGTTGGACTTATGCCCTTGATGTCGGCCAAAGTCCAGCCCATAGCTTTCTTGTGTTGCCTTAGTACTCCAAGTAATTTCTCCTCTTGTGCAGCATCAAGGAAGGCTGAAATGATCACAGGCAGTGTTGAATCTGCCCCTAAGAACCCCTACTTCAAATGATGCGGCAATTGCTTCAATTCCAGCTGTGGTGGTTCTTCAACTGAAGGTTTTGTTATCTTTAAATCTCTAGAAGACAGCTCCAAGGATTCATATTGAGCTCGAAATCTGAACCTTTGGGGGCTTCCTTCTACCCAAGCTGAATGTGCTTTGGTCTCCATATTGCCATCCTTATGCAAACTTTCCTCCATTAATGCATCCGTTACATCCTCACCTTGCTCTTCATCTTTTTCTTCCCAAGAATCACGGGTGGAAATCTGAAAACACTCCTCACCTTCATCATGGAATTTCATGGCTTTGAATACGTTGAATGTGACTTTTTCGTTTTGAAATCTCATGGTTAGCTCCCCTTTCTGCACATCAATAAGAGTCCTTCCTGTAGCTAGGAAAGGTCTTCCTAAAATAATGGGAACTTCCCTGTCTGCTTCATAATCAAGAACAATAAAGTCAGTTGGAAAAATAAACTTATCCACTCTTACCAGGACATCCTCAATTTTCCCATCGGGGTGAGCTAGAGACCTATCCGCCAATTGCAAGGTTACCGTCGTAGGTCTTACCTTTCCTATGCCCAATTGTTTGAAAACTGACATAGGCATCAAGTTGATGCTAGCACCAAGATCACACAAGGCCATACCACAATATGAGTCTCCAATAGAACAAGGAATGTTAAAGCTCCCCGGATCTTTCATTTTAGGGGGCAATTTATCCTGCAAAAAGAAACTACATTCTTTGGTTAGTGCAACAATTTCATATTCTCCCAACTTTCTCTTCTTTGTAAGGATATCCTTCATGAATTTTGCATAGTTGGGCATTTGCTCTATGGCTTCCACCAATGGAATGTTGATGTGCAGCTGTTTCAACATGTCTAAGAACTTCCTGAACTGCTCATCTTGCTTCTTCTTGGCAAACCTCTGTGGAAAAGGCATCCTTTGCTGTACTGGTTTGCTCTCTGGAATATTGCATTGCTGCGGCATTGGCGATGCTGATGCTGCAGCATCGGGCTGTTCTGAACTGGTTCGTTGCTGCGGCATTGGTGATGCTGCAGCATTTGGCTCCACTAGTTCTGGTTCAGCTTCTGGAATTTCTTCACTGGTCTTCTCAGCTGCTCCAGACTTCATTTTTTGCTCTTCCAGTATTCTGCCACTCCGCAATGTAACTGCCTTGCAATGTTCCTTTCCTTCTCTTCTTGGATTCTCTGTATCGCTTGGAAGTGATCCTTGTGGTCTGCTCCTCATCTCTTGAGCTAACTGCCCCATTTGGCTTTCCAAGTTACGAACAGTAGATGATAGTCCTTGCATGGTTGTTTCTGTTCTTGCCATAAAATCTCTCATCATGTTCTCTAAATAATTTGAAGGTGGTTGTTGTTGTAGAGGTCTTTGTTGTTGTTGGAGTTGTTGTTGCTGCTATTGGGGGTACTGGCACTGCTGCTGCTGCTGCTGGAGCAGTGGTCTTGGGTTCATACCTTGATTGGGGTGCATCCCTTGATCTCTCCAAGAAAAATTTGGGTGCTGCCTCCAAGTAGGGTTGTAAGTGTTCGATTGAAGACCGTTACCCATGTTTTGATTCCCCATGTAGCAGATTGAGGCGGGATTGTGAACACAATCCTCAAATAGATGGCCCTCTCCACAATAAACACAGCACACGTCCTGTACTTGGCTTACATTGGGCTGGTTTGAAGGTTCTGCCCCCGGCCCGCCATGTTGTTGCATACTTAGTGATTTTTGGAGCATGTTGGTCATTGTTGACATTTGGGCTGAGAGTGAAGTGAATGGATCCAACTCCAATACTCCAGCCACCTTTTTTCCACTATGTAGTCTTGTTGTAGGCCACTGGTAGTTGTTGTTGGCAATCCTCTCGATTAGTTCATATGCCTCGTTATACGTCTTTGCCAAAAGTGCTCCATTTGCTGAAGCATCAACCACCATGCGTGTGTGTGCATTCAACCCATTATAAAATGTCTCCATTTGAATACAATGTGGGATTCCATGATGTGGACATCTCCTTAACAACGTTTTGAATCTTTCCCATGCCTCATACAATGATTCATCTTCTAATTGTTGAAAAGAGGTGATTTCATTTCTCAACTTAGCATTTTTCGTTGGGGGAAAATATTTCATCAAAAATTTCCCGGTAAGCTGCTGCCATGAAGTCACACTACCAGAGGGTAGAGAATTAAGCCATTCTCTAGCTTTGTCTCTCAGAGAATATGGAAACAATTTCAGCCTCAAAGCTTCGTCCGTCACCCCTGTTAGCTTAAAACCATCGCTTACCTCCAAGAATAACCGTAGGTGCATGTGTGGATCTTCAGCAGGTAATCCACTGAACTGCCCTACTGTTTGCAACATTTGAAACATCACTGGTTTCAGCTCAAACTGTGCTGCAGCAATCTCTGGCTGCACAATACTTGGTTTCAATGCATTAAACATAGGGACTGCATACTGCCGAATGGCATGATCCCTATCGTCCGCCATCACCACTGGATTATGGGCAGGCTCATGTTGAATTTCCCTCTGTTGTTCCGCCATGACTGCCTTATCCATGGTTTGTTTCTTCTTCTTTAACGCCTTGGCTGTTTTCTGAATTTCTGGATCAAGTGGCAGCAATGAAGCTTGAGAGCCCTTGCGCGTTTTACTCATGCAAAACAGCACACGTTAAGGAAGGAATGAGACACAAGCTGAAATTTAGCAAATAATTCAAGTCAATAAATCCACAAAATAGTTCAGCTCATGCATATTTTATTTGTACCTCATACAATCATCTAAATAATTTCATAAGCTCAAGAATGAGTATAAAAACAAACTGAAAAATAAAAGTAACCAAATGCAAACAATCAATATTTACAATCAAATTGACTCCAAAGTCCCCGGCAGCGGTGCCAAAAACTTGTTGCGTTGTGTGCGTGTGTCACAATTTGTAAAGATAAAGAAAATAGAATAAATCAACGCAATCTTAACAAGTGCAAGTATACACCGGTCAACAAGTAATATATGTACCTAAGTACAAGATTATCGATCCCACAGGGACTATGTATGCCAATTACAAATGCAAATACGATTGTACAAATGGTTAAAAGAATAAAAGAATAAAGAATGATAAATCATGAATGGAGAGTGGTCTAATGCTACGGCATTCCTACTCCTAACTACAGTTAACAGTTAAAAGTCAGCCTACTGGAAATTACCACAAGAGTACTACAGGTAATACAATGCTGCGGCATTCACGCCAAAAATGTAAGTACAAGCCAAAGATGAATCTAAGTATACAAAGCATGCTTTCAGTTCCATATCAATGCTACAGCATGTCTGGTTTCACCCAGACCACTTGATCTACTAGTCTAGATCCCCGATAACATACCTTGGACCTAGTGCAACGCTAGTCAGTGGAGGTACCGCTGTTCACGCAGTTATTAATCCACTACTATATGAGTTACCGCTGTTCACGCAGTGCTCAATCTAACGCCACATAATTCTAATGTAATTACATGAATAAACCAAGCTTTGCCCCATACAAGCATTAAACATAAAAACAGAAAGTAATGCTACAGCATACTTATCATCATAGTCAAAAAAATGTATTCAACATGCTCATACTTAACTACACCACAACATCTTCAAGTTAAAGATATATATTATGCTGAAACGAATCATGGAAAACAAAGAATAACGTAATGGGAAAAATAGCCCCTAGGTCCATAGTGACACCAATCAACGGAATCAACCCTAAGACGGAAAGCATATCACTCCCAAAACATATTTAATCATTCCTTGAACCAAGAATCATGAAATACAAGGATTAAAGTAATAGGAAGCATAGTCCCGAGATCCAAAGTGAAACCAATGAACGGAGTCAAGCCTAAGATGGAAAACATATGACTCCTAAAACATATTTAATCAATCCTTGAATCCATGTAAACATTCTCAAAATACAAAGAACATTTAGTTACAAAAAAAAGTAGCAAATTGAGGAAATGAAGAGAGGATTACTTCTGGCCTGAAGATCACCCACTGCCCAAATCAGTTTAATCAATCTGCTGCCCTTCGTTTCCTCTGCTTGATGCTGCTGCCTTTCTACTGCTCAGCTGATGAATGTTGCAGCAAGTCACCCTGCTCACTCTTAGGTTCTTCCCTCTCAAAAGTTAGTCTAAAAAACTAAGAAGAAAACCTATCCTATTCTCCAATGGCCAAAAGCCAAAACTGAACTACTCTCTCCCGTGCCCACTGTCCACAATTCCCTTCTTTTTCTTTCCAAAAATTCCAGCCAATAAAAAAATAATTTGCAGCTGTCTTCTGGAATTTTCTTGTCATCTCCCACTGAATGCTGCCCCTTTTCCCCACCTACTCTCACAAAACCAGCCAGCAATTGAGAGTTGTCATCATGTGAATATATATACATACATATATATATATACCCACTAGGAAATATGCTTCTTCTTTTTTGTATAATGCAGCTGCCACTGCACCTTTTTTTTCCTGAAAATAAGCTAGAAAATTGAGAGGAATCTTCATCATATGTATGTATATATATGTATATATATATATTTATTGTTGGACAACAACTATCTTCTATCTTTTTGTCTACCTTGCCAACTTGTACTCCCACAAATATATATATATATATATATATACATATAACAAATATTTTAACATGTGTACCTTATATATATATATGTATGTATATATATGTGTATAATGGATGAGACCAAAGAAATGAATACATAGGACCGAAAGTGTGCATCTTTAAATATGCCTAGCTGGATTTTTAAATGACAAATGGTGTGTGGGTGTAATATATATATATATATATATAATATATTATATATAGATACCTATAGATACATATATGTAGAGATGCAAATTTTACACACATTCTTTACTTTCCTCTCGGTCACTTTTATCCAACAATGTCAACCATTCCACATTCCCTTTTTACCCTTGTCACAATAAGTCAATTCAAATAAATTCCCAAATAACAAATAATACAACTTATCCACATGTTGAGAAATTTATTCAATTAAATTGACTTTTAACCATAAATCCACATTTTTAGGTAAAAAGAGAGGAAATATCAAATCAACACATTTTTATTCCATTTTCCAAATAAAGTCAATTAATTCCCGAATAAAATGTGGTAAATTAGATGTGAATAACTCTATTATTCTAGAGTTATCATGACTCCAAATAGTAGTTGTTGATCATAGAAATATTAGTGCATGAAATAAAATAAACTAAAGTTGTATTTTAGATGACAAAAGTAAATTTATGTTGAATTTACAAAATTTGTGTAATATTTCATCTATACTTGAGTATGTAATAAACAAATAACAAAATAATCACTAAAAATAGTTTAAAAAATTAATAATATATATTAAAATCATATAAACTAATAAAATAAAAATAAAAATAACTTCTTTTTTAGTATTAAACTAATACTATCGACAAACAACCATTGGCCAACAAACCAAAAGAAAAAGGAGCATTTTCCCTAAGATGATCATGTGTGAAACGGAAAAGAAATTGTCTTTTTTTTTTCAAAGTCAACTGTCTCTCTTTGATCAATAATTGTAGTGCAAATTAAGTCAACATACAACTGGCTAGTTTCTACACTATTTCCTTTCCTTGAGGTATATGGTTAAAGAAATCGATACTTTTCATACTCATCATATGAAAAATTAAGATGTATTCAATTCCAAGAAAGTGGTTGAAATACTAATAAATGTGGAAAGAAAACTAAGTGGTTGAAATACTAATAAATGTGAAAAGAAAACCAACTGGTTGAAATACTAATAAATGTGGAAAGAAAACTATCTTTAATTCTGTCTAGGAAATAAATTAAACATCATAGCTGGACTACTTAGTCATCTGCTTGTCATCTTGGCTAATACAGCTTCGAGGAATTCACATAATATTATATATATATAATCTCTTAAAGAAGCTCAAGTCTATATATCATCAATGGTGGAACATGCTGATTAATTTAACTCTTTCAGATAGCTTTTACATGGATTATTGGTAAACAGTAAATTAAAGATGGACTCTTCATAGAACAAATACATGCTAGAATTAGAGGTTGATATCTATAGGGGTGCTGTAGAGAAATGAGTAAAAACATCTTTACCTATGAAAAGTCAAAGGCAAGGGCAAGGGCAAGGGAAAAGAACAAGGTCAATTATTTGAGAGGGTGTGTCAAGCAGTGATTAAAACTGTGAAAAATCTACTAGTAAACAGGAAAAATACTGAAGCATAATTTTATTGTGAAAATTTTGTCTAAAAAAATGCTGCATATTACCTTATATCCCAAGAAAACAAGGCTCATATCTTTTAAGAAAGAGTCACTGCAACAGAAATCACATATAATTAAAAAAACTAATGCAAGGGTATTTACTTAGAATCAGCAAGAGGAAGATGAGACAGATGATATAATTGACTATCTTAAAACTTTTCTCCTAAACAGTATAATATTTCTTCTAGTCCATATGAAGTCAAAGAAACCAACACTGATTATGAAAATTTGAAGAAATTATTGACACAACACAACATTCCCCTTGAATGGTAAGAGCATTTTATATCCCTTTACTACAATATTAAAATGCAGATGGCACAAGCGTATATAAATTGGGTATCAACCTTCTAACTTAACTGGGTATCAACCTAAGCATTCACGAACGATTAATAGGCCAACTTGGCAGGCGTTATGGAATATATACCTAATACAAAATATTTAAATGTCCAAGCACGTTGTATGAAAGTAACAATAATCTTCTAGCAAAGAAAGGAGATGTCCTTGCATGAGAGAGAACATGGGAAGTCTCAGTTAATATGAAAGAAATATGTAATAAGTATGGAATTATGCATGTTTCATATTATCCATATAACTTTCAGGGAAAAAACACAAGTATATGTATAAGTAATAGAAGTTTAAAGGAAAGATTTGTTCCACTTATCAGCTAAGCTACAAAAAGCATGGTAGAAGATGTTTCTTTTCATTAAAGTATATTAAACTCCCAATTTTTTATAAAAAAAATAAAAATAAAATTATTGAATCCTATTGAATTACCTAATCCTCATATTCTGTCTCTTCATCATCCTCATCATTTTCGGTATTATATCTCCGACCATCTCCTGCAACATTATTGTATTCCTCTTCTGTTTCTTCACTATCTTCTTCGGGAACTTCCTCCTTTATTGGCCATTGTTTTTGAACTACAGTCACAATAGCAGGTGAAGAATTGCGGCCTCTGTGGTGAGCCACTTTAGCCGGAGGCAACTTTAAGTTTGGATTTGGTCTCCTCTGCTTTTTGTCATTAATCTGCTTCACAGCAAATGCATCTTGATTACTGGCTTCATCCATATTATTATAAGTTGTAGTTGGGGCAGTCTTAGCATTCTCCTTGAAATGCCCAGGATGTTCCCTTCTCAAATGAAGGTTGAGCTTGTATTCATGGATGTAAGCCTTGTCACACCCTTCATATGGGCAGGTGTAAGGCCGGTTAGATAATGCTGAGGCACGAGTTGCAGCAGCCGGTTTTGGAGTTTTCAGTGGTCTCTCTGTGGGCTGCGGATGCTTCACTTGCTCCACAATATTCTATGGAAAATGAAGACAGCAATAAGATTTCATTCCTCCAGTAGTAAATCAGATTGACTAAACAGTTAACAGATTTAGGCCATACTGAAAGTAGTCTATCTCAATGAGAATTTCTCTACAATGTAATCCAATGTAAAATGCACGTAGTACCAAAGACTTTTGCCAGTTAGAATTCGGTCAACACTAAAACACTAAGGAAGGTTACATCATATCATTCAAAAAGCTCAAAGCAGTAGCCTAATACCAGATTGATCTAAATGTAAATTATTTTGCATGTGCCTTTCCATTAATTCTATAGTTACATAATTAGCCTTTCCTATATCCTTCAGGAGACCAAGTTGGACTTGAAAAAGAAAATTTGAGCATCAACTATGAGCAGCTGTTCAAAAAGTGATGATCACCAGTGACATAATGTATAATTCCATAGGTCAAACTAATAGAAGCTTAGACTTCATAAAGTATAAGTCAAGCAGTCAATTGCTAAATCAAAGCTGGTACCAGAAAGGCCATCACTTAAAAAACAAAGAAAGCAATCACTTGGGGGTAACAATGGCCCATCATTCTCACATAAAATCATGTATTACAAATCACCAAACCTCCAAAACCCACTGGGACACCGCAGCGACAATTTTATATTGCTATTACACTTGGAGAGAAAACCCACGAAATTGACAGTTTAAGAATGATTCAGAAAGTATAAGCTAACCAGAGAAGGGTAATAAAATAATACATTAAAAAAAAAGATGGTCTGAATAGGGGCAAAACAATAAAGAAAAACCTTCTCATGGTGAGAAGCAATGTGATTTTTTAGCTTGTACTCGTGAGCATATCACTTTCCACAGTCTGAATAGGGGCAGATATGATAGTTCTCCTGTGAATGCGTTTTCATATGTGATCTAAGGTTAAAATCCAGTGCAAATGCCTGCAAAATGGGAAATAGAAAAGGTAAGTGTGGGAGAAGCTTGAGTACAATAGTATAATAATTTACCCACAGAACCTCTGATCAAAGGTAATCAGCGTAGTGAAAGAGCAAAAACTATCAATAAAGAGAATTTAAACTCTGCAATTTACCTTTCCACAGCCCTCATACGGACAAACAAAATCTCTTTTCCCAGTATGAATAAGGAAGTGTCTTTTCAGCTTTGAACTATCTAAAAATTTCTGCAAAATAAATTTAATAATTCAATAATAATGGAAATACAAGTGAAAACAGTGAAAAGGAGGCTACAGGAGTAAAAAAATGTGTAACAGTTAAATAGATGCTTCATTAACCAGGAGATATTTGAACAATTGATGTTTGGATATCGAATTATGCATGTCAACCTGAACATGAGTTTCATCCAAGATAAGCAATAAATGATAAAACTTCAAGCCTCAAGGGAAGAGTCAAAAAGATCTAACACACTATCCTTAGATATATGCTAAATGGAGGTTAATTTGAATGGACAGACCATAACTTGAAGTAATGTGTTACGAATATTAAGGAAATTCTTTGATCTAAGAGATAGGGCACAGCCAATACAATTTCTGGATTCAAAGCGTTCAAGTGTGGTTCCATGCAAAGGACACACATTTGTACCATAAGAGGGCCTAGGTTAACAGCAAGAGAATTTTCATAGAAGACTTTTAAAGGTCTTGACAAGAACCTAAGATTTCTCACTAGAGGCCTGAACATGTTAGTAGTCCTCTGACAAACTGTTATATTGAACTCCATTTTATTTATTTAATATGAGTCCATCCTTGATTATTGTAGGACCTCAATCTTAACTGACAAAGTGATAAAATATCCTTCGGGAAGATTTTACCTTTCGACAATTCTCATAATGGCAAATGTATTGTCTCTCTCCATGGATGTGAGTATGTTTTCTCAAAGCCCCGTCATCAAAAAATATCTTTCCACAGCCATCATAAGTACAGTAAAATAGAACTTCAGTTTTAGGTTCAGGCTCTGGTTCTGGAACTTATGGGAAGCAAAATAATTCTTAACATCACACTAAGAAAAAAGGATAAAGGACCCTACAGTGTCTAACCCAAGGACCTTATGGCATTAGACCACAAATTTGATTGTGTCACACAAGCAAAACTACAGAAACAATATGTAGGATTCTTTATTGATTGAAACACAACTGCTATATTGAGAATATTTCATTCATAAAATCTTTGATGGGTTTCCGACCGATGTGCTAAATAGGTGTTATTTTACCCTATGTTGATTATGAATAATTAAGGACTGTGATTGACTAATTGTCACATTTAGTCTCTATGGTGTCACTTAATCAACCAGAACCTAAGGCAGAGTACCTATCGTGTAGCTAGTCTGTTGGAAAGTATATACGATTTTATTAAATAAATATCGTACTCCCAGGGAAGTGCCAACGGCTTAGTAGTAACTAGCCTTTTATCCTAACTCCTATCTTATAATCCAGTTATGCAATCTTCATCAAATACTTTGATGAGAGGGTGATTCATTCTCCACTAGGTTTCAGTCTAATTAAACCTAGAAGTGTTTTATAGATGAGTCCTGATTCTATGTTATATTGTTCCTATATGTTGTTTGACCTATATTCGAGTATTTTAGATATATCTTAGCCTGGATTGCAACTATGTTCTGTGTTTAAAGGCGTACCACATCCGAGGTCTCTAATAAACCGCCCTACCTTAATGACGGCCCTACTCACGGTTCGGGACGAAGGCATCCATGAAAGCCCTATGTCACTTCGGGGATCATACAGCTTGCCCTAGCCGCCAGCATAATCGGACTCAGCTCGGCCCCTACCTAGACTACTTTAACAGGCAGAGTGTTCAACATGTTATTTTATCTAGCATGGCAGACACCAATACTAATTGATGCCTGTTAAACTAAACAGGTTATGATTAGACCGTGGTTAGGAATTGTCTATAACCCTAACTTTAGTTTAAAAGAGCACATTAAACATGCAGACATAGTGAATATTTAGTAGGTGGCTATTTCCGAAAAAACATAATAACGTCAACATATAAAACAACTATTCATAAACATCATAATCTCGTATTCATAATATGTATTTAGAACAAAACAATAACAACATATAAGAGAGGGACATGGGGACTGATGCCATAAAGAAATCACCCTTTACGTAGTCTCGCCGACAGAGCGTACTGCTGTATATGTCGTATTGCTCGCTCTGACTCTGCTCACCAGAACCTTCGGAGGACGCTTCCTCAGCCTAGTAACTGGGCTTTACCTTAATACCCAGCTTAAGCCCAGCCATGTGGACTGACTCTTCGAACGCCTAGAGCCCTCTTAGGATCTCCTAACGAAATCCCGGGTATTCTATGAATACCAAAAACGAACCTATCTATAGAAACCTAAGATCTGAGACTATTTCTCAGGAACTAAAACAAAACACTAACAAGAAAGAAAACTGAGATCCGAGTCTCTCAGTGAGTTGTGTACTAGAGAATTGTACATTGGACACCACTAAATGACTCAGATCGAGTGGAGAGGAATGAATTCAACTGCTGGAGGCCTGGGGTATTTATAGCAGCTTCCCGGAGTGAAAATCTCTGAAAAATTCGATGTGGGACAGCTTCTGGCGGCTCGGGACGCCCGTCCTGATCAGTTGACCAGGTCGGGACGCCCGTCCTGGTGCCTTGACTTGGTCGGGACGCCCGTCCCGGGTTCGGGACGCCCGTCCTGAACCTTTGACAAAGTCAACATTTCCAAAAATTGCGTTTTTGCCCCAAAATTTGCTGTTTTCGTCTACTTTTCACCTGACACTTCCAAAATCATAAAAACTATGAAATTAAGTGAATAATGAACAATCAAGATCAAATTACCCTTGATTTCACCTAAATTCATACATAAAAACATGCTAAAAAAGTGATACGATTTTCGCGTATCAAATAACCCCACACTTAGCTTTTTGCTTGTCCTCAAGCAAAGTCTACCTGAAGTTACTTAAATTCCTAGTCATGTTTTTATTCCAAAAATTCTTCAGACAAGTCTTAATACAGGTCTGTCTGGTTGGGTTGCTATGACAAGGTCTCAAATGTCTCTAGTAGCTTGTTATGATCAGGCAAAAAATAAATCAACAACTAGGTTGGACTTTTTTCTTAGTCACAAGGTCTTCCTGATGTGTAGTGTGTGTACTAGTCCAAACCAGATAGTCAACACAATGTACTCTTGTCTTAACTACTACCAGATAACACTTCGACCTATCGCTAGACATATTAACAACAGACAACTTTTTGAGTTCTGAGCTTTGGTGATCAGATTTTTAATGTTTTAGCATTTAGTTATTTTATAGATTCAGGGTATTTTGAGTATGCTTAGAACACGTCAACTTCAACTACCCATGTAGCGAGTCCCACTCCGATGACTCCCAGATCTACACGACCTTAGGGCATCAGGCTTTAAATTCCCCGAAGGAGTGGTGCTCGAGTAGCGAAGGCCGCTGGCAAACTACCCTTATTTGATTAACTTCTTTTAATTTCTTTTCACTTCTAGCTCAGAGTCTCATCTAGTTATCCTGACTGCCAATATATCCACAACTGGTCTAATTTTATCTAGTTAAGTCTCGAACAGGTAATTGGTTGAGGTGTCTAATCCAAACAAAGTTGTGCTCAGTTATCAGGAATTCCATATTCCTAATCAATTAGTCCAAGATAGCTATCAATTGTCTTTTACTAACCATAGCATACTACCTACATATCATAGACATAAGAAATTGTTTAACCAAGCATACTGCATTTAGACGTCTGAAAGACGGAAAAAATTTTGAAATTTTTTTTGGAAGGGTGTGAAAGTACGTGAAAACAAGCAAAAGCATGCGAAAAATTTTGCAAACTGCTACAGTGCACCGTGCACTGCTACCCCACACTTAAGTCTGGCACTGTCCTCAGTGGTCATGCATATCTAATTACCACACACTTATTTGAAAACAAGAAATAAAGCAGAAAAGATTCTTACCCCACACTTATTTGAAAATAAGAAGTAAAACAGAAAATAAAGAATTTGTATGGTTAAGTAAGACATAAAATAAAATAATGCAAACAATTCTGTATGTCATATAAATCAAATTTGTACATAGATTCATATGTCATACAGCCCAGACATGTTTATACACATAGAACAAGAAAAACAAAAACAAAAGAAAAAGAAAGGAAAGAAAAGGAAAGAAGGAGAGAGAGACTAAGAACCCGGCGGATCGTTGTCCAGTGGACCTAAGTCTGCTAAGTCAAACTCGAAGTTTTCTGCTACTCGGGAAGTCTGCTGATGATGTATCTCCTCAATCCTGCTGGTGTTCATGGCGATCCTATCATCTATCATCGCCAACCGTCTGTCAATCCTGTCCTCCATCATCGTCAGCCGTCTGTCAATCCTGTCCATGTCTCGACTGTATCGGGCCGATAGTTCTGCCAATCCGTGCGACATGTGTCGTTCGAAGGCAGTACGTGGCACGAACATCTCGGATGGAGGGATATGCGCTGGAAATGCTTCCGATGCCGATGCCTGTCCTGTCTGCTCCGTGTGGATGGTGTCGCGGCCATTCGCATCCCGGAGAACCATTCCCATGTTCCGTAGAATGGTAACATCTGTGGGAATGGTGGTCGGGGCGACCAGAGTAAGCTCCGAGCCCTCTATGTCCAACTCTAGGTAGCGGGCTAGCCTGGTGATGTATGGTCCGAGTCCCAGACACTGTTTCCTAGTGTCTGTAGCGAATCCTCGCATGACGACCGCTATGAGTCTAGCCATCTCTACTGTAGATCCCATGTGCATGTTGGCTAGAAGGAACGTCTCCATCCGGGTGACAGTTCCGGGCGCTGTGTGTGTGATGCGATTCCGGTTGACGTACTAAATAGGTGTTATTTTACCCTATGTCGATTATGATTAATTAAGGACTGTGATTGACTAATTGTCACATTTAGTCTTATGGTGTCACTTAATCAGCCAGAATCTAAGGCAGAGTACCTATCGTGTAGCTAGTCTATTGGAAAGTATCTACGATTTTACTAAGTTAATTATCGTACTCCCAGGGAAGTGGCAACGGCTTAGTAGTAACTAGCCTCTTATCCTAACTCTTATCTTATGATCCAGTTATGCAATCTTCATCAAATACTTTGATGAGAGGGTGATCCATTCTCCACTAGGTTCAAGTCTAATTAACCTAGAAGTGTTTTAAAGATAAGTTCTGATTCTATGTTATACTGTTCCTATATGTTGATTGACCTATATTCGAGTGTTTTAGATATATTAGCCTGGAATGCAACTATGTTCTGTGTCTAAAGGTGTACCACATCTGAGTCTCTATGCTACCGCCCCCTATCATTAAGGTAAACGGCCCTACTCACGGTTCGAACAAAGACAGTTATGAAAGCCCTATGTCACTTTCGGGATCACTCTGAAGGCTCGTAATCGCTGGCATAACGCTCTGCTCAGCCTACCTAGACTACTCTAACAAGCCAGGTGTTCAGCATGTTATTTTATCTAGTATGGCAGACACCAATACTAATTGATGCCTGTTAAACTAAACAGGTTATGAATAGACCGTGGTTAGGAATTGTCTATAACCCTATTTTAGTTTAAAAGAAACTACATTAGACATGCAGACATAATGATTATTTAGCAGGTGGCTATTGCCGGAAAAACATAATAACTTCAACATACAAAACAACTATTCATAAAATCATAATCTGATATTCATAATTGATGTTTAGGACAAAGCAATAAAACATATAAGAGAGGGGTATGGGGACTGATGCCATAAAGAAATCACCCTTTACTTAGTCTCGCCTACAGAGCGTACTGCTGTATACGTCGTATTGCCCGCCCTGACTCTGCTCCCCAGAACCTTCGGAGGACGCTTCCTCAGCCTAGTAGCTAGACTTTACCTTACATCCTGGGCTTAAGCCTAGCCTTGTGGACTGACTTTTCGAACGCCTAGAGCTCTCTTAGGGTCTCCTAACGAAACCCCGGGTATTCTATGAATACCAGAAATGAACCTATCTATAGAAACCTAAGATCTGAGACTATTTCTCAGAAACTAAAACAAACACTAATAAGAAAGAAAACTGAGATCCGAGTCTCTGAGTGAGTTGTGTACTGGAAAACTGTACACTGGAAACCACTTAATGACTCAGATCGAGTGGAGAGGGATGAATTCAACTGCTGGAGGCCTGGGGTATTTATAGCAGCTTCCCGGAGTGAAAAATTCTGAAAAATTCGATGTGGGACAGCTTCTGGCGGCTCGGGACGCTCGTCCCGGTTCGGGACGCCCGTCCTGATTCGTTGACCAGGTTCGGGACGCCCGTCCCGATTCAGGACGCCCGTCCCGGTTCAGGACGCCCGTCCTGGCGGTTTGACCGGGTCGGGACGCCCGTCCCGGGTTCGGGACGCCCGTCCCGGACCTTTGACCGGGTCAACATTTCCAAAAATTGCGTTTTTGCCCCAGAATTTGCTGTTTTCGTCTACTTTTCACCTGACACTTCCAAAATCATAAAAACCGTGAAATCAAGTAAATAGTAAACAATTAATGTCCATTTACTCTCAATTTCACATTAAAACATATATAAAAACATGCTAAAAATGTGATACGATTTTCGCGTATCAGTGTGCAATGATAGCATGCAGGTAACGAAGAGTAGGATAAATACCTGTGGCTTTTGCAAAGCCATGCTGGTATGGGACACCCGTCATGCAGATCTGAGCCCAAGCAGTGGAGACGTCTGCAGATGTGAAGTCTCGAACTGTCGTGGTGTATGCGGGCGTATCCAGCTCATCTCTCTGCCAGATGCCTAGGGCGATGCCGAACTCGGCCATGCTCATCGATCGATCTATTCCGCCTAAACGGAATGTGATCTGCTCCTGGTGGCAAGTAAAAGACGCATAGAACTCACATACCAGCTCCAGGTATGTGGGCTCTGTGACGATAAATACTCGACTGTAGGGTGGCACGTCGAGTATGCGTCTAACTTCCGGCTCTACTCCCAGTGTCTGTACTGCTGCCCAATCCAGCGTTCTGCCCGTCAGTATCGTACGCCCGATGTACCCAGTGCATCTCTCTTGGTATGCTGTGTTGGAGGGAAACAGCATAAAATGATGTGCCACTGAGGTAACTGTCATGGTAGATGTGGTACGGGCACGTTTGGGAGCCATTGAAAACGTACGAGAGAAGTTAGGTGGGAAGGATGAAATTAGGTTAGGGAAGGAATTTTTGGCGGGAAAATCGAATTTTGGAGGGAAATTCGAGTTTTTGGGAAAATTCAAATTTTGGAGGGAAATTCGAATTTTTAAACTTTGAAGAGTTTGCCAAAAATTTGTAGAGAGAAGGTAGAGAGAAATATTTAGAGAGATGAATTTTTGGTTGTAGATTTGAGAGAAAATGAAAAAAATTGGACTTTTATAGAAGGGTGGCCCTCGGGATGCCCGTCCCAGAGGAAGGACTCCCGTCCTGCTGGACGCCCATCCAGAACCGGGACGCCCGTCCCGGGTTGCATCGGGACGCGTGCCAATTCCGGAAAAAAAAAATTTCTTCGTAATTCCCTGAAAATCTCAAGATACCAAAAATAATCATAATTCTTAACAAGCTTCATGTTTATCCAATGAAATTCAGAAGTTGTTAAAAACTCTATGCAAAAATTCCTCAGTCTTTTTTCGAAAATTGTGACTACCCTAATTTTATCCTAACTTAAATTCAACAAGAATTTCAGAAAAACAAAACTGAGTTTGGGCAATGTAATTAGTGGAAAATAAACTGTATTTGCAAAAACTCTTGTTTTTCATAGAAATTCGAAATAAAATGTCTGAAGAAAATTGTTGAATATAAAGGACCCTTTAAAAATGTTTGAAAGATAGAAAAAATAAGGGTTAATTATTCAAGTTTCAGTTCAAACGAATTATTTGTTGAAAGTAAAAGAATCTTCCCTTTTTAACGAATCCTATCTCTGATTTCCTGTAGTTCTGTTCGAATGCTTCGCATTTCTATGCGTATGGTTCTCATCTCATCCCTCTGCCTGTTCTGCTCACTGCGTAAATCAGCCATCTCTCGGAGTAGTTGTGCACCTTGGTTCTCCTGAAGATTGACCGTGGCTCTGAGTCGGTCTACGTTAGTTGTGATATTCAGACTGAGTTGGTCTAAATGACACAGTCTGCTGGCAATCCCTTGGTCCATCTCATAGACCCTTTGAGTTAGCGTGTCTATCTGCACGGACAACATTGAATAATAACCGTTAGTACTCCCTGCAGATGAAGGGGTGCGCTCGTTAGGTGTTGGGGTGTATGCAGGAGAGGTTGGTGAATTTTGGGTTTGGTCAGTAGGGGGTGGATTTATAGGAACTCTCTGGGCAGGAGGGTGAATTGGAGATCTCTGGGGTACTTCTCTAGGAGGGAAGGTATCCTCAGAAGGATCTTCTTCCGTGGGACTATGCTCACGGGTGTTCAGGAATCGTCTCACTAGTTCACTGGCATCAGGGCTTGAGTTTACTTCCACTGGTTGTGAAGGAAGAGTCCCTCGTGGTACTTCTGGTGCAGGCCTAGAGGGGCCCTCTGGCTTTGTCTTCTTCGGTCCTGGAGTGTCAGGGTTTTCTGTGTTCTTTGCCTGATTAGTAGCTGCTCTTGTTCTCTTCATCTTTGAGTGCAAAGTCTGGTTAGAAATAACAAATAACAAAAGTAGGAAAGTGAAACAAGAAAGCAAGAAAAATATTTTTATGGATTTTGATTTATTTAGAAAGCAGGTAAATTTCCTTAATATGGTTTTAGAATAATTTTCTAAAATTTGATTATCCTAAGTGTCTTAATTCCAGATATTATCTAAAATTAATTAGTTATGATAATCCTATATTTAGGAAAGTGATTGTCTAACTAGTATAAGATAAGTGTGAATCAAAAGTCTAGGTTACTACCGCTACCTATCATAAGTTTCTAGAATTGTGGCCAATAATCCTAAATTCATTATGATATTTCCCCGGCAACGGCGCCAAAAATCTGATGGGTTTCCGACCGATGTGCTAAATAGGTGTTATTTTACCCTATGTTGATTATGAATAATTAAGGACTCTGATTGACTAATTGTCACATTTAGTTTCTATGGTGTCACTTAATCAACCAGAACCTAAGGCAGAGTACCTATCGTGTAGCTAGTCTGTTGGAAAGTATCTACGATTTTATTAATTAAATATCGTACTCCTAGGGAAGTGGCAACTGCTTAGTAGTAACAAGCCTTTTATCCTAACTCCTATCTTATAATCCAGTTATGCAATCTTCATCAAATACTTTGATGAGAGGGTGATTCATTCTCCACTAGGTTTCAGTCTAATTAAACCTAGAAGTGTTTTATAGATGAGTCCTGATTCTATGTTATACTGTTCCTATATGTTGTTTGACCTATATTCGAGTATTTTAGATATATCTTAGCCTGAATTGCAACTATGTTCTGTGTCTAAAGGCGTACCACATCCGAGGTCTCTAATAAACCGCCCTACCTTAATGACGACCCTATTCACGGTTCGGGACGAAGGCATCCATGAAAGCCCTATGTCACTTCGGGGATCATACAGCTTGCCCTAGCCGCCGGCATAATCGGACTCAGCTCGGCCCCTACCTAGACTACTTTAACAGGCAGGGTGTTCAACATGTTATTTTCTAGCATGGCAGACACCAATACTAATTGATGCCTGTTAAACTAAACATGTTTATGATTAGAACCGTGGTTAGGAATTGTCTATAACCCTAACTTTAGTTTAAAAGAGCACATTAAACATGCAGACTAGTGAATATTTAGCAGGTGGCTATTTCCGAAAAAACATAATAACGTCAACATATAAAACAACTATTCATAAACATCAAATCTCGTATTCATAATATGTATTTAGAACAAAACAATAACACACATAAGAGAGGGACATGGGGACTGATGCCATAAAATCACCCTTTACGTAGTCTCGCCGATGGAGCGTACTGTTGTATATGTCGTATTGCTCTCGCTCTGACTCTGCTCACCAGAACCTTCGGAGGACGCTTCCTCCCTCAGCCTAGTACTGGGCTTTACCTTAATACCCCTTAAGCCCAGCCCTGTGGACTGACTCTTCGAACGCCTAGAGCCCTCTTAGGATCTCCTAACGAAATCCCGGGTATTCTATGAATACCAGAAACGAACCTATCTATAGAAACCTAAGATCTGAGACTATTTCTCAAAAACTAAAACAAAACACTAACAAGAAAGAAAACTGAGATCCGAGTCTCTGAGTGAGTTGTGTACTAGAGAATTGTACACTGGACACCACTAAATGACTCAGATCGAGTGGAGAGGAATGAATTCAACTGCTGGAGGCCTGGGGTATTTATAGCAGCTTCCTGGAGTGAAAATCTCTAAAACATTCGATGTGGGACAGCTTCTGGCGGCTCGGGACGCCCGTCCCGGATTGGGATGCCCGTCCTGATCAGTTGACTAGGTCGGGACGCCCGTCCTGGTGCCTTGACTTGGTCGGGACGCCCGTCCTGAACCTTTGACCGAGTCAACATTTCCAAAAATTGCGTTTTTTCCCCAAATTTTGCTGTTTTCGTCTACTTTTCACCTGACACTTCCAAAATCATAAAAACCGTGAAATCAAGTAAATAGTAAACAATTAATGTCCATTTACTCTCAATTTCACATTAAAACACATATAAAAACATGCTAAAAATGTGATACGATTTTCGCGTATCAGTATGTTGATGGAGACAATTGTCCACGATCATCTATCATCAAGATGGTACATATATATGGAAACTATGTGGGAACTAGAATAAGATTGAATTGGAGTTTTGACAGTTTTTTCTTTTATTTTTAATTTAATGAACATTCTGGCTGGATTCTAATTAAGAAACTTAAATCTATTTGAGTCTTAGTTTTCTAGCCTTATTTAGTTTAGAAGTCAAGTCCGATTTTTGTTAAGATTGATACGCGAAAATCGTATCACTTTTTTAGCATGTTTTTATGTATGAATTTGGGTGAAATCGAGGGTAATTTGATCTTGATTGTTCATTATTCACTTAATTTCATAGTTTTTATGATTTTGGAAGTGTCAGGTGAAAAGTAGACGAAAACAGCAAAATTTGGGGAAAAAACGCAATTTTTGGAAATGTTGACTCGGTCAAAGGTTCAGGACGGGCGTCCCGACCCGGTCAAACCGCCAGGACGGGCGTCCTGAACCGGGACGGGCGTCCCGAACCTGGTCAACGAATCAGGACGGGCGTCCCGAGCCGCCAGAAGCTGTCCCACATCGAATTTTTCAGAATTTTTCACTCCGGGAAGCTGCTATAAATACCCCAGGCCTCCAGCAGTTGAATTCATCCCTCTCCACTCGATCTGAGTCATTAAGTGGTTTCCAGTGTACAGTTTTCCAGTACACAACTCACTCAGAGACTCGGATCTCAGTTTTCTTTCTTATTAGTGTTTTGTTTTAGTTTCTGAGAAATAGTCTCAGATCTTAGGTTTCTATAGATAGGTTCGTTTCCGGTATTCATAGAATACCCGGGGTTTCGTTAGGAGACCCTAAGAGAGCTCTAGGCGTTCGAAGAGTCAGTCCACAGGGCTAGGCTTAAGCCCAGGACGTAAGGTAAAGTCTAGCTACTAGGCTGAGGAAGCGTCCTCCGAAGGTTCTGGCGAGCAGAGTCAGGGCGGGCAATACGACGTATACAGCAGTACGCTCTGTAGGCGAGACTAAGTAAAGGGTGATTTCTTTATGGCATCAGTCCCCATACCCCTCTCTTATATGTTTTTTGCTTTGTCCTAAAATCAATTATGAATATCAGATTATGATTTTATGAATAGTTGTTTTGTATGTTGAAGTTATTATGTTTTTCCGGAAATAGCCACCTGCTAAATAATCATTATGTCTGCATGTCTAATGTAGTTTCTTTTAAACTAAAATAGGGTTATAGACAATTCCTAACCACGGTCTATTCATAACCTGTTTAGTTTAACAGGCATCAATTAGTATTGGTGTCTGCCATACTAGATAAAATAACATGCTGAACACCTGGCTTGTTAGAGTAGTCTAGGTAGGCTGAGTAGAGCGTTATGCCAGCGATTACGAGCCTTCAGAGTGATCCCCGAAAGTGACATAGGGCTTTCATAACTGTCTTTGTTGTCGACCGTGAGTAGGGCCGTTTACCTTAATGATAGGGGGCGGTAGCATAGAGACTCAGATGTGGTACACCTTTAGACACAGAACATAGTTGCATTCCAGGCTAAGATATATCTAAAACACTCGAATATAGGTCAATCAACATATAGGAACAGTATAACATAGAATCAGAACTTATCTTTAAAACACTTCTAGGGTTAATTAGACTTGAACCTAGTGGAGAATGGATCACCCTCTCATCAAAGTATTTGATGAAGATTGCATAACTGGATCATAAGATAAGAGTTAGGATAAGAGGCTAGTTACTACTAAGCCGTTGCCACTTCCCTGGGAGTACGATAATTAACTTAGTAAAATCGTAGATACTTTCCAATAGACTAGCTACACGATAGGTACTCTGCCTTAGATTCTGGCTGATTAAGTGACACCATAAGACTAAACGTGACAATTAGTCAATCACAGTCCTTAATTAATCATAATCGACATAGGGTAAAATAACACCTATTTAGTACGTCAACCGGAATCGCATCAGATTTTTGGCGCCGTTGCCGGGGAAATATCATAATGAATTTAGGATTATTGGCCACAATTCTAGAGACTTATGATAGGTAACGGTAGTAACCTAGACTTTTGATTAACACTTATGTTATACCAGTAGACAATCACTTTCCTGAATATAGGATTATCATAACTAATTAATTTTAGATAATATCTGGAATTAAGAGACTTAGGATAATCAAATTTTAGAAAATTATTCTAGAACCATATTGAGGAAATTTACCTGCTTTCTAAATAAATTTTAAAATCCATAAAAATATTTTTCTCGTTTTCTTCACTTTCCTATGTTTGTTATTTGTTATTTCTAACCAGACTTTGCACTCAGAGATGAAGAGAACAAGAGCAGCTACTAACCAGGCAAAGAAAACAGAAAACCCTGACACTCCAGGACCAAAGAAGACGAAACCAGAAGGCCCCTCTAGACCCGCACCAGAAGTACCACGAGGGACTCTTCCTTCACAACCAGTAGAAGTAAACTCGAGCCCTGATGCCAGTGAACTAGTGAGACGATTCCTGAACACCCGTGAGCATAGTCCCACGGAAGAAGATCCTTCTGAGGATACCTTCCCTCCTAGAGAAGTACCCCAGAGATCTCCAATTCACCCTCCTACCCAGAGAGTTCCTCTAAATCCACCCCCTACTGATCAAACCCAGAATTCACCGACCTCTCCTGCATACACCCCAACACCTCACGAGCGCACCCCTTCATCTGCGGGGAGTACTAACGGTTATTATTCACTGTTGTCCGTGCAGATAGACACACTAACTCAAAGGGTCTATGAGATGGACCAAGGGATTGCCAGCAGACTGTGTCATTTAGACCAACTCAGTCTGAACATCACAACTAACGTAGACCGACTCAGAGCCACGGTCAATCTCCAGGAGAACCAAGGTGCACAACTACTCCAGAGATGGCTGATCTACGCAGTGAGCAAAACAGGCAGAGGGATGAGATGCGAACAATACGCATAGAAATGCGAAGCATTCGGACAGAACTACAGGAGATCAGAGACAGGATTCGTTAAAAAGGGAAGATTCTTTTACTTTTATTTTCAGCAATAATTCGTTTGAACTGAAACTTGAATAATTGACCCATATTTTTCTATTTTTCAAACATTTTTAAAGGGTCCTTTATTTTCAACAATTTTCTTCAGACATTTTATTTCTATGAAAAACGAAAATTTTGCAATTACAGTTTATTTTTCATTAACTAAATTGTATAAATTCAAATTTTTGTTTTTCTTGCTGAATTTAAATAGGAATAAAATTAGGGTAGTATGATTTTCGAAAAAGTGAGACTGAGGAATTTTTGCATAGAGTGTTTTTTAACAACTTCTGAATTTCATTGGATAAACAGGAAGCCTTGTTAAAAATTATGATTATTTTTGGTATACTGAGATTTGCAGGAATTAAGAAAAAAAAATAATAAATTTTCGGAATTGGCACGCGTCCCGAGGCAACCCGGGACGGGCGTCCAGCGGGACGGGAGTCCTGCCTCCGGGACGGGCGTCCCGAAGGCCTCCCCTTCTATAAAATCTCAATTTTTTCATTTTTTCCTCACAATTCACTTCCAAAAATCCACCTCTCTCAAATAACTCTCTCTCTTTTCCTTTGGCAAACTTTTCAAATTTAAAATTTCAAATTTCCCTCCAAAATTTAAATTTTAAATTTCCTTCCAAATTCGAATTTCCCTCCAAAATTCGAATTTCCCGCCAAAAATTTCGAAATCTTTCCCTAGCCTAATTTCACCCTTTTTGAATTCAAATTCACCTCCAGAATTCGAATTCGAACCTTCCTTCCTACCTAAACTCCCCAAAAGTCTCTCAAACACTTTCAAACCAAATGGCTGCCAAACGTGCTCGTACCCCATCCACTATGACAGTTACCTCAGTGACACATCCTTTTATGCTGTTTCCCTCCAGCACAGCATATCAGGAGAGATGCACTGGGTACATCGGACGCACGATTCTGACGGGCAGAAAGCTGGATTGGGCAGCAGTACAGACACTGGGAGTAGAGGCTGAGATCAGACGCATACTCGATGTACTACCCTACAGTCGAGTATTCATCGTCACAGAGCCCACGTACCTGGAGCTGGTATGTGAGTTCTATGCATCCTTTGCATGCCACCAGGAGCAGATCACATTCCGCTTAGGCGGAATAGATCGGTCGATGAGCATGGCCGAGTTCGGCATCGCTTTGGGTATCTGGCAGAGAGAGGAGCTGGATACGCCCGCCTACACCACAGCAGTTCGGGACTTCACTTCTGTAGATGTCTCCACTGCTTGGGCTCAGATCTGTATGACGGGTGTTCCCTACCAGCATGGCTTTGCGAAAGCCACAGGTATCTATCCTGCTCTTCGCTACTTACATGCCATTATTGCACACACTTTGTCAGGACGACGGACGGCCCCCGGGAATGTCACCCAGATGGAGACATTCCTCTTGGCCAACATGCATATGGGATCTACAGTAGAGATGGCTCGACTTATCACAGTCATCATGCGGGGTTTTGCTACGGACACTCGGAAACAGTGTCTGGGGCTCGGGCCATTCATCACCAGGATAGCCCGCTACCTGGAGTTGGACATAGAGGCTCGGAGCTTACTCTGGTCGCCCCAACCACTATTCCCACAGATGTTACCATCCTACGGAACATGGGAATTGTTGTCCGGGATGCGAGCGGCCGCTACACCATCCACACAGAGCAGCCAGGACAGGCTTCAGCATCAGAAGCAGCTCCACCGCATATCCATCCATCCGAGACGTTCGTGCCACGTACTGCCTTCGAACGACACATGTCGCACGGATTGGCAGAACTATTGGCACGATACAGTCGAGACATGGACCGGATCGACAGACGGCTGGCAATGATGGATGACAGGATTGACAGACGACTGGCGGTGATGGATGACAGGATCGCCATGATCACCAGTAGGATTGAGGAGTTACATCAGCAGACTGCCCGAGTAGCGGAGAACTTCGAGTTTGACTTAACAGACCTCGGTCCACTAGATGGCGACCCGCCGGGTTCTTAGTCTCTCTCTCCCCTTCTTTTCTTTCTTTTTCTTTCGTCTTTTGTTTATCTTGTTCTTTGTGTATGTCTGGGCTGTATGACTATGAATCTTTGTACAAAATTGATTTATATGACATACAGAATTGTTGCATTATTCTGTCTTTTCTTGTTTTTTATTATGTTTTATTTCTTGTCTTCAAATAAGTGTGGGGTAATTAGCTATGCATGAACACTGAGGACAGTGCCAAACTTAAGTGTGGGGTAGCAGTGCACCGTGCACTGTAGCAGTTTGAAGCAGTTTGAAAAAATTTTCGCATGCTTTTGCTTGTTTTCCCTGTATTTTCACACCCTTCCAAATTTTTTTTTTTCAAAATTTTTCTGTCTTTCAGACTTCTAAATGCAGTATGCTTGGTTAAACAAATTGCTTATGTCTATGATATGTAGGTAGTATGTTATGGTTAGTGGGAGATAGTCGATAGCTATCTTGGACTAATTGATTAGGAATAGGGAATTCCTGATGACTGAGCACAACCTTGTCTGGATTAGAGACCTCAACCAATTGCCTATTCGAGACTTAACTAGATAAAATTAGACCAGTTGTGGATATATTGGCAGTTAGAATGACTAGATGAGACTCTGAGCCAAAAGTGAAAAGAACTTAAGGAAGTTAATTACAATAGGGTAGTTTGCCAGCGGCCTTCGCTACTCGAGCACCACTCCTTCGGGGAACTTAAAGTCTGATGCCCTAAGGTCGTGTAGATCTGGGAGTCATCGGAGTGGGACTCGCTACATGGGTAGTTGAAGTTGACGTGTTCTAAGCAAACTCGAAATACCCTGAATCTATAAAGAAAATAACTGAGTGCTAAAACATTAAAATCTAATCACCAAGCTCAGAACTCAGAAGTTATCTGTTGTCAGTATGTCTAGCGATAGGTCAAAGTATTATCTGGTAGCAGTTAAGATAAGAGTTCATTGTGTTGACTATCTGGTCTAGACTAGTACACACACTACACATCAGGAAGACCCTGTGACTAAGAAAAAAAGTCCAACCTAGTTGTTGATTTGTTTTCTGCCTGATCATAACAAACTACTAGAGACATGTGAGACCTTGTCATAGCAACCTAACCAATCAAACCTGTGTTAAGAATTGTCTGAAGAATTTTTGGAATAAAAACATGATTAGGAATTTAAGTGACTGCACTACGGTTTAAAATCACTAACTCCATGTAGACTTTGCTTGAGGACAAGCAAAAAGCTAAGTGTGGGGTTATCTGATACGCGAAAATCGTATCACATTTTTAGCATGTTTTTATAGATGTTTTAATGTGAAATTGAGAGTAAATGGACATTAATTGTTTATTATTTACTTGATTTCACGGTTTTTATGATTTTGGAAGTGTCAGGTGAAAAGTAGACGAAAACAGCAAATTCTGGGGCAAAAACGCAATTTTTGGAAATGTTGACCCGGTCAAAGGTCCGGGACGGGCGTCCCGACCCGGTCAAACCGCCAGGACGGGCGTCCTGAACCGGGACGGGCGTCCCGAACCTGGTCAACGAATCAGCACGGGCGTCCCGAGCCGCCAGAAGCTGTCCCACATCGAATTTTTCAGAATTTTTCACTCCGGGAAGCTGCTATAAATACCCCAGGCCTCCAGCAGTTGAATTCATCCCTCTCCACTCGATCTGAGTCATTAAGTGGTTTCCAGTGTACAGTTTTCCAGTACACAACTCACTCAGAGACTCGGATCTCAGTTTTCTTTCTTATTAGTGTTTTGTTTTAGTTTCTGAGAAATAGTCTCAGATCTTAGGTTTCTATAGATAGGTTCGTTTCCGGTATTCATAGAATACCCGGGGTTTCGTTAGGAGACCCTAAGAGAGCTCTAGGCGTTCGAAGAGTCAGTCCACAGGGCTAGGCTTAAGCCCAGGACGTAAGGTAAAGTCTAGCTACTAGGCTGAGGAAGCGTCTTTCGAAGGTTCTGGCGAGCAGAGTCAGGGCGGGCAATACGACGTATACAGCAGTACGCTCTGTAGGCGAGACTAAGTAAAGGGTGATTTCTTTATGGCATCAGTCCCCATACCCCTCTCTTATATGTTTTATTTTTGTCCTAAACATCAATTATGAATATCAGATTATGATTTTATGAATAATTGTTTTGTATGTTGAAGTTATTATGTTTTTCCGGAAATAGCCACCTGCTAAATAATCATTATGTCTGCATGTCTAATGTAGTTTCTTTTAAACTAAAACTAGGGTTATAGACAATTCCTAACCACGGTCTATTCATAACCTGTTTAGTTTAACAGGCATCAATTAATATTGGTGTCTGCCATACTAGATAAAATAACATGCTGAACACCTGGCTTGTTAGAGTAGTCTAGGTAGGCTGAGTAGAGCGTTATGCCAGCGATTACGAGCCTTCAGAGTGATCCCCGAAAGTGACATAGGGCTTTCATAACTGTCTTTGTTCGAATCGTGAGTAGGGCCGTTTACCTTAATGATAGAGGGCGGTAGCATAGAGACTCAGATGTGGTACACCTTTAGACACAGAACATAGTTGCATTCCAGGCTAAGATATATCTAAAACACTCGAATATAGGTCAATCAACATATAGGAACAGTATAACATAGAATCAGAACTTATCTTTAAAACACTTCTAGAGTTAATTAGACTTGAACCTAGTGGAGAATGGATCACCCTCTCATCAAAGTATTTGATGAAGATTGCATAACTGGATCATAAGATAAGAGTTAGGATAAGAGGCTAGTTACTACTAAGCCGTTGCCACTTCCCTGGGAGTACGATAATTAACTTAGTAAAATCGTAGATACTTTCCAATAGACTAGCTACACGATAGGTACTCTGCCTTAGATTCTGGCTGATTAAGTGACACCATAAGACTAAACGTGACAATTAGTCAATCACAGTCCTTAATTAATTATAATCGACATAGGGTAAAATAACACCTATTTAGTACGTCAACCGGAATCGCATCACATACCCAATTCAACGTGTATATTTTATACACATTGTAACAAGATTTTGAGAAAAAAAAAAAGCGGTGGATCAAAGAAGGAAGTCAAAATGTTATGAATACTAGAGATTATACTAGTTAAAACAATCAATAGGCATGGGAAATTTTTTTCTGGTTAATATAACCACCCGAATAAAAAAAAAAAAGGTAATACTTGTCATAATAAAAGAATGAATCTCAGTAGCAACATTTAGGCACAAAAAGAAAATTTACACATAGGTTGCAAACCTTTAAAAATTATTTTAACATTGGTAACCCTACTTCCGTTCAGGAAAAATATCATGACGAATAATGATCAATCAACACAATGCATGAAGGGGATTATCTTCAAAAACTAACCATTGACCCATTTCAGAAGACGACATGTTCCACCGGAAGCTACGGTATCTTGTGGCACCCTAAGAATAGAACAAAAAGATATATAAGTTAAGATATTAAATAGTTTAACAGTCTTTTATATATATATACACAGAGAATTGATCTCTCTTGATGATAAGCCAAAAGAAACAAAACTTGAATAATAACTTCAATGCAGGCATTAACAGAAAGGCTACTCAAGTTTGATCACCCCCGGGGCTTTACTAGGACCTAATCACTTAATTCCTCCTGTAAATTGATGAAAGAAGTTGTCTGTACATCGTCTGTCTATCTGCTATACATATATATATATATATATAAGCTATCTGTGTGTGTGTATAGAGAGAGAGAGAGAGAGAGGAGGAATCCACTACGATAGTGGAATTGTGGGTGCTTAAGGATTCCACTACGATAGTGGAATTGTGGGTGGTCGTAACACGCCCGGGCAGTCGAAGCGGGAGGAAGTCGTATGCTGAGACTGGAGCGGAATTGTCGAAACAGGGAGCTAGGCAAACCTTTGGTGAAGATGTCCGCAAATTGAGAGGAGGAAGGAACATGGAGAACCCGAATTTGATTAATGGAGACTAGATCACAAACGAAGTGGATGTCGATCTCAATGTGTTTGGTTCGGTGATGTTGAACCGGGTTTCTAGAAAGGTAGACTGCTGAGATGTTGTCACAAAAAATAATTGAGGATTGGGAAACTGGGCATAGAAGTTCGGTAAGCATGTTTCTTAACCAACAACACTCGGCAGCAGTATTAGCAACAGAGCGGTATTCAGCTTCAGCACTGGAGCGAGAGACAGTAGTTTGGCTCTTAGAGGACCAAGAAACTAAATTTTCACCAAGAAAGATACAGAATCCTGAAGTGGATCGGCGAGAGTCAGGACAACCAGCCCAATCAGCATCAGAATAAGCAACAAGGCGGTCAGTAGAAGAGGGGTGTATCCAAAGGCCATATGAAGAAGTACCTTTAACATATCGGAGGACACATTTGAGAGCCTGCCAGTGATGCTCTCGGGGATCATGCATAAAGAGACAAAGTTGTTGCACAGCATAGGTTATGTCAGGTCTAGTGAAGGTGAGATATTGGAGGGCTCCAGTAAGTTCGCGATAGGTCGTAGGATTGGGTATTGGTGCCCCAGAGTTTGCAGAGAGTTTGGGGTTAGTGTCAACCGGGGTGGATATAGAATGACATGATTCCATACCGGCACGTTTGAGGATTTCTTGGCTAAATTTATCTTGAGTCAGGAAGAGACTATTATTGGTGAAAGTTGCGGAAATACCCAGGAAGTAGTTTAAAGTGCCCAGATCTTTCATAGAGAATTGTTTGGAGAGAAGAGTCATAATGTCACGTAGGAGAGTGTCTGAGGAGGCAGTGAGAAGGATATCATCAACATAGAGTAGTAAGTAAGCGATGTGGGAACCTTTGTTGTAGACAAAGAGAGAGGAGTCAGATTTGGTACTGGTGAAGCCAATAGAGGTGATGAAACTAGCAAATTTTTGATACCAGGCCCGGGGAGCTTGTTTGAGGCCGTAAAGAGCTTTCTTCAGACGACAGACATGATTGGGATGAGAAGGATCAACAAAACCAGAAGGTTGTTGGCAGTAAATGGTTTCTTTGATGTCCCCATGAAGGAAAGCATTTTTAACGTCCATTTGATGAATAGGCCAACTGTGGGAAACAGCTATGCTAAGGACAGTGCGAATGGTGGCAGGTTTCACAACAGGGCTAAAAGTCTCATCAAAGTCCACCCCTGGAGTTTGGGTGAATCCTCGAACTACCCAACGAGCTTTATGTCTTTCAAGAGAGCCATCTGAGTTGAATTTGTGACGATACAACCATTTCCCAGAGACAATAGGAGCATTAGTAGGACAAGGTACAAGATCCCATGTATCATTTTCAATTAGAGCATTATTTTCATCCTGCATTGCTTTGGTCCAGTTCAAGTCTTTTAGGGCTTGTTTGTAGGAATGAGGAATGGGGGATATTGTGGAAGTGGAGAGGTTCATTAGGATTCGAGGTTTGAGGTTGCCTGTCATTCGACGAGTAACCATTGGGTGAGATGAGGGAGGGGGAGATGAAGAGTTTGTGGTGGTGGCTTGGGAAGGAGTGGGGGTAGGATGGTTATTAACAGTAGGTGCGGGAGAGAATACATGCTTGGTGGGGAGGTGGAAGGCAGGTGAGGGCGAGTCATGAGGTTCGAGGAAATCATAAGTGGAGGTGTCTAGGGGAGCAGAAGAGTAGGGGAAACAATTTTCATTAAAGACCACATGGCGGGATATGATAATTTTTCCGGTGTCGAGATCCAGACATTTGTAACCATGGTGATAAGCAGGAAAACCCAGGAAGATGCATCGACGAGAACAAAGGGTAAGTTTGTGGGGCATGGTAGCAGAAGTATTGGGATAGCATAGGCAGCTGAAGACTCGTAGATGAGAGTAAGTAGGTGGGCTATGAAAGAGTTTTTCATAGGGAGTCATGTAATTAATTGTGATTGTGGGAGTGAGGTTAAGTAAATGATTAGCCATGTAGAGACTCTCTACCCAGAAAGAGGGAGGGAGACGAGCTTGGAAAAGGAGGGTGCGACTTATATTGTTTAATGTTCGAATGATACGTTCAGCTTTACCATTTTGTTGAGAGGTATGTGGGCAAGGGAAACGAAAGATTATACCGTGGGAAGCTGATACGCGAAAATCGTATCACATTTTTAGCATGTTTTTATGTATGAATTTGGGTGAAATTGAAGGTAATTTGATCTTGATTGTTCATTATTTACTTAATTTCACAGTTTTTATGATTTTGGAAGTGTCAGGTGAAAAGTAAACGAAAACAGCAAATTTTGGGGCAAAAATGCAATTTTTGGAAATATTGACTTAGTCAACGGGTCAGGACGGGCGTCCCGACCCAGTCAACCCGCCAGGACGGGCGTCCAGGACTCGGGACGGGCATCCCGACCTGGTCAACAGATCAGGACGGGCATCCCGAACCCCCAGATCAAGTCCCACATCGAAGTTTTGCTGAAAAATCACCCCGGGAAGCTCCTATAAATACCCCAGGCCTCCAGCAGTTGAATTCATTCCTCTCCACTCTATCTGAGTCATTTAGTGGTTTCCAGTGTACTCTTCTCTAGTACACAACTCACTCAGAGACTCGGATCTCAGTTTTCTTTCTTATTAGTGTTTTGTTTTAGTTTCTGAGAAATAGTCTCAGATCCTAGGCTTACATAGATAGGTTCGTTTCTGGTATTCATAGAATACCCGGGATTTCGTTTGGAGATCCTAAGAGGGCTCTAGGCGTTCGAAGAGTCAGTCCACAGGGCTGGGCTTAAGCTGGGTATTAAGGTAAAGCCCAGTTACTAGGCTGAGGAAGCGTCCTCCGAAGGTTCTAGCGAGCAAAGTCAGGGCGAGCAATACGACATATACAGCAGTACACTTCGTCCCCATGTCCCTCTCTTATATGTTGTTATTGTATTGTTCTAAATATTTATTATGAATGCGAGATTACGATTTTTATGAATAGTTGTTTTATATGTTGACGTTGTTATGTTTTTCCGGAAATAGCCACCTGCTTAACATTCACTATGTCTGCATGTCTAATGTGCTCTTTTAAACTAAAGTTAGGGTTATAGACAATTCCTAACCACGGTCTAATCATAACCTGTTTAGTTTAACAGGCATCAATTAGTATTGGTGTCTGCCATGCTAGATAAAATAACATACTGAACACCTTGTTTGTTAGAGTAGTCTAGGGGAAGCTGAGCCGAGTCCGATTATGTCGGCGGCTAGGGCAAGCGGTATGATCCCCGAAGTGACATAGGGCTTTCATGGATGCCTTCGTCCCGAACCGTGAGTAGGGCCGTCATTAAGGTAGGGCGGTTTATTAGAAACCTCGGATGTGGTAAGCCTTTAGACACAGAACATAGTTGCAATCCAGGCTAAGACATGTCTAAAATATTCGAACTTAGGTCATTCAACATATAGGAACAGTATAACATAGAATCAGAACTCATCTATAAAATACTTCTAGGATTAATTAGACTTAAACCTAGTGGAGAATGAATCACCCTCTCATCAAAGTATTTGTTGAAGATTGCATAACTGGATCATAAGATAGGAGTTAGGATAAAAGGCTAGTTACTACTAAGCCGTTGCCACTTCCCTGGGAGTACGATATTTAACTTAATAAAATCGTAAATACTTTCCAATAGACTAGCTACATGATAGGTACTCTGCCTTAGGTTCTGGCTGATTAAGTGACACCATAGAGACTAAATGTGACAATTAGTCAATCACAGTCCTTAATTATTCATAATCAACATAGGGTAAAATAACACCTATTTAGCACGTCGGTCGGAATCCCGCCAGATTTTTGGCGCCGTTACCGGGGAAATATCATAATTTAGGATTATTGGCCACAATTCTAGAGACTTATGATAGGTAACGGTAGTAACCTAGACTTTTGAATTACACTTTCCTAAATATAGGATTATCATAACTAATTAATTTTAGATAATATCTGGAATTAAGACACTTAGGATAATCAAATTTTAGAAAATTATTCTAAAACCATATTGAGGAAATTTACCCACTTTCTAAATAAAAATCAAAATCCATAAAAATATCTCTCTTGCTTTATTATTTCACTGTCCTACTTTTTGCTATTTTTTATTTCTAACCAGACTTTGCACTCAGAAATGAAGAGAACAAGAGCAGCTACTAACCAGGCAAAGAAAATAGAAAACCCTGACACTCCAGGACCGAAGAAGACAAAGCCAGAGGGCCCCTCAAGGCCTGCACCAGAAGTACCACGAGGGACTCTTCCTTCACAACCAGTGGAAGTAAACTCAAGCCCTGATGCCAGTGAACTAGTGAGACGATTCCTGAACACCCGTGAGCATAGTCCCACGGAAGAAGATCCTTCTGAGGATACCTTCCCTCCTAGAGAAGAACCCCAGAGATCTCCAATTCACCCTCCTGCCCAGAGAGTTCCTATAAATCCACCCCCTACTGACCAAACCCAAAATTTACCAACCGCTCCTGCATACACCCCAACACCTAACGAGCGCACCCCTTCATCTGCGGGGAGTACTAACGGTTATTATTCAATGTTGTCCGTGCAGATAGACACGTTAGCTCACAGGGTCTATGAGATGGACCAAGGGATTGCCAGCAGACTGTGTCATTTAGACCAACTCAGTCTGAATATCACAACTAACGTGTACCGACTCAGAGCCACGGTCAATCTTCAGGAGAACCAAGGTGCACAACTACTCCGAGAGATGGCTGATTTACGCAGTGAGCAGAACAGACAGAGGGATGAGATGAGAACCATACGCATAGAAATGCGAAGCATTCGAACAGAACTACAGGAGATCAGAGATAGGAGTCGTTAAAAAGGGAAGATTCTTTTACTCTCAACAGATAATTCGTTTGAACTGAAACGTGAATAATTGACCCATATTTTTCTATTTTTCAAACATTTTTAAAGGGTCCTTTATATTCAACAATATTCTTCAGACATTTTATTTCGAATTTCTATGAAAAAAAAAAGAGTTTTGCAAATACAGTTTATTTTCTACTAATTACATTGCACAAACTCGGTTTTTGTTTTTCTGAAATTCTTGCTGAATTTAAGTTGGGATAAAATTAGGGTAGTCACAATTTTCGAAAAAAGACTGAGGAATTTTTGCATAGAGTTTTTTAACAATTTCTGAATTTCATTGGATAAACATGAAGCCTTGTTAAGAATTATGATTATTTTTGGTATCTTGAGATTTTCAGGGAATTACGAGAAAAAAAACTTTTTTCGGAATTGGCACGCGTCCCGAAGCAACCCAGGACGGGCGTCCCGAAGGCCGCCCCTTTCTATAAAAATTCAATTTTTTTCATTTTCTCTCAAATCTACAACCAAAAATTCATCTCTCTAAATATTTCTCTCAACTTTCTCTCTACAAATTTTTGGCAAACTCTTCAAAGTTTAAAAATTCAAATTTCCCTCCAAAATTCAATTTTCCCGCCAAAAATTCAAAATCCTTCCCTAACCTAATTTCATCCTTCTGAATTCAAATTCACCTCCAGAATTTGAGTTTAAAGCTTTCTTTCCCACCTAAAGTCTCTCGTACGTTTTCAATGGCTCCCAAACGTGCTTATACCACATCTACCATGACAGTTACCTCAGTGGCACATCCTTTTATGCTGTTTCCCTCCAGCACAGCATACCAAGAAAGATGCACTAGGTACGTCGGGCGTACGATACTGACGGGCAGAACGTTGGATTGGGCAGCAGTACAGACGCTGGGAGTAGAGCCGGAAGTCAAATGCATACTCGACGTGCCACCTTACAGTTGAGTATTCATCGTCACAAAGCCCACATACCTGGAGCTGGTATGTGAGTTCTATGCGTCTTTTACCTGCCACCAGGAGCATATCACATTCCGTTTAGGCGGAATAGATCGGTCGATGAGTATGGCCGAGTTCGGAATTGCCCTAGGTATCTGGCAGAGAGATGAGCTGGATACGCCCGCATACACCACAGCAGTTCGAGACTTCACGTCTGCAGACGTCTCCACTGCTTGGGCTCAGATCTGCATGATGGGTGTCCCATACCAGCATGGCTTTGCAAAAGCCACATGTATTTATCCTACTCTTCGTTACCTGCACGCTATCATTGCACACACATTGTTAGGACGACTGACAGCGCCCGGAACTGTCACCCGGATGGAGACATTCCTTCTAGCCAGCATGCACATGGGATCTACAGTAGAGATGGCTAGACTCATAGCGGTCGTCATGCGGGGCTCGGACCATACATCACCAGGCTAGCCCGCTACCTGGAGTTGGACATAGAGGGCTCGGAGCTTACTCTGGTCGCCCCGACCACCATTCCCACAGATGTTACCATTCTACGGAACATGGGAATGGTTGTCCAGGATGCGAATGGCCGCAACACCATCCACACGGAGCAGACAGGACAGGCATCGGCATCGGAAGCATTTCCAACGCATATCCCTCCGTCCGAGACATTCGTGCCACGTACTGCCTTCGAACGACACATGTCGCACGGATTGGCAGAACTATCGGCCCGATACAGTCGAGACATGGACAGGATTGACAGACGGCTGACGATGATGGAGGACAGGATTGACAGACGGTTGGCGATGATAGATGACAGGATCGCCACGAACACCAGCAGGATTGAGGAGATACATCAGCAGACTTCCCGAGTGGCGAAAAACTTCGAGTTTGACTTAGCAGACTTAGGTCCACTGGACGACGATCCGTCGGGTTCTTAGTCTCTCTCTCCTTCTTTCCTTTCCTTTCCTTCCTTTTGCTTTTATTTTTCTTGTTCTATGTGTATAAACATGTCTGGGCTGTATGACGTATGAATCTATGTACAAAATTGATTTATATGACATACAGAATTATTTGCATTATTTTATTTTTTTTATGTCTTACTTCCCCATACAGAATCCTTTCTTTTCTGTTTTACTTCTTATTTTCAAATAAGTGTGGGGTAAGAATCTTTTCTGTTTTATTTCTTATTTTCAAATAAGTGTGGGGTAGCTAGATATGCATGAACACTGAGGACAGTGCCAGACTTAAGTGTGGGGTAGCAGTGCGCGGTGCACTGTAGCAGTTTGCAAAATTTTTTGCATACTTTTGCTTGTTTTCCCCGTATTTTCACACCATTCCAAAAAAATTTCAAAATTTTTCCATCTTTCAGACGTCTAAATGCAATATGCTTGGTTAAACAATTGCTTATGTCTATGATATGTAGGTAGTATGTTATGGTTAGTAGGAGATAATTGATAGATATCTTGGACTAATTGATTAGGAATAGGGGAATTCCTGATAATTGAGCACAACTTTGTCTGGATTAGAGACCTCAACCAATTGCCTGTTCGAGACTTAACTAGATAAAATTAGACCAGTTGTGGATATATTGGCAGTTAGAATGACTATATGAGACTCTGAGCTAGAAGTGAAAAGAAATTAAAGGAAGTTAATCAAATAAGGGTAGTTTGCCAGCGACCTTCACTACTCGAGCACCACTCCTTCGGGGAATTTAAAGCCTGATGCCCTAAGGTCGTGTAGATCTGGGAGTCATCGGAGTGGGACTCGCTACATGGGTAGTTGAAGTTGACGTGTTCTAAGCGGACTCAAAATACCCTGAATCTATAAAGAAAATAACTAAATGCTAAAACATTAAAAATCTGATCACCAAAGCTCATAACTCAAACAGTTGTCTGTTGTTAATATGTCTAGCGATAGGTCGAAGTATTATCTGGTAGTAGTTAAGACAAGAGTACATTGTGTTGACTATCTGGTCTGGACTAGTACACACACTACACATCAAGAAGACCCTGTGACTAAGAAAAAAGTTTAACCTAGTTGTTGATTTGTTTTCTGCCTAATCATAACAAGCTACTAAAAACATCTGAGACCTTGTCATAGCAACCTAACCAGTCAGACCTGTGTTAAGACTTGTCTGAAGAATTTTTGGAATAAAAACATGACTAGGAATTTAAGTAACTTCAGGTAGACTTTGCTTGAGGACAAGCAAAAAGCTAAGTGTGGGGTTATCTGATACGCGAAAATCGTATCACCTTTTTAGCATGTTTTTATGTATGAATTTGGGTGAAATTGAAGGTAATTTGATCTTGATTGTTCATTATTTACTTAATTTCACAGTTTTTATGATTTTGGAAGTGTCAGGAGAAAAGTAGACGAAAACAGCAAATTTTGGGGCAAAAACACAATTTTTGGAAATATTGACTTAGTCAACGGGTCAGGACGGGCGTCCCGACCCAGTCAACCCGCCGGGACAGGTGTCCAGGACTCGGGACGGGCATCCCGACCTGGTCAACAGATCAGGATGGGCGTCCCAATCTGGGACGGGGGTCCCGAACCCCCAGATGCAGTCCCACATCGAATGTTTGCTGCAAAATCACCCCGGGAAGCTGCTCTAAATACCTCAGGCCTCCAGCAGTTGAATTCATTCCTCTCCACTCGATCTGAGTCATTTAGTGGTTTCCAGTGTACTCTTCTCTAGTACACAACTCACTCAGAGACTCGGATCTCAGTTTTCTTTCTTATTAGTGTTTTGTTTTAGTTTCTGAGAAATAGTCTCAGATCCTAGGCTTACATAGATAGGTTCGTTTCTGGTATTCATAGAATACCCGGGATTTCGTTTGGAGATCCTAAGAGGACTCTAGGCGTTCGAAGAGTCAGTCCACAGGGCTGGGTATTAAGGTAAAGCCCAGTTACTAGGCTGAGGAAGCGTCCTCCGAAGGTTCTAGCGAGCAGAGTCAGGGCGAGCAATACGACATATACAGCAGTACGCTCCATCGGCGAGACTACGTAAAGGGTGATTTCTTTATGGCATCAGTCCCCATGTCCCTCTCTTATATGTTGTTATTGTATTGTTCTAAATATTTATTATGAATGCGAGATTACGATTTTTATGAATAGTTGTTTTATATGTTGACGTTGTTATGTTTTTCCGGAAATAGCCACCTGCTTAACATTCACTATGTCTGCATGTCTAATGTGCTCTTTTAAACTAAAGTTAGGGTTATAGACAATTCCTAACCACGGTCTAATCATAACCTGTTTAGTTTAACAGGCATCAATTAGTATTGGTGTCTGCCATGCTAGATAAAATAACATACTGAACACCCTGTTTGTTAGAGTAGTCTAGGGGAAGCCGAGCCGAGTCCGATTATGCCGGCGGCTAGGGCAAGCGGTATGATCCCCGAAGTGACATAGGGCTTTCATGGATGCCTTCGTCCCGAACCGTGAGTAGGGCCGTCATTAAGGTAGGGCGGTTTATTAGAAACCTCGGATGTGGTACGCCTTTAGACACAGAACATAGTTGCAATCCAGGCTAAGACATGTCTAAAATATTCGAACTTAGGTCATTCAACATATAGGAACAGTATAACATAGAATCAGAACTCATCTATAAAACACTTCTAGGATTAATTAGACTTAAACCTAGTAGAGAACGGATCACCCTCTCATCAAAGTTATTGATGAAGATTGCATAACTGAATTATAAGATAGGAGTTAGGATGAAAGGCTAGTTACTACTAAGCCGTTGCCACTTCCCTGGGAGTACGATATTTAACTTAATAAAATTGTAGATATTTTCCAACAGACTAGCTACACGATAGGTACTCTGCCTTAGGTTCTGGCTGATTAAGTGACACCATAGAGACTAAATGTGACAATTAGTCAATCACAGTCCTTAATTATTCATAATCAACATAGGGTAAAATAACACCTATTTAGCACGTCGGTCGGAATCCCATCAGAAGCAAATAATTTTTGAAAAGATTGATTGTCAAATTCTCTTCCATGGTCACATTGAAAGGCTTTTATTTGGGAATTGAATTGAGTTTTTATCAGGGCATGGAAGTCTTGAAATTTAGCATAGACTTCAGATTTGTGACGTAGAGGATAGACCCAAGAGTAATGGGTGAAGTTATCAAGTAAGACAAGGTAGTATTTGTAACTAGTAACACTGTAAATAGGTGAAGTCCACAGATCAGCATGGATAATATCAAAAGGGGCAAAGGTAGGGGAGGAGTAATTATTAAAAGGCAATTTTACATGTTTTCCCAATTGGCAGGCATCACAAATATCTAAAGATGAGTTTCGATTACAATCAATGAATTTATTTGAAACTAGAAATTGAAAAACATGACATCCTGGATGACCTAATCTTCGGTGCCATAAAGTAGAGGTGCTTGGATAGGCGAGGAGTGATGAATGATTCTTGAGGTTGGTGACTGGATAAAGGTCTCCATGGCTATTGCATCTGAAGATCTCGACTTGGTTGGTGAGGTTCTTGACAGAAAAACCATACGGGTCAAATTCTATTGAACAATTGTTGTCTTTAGTGAATTGACGGACATAAATTAAATTTTTGACCAGTTGAGGGGAGATTAAAATATTGTTGAGTTTTAAATTAGGATGAGAGGGTAATTGGGAATTTCCGATTTGTGAAACAGGTAAGGTGGAACCGTTACCAACTACAATATCAGGATGAACATAATTACTAAAATTGAAAGAAGTGTGAAGGATACCTGCATTGGATGCCATGTGGGAAGATGCTCCAGAATCCATGTACCATGTGTCATTGGGAACTTGAAGGGCAAGATTGTCAAATTGATTTATCAACCCTTGTTGAGTCATAGGGTTATTAAAAGGCACATGAGGAGAGAGAGAGAGTAACTGCCAGTTGAGTGAAGTGGCTGAAATGAGTTTGCATCTTGAGAAACTCGGTGAGAGGGAATGAAGGTAGAGAGACCGAAGGTAGGTCTTGGGCCAAGAAGGCCGGATCTGTTGGTGGCGGCCCGGAAAGCAGTCGGTGGTTGAGAGAACTGTCGGGTCGGCGGAGGCAGGCTGTTGCGCGGTGGCGTGTAGACAGCAGGTTGTGGGTAATGCGGCTGATGATGGTAGCCACCACGATGTCCTCCGCGATGGCCACTACGAGAGGAGCGTCCACCACGAGAGGGTGGATAACCATGGAACTCTGCGGGCTGGACCTGACCTTTGCACCACAAAACCGCGATAAAGGCCCAGGCTCTATCAGATTTTCTGGCCGAACTGTCCTTCTCGGAAGTCACTCCCGATGAAGAACAACGCTCATTCCCCCAGCAAACGAAGCTTGGACAATGATGGTGGATGGAGTAGTAAATGCAAAGGGAGTTAGAGTAGGGGCCACCATAAGGTCACCTTCTGGGCAGCATGAAGGTGTTCGAAGCGTTCGGATCGACTACCCCTTGTCCAACCACCAAGCGGAATATGAGGCCTAATAATCGGGATGCAGTGGGCCTTAGAATCAAGAGTAAGATCACTTAAAGCCTTCAACGACTCCCAGGTTGTCGTAGGACAGGTCAACAACGAGTTCACAGTCAACTCCGACAACTTAAAGGGCTACACTGAAAAAGTGTCCAGTTGGCCGCACAGTTTCAATACTTCGCCCTAGCAAAAGTGGATCGCGGCAACAACGAAGTGGCAGACAAATTGGCCAAGATAGCATCCAAGAAGCTCCCAACGACTTAGGAGTCCCAGTAGACCGTCTCACCACACCGGAACACATATGTCTGGTCCGGACTTCGACTCGCGACCCCCGTACGTGGGTCAGAACTAATAGACTACATTTCCTCAGACATGTTACCGGAAGACAAGTCCAAGGCTAGACAAATTTGCAAACGCGTGGCTTGATACACGGTGCTCAACAATATCTTGTACCGCCGGTCTTTCTCAAAGCCATTCCTACGCTATGTCCTATCCAGACTCACTCGGGCAATTATGGAAGAATTACATGAAGGAGTCTGCGGTGGACACCCCGGATCAAGACCTCTAGCAAAAAAAGTGATCAATTAGGGTATTATTGGATGACACTGCGCAAGGATGCCGAAGACTAGGTAAAATATTGCGACATTTGCCAGAAATTCGGCAAAATCCCACGCTTACAATCAGTATCGCAAACCCCCGTCCTAGCAGCGTGGCCCTTCGATATGTGGGGGATCGACCTGATGGGTAAGTTTCCCAAGGCCCGTGGGAATCACGAGTACTTGATCGTGGTCGTGGATTACTTCTCCAAATGGATTGAAGCCAAGCTCTTGGCCGCACCCACGGAGGAAAATACCCTGAATTTCCTCCACGACTTCGTACATTGCCGATATGGGGTACCACGAGCCATCATATTTGATCACGGAACTCAGTTCACCACCAAATTTATGGCGGAGTGCTCCCGCCTAGGGATCAAACACTGGAAATCGTCTGTTGCACACCCCCATGGAAATGGACAGGCCGAAGCCGCCAACAAGTTGGTCCTTGCAGCACTCAAAAAGGGTCTGGAAGGGAAATCTAACAAATGAGTTGATGAACTCTCAGCCGCACTATAGGCAGTACGAACCTCGGCTAGGGGCCCCACAGGTGAAACAGCGTACACCCTTGTTTTTGGATTAGAGGCAGTTTCACCAGCCGAGCTCGCACTCCCATCCTACAGAATCTCTGCATATGACGAGGATAGTAACAAACGCCAACGCTGCTTGGATTTGGACCTATTAGAAGAAAAATGGATAACCGCACGACTACGAGCAGAGAAATTTAAGCTGATGACCAAGCTCACACATGATAAAAATTTGGTGAACAGACCATTGGCCGTCGGTGACTGGGTCCTTAGAAAGATCTGAGGGACCGCTAGATATATTATGACAAACAAGCTCTCGCCAAATAGGGAGGGCCCATATTTGATCAAGGACGAAATACGCCGGGGAACGTTCCACCTCATAGAACAAGAGGGAAGAATACTTCCCAACCCTTGGCACGCCAATCACCTGAAGAAATATTTTGTCTAACTTTCCCCACCATGGCTAACGTGAAATAGGCCCAGCGATAAAAACCCACACTGGAATAAGTCTGACGACAAGTCATTATAAGACAGGTCATTCTTTTACCCTACTGTTTACTTATCATGAGAATAATCAGACAAGATGTCCCGAGGTCGTATTATTTGTATCTACCGAAGTCAGGGTGTTATACCGAATTCATGATGTTTTATCCGAAGTCATTTAACTTATACAAACCCAAGTTCATGTTACTTATACACTTTGCTGAAGTCGTTTGAGTTATGAATACCGAAGTCACCACACTTATTAAAAGTTATTGTTTGGGGGTTCGAGTTATTGTTTCGAAGGCACTTATTAAAAGTTCAAGTTACTTATTCAAATTATTATTAAATAAACGGTAGAGGCGAAGTACGAATCAACAGATGCCAAGTTATGATAATACGAAGTAAAAAGAAGATATTCAAACAACAACAAACTTCATTGATTACTAAAACAACAAAAAATACAAACTACAATTAAACAGCCATGGAGGCTTCGCCCGAAGGAGGAACAACTTCGGTCGAATCCTCTACCTCTACAACTACAATGGCCCTGTCAGCCACCGCGGGCTCAACCGCCTCAGCAGCCTCTTCAGGTGCCGCGGGAGCATCAGCCGGGGCAGAGAATGCAACTAGAGTAGCCTCACTCGCAGCGGCTTCCCCCTCCTCAGCATCCCCCCTCAACCTCTCACACAGCTCCTCCAGAGTAGGGCGTGCGGTGCAGGCGGACTCCATTGCCTTCCCTCCTTTTGGTCATAGGCAGCGATCTCGGCCAATTCACTTTCTATGTATGGCACGAAGTCACTCCCACTCCTGAAGTCAGGGTTAGCATAAGAGCCCTCAAAGATCCTGCATAGCAGCGTCTTGTCAGGAACGAGGTAATGGAGTTGGCGGAGTACATGAGTACAGCCTTGTTCGTAGAAGCCGTTGGCCTGCTGGTAAACTTCTTCTTCGTACGCCGCAGAGCCCCGTTACACGTTCACCACCTCGGTTTGTACTCGCCAGACTCTAGATAAGCCACCCTGGCCTCGGCTGCCTGACTCCTTGACTCTGCCTCCTTCAACCGCTTGTCGAGGTCAATGAGTTGGACCTTCAGATCCTCATTTACTAGTCGAAGGGACATCAGATCCGAAGACTGCTTGTCCTTCTCCGCAACAACTAAAGCCACGTTCTCTTCGGCTGAGCGGAGCCTCCCTTATGCGGAGTCCAGGGCCTTGTCCTTGACGGAGAGCTGGCTCTCCAAATCAACACACTTCTTTTCCAAGGACACCACCAGGGTTCGCGAAGTGTTGGCCGAAGAAGCAACCCTGGAGAGGTGGGTGATGTAGGCGGAGACCTAAAACAAAACAAAAAAAAAAGGATGAGAAAAAGGTTAACCAAAAAAAAAGATGAAAAGTACAAGCACTTCGTAAGTCTACTCTACCTGAGACAAGTGGGCCCTAATGTGCCCAACGGTGTCCTCCACACCCATTGCAGCCCGCCGAAGGTTCTGCGATAGGTCGAAGTCCATGGCCCTGTGCAAAATAAACTTCCCAAAAAACCTCCCCGTCCGGTGGTTCGACAGTGGAAGGTTCGTCAGGGGAGGGGAAGCCCGCTGGACTTCGAGGGCCAAGCTTTCCAAATCCCTTCGAGAGTCCAGTGCTCTGAAGCCCTCCTGGGTCCAAGGACATGACGAAGTCCCAGGAGAGCCTCCACCCTGCGACTCCCAAAGAGCCACCCGTTGCTCCGTGGCAGGAGCAGCCTCTCTAAACTCTGATGACTCCGACAGTCTGATACCCTGCGAAGCCCTCTTCCTAGCCTGCTTAGGTTCGCCCCCATCTCGGGTACGCTTCGCTGGAGCAGCAAGGTGTAGGGGCTCCTTCCCATTCGACCAGTCCTACTGCCTTGGTAGTTGTGGAGATCGCCCAGCAGGTGAACGGGCCGATGTAGAGGGGCTTGCAGTGTCAGTCGATGAAGTCGCTGCTGCTGCAGAGATAGCAGTTCGGTCCACAACACGAGCCGGGTTCACAACAGCTCGTTGCACAGTAGCACCCCGGGCTCGCATATCCGCTTCGTGGCGTTCAGCAAAACTCAACGGCATATCTGTCGAAGTAAGAAATAGCAAAATTTCAGCTAATGAAGAAACCAAGTGAAATGACTTAGAATGACAAGACTACTCTACCCTTCGCCACAGGACAGCCCGCACTCCGAGGGTTGGAGCACTCCGGGCACTCATTGGAAAACACCCTCCCCTGATGCAACCTCCACAATGGGTACTCTTCGTTGTCTTCGAGCCCCAACTCTCTTCGGCAGTCATCTACCACCTGCCCGCCTATCCCACAGGCATACCGACTCTCACTAGCAATAAGTTCGTTAGTCAAAAAGATTTTGGACTAGGTTTTGGGATTATCTCCTGGCTCGCTTCGGATATAGCCCAGAAACTTCCTATCGGAGTCAGAATACCTAGTATTCCTCTTCACAGGGGACCAGGTGCGAAGTGCCTTGCACTTAGGGTAAAATGGAAGCCCGTTCTGGACTTCACACAAATCCATCTCTCTCTCCACTGCCCTAACTTATTTAGGGGATGCTCAAAAAGGGTAACTACGCTCAGGCGGGTTCTAAGCGATAGGGTGAGATTATTCATGCGGAGTACAGTAAAAAAGGTCCTTAATATTAGTTCGGAGACCTCTACCCCTATTCTCCTACACAACACGGTAAGGGAGATGAAGTACCTAACTCTGTTTGGGTGAACATGGGCAGGTTGATACTTAACAAGGTTCAAAAAGTCGCAAAATGCGGGGTCCAAAGGCAAGTTAAGGCCAGAAAGGAAATGGTCATATGGAATATGCACATAGATATCGGACATGGCCCCGCACACCCGAAGATGGATCAACCTAAACTTACTTCGGTCTATTTCAGCAGACAACAAGGGGAGTTCTAGGCTAATGGTGTTATTTTTTAAAGCGAAGCCCCCCGCCAACCGTTTTTTGGTCTTGTGGAGCTCTTCGGAATGGTCGGAGTCAGCACCCTCGCCATAGAGGATGCTGGGGTCAGGCAAGTCCCTAGTGATCAAACCTGTGGCAGTCACTCTGCCATAAATGGTTCTCGGCACCCTAGGGTTTAATGGGGTGGCCACGGGGATAGTAAGACCGGTGGAGGACCCATCAACCGAAGCTCGAACACTCGGCACCCTGATGACCTCATCGTCTATCTCCAAAGTCCGTTCAAGGTCAGCCTCTTGACTCCCTTCACTTGAGCTGCTGGAGCTCTCCTCACTCGAAGTGCTGGCACTACTCCCACTCTCAGTACCCGGTCTCTCATTGTTTGAAGGGCTGGGACTCTCATTTACTGAGCTAGTTTTCGAGGTAGGCGTTGATGAACTAGAGGCAACTTCGACTAGGGGGACAAGGACCTCGGCGCTATCTGAGTTTGACATATCTACAATGTAAACAAAAAACCCTATCAGAACTAAAGTCCCCACACTCCGCATTCAACCAGTTCTTCCTCCCAGAAAATCTCTCGCAGAAACTTTGCCTAAAAACCACTCTAAAGGCCAAAACAACTATTTTCCCAGAAAAAAGCCCCCCTTTTATTGGTACCAAAAATAGAAAATAAAATGGGCCACCAACCCTCATACCCCCAAGACTCCCAGAAGGAAGAACAACAAAAAGAAAAATGGTCAATAAGGAAACAAAGAGAGAAAACAGTGGCAATGTTGCCTACCTTACCTGAGATGATTGAGGGATACGAAGAAGTCTTGCAAGGATCACGAAAGGAAGCAGGAATCACCGGTAGAATGTTAAGGAAAGAAGGGTTGCGGGAAGGTTCACAAGGAAATTTCAGAAGGAAAGGCAAAAGTTCCTCAAAATGAAATGAGCGAGCTATTTATAGAGGGAGTAAGTAGGAGTTAATTTTCAAAAACGGGGAAGCTTCCCTAGCAAGCTTCACCCGAACTCGCTCCAAACCGGGCTGCAGTCACACCAAACGTCACCTCACCACTTTTTAGGAGTAGCGCCATCATTACGGGCGCATGGGGAAGTGCAAACGACGTCACCACATCCCCACGCATGCAAAGCCAACTGACTCCTTGATAACCAAACCGACGCCAACAACGTCAAGCTCCACATCAGGGGAACTGGTCTCTTCCAAGAACTTTGCCACCTCCTTCAAGAAGTCCGAGTCTTCTCAAAACTTCTGATCTACGACGGAAGTCACTAAGCGCATCAAAGCAAGGGAGGAACCTCCTCCCTCTACTTCGACGAGGGACCACTGAGAGGTATAAAAATACCCCCACGCTGACTCCGGACTCAAACGAATCCCCATCCTGACGTGTCAGTCCACCCGCCATAATAGGGCTCCAAGCTCCGCCAAATAAACAACTCCCCACATGGACTAACCCACCACCTCGCCACACTCAAACGACGAAGCGAGCGACGTCCTCGGGATCACTTCGCCCCGAAGCCTCTAGTAAACCATGCTTCTAGAGCCCTCTTCAAAGGTCAATATCTGACCCCTCAGTGGGTCCCAATCAAAGATCCTCCCCAACATCTCACTAAAAAGAGGGGATCTTAGATTCTCCCAGATAATCCGATAACCACCAAATTATGCGTAACAAATCACCCGACCTACCTACTTCTAAGGGGCTTTATCCCCTATAAATACCACCCCCATAAAGGTAAGGCGGGTGAGGCTAGATTACTCTATTAAAATCTCTGTCAAACTATCTACTCTCCAGTCAAATCACTAACTTTACCATCGGAGGGTTCATCGGAGACCTTCCACCCTCAACGTGAACTTTTCTATTTTGCAGGCATAACGTTGCAAGATAGCTATTCTCCCACGATACATAAACAACACTGATAGTGGTATTTGGCAGAGAGAGCATCAGACGATGCCGGTTAATTGACACGTGGCGTCAAACCGATTTTTGAAGAATCAATATATATATATATATATATATATTGATTCTGCAAAAATCTGTCAAAGTAATTAAAGGGGTAAAAAAGTAATTTGAGAGTAGGAATCTAGGAGATATTTGAGTGGATTGGACTTTGGGAGACGGAGAGTCGATCAAGCTGTTAGAGCTCGGGGAGCGGCACCTCGGTTGACTACACTTCGGGAAGCGATACTTCGGGGAGCGACACTTCGTGGTGAGGCACTTGGTAGTTATACTTGGAAATATTGAATACCTACAAAACTGAAATAAGTTCGATGGGGAGATTGATTCCCCGTGAACTCTCCGATGCTTAAGTCAGTAGAGTATTACAAGAGAATTTTGGATATCTGGAACCTGTCTTACCTTTTGTTCGGGTTCCCCTTTTATAGGAGTCTGTTTGAGGGTGTCTCATTTATTAATGAGTTTCCTGTTGGTGTTTGGGCCGTTTCGATCGTTATGGAAAACGGGCTTTGAATAGGATGTTTAAAGAGAGTGGTAACGTCTGCTCTTTATGAGGCCCATAAATTTGGACTTATGACGTCAGGTGGAGTCAGGGACAGTTACTTTTGTGGTCAAAGTACTATTTTGCCCCTGAGGTGTTTTGTTGGTTGTTCAGTGGCCCCTCGTCGAAGTGCCATATGACGAAGTATGGGGACTTCGGCGGTGCAGTTGTTATCTTGAGTGTTCGACTTATGGCTGAAGTTAGGGTCTTTGATAGTGACCGGTTGTCTTTTCATCTTCTGCCTCTGTCATTAATGGTAGAATGTCAGCCAACAGAAACACCCTTTCACCTTCCCTGATGCGTTGGTTCTGGCAAGTAATCATTTTGCAAGAGTTCCTTTTCGGCTATTTAACAGTCCTTTCCCCCACATACGCCTTTTTCCATACCTTTGCTTTCTTGCTTCCATAACTTTCTACCATTAACGTCCTTTGAAGATTCCTTCTTCTTTATTTTCGTCACAAGTTCAGTCACGTTTCAAATTTCAATCTCAGATACTAAAAAGGTATGTTTTATCTTTTTATTGATGACTGGTTTTTATTTATTCCGCCATTGTTGAACCGATATGTCGTCTTCGACTGTTTTTCATGCTTCCTTGATTCTTCTTTGTTTATTTTGCAGAAAGGATAGTTTTGTCTTCACTATGTTCTGCGGGGAGTGTAATAGTAGTATCATGTGTTCTTCTGGGCTAGGGATTAGAAATAACTTAGGTTTCTCTTACTGGATAGCTTTTTGTTTGAAAGGAGTTCTAAACGTTCAACTTCCGTTCGCAGGTAGGAAATGGCTGCCCAGAGAGGAAATGATAGGGAGGTTGAGGAGCTTATGACTGAGGGGTCGGTGATCCTCAGGCTGCCCAACCAGAAGTTACTGTAGCGATTAGGGAAGGCCAAGGCGAGGTTCTTGTGGGTGTCCCCTTTCAGCCACCTATGCCTGCACCTCCTGCTTCAGACTTCACTTTGGGGTGAAGTAGGATTACCCATGAATAGGCGGAGTCCTTTGCTCGTAGATATAGTGTAGATCTTAGGATTTATAGGGTTTTCATAGTTCCCGAGGTAGGCAAAATGTCGATTCATAACATCCCTCTTCCTTTAGCCCATTTTGAAGTGGGACTTTGGCTTCCCATGGATCCTGCATTTGCAGACTTTCTAGTTTTTGCCCGGGTTTAGCTTGGGCAAATTCATCCAAATGTCGTTCGTACTATTTTTTGTTTGATCTGCCTTTGTCGTAGATTCGGCTTTGAACTTACCCCTAATATACTTAGGATGTTTTTCTCTTCGCTTCGAATGTCAAACAACACTCTTTCTCTTCGTCCGCGAGGAAATAAAGTTCTCCTTTTCGATTCTCCTCCAAATAAGATAGATTTCAAAGGAAGGTGGTTAATGGTAGAGTCCCGAATAGGTTTTCCTTTCCGTCCATGTGTCAGTGAGGACTATCAGTGGTCCCAAATCCAAAATCCTTCTTCCCTTAGCCATTCTGAGAAATCTTTCCTAGAAACCATTACCCAGGATTTAGGAGATAGTCGCCAACACCAATCCCGGGTGTACTCTTCTGTCAACCTGCTAAGTGAGTCCAGCTTAGAGTGGTGTGGTATAAGGGCTAGTTTGGCTGAGCAGAAGAAAGAGTTGGGGTTTGAGGAGGAAAGACCGAATCGAGACTGGACCATACACCCCGGGGGTGTTTTTTTCCTTCCAATGTGATTTATGTACTTCCACTACCCGTGGATGTCGCAATGGCCGGGGTAAATAGAAAATGGTTTTTTTTTTACTTCGTAAAGGTTTTGACTTGGTTATTTTGTTGCAGGTCCCACCATGTTTGGCAAGGCTTGGGGAAACCGCGTAGAGGGTAGGGATGTCCGCCAATCCCACTTGGATTCCTTACCCTGGTTTCCTCCACGTCTGATAGATTGGGGTGCAGCAGGGGATACCCCTCTCACTTATCCTTTTGCCGGTACCCCGTCTGGGAGAAGCAGGAACCCTCGACGGACAAGAGATGGGGGAATAAGAGATAGGACTCCCCGATCTGCTCCCGAGTCTCGTAGGGAAGTGGAGCCTGCTTCTACTTTTGCAACTCGCTCTGACGGGGGTGATGAGGAGGAACAACTTCGCCCTCGTCAGAGGCGAACGACTTCGCCACGTCGTCCTCCTACGTCAGTTGCTTCTGCCGATTCCATGCAACTTGTACCTACCGAAGTTTCAGAAGAGACTTTGCTTCTGGAGGCCCCTGGGGAGGTGCTCCATGCTCCATCTGCTGCGGGTGGTGAAGTTCCCCCAACAGAGTCCGGTCCATCTTGGTTGCAGCCGGGGTTCCAATTACCAACAGAGGAGGAAGCTTTGCGAGCTTTGTCCTTAGAAATCACAAACAGAACTCCTCCTCTGCATAATCTTCGTTTCAGTAACCTTTATGCTGCTTCCTACCTTGGTGGTGCCATTCTTAATCGGGCTGCTGACTCCGAGTCTTTAGCTTCGATGGGAGAGATGGGCGTGGATGAGGCCACCAACCGAGTTGGTGCTCTGTTAGCTCGGGTAAAGTAGTATCATCCTTCTCTTTACTTTTTTTCTTAAGTGTTTATGAAACACCTTATAATTCTTTTTCCAACAGGTTTCCTCCTTGATTCTTTATATTTCTAAATCTCGTACCTCAGAGAAAACCGAGCGAGCGGCAGCCAACGAAGAGTGGCGGGTGGTCAATGAACCCTGCTTAGCTGCACTGGAGTCAGAAGTGGCTGATCAAGCACCGCGTTTGGAGTTGGCCAATTCTAAGAAGATCCAACTTGGCAGGTGTTATGGAATGTATACCGAATACAAAATATTTGAATGTCCAAGCAGGTTGTATGAAAGTAACAATAATCTTCTAGCAAAGAAAGGAGATATCCTTGCATGAGAGAGAACATGGGAAGTCTCAGTTAACATGAAAGAAATATGTAATAAGTATGGAATTATGCATGTTTCATATTATCCATATAACTTTCAGGGAAAAAACACAAGTATATGTATAACTAATAGAAGTTTAAAGGAAATATTTGTTCCACTTATCAGCTAAGCTACAAAAAGCATGGTAGAATATGTTTCTTTTCATTAAAGTATACTAAACTCCCAATTTTTTTAAAAAAAATAAAAATAAAAATATAGAATCCTATAGAATTACCTAATGCTCATATTCTGTCTCTTCATCATCCTCATCATTTTCAGTATTATATCTCCAACCATCTCCTGCAACATTATTGCATTCCTCTTCTGTTTCTTCACTATCTTCTTCGGGAACTTCCTCCTTTATTGGCCATTGTTTTTGAACTACAGTCACATTAGCAGGTGAAGAATTGCGGCCTCTGTGGTGAGCCACTTTAGCCGGAGGCAACTTTAAGTTTGGATTTGGTCTCCTCTTCTTTTTGTCATTAATCTGCTTCACAGCAAATGCATCTTGATTACTGGCTTCATCCATATTATAATAAGTTGTAGTTGGGGCAGTCTTAGCATTCTCCTTGAAATGCCCAGGATGCTCCCTTCTCAAATGAAGGTTGAGCTTGTATTCATGGATGTAAGCCTTGTCACACCCTTCATATGGGCAGGTGTAAGGCCGGTTAGATAATGCTGAGGCACGAGTTGCAGCAGCTGGTTTTGGAGTTTTCAGTGGTCTCTCTGTGGGCTGCGGATGCTTCACTTGCTCCACAATATTCTATGGAAAATGAAGACAGCAATAAGATTTCGTTCCTTGAGTAGTAAATCAGATTGACTAAACAGTTAACAGATTTAGGCCATACTGAAAGTAGTCTATCTCAATGAGAATTTCTCTACAATGTAATCCAATGTAAAATGCACGTAGTACCAAAGACTTTTGCCAGTTAGAATTCGGTCAACACAAACACTAAGGAAGGTTACATCATATCATTTCAAAAAGCTCAAAGCAGTAGCCTAATACCAGATTGATCTAAATGTAAATTATTTTGCATGTGCCTTTCCATTAATTCTATAGTTACATAATTAGCCTTTCCTATATCCTTCAGGAGACCAAATTGGACTTGAAAAAGAAAATTTGAGCATCAACTATGAGCAGCTGTTCAAAAAGTGATGATCACCAGTGACATAATGTATAATTCCATAGGTCAAACTAATAGAAGCTTAGACTTCATAAAGTATAAGTCAAGCAGTCAATTGCTAAATCAAAGCTGGTACCAGAAAGGCCATCACTTAAAAAACAAAGAAAGCAATCACTTGGGGGTAACAATGGCCCATCATTCTCACATAAAATCATGTATTACAAATCACCAAACCTCCAACACCCACTGGGACACCGCAGCGACAATTTTATATTGCTATTACACTTGGAGAGAAAACCCACGAAATTGACAGTTTAAGAATGATTCAGAAAGTATAAGCTAACCAGAGAAGGGTAATAAAATAATACATTAAAAAAAAGGATGGAAGCAAAACAATAAAGAAAAACCTTCTCATGGTGAGAAGCAATGTGATTTTTTAGCTTGTACTCGTGAGCATATCGCTTTCCACAGTCTGAATAGGGGCAGATATGATAGTTCTCCTGTGAATGCGTTTTCATATGTGATCTAAGGTTAAAATCCAGTGCAAATGCCTGCAAAATGGGAAATAGAAAAGGTAAGTGTGGGAGAAGCTTGAGTACAATAGTATAATAATTTACCCACAGAACCTCTGATCAAAGGTAATCAGCGTAGTGAAAGAGCAAAAACTATCAATAAGGAGAATTTAAACTCTGCAATTTACCTTTCCACAGCCCTCATACGGACAAACAAAATCTCTTTTCCCAGTATGAATAAGGAAGTGTCTTTTCAGCTTTGAACTATCTAAAAATTTCTGCAAAATAAATTTAATAATTCAATAATATTGGAAATACAAGTGAAAACAGTGAAAAGGAGGCTACAGGAGTACAAAAATGTGTAACAGTTAAATAGATGCTTCATTAACCAGGAGATATTTGAACAATTGATGTTTGGATATCGAATTATGCATGTCAACCTGAACATGAGTTTCATCCAAGATAAGCAATGAATGATAAAACTTCAAGCCTCAAGGGAAGAGTCAAAAAGATCTAACACACTAGCCTTAGATATATGCTAAATGGAGGTTAATTTGAATGGACAGACCATAACTTGAAGTAATGTGTTACGAATATTAAGGAAATTCTTTGATCTAAGAGATAGGGCACAGCCAATACAATTTCTGGATTCGAAGCATTCAAGTGTGGTTCCATGCAAAGGACACACATTTGTACCATAAGAGGGCCTAGGTTAACAGCAAGAGAATTTTCATAGAAAACTTTTAAAGGTCTTGACAAGAACCTTAGATTTCTCACTAGAGGCCTGAACATGTTAGTAGTCCTCTGACAACTGTTATATTGAACTCCATTTTATTTATTTAATTTGAGTCCATCCTTGATTATTGTAGGACCTCAATCTTAACTGACAAAGTGATAAAATATCCTTCGGGAAGATTTTACCTTTCCACAATTCTCATAATGGCAAATGTATTGTCTCTCTCCATGGATGTGAGTATGTTTTTTCAAAGCCCCATCATCAAAAAATATCTTTCCACAGCCATCATAAGTACAGTAAAATAGAACTTCAGTTTTAGGTTCAGGCTCTGGTTCTGGAACTTCTGGAGCATTTTTCTCCGTGAGAGCTTTCGATGTGGCCTCTAAAAAGGATCACAAATGTAAGTGATATTCAATAGACAAAGAAAGAACAATAGAATATACCATTTGAAAGTTGGTTGACTAATCTTCTTCCAGATAACATGCAAGAATCTCAAGAACTGAAAGGAAAAAGGGGAAAAAAGGAAAAAGAGAGAAAGGAGAAAGAGGATGAACCAAATTCAAGACGTCCACAAGAAAATATCAAACTAGTTTTCAACATATCCACATGATTTCTATACACGTCCCAAGCAGGACATGCATCAAGTTCAGATATTTGGTAAAACAAAGAGGAAAAATAGTTTTATGCTAATAAATTAGACTCTGTCTAGTTCTATTTTCATAGTTTTAAAGAATGAACAAGCACACAAGATGCAGGACAAAAACCAGCAGCCAAACTAACCACAAATATATGTCATACAATAACAAGCTCCGGTAAATATGCTGAAATATATCGAAGACAGAGATTATGGGAAGCAAAATAATTCTTAACATCACACTAAGAAAAAAGGATAAAGGACCCTACAGTGTCTAACCCAAGAACCTTATGGCATTAGACCACAAATTTGATTGTGTCACACAAGCAAAACTACAGAAACAATATGTAGGATTCTTTATTGTTGAACACAACTGCTATATTGAGAATATTTTATTCATAAAATCTTAACAAAAATCGGACTTGACTTCTAAACTAAATAAGGCTAGAAAACTAAGACTCAAATAGATTTAAGTTTCTTAATTAGAATCCAGCCAGAATGTTCATTAAATTAAAAATAAAAGAAAAAACTGTCAAAACTCCAATTCAAACTTATTCTAGTTCCCACATAGTTTCCATATATATGTACCATCTTGATGATAGATGATCGTGGACAATTGTCTCCATCAACATACCCAATTCAACGTGTATATTTTATACACATTGTAACAAGATTTTCAGAAAAAAAAAGAGGTGGATCAAAGAAGGAAGTCAAAATGTTATGAATACTAGAGAATGAACTAGTTAAAACAATCAATAGGCATGGAAATTTTTTTCTGGTTAATATAACCACCCGAATAAAATTAAAAAAAAAAAGAATTAAAAAAAAAAAAAAAAGGTAATACTTGTCATAATAAAAGAATGAATCTCAGTAGCAACATTTAGGCACAAAAAGAAAATTTACACATAGGTTGCAAACCTTTAAAAATTATTAACATTGGTAACCCTACTTCTGTTCAGGAAAAATATCATGACGAATAATGATCAATCAGCACAATGCATGAAGGGGATTATCTTCAAAAACTAACCATTGACCCATTTCAGAAGACGACATGTTCCGCCGGAAGCTACGGTATCTTGTGGCACCCTAAGAATAGAACAGAAAGATATATAAGTTAAGATATTAAGTAGTTTAACAGTCTTTTATATATATATACACAGAGAATTGATCTCTCTTGATGATAAGCCAAAAAAAACAAAACTTGAATAATAACTTCAATGCAGGCATTAACAGAAAGGCTACTCAAGTTTGATCACCCCAGGGGCTTTACTAGGACCTAATCACTTAATTCCTCCATTAATATAATTTTCCCTGTGATTGTCAGAACGTTATTCAAATCCATATAGAGCACATTCCAAATGCATTTAAATCAGAGCCAAAGCAATCTCTTTAAATCCTTCAAAGAAGGAAAATAAAAACAACACAATAATTTTTAAAAAATATATATTAAAAAAAATCGAGAATTCTACCATTCTCTAAACCATTTAACAAAGGAAGCTCTGGAATTCGATACAGAACGCCACTCAAACGGATTCTGATTCCTACAACTCTCCATGCTTCTTCTCCTTCAATCACAAACAGCTGAATAAAAAAACAAATTAAGAAATCAAAGGTTCTGTAGTTTACAATTCTAAGATTCCACAAAAAAAATAAAAAAGAAAAAAAAGAAAAACAACTCAAATTTATTGAAATTAAACTGAATTACAAATTACGGATTCAGAAATCGAAAATCAGAGAGAGCGGAGTAGTGAAGTTTCTAAAACCTAGTTTTTAATGTGTCTGAGTTGAGAGAAGTTGCAAAAGGAAAAAAATAACTTCCATAGCCCCATACACAACAAAGGGGCTCTCATTAGCCGGGTTTACTCCATGCTTCCCGTTTTTTTGGGAAGATTGAGACCTCGCCATATATATTTCAAATTATGGAAAGCCATGTGTCCGGCGATACAGCTGGTTCATCTCTTTTCTACTACGTCAAATAATTCAAAAATATTTTCTATATGACTTTCAAAGATATTTAAAGAATGTTTATGAGTTATGTATTTTTGATAAAATTATTAAATTTGTGTTTGGAATAAAATATTATATTTTTTATTTTTAATTTTAGTCAAAAATTAGAATGAAGTAGATGATACTTTTAATTATAACTTTAATTAAATAAAAACTTTTAGTTGAAAAACGTTGAATTTTAAATTTTTAGTTTATTATTTTTATTTTAAAATTATGAAATAAGTTTTTTAAGTAAGAAAATTTAGGTAAATTGACATAAATAGTCCCCAAAATAAATTTTTTTTGGTGAAATTATTCTTTGAACTATAAAAAAATTATGACATTGGTCATTCCATTAAAATTTTGTTAAATTATGATTAAATTAAAAAAATTCAAGGGTATTTATGTTATTACTATTATAAAATTAATGATCTTTATGTATGTGTGTATATATATATAGTATAATATATATATTATATTGAAGATGGAATGAATTGAAGATGGAAATTGAATTGGGAAATGAAGACTCTCGGGAAAGACTCTCGGGAAGTTGGGAGAATGCAATTGAAATTCTATCAAATTTTCTTTCTTTTCTATTCAAATGGGTAAATTACAAAGAGAGGAAATGTCCTCTTATATATAGATAAGAGATAGTGCTCTTACCATCATTAGTGGCATTACCACTATCACACCACTCATCTACTTTAATCATTAACATACCACTACTCTAACAATATATACATATAGATATACATATCTACTCATATATTATATCTCTATATAACTAATACATATCCACTCATCACTCATCCACTATACATCCACTTTCTCCTTTCTTTATTACAACTATATATATATATATATATAACCATATGTCCAATATTAGAAATATTGGGTGATATTTCATCTTACGTAATTTTCTGGGATGATGGACATCCATTAATTTAATAAATCTCCGGGATTCATAACACTCCCCCTTGGATGTCCATTACATAAAGAATAGGCTTCGTTAAAACCTTACTAGATAAAAACCCAGTGGGAAAAAAAATCTAGTGAAGGAAAAAGAGTACACTATTCTTCATGTGTAGATTTCTCCCCCTGATGAGATGATTTCTCGAAATCTTTAAATCGACGCAAACCAATTTTATATCTCAATTTTTCAAAGGTTGCTGTCGGAAGAGATTTAGTGAATATATCTGCAAGATTATCACGTGATCGAATTTGAAGCACATCAATTTCACCGTTCTTTTGAAGTTCATGAGTAAAGAAGAATTTAGGTGAAATGTGTTTCGTCCTATCTCCCTTAATATATCCTCCTTTTAATTGAGCTATACAAGCTGCATTATCTTCATATAGAGGAGTTGGAATCTCTCTTCTGGAGGATAAACCACAACTCTCTCTAATATAATGTATCATTGACCTCAACCATACACATTCTCGACTTGCTTCATGAATGACTATTATCTCAGCATGATTAGAAGAAGTTGCTGCTATTGTTTGCTTCGTGGAGCGCCATGATATAGCAGTATTACCATATGTAAATAAATAACCATTTTGAGAACGTGCCTTGTGCGGATCCGAAAGATAACCCGCATCTGCATATCCAATCAGTTCTGGATCATTTACATTTGAATAAAATAATCCGAGGTCAATTGTCCCTTGGAGGTATCTAAGGACGTGTTTAATACCATTCCAATGTCGTCGTGTTGGTGAAGAACTAAATCTTGCTAATAGATTTATAGCAAATGCTATATCCGGTCTAGTATTATTTGCAAGATACATCAGTGCACCAATAGCACTCAAATATGGTACTTCAGGACCAAGTAGTTCTTCATCATTTTCTCGAGGTCTAAATATGTCTTTATTTATATCTAGCGACCTCACGACCATTGGAATACTTAATGGATATGCTTTATCCATGAAAATCTTTTCAATACTTTTGCTGTATATGTTGACATGAACAAAAATTCCATCATTCATATGTTCGATTTGAAGTCCGAGACAAAACTTAGTTTTTCCAAAGTCTTTGACTTCAAATTCTCGTTTCAACAATCATAGCTTCTCGAAGCTCTTCTGGAGTTCCTATTAGATTGATATCGTCAACATATATAGCAAGAATCACAAAACCAAAATCTGTTTTCTTAATAAAAACACATGGACAGATTTGATCATTCTTATATCCTGAATTCAACAAGAATTCACTAAGGCGATTGTACCACATGCGTCCAGACTGTTTAAGCCCATATAATGATTTCTGTAATTTGATAGAATAATTTTCATGAGGGCCTTTAGAAGCCTTTGGTAATTTGAATCCTTCAGGGATTTTCATATAAATTTCATTTTCGAGACTTCCATAAAGATAAGCTGTAATAACATCCATTAGACGCATGTCCACCTTTTCATGAACTGCCATACTTATTAGATATCGGAGTGTAATAGCATCAATAACGGGTGAATAAGTTTGATCATAATCAATTCCTGGCTTTTGCGAAAAGCCTTGTGCGACGAGTCGTGCTTTATATTTTACGACTTCATTATTCTCATTTCATTTTCGCACAAACACCCATTTATAGCCAACAAGTTTTATATCCTTTGGCGTTTGGACTACAGGTCCAAAAACTTCTCGCTTCTCAAGCGAATTTAACTCCGTTTGAATCGCATCTTTCCATTGAGGCCAATCAATTCTATGCCGACATTCTTCAACTGATAAAGGATCTAAATCCTCATTATCCTTGAAAATATCAAGGGCTATGTTGTATGCAAAAGCATTATCAATAACAACGTTTTTTCGATCCCAACTTTGATTCGAACTGGAATAATTAATTGATATTTCAGAATTCTCATCATCATTTATAGTTGGAATCTTTTCATCAGTTCTCCCTTGGTTTTCCTTTTCTGTTTCATCAATATGATCTTCTAGATCATTTGTTCCTCTTTTCTTTCGAGAATTTTTATTTTTGGAACCAAGGGGTCGGCCACGCTTCTGACGTGTTTTTGATTCGATAGCTATAGGATTAATTTTCTGTCCTTCAGGAACTTCTATCCGTATAGGAGCATCTATAGCTGGGATATGCGATTTAGTGACTCTGCTAGAGTCAGCAAAAGAATCTGGCAGTTGATTTGCAATTTGTTGCAAATGTATAATCTTTTGAACTTCAAGTTCACTTATATTTGTGCGTGGATCTAAATGATTCAAAGATGTTTTCCACGCAAGTTCAATTTTATGCCATTTATTCTCTCCCCCTAATTTGGGAAACAAATTTTCATCAAAATGGCAATCAGCAAATCTTGCTGTAAAAACATCTCCCGTCAAAGGTTCAAGATACCTTATAATGGACGGGGAGTCAAACCCAACATATATCCCCAATCTTCTTTGCGGACCCATTTTTGTCCGTTTGGGTGGTTCAATTGGAACATATATAGCACACCCAAAAATTCTCAAATAAGAAATATTTGGCTCGGAACCAAAAGCCAACTGTATGGGAGAAAATTTATGATAACTCGATGGCCTTAAACGCACAAGTGCTGGCGCATGCAAAATTGCATGTCCCCAGGCTGCTGTAGGGAGATTCGTTTTCATCAATAATGGTCTAGCAATTAATTGCAGCCTTTTAATAAATGATTCGGCTAGACCATTTTGTGTGTGAACATGAGCTACAGGATGTTCAACAATTATTCCAATCGACATGCAATAAGAATTAAATGCATGTGAAGTAAATTCACCAGCATTGTCTAGACGGATTCGTTTAATAGGATAATCAGGAAATTGCGCTCTTAGGCGAATTATTTGGGCAAGTAACCTTGCAAACGCCAGGTTGCGAGTTGATATTAAACAAACATGCGACCATCGGGTCGATGCATCAATCAAGACCATAAAATATTTAAATTGCCCACATGGTGGACTAATCGGTCCACATATATCTCCATGAATCTGTTCTAGAAATGTAGGACTTTCAGCTCCTACTTTCAATGGTGCTGGTTTTATAATTAATTTCCTTTGGAACATGCAGCACATGAAAGTTTATCAGAAGTCAAAATCCTTTGATTTTTTAAAGGATGACCGTGCGTTGTTTCGATAATTTTTCGCATCATAATTGATCCCGGATGACCCAAACGGTCATGCCAAACTTTAAAAGTAACGGGATTAGTAAACTTCTGGTTTACTAAATGATGCGCCTCAATAGCATTTATTTTTGCATAATATAAGCCAGATGATAGAGATGGTAGTTTTTTCAACAAAACTTTATTGCCGGAGGTCATTTTCGTGATACCCAAGTATTCATGATCATTTTCTTCTATAGTCTCAACGTGATATCCAATCCGTCGGATATCTTTAAAACTCAATAAATTTCTTCGAGACTTTGAGGAATATAATGCTTTATCAATAGCAATCATAGTTCCTCCCGGTAATATTATATTAGCTCTTCCGGAGCCTTCAATAAGTTTTGCACTGCCATTTATTGTAGTAACACACGTTTCTCCCACATTCAGGTGAGAAAAATACTTCTTGTATTTCAATATGGTGTGCGTAGTTCCACTGTCAATAAGACAGACACTTTCGATATCGTTGTTCACAGAAATTTGAACAACAGTCATCTGTCTGATAACAAAATTTTACAAAAAAAAATAAGCATATAATATTACAATAAAAGTAATACTAACAATAAAATAATACTAAAATATTACAACAATAAAGTAATACTAAAATATTACAATAATAAAGTAATACTAAAATATTACAATAATTAGATAATAATATTCTAATTATTTTTGGACACTTCCATCTCCAATTAAATGGTCAATTCTTCCTTCTGGATGCTCAAAAAAATCAGAAACATCCAAGTGAGTTATACCAACATCATTATCTTCAAGATCTTCATCATTTCTTTCATGAGGTAAATTTTGAGTAGTAAAATTTGCCTCAACATTTTTACCTTTCCCTTCAATAGATGCTTGATATAAATCAACAAGATGTTTTTGCAGTGCGACAAATACGAGACCAGTGACCTTTCATGCCACAACGATAACATATGTCCTCATAATTTTTCGGAACAGTATTTCTTTTCCCATTATGTTTTATCCACTTCGGGTGGTTATTAACATTTTTGGCACCTGAAGTATTATTACGATTGTAAGGGCCAAATTGATCATGACGTCCATGATCATATTTTCGGCTATGACCACGGTAATGCCCACGACCACGACCACGACCACGATCTCTTCTGGGATCATGATTTCTAACAGCATTCACTTAAGGGAATGGAGTAGAACCAGTAGGTTGAGTCTCGTGATTTTTCATTAATAATTCATTATTTTGTTCCGCAACAAGAAGACAAGAAATTAATTTAGAATATTTCTTAAAACCTTTTTCACGATATTGTTGCTGCAGGACAATATTCGTGGCATGAAAAGTGGAGTATGTTTTCTCCAGCATATCATCATCTGTTATATTATCTCCACATAGTTTCAATTGTGAAACTATTTTAAACATTGCGGAGTTATACTCGCTTATGGATCTGAAATCTTGCAACCTCAGGTGCAACCAGTCATACCGTGCCTTTGGGAGAACGACCATCTTCTGGTGGTCGAATCTTTCTTTCAAAATTTCCCACAAAATAAAAGGATCTTTCACGGTAAGATACTCATTTTTCAGATCTTCGTGAAGATGATGACGAAGAAATATTATAGCTTTAGCACGTTCTTGTATTAATGATATATTATTTTGTACGATGGTGTCTGCCAGACCCATCGCAGCAAGATGCATCTCGGCATCTAGTGTCCATGACAAATAATTTTTTCCGGTGACATCAAGTGCCACAAATTCCAATTTAGTTAAATTTGCCATAATAATAATAAACGTACCTGTCTGATAACGTACCGGTTGTAGATAATCGTGTTGTTGGTAGAGCTTCGTGCTGATAACGTATTATAAAATTGATGATCTTTATGTATGTGTGTATATATATATATAGTATAATATATATATTATATTGAAGATGGAATGAATTGAAGATGGAAATTGAATTGGGAAATGAAGACTCTCGGGAAAGACTCTCGGGAAGTTGGGAGAATGCAATTGAAATTCTATCAAATTTTCTTTCTTTTCTATTCAAATGGGTAAATTACAAAGAGAGGAAATGTCCTCTTATATATAGATAAGAGATAGTGCTCTTACCATCATTAGTGGCATTACCACTATCACACCACTCATCTACTTTAATCATTAACATACCACTACTCTAATAATATATACATATAGATATACATATATCTACTCATATATATATATCTCTATATAACTAATACATATCCACTCATCACTCATCCACTATACATCCACTTTCTCCTTTCTTTTATTACAACTATATATATATATATATATAACCATATGTCCAATATTAGAAATATTGGGTGATATTTATCATCTTACGTAATTTTCTGGGATGATGGACATCCATTAATTTAATAAATCTCCGGGATTCATAACAATTACACTATTTAGAAAGTATAGATGTTTGGTGATATTAGTCTCTAAATTATAAAAAAAAATAATTGTAAGATTAGTCTTTTTCTTAAACACCCAACATTTTTATATTATTACGTTAGTTAAATATATTTAATAATATATATAATATATATACATATAATATTATTTTCATTTTTATTTCTCTTCGTCTTCCTCCCCCTTTTATCTTACCGTTCCACTTTCTTTATTTTTATTTCACAACAAATAAAAAGTTCGGAGAAAATTAATTAGAATAAACAATAAGAAAATTAGATGATTTTTTTTTAATTCAAACAAAGAGAACAGGAAGAAAAAATAAAAATAGAGAAAAATATGTGAGAATAATATTGAAATATTATTTGAAGGTATATGTATATAAATTATATATATTAAATATATTTAAATAGAGTAATGACATAAATAATTTGAAGATTTTTTAGTTAATGAAGAATTTTTAATAAAAATACCTCGTGAATTGTTTTTTATAGTTTGAGGTCTAATTTCAACAAAAAAAATAAAATTAATGACCAATATCACCAAACAGCTTCACCACTATTTAGGTCAATTTGCTTATTATTAAATATATTTAAATAATACAGTGACATAAATATATTTTGAGTTTTTTTACTTAACGGATAATTTAACAGAATTTTTAAAGTGATGATCAAAATTATAATTTTTTTATAATTCGGGGACTAATTCTACAAAAAAATAATTTGGAGACCAATATCACAAAACTTCTATAATTTGGGGACTATATATACTAATTTGCCGAAAATTTACAAAGTCCCAAATTGCTTGTCTAAAGTATTTTTAAGGCAATAATGTCTTTTAAATTGTAAAACATACTTAACAAAATGGTTCAAAACTGAAAATATGAATATTATTAGTTTATGATATTCTAAATGATAAAAATATTTTTTATAAGGTAATTTGACATAAACAATCTTCAAATTATACAGGTTTGGTAATATTGATTCACAAATTATTTTTGTGTGAAATTGATTCCTAAATTATAAAATAATTTGTGACATTGGTTGTAAATAAAATAAACTTAAAAGATCAATACACTATTTAAATATATTTAATAATAGACATATTGACAAAAATAATTTCTTACATTATAAATATTCGGAGACATTAATTCCTAAATTAATTTTTTGTAAAATTAATCCCTAAATTATAAAAACATTTGTCAATTTTCCAATGTGTCTCTCTCTTTTCTATTGAGATGTGGGTAAAAAATGAAATACATAGGAGATTTGGGAAAAAACAGAATTTTTCATAAAATACGGAAACTATTATATAATTATATAAAAACAATAAAATAAATGAGATGAAAAGTAAACGAGAGAGGTAGAAAATAGAGAGAATATTATTATATGAGATTTCTTGTTGTTTTTTATTGTATTTTTTACAAATGGGTAGAAGACCCTCTATTTATAGGGGAAAAATGAGATAAGGATAAAAACAAAGGGTGACACTTGTCACCCGAGATGAATTGCTGGTGACACTTGTCACCTGAGATTAACTGATGGATGACATTTGTCACCCGGGATGGATAGATGATAAGGATAAATATTAAGGGTGACACTTGTCACCCGGATTAAGTGATAGGTAACACTTGTCACCAATATTATAAATATTAGGTGATATTTATCACCTTACGTAATTTTCTGGGATGAAACGATAATAACGATTATACGATGGACATCCATTAATTTAATGAATCTTCGGGATTCATAACACTCACCCATGGATGTCCATTACATAAAGAATATGCATCGTTAAAACCTTACTAGATAAAAACCCAGTGGGAAAAAACTCTAGTGAAGGAAAAAGAGTACACTATTCTTTATGTGTAGATTTCTCCCCCTGATGAGATGATCTCTCGAAATTTTTAAACCGACGCAAACCAATTTTATATCTCAATTTTTCAAAGGTTGCAGTCGGAAGAGCTTTAGTGAATATATCTGCAAGATTATCACGTGATCGAATTTGAAGCACATCAATTTCACCATTCTTTTGAAGTTCATGAGTAAAGAAGAATTTAGGTGAAATGTGTTTCGTCCTATCTCCCTTAATATATCCTCCTTTTAATTTAGCTATACAAGCTGCATTATCTTCATATAGAGGAGTTGGAATCTCTCTTCTGGAGGATAAACCACAACTCTCTCTAATATAATGTATTATTGACCTCAACTATACACATTCTCGACTTACTTCATGAATGACTATTATCTCAGCATGATTAGAAGAAGTTGCTGCTATTGTTTGCTTCGTGGAGCGCCATGATATAGCAGTATTACCATATGTAAATAAATAGCCATTTTTAGAACGTGCCTTATGCGGATTCGAAAGATAACCCGCATCTGCATATCCAATCAGTTCTGGGTCATTTACATTTGAATAAAATAATCCGAGGTCAATTGTCCCTTGGAGGTATCTAAGGACATGTTTAATACCATTCTAATGTCGTCGTGTTGGTGAAGAACTAAATCTTGCTAATAGATTTATAACAAATGCTATATCAGGTCGAGTATTATTTGCAAGATACATCAGTGCACCAATAGCACTCAAATATGGTATTTCAGGACCAAGTAGTTTTTCATCATTTTCTCGAGGTCTAAATATGTCTTTATTTATATCTAGCGACCTCACGACTATTGGAATACTCAATGGATATGCTTTATCCATGAAAAATCTTTTCAACACTTTAGCTGTATATGTTGACTGATGAACAAAAATTTCATGTTTCATATGTTCAATTTGAAGCCCGAGACAAAACTTAGTTTTTCCAAAATCTTTAACTTCAAATTCTCGTTCCAAACAATCTATAGCTTCTCGAAGCTCTTCTGGGGTTCCTATGAGATTGATATAGTCAACATATATAGTAAGAATCACAAAACCAAAATCTGTTTTCTTAATAAAAACACATGGACATATTTGGTCATTCTTATATCCTGAATTCAATAAGAATTCACTAAGGCGATTGTACCACATGCGTCCAATCTGTTTAAGCCCATATAATGACTTCTGTAATTTGATAGAATAATTTTCACGTGGGCCTTTAGAAGCCTTTGGTAATTTGAATCCTTCAGGGATTTTCATATAAATCTAATTTTCAAGGCTTTCATAAAGATAAGCTGTAATGACATCTATTAGACGCATGTCCACCTTTTCATGAACTGCCAAACTTATAAGATATCGGAGTGTAATAGCATCAATAACGGGTGAATAAGTTTGATCATAATCAATTCATGGCTTTTGCGAAAAACCTTGTGCAACGAGTCGTGCTTTATATCTTACAATTTCATTATTCTCATTTCGTTTTCGCACAAACACCCATTTATAGCCAACAGGTTTTATATCCTTTGGCGTTTGGACTACAGGTCCAAAAACTTCTCGCTTCGCAAGCGAATTTAACTCCGATTGAATCGCATCTTTCCATTGAGGCCAATCAATTCTATGCTGACATTCTTCAACTGATAAAGGATCTAAATCCTCATTATCCTTGAAAATATCAAGGGCTACGTTGTATGCAAAAGCATTATCAATAACAACATTTCTTCGATCCCAACTTTGACTCAAACTGGTGTAATTAATAGAGATTTCAGAATTCTCTCCATCATTTGTAGTTGGAATCTTTTCATCAGTTGTCCCTTGGTTTTCTTTGTCTGTTTCATCAATATGATCTTCTGGATCATTTAATCCTCTTTTCTTTCGAGGATTTTTATTATTAGAACCAAGGGGTCGGCCACGCTTCTGGCGTGTTGTTGATTCGAAAGCTATAGGATTAACTTTCTGTCCTTCAGGAACTTCTATTCGTATAGGAGGATCTATAGCTGGAATATACGATTTAGTGACTCTGCTGGAGTCAGCAAAAGAATCTGGCAGTTGATTTGCAATTTGTTGCAAATGTATAATCTTTTGAACTTCAAGTTCACTCATATTTGTGCGTGGATCTAAATGATTCAAAGATGTTTTCCATGCAAGTTCAATTTTATGCCATTTATTCTCTCCCCCTAATTTAGGAAACAAATTTTCATCAAAATGGCAATCAGCAAATCTTGCTGTAAACACATCCACCGTCAAAGGTTCAAGATACTTTATAATGAACGGGGAGTCATACCCAACATATATCCCCAATCTTCTCTGCGGACCCATTTTTGTCCGTTGGGGTGGTTCAATTGGGACATATACAGTACACCCAAAAATCCTCAAATAAGAAATATTTGGTTCTGAACCAAAAGCCAACTGTATGGGAGAAAATTTATGATAACTCGATGGCCTTAAACGCACAAGTGCTGCAGCATGCAAAATTGCATGTCCCCAGGCTGTTGTAGGGAGATTTGTTTTCATCAATAATGGTCTAGCAATTAATTGCAGCCTTTTAATAAATGATTCAGCTAGACCATTCTGTGTGTGAACATGAGCTACAGGATGTTCAACAATTATTCCAATCGACATGCAATAAGAATCAAATGCATGCGAAGAAAATTCATCAGCATTGTTTAGACGGATTCGCTTAATAGAATAATCAGGAAACAGCGCTCTTAAGCGAATTATTTGGGCAAGTAATCTCGCAAACGCTAGGTTGCGAGTCGATAATAAACAAACATGCGACCATCGGGTCGATGCATCAATCATGACCATGAAATATCGAAATTGCCCACATGGTGGACTAATCGGTCCACATATATCTCCATGAATCCGTTCTAGAAATGTAGGACTTTCATCTCCTACTTTCAATGGTGCTGGTCTTATAATCAATTTCCCTTTAGAACATGCATCACATGAAATTTTATCAGAAGTCAAAATCCTCTGATTTTTTAAAGGATGACCATGCGTTGTCTCAATAATTTTTCGCATCATAATTGATCCCGGATGACCCAAATGGTCATGCCAAACTTTAAAAGTAACGGGATTAGTAAACTTCTGGTTTACTAAATGATGCGCCTCAATAGCATTTATTTTTGCATAATATAGGCCAGAGGATAGAGATGGTAGTTTTTCCAACAAAAACATATTACCGGAGGTTACTTTTGTGATACCCAAATATTCATGACCATTATCCTCCATAGTCTCAACATGATATCCATTACGTCGGATATCTTTAAAACTCAATAAATTTCTGAGACTTTGAGGAATATAATGCTTTATCAATAGCAATCATAGTTCCTCCCGGTAATATTATATTAGCTCTTCCGGAGCCTTCAATAAGTTTTGCACTACTATTTATTGCGGTAACACTTGTTTCTCCCACATTCAAATGAGAAAAATATTTCTCATATTTCAGTATGGTGTGCGTAGTTCCACTGTCAATAAGACAAACACTTTCGATATCATTATTCATACCAGAAAATTGAACAACAGCCATCTGTTTTATTAACAAAATATTTACAGAAATAAAAAAAAAGATTAAGCATATCATAACAAAAGTAATATAAACATATAACATATAATATTAATATTCTAATTATTTTGGACACTTCCATCTCCAATTAAGTGATCAATTCTTCATTCTGGATGTTCGAAAAAGTCAACAACATCCAAGTGAGCCACACCAACATCAACATTTTCAAGATCGTCATCATTTCTTTCATGAGATAAATTTTGAGAAGTAAAATTTGCCTCAACCTCTTTGCCTTTCTTTTCAATAGATGCTTGATATAAGTCAACAAGATGTTTTGCCGTGCGACAAATACGAGACCAGTGACCTTTCATGCCACAACGATAACATTTGTCTTCATAATTTTTCGGAACAATATTTCCTTTCTCATTATGTTTTGTCCACTTCAGGTGGTCATTAACATTTTTGGAACCTAAAGTATTATTACGATTGTAAGGGCCAAATTTATCACGGCGTCCATGATCATATTTTCGACCATGACCACGGTAACGACCACGACCACGATCTCTTCTGGGATCATGATTTCTAACAGCATTCACTTCAGGGAATGGAGTAGAACCAGTAGGTCGAGTCTCGTGATTTTTCATCAGTAGTTCATTATTCTGTTCTGCAACAAGAAGACAAGAAATCAATTCAGAGTATTTCTTAAAACCTTTCTCACGATATTGTTGCTGCAGGACAATATTCGTGGCATGAAAAGTGGAGTATGTTTTCTCCAGCATATCATCATCCGTTATATCAACTCCGCATAGTTTCAACTGTGAAATTATTTTAAACATTGCGGAGTTATACTCACTTATGGATTTGAAATCTTGCAACCTCAGGCGCAACCAGTCATACCGTGCTTTTGGGAGAACGACCATCTTCTGGTGGTCGAATCTTTCTTTCAAATTTCCCCACAAAATAAGAGGATCTTTCACGGTAAGATATTCATTTTTCAGATCTTCATGAAGATGATGACAGAGAAATATTATAGCTTTGGCACGATCTTGTATTGATGATACATTATTTTGCACGATGGTGTCTGCCAGACCCATCGCAGCAAGATGCATATCGGCATCTAGTGTCCATGACAAGTAGTTCTTCCCGGTGACATCAAGAGCCACAAATTCGAGTTTAGTAAGATTTGCCATAATAATAATAGAAAACGTACATGTTTGATAAACTTCAAAAATACTTTACCCGGTGGTAAACACTCGTGCTGATAACGTATTATATAATTATATAAAAATAATAAAATAAATGAGATGAAAAGTAAACGAGAGAGGTAGAAAATAGAGAGAATATTATTATATGAGATTTCTTGTTGTTTTTTATTGTATTTTTTACAAATGGGTAGAAGACCCTCTATTTATAGGGGAAAAATGAGATAAGGATAAGAACAAAGGGTGACACTTGTCACCTGAGATGAATTGCTGGTGACACTTGTCACCCGAGATTAACTGATGGATGACATTTGTCACCCGAGATGGATAGAGGATAAGGATAAATATTAAGGGTGACACTTGTCACCCGGATTAAGTGATATGTGACACTTGTCACCAATATTATAAATATTAGGTGATATTTATTACCTTACGTAATTTTTCTGTGATGAAATGATAATAACGATTATACAATGGACATCAATTAATTTAATGAATCTTCAGGATTCATAACAGAAACCAAATAATTACAAATTAATAATATTGTTATAAAAACCACAAGAAGTTTTTGTACAAAATTTCATTAGTAAAAGTGGAAGAAGCCCATAGACCGCAAGAGAGAAGATGACGAGGAGAAGAATTATTGTTATGATGTTGAAATTCATTTTCTTGCTAGTTTTATCTTTCCCTGGTTTTGTTTTCTCAGCTACTGCTGCTGCTGATTCTTCTAAGTCTCCACATTCAATTCTTCAGGTTTTATTTCTTTTTTCCCCCTTTTTTTAATTCTTTACATGGGAATGAGTAAAACCAACTCAAGGATTTGTTATTGAATTTAGTTTGATGCAAGAATTTGATGTAAGTTTGAAATTCAAGATGGGTTTTTCTTATTATGCTTTTCTTGTTGTTTTGATTCAAGAATTATTAAGAATGAAAATGAGAGGGGAAAAGAAGAAACAAATCTTGATTGAGTTAGCTAGTTCCATTAATCTAGGTAGCTTGGTTTGTTTTTGATTCATTACTTTAGAATATTGTTAATGTTTTTAAAAATTGAGTCTTTCTTGTGCTTTAGCTGCTTTTTCTTCTAAATTCCTATATTGGGTATGGAGTATAACAAAATCACTATATAATTTAACACATTAAAAATTAAAAAAATTAAAAGTTATATTAAACTTTTGATTGTTACATCTTGATGCTTTTTCTCTTACATAATTAATAAATATTCAAAGATTAAAACTTGGATCAGGTCTTGATTTATTATAATATAATATGATGTAATATAATATAATCTCACCTTTAATACATCTAATAATGAATTTACACATTATAGTATATAAATTTTTTAAAAGAATCAAAGTGCTAAAAGGTTCACGTTGATTGAAGAGTTCGAGATGAATGTCATGAGATATCGATTAGAATCCAAATAAGTTCTACCTTTAAATCAGTTGACGATTACAAAGTTCCATACAAAGGACATGAACTCTGCCAGAAAAAGTGTCTGTGGTTCCAAGTATTAAATATGTCTGACTCGATAATCATTGTTTGCATCTATCGGTTCAGATGGTTCAAACTATCGGGAAGGTACATGTTTTAGATATCAATTCCTCGTTGGTCCACTATCTTGCTACAAAATGGTAACTTCTTCAGATGCACACACAAGGAAAGCCAAATACCAAATATCTCTTCTTCCCTAATTTCTTAAGACTTTTTTACTGTATTTAGTCACTGACTTAATTATCAGAGAGTCAATACCAGAAACACATCCCCGACAAGTGACCTTATTTTGCAAGACACTTGACAATAATAAAATCCACTCGACATCCGTGACAGATCCGAAACATTTTCCTCCATCATTAATAAAATTTGCAATAATAATATAAAATTATCATAAAAAATAAAAATATTAATAGAATTAATGAATATTAAAAGACTAAAACTTCTATTAAAATAGAGCTTGATTTATGAAATATTAAAAGACTATAAGGCTTTTATCACCACAGACTTCTTTCATATTTGATAATTTTATTAACATATTAATGTTTATTTATGTAATAGATTCTTTCCCTATCAATTATATATTGCAGAAAAATGAAAAACAAAATCTCATAAAATCTCTTTGAAAAATAGGACAAGAAACCCTAATTTATCTGACCTAAAGAAATACATGTGTTAATGTTCCTTATTCTATTAACAATCCACAATTTCTTATCAATTGAAGCAATAATTGATTGATTTTATGATTTCTATAAAATAATAGTGTCTTCAACATAATATTACATATAATTAAGTTTTCACTATAATAATAATAATAATAATAATAATAATAATAATAATAATAATAATAATAATAATAATAATAATTCTGGAAGAAGAATTTGCCAGTTCTTTGGTACAATAATTCAAAAAAAAAAAGCAGCATTTCCTTCAAATTATGTGTGAAATTGACAAAACACAATTTCTTAATTACAAAGTCAAAAGTGACTCAATTTTCAAGAAAAAATAGAGTAAAGCTTGTGAATGGGGAGCACATGGGAGTCTTAATTAATTCTGTTGTGTTGTCTTATTATCAATTCCCATTAATTTTGCTTTGTAATTATATTTTTCTTCTACTTCCTTGTGCAAATGATAAATTTGTCTTATTAGCCTTGCACAAGAAATTGTTTATTCATAATTGTAGTGCTAAGCATATATTATATTATATATATATTATATATATATATATTTAAAATATGAATTTTACTAAAATATTAGTCTCATATATTTATATTAGACTTCTATACAATATATAATAAATATTTGGTAACAAAATTTAAATATAAATTAGGTCTTTTCTTTATATGATGTTTATCGTTCATATATTAATATTTTTTTTTTATAAAAGTTTGTGTTTGAGAGAGTATTTTATGTAATTCAATTCAGCATCTATTTAACCTTAAGCATTTGATGGAAGAATAAATAAGAGTGAGTGAGATTGAATTGTAAAATAATCTACGTCTTAGGGATCTGAGGTAGACGCCACCAGAGGTCAAATGAGATCCAGATAGGCGCCATCTCACATTTGATAGGTAAATACACAAAATCACATAAAGAATATGATTTTTGACAATGAAAGTACTTGTGGTTCCAGCATTAATTAAATGTACATGATCCGATAGACATTTTTTAATATTATCGGCTTAGATTGCCCAAACTGTTGGGACAGTACAATTCTGGTATTAACTTCCCGTTGATCTCTCTCCTACTATACAATGGTCATTAACACCATGCACACACGAATAGAATCTATATACTTAAATTCATCGTATGTATTCTTCTGCCTTTCTCTGAAAGAGAATTATCGGAAAATTCAAATTTCCCAGTTTCCCAAGTCTCTTCATCATCTTTTGTCACTGACTTAAGTATCGGATAATCAACGCCCGGATCACACCTCTAACCCTTGACCTAATTTTACAGCATACGTAACAATAAAAACCTAACTCGACTTACATGACAAACCTGAAGCACCTTTTTCCCAATCAAAAAGATATCTTTCATAACCATTAGTGGATTTCGGAGGAAGATGAATTAATTAAACGGATGGATCAATTTGATGCAAACTTTTTAAACATAGTATAATTGGTGTATAATTAGCATTATAATATATTGGTGTTTATTTTATCTACAGTCAACGATTGATCACCAAACCCTAATAATAAATGACAAAAAAAAAAAAAAAAAAAAATTATTTGCATTAAAGTCAAAAGCCATTAATTATTGATCCAAAATATAGTATAGTAATCGAGGAAAGATGTGAATGCACATGGGAGTCTTAATTTCTCTGCATCAAGACATGTATATATATATATATATATATATATATATATATATATATATATATATATACACATATTAATCTCATCGATTCTGTGCATTTCTTGAAGAAAACACATAATTGAGAAAATTGAGAATAAAGAATTAATGGAGGGATTGGAGGAAATGATGAATATCTACTCAGAATATCCAGTTCTTGTAGATCTTATGAATCTAAAGAAAGATTCACGCTCAACTTCTGTTATTAAGAATCAGATTATGGTTCTTGAACAAGGGCTCCAATTTCTTGTAATTTATATGAGAATTTTGTCATTATTTGATAAAGGAGAACGTCCAAAGGGAAAGTATTTGAACTTTGGTGAAAGGTCTAGAATGGATTCAACTTTTAAAAAGAAGGAGATTTCAGATATTTCACATGTTTCAGAACTCGAAGATTGGGAGAGTTTTGCTGCTGAGTTTATGGTCGAGATCAATAGTTACAAGTCTTCAATTTGGGAAGATTGTTCTTTCTTCTGTGAAGGTTTGGACAATGGCTTTTGGTTTACTACTGATACCTTGCTGAAATTTATGACTTACACTGATGTATCAATGGCTAATATTCTAAACATGAAATCTGATAATATGAACATTGATGAGAAGATTAAATTTGAATCTTTCAAGGAAAAATTGAATATGTTGAGAAAGGCTTTCAAATTTGTTGAAAAAACTAACAATGATTGCTCTGATTTCAAATATGTTCTTAATGCCTGGGTTTGGAATGCGGCTTATTTATGCCTCTTGTATTGGATTCTGGACGAAAACATCACTTCTGAAGGGAATTTAATGCTATCCAAGATATACAAAAATTTTGACTATCTTCATCCAAAGGTAACCGATTATTGTCATGATTATTTCAAGCACAGAAAAATACCTATAGAAGAACGTTGCAAGGTTAATCGCGAATTAGTTGGTTCCCCTTCCCCTGAAGTCATAAGAATTTGTTGGGCATACTTAAGTAGCACAAATCCATCATCGGACAAACGTGGTGAAGCTTGTGAAGTTGCTTTTGGATTTATTGAATATCTCCATTCGAATTTAAGGAAGTATCTTCCCCAAGTTGCAATTGAAATGCTACGAGATGCCATGTCGATGTTAATAGCATTTGTCATGGATCCACCATTCACAGAGACAAAGGAAGGGCAGTTAATTTTGAATCAAACTCAAGAAGCTCTCAAGAAGGCTGGAATTCTCATTATTTCGCTTGGTTTGGACGAAAAGGATGAAGCTGGCATTGTTGAGGCAACAAACTTCCTTCTTCATGATTTCTTTGATGTAGTTTTTACAATCAAAGCAGAGGTTAGAAAAGCATATTCCCTAATCTTTCTTGATCTATCTTTTAATTTTCCTAGATTAAATGTGCTCAATTTGTTTGATTCAAGCATAGGAAAATTTAAAGAATTTGCTTCTTGCTTTCCAAACCTCCCAATTCTAACCTTAGAAAAGGGACTTGTTGTTCTTAGAGATTTACTTAAAGCATCAAATTTGAAAGATAATTTTGTGCTAGAGTTGCAAAATGAACGCATAGGGTCAAAAGATCTTTGGACTCAAATTGCTAATTTGGCATACCAAGTTGATAGAATCATTAGGTCAAATTCACATGAGAATTGTATTGGACTTGATACTTTTCTTCTTCTTAATTTCCAAGAAGAAATTAAGAATCTTGTGCCTAAGGTTAGGAGAATCAAAGACAAGCATGTTCAAGACTCTTATAGAAATGAGATGATTTCGATGAATCATACAATTTCTTTGAAATCTGATGTGGAAGAAATTGATGAAGTAGTTGTGGGTTTTGAGGATAAGGCAAAGGAGATAAGAGATTGGCTTACATGTGGATCAGAAAAAACTGGATATTATCTCAATCATTGGTATGGCTGGATTGGGAAAAACTACTTTGGCAAAGAAAGTTTATAATGATCCTTTAGTTAAGCGTTATTTTAACACGTGTGCATGGTGTACCGTTTCTCAGTCATATGATAGTAAAAAACTATTGCTTGACATTCTAGAAGATGTAACTGAGGCGAATGCTAGATTCAATGAAATGGAAAAAGATGATTTAGTCAACGAGCTTCGAAAATGTTTGAAGGGAAACAGATATCTTATAGTTATGGATGACATTTGGGATGTTGGTGCTTGGAAAGAACTAAAGTTGTCATTTCCTGATGATGAAAACTATAGTCGTATTTTATTCACAAGTAGAATCCATAATGTTGTTTTGGATGCCAAACTAGATAGCTTTCCGTATCCTCTAACTCAACTCTCTGATCTTCAAAGTTGGGAGCTCTTAGAAAGAAGGGTATTTAATGGCAAAGATATTTGCCCAAAAGACTTTGTTCAAAATGGAAAACAAATAGCAACTGATTGTAAAGGGCTTCCTTTGGCAGTTGTCTTAGTTGCAGGTCTTCTAAAGAAAGAAGTTGATAATTTAGTTCGGTGGAAACAAATTGGTCAAAGTCTCGATTCAAGAATTGCTAAAGAAGGTTGTGCCCACATACTCGAACTTAGTTATAAACATTTATCGGAACCTCTTAAAGTATGTTTTCTTTATTTGGGATTGTTTAAAGAAGATAAAGTAATCCAAGTGCGGAAATTGGTCAATTTATGGGTCTCGGAAGGTTTCATACAAAAGGAAAAGGTGAAAGATGTTGAAATTGTGGGTGAAGGGTATGTGATGGATCTCATTGGTAGAAGTTTACTAATCGTGAGCAATAAGAGTTCTAGTGGTGGGATAAAGGCATGTCGTATTCACGATCTTCTGCGAGAATTTTGCTTGACAAAGAGAAAAGAAGAACATTTTTTCAAGTTATTACACGGAAAAAATGTTTCTCATGGTACCATGGATCAGCATTATCGTGTGTCCATTCAAACTCAACACTGGGATCATTTGATTGTCCGGAAATTTTCTCCTCTCCGTTCAATACGCATTTGTCCCACGGCAACGTCTTACATGTTCAATATAAACCCTAACTCTTTTTGCAATGGAAGATTTCTCAATGTGCTCGATTTGGAGGAAGCTGTGTTTATCGGAGATTTTCCAGAAGAAATAACCACATTGATTTTTTTAAGATACTTGGCAATTTGGTGTACTACCAAGTTTATTCCGGCAACAATAGCGAAGCTTGAGAAATTAGAAACACTTCGTATTACTACAGCAGCGACATTTATAATGCCAGGCGAAATTTTACGAATGGAAAGCTTGAGACATGTCCGCATAGGTAAATTCTTTCCTCACTTCTTTTTGAGTACCATACTTCCAATGAAGAATATCCTTTCTTTCTCTACTCCATTCCTTACATACGGGAAAGTAACAGAAACTTTCGTGAGTAAGTTACCAACTATTCAAAAACTAAAATGCCAATTTGTTTCGCATCAAGAGAATCAAATGGTAAAATTAGATTTTTTGAATCAACTTGAGTCATTGAACATGACACACGATGGACGTCATAGGCTACGAAGCTTTGTATTCTCTTTGCCCACAAATATAAAAAAGTTGACTTTGTCAAAGTTTGGACTTCCATGGAGTGAAATATCAAGAATTTGGACTTCCATGGAGTGAAATATCAAGAATTGCGGAGTTACCAAATCTCGAGGTTCTCAAATTACTAGTGAATTCTTTCATGGGAAAATGTTGGAACATGGAAGATGATGAGGAGTTCAAAAGACTGAAATTCTTGAAGCTTCAAGGTTTAAATGTTCAAAAATGGAGTGCATCTTATGAGAACTTCCCTACTCTTGAACAAATAGTAGTGGAACAATGTCATAAACTTGAAGAAATACCAGCTGAATTTGTGGAAATTGCAACATTACGAAACATTCATATCCGACGGTGCCGATCTTCTGTTGTAAAATCAGCCAAAGAAATTGAAGATCAACAAATTGAATTGGGAACCATAAACTTCAAAATGCAAGCTGCTCAAATTCTGACAGAAAATAGGCGATTTTCTGACAGCTTGCATTTTGAAGTTCAAACATCCCAAGTCGATTTGTTGAAATTGTATTTCTTTAGCTGAGTTTACAATGGAAGAACTTGTATTTGGAATAAAATAAATTAATAAGCTTTGTTTGGTAGTTGAGAATAAAGAGAGTTGAGCTGACACTTAGTAGTTAGAGAACAAACAACACTCATTTTTCTAATATACCTTTTTGATTTTGATAACATAACAAACAACTCTTCCATTACAAGTTTACTTCATATTAATATATATATATATATATATATATATATATATATATATATATATATATATATTTAGAGTGCCTTATAAGCAAAAATAATCATTATCTATATAAATATATATAGGGTTTTTTCCCATAATTATTAGTTAGTAGCTTTACCTAGTTAGAGATCGGTGGTTAGCCTAAAAGAGATCTCACAAGGATTGTCTTTCTACATTAAAATGGAAGGGCTAAAAAAAGTTAAAGAAACCTTAATAATGCCATTGGTTGTAATAGTATATATATATATATATATATATTAGAGGATGATTGTTGTAAAAAAAAGTGGCAAGCAAAAAGAGCTTCCACATATATTTTTGTGAATTTATGAACAAAATCTATTATCTGTACATCTTGATCTTAAATAGAATAAGAAAAAATAAACAAAAAGGGAAAAAAAATTATAGATAAAATTTGTCCAAAGAAATTGAAACTTGAAACAAATGAATGAGCATCAAAATAAATGGAAATTGTAAGAATGGGTATTCTAATGAAAGAAACATTCATTCCAATTCTTCTTCCAACTTGTGGTTGAATTCCTTAATACATTTATCTAAACCACTTGCAATTTTGGAGTTGGTTCAATCCCATGGATTCAGTGTATTCAAACCTAAATTGCCTCTATAGGACATCTTTCAGCTTACTCTACTATGTATGTGTTAGAATGTAAATGGAATTTTGTTATATATACTCTTGCCTTTCTTTCTTTATGAAGGTTCATTTGGTAACCTATGTCATTTAATAATTTAGACAGAGCCTTCATTGTTTAAATAAATGGCAGAAAAGTGCTAAATCCTTGAAGTCTTATATTTCCTAAATGTTGGGTTTCATATTTTCTTATTTGCATTCATTTTGGCCTGGTTTTCTTATACACTGCTAGCTGTCAGTTCTTGCCATTTTGGTTTTTTCTTTTCCTGTAACTCACCTAGTAGTTATTTCATGCATGGTTAAGACTAGCTAATATATAAAATGCTTAGAGCTATTTGTTCTTATGATGAATTCTCCTTCTGCAGGTATGGCGCTTATACAATGAAAACTATCCTCCCTGCTGATAATGTTACATCCAGATATGTATTGGACAAGGTACATTTCTATTGTCTATCTAATTTTTGATTTTTTTGTTTCCTTTTAAGAGAATACTAGTTGGTTGGAAATTTGAGAACTCTAGTAGTCTTTAAATTTCCTTTCTTGGCTGATGAATAATGGATTTGGGGGTCATTAGGCAGACCGTTCATGTCTTGTTGATGAACTCAAGAAAGCAAATAAATAAATTCTATACTTCAATATCAGTTTACTACTAATCTAGATTATGTCATTACCTTTTTTTTTTTTTTTCTTTTCTTTCAGTTAGGGTATAAAATATACAGACAGACTTCGGAAAGTCTGAGTGAGTACCTTAATTATCATACTTCAAATTTTTAAATTTTTTCTAATTACAAATTTAATGATTGATTTAGTTTTATATTTACATCCTAGAAATGAGGAAACCGTTACCACGATTAATGGCTACGATAGCTGGAGAAGACACTCAGAAGGAATCCATCAAACCTCCAACTTGAGTGCAGTTGATTATTTGATATGTCAGTCCATTGATTTTCTGTATTTTGTTCGTTGAGATTAACAAATTTGAATGCAAATTACTTCATTGTCCATAGAACAACAATTGATGCTAAAGAAAGCCGAGTGATGACAGTGTGATATAAAAAGGATGTTCAATAAAGAGTCTCTGTGTTCCCATATCAAATCCTAATGACTGGAATAGGTGAAGTTATTATTATACACAGGTAAAATCTTTAAATATTTGGATGCCAAATGCATTATATTGAAATTTGTACTAATGACAAGAAAAAATAAGGTTTTAAAACAAAGTTAGATAAAAATCTGTCTTTTATTTGATCATACTTATAGAAGAAAGAAAAATTTGAATGTCACGCGATTTCTCTATTAGCCTTCCAGAACATGAATCTCCTTTCAAGAATTTCAATACCTACAATAAAAGAAAAGAAAAACAAAACAATATTTTTCACATTTAAAATGAAAGAAATTGAAACCCAAAGTATAAATAAACATCAAAGAAAAATATAAATACCTATTCTCGGTAACATAATTTGATCCATACAGCTTCTCTTTTAGAATTTGAACTGCTTGCATTTTGAAGTTCAAACATCCTAAGTCGATTTGTTGAACCTCTATTTCTTTAGCTGAGTTTACAACGGAAGAGTGGCACCGTCGAATTTGAATGTTCCGAAGAGTTGAAATTTCTGCAAATTCAGTTGGAATTTCCTCAAGTTTATGACATTGTTCCACTACTATTTGCTCAAGGGAAGGAAAGTTGTCATTAGATGCAGTCCATTTTTGAACATTTAAGCCTTGAAGTTTCAAGAATTTTAGCCTTTTGAACTCCTCATCATCTTCCATGTTCCAACATTTTCCCATGAAAGCATTTGCCAATAGTTTAAGAACCTCTAGATTCGGTAACTCCACAAGTTTTGATATTTCACTCCACAGTAGCCCAAAATTTGACAATGTCAATTTCTTTATATTTTGGGGTAAGGAGAATATGAAGTTACGTAACACGGGGCTTCCATCGTGGCTCAAGTTCAACGACTCCAGTTGATCCAAAAAATCTAGTTTCACCATCTTATTTTGTTGGTACGAACCAAATCTGCATTTTAGTTTTTGAAGTGTTCGTAACTTACTCAAGAAAAATTCTACTTCTTTCCCATAAGTAAGGCATGGAGTAGAGAAAGAACGTATATTCTTCATTGGAGGTATAGTACCAAATAGGATATGAGGAAAGAATTTGCCTATGTGGACATGCCTCAAGTTTTCCATCACCAAAATTTCAGCGGGCAGAATAAATGTTTCTTTTCTTATAATACGAAGTGTTTCTAACTTCTCAAGCCTCGCTATTGTAGCTGGAATGAATCTAGTAGTGCACCAAATTGCCAAGTATCTCAAGAAAATCAATGTTGTTATTTCTTCTGGAAAGTCTCCATCAAACTTGGCTTCTTCCAAATCTAGAACATGGAGAAATCTTGCATTGCAAAAGGACTTAGGGCTTATATTGAAAGCATTAGAAGTACCTGCGGGACAAATGCGTAAAGAATAGAGAGGAGAAAATTTCCGGACAAGCAAATTCTTCCAATATTCAGTTTGAATGGACACACGATAATACTCATCCATGGTATGAAGGGAAGCATCTTTTCCATGTAATAACTCGAAAAAATTTTCTTCTTTACTCTTTTCCTGACAAAATTCTCGTAAAAGATCATGAATGCGACATGCCTTTATCCTACCATTAGAACTTTTGCTCGAGACAATTAGTAGACTTCTGCCAATGAGATCCACCACATACTCTTCACCTACATCCTCAACATCTTTCATCTCTTTCTTTTGTATGAAACCTTCCGAGACCCATAAATTGATCAATTTTTTCACTTGAATCACTTTATCTTCTTGAAATAATCCCAAATAAAGAAAGCAAGCTTTTAAAGGTTCTGATAAATGTTTGTAACTAAGCTCTACTATGTGGGCACAACCTTCTTTAGAAATTTTTGAGTCCAAACTTTCTCCAATTTGTTTCCACCAATCTAAATTGTCAATTTTTTCCTTTAGAAGCCCTGCCACTAGCACAACTGCCAGAGGTAGCCCTTTGCAATCTGTTGCTATTTGATTGCCATCTTTAAGAAAGTTTCTTGGGCAAATACCTTTATTATTGAATACCCTTCTTTCTAAAAGCTCCCAACTTTCTTGATTTGAGAGTGGACTCAGATAATATGGGAAGCCGTTGGACTTAGTATCCAAAACAACTCTGTGGATTCGGCTATAATTTTGATTATCTGGAAATGACAACTTTAGTATATCCCATGCACTAACATCCCAAATGTCATCCATAACAATCAAGTACCTGTCTTTTGTCATCAAAATTCTTCGAAGCTTGTCACTTAAATCTTCTTCCTCCATTTCATTGAAACTGTCATCCACCTCAATTACATCTTTTAGAACATCTTTTAGAATATCAAGCAAAAGTTTCTTACTATCATATGACTGAGAAATGACGCTTAACTTGAGGATCATTATAAACTTTCTTTGCTAAAGTAGTCTTCCCCAATCCCACCATACCAATGATAGAGATAATATCAAGTTTTTCAGATCCACAAGTAAGCAAATCTCTTATCTCCTTTGCCTTATCCTCAAAACCCACAACCACTTCATCAATTTCTTCCACATCAGATTTCAAAGGAATTGTATGGTTCAAATTAGTTTCATTTCTACTCTCATAAGAGTCTTGAACATGCTTATCCTTGATACTCATGACCTTGGGCAAAAGATGCTTAATTTCTTCTTGGACATTAAAAAGAAGAAAAATATAAACTCCAAAACCATTCTCATATGAATTTGACCTAATGATTCTATCAACTTTGTATGCCAAATTAGTAATTTGAGTCCAAAGATCTTTTGACCCTATGCGTTCATTTTGCAACTCTAGCACAAAATTATCTTTCAAATTTGATGCTTTAAGTAAATCTCTAAGAACCACTAATCCCCTTTCTAATGTTAGAATTGGGAGGTTTGGAAAGCAAGAAGCAAATTCTTTTAATTTTCCTATGCTTGAATCAAATAAATTGAGCGTATTAAGTCTAGGAAAATTAAAAGATGAATCAAGAAAGATTAGGGAATATGCTTTTCTGACCTCTGCTTTGATTGTAAAAACTACATCAAAGAAATCATGAAGAAGGAAGTTTGTTGCTTCAACAATGCCTGTTTCATCCTTTTCGCCCGAACCAAGAGAAATAATGAGAGTTCCAGCCTCCTTGAGAGCTTCTTGAATTTGGTTCAAAACTAACTGCCCTTCCTTTGTCTCTGTGAATGGTGGATCCATGACAAATGCTATCAAGAACGTCATCGCTTCACTTAGTATTTCAATGGCCTCCTTGGATAGATACGTCCTCAAATTATGATGGAGTGATTTTGTAAATCTAGAAATAACTGCAAAAGCTTCGTGACGTTTATCTACTGAAGGCTTTGTGACTTTCAGATACGAAAGGCACATTCTTGTGACCTCAGGAGAAACAACATCACCAACCACTTTGCAACGTTCTTCCACAGGTACGTTGTTCTTTTCGAGGAAATTAAAACACCACTCGGTGTCCTTTGGATGAGAAAAATAAAAATTGTCGTAAAACCTGGACAAAGTTACATTTTTTTTATCGCTGGCCATATTTTCGTCGAGGACCCAATAAAAAAGACATAAATAAGCAACGTTCCAAACCCAAGAATTAAGAGTATATAAAAGATCCGTGTAAACAGTGTTCAATTCTTTCACATAATCAAAAACTATTCTCAACATATCCAATTTCTCTTTATAAGCTTCAAATTTCATCTTCTCATCAGGGTTCATCATATCACCTTTTAGTTGTACAACTTTGGACATGGATATATCGATATACTTCATGAACTTGGGAAGGAATTTAGCAATTAAAATGTCACCAATGTACACACCTTGAGAAAAGATAGAACAGTCTTCCCTGATAGATGGTTTGTAACTGTTGATTTCGATCAGCAACTCAGAAACAAGTGTGTCCCAATCTTGGAATTCTCCGGTATCCAATGCAAGAACACCAATCTTCAAGATCCCTTCCCTTTTCTCTGTTGCATTCATACGAGATATATCACGTTCAGCTAAAGACAAGAGCTCCTTATAAATAGCTAGAAACTGAAACCCTTCTTGAAGAATCATAATCTGATCCTTCATAGAAGAAGTCATGCGTGAATCTTCCCTTAGCTTCATAAGATCTACAAGAATTGGAATTTCCGAGTAGATATTCATCATTTCCTGGCTCTCCATTAATTCTTTCTCAATTTTCTCTCCTATAGTTCAAGAATTTGTTTGTGATATGTTAACCTAATTCTTCAAGAAATTTATATTAATTTCAACACATCGATGATATATATATATATATATATATATGTCTTGATGCAGCAGCTACCATGTGCATGCACATCTTTCCTCTTAATTAATATACTATATATATACATGTCTTGATGCAGCTGCGATTAAGACTACCATGTGCATTCACATCTCTCCTCTTAATTAATATACTATACTATATATATATATATATATATATTTGGGAGAAATAATTAGTGGTTTTTGACTTTAGATTATTATTATTTTTATTTTCCTTTCTTTTTTTTTGGTTTGTTGATCAATCGGTGTTTGTAAATAGGATAAACATATACAATTGGCTTACTTGTTCAAATATTATCACAACATTAAAGTCAAAGATAGTGAATTATGTTTTAAAAGTTTGAATCAAAGATATATATATATATATATATTATAATGATAACTAATGAGAAGAACAAACTGTGACTGATGTGCTAATTCTTCTTCCATAATTATTATTATTATAATTTGGATCAATTGTAAAATTTAATTTTCTCATAATCAATTCAATATTATTATCGTGAAAACTTAATCCTATGTAATATTATGATGAAGAAATTATTATTTTATAGAAATCATCAATTGCTTCAATTGATTGGAATCTTTCTATGAAACCATGTATTATTAATAAAATAGGTGACATTCACACATGTATTTTTTTAGACTGAATAAATTAGGGTTTCTTTCTCTATTTTTTAAAGACACTTTATTTGATTATTCTTTATAACTCATAGGGAAGAATCTATTTACATAAACAAACTTTAATATGGTAATAAAATATCTTCATTAATGGTTCAAATATGATAAAAATCTTAGTAGTCTTTTAATATTCATTAATTATATTAGGATTTTATTTTTTATGATAATTTTATATTGTTACTATAAATTTTATCTTATAAATTTTATATTTAGTAATTTATAAAATTAATTGAGTAAAGGTCTTCGATTTGACATGTACTTCGAGAGAATATCACATATCGAGATTGTATTTCGAGTGTTGATTCTCGTGTAAAGATCCTCAAGAAATTAGGGAAGAAGAGAGATTCTCATAGCAGTCTTGAAGGAAGAATTAGAACATTTAGAATAATTTTTAGTATCTATCTATCATTGCATGTGTGTAAATTATCGTTTGTATCAATAGAGGAATTGGGCATCTGACGTATGTACCTTCCAAATAATCTTAACAGTTTGAACTATGACTTTAAATAGTTGTTGTTGGATTATGACTCCAAATAGTAGTTGTTAGATCATAGAGATATTAGTGCATGAAATAAAATAAACTAAAAGTTACATTTTGAGATGACAAAAGTAAATTTATGTTGAATTTATAAAATTTGTGTAATATTTCATCCATACTTAAGTGTGTAAAAAACAAACAACAAAATAATCACTAAAAATAGTTTAAAAAACTAATAATATATATTAAAATCATATAAACTAATAAAATAAAAATAAAAATAACTTCTTTTTTTAGTATTAAACTAATACTATCGACAGAAAACCATTGACCAACAAACCAAAAGAAAAAGGAGCATTTTCCCTAAGATGATCATGTGTGAAATGGACAAGAAATTGTCTTTTTTTAAAAAAAAAAAGTCAACTGTCTCTCTTCCATCAATAATTATAGTGCAAATTAAGTCAACATACAACTGGCTAGTTTATACACTATTTCCTTTCCTTGTTGTATATGGTTAAAGAAATCGATACTTTCCATACTCATCATATGAAAAATTAAGATGTATTTAATTTCAAGAATGTAGTTGAAATACTAATAAATGTGGAAAAAAACTATATTCAATTCCAAGAATGTGGTTGAAATACTAATAAATGTGGAAAAAAACTATCTTTAATTCTGTCTAGAAAATAAATTAAACATCATAGCTGGACTACTTAGTCATCTGCCTGTCATCTTGGCTAATACAGCTTCTAGGAATTCACATAATATATATATATATATATATATATATATATATATAATCTCTTAAAAAAGCTCAAGTCTATATATCATCAATGGTGGAACATGCTGATTAATTTAACTCTTTCAGATAGCTTTCACATGGATTATTGGTAAACAGTAAATTAAAGATGGACTCTTTATAGAACAGATACATGCTAGAATTAGAGGTTGATATGTATAGGGGTGCTGTAGAGAAATGAGTAAAAACATCTTTACCTATGAAAAGTCAAAGGCAAGGGCAAGGGCAAGGGAAAAGAACAAGGTCAATTATTTGAGAGGGGGTCAAGCAGTGATTAAAACTGTGAAAAATCTACTAGTAAACAGGATAAATATTGAAGCATAATTTTATTGTGAAAATTTTGTCTAAAAAAATGCTGCATATTACCTTATCCCAAGAAACCAAGGCTCATATCTTTTAAGAAAGAGTCACTGCAACAGAAACCACATATAATTAGAAAAACTAATGCAAGGGTATTTACCTAGAATCAGCAAGAGGAAGATGAGACAGATGATATAATTGACTGTCTTGAAACTTTTCTCCTTAACAGTATAATATTTCTTCTAATCCATATGAAGTCAGATTATGAAAATTTGAAGAAATTATTGACACAACACAACATTCCCCTTGAATGGTAAGAGCATTTTATATCCCTTTACTACTAATATTAAAATGCAAATGGCACATGCGTATATAAATTGCGTATCAAACTTCTAACTTAAGTGGGTATCAACCTAAGCATTCACGAACGATTAATACACCAACTTGGCAGGTGTTATGGAATGTATACCTAATACAAAATATTTGAATGTCCAAGCAGGTTGTATGAAAGTAACAATAATCTTCTAGCAAAGAAAGGAGATATCCTTGCATGAGAGAGAACATGGGAAGTCTCAGTTAATATGAGAGAAATATGTAATAAGTATGGAATTATGCATGTTTCATATTATCCATATAACTTTCAGGGAAAAAACACAAGTATATGTATAAGTAATAGAAGTTTAAAGGAAAGATTTGTTCCACTTATCAGCTAAGCTACAAAAAGCATGGTAGAAGATGTTTCTTTTCATTAAAGTATATTAAACTCCCAATTTTTTATAAAAAAAATAAAAATAAAATTATAGAATCCTATTGAATTACCTAATCCTCATATTCTGTCTCTTCATCATCCTCATCATTTTCAGTATTATATCTCCAACCATCTCCTGCAACATTATTGCATTCCTCTTCTGTTTCTTCACTATCTTCTTCGGGAACTTCCTCCTTTATTGGCCATTGTTTTTGAACAGCAGTCACATTAGCAGGTGAAGAATTGCGGCCTCGGTGGTGAGCCACTTTAGCCGGAGGCAACTTTAAGTTTGGATTTGGTCTCCTCTGCTTTTTGTCATTAATCTGCTTCACAGCAAATGCATCTTGATTACTGGCTTCATCCATATTATTATAAGTTGTAGTTGGGGCAGTCTTAGCATTCTCCTTGAAATGCCCAGGATGCTCCCTTCTCAAATGAAGGTTGAGCTTGTATTCATGGATGTAAGCCTTGTCACACCCTTCATATGGGCAGGTGTAAGGCCGGTTAGCTAATGCTGAGGCACGAGTTGCAGCAGCTGGTTTTGGAGTTTTCAGTGGTCTCTCTGTGGGCTGCGGATGCTTCACTTGCTCCACAATATTCTATGGAAAATGAAGACAGCAATAAGATTTCATTCCTCGAGTAGTAAATCAGATTGACTAAACAGTTAACAGATTTAGGCCATACTGAAAGTAGTCTATCTCAATGAGAATTTCTCTACAATGTAATCCAATGTAAAATGCACGTAGTACCAAAGACTTTTGCCACTTAGAATTCGGTCAACACTAAAACTAAGGAAGGTTACATCATATCATTCAAAAAGCTCAAAGCAGTAGCCTAATACCAGATTGATCTAAATGTAAATTATTTTGCATGTGCCTTTCCATTAATTCTATAGTTACATAATTAGCCTTTCCTATATCCTTCAGGAGACCAAGTTGGACTTGAAAAAGAAAATTTGAGCATCAACTATGAGCAGCTGTTCAAAAAGTGATGATCACCAGTGACATAATGTATAATTCCATAGGTCAAACTAATAGAAGCTTAGACTTCATAAAGTATAAGTCAAGCAGTCAATTGCTAAATCAAAGCTGGTACCAGAAAGGCCATCACTTAAAAAACAAAGAAAGCAATCACTTGGGGGTAACAATGGCCCATCATTCTCACATAAAATCATGTATTACAAATCACCAAACCTCCAAAACCCACTGGGACACCGCAGCGACAATTTTATATTGCTATTACACTTGGAGAGAAAACCCACGAAATTGACAGTTTAAGAATGATTCAGAAAGTATAAGCTAACCAGAGAAGGGTAATAAAATAATACATTAAAAAAAAAAAGAAGGAAGCAAAACAATAAAGAAAAACCTTCTCATGGTGAGAAGCAATGTGATTTTTTAGCTTGTACTCGTGAGCATATCGCTTTCCACAGTCTGAATAGGGGCAGATATGATAGTTCTCCTGTGAATGCGTTTTCATATGTGATCTAAGGTTAAAATCCAGTGCAAATGCCTGCAAAATGGGAAATAGAAAAGGTAAGTGTGGGAGAAGCTTGAGTACAATAGTATAATAATTTACCCACAGAACCTCTGATCAAAGGTAATCAGCGGTGAAAGAGCAAAAACTATCAATAAGGAGAATTTAAACTCTGCAATTTACCTTTCCACAGCCCTCATACGGACAAACAAAATCTCTTTTCCCAGTATGAATAAGGAAGTGTCTTTTCAGCTTTGAACTATCTAAAAATTTCTGCAAAATAAATTTAATAATTCAATAATAATGGAAATACAAGTGAAAACAGTGAAAAGGAGGCTACAGGAGTACAAAAATGTGTAACAGTTAAATAGATGCTTCATTAACCAGGAGATATTTGAACAATTGATGTTTGGATATCGAATTATGCATGTCAACCTGAACATGAGTTTCATCCAAGATAAGCAATAAATGATAAAACTTCAAGCCTCAAGGGAAGAGTCAAAAAGATCTAACACACTATCCTTAGATATATGCTAAATGGAGGTTAATTGAATGGACAGACCATAACTTGAAGTAATGTGTTACGAATATTAAGGAAATTCTTTGATCTAAGAGATAGGGCACAGCCAATACAATTTCTGGATTCGAAATTCAAGTGTGGTTCCATGCAAAGGACACACATTTGTACCATAAGAGGGCCTAGGTTAACAGCAAGAGAATTTTCATAGAAGACTTTTAAAGGTCTTGACAAGAACCTTAGATTTCTCACTAGAGGCCTGAACATGTTAGTAGTCCTCTGACAAACTGTTATATTGAACTCCATTTTATTTATTTAATTTGAGTCCATCCTTGATTATTGTAGGACCTCAATCTTAACTGACAAAGTGAAAAATATCCTTCGGGAAGATTTTACCTTTCGACAATTCTCATAATGGCAAATGTATTGTCTCTCTCCATGGATGTGAGTATGTTTTTTCAAAGCCCCGTCATCAAAAAATATCTTTCCACAGCCATCATAAGTACAGTAAAATAGAACTTCAGTTTTAGGTTCAGGCTCTGGTTCTGGAACTTCTGGAGCATTTTTCTCCATGAGAGCTTTCGATGTGGCCTCTAAAAAGGATCACAAATGTAAGTGATATTCAATAGACAAAGAAAGAACAATAGAATATACCATTTGAAAGTTGGTTGACTAATCTTCTTCCAGATAACATGCAAGAATCTCAAGAACTGAAAGGAAAAAGGGGAAAAAAAAGGAAAAAGAGAGAAAGGAGAAAGAGGATGAACCAAATTCAAGACGTCCACAAGAAAATATCAAACTAGTTTTCAACATATCCACATGATTTCTATACACATCCCAAGCAAGACATGCATCAAGTTCAGATATTTGGTAAAACAAAGAGGAAAAATAGTTTTATGCTAATAAATTAGACTCTGTCTAGTTCTATTTTCATAGTTTTAAAGAATGAACAAGCACACAAGATGCAGGACAAAAACCAGCAGCCAAACTAACCACAAATATATGTCATACTATAACAAGCTCTGGTAAATATGCTGAAATATATCGAAGACAGAGATTATGGGAAGCAAAATAATTCTTAACATCACAAAAACCCTACAGTGTCTAACCCAAGGACCTTATGGCATTAGACCACAAATTTGATTGTGTCACACAAGCAAAACTACAGAAACAATATGTAGGATTCTTTATTGATTGAAACACAACTGCTATATTGAGAATATTTTATTCATAAAATCTTAACAAAAATCGGACTTGACTTCTAAACTAAATAAGGCTAGAAAACTAAGACTCAAATAGATTTAAGCTTCTTAATTAGAATCCAGCCAGAATGTTCATTAAATTAAAATAAAAGAAAAAACTGTCAAAACTCCAATTCAAACTTATTCTAGTTCCCACATAGTTTCCATATATATGTACCATCTTGATGATAGATGATCGTGGACAATTGTCTCCATCAACATACCCAATTCAACGTGTATATTTTATACACATTGTAACAAGATTTTGAGAAAAAAAAAAAGGTGGATCAAAGAAGGAAGTCAAAATGTTATGAATACTAGAGAATATACTAGTTAAAACAATCAATAGGCATGGGAAATTTTTTTCTGGTTAATATAACCACCCGAATAAAATAAAAAAAAAAAGAAAAAAAAAAAGGTAATACTTGTCATAATAAAAGAATGAATCTCAGTAGCAACATTTAGGCACAAAAAGAAAATTTACACATAGGTTGCAAACCTTTAAAAATTATTAACATTGGTAACCCTACTTCTGTTCAGGAAAAATATCATGACGAATAATGATCAATCAGCACAATGCATGAAGGGGATTATCTTCAAAAACTAACCATTGACCCATTTCAGAAGACGACATGTTCCACCGGAAGCTACGGTATCTTGTGGCACCCTAAGAATAGAACAGAAAGATATATAAGTTAAGATATTAAATAGTTTAACAGTCTTTTATATATATATATATACACAGAGAATTGATCTCTCTTGATGATAAGCCAAAAAAAACAAAAGTTGAATAATAACTTCAATGCAGGCATTAACAGAAAGGCTACTCAAGTTTGATCACCCCAGGGGCTTTACTAGGACCTAATCACTTAATTCCTCCATTAATATAATTTTCCCTGTGATCGTCAGAACGTTATTCAAATCCATATAGAGCACATTCCAAATGCACTTAAATCAGAGCCAAAGCAATCTCTTTAAATCCTTCAAAGAAGAAAAATAAAAACAACACAATAATTTTTAAAAAATATATATTAAAAAAAATCGAGAATTCTACCATTCTCTAAACCATTTAACAGAGGAAGCTCTGGAATTCGATACAGAACGCCACTCAAACGGATTCTGATTCCTACAACTCTCCATGCTTCTTCTCCTTCAATCTCAAACAGCTGAAGAAAAAAACAAATTAAGAAATCAAAAAAGAAAAACAACGCAAATTTATTGAAATTAAACTGAATTACAAATTACGGATTCAGAAATCGAAAATCAGAGAGAGCGGAGTAGTGAAGTTTCTAAAACCTAGTTTTTAATGTGTCTGAGTTGAGAGAAATTGCAAAAGGAAAAAATAACTTCCATAGCCCATACACAACAAAGGGGCTCTCATTAACCGGGTTTACTCCATGCTTCCCGTTTTTTTGGGAAGATTGAGACCTCGCCATATATATTTCAAATTATGGAAAGCCATGTGTCCGGCGATACAGTTGGTTCATCTCTTTTCTACTACCTCAAATAATTAAAAAATATTTTCTATATGACTTTCAAAGATATTTAAAGAATGTTTATGAGTTATGTATTTTTGATAAAATTATTAAATTTGTGTTTGAAATAAAATATTATATTTTTTATTTTAAATTTTAGTCAAAAATTATGATTAAGTTGATCACACTTTTATTTATAACTTTAATAAAATAAAAAAATTTAATTGGAAAAGTTGAATTTTAAATTTTAAATTTATTATTTTTATTTTAAAAATATGAAATAAGTCTTTTAAGCAAGAAAATTTAGGTAAATTATCATAAATAGTCTTCAAATAAAATTTTTTTTTTGTGAAATTGGTTTTTAAACTATAAAAAAATTATGACATTGGTCATTCGGTTAAAAATTCTGTTAAATTATGGTTAAGTAAAAAATATTTAAAGGTATTTATGTTATTATACTATTTAAATATATTTAATCATAGATTGACTTTGAAAGTATAGATATTTGGTGACATTAGTCTCTAAATTATAAAAAAAATGTAAGATTAGTCTTTTTCTTAAATATCCAATATATTTATGTCATCACGTTATTTAAATATATTTAATAATATATATAATATTTGTACTTGGAATATTATTTATCTTTTTCTTTCCCTTCCACTTTGTTTATTTTTATTCTACAACAAATAAAAAGTTCCAATAAAATTAATTAGGGTAAATAATAAGAAAATTAGATGATTTTTTTTTAATTCAAACAAAAAGAACAGGAAGAAAAAATAAAAATAGAGAAACAAATGTGAGAATAATATTGAAATATTATTTGAAGGTATATGTATATAAATTATATATATTAAATATATTTAAATAGTGTAATAACATAAATAATTTGAAATTTTTTTAGTTAATCAAGAATTTTTAATAAAAGTAGGAATGTAGTAAATTTTTTTATAGTTGGAGGCCTAATTTCAACCAAAAAAAAATAAAGCATCAATATCACCAAATATTTATAGTTTGAGGACTATTTATTTCAATCTGCTTATTATTAAATATATTTAAATAATGCAGTAACACAAATACTCTTTGAATTTTTTATTTAACAGATGATTTAACGAAATTTTGAACGGAAGGATCAAAATTATAATTTTTTTATAATTTAGGAACCAATTCTACCAAAAAACATTAGGGACCAATGTCACCAAATTTCTATAATTTGGGGACTATATACTAATTTGACGAAAATTTACAAAGTCTCAAATTGCTTGCCTAAAGTATTTTTAAGGCAATAATGTCTTTTAAATCGTAAAATATACTCAACAAAATGGTTCAAAATTGAAAATATGAATATTATTAGTTTATGATATTCTAAATGATAAAAATTCTTTTTATAAGGTAAATTGACGTAAATAATCCTCAAATTATAAAGATTTGGTAATATTGGTACTCAAATTATTTTTGTCTGAAATTGATTCCCTAATTATAAAAAAATTTATGGCATTGGTCGTTACGATAAATAAAATAAAATTTAAAGATCACTACATTATTTAAATATATTTAATAATAGACATATTAACATAAATAATTTATCAAACGATAAATATTCGGTGATATTAATCCCTAAATGATTTTTCTATAAAATTAATCATTAAATTATAAAAAAAATTGTAATATTTGTGGCACTAAAATAGTCAAATTTCCAATGTGTCTCTCTCTTTTCTATTGAGATGTGGATAAAAATGAAATACATAAAAGATTTGGGGAAAAAACATAATTTTTGATAAAATACGAAAACCAAACAATAACAAATTAATAATATTGTTATAAAAACCACAAGAAAAACCCCACAAGAAATTTTTGTACAAAATTTCATTAGTAAAAGTGGAAGAAGCCCATAGACCGCGAGAGAGAAGATGACGAGGAGAAGAATTATTGTTATGATGTTGAAATTCATTTTCTTGCTAGTTTTATCTTTCCCGGGTTTGGTTTTCTCAGCTACTGCTGCTGCTGATTCTTCTAAGTCTCCACATTCAATTCTTCAGGTTTTATTTCTTTTTTCCTCCCTTTTTTTTAATTCTTTACATGGGAATGACTAAAACCAACTCAAGGATTTGTTATTGAATTTAGTTTGATGCAAGAATTTGATGTAAGTTCGAAATTCAAGATGGGTTTTTCTTATTATGCTTTTCTTGTTGTTTTGATTCAAGAATTATTAAGAAAGAAAATGAGAGGGGAAAAGAAAAAACAAATCTTGATTGAGTTTGATAGTTCCATTATTCTAGGTTGGATGGGCTTTTCTTTATCTTGATCCTGAATTTGGTAGTTTTGGTTTGTTTTTGATTCATTACTTTAGAATATTGTCAATGTTTTTAAAAATTGAGTCTTTCTTGTGCTTTAGCTGCTTTTTCTTCTAAATTCCTGTATTGGGTATGGAGTATAAACTCTCTTTTATCATATATATATATATATATATATATATATTGTTGCATTTATGTCTTTTGGCATTAATTTATGATAGCTGAATGTTTGCTGTTGTTATTACTATTATTACTATTATTTGGCTTCTTGTAATTGGTTTGATTTTTTTGATTGCAGGGTACTGAGCATCCCGATTCGAGGTATTCTTTTTCTCTTCGATGGATTAACTTCTTTATATTTTACAATTTACTATCACAAATTGGGGAATGAGGGACTGGATTGGAGATCAGAGTTAAGGAATAAGTTTAAGTTTGTATGTTTTGAGACTGAAAATTCATACATTCCAACAGTATTAGAAATAGATTTAGATGGTAATCTGATATGTAACTGGGAAATATCATCAATTTTCATGATATTGATTTAGAATTCTAGAAACTTCTAATATTTGCATTTTGGATGTACAGATCTCTTAAACAAGAAGATCCCCATGTTCAAGAAATTCATTGTTCCCGGGAGAGAAGTCGTGCTGCATGGAGTATTATTGATGAGGTATGGGGCAGTACTGAATTTGCGCACAACTCTGCCAACTAAAAATCTTCTTCTTTTGAATGTCGCGTCGGTAATTCAATTGTTTCAAATTGTATAATGCAGTATCTAATGCCATTTGTGGAACAAGAAAAGTATCAAATTTCACCCCATTGTAGACTTCACGCAAGCAATGATATTTTTAGAGATCAGGAGGAACATAAGGTTCATATCGATGTTAACGAATGGCGTTGTGGATATTGCAAGAAAATCTTTCGAGCAGAAAAGTATCTTGATCAGCATTTTGACAACAGGCACTCCAATCTTTTAAATGTTGTATGCTGACTTTTCCTGTTTATGCATATTCATTATTAATCTCTTGTTGCTGCGGCTTTTTCTACTGGTTGCTATTTAGTCATATTGCGCCTTTTCTATATGAATTTCAGAATAATGGAAAATGCTTGGCCGACTTATGTGGTGCATTACATTGTGACCTAAAGATGATCCCAGCACCTCGTAAAAAGAAATGCAATCCCGCAGCTGCTTCTAAGAACCGTCATCTATGTGAGGTTGCTTTTCTTTCTATTCCTTTTGTTCGATGCATTGTCATTCTTACTCGTTATTTTCACCATTTCTTGACCCTTGGTGTATTTTCCGCACAGTCTCTTGCAGACAGCTGTTTTCCGGTCAAACAGGGACCTTCTGCAGCTCGTCTTCATGGTGAAGAAATATATCGTTCTTTAACTTGTAATAATCATAGTAGGCCTTTTTAGTTGCTTGCTTTTACCTAAAATGGCTTTGTTTGCTTGACATCATTGTAGAGTTATTCTTGCGACAATTTTGCGACGCTCATACCTGCTCAAGCAGGAAAAAACCATTTCCTAAAGGAGGAAAGGTATGCCATTGTCCTTTTCATATAGTTTAGTGCAATTGAATGTTTTTCCTTCCTTCAATGCTCTAGATAACTTCACCTTTAGTTGTTTCTATAATAACCTTTGCTGATGAAGCTGACTTTTCTTTAAATATTTGGAAAATATGCCGATATAATAACACACTTAGACTTTGGTAGAATTTTTTCTAGGCTACTTTCATCTGACATAACTCTTTATCTCTCTAAACACCTCACTTCTCGCGTGGAACAAATACAAATTTTTATGACAATAATCAACAAATGGACATATGAACGATAATCAACAAATGGGGGCAAAAACAGAAGTCGGACTTAGAATCTCTTTCACAGATACAAGTGTAGTAATGATTTGTGCTCTTATTTTTTGCTCTGCAGAAAAGCACTAGTATATTCTTCATGGCAGCTTCAATATTGATTCTACTGCTGCTCCCTATATTCTACCTTCTCGTCTATCTTTACCAAAGGTACTACTGTTTATCTTAATCTTGCCTCGTGATAAAGTAAATTTCCTTCTAAAATTCCGCCGTGAATACATGTTGATTGATTATGCTTCTCTTTCGTTATTTTTCTTTTCTGCAGTCAAATGCACAAAGGAACCCAAGAACTCAAGCGTATCCCTAAACTTGGACGGAAGACAAAACCATCTTAATGGTAAAAATCCTCCGTTTCCTCCTCCCGGAGAGACTATCTCAATTAGGGCTGTATCTTTTATATATATATATGTGTGTGTGTGGATATATTTGTGGAAATGAATTGCATGATAGATACTACAACTTCATGGCAGGCAAAAGAAGAAGAAGAAAGATGAAAAATGTATGATGGGACAAAGCTAAAATTATGGTGGGGAGGATCATCATGTTCATGAACACTGGATCCCCTTTGTTGTTCCATGGACATCTTTGTCAAATTTTCTATCCAGATTGCCAATTCTGCTGCAATTTAATGGTTGACAACCTGCAATCAACAGATATGAGAATATAGATAGATCTCCATTCTTTTGGTTATGTTGTACAAAAAGTACGGTTCTTGATTTATGGGATGAATTTTATCTGCCATTTTTGTTGTTTTTTTTTTCTTAAAAAAAAAAAAGTACAATAATAGGTGTGGATTCCTAAACCATGGCTAATGTTAATGACATGGTAAAGGAGGATTATTAACACCTGAAGACTTCTTCTGCCTGACGGTAAGAAAAAAGAATTAATGGAAGCCTTATAAAGTATGGATCTTTAACTTCATAGGTAATTTATTTAGTTTATAGCAGTGGATTTATAGAAATGAAAAGCCCGGATACAGGAATATAAAGTTCTAAACTTCAAAATATTTTAAAATTCACCTGAGGATACTAAAATTTTAAATAAAATCTTACATAATTGGATTGTTTTACAAAAATTTACAGGAATGATCTTTTTTTTTTTTTTGTCCGGCAAAAACCAACCAACTTTAATGAATACTGTTCCCTCAGCTGAAGACATGCCATCTCTGGAGGAGACAGATCAACTCCACCAAAGCATCAAAAAATACAAATGTTTTGTGGAGGAGAAGGGCGAGGACACTGATATGGCTCATAGTGACCAAGTTTTGCCGGTGCCGGAAGAGCAGGGACTCGGAGTATGATTGGAAATGTCCTTTGCGGATAAGGTAAGAGAACCTAAAGCTCGTCCACTAATATATACCGGCGAGGGAGAAATCGACGATTTCAACGAAATTTATCTACCTATGCTGGATAATATGGGCGTCTGGCAGTGAAGAAGACGATTTCAACGAAATTTATCTACCTATGCTGGATAATATGGGCGTCTGGCAGTGAAGAAGATGGCTATTCACCATGGGGACCAATGATACGTATTCTAGCAGAAGATTACCAAGAAGCTTGGAAACGAGGGTTAATTCTCAAATTGCTTGGTAAGTCCATCTGTTTAAGAGCTCTCGAGAATAGGGTGGAATCTCTGTGGAATCTACAATGGGGGTGTGATATTGTGGATCTTGAGGAGGGTTTCTTCGTTGCAAGATTTAGATCCCATAAGGACTATTTGAAAGTTCTTGAAAACGGCCCATGGATAATCTTGGGACATTACCTAACCATAACAAAATGGAGACCATTCTTCCGTCCCATTGAGGTACAGATTATGTCAGCCTTAGTATGGATTTGTTTTTCGACGATACCCCTGGAGTGTTTCACCGACAAGATACTTAGAGCAGTGGCCAAATCTATTGGAAAAACAATTAAGGTAGACAGTACCACAAGTGTGGCTAACCGAGGCAAATATGTCAGGATGTGTCTAGAGGTGGACTAGGCCAAACTCCTAGTGCCAAGTGTGTGTTTAGATGGACAAAAACAGTAAATTGAGTATGAAGGGTTACACCAGATTTGGTTCAGGTGTGGATAATATGGCCATAGAGTAGAGGGCTGTCAATGTAATAGTGGAGTGGATATAGTGTGGAGTGTTGATGGAAATCAAAATGGTGGGGTTAAGATACCTAGACCAGCTGTAGAAGAAGGCTACTATGGCCCGTGGATGTTACCAAATAGAGGAAGAAGGAGAAATTCCAATCAACAAAGGGGGAATGACATAATTAACATAGAAGAGAGTTGGAAAGGAAGCTTAGCACAAAGAGAAAAAACTCAAAGCCAGAGGAGTAGTGAACAAAAATTTATCTTCAGTACTAAATCATCCCAATAGGGGCAAGAATCTGATAGGGAGCAGCCTCTTAGTGGGGGTCGATCAAGATTTTCAGTATTGGCCAACTTGGAAAAAGAGCAGAGTATGAGGGAAGAGATCGCAACACTAAAAAAAATTACAACAAATTCAGCAGACTACTGGAAGTAATAGTGAGAGGAGTAAAGGGAGACCACCGAAGCACTGAAGATACCCCGACAAAAAGGTCCACAGATGGGAAGCAAGAATAAAAAAGGAGGTGATTTAAGGACAGATAAATCGAGTAGCCCAGATGACAATTTGGATAAAAATCAATCAGTGGAGTGAACCAAAGTGTTGGCCAAAGGAAATGAAATAACGTAACAGCTAATACGACATGGCTCTTTACAAGAAATACCAGTAATTGGGGAGCCAGTTCGAACTTCAAGGATGCGGAGAGTAAACTTGGAGAACCCGTCAACCTCATAGGCCCGGGAGTAGAACTAAATGATGACTAGGGTAGACCGCCGAAGGAGGTGGACATGATTAGTGAGGAACCTCCAGACAGAGGAGAATCAATGGAGAAGCAGACAGCAGACATGGAGACAGATATACTGAGTGAAAACCTACCACTTGAAGACGACACAAAGGGGTTAGAACCTCCAACTCTCTCAAGTTATAATTATGACCCCTTCCATATTAGTATGGAATTGTAGAGGTGCTAACTCTACACAGTTCATTGTGAATATTAGAGACTTAATTAATGTATATAAGCCTAATATCTTGGTGCTAGTGAAACCCGTGTACATAGCCAACAGGTATGGCCTTGGTTGGAAAATTTTTTGTTTGCAGGGCTCATTGTTGTGGAAGCAGTGGGATTTTCTTGTGGGATTTGGGTAGCCTGGGATTTCTCTATTGTGGATATAGAAGCACTTGGTGTGAATGAACAGAACATCACCAAGAAGGTTGTTCAGAGATAACCTATGACAATACTTGGGGAAATTGGGTTAGATTATTAGCTGCCCCTGACTAGTTGCAGGAGACATGAATCAAATAATAGAACAAGAGGATAAGTGTGGGGGACGACCGATATCTTTGTCACAGACTCAAACATTTTGGGTGGCTATTGATTACGGAGGACTCATTGACATGGGGTTCTTAGGCCCAAGTATACATGGACTAACAACATATCGGGGAAAGCCAAAATAAGAGAGAGACTAGACCGTGCATTTTGTAACTTTGCCTGGAGGCACCGTTTTGCCAACCATACAGTACGTCACTTGGCAAGAAGCTTTCAGATCACCATAGGGAAAGATTGTAGAAAACATACGAAAAGAAGGAAAAATTTATGATGCAAGAGATGTGGTTTTGGCATCCAACTTTTGAACAATTAATTACTAATGTTTGGAATTTAGGTCATGGAGATCTTGTGGAACAAATAAAGACATTACAGAAGGGAATGATGGAGTAGAATAGAACAGTATTTGGCAACCTATTTCATCGGAAAGCTCGCTACCGAGTTCGAATAGAAGGTATCCAAAGAGTGCTGTGTAGGAGACAATCTAACTGCCTAGAGCAGTTGGAGGAACAATTGGTGGATTAATTCAATGAGTTGCTAACTCAAGAACACGCATTTTGGAAGCAGAAAGCTGGTTTACATTGGCTCAAGAGAGGGGAACAAAACACCAATTTTTTCCATAAATCAGTGGTGCAAAGGAGATGTCGGAATAAAATAAAGCTACTCAAAGATGGAAATAATAATTGGGTTGACTGTCCGAATGAATTGGAAAATATGGCAAGCAAATTATTCCAAGATTTATATACAGCTGATCCTCAAGCCTAGGATCAGCCAGACACTTGGAATTTCCCTACGCTCAATCACAGTGACTTAAGGTGGTTGAATAGAACAGTGAGAGATGAAGAAGTGAAGACAGCTCTATTCCAAATTAATGGGAGAAAGGCAGCAGGAGAAGATGGACTATCTGGTATTTTCTTGCAAAAATACTGGAACATTGTGGGTGAGTCTATGACTATGTTTGCGTTACAGGCATTTAGTGATGGTTCTTTTAATCCGGAATTAAACCGAGTCATAATCAGCCTGATACCAAAACAGTCCCCCCCCAGAGTACATATCCCAATTTCGACCGATCTCACTTTGTAATGTGATAATTAAGGTGATATCTAAAATTATCGCAAATCGGTTAAAGCTGTTGATGTCAAAACTTACTGCCTAGAATCAAGCAAGTTTTGTACCAGGCAGACAAGCTGCTGATAACATCATTGTGATACAAGAAATGGTGCACTCTCTTCGCAAGAGGAAAGGAAAGAATGGAGGTATGGTGGCGAAGATTGACTTAGAAAAGGCATACAATTGGATCGACTGGAAATTTCTCAAAGAGGTTTTGTCTACGGTGGGGTTCTCAGAAAGTTTGACAAAGTTAATCTTATTTTGTATATCATTAGATCGGATATCTGTGTTATGAAATGGCAAAAGACTTCCTGCTTTCTCAGCATCTAGGGGGCTTAGACAAGGGGATCCCTTATCCCCTTATCTATTTGTCTTGTGCTTAGAAGTACTTAGTCAGAAAATTCAAAAGGCTGTGGAGGTTGGGAAATGACAATCAATCAAGAGTGCAAGGGGTGGACCGGGGATATCACATGTATTTTTTACGGATGACCTTCTCTTGATAGGAGAAGCATCCTTGAGACATGCAGCTATTATGGAAAATATATTACGGGAATTCTGCATGGAGTCTAGACAGAAGGTTAGTAGCTCGAAATCAAGAATATGGTTCTCTCTTAACACAAAAGTAAATACAGCCAATGTAGTATGCATGATGGTTGGCATGTCTAAAACATTAGATTTAGGCATGTATTCGGGAGTCCCGATCCACCATGGCCGTGTACAAATAAGAAATTATCAGTATCTGATTTTCAAGGTGAGAAGTAGAATGGATAGTTGGAAGTGGAAGCATTTATAAGGGGAGCGAAGATCCTTCTTATCCAAATAGTAACTAATACTATTCCACTATACGCTATGCAAACAACGATGATGCACAAAGAACTTCTTCAAGAACTAAAAAGGATCAACCGAGCTTTCCTTTGGGGATCACTAGATGGAAAACGTCACTACCATCCAGTAGCCTAGGAGGTGGTCTGCTCTAAAAAGCAAGATGGGGTCTAGGAGTAAGACTAATCTTATTACTCTTGCTAGACTGTGTTGGAGGATACTTCAACACCCACAATCACTTTGGGCATGGATGTTGACAGCAAAGTATGGGAACCTTGGAAGTCAACAGGAACCGGTGTGCAAGATCACATCATCACATACGTATACGTGGAAAAGTATACTTCAAGGATATGAGGCGACGAAGGCAGGTCTGGTATTTGATGCTCACCCAAAAGATCCCAATAACACCACGGTGAAATGGTCCATCACCTCCTCAGGAAAGTTCACTTCAAGATCTATGTGACAGGAGTTGTTATCAGGACATGACGATACAATATCAGAGATTTGGGATGAAATATGAAGATTCAAAGGACCTTCAAGGCAAAGAAGTCGAAGTTACTGACAATGGAACAATTGTGCCATAAACAAATCGTGGCCTCAGGACTGTGTGTTTTATGTGGACGGGCATTTTATGATGAAGTCGGACAGTGTATGTGATGTCATATTCGGACAGTTCGATGGCCCATCGCATGAGGCGGCCGGTGATGTCAGCTTTGTATAATGACTGTCGAATGGGAGCTTGGGTGTGCATGCATATCTGATGGGCGTGGAAATAATGTCGGAGCTTTCGTGTTGCCATGATCAGGCAAAGATATATTTTTCTAAGGGGGAGTATCGGGTTTCGGCAGGGTGTAGGACGTGGCTAATGTAGTAAACTGGGTGAAAGGTATTGTCGCGATCGGCACAGAGAACGACACTTATAACTGAAGGGGAAATTGAGATGTAGAGGTGGAGGATTTCGTCTGGCTTTGGGGGAACTAATACAAGGGGACTTTGCAAATATTGCTTTATGTCTTGAAAGGCTTTCTCGCATTCGGGGGCCCATTCAAAATGTTTGCGATTTCGTAAGAGTGAGAAAAATGGGAGGGATTTTTCTCCGGATTTGGAAAGAAAACGGTTGAGTGCTGTGATTCGTCCACTGAATCGCTGAACTTCTTTAACAGTTGTTGGGGGTTTTAGATTCTGTATGGCTGCTATTTTGGATGGGTTGATTTCGAGTCCGCGCTGTGAGATCATAAAACCCAAGAATTTACCAGCACTTACTCTGAATGTACACTTTTCGGGGTCGAGTTTTAGACCAAAGTCTTGCAAGGTTTGGAATGTTTCACGAAGGTCGCGCGTTATATCTGATGCGGAAAGAGTCTTGACTAAGATGTCATCGATGTACGCCTCGACATTTCTGCCGATTTGGGATTTGAACATTCGGTTGATCGTGTCCTGAAAATCGGCACCTGCATTTTTAAGTCCAAAAGGCATACGTTTATAGCAAAAAAGTCATTCGGGTGTGACGAAGGTAGTTTTTTCTTCGTCAGCTTCTGCCATAAGGATTTAGTGGTATCCTTTGTGAGCGTCTAGAAATGAAAGTAAGTCGTATCCGGCTGTGGCGTCGGCGAGGAGATCCGTTCGAGGAAGAGGATACAGCTTCTTGGGGATGGCTTTATTGAGCGAGGTGAAATCAATGCAAACTCGCCATTAGCCGCCTGGATTTGGTACGACGACGGGGTTGGCTAGCTGATATGCATAAATCATATCACATTTTTAGCATGTTTTTAGGCATGATTTAGGGTGAAATTGAGGGCAAATTGGTCTTAATTGTTCATTATTAACTCAAATCCACAGTTTTTATGATTTTGGAAGTGTCAGGTGAAAAGTAGAAGAAAATGGCAAATTTCTGGGCAAAAACGCAATTTTTCAGAAGTTCGGACTTCGGGGAGGGCGTCCCGGTTTAGGAAGGGCATCTTGACCTGGTCAACAGGTCGGGACGGACGTCCAGGACTCGGGACGGCTGTCCTGACCTGGTCAACAGACCGGGACGGGCGTCCCGAACCAGAAATTCAAGTCTCACATCGAATTTTTGAAGAAAAATCACTCCAGGAAGCTGCTATAAATACCCCAGGCCTCCCTCAGTTGAAAGCATCCCTCTCAACTTGATTTGAGTCATTTAGTGACTTCAAGTGTACACTTTTCTCGAGTACATAAGTCACTAAGAGACTCGAGTTTAGTATAAGTTTTCTTTCTTTCTAGTTAGTGTTTCGTTTTCTTAGATTTTGAGAAATAGTCTCAGATCTTAGGCTTCGATAGATAGGTTCGTTTCTGGTATTCATAGAATACCCAGGATTTTGTTAGGAGATCCTAAGAGGGCTCGAGGCATTCGAAGAGTCAGTCCACAGGGTTGGGCTTAAGTTGGGTATTAAGGTAAAGTCCAGCTACTAGGCTGAGGAAGCGTCCTCCGAAGGTTCTGTCGAGCAGAGTCGGGTCAAGCAGTACGACATATACAGCAGTACGCTCCATCGGCGAGACTAAGTAAAGGGTGATTTCTTTATGACAACAGTCCCCCTGTCCCTCTCTTATATGTTGTTACTGTGTTTGTCCAAATATCAATTATGAATACTGGATTATGATTTCTATGAATATTTGTTTTATATGTTGAAGTTCTTATGATTTTCTGGAAATGGCCACCTGCTTAATATTCACTATGTCTGCATGTCTAATGTAGTTTCTTTTAAACTAAAATTAGGGTTATAGATAATTCCTAACCACGGTCTATTCATAACCTGTTTAGTTTAACATGCATCAATTAGTATTGGTGTCTGCCATACTAGATAAAATAACCTGCGGAACACCCTGTTTGTTAGAGTAGTCTAGGTAGGCTGAGTAGAGCGTTATGCCGGCGGTTATGGGCCAGCGGCGTGATCCCCGAAGTGACATAGGGCTTTCATAGCTGTCTTTTGTTTGAACCGTGAGTAGGGCCGTTTACCTTAGCGATGGGGCAGTAGCATAGAGACTCAGATGTGGTACACCTTTAGACTCAGAACATAGTTGCAATCTAGGCTAAGATGCATCTAAAATACTCGAAGATAGGTCAATCAACATGTAGGAACAGTATAACATAGAATCATGACGTTATCTATAAAACACTTTTAGGCTTAATTAGACTTAAACCTAGTGGAGAATGGATCACCCTCTCATCAAAATTATTGATGAAGATTGCATAACTAGATCATAAGATAAGAGTTAGGATAAAGGGCTAGCTACTACCAAGCCGTTACCACTTCCCTGGGAGTACGATATTAATAAATTAAAATCATAGATACTTTCCAACAGATTAGCTACACGATAAGTACTCTGCCTTAGGTTCTGATTGATTAAGTGACAACAATTGAATGCTAAAGTGACAGTTAGTAAGACTCAGTCCTTAATTACTCATAATCGACATAGGTAAATAAAGCCTACCTTTTAGCATACCAATCGGAACGCATCACTAGCCATTGAGGGAATTGGACTCTTCGGATGACATCGGCTTCAAGTAGTTCTGATATTTCTTTGCGGATAATGGCTTGTTTCGCGGTGTTGAAGGAGCGGGGTTTTTGGGTGATGGGTTTGGCTGTGGAGGGAATGCCTAATCTATGTTCCATGAAGGATCAGGGGATTGCCCCGAGGTCCGTGGGCGTCCAGGCAAAAATGTGAGAGAATTCTGCCGCAAGCTCTAAGATTTGTCATTGCAGTGGATTCGGAAGGGAATCGCCTATTTTGATCTGGCGTTCCGGGTGTGTGGCGTCTATGCTGAAAGTTTCGAATTGATCGATGGGGGTCAGGCTGCGGTCGGGATTGTTAGTGGGAATGGTTGAAGATTTGGGGGGTGTATTGTTGGTGAGGTAGCATTTCTGTTGAATCGGTTCGTCTCCGGGAATGATCCAAGGGCCGGAAGGTAACGTCATTATTATGTCATTGCGATATGTGCGGATTTGTGCTTGCATTGGATTCAGCGCTGGGCGTCTAAGGATGATGTTGTAAGGTGCTGGGGAGTCGACGATGACGAAGGTGGTTGTGTGCTGCTGGAGGTGGGAAGGTGGGCCCCACTAGAGTAATAGTTGGGCAATGTCGAGAGGGTGGGTGGTGGTGCCGGAAAATCGACAATTGGTGTTGAGTATGGTTGTATTAGGCTGTCGTTGAGGTGAATTCTTCTCCAAGTTTCGTAGTACATGATGTTGGCGGAGCTACCCGTGTCTACTAATATACGCCGGACGAAAAAGGATTGGATGTGTAAGGAAATTATTAGTGGGGTGTTAGTATTGTTATCGGTTTCGGCAGATTTGACGCGTTTTGAGGGTGGTGGGCCGGATGCGTGGGGGTGCTCGTTTATAAGGTTGATGACGTGGGGGGGGGGGGGTGTTCCAGTACGTGAGATATTATCAGAGGTGGGGGGGGGTTGCGTTTGGCATCTGAACATATTCGCGTAGCTGTCCTTTTTAGATTGCGGCCTCGATTGCATGTTTCAGGGCGTAGCAATTATCGGTTGTGTGCCCGACTTCTTTGTGGAATGTGTAGAAATGTTGTTGGTTTCGGCGTTCGATTGGGGAAGGCATCGGGCGTGGAGCAGACAATATGTCTAACGATTCTATGTTCTGCCAGATGGTGGCGCTATCGGTTGTTAATGGGGTGAATTGGGTAGTATTGGTTTTGGGGTAACAGGGAGTCCGTTGGTCGGTGTTGGGTGTTGTCATTTGTGTTCGGTAAGTAGGGTGTGGGAATCGGGTAGGAGGTTGATTGTGGCAGACTTGGGGGTATCTGGGTCTGGCCAGTGTGTTGTTTCGGCCAGCGTCTTGAGCTTGGGTGAATGCCATGGATGTGGTTAATTTTTCGGCTTTTATCCAGGCTCCGATCTGTGTTAGCAACTCTTGTGTGGTTCGTGGTTCCTGGATGTTTAATTGATGTGAATATTCGCCCGGGATGAGGCCGTTGCGGAATGCTTCGACATAAAAGGAATCCGTGTAGTCCTTAGTGAGCAAGACTTCTTTGTTGAACCCTAGAGGTATGAGAACAAGGATTCTCCAACGTTTTGACGAATTTGTAAGAGTTCGAGGCGTGTTTTTTTGTCTGTTCGGAATGCTTTGAAGTGTTGTAGAAAACTGTTGCCGAATTGTCGAAAAAAAATGATGGATCCTGTGGGTAAACTGTCGAACCAAGCTCGTGCTTGGTCGGCGAGTGTCATCGGAAAACACCGGCATAACAAGAAATCATCTGCACCGTGCATGACCATTGTTGTGGTGAATTTCCGGAGGTGGGTTTCGGGATCAGAGTCTCTGGTGTATTGGGTGAATGTGGGAATTTGGAACGTTGGTGGCAATAGACCTTTAGCGTACTCCGGGGCTAGGGGTTTTTTTGTCGAGTGTGTTCCAAGGGAGGATGTCGTCATTTAGTTTTAGTGGAGGGGGTTCGAGTTGAATCTGGTCGCATGGCATTTGGGAGTGTATGGCTGTGGGTGTGGGTCCGGCTGTAGGTTGGTCGTGGTGGTGAGGTTGATGGAGGGCTGGAGTTTCGGGGATTTGCGGGGGGAGGTACCATGTTTGCGTTGGCGCTTGCGGTTGTTGTAAAGGGTGTTAGTATATCATAGGTTGTGCTTGAGTACTCAGAGATGGCTGGGGTATCGGTATCTGTGCTGGGGGGGTGGATGACGCTGGGGGTAATATATTGAGTGGAGGGTGGGACAATGGTTGTTGGTTATTTTGGTGGAGTTGGGGGAATTCTTGGGTTCCGGGGTTTGGTGTTGGGATGTGCCAGGTGGGCGTTGGGGTTTGTGGTTGCGGTGGAGGGTGTTGGTATGATATGGGGTGTGCTATGTTATCCGGAGGCGTTTGGGGAAACGGGTGTTGTTGTGGGGGAGCGGGTGGGGCTAGCGGGATTGTATATTTTTGAGGGTGCGGGCATGGTTGTTGGTCTTGTTATTTGGCTTGCCTGGAAGGTTTTGTGGTGAGGTGGTCGAGGTGTTTCGGTGGAGAAGGCTTACGGTGGCGTTTTGGGGGTATCGGAACGTTGGTTGAGGATCCGGTGGCTTCGGGAAAGGGGGATGTGGCATCTTCTGTTAATTCTGGATCGGATCTTGGTCTTTTCTGTCGCATGTAATTGGCGATGTTTCTTAAGTTCTGCATAATATCGTCATATGGGACATTGACGTTTGGTTGATCTTGTTGAATGGATAGGGATTGTGAACGGCGGGTGGGCTTCTTGTCATTGCAGAGTGATGTGGATTAGTTTTGGACGTCTCTTGGTGGATGTGCGGATGAAGAGGGTTGACGCTGGTTGGCGTTGGCGATTGCAGAAGCGGTTGCCAATGGTTGATGGGTACTGGCGGGTACAGGAAGAGGGATGCCCAGGGATGTGGTAGGAATTTCTGGAGGGGTATTAGGGTTTTTAGAATCATGGTCGTGGGTTGTCATGGTCTTTTTCGTCGATCCAATCGTACTAAAAAGCACGGTGGGCGCCAATATGATGTGGCCTGATCCTGATTACTCTAATTCCCTTTCCGTTCTTCCTCTTCTCTCCTGAGATCCTTCATTTCTTGAAGAGTTTTCTTTTATCTTCTTGTTCTTGGCGATCTCTCTTTCTTGGCCTTTTCTTGTGTGCGTGTGTTATGATTGTGTTAGATGCCTCTTCTTCCTTCTTAGGGAGGTATTTATTTACTATTATCTACAATATGTGGGCCTTTTGTGTTATGAGCCGTTCTTAGATATTTTAGATTTTTGGCTGGTATAATGATGGGATTTTTGGGATATTTTGTGTTGTGGAGATCTGGTTTATGTATGGGGGTATGGTACATATACCATAAACAATTGTTTTTGTCTGATTGTGATTGGGGCGGATGTGGCGGGGGGGGGGGGGGGGCGGGTGTATTGGGAAAGGTAAAGATCGAGGGGGATGCGGAAATAGATACAAATGGAAAAGGGCTGTGGAAAGGAGGCGGATGGGGGGCGGGTGGAAGGGGGATTCGGGGAGAAAAAAAGAAGGAAATGGTGTTGGAGACGGGATGTGGGAGAGGGTTGCAGATAGGAGATTAAATGGGGGGATTCGGGGGGAAAAAAGGTGATTTGAGAGATGGGATGTGGATGTGGCTTGGGGATGAGGCTGCGGTTTGGTGGGCAGGGATTCGGGTAATAATGATTGTCGTGGGTATGTGTGTGGAAGATGACAAGACGCTTTTGACGCTTCAATGGGAAAGGACGCTCGTGGGATGGTTCGGCTGATGGCGCGTGAAGGTCGTGTGCGTGTTGATGGTCGTGCGGACGGGAAAAATTATAAAATATGGTTACACGAGATTTTTGGGGCCTGACAAAAGAAGGGTTTATGGGAAATATAAGGGGCAGAGGAATAGGCAGGGGGTTTATTTGAACTCATTTGCTTAACTGTTCTCTTCGCGCTTCTTTGAAGAAAATTGGCATTGAATCTGAGTTGTGAGGTTTTACCCGATTATTGCGATTTGTTTGTGAGTGGTTCGGAGTATAAGGAAGGCTTCTGGTCTGCTGTGAAGGTTGCAGGTTAGTGTGTTAATATTTTGTATTGTTGTGGGGTTTGAAATGAGAGGGGTTTTGAGGATGTATAATAATATATGCTGTGTGTGTGTGTTCTGTGTAGGGTGATGAACTGTGTTGAATATGAGTTTGACTAAGAAATGTGTTTTTGTTGTTATGTTGCAGTGTTTGTGTGCTATTACTTTTGTGTGATTGTGCTTGGACATTCTGTGCTAAACCATGGCTCCTCGACAAATTTCAGGTACTTGTTGTTATGTTGATTAGCGTTTTTCTGGGTAGGGTTTGGGAAAGAAGGGAAGAAGATACAAGGCAGTTAGGTTAGAGAAAAAGAAAATCACACGGGTATAATGACGGTTTCAGACAGAACAAGTTCTGGTGATGGGCAGGGGAGCACGTCTGATGGATCTGAAAGGTTAGTGGGATTTGAGGAATTGGTGGAGTGGATGGGACCCGTAGGTTCGTCAGGGGATCGGGATGCGAGTGTAAGGTACAGGATGGATGTGGAGGATTTTTATTTCCCTTTGATAGATGAAAAGGATGTAAGCTCTGGGATGGCTTACCAGAGGCTGAAGGAGGAAGTGGGGCCGGTGATGAAAGAATAAAAAACCAAAGGGTGTGAAGAGAAAGATAACCCCCAGATTCCCCAATATAAGACGACTGTGTCCGAATCCAGGGTTTTGGAGGGCATCCGGGAAAATTATCATTTCCCTATAACTTACAAGGTCATTTGCCCGGATGCCAATCAGCGGATTCATACGCCTCCGGCGAACTGTGTGACCACCTATGTGGCGCACCTGTGGGCAGAGTTGCGGTTTCCTTTACATCCGCTGTTTGTGGATATTTGTAGATATTACAAGATTTAGCTGTGACAGTTGATGCCGAATGTCATCCGGACCACAATAGGTTTTTTGATGGCTTGTAGGACATTCGGGTGTGAGTGTAGGTTAGAATTGTGGCGTAGGTTGTATTATTTAAGTCAGAAGTGTACAACGCCGGAGGGTCGGGGGTTCTTTTATATTGCTAGACGGAGTGCCCGACCGGTTATCCTGGGTCCTTCCAATATCCATTCTTGGAAGAATGAATTCTTCTACGTCAAGCATCATAGTTTTGGCAGCAACGGTCTTTTGCAGCCTTGGAATAATAGAAAAAGCTTGAGTAATGATGTGCCAGATGGTTACGGGAGGGACTATCAGGATGCAGAGATATTGTTGAAGTATCGGTTTGAGTTGAATGTGGGGGAGGATTGGTCTAAAACCCTAATGAGGCATGCTGGGTTGGAGTGTGATTCCAGATTGGACATCCGGAAATTACGTGGGTGCTTGTGGAAGGGTTGGGGGGGGGGTTCTTTATGTATATTACGTTTTTGTTAAATATATATTTTGCTAACTGTGTTTGCCGAAGCTGATGGGTTGTTTCTGTATTTGCAAGAAAAAACTTAGTGATGGAGATGGTTCAGAACAATCCAGATAAACGTAAAAGGAAGCCAACTGGTAAACTAAAAATTCTTTCGGTTATGCCTGACAAAGGGAGCTTTAGTTTTATAACCGGAACTCATAGGTATTATTGTCCAAGGGATGTTCCGGGATACAGAGAAGAAGGATGGGGGGTGCTGAGAAGGTGACTAGGGGGGAGGAGGGGGTGGCTATCGGGGCCAAGAAAAAGGAAACGGTGGCCCCGGTAGTATCGAAGGATTCGGGGAAGGGGAAGGGGAAGGGGAAGGGGAAGGAGGTGGTGGGGGAGGGTTCGGAGGATATGCCTCCGCCTCTGAAACAGTTGAGGAGGGGTCCAAGTGAAGGTTGGGGGAAGAAGGAGGCGGGGGTGGGGACGTATGTGCCCCCTTGGGATATTCCTTCGAACGTGGTGGAGGGGGGTCCGGGGGTGGCAATGACATTTTTTCAACATTGTTTCCCCCCAGGTTTGAAGGGGGTGGTGGAGAAGGTGCCAACGGATGTCCTGATTGGCCAAATGTATCAACGAAAATTTGAGGTAAGGGGAGGGGGGGATGGTTAAAAATTGCTTAATATGGTTGAGAATTATATGTGATATTAACTTGTGTTTTGTTTGTTTATGTTTGGTTTTGATAGGCCTTGCTTTCGGAAGTTGAACTCCTTCATCACCTCCGCTTGACTTACCACAACTATGAGAGTGTGGAGGCGGAAAAGGACTTGGCTTGGAAGGTCAGGGACGAAGCTACAATGGCGAAGGAGGCTGCCGAACGCGAGGTGGAGGTGTGGAAGGGGAGGGTTCGGGAGCAAGGGGAGGAACTGGAGGGGGTTCGGCAAGACCTCATGCGGGAGAAGCTCAAGACGGGTGAGTTGGAGCTGGCGAGGAAGAAATAGGAGGAAGAGGCGGTAAGGTTGCAGGACCGCTACGAAACTCCCGAGGGGCTGATTAATGCTGCTATCGAAAAAGCGGTCGTAACATCGTTCTTTAAGGATGAACAGTGTTATAGGCTGTGTTCTCGGGTAGCGGCTCCCGTTGCTGGTGATACCTTGGCCGTGCTGAGGGATCACATTCAGGAAACAGATCCTTCTTTCCAGTTGCCGGAGCAGTTTCAGGCATTGGCTATGAGGTCGGAAGGGAATGTGTATCCTTGGGAAGGGGGTCCATTTGATTTTGACGCTTTGATTGCCGAAACTGGCCAGAAACGGGAGGAAACGGGAGAGGAGGTGGTGGAAGGGGAAGTGGCTCCGGGGGAAGATATGGTGGGTGGGGAGGGAGGGGAAAGTAATGTAATGGGGGGGGGAGCTGGAAAATGTATAATGTATATATATTTTGTAACCCTCATGGGATTAATACAAAGTACTTTTTGTTACTTTTTGTTGCAGTTGAGTTAATTAATTTTTTTTTGTATATGTGTGTGGCTTGTGGATGGGGTGGGGGTGTTACGGTATTAAATGGGTGACTGCTATGTTAAAATAAAGAACAGAGAGAAAAGAATAGAAAAAATGTGTGTTATTATTATTATTGAAATAATTTTGACTTTGAAAAAAAAACAAGTGTTTATCCGAAACTGAACAAGTGTGCATCCGAAACCGAATTTGTGGAGCGTGTGAGTATTATGGGTAATACTTTCGGAGGTTAGCTGCTTTCCACGTGCGGGTGAGAATGTGGCCTTTGTGGTCTTTCAAATGAACACTGCCATTTGAATTGGCTTTGGCAATAACATATGGGCCTTCCCAATTTGCGTCTAGCTTTCGGGTAGGTTCTTGATGACTGATGGAGTTTTTGCGAAGGACGAGGTCGCCTGTGATGAGATTATGGGGCCGCAGTCTTGCATTCTTGTGTTTTGCTAGGGATCGTTTGTAGTTGTACTCACGGGTGGCTGCATTGGATCGAATACTATCGAGTAGTGCCAAATTTTCTGTAATTTTGAGGTCGTTCCACTCGATGGAGAAATTGTCCAGTCTAGGAGAGGGAGAGCCGATTTCAACTGGGAGTAATGCTTTGGTACCAAAGCATAAAAAAAAAGGGCGCTCGAGGGTGCGGGAATGGGGTGTTGTGCGGTAAGACCACAGAACATTCGGTAGTTCGTCGACCCATTTGGATTTGGACGAATCTAACCGTTTTTTCAAACCTTGTACGATGGTTCAGTTAGTGACTTCTGTTAAGCCGTTCGTTTGTGGGTATCAACTGATGTGAAACGGTGGTCTATATGTAATTCCTGGCAAAAATTCTGGAATTCCTGCGCTTCGAACTGTTTCCAGTTGTCGATGATGAGGATGCGGGGTGTGCCGAACCTGGTGATGATGTCGTTCCAGAAGAAATCTTTGACAACTTGCGCCGTGATGGAAGCGCCGGGTGTTGCTTCAACCCATTTGGTGAAATGGTCGATGGCCACGATAAGAAATTCCTTATTTCCCTTAGCTTTCGGGAATGGGCCAACAATGTCCATGCCCCATTGATAGAAAAGAATCGGGTTGCTGATGGAGTGGAATTCGGCAGTGGGGCATGTGGTGTGAGTTGGCGTGTAGTTGACATTTTGAACAGTGTTTAATAAGCTCGGTGGCGTCAGCTTCTATCGTGGGCCAGAAGTATCCCGTCCGCATGACCTTTCAGGCCAAACTTCGGGCCCCGATATGAGCTCCGCAAATTCCTTCGTGGACTTCGCGTAGGATGTAATTGCCTTCGGCTTTGGGCACGCACTTTAGTAATGGCCAGGAGTAATGGCATCGGTATAGCTGATTGTTTAGAATAACGTATCAGGCTGCGGCTTGTCTGAGTTGTTGTGTTTGGACTTTGTCTTCTGGGGTGATGTTGTTGGTGATGTATTGGATGATGGGTGTCATCCAGGACTGTGATTGGGAAATGTTCATAACTGGAAGGTGATCGATAGACCTCTGCGTGAGTGGCTCTATCCATGTTCCGTCTATTGTGTCGGTTATGTGTACTTTGGAGAGGGTGTCTTCTTCAATGTTTGCTTTGCGGGTGATGTATTCAATGCTTATGTACTGAAAGTTTTTTAGGAACTCGAATACTAGTTGTAAATACTGTTGCATGTTTTCTTCCTTGGCTTCAAACTCGCCGTTGACTTGACCAGCTATTAGTTAGGAGTCGGTGAATATGCGGAGGTTACGGATGTTTAAGGTACGGGCAATCCGTAACCCTGCGAGGACCGCTTCGTATTCGGATTCGTTGTTGCTGATCGTGAATGTGTATTTCAGGGCGTAAAATAATTTGGAGCCTTCGGGTGAGGTGATGGCTATACCGGCTCCTCGGTTGGTTTCGGCTGCGGAACCATCAACATGAATTGTCCAACAGTCGTCTGGGATGTTGACATCGGGTGGACGGTGAGGGAGGGGTGGGGGTAAATCGGTGCATTCTATGATGAAGTTGGACAGTGCATGGGCGTTGACTTGCTGCCTGCGGGTGTATGTGATGTCATATTCGGACAGTTCGATGGCCCATCGCATGAGGCGGCCGGTGATGTCAGCTTTGTACAATGACTGTCGAATGTGGGCTTGGGTGTGCATGCATATCTGATGGGCGTGGAAATAATGTCGGAGCTTTCGTGTTGCCATGATCAGGGCAAAGATATATTTTTCTAAGGGGGAGTATCGAGTTTCGACAGGGTGTAGGACGTGGCTAATGTAGTAAACTGGGTGAAAGGTATTGTCGCGATCGGCACAGAGAACGACACTTATAACTGAGGGGGAAATTGAGATGTAGAGGTGGAGGATTTCGTCTAGCTTTGGGGAAACTAATACAGGGGGACTTTGCAAATATTGCTTTATGTCTTGAAAGGCTTTCTCGCATTCGGGGGTCCATTCAAAATGTTTGCGGTTTCGTAAGAGTAAGAAAAACAGGAGGGATTTTTCTCCGGATTTAGAAAGAAAACGGTTGAGTGCTGCGATTCGTCCACTGAATCGCTGAACTTCTTTAACATTTGTTGGGGGTTTTAGATTTTGTATGGCTGCTATTTTGGATGGGTTGATTTCAAGTCCGCGCTATGAGATCATAAAACCCAAGAATTTACCAGCACTTACTCCGAATGTACACTTTTCGGGGTTGAGTTTTAGACCGAAGTCTTGGGGGGTTTGGAATGTTTCGGGGTTGAGTTTTATATCTGATGCGGAAAGAGTCTTGACTAAGATGTCGTCGATGTACGCCTCGACATTTCTGCCGATTTGGGATTTGAACATTCGGTTGATCATATCCTGAAAATCAGCACTTGCGTTTTTAAGTCCGAAAAGCATACGTTTATAGCAAAAAAGTCCTTTGAGTGTGACGAAGGTAGTTTTTTCTTCGTCGGCTTCTGCCATAAGGATTTGGTGGTATCGTTTGTGAGCGTCTAAAAATGAAAGTAAGTCGTATCCGGCTGTGGCGTCAGCGAGGAAATCCGTTCGAGGAAGAGGATACGGCTTCTTGGGGATGACTTTATTGAGCGAGGTGAAATCAATGCAAACTCGCCATTTACCTCTTGGCTTTGGTACGATGACGGGGTTGAGGGAATTGGACCCTTCGGATAACATCGGCTTCAAGTAGTTCTGATATTTCTTTACAGATAATGGCTTATTTCGCAAGGTTGAAGGAGCAGGTTTTTGGGTGATGGGTTTAACTGTGGAGGGAATGCCTAATCTATGTTCCATGAAGGATCGGGGGATTGCCCCGAGATCCGTAGGCGTCCAGGCAAAAATGTGAGAGAATTCTGCTGCAAGCTCTAAAATTTGTCGTTGCAGTGGATTCGGAAGGGAAGCGCCTAGGAAAATATGGCAATTACAGTTCTTTCATACAGGAGTGCAAAATGAATTTCGGGGCTGCACATCTAGAACACAGTTGATTACTTTTAATCTTAATCAGCCTTGTAATAGTTTTTGTAATTACTTGTGGAAACTGTTCATACTATTTGGAGAAATCGCAACTTAACCATCTATCGTGGAAGAAAGTGGTAAATCACCCACCTGTTTAGCTAGGCTTATTTTGGATAAAACGTTTAAGTTGTTGTCTGCTTGGAATGGTGATATTGATTCCTAGTAGCCAATAGAAGGTAGAGACATTTTTTTGTACAGGTTTATACCTGATTTTTGTTCACACTTTATATAGATCCCGGTTTAAAACAAAAAAATTTACAGGTGTCTGAAAAAAAAAAAGGGAACACAGACCAACAATCGCTTACATGCTACAAAACAGCTGGAAAATTTTCCTTTTTCCCGGAAACATCAATCTGCTTCTGGCTTTCTCACAAAAAGCTTGTTGCAAGTGTGAGTTCATTCAAATTGGACATGATTTGGGTACGCGTTGTTCCTATCTGCTGAGCAATCTCTAACTGCTCTTCCAAAGGAAGCATTTCATAACTGCAAAACTCAGCCACGGATACACCAAAAGTAAATAAATTATTTAGGAGAAAATGGTAAAGATAATGCCAAAGTCACGGAGCTCAACAGTGCACCCCTTAAGGGATGGCATCTAAGACTAATAATCAGTATTAGACAAGTGTGAATATTTGTCTCATCAAAACAAGTGTTTGTGCAATGCAACCGACCAATGATAATGAAAGGCGCAAAATATCTCAAAAGGAAAGATGCTACTTCATGAAGGGATAAATGGAACGGAGTACTCACTGACAAAGTAGCTCAAAGTCCACTATGTTGTCAGGACCAGGCCGATGAGCCCTTCCATTTGAACGGAATTGGCGAAAAGATCTTGGATTTAGACCAGCAACATGAGAAACAGCATCTACAAGTTTTTTCTGTAGTGATTGAAACCTGCGAAATGTTAGTTCATCAAGTGGTGCAATACAGCCAAAGCTCCCATCCAAGGTGCCAAACAGTAGACCAAAACGGTTGGTCTTATCAGAGCCAGCAGCAGCACTAATTTGATCAGATGAAGTCGGAAGTAGCTGCAACCGCATAAACTTGGTCACATGTGCACCAACGTGAAATTCAGCCCTAGACAGAAGCTTCTGTCCTTTCCAGCTATGTAGCGATTTTGGAGCATAATAGAATACCTAATCACAGAAAGAAAATAACATTGAAATGCTTTTAAAAGGTATGAGATTACTAATCTTTTTCAAATTGAAATGTTTCCTTACGATATATTGGCTACCCAAAAAGCTGTGAGTTTCTGAATGTCAATATGTATAAGAGAATAAAAGATAAAAAGGAAATAAACCTGCACATTCTTTTGCTCATCAGAAACGACTAGACTGAGTGTGCTTCCATCAATTAAAAATTCTGTAGCCAAACAATCAAGAAAACCAAAATCCTTGGACAACAAATTAAGTTGAGATCCCTGTTCTTTCCAATTTAAGAAGTATATGCTTTTGTGAACATCTCCAATAAGAATAAAATTCTTAACCTGAAATAGGAGTAAGGACAAGTAAGATTGTGAATAAAAAGCATACTGCATTCCACTCAGAACTTAAATTCGTTTTTTTTTTCTTTTCTGCTTTTCAGTTAGACTAGTTCAACAGGTCAACAAAAAAATGGTTTAAAATATACAATTAAGAAAAACCCGGTTCAACTTGTATTGGCCAGGGTGGTTCAGTTCTGGAAACACTGTTTACAATAGTGACATTACAAGATTCAGTGATAAATACCTTCTAGCACATGTCCAAAACTAAACAAGAGGAATTATAGATTAAGAAAAACATATGTCCACCCATGCCACACTCCACTAAAAAGCTATAAACAATTAGATATGTGATTAAACTAAAGTCTTGTCTTGTGAAAACAAATAATCTTATTTTGGGAACATCAAAGCTCAATTGAGCACCATTCAATTAGGTGATTTAAATCAAGAAGGCATTCCTCTAATGGTAAGCACCCTCACTTATGACAGGGAGATCATGAGTTTGAGACATGATAGAGACGAAAAGTCATATAGGTATTTTGAAAAAAAAAAAAAAAAGGTGATTTAAAATGTTAATGTCATAGTAGATGATGACACTCCACCAAGTCTAAAAATGCCTAAGAAAAAGATAAAAAATAAAATAAAATAATGCTTAGCGGTCCAGCCATGTCCTGGTAGAGTTAAGAACATTATTCAAAATATAAGTTCAATTATCCAAAAAACATGAGAGAACAGTGGCTAAGAGAAATAAGTTAAAGTTGTAAAACATACATAAAGTTACAAATTAAATCTTAAACCATAGAAAGGTAAGAGTAAGACATACAATATTCAAGCTCACAACATGAAGTGGTGGAGCATCGTAGAAGGCAACACCATTTAACTCAGAACCTGTCCATTTGTGTAAAGTAATCTTAGGGCCGGAAGCTATCAGTAGATGACCCTGGAGTGAAGCAACAGCAGATATAGCGCCCTTCAATTCCTTAGAGTAAACTTCTGAAACCTACAAAAGAGTCTCAATAGAAATCATTAAGGCATCAGCAAAATGAGGACAACAAATAACTATAAGATAAAAAGAGCCTATCCCCAAATGCTAGGTACAATACGAAGAATCAATTAAACTGTTTAAAAATGAATGAACTGGTTAGATTTGACCATTACCGAAGTTTGAGAATTGTCATCATTTCTTTCAACTGAGAACAACAGCACACGCCCCCTTGCAGCAACATCCTCTCCTTGTAAATAAGCTGTCCCAATTGCCAAAAGAGTTTCGTTTTCTCTTGTGGTAGAATTCTGTAACCAGGCACAGACATAATATATACACATACATACATATATAGACTCTTGACCATATAAAATATCTATAGAGAAGTAGAATGATGCAGACAGAGATAGAGAGGCAGGAAGAACCAATACTTACATATAATGTGACAACTCGTACAGTGAGTGCATTCTCAGAACTTTGCATAGGTATTGTAGCTCTTAGCTGCCAAGGCCCACCAGACCTTTCAGGTTCCATAATCCGAACCTCATATTCTTCTACAGGGTAACTTCCTTCAAAATTCATATCACTCTCGATCTGCTGACCAGCTTCTTGATCAACTAGAGATGAAAGAACTTGATTTAATGGTTTAAGCACCTAAAGATACAGAAACGTTTAGTCATGTTTCAACAGAACCCACGCTGTCTGTACACTTAACAATTTGTTCACAAATGAGAAATTTAATTCTTCTTTTCCAACTTGATGTGGTTTACTTCAGCCCATTGAGCATATAATATGGATATGAAGTACCTCATTCCATCAGTGGCAGATTTAGTCCCGAACTTTTTTATTTTTGGTCACCATAATACCTACTATTTTCTAAATTTTTATCCCCAAGTGTTTTAGGTTTAGCAAATATAGTCCCCTTGCCTGAATTTATCAAAACTGGAGTTAACACCAGAACCCATAATTAGTCAACATAATACGGGTACATTTTGAAGGATACATTTCCAAAATACAATATTTATTGCAAATTACAGCCTCCCTTCCAAATTTTCCAAATCAAACCTATCCTTACCTCCCCAGTACCTCACAGGTAAGTAGGTTCTATAATCAGCATATCAGTGAGATTGTTTTCAAGAAAGTTGTTTCTGGTAATGAGTTTGGCTAGAGAGGGGATAGAATGTTGGGGACTGAATTCTGTGAAGCACTGGGGAATGTTGTTTGTTTGGTTTCTGGAATGGATTATATGTGTTATTCAAACAGTTTCCAGTGAGATAAAATGCTGGTGAAAAAAATGATCAGCTATCCCACAAGCTGGGGTTCTTTTTGTTTCTTTGGCAGCCAGTGCCAGTGCTCGCCAATTTTAAAGGATTCGTGAAAATAATCATGAGATTGAATACTGGGCAAACTTCAATTCGTCATTGCTCTCAAGGAAAGCTGATTTGGTACTTGATTGCTGATTCACAATTGCTGTGTCACCCAAATGCCTCTACCACAGAATTCCAACCACAGAGTAAAGAATCCCACAACAGCTGGATGCCTCACCTGTGGAACCCATTCCATGAAATTATGCCATGGTCACTGAGACCCTCATTGAACCCATCAGGAACATTTTTTGCAGCAACTTGTGCTGATCCGGGCAGCTTCCTTAGTACCCCCGAGAAACGTAAAGTGGATTGTTCTAAACCAAGGGCTAGTTTATGGGCACGTTCTGCTCAATGATGCTTCATTTCCAAATGTTACACATAAAAAAAATTAACATCCAAGTGGCTTACAGTGGGATTGGTCTGGGAAATTGGGGAGGGAGGTTTTAATTATGGGCAATTGAATAATCTAAGTTCCAAAATGTATAATTCCAAACAGGCCCTTATTATGGGTTTTGATTTTGACTCCATCCAAGTTTTGATGAATTCAGGCAGAAAGGACTATATTTGGCATACTTAATAACTTGGGGATTAAAGTAAAAAAAGAAGAAAAATGAAGATAGGACTAAGCTTACTAAAAATAAAAAGGTTCAAGTTAAATCTGCTAAGTATTCATGGCTGATTACACCCACATAACATAACATTGCAGTTTGTAATAACATCTCATACCAGTAGCAAAAGGAAAAAGAAAAAAGAAAGAGGAAAAGGAAAAAGCACTCACTGGGAATGAAACTATAAGTGGATATAAATTCTTCTCGGCAAAAAAAGTGACTTGATGTGGTGTCCCCTTCAGTGGCATCTGTTACAACATCCCCCCACGCGCACACACACCCAAAAAAGGAGAAAAATGTTAGTGAATTAGAAGATCGTCACTACATATATATATTAGAGTGTTGAAAAGACCAAGGAAAAAGCTAACTGCACCTTTTGTACAGGCCAATAATTATCATATGATAAGAATGACGGAAGTTGGCAAATTTTTAGAGTACCCTGAAAAACGAAATATGTAAATCCAAACAATGATGGTAGCACACACTGGGAGCAAACCCAGGTTCAGTAGTAAAAATATTTATTTGTGCTACCTGTGAGGTAACATAGATAAATCCATGATTACAGTTCACATTGTGAAGAACAGTAAAGGCCACAATAGCACCATCACAAAGCTGTAGGGAAGAAATATAGCTTAATTAATTACACGACATTCTGTCTATCAGAGCCAAGAAGTTCCAAACTAATTGCAAATTAAAATCACAGAAACCAAAAATAAAATAAAATAAAAGTAACCATTGGAAAGGACCACAATTGATAAAGAAAACATCCTGTAAGTTTAATCTAACTGTTATGCTGCATAGATTATCATCATTTTTCATCCACTATTCCTAAGTTGAAAATTCCAGTACTTATGAAGGACCAAAGGAGAGAATATAATGCAATGCATGTGGGAAGATGCCAATCCTATGCCAAAAACTTGAGAAACATAACCAACCTGTGGATGAACCCGAAGCCGTTCCCTGAATACCATGAACCAACATGGTCGTGCCCCAGACATGAACAAACCTTGGCTACCACCAACATTCTTGAAAATGGTTATGCGCGGGGACTGAATACCAGGTGGAGTCTCTTCCCTAGAATATGCGTCCAAAGTGATACGTTTAAAACGTAAATTTCTCAGCCTAGATCCACTCATATTTCTTGTATTACCAGAATTCTCAGAAGTTATAACTTCCTCAACTTTAGATGCAGCATCTGAACCATCAAAGGCATACGCATGATAACAAAGAATTGTCCCATCAGATAATATGCCAAAAAGGAAAGGGCGACTATGCAGCCCGGTCCATCTAGACATGGCCAGTTCCACAATCCCAATGTTCTGGGTCTGCTCTTTCTTTCCACCTGCAGTTGAATCCTGAGTAATTTTCCCTTTAGGAGGATTGTCAACAGGGTCTGGGATAAATGTATCTACAAGGTATGCTTTTCCAGATATAAACTTATCCACAGAAAATACACTACTAAAATTAGGCACGTCAAAAATTTCAAGAATGCCAGTATCATAGCAAACGATGCAGTATATATCACCCTGATCATGGGATACAGTATCTGAACCATCAATTGCCTCCCCAATCCCAGTGGAAAGCCAAGCATCAGTACTAGTTTTACGAAGCCAAGGCTCAGGGCCATTGTCTTGATAGAGTGTGCAGGCTGTTACCGATCTCTTTGAGCTTTCAAAAATCTCAGGACTGCTGATAGAAACAGTGCAAGCAGAAGGGTCTAGAAGAAATTTTTAGAGAAGTTCAAATAATTAGATATGCAAAAAGGGAAAAAAAAAACAAACAAACAAGAGCTAAAGAAAAGACACTTCCATAGAGAGAGAAAAAAAAAAAGAAAGAAAAGGAGAACCATAGAATGCCCCTGAAATCTACAGTAGTAGATAATCAATTTTGATAGATAAAACATTTCTACAATTAGCTTTGAATAATTTAGTCCATTTATTTAGTAGCCACTTGGAAATCAGTTCCTTCCAGTTGTTGGAAGTCTTGTGTAAACTTATAATGGCATCAGCTAATTATGATTCATGTACCTACACATAGGCCAGTGTCGTTTCATTTTTGAGAAGTGATCATCTTATTTTACTCGGATAAATAATTCAATGGATACCCATAATCTTATGTAAATTAAATTTTCTTCAACTTTTGAGACCCTAAACTCAACAAAATATATCTCAAGCAAGAAGGTTTTAAGTAACCTTTTCTTTTATAATATACGATGTTAAATCTCCAGTTTAGAAATGCCACCGAACACACTCTTCTTGTTTCTTTCTATTCAAGACTTCTTGTAAGTCTGAAAAAGGGGACAGAAAGCATTTTCAGTGAAAGTACCAAGCAATGATCAAACAAAGACAACTTTTTATCTCTACTCAAATTACAATCTGGCATTATCTTATTAATTTTTGAAGGATGTGTATGCTGCTGATAAGGAAGTAACTGAAAACAATTTTCTTCTCCTGGAAAACTGACTTCCAAATGTAAATATTTTGATGACTAATGATCCTCTTATATTGAAAATAGATACCACACAATCCTCTGTAAACTTCACCAGAATGGAAATAAGATATGTTTATGTAAATGAACCACTCTATTTCAATACAGTAATCACATAGATTTAAATGTTTCAATGATATTATACAGACATGAAAAGAATTCTGAAAAATACCTCCAACAAGAAGCTGAATGCTTCCATCTATCATCCTCAGTAACACATATGGATCAGCTATGGAAACAGATAATACAGTCTGGCTCTCAGAAGCAGAATCAGAACTTTGGGCCTTAAAACTCAACTCTTGAGTCATAAAAGCACCATCAAGAATTCGAGCCCCATTGGCATATACCTGAATAACACGGCGCCTGCAAGAGTAAACAACACCTTTCAACAAAATGTCACAAAATTTGAGACCTCAATGACATTCAGAATAATAGTAGTCAAATAAGAAAAAGCAAATGAAGAATTCCCAGGACATCTGCCCAAAGAAGAAACACAGCGTCTGGCATAAAAACATAAGCAACTAGAAGAGAGCAAAACTTAAAAATACGAAAAGATGCTATCTGAAGCAAACTTGGAGACAAAGAACCTAAAGATAAAGCTAAACAAAAGGAAACCAGAACCTTCCAAATAAATTCCCTGCAGCAATTGTACTTCCTTGGGTATAATAGTCAACATTTTCGGTAACCTCTTCCAAGTTACTGGCTGTCTGCAATACCTATTTACAGGAGGAAATAGAATAAAAGACATTAAGCTGGATGCAGAAGACCCTAAACAAGCACATAGAGTAGGAGAACAAAAGAGGCAAAAATACTACTGAATTCATATTTTCTAGAAAGAGCAAAACTTGTTCATTACTAATACAAAGAACACACTTGTTCTTAAAGTGGTCATGATGTCATGAGTAAATTGAATAGACTGCACATTCAGTTAAAAACAATAAATTATTTTCTTTTCCTTTAGTGTTTTTTTTTTTTTTTTTTTGTTGGGGGGTGCTGTAGGGTTTGACATCTAATAAGGGGCCTGAGAACAAGCTAAGATACTTTCTGCAAAATTCAGACAGGATAATGTTATAAAACGCAAAAAAGGTCAACCACTAGATAACTTTGGCTAAAAGAAAGATTCTATAACCTGTATCCTAAATTATGAGTCATTTAGCCAGGAAAAAATTAAGTTTATATCTTTTTATTGGTGAAGAAAATCTTAGTTATTAGCTGTTTCACAGTAATTTTCAGAAACTGTCTATTTATTGAATTTCAAAGTTGTGCTGCCTTTACTGATTTTAAAATTCTTCTTATGATAGTCTAATGGAACTATGAAATGAAAAATGTTTATAAAATTCTTCATTAGTAGACCAGGAATTGACTCAGGGTCTATAAAAAATGCTCTCTCTTGAAAAGATAGGATAACGTTTTAGACAAAGAAAGCATTTCACTTTCTCACAGTTGTTGAGACTGTTAGCAAAAAGTTTAGCATAACTAAGTATAGTTCAGAAGTGCAACTTTGGGTGAGTTTGATCCTGCATCAAATAGTACAGTGAAAGGTCACTGGAAAAAATAGGGTAAAATAATATCTGAACACTGAACAACACAAATGAACTACATAAAAAATATTCATTAAAAGTGGTACAGGAATCAAATCCTACAGAAAAGCACCTTTTTATAGGGAAATTTCTAGAGCAGGTTAGTTAGAGTAATCTTAGGATGCTTGTAACTATAAATAAAACTTTAAACAAATATATTAAAAAGGTTCTCAAATTAAAGAATAAAATAAAATAAAAGAAACTACAGTCACCAAATAAATCAAAATATTTTACAACATACCAATTTTAAAAAATAAATTAACAAAAATACTGTCACCAAATATACCATTTAGACAAGCCATTCAAAATCAAACTTTTACTTTACAGTTCTGATTTAATTTGAACTTGTTGACATTATATATATGAATTCCTGAATAGGGCCATATGTTATCCATGCCAACATATTTTGTAATAAAAATTCTGAAAAAACTCATTTGAAAAGGCTGGTATTCCACTAAAATTACCATTTTCAGTATACATCTCAAACTGGTCCCTCTAAGCTTTCACCACCTCTAGTGCTTTTACCTCATTATTTCAGTCTACTAGAGAAAAATCAACACCATTCAAATTCCGCAACAAAAAGATCCTTTGGATTTGCTTAGAAAATTTGTCAACTGACTGTTAGGACTACAAATTGTTGCTTCTTTTACATGCTCTCAACATTATTCATTTTTGGTTTTTTTTTTGTTTTTTTTTTTATAATCTTTTAGTCCCTCTTTAACTATGTGGAGCTGAAGTTACATGCCCAGTGGTCAGTGATGAAAATTTCAAATATGCTTTTCTTAAAAATTAGTTAGCAGGCTTTGTACTACACCAATGGCAAATCTTATTTAATTTGAATCACATTCATCATGAAACTTAAGAACAATAATAGGACAATTCTCTCATTATTTCCTAATCATGCAGTTCTAAAGCAAAACCAATCCCATAATCAAATATGTATATAGTTCATAGTTCTGTTAAAATTTCACATGTGAGCCAAACACACTATTGAGTTCAGTTATCAGTTGACATCCTAAAGATTTGATGATCCTTCGACATGCATATATATAGATTAGTATCCAAAAATATCTTTGGATCATCTATAAGATATTATTTAACTGAGAACTCACAAAAGACCAGATTGGCAACACTCACTGCCCCATCAACAGATACACATGTGTATATGTGTGAATGTAAGAGAGAAGTGAGGATTATAGAGCAGATGCCAACAACTTAAGATTAAACCAATGAGTAAAATCTCAAAAGCAATAGAAATAGATCTGCTAAATAATGTCAAAATAAAAAACCAAAATGCAACACCTAAGATAGATTTATAATGACAACAGGAAATTGCATTTCTTGAAAGCAGAATAAAGAATCTAAATCATTTTACCATTGAACGAGTCTCCAAACTAATAATTAAATAGGCATGATATTCATCCTCATCAACAACCATCTTTGAAGAATCAACCATTTGACTGCGTGTATTTTTGTGATAAACAGTCCAAACTCCTTTGCAGCCCGGCAATGACTCCTTTAAGATGGAAAAGATTTTTACACTCATAGACCATCAGTGTATAACACAACTAAACAAATAATAAAGTGACTGGTGAAAATCAGGGGAGAAAAAAAGAATTTTACAGAAATTCACACTAAATTATCATGCAACATAGTGGATGTCTGAAGCTAGACAATTCTAGCACATTTGAAATAAATATAACAACCATTACAAGAAATCAAAACATAAAATTGTTAATTTATCTACAGTATAGATTTATTTTCCCTGTTTCCCTTTTTAAGAAAGATAAGAAGATAAAATTGCAAAGAACCAGAGTATCATAAACTGAAGGTTCTCCTTTTTATTTTTTCGCAGTGCTTTGGGGTCTTTCAGGTAGGTACTAGAGCAGAAAAGAATTCTGAACCAAGTATTGTCTCACCTGTGTGATCATTTCTGGGCGTATTGACTTCTGAAGCACACAAAGAGCACCATTCTTCCCATGACCCGAACAGCATACCTGAATCATATTCCAACCAGAAGGCGTTCGAAGTCAAGTTATAAACTTTGTTACTCCAAGTGATTGGAGTGACGTAGTTAGGCAATGGGGGTAAAAATGTAAAAGCTATATAACTAATAAAAACTAGTTGAACTTAACAGTAATTCGATCACTATTACCAAGGAAAGAGAATGCCTAAAAGACAAGCACATTAAACAAGGAATTTAAAAATGTAAAATGATCAGTCAAACTCACCAATTCATAATTACTTTGCTTAGCAACACCAGAAGCATTGGGATCAGCATTAATTCTCAAACCATTAGAGAAGTCTTTGACTGGCCCAACATTTATCAGGGAATCTCTCACAGTAAATGAGAATGATTTCTGTATAAAATCAGGATAAAAGGCAAAGATGTAAAATGAGATTTAACACACACACACAAAGGAAAAAAAAAATTGTATATCCTCTCATGTTGATTGTTACAAGCTGTTTAACAAAATACCAAATAATATAACTCCTTGAATGTAAGAGCAGTGATAACAATACAAGAGCAAATACACACATGAACTACTTTGATATCTAATTCATTTATGGAATATTTGCAAAGTATTTTGAAGAAAATTGTGAGAATATTACGATAATGTATTAAAATTACTGTCTTGATATTACTTTAGTTTTTGAATCTATTGCTTTAGGATATTTAGACATCATCAAAATTTGATTCTAATAATTTTAGGAAATCGTCAGAGTTGAGTACTAGTAGTCAAATTTGATTTCTTGAAGCCTAAACTAATACAAGGTTCTGACTCTTGTAAATTGATGGATTCAATACAGTTCTGAATGTATTCCCTTTGGTAAGAATTCTTTCTTCAGCGTCTTTGTGGACCAAGAATCCCTTATTCAAGGATCTTGCATTGCTATCTGCAGGGTTCATAGTTCTACAAAGGGTTTCTAGTTCCTTTGGTCCATGAGTTTGAGGTCATGCATCAATATATTTGCACATTTCTTATATTTGCTTCAATGAAATGGGAGTTGATCACAAGATGATAGAATCCCAAACCAAAGTGAGAGTAAAAAGGCAGCCCTCTCCCAAAAATAAATATATACACACATATATAACATGTGAAAAAGATACACACAAAAAGAAAACAGACCACAATCAATGATATCCATTCAATCCATGAAATAGAGAAGCACTAAGGATCTATCTTCAGCAATGTTTTCAAAATCAAACATAAAATGACTAGAAATTTTAATAGTTCAATCTTTAAAGTTGAACCGTAGTTAAATTGGCAATATAATAAAATTTGTTAAAAATTAGAATATAATCCAACCACATGAAGTAATATAAACATTCAAGTCCACAACGCCAACCAAAATAAATCTACAGAAAATTGTCATTTAATAAATTATTTTCCCATAAAAAAGAAAAAAGAAATTAATTTTTATTTATATTAAAAATATATCTAATTGCTTAACTACTTCTAGGATAATATTAAAGAACCATGAAATACAATTTTTTAAGTTCATCTTTTTCCATATTTTTAGTTTGTTTCTAAACTTCAATAATATTAGTTGTTTACTCTTTTAATATTGAACATATTCATTGAATATAGGTAATTTTGGCCTCAATTTAAAATTTTCAAAAATTTGACTCATTCTATGTTCAGCTAGTCAGTTCACCAGTTTGTTCAAAACAATTCAAACAAATTTCAAACAATCAAAAGAATTAAACTAGACCAGTTTGAACTGGCCACAACAAAAGACTACACCTATCGAACTGACATGACATATAAGAAGTTAATACCATTTATATACACACAGACAAAGAAGAAATGAAATCTCTATTTCTGCATTATGCCACATAAATCAAATGGTAGTTTTCTTCATTGTTCATTTGCATTACAATATGTAATTTATTCTGCAAGTTTGACTAATTCACTATCTCTTAGGATCTACCAATTAGAATCTGTGAATGCAAATTTCTCAAAAAGAAGAACAGAACCATCGTCCAGTGGACCACACTGTTCATTTCCTAGATGTCAGATATTCAATTTTCATAAATAAATAATGATATCATCAAGATGTTGATAACTATAACCAACTATAGAAGAGAACATTCTGTTAATGACTATTATTAACCTGTGCAGAGTTGGCATTGTTTGGACCAGAACCAAATAAGGAGAGTTCTTCACCATTCACCATATCTTGCAAAGCATCAGAGGAGGATATCCGCAGCCTCTTTGCTAATGGGGCACCCCCTTCAATATCTCCGACCTAAAAAAGTGGGAAAATCAGCACAATTCTTTTCATACTATTAAGATATTAAAAAAAAATTCAATATTTGGAGAGTCATTTTTATAAGAGAACTTTACATATTTTCATCAAAATTCTGGCAAAAAAGTGAAATATCAATATTATTTGAAAATCTGAGCATTAAAATTCAAACTTTTGTTATTGTTCAACATAATTGACAAATCTAAAGAATTACTTTTGAATATGTAAGAGAGTGGGCCAATGTTAAAATAAATAATTTGTCAAAAAGAAATGTCTGCAAATGGAGCCTTAACTTTTCTTCCTCACCCTTATGACTCATGCTTTCCACCAAAGTAATATCTTGGGCAGTTACATTGTTTCACATGTTATGAGAAAAATATTTTATGATACGGACTGATAAAATACCTCTTTTTAAAACTCTAGTTCTGGAGTAATAGATAATATTCAATATATGCATAGTTCTACAAGGTTTAGTACTATAACATGTAAACATCCACATATACACTTCACATGGTGTCCTTGCTGAAATTTTAGCTATTTCTCATTAATAGGATCATAGTAAGCACCAAACATCATGAGAAACAGTCTTTTATTCCCTCCTCCATTTTCATTGATGTTTGGGAAGTTTATGAGGTTTCTTTACTTGTTGCTTTAGGAAACCTTAGGAAAAATCAAGACAACAATTATTATCCTTTTTCTTTCAATAACCTCCAATTAAAAGTTGAGAGTAATGTTCATCTTTTTTTTTTCTTTTTTTTGTCCTTTTTAACTTTTAAGCATTTGAATACTCAATATCATATATTTAAAAGACCTTGCAAGAGCATTTTTATTGGAGAATGATAAAAGACCTTGCAAGAGCATTTTTATTGGAGAATGATAGTTTAACGATCAACTGCAAAGCAGGCCATATAAACTATGCAATTTCAAGTCTACATTTGACTTTATATTATTGATTAGATCAGAATAAGCCCAAATATTAGAGTAAACAAATTGTAAGAGGTTACTTTCACAACATTCTCTAATTTTGGGCTCTGTAATTAGATATTAAATAGATAAATGAGAAGCAACCATGTCAGACAACTTGTACAATTGGTAGGAGAGTTGTTGCTTTAAACTTCATTCTCATGTTCAACACTAGACAAAGGCCCTTCTCTTCCTTCATGCCACCCTCCCCCCTTCTTCAACAAAAAAGAGAGAGAAAGAGAGAGAGAGAGAGAGAGAGAGAGAGAGAGAGAGAGAAAAGAAGATAAATGATAACAAACAAACTACACTTTTCAAAAAGATACCAGATTTATAGGAACTCTAATATTCTCGTAAAGTCTTCAATACTTTAGCCAATGTAGATTTCATTTATATAACTTTCTCCATACATATTTGCACCAAACATTTGAGATATTTAGATGCTTGATTTAGATTAAAGCATGTTCACCTAGAACATTTGTTCAGGTAAAAATGTATCTTACTTAACAGAAATAGCTGTAAGCAAACTCCTTAATTAATGTTATTTAGATAATAAATTTTCAAACTTTCATTTAAAGCATTCATAGAGACCAAATGCAATTATTTAACAAAAGGAGATTCTGAATTAAAATGTGGAGACTCTGAATTAAAATGCAGAATTTCCTTAAAATAACTAAGGCATTCTATGAATGGCATAGTAACTCAACCTTGCTTCATAGAAGAGCAAATACTCTTGACCCAGAAAATGCTGTACAAAAATCAAAAGTGCATGCTAAAAATAAGTTTAAGATAATTCAGAAGTTAAAAGAACAGCTTCAATTCAGGAACAGTGCAAACCTCTTCTTTCATGCCAACAGGCAAAGGTCCTGCTCCACATGTAAATTGCACAAGCAAACTGTCCCCTAAACGGCTACCTAAGAAAAAGAATGAACTCCCAATGGTGGTGACATCCTACAAAACAAAGGAAACAAGTAAAATATAAGATAAAAATGCAACAAAATTGTCTCCATCAAAATCACAGAGATATTATTACTGGGAAGTCCAAAAGCATAACCGACCGAAGTAAGTACAGCAGCTCTTGACTTTGAAAGTTCAAGCCTCTGCACAACTCTGCACATAACAGTGGAAAAAAGTCTTTCAAAAGAGATATTAAAAGTGAAAATACATGAGCAAAGACAACATTGAAAAAATAACTACTACAATGTGTGTTTTCCTTTTGTTCATTGTTCTCTCAACTTCCAATAGAACATAAACACTAAAGTTCTATCACTAACTTGAAGACAGCCTTAGCTTGATGCTTTGACCTATTGACATTATTCACTTTTATCCATCTTTTTCAAAAGGTATGGGGCAAACATATGATATGAAGAATATAACATGAGAAATTAAAATTTTCCCAAGAATTACATAATTATGAGTAATAATACACAAATACACTAAGATGAAATTTTTTTTTTTTTTTATCCCAATTCAAGCAACAGAGTGCAACAATATTTTTCATCTGACACAATTTCATAACATGAGTTTAACCTTCAACTGGAAAAGTTAAGAGATAAGGAGAAAGCAGCAAACAAAAGAAGACACCTCAAACTGTAGGCAAACATGAGCTTCTTTTAAAACATCAGTGAGTCAAATTAGAAAACCAAAAAGGATAATCTAGGGTTCATCATGCAGATAACCATTTTTATTTTTGAGAACAGGGAAAAAAATGACAATTAAATTTTGATAGAAAATCAATAAAAATATTTTTTAAGTTTGAATATTTGTCTTTCTCTAGTTAAATATTAAAAATATAATAAAATGATAGAATATCAACTTTTTAAATAAGTAAAAATTTAGTCATCAAAGTTTAAAAAAATAATTTGCATAAAAAAAAAAGACTTGCCCAAATAGACCCGTAATCACTGGACTAGTTAGACATCCTTTGGAGCTTCATATTTTATGCACAAGAAAGGAATTTTAAAAAGGAAAACTGGAGGAAACACAAGATATATTGACTTAAGAAAAAAAAAGGATAAGCCATCAGAATATCCAAAAACAAATAGCTAGAAAGGTAATCATAACTTCTTCAGCATTCTAGTTCGGGCCCAGAGGTAAACATAAACAACAACCAGAATGATGCAAGACAGCAAAACATGATGCCAATTATTTCAATTATTACTAGCAGCAATAGTATTTTAGGAATAAAGTAACTTTTTAATATTATTCTGATTTTATTTCAAATGTACTTTGATGTTTCTATTAGTAGTTTTCAACTTGTTTTAGGATTCAGTTTCTACTTATATTGGGTTGAGACTTTGGGGATTCTACTTAAAGATAGGCTTTGTTTAGATGAAGAATAAGTATTGAATACAATTATATTTTTAACAGAGAAACTATATCCCATACCAAGCTAAATTGGCTTTCTTTTCCTTTTCCTTTTCCTATTAACTATATCACCCTCACCACACAACTTAGCTATAGTCCCAAAGTAGTATGTTTTGCTACGTGAACCAAAAAAGGATTCACATGCTCCTCAAACATTAATTTTCCCCATCCAGTGTTTCCTCGCCATGGAAAACCAAAGTGAGAAAGAATAGAGAAACTAACCAACCTGCCATCATAAAAAAGAGTCAGCGAAAGCAATTCGCCTGTTTTTGTTGACAACATGGCTACATCATTTGCTAACCAGATCCCATGGGCAGCATCAAGCTCTACATTAAAACTGGATCTTGGCATGTCTTGACTGGAGAGCAGGAAGGAAAAAAAAAAAGGAAAATTTTACTAATAAATGATTCAAGCATCCAGAAGAATGAAAGACAAGAAACATGCAATAACAAATGCAAACATCAGCAGGCAAGGAATATTTGAACAAAGTGATGAAAAATATAACAAGTAACAGACATGCTGACTTCTCTGCCAAACAAAAGTAAACAGAGGCACCTGGGAAAGGAACTAAGAAATAATATATGAAATCACATTTCTAGAAGATTAGACAGATAAGTTGGTAATGTCATCAATGAAATTGCTGATCTGATCTAGTATTCAAAATAATGTGATAAAATAACAGCTAGAAAGAAGAATTGCCAGATATTTATTAAGATGGTTTTATGCTCAAGTGAAACACATTTTTTGTCCATATACCATACAAACACACAGCTTTCACAACACAGCCTTCACAACGCAATGATGTCATATGAGTTCTAAACAGTATTAATCTTTATATTTCATAACAGTGCATGTTAAAGGAAAATATAGTACCCTTACCTTCCATCATTAGAAGTTGCATAGTTGTTCAAAGCTAGTATGCACGATGATGACTGTTCAAACGCAAATCAATAAGCAGAAAATGGTCATATGGCAGAAGAAATTGCAGTACAAACATTAGCCTTAGAATGCCATAAAATGAAGAAAAACCTGACTGTGATAATGAATGCTATTTGCACATAGTACAAGAACTCCACCAATTGGAGATGGTACTGCAAGAAGCTTGTATGCGTCATGAGGCAGATTCTAATAAAAGGAAATAATTATTGTCAGGGTAAATATGAATTTCAATATGTATCTAGGGCCTTTTCAAGATAAGGAAAAGAAGTCATCATTAAATGCACAAGCCAAATTCAAACAATACAACTCAAGCATGTCATTTCTAGTAAAAAACATATTATGAATAAAAGCTGTCATGACTGATGTTCCAATAAAACAAAAGATGGGCAAATAGCAAATTACGACAATAAGTAGCAAAGTAGTCCTTAATTGGATAACACAGTAACTCATCTTTATAGCACAAAAAAATGGAGACTCTAAACTGATTCTCCATTCCTTTTATCAAACATTAAATATCTGAGACCATTCAATTGAAGTGATATCCTTGCTACTTTACCCATACAAAGTTGCCCCACAACTTTATTTTAGGACACCAATGACAAGCTCAATAAATTGTGCATAACCTTTCTAAGACAAGAGCATATATATATATAGAAAAGACTCATCCCAATACAGGTTTTATTAAAGAACTAAAACAATCATTTTATTTACGTTTATTGTTTATGACACCTCAATATAACCTAATTCTTTCCCACTCAATGACTAGGCAAGACACTTTGTGAGACTCACAAATAGTTAATAAGCCTAGTTGTCCAAGAACAAAGCTCATTCGAACTCATTTATAATTAAAGGCTCATTTGAATTCAAATATTTTTCTAAGCTCAAATATTGTTTGAGAGGACTCAAACAGTGTTCACAAACATTGGCGAACAAATTATAATATTTATATATTATATTATAAATATTTTTCATTTAATTTTTTATATACATATAATTTTTTCCAAAATAAAATTTGAATTCAAATCGAACTCAAGCTCAAACTAGCTTGAAAGTTAAACAAGCCGCACACAAACAGTTTTCAAACTATACAAACATTCTCTGGAAGTATTTCTTATGTTGACATAAGATCAAGACATCAAATATATGTAGCAATAATTTTAATGCAGAGTAAGACTTACAGTGGCTGACCATATCAGTGGTTGCTGTTTCAAGGTAGTGCTGATACTAAGAGCTGAAATCATACAAGTATGATGCTTCCAAGTCACTCGTCCAGCCCAAGTAGGCTCCAGCTCGTGCAGGATAACCATCACAGGCTCAATATAACCTGTTGATTATTTGAATTGAAATAGCGCAGTCCAAAATACTGAGACTATCAACCATGCACTGGAAACTCAGAAAAAGTTTTACCAAATGATATCCCAAGCTAGATTGTTAAATACATTGAGCACAAAAGAAAATCTGGGATATAATCCTTGGAGCTTTTCCCAAACTCAGAACTAAATTTGTCAGAAAAGGAAACAGAACAGGAAAGGAGAGGAAGAATTACGAATGCTCAATCAAGCAAAGATCCTAAATCTGTTTTTAATTATGAAAATATCTATTTTATGAATCATTAGTCGAGATATTAGTTAAGCATAATTATGAAGTCTTTTAGAGCTTACAGGTTATGTTCATAACTTTCATATTTCCAGTACAATCTAAGTCTTTAACTGTTTTTTGCAAATTACAAATTCTATGTTGAAATGATTTGAGTTATTGTAGCTCTAACTTATTTAGACTACCATAAAAGTGTAATTTTTAATTGGTTTAGGAATTGATATTTGAATTTAGAAACAGGGGAATTCCCTATTCACAATGTATTCTAATTATATTCAATGACAAGTTCACATGATGTTCTCCACGGTCATGGTTATGTAACACAATCAATCTTAAGATACAACACTCAAGTCCTACATGTAATGCCACGGCTCATCTTCTTCTTTCAGAATTGAGGAAAATTTTATGGTACAACTTTCAGTAGGTTTCTCTTGCATCATTTATTGTCCCCATTTTGGCTTAAACAGGAAGGAGAAACCATGCTCAAACATAATGTGTGGAGTCCAGAACAGGCCTCCCATTTTACCCCAAGTGCAAGGCACTCCGCACTTGGTCCCCCGTGAAGAGGAATACCAAGTACTCCGAATCTGATAGGAAGTCTTTAGACTATGTTCGGAGCGAGTTAGGAGATAGCCCTAGGACTCAATCTAAGATTTTCCTGACTAGCGAACTTCTTGCTAGTGTGAGTCGTTATGCCTGCGGGATAGGTGGGCAGGTAGTGGATGACCGCCGAAGAGAGCTTGGGCTCGAGGACAGTGAGGAGTACCCGGTGTGGAGGCTACACCCGGGGAGGGTTTTCTCTAATGAGTGCCCGGAGTGCTCCAATCCCCAGAGCGCGGGTTGCCCTGTGGCGAAGGGTAGAACATACGTTTTTTTTTTGTTTTTGAGTCCTTTTACTTGTATTTTAATTTGGATCCTCATTTATTAACCTCTTTTTGTTTGGCTTCGACAGATATGCCGATGAATTTCATGGAACGCCGCGAAGCGGAGATGTGGGCCCCAGGTGCTGCTATGCAGCAAGCTGTTGTGAACCCAGCCCGCGCTGTGGACCGGACTGCCCTCTCATCGGCTGCGGCGACCTCGTCGGCCGACACCGCGAGCCTTTTGCTTCGACCTGTTCTCCTGCACAGGGCCATGGACTCCGACCTGTCGCAGAGCCTTCGACGGGCTGCCATGGGTGTGGAGGACACTGTTGGGCACATTGGAGCCCACTTATCCCAGGTTGGGTATTACGACGAAGTGATTGTACTTTTCTTTTTCGTTAACCTCTTTCTCATCTTTTTTATTGTTTGTTTTCCAGATTTCTGCCTACATCACTCATCTTTCCAGGGTTGCTTCTTCGGCCAACACTTTGCGAGTTCAGGTGGAGGCCCTCGAGAAGAGGTGTGTGGAGTTGGAGAATCAGCTCTCCGCCAAGGACCAAGCCTTGGTTACCGCAGAGGGGAAGCTCTGATCAGTCGAAGAGAACGTGGCTTTTGTCGTTGCGGAGAAGGACAAGCAGTCTTCGAATCTGATGTCCATCCAACGGGCAAATGAGGATCTAAAGGTCCAACTCCGCGACCTTGACAAGGGGCTGAAGGAGGAGGGGTCGAAGCGGCGTGCAGCCGAGTCCTGGGTGGCCTATCCGGAGTCCGAGGAGTATACTGCCCGGGTAGTGGACGAGTACTAGGGCTCCGAGGGGTATGGCGAGGAGGTCTAACAGCAGGCTAGCGACTTCTATGAGCGGGGTTGTGCTCATGCACTCCGCTCACTCCATCACCTCGTTCCTGAAAAAGACTCTATTATGCAGGATCTTTGAGGGTTCGTATGCCAACCCCGACTTCAGGAGTGGGTGTGACTTCGTCCCTTTCACGAAGAGTAAACTGGCGAAGATTGCTTCCTATGACCAGAAGGAGGGAAGGCAGTGGAGTCCGTCTGCGCCTGCTCACCCCTCTCTGGTGGAGCTGTGTGAGAGGTTAAGGGGGGAAGCTGAGGAGGGGGAAGCCGTCGCAACTGAGGCCACTCCGGTTGCATTTTCTGACCCTGTTGATGCTCCGATGGCACCCGAAGAGTCTGCGGTGGCAGCTGAGCCCAAGGTGACTGAGAGGTCAATAATTGTTGTAGATGTGGAGGGTTCGACCGAAGTTGTTCCTCCTTCGGTCGATGCTCCCCCTCGATGTAATAATTTTGTATATATGTATATTTTTGTTTCATTCATCAATGAAGTTTGTTGTTTAACTTCTTCTTTTTACTTCGCATTATCATAACTCAGTATCTGTTAATGAGCACTTCGTTTCTTTTGCTTAATAACCCGAGTAAGTAACTTGAACTGTTAAGTAACTTGAACCTCTAATAAGTAACTTGAACCTTTAATAAGTAACTTAAACCTCTAATAAGTAACTTGAACCTCTAACAAGTGTGGTGACTCCGGTAACCATGAACCTAGTTTGAACACTTGTAGTCATATTGCTTCGCCAAAGAGTAATATGATATTTAAAATAATAGCTCAAATCCAAAGTTAAATCACTTCGGTAAAGTATGATGACTTCGACGAGTAACTGAAGGGAAGATATAATGATCTATCTTGTGATGAGTTGTTTTTAGACTTGGTCTTAGTGCGGAGTGTTTATCGATGTGATGACTCACTCCGCTGTAGGATTTGGGAGAATTCAGACGAAGTATTTCTTCAAGTGGTTGGCGTGCCAGGGGTTGGGAAGCATTTTTTTCTCTTGGTCCATGAGGTGGAATGTTCCCTGGTATACTTCGTCTTTGATCAAGTACGGACCTTCCCAATTCAACGTGAGTTTGTTTGCTGTGATGTGTCTGGCGGTCCCTTCGATCTTTCTGAGTACCCAGTCACCAATGCCTAATGGTCTTTTAGCCAAATTTTTGTCATGGGTGAGTTTGGTTGTCAGCTTAAATTTTTCTGCTCTTAGCCAGGCAGTTACTCGTTTTTCTTCTAGCAGGTCCAGATCTAAGCAGCGTTGGCGCTTGTTACTGTCCTCATCGTATATAGAAATTCTGTAGAATGGGAGTGCGAGCTCGGCTGGTGAGACTACCTCTGATCCAAAAATAAGGGCATAAGTTGTTTCTCCTGTGGGGCCCCTAGTCGAAGTTCATACTGCCCATAATGTGGCCGGGAGTTCGTCAACCCATTTGTTGGACTTCCCTTCCAGACCCTTTTTCAGTGCGGCGAGGACCAATTTGTTGGCGGCTTCGGCCTATCTGTTTCCTTGGGGGTGTGCGACAAACGATTTTCAGTGTTTGATCCCTAGGCAGGAGCACTCCGTCGTAAATTTGGTGGCGAACTGGGTGCTGTAGTCAGATACAATGGCTCGTGGTACTCCATACCGGCACAGGACCAAGTCATGGAGGAAGTTGAGTGTATTTTCCTCCGTGGGCGCGGCCAGGGGCTTCGCTTCGATCCATTTGGAGAAATAATCCACTGCCACGATCAAGTACTCGTGATTCCCACGGGCCTTGGGGAATTTGCCCATCAGGTCGATTCCCCACATGTCGAAGGGTCAAGCTGCCAAGACAAGGGTTTGTGGTACCGACAGTAAGCGGGGAATTTTGTCGAACTTCTGGCAAGTGTCGCAACGTTTTATGTAATTTTCCGCATCTTTCCGTAGTGTCATCCAATAATAGCCTTGGTTGATCACTTTTTCTGCTAGAGGTCTTGATCCGGAGTGTCCACCGCAGACTCCTTCATGTAATTCTTCTAGGATTGCCCGATTGAGGCTGGGCAGGACACAACGGAGGAGTAGTTTTGAGAAAGAGCGGCGATATAAGATATTGTTGAGCACGGTGTATTAGGTCGCGCATTTGCAGATTTGTCTGGTTTTAGCCTTGTCTTCTGGTAGGATATCTGAAGATATGAAGTCCTTCAGCTCGTCGACCCACGTAGGGGAGTCGGGGGTCAAAGCTAGGACTGGCGAGAGGTGTTCCGGAGTGGAGAGTCAGTCTACCGGGACTCCTAAGTCATTGGGAGCCTCTCCAGATGCTATCTTGGCTAATTTGTCTGCCACTTCGTTGTGGGTTCAATCTACTTTTGTGAGGGCGAAGTGTTGAAACTGGGCAGCCAATTGGGACACCTTCTCAACGTAGGCCTTCAAGTTGTTAGAGTTGACTGTGAACTCGCTGATGACCTGTCCCACAACGACTTGGGACTCGCTGAAGACCCACATTTCCCTCCATTGTCCTATCTTGTTGGGGGCAAGCTCAAAGAGGGTGACTACGCTAGGGCGGGATCGGAGAGACAACGTGAGGTTGTTCATCCGAAGTACAGTAAAAAAAGTCCTGAGTATCAACTCAGAAACCTCAACCCCTACTCTCCTACATAATACAGTACGGGCGAAGAAGTACCTAACTCCGTTTGGGTGAACGTGGGCGGGTTGACACTTAACAAGGTTCAAGAAATCACAAAAGGCAGGGTCCATGGGCAGACTAAGGCCACAAAGAAAGTGATCATAGGGAATATGGGTATAAATGTCGGACATGGCCCCGCATGCCCGTAAGTGGATTATCCTAAACTTACTACGGTCGACTTCAGTTGACAAAAGAGGAAGTTCTAAACTAATGGTTTTATTCTTCAAGGCGAAGTCTCCTGCCAACCGTTTTTTGGTCTTGGGGAGCTCTTCGAAATGATCGGAGTCAACACCCCCGCCATAGAGGATGCTGGGGTCAGGTAGGTCCCTAGTAGACAAGCCTGTTGCGATCACTCCGCCATAAATGGTTCTAGGCACCCTAGGGTTTAACGGTGTAGCCACGGGGATAGTTAGAGTGGAGAAGGACCGCCAGCCGAAGCTTGGACTCTTGGCACCCTGATAATCCCATCGTCCATCTCCAAGGTCCTCTTGGAGTCCGCCTCATGTTCTGCATTACTAGAATCACTGGAGCTCTCTCCACTCGAAGTACCGACACTACTCCCACTCCCAGACCCGGTCTCTCATTGTTTGAAGGGCTGAGACTCTCATGAACTAAACTAGTTTTCGAAGTAGACGATGATGGGCTAGATGCAACTTCGACTAGGGGGACAGGGACCTCGGCACTCTCTGAGTTCGACATATCTACAACGTAAACAAAAAATCCTATTAGAACTAAAGTTCCCGCACTCCATGCCGATTACCAGGGCCTCGTACTCCACCTGATTGTTGGACAGGGGGTAGTCGAGCCGAATGCTTCAGAACTCTTCATGCTGCCCAGAGGGCGATCTTATGGTTGCCCCTACTCTGACCCCCTTTGCGTTTACCGCTCCGTCGACCATCATTGCCCATGCTTCGTTCGCCGAGGGGGTGAATGTTGTTCCTTCGTTGGGGGTGGCTTCGGAGAAGAACAGTTCCGCCAAAAAGTCTGATAGAGCCTGGGCCTTTATCGCGGTTCGGGGTGCAAAGGTTAGGTCCAGGCTGCAAAGCTCTATGGACCACCTAAGCATCCTCCCTGATTGGTTAACTTCTTATTGTTCTACCAAAATTACAGAAACATACAAGATCAGAAGTGCATTATGTGATGGTCTATCATGGCCTATTAGTTATAACCAAACCCAGCTATGTACTTCAGGTAACCCATAGGAAAGGCGGTATATTTACAACGTTTCTATTCATGCCAAAGAGCAATTTGGCAATGCCAATCAATTCCATATATATGCAACCATGTCACAGTTTCAATTGACATCAACAAAAAGAATGAGAGTAACATACACATAATTTTACTTGAGAAACAAAATGATTTAAGCAGAGTATTGTTTCTTTCTCACCATTTATGAATATAAAATCTTTAACATGTTTCATATCCAGATCTCGCAGATTAATTATGTATGATGAATCAATGTGAGCAGAAACTGCACCTCCTGCACCAAAAGCACTGTCCTCACCGACTAAACCAGAAATAGCCTAACATAAAAAATTCCAAATTGAATCAAAAGAAAAGATATTACACAAGTAACAGATTAGAAAATTAGATAAAACATTCAAATACATATGCAACTCTGTCAAACTCGCCTAATGAATAAAAAAAACACTTATAACGGATGAAACTGAACCCCAATGTCCATAAAAGTACATGAATATTAAAGAAGAAGAGAAAGGCTCTTTTATATGGAGAGTATGGTTAAACAACAATAAAATTAGTTGTGAGACTACAGTGGCAAAGAGTGTAGCCTCTCTTCTCATCATATATTAACAATGTCACACAAACATAAGCAAGCTAAAAAGACCCCCCCCCCCCCACCCTAAATTCCCTAAACCACTTAAACATGAAGCAGATTATCATGTCAAGGAAAACCTTCTAGACATAGATGCATTACTGAGGATGATTTAGATGCCTAAGAAAAATTCAGCAGCAAAATACACATCAGAAACTAGTTTAAAGAACATAGAGATATCCACTCTATTAAGTGAAAAATAACAAGTTCAACATATCCCCTCAACTTCTACTTTCTATTAAGGTAGTACATCAATCACAAAATATGGCATAAGAACCACATACCACTAGAATTTTACATAGTTCTTTAACAATATTTATCTATAATTTTCTCCAAAAAAAATTACTTAAACACCCATATATTAGATTAGAAAAGTGTACTTTTCATATATAACACAGTTTCACAGAAGTTGTTCTAACAACTGATGATTTAAAATTATACAATAAACACTTCCGAAAATACCATTAAAAATGAAAAGCAGCATACAGATGAGTAGATAAAGAAGGACAGGGAACTGTGGGTAGAACCTCAGAGGCCTTGAGGATTGTCATTTGCAGACCATAAACAAGAACACTAGCGCACCTCCCTTGTGGATCAACCTTGACCAGAGGACCTCTAGAAAACAATTCTCTGCCTCTTTTTAAATGAACCCAATCTGGACCCTCAAAGCAATGCATAGAGCTGAAAGAAAATGAAATTAGGACAATTAACTACTAAATGTGATCCAACTAAAGCCCAAAATAATTGTATGGTATTAAAAACTACATAATCTCCTAGGTGAAAAACATATAATGCTAAAATCAACAAGGCCCTGAAAAGTCAGGACATAATTTGAAGTCAAAGATCATTCCTTTGAATCTCAAGAAATTCATCTGGCTAAGCATGCCCCATCCAAGAGTTTGGAAGCAGGCCCAATTTACACTAGAAGTTTCATGGCTGTATCTCAACAGGGCTCAAGAAAAGAGAAAAAACGGAAAGATACAGTTCTAGACTAAAATAAAGACGGGAAACTGAGAAGATCCTATTTCTCTTTGCTCTTTACTCATTTCTATGTATATAACTTTTACTTGGCGGAATGGTGTACATTTAACTAACCTTGTTCGCAATCCATGTATAGAATCGTCGAACTCCAAAACTGAAATTTTTGCTTCCTGAAAAGTTAAAATAATAGAATCCCTCCTCTTCCCACCATCAAGACCTCCAGATGATAAAACAGCCATTGTTTCCACATTACCGTGCAACCTAGGAAAAATTAATGATTACAATGTGAATAATTACAATATAAATACTCAAAGAGACATGATGAGCTTTGTGTCGTGGAGTCAATTAGAGAAAGATCAAAAGCAGCATCAATAATACAACTGAGAATACCGCCAATAGAGCAAATACAACCAAGGGAATGGTATGAAAGAAAATGTCTTTCAGGTGAACAAATAATTTCCACTCTTTAAGAGGTGATAACAGATTAGGGCCTTGGTCCCAATTGCTTTAAAAAGGTTGTTTTAGCACCAGCAATAGGTAATATACGCTAGAATAAAACTTGCGTTGATTGAAATTATATTAAGGCACTCTCATACCTGTAACTGCAGACGAGTTCAAGAGAAGCACCAGAAATACCAGCCAAAACACCACCACGTTGGGCTTCGGGGGAACTTTTGGAGTCTCTAGAGTCTGCATCATTCTGAACCCTGACGGCATAAACCTCAAGGACATTAGCCGCAGTAACGACAAGATTAGGAATTGGGCCAATAGGCTTTGGAGTAGCTGCCGGCCACTCTTCGGATTCTAAATCGTCCGTCTGAATTGCAGGAACGCGGGGAGTAAAATCGGCAGCAGAATGTGTAATGAACCCCGAAGCACAGTTCTCGATGCCGGTAGGGCTATGCATCACTCTGTGAGCAGCGAAACTCATTTTTTACAATCAATTACCGGAATATCAACGGAAAATGTGAATTGGGAGAAATCAGATTGGAAGGAGAGTGATTAGGGTTTATGACTGTGCTTCAGCTTAAACCTTCCCGTTCTCGTAGAGTTGGCGGGATGACTGTTACATATTAAGCATATAAATAATAAAAAATAGTTTATTAGTTTTTTATAGTTAAAAAGACAGCAAGATTTTTTAATACATTTCCTAACATATTTTTAAAATGTTCTCAAAAAAAAACATATTTTAAAAATAACTCATTATTTAAAAAAAAATTATATATATAAATATTTAACATAAAATTTTTAATTTTTTTCCAATAAAAAAAAGGGAAAAATTCTCTAAAGCCCTTAAAAATTCACTACCACGACTGTATCCATCCTCCCTTCCCCTCTACTTCTATCCCGCAACGAATCATTGAGAAGAGTTATAATTTCTGAGAAAATTCTCAAATACTTTTTGTTGGGATCTTGTTGCAGATCGAACCAAAAAGGTTAGAATTTCCATGGAAAAAGTCGATGTTCTGTTGTATGAAATGTATAATATGTTCGTTTTTCTATAATTATATGTGCGGTTCTTGATTGAAAATTTAGTTCCTTTTGGTGTCGGACTCTTCATTGACATATAGTTGATTTTTTTTTTTACTTTTATGGTGTAATTGATTGGGAGCTGATCAAGAAAATACAAAGAATTTGGTGGGTAGAGTAGAGCCATTGTTGGGTGCTGAAATGAGCAAGAAGATGTTATTAGCATCCGTTATTCCAAAAAACCCAATTTTGGGAGTTTAACTTTGCATCTGTTACAGGAAATTTAGGTTTATCTATATATGTGTATGTAATAATAATTTCTTTCATTGTGATCGTTATTTGTTTGGTTATTTGTTTGGTGGAATCTGAATTCTTCTAACTATTTTTTTTTTTTTTGGTTTAGGAGTAGCTGGGTGGACTGGCAATGGCTTCTGATGAATTGCAACGGGATAAAAGAATCCCATTGAGCAAGCGACCTGAATGGGCTGATGTGACTCCTATTCCCCAAAATGATGGTCCAAATCCTGTTGTCTCCATCTCCTACAAAAATGAGTTCTCTGAAACCATGGACTACTTCCGAGCTGTATATTTGGCTGATGAGCGATCTCCACGTGCTCTCCAACTCACGTGTGAAGCCATTGATCTTAATCCTGGAAATTACACAGTTAGTATATGTCAATTTTTTGAGTAACTTTTTATGTCAAATATATGTGTTTTTCATCAATCACTGTCTTTTGAGGGTATAACTTCTATGAACATTATACCATGTGAATTTTTAATCCTTTTAGGTTACTGGAATAGTGATGTTACATTTTGGACTGGAGCAATTTAATTTAAACTAATTTTGTTAGAGAGTCAAATTTGTTGCTTCTCTATCACCTGGGATTTTACAAATTTTGGCTGTAACTGCAGTTTGATTGATTTTCATAGAATAAATTCACTAATATATATATATATATATATATATATATATATATATGTGTGTGTGTGTGTGTGTTTAATGAGTCAAAATCAGCTTGGTCATCTTTATATCTTCTTCCACTGACTTTAGATAGGGAGCCAAATTAGAAGGTTACTACTATGAAGACCATCCCCATGGAGATGTAATTGATTCTTGCAAATGATTTTTTTTTTCTCGATTAAAGCATTTATTGATTCATTTTCTCTCTTTGGTCCTTGTAAGAAATGACGCAAAATTTTATTTGCTTTATGATCAGGTATGGCAGTTTAGGCGGGTAGTACTTGAGGCACTTAATGCTAACTTGGAGGAGGAGTTAGAATACTTGGACGGCATTGCTGAAGGAAACCCTAAGAACTACCAAATTTGGTATGGCTACAGTGTGCAGTTATTTCTTTTACTAAATTATAGCTGTTTGTTGCTATTAGTATGCGATTAGCAAGAAACTCTCAGCATTCTCGCGGGAATGATGATCAAATTCTATGGATTTTTTATTTTTTAAAAAAAAACAAAAATCATTTATAATGCTTTTTAGAGCTGGTTCAGATAATATATCTGGAAGAAGATCTTCATGTTTTTGGAAAAGGATATTCTTAGGTTAATGTGGTCTTTGTGTACCACGTGTATTAAGCAGTAGTACTGCACATATAGAAAATAATATCTGCATATATAGGACAGGGGTCAGGTCCATTTGAGAATTACTTTCAAACAATGATATAATTATTTCTCATGCTAGGCAAATTATTAAAAGAAAGTGAAGTCCATGGCATATAGAGACAATAAAATATGATTTCAATTTATTCTGGGGCTACATGTCCCAAAGTAAATTCTTGGCTGCCTACTTTTGCTTCCCTAGTCTCTTTTAGTTTATACAAATGTGTGACTTGGCCTGAAAATCAATTGTATCCTGTTGATTTTTACAAGCCAGTAGTGAGGTTGCCTCATGCAGCCTTGTTGAACAGAGAAATTTTTTAACCTCTTTTAAAAAAGGATTAAAACTTCTTCTCAAATCCATAAGAACCTGATTTTCCCTAGAGAAGACTTTTTGTTGTACTATGTAGTTTTTCATATAAAAACTGTTAAAATATATGGTACCTGTTTATGGATTTGTAGAGCTTGAAGATAAAGAATTTAGAAATGAATTTGGATTTTAACTAAATTGTAAAGGGACATACAATGAGCAATTGAATTTGTTTTCTTTCCATTCTTTTCAAGAAAAAGAGGATTATATTTATCATTGGCCCCTAGTTTAAATATAAAAGAGATGTGTTTATGTGCCAGAGTTTGGCTCCATTCTTGGTTGATGAGCTTCTTCTGTAGTTGTTGAAAGAAAATGCCTCTTTATTATTTTTAAAATTTTAACTTTCTTATAAATTACATTATTTTGAGCAATTGGAGTTCTGTAGGCATCATAGGCGGTGGGTTGCTGAAAAATTAGGAACTGATGCTAGAACAAAGGAGCTTGAGTTTACAAAAAAAATATTTCGGCAGGATGCAAAAAATTATCATGCCTGGTCTCATAGGCAGGTATTCTTCAACACAGTTTGTTTCTATTGGCACTCCTTTTTCTTAGCACTTCTCTTTATTATTACATAAAGAGACTAAAATAGACATTCATTTTGTTACAGTGGGTTCTTCAGGCACTTGGTGGGTGGGAAGACGAACTTGCATATTGCGATGAACTCCTTGAAGATGACATCTTTAATAATTCTGCTTGGAATCAGGTAGGAATTTTTTGATGCTCTCTCTTAAATTTGATATTATTATCATCCTCCTTTAGCTTTTTCTAGTCTTCTTAAAGAATTGAAAAATCTCTCTGAAAAACCAGTAATAACTCGAGTTTAAAGGTGTTCATGGACAGATATTTTTAAAAAAATATAGAAATAAAAGATGATATTAAACCAACTTATATAAAGCAAACTGTTGTCTGTTTTATTCTGCAGAGGCATTTTGTTATAGCAAGGTCTCCTTTGCTTGGTGACCGCAATGCCATAAGAGACTCAGAAGTAGCCTACACAGTAAAAGCAATCATAAATCAACCTGGAAACGAGAGTCCATGGAGATATCTTCGAGGCCTCTACGGAAAAGACATTGAATCATTTACTGAAGATCCTCAAATTGTATCAGTTTGCTTACAAGTTATAAAATCCAAAAGCAACTTCATCCATGCTCTTAACATGCTTTTAGACCTTCTCAGCCATGGTCTACAATTCAGCCAGGAGATAAGGGAAGCCGTTTGCGCACTGAATGCAGACTCTGACTCAGGTGCGACAGATTCAAACTTGGCCATAACAATTTGTACTGTTTTGGAGCGTGAAGATCCAATTAGACAAAATTATTGGAGGTGGCGGAGAAACATGGTGCGCTAATCTATCTTCTTCTTCTGGGAAAAATATGGATTATTATTTGTATTGACAATTCATTCTTTCATGGCATGACTATTTGGAGTTGTATTAACCATCTTGACAAAACTATGTCATTACAGAACACTGGACATGAAGGAACACTTTTTCCCCCCTCGTTTGCTGTTTTGTCATTGTTTAGTTCTTGATTTTGATGTTTTATTCTTGACATTATGAAACTGAAAAACTCCAGTATATAAAATTGAGTTGAGCTCATATGAATAAATACTTGAAGGAACTAAAAAAAAAATTCAGGTTTCATTGATTTTCTAGAAACAGGTTTGTGTGCTTTGATTTTCCTGGAAATTTTTAGTAGGAACAGAAAGATACCAATGCTACATTCCTATAAACAACAGAATCTCACTTAGCTCAACCAAACTACCAGAAAAGAAAGGGGCAGTCGAGCATGCAAATCTTACAAAACCAACTAATTTACTTAACATGTAAACCTATCTAAGAAAGGTATTTGACCATGTAAGGACCTTCAAGCTCGTACCCCAACTTTCGGTAGTAGTGTCGAGTTCCAACACCTGATATGACAGCTATCTTTGATGATCTGTGCTCTTGACGAGCAATCCTCTCGCCCTCCTCCATGAGTAATGTACCATAACCTTGATGTTGCAGCTTATCGGCATCCCTACCATGGACAGGAACAGCAGTCCCATAAACATGGAGTTCTCGGATAATAGAACATTTCCCAACAAGTTCAGGGCAAGTCACGTTTTGCCCACATTTCCGGAGCCGTAAAAGTCCAACCAGGATATCCTGCATTGCAGAACATATGAGAAGTAGTTCAGCAGCATTGACTTATTCCAGACCACTATAAAGATAACAGATACTTATGTGTAGCATTCCTCTAGACCAAAGTAGTTCCAAGATAGATGTTCTTAAGAAACGTAGCATGCTAACAGTTTCTAGACATAAAGAATAGCATGTCATGAATTGAAAGTGAAACAGCATTGGTGGCTCTATTCTCCATGCATGATCTAGGTTTTCATTACCTAGACACTCACAAACAAAACAATGGAAAAGGAAGCAATATAAAATGTGCTATGGGTTCACACCCAAACAGTATTTTCAGCTCATAGAAATCAGTAGGAAGAGGGAGGGGAAAAAAAGTAACTATTGTTCAAAGTTCATGCTACAATTAGTTTAGATACTACACATGACTACGGGACAATATAAATTATGCTTGAGTTGATTTAAAAACCAGTAAATGAACATGGAATTTGGTTATGAAAAGTGCATTGACTTCTAAGATTCCAAATAACATATTAACTTCATAAACAAGTGAGTAAATTACATTGAGGTAAGATATCAATGCTTGAGTTTTACTAAGTTAAATAAAGAACTTTTCAAATGCAAATTTCATTGTAATGTGAGAGAAAGAAGTAAATATAAATCTTTTGCCTTTTCTGTTACAGAATACTTAATCCGAAGATGCCTGCAACTATTTTCAAAGTAATAAATACATAACTGATGCATAATATAGAATAAAAGATCTTGTTGTTATGCCTTGAACTGATTTCAATGTTTTTAGATTTTCAATCTTATGACTTAACTACTGATCTCTAATAGAACCTACAAAAAATAATCATCATTCAAGGAATCTTCTGCAGCATTTGATCTTATACATGTGAAATTTCATGGGTGCAATCAGAAATCCGTGCACACATTCCATGGCATACATTAACGAATAGGAAAATTATTTGGGATAAGAAAGTTAGGAAGACATAATATATGTGTTACATATCATTTAGTAACAAAAACAAACAAGTTTGAGGCAATGCTGACATTCAGAAAAACAATGACAAATGCAGGCCTAATTTTCTTTCACTAAGCAGTACCTGGCGCGTATCCTCGTAAGAGAGAAAGGTTTCCCAACCGTCATTTGCAGTATAATCACGGCGTACAAGCTCAACTTCGTCAGGCTTTATTTTGTGATGAATGTCCTAATTGAAAGTCAACACTAGTACAGTCAATATGGTTAAAATCAGCTAGTATTACACCGGGCAAAGGATAAATAAGGCTTTCCATATACCTGGATTCCAGCTTCCCGGGTCCGAACATCACGACATTTCAAACCCAAGTCTTCCATCCGAGCCAGAGCTAGCTCCCGAAGATTTCCTTTCTCTACTCCAGAAGTTACTAAAGGCATAGGTATATCCCGCTGAACTCTATAGACACGAGTCCAAGGTGGAACCATGGCCAAGATCCTAGCTACAATATCAACAAGCTGCTCAGGGGGGTAATTCCGGTATCTGCAAAAAAATGGAAAAGAATGATCAAATAACAATTAAAAAAGAAATAATATACTTCAAAAGATAGAGTGCCTAGGGTTTCAGTTTTATTAAATAACAAGAAATAGTATTCAGCATTAACAAGACAAAATAAAAGAAGATGCTCTAATCAAGAGTCTTATGGAGTTATGCATATAGTTTCATTAAATTAAGTAATATAAATTACCTCCTAGAGCTTCTGCTGCTACCATTAATTAGAATGCAATCTTAAAATAATAACAACATTAATAGTAGAATAAACCTCCAAAGCCACTGCAGCAAACAAGATCATCATATGAGGATAAGCAATAGGAAAACATAAAGCATACCTGCCAGTTTTCCAGAGTTCATAAAGTCCTGTACCACGAATGACAAGTGTAGGGTAAATTTTCAGACCATCTGCCCTGAACGAAGGACTTTCAAAAAACTCCTTAAAACTCTCCAAGTCTCTCTCAACACCAACATTTGGAAGATCGGGCATCATATGAGCAACAACCTAAAAGAAAGAAATCATTCACCAATGAGAAACCAAATAAGAAAGAACCAAAAGATGAAATGTACAATTGAAACATTGAAATTGTGCTTAAGAAACTAAGCATGAATAACCAAGAATTGCAAAAAGTCATTAACATAATTTAAATTTAGAAATTAGAAAGAGAGAAAGAACTCCATAAGACATCAGCTGAAAATACTAAAAATTTTCAAATTTAGTTAAATCAATTTTATTATGACATAATTACGAAAACCATAAATAGAATTTGAGGGCCAAGGTAAAGTACCTTAAAACCTGCATCCTTTGCCAAACAAAAGCAATCAGCAACAGCTGCCACTGTGTGCCCTCTATTGGTATCACGAGCAACATCTTCATACGTGCTTTGAACTCCTATCTCCAACCGGGTGCAGCCATAAGACAGCATCTGTCTTAGATGAGGACCAAGGCAATAGTCTGGCCGCCTAAAAGTAGTAATAACACCTTTACTAATTTATAAAATGATCTTAAAGCAAAAAAAAAACAAACTGTACTTATAAAGCATTTTAAAACAGCTCATGGAGATCTAATCCAGCATCAATGCATAAAATAATTTAATGGACATATACCACAAACAAGGGAAAAGGCAATGCATTCACAAACTTAAAAGATTGAAGTGCTTTATATACAGAAGGGTAAGTCCCAACTTTGAACATTTAGATTGTAAAACACAATGTAGTCAATATAAATGGTGAGAACATTCTGCTGCTCTTGTTGTCTAAATAAAAACTCAGGTTTTAGCACCCAATAAAGTCATCCAAAAAGAAAAGGAAAGGAAAAATAAAGGAAAAGAGACATAACATAGATTTGCAAACAAAATAAAGAATATTTAAGGAGCATTTGTTTCCACAAACATTCTATTGTTCTAGTGCACAGTGTAGTGCATCCACAGTATGCCATATATTTATGGATTCAGGAAGCTAGAACTAAGTCCCAATGTAAAGAAAAAGAAAAGAATAGTATAAGATATTTGGCATAGAAATGAAGAAACAATATTTAAGGAGCATACGTTTCAATAGTCATCCCAATGCACTTTACTGCACCATGTTCAGAGTAAGCCACTGCTTCTTCAACATTTGAAGAGGTGTGTCCTGACAAAGCATCGTGAAGATTCCGAATGAAATAATCACGATAGTCAGATGGTAATGACATAAAAGTTCCTCCCATCAAAATAAATTCAACCTGTGTGTAGAGAGAGAAGAAAAAGGTTAAAAACAAAGGATCCTACCAAAGAAATGAAGAATATGGAAACATGCAGAGAAGATAACAAACCTTGTCAACACTATGACCCAACCTCTTGAGCTGATCTATTCGGCTTCTAGCTTGAACATAGGGATTATATCTGAAAATGTAGAAGCAAAATTTAGAACTAGAAACACCTATGAATTCCTTTCTTCAAGTTTGAAGAATACGAGAAGAAAGGAACCCAAAATTTTCGCAGAGGAGGTATCAATGTAAAATAAAAAGGACAGAAACACTATCACTTTCACATTTCATTCATCCATAGTTATCCAAGTGATCAAAGAAAATAGATTGCTTCATCCAAAGGTAATAGTACATTATAGAAGAGCCTGATGCATTTGGAAACCTGGGTATCAAAGGTAATAGTCCCACACACTCAAGAATCTTCTACAAAATTTTCAAGAACCCTGACACCAGGAGACAGCAACTGCAAGCATAATATTTGACACTTTACACAATAATAAAAAAAAAAACTAGCAAGATATCAAATTTGCACCTAATTTCAAACTAAACAAAATTGCCTGCATCTGTTTTGAACCTTTGACTCAGGAATATTGTTCTCTTTGCATCCAAGTATAGCATTATTGCTGAAACTGGGTATTAGGGAGAACATCATTCTGGCTCCACCATTCAAAAAAAAAAAAAAAGAGTAGCACAAAGTAAATGCAACTGTGCAACCTTTGGGATGTGAAGCAGCAAAAGTTATTCAGAATTCCAACATTATTCCCTTCAAGGTAATTACAAAAGACATCCAATGACCCAGAAAATTTTATTCATATCAGAACCATGTAATTTTATAAGAAGAAACTGAACCCATATGTTGGTCTACTCACATTCTCCAAGAAAGGAATTTAACTAGTTAGTGACCAAGCCTACAAACACAATTCTGGCCATTGGTTTCCTTGTATTTACATCAAAGAGTCACAATTCCCTGCCCCACCACCAGCCCCCTCCCAAAACAAAAGAAAAAAAAAAAAAAAAAAAAACTCTACATTATGAAAAGTTAATGTGTCACTTCCACATTTTTTCACATTATGGAGAAAAATGCAGCCTGGACGGCCATAACATATGGGCAGTCAAAGCACAAAAAAGAAAAAAATGGTGCTAAATAGACTCGAGCCTTTCTGAAATCTGAATTCATCACTAGACTAATCAATTAAAATTTGTTCAACGAGAGAATCCTCTACAGATTTAATGCTAGAGTTAATCAAACAGGATAGAACACACAACAAGAGGGAAATAACAACAAATAAACAATATTATTTTCCTTCATTAATACCCTAAATATGCAGTAACCTTGAGGTATCAGTTTTATATTTGATTTTTTTTCTTCTTCTCCTAAAAGAAAACTGAAAGGGAAATAAACAGAGTTCTACATAAACCAAAGAACTATAGAGATCACATATTACACCAACCAGAGCTCATGCAAGAAGAAATCTTTCTGCTTCCCTTAGCTACAGGAAACCATTTATTAGATTAACGTTACCTGTCAAACAAACTCAAGCAGTATAGACATTAAAACTCACCTAGCTCGAATTGCACGCATACTTGTTGGCTCATATCCAGTATAAGACTGAGTACTATACTCAAAATCCGAGTCAGGTCCACCGGGGCAATAAACACAAATATTACCGGTAGTGGCAATATGAGGGCAACGATGAGGTTTCGACATAACCGCCACCACAGCAATACCGGAAGCAGTCCGGACAGGTTTGGCTCGTAGTTTAGGAAGAAGAGATTCGCGCTCAGACTCGGGAAGTGCAGCAATCATCTCAACCAGTTTTGGAGCTCGGGAGAGCCCATATTTCCGGCAAGCAGAGGACTTTAAGGCATTTAAATCAACAGTTTCGCCTTTCCGGGAAAGGTCTACCATGTTGGATACTATTTCTGCTATCGCTTTTAATCGAGCTTCTTCCTCTGTTAGGTTGTGGGCGATCACGCCACCCCGGCCAGGCCGCGGTAGTTTCCGGCCCTCAGCCACTGCCGCCGTCGCCATTAGAAAAAAGATTCGGATCCTGTATCTGGCGATTTTACTCCCAAGAGGTTTTTGTTGGAATAGTTTAGCAGCGCCTTTTTCTTTTTCCTAATTTATTTCCTTTTTGTCCTCAACTTCTATTTCTCCACCAATTTAATCACAAAAACAGTTTTTTAAAGAAAGTAAAACAGCGTCATTCAAAATATAATACAAATAAAAAATATCTTAAATATATTAAAAAAATAACATATTTTTCCCATAAAGAAAACCTCCATTTAATTTTATATATAAATATTATAATTTAAGTCTCACAACCACTATTAAATTTATATCCGTTATGAGATTTAAAAATATTTATTTTAAAATCATAAAATTCACTTCAAAACCAACAATATCACTTAAACTTGTTATTTTATTTTTTAATATATATATATATATATATATCAGTGTTATATCACTATTAAATGTATTAATGAATATCAATAAAATGATAATATGGGATACAATTGTATTGTATACACAAAAAATCCCGAGCTATAAGGGTGTGTATATATATATATATATATATATATATATATATATATATGATATAATCCAAATCTATAATATGTCTTCTGTAAACTCAGATTGGGGCCCTTCAGGAATACATATCTGGACAAAGCTGAAATCAGAAATCAACCAAAAAAACATGGAAAATGAAGGAAGAAGTTGTATCAAGTCAAGAATTTTTGCAAAAGTGATCTTACAAGTTAAAAATGGTAAGAAAACGGGTAAAAATTGGTTCTAAAATCGTCACTTGATTGAAAATTAGTCAAAATATGATCGGTCACTAAAAAACTAAAATAACAAGAAGAGCAAGAAATATACAAGAGGCTGCCAATGACTGATCTTCCAAAAATATGCTGCTGCAGATTCGTTCTGTGCCACGAAAAGCGCATATTTTGTCTGTGAGCTTTTCTTGTTCCGGCACAGTATGAAAATGGAAGCAGCGGCATGCTAGCTTAAATCTTAATTTTAAGGAATGTATCAAATAGTCAGAACACATATTGTAGAATGGCAGAACCGGTTGGAAAAATCGGACAATTTTCTATCAAAACAACACAATTAGTGAAATGAACAAGTTCAGAACAAATAAACTGGACAAAACACTATTAAAGATGTCTCACAAATAATATTGAATACTATATGAAAACTTTGATAACGGAGTTCAGCCGAATTAGCTTAATCTCCGAGTACCGCTCAAACAACCCGCTTTTATTAATGTGGGAGGAGAGATACAAAATTTGTGATGAAACTAATAGGAGGAGGAGGGTTTATTTATAACTCTCAAATCCCTTCTCACAACCTAAAGCTTCAGATGTGAGAATAATAATTAGGCCAAAGTCAACAAATCTCCACCTTGGCTTAATTTCAAGTCCCACCAAATACAAATCTTCTCAAACAAAAAAAAAAATAGTTTTTGCGATGCTTCCAATTTGGCGCCATGAGACGTCAACTCAAATATGCAATATGTTAACCAAGTTCAAACAATGTTCAAACTTGGCCCTTATAACCATCTTGGTTAGCATATCTGCAAGATTCTCCTTAGTATGAATCTTCAGGAGGAGTATCTCGTCTTCTTCGAGAATTTCCCTCACAAATTGATAGCGAACGTCAATGTGCTTCGTCCGTGCACGAAAGACTTGATTCTTTGCTAAATGAATAGCACTCTGACTGTCAGAATATACCTCAAGTTGTTTCTGACCAACTCCCAAGTCTTCAAGCAACTCGTGAAGCCAAATTGCTTCCTTCACAGCCTCTGTAATCGCCATATACTCTGCCTCTATTGTAGACAAAGCCACTATTGACTGCAAGGTAGACTTCCAACTAATTGGCGTTTTTGCTAAAGTGAACAAATAGCCAGTTGTAGACCGTCGGTTATCCAAATCTCCTGCATAATCAAAATCACAATATCCAACTATGCATTGACCAAGTGATTCATCCAGCTCGAATGTCAATCCAACATCTGCGGTACTTTGGAGGTACCTAAGAATCCATTTCATAGCTAACCAATGACCCTTGCCAGGGTCATGCATGTACCTGCTAACAACACTAACAGCTTGTGAAATATCTGGTCTCGTACACACCATTGCATACAACTGCATTTGCATACGGGACTTTCACCATGTATTCTCGTTCTTCATCAGTTGACGAAGATAAACGGCTACTCAGTTTCAAATGCGGAGCAAGTGGGGTACTTACAGTGTTTGTATTTTCGTGCATCCCAAAATATTGTAATATCTTCTACAAATACTTCTTCTGTGACAACCAAAGTCTGCCCCTCTCTCTGTCCCTGCTTATCTCCATGTCGAGAATCTTCTTGGCTTCTCCCAAATCCTTCATCTCGAACTCTTTAGTTAATTGAGCATTCAATTTGTCAATTTCAACTTGGCTCTTTGCTGCAATCAGCATATCATCAACATATAAAAGTAAGTAGATGTAGGAACCATCTTGAAGTCTGCACAAATATATACAATGATCGTATTTGCTCTTCTTGTACTTCTGACCCTTCATGAACCTATCGAATCGTTTGTACCACTGTCTAGGAGATTGTTTCAGTCCATACAACGATTTGCTAAGTTTACAAACCCAATCTTCTTAACCAGCAACCCTGTATCCATCTGGCTGAGTCATATAGATTTCCTCCTTCAAATCACCGTGTAGAAACGCGGTCTTCACATCAAGTTGAGCTAGCTCCAAATTTAACTCTGCTACCAAGGCCAACAAAATTCTAATGGAGGAATGTTTAACAACTGGAGAAAATACTTCATTATAATCAATTTTCTCCCTCTGAGCATAGCCTTTAGCCACCAATCTTGCCTTGTAGCGGACGTCTTCTTTGATTCAATCACATGATAATATGCAATAGAACCAAAAACATGTAAAGAATCATAATCAGTCGCAGGTTTTCCGGACCATACCTCTAATGGAGTTTTGCCATTTATAGCAGACGATGACAAACAATTGACGAGATGTTGAACGTACGTTACAGCCTCAGCCCAAAATTTTCTGGCTAACCCAGCATTAGACAACATACAACGAACTTTCTCCACAAGTATCTTGTTCATACGTTCGGACACCCTATTCTGTTGCGGTGTTTTTCTAACAATGAAGTGCCGAACTATACCACAGTCTTGGCATACCTTCAGGAATGGATCACTCTTGTATTCTTCTCCATTATCTGTTCGGAGAACTTTGATCTTCCTTCTTGTCTAGTTTTCAACTTGAGCTTTCCACTTAAGGAAAATTTCAAGCACATCATCTTTATTCTTCATAATAAACACTCAAACTCTCTTGGAAAAATTATCAACAAAAGTGACAAAAGAATGCCTACCTCCGATGGACGGAGTCTTGGCAGGTCCCCACACATGTGAATGCACATAATCCAGAATACCCTTAGTATTATGAATTGCAGTGTCAAACTTCACTCTTCGTTGTTTTCCGATAACACAATGCTCACAAAATTCAAGTGTGCAAGTCTTCGTACCTTTTAACAATCCCTGCTTGGCAAGAATTTGCAAGGACTTTTCACCAGCATGTCCCAATCGCATATGCCACAACTTTGTTGCCTCAACATCCTTTTTAGTGCTTGAAGTTGCTACTGCTGCTATTGTCCCCACTACTGTACTACCTAGGTAGTAATACAGATTGTTCTTTCTCATACCTTTCAGCATCACTAGTGCTCCTGAAGTTGCTTTAAGAACTCCATCTCGCATCGTCACAACTAGGCCTTTAGATTCTAAAACCCCCAATGAGATGAGATTCTTTTTCAACTTTGGCACGTATCGCACATCCCAATTATTATTCCCACATCGGAAGCTTTAGGTTGTGAGAAGGGATTTGGGATTTATAAATAAACCCCTCCTCCTCCTATTAGTTTCATCCCAAATTTTGTATCTCTCCTCCCACATTAATAAAAGCGGGCTGTTTAAGCGGTACTCGGAGATTAAGCTAATTCGGCTGAACTCCGTTATCAAAGTTTTCATATAGTATTCAATATTATTTGGCGGGCATCTTTGATAGTGTTCTGTCTAGTTCATTTGTTCTGAACTGGTTCATTTCACTAATAGTGTTGTCTTAGTGGGAAAATTGTCCGATTTTCCCAACAAGTGGTATCAGAGCCAAAGGTTCGTCCTTGGGTTGTTTGTAAGTGTTATAATATTGAATATTCTATATTGAGTCTGTAATGACAAATATTCCGTCGGGGGCATCAGGTTCCTCGTCATCATGGTCGAGGTTCCCGCTGTCAAATTTAAAATTGGCGATAAAAATATTTGACGGTACTGGTCATTTTGGCATGTGGCAAGGAGAGATCTTGGACTCTCTTTTCCAGCAGGGTCTTGATGTTGCTGTTGAAGAAAGAAAACCATAAGAGGTAGAAGATAAAGATTGGAGCATCATTAATCGATTGGCGTGTGAAACTATTCGATCCTGCCTGTCCAGAGAGCAGAAATATGCTTTCAAAAATGAGACTTCTGCACACAAACTGTGGAAGGCATTGGAGGACAAGTTTCTAAAAAAGAGTGGTCAGAACAAGCTCCTTATGAAGAAAAGATTATTCCAATTTGATTACCAGTCAGGTACTACTATGAATGAACACATCACTACATTTAATCAATTAGTAGCAGACCTGTTGAATTTAGATGTAAAATTTGAGGATGAGGATCTGGCTTTGATGTTGTTGTCATCTCTTCCCGATGAATTTGAACACTTGGAAATTACGTTACTTCACGGGAAAGAGAATGGGTCGTTAGATGCTGTTTGTTCTGCATTGTATAGTCATGAACTGAGAAAGCATGATAAGATGAAAATCAAAACATCGACATCAGAAGAAGCATTGGTGGCAAGAGGTCGTCAGCAAAGCCAGTCAAAGGGGAGAAGAGGAAGGTCTAAGTCCAAAGGTCGAGCCGTTGCCAAAGATGAGTGTGTTTTCTGTCATGAGAAAAGGCACTGGAAGAAAGACTGTCCAAATCTGAAGAAGAAAGGGAAGACTCCACAAGATGCAAATGTTGCAGAATGCAAAGGTGATGCTGAATCAGATATCTCTTTGATTATCTCGCCTTCAGCATCATCGCGTCCAGATGAGTAGATATTGGATTTAGGTTGTACCTATCATATGTGTCCCATTCGGGAATGGTTCTTTGAATTTCAGGAACTCGATGGTTGGGTTGTTTACATGGGTAATGATAATCCATGTAAAACAGCCGGGATAGGTTCAATCCAACTGATGAATCATGATGGATCCACCAGAATTCTGTGGGATGTGCGATACGTGCCGAAGTTGAAAAAGAATCTCATCTCATTGGGGGCTTTAGAATCTAAAGGCCTAGTTGTGACGATGCGAGATGGAGTTCTTAAAGCAACTTCAGGAGCACTAGTGATGCTGAAATGTGTGAGAAAGAACAATCTGTATTACTACCTAGGTAGTACAGTAGTGGAGACAGTAGCAGCAGTAACAACTTCAAGCACTAAAAAGGATGTTGAGGCAACAAAGTTGTGGCATATGCGATTGGGACATGCTGGTGAAAAGTCCTCGCAAATTCTTGCCAAGTAGAGATTGTTAAAAGGTACGAAAACTTACACACTTGAATTTTGTGAGCATTGTGTTCTCGAAAAACAACAAAGAGTGAAGTTTGACACTGCAATTCATAATACCAAGGGTATTCTGGATTATGTGCATTCACATGTGTGGGGACCTGCCAAGACTCCATCCATCGGAGGTAGGCATTATTTTGTCACTTTTGTTGATAATTTTTCCAGGAGAGTTTGGGTGTTTACTATGAAGAATAAAGATGATTTGCTTGGAATTTTCCTTAAGTGGAAAGCTCAAGTTGAAAACCAGACATGAATGAAGATCAAAGTTCTCTGAACAGACAATGGAGGAGAATACAAGAGTGATCCATTCCTGGAGGTATGCCAAGATTGCGGCATAGTTTGGCACTTCACTGTCAGAAAAACACCGCAACTGAATGGGGTGTCGGAGCTTATGAACAAGACACTTGTGGAGAAAGTTCGTTGTATGTTGTCTAATGCTGGGTTAGCCAGAAAATTTTGGGTTGAGGATGTAACGTATGCTCAACATCTCGTCAATCGTTTGTCATCGTCTGCTATAAATGACAAAACTCCATTAGAGGTATGGTCCGGAAAACCTGCGACTGATTATGATTCTTTACATGTTTTTGGTTCTATTGCATATTATCATGTGATTGAATCAAAGTTAGATCTCCGGGCAAAGAAGACTCTATTCATGAGCTTCAATCTTGGAGTGAAGGGATATCGTCTATGGTGTCTTGAGGAAAAGAAGACGATTATTAGCAGGGATGCTACCTTTGATGAATCTACCTTGTTAAAAAAGGTAAATCCATAAGGAATTGATAGTACTCTGCATGAGGTGTTGTGTGCTCCGAAGCAGGTGGAGTTCAAGCAAATAGTGGTGATCCCAGCACGAAGCACCACCAGTGACTCAACTATGACAGAAGAAGAGTCAGATGAGGAAGATGTTCTTACCCAAGAACCTCAACAGCAATCGGCGCCAATTGCAATTAGAAGGCAGAGACGAGACATTCAGAAGCTTGCTCGTTTCACTGATATGGTAGCTTATGCACTTCCAGTTGTTGATGACATTCCATCCACCTACCCGGAAGCCATTCTAAGTTCAGAAAGTGAAAGTTGGACAGGTGCAATGGAAGAAGAAATGCACTCTCTCATGAAGAATAGAACGTGAAAGCTGACACAACTACTGAAAGACAAGAAGGCAATTGGGTGCAAATGAGTATTTGCAAAGAAAGAAGGATTTCCTAACAAAGAAGACGTCCGCTACAAGGCAAGGTTGGTGGATAAAGGCTATGCTCAGAGAGAGGGAATTGATTATAATGAGGTAGCACATTAGAATTTTGTTGGCCTTGGTAGCACAGTTGAATTTGGAGCTAGCTCAACTTGATGTGAAGACCGCGTTCTTATACGATGATCTAAAGGATGAAATCTATATGACTCAGCCAGATGGATACAGGGTTGCTGGTAAGAAGATTGGGTTTGTAAACTTAGCAAATCATTGTATGGACTGAAACAATCTCCTAGACAGTGGTACAAACGATTCGATAGGTTCATGAAGGGTCAGAAGTACAACAGGAGCAAATACGATCATTGTGTGTATTTGCGCAGACTTCAACACGGTTCCTACATCTACTTACTCTTATATGTTGATGATATGCTGATTGCAACAAAGAGCCAAGTTGAAATTGACAAATTGAATGCTCAATTAAGTAAAGAGTTCGAGATGAAGGATTTGGGATAAGCCAAGAAGATTCTCGGTATGGAGATTAGCAGGGACAAAGAGAGGGGCAGACTTTGGCTGTCACAGAAGCAGTATTTGTAGAAGATATTACAACATTTTGAGATGCACGAAGATACAAAGACTGTAAGTACCTCACTTGCTCCGCATTTGAAACTGAGTAGTCGTTTATCTTCGTCAACTGATGAAGAACGAGAATACATGACGAAAGTCTCGTATGCAAATGCAGTTGGAAACTTGATGTATGCAATGGTGTGTATGAGACCAGATATTTCACAAGTTGTTAGTGTTGTTAGCAGGTACTTGCATGATCCTAACAAGGGTCATTGGTTAGCTGTGAAATGGATTCTTAGGTACTTCCAAAGTACCGCAGATGCTGGATTGGCATTCGAGCGGGATGAATCACTTGGTCAATGCATAGTTGGATATTGTGATTTTGATTATGCAGGAGATTTGGATAACCGACGGTCTACAACTGGTTATTTGTTCACTTTAGCAAAAACGCCAATTAGCTGGAAGTCTACCTTGCAGTCAACAGTGGCTTTGTCTACAACAGAGGCAGAGTATACGACAATTACAGAGGCTGTGAAGGAAGCAATTTGGCTTCACGGGTTGCTTGAAGACTTAGGAGTTGGTCAGAAACAATTTGAGGTATATTCTGACAGTCAAAGTGCTATTCATTTAGCAAAGAATCAAGTCTTTCATGCACGGATAAAGCACATTGACATTCGCTATCAATTTGTGCGAGAAATTCTCAAAGAATAGGAGATACTCCTCCTGAAGATTCATATTACGGAGAATCCTGCAGATATGCTAACCAAGATGGTTACAAAGGCCATGTTTGAACACTGTTTGAACTTGATTAACATCTTGCATATTTGAGTTGGCGTCTCATGGCGCCAAATTGGAAGCACCGCAAAAACTATTTTTTATTTTTTTTGTTTGAAAAGATTTGTATTTGGTGGGACTTGAAATTAAGCCAAGGTGGAGATTTGTTGACTTTAGCCTAATTATTATTCTCACATCGGAAGCTTTAGGTTGTAAGAAGGGATTTGGGAGTTATAAATATACGTCTCCTCCTCCTATTAGTTTCATCCCAAATTTTGTATCTCTCCTCCCACATTAATAAAAGTGGACTGTTTGAGCGGTACTCGGAGATTAAGCTAATTCGGCTGAACTCCGTTATCAAAGTTTTCATATAGTATTTAATATTATTTGTCGGGCATCTTTGATAGTGTTCTATCCAATTCATTTGTTCTGAACTTGTTCATTTCGTTGTCTTAGTGGGAAAATTGTCCAATTTTCCCAACACTACATACAAAACACACGTACATATGTCAAGGTCATATATGTATAACATAGATAATTATTCACGCAGTTGCATACATATATATATATAAACAAAGTGAAAACAGAAAGCATATGTATGTATGTATGTGAAGGTATTCACAAACATCCAATTCAAATATATATGTGTGTGTGTGTGCACATATCTACTTAAATTTCAACATCTACATACAAAACACACGCATGTATGTCAAGGTCATATATGTATAATATAGATAATTACTCACACAGTTGCATGCATACATACATATATATATATATAAATATATATATATATATATAAATATATATATGTGTGTGTGTGTGCACATATCTACTTAAATTTCAACATCTACATACAAAACACACGTATGTATGTCAAGGTCATATATGTATAACATAGATAATTACTCACACAGTTGCATACATACATACATACATATATATATATATTTCTCTATCTTGCTTGTTTGAAATTTGTGAGGTTTAATGATACTTTTGGCTATTGAAGAACCAACGTAAACAATGAGGGAATATGCATGACCAACATGAAGCTTAATAAATACATGCTTGACATTCAGATTAAAACGGCCATAAGTAAAAATGAAACAGATTTCCTCAAGTCAAGTGCAAATTACATCCAAGAAATCCGTATCCTCGATTTCAAGTTATTCTAAATGCATTGACAATGGTGAGCAAATTACATCCAAGAAATCTGTATCCATGCATTGACAATGGTAAGCAACACGGAGTATAAATCTAATAATGATAAAGACACGAGCATGATATTGATAACAAGAAATTCCAGCAACTAAATCTCCAACAAAGACTGAAAGGAAATCAGAATCAGAAATTTGAAGAAATATATTTAGTAAAGAATGAGATATGTAGTTAAATCTTCAGAAAACTAGAATTCCAAAACATACCATAAACTTTTATACACAATTCCGGATTTACTTTCTGGCTTCAAGACTCATTACTGGTTTCACCTTCATTATTCGAGTAATTCTGTTCCCTACGCCTTCTTCAATTTGTTCACACAGTTCCCCATCCAGCAGATTCCCCAGCCCTAAAGAACCTAGAGAATCTCGAACTAGTTTATAAGTGAATTCTCTAGGAACCGATCCTCGCTTTACCAACTCAGCAAGGAAATCTCGTGCCTCGACTGCCCTTCCTACCTCACAAAGAGCATGTATGATGGGAGTATAAGAGCTTGTACTCGGCGTTCCATGATTATGTTCTTCCATTCTCCTCAACATCTCAATTGCCTTATCAATCTCATTCACAGAACTATAGTACCTAATAAATGAGTTATAAGTAACCTTGTTCGGCAAACAACCTCTGCTCGACATATCATCGAACAACTCAAGAGCTCTATCAATCCTATATGTCTTACAACATCCATTAATCAAGCAATTATAAGTCACAATATCAGGATTAAACCCTCTAAAAAGCATTATCCGAAACATGTGATTCGCCTCCCACAATCTTCTCCTAGTAGCTTTCCTACAACCAGTTTCTAAACCATACCTACAATAAGAACTAATCAAAATTGTATAAGTGAAAATATCAGGTGGGCATCTAAATCCAGGCAACTCCATTTGTCCCAACAAGAACTTGGCTTTCTTGAAATTCCCAACTCTACAAAGTGCATTAATAATAGTATTATAAGCAAAAACATCAGGCTTACAATGAAACTGTTTCATTCTATAAAATGCAGATAAAGCTTCATTAACAAATCCCTCTTCACCTAAAACCTTTATAACACAAGTCACAGTGGCAGTATTCACAATCCCTCTTTTCGACATTGATTTAAGAAATTCCCATAACAATCTTAAACCATTACCTTTGGCCAAAACAAGAGCCATTTCTTTACAAGTATGTTCATTATGAATAAACCCAAAATGATTCTCAACCCAATAGTAAAACTCCATAGCTTTGTTCATACCTAACTTCAATTTTTCTGGGTCTCTATGAGCAGCTGGACCAAGAACCAAAATACCATTCTGAGCTTTGAAAGCTTCAATATTGAGCCGTCTTTGCTTAAGAGGGGCACGGTAACGGAAACCCTTTTGAGAGCCAATTGATTTTGGGGATCGGAAAAGAAATCTTGGTAAACATCTAAGAACATCGGTGACGGTTTGAGTAGTCCAAATTGAAGCAGCTGGAGAGGGAATTCGATTTGAAACTGAAGCTAAAACTTGGGATTCAAAGGTCTGATTTTTAATGATTACAGCAAATACTTGATTCACAATACTGGATTTACTCCAGAAGAAGAAATGATTATTTGGAATCTTTGATGGTAACATGAAATTAGAACCTCTTCCCAGAGGTTGAGGAGTTTGGAAATTTGTTTGATTTGCAATAAATTCAAACTAAAACATACAAATTTATATGAAATTGTGTGTTTTCTTTTAATCTATTTGAATATAATTTAACAAAATGGTATATTAGAATATATAATTAGAAAGATAGTAAAAATTATTAATTATTATTTAGAGCTAAAACGTATTATATGGAATTGAATGTATATAAATAGAAAACCTTAATGGGTATTTTGTAAAACTACTCGCGCCTTTGCAGCAGCCTCGGCCATCACTGTGAGTCGCTGTGACACCTTCTCCGCCGTTCTCCGCCGCTGTTTACGCACACTGAAAACAGGGGATTGGTCGAATAAGCAAATGGTAGGAGTATTCAGTTGGTTTCATCGCATCAGAAGAAGCAGAAGCCTTGTTCTTTTAGCTTCTTCTTCTTCTCACTTCGAACAACCGCCACTTGTTCGACAATTCTCCACCTCTGAACCCTTTGCTCCTCCTCCTTCTCGGCCGCTCCGAAGAGTAGTTGTCACTGGTCCTGTCTCCACGTTTTTATCATATTTGTCTATGTTTCACTGTTCTGTGTGCATTCAAAAGTGTTCCAAAGATTTTGAAAATTTTATTCTTGGGAAATGCGTGTTAACTTGTTAAAAATTTGGAATCTGAACAAATTACTCCTAAATGTCTTCCTTTCTTTTGTTTGGAAGGAATTTCTGGCTAATTGTGAAAATCATGAAATTTTTCAAATTTGGGTAATTTGCATTTATGCATTTAATGATATGATTTGGATTAAAATTTCCACTTAAAAGTAAGCATGACAGGATATATTACTTATGAGGTTTGTATTTGGTTCGTACTCAGATTTTAGACACTGACCTTTTTTTGTTTGAGGCTGACATGTTGAAGTTTATACTAGAGTTGATTTTATTGGAGTTGTATGATATTGTTTTTACAAAAATTAGGATTAGATGCTATCTACATGGAAGAAATGTACCAGAAAATGTAATTCATTGGTAGCTTGTGCTCAGAAAATGTAACTAGTTGTGAAAGCTTGATAAAGGCAACCCCTTGTTTATGGTTTGTATTGTTGCAGGCTTAGGGATGGTGACACCTTTGGGCTGTGGAGTTGAGACGACTTGGAAGCACTTAATAGAAGGAAAATCTGGGTTGAGAGCAATCACCCCTGAAGATCTGCAGATGAGTGGATTTGATAGAGAAACCCAGTTGCATACATTTGATCAGTTGGCATCAAAAGTTGCTGCTTGTGTGCCTTCTGGAGCCAAGAAAGATGAATTTAATGAGGATTTATGGCTCAACTCCAAGGTATTTTTATTTTTGTGAGGTTTTTGCAGTTTTACTGAGAATTGGTTGTAAATTCCAATAAATAGGACACCCTCCTACCTTGTATATTAATTACAAGGTAAAGTAGTGCCTCAAGGAATGCCCATGTATCAGCTAATTTATTTAAATTGTTCAGAGGGACTTCAAGGTTAATGTTGCTTTCAAGTAGATGAATTACAGCAACTTATGATGTTAGGAAAATTGTAACCCAGAACAAAGCCTTTGATAATGTTTCTTTCTTTCATTTCCTCCCGCACTTTGCAGGACCATAGATCAATTGCGAAGTTTATAGGATATGCGCTCTGTGCTGCTGATGAGGCTCTTAAAGATGCAAATTGGTTACCAACTGAGCAGCATTTGAAGGAAAGAACGGTAAGGAAAATTTGTGCAATTATATGCTAATAAAAGATGTTCTTTGGAGTACTCATTTTAACATGAAGACCATCAGGGTGTTTCCATTGGTGCAGGAACTGGAAGCATCTGTGATATTTTAGATGCATCAAGATTAATCTGTGAGAAGGTTGGTTGATATATCTTTCTCTGTCCTCTAGTATTTCTGTTACTTACTTATCAATTATGTCAAGTACAAGACTTGGAACAACCTGTGGGGTTCCAAGCTGATGGGTCATTCTCAATTAAGTTTACTTTCTGTATGAATGCAGCGTCTAAGACGGTTGAGTCCATTCTTCATTCCACGTATACTGATCAATATGGCTTCTGGCCATGTGAGCATGAAGTATGGATTCCTTGTAAGTTTACATTATAAAGCATAAGAGCGAGCAAGAGGGTGAGGGAAAAATGAAGATGGTTGTCACATCCTAGGGGAAGCAAAGCTGCCATCTTTGTTTGACGTTCCTCCTCCCTTGTCCGGCATTTTATTTATTAATATATTTATAACCATTACTTTTCAAACATAAGATTTAGTTGCAATTTCTAGTGTTGATTTTGAATCTAGGGTCCAAATCATGCTGCAGTGACAGCTTGTGCTACTGGAGCACATTCTATTGGTGATGCAGCTAGGATGATTCAACATGGAGATGCTGAGGTTATGGTGGCAGGGGGTACAGAAGCCAGCATTGATGCTTTGTCAATAGCAGGATTTTGTAGGTAATTTTGATTAGTGATTTCATGCAGTGTTTGCAAAAACAAATAAATTATCATGCCTAACATATTTTTCTTCCATATTGCTCCCTGGCATGAGTTGAAGTGAGGGAAGATCTTTTTACATGCTCAATAAATCAAGCAAAAGCAAATTCTGGCCCTGATAGTTTGATGCTTGTGGTCTTAATTCCATTAGTAGATAGAGAATGGTAGAGTCATCAACTAACGGTTACTTAGTGATTATTTTGAATCTATGGGCCAATTAGTCTACAAAAATTTTGGTGGGTTAAGTTAATTTGTCACGAGAGGTAACTGTAGGGTTTAAGACCGTGAAGTTTAGGGAATGGGAAATGTGATAACTGTGACGACTCTCCTTTATTAACACCTTCTCAAATGATTATGTGAATGAAGTATTTTTGCGCTTTTTGCAATAGTTAAATGGTTTAGGAAGTTACACTTGAAATGAAAGGTATAAGGATATTTTGAGATCTAATCAATCATAAAAGTTCTGCCTTTTGCCTTTCTGAAAGAAGAATGAAGAGGAAAGCACATAAAGCGGAAGTATTTAAATACTATTTACTTCAAATACAGGTCAAGGGCATTGACTACGAAGTACAATTCTGCCCCTAAAGAAGCTTCGAGACCGTTTGATTGTGGACGTGATGGATTTGTGTTAGTGATTTTGTTGTGTCAGAATGCTTTTTGGAACTTTTGTGAGTTATTTCAACTTCCTATCAGCTGTATCCATTTTCCTAATGCAGGATAGGTGAAGGTTCCGGTGTCCTGGTATTGGAGGTGAGCTAATCAAGCACACTTGAGTATCATTGCAAATTTTCCTTTTTTTTATACTTTTATTAAATATTGAAATATTAGAAGTTAAAATGTATGATAGCTGCAATTGCTTTGCAGTTGTCTACTGGTAATAAGTATCATAGTCTAATTTTCTGTTTGTCTTTTTCTAATTATGAAATTTTTGGGAAAAAAAAGAAAAAAGAAAATAGAAATCATTGCACAAAATGTATTGCAGAATCCAAGTAACTTCTCAAGATGTTTTCGAGTTTTCTAGTTGGGATAACTATATACATTCAATTACTGACTTTAGTTTATGAGCAGGAAAAATCCAATATCTAACAGTAGCGAAGACTTTTGAATCAATTTCAGGTTAAAGATGTAGGTAGATACTAACACATACCAGGGGTAGCCTATTGCGATATGGCATATCCAGGTTGATATTGATTTATGACCAGGACATTGCTGTTATATGGAAAAATTTAGAATAATCTTTGCAATGTCTTTTCAATGTATATATCATTTTCCTTCTATATAATCACAGAGACTTGTAATGAACATTTATTCCTTGAATCACAAAATTCCTAGTTGTTATGTGATGATATGTGTTTATGGGTCTATTGGATAGATGCCTTGAGCATCTTCCTGAAGTATCTTCTCTTCTCCTGATCAGTAAATATAATTTCTTGTTCATGTCCTATATGTATATATCAGTCTTCACACCATTAATCTAATCAGGAGCTAGAACATGCACAAAGGCGTGGAGCTAAAGTATATGCAGAAGTTCGGGGATATGGGATGTCAGGTTCAGTCTTTGTTTTCAGTTTCTGCTATTGGTGCACTCGCACTCTTCTTTGACACATCTCAACCTTATATGTGGTAGATTACTATTCTGATTAGTGTAGTTACATTTTTCAGGTGATGCCCATCACATTACTCAACCACATGCTGATGGGAAAGGTGCCATTCTAGCAATGACACGTGCTATAGAGCAGGTGAGAAGTTTGTGTCTCCTTTTGAGCTGTTCCACTCCTTGAAGCATGACTACCATTTCAAATGCCTTTGAAATATATTAATTTCTTTCACATAGATGCTCTTTTTTATTATTGTTATTGTTAGGTTTTACCATTCTCTATCAATTTCTACATAATGCTATAATCTTTTATCCAATTTAGCTTAAATTCATTAATTTCTTGTTTGTTCTTTCCCCACCTCATACTCTTCTGTGTCTCCATGTCAGTTTAACATGCTTTATGATCATACGGAAAACTGTTACCATTGTCAATATTAATTGGAATGTTGAGTGGTATTTTTTAATTGAGGTGGAGTCACACATGTCAACCAAATGGCTGGAGAATGTATGAATTGGAACGAATTGCTGTTTTTTAGATTGGCATTACTTCCTAGCTCATAGTTTCTCAAGTACAGCAATTTTTCTTAAAGCAACATCTTCAGAAGAAAAGGTGTAAGAAAATTAAGGAAATCAAAGTAAACTGGTTATGAAGCAACTAATTTCCAAGATGTTGATGTGGCAATTTTTACCAAATCCTCTTGTTGGTGTGGATTGTGAAGTTTTAACTCTGAAACATTTCTAAGTGAATAATTCTGTGATATCCAATTTCCTTCTTCCTGTAATTTAAGAATGCTAATGCTGTGATTCTAATTTCCTGGACCAGTCGGAACAACATATTCCCACTGTTTTTTTTTTTTTTTCCCCTTGTCTTTTGGTTTTTCTCTTTAGATATATATATATATATATATATATAAATATATTGGGGTGTGGGGAATCTTGGTTCTGAGAGAGGGGAACAAGTGTTTGGGAGAAACAACTTCATCATTTATGTTATTTGTTGATGACAGTCTGGTCTTCATCGTGATCAAGTGGATTACATCAACGCTCATGCTACATCCACACCTCTAGGTAACTATCTATTACAGAATGCTTGCTCTAAACCTCTAGAATTGCTCATACAAGATGTTGAACGCCTCTTTGCATATAACGTGGATATTTAGGTGATGCAGCAGAAGCCAATGCAATAAAGGCTCTATTTTCGAGTCACGCAACATCAGGTGCTTTGGCATTGTCCTCCACAAAGGTAATCTTTAGAGTACTAGTCATCATAAGATAGCATGCAAGGAATATCAAAGTATCAAGATCATATTGTTTATTAGTAAACCTATTTATGTCTGCACTTTAAATATTGGTAGGAAGGAGTATTTTTAGGAAAGTTCATGTGGCATATACACTTTGGAGCCATAATATTTCTCTCTCAATGTGTCTACTTGCTTGTTTGCTTTTTTTTTTTTTTTTTAATTTTAATGTCGTGATTTATTAAAAATACAATCACTTTATTTCAGGGAATGACTGCTATTACTTTGTCTTTACATAAATTGTTGGAAATATTTTGTATTTAGTGCTTGCAAGTTCTGATTTCCTTTAGTTGTGTCATTTGTAGGGTGCCGTTGGCCATCTACTTGGAGCAGCTGGAGCTGTGGAAGCCATTTTTACAGTTTTGTCCATACATCATGTAAGCAAACCTCCGATTCTCTTGATCTTTTGAAACATGACCAATATTTTTCTCAGAGAACTTCACCATGTGAACCCTGCATTTGATCAATAAAGTCATGTTTAGTTGTTAGAAATACATTACTTCATGGCTGTTATTTATATTTAGGCCACAACTGCCTTGTGCTGAATCTCATATTTGAATCTTACGACTTTACTTGAACATTTAGCTCAAGTTCGAAACTGGTAAAATGTTTAATCTCAATTTGAGGGGTAAAGACCTTGAGGAAATGATTAAGGTTTCTAAACTGACCAAAAGAGAACCTTGGATTAGACCCGTAAAGTCTAATTTTTACTCAAGGAAAGACAAGTGTAATTTATAACGAGTATCGAACTCAAAATCTAGTGTAAAGTTGCATATCATTTGTGTTAAACTAAGGGTTTAGTGTTGAAAGTATATTCTCATACAATAATTTGGGATCATCTCCATGCATGACTCTTACCTCTGCAGAGAAAACTTTACATTGTCTTCTTTAGCTAGCTTTTTATGTACTTAAAATGTCATTGTTTCTGACTCTTTTCTTTTACAAAATATAATTTAGGGAATGGCTCCACCAACTCTTAACCTAACTGAACCAGATCCAGTTTTCAGCAAAGACTTCATGCCTCTTACTGCTGCTAAGAAGATGAGTATAAGAGCTGCCCTTTCGAACTCATTCGGCTTTGGAGGAACAAATGCTTCCCTGCTCTTTGCTTCCATATCCTGAAAGTTGATTGATAAGTTAAGTTTATCAAGGGTGCATTTCAATATTTTGTTTTCGATCTCATACTGCAATTCTTTTTGGACAGTTTTCTTGTTCATTCATTCTTTAGTATTTGTTTCTATTATTACGCCCACCCCCTCTCTTTCAGCCTTGAGATGGATGTGCTTTTGGACAAGTATAGCCTAGTTCTTTTGCACTTGGGGAATCATGTTTTTTTTTTTTATTATTATTATTATTATTTCTTCCTTTGTTCGTGTAGACTGAATATTAGACAAGAGTGAGAAGTTTCAAGCCAGGATTTAAAATAATAATAGTAATAATAATAATAATAATAATAATAATATACTAAAAAAATCTTTAGATATTAAATAATCTTGTACTGAAATAAAATTGGTGGTTATTATGTACAGTATTTTCAAATTTTGGAATTTAAATATATAATTTGATGTGAAACTTTGAAAATTGACGCTTTAAAAAATTTTCCTGTTTCAAGGAAATTTATTACAGAAATATGAAAATGATTCAAACAAGGAATTTTTATCCACAAGCAAATTTTGGTATGACTAAGAGAAACGGGAACCTAGTATTGTGATTCATTTGATGCTTTTGGTTTTAGTTATGCTTCAAATATATATATATATATATATATATATATATATATACCGTAAGCCAATTTTACAAACGCAGCAACATTTACGCAAGGTCATTAATAACACTTTTAAACATTTTTCAAACAAGCAAGGAACAAGAAAAGGAATCACTTTGGAAAGATAAAAAAGCTCAGTGTGTTTATGCTGGAGATTAAAAAAAAACAAACAAGAACCCAAACCCACAGAAATATTATACCGATAAATATGGATAATGTACAGGTTTATCAGGACTTACAAAGTGTATCAGCCACTCATTGATCCTTTCCTACCCCAAGAATCAATTGTGCCAGATGAGTTAAATATGGCTCTGCACGAGAACCATTGCTCAAGATTGGTGCCAAGCTCTGTAACTCAGCGGTGAATTCTTTTTCAAAATTCCTGCAAATCCATATATGAAACATAAGTGAGAAAGAGTCAGTTGAAAACGTAGATAACTGTTGATTGAGCATGTGCGTGAAATTTGAGCATACAGAATGGACTCGACGAAATTTGCATTTTCAGGAGCCAATTTCAGCTCCTGTGATCGGGTCCTTAGTTTCAGTTCTTTGTACTTTTCCATCACAGTAAGAGAAGAATCAGATGCCCCATTTGTTGCAATGTCACTTGTGGAAGATATTAAGCGTTGAATAGCTGCTGCATATTGCAGACATATAAGTTTTAGCCTCTCCACTTTCTGCAGCAAAAGATTAAACAAATTTATTAGTAAAAAGGCAAAGATCTAAACAAGTATGTTAGAGAAGACCGGCAAGAGAGAGTATGTTGCAAAGCAACAATATCATGACTAACCTTGAGAAGACCAGGGGAAAGAAGTAAACATTCTCTCAAACACTTCTCAAGAAAAAAATCATGATATTGGATAACCTGTTTCAGGAAAATGCATGAGAAAAAGAGAATAAGATAGTGTGACAGGGCAAGTGAAGAAACAGGCGAGTACCATCTTAAGTGAAACTATAATTGATTATTCAAGACCTGGAGCTGAGCAACTTGATAGTAATAGTACTACTATAAGGGAAAACATATTCTCTACCTCATCAATGCTCTTTGCAGTTTGAAGCCTATTGTGCATAACATGCCAATTTGGCTCCAAAACCTGAAGACAAATATAGCAGCAATTAAACTGTAAGATTCAGCAGCAAACTCACTCGTAAGGAATTTTTAGAAGAAATCAATAGTGGTTCTGCAGATACATGTATGTGTAAGAGCCAGAGAGAAGTAGGTCTGAATAATTGTAGAATTACCATCCAGTGCTATCAAGCAACATATAAATCCAGGACAAAAATAAAATGAGTAATATGGTTGTGAAACCTGCCTCAAATGTCAAATAGTGTACAAGGCTATTAATAAACCTAAGCATACTTCGGCACAGCAAAGATGATACTGAGATTACAATCCCTTGCATGTCAAGTCTGCGGACACCCTACAAGTGAGAACCATTTGGAAAAGTTTTGAGCAGGAAGAGCAAGGAAATGGTAACCCAAAAAGCCAACTGTAAATGATTTCAAGCACCATACTTGATGTACTTGCCACGCTGCACAGAGCTGTCTGTTGACATGCTTGCAGTGGAATAGGAAACGAAAAATTAACTGATATCTAGTTAATGCTTTCCTTGTGATAACAAGAGATAATGGCCATTGAACCTGAAAATTTATTGGCAACTAAAGGTCAGGTGAGAAGCAGAAACAAAATACCCAAGGATATTATCTAGTTGATGAAGTCAATACATATTAAATGTTTTAAACTTGAATGATCTCAAACCACATTATGATTCTTTTAATAATACCGAATAAACATTAGGAGACAAGAATTTTCAGTGAAATAATGATCAAGTATATTAAGAAAAAACAAAGGAACCTAGGCTGCTAAACAAAACTGCAATCTGACAAATTTAGAATACAGAAAAAAGAATGATTATGCTCCAATCAAGTTGAGTGCCAAAATATTAATATGATTGTCACAAAGAAGGAAGTGCTAGTCTTTTACTGTGAGCAATTGACAATATAACCATACGAAGTCACCACCTAATAATATAAACAGGCTATCTTTAAAGCTGTGGTCCTAGACTCCTAGAGGAACAAGGATATGCATGTCTTTCTTTTTGTTTGATAGGAGGTTGAAAAAGAAAAGGTAAAAAAGGATCATTTTCACATCACAGGAAATATTTGGACATCCCGTAATCCATTTCTTTTTCTTTCAAATTTTTTAACATCTCAAATGACCCCAATCCAAAATTGTTCAGAAGTCCTTTACCTACGACAGCAGTTTATTCATCAAGAAGGACTAGCTTCCAATTGTTTTCATAATTGTCTAACTCAAGCCTAAAGAACTTTTATTCTAAAAGGTAAATCTCTAAAATACTGTTTACAAAAAGGCCATGAATGACAAGGAACCAAGAAGCACACAGAAGGTAGACTCCTTGGGTATACAAACCTTATAACTCAAAGAAAATGTCTCAAGCCCTGTAATGCTCACTGGTTCTTCCAAATCATTACTATCAGAGACAGTCCGGATAATATCAAGATCTTTTAGGGTGTTCAACCTTTTCAATAATGTAGTATTTTCCTGCAAAGTTTAACTTCTTCAGTACAGATAATGCGCGTAGGGCATGGGATTGAAGTACAAGAAAATTTCAGGGACTGATTGCTGCCAATATTCTTGTCCTCTAAAAGCATGGTAAACTAGTTACTGACCACACAACATCTTAAATCTTCATGACAAGGATCTGCTGCAGCAGCTGTAGTCCGCAAAGCCAGGTCCAAGAGAGACTATATGTCAAGCATCAAGTTAGAGACACATCTACCCTTGCAAGTAGGTGTTAAAGAAGCAAAATGAAATTAGCAATAATTTTCTTGTAAATAGATAAAGAAAGAAGAAACCTGCAGCTTCTCAGCGGATATATCGTCAGGCTTCTTATTGAGCTCTTCCCAAGCTATATCCATAAAGTGAACCAAGAAATCCCCCTAAGAGAGTAAATATGAGATTTAGTTCATCCTAGTCAAGTTTAACCTCCATCAAATAGAAACTACATTGGCCAAGCACACATCTAATAATAGGAACATGAAGTTCAAAAGATGGTGACAAGAGGAAAATTTTGCTGCCTTAGTTCAAATATTCTAAACTACATTCTACTTAAAAGTATACTCTGTGTCAGTAAATTATAATGTAAAGTATATTTCTTTGCAATATTTTAAGTCCCATTGGTACAATAGGAATAAACTATACTAGATATTTGCTGCCTGTACTCTCGGCCCCTAAATTTTTAAGAAAATCAATCGATAACTAGAGAAATGCAAGTACCCAAAATTGGGCCTATAACCCCCTCCCCGCACCACCAATCCCAACTTCACTTCTAAATGGTTCATACCTGATCAAGAAGAAGATAGTGCTTGATTGACCGCAGTTTTGCCATCAGGTCATACTGCCCCGAAAAAGAAAACCATCAACCAGAGTAATTGTGAACATCTTATAGTAACTGATCTTAGAGATTTAGAAAACATGGAACTGAAGGAAATACGCCATTAAAAAGACTGAAAATGTTTCAAAAATGTACCTTCTCTTTAATGAGATTTAGTAGTTCACCACTAGCATAATCATAAGCAGATTTAATGCACTCAAGATAATGATGATTTGATCCAACACTGGTCAGCTTTGAATTCTCAGCTACAGGGACCTATAAGTAGAATCTGATCAAAAAGCATACCATAGATTGAGAAAATAAGAGGGGGTAGGTAGGGAATCGATGTAGAGAACGAAATTTGCACATGCATTTATAAAGTGAATCTGACAGCAAAATAATACAGAAGTAGACATTCACCTGAATACTATGTCCACATTCTCTCATGACATTCAAATATTTTCCTGTGGTCAAAATTGTCTCAGCAGCATTTGCTAGAAAACTAGGGATGTCATCTTTGAGGCTATAGCGTTGTTGCCAATACTTAGCATCATAATCTTGTGTGAGACTCTCCTATTAAAATTACAAGAATGTCAGCAAAAATGAATAGAACCAAAGTCCTTTTTCTTTTCTTTTTGGCACAGGGGTTGTCAAAGTTGTAATTTGGATCATCTTCAAATGATGCCATACCTTTTGGAGAGACTTATTCTCAGAGATAAAAAATTCACCATAAGGGTCATCAATTACTCCTTCGTACACCCATCTGAAATACAAATCAGACTTATGAGCAATAATACTCATTACTGAAGAAATATACCAAGTATCCAAAGATAAAGCCTTAAAAAGAAAAGAACCGGCATGTTAATGAAAGAATGATAAAGAAAATAACCGAACATTTTGCTAAACTTTACAAAAATTGTTTTTAAAGAATTTCTTTGGTAAGATCAAAAACAGAGACCAAGCGATTTTCCTCAGATAAAATTGTAGAGTTCTATTTCAGACATAAGAACTCAAGTACAAAGAATATGCAAAATCTTGGTGCATAACATTAGTCATAGTCAAAAAGCACCATAGCAAAAGTTTACAAATAACAAGTATTGAATAAAAATGATCAAATAAGAACATTAATTAACATAAGTTTTACAGGCAAGACAAGCTGATATATAATCACAAATCTTGAAGAAACTGTCTTGAAATAAAGGAACAAATATCTGTAAATTCAATAAAATTAAATCACAGGAGATGCTTTCACCTGCAACCTTGAATGCTCATCACCTTGATTACCTTTCGAGTATTCCAAGATATGCAGTATTTGCACATTGTGTCATCTTTTCCAGTAATGACCTCACCACATGATTCCCAGCCATGGCCTTGACCTGAAAAAAACATTGTTCAAAACAAATTAAAACCTTGGATGATACAGCTATACCAAAAACAAGCAAGGGCAAATGTTGAAACAAAACTGAATGTTATTCTTGCCTGGCTTTGCAAAAGGTTGAGAACTGCAGAACCCACAAAGTTATGAGCTGAAACTTTTTTTACCACTATACATAAAGCTTGCATGGTTCCCATCATTGGCTGACTCACAGATTTAACAACCATCAAAGTTGATTCTAAAAGGAAATTATACAGTGAGAACAAGACAGTTGAAAAAGGACATACCTGACAATAAAACCATAGTCCCTGGATAGAAAGTCTACCCAGCCGAAATTGATGTTCAAGCTGGGCCACCATAGCTTGGTAATCCTATTAAGGAATATTCATTAGCAATACAGAACTTCAACCACTAAAGTCATGTCCTTATCCTGAGAGGCATATAGCAGCAGATTACATCTCATTACTTCAAACATGAAATATTGAATACAATATTTTTCTTTTAAGTTGTTGTACCATTTTAACCATAACATCTTCAGAACTCATGACAATTCATTTCTAATCAAACAGGAAAAAATAATTTGTAATGGAATCCTTGGAAGTTAGATTATTACCCATCTCTCAGAAATTCACGTACTGTTTTCATCAATAGGTAGAATGTGATATTTATTTTTAGAAAAGTAGCTACATGATTTTTCTTCCCAATTTTATGGGTCCATCTCTAGAATTTATCATCTCAATAAACTCCCAAGAATACAGTTCATCCATCTTAGATGTTGTGGCAGTAGGCCACCACTCCAAAATTCTCTGTTTGTTCTTTGAAGAAAGTTATCTACAATAAAAAGAATTCTTTAAATTTATCTTGACCTCAAATTTTGGTGCATGAAACCCTTATAAATATTTAATTAAAAACGAGAAGTTTTTTCTAATGAATAAAGATGTATGGAACTTTATCAATAGGATGGCTTCTTATAGAAGCCATTCTTTACAACATCTTGAAAGATGAGTATATAAAATTATACTTTTCCCGAACAAATGGAGAAAAATATGTATACATTTTTTAATTGAACAATGACCACCCTTGGAGCACAGATAAGGTCCTGTTACTCAAAAAGTTAACACAATTTGAAAATTTAAAGTCTTCCCTGTTTCATAATTAGCTTTTCCATCCATGCAGGTCTCAATTATGTAAAAGTTCTTTAGCAAAAGTTTGAGTCTACTTAATCTAATCCATAGCATGGATGTTAAAACAGACTGAAGAAATTCTTAAAGTTTGTCTACACCTACTCGGCAAGTTTATTTTATTTGTCATTGATTTTTAATATTCACCAAAAACTACTTTTTTCTGCTTTCAGTTGCACAAGTATCTGAAACGATCTTCTTTCAAGTCCTTATCTACAATAATATCTTAGACAAATTTCTTATTCTCTATCTTCCTTTTAGAAAGAATTTGCAAGATATATGTGATCCTTGGTAACCAAATGTCAACAATAAGTACATGCTAAAGCTAAACCCTCACCGGAAGGATTAAGTGATACAATGAATAATTGGCTAAATAGAAATTACATTAATGAATTATCATCTAAAGTCTCAAACTCAGATTTATTATTTACATGTTCAAGGGCGTTACTCCTCCTAATTTGATAAAATCCAACCTCCTATCAACACAATAAGAAGTTTAAGCATGTGTTTATACGTGACACGTGATTGTTTAATATCTAAGTACATTATTAATTCATCATCTCAAGTGTCCATCTCAGATTTATGATTTTCATGTATAAGGACATTACTCTCCCTAGTCTGATCAAGTACACACTTGCATTGATTCAATAAGAAGCTTAAGCACATATGTGTACATGATAGTTTAATATCTAAGTACTGAAATAGTGATTGAAGAATGAATCAAATATGAGGCAGAAAAGATAGTGCTAAGACAACTCGAAAACAAAAAATATACAACTTATAACATTAGACACCTACTAGTAGGAGTGCCCTTAGAGCAGAAGCGAAGGCATGGTTTACAAGGCCAGTCTTGAACTGCGACCTTGACTCAACAAATTGATTTATTAACAAATAGCTCTCACACAATGGAAAAATCCTTTTTGAAGATTCCTGCATTAATGTATCATAAGAGATATATTCATCAAAATTGTAAAACATCCTTCTCTTGTATGAATATCTCTAGAAAACACTGGTAAACTCACAAAAGAACTCTCAAAATATACCAATGCAAATTAACCATGTCTAAATTCTGAAGTAGTTCTTAAATAAAAACTAAAATTATCATAGCATGTGCTCCTTGTGTATTGAAAATGAAGCCAAAATGATAAGTTTCTTACTTGCAAAGCTAGGTCCATTGATGCATCAGCTTGAAAGACTACGGCATCCTCCTTCCCTTGTACTTTTTTTGTTGATATGTATCGCCCTTCGATTCCAACCAAAGCAGATAATAGATCGTCAATAATGATTAATTCCTGCAAGGAAAGACCCAGTGGGCACAGTTTGAACATTTCTATGTCACAAAAAACAAAATATATACATATAATTTGAAAGCCTGGAACTTGACACATTTTTAAGCTATTACAAGAAACTACGTTGCTAATGAAAAGAAAGGAGTAAGAGCACGGAGCATTAAAAACCCAGTGGAATCAGCTTGAACATTTTTATATCACAAAAAAGAAAAAAAAAAAGGTATATCTTTCCAAAGACTGAAACTTGGCATGGATTTAAACAATCACTAGAAGCCATATTTCTCTTGAAAAACAAGAAGCAAGAAGAAACAGGAAATACCCAAGTAAAACAATGTCTCATAGTAACAGGTAAGACAAAAAGAAAATTTCTAGAAATGAAACATCCCAAGTATAGGACAGGCATACAATTTTTACGCTAAAGCTAAAAATGAACTAATATGATAAAAATCCAATTCATTAGTTTACCTGAACTGCTACATGGTAGCAGCCTATGGCTTTCTCCAACCCAGCACTACATAACAATTAACAAAAACAGTATAAACAAATAAATCAGTGAGGGAGAAAAAACACTTTTGTAAGTGTATAACTATCAAAAATAATTTAAAGAAAATGGAAATTCACACACTTGGAATAATCCGCTGTGAAACTCTTCAATTCAGCACCTCCAGATGCCAACTTCGTTTCCTACACAAACAAGCATCTCAAAAAAAAAATTAAACTCTCATGCTAAAATTTAAAAACCTCAAAAATGTGAACATATCCTGAATACGCGAGCTGTAGAAGAACCTGATGAAAACGACCAGTTAGAAAAGGTCGATCAACATTCCATTTAGGTGCAGAAGGAGATGAAGAAACAGCCGCCATTACCGATTCCATTTATCTCCAAAACCCTAGCAATCGGTTAAGCAACCAATAGTATAATCAGAATTTGCAAACAAAAAATACAAAATGTAACTGAATTCTGATCAAAGATCAATTTGTCTTTGAAATCAATCCAGTAGAATTGAAATGGAAGAACAAAATGGGAGATATTATACCAAACAATATATATATTTCGAAAATACTAAAGAGAGCAGTGTCCGCGCTGAACCCAGATCCGCCAATTTCAATTCCAATTTAAATCAAATAAGATTTTTATTTTATTTTTTTAAAATTTAAATATTCCCTCCGTTTTTTTCTTTTACCAAATAAGAAAACAAAGAGTTTGATATTTCCTTTAAATTGGAAATGGAATTGCGTAATTTTATTTTGCGTATTTCAAATTAAAGTAATTAATACTTTTTATATATAATATTGAGATTAGGCTAACATTTTAATAAATTATATAGTATTTATAATGGTTAGTTAGACTAATTATGTACTTATATTAAATTTTAATAATTTTGAAGGTCTAAAAATTTAAAAGGTATAAAATATCTATGATAAGATATTTAAAGTTCAACTCCATTTTAGAGAGAAGAAATTTTTATTCTATAACAGGATTTGATGTCATGCTCTTGCTAAATCATAGGTTAGATCTAAATATCTTGTGAAGAAACAAATGATCAAAGACGCTCTTTTTTATACCCTCACTATATAGATTTTTTGATTTTTGATTTTTTTAATTTTATATACGAGGATTTATTATTATTTTTTTTCATGTATAATCATATTTTTATTATTTTTATGAGGATATTTCAGTTAATTTTTAAGGTTTTAAATTTAAAAATAAAAAAATATTTAAAAAATGAGCATAAAAAATGTAAATTTGTTTGGGATTCAACTCACCTATTCTTGTTTTATCTTTTTATAATTTTTTTGGTAAATTAGAGGTTTTGTGACATTGGTCTCCAAAATATTTTTTTGTATAATTGATTCCGAACTATAAAAAAATTGTGACATTGGTTATTCCGTTAAAAATTTCTTTTAAGTAAAAAAATCTCAAATGTATTTATGTCACTATATTATTTAAATATATGTAATAATAGGCAAATTGACATAAATAGTCCTCAAACTATAGACATTTGATGGCATTGATCCTCAAATTATAAAAAAATTTGTAAAATTGATCATTTCCTTAAAAATCTAAAATATTTATATTATTACCCTATTTAAATACGTTCAAACAAAAAGAAGAAAAAGATAAAAATAGTGAAAAAAAGTATAAGAATGATATTAAAATATTATTTGAATATATATATATATATATATGTATAAAGTATATATATAAAATATATTTAAATAATATAATGAGATAAATACATTTGAAAATTTTTTTACTTAACAAATAGTTTTTAAACAAAATGGCTAAAGTCACAATTTTTTTATAATTTGATAACTAATTTCATCAAAAAATTATAATTTATGAACCAATGTCATCAAACATATATAGTTTGCCGACTATTTATGTCAATCTGTCTATTATTACATATATTTAAATAATATAGTTACATAAATACCTTTGAGATTTTTTATTTAACAAATGACTTAACGAAATTTTTAACGAAATGACCAATGTCACAATTTTTTTTATGATTTGAGGATCAATTCCACTAAAAAATATTTTGGGGACCAATGTCACAAAACTTTTATAGTTTGGGGACTATTTATGCTAATTAACCTGATTTTTTTAATTAAAAAGTAATTTGACATAAATAGTCCATAAATTATAGATGTTTGATAATATTGATTCCAAAATTTTATTTTTATTTTATGAAATTAATTCTCCAACTATAAAAAAAATATGTTAAATCATTATTTAAAATTTTAAAAATAAATTAATAAAATATATTTATGTTATTATATTGTATAAATACAATTAATAATATATAATATAAAATTTTAGAATATTTTAATAATATAAATATTATTATAATATTTTAATATTTTAACTGTGACCGAATTACTTTTAAATCTAACCTAATTCCATGCAATTATTCCTATTATTATACTTAATTCTTCCTCTGTTCTTCAATGATTCTATAGAAATCTTTATAAAATAAATTATCTGTTATAAAAAAGCAAGAACTTTCTAAAAGCTAAAAACTCTTAATCTAATTTCACTTTCGATATAGATTGTAACAGCCGAGTTTATAGATTTGAATTATAATTTTTTTTTTCGTCAATATATTATAAAAATATATATTATATATTATTAATTATATTTAAATAGTATAATAAAAAAAATATTTGTAATTTAAAAAAAAATTAATTTAAGAGATGATTTAATAAAATTTTTAATAGAACATGTTACAATTTTTTTTGTAACGTGGGGATGAATTTGACTGAAAAAAAATATTTTAAGGAGTAATGTCAGCATTATGTCTAGCTAAAATTTAATAAAATAAATATTTTTAATTCATGTGATAAAAAATGGACAGAATATTGACAAATTTAATGGAATTTTTTATACTAAATAGACAGAAAATTCAGAATTCTACCACTTTCGCGGTATTCGCATTTCTCCCCGTAGAGCTGAAGAAATAAGCAAAGAAAGAAAAATGACAGAAGTGGAGAAGATGGTTATGGAAAAGGTTGGAGAGGTAATAGCTTTGATCGAAGCTGCGAAATGTCTCGAAGAAGTCATTTGTGCTCTCCATTCTCTTGCCGCTCTTTTCTTTCCAGTTGATTCTCTCTCCCTCTTAGGTTTGTTCAATTGTGTTTAATAATTTGAAGAGACGTAACAACGAATTTTGTTGTTTGATTTTTGCATTAATCAATTTTTTTTGTTCTCTTTGTGATGTCTCAGGTACTATAAACGAAAAGTATAGAGATGAGGTAAAAATATATATATTTATGATTTTGAATTTTTTTGAGTTAAATTTAATTATTTTTTATCACTAGCATTATTATGGTTTTTTGGTTATAGATACTTGGTGCCAAATCTCCAAATGAAGATGAGAGGAAGGAGTTGTGGAGAAGTTTCTACAAAGGAGGAGCATTTCCTGCACTTTCTAGAGTTTTGCTATATGGTAAACCAAAAAAAAAAATATTCTGATTATTATTTTTGTATTAAGATTTGTCTTAATACACATCTTTTTGTGTTATTTGTGTTAGATTTGTGCTTTCCTGTATTATTATTTATGTATGTAAGAGTTTATTTATGGAAGCTTGAAAATTTTGCAGTAATAGGCAATTATGAGTGGAGAGAAAAAGACAATGTATCTGATGCAAAATCCCAATCATGGCGAAAAGAAAAGAAAAACTAAAAGAATAAAATAATTTTTTTTTCCTATTTTATGTAAGTAAATTATAGTTCTAGAGGTAACTTTGTTCTATTAGAAGCTTGAGAGGAGAAAAAGTGGAAGTTGTCACAAGAGAAAAGTTTGTTGTGGGTGGAGAATGCTTCTTCGTAGCTTCCTTTCTTGATGCCTTGTTGAACTGTATGGGTTATCTGATGAAATTGCTGTTCTTTTTATAGATGTTGCTTCGAATTGGCTGGCTTGTTTCCCCATTTCTGCAAGGAAAAATGTATATGATGTTTTTTTTGTCAATGGACATGTGGTGGAGGTCCTTCAGGCAATAGTTCCATGTCTACGCCCTGCTGGAGGTGCTATGTATGATGTTAGTGCTGTCTGTTTAAATGCTGAAAGGTGATTGTGATTTACACGTGTGGTTTTTGCTATTTCTTATTATAAATAGTCAAATACAGCTCTCTTTAAGCGCCTTTTACTTAATCTTACGGAATCTCTTTTTGCTTGACTGCAAAACTCACTGTTGTTTTTATGTGGGATTAGTAAATTAACTATAAAATACATCAAACTGAGAAGTCAAGTTTCCAGCTGGTAGCAGTTACTGTCAAGATTCGTTGGTCAAAACAACTGGGTAGTTGTGGTGAATGACCAAACAATATTTCCTAAAATATATTATGATACAATAGCCTTTCAACTTGTATCTGTGCCTCTTGATTTATTTATTTGTTTTTATTATGATTAAGTTAGAACATGGTCAGGTTAAATAGCTTCCTGAAAATTTCAAGTTATAACTTAAAAAATGTGTTATCTGAGACTATCAAATGTTAGTATTTGAGGTGCATAAAAGTTTGCTTGATGTCAAAGATGCTAAATCTCTTTTTGTTCTAATATCTTATTTTCCATATTCATCCATGTTTCTTTTATTACAATGTGATTTCCATCCTCCATTTTATTCTATTGAGCAATACACTTTTCCTTCACATTGCACTTGTTTAAATGTAATTATTTTATTGTCAAAAACATTTTTAGGCCTAGGGGAAAAGAGACAAATAAATGAAAGAAATTGTTGGTAGGATAATAATCTAAAAGTAACTCCATTAAAAATTGGAATATGAGGAAAATGATGAAGCTGGTTGATTGGCATAGCTGTGGAAAGCATCTATTTGACATCTAACATCTGTGAATGTGGCACATTAGCTTCTACTAGCACAATTTGTATGGTACTTTGTATTATGAGATAGCACTTTATCCTCTTATGTTTTTCATGATGCTTTTGACAGATTGATTGTAATTTGTTTGCTTGAAAATCATGGAGTTTCACAAATGGTGAAAGATTTTGAATTTTCAAGTCAATATGAAGAGCAGCAGTTCAAGCATGCTATTTCCCTTTTGGCACAACTTGTTACTTCTATTCCTGACAAAGCAAGGCCCCAGGCCTCTGTTTCACTTTCTTCACAGTATCCTTTTGGTTCTTTACTGAAGTTTTCTTCTCAAACACATACTTATTTTCTTTGAAGATAAGATGTCATGCCTTGTATGAATTTGTGTTTAAAGCAATGCTAGAGTTTCAACACATGGTATAGCTGATCTTCAGTGTAGAACTAGCTGCAGAAATATAATGTGCTATTTTTTGGGAAGGTGAAAACGTGAGGAAGTGCAAATCCATATGAACTGTGACTAAACTTGGGAAAGGTTGTTGTAGTAGATTCCCCTCCAGAAATCTTTATAAGATATTAGACTTGACATATGCAAGATTTAGATTCTCTATCATTCTTCGTTTTTATCTCTACATTATTCACCTATACTTTGTTTCCTGTTTTCTTTTGTGTTTTCCTTTACTATCATATTTCAGTTTGTTTTTCAAGCAGATTACCTCTCAACTTCTTCTTGGAGCGGAAGAGTGGAGCAGAAATCTGTCTTTCGGAGCAGAAGACTTATCAAAAGTTCATATGGATTTTGCCATCCTCTTCACTGGCGAAACATTTTCTCGCATATGTCGGAGAGGATCAGCAGGTGAAATTAACTCAGAGTATTTTGGCATCTTTGTTTGTCTAATCTGAAAACTGCATACAGGGTAATAATTGAGCTATGCATTCGTACCTCTTGCAGATGTGATGGTAAGTGAAGTGCTTCCCCAAGTCCTTGGTCATGTTCAGAGCTGCTTGTCAACAGATGCTAATATGAGTGTTGCTAAGGCATTTCAGTTAAGACCAGTTCTGCAGTTTTGGTCTCAAGTTATGAAGGCAATTAAAGATTCCTATGCTGTAGAAAGAATGTCAGAACAAATCTTACATCAGCTGGTGGCACAAAATGTGAATGATGTTGAAGCATACTGGATTTTGTCAATATTGTTTCATCAGATCTATCAGCAAAAGTCAATTCGGTATGTGACAATTTATTGTTTTAAGATAGTTATTTCTTGCTCCTTCCCCCTCTACCTTCCTGCCATTTAATTTCTACAGTAATCAAAATGTCATACATTTTTTTCTTTTTACAAGTAAATGAATGGTAAACAGTGCTTCAGTATATTCTCCTCGTTCTTCCTGTAATGTCCCTAGTTATGTGTGTATAGATCTTTATGAGAGAAAAATTCTCTAACTATAGCTAGAGCTTATTTCTGATATTTTCCACTTTGTCAGGTCCATGTTTGTTGATAAGTTCTTTCTGTGGAAAGTATTCCCTATCTGTTGCCTTAGATGGATTATTCACTTTGCTATTCTTGAATGTTCCCCGGATGCTTTGGGAACAAAAGTGCACAATGTCCCTGGAATTGTGGACACAGTGCGGCGGCTTGTGGTTGTATGGTCAAAACAAGAGTTTTTGCAATCTGCAACGCTTGAGCAACAAATTTGTATCCTTTTTCTCAATCTATTACAAAATTGGTGAAATTTTTAGTTGATTTACTAAATAAGTTAGATTAGATAACACCTCTCATGTTATTATTTACCTATTGTGGGAAAAATTCCTTATATTTTCCAATCATTCTTTTTCTAGGCAGATTGGTGGAGAATTGTGAATGATAACATCTATATCATTTCTTATCCTTGGAAAAGGGAAAGGAACATCGATTAATAGATTTTCCTTGTCTGGAACTTTTATGAATATGAATTATTTTTTCTGACTTCGCACTTGTTTTCTTTTTCATTTAATTTTTTTGTGTCTCCTTAATTTAAGATTTCAGATATTACTGCAGCCTTAGGCCTCTGTTTGGAGAAGATGTCAAAAGAAGATCTAGATGCAACCAAAGAAGTGATCCACTCAATTCTTAAAGGAGTTAGCTGTAATTTTTTTTACTATATATTTTTTTTATGAATTTACTTGCTTGGTGAGTGACATATTTTTGGTGACAGGTAGGCTGGAGAGGCCCGATAATTTGATTCGTAAAATGGCTAGCAACATTGCTTTAGCATTCTCTAAAGTTGTTGATCCCAAAAACCCATTATATCTTGATGATAGCTGCCATGAGGAGAACATTGACTGGGAGTTTGGTTTAGCAACATCTGACAAAACTTCTGGTAGTGCCTCACATAATAAAGATGAAGATTCCAATAATCTCAAAAGTAGTCCAGATGTAGCATTAGAAAAAGAAGTGGATAGTATTGGTGGTGCTGGGATGAGCTGTAATGCAAGAGAAACAAAGAAGAAACCGTCTGAATTTAAGTTGGTTGATCCTGATGAGGTTGTTGATCCAGTAACCCTAAATAGTGGGTTCCACTCTGATGGGGAGGAAGATGATGTTGCAAGTGAGGACTCTGAGGCCTCAAGTGACTCTTCTTTGCAGCCATATGACTTAACAGACGATGATACAGATCTAAAAAGGAAATTCTCTCACTTGATTGATGTGGTTGGGGCACTGCGGAAATCAGATGATGCTGATGGTGTAAGTTATTTTCTTTTTAATTATATTAAGATAAACAAGCATACTATTTCCTGCCTGTATTTGAATACAACTTTGATTTTGAAGGAAATGTGCAATGCAAAGAAAATATGGATATTTTCTATGCAAGTAATGAAGGAAGATGGATAACTTCTTCCCTGGTCCATCAAGTTAGCCCTTTAATACTATCTCTTAGGATGTATGTGCGAAATACAATCGATTAAGAAAATGGGATAATTGTTGGTGAAAACTTGATACTGTATATCTCTCCATTCTAAGCTAGTCCTAGAGGAGGGTTATCCTGGCCAGTGTATATCATTTTATTTCTTTCCTTTTCCATCTACAGAATACCACATTGATCATATTAAGCATTCCTTCTGCTTTTATATTCATAAATACTATCTAGAATTAGTCTTTTATCTTCATGTTTATAGGTGGAAATGGCTCTTGATGTTGTGGAGAAGCTTGTTCGAGCATCACCAGATGAACTTAAATATGTAGCCGGTGATTTAGTCAGAACTCTGGTACAAGTACGCTGTTCTGATTTCGCTGTTGAAGGAGAAGAAGCATCAGCAGAAGAGAAAAGGCAAAAGGCCATAGTTTCCCTCATTGTCACATGTCCACCTGAATCTCTTGAGTCCCTTCACCGCTTACTTTATTCCCCTAATCTAGATGTTAGCCAGCAAATCATGATTCTTGATGTCATGACAGATTCAGCTGTAGAGCTGGCAAATACAAGAATTGTCAAACCAGAAGAGCGGTATAGACCCCTTATATCTTCCATGTCAAATCAACCATGGTTCATGCCGAAAAACATAGATCATCCAGGATCAAGTTTGTGGAAGGAGATTTCAATGCCAGACATGCCTTTGAAATGGTCCTATTCTTATGAAAGAGAACTCCCTGCTAAGCCAGATCATATTAAGAGAGGAAAAACAAGACGATGGAGCCTTAAGTCATCAGTTAAACAAAATGCGATGGAGTTGTCTCAGAATGAATTCCCTCAATATGCAGCTGCTTTCATGCTTCCAGCTATGCAGGGATTTGATAAGAAAAGGCACGGTGTTGATTTGCTTGGCAGGGATTTTATAGTCCTCGGAAAACTTATTCACATGCTTGGTGTCTGTATAAAGTGTGCAGCCATGCATCCAGAAGCATCTGTTTTGGCATCTCCTCTTCTGGATATGTTAAGATCTAGGTAAAGAAAACTGTTCATGCTCATTGGTGGTAATTCTTGGATGGATTTCGGCCTCTATGCCTGAGAATGCAATATCTTGTTGTTGAAGTTGTTAATAGTAGTTGACTGTACTTATTTCATTGCTGGTTCAATGTTCTAGTAGTCTATTGAAATTAAGTTTGCTACTAATTCCTCTTCTTCTCTGGAGAGACGGAGAGATGTGTGATTACATGCTGAAGGTTCTTGCCTTTTTGTGACAGGGAGATATCTTATCATGCAGAAGCATATGTTAGAAGATCTGTTCTTTTTGCAGCTTCATGTATACTGGTAGCTCTTCACCCCTCTTATGTAGCATCTGCATTAGTTGAGGGAAATGCTGAGATTTCTAAAGGGCTTGACTGGATTCGTTCATGGGCTCATCACGTCACTGAATCTGACACTGATAGAGACTGCTATACGGTATGCAAGAAAACTCAGATATATATTGTAACTATTTTAGTATATTTTTTGAAACCTTGTTGAACTATTCCAGGTTGAAATGGTTTCGGTTGATTTTTTCTTTTCTCTCCTCTCCTTTTCATAGGGAGCCTGATATATATATATATATATATATATATATATATATATAGCATGCAGAAAGAGAATGTAGTATATTTATGTAAAAGGGCATCAAGGTTCTTAGGATCTGCATCTGGTAGAGTTTATTAGAATGAATCAAAAAGTTTCTATGCCATGGCCAACAAATGCACGATAACTTGTTTTCTTTTCTTTTCTTTTTTTTTTCTTTTGTCCGGGTGACGGGTTTAAGTTGGTAAATTTTTCCAAGAAGTTACCGAGCTTTGATATTTGGTTCCGTTGTCTGCTGGTACCTTGCAATATCTTTTAAATGACTCATCTTGACTTGGAGCTTTGATTAAGACTCTTGTTTGGTTCTTGGTATGTCCGTGGATGATTTATTAAGATGTCTTCTTTCTCTTTTAAAATTTTCAGCTGGCAATGACATGCCTGCAGCTTCATTCTGAGATGGCCTTGCAAACTTCTCGAGCCCTTGAGCTGACAGAGAACACTGCTAACGTACAAGGTATTGGTCTGCCAATAAATCTTGCTAGAGGCATAATTAAAGTTCCCCATGGAAATGTAAGATTATAGATGTTTAGATTTTGCTGTTACCAATTCATGGAGGTTGATTGTAAATAATTTATAAATCTGGCTTTATATATATATATATAGAGAGAGAGAGAGAGAGTTTTTCATTTCTTCTGGTTGATATAAGATTGATTACTGTTAAGAATGAGTACCTCAAGGGTGGGAGTTTTTGCTTTAGTGTTTTTCTCTAATTTGGTGCGAATTTAACTATAAATTTATGAATAAGGCCTTTTTTAAAAAAAGAAAAAAAAATTTCATTTCACCTTTTTATAATATGTTAAACTTTTGATAAAAATTTTATTGGCAAGACGTGGCTGCACCAAAAAAGGAATTTTTTTTTTAAAAATTAATTAATTAATATTTATTAAAAATTATAATATTTAGGCAAATTGATAAATTGAATAATTGGTGAGTTTGATTCTAAACAAATTTACAAATTTAGTTTTGGCAAGTTGAGTCATAAAATATTTTTTTTAACTTTTAAGGTCCCAATTTTTTTTGTAGAGAATAATAAGGTCATTTTTGATGAATTTTGTCAAAATTTTTAAAAGTTTAACGGTTGTTTGTCTTTAGTTAATTAAAGACAAAAATAAAGAAAGAAAATAATAATAATAAAAAAATATTTAAACGCAGAGATAAAATTGTCCTCATATTTTTTTAATTTTTATTTTGAAAATGTCCTCATATTTAAAATTTTAAAAATAAAAAATTTATTAAAATAGTGAGAATATCAAAAGTCGTCGTTAATCTTCTTCTTCTTCTCTATGACACACGATTTTTATCTTTTTCTAACATTTTTGAAGAAAGAAAAAAAAAAGTAATTGAAGAAGAGGTCTTTATAGAAAGAAAAAAGAAAAAAATGAGAAAGAGAGATTTAGAAAATTTAAAGTTTAACCAATGGAAAGAAATAAAAATACTTTGTTTCAAGAGAAAGAGGACAGTGATATTGAAATACTCAGTGAATCTTTAATCATTAAAACTCATTTGACAAATTAAAGTTGTTCTAGACAACAAAAAACGAATTCAAGTAGGAGCAAAAATGGGATGTTAAATTCAAAGATATTTGAATCGATGTTTGAGTAAGTATTCACATTCATTATCATGAATATATTTGAGTAAGTATTTAAAGCTGTTCTAAAGAATGTAGATATATTTTATCTATTTTTATTATATTCTTCCTTTCTCTATTTGATCTCTATTGTTAATTTATATTTGAGTAAGTTAATTTATTCATATGCTTGATAATTCAAAAATATTTTATGTTATTGACATTTTATTAACTAAATGCAGATTTATATGGAATGATATAACAGATGATAAAAGACACAAATTTGCTAAGCTAGATTCTCTATATTTCAACATGTATGCAAGGGGGATGAAGGATAAAGTCTTGAAATGGGTAGACACAGATCAAATTTTTTTAAGAAGTTACACTTTGATTCCCATTGTACTATGGTATGGATTTAGCTTCCTTGATGTAATTATAATATCTAATAACATTATTTATAAATTAGAATAATTTTTAAACTTTGTTTTTTTTTTTTTTTGATTTATTGTTAGGTGTCATTGGAGCTTGTTGATTTTATGTAATTTTGGGGAAGAGAATGATAGCAATCCAAAATGCATGTTGCTATTGGATTCACTACAATCAACAAATCAACCAATTGAACATAAAATAAGAGAGTAAGTTTTACATTGTGTAATTTATCTAAAAATATAAATCACAATTCATTAATATCATTTTATTCTGACAGGTTTATATTGGACATTGTGGATATTAGTAAAAGAAAAACATCATCAAATGATTTTAAGACCATTCCTCTACTAGTGCCAAAAGTAAGTAAAGTATATTTTTTAGTAAATTTTATAATTCAAGTCATAAATTAATTGAATTAACTTTAATTATTGATTTTTTTAAGGTTCCACAACAATGTGGTGGGGAAGAGTGTGGATGGTATTCCCTTCTTTATGCCAAACTTTTTATGCAAAATGCTCCGAACAACTTCAATCATAAAGAGAATTTTCCATACTTTGTAAGTAGTCCCTCTCCTAATGTGATAAAAAGTATTCTTATAGTATACAAAAATACATGATATGTTAAGCATATTAAAAAGTTTTAGTTGTTAATTTACGTGTTATAAGTTCTTATTAATTTATATTCTATGAACTAATAATAATGATATATGTATTGTAGATGGATAAAGATTGGTTCAACATTCCTGAATTTGATGAGTTTAAACAGAATATGATATTGATGCAATCCACATCAATAGAGAACTATCACCTTGGTTCAACATTACCTAATGAAGTAGAAGCAAAAACTAATTTGAGAAAAAACGAAAAAAACATTGATTTAGCTGATAAAATTGAGATTGGAAAACAAGGGAAAGAGGTTGAGATTGAGATTAGAAAGAAAGAGGAAAATGTTGAAAGAATAATTGAGTATGTTAGTGATGAAAAATTTGAATGATTATTACAACAAGAATATGGTGTACAAAAGAAACATGTTGAAAATGTTGTAAATTCAAAGGAAGATGAGATTAATGTGGACATGGGGACAGAAAATGAAGAAGGCTCATCAAGTAATGATGACTTTTTTAAAGAATCTGATATTGATGATGATATAGGGAGTGATGTAAAAGTAATGGTTCGTAGAAGAGTGGATGACTTGGAACATGCTTTAATGGAGGTAAAGAAGGAGAAGGAAATTGAAAATGAAAAGGAAAAATTGGTTATGGTAAATGAGAAATTAGTTCAGCTAAATAAAGGAAAAGAAATTGAGGTACATGTTACAGATGCTATAAATCAGAATTTACCAGAAAAAAGAAAAGTCACTCGTTGTAGTTGGAATTTTTGTCCAATTGATGCTTATGATGGAATATCCCATGATGGTGTTAGTGTGGATGATTTGAATGATTTGTCTGGTGATGCTGATTAAAATGCAGACTTTAATGACTCACATGAAAGTAGTGAGGAAGATGAAAAAAATAAGGAAAAGTCCTTGTAAGTATTTGAAGTTCAATAAAGAAATGGATGAACTTGATCCCCAATTTGAGAAGGGTATGATATTTAATTCTGGGGTAGATTTGAAAGGGGCAATTGTGAGTCATGGAGTTAAATATGGGAGAGAAGTATACTTTAAAAAAAATGACAAAAAAAGAATAAGGGCAGCTTGTAGAGGTCAAGGTTGCAATTGGGAGCTTTATGGCGCTCCTTTCAAAAAAACAGCCAGCTTTCAAATTAGGACCTTAAAATCAACGCATACATGTTCTAGGTCACTTAATCACAAGTTAGCCACTGCCAAGTTGATTTCTAAGAGATACTTGGAGGACTTTAGATCCTCAGTTGGAATCAACATTCAAGAATTTCAAAATAAGCTGCATAGTGAGTTAAATCTAGATGTTTCTCCTTGGAAGGTTTATAGAGCAAGAAAAGAGGCAAAAGTTTTGATTGAGGGAAATTATAGGGAACAATATAAACTGCTATATGATTATTGTGCTGAGTTAAGAAGAAGCAACATTGGTTCAACAGTGTGCCTAGAATGCAAGGAAGATGAGGAATCTGGTGACATGATTTTTAGTAGAATTTACATATGCTTGGAAGCATTGAGAAAGGGGTTTAAAGAGGGATGTAGAAAAGTAATTGGTTTGGATGGAACTTTCCTCAAAGGTCCACATCCAGGAATTCTACTTACAACAGTTGGAATTGATGCTAATAATGGCATATTTCCTGTTGTTTATTCTATAGTTGATAGCGAGAATAAATCTAATTGGAGTTGGTTTATTCATGGTTTAATTAAGGATTTAAATATATACAAGCAAGAGAGTTGGTGTTTTATTTCTGACAGACAGAAGGTAAATGTAATAGGCTATAAATTTCTTTATGATTATTCAAATTTTAATTATTGTGAAATGTACTAATAAGATTTTGTTTATAGGGGTTGATTCCAGCTATGTCAGAATTATTGCCAAGAAGTGAGCATCGACATTGTGCAAGACATTTGCACAATAATCTCAAGGCAGTGTATCCAGGAGAGGCTATCAAGAAACAATTTTGGAAATGTGCAAAAGCTTCATATCTCAACAAATTTGAGACTGAAATGGATATATTAAAGGAGATTAGTGATGGAGCTTACCAATGGCTGAAGAAGAACACAAATCCACAACACTGGAGTAGATCTCACTTTAAAGATAGCTTCAAATGTGAGATTCTTCTTAACAACCATTCTGAAATTTTTAACAAAAGTATTTTACTTCTAAGAACTAGACCTATCTTAGGTTTGCTAGAGGGGGTTAGAGAGTATTTGATGTTAAAGCTTGAGAGTAGAAGACAATGGGCAAGTAGACAAGAGGGTCATATATGTCCTAGAATCAGAAAGAAACTGGAAAAATTAAAAGTTCAAAGTGCTATGTGTTTTCCATCTTATGCTGGAGGGGGTAAGTTTTAGGTGAGAGAGGCAAGTATGGAGCAGTTTTATGTGGATATTGAGGGAAAAACTTGTTCTTATAGGATGTGGGATCTATCAGGGATTCCTTGCCCTCATGCTTTAGCAGCCTTAGGATTTTTTGGGAGGAAACCTGAAGACTATGTTCACACATGTTATTCCCTAACTGAATATAAAAAAACATATGAGCATATTATTGGACCAACAAATGGGCCAAATAATTGGCCAAAGTGTAATTTTATCCCTCCACAAGCTCCAAAAAAAATCAAATTACCTGGAAGACCTAGAAAAAATAGAAAGTTGGAACAAGGAGAAAAAAGGAGAGTGAAGAATAAAGTTGAAGGGCCAGAAAAGTTGAGTACAAAAGGCTTGTCAACATACATTTGCAAGAAATGTGGCAACACATGGCACAATAGCAGAAAGTGTGTTCAAGTTGAACATTCTTTAAATAAATGTGGCATTTGTGGACAACTAGGACACAATAAGAGAACATGTCCATCAAATTCAGCAATTGTCAATGAATTGAGCTCAAAACAATCCACCAATATCACAAGTTCTTAATAGATATTTTTATTTCATCAAAATTGTTAGTTGTTAACAATTTCAATAATTTCAATCTTGAGTTTCATTTTTATTTCCTAATTCAGATACTCAAAATGCCAATTGATTGAAGTAAATGCACACTCCTTTTTAGTAAATGGTTCTCTGAAAGCGATAGGTTGGTAAGTATTAGATGTTATATTATTCTATTTCCTTTTTATATTTGAATACTAATTTGCATTATTAGATTTTATGCCACTTAATCATAATTTTTTATTTTTGGGTTGTCTACTGAAATTAGTATGTGATATGTATTCTTATGGTAGTTTTGTCTTAAATTTTATGTATTTTTATCTGACATTAACTCATCTCATTCACATGAAAATTAGTGATCTAGTTTGGGTGTTCATGCTATTGGTGAATCACTGCTAGGGCTGTTAACGATCCGAGTCGAACCGAACATCGGATAATTAGAGTTTGTTTGTTTATTATTCGAGCCCTGTTTGAGTTCGCTCGTTAAACATTTCGAACAGAAAAAACTGTTCGAATTTGTTTGATTAATTTTTTTTATTGTTCGAATTCGAGCTCGGGTTCGCTCGAATAATTTAAAAAATTTTTAAAATTTAAATTTGAATTTAAATATTAATTTTTTTTTCAAAATTTCAAATTTATAAAATAAGAAAAAATAGAATTTAAATATTTAACTATTTAATAATAATAATAATAATAAAAGATTCTTTTAAAGAGTAAATCTAAATATAATAATTAAAATATTAAATTTCAAACTAAGATAAAACAATTTCTTCAAAAGATAGTTCATCATTCTCTGTCTGCAAAAAAAAAGTTAAATATATAAAGAATATTTTTAAATAAATTTATTATTTTTTTTATATATACAAATTAAATGAGAAGAAAAAAACAAAGAACAAACCTGTTTTCAAACTAAGATAAAACAATTTTTTTAAAAGATAGTTCATCATCCTCTCTCTGCAAAAAACAAAAAAAAAGTTAAATATATAAAGAATATTTTTAAATAAATTAATTATTATTTTTATATATACAAATTAAATGAGAAGAAAAAAACAAAGAACAAACCTGTTTTCAAACTAAGATAAAACAATTTCTTCAAAAGATAGTTCATCATCCTCTCTCTGCAAAAACAAAATGTTAAATATATAAAGAATATTTTTATATATACAAATTAAATGAGAAGAAAAAAACAAAGAACAAACCTGTTTCTTATCTTTTTAAGTCCATGAAGATTACGCACCCAATCAGATGCACATAAAATCATTTCAACTGTATCAATAGACATTAAAGCACGACGATTATCAATCACTCTACCTCCTGCACTGAAAGCAGATTCTGAAGCCACAGTAGTAATTGGAATAGATAATATATCACGTGCCATTTTAGATAATCTACTGTACTTGAACTGATTCACTCTCCACCATTCTAATGCATCAAAATGAGCTTCAGAATCACATATATATACATTTTCTTCGAGATAAATATCCAAATTTGATTTTACAGGCTGAATAAAATCTGATTGTCTGATAAAGAAATCAAATTTAGCCTTTCCAGTAATAACATTTCTTCCAATTCTATGAACTTCAGAACTACCACTGCCAGACTGATTGATATCCATTCTTGCCCTTGTTGAACCTTGTTCTTGACTCAATTGACACTCATTATATGCACTTTCATAACTTGCATAAAGGTCATACAATGACTTCTTAACCAATTCAATATTTGCATGAGAATCATCTTTATAAAGCACAGGAAAAACAAACTCAACAAGTTTCATTTTATACCTTGGATCCAAAATTGCACTAAAAGAAAATAACATGTTACATTCACCCCAATACTTATCAAATTTTGCAGCCATTTTTCCAGCCATGACTCTCATATAATCAAAATGACTCAAAGATTTTTCATTTAGTATTTCTTTGATCCTATAAAGCTCTGGAAGAAACAAATTCGAAGTAGGATATTCAGAACCAGATATCATATTGGTAATTTCGTGAAAAATAGCCAAAAATTGGGTTACTTCTTCAACTTTCATCCAATCATAGCTATTAGGAACATAACAAAAACCAGGATGAATATCATGATAACGAGAGAAAGCATCCTTAACTTCTAAAGCCGCTGCCAACATAAAATATGTTCCATTCCATCTAGTAGGACAATCCAAAATCAACTTTTTACAAGACAATTGAAGTTGTTTCACAATTTTAGCAAATTCATTAATTCGAGCCTCAGAATTCTTCAAGTACTTTATACCATCCCGAACAACATCAACTATACTTCCAATTTCACCAAGTCCATCTTGAACAAGCAAATTCAAAATATGAGCACAACATCTCACATGAAATAACTTTCCATCAATTGGCAAACTTTTCCTCAATAAAAGATCGCTTTTCAATCTTCGAATACAAACATCATTGTATGACGCATTATCAACAGTAATAGAGGCCAATTTATTTTCAATTCCCCAATCAAGAAGACATTTACTAAGTGCATCAGCAACAATAACACCCGTATGTGGAGGTGGGACATTTTTAAAACTCAATACACATTTTTGTAATACCTAGTTAGAATCAACAAAATGTCCAGTGACAACCATGTATTGAATACTTTGTCCACTTTTCCACAAATCAGTAGTGATGTTAATCTTATCAACTTTATGTAATAATGTCTTCAACTCTTTCTTTTCTTGATCATAAACTAACATACAATCTTGTTTCACACAATGACGACTAATGTTTTTATAAAATGGAGAAGCAGCTTTCATAAACTTATTGAACAAAACATGTTCCATCATCAAAAAAGGATACTCATGAACTAATACCATATGTGCAGCAAGTTCTCTAACTTTAGAATGATCATATGTAAAGTTAGAAATAGAACTTACCCCATCTAATCCAGTTTCAGTAAATGAAAGAACCTGTTGTTTCAATGTCGAATTTTGACCAAGAGCTAATTTCCGTTGCAAACAAGTCTTCAAATGTCGATTGAATGTAGTGGTAGTGCTGTGTTTATTCACTGCCCATGAGTCCTTGCAATAGGAACACCTTGCCATTTTGCAGCCTTTGTCATCTGTCCATTCTTCCATTTCTTTCCAACAACTTGCTTTTTTTTTCTTTTCTTTCGCTTAAATGCAATATTTTCTTGAATGTTGTCATTATCATTGTCTTCAGTATCATCTAAATTAATATGATTATTTAATGTCTCAATACTTACTGAGTTCATTTCATCCACAGCACGACATGAAGAGGATTCTTGAAATGAATTTGAGAATGGTATTGACATATCTGTTTAAATAAATAAATAAAAATTATAAAATTAGTTAAATACAATCAAAATTTTGAATTTGAACCTAAAAATTTAGAATTCAGTAAAAAAATTTAAATAGATAAATATTTCAAATTCCACCTACAAATTAGCATATTTATTCTATTTAATATTAAATATCTTATTATTATCTATATTTTCTTATAATGTATAAAATAAAAACAAAAACATGGAATAAACATGGTTACTTATCTCTTTCAATATATATATATATATATATATAACAATTTAAATAAAATCTGATAACGATAAAGAATAATATAATTTTTAAAATTTAATATATCAAACAAATATAATCTAATTATCTCAATAAAATAAAAAAATAATAAAAAAATAATATACTTACCTTTAAACTTATTTTTTCAGTTGAGTCTTGAGTTTGAGAAAGTAAAGGAAATAGAACGATTAACTTTTTAGGGTTTGTATAGAAAGAAAGTTGATTGAGTTAGAACTTAGAAGTAGAACTCAAAAGTCTTTTTTTGGTTATGAGAGAAATAAATTACTTTAGCATTTTGAATAATGTTGGGACTTGGGAGAAGTTGAATCATTTCTAGAAATTAGAAATTTTTTTTTTAAAAAATATGTAATTTAAATATTAAATATTATTTTTAATAATATATATAAATATTTATAATTTGTTCGCGAACGCTCGGTACGTTCGCGAACAATGTTTGAATAAGCTTGAAATATAATCGAGTTTAAAATTTTGTTCGGTGTTTGTTTGTTTAATAAACAAACGAGCTCGAACCGAGTATAAATGAGCTTTGTTCGCGAACAGCTCGGCTCGCTAACAACTCTAATCACTGCATAAAGAAAAAACAAATGCTTTTAATGCTGAATTTTACATATAAGACTATAATGAGGAGGAATTGGTGATTTAGTATTTGTGTTGTAATATTTTATTGATATAAGTCTATTGATTCTATTTGCAGGCTTAAACACATTTGTTAATGCAACATTGACCATCGTTGAGTTGCTTGTGTGCACATTTGTTACTCGACATCCAACACGTAAGAAAATATTGATGGTGGTTGTTGGGGGTAGTCTTCCCATGCTGCTGGAGTTTTTTCCCCTCTCTAGAAACTTGTAGATGAAATCAATATACGATATGTATTCTTATGGTGGTTTTATCTTGAATTTTTAGGAAGCAAAGCTTTTTTTAGTAGGAAGTTAATTCAGTTATCAATTCAACTTTTGAACTTGTGGTTATCTTGAATTTCAGTTTGTATGAAATCTAAAATTGTTCCAAGGGTCCAATCATTATTTTTGACTAGAACCTTTCTCTAGAGAATACATTTACCTTTTGTTTTAAATTGTATAAAATATCATCCAAAGTAATTTTTGTAATATCAGGGAATAATATGATTTTTTAGCAACTATCAAGAGCATCAACATTTGTTTTTGTTAATAATGAAAGTTTTTCTTCCAACAGAAATATTCCAGTTGATAAGCATCGAAGTTTTGTAAAAAGAATAAATTGTAATAAAAAAGAGCAACATAACGAATCTTTAGCTAGTAAAAAGAATAAGTTGTAATAGAAAAGAGTAATATAACGAATCTTTAGCCAGTAAAATCTACAAGAAACATGATTACAGTCAAATAATAGGACAATATTTCAATAAAAACTTATGTCACTCCACAAGACGCAACAAAAAATTATCCACATGTACACTAGTCCCTTTATTTGGCCAGCTTAGGCCGGCAAATGAAAGAGTGGAAAGAACTTCTGAGTGAAGAGGGAGAAGTGTTTGTTTTTGTGCATGTTTCCCCACCTCTAACTCTAGTTCCGATTAAGAGAACATCAAATGGTTTACATGCGTTTGACAAAAAAAAAAATTAGGGTGTATATTGTTGGTGATTTTATGCCAAGGAGGAGTTACATGGTAAAACCTACAACCATTATAGAGGAAGGTATTCCCAATATCAAATTATCTTTGTTCTGATTTGTAATTTACAAATATTCATGTTTTGGTAGCCTTCAAAGCTCTTGTAGAAAAAAGGATACAGGTTTCCCTATAATTGATGACTAATTGTGGATTTCCTATATTCACTTAAAATGTAATATTTCAATATGTTCCATAACATTATTTAAAATAAGTAAATTTTTTGATAGCCTGAGTACACAATTATTGGATGAGTGGTGTCCGGTGTCATCAATTTTGATGAAGAGTCAGTATCTTCCTTTGATGAACAGATCACAAGAGCTTCAGGATTTATGGGTAAGAAGAGGATGAACCAGAATTTAAATTCAGATTCATATTAGAATTCCTCTTCTTTTGTTTTCTTTATCTTTCTACAAAGACGCTCTTATTCTTCTTTATTTTTTTTCTTTCTTCAAAGATGTCAAAAACGGATAAAAATTTTGTAGCAAAGAAGAAGATTGACGAAAGATTTTGATATCCTCTGATAGATTTTTTATTTTTTAAATTTTAAATGTGAGGACATTTTTATTCATTTGTTTAAATATTTCTTTATTTATTTTCACTTGTAATGACTTTTTTATCATTGTCTTTAATTAATTAAAGATAAGCAATCGTTAAATTTTTAGGACTTTATTATTCTCTGCAAAAAAAAGTTTGGGACCTTAAAAGTTAAAAAAAATATTTTGGGACTAAGCTTGCCAAAACTAAATTTGTTTGGGATTAAACTCACAAATTATTCTTGATAAATTTTATCACTTAAATTATATAATTTTTGTGATTTATTTTTTTTTAAATTTTAGATAATTTCATTCCTTATCTTTATAATTTTGACAAATTTTATTCTTTTTATTAATTTATTAACTGTCAACACGATTAATCAATTTTAATCAACCTATTTAAAAAGATAATTATATTAAAAATATAAAAATATCAAAATACCAATTTAATTGGATTTGATAGTAATAACTTAAAATTTTCATCTCAATCTTCTTCTTCATTTTTTAATAGTGATTTTTAAATAAGGATTTTACCGTTAATTGGTAATTTTTATGGAAGACTTCTGGTTGATGGAGTCGAATTTCCTATTAAAATAATACCACCTTGCTTAGGAGATGGGTGTTTCATTTTTTGGTTTATAGAGGTGGATGTTGTGTATGTGTGTGTCTTTTAAATATTTATATTTTTCATTTCCGAGGAAACTATACTAAATTAAAAGATGCTTTGCGTAAATTGCATTTTATTCAAATTGCAAAGAAAAAAGTTTTTGTGATACGAACCAAAAATAAATGAATGAAAGAAGAAAAGAAAGAGATGAAAAGTTTATAAATCACAAATCATAAGAATATGACATCCTAACAAGAAAAAAAGACCATTGAGATGAAAATTTTAAATTATTTGCATAAAATGTAAATAGATTGGTATTTTGATATTTTTACCTTTTTAATATAATTATTAAATTTAATTTTTATTAAAAAAAAAGTGACTAACAATTCACACGAAAATAATGAAATTTGTCAAAATTATAAAGATAAGAGATGAAATTATCTTAAAAAATTTAATAAAAAAAGAAATTATCTTTTTTAATTTATAAGACAATAATGAACACATATAAAATACTTATAAGGCATTAAATTATTTAAAAGTTTTAATAAGGGATAAAATTTGACAATTTGTCATACTATTTACATATATTTTTTTAAATTTATAAGACAATAATGAACCAAAATAATATACTAAAAAAAATTTAATTTTTACCCTTTTAATATAATTATTAAATTAAAATTTATTATAATATTTACATCTTTGTTAATTTAATAACACAATAATGAATACATATAAAATACTTATAAAGGGATGAAATTATTTAAAAATTTTAATAAGGGATAAAATTTGACAATTTATCATAATATTTATATTTTATTTATTTATAAAACAATAATAAACTGAAGTAAAATAGTAAAAGAAATATGACATTTTTATATTTTTAATATAATTATTTTCCTAAAAAAACAAATATAATTATTAAATTTATTTTTATTTTTAAAAGAAAGTTAATTAATTGTTGACGGTTAATAAATTAAAATAAAATGTGTGATAAAATTATGTAAAAGTTTTAATAAGGGATAAAATTTAGTAATTTGTCATAATATTTACATTTTTTTTATTTATAAGACAATAATGAACAAGTAAAATACTAAAATATGAAATTTTAAAAAGAACTATCAATAAATTTAAAAGAATAAAATTTGTCAAAATTATAAAAATAAAGGACGAAATTATGTAAATTTTTTAATAAGGGATAAAATTTTATAATTTGTCATAATATTTATATTTTTTATTTATTTATAAGACAATAATTATAAAGTATACAAAATAATAAATATATAATTTTTTTAAACAAAAAAATTATTTTAAAGATTTATATCCATCTATTAATTTAAATATATTAATTCATCTTATAATTTTTGTTTTGTTTATGTTTTTTTTAAAGTATTGTTTTTATGTATTTAAATATTTGATTTGTTCGTGTGTATATATATATATATTATAGAATTGTATGTATATATAATATAAAAAATAAATTATATTATTTTTTAATGATTATTAGTATATTAAAATATTTCAAAAAAACGTATATTAAAATTAAAATTTATAATTAAAACTTAAATTGTAATAAAAAAGTACAATAATTTTTTAAATTAAAAATTAATTAAGTTAATATTTTTTTTGTGAGAGGAATTAATTTAATATATATTAATTTTAAGTCAAAATTTATAATACAAAATAAAAACTTTTTTTAGATAAATTATTATTTTTAATTTAAAAATATAAATTAAAACAAATAGATGAAAGTAAAAAGTTAAATAATAAAAATAATAAAAAGTTATAAGAATTTATTTTTAAATTACTATAAAGAAGTAAGTGAAAAATAAAAGAAAAAAAATTAAAAATTATAATTCATTAGTATAATTGTTTAATTATACCATTTTTAAAATCATAAAATTATTTTAAAATATTTATTAAAAATTTATAAATTTATATATAATAGATAATATAAATTGATAAATGAAAAATATAATAAATCATAAAAGGTAAAGAATTTTAAAAAAATTTAAAATTAAATAAAATTACAAAAAATATCACTGTGCCATGAAAGATAAATTAAAAGTTTTTTTCTATTAAATTATAGTACCTAATGAATTTGATCCTTTCGTATATTTTTAAACTTTTTTTATGGGAAAAATAGGTGAAATAATTAATTTCACGCCTTTATAATTCTGTGGGGATAAAAAAGTAATATTAATAAAAATATAAAGACTAATTTCACCAAATGATAATAAATTTTGAGACCATTTACCTAATTTACCTAAAGGGTAATAAAGGAAATTTAGAAATATTAAAACTTTTTTTCTTAAAATCAAACCCAACAAATAAATCCGACCCGCTTGTTTGTTCTCCTCGATTTCTCTCAAATAAAGCCTAATAACTTCTGCAGCTCATTCTCTACATTCGATTTCTTCCCAATTTCTGCAAAAATGGTAAGCACATGGCCTTTTCCTTCGTATTCTTTTAGATTTTAATTTAATCGAGACATTGTTGCTGCTCTCTGCCTTTTGATTTTTATTATTTTAAATTTTCTAGTATGATCAAATTTGTCTTTTGATTTTTTGGCTGTAGTTTTTGAATCTTGAGTTAGTACGAGAACTTTAAATGCTATTTTTTTTTTCCGTTTTGGATTTCATGATTTGTTTGTAATTCCTAATTGACTACTTAATTCTATGTATATAATTGATATTTTTTTATTTTCGTGTTCATAATTTGGTGAGTGGGTTCATGGGATTTTTCGTTATCTGGGTATTTCTAAGTTTGTATGTTTTGATGAATCGCAGATTGTTTTGAACTCTTTCAAAGATGGGTCTATTTCTAAGATGCTAATTTTTCCCCACTCCGTGAAAGATTGAATGCTTTCAGTCTGGCTTTGAATCTGACTTTTAATTTTTGTTGTTTTTATGTTTTTTTTTGAAAGTATTGTTTTTATGTATTTAAATATTTGAATTGTTAGTATATATATTGATTCGTCAAAAAATGGTCTGATGCCACGTGTCAAGGATCCGTTGTCGTTTTGTGCTCCCTCTCTGCCAAATACCCGTATCTTGGTTGTTTATGCGTCGCGGAAGGACTGTTATCTTGCAATGCTAGGCCTGCAAAACAGTAAAGTTTATTCGGAGGGTGGAAGGTCTCCGGTAAACCATCCGATGCTTAAGTCAGTGATTTGACTGTAAGATTGGTAATCAGAGAGAGATGAGTAGAGTGATCTGGCCTTACCCTCATTACCTTTACGGGGTGATATTTATAGGGGATTAGCCACCCTTGTGTCAGGTAGATTGGGTGATTTGTTATGTGAAATCTGATGGTTACCGGATTTTGTGGAAAAGATATGAGATCCCCTTTTTTAATAGGTTGTTAGGGGAATTTTTGACTGTGATCCTTTATGGAGTCAAACGTTGACCATCAGAGACGGTTCTAGAGATGTGACTGGTCAGTGGGTTTTGACCGAAGTGACCGAAGTGTGGTGACCTTGCCCGCGAGGTTAGGCGAAGTGGCCATGCGGCCCTTGGTGGAGTTTGATGTATGGCTAAGTGGGACCTGTCATGCCTTGCCAGGTGGACGGACACATGAGTCCGGTGGGTCTCGTATGCTTAGTGTCATTTGCCTTGTCAGCAGGGGTATTCTCATACCTCTCAGTGGCCCCTCGTCGAAGTACAAGAGAAAATGACTCTTTTGCTTCGACGCACTTTCGTGACTCATTGTGAGTTGGCAAACTCAGACATCTTGACGGGGTAGTCTAAGTCTCTGGTGACGGTTGGTTCTCCTGGTGCGGGGTTACCCCTATGATGGCGGTTCGGTTACCGAGGGAGCAGTTGACATTTGCGTGCTCAGAGGTGGCGTCGTTTGCGCTTCCCCACGCGCGAATAATGATGGTGCCGCACGTGAGCTATCAGAGACTTGACCCTTGGTGTGACTGCGACCCGGCTGGAGTCGGGTTCGGGCGAAGCTTGCTGGGGAAGCTTCACCGTTTTTGAATTTTATTTCCTCTTATAAATAGCCCGCTTGCCTTTGCGAAGGACTTTTTTACCTTTCCTTCTTCAACCTTGCGAAATTCTGCATTCTCTTTTCCAAACTTACTAAAATTCCCTCTGTTTTCCTCGATTTCTTCCCGGTGATTCACTCCTCCTTCTGCAATTACTTCAAGTTCTCTCCATTTTCTACATTATTTCAGGTAAAAGGAGGCATTATTGTTTCGGTTTTCTTCTTCTTCTTTTCCTTTTTGCTTCTGTCACTTTGGTTGTTTTTTTTTCAAGTTTGGGTGTTTTTGAGGGTTTTAGTGTGTTGAGGAAATGGTTTTTCTAGGAAAAAGGGCGGTTATGGGCATTTTGGAGTGATTTTAGGATGAGTTTTCCGGTGAGAGTTCTTCTGGACTGATGAATTGGTTGGGGACGGAGTGAATAGACTTTAGTTCTGATAGGATTTTTTGTTTTGTGTTTGTAGATATGTCGGATTCCGAGAGTGCCGAGGTCCCTGTTCCCGTAGTCGAGGTGGCATCCAGTCCTTCAGGATCCACTTCCCAAACTAGCTCTGATAGTTCCAGTACTTCGAGTGTAGAGAGCTCGAGTGGAGGGGGACAGGAGACTGACTTCGATCAAACAGTGAGAACAGGTGGTGGAATGTTCGTTGTCCCAAAGTGTCCGCACTTCGGCCGAGGGATCCCTCACTGGCCCGACTATCCCCGTGGCTATCCCTTTAGACCCTAGGGCATCTAGGCACCTTGGTGGCGGAGTGACAGCCACAGGCATGTCCTCAGGAGACTTGCCTGGCTCCAGCATCCTCGAAGGCGAGGGTGCGGACTCCGACCATTCCGAAGAACTCCCGAAGACCAAAAACAGGTTGGAGGGGGACTTCGCTCTTAAGAGGAATACCATTAGTCTAGATCTTCCCTTACTGTTCAGTGAAATTGACGGGAGTAGGTTTAGGTTAATCCACCTTCAGGAGTGCGGGGTCATGTCCAACTCCTATGTACATATTCCATATGACCATTTTCTTTATGGCCTCAGTTTGCCTTTGGACCCCGCATTCTGCGATTTTTTAAACTTAGTTAGATGTCAGCCCGCTCATGTCCATCCAAACGGAGTTAGGTACTTCGTCTCCCTGATGCGTTCCGACTGATATACTAAAATAGGTGTTGTTTTACCCTATGTTGATTATGAGCAATTAAGGACTTAGTCTGACTAATTGTCACATTTAATCTCTATACTGTCACTTAATCAATCAGAATCTAAGGCAGAGTACCTATCGTGTAGCTAGTATGTTAGAAAGTATCTACGATTTTAATTAAATCAAATATCGTACTCCTAGGAAAGTGGTAACGACTTAGTAGTAACTATCCTCTTACCCTAACTCTTATCTTATGATCCAGTTATGCAATCGTCCATAAATATCTTTGATGAGAGGGTAATTCATTCTCCACTAAGTTTAAGTCTATTTAAGCCTAAGAGTGTTTTACAGATAATGTCATGATTCTATGTTATACTGTTCCTACATGTTGATTGACCTATCTTCGAGTATTTTAGATATATCTTGGCCTAGATTGCAACTATGTACTGAGTCTAAAGGTGTACCGCATCTGAGTTACCTGATAAACAACCATACCTTAATGACGGCCCTACTCACGGTTCGAGCTAAAGGCATCCATGAAAGCCCTATGTCACTTAGGGGATCATGCCGCTCGCCCTAACGCCGACATAAACACACAAACTCAGCCTACTTAGACTACTCTAACAAACATGGTGATCTATAGGTTATTTCATCTAATATGGCAGCCATTAATGCATCCCGACGGGGAAGTCGTAAATTAATGCCTGTTAAACTAAACAAGTTATAATTAGACCATGGTTAGAAATTATCTATAACCCTACATTTAGTTTACAAGAAACTACATTAGACATGCAGACATAATGAAAGTTAAGCTGGTGGCCATTTCCGGAAAATCATAAAGTACTTCAACATGCATAACAAATATTCATAAAATCATAATCCAATAGATATAATAAATGTTTGGACGAACACAGTACAGACATATAAAGAGAGGGACATGGGGACTGATGCCATAAAGTATTCACCCTTTACTTAGTCTCGCCGATGGAGCAACTGCTTGTATATGTTGGACTGCTCGACCCGACTTTGCTCGACAGAACTTTCGGAGGACGCTTCCTCAGCCTAGTAGCTGGACTTTACCTTAATACCCAGCTTAAGCACAGCCCTGTTGACTGACTCTTCTAATGCCTAAAGCCCTCTTAGGATCTCCTAACGAAACCCCGGGTATTCTATGAATACCAGAAACGAACCTATCTAGTCGTATCCTAGGATCTGAGACAGACTCTCAGAAACAAAGAACACAAGACACTATCTAAGAATATAATTAAACCTATACTAAAACCTGAGTCGCTAAGTGACTTGTATACTATGGAAAACTGTATACTTGAAGTCACTAAATGACTCAGATCGAGTGGAGATGAATGATTTCAACTGAGGAAGGCCTGGGGTATTTATAGCAGGTGTCTGGAGTGAATTTCTCCAAAAATTTCGATGTGGGACAACTTCTGGTGCTCAGGACGCCCGTTCTGAGCTTGGGACGGCCGTCTTGGTGCTTTGACTGGGTCGGGACGCCCGCCCCGAACTCAGCATTTCCAAAAATTGCATTTTTGACCCAAAATTTGCTGTTTTCGTGCACTTTTCACCTGACACTTCCAAAATCACAAAATCTGTGAAATTGAGTTAATAACAATCAATTAAGAACGATTTAACACCAATTTCACCCTAAATTGTGCCTAAAAACATGCTAAAAAAGTGATATGATTTATGCATATCACTCCCTTACTGTATTATGTAGGAGAATAGGTGTAGAGGTCTCCGAGTCGTTGTTGAGAACTTTCTTCACAGTTCTTCGCATGAACAACCTCACATTGTCACTTCGATCCCGCCCTAGTGTAGTCACCCTTTTTGAACCCCCTCCAAACAAGTTAAGTCAGTGGAGAGATAAGTGGGTTTGTGAGGAGTCCAGAACGGGCTTCCCATTTTACCCAAAGTGCAGGGCACTTCGTACTTGGCTCCCCGTAAAGAGGAACACCAAGTACTCCGAGTCGGATCAGAAATTTTTAGATTATGTCAGGAGTGAGTTAGGAGATAGTCCCAAAACTCAGTCCAAAGTTTTCCTGACCATTGAACTTATCACTGACGAGAGTCGCCATGCCTGTGGGATAGGCGGGCCGGCGGCGGACGAACGGAGGAGAGAGTTGGGCCTCGAGGACAACGAGGAGTACCCAATGTGGAAATTGCACCCGGGGAGGGTGTTTTCAAATGAGTGCCTGGAGTGTTCGAATCCACGAAGTGCAGGCTGCCCCATAGCAAAGGGTAGAGTGGGCTGTCGGGTCTTTTAACTTGTTGATATTTTTCTTTTTTGTAATCCTTCACTTGCTAACTTCGCTTTATTTGGTTATGGCAGATATGAGGCTGAACTTTAAGGCACGCCGCAAAGCTGAGAGGCGGGCCCAGGGTGGCACCACGCAGCGGGGTGATGTGAACCCTCCCCGAGCCGTGGACCGGTCTGACGTTCCTGTGGCTACGGGGACTTCGTCAGCGGGAGTTTCCAACCTGTCTACATCAACTCGCTCTCCGGCTGGGAGCTCTCCTCAGCCACCTCGGTCAAAGGGGAAGGAGCCCGTCCATTCTGCTCCGGCTAAATGTGGTCGTGAGGGGGAGGAGACGGAGTAAAGGAAGAGGGCTTCGCAGGGGCCCAGACTGTCGGAGTCCTCCGATTTGAGGGAGCTGGCTCTTGCCATAGTCGAACGGGTGGCACTCCGGGAGGCACAAGGTAGTGGTCCTTCTGGGACTTCGTCCTGCCCATGGACCCAGGAGGGGTTCAAGGCTCCAGAGTTAAGGAGGGATTTGGAGAGCTTGGCCCGCGAGATCCATCGAGCTTCACCTCCCTTGACGAACCTTCCTCTGTACGACCATAGGTCCAGAAGGTTCTTCGGGAAGGTGATTCTTCACCGGGCCATGAACTCCGACTTGGCTCAGAAACTTGGGCAGGCTTCCATGGGTAAGGAGATAGCCGTCGGGCACATCGGAGCCTATCTGTCTTAGGTAATTCATTAAGCCGAAGTGTTGGTACTTCTTGTTTTTTTAATCTTTTGGTTCACTCCTTTGTCATTTGTTTCTCAGGTCTCCACATACATCGCCCATCTCTCCAAGCTTACTTCCAATGACAAGACTTCGCAGGTTGAGCTGGAAGTCCTGGAGAAGAAGTATGAGGAGCTGGAGAACCAGCTCTTTGCCAAGGACCAGGCTCTGGTGGTTGCAGAGGGCAAACTCCGATTAGTCGAAGAGAACGTTGCTTTGGTGGTTGCGGAGAAGGACAAGCAATCCTCTAGCATGTCAATCCTTCAGAGGGCTAATGAGGATCTGAAGGTCCAACTCCGCTACTTCGACAAAAGGCTGAAGGAGGAGAGCTCGAAGAGGCGAGCAGCGGAGACAAGAGTGGCCTTCTTAGAGTCAGCGGAGTACACTGCCCAGGTGGTGAACGAGTTCCGTAACTCCGAGAAGTACGAGGAGGAGGTGTACGGGCTGGCCAGCGAGTTCTACAATCGAGGTTGTGCTCATGCCCTCCGCTGCCTGCACCACCTCGTCCCTGACAAGGCCCAGCTGTGTAGGATTTTTGAGGGCTCCTATACTAATCCCGAATTTAGGCGCGGGTGCGAGTTCGTCCCATTCACTGAGAGTGAACTGGCGGAGATTGCAGAAGGCGACGCAAAGGAGGGAAGGCAGTGGAGTCCGCCTGTACCAGTCTACCCTGTCTTGGAAGAGCTGTGTCTTCAGCTGCGAAGAGAGGCTGAAGCGGGCGAAGTCGTCGGGACCGAGGCTACTCCGGTTTCATACGCTGCTCCAGACGACGTCACTGCGGCCCCTGGGGAGTCGGTTATGGCAGCAGAGCCCGAAGTGGGGGATCGGGCCATAATTGTTGTGGATGCTTCGGCCGAAGTGGCTCCTCCTTCGGCCGAAGCTCCCCCTTCTGTATAAATTCTTCTGCATTTTTGTAAATTTTTGTTAAGTTAATGAAGTTCGCCGTTTTGTCATCCTCTTACTTCGAACTTTTATTTACGTGTCTTGTACCTCGTCCAATAAGCCAAGAAGATAATTTAAACAACTTAAGTCACTTGAACTTCTAATAACAACTTGAATTTTAATAATAAGCCTTCCACAAACTAAAGTGAGGTGACTTCTAAGCCTTCCACAGACTTCTAACAAGTGAGGTGACTTCGAAAATAATAAGCCTTCCACAATCTTCTTAACAAGGATAATGACTCTGAAAAACCAAAACTTTAACAACTTGAAACCATAAACATAAACATCCTGGGGACTTCGCCGTTGACCTAGCTTGTGATGGGTGGCGGCAGAGTATTTATTGAGTTTGGCTTGACTTCGCCAAAATCTTTATGAGAACTCAGACAAAATATTTCTTCAATTGGTTGGCGTGCCAGGGATTGGGAAGTATTGTTCCTTCTTGGTCCATGAGGCGAAATGTTCCCCGGCAGACTTCGTCTTTAATCACGTATGGGCCTTCCCAATTCGGCGTGAGTTTGTTTGCTGTAATATGTCTTGCAGTCCCCTCGATTATTCTGAGTACCCAGTCTCCGACGCCCAGTGGCCTGTTGACCAAATTTTTGTTGTGGGTGAGTTCGGTTGCCAGCTTGAACTTATCTGCTCTTAGGCGGGCAGTTATTCATTTTTCTTCTAGCAAGTCCAGGTCTAAGCAGCGTTGACGTTTATTTCCCTCCTCGTCATATGTAGAAATTCTGTAGGATGGGAGTGCGAGTTCGGCTGGTGAGACTGCCTCTGATCCAAAAACAAGGGCGTAGGCTGTTTCACCTGTGGGGCCCCTAGCAGAAGTCCGTACTGCCCATAAGGCGGCTGGGAGTTCGTCAACCCATTTGTTGGACTTCCCTTCCAAACCTTTTTTCAGTGCGGCAAGGATCAATTTGTTGGCGGCTTCGGCCTGTCCGTTTCCTTGCGGGTGTGCAATAGATGACTTCCAGTGTTTGATCCCTAGGCGGGTGCACTCCGCTGTGAACTTGGTGGCGAACTGAGTACCATGATCTGATACGATGGCCTGTGGTACTCCGTACCGGCACATGACGAAGTCGTGGAGGAAGTTGAGTGTATTCTCTTCCGTGGGGCGGCCAGGGGCTTCGCTTCGATCCACTTGGAGAAGTAGTCGACGGCCACGATCAAGTATTTGTGATGCCCGCGGGGTTTGGGAAATTTGCCCATAAGGTCGATTCCCCACATATCGAAGGGCCAAGCTGCCAGCACAGGGGTTTGCAGAACTGATGGTAAACGGGGAACGCTGCTGAACCTTTGGCAAGTGTCACAGTGTTTCACATAGTTCTCCGCATCCCTTCGTAGTGTCATCCAATAATAATCCTGATTGATCACCTTTTCTGCCAAGGGTCTCGATCCGGGATGTCCACCACAGATTCCCTCATGTAATTCTTCTAGAATTGTCTGTGTGAGGTTGGGCGGTACACAGCGGAGAAGTGGCTTGGAGAAGGAGCGACGGTACAGGATATTGTTGAGTATCGTGTATCGGGCCGCTCGTTTGCGGATTTGTCTAGCTTTAGCCTTGTCCTCTGGCAGGATATCTGAGGATATGAAGTCCTTCAGTTCGTCGATCCATGTGGGGGAGTCAGGTGTCGAAGTCAAGATCGGCGAGATATGTTTTGGAGCGGAGATCCGAATTATTTGGACGTCGAGGTCATGGGGGGCTTCTCCAGACGCTATCTTAGCCAGTTTGTCTGCTACTTCGTTGTGACTGCGATCTACTTTGGTAAGGGCGAAGTACTGAAACTGAGCAACCAGTTGAGATACCTTTTCCCCGTAGGCTTTTAAGTTGTCAGAGTTGACGGTGAACTCATTGTTGACCTGTCCCACCACAACCTGGGAGTCACTGAATACCTTCAGCGATCTCACTCCCGAATCCAGAGCCCATTGTATCCCGATAACCAAGGCCTCGTACTCCGCTTGGTTGTTGGACAGGGGATAGTCGAGTCGGACGCAGCAAATTTCTTCGTGCTGCCCAGAGGGTGATTTAATGGTGGCCCCGACTTTGACTCCCTTTGCATTTACGGCTCCGTCCACCATCATTGTCCATGCTTCATCTGCCGGGAGAGTGCGGGTCGTTATGGGAGGGACTATCAGGATGGTTATGGGAGGGACTATCAGGATGCGGAGATATTGTCGAAGTACCGATTTGAGTTATCTGTGGGGGTGGATTGGTCGGAAACCCTGATGAGGCATGCGGGGTTGGAGTGCAATTCCAGATTGGACATCCGAAAACTACGTGGGTGCTTATGAAGGAGTTGAGGGAGGGGTTCTTTATATGTATTGTGGGTTTGTTAATTATTTATTCTACTATGTGATAGTCTAAGCTGATGGATTGTTTGTTTATTTGCAGAAAAAAACTTAGTGATGGAGATGGTTCAAAATAATCCTGATAAACTTAAAAAAGGAAGCCTTCTGGTAAACTAAAAATTCTTTCAGTTATGCCTGACAAAGGGAGCTTTAGTTTTATAACCGGAACTCATAGGTATTATTGTCCAGGGATGTTTCGGGATGCAGAGAAGAAGGATGGGGGGGGGTGCGGAGAAGATGGATAGAGGGGAGAGTGTGGCTATCGGGGCCAGAAAAATAAAGGAGACGGTGGCCCCGGTGGTAACGAAGGAGGCGGTAACGAAGGAGGCTTTTTCTTTAGGAGGTCAAGCTCCTTGGTCGCCTCCGCTTGACTTATCATAATTATGAGAGTGTGAAGGCGGAGAAGGAATTGGCCTGGAAGGCCAGAGACGAAGCGACAACAGCGAAGGATGTTGGCGAAAGCGAGGTACAAGAATGGAAGAGGAGGGTTCGGGAGCAGGGGGAGAAGCTGGAGGGGGTGCGGCAGGAACTAATGCGGGAGAGGCTGAAGGTGGGGGAGTTGGAGCTGGCGAGGAGGAAATGGGAGGAAGAGGCGGTGAGGTTGCGGGACCGTTATGAAACTCCCGAAGGGCTGATTAATGCTGCAACAAAAAAAGTAATCGTGACGTTGTTCTTTAAGGATGAACGGTGTTATAGGCTATTTTCTCGGGTAGCGGCTCTAGTTGCTGGTGATACCTTGGCCGTGCTGAGGGATCACATGCAGCAAACTGATCCTTCTTTCCAGTTGCCGGAGCAGTTCCAGGCTTTAGCGATGAGGTCAGAAGGGAATGTGTACCCTTGGGAAGGGGGTCCATTCGATTTCGACGAGTTAATTGCCGAAACTGGCCAGAGGCAGGAGGAATCTGGAGAGGGGGTGGAGGAAGGGGATGCGGCTCCAGGGGAAGGGGTGGTGTTGGGGAGGAAGGGGAAAGTAATGTAATGGGGGGGGGAGCCAGAAAATGTATGATGTATATATATATTTTGTAAAACTCATGGGATTAATACAATGTACTTTTTGTTGCTTTCTGTTGCAGTTTAGTTAATTCTTTTTGTATATGTGTATGGCTTGTGGATGGGGTGGGGGTGTTATGGTATTAAATGGGTGACTGCTATGTTAAAATAAAGAAAAGAGAGAAAAGAATAGAAAATGTGTGTTATTATTATTATTGAAATAATTTTGACTTTGGGAAAAAATACAAGTGTTTATCCGAAACCGAAATGGTGGGGGCGTGTGAGTACTATGGGTAATACTTTCGGAGGTTAGCTGCGGTCCACGTGCGGATGAGAATGTGGCCTTTGTGGTCTTTCAAATGAAAACTGCCATTTGAATTGGCTTTGGCGATAATGTATAGGCCTTCGGGTAGGTTCTTGATGACTAACGGAGTTTTTGCGGAGGACGAGGTCGCCTGTGATGAGATTATTTGGGCGCAGTCTTGCATTCTTGTGTTTTGCTAGGGATCGTTTGTAGTTATACTCACAGGTGGCTGCATGGGATCGAATACTGTCGAGTAGTGCCAAATTTTATGTAATTTTGAGGTCGTTCCACTCAATGGAGAAATTGTCCAATCTAGGAGAGAGAGAGCCGATTTCGACTGGGAGTAATGCTTCGGTACTAAAGCATAAAGAAAATGGGCTTTCGAGGGTGCGGGAATGGGGTGTTGTGCGGTAAGACCACATGACATTCGGTAGTTCTTTAACCCATTTGGATTTGGACGAGTCTAACCATTTTTTCAAACCTTGTACGATGGTTCAGTTAGTGACTTCTGTTAAGCCGTTCGTTTGTAGGTATCCGACTGATGTGAAACAGTGGTCTATATGTAATTCCTGACAAAAATTCTGGAATTTCTGCGCTTCGAACTGTTTTCCGTTGTCGGTGATGAGGATGCGGGGTATGCCGAACCTAGTTACGATGTCGTTCCAAAAGAAATCCTTGACAACTTGTGCCGTGATGGAAGCGACGGGTTTTGCTTCAACCCATTTGGTGAAGTGGTCGATGGCCACGATAAGAAACTCCTTATTTCCCTTAGCTTTTGGGAACGGGCCAACAATATCCATGCCCCATTGATAGAAAGGAATTGAGTTGTTGATGGAGTGGAATTCGGCAGTGGGCATGTGATGTATGTTAGCGTGTAGCTGACACTTTGAACAATGTTTGATAAACTCGGTAGCGTCAGCTTCTATCGTGGGCCAGAAGTATCCCGTCTACATGACCTCTTGGGCCAAACTTTGGGCCCGATATGAGCTCCGTAGATTCCTTCGTGGACTTCGCGTAAGATGTAATTGCCTTCGGCTTCGGGCACGCACTTTAGTAATGGCCAGGAGTAATGATGTCGGTATAACTGATTGTTTAGAATAACGTATCGAGCTGCGGCTTGTCTGAGTTGTTGTGTTTGGACTTTGTCTTCTGGGTTGATGTTGTTGGTGATGTATTGGATGATGGGCATCATCCAGGACTATGGTTGGGAAATATTCATAATTGGAAGGTGATCGATAGACCTCTGCGTGAGTGGCTCTATCCATGTTCCGTCTTCCCTGGCTTCAAACTCGCCGTTAACTTGACCAGCTATTAGTTGGGGAGTCGGTGAATATGCGGAGGTTACTGATGTTTAAGGTACGGGCAATCTGTAACCCTGCGAGGACCACTTCGTATTCGGATTCGTTGTTGCTAATTGTGAATGTGTATTTCAGGGTGTAGAATAATTTGGAGCCTTCGGGTGAGGTGATGGTTATACCAGTGCCTTGGTTGGTTGTGGTTGCGGAACCATCAACATGAATTATCCAACAGTCATCTGGGATGTTGTCATCGGGTGGACGATGAGGGAGGGATGGGGGTAAATCGGTGCATTCTATGATGAAGTCAGACAGTGCATTGGCGTTGACTTGCTGCCTACGAGTGTATGTAATGTCATACTCAGACAGCTCGATGGCCCATCGCATGAGGCGGCCGGTGATGTCAGCTTTGTACAATGACTGTCGAATGGGGGCTTGTGTGTGCATGCATATTTGATGGGCGTGGAAATAATGTCGAAGTTTTCGTGTTGCCATGATCATGGCAAAGATATGTTTTTCTAAGGGGGAGTATCGGGTTTCGGCAGGTTGTAGGACGTGGTTGATGTAGTAAATTGGGTGAAAGGCATTGTCGCGATCGGCGCAGAGAACGACACTTATAACTAAGGGGGAAATTGAGATGTAAAGGTGGAGGACTTCGTCCAGTTTTGGGGGAACTAATACAGGGGGGCTCTGCAAATATTGTTTTATGTCATGAAAGGCTTTCTCGCATTCGGGGGTCCATTCAAAATGTTTGCGGTTTCGTAAGAGCAAGAAAAACGGGATGGATTTTTCTCTGGATTTGGAAAGAAAACGGTTGAGTGCTGCGATTCGTCCACTGAATCGCTGAACTTCTTTGATAGTTGTTGGAGGTTTTAGATTCTGTATGGCTGCTATTTTGGATGGGTTGATTTCGAGGCTGTGAGATCATAAAACCCAAGAATTTACCAACAGTTACTCCAAATGTACACTTTTCGGGATTGAGTTTTTGGCCAAAGTCTTGCAAGGTTTGGAATGTTTCGCGGAAGTTGCGAGTTATGTCTGATGCGGAAAGAGTCTTAACTAAGATGTCGTCGATGTACGCCTCGACATTTATGTCGATTTGGGATTTGAACATTCGGTTGATAGTGTCTTGAAAATCGGCACCTGCATTTTTAAGTCCGAAAGACATACGTTTATAGCAAAAAAGTCGTTTGGGTGTGACGAAGGTAGTTTTTTCTTCGTCGTCTTCTGCCATAAGGATTTGGTGGTATCCTTTGTGAGTGTCTAGAAATGAAAGTAAGTTGTATCCGGCTGTGGTGTCGGCGAGGAGATCCGTTCGAGGAAGAGGATACGACTTTTTGGGGATGTCTTTGTTGAGCGAGGTAAAATCAATGCAAACTCATCATTTGCCGTCTTTCTTTAGTACGATGACGGGGTTGGCTAGCCATTGAGGAAATTGGACTCTTCGGATGACGTCGGCTTCAAGTAGCTCTGATATTTCTTTGCGGATAATGGCTTATTTTGCGGTGTTGAAGGAGCGGGGTTTTTGGGTGATAGGTTTGGCTGTGGAAGGAATGCCTAATCTATGTTCCATGAAGGATCGGGGGGTCGCTCCGAGGTCCGTGGGCATCCAGACAAAAATGTGAGAGAATTCTGCCGCAAGCTCTAGGATTTGTAGTTGCAGCGGATTCGGGAGGAAAGCGCCTACTTTGATCTGGCGTTCTGGATGTGTGGCGTCTATGCTGAAGGTTTCGAAGTGGTCGACGGGGGTCAGGTTGCGGTCGGAATTGTCAGGGGGAATGGCTAAAGGTTTGGGGGGTGTATTTTTGGTGAGGTAGCAAGTTTGTTGAATCGGGTCGTCTCCTGGAATTATCCAAGGTCCGGAAGGTAACGACATGATTATGTCGTTGTGAAATGTACGAATTTGTGCTTGCATTGCGTTCAGGGCTGGGCGTCCAAGGATGATGTTATAAGGTGCTGGAGAATCGACGAAGACGAAAGTGGTTGTATGTTGGTGGAGGTGGGAAGGTGGACCCTATTGAAGTAATAGTTGAGCAATGCCGAGGGGGTGGGTGGTGGTGCCGGAAAAATTAATAATTGGTGTGGAGTATAGTTGTATGAGACTATCGTCTAGGTGCATTCATCTCCAGGTGTCGTAGTACATGATGTTGGCGGAGCTACCCGTGTCTACTAATATGCGTCGTACGAAAAAGGATTGTATGTGTAAAGAAATTATGAGTGGGGTGTTGGTATTTTTATCATGTTCGGCAGATTTGACGCATTTTGGGGGTGGTAGGCCATACAAGTGGGGATTGTTGTCTAGAAGGTTAATGATGTGGGTGGGGGTTGTGTCCGTTTGTGGGAGATTATCGGAGGCTGGGGTAGCTGTGTTTGGCATCCGGACGTATTCGCGTAATTGTCCTTTTTGTATTGCTGCTTCAATTGCGTGTTTTTAGGTGTAGCAATTTCCGGTCGTGTGCCCGACTTCTTTGTGGAAGGTGCAGAAATGTTATTGATTTTAGCGTTCGATTGGAGAAGGCATCGGGTGTGGGGCTGGCAATAGGCCTAATGCTTCTATATTTTGCCAAATGGTGGCACTATCGGATGTTAAGGGGGTGAATTGGGTGGTATTATATTTGGGGTAACGGGGCGCCCGTTGGTCGGCGTTGGGTGTTGTAGTTCGTGTGTTGTATTCGGGATGCGGGAATCTGGTTAAAGGTTGAGTGTGTTTGACTGGGGGGTATCTTGGCGTAGCTATTGTGTTATTTCGGGCAGCGTCTTGGGCCTGAGTAAATGCCATGGTGGAGGATAATTTCTCAGCTTTTATCCAAGCGCCGATCTGTGTGAGCAATTCTTGTGTGGTCCGTGGTTCTTGGATGTTTAATTGATGCGAATATTCTCCTGGTATGAAGCCATTGCAAAATGCTTCGACGTAAAAGGAGTCTGTGTACTCCTTAGTGAGCAATACTTCTTTGGGGGTAGGAGAACAGGGATTCTCCAATGTTCTGGCGAATTTGTAGGAGTTTAAGGCGTGTTTTTTGTCCTTTCGGAATGCTTCGAAGTGTTGTAGAAAACTGTTGCTGAGTTGGCGGAAGGAGACGATGGATCCTGCTAGTAAACTGCCGAACCATGCTTGTGCTTGGTCAGCGAGTGTCATCGGAAAATAACGGCATAACAAGAAATTATATGCCCCGTGCACGACCATTGTTGTAGTGAATTGTCGGAGGTGGGTTTCGGGACCGGAGTCTCCGGTGTATGGGATGAATGTGGGAATTTGGAACGTTGGCAGTAGTGGACCCTTGGCATAGGCTGGTGCCAGAGGGTTTTTGTCGAGTGTGTTCCAGGGGAGGATGTCGTCGTTTGGTTTAAGTGGAGGAGGTTCGATTGGAACCGGGTCACAAAACGTCTTGAGATGTGCGGTGGTGGGTGTAGGTCCGACTGTAAGTTGGTTGTGTTGGTGGGGTAGGTAGAGATCCGGGGTTCCAGAGAGTTGCGGTGGTAGGTACCAGGTTTGTGTTGGCGCTGTCGGTTGTTGTGACGGTTGTTGGTATATCATGGGTTGTGCATGACTGCTCGGAGGTGGCTGGGGTATCGGTGTCTGTGTTGGGGGGGTGGATGTTGCTGGAGGGAACATATTGATCGGAGGGTGGGGAAATGGTTGCTGGTTGTTTTGGGGGAGTCGGGGAAGTCTTGGGGTCCGGGGTTTTGTGGTGGGATGTGCCAGGTGGATGTTGGCGCTTGTGGTTGTTGTGAGGGATGTTGGTATGGTATGGGGTGTGCCATATTATCCGAAAGCATTTGAGGGAATGGGTTTTGTTGCGGGGGGGGGGGGGGGGTGAGGCAGGCAGAACTGTGTTGTGTTGAGGGTGGGGAAACGGTTGTTGGTGTATGTCTATATCAGGACATGTGGGTTTATGGTCTTGTTGTTTGGCTAGTCGTGGAGGTTTCGTGGTGGGGTGGGTGACTTGTTTCGGCTGAGGAGACTTACGGTGGCGCTTTGGGGGTGCCAGAACGTTGGTTGAGGATCCGGTGGTTTCGGGGAAGCGGGAAGTGGCGTCGTCTGTGATGTCTGGATCTAATCTTGGTCGTTTGGTGCGCACATAATTGGCGATGTTTCTTAGGTTCTGCATAATGTCATCATATGAGACGTTGACGTTCGGTTGGTCGTGCCGAATAGATAGGGAATGTGACCGTCGGATGGGTTTCTTATCTTCGCGGTGTGATGTGGACAGGGCGGGGGGATCTCCTGGTGGGTGTGCGGACGAGGAGGGTTGGCGCTGGTTGGTGTTTGCGATTGCAGAGACGGTTGCCAGAGGTTGATGTGTACTGGCGGGAACAGGAAGAGGGATGCCCAGAGATGTGGTAGGAATTTCTGGAGGGGTATTAGGGTTTTTAGAATCATGGCCGTGGGTTGTCATGGTCTTTTTCGTCGATATAATCGTACGAAAAAACACGGTGGGCGCCAATATGATGTGGCCTGATTCTAATTGCTCTAATTCCCTTTCCGTTCTTCCCTTTCTCTTTCGGGATCCTTCTTTTCTTGAAGGTTTTTGTTGATCTTTAATTTCCTTGTTCTTGGCAACGTTGTGTTCTTCTTGGCGTTCTCTCTTTGCCCCTTTGTGTGCGTGTGTGGTGATTGTCTTAGATGCCTTGGCCTTCTCTCTTAAGGAGGTATTTATTTATTATTATCTACAATATGTGGACCTTTTGTGTTATTGGCCGTTCCTAAATATTTTGGATCTTTGACTGATATAATAATGAGATTTTGTATATAGGTTTTTGAGATATTTTGTGTTGTGGAGATATATTGTATGTATGAGGTTATGGTACATATACCAGTTTTGAACTCTTTCAAAGATGGGTCTATTTCTAAGATGGAATTTTTCCCCACTCCTTGAAAGATTGAATGCTTTCAGTCTGGCTTTGAATCTGACTTTTAATTTCCCTGCTGATGCTTTATTTAACTGTGTTTTGCAATTTTCTTTCTTCCCTTTATCATTTAGGCTTATGAACATGGTTTCTGAAATTGGTAGAAACAATCACTTGATTTTAGGTTGAATTTGTGCATAACTATACAAAATGGTTTTGCACTTTTTTACCCTTTTAATATAATTATTAAATTAAAATTTATCATAATATTTACATCTTTTTAAATTTAATAACACAATAATGAATACATATAAAATACTTATAAAGGGATGAAATTATTTTAAAATTTTTAATAAGAGATAAAATTTGACAAATTGTCATAATATTTATATTTTATTTATTTATAAAATAATAATAAACTGAAGTAAAATACTAAAAAAAATATGACATTTTTATATTTTTAATATAATTATTTTTCTAAAAAACAAATATAATTATTAAATTTATTTTTTATTTTTAAAAGAAAGTTGATTAATCTTTGATGACGGTCAATAAATTAAAATAAAATTTATCAAAATTATAAAGATAATGATGAAATTATGTAAAAGTTTTAATAAAGGATAAAATTTAGCCATTTGTCATAATATTTACATTTTCTTTTTAATTTATAAGACAATAATAAATGAAATAAAATACTAAACTATAAAATTTATTAAAATTATAAAAATAAGGGATGTAATTATGTAAATTTTTAATAAGCGATAAAATTTGACAATTTATCAAAATATTTACATTTTTTTTAATTTATAACACAATAATTAACGGAAGTAAAATACTAAAATATGGAATATTTACCATAATATTTACATTTTTAATTTAAACTACTAAAATATGAAATTAAAAAAAAGGTTAATAAATTAAAATAGCATTTTTATGCTTAAAGTATAATTATTTTCTTAAAAAAACAAATATAATTATTAAATTTATTTTTTATTTTTTTAAAAAAGTTGATAAACTGTTCACTGTCAATAAATTTTTAAAAAAATTTGTCAAAATTATAAAAATAATGTTGAAATTATATAATTTTTTTTAATAATGAATAAAATTTAGCAATTTGTCATCATATTTATAATTGTTTTTTAAATTTATAAGACAATAATTAAAAAAAGTAAAATACTAAAATATGAAATTTTAAAAAGAATGATTAATAAATTTGAAATAGTAAAATTTGTCAAAATTATAAAGATAATGGATGAAATTATGTAAAATTTTTAATAAAAGATAAAATTTGATAATTTGGGGATAATATTAAATTTTTTTTAATTTATAAAATAATAATTAACGGAAGTAAAAAATCCAAAACCATTTTAATAAAGGATAAAATTTGATAATTTCTGATAATATTTAATATTTTTTAATTTATAAAATAATAATTAATAAAATTTAAAAAAACATGGTAAAAATGTAACTATTAGAGGTTTCTGTGGTTATGAACTACCAGGCTTCTGCTGCGCCACTTTCATTTATTGATAAATATTTAATTCTTATATTATATATTGTGAATTTTGCTAATCTAAAAATAACTAATATCTGTTATATATCTATATATATATATATATATATATTAGATATACATTTCACTTGGGATGCGGAATGCATAAATTTTAATAAATTTTAATTTATTAAAAATCTACTATAATTTTGTAATAAAATTTCTATATAAATGTTATAATATTTTTTAAAATATTACCGTTTGCATATAATAAATATATATACATATACAAATTAATAAATATATAATTTTTTTAAACAAAAAAATTATTTTAAAGATTTATATGCATCTATTAATTTAAATATATTAATTCATCTTATAAATTTTTTTGTTGTTTTTATGTTTTTTTTAAAGTATTGTTTTTATGTATTTAAATATTTGAATTCTTGGTGTATATAAATATATATATATTTTATAGAATTGTATGTATATATTAGAAGTAATAACTTCTCAAAAATGGTTTGTGGAAATAACCCTAATGATAGGTGATAAATTTCATAAAAAAAGTTTGGAAACGGGAAAAATATTTGGATAGAAACAGCTAGGGTTACTAAGTGTTTCTGGCATAGGTTTTAGAATACCCGTGGTCTGCTGTCAGCTGTTTTAGCCGAAGTTGATAGGCGTTTTAGGCATTTTTGCATGACAGGGATAATTCTTTAATCATATAGACGGAGATATTTAGTGTAAAAATTCCTTGACTGCTATATGGATATTTAACTGTTTGTTAGGCTTCATATGGTTTTGTATGTTTTGTTTGTTTTGTTTTGAATGTTTGTTTTGTTTATATAGATCTTGGTAGAAATGGTATCAGAGCCATGGATTAGAAGTTGTGTTAGCATATCACATCTGACTTTATGAATATCATAAAACGTAAAGATAAGGACACTGTTAAAAACAGTGTCTTAGAAGAGCAAGAGATCCTTAGAAATTTAGAGGATCTAAATAGGTGGACTATCCCAAGGATAGATCCAAAAATAATTTATAAATTCGGAATGTTTGATAAACTAAGTTTTACACAAGTAGTCAAAACTACAGAGGAAACTATTCCTCTACAAAGTGATAATATGACACTACAACTTCTAAATACACACGATCTGGCTAAATACAGATCAACTCATAAATTTGTCCATATCGGACTAGTACAGGTAGCCTTAAAACCTCTAACTTTAGAAGGATTACCTGGAAGCTTTCTACTAACTCTAAGAGATGGTAGAAATTTAAACTGGAAACAATCCCTAATAGGAATTATGCAGTCCAGTCTTACTCATGGAGCAGTCTACTTTAATGTATACCCCAATTTATCTTTGTCTCTAACAGACATAAACATATTAGATGCCTTAACATTAAATATTCAGGCATACAGATATAATTATTTCCCAGGAAGTGAAATTATAGCCATCTGTTATAGAGTCTATTATAAGCATTTATATACACTTAATCCTCAGTGTAAAATGGTAGATAAACCTAAGAATGAAACGATTCTGATAGAATCAAATTTTAATCGATCTAATATAACCACCAGGAGAACTATTAAATGGGAAGAAATAGATTTTCCAGAGTCCCAACTAATATTTCTCAAACTCCAGATGGAAGAGTCCAAATACAATTTGAAAACCACAGAAACTTATTGTCATCTAGATCTCATAGATCCTATTCATCCCATTCACATATTTCTCCACTAGATTACCAGGTAAGATCACCATCTAGAAGATCTACTTCTAGTGTCAGACCTAGTAATCCTGAAAATTCTTCCAGGGTTGAAGAATTACATATATCATCAGACAATATAGTCAGAGGATTATATCCAACCCTAGTAGACCCAGATATAACTGTGTCAGAAATGATTTTTACTGTTTAATGGATAGTAAACCTAAAATAGATTTTCAACCAGGATCTAAGGCCAGAGCCCTGATCCAACAAGAATTTAATCTACCCAGATGGGGACCTTTTAAAAAATAGTTTTTAGAAAGTTTTAAACCAGAAGAAAGAAACGATTTTGCATATCAGTTTTATAAACATTTATCTGAAAAAAATCAAATGATTTCCTTCGTCCCTTGGTTTTTAACCACCCATTTTAATATCTATCTTTTTTGTATTAGAAAGAGCATTCCAACTACAGAATGGTTCTGTGGTAAAAGCAATTTTCCCCCTTTACAACCTTATCATATGGATTATAATAATGAAATTAGATATTATAATGCCTTCCAAAGATTACTTCAAAATGATTCTTTGCCAGTCACAACCAATCATTTAAATCGTATAATAAGACAACAAAATCACATGAATTTATATATTCATGTCCTCGGAGAACAGGTTCTGTCTTTACATGAAAGGATAGAAAATATTTTATCTGAGTTAAAGAAATATATTCATCAAGGAATTCAGGATAAGTCAGTAGCTGTAGCTTCACCTAGCATACAGCCTCCTCCTGAAATAATGGATTTTAAATTAAAATCTACCACAGAACTAGAAAAATTATTAGAAGATAAATTTAATAAATTAAGTCTTCATACCTTAAGGGAGGAATTTGAAAACATAATTGGCAACTCCTCATATTATATCAAGTCATAAATGATGAGATAAATAAAATCTCTAAGTACCAAGATATACCTACAACTAGGATGTATTATTATCCTAGACCAACTCCACAAGATGTTCTATTAGAAGAACAAGAATGGATTAACAATAATTCTTATAGTGGAAAACAGAATTATGAATGGAATATAGATGGTTATACTGAAAAACAGGTTTATAACACTGTTCACAGAATGCTAATGTATAGTACAATATGTAAACAAAATAATAATACAGATAAAACAATAGCAAATATGATTACAGCCGGATTTACTGGCCAATTAAAGGGATGGTGGGATAATTATCTCACCAAAGAAAATCAACAACAAATATTAACCTCGGTTAAGACAGAAGATAATAGGACAGTAGATCATGTTGTTTATACACTGATAGTTAATATTGTAGAACATTTTAGAGGGAGATGGTCTGAGAATAGTGAGACCATTAGAACCTTATTACAAAATCTTAGATGTCCAACCCTGACATCCTTTAGGTGGTATAAAGATACATTCCTTAGTAGAGTTATGGAACTCCCTGATGCTAATAGTGCTCACTGGAAATCAAAATTTATAGATGGCTTACCCTCTTTATTCGCTGAGAGAGTAAGAAAAGCCTTAAGAAAAGATAAAACTGCTATAGAATATAATAATTATACTTATGACAAGTTAATAGGAACTTGTGTTCAAGAAGGACTTTCCCTGTGTAATGAAATTAAGTTAGACCAACAACTTAAAAAACACAAGCTAACAGAAAAAACCCAATTAGGGGAATTCTGCGGACAATTTGGCATGGAGCCAATTCCATCTAATAGAAAGAAACACTATAAAAAACATAGAGATAAAGATAATAAAGACCCTCCTTATAGGAAAAAGCACAGAAAATCAAAAGAAAAAAGAATAGAAAAGCAAATTCGTAGAAAAAAGGGTAGGGAATCATCTAGCAAACCTATTATCTGTAACTATTGTGGCAAGAAAGGACACTATGCTAGCAAATGCTGGTCTAAAAAGAAAAAGAAAATTAATAGTCTAAATATTTCCGAAGAATTAAAAGAAAACTTATATCAAATATTAGAATCTGAATCTGAAGATACAGAATCAAGTTCTTCAGAAAATAATATTATCAACATAAATGAAGAATCATTATCATCAGAATCTGAATGTGACCCCTGTAAACAAGGGTTGACATGTATAAAAACATTAGAAGATTCAGAATCTGAATCAAAAAATATTTATAAGATACAATCACAGTTTCAAGAAATAAACATGTTAACTCAGGATAATATTATGAAAATATTAAAGATAGTCAAAGACCCGGTACTTAGGTCAAAAATTGTAGACCAAATTGAAATGCCTACCTCTTCAGTATATAACCCTGAAACAGTTCAGAATCCTGAACCATATACTTTAGCAGAAGTAAAAAGATTGCTCAGGGAAAAACAGAGTCATCTTAGTCCTACTACATTACAGGACTTAGCTAAAGAAATAGAAAAATTAAAATTAGAAATTCATAATTTAAAGAATAATAATGATAATTTAGAAAAAAGAGTCATATCTCTAGAAAAAGGAAAAGAAATAATAGAGTTTCCTAGTATACCTTCACCTTTAATTATAACAGAACAGGAAAATTTCCTATCTACATTAGAAGTAATAACTTCTCAAAAATAGTTTGTGGAAATAACCCTAATGATAGGTGATAAATTTCATAAAAAGTTAACTGCTTTGATAGATAGTGGGGCAGATTTAAATTGTATACAAGAAGGGTTAATCCCGACTAGGTATTTTAATAAAACCACCCATTCATTAAGCTCTGCTAATGGACAGAGAATGAAAATAAGTTATAAAATACCACAAGTATATCTTGGTACTTAGAGATTTTATTTATCTCATCATTTATGACTTGTTTATAATCGGAGGAGTTGCCAATTATGTTTTCAAATTCCTCCCTTAAGGTATGAAGACTTAATTTATTAAATTTATCTTCTAATAATTTTTCTAGTTCTATGGTAGATTTTAATTTAAAATCCATTATTTCAAGAGGAGGCTGTATGCTAGGTGAAGCTACAACTACTGACTTATCCTAAATTCCTTGATGAATATATTTCTTTAACTCAGATAAAATATTTTCTATCCTTTCATGTAAAGACAGAACCTGTTCTCCGAGGACATGAATATATAAATTCATGTGATTTTGTTGTCTTATTATATGATTTAAATGAGAAACATTCTGAATAGGATTGTCTTTCTGTATAATTTTTGATAGCTTGCTGAATATTATCAATTGTTGATTGACCTTCTATTATGCCATGTTCATCTGGTTTGAACATCTTTTTCCAGAACTTTGTTTCTGTTTTCCTTACTATACAAGGAATTCCTTGTGTTGTTTCCCATATGATGGGATACCATCTCCATATCCATAGTATGCTAAATTCAGTGAAAAATAAGAATGAAAGCATTCCTTCAACTAATTAATCTTTTGCAGTGGCTTCTATTAGAGCCGGGGATACTTTGACCCATTCATGATATAACCCTTTATAGGGTTCTGGTAATATATCAATCTTAGGACCATATTGATCCCACCAATGGTATAACCACGTATGTATTTCTGCATTATAGAGGTAGGAACAGATTTTGAAAAACCATGTATGTTTATGGTTGGCATTTTCATAGAAGAAGCTTTTATAAAAAGCATCATTATAATCCCAATAATTGTAATGAGTTACCGATTTGGTACTTGGGATAGTATATTCCCTTTGTCTGGAGGTATGTCCCCAATCTTCAGCAGTTATAACCTGCTTAATGATGACTTTACTAAAATTATAAACAATCTGAGTCTGTTGATTGGGAGTAAAATGCTGAAATTCAACAGTTCCTGTAATTTTCAAGAGGTGCTCTGAATGCATCCTACTTTTATATAATAGATAATATAAATTGATAAATGAAAAATATAATAAATCATAAAAGTTATAAAAGATAAAATAAATTTTTAAAAAAATTTAAAATTAAATAAAATTACAAAAAATATCACTGTGCCATGAAAGATAAATTAAAATTTTTTTTATTAAATTATAGTACCTAATGAATTTGATCCTTTCGTATATTTTTTAACTTTTTTTATGGGAAACAATAGGTGAAATAATTAATTTCACGCCTTTATAATTCTGTGGGGATAAAAAAGTAATATTAATAAAAATATAAAGACTAATTTCACCAAATGATAATAAATTTTGAGACCATTTACCTAATTTACCTAATTTACCTAAAGGGTAATAAAGGAAATTTAGAAATATTAAAACTTTTTTTCTTAAAATCAAACCCAACAAATAAATCCGACCCGCTCTTCTGTTCTCCGCAATTTCTCTCAAATAAAGCCTAATTAACTTCTGCTGCTCATTCTCTATATTCGATTTCTTCCCAATTTCTGCAAAAATGTAAATTTTTTAATAAGGGATAAAAATTTAGCAATTTGTCATAATATTTACATTTTTTTTATTTATAAGACAATAATGAACTAAGTAAAATACTAAAATATGAAATTTAAAAAAGAACGAATCAATAAATTTAAAAGAATAAAATTTGTCAAAATTTTAAAGATAACGGATGTAATTATGTAAATTTTTTAATAAGGGATAAAATTTGACAATTTGTCATAATATTTACATTTTATATTTATTTATAAGACAATAATTAACTGAACTAAAATACTAAAATATGGAATATTTACCATAATATTTATATTTTTTAATTTAAGCTACTATAATATGAAATTTTTAAAAAATGGTTAATAAATTAAAAGAACATTTTTATGCTTAAAGTATAATTAATTTTTTAAATAAACAAATATAGTTATTAAATTTATTTTTTATTTTTTAAAAAGAGTTAATTAACTGTTGACAGTCAATAAATTAAAATGAAATTTGTCAAAATTATAAAAATAATGATGAAATTATGTAAAAGTTTTAATAAGGAATAAAATTTAGCAATTTGCCATAATATTTATATATTTTTTAATTTATAACACAATAATCGAACAAATAAAATACTAAAATATGAAATTTTAAAAAGAATGATAAATAAATTTGAAAGAGTAAAATTTGTTAAAATTATAAAGATAATGGATGAAATTATGTAAATTTTTTAATAAAAGATAAAATTTGATAATTTGGGCATAATATTTACATTTTTTTTTAATTTATAAAACAATAATTAACAGAAGTAAAAAATTTAAAGCAATTTTAATAAGACATAAAATTTGATAATTTGCGATAATAATACTTACATTTTTTAATTTATAACACAATAATTAATGAAATTTTTAAAAACATTGTAAAAATACAGATAAAATTTGATAATTTACCATAATATTTTTTTAATTTATAAAACAATAATTAATTTAATTTTAAAAACTATGGTAAAAATTTAACTATCGTCAAGTTTTTGTGGGGTATGGACCCACCACGCTTCGGTTGCAGACTCTAATTTGTTGATAAATATTTTATTATAAATTGTGAATTTTGTTCCTTTAAAAAATAACTTAATAAATTTTGTTATAACAATAAATTAACAAATATAGGACATAATATATAGATATATAGATATATAATTTTTGAAAAATAACTATTTAAATAGAAAATATTAAAAAAATTATATTAAACTGTAACAAATATATTACTCATCTCTCTCTCTATATATATATATTCTACTTGGGATGCGTAATGCATAAATTTTAATAAATTTTAATTTATTAAAAATCTACTATAATTTTGTAATAAAATTTCTATATAAATGTTATAGTATTTTTTAAAATATTATCATTTGCATATAATAAATATATATACATATACAAAATAATAAATATATAATTTTTTTAAACAAAAAATTTATTTTAAAGATTTATATGCATCTATTAATTTAAATATATTAATTCATCTTATAATTTTTGGTTGTTTTTATGTTTTTTTTAAAGTATTGTTTTTATGTATTTAAATATTTGAATTGTTCGTATATATATATATATTATGAATTTGTATAAAAAAAATTTATATTATTTTTTAATGATTATTAGTATATTAAAATATTTCAAAAAAAACATATTATTATAAATTAAATTGTAATGAAAAAGTACAACAATTTTTTAAATTAAAAATTAATTAAGTTAATATTTTTTTGGAGAGGAATTAGTTTAATATATATTAATTTTGTGTCAAAATGTATAATATATATATATATATATTATATATATATATATATATATATATATATATATATATATATATATATATATATTGAGAGGTATGAAAATACTCTCATGGTGACAAGACAAATGACACAAGGTAAATGGACCCACCGGGCTTACGTGTCTATCCACTTGACATGGCATGACGGGGCCTACTTCACCACACGCCAACCCCCGCGATGGACCACACTGCTACCTCGCCTCACCTCGGGGGTGAAGTCAACATACACTGGTCACTTCGGGTGGACCCACTGACCCATCACACTCCTAGAACCATCTCCGATGGTCAACATTTGACTCCACAATAGATTACAGTCAAAGATCCCCCAACGTTTTACTAAAAAGGAGGGATCTCATATCTTTTCCACAAAATCTGGCAACCACCCGATTTTCCGTAATAAATCACCCTACATACCTATCGCCAAGGCGATTGATCCCATATAAATACCACCCCCATAAAGGTAAAGAGGGTAAGACCAAATTACTCTACTAATCTCTGTCAAATTAACTACCTTGCAGTCAAATCACTGACTTTACCATCGGAGGGTTTACCGGAGACCTTCCACCCTCTGTGTAAACTTTACTGTTTTACAGGCGTAGCATTGCAAGATAGCAATCCCTCCACGACACATAAACAACACAGATAGTAGCGTTTGGCAAAGAGACCATCAAACGACGCCTGATAACCAACACGTGGCGTCAGACCGATTTTTGACGAATTAGTTTGGTTCCGTTACCTGGAATCGTAAGTATCTTACTTTCCCACCTTTCAACAACTCGAGATCAGAATGTCATGGTGATCGAGTGATCGTAGAAGTCACCCTGACACCACGGTCCCCATGTCCCACCATGAGACTCATCGCGCGGCTTAGTCTTTCGTTCCCGATCGACCACAACCACGTCGCGGCTCACCCCGCAAATCGCCTGACCTCCGCGATCATCTCAACGAAAAGCGGACAACGGAGAACGGACGGGCCGAGGAGGTCGAGGACCTACGGAAAGAGATCAAGTGGCTCCGAGCAGAGCGTGACCTTTCAAAATAATGGAAGCAACTGTGTTCTGCATACCGTCGCCAATGCCTCTCGCCCCCTGCCTTTTCTGACGACGACCGAGATCACGCAGAAATTCTACCCCCTTGATCCAGGAATGGGGCGAGCCAGAAGACGAGGGGCCAGAACACATCTGCCAAAAAGCTGCTTCGCTCAATCAGCGAAGTGGGGGAGAGCCAACCGTCCAGCCAACCAAACAGAGAAAGGGGCCGCCGTAACGGACATCGCCCAAAACGGAATAGACGGGAACAGAGTCCGGAGCTGACCCGAAAGAACGAGATGAAGAAGAACCGATCAGGGCACACTGGGCCCTTTGCGGAGTGGATCCACCTCACCATACCTGACCAGCAATTGAAAATTTCATCATTCGTCCTATACACTGGTCAAAGTAGACCCGACAAACACATTTGCAGATACAGGTCGTCCATGGACCTCATAACGACTGACGAAGTGATACTATGCAAGGCCTTCCCCGGCACCCTGACTGACAGAGCCCTGACTTGGTTCACTTCTCTGAAACCAGGCTTGATTGACTCCTGGCAGATGCTCGAGAAGTCCTTCCTGGATAAAGTTAGCACAGCGGGCATAATCCCCAAGACTAGAGGCAATCTCGCCAACGTCAAGCAAAAGGATGATGAAACCCTACTCGAATACCTAGAGCGTTTCAAGAAGGTGCACGATGAGATCGACGGAATTACCCAAGACACAATTATCACCTGCTTCGAGGGCGGCTTCCGATCGAAAATGCTGTACACCAAACTCCAACTCCTCAAGCCCGAGACCATCGGTGAAGTGTTCAGTGTGGCCCGAAAGGTTGTCCTTGCCGAGGGGAGCTCTCCAGGATCACACTACCAGAAAAAAGAAAGGTACAGAGAAACATCCCCCCAGGGCCAACAGGGCAAGAACAGGACGCGAAGGACCAAAGCGGTCACTCCGATGAAGTCCAAGGAAAACCTCATCACCACCGTTAGGGAGAAGCTCGGAGTGAGGGAGCCCACGTCGGCACAGACCTCCAGTCGATCTGTTCGGGACAATGCGAAGTTCTGCGGCTTTCACCAGGACTATGGACACACGACCGAGAACTACTATCAGCTCAAGCGGATGATCGAAAGGCTAGCCCGAGGTGAGCAGCAGAAGGAGCGCGAATCGGATAAAAAAACCCGAAGGAAAGCCCGACCGAGTAATCGAGGTCATAACCCCTCGGTACGAATCCATCAAGAAGATAAAGCGAAAAATCTATAATTTAAGTAAGCCTTCTCTGGGGTCTCACTTCGGCACATTCTCTCATGAGCCAATTGTCTTCTCTGATCAAGACCTCGAGCTGAATGAAGAGGTCCGCGTCACTCTCATCATCCTCGAAGTGGGCATGACCAGACAAGGAATCGATAAATGCCAAGTTAAAAGAGTACTGATCGACACCGGAGCCACAAAAAATATCATGTACCACAAGTGTTTCAAGGAAATGGGGATGAATGACAGTCACTTGAAACCCAGCAATATGATCCTGGAAGGTTTCACCGCTCACAAGATCAATGTGAAGGGGACGGTCAAGATTAAAGTCACTCTTGGCTCCGATGCCTGCACACACGAAGAAGAGATCAAATTTTACGTGGTAGACATTGACTCCCCTTACAACGCCATTCTCGGAACCCCGGTGCACGCCGCCTTCGAGCTTGTCATCTCCATGTCGCGTCAAGAGCAACCCCAGAAGCTTGCTCGCTCACATGGTGAAGTCCCGACAACACTCATAAATAGAGTCGCCTCCAGCGACGGTTGGGTCAATTTTAGTGACCAGGGAACATGCGGAAGTCACCACCCTCGCCCAGTCGACACTCTTACCGGTCATAGACAATCCCGAAATAAACGAGTTCGACGAAGTCGCAATACACCCTAGCTATCCTGACCAAAAGGTCTAGATAGGAAGCGAGATGTCACCGTCGATGAAGGAGGAGATGACCCGGTTCCTCTCCACCCACATCTACAACTTCGCCTGGCGTACACAGGACATGCCCAGAATCTCCCCCGACATCGTGGAGCACAGGCTTAACATCGACCCCACGTTTAAACCAGTGAAGCAAAAACCCAGATAATTCGGGGACGATAAACTCAAGGGAATGCAAGCCGAGGTCCGGAAACTGCTGGAATTGAAATTCATCTGCGAAGTCGAGTACCCTTCGTGGCTGGCCAACGTAGGGATGGTAAAAAAGGCAAGTGGGAAGTGGAGAATATGTGTAGATTACACGGACTTGAACAAAGTCTGCCCAAAGGACTGTTACCCACTACCCCGCATTGATGCCCTCGTGGACTCCACTTCGGGATTCGAGTTCCTCAACTTCATGGATGCCTTCTCCGGCTATCATCAAATCAGAATGAGACCACAAGACCAAATCCACACATCCTTCCGGGCCGCAGGAGCTATTTACTGTTACGACATGATACCGTCCGGACTAAAGAACGCAGGTGCCACTTACCAAAGGATGATGAACAAAATCCTGCGATGTCACATAGGCCGGAATGTGGAAACGTATGTGGATGACATGGTCGTCAAGACCAAACGAGGCCATTCTCACTTAGATGATTTGGAGGAAACATTCGCCACCCTTTCGGAGTGCGAATTGAAGCTCAACCTGGTGAAATGCATGTTCGGAGTGAAGTCGGGAAAATTCCTCGGCTTTATGATGTCAGAGCGCGGGATCGAAGCTAACCCCCGAAAGATCGAAGCGATACGGAACCTAGCCGAACCCCGATGCGTTAAGGACATACAACGACTCAATGGCTGCATAGCCTCCCTGGGGAAGTCTTGTATTTATACCTATCAGCTTCCACGTCAAGCGAAGTCTTGTATTTATACCTATCAGCTTCACAACAAGCAATCGCATCTGCCTTAATCCGGGAGACGGACGGCCAACAACTTCCCATCTACTTCGTAAGCAGAGTATTGAGGGATGCCGAAGTACGCTACTCATACATTGAGAAACTAGCTTACGCTCTAATCATCACCACCCGGAAACTCCGGGCGTACTTCGAATCCCACTTCGTAGTAGTATACACTAACCATCCTCTGAAGTAGATTTTTCACAAGCTGGACCAATCAGGGAGGATGCTTCGATGGTCCATTGAACTCTGCGGCCTTGACCTAACTTTCGCGCCCCGAACTGCGATAAAGGCTCACGCTCTATCGGATTTTTTGGTTGAACTATCGTTCTCCGAAGTCACCCTCACTCTCTCGGCAAACGAGGCATGGACAATGATGGTCGACAGAGCGATGAACGCTAAGGGAGTTGGAGTAGGGGCCACCATTAAATCACCCTCCGGGCAGCACAAAGAAGTCCGCATCGTCTGACTCGACTACCCCTTGTCCAACAATCAAGTAGAGTACGATGCCCTGGTTATCGGGATGCAATGGGCCTTAGATTCAGGAGTGAGATCGCTCAAAGTCTTCAGCGACTCCCAGGTTATTGTGGGACAAGTCAACAACGAGTTCACAGTCAACTCTGACAATCTGAAGGCCTACGCGGAAAAGGTGTCCCAGCTGGCTGCTCAGTTTCAGTACTTCACCCTTACAAAAGTAGACCGTAGCCACAACGAAGTAGCAGACAAGCTGGCAAAAATAGCATCCGGAGAAGCTCCCAACGACCTAAAAGTCCAGGTAGTTTGAATCCCCGCTCCGGAACACATCTCGTCGACCCTGACTTCGACACCTGACTCCCCCACATGGATCGACGAGCTGAAGGCCTTCATATCCTCAGATATCCTGCCAAAAGACAAGGCTAAAGCCAGACAAATCTGCAAACGCGCGGCCCGATACACTGTGCTTAACGATATCATGTATCGTCGCTCTTTCTCCAAACTACTTCTCCGCTGTGTACCGCACGAACTCAATCAGGCAATTCTGGAAGAATTACATGAGGGAGTCTGCAGTGGACATCCCGGATCGAGACCTTTGGTAGAAAAAGTGATTAACCAGGGCTACTATTGGATGACACTGCGGAGGGATGCGGAAAACTACGTGAAGCGCTGTGATACTTGCCAAAAGTTCAACAGAATCCCCCGCTTATAGTCGATCCCACAAACCCCTGTGCTGGCAGCTTGGCCCTTCGATATGTGGGGAATAGACCTTATGGGCAAATTCCCCAAGGCCCGCGGAAATCATGAATACTTGATCATGGCCGTAGACTACTTCTCCAAGTAGATCGAAGCGAAACCCCTGGCCGCGCCCACGGAGGAAAATACGCTCAACTTCCTCCACGACTTCGTCCTGTGTCGGTATGGAGTACCACGAGCCATCGTATCTGACCACGACACTCAGTTAGCCACCAAATTTACTACGGAGTGCACCCGCCTAGGGATCAAACACTAGAAATCATCTGTTGCACACCCTCAAGGAAACGGACAGGCCGAAGCCGCAAACAAATTGGTCCTTGCCGCATTGAAAAAAGGTCTGGAAGGAAAGTCTAACAAATGGGTTGACGAACTCCCAACTGCATTATGGGCAGTGTGGACTTCGGCTAGGGGCCCCACATGAGAAACAACCTATGCCCTTGTTTTTGGATTAGAGGCGGTCTCACCAGCCGAACTCGCACTCCCATCCTACAGAATTTCTACATATGACAAGGACAGTAATAAGCGCCAACGCTGCTTAGATCTGGACTTACTAGAAGAAAAACGAGTAATTGCCCGCCTAAGAGCAGACAAGTTCAAGCTGGCAACCAAACTCACCCACGATAAAAATTTGATTAACAGGCCATTAGGCGTCGGAGACTGGGTGCTCCGAAAGATCGAGGGGACTGCCAGACACATCATTGCAAATAAACTCACACCGAACTGGGAAGGCCCATACCTGATCAAAGACGAAGTGCGCCAGGGAACATTTCATCTCATGGACCAGGAAGGAACAATACTTTCCAATCCCTGGTATGCCAACCACTTAAAAAAATACTTTGTCTGAGTCCTCACAAAGAATACGGCGGAATCAACCAAACCAATAAATACTCCGCCACAACTCATCACAGGATAGGTCACTTTATTTTCCCTTCATTTATTCGACGAAGTCGTCATGTTTCATCATCGAAGTAATTTAACTTTGGATTAGAGATATTATCTTAAAAACGTGTTGCTCTTTGGCGAAGTTCCAGGAAAGGTTTATGGTACTTATTTTCGGAGTCATCGCACTTGTTAAAAATTTACTGAAGGTTTATTATTACCGGAGTCATCGTACTTGTTAAAAGTTTGTTGAAGGTTTATTATTTCCGGAGTCATCACACTTGTTAAAAGTTCAAGTTGTTTATTAGAAGTTCAAGTTGCTTAAGTCGTTTAAGTTATCTGCTTGGGTTATTAAATTGGACGAAGTACACGTCAAACAACTAAAGAGTTATAGTCCGAAGTAAGAAGATGGCAAAAACAACGAACTTCATTAACATTTACAAAATATACAACAAATAATAAAAATAGTTTACAAGGAGGGGGGAGCCTCAACCGAAGGAGGAGCCACTTCGGCCGAAGCCTCCACTACAATAATGGCCCTTTCGGCCACCTCGGGCTCTGCTGCCATGGCGGGCTCTTCGGAGGCCACTAGGGTGTCGCCCGGAGCAGAAATTGAAACCGGAGTGGCCTCAGTCGCGGCAACCTCAGCCACTTCAGCCTCTCCCCTCAGCTGCATGCACAGCTCCTCCAGGACAGGGTGGACTAGTGCAGGCGGACACCATTGCCTTCCCTCCCTCTGGTCGTAGGCTATGATCTCCGCCAGTTCACTTTCGGTGAACGGGACGAAGTCACACCCACTCCTGAAATCAGGATTAGCGTAGGTGCCCTCGAAGATCCTGCACAGCTGCGCCTTGTTAGGGACGAGGTGGTGAAGACAGCGAAGTGCATGGGCACACCCCCGGTTGTAGAAGCCGCTGGCCGCCAGGTAGACCCCGTCCTCGTACCCCTCGGATCTCCGAAACTCGTTCACCACCTGGGCAGTGTATTCCGCAGACTCCAAGTGGGCCACCCTAGACTCAGCCTCCCGCCTCTTCGATCCCTCCTCCTTCAGCCGCTTGTCGAGGTCACTGAGTTGGACCTTCAAGTCCTCATTTACCCTTTGAAGGATCGTCAGGCTTGAGGACTGCATGTCCTTCTCCGCGACCACCAAAGCCACGTTCTCTTCGGCTGATCGGAGTTTCCCCTCTGCGACAACCAAGGATTAGTCCTTGGCGGAGAGCTCCACACACTTCCTCTCCAGGGCCTCCACCTGAACTCGCGAGGTATTGGCCGAAGAAGCAACCCTGGAGAGATGGGAGATGTAGGCAGAGACCTGTGAAACAAACAACAAAAGGGTGAGAAAAGGGTTTTAAAAAAAATGGTAAAGTGACACCACTTTGCCTTAATGAATTACCTGGGACAAGTGAGCTCCGATATGTCCAACGGTGTCCTCCACACCCATGGCAGCTCGTCGGAGGCTCTGCGACAAATCGGCGTCCATGGCCCTGTGAAGAACCACCCTCCCGAAGAGCCTCCCTGACCTATGGTTGGACAATGGAAGGTTCTTCAGGGGAGGTGAAGCTCGCTGGACTTCGAGGGCCAAGGACTCCAACTCCCTCCTTGTCTCTGGAGCCTTAAAGCCCTCCTAGGTCCAGGGACAAGACGAAGTCCCAGGAGAGCTGCCACCTTGTGCCTCCCGAAGTGCCACCCTTTGCGCCGTGGCAGGTGCCAGGTCCCTCAGCTCAGAGGACTCCGATAGTTTGGGTCCTTGTGAAACCCTCTTCCTGACTGACTCCGACTTGTCCCCCTCGCGCAAACGTTTGGTCGAGGCAGCAGAACGAAGGGGCTCCTTCCCCTTGGACCGAGGCGGTTGAGGCGAGCTCCCAGCTGGTGAGCGGGTTGAAGTGGAGGGTGCCGGGGAACCCGCAGACGTGGTACCCGTAGCCGTTGGGATGGCAGACCGGTCTACGACGCGGGCTGGGTTTATGGGACCCCGCTGTACAACAGCACCTCGGGTCCTCATCTCCGCCTCGCGGTGCTCCATGAAGTTCATCGGCATGTCTGTCAAATCCAAATAAAGAAAAGTTAGCAAAAAAAAACACAAGTCAAACGACTTAGAGCATGAAGCCTATTCTACCCTTCGCCACGGGACAGCCCGCACTTCGTGAGTTCGAACACTCCGGACACTCATTTTAAAATACCCTCCCAGGGTGCAGTCTCCACACTGGGTATTCCTCGGTGTCCTCGAGGCCCAGCTCTCTTCGCCGATCGTCCACCACCGGCCCGCCTATCCCATAAGCGTGACGACTCTCATCAACGATAAGTTCGCTGGTCAAAAAGATCTTGGACTGGGTCTTAGGGCCGTCTCCTAGTTCGCTCCGGATATAGTCTAGGAACTTCCTATCATAATCAGAATACCTGGTATTCCTCTTCACAAGAGACCAGGTGCGAAGTGCCTTACACTTCGGGTAAAATGGGAAGCCCGTTCTGGACTCCACACAAACTCACTTCTCTCTCCATTGACCTAACTTATTGGGAGGAGGCTCAAAAAGTGTAACTACACTAGGACGGGGTCGGAGTGACAGGGTGAGGTTATTCATACGGAGGACTGTAAAAAATGTCCTTAACAATAGTTCGGAGACTTCTACGCCTATTCTCCTACACAACACAGTAAGGGAGACGAAGTACCTAACTCCGTTTGGATGGACATGGGAAGATTGACACTTAACTAAGTTCAGGAAGTCACAGAATGCGGGGTCCAAAGGCAGGCTGAGGCCATAAAGGAAATGGTCGTACGAGATGTGAATATAGGAGTTAGACATGACCCCGCACGCCTGAAGATGGATCAACCTAAATCTACTCCGGTCTATTTCAATGGACAACAGGGGGAGGTCTAGGCTAATGGTGTTATTCTTTAAGACGAAGTCCCCCTCCAACCGGTTTTTGGTTTTCGGGAGCTCTTCGGAATGGTCGAAGTCCACACCCTCGCCTTCGAGGATACTGGGGTCATGCAAGTCTCTAGAAGATAGGCCTGTGGCTGTCACTCCGCCATCAAGGGTCCTAGACACCCTAAGGTTCAAGGGGATAGCCACGGGGATAGTTGGGCTGGTGAAGGATCCTTCGGCCGAAGTGTGGACACTCGGGACTACAAAAACTCCATCGTTCGTTTCCAGTGTCTGCTCGGAGTCAGTCTCTTGTTCCCCTCCACTCGACCCACTGGAGCTCTCCTCACTCGAAGTACTGACAATCCTCCCACTGCCAGTACCCCGTCTCTCACTGTTGGTAGGACTGGAACTATCAGAGCTGGTTTTGGAAGTGGATCTTGAAGGGCTAGACGCCACCTCGACTACGGGAACAGGGACCTCGGCACTCTCTGAATTCGACATATCTACAAACACAAACAAAAAATCCTATCAGAACTAAAGTCCCCACACTCCGTCTCCAACCAGTTCTTCATCCCAGAAAAACTCTCACTGGAAAACTCACCCTAAAATTCACTCTAAACAACTAAAACCACCGCTCACTCGGGAGAAACCATTTCCCCAGCACCAAGAACAGAACACCAAACGTGCTAAAACTCTCAAACACCCAAACAGGAAAAATAACGAAAGCAAAAAAGACTGAAGAACAGGCAACAATAATGCCCCTTTACCTGAGATAATGTAGGAGATGAAGAAACCTTGAAGTAATTGCGAAGGAAGGAGCGAATCACCGAGAAGAAATCAAGGAAAGTAGAAGGATTTTCAAGAAGTTTGGAGTGGAACTGCAAAAGTTTCGCAAAAAAATTTGAAGAAGGAAAGGTAAAAAGTCCTTCAAAAGGGCGTGAGTGGGCTATTTATAGGAGGAATGGAGAGGAGTTAATTTTCAAAGAAATAGTAAAGCTTCCCCAGCAAGCTTTGCCCGAACCCGACTCCAGCCGGGTCGCAGTCACACCAAGCGTCAAGTCACTGACATCTCACGTGCGGTGCCATCATTACTCGTGCGTAGGGAAGCACAAACGACGCCACCTCTGAACACGCAAACGTCAACTGCCTCCTTGATAATCGAACCGCCATCATAGGTGCCTGGCCCCGCATCAGGAGAACAAACCGTTGCCAAGGACTTCGACTACCCCTCCAAGGGGTCCGAGTCCGCCAAACAATTCCCCTCACAACGAAAGTCACGAAAATGCGTCGAAGCAAAAGAGTTTCCTTCTCTTGTACTTCGACGAGGGGCCACTGAGAGGTATGAAAATACCCCCATGCTGACAAGACAAATGACACAAGGCAAATGGACCCACCAAGCTTACGTGTCTATCCACCTGACATGGCATGACGGGGCCCACTTTGCCACACACCAACCCCCGCGATAGACCACGCTGCTACCCTGCCTCACCTCGGGGGTGAAGTCAGCATACACTGGTCACTTTAGGTGGACCCACTGACCCATCACACTCCTAGAACCATCTCCGATGGTCAACATTTGACTCCACAATGAATCACAGTCAAAGATCCCCCAACGTCTTACTAAAAAGAGGGATCTCATATCTTTTCCACAAAATCTGGCAACCACCAGATTTTCCGTAATAAATCACCCTACCTACCTATAGTCAGGGCGATTGATCCCATATAAATACCACCCCCATAAAGGTAAAGAGGGTAAGGCCAGATTACTCTACTAATCTCTGTCAAATTAACTACCTTACAGTCAAATCACTTACTTTACCATCGGAGGGTTTACCAGAGACCTTCCACCCTCCGTGTAAATTTTACTGTTTTGCAGGCCTAGCATTACAAGATAGCAATCCCTCCACGACACATAAACAACACAGATAGTAGCGTTTGGTAGAAAGACCATCAAACGACGCCGGATAACTGACACGTGGTGTCAGACCGATTTTTTACGAATCAATTTATATATATATATATATATATATATATATATATTATATATTATATATAAGAGAATGAGACAAAATAAAAACTTTTTTTTAAAAAAGGTTTTGTTAGATAAATTATTATTTTAATAAAAAATATAAATTAAAACAAATAGATGAAAGTAAAAAGTTAAATAATAAAAATAATAAACAGTTATAAGAAAAAAAAATTAAATTACTATAAAGAAGTAAGTGAAAAATAAAAAAAGAAATTAAAAATTATAATTCATTAGTATAATTGTTTAATTATACCATTTTTAAAATCATAAAATTATTTTAAAATATTTATTATTAAAAATTTATAAATTTATATAATAGAATAATATTGATAAATGAAAAATATAATAAATCATAAAAGTTATAAAAGGTAAAGAATTAAAAAAAATTAAAAATTAAAAAAAATTACAAAAAATATCACTGTGCCATGAAAAATAAATTTTAAAAAAAAAATTATTAAATTTTAGTACCTAATGAATTTTAAACTTATGAATTTGATCCTTTCGTATATTTTTTAACTTTTTTAATGGGAAAAAATAGGTGAAATAATTAATTTCACGCCTTTATAATTCTTTGGGGATAAAAAAGTAATATTAATAAAAATATAAAGACTAATTTCACCAAATGATAATAAAATTTTGAGGCCATTTACCTAAAGGGTAATAAAGGAAATTTAGAAATATTAAAACTTTTTTTCTTAAAATCAAACCCAACAAATAAATCCGACCCGCTCGTTTGTTCTCCGCAATTTCTCTCAAATAAAGCCTAATAACTTCTGCTGCTCATTCTCTACATTGATTTCTTCCCAATTTCTGCAAAAATGTAAAATTTTTAATAAGGGATAAAAATTTAGCAATTTATCATAATATTTACATTTTTTTTATTTATAAGACAATAATGAACGAAATAAAATACTAAAATATGAAATTTTAAAAAGAACGAATCAATAAATTTAAAAGAATAAAATTTGTCAAAATTATAAAGATAACGGATGTAATTATGCAAAATTTTTAATAAAGGATAAAATTTGACAATTTATCATAATATTTACATTTTTTATTTATTTATAAGACAATAATTAACTGAAGTAAAATACTAAAATATGGAATATTTACCATAATATTTATATTTTTTAATTTAAGCTACTAAAATATGAAATTTTAAAAAAATGGTTAATAAATTAAAAGAACATTTTTATGCTTAAAGTATAATTATTTTAAAAAAAAACAAATATAGTTATTAAATTTATTTTTTATTTTTTTAAAAAAAAGTTAATTAACGGTTGACGGTCAATAAATTAAAATGAAATTTGTCAAAATTATAAAAATAATGATGAAATTATGTAAAATTTTTAATAAGGAATAAAATTTAGCAATTTGCCATAATATTTATATATTTTTTAATTTATAACACAATAATCGAAAAAATAAAATACTAAAATATGAAATTTTAAAAAGAATGATCAATAAATTTGAAAAAGTAAAATTTGTTAAAATTATAAAGGAATAATTGGTGACTTTGGTCCCAAACAAATTTATGTTTGAGAAACTTAGTCGTAAAATATATTTTTTAAGTTTTAAGGTCACAAACCTTTTTTTAAGTGAACAATAAAGTCCTTTGGATTGATTCTGTCAAAAATATTAAAAATTTAACGGTTTTTAAATTTAATTAATTACAAATAATGATAAAAAAGTGATTACAAAAGGACAAAACTAAAAATAATATTTAAACAAAATGATAAAAATATCCTCACATTTAAAATTTAAAATTTAAAAAATTTATCAAATTGTTCATCAATCTTCATCTTCTTCGAATACAAATCAAATTTTTATGATTTTCTTACATTTTTAAAGAAAAGAAGAAGAGTATGAATTTTTTTTTTATTAATAATAAATATTTTTCTTTTAACAAAAAAATATTTCAATAGAAAGTTTTTTTTTTACAAAAATTCTCTTTTTCTTTTCTTTTTTTTCTTTTTTCAGAGATGTTAGAAAATGATAAAAATCTTATTTATAACTGGAGAAGAAATGAATTTTAATATTCTCATTGATAGATTTTTTTTTTTTAAAATTTAAAATATAAAAATATTTTTATCCCTTTATTTAAATTTTTTTTTCTTTTTACATGTAATTACTTTTTTATCCTTATTTTTAATTAGCTAAATGTAAAAATCGTTAAATTTTTAAGGTTTTTGATAGAATCCGTCAAAAATGATCTTATTATTCACTTAAAAAAAATGTTTGGGACCTTAAAAGTTAAAAATTTTATTTTGTGACTTGCCAAACATAAATTTGTTTGGGACCAAATTTACCAATTATTCAATTATAAAGATAATGGATAAAATTATGTAAATTGTTTAATAAAAGATAAAATTTGATAATTTGGGTATAATATTTACATTTTTTTTTAATTTATAAAACAATAATTAACGAAGTAAAAAATTCAAAGCAATTTTAAAAAGAGATAAAATTTCATATTTTGTGATAATATTTACATTTTTTAATTTATAAAATAATAATTAATGAATTTTAAAAAATAATTTGATAATTTGCCAGTAAAAATCCACACCAATTTTAATAAGACATAAAATTTTATAATTTGCTATAATAATATTTAAATTTTTTAATTTATAAGACAATAGTTAATTAAATTTTAAAAAACATGATAAAAATATAAATAAAATTTGATAATTTATTATAATATTTTTAAAATTTATAAAACAATAATTAATCGAATTTTAAAAAACATGGTAAAAATCTAACTATTGTCAAGTTTTTGTGGGTTATGACCCACCACGCTTCGGTTGCAGACTTGATAAATATTTTATTATAAATTGTGAATTTTGATTCTTTAAAAATTAACTTAACAAATTTTGCTATAAAAATTAATTAACAAATATCCGAGATAATATATAGATATATACATATATAATTTTTGAGAAATAACTATTTAAATAAAAAATATTAAAAACAACTATTTAAATAGAAATTTAAAAAACATTATATTAAACTCTAACAAATATATTACTAATCTATATATATATATATTAGATATACATTCTACTTGGGATGCGGAATGCATAAATTTTAATAAATTTTAATTTATTAAAAATCTTCTATAATTTTGTATTAAAATTTTTATATAAATGTTATAGTATTTTTTTAAATATTATCGTTTGCATATAATAAATATATATACATATACAAAATAATATATATATATAATGTTTTTAAACAAAAAAATTATTTTAAAGATTTATATGCATCTATTAATTTAAATATATTAATTCATCTTATAATTTTTTGTTGTTTATATATATATTTTAAAGTATTGTTTTTATGTATTTAAATATTTGAATTGTTCGTGTGTATATATATTATATATATATATATATATATATATATATATATATATATATATTATAAAATTATATATAAAAAATTTATATTATTTTTTAATGATTATTAGTATATTAAAATATTTTTAAAAAAACGTATATTAAAATTAAAATTTATAATTAAAACTTAAATTGTAATAAAAAAGTACAACAATTTTTTAAATTAAAAATTAATTAAGTTAATATTTTTGGAGAGGAATTAATTTAATATATATTAAATTTGTGTCAAAATGTATAATATATATATATATATATATATATATATATATATATATATATATATATATATATATATATATATATAAGAGAATGAGACAAAATAAAAACTTTTTTTAGAAAAAGTTTTGTTAGATAAATTATTGTTTTTAATAAAAATATATATTAAAACAAATAGATGAAAGTAAAAGTTAAATAATAAAAATAATAAAAAGTTATAAGAAAAAAAAATTAAATTACTATAAAGAAGTAATTGAAAAATAAAAGAAAAAAAAATTATAATTCATTAGTATAATTGTTTAATTATACCATTTTTAAAATCATAAAATTATTTTAAAATATTTATTTATTAAAAACTTATAATTTTATATATAATAGATAATATAAATTCATAAATGAAAAATATAATAAATCATAAAAGTTATAAAGGGTAAAGAATTAAAAAAAATAAAAAATAAATAAAATTACAAAAAATATCACTGTGCCATGAAAGATAAATTAAAAAAAATTATTAAATTATAGTACCTAATGAATTTTAAACTTATGAATTTGATCCTTTCGTATATTTTTTAACTTTTTTATGGGAAAAAATAGGTGAAATAATTAATTTCACGCCTTTATAATTCTGTGGGGATAAAAAAGTAATATTAATAAAAATATAAAGACTAATTTCACCAAATGATAATAAATTTTGAGACCATTTACCTAATTTACCTAAAGGGTAATAAAGGAAATTTAAAAATATTAAAACTTTTTTTCTTAAAATCAAACCCAACAATAAATCCGACCCGCTCGTTTGTTCTCCTCGATTTCTCTCGAATAAAGCCTAATAACTTCTGCTGCTCATTCTCTACATTCGATTTCTTCCCAATTTCTGCAAAAATGGTAAGCACATGGCCTTTTCCTTCGAGTTATTGTTCATATTCTTTTAGATTTTAATTTAATCGAGATATTGTTGCTGCTCTCTGCCTTTTGATTTTTATTATTTTAAATTTTCTAGTATGATCAAATTTGTCTTTTGATTTTTCGGCTGTAGTTTTTGAATCTTGAGTTGGTACGAAAACTTTAAATGCTATTTTTTTTTGCCCGTTTGGATTTAATGATTTGTTTGTAATTCCTAATTGACTACTTAATTCTATGTATATAGTTGATATTTTTTTGTTTTCGTGTTCATAATTTGGTAAGTGGGTTCATGGGATTTCTTGTTATCTGGGTATTTCTAAGTTTGTATGTTTTGATAAATCACAGATTGTTTTGAACTCTTTCAAAGATGGGTCTATTTCTAAGATGCTAATTTTCCCTGCTCCTTGAAAGATTGAATGCTTCAGTCTGGCTTTGAATCTGACTTTTAATTTCCCTGTTGATGCTTTATTTGACTATGTTTTGCAATTTTCTTTCTTCCCTTTAGGCTTATGAACGTGGTTTCTGAAATTGGTAGAAACAGTCACTTGATTTTAAACGGGCAAAATTAAGTTGAAACATGTGCGTATCAAACTTTTGGTACCACATCCTCGGAGACTGCTTCAATCCATATAAAGACTTCTTTAACCTGCACATGAGATTCTCCTTCCCTTTTGTTTCAAATCCTTTTGGTTGCCTCATGTAAATCTCCTCCTCCAAATCACCATGGAGGAATGCCGTTTTTACATCCATCTGTTCCACTTCAAGATCATAAGCCGCTGCTATGGACAGGACAAATCGTATCGAGGTCACTTTTGCCACTGGTGAGAAGATCTCATCATAGTCTACTCCCTCGATCTGAGAATACCCATTTGCAACCAGTCTCGCCTTGTATTTCTCCACGGTTCCATCTGGTTTCAGTTTTCGCTTGAATACCCATTTACACCCAATCGCCTTTCTATCCTTAGGCAATTTGCACAAGCTCCATGTCTCATTTTTATCAAGCGATTGTATCTCATCTATCATTGCGAGCTCCCACTGATTTGCATCATCCCTTGATCTTGCATCTTTTACAGAAGTAGGGTCTTCACCTGTACTCAAAGCACTGAACCCGTAGCATAGAGGCGCCCGTCTGTTCCTTGTTGATCTCCTGAGAGCCGGTGTATTACCTGTATCAGGAAATTGGTAGAAACAATCACTTGATTTTAGGTTGAAGTTTTTGTACATAACTATACAAAATGGTTTTGCACTTTTTTACCCTTTTAATATAATTATTAAATTAAAATTTATCATAATATTTACATCCTTTTAAATTTAATAACACAATAATGAATAGGGATGAAATTATTTAAAAATTTTAATAAGGGATAAAATTGGACAAATTGTCATAATATTTATATTTTATTTATTTATAAAATAATAATAAACTGAAGTAAAATACTAAAAAAATATGACATTTTTATATTTTTAATATAATTATTTTCCTAAAAACAAATATAATTATTAAATTTATTTTTTATTTTTTAAAAAAAGTTGATTAATCTTTGACCGTCAATAAATTAAAATAAAATTTATCAAAATTATAAAGATAAGGATGAAATTATGTAGAAGTTTTAATAAAGGATAAAATTTAGTCATTTGTCATAATATTTACATTTTTTTTTTAATTTATAAGACAATAATGAACGAAGTAAAATACTAAACTATAAAATTTTAAAAATAATGCTCAATAAATTTAAAATAATAGAATTTATTAAAATTATAAAAATAAGGGATGTAATTATGTAAATTTTTTTAACAAGGGATAAAATTTGACAATTTATCATAATATTTAATTTTTTTTTAATTTATAACACAATAATTAACTAAAGTAAAATACTAAAATATGGAATATTTACCATAATATTTACATTTTTTAATTTAAACTACTAAAATATGAAATATTTTTAAAAAATGGTTAATAAATTAAAATAACATTTTTATGCTTAAAGTATAATTATTTTCTTAAAAAAACAAATATAATTATTAAATTTATTTTTTATTTTTTTAAAAAAAGTTGATTAACTGTTGACTGTTAATAAATTAAAATAAAATTTGTCAAAATTATAAATATAATGATGAAATTATGTAAACTTTTTAATAAGAAATAAAATTTAACAATTTGTCATAATATTTTCATTTTTTTAATTTATAAGACAATAATTAAAGAAGTAAAATACTAAAATATGAACTTTTAAAAAGAGTGATCAATATATTTGAAAGAGTAAAATTTGTCAAAATTATAAAGATAAGGAATGTAATTATATAAAATTTTTAATAAGGGATAAAATTTGACAATTTATCATAATATTTACATTTTTTTAATTTATAACACAATAATTAACGGAAGCAAAATACTAAAATATGGAATATTTACCATAATATTTACAATTTTTAATTTAAACAACAAAAATATGAAATTTAGAAAAATGTTAATAAATTAAAATAACATTTTAATGCTTAAAGTATAATTATTTTCTTAAAAAAACAAATATAATTATTAAATTTATTTTTTATTTTTTTAAAAAAAGTTGATAAACCGTTGACTGTCAATAAATTTTAAAAAAACAATTTGTCAAAATTATAAAGATAATAATGAAATTATATAAAATTTGTAATAAGGAATAAAATTTAGCAATTTGCCATAATATTTATATATATTTTTTTAATTTATAACACAATAATTAAAGAAGTAAAATACTAAAATATGAAATTTTAAAAAGAATGATCAATAAATTTAAAAAAATAAAATTTGTCAAAATTATAAAGATAATGGATGAAATTATGTAAAATTTTTAATAAGGGATAAAATTTGACAATTTGTCATAATATTTACATTTTTTTAATTTATAAGACAATAATTAACTCGAGTAAAATACTAAAATATGGAATATTTACCATAATATTTATATTTTTAAAATTTAAACTACTAAAATATGAAATTTTAAAAAATGGTTAATAAATTAAAATAACATTTTTATGCTTAAAGTAATTAACTGTCAATAAATTAAAATAAAATTTGTCAAAATTATAAAGATAATGATAAAATTATGTAAATTTTTAAATAAGGAATAAAATTTAGCAATTTGCCATAATATTTATATATGTTTTTAATTTATAACACAATAATCAAAAAATAAAATACTAAAATATGAAATTTTAAAAAGAATGATCAATAAATTTGAAATAGTAAAATTTGTTAAAATTATAAAGATAATGGATGAAATTATATAAATTTTTTAATAAAATATAAAATTTGATAATTTGGGCATAATATTTACATTTTTTTAATTTATAAAACAATAATTAAAGGAAAAGAAAAATCCAAAGCAATTTAAAAAAAAAAAGATAAAATTTCATAATTTGTGATAATATTTACATTTTTTTAATTTATAAAATAATAATTAATGGAATTTAAAAAAACGTGTTAAAAATAGAGATAAAATTTGATAATTTGCCAGTAAAAATACAAAGAAATTTTAATAAAAACATAAAATTTGATAATTTGCGAAAATAATATTTGCATTTTTAATTTATAAAAAAATAATTAATGAAATTTTAAAAAAATGCTAAAAATAGAGATAAAATTTGATAATTTACGATAATATTTTTTTAATTTATAAGACAATAATTAATCAAATTTTAAAAATATGGTAAAAATCTAATTATGGTCAAGTTTTTGTAGGTTATGGACCCACCACGGTTGCTAACTTTAATTCATTGATAAATATTTTATTATAAATTGTAAATTTTGTTCTTTAAAAAATAACTTAACATATTTCCCTTTTATAAAAATAAATTAACAAATATCCGCGATAATATATAGATATATAGATATATATATATATATATATATATATATATATATATATATATAAATTTTTTGAAAAATAACTATTTAAATAGAAAATATTAAGAAAATTTATTAAACTGTAACAAATATATATTTATATATAATATTCCACTTGGGATGAGGAATGCATAAATTTTAATAAATTTTAATTTATTAAAAATCTACTATAATTTTGTAATAAAATATCTATATAAATGTTATAATATTTTTTAAAATATTATCGTTTGCATATAATAAATATATATACATATACAAAATAATAAATATATAATTTTTTTAAACAAAAAAATTATTTTAAAGATTTATATGCATCTATTAATTTAAATATATTAATTCATCTTATAATTTTTGTTGTTTTTATGTTTTTTTTGAAAGTATTGTTTTTATGTATTTAAATATTTGAATTGTTAGTATATATATTGATTCGGCGTAAATCGGTCTGGCGACACGTGGTAGTTAACCGACGTCGTTTGAGAGTCTCTATCGTGATATCTCCATTTGAAACGTTGTTTGCTTCTTGATCTGCGTATCTACAAAACATGGAGGTTTTGAACAGAGGGTGAGGGACCTCCGACAAACCCTCTGATGATCAAGTCAGTATTCAGAATATTGATCGGAGATTTAGGAGGTTGATAGAGAATTGATAGAAGTATCTGGCCTTACCTTTTGTCCTCATTAGGGAGATATTTATAGGAAAGGATGATCTTACCAAATGTGTATGAAGAATCTGATATTTGTCAGATTCTGAAATATCCCTTCTGACTAGAGATATGGATGAGATATTTTTAACCAAATAATCTTTAAAATAACTGTCGGTCACAAGATATTCCTCGTGGAAGAATCTGGAAGGATCTCGATCAGTCGATAGTCGAGATATTCATGCTGCAAAACCGGAGGCAATAAATCGTACTTCGCCCTCATTCTACGGAGTGGTGGAGGCTTGGCAGGCTTGGTGGGTGGACACGTAAAGACACGTCAGCTTCTTTATTCTAGGTCAGAGTGAGGTTTTTATGACCTCTCAGTGGCCCCTCGTCGAAGTGAGAGAAAGCCCTTCTTTGACTTCGACGTAAACCATATAACTGGCCTTCTTGTGGATTTGAAGGGATGCTCGTCTTATAGGTTTTTTCTTGTAGCTTTTTTTTTGCTTCATTTAGACGCGTAGGGTTCCCCAGAATGACGGCTATAATGATGGCACCCTCATTTCTAGAGCCGGGTGTAATGATGGTATATGAGCAGACGTGACGTTTGGTGTGACCAGACCCGTGAGGAAAACGGGTCCGGCCTAAGCGTCCTCAAGAAGTCAAACTCTTTTCATCTTCCTCATCACCTATAAATAATTATTCCCTTCCTTTAACAATACTTTTCTTGCTTTTCTCTCTGTTCCATCTTCTAACTCCTTCTTCAACCTTCAATCCTTTCTTCTTCTTGCTGTGAAACCCTTCAGACCTCTTCAGTTCCCTCTTCGACCCATCATTATCAGGTATTTACTGTTCTCGGGTTACATTTCCATTTTGTATAGTTTCTGCTATGGGGTGATTAAGAAGGTAGAATTTTTCTTTTTCTCTATTCTTTTGGGGTCGTCTTTTATCTATTTTTCTGAGAAAGAGAGGTGTTTTGGGACTAGGTGGACTGAATGAAAGGTTTGGGCTTAAGGTTTCTTTTTCTGGGAACGAATTGTCGACTTAGGACTAATAGGGTTTTTGTATCTTCAGGTCAAGATGTCGAAATCATTAGTGGATGTAGAATCTAACTCGGAATCCACCTCAATAGACAAGCCGGCTCCTCTGTCCCTCGGCACATCAAGTAGCGATAGTTCTTCAGAGGGACATAGACAGAGTTCCCGGACTATTTTAGAGACAGACGATGGTTTCATTAGGATTCCCACAGTCTGGACCTCGACCGGTGGTTCTGCCTTTGATCCCGCCTTTCTTGTATAGGCACCTAGGACCTCCAACCAAACCAGTGCCTGAACTTTCCAAGGGGAAAATTCGGACTCCGATAACTTAGAAGAATTACCTACAACCAAAAAACAAATAAATGAGGACTTCGCCCTTAAGACCAATACCATCAACCTTGAATACCCCATATTATCCCTAGAGGTCGACCGAAGTAGGTTCAAACTCTTTATAGTGAAGTCATGCGGACTCATGGCTGACGCCTACATCCACGTCCCATACAACCATTTCATCTCGGGTCTAGCCTTACCTTTAGACCCCGCCTTTTGTGATTTCTTAAATTTAGTAAAGTGTCAACCTGCGCATGTACACCCAAACGGAGTCCGATACTTTATAGCCTTGACAATTTTGTGTAGGAGAATAGGAGTAGAAATCTTAGAATTGATTTTAAAAACCTTCTTTACCGTCCTTAGGATGAATAATTTGACCCTATCTTTGAGACCCCGACCGAGTAAAGTTACTCTTTTTGAACCCCCTCCAAATAAGGTGAGTCAGTAGAGAGAGCGGTGGGTCTGCGTGGAGTCCAGATTGGGCTTCCCGTTTTACCCGAAGTGTAAGGCACTTCGAACATGGCCGCCTCTCAAGAAAAACACCAAGTACTCCAACTCCGACATAAAATTTTTGGACTATGTCCGGAGTGAGCTAGGAGACAACCCTAGGACCCAAACCAAAGTATTTTTGTCTAGCGAACTTATCGCTAATGTCAGTCGCAACCCTTGCGGGATCGGTGGGTGCGAGGTAGATGACCGCTGGAGGGAACTCGGCATGGAGGACAACAACGAGTACCCCGTATGGAAGCTCCACCCGGAAAGAGTGTTTTGCATTGAGTGCCCAGAGTGCTCCAACTTAGAAAGTGCAGGATGTCCTGTGGCAAAGGGTAGACTAGGGCAACCTTTATTTAAAATGCGAATTTTATGTTACCTTAGTGCTGACCTCGTTTCTTCATCTTGTAGATATGCCTGAAGGATTCGGAGAAAGGCGGGAGGCAGAAAGGCGGGCACAAAGTGCAGCTCTCGGCAGGGCTGGTCTTACTCCGGCGAGGGCTGTTGACCGTGCCTCGGTCTCAACGGTGGCTGGAACTTCATCGGAGGGCACAACCTCTCCTTCACCTGTGCCACCAGCGCCTAGAAATCCTCTACCACCGAGGTCCACCGATCATGATAAGGGAAAGGGGCCTGCTGACACTTTGTCGAAGCGTGGGCACGATGGTGGCGAAGTCGAACCACCCCGGAAGAGACCTTCCCGGACATCTGACTCCCCCGATCTTCAAGACGAGGTTCCGCTTACAGCCCATCTTATCACTCAATGCACTTCGCGTGGGGAAAGTTCTTCGGGGCCTTCCTGGTTGTAGGAGGGATTTGTTCTTCCCACTGGCAGGAGGGACTTGGAGAATCTTGCTCTCGAAGTGCAGCGAGCCTCCCCACCCTTATTCAACCTGCAACTGACGGACTCCCGGGTGGGGAGATATTTCTGTAAGGCGGTGCTGCACAGAGTGATGGACCACGACATGTTGAAAAATATTCGTAATGCTTCGATGGGAGTGGACATCACGATGGGCCACATCGGAGCTCATCTGGCACAGGTAAATTTTTTGCTCTCTTTTGTTATCTGTTTTTGAATTATCACTTATGACTTAGTCCTTTTACCAGGTCGGCGCCTTGGTTGGCACCTCAGTTCGATGGCGGCGTCAGCGAACACTTCTCGGACTATGCAGCTGAGCTTGGAGAAGAAGTGCATTGACTTGGAAAGCCGGCTATCAAAGAAGAACAAGGCCCTTGACTCCGCAAAAGAGAAGCTTCAGACTGTCGAAGAGAACGTAGCCCTAGTCGTAGCCGAGAAAGATAAGTAGTCTTCAACCCTTCTGTCTTGCCAGAGGGCTAACGAAGATCTCAAGGCCCAGTTGAGAGACTTCGATCGACGGCTGAAGGAAGCGGAGTCAAGGTGTAGAGCCTCGGACTCCAAGGTATCGTATTATGAGTCTATTGATTATACAGCTAAGGTGGTGGATACCTTCCGTACTTCCCCCGAATTTAAAGATGAACTATACCGCAGATGCAGCGGATTTTTTGACCGGGGGTGTGCTCATGTACTTCGTCAATTCCATCACCTTGTTCCAGACAAGGCATTGTTGTGCCGGATTTTTGAAGGGTCCTACACCAACCCCGACTTTAGGGCTAGCTGTGACTTCATCCCATTCACAGAAGGTGAACTGGCGGAGATAGCCGAAGCAGATCGCAAAGCGGGAAGGCAGTGGACTCCGCCGGCTCCAGTGCATCCAAATTTGTTAGAGCTGTGTGATCAATACAATGAGCAGCCTGAAGAGTCCGAGGCTATACAAGTGGGGCCTTTGACAACCGTCGGACCTGTGTCGGAGACAGAGGCAGCAGATAGTGGTCCTGTTGTGGTGGTAGAGGAGGCCCCGATAGGTGAGAGTACTTCGGTGGAGGTTGCTCCAACATCGACCGAAGTCCCTGCAAATGTAATAGATTAGGATCCTTTTTGAATAAAACTTTGCCTTTGTTTTTTATTAACATCTTGGCTCGAAGCGAAGTAAGATGTCATTAATTAATTATGAAATCTTTTTAAGTTTCCTGATTAATGCTGAAACATTTAACTCCATGATTGACTCGAAGCGAAGTAAGATTCCATGATTAACTCTGAAATCTATTAAAGTTCCATGATTAACTCTGAAACATTTAACTCCAAGATTGACTCAAAGCGAAGTAAGATTCCATGATTAACTCTGAAATCTATTAAAGAAACATTTAACTCCAAGATTGACTTGAAGCGAAGTAAGATTCCATGATTAACTCTGAAATCTATTAAAGTTCCATGATTAACTCTGAAACATTTAACTCCAAGATTGACTCGAAGCGAAGTAAGATTCCATGATTAACTCTGAAATCTATTAAAGTTTCATGAATAACTCTGAAACATTTAACTCCAAGATTGACTCGAAGCGAAGTAAGATTCCATGATTAAATCTGAAATCTATTAAAGTTCCATGATTAACTCTGAAACATTTAACTCCAAGATTGACTCGAAGCGAAGTAAGATTCCATGATTAACTCTGAAATCTATTAAAGTTCCATGATTAACTCTGAAACATTTAACTCCAAGATTGACTCAAAGCGAAGTAAGATTCCATGATTAACTCTGAAATCTATTAAAGTTCCATGATTAACTCTGAAACATTTATTTGAAATAGGCGGAGTGACATATTAGCAAGTTCAAATGGCTATACAAAATATTTCTTTAAATGGTTGGCGTGCCAAGGATTAGGTAGCATCTTTCCCTCTTGATCCATGAGATAGAAAGTTCCCGGGCACACTTCGCTTTTAATCAAATTGGGCCCTTCCCAGTTCGGTGATAGTTTGTTTACTTTGATGTGTCTAGACGTCCCTTCGATCTTCCTCAGTACCCAGTCTCCGATGCCTAACGGTCTCTTTACGAACCCTTTATCATGCGTCATCTTGGTCTTTTGCTTGAAATCTTCCATCCTTAGCCGTGCTGCAATCCGTCTTTCTTCAAGTAGATCCAGATCTAAACATCGCTGTCGTTTGTTGGTTTCTACGTCATAGATGGACACTCTGTATGAAGGGAGTGCGAGTTCGGCTGGAGATATGGCCTCTGACCCGAATACCAAGGCATATGTTGTTTCACCAGTGGAACCCCTAGCCGAAGTACGAACTTCCCATAATGTTGCTGGGAGTTCATCGACCCATTTATTGGACTTTCCTTCTAGATTTTTCCTCAATGATGTGAGAACTATTTTGTTTGCTGCCTCTGCCTGTCCGTTACCTTGGGGATGGGCCACAGATGATTTCCAATGCTTGATACCAAGGCGGATGCACTCCGCTGTGAACTTATTGGAGAATTGTGTGCCATGGTCGGTTACCACAGCTCGCGGTACCCTATACCTGCAAAACACGAAATCATGTAAAAAGTTGAGAGCGTTTTCCTCCGTAGGTGCTGCAAGCGACTTCGCCTCTATCCACTTGGAAAAATAATCCACAGCCACTATCTGGTACTCATTTCCTCTGGATTTGGGGAATTTGCCCATAAGATCGATTCCCCACATGTCGAAGGGCCATGCGGCCAAAATGGGAATTTGGGGAGTTGATGGCAGTCGGGGTATCCTGCCAAAATTTTGGTAGACCTTGCAGTGTTTGACGAAGTCCTCAGCATCTTTGCGTAGTGTCATCCAATAAAACCCTTGATTTAAGACTTTCTCCGTGAGGGTTCTCGACCCGGGATGTCCGCCACATATCCCTTCATGCATTTCCTCCAGCACTGACTTCGTGAGCTCCGGTAGTACGCAGTGAAGTAAGGGTCTCGAAAAAGAACGACGGTATAGGATGTCGTTGATTACCGTATACCGAGCCGCTCGCTTTCGTATTTGCCTTACTTCATTTTTATCTTCGGGGAGGATGTCAGAAGTTATAAAGCTCTTCAATTCATCAATCCATGTAGAGGAGTTGAGAGTTGGTTGCTGCAGCGGCAACACGTACTTTGGTGAAGTTAGAAGTTCGACAGATATCCCCAGGTCGTTGTGGGACTCTCCCGACGCTATCTTCGCCAACTTGTCAGCCGCTTCGTTAAGACTCCGACCTATCTTCCTTAGCGAGAAATGATGGAACTGAGCGATCAAGCGGTCAACTTTTTCTGCGTATACCTTCAAATTATCGGAGTTTACCGAGTATTCGCGGTTTACCTGCCCGACCACGACTTGGGAATCACTGAAGACTTCGATGGCCTCTACACTAGCTTCCAGAGCCCATTGTAGTCCGAGGATCAGGGCTTCATACTCGGCCTGGTTGTTAGACAGAGGGTAATCAAGTCTTATACTTCGTTTTTCCTCAAATTGACCCGAAGGGGACTTCATGGTGATGCATACCCCGACGCCTTGTGAGTTGACCGCCCTGTCAACTGTCATGGTCCATGTGTTTCCCACGCCATGTGTTTCTCTTCGTGGGAGAAGATGTTGACTCTTCGAGGGGAGATGCTTCTGTGAAGGACAGTTCGGTGAGAAAGTCTAATAATGCCTGAGCTTTAATCGTAGTTCGAGAAGCGAACTTGAGGTCATAACCACATAACTCGATAGACCATCGAAGCATCCTTCCTGAATGATCCAACTTGTGAAAAACTTGCCTTAGCGGATGGTTGGTGTAAACAACCACGGTATGAGATTCGAAGTAGGCGTGGAGCTTCCTTGTGCTGATAACTAAAGCATATGCCAATTTTTCAATCCATGAATATCTTACTTCGGCATCCCTTAACACCCGACTGATGAAGTAAACTAGCATCTGCTTATCTTCCGAGTTTCTCACTAGCACCGATGCTACCGCTCGCTGCGAAACAGACAAGTATAGGTAGAGTACTTCTTTAACTCCTCCCAGGCTTGGCACACTCTTCATTCCATAAAAAGACTTTCCTCGTGTCTTTCAACACTCTGAAGAATGGTATACATCTTTCAGCTGATTTGGAAACAAACCTCCCCAAGGCGGCTATGCAGCCATTTAATCTTTGGATGTCCTTAATACAACGAGGTTCTGTGAGCGTCAATATAGCTTCGACTTTGAGTGGATTGGCTTCAATGCCCCGTTTCGACATCATGAACCCCAGAAATTTTCTGGATCTTACCCCGAACACGCACTTCGACGGATTTAACATTAACCCGAACTTCGACAGGGTAGTGAACATCTCTTCTAAGTCTTCTAGATGAGAGCTCCCCCGTTTAGTCTTAACGACCATATCGTCGACGTATGTTTCTACATTCCTACCAATCTGCTCCTGTAGGATTTTGTTCATCATCCTCTGATAGGTCGATCCAGCTTTCTTCAGTCCGAAAGGCATTACATTGTAGCAATAAATCCCTCCAGCCGCCCGAAAAGAGGTATGGATTTAGTCCTGTGGCCACATGCCGATCTGGTGGTACCCCGAGAAGGCATCCATAAAACTAAGGAATTCGTATCCTGATGTTGAATCTACAAGGGCATCGATTCGGGGAAGAGGATAGCAATCCTTAGGGCAAGCCTTATTCAGGTCGGTGTAGTCCACGCACATCCTCCATTTTCCACTAGACTTTCTTACCATTACCACATTCGCGAGCCAAGAAGGATAGTCTACTTCTCTTATGAAATCATATTTCAACAACTTCTGTACCTCGATCTGCATGCCTTTAACCTTATCCTCGCCGAATTGCCGCGCCTTCTGTCTAACAGGCTTGAACGTAGGATCGATGTTCAGCCTGTGCTCTGCGATGTCTGCTGATATCCCTGGCATATCTTTGGTTCGCCAGGCGAAGTTGCGGAGGTGACTTGAGAGAAACTGTATTATTTATTCTTTCCCGGAGGGCTAAGTGTTGTTTCCTACGCATATCTTCTGATCCGGGTAGTCGGGATGAATGATAACTTCGTCGTACTCCTGCGATTCCGGTTCGATATCACTGGCACAGCTCACCTGGGTCGAAGTCCAGGGTAATCTTGTTTCCTTTACTGACAACATGAGGGCTACCGTAGAAGATGGCGAGGGAATTTTTTGTTTCTGGGATTTAAAGATGTGTGCCACGAGGCTCTTGGGGCTACTCCTCATCCAACCGATTCCATTCTTCGTTGCAAACCTTACTTGTTGGTGCGAGGTCGAGATGATTAACTCGAAGGCGGAGTGCGCAGGTGTGCCTAAAATGGCATTATAGGGGGAATCGACATCCACTACGTAAAATTTGATCTCCTTTTCCCGTGAGCAGGCATCGGACCCCATGATTATATTAATTCTGACCGTCCCCTTGACTCCGATTTTATGTGTTGTGAATCCCTCTAGGACCATTTTGCTGGGTTTTAACCGCATGTCATCCATACCCATTTCTTTAAAACACGTATAGTAAAGTATATTCTTGGTTGCACCGGTGTCAATTAGCACTCTCCTTACTCGACACTTGTCAGTGCCTTCCGCAGTCATGCCCACCTCCAAAATGATGGGAGTAACTCGTGCTTCCTCATTCAACTCCAGATCCTGGTCGAAGAAAGTTATAGGCTCGTGGGAGAACCTGTCGAAGTGAGGGGTAGGCACAGGTGTGTTCAGATTGTGGATTTTCCGCTTTATCTACTTGATGGAGGAAAACTGAGGGGTTATAACCTCAATTACCCTTTCGGTTTTATCCTTGGGTGGCTCTGCGAGGTATTCCTTCAAATGTCCTTCACGTATCAATTTCTCGATAATACGTTTCAACTACATGCAATTCTCGGTGGTATGGTCGTAATCCTGGTGGAACGCGCAGTACTTCGTCCTATCCTTGGTAGGGGCGTTTTGAGTTCGCATCGGCGGGGGGGGGGGGGGGGGGGGGGGGTCATGCACTCCGTACTTCTGCTTGATGACAGACATGAGGTTCTCCTTCGGGATATTCAGCGACGTGAACGACTCCGTGATACGCCAAAATCGTATCACCTTTTTAGCATGTTTTTATGTGTGATTTCGGGTGAAATTGAGGGCAAATTGATCTTAATTGTTTGTTATTTACTCAATTTCACGGTTTTTATGATTTTGGAAGTGTCAGGTGAAAAGTAGACGAAAACAGCAAATTTTGGGGCAAAAACACAATTTTTGAAAATGTTGACTTGGTCAAAGGGTCAGGACGGGCGTCCCGACCCAGTCAAACCGCCGGGACGGGCGTCCCGACCTGGTCAACAGATCAGGACGGGCGTCCCAATCGGGGACGGGCGTCCCAAACCCCCAGAACCAGTCCCACATCGAATCTTTGATGAAAAATCACCCCGGGAAGCTGCTATAAATACCCTAGGCCTCCAACAGTTGAAATCATTCCTCTCCACTCGATCTGAGTCATTAAGTGGTTTCCAGTGTACACTTCTCCAGTACACAACTCACTCAGAGACTCGGATCTCAGTTTTCTTTCTTATTAGTGCTTTGTTTTAGTTTCTGAGAAATAGTCTCAGATCTTAGGTTTCTATAGATAGGTTCGTTTATGGTATTCATAGAATACCCGGGATTTCGTTAGGAGATCCTAAGAGGGCTCTAGGCGTTCGAAGAGTCAGTCCACAGGGCTGGGTATTAAGGTAAAGCCCAGTTACTAGGCTGAGGAAGCGTCCTCCGAAGGTTCTAGCGAGCAGAGTCAGGGCGAGCAATACGACATATACAGCAGTACGCTCCGTCGACGAGACTACGTAAAGGGTGATTTCTTTATGGCATCAGTCCCCATGTCCCTCTCTTATATGTTGTTATTGTTTTGTTCTAAATACTTATTATGAATACGAGATTACGATTTCTTATGAATAGTTGTTTTATATGTTGACGTTCTTATATTTTCCGGAAATAGCCACCTGCTAAATATTCACTATGTCTGCATGTTTAATGTGCTCTTTTAAACTAAAGTTAGGGTTATAGACAATTCCTAACCACGGTCTAATCATAACCTGTTTAGTTTAACAGGCATCAATTAGTATTGGTGTCTGCCATGCTAGATAAAATAACCTGCTGAACACCCTGCATGTTAAAGTAGTCTAGGTAGGGGCCGAGCTGAGTCCGATTATGCCGGCGGCTTGGGCAAGCGGTATGATCCCCGAAGTGACATAGGGCTTTCATGGATGCCTTTGTCCCGAACCGTGAGTAGGGCCGTCATTAAGGTAGGGTGGTTTATTAGAGACCTCGGATGTGGTACGCCTTTAGACACAAAACATAGTTGCAATCCAGGCTAAGATGCATCTAAAATACTCGAAATAGGTCAATCAACATATAGGAACAGTATAACATAGAATCAGGACTCATCTAAAAACACTTCTAGGATTAATTAGACTTAAACCTAGTGGAGAATGAATCACCCTCTCATCAAAGTATTTGATGAAGATTGCATAACTGGATCATAAGATAGGAGTTAGGATAAAAGGCTAGTTACTACTAAGCCGTTGCCACTTCCCTGGGAGTACGATATTAATTAATAAAATCGTAGATACTTTCCAACAGACTAGCTACACGATAGGTACTCTGCCTTAGGTTCTGGCTGATTAAGTGACACCATAGAGACTAAATGTGACAATTAGTCAATCACAGTCCTTAATTATTCATAATCAACATAGGGTAAAATAACACCTATTTAGCACGTCAACCGGAACCATCAGATTTTTGGCGCCGTTGCCGGGGAAATATCATAATGAATTTAGGATTCCTGATCAAAATTCTAGAGGCTTATGATAGGTAACGGTAGTAACCTAGACTTAGACCCAACACTTGTCTTATACCAGTTAGACAATCAATTTCCGAAATATAGGGTTATCATAACTAATTAATTTAGATGTTATCTGGAATTAAGACATTTAGGATAATCAAATTTTAGAAAATTATTCTAAAACCATATTGAGGGAATTTAATGCTTTCGAAATATTAAAAGAAAAATTTAAATCTAAAAATCCGAAAAAAATTGTACTTTTCTTGTTTAATGGTAAGTTGTTCTCTTTTCCCTATTTTGTGTTTTCTCTTTGAATAGTTGTTTTGTTTGTTTCTTTTCTTCCAAGTTTTTAAGTTTTCACTTTCCCTGTAACCCACTAACCAGTTTGCTCAGGCTAAAACGTGTTCTTCTCTGTAGTTGCATGACTCGATCTTCAGAAGCTAACCTTGAAACACCAGTTGAAAATCCTGAACGAATCATTCGCACAGCTAATAGGCGAAGAAGAAATGGCTGCTGAAAGACCTACCCTAGAATCCTACATCCAGCCACAGACTATCCCAGTCTCATCTGCCATCCGAATCCCTGGGAACCCTCGCTATGATCTTAAACCTAATGTGATCCAGCTGATTATAAATCGAGTTCAGTTTGGAGGAACTGCAGCCGAGAATCCGCTGGAACACCTATCTGATTTCTCTTCTCTCTGCGAAGGCCTCAAGGGAGATCATACTGCAGAATAACTAAACTCAACCTTTTTCCCTACTCACTTAGGGACAGAGCTAAGAGATGGTTGGCCCAGCTACCTACTAACTCCATCACCTCTTGGGACGAGTTAAGCAAAGCCTTCCTAGAAGAGTACTACTCTGCAGCAAGAGTCCTAGAATATCGAAGGGCTCTGTCTAGTTTCACTCAAGCTGCTGATGAGACAGTGATCGAAGCTTGGGACAGATTCAAAGAACTACTCAGGCTCTGCCCCCAACATGGACTTACCGAGGCATTGCTGATTCAGCAATTTTACGGGGGTATGTCAGACATGGGTAAGCAAATTCTTGATGGACTCAATCCCCAGAGCGGTTTCAATGGAATGAGTGATGTAGATGCTAGAAACGCTCTGGAGAGACTCTACAGGAACAGCAAGAATTGGCGCACAAGTGGCCGAGCTAAGAAGCAACCAGTAAATGCGGTCGTTGCCTCCACTGATGATCAATTTGAGGCACTGAAGGCCAGCATTACTAATCAGCTGAATGCTTTCCAACAAGGGAAAAGCATTCAGTCAGTATACCAAGTCTGCGAATTTTGCCAAGGACCACATTTCAGTGGGGATTGTTATGGTAATGGGATATTAACTATCCCAGAAGATATGGAACAAGTGGACGCAGTGAATTCTGCTCCTATAGGAAATACCTACAATCCCACTTGGAAGAACCATCCGGGATTTAGGGAGAAACAATCCCGGGACTACTAACTTCAGAAAAGAGTACCTCAGCAACTGCCATATCCGCAGAACCAGCAAGTCGCTCTGCCTGCACCAAGGAACTACATCGTTCCAGCTGATCCCATGCAAGAATTCAGAGACATGCTGAAGAGCATTTCCGACTCCAACAAGGAAATGATAGAGTCCAACAGAAAGATTCAGGAAGCTCACGCAGAAAGAATCCAGCAGAACGAGAATAGACAGAAGCAGACCGAGCAAACAATCAGAAACACACAAGCTGCTATACAAACTTTAGAGAGGCAAATGGGTCAGCTATCCACCCATTTCTCTCACAGGTCCCAGGGAACGCTACCAAGCAACACTGAGACCAACCCTCAAACTGAATGCAAGACCATCACTCTAAGATCTGGTAAAATTCTATCTCCATCTCCACCCAAACCATCTGACCCTCCTATTCTTGTGCAGGAACCAGAAGAAGGCTCCAAGGACCCAACGCCGACGGATGTCGAGATCGAAGAAGTAGCAAGGAAAGGGAAGACGGAGTTTATTCCTGAGTACCGGCCAAAAGTACCTTACCCTGCCAGACTTATGCACAATAAAGATAAGGAGCAATTTGAAAAGTTTCTTAGGAATTTTAGTCAGATTCATGTTAATTTACCTTTACTTGATGTTATTTCTGAAATGCCAAAGTATGCTAAGTTTTTAAAAGAAGTTGTTAGTAATAAAAGAAAATTTGACATGGACAAGGTGGTTCTTAATGAAGAATGTTCGGCGGTCTGTTGAATAAACTACCGTCTAAACAGAAAGATCCTGGTTTTACCTTGCCATGTACAATTGGAAATATTACTAACATGCATGCATTAGCAGACTTAGGAGCTAGTATTAATCTTATGCCATCTAGTTTATTTGATAAATTAGGATTGCATGATTTGAAAACGACTAGGATGTGCATACAACTTGCAGATAGGACAGTCAAAATCCCCAAGGGAATAATTGAAGACCTCTTAGTAAAGGTCGGAAAATTTGTTCCTGTGGATTTCGTTGTCATGGACATGAATGGGGAAGGAGGAGTGCCCCTGATCCTAGGTCGACCATTTCTAGCTACCTCAAAAGCATTAATAGACGTCAGTAATGGTCAAATCAAGTTAAGGGTAGGAAATGATGACATCACTTTTGATCTAAATGAGACCCTTAGGTATCCCATGCATTTAGATGATACTTGTTTTTGTGTGGATGCCATGGAACACTTGATTGCAATTAACGTGACAGACCTATGCTCAAACTATCAAGTTCTAAGTGAGGACTCCCTAGAATTAGAGGACCTGAACTTAGCTCTTCTGAAAATGAAATTACTTCTGATAGTTTCACTGAGATAGGTGATGAGATGAATGAAGAAAGAACGAACCTCGTTTGAAGATCCACCAGACTTGGAACTGAAGGAACCACTCATCTGTGCTACGAATTCCTAGATGACAACAAGAAACTTCCCATTATTCTTGCAGCTGATCTGACTGCAGAACAAAGGAAGCTGACTGTGGACATGTGCAGAAAGCATAGAAGAGCCTTTGCCTACAAAATTGCAGATATCCCAGGTATTAATCCAAGCTTTTGTTCGCATAAGATTCTTCTAGAAAATGAGTATAAGCCATGTGTGCAACCTCAAAGGAGGTTGAATCCTAATGTGTGTGATGTTGTTAAGAAAGAAGTCATTAAACTGTTAGATGCAGGACTTATCTACCCTATCTCAGATAGTGAGTGGGTAAGCCCGGTGCAGGTAGTACCTAAGAAAGGCGGTATAACAGTTGTTAGGAATGAGCATAATGAACTAATCCCTACAAGAACTGTAACTGGTCATCGTGTATGCATAGACTATAGAAAATTAAATACGGCCACACGAAAAGATCACTTTCCCCTTCCTTTTATTGACCAAATGTTAGAAAGATTATCTGGACACATGTTTTATTGCTTTCTTGATGGGTTTTCTGGTTATTTTCAAATTCCTATTTCCCCTGAGGACCAGCATAAAACTACATTCACATGCCCTTTTGGAACATTTGCATATAGAAGGATGCCTTTTGGTTTGTGTAATGCACCTGCTACATTTCAACGTTGTATGACTGCTATCTTTGAGGACATGTTAGGAAAATCTATGGAAGTATTTATGGATGACTTTTCTGTTTTTGGTAATTCATTTGAGGTTTGTCTAAAGAACTTGGAGTTAATGTTGAAACGTTGTATAAAATCTAACCTGGTTTTAAATTGGGAAAAATGCCACTTCATGGTAAAAGAGGGAATGTTTTAGGACATAAGATATCACACCTAGGTATGGAAGTAGATAAGGCAAAAATTGAAGTTATTTCAAAACTACCTCCTCCCAAAAATGTGAGAGCCGTTAGGAGTTTTTTGGGACACGCTGGCTTTTATCGTAGGTTTATAAAGATTTTTCATTAATAGCCAGGCCGTTGACCAATTTACTCGGAAAAGATGTTCCATTTGTCTTTGATGAGAAATGTCTAAAAGCTTTTAATAGACTTAAGGAACTCTTAACTACTGCACCATCATGACGTCACCAGACTGGAGTCTACCTTTTGAGCTTATGTGTGATGCTAGTGACTATGCAGTAGGAGTAGTTTTAGGACAAAGACATGATAAGAAATTCATGTAATATATTATGCTAGTAAAACCTTAACTGATGCTCAGGAAAATTACACTACGACAGAAAAGGAATTATTAGCAGTAGTATATGCATTTGATAAGTTTCGATCTATCTAGTCCTGTCTAAAACTATTGTTTATACTGATCATTCGGCACTAAAATACTTGTTCAATAAAACCGACGCAAAACCAAGATTGATTAGATGGGTTTTATTGCTTCAAGAATTTGACATAGAAATTCGGGATAAGAAAGGGGCAGAAAACTTAGCCGCAGACCATTTGTCTAGGTTAGAAAATCCGACCCTAGAAGCCATTGATGAGACAATCATATCTGATAAATTTCCGGATGAGAATCTATGTGCATTATTTGCTATTTTCTCACCCCCTTGGTTTGCAGATATAGCAAATTACTTGGCAGCCCGGACTCTCCCTAGTGATATCACTGCTCAACAAAGAAGAAAATTCTTTGCTGACCTGAAATATTACTATTGGGAAGATCCTTTTCTATTTCGAATATGTGCAGATCAGATGATCAGAAGATGTGTATCTCAAGAAGAAGGTTTCCAAATTCTGGAACATTGTCACTGCGGACCAACAGGCGGTCACTTAGCTGCAGCTAATACCGCCCGAAAAGTATTAGAAGCAGGCTTTTACTGGCCTACCATATTCAAAGACGCCGCAGCATTTACAGGATCGTGCGATGCCTGTCAGAAAGGGAACCATATCTTCTCGAGATAATCTACCCCAACAGGCAATTCAAAGTGTAGAAATATTTGACATGTGGGGTATAGATTTCATGGGTCCGTTTCCTTCCTCTTTTGGTATGAAGTACATCTTAGTAGCCGTAGAATATTTTTCAAAATGGCCTGAGGCACAGGCCCTACCTACTAATGATGCTAGAGCCGTATGTAAATTCCTTAAGCAGATTTTCGCCAGGTTTGGATGTCCAAAAGCCCTAATCAGTGATCGAGGTACGCACTTCTGCAACTCTCAATTGCAGAAGTACTCCAGCAATACGGAATTCAGCATCGCATTTCCACAGCCTACCATCCTCAAACCAACGGGCAGGCTGAGGTAACCAATAGGGGAATAAAGAGAATCCTAGAAAAGACCGTGGGTGTTAACCGTAAGGATTGGGCCAATAAACTGGAGGATGCATTATGGGCCTTCCGTACAGCATACAAGACCACTACGGGGTTCTCACCCTATCGACTAGTCTACGGAAAAGCATGCCACCTTCCGGTTGAACTTGAACATAGAGCTTACTGGGCAGTGCAAAAATGCAATCTCGACGATAATTTAGCTAAGGAACACCGGATTCTACAACTCAACGAATTGGATGAGTGGAGGCTCAAAGCCTATGAGAACTCACATCAGTTCAAAATGACAAGTAAACTCCGGCATGACAGACGACTCAGAGCCCAGAAAAATTTTGAACCGGGAGACAAGGTATTGTTGTACAACTCACGTTTCAAATTCTTCCCAGGAAAGCTGCGTAGCTGTTGGTCAGGACCGTTCACGATCACGGAAGTATCACCTTTCGGAGCATGTGACATCATGGATTCTGACGGCATTATTCAAAAAGTAAACGGACAACGCCTGAAGATTTACAAAGAGCCGTTTGACTCGTCCGAGCAGATTGTGGACTTCACAGACTAAGGGAGTATCTCTTTCATTTTATTTCTTGTTTTGTTATTTCTAGATTCCATCTTACCCGTAGTTAGTTGAATAAGTGTGGGGTAAGAATCTTTGTGTTTTATTTCTTGTTTTCAAATAAGTGTGGGGTAATTAGATATGCATGAACACTGAGGACAGTGCCAGACTTAAGTGTGGGGTAGCAGTGCACGGTGCACTGTAGCTGTAGCAGTTTGCAAAATTTTTCGCATGATTTTGCTTGTTTTCCCGTATTTTCAACCCTTCCAAAATTTTCAAAATTTTTCCGTCTTTCAGACTTCTAAATGCAGTATGCTTGGTTAAACAATTGCTTATGTCTATGATATGTAGGTAGTATGTTATGGTTAGTAGGAGATAATTGATAGCTATCTTGGACTAATTGATTAGGAATAGGGAATTCCTGATAACTGAGCACAACTTTGTCTGGATTAGAGACCTCAACCAATTATGTTCGAGACTTAACTAGATAAAATTAGACCAGTGTGGATATATTGGCAGTTAGAATGACTAGATGAGACTCTGAGCTAAAGTGAAAAGAAACAAAGAAGTTAATCAAATAAGGGTAGTTTGCCAGCGGCCTTCGCTACTCGAGCACCACTCCTTCGGGGAACTTAAAGCCTGATGCCCTAAGGTCGTGTCATCGGAGTGGGACTCGCTACATGGGTAGTTGAAGTTGACGTGTTCTAAGCAGACTCAAAATACCCTGAATCTATAAAGAAAATAACTAAATGCTAAAACATTAAAAATCTGATCACCAAAGCTCAGAACTCAAAAAGTTGTCTGTTGTTAATATGTCTAGCGAGGTCGAAGTGTTATCTGGTAGTAGTTAAGACAAGAGTACATTGTGTTGACTATCTGGTCTAGACTAGTACACACACTACACATCAGGAAGACCCTGTTACTAAGAAAAAAAGGTCAACCTAGTTGTTGATTTGTTTTCTGCTTGATCATAACAAGCTACTAAAAACATCTAAGACCTTGTCGTAGCAACCTAACCAGTCAGACCTGTGTTAAGACTTGTCTGAAGAATTTTTGAAATAAAAACATGACTAGGAGTTTAAGTGACTGCACTACGATTTAGAATCACTAACTTCAGGTAGACTTTGCTTAAGGACAAGCAAAAAGCTAAGTGTGGGGTTATCTGATACGCCAAAATCGTATCACCTTTTTAGCATGTTTTTATGTGTGATTTCGGGTGAAATTGAGGGCAAATTGATCTTAATTGTTTGTTATTTACTCAATTTCACGGTTTTTATGATTTTGGAAGTGTCAGGTGAAAAGTAGACGAAAACAGCAAATTTTGGGCAAAAACGCAATTTTTGGAAATGTTGACTTGGTCAAAGGGTCAGGACGGGCGTCCCGACCCAGTCAAACTGCCGGGACGGGCGTCCCGAACCCCCCAGAACCAGTCCCACATCGAATTTTTGATGAAAAATCACCCCGGGAAGCTGCTATAAATACCCCAGGCCTCCAACAGTTGAAATCATTCCTCTCCACTCGATCTGAGTCATTAAGTGGTTTCCAGTGTACACTTCTCCATTACACAACTCACTCAGAGACTCGGATCTCAGTTTTCTTTCTTATTAGTGCTTTGTTTTAGTTTCTGAGAAATAGTCTCAGATCTTAGGTTTCTATAGATAGGTTCGTTTCTGGTATTCATAGAATACCCGGGATTTCGTTAGGAGATCCTAAGAGGGCTCTAGGCGTTCGAAGAGTCAGTCCACAGGGCTGGGCTTAAGCTGGGTATTAAGGTAAAGCCCAGTTACTAGGCTGAGGAAGCGTCCTCCGAAGGTTCTAGCGAGCAGAGTCAGGGCGAGCAATACGACATATACAGCAGTACGCTCCGTCGGCGAGACTACGTAAATGGTGATTTCTTTATGGCATCAGTCCCCATGTCCCTCTCTTATATGTTGTTATTGTTTTGTTCTAAATACTTATTATGAATACGAGATTACGATTTCTTATGAATAGTTGTTTTATATGTTGACGTTCTTATATTTTCCGGAAATAGCCACCTTCTAAATATTCACTATGTCTGCATGTTTAATGTGCTCTTTTAAACTAAAGTTAGGGTTATAGACAATTCCTAAACACGGTCTAATCATAACCTGTTTAGTTTAACAGGCATCAATTAGTATTGGTGTCTGCCATGCTAGATAAAATAACCTGCTGAACACCCTGCATGTTAAAGTAGTCTAGGTAGGGGCCGAGCTGAGTCCGATTATGCCGGCGGCTAGGGCAAGCGGTATGATCCCTGAAGTGACATAGGGCTTTCATGGATGCCTTCGTCCCGAACCGTGAGTAGGGCCGTCATTAACGTAGGTTGGTTTATTAGAGACCTCGGATGTGGTACGCCTTTAGACACAAAACATAGTTGCAATCCAGACTAAGATGCATCTAAAATACTCGAAGATAGGTCAATCAACATGTAGGAACAGTATGACATAAAATCAGGACTTTATCTAGAAAACACTTCTAGAATTAATTAGACTTAAACCTAGTGGAGAATGAATCACCCTCTCATCAAAGTATTTGATGAAGATTGCATAACTGGATCATAGGATAGGAGTTAGGATAAAAGGCTAGTTACTACTAAGCTGTTGCCACTTCCCTGGGAGTACGATAATTAACTTAATAAAATCGTAGATACTTTCCAACAGACTAGCTACACGATAGGTACTCTGCCTTAGGTTCTGGCTGATTAAGTGACACCATAGAGACTAAATGTGACAATTAGTCAATCACGGTCCTTAATTATTCATAATCAACATAGGGTAAAATAACACCTATTTAGCACGTCAACCGGAATCGCATCACTCCGTCTTCCTCGTTATGTTTTTACCTTTCCGTTCTCGAGGGGATCCTTCCAGGTTCTTCTCTTTCTTCTTGCTCCTTGTCCCATACGCGCTATCTTCGGCTAGCGCAACCTTCCTCGCCACTCCGAAGACTTCACCAATTGTCTCGGGTTTTCGGAGCTGGAGTTCAGTAAACAACATCTGTGATCGAAATCCCCCCTCAAAACAGGTGATCGCCGTGTCTTGGCTAATTTCCTCAATTTCATCATATGTACGTTTAAAACGCTCCAAGTATGCGATGAGAGTCTCGTCATCTCTTTGTTTAATGTTAGCGAGGTCCCCTCTCGTCTTCGGAATCTTCCCTGCGATGCTGAATTTGTTCAGGAAGGACTTCTCCAAGTCGCTCCATGAGTCTATCGTTCCGGGCTTGAGCGATGCGCACCAAGTTAGAGCTTTATCAGATAAGGTGCTGGGAAAAGCCTTACAGACAACAGCCTCGCCGTTGCTTACCAACCCCATGGCATACTTGAAACGACATATGTGCTCTTGTGGTCTGCTCGATCCGGAGTATAAGACGAACTGAGGGATTTTGAGTGAAGGGTCCGGAATTGCAGAGTGTATCCACTTGGTGAATGGTCCCGTCTCCGTCAGGGTGTTTTTTCTGCATCGATCCTTGTGTGCTTTATCCGGACTATTGTCCTTCCTATGTCTCTTTGAACGATGTGTGTGTCGATGACTTTTTTCTCTTTTTGGTTTATCCTTAGGTTGGCTCTCACCGACTTCGCTGGCCGGGCGGAATGTGATCTTTTTGGATGGAACGTTCCGATCTCTTGCATGCTTGCTCATTGCGGTGGGAGATTTTAATGGCAGTGGTCGGTAGCGTTCTCCATCATCGATAGGGGCGGTTGGTGGAGTCAATCCGTGCCTGACGAACTCCATCTAAAATTGTAGTAACTGTCGTGATAGATCGCGTTCCCTGCGAAGTTGCTCGATCTCCTTGCGCATCTCGTCGAGGTCCTTGGCATGTTCGACGTCAACACACTTACTCATGCTTACTCCTTTACCTTCTCCCGGCGATCCGTGTGAGAGATCGTGAAAGTCTTTGGCGTGTCCGATGCTACCGCCTTTACTCTTACTCGCTCCCTTGAGGCTTCCTGAAGCTTCGCGAGGTTTAAGGCTTTCCACGACTGAGCGAATACGCGGCTTTTCAGGGGCTGACCTGGTACGATAAGCTTCTGGTTGAGTCGCAGGAGCCGTGGTGTCGCACTAATGTCCATGCTTCGCAGATCGTCCAGACATTTTCTGTTTGAGGTGAGAGAATTTTCGCTTCCCGGTAATGGAACCAAACTAATTCGGCGTAAATCGGTCTGGCAACACGTGGCAGTTAACCGGTGTCGTTTGAGAGTCTCTATCGTGATATCTCCATTTGAAACGCCGTTAGCTTCTTGATCTGCGTATCTACAAAACATGGAGGTTCAGAACAGAGGGTGAGGGACCTCCAACAAACCCTCCGACGATCAAGTCAGTATTCAGAATATTGATCGAAGATTTAGGAGGTTGATAGAGAATTGATAGAAGTATCTGGCTTACCTTTTGTCCTCATTAGGGAGGTATTTATAGGAAAGGATGATCTTACCAAATGTGTATGAAGAATCTGATATTTGTCAGATTCTGAAATATCCCTTCTGACTAGATGTATGAATGAGATATTTTTAACCAAATAATCTTTAAAATAACTGTCGGTCACAAAATATTCCTCGTGGAAGAATCTGGAAGGATCTCGATCAGTAGATAGTCGAGATATTCATGCTGCAAAACCAGAGGCAATAAATCGCACTTCGCCCTCATTCTGCGGAGTGGTGGAGGCTTGGCAGGCTTGGTGGGTGGACACGTAAAGACACGTCAGCTTCTTTATTCCAGGTCAGAGTGAGGTTTTTATGACCTCTCAATATATATATATATTTTATAGAATTGTATGTATATATAATATAAAAAATAAATTATATTATTTTTTATGATTATTAGTATATTAAAATATTTAAAAAAAACGTATATTAAAATTAAAATTTATAATTATAACTTAAATTGTAATAAAAAAGTACAATAAATTTTTAAATTAAAAATTAATTAAGTTAATATTTTTTTTGGAGAGGAATTAATTTAATATATATTAATTTAAAGTCAAAATGTATAATATATATATATATATATAAGAGGATAAAACAAAATAAAAACTTTTTTTAAAAAACGTTTTGTTAGATAAATTATTATTTTTAATAAAAAATATAAATTAAAACAAATAGATTAAAGTAAAAAGTAAATAATAAAAATAATGAAAAGTTATAAGAAAAAAAAATTAAAAACTACTATAAAGAAGTAAGTGAAAATAAAAGAAAAAAAAATTATAATTTATAATCATTAGTATAATATTTAATTATACCATTTTAAAAATATAAAATATTTAAAAATATTATTAAAAATTTATAAATTTATATATAATAGATAATATAAATTGATAAATGAAAATATAATAAATCATAAAAGTTATAAAAGGTAAAGAATTTTAAAAATTAAAAATTAAATAAAATTATAAAAAAATTTGTTTTTATTAAATTATAGTACCTAATGAATTTAAACTTATGAATTTGATCCTTTCGTATATTTATTAACTTTTTTATGGGGAAAAAATAGGTGAAATAATTAATTTCAAGCCTTTATAATCTGTGGGATTAAAAAAAGTAATATTAATAAAAATATAAGCCTATTTCACCAAATGATAATAAATTTGAGACCATTTACTATTTACGTAAAGGGTAATAAGGAAAATTTAGAAATATTAAAATTTTTTTCTTAAAATCAAACCAACAAATAAATCCGACCCGCTCGTTTGTTCTCCGCAATTTCTCTCAAATAAAGCCTAATAACTTCTGCTGCTCATTCTCTACATTCGATTTCTTCCCAATTTCTGCAAAAATGGTAAGCACATGGCCTTTTCCTTCGAGTTATTGTTCGTATTCTTTTAGATTTTAATTTAATCGAGGCATTGTTGCTGCTCTCTGCCTTTTGATTTTTATTATTTTAAATTTTCTAGTATGATCAAATTTGTCTTTTGATTTTTCGACTGTAGTTTTTGAATCTTGAGTTAGTACGAGAACTTTAAATGCTATTTGTTTTCCCTTTATCAATTAAGCTTATGAACGTGGTTTCTGAAATTGGTAGAAACAATCACTTGATTTTAGGTTGAAGTTTTTGTGCATAACTATACAAAATGGTTTTGCACTTTTTTACCCTTTTAATATAATTATTAAATTAAAATTTATCATAATATTTACATCTTTTTAAATTTAATAACACAATAATGAATACATATAAAATACTTATAAAGGGATGAAATTATTTAAATTTTTTAATAAGGGATAAAATTTGACAAATTATCATAATATTTATCTTTTATTTATTTATAAAATAATAATAAAATGAAGTAAATTACTAAAAAAATATGACATTTTTATATTTTTAATATAATTATTTTCCTAAAAAACAAATATAATTATTAAATTTATTTTTTATTTTTTAAAAAAAGTTGATTAATCTTTGACGGTTAATAAATTAAAATAAAATTTATCAAAATTATAAAAATAAGGATGAAATTATGTAAAAGTTTTAATAAAGGATAAAATTTAGCCATTTGTCATAATATTTATATATTTTTTTTAATTTATAAGACAATAATGAACGAAGTAAAATACTAAACTATAAAATTTTAAAAAGAATGATCAATAAATTTAAAAGAATAAAATTTATTAAAATTATAAAAATAAGGGATGTAATTATGTAAATTTTTTAATAAGGGATAAAATTTGACAATTTATCATAATATTTACATTTTGTTAAATTTATAACACAATAATTAACGGAAGTAAAATACTAAAATATGGAATATTTACGATAATATTTACATTTTTTAATTTAAACTACTAAAATATGAAATTAAAAAAAAGGTTAATAAATTAAAATAACATTTTTATGCTTAAAGTATAATTATTTTCTTAAAAAACAAATATAATTATTAAATTTATTTTTTATTTTTTCAAAAAAATTGATAAACTGTTGACTGTCAATAAATTAAAAGAAAAATTTGTCAAAATTATAAAGATAATGATAAAATTATATAAAATTTGTAATAAGGAATAAAATTTAGCAATTTGCCATAATATTTATATATATTTTTTAATTTATAAGACAATAATTAAAGAAGTAAAATACTAAAATATGAAATTTTAAAAAGAATGATCAATAAATTTAAAAGAATAAAATTTGTCAAAATTATAAAGATAATGGATGAAATTATGTAAAATTTTTAATAAGAGATAAAATTTGACAATTTGTCATAATATTTACATTTTTTTAATTTATAAGACAATATTTAACTGAAGTAAAATACTAAAATATGGAATATTTACCATAATATTTATAATTTTTTAATTTAAACTACTAAAATATGAAAATTTTAAAAAATGGTTAATAAATTAAAATAATATTTTTATGTTTAAAGTAATTAACTGTCAATAAATTAAAATAAAATTTGTCAAAATTATAAAGATAATGATGAAATTATGTAAAATTTTTAATAAGGAATAAAATTTAGCAATTTGTCATAATATTTATATATTTTTTTAATTTATAACACAATAATCAAAGAAATAAAATACTAAAATATGAAATTTTAAAAGGAATGATCAATCAATTTGAAAGAGTAAATTTTGTTAAAATTATAAAGATAATGGATGAAATTATATAAATTTTTTAATAAAAGATAAAATTTGATAATTTGGGCATAATATTTACATTTTTTTAATTTATAAAACAATAATTAAAGGAAAAGAAAAATCCAAAACAATTTTAAAAAAAAAGATAAAATTTCATAATTTGTGATAATATTTACATTTTTTAATTTATAAAATAATAATTAATGGAATTTTAGAAAACATGTTAAAAATAGAAATAAAATTAAATAATTTGCCAGTAAAAATACCAAGCAATTTTAATAAAAACATAAAATTTGATAATTTGCGAAAATAATATTTACATTTTTAATTTATAAAACAATAATTAATGAAATTTAAAAAAAATGGTAAAAATAGAGATAAAATTTGATAATTTACCATAATATTTTTTTTAAGTTATAAGAAAATAATTAATCAAATTTTAAAAATATGGTAAAAATCTAATTATCGTCAAGTTTTTGTGAGTTATGGACCCACCACGCTTTGGTTGCTAACTCTAATTCGTTGATAAATATTTTATTATAAATTATAAATTTTGTTTCTTTAAAAAATAAATTAACATATTTTCCTTTTATAAAAATAAATTAACAAATATCCGCGATAATATAATGATGGTATCTGAGTAGACGTGATGTTTGGTGTGACCAGACCCGTGAGAAAAACGGGTCCGGGCTAAGCGTCCTCAAGAAGTCAAACTCTTTTCATCTTCCTCATCACATATAAATAATTCTTCCCTTCCTTTAACAATACTTTTCTTGCTTTTCTCTCTCTTCCATCTTCTAACTCCTTCAACCTTCAATCCTTTCTTCTTCTTGTTGTGAAACCCTTCAGACCTCTTCAGTTCCCTCTTCGACGCATCATTATCAGGTATTTACTGTTCTCGGGTTACATTTCCATTTTGTATAGTTTCTGCTATGGGGTGATTAAGAAGGTAGAACTTTTCTTTTTCTCTATTCTTTCGGGGTCGTCTTTTATCTATTTTTCTGAGAAAGAGAGGTGTTTTGGGACTAGGTGGACTGAATGAAAGGTTTGGGCTTAAGGTTTCTTTTTCTGGGAACGAAGTGTCGACTTAGGACTGATAGGGTTTTTGTATCTTCAGGTCAAGATGTCGAAATCATTAGTGGATGTAGAATCTAACTCGGAATCCACCTCAGTAGACAAGTCGGCTCCTCTGTCCCTCAACACATCAAGTAGCGATAGTTCGTCAGAGGGACATAGACAGAGTTCCCGGACTATTTTAGAGACAGACGATGGTTTCATTAGGATTCCCACAGTCCGGACCTCGACCGGTGGTTCTGCCTTTGATCCCGCCTTTCCTGTATAGGCACCTAGGACCTCTAACCCAACCAGTGCCTGAACTTTCCAAGGGGAAAATTCGGACTCCGATAACTTAGAAGAATTACCTACAACCAAAAAACAAATAAATGAGGACTTCGCCCTTAAGACTAATACCATCAGCCTTGAATACCCCATATTATCCCTAGAGGTCGACCGAAGTAGGTTCAAACTCTTTATAGTGAAGTCATGCGGACTCATGGCTGACGCCTACATCCACGTCCCATACGATCATTTCATCTCGGGTCTAGCCTTACCTTTAGACCCCGCCTTTTGTGATTTCTTAAATTTAGTAAAGTGTCAACCTGCGCATGTACACCCAAACGGAGTTCGATACTTTATAGCCTTGACAGTTTTGTGTAGGAGAATAGGAGTAGAAATCTTAGAATTGATTTTAAAAACCTTCTTTACCGTCCTTAGGATGAATAATTTGACCCTATCTTTGAGACCCCGACCGAGTAAAGTTACTCTTTTTGAACCCCCTCCAAATAAGGTGAGTCAGTGGAGAGAGCGGTGGGTCTGCGTGGAGTCCAGATTGGGCTTCCCGTTTTACCCGAAGTGTAAGGCACTTCGAACATGGCCGCCTCTCAAGAAAAACACCAAGTACTCCAACTCCGACATAAAATTTTTGGACTATGTCCGGAGTGAGCTAGGAGACAACCCTAGGATCCAAACCAAAGTATTTTTGTCTAGCGAACTTATCGCTAATGCCAGTCGCAACCCTTGCGGGATTGGTGGGTGCGAGGTAGATGACCGCTGGAGGGAGCTCGGCATGAAGGACAACAACGAGTACCCCGTATGGAGGCTCCACCCGAAAAGAGTGTTTTGTGATGAGTGCTCGGAGTGCTCCAACTTAGAAAGTGCAGGATGTCCTGTGGCAAAGGGTAGACTAGGGCAACCTTTATTTAAAATGCGAATTTTATGTTACCTTAGTGCTGACCTCGTTTCTTCATCTTGTAGATATGCCTGAAGGATTCAGAGAAAGGCGCGAGGTAGAAAGGCAGGCACGGAGTGCAGCTTTCGGCAGGGCTGGTCTTACTCCGGCGAAGGCTGTTGACCGTGCCTCGGTCTCAGCGGCGGCTGGAACTTCGTCGAATGGCACAACCTCTCCTTCACCTGTGCCACCAGCGCCCAGAAATCCTCTACCACCGAGGTCCACCGATCATGATAAGGGAAAGGGGCATGCTGACACTTCGTCGAAGCGTGGGCGCTATGGTGGCGAAGTCGAGGTACCCCGGAAGAGACCTTCCAGGATGTCTGACTCCCCCGATCTTCAAGACGAGGTTCCGCTTACAGCCCGTCTTATCGCTCAACGCACTTCGCGCGGGGAAAGTTCTTCGGGGCCTTCCTGGTTGTAGGAGGGATTTGTTCTTCCCACTGGTAGGAGGGACTTGGAGAATCTTGCTCTCGAAGTGCAGCGAGCCTCCCCACCCTTATTCAACCTGCAGCTGACGGACTCCCGGGTGGGGAGATATTTCGGTAAGGCGGTGCTGCACAGAGTGATGGGCCACGACATGTTGAAAAACATTCGTAATGCTTCGATGGGAGTGGACATCACGATGGGCCACATCGGAGCTCATCTGGCACAGGTAAATGTTTTGCTCTCTTTTGTTATTTGTTTTTGAATTATCACTTATGACTTCGTCCTTTTACCAGGCCGGCGCCTTGGTTGGCACCTCAGTTCGATGGCGGCGTCAGCGAACACTTCTCGGACTATGCAGCTGATCTTGGAGAAGAAGTGCATTGACTTGGAAAGCCGGCTATCAGAGAAGATCAAGGCCCTTGACTCCGCAGAAGAGAAGCTTCAGACTGTCGAAGAGAACGTAGCCCTGGTCGTAGCCGAGAAAGATAAGCAGTCTTCAACCCTGCTGTCTTGCCAGAGGGCTAACGAAGATCTCAAGGCCCAATTGAGAGACTTCGATCGGTGACTGAAGGAAGCGGAGTCAAGGTGTAGAGCCTCGGACTCCAAGGTATCTTATTATGAGTCTGTTGATTATACAGCTAAGGTGGTGGATACCTTCCGTACTTCCCCAGAATTTAAAGATGAACTATACCGCAGATGCAACGGATGTTTTGACCAGGGGTGTGCTCATGTACTTCGTCAATTCCATCACCTTGTTCCAGACAAGGCATTGTTGTGCCGGATTTTTGAAGGGTCCTACACCAACCCCGACTTTAGGGCTAGCTGTGACTTCATCCCGTTCACAGAAGGTGAACTGGCGAAGATATCCGAAGCAGATCGCAAAGCGGGAAGGCAGTGGACTCTGCCGGCTCCAGTGCATCCAAATTTGTTAGAGCTGTGTGATCAATACAATGAGCAGCCTGAAGAGTCCGAGGCTATACAAGTGGGGCCTTTGACAACCGTCGGACCTGTGTCGGAGACAGAGGCAGCAGATAGTGGTCCTGTTGTGGTGGTAGAGGAGGCCCCGATAAGTGAGAGTACTTCGGTGGAGGTTGCTCCAACATCGACCGAAGTCCCTACAAATGTAATAGATTAGGATCCTTTTTTGAATAAAACTTTGCGTTTGTTATTTATTAACATCTTGGCTCGAAGCAAAGTAAGATGTCATTAATTAATTATGAAATCTTTTTAAGTTTCCTGATTAATGCTGAAACATTTAACTCCAAGATTCACTCGAAGCGAAGTAAGATTCCATGATTACCTCTGAAATCTATTAAAGTTCCATGATTAACTCTGAAATATTTAACTCCAAGATTGACTCAAAGCGAAGTAAGATTCCATGATTAACTCTGAAATCTATTAAAGTTCCATGATTAACTCTGAAACATTTAACTCCAAGATTGACTCGAAGCGAAGTAAGATTCCATGATTAACTCTGAAATCTATTAAAGTTCCATGATTAACTCTGAAACATTTATTTGAAATAGGCGGAGTGACATATTAGCAAGTTCAAATGGCTATACAAAATATTTCTTTAAATGGTTGGCGTGCCAAGGATTAGGTAGCATCTTTCCCTCTTAATCCATGAGATAGAAAGTTCCTGGGCGCACTTCGCTTTTAATCAAATTGGGCCCTTCCCAGTTCGGTGATAGTTTGTTTGCTTTGATGTGTCTAGCCGTCCATTCGATCTTCCTCAGTACCCAGTCTCCGATGCCTAACGGTCTCTTTACCAACCTTTTATCATGCGTCATCTTGGTCTTCTGCTTGAAATCTTCCATTCTTAGCCGTGCTGCAATCCGTCTTTCTTCAAGTAGATCCAGATCTAAACATCACTGTCGTTTGTTGGTTTCTACGTCATAGATGGACACTCTGTATGAAGGGAGTGCGAGTTCGGCTAGAGATATAGCCTCTGACCCGAATACCAAGGCATATGTTGTTTCACCAGTGGAGCCCCTAGGCGAAGTACGAACTGCCCATAATGTTGCTGGGAGTTCATCGACCCATTTATTGGACTTTCCTTCTAGATTTTTCCTCAATGATGTGAGAACTATTTTGTTTGCTGCCTCTGCCTGTCCGTTACCTTGGGGATGGGCCACAGATGATTTTCAATGCTTGATACCAAGGCGGATGCACTCCGCTGTGAACTTATTGGAGAATTGTGTGCCATGGTCGGTTACCACAGCTCGCGGTACCCTATACCTGCAAAACACGAAATCATGTAAAAAGTTAAGAGCGTTTTCATTCGTAGGTGCTGCAAGCGACTTCGCCTCTATCCACTTGGAAAAATAATCCACTTCCACTATCAGGTACTCATTTCCTCTGGATTTGGGGAATTTGCCCATAAGATCTATTCCCCACATGTCGAAGGGTCATGCGGCCAAAACGGGAATTTGGGGAGTTGATGGCAGTCGGGGTATCCTGCCAAAATTTTGGTAGACCTTGCAGTGTTTGACTAAGTCCTCAACATCTCTACGTAGTGTCATCCAATAAAACCCTTGATTTAAGACTTTCTCCGCGAGGGTTCTCGACCCGGGATGTCCGCCACATATCCCTTCATGCATTTCCTCCAGCACTGACTTCGTGAGCTCCGGTGATACGCAGCGAAGTAAGGGTCTCAAAAAAGAACGATGGTATAGGATGTCGTTGATTACCGTATACCAAGCTGCTTGCTTTCGTATTTGCCTTACTTCATTTTTATCTTCGGGGAGGATGTCAGAAGTTATAAAGCTCTTCAATTCATCAATCCATGTAGAGGAGTTGAGAGTTGGTTGCTGCAGCGGCAACACGTACTCTGGTGAAGTTAGAAGTTCGACAGATATCCCCAGGTCGTTGTGGGACTCTCCCGACGCTATCTTCGCCAACTTGTCAGCCGCTTCGTTAAGACTCTGACCTATCTTCCTTAGCGAGAAATGATGGAACTGAGCGATCAAGCGGTCAACTTTTTCTGCGTATACCTTCAAATTATCGGAGTTTACCGAGTATTCGCGGTTTACCTGCCCGACCACGACTTGGGAATCACTGAAGACTTCGATGGCCTCTACACTAGCTTCCAGAGCCCATTGTAGTCCGAGGATCAGGGCTTCATACTCGGCCTGGTTGTTAGACAGAGGGTAATCAAGTCTTATACTTCGTTTTTCCTCAAATTGACCCGAAGGGGACTTCATGGTGATGCCTACCCCGACGCCTTGTGAGTTGACCGCCCTGTCAACTGTCATGGTCCATGTGTTTCCCACGCCATGTGTTTCTCTTCGTGGGAGAAGATGTTGACTCTTCGAGGGGAGATGCTTCCGTGAAGGATAGTTCGGTGAGAAAGTCTGATAATGCCTGAGCTTTAATCGTAGTTCGAGAAGCGAACTTGAGGTCATAACCACATAACTCGATAGACCATCGAAGCATCCTTCCTGACTGATCCAACTTGTGAAAAACTTGCCTTAGCGGATTGATGTGGTTTCCGACCGATGTGCTAAATAGGTGTTATTTACCCTATGTTGATTATGAATAATTAAGGACTGTGATTGACTAATTGTCACATTTAGTCTCTATGGTGTCACTTAATCAGCCAGAACCTAAGGCAGAGTACCTATCGTGTAGCTAGTCTGTTGGAAAGTATCTACGATTTTATTAAATAAATATCGTACTCCCAGGGAAGTGGCAACGGCTTAGTAGTAACTAGTCTTTTATCCTAACTCCTATCTTATGATCCAGTTATGCAATCTTCATCAAATACTTTGATGAGAGGGTGATTCATTCTCCACTAGGTTTCAGTCTCATTAATCCTAGAAGTGCTTTATAGATGAGTTCTGATTCTATGTTATACTGTTCCTATATGTTGATTGACCTATATTCGAGTATTTTAGATATATCTTAGCCTGGATTGCAACTATGTTCTGTGTCTAAAGGCGTACCACATCCGAGGTCTCTAATAAACCGCCCTACCTTAATGACGGCCCTACTCACGGTTCGGGACGAAGGCATCCATGAAAGCCCTATGTCACTTCGGGGATCATACCGCTTGCCCTAGTCGCCGGCATAATCGGACTCAGCTCGGCCCCTACCTAGACTACTTTAACAGGCAGGGTGTTCAACATGTTATTTTATCTAGCATGGCAGACACCAATACTAATTGATGCCTGTTAAACTAAACAGGTTATGATTAGACCGTGGTTAGGAATTGTCTATAACCCTAACTTTAGTTTAAAAGAGCACATTAAACATGCAGACATAGTGAATATTTAGCAGGTGGCTATTTCCAGAAAAATGTAACAACTTCAACATATAAAACAACTATTCATAAAAATCGTAATCTGATGTTCATAATAAGTATTTAGAGTAAAAACAATAACAACATATAAGAGAGGGGTATGGGGACTGATGCCATAAAGAAATCACCCTTTACGTAGTCTCGCCGCAGAGCGTACTGCTGTATATGTCGTACTGCTTCCTCTGACTCTGCTTACCAGAACCTTCGGAGGACGCTTCCTCAGCCTAGTAACTGGTTTTACCTTAATACCCAGCTTAAGCCCAGCCCTGTGGACTGACTCTTCGAACGCCTAGAGCCCTCTTAGGATCTCCTAACGAAATCCCAGGCATTCTATGAACACCGGAAACGAACCTATCTATAGAAACCTAAGATCTGAGACTATTTCTCAGAAACTAAAACAAAACACTAATAAGAAAGAAATTGAGATCCGAGTCTCTGAGTGAGTTGTGTACTAGAGAATTGTACACTGGACACCACTAAATGACTCAGATCGAGTGGAGAGGAATGAATTCAACTGCTGGAGGCCTGGGGTATTTATAGCAGCTTCTCGGAGTAAAAATCTCTGAAAAATTCGATGTGGGACAGCTTCTGGCGGCTCGGGACGCCCGTCCTGGTCTGTTGACCAGGTCGGGATGCCCGTCCCTAGTGCTGGACGCCCGTCCCTCTGGCTTGGCTTGGTCGGGACGCCCGTCCCTGGTTCGGGACGCCCGTCCCGGACCTTTGACCGAGTCAACATTTCCAAAAATTGCGTTTTTGCCCCCAAAATTTGCTGTTTTCGTCTACTTTGCATCTGACACTTCCAAAATCATAAAAACTGTGAAATTAAGTGAGTAATGCACAATCAAGATCAAATTGCCCTTGATTTCACCCAAATTCATACGTAAAAACATGCTAAAAAGGTGATACAATTTTCGCGTATCACGGATGGTTGGTGTAAAAACTTGCCTCAGCTTCCTTGTGCTGATAACTAAAGCATATGCCAGTTTTTCAATCCGTGAATATCTTACTTCGGCATCCCTTAACACCCGACTGATGAAGTAAACTGGCATCTGCTTATCTTCCGAGTTTCTTACTAGCACCGATGCTACCGCTCGCTACGAAATAGACAAGTATAGGTAGAGTACTTCGCCTGGAGTAGGCGGGCTAAGCAAGGGTAACTTTTCCAAATATTCCTTTAACTCCTCCCAGGCTTTGGCACACTCTTCATTCCATAAAAAGACTTTCCCCGTATCTTTCAACACTCTGAAGAACGGTATACATCTTTCAGCTGATTTGGAAACAAACCTCCCCAAGGCGGCTATGTAGCCATTTAATCTTTGGACGTCCTTAATACAGCGAGGTTCCGTGAGCGTCAATATAGCTTCGACTTTGAGTGGATTGACTTCAATGCCCCGTTCCGACATCATGAACCCCAGAAATTTTCTGGATCTTACCCCGAACACGCACTTCGACGGATTTAACATTAACCCGAACTTTGACAGGGTAGTGAACGTCTCTTCTAAGTCTTCTAGATGAGAGCTCCCCCGTTTAGTCTTGACGACCATATCGTCGACGTATGTTTCTACATTCCTACCAATCTGCTCCTGTAGGATTTTGGTCATCATCCTCTGATAGGTCGCTCCAGTGTTCTTCAGTCCGAAAGGCATTACATTGTAGCAATAAATCCCTCCGGCCGCCCGAAAAGAGGTATGGATTTGGTCCTGTGGCCACATACCGATCTGGTGGTACCCCGAGAAGGCATCCATAAAACTAAAGAATTCGTATCCTAATGTCGAATCTACAAGGGCATCGATTCGGGGAAGAGGATAGCAATCCTTAGGGCAAGCCTTATTCAGGTCGGTGTAGTCCACGCACATCCTCCATTTTCCGCTAGACTTTCTTACCATTACCACATTCGCGAGCCAAGAAGGATAGTCTACTTCTCTTATGAAATCATATTTCAACAACTTCTGTACCTCGATCTGCATGCCTTTAACCTTATCCTCGCCGAATTGCCGCGCCTTCTGTCTAACAAGCTTGAACGTAGGATCGATGTTCAGCCTGTGCTCCGCGATGTCTGTTGATATCCCTGGCATATCTTCGGTTCGCCAGGCGAAGTTGCGGAGGTGACTCGAGAGAAACTGTATTATTTGTTCTTTCCCAGAGGGCTGAGTGTTGTTTCCTACGCATATCTTCTGATCGGGGTAGTCAGGATGAATGATAACTTCGTCGTACTCCTGCGATTCTGGTTCGATATCACTGGCATAGCTCGCCTGGGTCGAAGTCCCGGGTAATCTCGTTTCCTTTACCGACAACATGAAGGCTACCGTAGAAGATGGCGGGGGAATTTTTTGTTTCTAGGATTTAAAGATGTGTGCCATGAGGCTCTTGGGGCTACTCCTCATCCAACCGATTCCATTCTTCGTTGCAAACCTTACTTGTTGGTGCGAGGTCGAGATGATTAACTCCAAGGCGAAGTTCGCAGGTGTGCCTAAAATTGCATTATAGGGGGAATCGACATCCACTACGTAAAATTTGATCTCCTCTTCCCGTGAGCAGGCATCGGACCCCAGGATTATATTAATTCTGACCGTCCCCTTGACTCCGATTTTATGTGTTGTGAATCCCTCTAGGACCATTTTGCTGGGTTTTAACCGCATGTCATCCATACCCAATTCTTTAAAACACGTATAGTAAAGTATATTCTTGGTTGCACCGGTGTCAATTAGCACTCTCCATACTCGACACTTGTCAGTGCCTTCCGCAGTCATGCCCACCTCCAAAATGATGGGAGTAACTCGTGCTTCCTCATTCAACTCCAGATCCTGGTCGAAGAAAGTTATAGGCTCGTGGGAGAACCTGTCGAAGTGAGGGGTAGGCACAGGTGTGTTCAGATTGTGGATTTTTCGCTTTATCTACTTGATGGAGGAAAACTGAGGGGCTATAACCTCAATTACCCTTTCGGTTTTATCCTTGGGTGGCTCTGCGAGGTATTCCTTCAAATGTCCTTCACGTATCAATTTCTCGATAGTACGTTTCAACTACATGCAATTCTCGGTGGTATGGTCGTAATCCTGGTGGAACGCGCAGTACTTCGTCCTATCTTTGGTAGGGGCGTTCTGAGTTCGCATCGGCGGGGGGTCATGCACTCCGTACTTCTTCTTGATGACAGACACGAGGTTCTCCTTCGGGATATTCAGCGACGTGAACGACTCCGTCTTCCTCGTTCTGTTTTTACCTTTCCGTTCTCGAGGGGATCCTTCCAGGTTCTTCTTTTTCTTCTTGCTCCTTGTCTCATACGCGCTATCTTTGGTTAGCGCAACCTTCCTCGCCACTCCGAAGACTTCGCCAATTGTCTCAGGTTTTCGGAGGTAGAGTTCAGTAAACAACATCTGCGATCGAAATCCCCCCTCAAAACAGGTGATCGTCGTGTCTTGGCTAATTTCCTTAATTTCATCATATGTACGTTTAAAACGCTCCAAGTATGCAATGAGAGTCTCGTCATCTCTCTGTTTAATGTTAGCGAGGTCCCCTCTCGTCTTCAGAATCTTCCCTGCGGTGCTGAATTTGTTCAGGAAGGACTTCTCCAAGTCGCTCCATGATTCTATCGTTCCGGGCTTGAGCGATGCGAACCAAGTTAGAGCTTTATCAGATAAGGTGCTGGGAAAAGCCTTACAGACAACAGCCTCGTCGTTGCTTACCAACCCCATGGCATACTTGAAACGACATATGTGCTCTTGTGGTCTGCTCGATCCGGAGTATAAGACGAACTGAGGGATTTTGAGTGAAGGGTCCAGAATTGCAGAGTGTATCCACTTGGTGAATGGTCCCGTCTTCGTCAGGGTGTTTTTTCTGCATCGATCCTTGCGTGCTTTATCCGGACTATTGTCCTTCCTATGTCTCTTTGAACGATGTGTGTGTCGACGACTTTTTTCTCTTTCTGGTTTATCCTTAGGTTGGCTCTCACCGACTTCGCTGGCTGGGCGGAATGTGATCTTTTTGGATGGAACGTTCCGATCTCTTGCATGCTTGCTCATTGCGGTGGGAGATTTTAATGGCAGTGATCGGTAGCGTTCTCCATCATCGATAGGGGCGGTTGGTGGAGTCAATCCGTGCCTGACGAACTCCATCTGAAATTGTAGTAACTGTCGTGATAGATCGCGTTCCCTACAAAGTTGCTCGATCTCCTTGCGCATCTCGTCGAGGTCCTTGGCATGTTCGACGTCAACGCACTTACTCATGCTTACTCCTTTACCTTCTCCCGGCGATCCGTGTGAGAGATCGTGAAAGTCTTTGGCGTGTCCGATGCTACTGCCTTTACTCTTACTCGCTCCCTTGAGGCTTCCTGAAGCTTCTCGAGGTTTAAGGCTTTCCACGACCGAGCGAATACGCGGCTTTTCAGGGGCTGACCTGGTACGATAAGCTTCTGGGTGAGTCGCAGGAGCCGTGGTGTCGCACTAATGTCCGCGCTTCGCAGATCGTCCAGACATTTTGTGTTTTGAGGTGAGAGAATTTTCGCTTCCCGGTAACAGAACCAAACTGATTCGGCGTAAATCGGTCTGGCAACACGTGGTAGTTAACCGGCGTCGTTTGAGAGTCTCTATCGTGATATCTCCGTTTGAAATGCCGTTTGCTTCTTGATCTGCGTATCTACAAAATAGGGAGGTTTAGAACGGAGGGTGAGGGACCTCCAACAAACCCTCCGACGATCAAGTTAGTATTCAGAATATTGATCGAAGATTTAGGAGGTTGATAGAGAATTGATAGAAGTATCTGGCTTACCTTTTGTCCTCATTAGGGAGGTATTTATAGGAAAGGATGATCTTACCAAATGTGTATGAAGAATCTGATATTTGTCAGATTCTGAAATATCCCTTCTGACTAGAGATATGGATGAGATATTTTTAACCAAATAATCTTTAAAATAACTGTCGGTCACAAGATATTCCTCGTGGAAGAATCTGGAAGGATCTCGATCAGTCGATAGTCGAGATATTCATGCTGCAAAACCGGAGGCAATAAATCGCACTTCGCCCTCATTCTGCGGAGTGGTGGAGGCTTGGCAGGCTTGGTGGGTGGACACGTAAAGACACGTCAGCTTCTTTATTCCAGGTCAGAGTGAGGTTTTTAGGACCTCTCAATATATATATATATTTTTTATAGAATTGTATGTATATATAATATAAAAAATAAATTATATTATTTTTTTATGATTATTAGTATATTAAAATATTTCAAAAAAAACGTATATTAAAATTAAAATTTATAATTATAACTTAAATTGTAATAAAAAAGTACAATAAATTTTTAAATTAAAAATTAATTAAGTTAATATTTTTTTTTTGAGAGGAATTAATTTAATATATATTAATTTAAAGTCAAAATGTATAATATATATATATATATATATATATAAGAGGATAAAACAAAAAAACTTCTTTTAAAAAAAATTTGTTAGATAAATTATTATTTTTAATAAAAAATATAAATTAAAACAAATAGATAAAAGTAAAAAGTTAAATAATAAAAATAATATAAAGTTATAAGAAAAAAAATTAAACTACTATAAAGAAGTAAGTGAAAAATAAAAGAAATTTTTTTTATAATTTATAATTCATTAGTATAATTATTTAATTATACCATTTTTAAAATTATAAAACTATTTAAAAATATTTATTAAAAATTTATAAATTTATATATAATAGATAATATAAATTGATAAATGAAAAATATAATAAATCATAAAAGTTATAAAAGGTAAAGAATTTTAAAAAATTAAAAATTAAATAAAATTATAAAAAATTTGTTTTTATTAAATTATAGTACCTAATGAATTTTAAACTTATGAATTTGATCCTTTCGTATATTTATTAACTTTTTTTATGGGAAAAAATAGGTGAAATAATTAATTTCAAGCCTTTATAATTCTGTGGGGATAAAAAAGTAATATTAATAAAAATATAAAGACTAATTTCACCAAATGATAATAAATTTTGAGACCATTTACCTAATTTACGTAAAGGGTAATAAAGGAAATTTAGAAATATTAAAACTTTTTTTCTTAAAATCAAACCCAACAAATAAATCCGACCCGCTCGTTTGTTCTCCGCAATTTCTCTCAAATAAAGCCTAATAACTTCTGCTGCTCATTCTCTACATTCGATTTCTTCCCAATTTCTGCAAAAATGGTAAGCACATGGCCTTTTCCTTCGAGTTATTGTTCGTATTCTTTTAGATTTTAATTTAATCGAGACATTGTTGCTGCTCTCTGCCTTTTGATTTTTATTATTTTAAATTTTCTAGTATGATCAAATTTGTCTTTGATTTTTCCGCTGTAGTTTTTGAATCTTGAGTTAGTACGAGAACTTTAAATGCTATTCTTTTTCCATTTGGATTTCATGATTTGTTTGTAATTCCAAATTGACTACTTAATTCTATGTATATAATTGATATTTTTTTGTTTTCGTGTGCATAATTTGGTAAGTGGGTTCATGGGATTTCTCGTTATCTGGGTATTTCTAAGTTTGTATGTTTTGATGAATCGTAGATTGTTTTGAACTCTTTCAAAGATGGGTCTATTTCTAAGATGCTACTTTTCCCCGCTCCTTGAAAGATTGAATGCTTTCAGTCTGGCTTTGAATCTGACTTTTAATTTCCCTGTTGATGCTTTATTTGACTATGTTTTGCAATTTTCTTTCTTCCCTTTAGGCTTATGAACGTGGTTTCTGAAATTGGTAGAAACAGTCACTTGATTTTAAACGGGCAAAATTAAGTTGAAACATGTGCGTATCAAACTTTTGGTACCACATCCTTGGAGACTGCTTCAATCCATATAAAGACTTCTTTAACCTGCACACGAGATTCTCCTTCCCTTTTGTTTCAAATCCTTCTGGTTGCCTCATGTAAATCTCCTCCTCCAAATCACCATGGAGGAATGCCATTTTTACATCCATCTGTTCCACTTCAAGATCATAAGTCGCTGCTATGGACAGGACAAACCGTATCGAGGTCACTTTTGCCACTGGTGAGAAGATCTCATCATAGTCTACTCCCTCGATCTGAGAATACCCATTTGCAACCAATCTCGCCTTGTATTTCTCCACGGTTCCATCTGGTTTCAGTTTTCGCTTGAATACCCATTTACACCCAATCGCCTTTCTATCCTTAGGCAATTTGCACAAGCTCCATGTCTCATTTTTATCAAGCGATTGTATCTCATCTATCATTGCGAGCTCCCACTGATTTGCATCATCCCTTGATCTCGCATCTTTTATAGAAGTAGGGTCTTCACCTGTACTCAAAACACTGAACCCGTAGCATAGAGGCGCCCGTCTGTTCCTTGTTGATCTCCTGAGAGCCGGTGTATTACCTGTATCAGGAGCTTCATCAACATCATCAACCAAGTTGACTTGATCAGAATCAAAGTCAAAATCTGAATGGTTCTCAACTGATGTGCTTTGTGTCACCACTTCCTTAGCTTCATCTCTCATGTCTTCTTCAAGCACTACTGCTTTGTTTTGCTCATCCCGCTTCTGTGTACCAGCCTGAGATTGAGTTTCACGAAAGATAACATCCCTGCTGTAGAGTATAGATCTTGTTTCAGGATTCCACAACTTATAGTCTTTGACCCTTTCCTTGTATCCAATGAATATGTTCTTTTCGGACTTATTGTCAAGTTTCCCCCTCTTCTCCTTAGGTACATGAGTGTATGCGTCACACCCGAACACGCGAAGGTATGACAGGTTTGGCTTCTTCCCAAACACTACCTCGTATGGTGTACGATTCTTCACTGATGTGGTTGGTGACCTGTTCTTCAGGTGACAAGTTGTGGCAACTGCTTCTGCCCAAAATTCAGGTTCTAACCCTGTCCAATTCAGCATGCACCTCGCCTTTTCCATGAGTGTCCGGTTTAGTCTTTCGGCCACTCCATTCTGCTGAGGCGTATATGGGGTCGTCTTTTGCCTTGCTATACCATTTTTCACACAGAACTGCTCGAACTCGTTTGAGCAGAATTCACCTCCGTTATCTGTGCGAACTCCTTTGATTTTCCTGCCCAATTGATTTTTAATCAAAGCCTTAAACTCTTGAAATTTTTCAAACACCTCATATTTACTTTTAAGAAAATAAATCCAATTGTATCGTGAGAGGTCATCTATGAAAGATACATAATACCTGGATCCTCCTATAGATGGTGTAGGAGTAGGTCCAAAAACATCACTGTGGATTAGTCTCAGAAGCTCTGACGTTCTTGCACCATTCTGTGGAAAACTAACTCGATTCTGTTTTCTGTAAATGCAATGTTCACAGAACCCGAAACCCATAGAGCACTCCGGTACTCCCTCCACCATTTGGCTCGAAAACAAGGTAGATAAACCCTTTTCTCCAATGTGCCCAATCCTCTAATGCCACAACAGAGAAGTATCATGCTCATCTTCCTTCGCCTTTTTGGACACGAAACTGCCACTGAGAGTGACTGTTTCCGCAAGCAATTTGTATAACATCCCATAACGGACTCCTCGTGCAATTATAATAGAACCTCGAGTCATCTTGCACGAATCCTTATTGCAACTGAAGTTAACCCCTGAGTCGGCCATCATGCCAACTGATAACAGATTTTTACTCATAGAAAGTATGTGCATCACATTCGGAAGAGTTTTTATTGTGTCGTCTTTCATCCTCAGGTTCACGCGACCACGCCTAGTAACCTGAACTGCAGTATCATCTCCTGGCATGACGTCTCCACCATCATACTGCTCATATTCACAAAACCAGTGTCTATGCGGTGTCATGTGGAATGAAGCACCGGTGTCAATGTACCAGATGTATTTGTCTGACTGCGCCATACACGCAGTGGCCACATACATATCTCCTGTCGTCTCGACTTCCTTTCCAGAGGATGAATCCTCTTCCCTTTTATGTACCGCCTTGTTTTTACAGTCTCGTTTCATATGGCTCCACTCTTTACACTTCCAGCATTTTACCTTCCGTTCTCTACTCTTCGATCGTCCACGAGATTTAGATCGAGATCCTTTCCAATTTTGAGATTTCTATGTAGGTCTACCCCTAGCTGCAAGAGCCTCTTTACTGGAATTCCGTGATCCCCTTCTTCGTGTCTCCTCTGATAATAAGGCCGCACACACAGTTTCATACGAGAGTTCTTTGTTCCCACCACCAATAACCACAATGAGATTATCCCATGAATCCGGCAGTGAACAAAGTAGTGTTATTGCCTTATCGTCATCTTCAAACTTAACGCCAATAGATACAAGTTGACCGATCAATGTGTTAAATTCGTTCAAATGTGCGGCGAACGAATCACCCTCATGCATCCTAAGGTTATACAACTTCTTCCTCAATAATAGTTTATTGACGAGTGACTTACTTTGGTATAGCGACTCCAATTTTCGCCATAAAGCACTGGCTGTTGGTTCGCTCATCACGTTCGTCGGAATGTTGTCTGCGAGATAAAGCCGGATCAAGCCCTTTGCTTTCCGATCGATTCGATCCCAGTCTTCAACCCTCTTTTCGGAAGCCAAGCCCATTTCCTCAACAATAGGCCTTTTCGATTCGATTGCTGGCCATAGATCTCGATCACAAAGAAGATCCTCCATCTTCATCTTCCATAGATCAAACCGCTTTCCATCAAATTTCTCTATCTCAATTCGCGACCCTCCTAACATCTCTAATAAAACCCAGGCTCTGATACCACTTGTAAGATTTTAACGATGTAGAATATGAATTTGATAGATGAAATCGAAAAACAATAATAAAATAAGAACACACGATTTACCCAGGTTCACCCCAATTTAGGGCTACATCCTGAAAACGGAATTCACTATTATTATGTCTTGGTTCAATTAACTCGTTACAATGATATCCCTATATATAGGCACCTAAACCCTACATATCACTGGGCTTAAACCCATCATATCACCGGCGAGCGGAGCCGCCATCCGCTCACCGGGGAGCGAAACCCCCACCCGCTGTCCAGGCAGCGGGACCCCCGAGACAGGGGCTCCCCGAAGTGTTTTCAAAATATTTACCAACTCCAACATATTTGACTATGTTTTGCAATTTTCTTTCTTCCCTTTATCATTTAGGCTTATGAACGTGGTTTCTGAAATTGGTAGAAATAATCACTTGATTTTAGGTTGAAGTTTTTGTGCATAACTATACAAAATGGTTTTTCACTTTTTTACCCTTTTAATAAAATTATTAAATTAAAATTTATCATAATATTTACATCTTTTTAAATTTAATAACACAATAATGAATACAGATGAAATTATTTAAAATTTTTAATAAGGGATAAAATTTGACAAATTGTCATAATATTTATATTTTATTTATTTATAAAATAATAATAAACTGAAGTAAAATACTAAAAAAAATATGACATTTTTATATTTTTAATATAATTATTTTTCTAAAAAACAAATATAATTATTAAATTTATTTTTTATTTTAAAAAGAAAGTTGATTCATCTTTGACCGTCAATAAATTAAAATAAAATTTATTAAAATTATAAAGATAAGGATAAAATTATGTAAAAGTTTTAATAAATGATAAAATTTTGCCATTTGTCATAATATTTACATTTTTTAAAAACATTTATAAGACAATAATGAACGAAGTAAAATACTAAACTATAAAATTTTAAAAAGAATGATCAATAAATTTAAAAGAATAAAATTTATTAAAATTATAAAAATAAGGGATGTAATTATGTAAATATTTTTAATAAGGGATTAAATTTGACAATTTATCATAATATTTACATTTTTTTAATTTATAACACAATAATTAAAGGAAGTAAAATACTAAAATATGGAATATTTACCATAATATTTATATTTTTTAATTTAAACTACTAAAATATGAAATTAAAAAAAGGTTAATAAATTAAAATAATATTTTTATGCTTAGAGTATAATTATTTTCTTAAAAAAAACAAATATAATTATTAAATTTATTTTTTATTTTTAAAAAAAAAAGTTAATAAACGGTTAACTGTCAATAAATTTAAAAAGAAAAATTGTCAAAATTATAAAGATAATATTGAAATTATATAAAATTTTTAATAAGGAATAAAATTTAGCAATTTATCATAATATTTATAAATTTTTTTTAATTTATAAGACAATAATTAAAGAAGTAAAATACTAAAATATGAAATTTTAAAAAGAATGATTAATAAATTTGAAAGAGTAAAATTTGTCAAAATTATAAACATAATAGATGAAATTATGTAAATTTTTTAATAAGAGATAAAATTTGATAATTTGGGGATAATATTTACATTTTTTTAATTTATAAAACAATAATTAACCAGAGTAAAAAATCCAAAGCCATTTTAATAAAAGATAAAATTTGATAATTTGTGATAATATTTAATTTTTTTAATTTATAAAACAATAATTAAAAAAAAATTTAAAAAAATATGATAAAAACTACCAGGTTTGTGCTGCGCCACTCTGATTTATTTATAAATATTATATGTTATATTATATATTTTGAATTTTGCTAATCTAAAAATAACTAATATCCGCCACTCTGATTTATTAATAAATATTATATGTTATATTATATATTTTGAATTTTGCTAATCTAAAAATAACTAATATCCGCGTTATGTAAATTTTATTTTTTTGAAAAAATAACTTAACAAATATCCGCGATAATATATAGATATATACATATATAATTTTTGAGAAACCACTATTTAAATAAAAAATAACAAGTAAAAAAATTGATATAGTTTTAAAATATTTAAAAAAATTATATTAAACCGTAACAAATATATTACTCATCTATATATATATATATATTAGATATACATTCCACTTGGGATGCGGAATGCATAAATTTTAATAAATTTTAATTTATTAAAAATCTACTATAATTTTGTAATAAAATTTCTATATAAATGTTATAATATTTTTTAAAATATTATCGTTTGCATATAATAAATATGTATACATATACAAATTAATAAATATATAATTTTTTTAAACAAAAAAATTATTTTAAAGATTTATATGCATGTATTAATTTAAATATATTAATTCATCTTATAATTTTTTTTTTTGTTGTTTTTATGTTTTTTTTAAGTATTGTTTTTATGTATTTAAATATTTGAATTCTTCGTTTATATAAATATATATATATTTTATAGAATTGTATGTATATATAATATAAAAATATAATTATTATTTTTTTTTATGATTATTAGTATGTTAAAATATTTCAAAAAAAGGTATATTAAAATTAAAATTTGTAATTATAACTTAAATTGTAATAAAAAAGTACAATAATTTTTTTAAATTAAAATTAATTAAGTTAATATATTTTTTTGGAGAGGAATTAATTTATATATATTAATTTTAAGTCAAATGTAATGTGTATATATATATATATATATATATATATATATTATATATATATATATATAAAAGAGGATAAAACAAAATAAAAACTTTTTTTTAAAAAAAAAAGTTTTGTTAGATAAATTATTATTTTTAATAAAAAATATAAATTAAAACAAATAGATGAAAGTAAAAAGTTAAATAATAAAAATAACTTTTTTTTCTTAAAATCAAACCCAACAAATAAATCCGACCCGCTTGTTTGTTGTCCTCGATTTCTCTCAAATAAAGCCTAATCACTTCTGCTGCTCATTCTCTACATTCGATTTCTTCCCAATTTCTGCAAAAATGGTAAGCACATGGCCTTTTCCTTCGTATTCTTTTAGATTTTAATTTAATCGAGACATTGTTGCTGCTCTCTGCCTTTTGATTTTTATTATTTTAAATTTTCTAGTATGATCAAATTTGTCTTTTGATTTTTCCGCTGTAGTTTTTGAATCTTGAGTTAGTACGAGAACTTTAAATGCTATTTTTTTCCGTTTGTATTTCATGATTTGTTTGTAATTCCTAATTGACTACTTAATTCTATGTATATAATTGATTTTTTTTTTTTTTTCGTGTTCATAATTTGGTGAGTGGGTTCATGGGATTTCTCGTTATCTGGGTATTTCTAAGTTTGTATGTTTTGATGAATCGCAGATTGTTTTGAACTCTTTCAAAGATGGGTCTATTTCTAAGATGCTAATTTTTCCCCACTCCCTGAAAGATTGAATGCTTTCAGTCTGACTTTGAATCTGACTTTTAATTTCCCTGCTGATGCTTTATTTGACTATGTTTTGCAATTTTCTTTCTTCCCTTTAGGCTTATGAACGTGGTTTCTGAAATTGGTAGAAACAGTCACTTGATTTTAGGTTGAAGTTTTTGTGCATAACTATACAAAATGGTTTTGCACTTCCAACCTCGTCTTGAGCCTTTAAATATTCATCACGATAGTATAGGGTCCTTATATAATAATACATTATGGTCTATTATCATTTTTAAGAAGAAAAAAATTATTTGAAAAATTTGTTCTTCAGAAGAGAATACTACAATATATTACATATTATATATAACAGTGGATTATAATTATTCTTTTTATAAGAAAAGTAATCTTTCAGTTCCTTGTTCAGAAGTTAGGTGCATTGTTATAGCTTTACTTAATTTAATACCTTCTAAACCTTTTTCTAAAACCCCAAAATCATTCACACAGTTGTAATGATGTAACTTGTACCATGGTTGATTCACGTAGAAAGATTCTGTATAGAGAGAAGGATGGGGAGAGAGAAAGATAAAAGTGCAACTAGAACCATTCATATGTTTAAATATTATGGTTTACTTTAAATGACCCAAAGTAGCCATGATTTCATTGGGAAAGATAGGGAAATATGATATGAACTTGAAAAGACACATACCCTATGCATATGATGTATGTATATTTATATAATGTTTCATGTATAGTGAATTACTAATATATGTTAGGAAATATAGTTCAAATATAATGGGAGTTATCTGAAAGGTATTGGAAATCAGTGGTAGTCACATGCAACGAAAAGTGTGAAAAGGACTGTATTAATGCATATACTTCACTGTAATTTGAAAAATATACCTACTGGTAATTCTTCTTAATAGGTGTAATTGGAGTTTAGTGATAAATCTATAATTTGAACATATATATATATATTATATATATATATATATATATTTAAAGATCTTTTTGGTAAATAATTTTGATAGATAGGATATTTTGATTAGGTGAAATATGGATACTTCTTTTCACAAAGTAAAAAAGGATCATAAAACATTTTAAGTTTAGCTTGTTGTCCAAATCAATGAAAAACACACAATTTAAAGACAGCTACCTGTTTTCTTTTCTTCTTTTTTTCCCCTTTTTTTATATATATATTTATTTTGAAAAAAAAATCACTATATAGCCTTAATTGGTTGAATTGTGTCCAAATTGAGGTTGCAGAATAATCTCAATTACAAACGGTATATTTTGAAGTTTTCTTTTCTAATTTTTCATTCTTGCCCTGTGCTGACTTATTATGATGATGATATCTCCTTATCAGGTTCGATTGCAACCAGATCCATTTCTCAATGAACTTACAAGTATGTTTGAGAGAACAACAGAAAAGGGATCTGTTTGGGTTACCCTCAAGCATTGTATGTTCTTTCTTCATGACTTCCCTTCTATTTTTGTGTTTTCATTCTTGTTTGACAAAGTGCTAAATTGGGACCTCTCTTATGTATTGTAAAATATCCATTCATCAGCCTCAGACAAGTCTAAGGTTGTAAGAAACAAAATGAAGTCAGCCGGGGAGAAAATTGAGTTTAGATGTCTAATTCGAGCAACTGATGGCAAAAAGACAATATCAACTTTGGTAAAGTGACTAAAACTTTTATGTATATAGTTTCCATGTATGTCATAATATAATCCAAGAATGAAGCTTTTGTTTTCCGTTTCACCTATGCAATTGTTATTTCTGTGATCCTCATTAACTTGTTTCCCCAGCTTTTTACTCAAAAAGAATAGGCGAAAATTCAAAACAAGAGGGCATTTTTGTGGATAACTTTTGGAAGGTTCCCCTGTTGATGGTGTGGCTTATACAGCCAGAAATTTGGATAAGTATGATTAAACAATTAGATCAATTTAGTTACAGCCAGAATTAGATCAATTGTCCTAAAAACTAAACAGAGGCTATGATTTGTTGATTTTCTTTTGGGAAATGTTTTGCTTACTGATGGAGAGTGTTGAAAGGGATTCACAGGAGTTATTTCAACATCATTAGCAAGCCATGGAATCTGTTATAGGGTTTCTTGCTTCATATGGTATCTATGATGGGGGGTGGGATAATTCTCATTTTGTCTGAATCACTTCGACAAAATAAAGTTTATTATGGCCTATTATTATCCAAGCTTAGATTGGAGTTGATCAGATCTACGAGTGTTTCATCCATTTCTAATCTAATACTGAAATTTATTTCTGTCTATATGTGATTGATCTCTGAGAAACTTTGATATGGGGTCCTACTAGATCACTACCAACACTTAGTCCCATCAATGTGGCTTCTCCAGCCTAACCTTTTCGACTATGCACCAATATTTTTAATCTCATATTTTCAGTAATATAATCATTACTTTTGTAGAAGTACTTTTGTGACAGAAATATCCTTCATGGTTTCATGCTTTTAAACTACGGTTTTTTGGACGAGTAGAGAATCATGTAACTAAGATGGTTCAGTATATTAGTTATAGTAAAGTATGTGAGAAGGACTGCTCCATGTCCAATCATTTGTGGCAATTTTGGGTCACACTTTACCTTTTTTTTTTTCCTTTCTTTTTTTACTTCTCCTTCTTTCAGAAAACTTGTCAGCCCATCAGACTAGCATGAGTGTCTAATAATTTTAAATTTTATTTATTTCACTGGCATAATGTGATTATATAACACCTGAAAGGGGATCAGTAAATGGATACTAGTTGATTTGTAGCTTTAAAATAAAGGCATTTGAAGCTTCAAAAAAAAAAAAAAAATACTCTGATGGTCTTATTTCCATTCTTTTTCTAGATTTGAGTCATTTTTGTTCCTCTCTTTGGGGTTTATGTTATTAATCTTTGTGATAAACCATTAACTTTTAACTTAGACAAAGAGCCATCTTTAACTTAGCTTCTGGCAATAATAACTCCACTATTTTGTTTATTTCATGGTTGGATCCTTCTCAAAAGAATGTTCAAATCATGATTCATGAACTGGATTGACTAGCAAAAATTCGATCTTTTGCTGTGATTTTCTTAATCTGGTTTGTTCTGTGTGCAACTTTCACGTTGATGTTTGTTTATTATACTGAGGAGAACATCTAACTGAATATTGGTGCATAGTACACAGCATAGAGGTGCCTAACACGAAAATTTCATTGGGTTTCTTATAGTGCTTGCACTTTTGACTACTAAGTTAAATCAAATTTCCCATTTATCCTCCTTCCTGTGCATGGATAGAGAAGCACCAAGTTTGTTGAGATACACTTTACCCTTTATTCTAAAATAATACTGCTCAAGGATGATTTATCTTTTAGTCTTGAGGTTTTTTTTACCTCTTTGAACATAAACTTATGACCTTTTATGTTCATATATGTGGCTGCTACTATCTGAGTTGCATTTTCTTTTTCTTTTTTTTTTTCTCTGTCAATTTATCTAATGTTTTACGAATTAGGTATCTGATATTTTGGTTATTATCTTTTTCACCTTGCTCTTTTTATGTTGCATCTGAAAGTAAATGTAATATACTATGGTGTTGTTCTGTCTGATTTTATGTTGTCCATTTTTTTATGAATGTAAGGTGGGGCAAAAAGAGCATCAACGCTTTCAAGCTTCATATGCAACTATTCTAAAAGCTCGAATGACTGCACTGAAGAAGAGGGAGAGGAAAGACAGAAGAAAAACAGCAGATTCTTCTGAGAAGAAGCAAAAGAAGGTTCCAAAGAAGTGATTGATGTCTTTCATCCATGTTCTTAGAAAGAGTAAACATGTAATGTGCCCTATTTTCCTGTCATGTTTATTTTTAATTTTTGAGTTTTTGGTGCTCCAATAGTATCTCTTTTCTCAATATCAAAACAATTTCTTTTTATTCCCCCCCCCCCCCCCCCCTCTATTTGTCCCTAAAATTCCATGAAATTATAAAATTTTGAACAAATTTCAGGTAGACATTTTTGTGATTTGAGAATATACAATTATTACTGTTTGGGTAATATCTTCTTGTTTATTCAAATTTTAAATTATTATACTATTATACAATTATATCTATATCTCTCATATTATAAAAGAAAAAAAGAAACACACTATTCCAGCACTTTTTATTGCAATCTCACTCTTACCTTTTTGAACAAACATAATTTAGACATCATGAACCTATTTGACGAGGTTCTTTTCAATTATTAAAAAAGACACACAAGTTTCTCTCTCTTTCTCTCACACACAATCAGTCACTTTTCCAACACAGACAAACAGAAGCAAAAAAGAAAATAAAAGCCCACTACTATTACTTATTATTTTCACCAAAATCAGTCGCCCACATAACTGAAATTGGATTCCCATGCATGGCATGGTGTATGGTAGTGTTTTTTTTTTGGGCTGGTGTGATTTTTTTATTTCTTTATTTTCTTCAAAAGCTTTCCCAGCCCAATTATTCTCACCAAAGCAAATTATAAATGCAATCTTGAAATAGGTAGGAAAAGTGGGAATTTTTTTTTTTTTTTTCTGTTTTAATTTGTTTTTTAATTATTAGCATTTCCAGCAAGAAGCTGCAACAATTGGCTTTGATTTCCATCCAAGAACCAAGCAACCTTTCTCTTCAACAATGGTGTATCCTTCACAAGCATTCACCTTCGTCAGCCACTGCTTAGCTTGAGCCATCATCTTCACCGGCGCAGCCTGAAATCCGGCACGACTCATTCTCCTCCGCCATTGATCCACCCTCTCGTGTCTTTCCAGCCTCGCTGGCCCTTCACAACTTACAATGTTCTTGATTTCCTCGGCGAAGTAGAATTGTTCTATTTTGGCACGCCTCGTGTCGTATTTAGGCAATACGGCATCTAAGGAATCGAAAATGGCCGAATAGTAATGCAGGGCTTCCATGAATCTCCCCAGAAAAAATGGTCCGTTGTGGCTTGAATCTTGTTCCACCAGTACTAATACCTTGGGGGAAAGTTCATGGATTATCTGAAGAACCGAATTCAATGCTCCTCGGCTTTCTTTCACCACGCAGTGAAGCTGAAGAATGCTGTTAACGACGACGATTTCCCCTTCGTTGATTTTGATATCTTGGGGTTTTAGGTTTTCCAAATTGCTCTCCACCACCGAGAACTCCACATTTATCCCCAATCCCTTGGCATACACAACGAGTTCCTCGCCGATTACTTTGAATCTCTTCACGCACAGCCCGATGGCCGTGATTCTCAGACGGCGCCGTCGTCCGGCAGCGTCGGAGCGATTGGCTAGGCTCTGAATCAACCTACGCCATTGTTGTCCGTGCGGTAAACCTAGTGACATTCCTAGGTCCACCACATGGACGGAATTACTTTCTCCCTCAAAGGCTTCCAATATTGCAGAATTGGCGACGAAATGACCAAATTGAATGTACGGACAGATCTCGTAAACGAGGCGCAGGGCTTCTTCTTTCTTCTCGGAATTAACATCCATTATGTTCATCTTCGGAGCCACGTAACCCACCGTACCTAATGGCTGAACCAAAGCAAGCCTGTCGGCGAGTCCCTGAACGAAGCAGGACGCCACGCGCTGAAAAGCAGAGCCGAACACCAACGCCTTAGCCCTAAGTTCAGATAACAGAGTCGAAGCGTGGGTTTTATCCCGGCACGCTACCGCTTCCGCGCAGGAAATCAACAGTTGTACCAGTTCCATTCCGTCGCCGCCGGTACTGTCCTCAGAACTACCGGCGGTAATGGCCGCTGCAGCTTCTTCAACAGCTTCGGCTGCCAGATATCTCTGAGTATAAGTCCATATGTGATCGCGAAATTGAAGCCTCGGCAAGCTGTTCACACTGCTCGTCCGACATATACCGCCTCCTGTACTACCCCCGCTGCCGGAGCTGCTTGAATTATTTTCGAGAGAATTATTATTATTATCACCATTAACGCCGAAAGCACTCTTCAGCCTCTTGTAATCGCCAGTTTCATCAGACAACTGAAACCAGGTGGTGGCAGCAGCGGCAGCAGCAGCAGCAGCACAAGGATTATTATTATTATTATAACGAGCTGCCATTAATGACGATCGAAAACTCAGATCCAAAATGCTTCCTGCTGCAAACAACTGAAAATTGCGTTCATCACTCAAATATGACTCATGATGATGATGATGATGATGATCCAAAAAGCTGGGACTGGGAGCCATGAATTCCTGTTTTCTTGATCAATAATAATAATGATAATGAATCAACAAGGCTCTGAAAGAACCCTTAAACGAGAAATGAAGATATTTATAGCAAACGGAAACATCAAATGTTTCTAGGAAACAACGAAGAACGATGAATTCTTTTGTCCATTTTAACATTAATTCCAAATCAAAGTTTAATTTGTCTGCTATTGAGACAAAATCACAGAAGAAATATTTAAGTACATAGAGCAATTAGACGAAAAAGAAAAGAAAACCATATTATTGTTCATATTCAATACATTCCTAGTCTATTGGAACTTAACGTTTGTTCCTTAGTATACATTCTAGATTGGTTCATTGTCATGCAAATTTGTGACTCGAGGTGAATATAAAAAATTCCATGTAATGGAAGATTTTTACCCTAATATATAAATTTTATTTTTATGATTATATATAAAATGAAAATTGAATGTTTGTAAAATGATGATAGTCTAGTTAGTGTGATTCTTCTTATTTAGGTATTTGCACTTGATTTACTAATGAAAGGTCCTGAGTTGAACGCATGAGAGAGACTATTTTGTACGATATTTTCAGCCAAATACTAGTTTTGGAAGTCTCCTCAAGAATCTTCACTTGGTTTACTAGGTCTTGAATTGAATTCATGCAAAGGACTACTTTGTACGGTTTTTATGCCAAATACTATAGTTTTGAGAGTTTCATAAATCTTCACTTGGTTTACTAGTGAAAGGTTCTTAGCTGAACTCATGCGACGGACTACTTTGTACGATATTTTCAGTCAAATGCTATAGTTTTTTAACTCTCTTCAATCTTCACTTGGTTTACTGGTGAATGGTCCTGATTTAAACTCATAGGAGAAACTATTTTGTACATTTTCAGACAAATGCTATCGTTTTGAAAACCTCCTCAATCTATCACTTAATTTACCAGTGAAAGTTAATGAGTTGAACTTATACGAGGAACTAATGTATACGATATTTTCAGCCAAATACTATAGTTTTGAAAGTCTCCTCAATCTTCACTTGATTTACAAGTAAAAGGTCATGAGTTGAACCCATGCGAAGGACTGCTTTGTAAGACATTTATAGCCAAATGCTATAGTTTTTTGTGTCTTTGCAATAATCTTCACTTGGTTTACTAGGTCTTGAATTGAACTCGTGCAAAGGACTACTTTGTATGGTTTTTACGCCAAATGCTATAGTTTCGAGAATCTCATCAACCTTTACTTTGTTTACTAGTGAAAGGTCCTTACCTGAACTCATACGACGGATTATTTTGTAAGATATTTCAGTGCTATAATTTTAAAAATCTCCTCAATCTTCACTTGATTTACCAGATGTGCAAAGTCATGAGTTCAGCGGGGAACTACTTTATACAATATTTTCAACCAAATGTTATAGTTTTTAGAGTCTCTTCAATCTTCTCACACCTTGACTTAAGTTTGAAGTCCTTGCCTTATTTATTAAATGCTCTCATCTTTCTCTTACTATATTTTCTCTTAACAATGTAGAATTTGACAATACTAAAAATTCCTTGAGAAGGTTTTGCAAATCATCATTAAGAGAGATTCATTTGTTCTTATATTTTCTCAATAAGATTCAATATATATTTTTATTTATGGAAAATTATCCAATTTAGTCCTCATACTATTAATTGTAGCTGATTTGATCCTTAAATTTTACTTTTTACTTTTTATCTATTTTATCCCTAAATAAATTGTGTATCACTTTTACTAATCTAATTTATCATAAAAAAATATTTGTTACTTGCAAATTACTAAAAAACTCATTAGAGGAATAAATTGAAGTTACAAATATTTATTTTTTTTCAAAAAAAATGGTAAAATAAAGTTTAAAAACTAAATCAGCGGGATAAAAATAATATGGGGATTAAACCGCACAATTTCCTTTCCTTTTTATTTCTCTACATTATTTACCTTTTTTTCTACATAAAAAAATGATCAAACTTTTCTTCTTCTTCGTTAAATGTTTCTCATAAAAATTAATAATAATAATAATAAATAAATAAAAAGTCAATGTCTCTTATTATTTGAGCGCAATGTTCCCCGTATGAAATCTCCTATTGAGTTTGCCGGCATAAATGGTAGTATATATATATATATATATATGTATGTATGTATATGTTTGAAATACAATATTAGAGTCCTAAATATATATATATATATATATATATATATATAATATGGTTTGCATAGTTAGTTTCATTTCTAGCATGTTATAAATGTCTTGTTATAACAAAAGGAATCCTTTTTCGATATCTTCCTTGGAAATGTACTGCCAACAAGAAAATGTATTGTTACTCATTATTCCTTTATTCTTACATATTCATATATATATATATATATATATATTTTAGGTATTTAAAAGCTTGTAATATTCCAAAATTGACATCTCAGAAATTAGTAATAATGTTTGATGTTACAACCTAAAGTATAAAAATCTAGCGGCAAAACACCATTTTCATATAATATATATATATATATATATATATATATTCAGGAATTGGTTAAAAAATATATTAATTTAAGTAAAATGCACTTTTAATTACCAAAAAAAAAAAAAGTTAAATGCAGATGCGAGTTTCATTATACTAACTCAGAAGTCTTTTACTATTATTATTATTTATGTATAAATAATAATAATTTAGGCAATTAAAAATATTTTTAAATATTAAAAAAATACGTGAAGAAATTTTAATTTAAAAAACTCTATTTTATATATATATATAATAAAATATATCGTAAAGCTATTGAGAAAATATATATTTTCTCAATAAAAAAAAAGAAAAAGAAACAAGAAACAAGAAAATCTTTGTTTGCCCCCCACAAAAGAATTAGAGCCTAATAAGAGTCAAAGAAAGAAGACAAAATGTGACATTTGTAGTTTTCACCCTCCTTGAAACATACACATACGCATAGACTAGGTAAATTCTTAGCCTACACTATGGAACTCCCTTCCTTTCTTACTACTCAATTACTAATGTTGGTTTCACTCTTTCCTACCATTTAGTATCCCACTATCACACTAATTCAGATTCAGATTCGATTCGCGTTGCACCCGAATCAAACTTTTACGGAAGAAAATCACACTATTTCGAATTCGATTCGAGTTGCACCCAAATCAAACTCTTACTGAAGAAAATCACACTAATTCATATTCGATTCGAGTTGCACCCGGATCAAAACTTTTACCGAAGAAAATCACACTATTTCGAATTCGATTCGAGTTGCACCCAAATCAAACTCTTAATGAAGAAAATCACACTAATTCATATTCGATTCGAGTTGCACCCGGATCAAACTTTTACCGAAGAAAATCACACTATTTCAAATTCGATTCGAATTGCACCCAAATCAAACTCTTACTGAAAAAAATCACACTAATTCATATTCGATTCGAGTTGCACCCAGATCAAACTTTTACCGAAGAAAATCACACTATTTCAAATTCGATTCGAGTTGCACCCAAATCAAACTCATACTGAAGAAAATCACACTAATTCATATTCGATTCGAGTTGCACCCAAATCAAACTCTTACTGAAGAAAATCACACTAATTCATATTCGATTCGAGTTGCACCCGGATCAAACTTTTACCAAAGAAAATCACACTATTTCAAATTCGATTCGAGTTGCACCCAAATCAAACTCTTACTGAAGAAAATCACACTAATTCATATTCGATTCAAGTTGCACCCGGATCAAACTTTTGCTGAAGAAAATCACACTAATTCATATTCGATTCGAGTTGCACTCGGGTCAAACTTTTACGAAAGAAAATCACACTATTTCGAATTCGATTCGAGTTGCACCCAAATCAAATTCTTACTGAAGAAAATCACACTAATTCATATTCGATTCGAGTTGCACCCGGATCAAACTCTTACCGAAGAAAATCACACTAATTCAAATTCAATTTGAGTTACACAATTTAATCCGAGTTGCACCCGAATCAAACTCTTACCGAAAAAATCACACTAATTCAAATTCGAGTTGCACCCGAATCTAACTCTTACCGAATAAAATCACACTAATTCAGATTCGAGTTGTACCCAAATTTAACTCGAAGAAAATCTCACTGTTACATAACACATAATATATCAAACTAATTTATATTCGATTCGGGTGCAAAATCTCACTGTTACATAACAATTAATATATCAAACTAATTCAGATTCAAATTACACCCAAATTTAACTCTTATTGAAGAAAATATCACTTTTTACATAACATTTAATATATCAAGCCAAGACTTTAAATTATCAATAAAATGATATATTTATATGACTGGAAAAAGTATACCAATAATTAAGACTATTCTAAAGAATTACATATCCTTCTAATAAAATGAGTGTGAAAGATAAAATTCAAAATGTGCAAAATTTAAGGAACAAATTGATTGATGTATCACAATTACCAAAACTTAGTGATGTTTTTTTGAAGAGCAAAAAAGCATTGGAGTAGTAAATTTAGTTATAAACTAAAACCACATTGTCACCTACCTATTACCCTTACACTCAATTCATTTGTCTTTCAAGTATTGTTTGAATATTTCCGTCTAAGACGCCATCTTTTCCGACTTTTTTCTGAAAAAAGTACAAAGAATATGTTAATGGCTTCTGAACTCAGGTATTTTTGCAAGGCAGACACAACATTAACACGAACACGCTCTCGAGACAGAAGGAAAACATGATATCTCATCTCATATCGTGTGTGTATATATATATACTCATAGTCAATTTAAATATTGAATATCCCTTTGCATTATCAAGGAGTTGACACTAACTGCTACCAAGTCTATAGTCATGGCACGAGTTTGAAAATCCATATTGTGACAATTGATAATCAGAGTGGATGGGCAGCTAAGATTATGGGAACTAAGTGCCGAATTATGACAACTAAGTGTTAGACCATACCATACAAATAAGAGTCACTTCTAGAATCTCAAATGTTCATTGGTTAATTTTAGACTCGAATCTTGAACCCTAACGTATTGATTACACGTAAATAATCGTGCTCAAAATCTCCACCTAAACCTAACCCATATGATAATCATGTTTAAAATTTCAACCTAAATCTAACTTATTTAATAATGGTGTCAAGATGTTGCATTTCTACAGATCATCACCAAATTTGCATACCCAAAAACTGAAGTGTATTTAGAGGAAATAAATATTTACCGGTGTTGAGAACGTCTCCTCCGGCTAGTCTGCCAGAATGATACAGAACTTCTTCGGCAATAGGTCTCCATTGCTCGGCACATGAATAATTAATCCCTAAACCAACACTGAGTCCTCTGAGTAGATGAACTGTACGAAGAACAGAAAACAATTCTTCTGGAAAAGCCTGTACCAAAAAGAAACCGAGAAAAAAGAGAGCGAGGGAGAGGAGAAAAGATAAACAATCACATTATTAGAGGATAGCTTTTTAATGAAAAATTCTTCCGACTAAACTTGTCATAGGTTAGTAACAAACCTGAACGGCAATTTTTTTGATTGATGAGTCTTCTGAAAAGGGATGCAACATCATCACACCAGGAGGTAACTTTGTATCGAACATTGTTTGTGCCAATGTAAGCAGTTCTTTTTCCTCGTCTTTACATTTGCTCAAGGTATCAATGCCAAGTTCCCTACAAAGAAATATATATATATATATAAACATATGGAATGTGAGAGATGGAATAATAATAGTTATTGATTATAAAGGAGATAAGAAATCCGAGTACAATAGTCGACTGCGTGATTACTTTTCCACTTTGTTTAAATCCCAATACATACACAATAACCAACAAACAGAGTGGAGCTAAGGCTCGACTATGGGATCTCCTGTTCTGATATCATTTATTCTTACTTTATACCATTTCTTCTTTATTCATATTATGATTCTTTTTCTTTCTACCAAAAGAAGACTGCTTACTGAGAAAATCATTACACCTGAAGCTCTCCATGGCCCTTGTAGAATCATTATCAGCCATAGCAAGAACTAAATTAGCATATCCTATCCTCAGCTTATCTGGGAGATCCTTCACTTGCCCATAGTCAAGCAAAGCAACCTAAAGCAGGAGTAACAACAAACACATGATATACAAATTGATCGATGTTCGGAATATATTTCATAAAAACAAAAATAGGAGAAATGATAGCAAGAAACTAGTAACGACTAGATGCGCACTCACCTCAGAACCTTGGCAGATGAGAATGTTACCAGGATGAGGATCGGCATGAAAGAATCCACTCTTCAGTATCATTTGCCCATATGCAAGAGTTAAACTTTTGAGAATATTCCTGCATTTGTATTAAGTGGAGACGGAAGATTAATAATTAGCAGAAACAGATTGTTCCCAATAAGTTTGAAGCAGGAATGATGTAATAAGACACCAAAACACTAAACGCTATAAGATGAGTGGAAAAATAAAAATCATAAACATACACTCTGGACTAATCTAAGGGCTTACTGCTTTGCAGCTGCTGCTATCTTACCACCAGGGTTGATGCCTCTTTTTTCTATTTCATCTCCAAGTTTCATTATAGGGATTCCGTCCATGTATTCCATGACTAGAGCCTTCCTGCAAAGTAAAGACAATACAAGAAAACAAATGAAAAATAAAAATTCCAATGGCCGAGAGGTACAGTGAAGGTAGATAATTCACTAGGCTATATTTAAAGAGTATTAACATCATTGACTGTGCATAAAAACTGAACACTGTTAGGTTCTCCTTTAGAAGGTATATATATATAATGGGAATACTAACACATTAATGAGAAGTAGATGATAAGAACTCACCCATTAGAAGCTATTTTTCAGTTTTCCTAAAAGATAGCAATAAGTTTGCATGTACTAGGGCAAGTATTTATTTCTGTTCTCCTTTTAAGCATCTTTCTAAAACATTTTTTTCCCTAATAATCTATTTCCACCACATTGGTTCCACATTAATATTTAAAATATATTTTCAAACGTTTTCATTTAAATTTCACAAGATTATATTTCAGATTCATTCAACTCATGGGACCCAATACACATGAAATCACTCAATCAAAATCCATTAAACAAAAACTCTTCTTCCAATTCAGACCCTTTTAACTTTCTCTACAGAGGCCCTCTTTAACCTTCAAAAAAAATTCCAAAGTAACATTTATAAAAACTATCAAGCATCAATATGCAGAAATGGTGATAGATTCACTAAAAGTAGGGGGCAGATATCAAGTGTTATATCAAGTGTTATTGAGGATGTTATAGGGAATCTTACAAGATCCTAGTTGCTCTTATCCCAACAATTATTTTTCTTTTTGCAAAAAAAAAAAAAAGGAAACATATTTTTTCTCTATTTAAGTAGTAGGTCAAATACTGCCTTTTTTTTAAAGGAAATATATTTCTTCTCAGGAGTAATATCCTAGAATACTCTAGGTATAGCAATGTGACACTTGAAAACAATAATGTGTCAGTTATTTGAATATCTTTGTAAAATTGTCATATGCTCTAAAAGTTTAAACCAATAGAGAATGATTAAATTAATCACTTAAACACCTTCTCATGTGTTGCCCAAAGACACTCTCAATCACAGACCCAACCCATGCACAATAACAGGACAGAGCCAAGGCTCGAACACAGGACTTCCCACTCTAATATCCTACATGCTCTAAAACTTACACACGTCTTTTGAACCCTTAAAATTTCAAAAGAAGATACTTTCAAAAAAGCAGTAGACTTAGAGGACATCCAATACAGATTGGGGAAGTTGGAAAGATAATATAAAAAATCCTTGAAACAAATAATTAAACTAGACAGAGCTATAGAAGTTTTCTCTGCTGTCATAGAAAGGGATACTATAAGAACAATAAATTTTGTCGCGCAGCACAGACACTCAGTTTTTCATACCAATCTATAAGTTAAAAAAAAAAAAAAAACCAGGAGAAGGGCACTCCAAGAGACACAAGGAGAAAGAAGCTAATAAAATTTCCAAAGTGTTCCAATGAACAGAATATATACCTCCTACATTTCTTTGAATTATTAGTTTTGCAAATTAGATAAATAGAAAAGTCCACAAAAGGATATGAAACTTTTGACAAATCTGATCGCGTTAAAGGACACTGCCAATACTCTCGACAGGAATTTTACTTTGTACCAAATTGGTACTTAGGCATTGGTACAAAAAAGATGAAAATTTCTAAAAAGACTTACTGTTTCTTCATGCATAGAGTAATCATGATTAATTTGATTCACTAAAAGAATATTAATTGGACTTTGCTAACAGTTAACATTCATTACAATATTATCCCAACCGATCAAGTAGTTTGCTCAAGGAAAACATAGAGGAAAGAAATAAATAAAGATACCTAGTGACCAAATTCCGCATCACTCGAGGCACCATGACAGGACTCTTTTTGTTATTCACATACAGAAAATGGCATATTCTGTCCATTGCATCAGCTTCCCTCAGAAAGTCGAATTCATATCCAATCTACAAACATACATGTAAGACTAATGAGCAGAAAGTTTGATAGACGCAGAAAAACTAAAATTCTCCACTCAAAGCAAAGCATTCAAGAGATAAAAAATCTTTTGAAAAGAAAATCTCAAGTTCACATCTCAACTTATACCCATTTCTAGGATAAATTTATCACAGGAGCAAGAGATCTTAATTACAAAAGAATAGTCATCAGAAAATGTAACCATCTAAACTGGGCAAGGTGGTCACATGGCAAAGGATACATACAAAGCATACATTGCCATAATGATTTTAAGAGAGGAAGGAAATCAAAGAATAGACTACTATAAACCCTCTATGTAGTTGTCTATGCTCTCATCACCAGTTGAACTATTTTAGGATTTAATCTCCAAAAGAACTAGCAATGCACAAAATAAACTAACAAAGAAATGAAATCTTTTCAGAAAGTGTTCTAAAATAATCTACCTGATTCTTCACATCAATATGGAATCCCTAAGACCTTAAAATAAATAAATGAACATAGCATTCTCAGTAAGGGCTCTAAAATAAATAAAATATGTGTTTGTCGCTTACATAAAGTTTGGCATCTTAGAATATCAAATATCCATTTACACACTTAAGTACATCAAATTCACTCACTTTCTATTTGTTCTATTTCTCATCAAATATGAGAAAGCCTTATCCACACCAGTACATGCAAAAAAAAGGATGAGAAGTTGCATAAATAATTGAACAAGTATGGAGTCAAAAGACATCCAACCAACCATCGGCCATGGAGGAAATCAAAGAGTAAGATACCTATAAATATTAATTAAATCCATAAAATCAAGAAAGCATTAAGCGTTTCACATTTTCTTCCACCCCAGAAGATCCATCTAGTATTATAACAGGTTCGTTAATTCTGAAACAAAGTAAAAAGAGAAAAAACTTGGAAAGTGTTACATGATATCTTATATTCACATTCGATTACTTAGAAAATTTCCCATGAGGCATCTCTACAAACTGAAACAAGAAAATAAGTTTTCAAAGGAAAAGAATATTCTGATTCAAATTCAAGTAGTTCCCAAACCCTTTAACAAAAACTGGGATGAAGTCAGGATTTTCCTAAAAACAAATGGATTGGGAGCGATAGTAATGTTTTTATTATATATATATAATTTAAGACAGTATAGATACTTGCAAATGTGAAGTGCTGGCATACCTGTTTCTCCATCTCCCTTGTAACAGAGTAAAGATCAAATTTGATATCTGTCTTCTGCATGTACAGTGCAAAAGCTTGCAAATTTCGGATATCTGTCATCATTAAATCCTGAACCCCTGGATGTTGTACCTGTAGTCACCATGTTAAATAAAGCCTTATAATGGGGTAAGTATGTAAGATTCATTTTAAACCTTTCTCACCTTGACAACAACATCATTCTTGGAACCTTGGAGTCTTGCTAGGTGAACCTGAGGCATGCATTACACAATTACTTGTTACATTCCCAGATATATTAATGTATATTCTATGAGTCCAATTCCATGTAACTTCAAACAAAAAACCACAAAATTATGAAAGAGAAATAGAACTTAGGTCAGTGCAGATTCAATTCAAGTTCCAGGGTGAGATTCAATTTAAACAGTATCTCAGCCAATCAAAAAAATTGCGCTACCAGAACAGTTCTAACTGGTAACACTTTCCCATCATAATCCTAGTAAGAGGCAAAATTTACTACTAAGTCCTTCATTAAGGCTGAGTTTGGAAATTTAGCCATCTTATTATTTCATGGACTAGGATGGCATTCGAGCAGAAGTATTTTATCTGAGCCTAGAGAAAATATTGAAGAATAAGGGCCAAAATACTTTAATGTACTTGCTAAAACGCGGGAACTATATAACATGTTAACAAGCTTACATTTTTCAAATCAAGAATCATTTTGTAGACCAAAAAATAAATTTTGTAGATTCATCTGGCAATAACTTAATTGTTTAAGCCTACCCACTGCCCCCAGGCAGGAAACTAAAGAAAATATAATAAAAAGATAAATAAATAACAGAAAAAAGTTTCCCTGGGATCATTTTGGAATAGCATAAGAAATTTGACAAGGGAGCCCATTGGAGTAAAGCACAGTTCCCTCTATGAAAATTACAAAATCTAAGTAGATATATGAATTCTAGAAACCAGAAGATTTACAGTTGACAAAAGGAAGATAAACATGATTCAGCCAATTCAGCTTTTCTACTTCTATACATGTTTGACATCGAAATCTCTTTCTCGGTTATGCATTTGATATTCAAAAGTTTATTAAAGCAAGAAACATATGAGAAATGATCTAAATAAAAGCTTGTCATGCATGAGCCCTTTGCAAATGCCAAAACACAGGCAACGTCTGAATAGAACAGATTGACATAAACAAGAGAAGGATTGAAGAAAGGGGAAAATAGGTTAACAATCTATAGGTGATTATATTATTGATATGAGCTATCCATTGTACTCCTGGTATCTTAACACAAGTCAGCGACCTAAACTTGCATATATATATATATATATATATATACATATGAACCTGTGCAATTGATGCTGAACCAAGGGGGTTGATATCAAATCTTTCAAACAACTCTTCAACTGATTTTCCCAGCTCTCTCTCCAGCTCAACTCTGATCACATTGTATGGAGTGGCAGGAGCTTGATCACATAATGTTACTAACTTTCTCACCCATGCATCCGGTGCCAGATCAGGCTTTCCAACAATTTGGGCAATCTGTACAAATACCAATTAGGAAATGTCAGTCATCTATACTCCAAATACACAGTACCTCTCCAATAGCAAATGAAAGAATTGTTTGTCTTGAAACTTAGATTTTGTGGCTGTAAAATATTTCATCAATTTATTACCAAGGATCTTGAACTTTAGGACACATAAATTCACAGCACATTTTGAATTCTTTGACTGGAAATTTGTTTTAATATTTTTCCCAATTAACAACCCTAGTTCTTTTCACCAAGGTCCATTTGCAATCTAATATAGGAATCAAATTAGCATAGTATTTAACAAGCTTACTGATAAAACAAATACCTTCATTAACTTTCTTCCCCAAAATAAACCCAAACAATAACCAAATTGAAGAATTTACTGAAACTCAAAATGCATACGAAAAATAGTCAAATGCTATTATACCCTACATGAATTAAAAGACAGTAGACATCTAGAAAAAAGAAAAGAAAAAAATAAAACAACTGAGATGACAATTTATCAGTTCAAAAGTTTGCCAAAAAGCTGCAAAAAGTAAGAAACAAATACCTTGAGGAAAAACCCACCAAGATCAGTGCACATATTATAAATCTTTTCAGCCGCAACTTCATGTTGTCTCTCCCACATTGCTTCTTGCTTTTTTACATCCTTCTCAAAGCTCACTCTCAGTTGAAACACCTAAATTCAGCCCAAAGACCACATTTTTACCCCTCAATTGAGTCATTTAAGAGTTGAAAACACCATAACAATATCATTTAAAACAAAAGAAGAGAGAAATAGACCTTATAGCCAGTATAGATATCAATAGTACGAGCCCAGAACTGAAAAGAACGTTCCCAAGGTTTCAAACATGTAGAGATCTTCTCTTGAAAATCTTTGAATTCAAGAGGGAAAAACACCATTTTGTATATATTGTCTTGATGATCAACAGAAAAACCAAAACAAAGAAATAAAATTGGTGCTAATTGCAAAAATCTTTCAATAAAGAATTAATTATGATTGTTTGGGGGATTTTTATTGTTTCTTGATCATCCCCAGCCCCTACCCAAGCATTAAATCAGAAATCCAATTGATAAAAAATCAAATGCTACAGCGCATGCATGGTTAAGAATCAAAGATAGAAGTGAGAGGTGAAGAATGGGTACTATATAAGAATTAGGATGTGGTTTGGTTTTCTTCCTCCTTTCTTTTCCTCTCTTGGCTATATTGGTTGGTCCCTCCAATTTCAGTAGCGTGTACTCGTTCCTCAATACCTTGGGACCACCATGGCCCCGCCGTAGGATTCAGAGTCATTGCCCAAAAAGGTAAATTGTTGTTTCATTTAAAAATTTTGGAGTATTTTGTATGTTTGGTTTCAAATAAATTTATGTTTGGCAAATTTAGTTCTAAAATATTTTTTTTAACTTTGAAGGTCTCAAACATTTTTTTAACTGAACAATAAGATCCTTTTCGACGGATTCGGTCAAAAACCCTAAAAATTTAACTATTTTTACATTTAGTTAATTAAAAATAAGGGTAAAAAATCATTACATAAAAAAAATATATTTAAATATAGGATAAAAATATTTTTATATTTTATATTTTATATTTTAAAAATAAAAAATCTACTAAGAATATCAAAATTCCTTTTTCTCCGCTATAAATAAAATTTTTATTATTTTCTAATATCTCTAAAGAAAGAAAAAAAAAAGAGAATTTTTATAAAAAACAATTCTATTAAAATATTTTTATTATGAGGAAAGTATTTATTAATAATAAAAAAAATATTCATGCTCTTCTTCTTTTTTTTTTTTAATATTTTTTTCTTTAAAAATATAAGAAAACGATATAAATCTTATTTGTATTCGAAAATGGAGATTCACGAAAAATTTGATACATTTTTTATTTTTTAAATTTTAAATTTTAAATTTTAAATGTAAGGACATTTTTATGATTTTATTTAAATATTATTTTTTAATTTTGTCTTTTTGTAATGATTTTTTTATCCTTATTTTTAATTAATTAAATTTAAAAACCATTAAATTTTTAATATTTTTCACGGAATTCGTCTTAAAGAGATTTTATTGTTCACTTAAAAAAAATATTTAGGACCTTAAAACTTAAAAAAAATATTTTTGGACTAAGTTTGCCAAACATAAATTTATTTGGGATCAAACTCACCAATTATTCTTTCCTAAAATAACCTAACTTTTTAAAAATGATCCCGGTTTAATCTTATTTATAAAACCATTTTTCAAATTAACCTTAACTCATTCACAAAATTAGTTTTAATGGGACCCACAAAAAATTTTAAAATTTTTTCTCTTTTTTCTTTTTCTCTTTCTCTATTTTCTCTCTCTTCTTTCAATTTTTTAATCTGTTCCAACTCAACGTCATTTCCATATTTATTTTTATTTTATTTTTATATATTTTTTAAATAAATATTATTTTAATCTTTTTTCCCTCTCCTTCCATTTTCTTTTCATTTTTTTTCTTCTCCAATCCACCTCCTCACATAAACCCTAGCCCACCCAAGAGTTAAATTGAAAGAATGATCGGCCGTTTGGTGACAGTAACTGACAAAATCCGACATCAAGCTTTTTCCTTACTAAAGCACATAGAGGCTCCTTCCGCTGAAGGGAGTCAATAGATTTTTTTTGGTGACCAGACATCACTGCTTCTTAAGAGGGATTGCCAATAGGGGTAGAAACTCCCAGGGAAAGACTTCTCAGGGTTTCAAAATTTCAAGGTCAGTACGACTTGCTTCTTTTTTTATAATTGTCTAAGTTTTTGTTTGTTTGATAAAATTTGATTCTATTGTCTTTTTCACACATATTTTTTTTTATGATTGTGCAATTCTTGTTTCTTTGATGATTTGGTATTTTATTATTATTATTTTTTGAAAGGATGAATGATATTTTTTTTTCAATCATAATTTTAAAAATAAAAAGTAAAAAATAAATTTTTTCTTTTTATTTTAAAAAATATATTAAATTTTTATTTACATTTTGTAGATGACATTGTTGAAGGAACCAATTCGATTAAATATCTATTGGGATTCTAACATTTTATACGATGTAAATGGCAATCCATATTTTGAAGGGCCAGCTAAAAAATCATGGGTGTTTAGAAGATAAATATCATATTCAGATATAGTTCAAAAGGTATGCAACTTTAAAGGTGTTGATATAACAACAAACCTAAAGTTCATACTACCTTATCCGGGTGTTGTAAGAGGTTGTTCATTTGTCTAATATTTTATTATTCCAATCATGAATGAGAAAGATATGTAACATATTTGGTCTATACCAAGTGACTTCAAGACTGTGGGTGTTTCTATTTTGGTTCAAAAATCTCCAACACCTCCTTCACCACCAATAATTCATGAATCTCCAACTCCAACACCAACAACGGAGGATGAAACAACACATATAAATTTGGATGTAAATCCCATGGCATCTCAACCTTCAATTGATGATGGTCCTGCATTTATGGATTGTTTTGAAGGAACTACAAATGTTGATGGGGAACCAGATAGCGAAGGACCAAATGATGATGATGGATGTGCTTCAGATAATGAAGATAATCAGAATAATGCCAATCCACAATATCTAAATTTTACTTCATCATATCATTCATATCCATGTTATAGTGATATGGGTTCTGGTGAATCCATACCTAATGACATTGAAAAGGCAAATATCAATATGCAGAGATGGTCAGAAAATGATAATGAGTTGAGATTGGGAATGAGATTTAGTGATAAGGCTCAAGATCTTTATGCAGTACGAATGTGGCATATACAACAAGGTCGGAAATTTACAGTTATCAAAAGTACTAGTACCCTCTGGATAGCTGAATGTAGGAACAAGACAAGAGAACATCCATGCAGTTGGTATATTAGAGTAATTTGGAAACAATCATTCAAAATGTGGTATATTTCAGTGTTAACTCATGATCACACGTGTATCATGCGAGTTGTCAATAATAACCACTGAAATTTGACTCCTAAGTATATTGTAAGAAATATTATACATCTTATGAGGAATGACTCAGAGACTCATGTTAGTGTTATCCAAAAAGAAGTGCACAAGTTATTTCAAAGTAATTGTTCCTATAAGAAAGGATGGCACACAAGGAAGGCTGCCGTTGAAATCTTGTTCGGGAGTTGGGATGACACTTTCAAAATATTACCGAAGTATATGCATGTCTTACAACAAGGAAATCCAAATACAATCGTACAATAGAAACACCATCAATCAAGTTCTGAAAATGATAAGGTATTTCACTACATGTTTTGGTCTTTCAAGCCATCTATCTCCGATTTTACCCATTATAGATCAGTTATTTCTATAGATGGTACATTCTTAGAGGTGCATATAAAAGAGTTCTCCTCATTGCTAGTAGTTGGGATGCAAACAACCACATATATCCCTTGTTATTTGCAATCGTTGATGAAGAAACTACTGCAAGTTGGAGTTGGTTTTTACGACGTCTGCAATATTACGTGGTACCTAATAGGACTATATGCTTAATTTCTGATAGGCACAAGGGTATTTTGAGTACAATTAGTAATCAACATGAATGACAACCACCACATGCAGTTCATAGGTATTGTTTAAGACATGTAAGGGCAAACTTCAAAGTGACATTAAAAAGGAAAGAGTTGTCATATTTGATGTATAAGGCTGGATCGACTAGTAAGATCACAAAATTTAACGAGTTTATGGAAGAGATCAAAATGAGAAATGTGGAAGCATTTAATTATTTGGCAGCCATAAATAAGGAAAAATGGACACTAGCATATATGATGGCGGTTACAGGTATGGTTGTTTGACTACAAATCTTTCTGAATCATTAAATAGTGTCTTAAAGAAGTATCGTGTATTACCTCTAAAGGCTTTGGTTGAGTTTGTATACGACAAAATCGTTCATTATTTTAGTAAATACCGAGATGAGGCAACACATACTATACATCATTTTCCATCTATAATTTGTAGGCAGTATGTTAAGAATAAAAAAAAAGCAAGAGGACATATTATTTTCTATTACAATTTTCAAACTGGAATATTTAGGGTTACTACACCTTTAAGGGGAGATGGAAGGGGAAACGATGTTTACACAATCAACATCAATGATCAATCTTGCAGCTGTAATAAATGGTCCATATTTGGAATACCTTGTTCTCATGTATTTGCAGTATGTTGACATCGTGGTTGAGATCCAACTTCATTTGTTATGCCATTTTATTCAACCTCTAATTACAAGTTGATTTATGAGGCAAATTTTTATCCTGTCGCAAATGAAGAAGAATGGAATGAAGAAGGGTTTGTACTTCATTGCTATAAACCTAATATGAAGAGGGGTGGTCCAAGTCGTTTACGATCCCGGAGGTATCGGAGTTCAATGGATGCAAGAAATTCGGACTCACCTCCAAGATATGGTAACTGTCATATGTCAGGTCATAATAGAAGAGCTTGTATCTCTAACTGAAATAATGATGGATGTTGATTTTGTATTTCACTTTTTTTTCCATTATAAAAAATCTCATTGTTGTATTTTTAATTTATATATTATGATGGACTCAATATGGTTTATATATTTATAATTGACGTTATGTTGTATTGTATTGCAGTTTATATGCTGGATTATGTTTATGTTGTGTTCTATTGTATTTTGCAAGATGTGCGATTTGATATAAGCTCATGTTGTGTTATATTATATTTTGGGATATTCATATCAGTTATAGTGTTCAGAATTGAATTCTATGACGCATTCTGAACATAAGTCCTAATGTTCCAAATAATTTTCAAACGTGATGAATTCCAGTATTGAATTGTAGGATACATTCTTAACAGGAGTCCTAATATTTCACATAATTTTTTAAAGGGATGAATTCCAGTACTGAATTGTATGACGCATTTTGAAGATGAGTCATAATGTTTCACATAATTTTTTAAAGTGATGAATTCCAGTACTGAATTGTAGGACGCATTTTGAAGACGAGTCATACTGTTTCACATAATTTTTTAAAGTGATGAATTCTAGTACTAAATTGTAGGACACATTTTGAACATGAGTCATAATGTTTCACATAATTTTTTAAAAAGATGAATTCCAGTACTAAATTGTAAGACACATTTTGAAGATGAGTCATACCGTTTCACATAATTTTTTAAAGTGATGAATTCCAGTACTAAATTGTATGACGCATTTTGAACATTAGTCATAATGTTTCACATAATTTAAAGTGATGAATTCCAGTACTGAATTGTAAGACTCATTTTGAATAGATGTTTTCTTTGTTCAATAGAATAGATGTTTTGTTTGTTCAAGTAAAATTCCATTTCCTAATAGATAGATTTAGGATAAAATTTAAAATAACTTAGAAAGTATCTGTTCAGATTTTTGGATAAATGTTTAATGTTAAAAAATAAGGCGATGTTGCGGAACTCACTTCTTCGAATCTTTATAAAATTTTTCTGCTTCGTCTTAGCCCCCTTCTCCCTGCATAGCCATAGCAATGAAAATTTTCTATGTAATTCTCATTTTTCATCTAATTTGTTTTAATTGTATCTTGGTTTTTGCTGTTCCAAAGTCAGGTAATATGAATAGCCGATTCTTCTTTCAATTTAACTCTTGAGTGGGTTAGGGTTTCTGTGGGGAGGTGGACGGGAGAAGAAAAAAAAGAAAAAATGAAAAGAAAATGGAAGTTGGGAGGTGGATTGGAAGAGAAAAGAAAGAAAAAAAAATGAAAAAATAAATAAATATAGAAACGGTGTTAAAGTTGGATGGATTAAAAAAATTGAAAGGAGAGAGAGAAAATAGAGAAAGAGAAAAAGAGAAAAGAGAAAAATTTTTTAAAAAATTTAGTAGGTCCCATTAGAACTCATTTTGTGAATGAGTTAAAGTTAGTTTGGGAAATAGTTTTATAAACAAGGTTAAATCGGGACAATTTTTTAAAAGTTAGGTTATTTTAGGAAAAAACTCTTTGATATCACTTGTTGGTTCCTATAATTCTATAAAATTGAACTGTTATCACCTTATTAGTATGATATTGTTTGTTTTAGCCCTAAACTCTAGATTTTTTGTTTTTTGACACTTTTCAAAAGGTCTTAGAGTAAGTGAAAATTTTTTATGCTAAACAATTCTAGCATCATCTTCAAAAGTACAAATGCCTCTGGCGTGGGGAAAGATCTGGTCATTTAAGGGACCCTCCAGGGCATCTATGGTCCTCTGGCTACTTAAGCACAAACGCCTCCCGTTTGTTGAATCTTTGTGGCAAAAGACCATCCTTACGAATAATGTATGCCAGCATTGCATGCGGAATTGTGAGAGTCTGTTCATGTGATGCTAGACTGCCCTAAAGCTAAAGGAGTGTGGGATTTATTGCTAGAGTGGTAGAGAGTCCCTGCCTTCTAGATTACTAACGTGGATGAGTGGATCAAACTCAACCTTTCAAGGGAAATGGAGAGATGTGTTGGCCATTTGCACTGGCGATACGTGTTTCGACAATGTCTTCATGACTTGTGGTGGAGCAGAAATGCAGAAGTTACACCGCTCGGCGGTGTGGCCTGGACGTTTTGTTTTTATAAAGCACTCCCTTATTAGAGTTTGGGAGGTGCTATCGTTTTGGATCACAGAGGATAAGTCTCATCTTCACCTTTTTCTCTTCATCCTTCTTTGTTTCTTCTTTTTTAACACTTTTTTTTCGGAAAATTTTAGTTTCGATTAAAAATTTTCTTTTGATTGGATATGATCTGTGTTACTTTTTTTCTTTATTTTTTCGCACATTTGTGTTGTTGTTGTTGTTTTTTTTTTTTTTTGACTCATCTAATGTATTTAGGTTGAGTATGTTTACACTACTTAGTTTTAGGTTGGTGTTTGTTGTATTACCATAGATGACTTTTAGTCATTCATATGTGTATTTTTTTAATGGAAACTTCTATATCAGAATTCGAGATATGATAAAAGAAAAAAAAATTTAAAAATATAAAAAGAAAAAAAAATCATAGACCTTGACATACCATAACTCTATAAAATTTTAAGATAAATAGTCCATAAATTATAAAAATTTGATAATATTAATCCTTAAATTATAAAAATTTGGTAATATTAATCCCTAAATTATAAAAATTTAGTAATATTAATCCCTAAGTTATAAAATTAAAGATATTTATCATTGACTTTTTGTTCTAATTGACATAAATATCATTTGACTTTTTTGTTCTAATTTAATATAATATAGGAACTAATTTTAAAATAAATTAATTTTGGGGTCAATATTACGGAAAGTTAATTAAATTTCAATATATACGTTTTTATAATTATAGTGTTGTGGAAAATTTTAAGAAGTAGTTTTGGTTTAGTTAAAATTTCTAAGGCAAATTGAAATGTTAAATTTTTATTTAAAATGCAACAAATAGAATTCTAACAGAAAAGAAAAAAAAAAAGCCGTAGAACTGCTTAATTTTATTTTAACATTTTTTAAGAAAAAATATCTTTATTTATATTTTTAAGAAGAAAAACTATTTTTTTTTAAAAAGAAAAATTATCTTCTTTTAGTTTATAGAAAAGAGAATGAACAGTAGGATTCCATCGCTATTTTCATAGCAAAAGAAAAATAGGTTAGGGAAAGAGTGATTCTTCTTCTTTCATAATAGAATGGGATTAACTGAATTATCCAGGGTTTCTGGAGATGCCGGAACTGTCAGAGAGGACGTCGGAACTAGTATTGCAACTACCTCCGCTGCAGATGGTGCCGCAGCCGGAGTAAGGAGGTTCCCGCTGGCTGCACAGCCGGAAATTATGAGAGCTGCTGAGAAGGACGACCAATATGCTTCTTTCCTCTATGAAGCCTGTAGAGATGCTTTTCGTCATCTTTTCGGTTTGTGTGCCATCGCTCTGTTTATAATTTGATATCGAATTGCTGGATTTTTTTACTTGTCTCTGTTCGAAAAGTGAAATTTAGTGATGAATTTGATTAAAATTTGTTGGTGTGTTTTCTCTTTCCTTGCCGTCTCAGGTACCAGAGTTGCTCTGACTTATCAGAATGAGGTTAGTAGGACTTAATTTAAGTTAAATACTATGTTTCCTTTTACTGCGAGAATTGATAGATTCTAAAATTGAATACATTTCCAGAACTGAAATGATTCTTTTTTATGTTCTGGAGTCTTCCAAGTACATATCTTTCCCTTTATATTTTAATGGCATTTGTTTTGATAATGATAAATTACCGCTTGAGAATTAAACACTTAATCCAATCCCTTGCTGAACAAAAATTTTCATAATAGGGCCTATGAACGAAATATACAAATTGGGAAAGTGACTAGAGTTGGAACTCAGGACCTCACACATTTCTAACAGCTTAACTACTTAAATAGAAAAGGAGAAAGTTTTTTTTACAATTCTTTTGCTTATCTCCATCACTTTAGAGAACCATTTTTGGGAAGTGGGAATTTCCTACTGAAAAATGAAGGCCTAAGATTAATTGAAGTTAAGGTGAATCTAAGAAATTGTGTTTAATTGCGTTTTGGGTCTTAAAGTTTTCTCTGCATACCTACCATGACACATCTTATTCTATGGCACTTCAGTGTGCAGAATTTTAACCAATTATGGGTTATCTTGACTGTGCCAATGCACAGGAGAAATAACAGTGTGATACATGCTCTTGTAAGTCCTGTATGTATCCTTTTGTATTTCTCACAATATATCATGTTCTTACTTTACAAAAATGTTAAGAAGGAATCAAGTCCAATTAAATTTGGAGTTGTTATGATCTTGGGTGAATTTCTTGTGGAAAAGTTTGATCTAAGAAGTCAAAACTGAAAGTGGAACAAACTTGGCAATATTTAGCTGAAAGTGTGCTACTAATTTGAGTGACATGACACACTTTGACTCAATTTATTGAGTATATTTTTAGGGTTTGCTGTTATCAGAACCAGGTCTATTACAACTTAGCGTACATTTTTAATTCTCTACCATGTTCAATGGATTAGACTTATTACTAAAATCGAGTTAAATTGTTAAGCTGATTTATCCTCTTAACACTTCTCTCACATGTGGGCTAATTAAATTTTTTCTTAATAAGCCCCAACATGACACGTACACAATAATCAACAAATCAAATAAAGCTATAGTTTGGATTCAAATGTAAGACCTCTTGTTCTAATTCTATGTTAAATAACGGTGCTTAAGTTGATAGCTAGAGAGGAGTGAAATTTATCCTCTTAACAAACTTTAGTTTGTTCTTTCATCAACCTTTTTGATGCCATGCTTTGTGTTATCAGCAGATTTCCTGCTACTGTTAATATTTTTTTCAGACTAAACTTTTGCTGCAGATGCTTTACTATGTCTTAAAAAATTTCTGCTCTTTCATTAGCCTTTTGGTCGCTATTCCTTGTTGTAATGTGCTGATTTCATGCTACTTGTCATATATATTTTCAGACTAAACTTCTGGGACAGATGCTTTATTATGTTTTGACAACAAGTGCAGGACAACAAACACTGGGAGAGGAATATTGTGACATCATTCAGGTTATTATCTTTATTCTTAGCTCATCAAATCCCTAGACTTTAGAATATTATGTGAATCTCATCATATTTAACAAAATGTTTATGTTTTTCTAAAGTTTGGGCTAAGTTCTAATTTATGAACTGAATTCAATTATATTTTGTGTTGCGAAGCGAATGATACACTCCAGCTCACGTGTTATTCGGTTTGATTAAAAAAATAAAGCATTCTAATAGGGGCTCTCATCTTGAGATTCAACTCAAGCTACTTGAATAGTTGAGCTAACGGAGTTTAAATTGAATACTTTTTAACCCTAAAATTTAAAATTGTATTTTCTTCAATTCGGCCTCAACCATGAAAGTAGCAAATGAAGCTTTTATTGAGTGAGCCTGTATTTTTTGTCATGATTATTACTTAAGTCAGACTTGAGCTTAAAGCAAAATGTGATCGAGCTTAAGCGGTTAACATCTATGTCTTGGTGGAAATTTATTCTGAATTCTGAATTTTCAAGTCAGAGACATAATCAGTTTGAAATTTGTGTAACTTTCTTTGCAGACCCCTGTTTTGGCTTGATCCTTTTGACTGCTTTTCATTCTGTAGAATGCATTTTCTTGCAGATTCAAGTAATGGGATTTCAATATCTCACTTTTCATGCATAAATCCAAACAGCTTTGATACTATTCTTAAGTTTTATCAGGAATGACACATGCAACATCTTTCTCTAAATATTGGAATAAGTGATCAAAGAGTTTCAAATGCCTTTATCTAATGCTTAGGATTTTTTATTCTTTTCTTAAGTATTCTACACAATCTTTGATTCTACAATGCTTGAGTTTGCAGGTTTCAGGACCATATGGACTTTCTCCAACGCCTGCCAGACGTGCCCTCTTTATTTTCTATCAGACAACATTTCCTTACATTGCAGAGAGAATTAGGTACACTGATTCTTATGTTTTGGTCTTGTTTCATTTCAAATATAGGTACTTGAGCTAAAGCAGATGGTTAATTCTGGTTTGCAGCTCAAGAATTGCTTCCCAAGGCATCTCGCTGGCTGATTCACTATCTGATGATTTTCATGCTGATCGTATGGCTGGTAGCACCCAATCTTCTGAAACTGTTGAAATCCCAGTGGCTCCAGCATCAGCTTTCAGTAGATTTAAAGCAAAAATTGTTGGCTTATGGTCATCTGCAATTCAGAGGGGCCCCTCAGTATGCCCTCTTCCATGTATATTATTTGTACCTTCTTTTGTATAAAAGATTCAATGCTGTTGGATTTTTTGTTGGTGTTTTATGTCTATTAATTAGGGTATGATAATCAATGTTTAATTTGGTGAGAATGAATGTCTTTTCTGTGAATGTTTTTTATGTTTCTGTTGTGGTGAAGAATTTGTCTTTGCCTTTCCATTGTTCTGAACATACATTATTATTATTGACATTGTTATGCTCTTCATCTCAGGTTCTTCCTTTAGCTCGCGAGTTTTTTATGTTGATTCTCCGCGCTAACCTCATGTTCTTCTATTTTGAAGGTTATTCCTTACTACCTTTAGATGCTCATTTTGAATTCTCTTGTTTTAAATTTCAAGAATCCTCAGGAATCTATAAATCTTGTTTTTGGCAGGTCTTTATTATCATATCTCAAAACGTGTAGCAGGCATTCGTTATGTGTTTATTGGAAAATCTACTGGCCAACGGCCTAGGTATGTTCTACCCAAGATGGGTGGTAGTTGAATTTTTTTTATATGAAGGAAGATTTCGAGTAATTTTGAAGCTTTTATACAAATGATGATTTTGAGGAGTAATCTCTCTTCTTTGATTTTGTATGCTGGTGTGGGGAAAAATTCTTTGTTAATCCTGCTTTATAAATTTTTAATGTATTTTGTTCTTTGTTCCATGCTTTTTTAACTACCAAACTTTAACAGTAAACAGAATTATGAATTTTTATATCTGGAAGCATAATTATTTTATATATGATTGTTTTTCCATATTCTTTTAATTTAAACTTTCTGATTATATCTTCAAAAGCCACAATCTTTCCTATTATCTGGTTGCTTTAAAATATTTAGATCATCAAATTTATCCACTATGCAGATATCAGATACTCGGGGTTTTTCTTTTAGTTCAGCTATGTATTATTGCTGCTGAGGGATTGCGGCGGAGTAATTTATCTTCCATTGCAAGTTCAGTTCAGCAAACATCTCTTGGAAACTTCCAAGGATCTGCAGGTTAAAATTTTAATTTTCCCTGGTCTTATTTCATTGGTCATCTGTTAATTTTGTATAAAATTAAATAATACTAATAATAATAATTGATCATTGCTAGGGATTTTTTTTTTGATCCATCAGGATGGTGCAATGTCCAAATTTTACTGCTGGAACATATCTCTCATAAATACAATTTAGTTCTTATTTCAAAATAGTTAACCAAGAACAGTTTTTCAATTTATTGTAATAAGAATAACTGCCAATAATATATATATATTTTTTTGAGTTTACGTATTTACTGAAGTTTCTTTTGGACTGTAGTGCGAGGTTTGCCAGTTTTAAATGAAGAAGGAAATATGATTATGGGAGATGCTGAAAAGGGCAGTTTGGTTTCTGAACCTGCATCAACTTCGGAGGTAGGCTTTCAATCTTTTAATGCATTAATCAATTTTTTTCTTCACGGAGCTACTTAACCTTATAAGCATGATCAGATACTGCCCAGAGCAACTAGTAAGAATAGGGTTCTTGGATATTATTAATAACTCTTATTTGACTCCCCTAATAAAGAAGTCAGCCATATGAGTGTCCATGCAGATCTGTGGATAATTTAATTTGATAGTAACGTTTCTATTGGTTTTTCATGTGTTCAGTTGAGGCATACTTGAAATTGTCAGCGTAGTAGTTCATGATATGTAGGAACAGTTTCTTCAAATATCTATCTAGTGTTATCCATTTATTATTTGATAAAATACGTTTTATCCATTTTCATTTCCCTGCATCATTCTATTGACAGTTGAGTGCATCTGGAGCAAGTAAATGCACACTTTGCCTAAGCAATCGTCAACACCCTACAGCTACACCTTGTGGTCACGTATTTTGCTGGTATGATCTTCTTGAACCCTCATTTTCCCCTCTTCCCATTGGCTGTCATCCTCGGATTATTTTTATCTTCCTCCCCTCCTCGGCCCATTTCCCTTAGACACGTTTGTATTTTGCTCTGATATCCTAAAATTACAGGAACTGCATTATGGAGTGGTGTAACGAAAAGCCCGAGTGTCCACTCTGTCGTTCTGCTGCAACACATTCAAGCCTAGTGTGTCTCTACCATTCAGATTTTTGAATACTACAGTATTTTGCTCGCAAACTCAAAATACAAGCACCACGGGACATACATATATGCTCAAAGATTCTTGGAACCTAGCACATACCAGAGCTTTGTAACATCACCTCTTCATGGCATGTCCAGTTTCCAGAATGAGAAATTGCATTTTAGCTACATTTACTACAGTGCCAGTATACAACAGCTGAAGTAGAAATGGGGATTTAAGAGTGGGAAAAAATGTCCTTAAAGCCTTCCAATGTTTTAGTTAGTTTACCATGTGTTCATTTTCCCTAACCACACGGTGTTGGAAGGTTTACCATGTGTTACTAGAATTGTGCTTTAGAATAATCAATTACAATCATCCCCCTTCATATTCTCTCCATGCAAGTATTACTATATATATATATATATATATATATATATATATATATTTGTTAAATTATCTGATATATAAAAAACACTGGTACAGATAAACACTTGACCGCAAAAATAATTGAGAATTTGGGTAGCTCTTCTAGTTACAAATTTAATTAAATTCTTAAATATTTTAAAAAAATGATCTAATTTTATTTTTTATTTTTTAAAAAAGAAAAGAACATATATTTTTTAAAAATGGTTTGGCTTACATTAACTTTACGGAAAGACGCCGAGTTTTCTTGAGAAACAGAAAAACCCCTCTTCTTCTTCTTCTTCTTCTTCAGTTCTCATTTTCGGCGAATCTTTGGCAGAGAGAGTTCACCTGAGGACTGAAACCGACCGAACGGAGTAGACAAACACAAGACGGCGGCGATGGAAGGTCAAGAAGGAACACAGCAACCCCATCTGGTACTCGCACACAAGCTATTTTTGCTCACGCATCCAGATGTTGACGACATCGAAAAAGTTCGCCTTCGCGATGAGGTTAAAACTGCTGTTATCGCCGACGGTAAATTTTCTAGATTTGATTCGATGAAATTTTTATTTTTCTTCAACTTTTTTTATTTTATTATATTTTTCTATTTTTTGTATAGATATGGAACCTTTGTATCAAACCCTAGTAGCGAATGGCGTCTTGGATTTTGATCAGAAAGTGTCGGATTCCATGTGTGCCAATATTGAGAAGGAGCTCGTTATTCTAGACGGGAAGTACGAGAAGTTTTTCTCTTCATAAATTTATTAGTTAAAACCAGTCGTGATTTTTTTCTTAAAGATATATATGTATAGTAATGTTGCTGTGAATTTTGGGGGAATAACGTACTAAATATATATATTTGATGAACAGATGTCTGCACAGATTATGAAATGTATTAAAATTATCTCTGTATTGGTCCTGTTTCTTACTTGGTATTTTTAACATTTTCTGGTTTATCCTTTTTATATTCTGTTATTCTACTATATCTTAGTGGATTGTTTCTTTATTAGTTTTAATTTTCCATGTTATTACTCCTGCCTTTAATCTTTTCCCTTCAAGCCAAAAATCAGTCTTAGAGCAACAATTTTACCAATTACTTATTCTTGAAGTCCTTGTCCTTTTATTTTAGACATGTATCATGTATCTACTCTTTCTGAGGGTTTCTTCTCTCTCCATTAGTGTTATATACATGGTGTTTGAAATAAGTTTATTAATTATTTGTTAATGTTGCTTCGATTGTTTCATGGGTAGTTAATTTCACTCGTGATGTCTGGGTTGTATCTAGGATTTCTGATGCAGAGCAGAATTTGGGTGAGAGTGAAGTTCGAGAAGCTCATTTGGCTAAATCATTATTCTATATTAAAATCAGTGATAAGGTAGATTACATTGTTACTGGTTTTTCCAATTTTGCTGCTTTCTTTGATATCTTTGCTATATATATATATACATATTCTCTTAATGTTCACCTCATGATTAAATCAGGAAAGGGCACTGAAACATCTTAAGTTGACAGAGAGTAAAACTGTTGCAGTTGGTCAAAAGATGGACCTAGTGTTCTACACTCTCAACATTGGTTTCTTCTACTTGGACTTTGATCTCATATCTAAGAGCATTGATAAAGCAAAAAGGTGAGCATGTCTATAGTTGTTCTAATTGAAGTACTTTCATTTAGCATTCTCTGTCTAGATATTTACTCTCTTATTGGTGTAGTTTGTTTGAAGAGGGAGGCGATTGGGAAAGAAAGAACAGGTTGAAGGTTTATGAGGGGTTGTTCTGCATGTCAACCCGTAACTTCAAGAAAGCAGCTTCCCTTTTCCTTGATTCCATTTCAACGTTCACAACATATGAGCTTTTCCCCTATGACACGTTCATATTCTATACTGTCCTCACAAGCATCATTTCATTAGATCGGGTTTCTCTAAAGCAGAAGGTATTAAATTGTCAACTATGAATTAAAAAATATATGAATGATTACTATGAAAAAAATGCTTGATTTAAATGTTTGGTGCCATGAAATCTCTTTTCCTTTGTAATGTAGCATATACTTGATATCTGTGACAGGTAGTCGATGCCCCAGAGATTTTGGCTGTCATTGGAAAAATTCCTCATCTTTCTGAGTTTCTGAATTCTCTGTACGATTGTCGATATAAATCATTCTTCTCTGCTTTTGGTAAGTTCATGTTTTTGTAGTTTATGTCCACAGTTCAACAAAAAAGTCTGGGGAACCGATTTCATTAATCCAAAAATAAAGTCATTTTTCACTGAACTCAAATGTGAAAATATTATATCCAACCAATTTGAGAACTAGAAAGTCAGCTAATATACATGTAAAGAATGTTGGCTGCCTACTTATGTGGCTGACTTTGATCTTCAGCCTTAGTAAATTTAGCCTGGGTATTGTGGTGTATCATTACTTGGCTTTGACAAACTGTAGAGAGCTGCATGTTCAAAAATCCAAATAGTTAAAGTTTGAAGTGGTGCACTGTTTTTTTTGACAAATCTTTTTTTGGATTGGGCAGTGAGATTCTCATGTGTCCATAACATAACCTTGCAAGAATGAGCATATCTCTGCTAAATTATCATGTTTTGGGTTGCATGAATATTTGCTTGTTATGAATCATTTCCTGTTATTATTTAATGGTAATGTAAAAAAAAGGAGACAATAGTAACAGTTACCAGAATATAATTTCTTTTAATATTTCCAGCTGCCTTGACGGAGCACATTAAACTGGACCGGTACCTACACCCACACTTTAGGTATTACATGAGGGAGGTCAGAACTGTTGTATATTCACAGTTCCTGGAATCGTACAAAAGTGTTACCATTGAGGCTATGGCTAAAGCTTTTGGTGTCACAGTGGATTTCATTGATTTGTAAGTTATCTGGAGGCGTATAGCCGTTGCTTTGTCTATAATTTTCTTCTTTTAACGAGGACTTACTTTGTCTATAATATTCTATCAATAGGGAACTGTCAAGATTTATTGCAGCTGGGAAGTTACATTGCAAGATAGATAAAGTTGCAGGTGTTTTGGAAACTAATCGCCCTGATGCTAAGAATGCTCTCTACCAAGCAACCATCAAGCAGGGTGATTTCTTGTTGAACCGAATTCAGAAACTTTCCCGTGTTATTGATCTTTGAAGATGTAGGATTTTCGTTTTGGTATTCAAACAATATTTGTGTTGTAATTCTTTGATGTAGAACTTGTTGAACATGTTTTCAGATATTATTTTCCCCCTCTCTCTCTTTATGTTTATTTCTGTGTCAAACAACCCATAATTGACAAAGATTGGTTTAGATTACCATTCTCTACTGAGCAAAAGCATATTCGAACTCCAGTATTTTTGTTTACATGTATTGTCTCTAATCTGCATTTTTAATTTGTACGTTTTTGGACTTATTTATTTTTCTTCTTTTGTATGGTAGTTTTTTGGACTGGGAGAGTAGAAAATTAGCAAGTTTAACATCATCAAATAATTTTTGATTAATTGAACAAGAACAAATGTAATGAAATACATATCTTTTAAATATTAAAATTATATTGCATGGTTCTTAATCATTTAAAATGAATTTTGGGCCAAAGGAGGGAATTAATCAAGTAGGCAATATTTCCCTTTTCTTTTTCTTTTTCATTTGTGAATTACTTTTGACACTAAAATTATATTTTAGAATGAAGAGTTATTTACAACTGAAATTGTTGCTACGTTTAAAAGAAGAGTTATATACAACGCTTATGAAGAAATCGGTTTTGTTTGTTTCATTATTCAGACTAAAAGAACTGTTTAAAAGAAGAGTTATATATAACTCTTGTGAAGAAATCGGGTTTTGTTTGTTTCATTATTCACACTAAAAGAACTGTTTAAAAGAAGAGTTATATATAACTCTTGTGAAGAAATCGGGTTTTGTTTGTTTCATTATTCACACTAAAAGAACTGGAAAATTGTCACCGCCATCCGTCCTTCAATTGCATAGCAAGATAATGCTAGTACAAATAGATGATATAAGCATCGCGATCATTATGGGGGTTATTATGTCCTCCATGTCCAACGGTAGCCACCGCTTCATCTGTCGAAGCATCAATCAGTTCCATAAAAATGAATGCTAACTTTTAATTCAATTTCTGTTGGATTTATACACAAAGTACAATTTTTTCGCCCCTCAAATTCTCTTAAAAGAATACCCAATGACTCAATTTCACCAATGTTTCAGGCATCTAAAAAATGAATCAACAATTCATATAATTTTACTTGAGTTAAATTACTCAATATTAGAAAAAATACGCTTTAAAAATGCAGTTAATTCCCTAATTCATGGAGATAAGATATCATTTAGAATAAACCCTGGAAAAAAAATTAAAACCCTTTAATTTGAACTCTAAATTGGCATTAGATTTCAAAATAGCCGGAAATGATAAAAGCAACAGTTCAAACAGAAGGAATTTAACACTCCAATTCTCAAAGAGAATTGGAACCTGGGTTCAATAGACAAATATTCCTGAATATTAGAAAAGTGGAAGAAAGCAATAAAACATGAAAGCAATGAAACAGGAAATCAAGGAAACCAGAATTCCATGAAAACTGCGGCTATAACGAGGTGTATTTATACACTACAAGACAGCCCTAATCATATGCATATGACAAGCAAGAACAATGACAAAAACACCCTCAAACATGCTGACTAGATAAAAAAAACGTGACATGGCTCTTCACACATCATCATCTTGATTTTCAGCCCCCCTCAATTCGAAGCTAGGATGAGGAGTGACAGTCAGGTTCTTTCTCAGTCAGCTGAAGAATTGAAGGCTCAAAGGTTTGGTTAGGATATCTGCTATCTGCTCATAAGAAAGAACATAGTTTACTTGGATTAAGCCTTTTGCTACCTTTTCTCTAATGAAGTGGAAATCAAGCTCTATGTGTTTAATTCTTGCATGTAAAACTGGATTAGAGGAAAGGTAGATAGCACTCTGATTGTCAATCCATATTTGTGGTGTTCTAGTCTGCTGCACTCCTAGTTCATCCATCAAGTACTTCAACCAAGTGATCTCAGAAACCACTTGAGTTAAACTCCTATATTCAGCCTCTGTGCTGGATCTGGAAACACATCCTTGCTTCTTGCTGGACCAAGAAACAAGATTGCCACCTACATAAACACAATAACCAGAAACAGACCTCCTGTCATCCATGTCAGCAGCCCAATCACTATCAGAGAAACCTGTAATGTTGAGATGTTTTGGTTTGCACAGCTTCAGTCCATAATGATCAGTTCCAGCAAGATACCTTAGAATCCTTTTTACAGCTTTTAAGTGTGGTTCTAGAGGATTTGACATGTATTGACTTACTTTATTTACAGCAAAACTTATTTCTGGTCTTGTTATAGTCACATAATGAAGAGCTCCTACCAAACTTCTGTAAACAGCAGCATCTTTAATTGGACTTCCAACATATTTTGAGAGTTGTGGTGAGGTAATCATAGGAGTAGGTGATTTATTAGCATGTAACATGTTGGCTTTCCGCAGTAACCTCCTTATATATTCTTTTTGACCCAAATGGATTCCTTCATCAGTTTTGGTGACCTGAATTCCCAAGAAGTGATGAATTTCACCCAAGTCCTTGACAGAAAAATGCTTCTTCAATTGATTAATCAGATCTTCTACTGCCTTATTATTGTTACCAGTCACCAGAATATCATCCACATAGATCAGTATATACATTGTAACACCTCCTTTGTTGTACAAAAACAGAGAACAATCTGCCTTGGAGTTAACAAAGTTCAGTTCTCCCAAGGTTTGCTTCACTTTGATGTACTAAGCTCTAGAAGCTTGCTTTAACCCATATATGGCCTTGTTAAGCTTACAAACCAGGTTGTTACCTTGCTCAAATCCTTTAGATTGATTCATGTATATCACTTCAGACAATTCTCCATTTAAGAAAGCATTACTCACATCAAGTTGTTTTATCCTCCAACTGTGAGTTAATGCTAAGGATAAGATAACTCTTATTGTTGTTGGCTTAATAACAGGTGAAAAAGTTTCATGGAAGTTAAAACCTGCCAACTGAGAATACCCTTGTGCCACCAACCTGGCCTTATATCTCTCCACACTACCATCTGCCTTCTTTTTAACTTTAAAAACCCACTTGTTTCCTACTAAATTTGCTCCTTCAGGTAGAGATGTTAAAGTCCATATTTTATTCTTATGGAGAGCATCAAGTTCTTCACTCATAGCCTGCTTCCAAATGGGATTCATCAAGGCTTCATTAACATTTTGTGGCTCCAGAATGTCTGCAAGTTCAGCAGACCAGATTTTTGGCTTGTGTATTCCAGCCTTCGCTCTTGTGATCATATGATGCTTATTAGTCTTAGCAAGAGTGCCTTCTGGAGTGACATTAGAAGGACTATTGAAAGAATCAAAAGTGCCTTCTGGAGTGACATGAGAGGGACTATTAGAAGAATCACATTCACTAACTTGAGGTAAATCAACTCTCAAAGGAATAGTTTCATTACTTTCTTCTTGCATAGCAATAGGAGAATTATGTGGACTGTTGCATTCTGACTCAGTAGCTTGTTCAACAGGTTTCCAATAATTAGGAAAACTTGCCACAGTGGGTTCAGAAGTAATAAATATAGGCTGTGTGATATCCCTGGTTTCAGTTCCTTGCTTAACACTTTTGGAAAAAGGGAAGACATTTTCTTCAAAAACAACATCTCTGGTAATCATCACCTTTCCAGAGGGCAATAAAACCTTGTATCCTTTATACTGATTGCTATAGCCAAGAAACACACCTGGAGATGCTCTATACTGCAACTTATGCTTGTTATAAGGTCTCACATGTGGATAAGCCAATCATCCAAACACCTTCAAGCTGTTGTAATCTGGCTTTTTCTTTGTAAGTTTCTCATATGGTGAGATATAACCAAGCCTTTTTTATGGTATTCTATTAATAAGATGAGCAGCAGTAACAAAACTATCATCTCAGTACTTCATTGGCATATCTGATTGTGCTAGTAATGACAAACCAACCTCCACAACGTGTCTATGCTTTCTTTCTGCAGCTCCATTTTGTTGTGGAGTGTAAGGACAAGAAATTCTGTGGATTATGCCTTTCTCCTCAAAGAAATCATTCAACACCTTATACTCCACTCCTCCATCACTCTGTAACCCCTTGATTCTAGCTCCATACTGAGTCTCAACAAACTTATACAAATGATGAAAAGTGCCTACAACCTCTGATTTCTGCTTCAAGAGATAGATCCACACAAATCTACTGTGATCATCTATATATGTAATATAGTACCTGTATCCATTGATAGATTGTATGGGTGCTGGACCCCAAAGATCAGTATGAATAAGCTCAAAACAACAAGATGAATTACTATCAAAATTACCAAAAGACAGTTTGTGACTTTTTGCAAGAATACAAGGAGCACAAATATTAGAAATTTCCCTTTTTTCATTAAAAGAGATGTCAGAAGTTCTCAGAGCCCTTTTTACAATGTCATAGCTGCAGTGGCCAAGCCTCTTGTGCCACAAACTAATATCCAAATTATTACAAACAGATGCTGTAGAAACAACTAGTTCATTTTGGAAAGAAACTTCATTCTTCAAGGGCAGATTGTGAACATCAAAACTGAATCTGTAAAGTCCCTCTTTAAGTATTCCTTTGAGCAGCACCTCCTGTGTTACCTGATCCTTTACAAGACAGAAGAGAGGGTGGAATTCAAAAAATACATTGTTGTCAAGAGCAAACTTGGATACACTCATAAGATTTTTTGTGATTCCTGGAACATGAAGTAAGTCCTTGAGATAAAACAACCTGTTTGACTGTTGAGAGAGGAGAGTAGTATTACCTATGTGGTGAATCTGCTCATACTGTCCATTTCCCAACTGCAATTTGCTCCCTCCATTATACTCTGAAGATGACTGAAGGTTGTTGAGCTCATTAGTCACATGTGTTGAGGCTCCAGAGTCTGGAAACCACCAACCATCATCACTAGAGCAACTGCTACCAGGTAATTGTGCAAGGTTCAGAGAATGATTCTTGTTCTGATTGTTGTTATCAGTCATATTGCTCTGTCGATTATTCTGAACACCATAAGACTGGTCAAACCTATGCCAACACCTATCAGCTGTGTCTAGTTAGATGACACACTTGGCATGTGATTCTTGAACCTTGAAACCTTCCTCTACCTCTAAAACCACCTCTGTTGCCTCTACCTCTGAAACTATAATTACCTCTGCCTCTACCATTATAAGATGTGTTATTAAAATTCCTTCTAGTGTTGTTATCTTGTGCAGCATAATTCACTGATGGTTGAGATCCATCAGTATTGATCAAATGTCCTGTACTCAAACCACCAACACTCTCCAACCTAGCTTCAAAACTCAGAAGTAATGCATGAATATCACTAAGACCAAAGGAACCAACTCCAGCTGTAACAGTAACAACTACTGCATCATATTCAGGGCCAAGTCCAGATAAGATATGCATTATTTGGTCATTTCAGAAACAATATTCCCAGTAGTAGCAAGCATATCACAACACATCTTGATTTTAGCCAGATAATCCCTCATACACATATTTCCTTTCTTAGTGGTTTGCAATTGAAATTTGTACTGAAGTGTTTTAGCCTTCGATTGATTAGCAAAGTTCTTTTCAAGAGTAGACCAGATTTTACTAGAAGAACTTAGCCCAATGATTAAAGGAAGAATACCTTCTGAGAGTGAGGATAAGATCCAAGATGCAAGGATGTGGTCTTGTCTGCTCCAGAGAATAAACAACGGGTTGGAGATCTGATTGTGTCCATCATCAGCAACAAATTTGTTTGGTACTTGAGGTTTAGGATCAATGTAGTTATCCAGACCATATCCCTTTATTGCAGTGAGCACTTGAGTCTTCCAGATGAGGTAATTGTTTTCAGTGAGTTTCAGAGAAATGAGCTGGCTTTGAGGATAAATAAGTTGAGTCTTTGCTTCTTCTATGGTTGCAGAAGAAACAGACGAGCTTGAGGCATCATCCGCCATAGTTATATATATATATATATATATATATATATATAGGTAATCAGAGTTTTACAGCTCTGATACCATATTAGAAAAGTGGAAGAAAGCAATAAAACATGAAAGCAATGAAACAGGAAATCAAGGAAACCAGAATTCCATGAAAACTGCAGCTATAACGAGGTGTATTTATACACTACAAGACAGCCCTAATCATATGCATATGACAAGCAAGAACAATGACAAAAACACCCTCAAACATGCTGACTAGATAAAAAAAACGTGACATGGCTCTTCACACATCATCATCTTGATTTTCACTGAATAACATAACGAAGACATTACCTACCTAAGCAAATCAAAAAAAGAAAAGAAAAAAATAAATAAAAATGCACAATATGTTCTCCTCTAAGTAGAGTAGGTAGGTACTATCACACTGTGTATGGACATTTAAAGACATCCTCATAGGGAAGTCTAGCTTTCTAATCATCAAAGGTAAGATTCACTGAGACAAAATTATTGTGACTTCTACAAAGGGAATATGTGCAATTTCTTCCTGTAATGCCCACAGTCCTACATAGGGAAGGTAACGGAAAGGAAAAGAAAAGAAGGGAAGGGTAGGGAAAGCAAAAAATGTAGCCGAGAATAAGGCTGTTAACATCACCGGGTTTACTTCTTGACAGTATCTACCTGCAGCTTCTGAAGGTTTAGCAACAGATCATCTGAACCCAGGTAAACCTTGTTGGCAGAGTTTGAGATAATGTGAGCAATTTCTCTTCCTGCTTCAATTCTCCTCAGTGAGATGAAAGCTGGATTGTTTGCAATCGCTTGGCCAATTAGCTGAGCGCTTGTAGCCTCACCCTGGAAATCAGAGAGGGGAAAAGATGAAAATTGTTTGACATCAAAGGAGAAAAAAGACTTTTCCCAATCCTCAAATAGATCACTTCGTAATACAAATGAGGGCTTCAATATCCCTACTTAGGGGACTACTAACAGGTAGTTTATATCCCTCAATGAAAAGAATAACCATTGTCATACAAAAGCAGCATTACTCACTACCAAAATCCTTGCCATCTCTTATTGACTAAGAAAGTACTGATAAGTAGGCAGATTATTGGGGAAAAAATATCAAGGAACAATTATAAATAAAGTTGAATATATGGGATAATTAGAGTAGTCACCTGAGCTCTGATAATTGCACTTCGCTTGTCTTGCTCTGCTTTCTCCACAACAAACTTGGCCGTTTCAGCTTCCTGCGCAGCAACCTGTTTAGCTTCAATTGCAGCACGGAATTCCGTCCCAAAAGTCAGGCTGGTGATGGAAACATCATCCAGTGCAATGTTGAAGTTTGCAGCCCTATCTGTCAAAATCTTCCGTATCTCCCGACTGACATTCTACAAAATCCCCAAAAAACAAAGAGAGATAAACTGCATCAGCTAGTAGAAAACAACATGCATCTAACAACACAACACTTCGTTATGTACTTTACGCGAATAACGTGGTGACGTAACAACGAAAAAACAAAAAGAATTCAAATAAAAAAACCTACTTCTCTCTGAGTAATAAGCTGGCTGGCATTGTATTGTGCAACTACAGCCTTCAAGGTTTCATGAATGATTGAAGGCAGGACTCTCTCATTGTAATTCTCACCCAAAGTTCGATATATTGTTGGTAATTGGTCTGGCACAGGACGTATGAGCACCCGAAGACCAATTTTAACCTGTACATCAAGATGTAAAACACGTAGACAATAACAACATCATAATGCAACATGGTGGCCACTAAAAATTCAAGGTGTACAACAACTTGAAAAAGAAATTAATCTAGACCTTTATTTTAACTTAATTATAATTTTTTTTTTTAAAAACAAAGGTAGCCTGAAATGGGTTGTATCACTTAATTGATGACCAAAAACAATAGAAGAAAGAAAAAGGCAAAAGCAAAATTATCATGTTACATATTTAGGTTAAAGCATGTAAAGATGGGAGTCAGAGACTGAGTTCTTGACACTGCAAGTTGGCTAACCTAAATTTCTATCATATTAGAACTCCAACATAATATGAGATTAAAAAAGATATGATATTCAACAAATAATACCACAAACATAAATTTAATTTGATAAATTTATCGAATCATATATATACAGTAAATTAAGATGATAATTTGACCCTATTTATTAACACGGAAAACTCTGATTTTTGGTATTTATCACCCAACTAAAAGTTAATCTATACTCAAAGCCAAAAGTACATCACTGTTGTATCCAAGCTTATTAATAAACCATCAAAACAAAAGGCGAAAATATGCATATAAATATAATCCAGAAGTTCACATAACACATTAAATCTTGTTTTTCCATTTCTTGATGATAAACACAACGGAAAAAAATTCACATAAATCCAAAGACCATTTACCATTTGAAGGTCACGACTCCCTGAAACGCTTTCAACCAAATGAGGTCGTGCACGGACATCATAGATGACTGGCCGTTCAAACCATGGAATCATCAAGTGTGTTCCTTCAGGATAAACCTAGGAGATAATTCAGAAATTCATGATTAGTTTGCAACTTACTTAAGCCATATAAGAAAAATCTAGACTACAAATACTACATATATGAAACATTAGCCCTAGATACTCAATAAAGAGCAAATATATTAAACATAAATCATGGTTAATCCCTTTTTATATTTTCAAAAAGGATATGCAGTTCCATAACATAACATACCTAAAGATAAAGATAGAGATATGTTCTAGTTAAGCCAACAACCTAAAATGGTAACCCACCTCGAGTTTTCCCTCATCCCAAGAAAAGAGAACAGGAGATTCTTGTTTGCTTTTAGAGCCAAATTAGTCAGCCACCAAGCACTCTCCCTACATACCCATTTTCAACAATTCTCACCCCTATTGAGGGATAGTAACCTCCATTTCAGAAGTTATTTTCCCAGAAAAATTACCAATTAATAAAATATTATTCAGGAGTTACAATAGCTCTATCCCCTCCCTTATAGATTGTTAGAATAAAGCAAACAAAACACAGATAACATAATCCCAATAGTCAACTTAAGACAACCTTATCTTTAACACCAACAATGCGGTTGAAGACAATAGCTCTATGCCCTCCCTCAACATTGTAGAGACTGTTAGCAATCCCATATATACCGAGCCCAGCAACAACTCCAAGCTTAATCAGGGTAGATGCGGCACCACCAACAGGCATCTTAGGAACCTTCATATTGTTGAAATCCATCTTTCAGTCCGCTGAAAAAAAAGAAAAAGAAAAAAAAAAAAAACTAGAAACACTTCAGCCATCATTTTAAGGTAAACCATAAACATTTCGTATGCTTCACATCGAGATCTACTTCAAACAAAACACCCAAAAAATAAATAAATAACACAAGAAATTCAAGTAATCATGTATATAAACTGAATAAATTACAAAACCCCCAAAGATCCAAATAAATTGCAGAGTGATAAACTTATATCTTCGAAACCCCAATATATCAATTCCAACTCAAATATGAAAAAAAAAATTCAGAAATCGGAGGCAAAATAGTGAGACAAGAAGAGATCAGTTACGAATACCTGATCAAATGAAACCAATTCAGGAAGGAGGCTCTTCTTCACAGAGAGGAAATGAGAAGCGGAGAAAGGGTTTTAGAGAAAAAGGGTAATACTATCCAGACTTGGAGAAGGGGAAACAAAAGGGTTTTAGGGATTTTTCCGTTTCCTAAACTAATGGGAAAATATTTGAGTTTAGTCCCACATATTTTATTATTTACATATTAGGTCTCTTATATTTAAAAAATCTCTTATATTTATAAGTTTCACTTATTAATTTTTTTTATTTTAGAAGAAAAATAATTTTAGATTTTTTATTGCCATTTAAATTATATTAATTAAATTTTAATAATTTAATAATCCAATACAAAAAGAAAAAGAATACCTCATTAATTACTCAAGAATATCATAATATCTACATTTATCTTATAAATTTCATCGAATTGCGTTTGGTCCCTTCTTGACTTTCTCTCTCTAAGAGACTCTCTCTACATTAACTCTCATAGAATCTTCTCTACAACTCTCATAGAATCTTCTCTACATTAACTCTCATAGAATCTTCGCACATTCATGGTTGGTCCCTCTATCCATGAAGGACCAGAGTCAATTATTCACAACCTTAACGGCCACAAGTTTAAACGACGGAAGAACGATTCTAATGAGGATGGAAACATAAATACTGCTGCAGACATGTACATTTCTGCTTGTCCAGAGGAAGATTCCATAGATGCTGCTACCGCTAATGCATGGATTGGCCGTGATTTGGCTGCTAAACTCAGGAAAGCACATATCCGCCCACCCATTTACACTGAGGAGGATGGTATGGATGATGATGACTTAGATCTTTCTGTTGGGTTTGTGGAGGCTAGATATTTTTGGACTTGACTTGTTGTTGGCCCGGCCCATATTATGAATCCCTAGATGCGCTCTTTCTATATATATTGCATACTTGTACTTGTAATTGACACCATGAGTGAAATAGAAATTCCTCCTGTTGCTACCGTGGATTAGGAAAACCGAACCACGTTAAATTCTTGTGTGTCGTTTGTGTTCCGTCTCTCTTGATTCTCGCAAATTATTTGTGTGTGTTGTGTGATTCATTGCTAATAACTGGTATCAGAGCTTTAGTTGTTCAACACGAGCACAAATTGCTAGAGAAATTGTCACTAGGGTTCTTAGGATTGCCGTTGTGCCTTTTGATCTAAAGTGTCGCTGATTCAATTAGCCGTTGTTGATCGCGCATCCCAGGTCAGCTCTGCCGCGAGCAGGGGTCGTCCGATCGCTTGCTGAGCCGCCGCCAAATCTACTGCGCACGCAGCAGGAGCGAGGGAGAGCGTCGCCGTCCAGAGCAGAGCACCGCCGCTGTTGCCCAGAAATTCCAGTCGCCGTCGTTCGCCGTTTCCTGCAAAGAGGAAAAGAGAAAAGCCGTGTATCTAATTGTTTTGGTCAGTCTATTTTTTTCCTTAGTTGGATTGATTTGGGCCGTGTTTAATGGGTGGATTGTGGGTCGTGTTTTGTTTTTTGTGGTGCACAGTGTTTTGTTCAAATTTTCGGACGAAATTACCTAGATCTATAATTAGTTGTATTGGGTATCTCGTCTAGTCGTTTGAAATGGCTGAAGACGGGAAGTTCCGAATTGAGAAATTCGATGGTACATATTTCAGTTGGTGGAAGATGCAAATTGAAGATTTGCTGGTTCAGAAAGATATGGACGTGGTATTAGGTGACAAACCAGAAAAGATGTCAGATGCAGATTGGGCAGGTTTGGATCGGAAAGCAATGTCAGTGATCCGTCTCTCGTTGACTAAGAATGTTGCGTTCAACATTCTGAAGGAGAAGACAGCGAAAGGCATTATGGAAGCGCTGTCTAACATGTACGAGAAGCCATCTGCAGCAAACAAGGTTTTTCTGATTAGAGAGCTGGTGAACACAAGGATGAAAGAAGGCACTTCAGTTACCGAGCATATCAACAAGTTGAATTCAATCTTAACCAGACTTGCGTCACTGAAGATTAAGTTCGATGATGAAGTTCAAGCCTTGCTACTGCTATCGTCTTTGTCTGATAGTTGGTCCGGAACGGTTACAACGATTATCGGTTCAGTGGGACCCGATGGATTCACTTTCGATCAGATTCGAGATCTCGTTCTTGGCGAGGACATCAGAAGAAAGAATTCTGGGGAGTCATCTGGTGAGTTGTTACATGTTGGCAGAAGCAGAAGGAATAGCAGAGGTAGTGGGAGCAGGAACAGACAAAGGAGTCAGTCGAAGACTCGTGATAGCTCAGGTGTAACGTGCTGGAAGTGCAAGGAGGTGGGGCATTTTAGGAATCAATGCCCGAATGATAAGAAAGTGAACATTGCTGAAGGCTTTGCGAGTGACGAGGAGGTCCTTTTGACTTGTTGTGCGGATAGCAATGTGGATTCCTGGGTCATGGATTCTGGTGCTTCATTTCATGCTACCCACAGCAGTGAAGCATTGCAGAATCTGGTTATTGGGGACTTTGGAAAGGTACGACTAGCGGACGATAGAACTCTTGATCTGACGGGTATGGGTGACATGGTATTGCAGACCCCAGTCGGTTTTTGGACTTTGAAGGATGTCAGAGTGGTTCCAACCTTGAAGAAAAGTTTGATTTCTGTCAGGCAGTTGGACGAACAAGGACACGAGGTGAAGTTCAGAGACGGGCAGTGGAAGGTCGTGAAGGGAAATCTTGTCATGGCCCGCGGGAAGAAGAGTGGTTCGTTGTACGTGGTCAGATTACCGTCTGAGAGAGTGATCGTCCCAGTTCAGAGAAATAAAGTTCGGTTCACAAAATCTCATGGGCAGAAGAGGGTTGTCCTTGCAAGAGGGAAACCTAGAGCCACAGGTCAGATTCAGGATGAACGAGTGAGGAAAGGTTCAAGGAGGCCAGTCAGAGGTATTTGTGGCAGTGGGAGCTCAGGTGGTGCTTCAGGCAATGCTCCTAGAAGACAGTGGGTCAGAAGAACCAGTATTTCAACTGTTGAAACACCTTCAAAAAATTTCTTGCTGAGTATGGAGAGTGTTGTTCTCAGGATGTTTCAGGATCTGGTAGTGCGCGTCTGTAGTGGGAGCCGGTAGGGACTGAGGACGAGTCAGGGGCAGATTTTTCCGTGTGTTGGAGCTCCGGGGAGCTTCAACGGGCCTTTCAACTCACTGTTGAGAAGGCCGCTGCAGCAGGAGAGCTGAGGAAGATTACTAGATGCACAAGTGATCGTGGTGGATGGCAGTTGATGATTATCAAGCCTCCAAGTGGGAGAATGTTGGGTTTGTGGAGGCTAGATATTTTTGGGCTTGACTTGTTGTTGGCCCGGCCCATGTTATGAAACCCTAGATGCCATCTTCCTATATATATTGCATACTTGTACTTGTAATTGACACCATGAGTGAAATAGAATTCCTCATGTTGCTACCGTGGATTAGGAAAACCGAACCACGTCAAATTCTTGTGTGTCGTTTGTGTTCCGTCTCTCTTGATTCTCGCAGATTATTTGTGTGTTGTGTGATTCATTGCTAACAAGTGGTATCAGAGCTTAAGGTTAATGGGCTTATTTATAAGAGATGATGTGTGGGGTGGCCCTCATTGTTGAAGACCTAGCGATTATGGGTGTCTTGTGTGTCGCCTTGTGTGTCGAAGGAGCGGCAGTGGTACGATTTCGTTTAGGGGAGGCCCTCATTGTTGAAGACCTAGCGATTATGGGTGCCTTGTGTGTCGAAGGAGCGATAGTGGTACAATTTCGTCTAGGGGAGGCCCACGAGTATGTGGTCCTTGGTTTGAGGGGAGGATTGTTGGGGTGTCAACCCATGTCCCACATCTGAAGATAATGCTAGAGGTGACTAGCATATAAGAGTTCCACTAACTCCATTAGTATGAGGCCTTTTGGGATGTTGCCCAAGAATAAAATCGTGAGGGCTTAGGTCCAAAGCGGACAATATCATACTAATGTGGAGTTGAGTGGTGGAAGCCCAACCTTGTGGGTATATGTGGGCCCAACACTTTCAAACCTAGTTGATCTGCTTAAAGTTCTAGAGAGTGACCTTAACCTACCGATCATCGACTTCACCATAGAAGAGTGTCAGGAGACGTGGAAACCTTGGAAGAAGGCGTTGGTACTCAAGCTGTTGGGTAAAATCATATTGTACATGATGTTGGAGCAACGCACGAGAGTCCTCTGGAAGGTTGAATGGGGATGCGAGCTCATTGATTTGGAAAATGGTTTCTACGTTGCACGGTTCTATTCAGTCGCAGATTATCAGCGTGTACTTGAAGGAGGCCCATGGATCATCCTTGACCATTATCTCACTGTGACTAAATGGAAACTAAATTTTAGGCCGTCCCTAGCCAAGATTACGTCCACTCTGGTTTGGATTAGGCTACCAGAGGTGCCGCTGGAGTTTTTCATAGAGAAGTCGCTACACCGAATAGGCAATGCATTTGGGAGTGTGGCCAGTATGGCCACATTGCAGAGGAATGCTCATGACAAGACACAGGAAATCCCAACGACTCTAATAGGGAAGAGTCAGGAGATGCCTGTCAAGGTGGAACAGAGTGCAAAGGGCCTTACGACTCGTGGATGATGCCGACTTACCGTAACCGCAAAAAAGGAGTTCAACGGAAGATTTTTCCGGTGGAGATCCCTAAGTCTATAACATCAACATTGACTTCGGTAGCCAAAACACACGGCACGAGGACAGTACATGGCAGCGCTAGGAACACTGGACATGCAACGTTAGTGTCTCAGGGTTTAGATGGGGACCAACCAAGGGAGTCGGTAAGGAAGAAGGGGAATAGTACATGGGGCACAATATAGGCGTCGCAGTTTTCAATACTCCAGGACTTGCAGCAGAACTTTTCAGACGTAGTAGACGAAATCCAGAATCTTAAAGAAAAAATTCAGTTGGTTGAAGGTCCGGGATCAGTAGCCAAGAAGGATTGTAGTGGATATAGGGAAAAAGGATGCAAAAGTCAAAAGCAGAGTGTTGGACCAATGGGTCATGCAGGGCGAAAAGAGAAATTGAAGATGGATAAAAGAGGATCCAAGCCCTGTTGGGATTATTGGGCTCCCAACTATGTGTGTGTTCTTAATGTGAAGGCCCAATTTGGAGAATTATTCTTAATTTTTTTTGTCCACTTTTAACTCTAATAAAAAAAATAGAGAGAGTGAGAGGAAGAGGGTTTTTCCGCTGCAACTTTTCTCCAAACCGCAGGTCTGGTTTTTCGATCGATCAGAGATCTAAATATTATCTGATCGAGCTGAAATTTTAGGAGGAGTCTAAGGACTCGTGAAGCTTAAATATGAATGGTGCAGATCGAATTCCAAAGGTTCAATCTCGATTTATGAGCTTCAGATCAGCTACAGGTTTTTTGGTGATTTATTGTAATTTTGTTCTTCTATTTTGATTCTAGTGCTTTCGTAGTATTGTTAAAGGCTAGATATCATTGTGGTTCTGCTGTATTGTGCATTTGTACTCTCTTTGTGGTGATATTGGAGTTGGTTATACTAAAGGGTCTCGTGGTTTTTTACTCTTTCACGTTGAAAGGGTTTTTCAAGTTAAAATATTGTGTCTCGTATCGTTTTATTTTCTTGTTTGGATCATTTTGTTGCTTGGTGTTCTTTGGAGTGTTTGTTTGTTGCTCCTTACAGGTTTTTTTAAGTGGAAAAAATGTTGATCTTGGGCACAACATATTCTTCTGTGTTTTTGCTTTCCCAACAAGCACAACATGAGAGCAAAGGATATGGATAGGCCAGGCCCACTCGGCGATAACCAGCCCAACATAGTCCGAGCCCAACCTGTCTCACTTGGTAACAAAAAGGTTGAGCCCAGATCCAATCAACCTAAGTCACACATGGGGGGCTCGACCGCTATTGATTTAGACGAATCGCCAGACGAGTCTGCTACATTAGCTAATGTTGAGATACAAGGTACACATACTAGTTTCCCTGATACTACCGCAACAATCAGTACTCCCAAGGGGTGTGCCGTCCTCATCTAAGTTTGTTTATGGGATTTTCAATTCTCTCGTGGAACTGTAGAGGGGTGAAATCCACCCTCTTTCACAAACATCTCAATAATATGTTGAAAATATATAGACCTTTAGTTTTCATTCTATAGGAGACTAAAACAAATAGTAATATACCTATATCCCGTATTCACAATTATTCTTACCTAAATAGCTCTGTCTGTGTTGAGGCTAATGGATTTGTAGGGGGGATTTGGGTGCTTTGGGATAAAAATGAAATCAACCTTGAGGTGACAACTCTGGATAACCAAATCATCACAGCTATAATCAGTAATAAACAGAACGTGGAATGGGTGATATTGGTGATCTATGCCTCGCCTAATCATATAACATATACCTACCTTTGGGATTTTCTACTAAAACTTCGCAAAGTAATCTCGGTTTCATGGTTATTGATCGGCAACTGAAATCAAGTTTTGTCACTACATGATAAGAAAGGTGTGTGTGCGGTTAGTAGCCTACAAACAAATCAGTTTTGGCGGATGATCAATGAAAACAATTGGATAGATCTCGGGTTTTTTGGAGGTAGGTTCAAATGGTCTAATGGGCGGTCTGGTATGGCAAACATCAAGGAGCGCATAGATCGTGCATGGAGCAATGTCGAATGGTATCATAAGTTCCCACAAGCAAGTGTAAAATACTTACTTCGCCGGTGCTCCGATCATCACCCAATACTTTTGTCCCCAGGTCATGATAGTACACAGAGGACCAAAAGTCAAGGGTTCTGTATGCTAACGGCCTGGTTCTCCCATCTGGAGTTTGAGAAGGTGGTAATGGAAGCCTGGCCGACACCGGGCGTACCCCTATGCAGGCGATGGACACCTTCCGACGAGTAGCGTCACAATGGAACCGACTTTACTTTGGTCACATCTTCCAACAAAAGGAGCATTGTAACACAAGGCTTGCAAGAATTCGGAGATGTCTAGAACGACAACCTTCCAGATATATAGAGTACTTAGAAGTGCAGTTGATGTCAGACTTGGACAGGATACTAGGTTTGGAGGAGGACTATTGGCGGCAGAAAGCAAGGGAAAGATAGATCAGAGGTGGTGATTGTAACACAAAATACTTTCACACAACGACTGTTATTAGACAAAGAACGACATATTGAGTAGTTAAAAACCAAGATGGCACTTGGTGTGACGACCCGATGAAATTTGAGGAATGTGCAGTAGACTTTTATCAATAACTGTATAAGGAGGAGCCATGTCAACCGTGTACCCGGGATATGTGGTGTTTCCCGGTGCCGAGACACTCCGATCGAAACTGGCTGAACCGAGGGGTTTTAGATGAGGACATTCGGATAGCACTCTTCCAAATGGGTCCAGAGAAGGCTGCTGGACCAGATGGCTTCATTCCCAAGTTCTTCCAACAATTTTGAGAAATAGTTGGACCGTCTGTATGTGATCATGTCCAAGGCATCTTCAGAAGAGGCTACATAAATCCGGAGGAGAATCGCACACTCATATGTCTACTGCCTAAGGTGAAGCATTCAGAATACTTAATTCAGGCTCATTGCCTTGTGCAATGTGTTTATAAAGTTGGTAATAGAGGTGTTAGCCAATACATTGAAGTCTCTCATGCCAAAACTCACTGGTGAACAACAAGCAAGCTTTGTCCCAGGTCGACAACCAATTGACAATATTGTTATAGCACAACAAAATGATTCATTTGTTGGAAAGTAAAACAGAGAGAAAAGGTGACATGGTGATCAAGTGGATTTAGAAAAAGCATATGATAGGATTGCATGGCCTTTCCTCCAAGAGGTCATCCTAGCAGCCGGATTCAATACACACCTAACGGGATTAATTCTTTCATGCATATCTTCAACAACCCTCACGGTGTTATGGAACGGGAAGCAACTTAAGGAGTTTCAACTGAAGCGTGGCTTGAGGCAAGGAGATCCTTTATCCCCATACTTGTTTGTTCTTTGTATGGAGGTGTTGGGACAACGGATCTCCGATGTAGTCACTCAAGGTCGATGGAAACCATTGAAACTTCATAGAATAACCCGTATATCTCTCATTTATTCTTCGCCGATGACCTGCTCCTCTTTGGTAAAGCGTCATCAGAGCAAGCTCAGTGTATGAAAACCATTCTAGCAGATTTCTGTAATATATCCGGACAATGTGTTAACTTGGCTAAATTGCCGATGTGGTCCTCTGCCAATACATCCCGAGGAGTTCGTCACTCTATTAGTACTGCAGCTCAAGTGCCTATAGCAGAGGAGCTAGAGGTGTACCTTGGTGTCCCTTGTTTACATATGCGGGTTAACCGTTCTAATTATGACAATATCGTTCTAAAGGTAAGGTCCAAGCTGGCCGGGTGGAAGATGAAAACCTTATTTAGGACGTCACATGCTATTCTAATCTAGACAGTGGCATCTACTATACCGCTCATGCCATGCAAACAACCAAATTTCCGGTCGGGTCTATCCATACCATGGAGAAGTTGTATCGAGGATTTCTTTGTGTGTGAAGTAATATATACTATCCCTTTCTTTGGAAAAATCTTATAAATTTCATCTAAATCTTTTTTGTTTTTTTCTTTTTTCATACTTAGAACCAGTGAACCAATGCAAGAAAATTAGAAACTCATTTTTACACCTAGAATGTGGTGATTTTTTTAATCCAAAAAATAAACTAGTATTTGAACGTCCCTTTTCATATATATGAATAAAAAGCCAGAAAAACAGAATAAAATCACAGCTAAATGTAAAACTGTACCTAAATATTCTGCAATTGCAGAACATCATTGTGAAAGAAAAAAAAAACAAGAAGAGAAACCCTTACGGAAAGCTTGCAATTTCAAACAAAGTGAAAAGGAAGATAGAAGCTGAAGAAGAATACACAAAAAAAAGACTGATAAATAATAACCTACAAGATATTTGGGAGCTGCGAATCCAATTTCTGCTGTAACTCTTTGATCTTTGCTGAGAGCTCAGTCTTTTGCGCCTTGTAACTCTGCATTAGGAATTCTTTCCCTTGTATGATTTCCTTCAACTCGATCACTTCTTGTTTCAGCATCTCGATTTTTTCTCCCTCGACTTCTTGATATCCATTTGCATGACCGTTCCTCCCTTCAGGCCATATGTGTTGTGCAGTGGATTTCTCAACTGAAACCTCTGGTCCGACACAATAGTCAGCTATTGCCTTCCTCAACCTCTGGATCTCTCTCTCCGAGTCAAACAAATCTCTGTTTGCAGCATCTAGAAGAGACTGCAAATGAGTAGAATGCGAAAGTTGAGTACCAAGAGAATTTTGCAACTCAACAATTTGATCCTGCATCTCCATTATCATTGCATCTCTTCTTTTCAACTGTTGTCTCAGCTTTTGTATCACTTCCCGGTTGCTAAAAAGGTCAGAACCAGCTTCTGAGACGCACGGTGAATCGGAGCTTTTTGATTTGTGGAATGGTTTCTGTGGAAGTTCCAGGCGATCAGGTGATGCTGCCCACATGACACCATTCTCTTTGTTGAATTCAGAAACTTTGACCAGTGGCAATGAGATTTCAGGTTCTGTCACTCCTGCGTCATCACACTGTTGACTTTTGGCACAATTACAAAAATCCCACATCGAAAGATTTGTATTTGGGGAAGGGAGTTGGGGGTTATAAATAACCCCATCCTCCTCCTTCTCTAATATCCCATTCTCTTCTTTGTATATCTTCTCCTATATATATATATAAACAGGCCGTTTGAGCGGTACTCGGAGATTAAGCCAATTCGGCTGAACTTCGTTATCAAGTTGTTTTTTTTATAGTATTCAATATTATTTGTCGGGTATTTTAATAGTGTTCTGTCCAGTTCATTTCTTCGGATCTGATTCATTTCACTAGTTGTGCTATCTTCCCACTAATATAACACAACTAGTGAAATGAACCAGTTCCGAAGAAATGAACTGGACAGAACACTATTAAAATACCCGACAAATAATATTGAATACTAAAAAGAAAAACAACTTGATAACGGAGTTCAGCCGAATTGGCTTAATCTCCGAGTACCGCTCAAACAGCCTGCTTTATATATATGAGAAGATATACAAAGGAGAGAATGGGATATTAGAGAGGGAGGAGGAGGGGGTTATTTATAACCCCCAACTCCCTTCCCCAAATACAAATCTTTCGATGTGGGATTTTTGTAATTGTGCCAAAAGTCAACAAATCTCCACCTTGGCATAATTTCAAGTCCCACCAAATACAAATCTTCTCCATAAAAAATAAACAAATAAAAACAGTCTTTGCGGTACTTCCAATTTGGCACCATGAGACGCCAACTCAAATATGCAAAATATTAACCAAGTTCAAACAGTGTTCAAACTTGGTCCTTGTAACCACCTTAGTTAGCATATCTGCAGGATTCTCCATAGTATGAATCTTCAGGAGTAGTATCTCCTCTTCTTCGAGAATTTCCCGCACAAAATGATAGCGAACGTCAATGTGCTTCGTCCGTGCATGAAAGACTTGATTCTTTGCTAAATGAATAGCACTCTGACTGTCAGAATATACCTCAAGTTGTTTCTGACCAACTCCCAAGTCTTCAAACAACCTGTGAAGCCAAATTGCTTCCTTCACAGCCTCTGTAACCGCCATATACTCTGCCTCTGTTGTAGACAAAGCCACTGTTGACTGCAAGGTAGACTTCCAACTAACTGGCGTTTTTGCTAAAGTGAACAAATAGCCAGTTGTAGAACGTCGCTTATCCAAATCTCCTGCATAATCAGAATCACAATATCCAACTATGCATTGACCAAGTGATACATCCCGCTCGAATGCTAATCCAACATCTGCAGTACTTTGGAGGTACCTAAGAATCCATTTCACAGCTAGCCAATGACCCTTGCCAGGATCATGCATGTACCTGCTAACAACACTAGCTTGTGAAATGTCTGGTCTCGTACACATCATTGCATACATCAAGCTTCCAACTGCATTTGCATACGGGACTTTCGCCATGTACTCTCGTTCTTCATCAGTTGACGGAGATAAACGGTTACTCAGTTTCAAATGAGGAGCAAGTGGGGTACTTACAGTTTTTGTATCTTCATGCATACCAAAATGTTGTAATATCTTCTGTAAATATTACTTATGTGACAACCAAAGTTTGCCCCTCTCTCTGTCCCTGCTTATCTCCATGCCGAGAATCTTCTTGGCTTCTCCCAAATCCTTCATCTCGAACTCTTTACTTAATTGAGCCTTCAATTTGTCAATTTCAACTTGGCTCTTTGCTGCAATCAACATATCATCAACATATAAGAGTAAGTAGATGTAGGAACCGTCTTGAAGTCTGCGCAAATACACACAATGATCGTATTTGCTCCTCTTGTACTTTTGACCATTCATGAACTTATCGAATCATTTGTACCACTGTCTAGGAGATTATTTCAGTCCATACAACGATTTGCTAAGTTTACAAACCCAATCTTCTTTACCAGCAACCTTGTATCCATCTGGCTGAGTCATATAGATTTCCTCCTTCAAATCACCGTGTAGGAACGCGGTCTTTACATCAAGTTGAGCTAGCTCCAAATTCAACTGTGCTACCAAGGCTAACAAAATTCTAATGGATGAATGTTTAACAACTGGAGAAAATACCTCATTATAATCAATTCCCTCCCTCTGAGCATAGCCTTTAGCCACCAACCTTGCCTTGTAGCGGACGTCTTATTTGTTAGAAAATCCTTCTTTCTTTGCAAATACCCATTTGCACCCAATTGCCTTCCTGCCTTTCGGTAGTTGTGTCAGCTTCCACGTTCTATTCCTCTTGAGAGAGTGCATTTCTTCTTCCATTGCACCTGCCCAACTTCCACTTTCTGAACTTAGAATGGCTTCCCGGTAAGTGGATGGAATGTCATCAACAACTAGAAGTGCATAAGCTACCATATCAGTGAAACGAGCAGACTTCTGAATTTCTCGTCTCTGCCTTCTAATTGCAATTGGCGTCGATTGCTGTTGAGGTTCTTGGGTAAGAACCTCTTTCTCATCTGACTCTTCTTCTGTCATGTAGAGTCACTGGTGGTGCTTCGTGCTGGGATCACCACTGTCTGCTCGAACTCCACCTGCTTCAGAGCACACTCCACCTCATGCGGAGTACTATCAATTCCTTATGGATTTACCTTGTTTAACAAGGCAGATTCATCAAAGGTAACATCCCTACTAATAATCGTCTTCTTTCCCTCAAGACACCATAGACGATATCCCTTCACTCCGGGATTGAAGCCCATGAATAGAGCCTTCTTTGCCCGTGGATCCAACTTTGATTCAATCACATGATAATATGCAATAGAACCAAAAACATGTAAAGAATCATAATCAGTCGCAGGTTTTCCGGACTATACCTCTAATGGAGTTTTGCCATTTATAGCAGATGATGGCAACCGATTGACGAGATGTTGAGCGTACGTTACAGCCTCAGCCCAAAATTTTCTTGCTAACCCAACATTAGACAACATACAGCGAACTTTCTCTACAAGTGTCCTGTTTATACGCTCCGACACCCCATTCTGTTGCGGTGTTTTTCTGACAGTGAAGTGTCGAACTATGCCACAATCTTGGCATACCTTCAAGAATGGATCACTCTTGTATTCTCCTCCATTGTCTGTTCGGAGAACTTTGATCTTCCTTCCTGTCTGGTTTTCAACTTGAGCTTTCCACGTAAGGAAAATTCCAAGAACATCATCTTTATTCTTCATTGTAAACACCCAAACTCTCCTGGAAAAATCATCAACAAAAGTGACAAAATAATGTCTACCTCTGATGGACGGAGTCTTCGCAAGTCCCCACACATCTGAATGCACATAATCCAAAATACCCTTGGTATTATGAATTGCAGTGCCAAACTTCACTCTTTGTTGTTTTCCTAGGACACAATGCTCACAAAATTCAAGTTTGCAGGTTTTCGTACCTTTTAACAAACCCTGCTTGGCAAGAATTTGCAAGGACTTTTCACCAGCATGTCCCAATCTCATATGCCACAGCTTCGTTGCCTCAGCATCCTTCTTAGTGCTTGAAGTTGCTACAGCTGCTACTGTCCCCACTACTGTACTACCTTGGTAGTAATACAGATTATTCCTTCTCACACCTTTCAACATTACTAGTGCTCCTGAAGTTGCTTTAAGAACTCCATCTCGCATCGTCACAACTAGGCCTTTAGATTCTAAAGCCCCCAATGATATGAGATTCTTCTTCAACTTTGACACGTATCGCACATCCCGCAGAATTCTGGTGGATCCATCATGATTTCTCAGCTTGATTGAACCTATCCCGGTTGTTTTACATGAATTATCATTACCCATGTAAACAACCCCACCATTGAGTTCCTGAAATTCAAAGAACCATTTCAGAATGGGACACATATGATAGGTACAACCTGAATCTAATATCCACTCATCTGGACTCGATGATGTTGAAGGCGAGACAGTCAAAGAGATATCTGATTCAGCATCACCTTTGCATTCTGCAAGATTTGCATCTTGTGGAGACTTCCCTTTCTTCTTCAGCTTTGGACAGTCTTTCTTCCAGTGCCCTTTCTCATGACAGAAAGCACACTCATCTTTGGCAATGGCTCGGCCTTTGGATTTGGACCTTCCTCTTCTCCCGTATACTGGTTTTGCTGACGACCTCTTGCCACCAATACTTCTTCTGATGCCGATGTTTTGATTTTCATCTTATCCTGCTTTCTCAATTCATGACTATACAAAGCAGAACAAACAGCATCTAACGACACATTTTCTTTCCCGTGAAGTAACGTAATTTCCAAATGTTCAAATTCATCGGGAAGAGATGATAACAACATCAAAGCCAAATCCTCATCCTCAAATTTCACATCTAAATTTAACAGGTCTGCTACTAATTGATTAAACATAGTAATGTGTTCATTCATAGTAGTACCTGATTGGTAATCAAATCGGAACAATCTTTTCTTCATAAGGAGCATGTTCTGACCACTTTTTTCAGAAACTTGTCCTCCAATGCCTTCCACAGTTTGTGTGCAGAAGTCTCATTTTTTAAAGCATATTTCTGCTCTCTGGATAGGCAGGATCGAATTGTTCCACATGCCAACCGATTAATGATGCTTCAATCTTTATCTTCTACCTCGTCTGGTTTCCTTTCTTCAACAACAACATCAAGACCCTGCTGGAAAAGAGAGTCCAAGACCTCTCCTTGCCACATGCCAAAATGGCCAGTACCATCAAATATTTTGACTGCCAATTTCATATTGGGCAGAAGAGGGTTGTCCTTGCAAGAGGGAAACCTAGAGCCACAGGTCAGATTCAGGATGAACGAGTGAGGAAAGGTTCAAGGAGGCCAGTCAGAGGTATTTGTGGCAGTGGGAGCTCAGGTAGTGCTTCAGGCAATGCTCCTAGAAGACAGTGGGTCAGAAGAACCAGTATTTCAACTGTTGAAACACCTTCAAAAAATTTCTTGCTGAGTATGGAGAGTGTTGTTCTCAGGATGTTTCAGGATCTGGTAGTGCGCGTCTGTAGTGGGAGCCGGTAGGGACTGAGGACGAGTCAGGGGCAGATTTTTCCGTGGAGCTCCGGGGAGCTTCAACGGGCCTTTCAACTCACTGTTGAGAAGGCCGCTGCAGCAGGAGAGCTGAGGAAGATTACTAGATGCACAAGTGATCGTGGTGGATGGCAGTTGATGATTATCAAGCCTCCAAGTGGGAGAATGTTGGGTTTGTGGAGGCTAGATATTTTTGGGCTTGACTTGTTGTTGGCCCGGCCCATGTTATGAAACCCTAGATGCCATCTTCCTATATATATTGCATACTTGTACTTGTAATTGACACCATGAGTGAAATAGAATTCCTCATGTTGCTACCGTGGATTAGGAAAACCGAACCACGTCAAATTCTTGTGTGTCGTTTGTGTTCCGTCTCTCTTGATTCTCGCAGATTATTTGTGTGTTGTGTGATTCATTGCTAACAAGTGGTATCAGAGCTTAAGGTTAATGGGCTTATTTATAAGAGATGTGTGGGGTGGCCCTCATTGTTGAAGACCTAGCGATTATGGGTGTCTTGTGTGTCGCCTTGTGTGTCGAAGGAGCGGCAGTGGTACGATTTCGTTTAGGGGAGGCCCTCATTGTTGAAGACCTAGCGATTATGGGTGCCTTGTGTGTCGAAGGAGCGATAGTGGTACAATTTCGTCTAGGGGAGGCCCACGAGTATGTGGTCCTTGGTTTGAGGGGAGGATTGTTGGGGTGTCAACCCATGTCCCACATCTGAAGATAATGCTAGAGGTGACTAGCATATAAGAGTTCCACTAACTCCATTAGTATGAGGCCTTTTGGGATGTTGCCCAAGAATAAAATCGTGAGGGCTTAGGTCCAAAGCGGACAATATCATACTAATGTGGAGTTGAGTGGTGGAAGCCCAACCTTGTGGGTATATGTGGGCCCAACACTTTCAAACCTAGTTGATCTGCTTAAAGTTCTAGAGAGTGACCTTAACCTACCGATCATCGACTTCACCATAGAAGAGTGTCAGGAGACGTGGAAACCTTGGAAGAAGGCGTTGGTACTCAAGCTGTTGGGTAAAATCATATTGTACAGGATGTTGGAGCAACGCACGAGAGTCCTCTGGAAGGTTGAATGGGGATGCGAGCTCATTGATTTGGAAAATGGTTTCTACGTTGCACGGTTCTATTCAGTCGCAGATTATCAGCGTGTACTTGAAGGAGGCCCATGGATCATCCTTGACCATTATCTCACTGTGACTAAATGGAAACTAAATTTTAGGCCGTCCCTAGCCAAGATTACGTCCACTCTGGTTTGGATTAGGCTACCAGAGGTGCCGCTGGAGTTTTTCATAGAGAAGTCGCTACACCGAATAGGCAATGCATTTGGGAGTGTGGCCAGTATGGCCACATTGCAGAGGAATGCTCATGACAAGACACAGGAAATCCCAACGACTCTAATAGGGAAGAGTCAGGAGATGCCTGTCAAGGTGGAACAGAGTGCAAAGGGCCTTACGACTCGTGGATGATGCCGACTTACCGTAACCGCAAAAAAGGAGTTCAACGGAAGATTTTTCCGGTGGAGATCCCTAAGTCTATAACATCAACATTGACTTCGGTAGCCAAACACACGGCACGAGACAGTACATGGCAGCGCTAGGAACACTGGACATGCAACGTTAGTGTCTCAGGGTTTAGATGGGGACCAACCAAGGGAGTCGGTAAGGAAGAAGGGGAATAGTACATGGGGCACAATATAGGCGTCGCAGTTTTCAATACTCCAGGACTTGCAGCAGAACTTTTCAGACGTAGTAGACGAAATCCAGAATCTTAAAGAAAAAATTCAGTTGGTTGAAGGTCCGGGATCAGTAGCCAAGAAGGATTGTAGTGGATATAGGGAAAAAGGATGCAAAAGTCAAAAGCAGAGTGTTGGACCAATGGGTCATGCAGGGCGAAAAGAGAAATTGAAGATGGATAAAAGAGGATCCAAGCCCTGTTGGGATTATTGGGCTCCCAACTATGTGTGTGTTCTTAATGTGAAGGCCCAATTTGGAGAATTATTCTTAATTTTTTTTGTCCACTTTTAACTCTAATAAAAAAAATAGAGAGAGTGAGAGGAAGAGGGTTTTTCCGCTGCAACTTTTCTCCAAACCGCAGGTCTGGTTTTTCGATCGATCAGAGATCTAAATATTATCTGATCGAGCTGAAATTTTAGGAGGAGTCTAAGGACTCGTGAAGCTTAAATATGAATGGTGCAGATCGAATTCCAAAGGTTCAATCTCGATTTATGAGCTTCAGATCAGCTACAGGTTTTTTGGTGATTTATTGTAATTTTGTTCTTCTATTTTGATTCTAGTGCTTTCGTAGTATTGTTAAAGGCTAGATATCATTGTGGTTCTGCTGTATTGTGCATTTGTACTCTCTTTGTGGTGATATTGGAGTTGGTTATACTAAAGGGTCTCGTGGTTTTTTACTCTTTCACGTTGAAAGGGTTTTTCAAGTTAAAATATTGTGTCTCGTATCGTTTTATTTTCTTGTTTGGATCATTTTGTTGCTTGGTGTTCTTTGGAGTGTTTGTTTGTTGCTCCTTACAGGTTTTTTTAAGTGGAAAAAATGTTGATCTTGGGCACAACATATTCTTCTGTGTTTTTGCTTTCCCAACAAGCACAACATGAGAGCAAAGGATATGGATAGGCCAGGCCCACTCGGCGATAACCAGCCCAACATAGTCCGAGCCCAACCTGTCTCACTTGGTAACAAAAAGGTTGAGCCCAGATCCAATCAACCTAAGTCACACATGGGGGGCTCGACCGCTATTGATTTAGACGAATCGCCAGACGAGTCTGCTACATTAGCTAATGTTGAGATACAAGGTACACATACTAGTTTTCCCTGATACTACCGCAACAATCAGTACTCCCAAGGGGTGTGCCGTCCTCATCTAAGTTTGTTTATGGGATTTTCAATTCTCTCGTGGAACTGTAGAGGGGTGAAATCCACCCTCTTTCACAAACATCTCAATAATATGTTGAAAATATATAGACCTTTAGTTTCATTCTATAGGAGACTAAAACAAATAGTAATATACCTATATCCCGTATTCACAATTATTCTTACCTAAATAGCTGTCTGTGTTGAGGCTAATGGATTTGTAGGGGGGATTTGGGTGCTTTGGGATAAAAATGAAATCAACCTTGAGGTGACAACTCTGGATAACCAAATCATCACAGCTATAATCAGTAATAAACAGAACGTGGAATGGGTGATATTGGTGATCTATGCCTCGCCTAATCATATAACATATACCTACCTTTGGGATTTTCTACTAAAACTTCGCAAAGTAATCTCGGTTTCATGGTTATTGATCGGCAACTGAAATCAAGTTTTGTCACTACATGATAAGAAAGGTGTGTGTGCGGTTAGTAGCCTACAAACAAATCAGTTTTGGCGGATGATCAATGAAAACAATTGGATAGATCTCGGGTTTTTTGGAGGTAGGTTCAAATGGTCTAATGGGCGGTCTGGTATGGCAAACATCAAGGAGCGCATAGATCGTGCATGGAGCAATGTCGAATGGTATCATAAGTTCCCACAAGCAAGTGTAAAATACTTACTTCGCCGGTGCTCCGATCATCACCCAATACTTTTGTCCCCAGGTCATGATAGTACACAGAGGACCAAAAGTCAAGGGTTCTGTATGCTAACGGCCTGGTTCTCCCATCTGGAGTTTGAGAAGGTGGTAATGGAAGCCTGGCCGACACCGGGCGTACCCCTATGCAGGCGATGGACACCTTCCGACGAGTAGCGTCACAATGGAACCGACTTTACTTTGGTCACATCTTCCAACAAAAGGAGCATTGTAACACAAGGCTTGCAAGAATTCGGAGATGTCTAGAACGACAACCTTCCAGATATATAGAGTACTTAGAAGTGCAGTTGATGTCAGACTTGGACAGGATACTAGGTTTGGAGGAGGACTATTGGCGGCAGAAAGCAAGGGAAAGATAGATCAGAGGTGGTGATTGTAACACAAAATACTTTCACACAACGACTGTTATTAGACAAAGAAGACGACATATTGAGTAGTTAAAAAACCAAGATGGCACTTGGTGTGACGACCCGATGAAATTTGAGGAATGTGCAGTAGACTTTTATCAATAACTGTATAAGGAGGAGCCATGTCAACCGTGTACCCGGGATATGTGGTGTTTCCCGGTGCCGAGACACTCCGATCGAAACTGGCTGAACCGAGGGGTTTTAGATGAGGACATTCGGATAGCACTCTTCCAAATGGGTCCAGAGAAGGCTGCTGGACCAGATGGCTTCATTCCCAAGTTCTTCCAACAATTTTGAGAAATAGTTGGACCGTCTGTATGTGATCATGTCCAAGGCATCTTCAGAAGAGGCTACATAAATCCGGAGGAGAATCGCACACTCATATGTCTACTGCCTAAGGTGAAGCATTCAGAATACTTAATTCAGGCTCATTGCCTTGTGCAATGTGTTTATAAAGTTGGTAATAGAGGTGTTAGCCAATACATTGAAGTCTCTCATGCCAAAACTCACTGGTGAACAACAAGCAAGCTTTGTCCCAGGTCGACAACCAATTGACAATATTGTTATAGCACAACAAAATGATTCATTTGTTGGAAAGTAAAACAGAGAGAAAAGGTGACATGGTGATCAAGTGGATTTAGAAAAAGCATATGATAGGATTGCATGGCCTTTCCTCCAAGAGGTCATCCTAGCAGCCGGATTCAATACACACCTAACGGGATTAATTCTTTCATGCATATCTTCAACAACCCTCACGGTGTTATGGAACGGGAAGCAACTTAAGGAGTTTCAACTGAAGCGTGGCTTGAGGCAAGGAGATCCTTTATCCCCATACTTGTTTGTTCTTTGTATGGAGGTGTTGGGACAACGGATCTCCGATGTAGTCACTCAAGGTCGATGGAAACCATTGAAACTTCATAGAATAACCCGTATATCTCTCATTTATTCTTCGCCGATGACCTGCTCCTCTTTGGTAAAGCGTCATCAGAGCAAGCTCAGTGTATGAAAACCATTCTAGCAGATTTCTGTAATATATCCGGACAATGTGTTAACTTGGCTAAATTGCCGATGTGGTCCTCTGCCAATACATCCCGAGGAGTTCGTCACTCTATTAGTACTGCAGCTCAAGTGCCTATAGCAGAGGAGCTAGAGGTGTACCTTGGTGTCCCTTGTTTACATATGCGGGTTAACCGTTCTAATTATGACAATATCGTTCTAAAGGTAAGGTCCAAGCTGGCCGGGTGGAAGATGAAAACCTTATTTAGGACGTCACATGCTATTCTAATCTAGACAGTGGCATCTACTATACCGCTCATGCCATGCAAACAACCAAATTTCCGGTCGGGTCTATCCATACCATGGAGAAGTTGTATCGAGGATTTCTTTGTGTGTGAAGTAATATATACTATCCCTTTCTTTGGAAAAATCTTATAAATTTCATCTAAATCTTTTTTGTTTTTTTCTTTTTTCATACTTAGAACCAGTGAACCAATGCAAGAAAATTAGAAACTCATTTTTACACCTAGAATGTGGTGATTTTTTTAATCCAAAAAATAAACTAGTATTTGAACGTCCCTTTTCATATATATGAATAAAAAGCCAGAAAAACAGAATAAAATCACAGCTAAATGTAAAACTGTACCTAAATATTCTGCAATTGCAGAACATCATTGTGAAAGAAAAAAAAAACAAGAAGAGAAACCCTTACGGAAAGCTTGCAATTTCAAACAAAGTGAAAAGGAAGATAGAAGCTGAAGAAGAATACACAAAAAAAAGACTGATAAATAATAACCTACAAGATATTTGGGAGCTGCGAATCCAATTTCTGCTGTAACTCTTTGATCTTTGCTGAGAGCTCAGTCTTTTGCGCCTTGTAACTCTGCATTAGGAATTCTTTCCCTTGTATGATTTCCTTCAACTCGATCACTTCTTGTTTCAGCATCTCGATTTTTTCTCCCTCGACTTCTTGATATCCATTTGCATGACCGTTCCTCTTCAGGCCATATGTGTTGTGCAGTGGATTTCTCAACTGAAACCTCTGGTCCGACACAATAGTCAGCTATTGCCTTCCTCAACCTCTGGATCTCTCTCTCCGAGTCAAACAAATCTCTGTTTGCAGCATCTAGAAGAGACTGCAAATGAGTAGAATGCGAAAGTTGAGTACCAAGAGAATTTTGCAACTCAACAATTTGATCCTGCATCTCCATTATCATTGCATCTCTTCTTTTCAACTGTTGTCTCAGCTTTTGTATCACTTCCCGGTTGCTAAAAAGGTCAGAACCAGCTTCTGAGACGCACGGTGAATCGGAGCTTTTTGATTTGTGGAATGGTTTCTGTGGAAGTTCCAGGCGATCAGGTGATGCTGCCCACATGACACCATTCTCTTTGTTGAATTCAGAAACTTTGACCAGTGGCAATGAGATTTCAGGTTCTGTCACTCCTGCGTCATCACACTGTTGACTTTTGGCACAATTACAAAAATCCCACATCGAAAGATTTGTATTTGGGGAAGGGAGTTGGGGGTTATAAATAACCCCATCCTCCTCCTTCTCTAATATCCCATTCTCTTCTTTGTATATCTTCTCCTATATATATATAAACAGGCCGTTTGAGCGGTACTCGGAGATTAAGCCAATTCGGCTGAACTTCGTTATCAAGTTGTTTTTTTTATAGTATTCAATATTATTTGTCGGGTATTTTAATAGTGTTCTGTCCAGTTCATTTCTTCGGATCTGATTCATTTCACTAGTTGTGCTATCTTCCCACTAATATAACACAACTAGTGAAATGAACCAGTTCCGAAGAAATGAACTGGACAGAACACTATTAAAATACCCGACAAATAATATTGAATACTAAAAAGAAAAACAACTTGATAACGGAGTTCAGCCGAATTGGCTTAATCTCCGAGTACCGCTCAAACAGCCTGCTTTTATATATATATGAGAAGATATACAAAGGAGAGAATGGGATATTAGAGAGGGAGGAGGAGGGGGTTATTTATAACCCCCAACTCCCTTCCCCAAATACAAATCTTTCGATGTGGGATTTTTGTAATTGTGCCAAAAGTCAACAAATCTCCACCTTGGCATAATTTCAAGTCCCACCAAATACAAATCTTCTCCATAAAAAATAAACAAATAAAAACAGTCTTTGCGGTACTTCCAATTTGGCACCATGAGACGCCAACTCAAATATGCAAAATATTAACCAAGTTCAAACAGTGTTCAAACTTGGTCCTTGTAACCACCTTAGTTAGCATATCTGCAGGATTCTCCATAGTATGAATCTTCAGGAGTAGTATCTCCTCTTCTTCGAGAATTTCCCGCACAAAATGATAGCGAACGTCAATGTGCTTCGTCCGTGCATGAAAGACTTGATTCTTTGCTAAATGAATAGCACTCTGACTGTCAGAATACCTCAAGTTGTTTCTGACCAACTCCCAAGTCTTCAAACAACCTGTGAAGCCAAATTGCTTCCTTCACAGCCTCTGTAACCGCCATATACTCTGCCTCTGTTGTAGACAAAGCCACTGTTGACTGCAAGGTAGACTTCCAACTAACTGGCGTTTTTGCTAAAGTGAACAAATAGCCAGTTGTAGAACGTCGCTTATCCAAATCTCCTGCATAATCAGAATCACAATATCCAACTATGCATTGACCAAGTGATACATCCCGCTCGAATGCTAATCCAACATCTGCAGTACTTTGGAGGTACCTAAGAATCCATTTCACAGCTAGCCAATGACCCTTGCCAGGATCATGCATGTACCTGCTAACAACACTAGCTTGTGAAATGTCTGGTCTCGTACACATCATTGCATACATCAAGCTTCCAACTGCATTTGCATACGGGACTTTCGCCATGTACTCTCGTTCTTCATCAGTTGACGGAGATAACGGTTACTCAGTTTCAAATGAGGAGCAAGTGGGGTACTTACAGTTTTTGTATCTTCATGCATACCAAAATGTTGTAATATCTTCTGTAAATATTACTTATGTGACAACCAAAGTTTCCCCTCTCTCTGTCCCTGCTTATCTCCATGCCGAGAATCTTCTTGGCTTCTCCCAAATCCTTCATCTCGAACTCTTTACTTAATTGAGCCTTCAATTTGTCAATTTCAACTTGGCTCTTTGCTGCAATCAACATATCATCAACATATAAGAGTAAGTAGATGTAGGAACCGTCTTGAAGTCTGCGCAAATACACACAATGATCGTATTTGCTCCTCTTGTACTTTTGACCATTCATGAACTTATCGAATCATTTGTACCACTGTCTAGGAGATTATTTCAGTCCATACAACGATTTGCTAAGTTTACAAACCCAATCTTCTTTACCAGCAACCTTGTATCCATCTGGCTGAGTCATATAGATTTCCTCCTTCAAATCACCGTGTAGGAACGCGGTCTTTACATCAAGTTGAGCTAGCTCCAAATTCAACTGTGCTACCAAGGCTAACAAAATTCTAATGGATGAATGTTTAACAACTGGAGAAAATACCTCATTATAATCAATTCCCTCCCTCTGAGCATAGCCTTTAGCCACCAACCTTGCCTTGTAGCGGACGTCTTATTTGTTAGAAAATCCTTCTTTCTTTGCAAATACCCATTTGCACCCAATTGCCTTCCTGCCTTTCGGTAGTTGTGTCAGCTTCCACGTTCTATTCCTCTTGAGAGAGTGCATTTCTTCTTCCATTGCACCTGCCCAACTTCCACTTTCTGAACTTAGAATGGCTTCCCGGTAAGTGGATGGAATGTCATCAACAACTAGAAGTGCATAAGCTACCATATCAGTGAAACGAGCAGACTTCTGAATTTCTCGTCTCTGCCTTCTAATTGCAATTGGCGTCGATTTCTGTTGAGGTTCTTGGGTAAGAACCTCTTTCTCATCTGACTCTTCTTCTGTCATGTAGAGTCACTGGTGGTGCTTCGTGCTGGGATCACCACTGTCTGCTCGAACTCCACCTGCTTCAGAGCACACTCCACTCTCATGCGAGTACTATCAATTCCTTATGGATTTACCTTGTTTAACAAGGCAGATTCATCAAAGGTAACATCCCTACTAATAATCGTCTTCTTTCCCTCAAGACACCATAGACGATATCCCTTCACTCCGGGATTGAAGCCCATGAATAGAGCCTTCTTTGCCCGTGGATCCAACTTTGATTCAATCACATGATAATATGCAATAGAACCAAAAACATGTAAAGAATCATAATCAGTCGCAGGTTTTCCGGACTATACCTCTAATGGAGTTTTGCCATTTATAGCAGATGATGGCAACCGATTGACGAGATGTTGAGCGTACGTTACAGCCTCAGCCCAAAATTTTCTTGCTAACCCAACATTAGACAACATACAGCGAACTTTCTCTACAAGTGTCCTGTTTATACGCTCCGACACCCCATTCTGTTGCGGTGTTTTTCTGACAGTGAAGTGTCGAACTATGCCACAATCTTGGCATACCTTCAGAATGGATCACTCTTGTATTCTCCTCCATTGTCTGTTCGGAGAACTTTGATTCCTTCCTGTCTGGTTTTCAACTTGAGCTTTCCACGTAAGGAAAATTCCAAGAACATCATCTTTATTCTTCATGTAAACACCCAAACTCTCCTGGAAAAATCATACAAAAGTGACAAAATGTCTACCTCTGATGGACGGAGTCTTCGCAAGTCCCACACATCTGAATGCACATAATCCAAAATACCCTTGTATTATGAATTGCAGTGCCAAACTTCACTCTTTGTTGTTTTCCTAGGACACAATGCTCACAAAATTCAAGTTTGCAGGTTTTCGTACCTTTTAACAAACCCTGCTTGGCAAGAATTTGCAAGGACTTTTCACCAGCATGTCCCAATCTCATATGCCACAGCTTCGTTGCCTCAGCATCCTTCTTAGTGCTTGAAGTTGCTACAGCTGCTACTGTCCCCACTACTGTACTACCTTGGTAGTAATACAGATTATTCCTTCTCACACCTTTCAACATTACTAGTGCTCCTGAAGTTGCTTTAAGAACTCCATCTCGCATCGTCACAACTAGGCCTTTAGATTCTAAAGCCCCCAATGATATGAGATTCTTCTTCAACTTTGACACGTATCGCACATCCCGCAGAATTCTGGTGGATCCATCATGATTTCTCACGCTTGATTGAACCTATCCCGGTTGTTTTACATGAATTATCATTACCCATGTAAACAACCCCACCATTGAGTTCCTGAAATTCAAAGAACCATTCAGAATGGGACACATATGATAGGTACAACCTGAATCTAATATCCACTCATCTGGACTCGATGATGTTGAAGGCGAGACAGTCAAAGAGATATCTGATTCAGCATCACCTTTGCATTCTGCAAGATTTGCATCTTGTGGAGACTTCCCTTTCTTCTTCAGCTTTGGACAGTCTTTCTTCTAGTGCCCTTTCTCATGACAGAAAGCACACTCATCTTTGGCAATGGCTCGGCCTTTGGATTTGGACCTTCCTCTTCTCCCGTATACTGGTTTTGCTGACGACCTCTTGCCACCAATACTTCTTCTGATGCCGATGTTTTGATTTTCATCTTATCCTGCTTTCTCATTCATGACTATACAAAGCAGAACAAACAGCATCTAACGACACATTTTCTTTCCCGTGAAGTAACGTAATTTCCAAATGTTCAAATTCATCGGGAAGAGATGATAACAACATCAAAGCCAAATCCTCATCCTCAAATTTCACATCTAAATTTAACAGGTCTGCTACTAATTGATTAAACATAGTAATGTGTTCATTCATAGTAGTACCTGATTGGTAATCAAATCGGAACAATCTTTTCTTCATAAGGAGCATGTTCTGACCACTTTTTTCAGAAACTTGTCCTCCAATGCCTTCCACAGTTTGTGTGCAGAAGTCTCATTTTTTAAAGCATATTTCTGCTCTCTGGATAGGCAGGATCGAATTGTTCCACATGCCAACCGATTAATGATGCTTCAATCTTTATCTTCTACCTCGTCTGGTTTCCTTTCTTCAACAACAACATCAAGACCCTGCTGGAAAAGAGAGTCCAAGACCTCTCCTTGCCACATGCCAAAATGGCCAGTACCATCAAATATTTTGACTGCCAATTTCATATTGGGCTGCGGGAACCTCGACCATGATGACGAGGAACCTGCTGCCCCTTACGGAATTTTTGCCATTACAGACCCAAAATATAATATTCAATATTATAACATACCAACAGCCCAAGGACGAACCTTTGGCTCTGATACCACTTGTTGGGAAAATTGGGCAGTTTTATTATAACACACCAATAGCCCAAGGACGAACCTTTGGCTCTGATACCACTTGTTGGGAAAATTGGACAGATGCAATGGAAGAAGAAATGCACTCTCTCAAGAGGAATAGAACGTGGAAGCTGACACAACTACCCAAAGGCAGGAAGGCAATTGGGTGCAAATGGGTATTTGCAAAGAAAGAATGATTTTCTAACAAAGAAGACGTCCGCTACAAGGCAAGGTTGGTGGCTAAAGGCTATGCTCAGAAACTTTGACCAGCGGCAATGAGATTTCAGGTTCTGTCACTCCTGCGTCATCACACTGCTGCTGCTTCATATCCCGCATAGTTGCAGATCCTGTTGCAAAAAGTGAAAAAAGAATAATAGCTGTAACCATATTCATATATGCGGAATTATTTTTAATTCTTCAAAAATAAAAGACTAGAAAACATAACCATGTTCAAAACTTAGAACTAGTTTTCAATCACTTCAATCGAAAGCAAGGAAATAGTTGCCTTAACAGGACCAAAGAAAAGCTGCTACAGAACACTAAACAACTGCATAGAGCTGCGAAGCAAAAACCAGCTCTATAGATCATGTCATTATAAGGAATCAGTTTGCAAAGAAGCAAAGGGAAAACAGAATCAATCTACAGTAAAAATCTATTATTAGTTATCTAAACTTCTTAATATGGCCAGATTTTATTTCACAAATCAAACTCGTACATATGCTAGTTGACTCTCAGGATTAAAAGGTAACCAGAAAAGGGACAAAGAGATGAGTCATATTTTCAAGGGAGAAAATAAGATAATCTAAATAAACTAGATACCCGGACCTATGCAGCAGAAATGTTCTGATGATCACAAGTAGATGCCAACAAACTGTTTCTAAAATCTGGAGGGGAGAAACTTTTCAGCCATATTCACTCACCACAGAATACTCAATAGTTCTACCATGACAGCATCTTATTCTACCTTCACCAATAGATGACCTAACAGACAATATTCTAATTGAAAACAATAAAAGAATCAACTTCCATCACTCAAACAGAAGAAAGTTGCACTGTCCACAAGTGTTTATGATGTATTATCAGAATAAGTTATGCTTCATCAACTAAGAAAAGTGTCTTACCTCAACATTGGTTTCTTCTACTTGGACTTTGATCTCATATCTAAGAGCATTGATAAAGCAAAAAGGTGAGCATGTCTATAGTTGTTCTAATTGAAGTACTTTCATTTAGCATTCTCTGTCTAGATATTTACTCTCTTATTGGTGTAGTTTGTTTGAAGAGGGAGGCGATTGGGAAAGAAAGAACAGGTTGAAGGTTTATGAGGGGTTGTTCTGCATGTCAACCCGTAACTTCAAGAAAGCAGCTTCCCTTTTCCTTGATTCCATTTCAACGTTCACAACATATGAGCTTTTCCCCTATGACACGTTCATATTCTATACTGTCCTCACAAGCATCATTTCATTAGATCGGGTTTCTCTAAAGCAGAAGGTATTAAATTGTCAACTATGAATTAAAAAATATGAATGATTACTATGAAAAAAATGCTTGATTTAAATGTTTGGTGCCATGAAATCTCTTTTCCTTTGTAATGTAGCATATACTTGATATCTGTGACAGGTAGTCGATGCCCCAGAGATTTTGGCTGTCATTGGAAAAATTCCTCATCTTTCTGAGTTTCTGAATTCTCTGTACGATTGTCGATATAAATCATTCTTCTCTGCTTTTGGTAAGTTCATGTTTTTGTAGTTTATGTCCACAGTTCAACAAAAAAGTCTGGGGAACCGATTTCATTAATCCAAAAATAAAGTCATTTTTCACTGAACTCAAATGTGAAAATATTATATCCAACCAATTTGAGAACTAGAAAGTCAGCTAATATACATGTAAAGAATGTTGGCTGCCTACTTATGTGGCTGACTTTGATCTTCAGCCTTAGTAAATTTAGCCTGGGTATTGTGGTGTATCATTACTTGGCTTTGACAAACTGTAGAGAGCTGCATGTTCAAAAATCCAAATAGTTAAAGTTTGAAGTGGTGCACTGTTTTTTTTGACAAATCTTTTCTTTTTTTGGATTGGGCAGTGAGATTCTCATGTGTCCATAACATAACCTTGCAAGAATGAGCATATCTCTGCTAAATTATCATGTTTTGGGTTGCATGAATATTTGCTTGTTATGAATCATTTCCTGTTATTATTTAATGGTAATGTAAAAAAAAGGAGACAATAGTAACAGTTACCAGAATATAATTTCTTTTAATATTTCCAGCTGCCTTGACGGAGCACATTAAACTGGACCGGTACCTACACCCACACTTTAGGTATTACATGAGGGAGGTCAGAACTGTTGTATATTCACAGTTCCTGGAATCGTACAAAAGTGTTACCATTGAGGCTATGGCTAAAGCTTTTGGTGTCACAGTGGATTTCATTGATTTGTAAGTTATCTGGAGGCGTATAGCCGTTGCTTTGTCTATAATTTTCTTCTTTTAACGAGGACTTACTTTGTCTATAATATTTCTATCAATAGGGAACTGTCAAGATTTATTGCAGCTGGGAAGTTACATTGCAAGATAGATAAAGTTGCAGGTGTTTTGGAAACTAATCGCCCTGATGCTAAGAATGCTCTCTACCAAGCAACCATCAAGCAGGGTGATTTCTTGTTGAACCGAATTCAGAAACTTTCCCGTGTTATTGATCTTTGAAGATGTAGGATTTTCGTTTTGGTATTCAAACAATATTTGTGTTGTAATTCTTTGATGTAGAACTTGTTGAACATGTTTTCAGATATTATTTTCCCCCTCTCTCTCTTTATGTTTATTTCTGTGTCAAACAACCCATAATTGACAAAGATTGGTTTAGATTACCATTCTCTACTGAGCAAAAGCATATTCGAACTCCAGTATTTTTGTTTACATGTATTGTCTCTAATCTGCATTTTTAATTTGTACGTTTTTGGACTTATTTATTTTTCTTCTTTTGTATGGTAGTTTTTTGGACTGGGAGAGTAGAAAATTAGCAAGTTTAACATCATCAAATAATTTTTGATTAATTGAACAAGAACAAATGTAATGAAATACATATCTTTTAAATATTAAAATTATATTGCATGGTTCTTAATCATTTAAAATGAATTTTGGGCCAAAGGAGGGAATTAATCAAGTAGGCAATATTTCCCTTTTCTTTTTCTTTTTCATTTGTGAATTACTTTTGACACTAAAATTATATTTTAGAATGAAGAGTTATTTACAACTGAAATTGTTGCTACGTTTAAAAGAAGAGTTATATACAACGCTTATGAAGAAATCGGTTTTGTTTGTTTCATTATTCAGACTAAAAGAACTGTTTAAAAGAAGAGTTATATATAACTCTTGGTGAAGAAATCGGGTTTTGTTTGTTTCATTATTCAGACTAAAAGAACTGTTTAAAAGAAGAGTTATATATAACTGTTGTGAAGAAATCGGGTTTTGTTTGTTTCATTATTCACACTAAAAGAACTGGAAAATTGTCACCGCCATCCGTCCTTCAATTGCATAGCAAGATAATGCTAGTACAAATAGATGATATAAGCATCGCGATCATTATGGGGGTTATTATGTCCTCCATGTCCAACGGTAGCCACCGCTTCATCTGTCGAAGCATCAATCAGTTCCATAAAAATGAATGCTAACTTTTAATTCAATTTCTGTTGGATTTATACACAAAGTACAATTTTTTTCCCCCCTCAAATTCTCTTAAAAGAATACCCAATGACTCAATTTCACCAATGTTTCAGGCATCTAAAAAATGAATCAACAATTCATATAATTTTACTTGAGTTAAATTACTCAATATTAGAAAAAATACGCTTTAAAATGCAGTTAATTCCCTAATTCATGGAGATAAGATATCATTTAGAATAAACCCTGGAAAAAAAATTAAAACCCTTTAATTTGAACTCTAAATTGGCATTAGATTTCAAAATAGCCGGAAATGATAAAAGCAACAGTTCAAACAGAAGGAATTTAACACTCCAATTCTCAAAGAGAAATGGAACCTGGGTTCAGTAGACAAATATTCCTGAATAACATAACGAAGACATTACCTACCTAAGCAAATCAAAAAAAGAAAAGAAAAAAATAAATAAAAAATGCACAATATGTTCTCCTCTAAGTAGAGTAGGTAGGTACTATCACACTGTGTATGGACATTTAAAGACATCCTCATAGGGAAGTCTAGCTTTCTAATCATCAAAGGTAAGATTCACTGAGACAAAATTATTGTGACTTCTACAAAGGGAATATTGTGCAATTTCTTCCTGTAATGCCCACAGTCCTACATAGGGAAGGTAACGGAAAGGAAAAGAAAAGAAGGGTAGGGTAGGGAAAGCAAAAAATGTAGCCGAGAATAAGGCTGTTAACATCACCGGGTTTACTTCTTGACAGTATCTACCTGCAGCTTCTGAAGGTTTAGCAACAGATCATCTGAACCCAGATAAACCTTGTTGGCAGAGTTTGAGATAATGTGAGCAATTTCTCTTCCTGCTTCAATTCTCCTGAGTGAGATGAAAGCTGGATTGTTTGCAATCGCTTGGCCAATTAGCTGAGCGCTTGTAGCCTCACCCTGGAAATCAGAGAGGGGAAAAGATGAAAATTGTTTGACATCAAAGGAGAAAAAAGACTTTTCCCAATCCTCAAATAGATCACTTCGTAATACAAATGAGGGCTTCAATATCCCTACTTCTTAGGGGACTACTAACAGGTAGTTTATATCCCTCAATGAAAAGAACAACCATTGTCAAACAAAAGCAGCATTACTCACTACCAAAATCCTTGCCATCTCTTATTGACTAAGAAAGTACTGATAAGTAGGCAGATTATTGGGGAAAAAATATCAAGGAACAATTATAAATAAAGTTGAATATATGGGATAATTAGAGTAGTCACCTGAGCTCTGATAATTGCACTTCGCTTGTCTTGCTCTGCTTTCTCCACAACAAACTTGGCCCTTTCAGCTTCCTGCGCAGCAACCTGTTTAGCTTCAATTGCAGCACGGAATTCCGTCCCAAAAGTCAGGCTGGTGATGGAAACATCATCCAGTGCAATGTTGAAGTTTGCAGCCCTATCTGTCAAAATCTTCCGTATCTCCCGACTGACATTCTACAAAATTCCCAAAAAACAAAGAGAGATAAACTGCATCAGCTAGTAGAAAACAACATGCATCTAACAACACAACACTTCGTTATGTACTTTACACGAATAACGTGGTGACGTAACAACGAAAAAACAAAAAGAATTCAAATAAAAAAACCTACTTCTCTCTGAGTAATAAGCTGGCTGGCATTGTATTGTGCAACTACAGCCTTCAAGGTTTCTTGAATGATTGAAGGCAGGACTCTCTCATTGTAATTCTCACCCAAAGTTCGATATATTGTTGGTAATTGGTCTGGCACAGGACGTATGAGCACCCGAAGACCAATTTTAACCTGTACATCAAGATGTAAAACACGTAGACAATAACAACATCATAATGCAACATGGTGGCCACTAAAAATTCAAGGTGTACAACAACTTGAAAAAGAAATTAATCTAGACCTTTATTTTAACTTAATTATAATTTTTTTTCTTTTTAATAACAAAGGTAGCCTGAAATGGGTTGTATCACTTAATTGATGACCAAAAACAATAGAAGAAAGAAAAAGGCAAAAGCAAAATTATCATGTTACATATTTAGGTTAAAGCATGTAAAGATGGGAGTCAGAGATTGAGTTCTTGACACTGCAAGTTGGCTAACCTAAATTTCTATCATATTAGAACTCCAACATAATATGAGATTAAAAAAGATATGATATTCAACAAATAATACCACAAACATAAATTTAATTTGATAAATTTATCGAATCATATATATACAGTAAATTAAGATGATAATGTGACCCTATTTATTAACACGGAAAACTCTGATTTTTGGTATTTATCACCCAACTAAAAGTTAATCTATACTCAAAGCCAAAAGTACATCACTGTTGTATCCAAGCTTATTAATAAACCATCAAAACAAAAAGCGAAAATATGCATATAAATATAATCCAGAAGTTCACATAACACATTAAATCTTGTTTTTCCATTTCTTGATGATAAACACAACGGAAAAAAATTCACATAAATCCAAAGACCATTTACCATTTGAAGGTCATGACTCCCTGAAACGCTTTCAACCAAATGAGGTCGTGCACGGACATCATAGATGACTGGCCGTTCAAACCATGGAATCATCAAGTGTGTTCCTTCAGGATAAACCTAGGAGATAATTCAGAAATTCATGATTAGTTTGCAACTTACTTAAGCCATATAAGAAAAATCTAGACTACAAATACTACAGATAATGAAACATTAGCCCTAGATACTCAATAAAGAGCAAATATATTAAACATAAATCATGGTTAATCCCTTTTTATATTTTCAAAAAGGATATGCAGTTCCATAACATAACATACCTAAAGATAAAGATAGAGATATGTTCTAGTTAAGCCAACAACCTAAAATGGTAACCCACCTCGAGTCTTCCCTCATCCCAAGAAAAGAGAACAGGAGATTCTTGTTTGCTTTTAGAGCCAAATTAGTCAGCCACCAAGCACTCTCCCTACATACCCATTTTCAACAATTCTCACCCCTATTGAGGGATAGTAACCTCCATTTCAGAAGTTATTTTCCCAGAAAAATTACCAATTAATAAAATATTATTCAGGAGTTACAATAGCTCTATGCCCTCCCTTATAGATTGTTAGAATAAAGCAAACAAAACACAGATAACATAATCCCAATAGTCAACTTAAGACAACCTTATCTTTAACACCAACAATGCGGTTGAAGACAATAGCTCTATGCCCTCCCTCAACATTGTAGAGACTGTTAGCAATCCCATATATACCGAGCCCAGCAACAACTCCAAGCTTAATCAGGGTAGATGCGGCACCACCAACAGGCATCTTAGGAACCTTCATATTGTTGAAATCCATCTTTCAATCCGCTGAAAAAAAAGAAAAAAAAAAACCAGAAACACTTCAGCCATCATTTTAAGGTAAACCATAAACATTTCGTATGCTTCACATCGAGATCTACTTCAAACAAAACACCCAAAAAATAAATAAATAACACAAGAAATTCAAGTAATCATGTATATAAACTGAATAAATTACAAAACCCCCAAAGATCCAAATAAATTGCAGAGTGATAAACTTATATCTTCGAAACCCCAATATATCAATTCCAACTCAAATATGAAAAAAAAAATTCAGAAATCGGAGGCAAAATAGTGAGACAAGAAGAGATCAGTTACGAATACCTGATCAAATGAAACCAATTCAGGAAGGAGGCTCTTCTTCACAGAGAGGAAATGAGAAGCGGAGAAAGGGTTTTAGAGAAAAAGGGTAATACTATCCAGACTTGGAGAAGGGGAAACAAAAGGGTTTTAGGGATTTTTCCGTTTCCTAAACTAATGGGAAAATATTTGAGTTTAGTCCCACATATTTTATTATTTACATATTAGGTCCCTTATATTGAAAAAAAGTGTAATTTAATTGACTGTAGTAATTTTTTGCAATTTAATTTAATTTTTATTTTTATTCTAATAACAATTAAAGTATAAGTTTCACTTATTAATTTTTTATTTTAGAAGAAAAATAATTTTAGATTTTTTATTGCCATTTAAATTATATTAATTAAATTTTAATAATTTAATAATACAATACAAAAAGAAAAAGAATACCTCATTAATTACTCAAGAATATCATAATCTACATTCATCTTATAAATTTCATCGAATTGCGTTTGGTCCCTTCTTGACTTTCTCTCTCTAAGAGACTCTCTCTACATTAACTCTCATAGAATCTTCGTACATTCATGGCTAGTCCCTCTATCCACGAAGGACCAGAGTTAATTATTCATAACCTTAACGGCCGCAACTTTAAACGACGGAAGAACGATTCTAATGAGGATGGAAACATAAATATTGCTGCAGATATGGACATTTCTGCTTGTCTAGAGGAAGATTCCCTAGATGCTGCTACTGCTAATGCATGGATTGGCCGTGATTTGGCTGCTAAACTCAGGAAAGCACATATCCACCCACCCATTTACACTGGGGAGGATGGTATGGATGATGATGATGACTTAGATCTTTCAAACCTAGTTGATCCGCTTAAAGTTCTAGAGAGTGACCTTAACCTACCGGTCATCGACTTCACCATAGAAGAGTGTCAGGAGACGTGAAAACCTTGGAAGAAGGCGTTAATACTCAAGCTGTTGGGCAAAACCATATCGTACCGGATGTTGGAGCAACGCACGAGAGACCTCTGGAAGCTTGAATGGGGATGCGAGCTCATTGATTTGGAAAATGGTTTCTATGTTGCACGGTTCTATTCAGCCGCAGATTATCAGCGTGTACTTGAAAGAGGCCCATGGATCATCCTTGACCATTATCTCACTGTGACTAAATGGAAACCAAATTTCAGGCCGTCCCTAGCTAAGATTACGTCCACTCTGGTTTGGATTAGGCTACCAGAGGTGCCGCTGGAGTTTTTCATAGAGAAGTCGCTACACCGGATAGGCAATGCATTCGGGAGGTTGGTTAAGGTGGATCACACGGCGACAACCACTTCAAGAGGAAAGTATGCAAGAATTTGTGTTGAGCTGGATTTGTCCAAACCTCTTCTCTCGTCAACACATATTGCAGGCATATTAACCTCCGTAGAGTATGAAGGCTTACATCAAATGTTTTGAGTGTGGCCAGTATGGCCACATTGCAGAGGAATGCTCATGACAAGACATAGGAAATCCCAATGACTCTAATAGGGAAGAGTCAGGAGATGCCGGTCAAGGTGGAACAGAGTGCAAAGGGCCTTACAACTCGTAGATGATGTCGACTTACCGTAACCGCAAAAAAGGAGTTCAACGGAAAAATTTTCCGGTGGAAGATCCCTAAGTCTAGAACATCAACATTGACTTCGGTAGCCAAAACACACGGCACGAGGACAGTACATGGCAGCGCTAGAAACGTTGGACATGCAACGTTAGTGTCTCAGGGTTTAGATGGTGACCAACCAAGGGAGTCGATAAGGAAGAAGGGGAATAGTACAGGGGGCACAATATAGGTGTCGCAGTTTTCAATACTCCAGGACTTGCAGGAGAACTTTTCAGACGTAGTAGACGAAATTCAGAATCTTAAAGAAAAAATTCAGTTGGTTGAAGGTCCGGGATCAGTAGCCAAGAAGGATTATAATGGATACAGGGAAAAAGGATGCAAAAGTCAAAAGCAGAGTGTTGGACCAATGGGTCATGCAGGGCGAAAAGAGATATTGAAGATGGCTAAAAGAGGATCCAAGCCAAACATGAGAGCAAAGGATATGGACGGGCCAGGCCCACTCGGCGATAACTAGCCCAACATAGTTTGAGCCCAACCTGTCTCACTTGGTAACAAAAAGTCTGAGCCCAGATCCAATCAACCCAAGTCACACATGGGGGACCCGACCGCTATTGATTTAGACGAACCGCCAGATGAGTCTGCTACATTAGCCAATGTTGATATACAAGGTACACATACTAGCTTCCCTGATTCTACCGCGACACTCAGTACTCCCAGTAGGGGTGTGCCATCCTCATCTATGTTTGTTTATGGGATTTTTAGTTCTCTCGTGGAACTGTAGAGGGGTGAAATCCACTCTCTTTCACAAACATCCCAATAATATGTTGAAAATATATAGACCTTTAGTTTTCATTCTACTGGAGACTAAAACAAATAGTAATATACCTATATCCTGTATTCACAATTATTCTTACCTAAATAGCTCTGTCTGTGTTGAGGCTAATGGATTTGTAGGGGGAATTTGGGTGCTTTGGGATAAAAATGAAATCAACCTTGAGGTGACAACTCTGGATGACCAAATCATCACAGCTATAATCAGTAATAAACAGAACATGGAATGGGTGATATCGGTGATCTATGCCTCGCCTAATCACATAACATATACCTACCTTTGGGATTTTCTACTAAAACTTGGCAAAGTAATCTCGGTTTCATGATTATTGATCGGCAACTGAAATCAAGTTTTGTCACTAGAGGATAAGAAAGGTGTGTGTGCGGTTAGTAGCCTACAAACAAATTAGTTTTGGCGGATGATCAATGAGAACAATTGGATATATCTCGGGTTTTCTGTAGGTAGGTTCAAATGGTCCAATGGGCGGTCTGGTATGGCAAACATCAAGGAGCGCATAGATCGTGCATGGAGCAATGTCGAATGGTATCATAAGTTCCCACAAGCAAGTGTAAAACACTTACTTCGCAGGTGCTCTGATCATCACCCTATACTTTTGTCCCCACGTCATGATAGTACACAGAGGACCAGAAGTCAAGGGTTCTGTATGCTAACAGCCTGGTTCTCCAATCTGGGGTTTGAGAAGGTGGTAATGGAAACCTGGCCGACACCGGGCGTACCCCTTATGCAAGCGATGGACACCTTCCGACGAGTAGATTTACAATAGAACCGACTTTACTTTGGTCACATCTTCCAACAAAAGGAGCGTTGTAACGCGCGGCTTACAAGAATTCGAAGATGTCTAGAACGACAGCCTTCTAGATATCTAGAGTACTTAGAAGTGCAGTTGATGTCAGACTGGGACATGATACTAGGTTTGGAGGAGGACTATTGGTGGCATAAGGCAAGGGAAAGATGGATCAGGGGTGGTGATAGTAACACAAAATTCTTTCAGTCAACGGCTGTTATCAGACAAAGAAGACGACAGAGTGAGCAGTTAAAAAACCAGGATGGTACTTGGTGTGACGACCCGATGAAATTTGAGGAATGTGCAGTAGACTTTTATCAATAACTGTATAAGGAGGAGCCATGTCAACCGTGTACCCGGGATATGTGGTGTTTCCCGGTGCCGAGACACTCCGATCGAAACTGGCTGAACCGAGGGGTTTTGGATGAGGACATTCGGATAGCACTCTTCCAAATGGGTTCAGAGAAGGCCTGTTGGACCGGATGACTTCATTCCCAAGTTCTTCCAACAATTTTGAGAAATAGTTGGACCGTCTGTATGTGATCATGTCCAAGGCATCTTCAGAAGAGGCTACATAAATCCGGAGGAGAATCGCACACTCATATGTCTACTGCCTAAGGTGAAGCATTCGGAATACTTAACTCAATTCCGGCCCATTGCCTTGTGCAATGTGCTTATAAAGTTGGTAATAGAGGTGTTAGCCAATAGGTCGAAGTCTCTCATGCCAAAACTCACTGGTGAACTACAAGCAAGCTTTGTCCTTGGTCGACAAGCAATTGACAATATTGTTATAGCACAGGAAATGATTCATTTGTTGGAAAGAAAAACAGAGAGAAAAGGTGACATGGTGATCAAGGTGGATTTAGAAAAAGCATATGATAGGATTGCATGGCCTTTCCTCCAAGAGGTCATCCTAGCAGCCGGATTCAATACACACCTAACGGGATTAATTCTTTCATGCATATCTTCAACAACCCTCACGGTGTTATGGAACGGGAAGCAACTTAAGGAGTTTCAACCGAAGCGTGGCTTGAGGCAAGGAGATCCTTTATCCCCATACTTGTTTGTTCTTTGTATGGAGGTGTTGGGACAACGGATCTCCGATGTAGTCACTCAAGGTCGATGGAAACCATTGAAAACTTCACAGAATAGCCCGTATATCTCTCATTTATTCTTCGCCGATGACCTGCTCCTCTTTGGGGAAGCGTCATCAGAGCAAGCTCAGTGTATGAAAACCATTCTAGCAGATTTCTGTAATATATCCAAACAATGTGTTAACTTGGCTAAATTGTCGATATGGTTCTCTGCCAATACATCCCGAGGAGTTCGTCACTCTATTAGACCTGTAGCTCAAGTGCCTATAGCAGAGGAGCTAGAGGTGTACCTTGGTGTCCCTTGTTTACATAAGCGGGTTAACCATTCTACTTATGACAATATCGTTATGAAGGTAAGGTCCAAGCTGGCCGGGTGGAAGATGAAAACCTTATCTAGGACGGCACGTGCTATTCTAATCCAGACAGTGACATCTACTATACCGCTTATGCCATGCAAACAACCAAATTTCCGGTCGGGTCTATCCATACCATGGAGAAGTTGTATCGAGGGTTTCTTTGGGGCGATAGTTCAGAGAGAAGGGCTATGCACCTGGTGGCATGGGATGTGGTATGCAGATCAAAGACAAATGGTGGCTTGGGTATTAAGCGGTTGCACCATACGAACATGGTGGCATGTGCGTGAAGTAATATATACTATCCTTTTCTTTGGAAAAAATCTTATAAATTTCATCTAAATCTTATTTTTTTTTTTTTTTTTTCATACTTAGAACCAGTGAACCAATGCAAGAAAATTAGAAACTCATTTTTACACCTAGAATGTGGTGATTTTTTTAATCCAAAATACAAACTAGTATTTGAAGGTCCCTTTTCAAATATATGAATAAAAAGCCAGAAAAACAGAATCAAATCACAGCTAAATCTAAAACTGTACCTAAATATTCTGCAATTGCAGAACATCATTGTGAAAGAAAAAAGAAAAAAAAACAAGAAGAGAAACCCTTAGGGAAAGCTTGCAATTTCAAACAAAGTGAAAAGGAAGATAGAAGCTGAAGAAGAATACACAAAAAAAAAAAAGAGACTGATAAATAATAACCTACAAAATATTTGGGAGCTGCGAATCCAATTTCTGCTGTAACTCTTTGATCTTTGCTGAGAGCTCAGTCTTTTGCTCCTTGTAACTCTGCATTAGGAATTCTTTCCCTTGTATGATTTCCTTCAACTCGATCACTTCTTGTTTCAGCATCTCGATTTTTTCTCCCTCGACTTCTTGATATCCATTTGCATGACCGTTCCTCCCTTCAGGCCATATGTGCTGTGCAGGGGATTTCTCAACTGAAACCTCTGGTCCGACACAATAGTCAGCTATTGCCTTCCTCAACCTCTGGATCTCTCTCTCCGAGTCAAACAAATCTCTGTTTGCAGCATCTAGAAGAGACTGCAAATGAGTAGAATGCGAAAGCTGAGTACCAAGAGAATTTTGCAACTCAACAATTTGATCCTGCATCTCCATTATCATTTCATCTCTTCTTTTCAACTGTTGTCTCAGCTTTTGTATCACTTCCCGGTTGCTAAAAAGGTCAGAACCAGCTTCTGAGACGCACGGTGAATCGGAGCTATTTGATTTGTGGAATGGTTTCTGTGGAAGTTCCAGGCGATCAGGTGATGCTGCCCACATGACACCATTCTCTCTGTTGAATTCAGAAACTTTGACCAGCGGCAATGAGATTTCAGGTTCTGTCACTCCTGCGTCATCACACTGCTGCTGCTTCATATCCCGCATAGTTGCAGATCCTGTTGCAAAAAGTGAAAAAAGAATAATAGCTGTAACCATATTCATATATGCGGAATTATTTTTAATTCTTCAAGAATAAAAGACTAGAAAACAGAACCATGTTCAAAACTTAGAACTTGTTTTCAATCACTTCAATCGAAAGCAAGGAAATAGTTGCCTTAACAGGACCAAAGAAAAGCTACTAAAGAACACTAAACAACTGCATAGATCTGCAGAAGCAAAAACCAGCTCTATAGATCATGTCATTATAAGGAATCAGTTTGCAAAGAAGCAAAGGGAAAAGAGAATCCATCTACAGTAAAAATCTATTATTAGTTATCTAAACTTCTTAATATGGCCAGATTTTATTTCACAAATCAAACTCGTACATATGCTAGTTGACTCTCAGGATTAAAAGGTAACCAGAAAAGGGACAAAGAGATGAGTCATATTTTCAAGGGAGAAAATAAGATAATCTAAATAAACTAGATACCCGGACCTATGCAGCAGAAGTGTTCTGATGATCACAAGTAGATGCCAACAAACTGTTCCTAAAATCTGGAGGGGAGAAACTTTTCAGCCATATTCACTCACCACAGAATACTCAATAGTTCTACCATGACAGCATCTTATTCTACCTTCACCAATAGATGACCTAACAGACAATATTCTAATTGAAAACAATAAAAGAATCAACTTCCATCACTCAAACAGAAGAAAGTTGCACTGTCCACAAGTGTTTATGATGTATTATCAGAATAAGTTATGCTTCATCAACTAAGAAAAGTGTCTTACCAAAGACAATCAAAATGAAGGATGTACATGGACAAGTTTTAATATAGCATTTTTATATTTAAAATAATAAGAAAGGGGGAGGGGAGGTGATATATGAGCTAAGGTCTTCAAATAATTAAAATTTTTGGGGTTGTATAGCTAAAAATATAGTTAAAAGTTCAGCAAAATTATACAGTTAAGAAGCAGTGAATGAGTGAAAACTCAAATAAAAAATATTGAAGAAAGCTTAAAATTGTATTTAGAAAGCCTTTTCTTTTTCTTTTTTTTCTTTTTTTTTTAAAGAAAAGTGTCTTGTATGTTAGAAAATAAAAAATTAAATTATCTCCCACCTTTTTCATATTAAAAGTTTATACCTATTTTACCTACTCAAAATATCTCATCTACCACATCAATCAAAATAGTTTTAAAAAAATCGTTTAAAAAGAAATAGTGAAAAAGAAATCAAAATGTTAAATCAAAACATTCATATTATAAACTTATCATTACACACCTACCTTTCAGAATAATTCCTTATTTGAACAAATACAAATTTTTTTTAAAAAAAAAAAAGAAAGAAAAAGTAAAATCACCTTTTCTCAATATAGATTTCACTCAACTTTTAAAGTAAAGGTTACTTTTCTCAGAAATAATTATATTATTCAAATACCCACTTAAATTTTGACTTTAGGAGGGAATTATTTAGAGGCATTTTCCGAAACTGAGCAGATTGAGAAAAAATATTAAAATGATAAAAAATTGTTTAAGTAAATACAGCCTAAATACTTTTACCACGTACAAAACCTGACAGACAAAAATGTAAAGGAGAATTCATGCCTAAGAGCTCCAGACCTGAATGGCAATTGCAGCAATTATTCTCATTTTGGTTATAAGTATACGCATTGGAATGGAAATGGGAGTTTCCCAAGTTTTTTGCATTAGCAGATCTCCTGTTTCCTGCATTTTGAAACATCACTTCAACTTTAAGCAGAACAAAATAACTAATCAAGACATTAAAGCATTATGTATCATAGAGAACCTTTTGAATCTTTGCTGCTACTTTCCTGATGTTTTGTATCATTAAGTTGTTTCAGCTTATAACCAAGACGAATTGACAATGTACTTAATAGAGCACCACCTGCAATAAGGACCCAGTTCGGTCCTTCCCCTTGGAAACTTTTAGATCTTTGATCTCTCGCCATCCCATTAGATCTTGGTTTCATTCTATCAGATGTTAAGGCTGGGGAATATTGTGATCATCAAACATCCATATCAGAATATGGTAAAGATCAAATAGTAGCAGAAACCAACACCAGCCTACCAGGTCAAGGAACAGAATTAAAAGACATTTCTAACTTCGTACTAAAACAGAAAATAATACAGGAAAAAAAAAGGATTATATATATAAATATATTCAAAGCAATTTTTCTAGTATAGAGATGTCAATTGGAAGGAAGTTCTTTCAATTTTCTTTTTCTTTTGCAATCCCAAGTGAGGGAGATTTCCATCTTAGCAAGTACTATCTCTATCTCAACCACCACCATCCAACCTTAGTTCTTCGTTGTCAATCAAAGAAATTAGAAAGAATCAGGAATAAAATCAACCATCTGAACAAATCCACATGCATTGCACATAATCTTCTCTTGAAGCTGCAAGCAGGTTTGAGAGCCTCAGATGTAAAGTGGTGTAGAGGGGCATTGCACAGGGAGGAGATTCTTCTTTTGGCAGTGGATGGTTTAGCAATCTAAACATCAAAACCTGCTTTTTGGACACCATACTAGCCCACATGCATTTGAGCCAATAAGGATAAGTCCACTAATAAAACTACCATGTGAGGAATTACAGAGGAGAAAATAAAAATTATACTACATGTGATGAAATAACTACGACATATGTAGAAAATTTAACTTATAAGTATATTTTTGTAATGTTAACTACTTAAACACTTTTGATATTTTTATTAATCAAACTCCAAACACTTTGACTCTGATCATCATCTCTAAGTTGAACAGTTATATCGACGAGAGATATACAAGCAAGGGGAACATGAAGATTAACATGAAGATTATATATAGAGAGAGAGACCAATTAAATTCTAAGATGGAATCTCAAACCACCAAGTGAATTATTAATTCATAAAACCAATTAACATGAAGAATATATAGAGAGACCAAACAATTTGTAAGGTTAAAAGAGATGGAACAGAAGGTCATTCACAGTCAGTTTTGGGGGAAAAATGTTTACAAACACTTCAGTAAACACTCCATTTGACTTTTCAATGAATTTAATCCAATTAAGATTTTGGTCCATCCAAGAAATGATAAATAAATAAATGAAGAAAAAAAATCATTTTTATGAAGCAAATAACTCCAAAAGCAGTTACTTTTAAGCACTAAAATGGCCAGCTAATAAAAACCAATCTAACATGCTCCTGCTCCCAAATTTCTCAATATGTATACAAATTGGATTAAGCTTAGTCACTGCTAATGCAAAAAAAAATCCAGAAAGTCTCGTCAAAAATTCTTTAGCAAAGGAAATGCTTTCCCAAGGGTCCTTTCTTTCTTTGTAGAGATAAAGAGGACTCTTTTCTATACTTGCATTTCCACTTCTCTTCATTCTAAAAACATTCCTTTGTTTCATCCAATTGGCTGACACACCGGTACAGGCTGTCAAATAGTATTTATACACAACACTTATAGCTCACTGTCTTCCACATTTGGAACTCAAAAGATTTTTCCGGAACATCCGAAATAGAGACAGACAATAGCTTAATTATCAAGAGCAATACGCACAAACAATTTATACAATATGAATCCACAAATGCGGTTTCTATAAACTTACAATTCAGCTGCAAGAACCACCTCAAAATCCAAAAGAACACAAATTTATTTGCCATACTAACAAATTAACCACGCAATTTCACGTCATAGTCAACCGATTACAATGCAGACCAACAAAATATTACACTATGAAAATTTCACAAATAACGCAATTGAAATAAGGGAAAGAAGAAGAAATAAATTTTTTTTTAAAAAAAAAAGTACCTGAATATAAAAAAGAAAGGTAGGTGTAATCGGAGTGGCAGGTTAAGATGACAGCGGCAGCGGAAGATCACGGCAGAGTTGAAGTGCGAATCATTCTTAATTAGGGTTTGTTCAATAGAATTTCAGAGCTTTGCCACTTTACTGAGTGAAAGCAAACCACCCTTCTGTTTCTGTAGGGGGCTACTTTTCAGGCTCTATTTTCCAGGAAAAGGAAAAATAAATAAATAAATAATCTGATTATTTTAATTGGAGAAAATAAAATAATTATTGAAATTTCAAAAATTAGTAATTAACTATTATTGTCAGGGGTATAATAGTAAAGCTAAACTAAAACCCTAACCCAATATATTTTCCTGTTTGCACATAAACTCTGTTTCTTGTCTTCCCCCCTTTAGATTAGCCTCTTCGCTACCGAAAGCTTTAGGGTTAGAGTGTTTTTCCTTCTGCAGAGTAATTAACAAAACAATGGCAGGTGTGGCGGCGGCTCCGGCTATGAGAGAATCCGTTCAATGCTTTGGCCGTAAGAAGACGGCGGTGGCTGTAACACACTGCAAGCGCGGCCGTGGTCTTATCAAGATCAACGGTGTCCCAATCGAGCTTGTTCAGCCTGAGATCCTCCGTTACAAGGCATGTGAACCAATCCTGCTCCTTGGTCGCCATCGCTTTGCTGGCGTCGACATGCGCATCCGCGTGAAGGGTGGAGGACACACATCACAGATTTACGCTATCCGTCAGTCTATTGCTAAGGCTCTCGTGGCTTTCTACCAGAAGTTCGTTGATGAGCAGGCAAAGAAGGAGATCAAGGACATCTTAGTTCGTTATGACAGGACCTTGCTTGTTGCCGATCCCAGGAGATGTGAACCCAAGAAGTTTGGTGGACGTGGTGCTCGTGCTAGGTTCCAGAAATCCTATCGTTGAAGGCGCCTATTTTTTAAGTTTTATTATCGTTATAAAATTTACTATTCGACTTCAATTATCAGACATGTTTTGGTTTTAAACTGTTTTGTTTCAATTTTGTGGGCCATTTTGAGATGTTTATGAGGTGACTTATTAAAAATTGTTGTTTAATCTAGCTGTTTTGGGGATCATCTTTTGTATGATTTGAATTTAGAATATTTATATTCACTATTTTGTTCATTAACCCTAGAAATTGCGGTTTGCTTTTTTTTTTCAATTATTGTGCGTTTCTTTGGAATATTTGCTAATTTCTGTCTCATTTATTCTTGTTTAGTTTTGGAATTCTGTTAATGTGTCTGCATAATCAATTTGAGGAATGGAATTGCAGCATAGAAATTATGTCAAAAGCTCTGTGGTCGTCTTCCTTTACTGGTTGATGATATGCTTGATATTTTCCAGTTGATGGTTGGTATCCTACTTAAGCTCTGTAAATCATGTCGAGCAAAAAGGATTTGAGTTTTGCATTTTTTTCTGGTTGGTCAATTTCTTTAAACTCTTCCTGCCCCCTTAAAATCAATTCTATGGCTATTGAAAATACAAAGATTATTACTAGGTTTGGTATTGTTCTTTCAATATGTATTCATTCTTATTATAATTTACATTCCCCGTCATTGCTTGGTGCCATCAATCCGTATGGACAATAGATTTTTTACTGTTTGTTACTGATGTGCCCGCCATGGCTTTGAGGATCATTATCTGCCATGGATCTCCAGGCAGGTCAGATGTTCATTGCTACTGTATATACTAATTAAATGCTTTTTTATCCGTGCGTGTGTGAATCCTACTGTTGGGGGCCTTTAAATAGATAACTGAGGCTATAACAGGACTGAAAATTGTTTTCTGATATACATATCTTGCTTGACTATTTTCTGATTGATCAATTGTTTATGACCTAAGTATCTCTGATTTGCCCATTTATATGTGTAACTCCTTGTAGACATTTTGAGCATCTTGGAGTTAAAATTTCTAAATTCAAAGTTCTATGAAACAAGCTTTCAACTGATTTGTTTCAAACAAATTATTAAATTGGTTTTATTGATAATATATATACATATATATATATATATATATATATATATATATATATATATTGTTTGCTGTATAGGTGGGGTGTTATTTACTGGCAGTATACTGTTTTTGTATCTGAATGTCATTCATTTGTGTGTTTACTGCTATGCATGCTTGCTCCTGCAGCTGTTGTGGTAGTGGGAAAACTTTCACATGTGCCACTTATGTTGGGTGAGTAGTAACTATAACCACTACTCACACACTTCTATTTGGTAGCATTCTGGTATTGCTGATCTATAGGTTAATCTCCACCGATATAGAGTTTCTTTTGTTTTAGAGATGTTCTCCATTTTTTAAGAGGAGGAACTCAAGAGACGAGATTTAACATTAATAAGCCAGTGAATTTCTTGTAAAAATTTACCAATCTCCTTAAATCCTTTCTACAAAATTTCTATAAGGTTCCACAGCTAACTCTGCTGGTTCATCTGTTTTTTGAATTGTCAGGTATAAAATTTTTGTGTACTGAATTTAGAGAATTGTGGTTATTCAATTTTTTTAGAATATTTTAGAAGGTCAAAATTAAATTTTAGAACTAACAAACAAATATGTGCAACTTAATTCCACCAAGTAAAATATTACTTCAATTTCAAAAATTTATAGAACTATATATCTATTTAAAGTATTATGTGTCTAGTAGTATTCTTATCGATAAGTTGAAAATGAATTTATATGTGTCTTGACCTCAGCTTAAAAAAAAAATCTCTTCTCAAATGTCTGCAGTCCGACAAACTTGGTGTTCATCCAACTCTGACTAATCTTCTCTTCCCGCCATATATTTTATCATCTATTTCTTCCACAGAATCCACTGAAATCGTGTCTTGGTCGTAAGGTATTCTCTGATTCAGACTTTGCACACCAGCTGTTTGATTAAATGCGCAGCTTGGAATTGCAGCCCTCGGCACCAACGGTTTGGAGATAATTGACTTGGTGAAACATGATTCGAACTGTGTTGCCAGTTCAATTTCAACCCCAAAGTGAGAATAAACCTATTATTATATCATCTCTTCGTTCTCAATTTCTTCCACCCTTACAACTACTGCATGTTAATAATCCTTATTATGTTAGATGTATACTAAATTCGAGTCCCAGAAAGAAATTATGTATTACTTGTACTTCAAATCCTCTAAAAATACGCCGTGATCCATCCCTAGACAAGCACGTCGTGAAACAGAACAAAATTCGTTTTGTTCAGAAGCTCAAAACTTTATTACTCTCTAAACCAAAACATTTCATGCCACTGCATATTCTCAACAAATGCAGATCTTACTTATCCTTGCCCAAGCCTCGTTCAATTCTTAGAATGATTCATCGATATCCCACTATTTTTGAGCTCTTTACTATCCCAACTCCTCCCTTACCCTTTAATGCCACTAAGCCCCTTTACCAGGTTTGTGTTCGACTCACCCCTGCTGCTGCAGCACTGGTGCGTAAAGAAATGGAGCTTAAAAACACAATGTCCTTGTCATTGGCTATTAAGTTACAGAAGCTTTTGATGCTTACTCCGTACAACAGGCTTCTGCTGTCCAAGCTTGTTCATCTTGCTCCTGACCTTGGTTTGCCCGTGACTTTTCGTTCAAGGCTGTGCAACGAGTATCCAGATAGATTTAAGGTTGTAGATACATCTTATGGGCGTGCACTCGAGCTTGTTTCATGGGATTCGGATTTGGCTAATGTGTTTCCAAAACGCGAGATTAAAGTGGTTGATATGATTGTTGACAGGCCCTTGAAATTTAAACATTTGAGACTTAGAAAAGGGATGAATCTTAAGAGGCGTCACGAGGAATTCTTGATCAAGTTTAATGAATTGCCGGATGTCTGTCCTTACAAAACAAAAGTGGAGGAGGATTTGGGGAAAGAATCCATTGAAGCAGAAAAGAGAGCCTGTGCTTTGGTGAGAGAAGTCTTGGGGATGACTGTTGAGAAAAGAACATTGGTGGATCATTTGACACATTTTAGAAAGGAGTTTGGATTGCCAAACAAGTTGAGGGGAATGGTAGTGAGGCATCCTGACCTGTTTTATGTAAGTCTTAAAGGTGACAGAGACTCTGTTTTCCTCGTAGAGGGATACGACCATAAAGGTGTGCTTCTCGACAAGGATGAGATAGTAGTGATCAAGAATCAGCTGATGGAGCTAGTGAAGGAAAGGAAGAGAATGAGAAGGGAGAAAAGAACGAGTTTCAATAACTTTGATCACGTTCAAACACTTCTTCATAACCGGCTTGATGAGGAGGATGAATACGACGATAACTTTAATGACAGTTTGGATGACTTATTTGAATCCCATGACTTTGGCCCAGAGGATGATGATGATGATGATGTTAGCAAAGATAGAATTACTGAATTGTTAGAAATGGAGAGGAAAGATGTGTTTTGGACAACTGAAGCTATTTCCTGTTCAGAAAATGACACAAATGTTTCAGAACCATGGTAGCAGTAAGTTCACTACTACTACTACTTCCCCTGCTTGTCAAGTATTCTCTGCTATTACTTTGCATTTAGAATTACCTTAAAATTAAAAAAAAAAAAAAAAGGACTATAAAATGTAACTTTTAATCTTATATATATATATATAAGAAGATCTGTATTATAAACAGTTTAATAACATTGTTTGTTTTGTCCGCTTCAACATTGTTGGATAAATCTAACGTGAAATTTGCATAAATGCAAAAAGTCAATGAAAATGAATAATTTTTGTTCTTTCCCAAATAAGTAATTGTTTACTTAAACCAGTTATCAAATTTATTCTCTTTAAGTTTCTCAAAAATTTAAGAATCCATTAAAAGTCAACGTCATAAATACCAAATACGGAACATAAGTTTTGACCTAATTAAGGATCTAAGTAGTATTATTAAAAATCATGCCTGAATTACCACAAATCTTTAATATTGTCTCATTGCGTATACGGCTCTTCATTTATTTATTTCTTTTTTCTTTTTCATTTTCTTTAAAATAATGTAATTAAATATTTATATTATTTATCTTTGTTGTGGAACAAAATATTACTTTTTAAAATTAATTTTTTATAAATATTTTAAATTTATGATATTTTTAAAATTATAAATTATAATTAAATGGTGACATTAATTATTATTTAATATTATGTTTGGTAGAAGATAAAAATAATAATAATAAAAATAATAAGCACATTGTCAATGGCGTAAAATAAAATTAATTAATAAATTTAATTTGTCACGCTTGTAAAATAAAAAAAAATAGTATTATATTATACATATTTTGATGGTTCTTTCTTTTTCCTGGTTTTTATATTTTATTATTATTATTATTAGTGGTAGACAAAAAAAGAAATATAATGACTTTATATTTATTTTAAATATTTGAATTTGTCAAAAAAAAGTAATAATAATCATTAAATTATATTTTCTAACTACTACCACTTCAGTGTGGAATTGTAAATTTGAATCCGCCACTTCAACCAATGTTTTTTTCTGCTCCCCATTAAAACCTTAAAAACCACGACCTATTTAATTAATTAATTTTTTTTTTTTATCCTTTGAATTTTAATTATACATATATTTTCTTTCAAAATAGGTGTTCTTTGAATCAACATAATCATGATTTTCCCACTTTTTCCATTTCTTTATATATATTATATATATATATATATATAATTGATGATTATTTAAGGTAAAATTATCCTTTAAAGAGAAATATAGAAGTTATACGGCATACCCACAATTTTTGTCTTTTTTGGGACAGTTTGAAATTTCTTACCTTTCTCCTCTACTTCTGTGAAGATGGCTACCTCTGAGTTGACAAATTGTTTTTTTCAGTACATATGTGGGGAGAATCTTATTCAAGATCAAAACTTTATATATATATCTCCTCAGTTACTTACATTTTCTTCAATTTTATCCTCTTCCACAATCAATATATATATATATATTATATATATATATATATATATAGCAGTTCTTGATCTCTGTCTGATGAACAAAGTCTCTGTTTCTACAAACAGAGGTTAATTAAGTTAACGAGCAATACTGCAACTCCAATATCAAGAAAATCCATGGTCAGTTTTTGAATAATTTCCATTTTCTTTAATCAAGAAAACAAAAAAAAAAACAACCCAGATCATGGATTTCCTGAAAACCGAAGAGAAGAAGAAATTTCCATCTGCAGGAGTGTTAATTAAACAATGGGTGTCCTTCGTTTTTACAAAATCTAAGGCGGCGGCGACGGCGGCGGCGGGTGCAATAGAAGGTAAAAATAGGAAGAAGAAACGGGGGCAGAAAGTTGCACCGGAGGGATGCTTTTGGGTGTGCGTGGGAGCAGAGAAACAGAGGTTTGTGATGAAAACAGAGCACGCGAATCATCCTCTGTTCAGGAAGCTTCTAGAAGATGCAGAATCGGAATACGGTTTCGACGACATTGATGGGCCTATTAAGCTTCCATGCGACGTAAATCTTTTTTACAAGGTTTTAGCAGAAATGGAGATTAGCAGTGAAGAAGAAGAAAAAGAAGGTGGTTTCGTGTGTGGTTCGTGCAGTCCTTTTACTCCAACAAGGTCTAGGTCTAGGCCATGTTGTTTTAGAAATAAGGTTCATGAATATGGACTTTTGACACCTTCACGTTTGCTTAAAATGAATCACTTCTAAATGTACTTTTGATTAATTTGTATATATATACACATACACACACACACACACACACACACATATATATATATATATATATATATATATATATGTTTGATGATTACTAATAAATTGATAGTTAAAATTTAGAATAATTGGTGAGTTTGGTCACAAACAAATTTATGTTTGGCAAGCTTAGTCTTAAAATATTTTTTTTAACTTTTAAGATCTCAAACTTTTTTTAAAGTGAATAATAAAGACTCATTGGACGGATTCTGTCAAAAACTTTAAAAATTTAACGATTTTTAAAGTTAATTAATTAAAATAATGATAAAAAAGTCATTACAAAAGGACAAAATTACAAATAATATTTAAACAAAAATATAAAAATGTTCTCACATTTAAAATTTAAAAAATAAAAAATCTATCAAATTCTTCATCAATCTTCATTTTCTTCGAATACAAATTCAATTTTTATTATTTTCTAACAATTTTAAAAAATATATATATATAAAAAAAGAAAAGAAAAGAAAAGAAGAAGAACATAAACATTTTTTTTTATTAATAATGAAAGTTTTTCTCTCAACAAAAATATTTCAGTATAAAGTTTTTCTTTTTATAAAGATTCTATGTATTTTGTTTTTTCCTTTATTTAGAGATGTTAGGAAATAATAAAAATCTTGTTTGTAATCGAAGAAAAAGAAAATTGACCAAGAAATTTTCATATTCTCACTATATTCTGATAGATTTTTTTTAAAATTTAAAATTTAAAATATAAATATATTTTTATTCCTTTATTTAAAATTTTTTTTTCTTTCTTTTTACATGTAATAACTTTTTTACCCTTATTTTTAATTAACTAAATGTAAAAACTAATAGATTTTTAGGGTTTTTGACAGAACCCGTCCAAGGGGACTTTATTATTCACTTAAAAAAATATTTAGGACCTTAAAAGTTAAAAAAAATATTTTGGGACTAAGTTTGCCATACATAAATTTGTTTGGGACCAAACTCACCAATTATTCTAAAATTTAAAAAGTTTGGTTTTTTAAAGAATAAGATTATGTTTGAAATATTGTCCACGAAGAAATGAATTATGATTTAGATAAAACTCGTAGAGATTTAAAGTGATTATATATATATATATATACTGAAAATTGTTTCTTTATGCATGAATAATAAAGAACGAAACTTTAAATCACAATACATTATCTTATTGCCAACATCATATGTTTGAACTGTTAATCATAAGTTTGAAATAACGTTGTTGAATTACGAATTTAATGTTCATATTTAATAACAGTTCAAACATATGATTAACGAATAATTTCAAGTTATAATATATATATATTATATATATATATATATATAGTATCAAATTATTTGAACTTAGCAACTAATGACATTGAATTTAGGCTTACAAATTGAGAAAATGGTCCATGATTTGGTTTACATCATAATTGGTACATAATCATATTGTTCACCAACTTGAGCATTATATAATCCCATCATTACTTTGAGCCTAATTAAAACAAAGTCTATTTCCAAGTTTGGCACACTAAAATATAATTAGTCCATATAAATGTAAGTGGCTTTAATAAAAATGTTCTCTCAAATTTATTCATTATAACTAAAAAAATAAAAAATATTGAATACTAAAATGCTGATATGATATGAAGTTCCACATCGCTCACTTAAAAAAGCTTTTATAAGTTATTTAATAAAAATTTGCAACCTTTTATTTATTGATGCGTTTTAAATCTGGGAAGTGAACATTGTTTATCAGTCCACCTAAAAGATGGGGAAAATACAAAAATACCCTTGGGAAACGTCAGGATAGAACCAGCTAAATTTCTAGTTGAAGAAGGTTTGATTCAAGAAATCCGTTAAATAAACTGAAAACCCTTCATTTTTTCAGCATCAAAATCTTTGAATTTCGATTTACAATGCTGAAATCAACTTTTTCACCAATATTTTCAACTGATTTTCTCACCAAAACAAAGTTTTCAAGAACTTCAAAAGAAATAATCAGTGTACTAAGAAAACAAAGCACACAAACTGTTCGACAAAATGCCACAACCACCATTACCAAGAACACGGAGCTTCACAAACTTCCCCCAACTTCAGCTTATGTTCATCTTCCATTCTGCAGAAAACGCTGCCACTACTGTGATTTCCCCATCATTGCTCTGGGTCTGGGTTCTTCTTCTTCACTTCAGCAGTCACTTGACCCTGACCCGCGAATGATAAACTATATCCAGATTCTTTGTCGAGAAATTAATGCTACTCCATCTTTTCTTGATCACCTCAACCTACCTCTTGAAACTGTGTTTTTTGGTGGTGGCACACCTTCTTTGGTTTCACCAGGGTTAGTTTCTCAGGTACTTGAATGTTTGAGTTCAAAATTTGGTGTGTGTTTGGATGCTGAGATATCAATGGAAATGGATCCTGGCACATTTGATGCTGAGAAAATGAAGGAGATGATGAAATTGGGTGTGAATAGAGTGTCTTTGGGTGTGCAGGCTTTTCAAGAGGATTTGTTAAGAGCTTGTGGGAGAGCTCATGGTGTTAATGAGGTTTATGAGGCTTTTGAGATTTTGAAATCTTGTCAGGTTGATAATTGGAGTATGGACATTATATCTTCCCTTCCTCATCAGACTTCACAGATGTGGGAGGAAACATTGAAGCTCACTATCCAGGCACAGCCACCCCATATCTCTGTTTATGATTTGCAAGTTGAACAAGACACCAAATTTGGACTTCTGTAAGTTTATATTAGATTATAGCTTTTTGGTTTAAATTTTGCAGCAAAGAAAGATTCATTTCTTTTGAATATGTCAAAAGCTTAAACTTGATCAACAAATGGTGTATTGTTAGGGATTTGAACTCATGATCTTCTGCTCTAATGCTATGGTAAATCGAGTTGAAGAACATTATTACTGTTTAATTGAATCAAAAGATTATACTCTGATTGGAACATTATATTATGCTTATGGGATTTCCTAAGAATGAAAAGGGAAAGAAGCTTTCAAGATAGAACAGCCTTTGTTTGGAAAGAATATTTTGTTGCTACAAAAAATGCCATATTTTAGCTTCATTTTTGCTTAGCTTCTTGATATTGATTTATCTATCTGCAGTTACGTTCCAGGCCAGTCTCCTCTTCCTTCCGAGGATCAATCTGCCGAGTTCTACAAAATGGCTTCAAGAATGCTGACAGATGCTGGTTATGTTCACTACGAAATCAGTAGTTACTGCAAAAGTGGCTATGAGTGCAAACACAATCTCACATACTGGAAGAATAAACCGTTTTATGGTTTCGGATTGGGGTCTGCAAGTTACATAAACGGAGTACGCTTTTCTAGGCCTAGGAAGTTAAAAGACTTCACAAACTATGTGCAGAATTTGGAAGATGGAGAAACTAATGACAAAAAATGCAATCTTGACCCAAAAGACTTGGCAGCAGATATTGTTATGTTATCTCTAAGAACATCAAGAGGGTTGGATTTGAAATCTTTTGTTCAAACTTTCGGTTTTGAACTTGCATTCTCTCTGTGCAAGGCTTACGAGTCGTATGCGCAAAGTGGGCATGTAATGTTCTTAGATGAACAAAGGAGAACTATTGAAGCAGAGGAGTTTACTTCCTTACTATCCGATGACTGTAAGATGAGAAAGGCGGTGGCTTTTGTTCGCCTGAGTGATCCGGATGGCTTTTTGCTGTCCAATGAGTTGATATCCCATGCTTTTGGTGTGTTAGGTTCATAAATCTTGTTCTTAGTTAAGGATGTCTGAATTTCTTGTTCTGGAAGGATTTGAGGATGTCTGAATTTCTTGTTCTGGAAAGATTTGAGGATGTCTGAATTTCTTGTTCTGGAAAGATTTGAGGATGTCTGAATTTCTTGTTCTGGAAAGATTTGAGAATGTCTGAGTTTCATCATCAGCAACAGCAAGGATTGTCATTGAAGTAGGACAACATTTTGGGACAATTATCAATGGCTGGAAGGATCAAAATCAGGTGGATGTATCTTATTGTGTATATATATATATATATATATATAGGGTAAATTATCCTAATAATACTTGAACTTTTCAAAAATCTAACTTTTGCACCTGTATTTATTTTTGCTTTCAACTGACACTTCAACTATAAAATATCACTTCTTTTGCCATTCCGTCCAAAATTTCTGTTATATTTCATTTTCCGTCCAATTTTTAGGGGCATTTTCGTCTTTTTACATCATTAATTTTTTTAAATTATTAAAGTTTATTTTCAAGGGTAATTTTGTCATTTCACTTAATTATTAAAAATCTAAAAATATATTGTTATTGCAAAAGTTTGAACCTACAACCAAACACAACTAACTAAATGATACTTAACCACTGGGACAACTATGAATATATTAATTTATATAAAACTTATATTTTATATTGTAATTACACAAGTAACTATATTTTCTCATTTTTAAATCATTAATATTTTTAAATTATTAAAAAAAATTTCCAGGGTAATTTTGTCATTTCACTTAATTATTAAAAATCTAAAAATATATTGTTATTACAAAGATTTAAACCTACAACCAAACAACTAACTAAATGATGTTTAACCACTGGGAAAACTATAAATATATTAATTTATATCAAACTTATGTTTTATATTATAATTACACAAATAATAAATACGCATTTTATATTACAATTACATTTTATATTTAAAATATAAATTATATTGAATATAAACATTCTCAAAAAAATATTTTCAAATGACACAAATCAAACCATAAGTTTTTGTTGTTATCACCTTATTCAAACTTTGCACTGAAGCTTTTCTTCACTTTTTCGTTTCAAATTCGTCGCAAAACATGAATTAGTGTCAACAATGACATTATATTAAAAAACAACTCAAAATTAATGGTTTAGTTAGTCACGTGGTTTGAAGAAGGTGACGAATTCGAAACAAAAAAGTTAAACAATAAGTTCAGTAATGTTTGAAGAACGTGACAACAACAAAAACTTGTTATTTGAATTGTGGCATTTGATAATTTTTTTAAAAAATGTTTATATTTAATATAATTTATATTTAAAATATAAAATGTAATTGTAATATAAAATATGTATTTATTATTTGTGTAATTACAATATAAAATATAAGTTCTATATAAATTAATATATTTACAGTTGTCCAAGTGGGTAGACATTATTTAGTTAGTTGTTTGGTTGTAGTTTTAAATATTTGCAATAACAAAATATTTTTCAGATTTTTAATAATTAAGTGAAATAACAAAATTACCTTGAAAAAAAATTTTAATAATTTAAAAATATTAATGATTTAAAAAGACGAAAGTAAAATGACAAAATTACTCATAAAAATAAAATTTTAATAATTTAAAAATATTAATGATTTAAAAAGGCGAAAATATAGTTAGTTGTGTAATTACAATATAAAACATAAGTTTTATATAAATTAATATATTTATAGTTGTTGCAGTGGTTAAGCATCATTTAGATAGTTGTTTGGTTGTAGGTTTAAACTTTTGCAATAACAATATATTTTTAGATTTTTAATAATTAAGTGAAATGACAAAATTACTCTTGAAAATAAAACTTTAATAATTTAAAAATATTAATGATATAAAAAGACGAAAATACCCCTAAAAATTGGACGTAAAATAAAATATAACAGAAATTTTAGACGGAAGGGCAAAAGAAGTGATATTTTATAGTTGAAGTGTCAGTTCAAAGCAAAAATAAATACAGGTGCAAAAGCTGGATTTTTGAAAAGTTCAAGTGTTACTAGGATAATTTACCCATATATATATATCATACTGTAATCACAGAAAATCCCTCATGTATCTGCCAAACAATAAGGCAATTGGATAATTTCATTCAATACTATTACCAGAGATTGAATGTATATATACAGCTGTTTGAATATAAGTTTTTTTTTTTTAATTTTATAAACAAGAAAAATATATATATTGTATTGTGTTTTAGGAATAATTAATGAAAAGTAAGAAAAAAAAAAAAAATATATATATATATATATATTTTTTTTTTTGGCTAGGTAGAAAATAAAATATCATATACATTGTGTCCTAATTCTTATAGATATTTTTATTTCATTTGCTTTACTGTATTTTATCCAACAAGAGAGAAGATGGAGTCTCTTGCAATGGCGACATCACCAACTGCTAGAAACGCCGCCGGTAGTGGCTTTCTCCGTTCCCCCTGTATGAACCGTATAATGATGAGCAACAGCCGGAGGACGAACTACGATTCTGTAGCTGCATATCAAACTCGTCTTTTCTCATCTCGTTTATCTTCTTCTTCTCCTTCTCCTCTTTCTTCCAAGAAGAATTCACACGGAGGTTCCATCTTTCTTAACCGTTTAGCTGCTTCATCCGTACATTCACCTTCCATCTGTTTCTTTTTGTTCGATTGATTTGTGGATTGATTCTATTTGGGTAATTTTGGGGGTTCGCGTTGGGAATTTGATTGAATTGTTAAATTCATTTTTTGGATGAAGGAACGAGTGGAGAAAAGCTACATTATGATAAAGCCTGATGGCGTTCAGCGTGGTCTTGTAAGCTGTAGACTAAAATTTCTGGTTTTCTTTTCGTGATATTTTTATAATCTTGTAGTTATGATTTCTTTTCTATAGTTTTTGGCTAGAATTTCGTTTGGGGATTTATTTTAGGTTGGAGAGATAATTTCCAGATTTGAGAAGAAGGGGTTTAAGCTAATAGGATTGAAACTTTTTCAATGCCCTGGAGAATTGGCACAGGTTTGTTTCTGCTCCTTTATATTTGTATTCCTAGAATCCATGTGCGCAATTTTAAGTTTCTGATGGAAAATGCCATTTCACTGACCTTTCATGTGTTGTTGATTGAAGACTGCCTCTATTAATACATTTGTGTAGCCTTTTCAATCTGAATCAGTTCAATGGATTTCCTGCTATCAATTCTTTCTTGCTTTGTAGAGAATTTGGGTAATTTGCTATAATGTGTAGAAGATTGAGTTCTTATTATGGCTTCTGAGACATCATATGTATGGTTGCAGGAACATTACAAGGATCTGCAGTCCAAACCATTCTTCCCCAAATTGATAGATTACATAACCTCTGGTCCTGTTGTCTGCATGGTATGCTGCTCTTTGATTATTTTTTGATGAAGTTATTGTTCATGAATAGTTCTAAGAAATGTTTGGATTCTTCCCTTTCCAAAATGAGTGACAAAATAGTCTTTTCCAGGCATGGGAGGGTGTGGGCGTGGTTGCTTCTGCTCGTAAACTAATAGGAGCAACAAACCCTCTTCAGGCTGAGCCAGGCACAATTAGAGGAGATCTTGCTGTTCAAACAGGAAGGTGAAGCCCCCAGTATTATCTCATGTTTTATAAGATTCTGTTTCCATTTTATTTTAGCTTAGCAATTCAAAATTTTATACATTTGACATGTTGCAATATTTCTCCTGTAGGAATGTGGTTCATGGTAGTGATAGTGCCGAAAATGGCAAGCGAGAAATAGGTAAGTTTTATTTTTTAACAAGTGGTCCATGAAATGATGCTGTCTTCTACTCCCCTTTATTGCTGATATGTAATCTGAAGCCTTATAGTATTAAATCTGCAACTTCACTTTGGATTTTCTGATTTGTTACCTCTTGAGCTTTAGAATATTACAGCAATATTTCAAAGTTTTTCCTTCTATAGATTATCTGCATCAATAGTCCAAACAAACCAAATGGTGTTTTGTCTTCCAATTCATTCTTCATGTAAAGTTCTGTCAATAGTCCTTGTATGGGTAGCATAGCAGGATTTTTACCTTAGAGACATTCCATTTTTAGAACTCCTGTGGCTAAGTTTCAGATCTGGTTTAATCCACTTGCATAGCCTTTAGATTATTTTGTTTCTTTCATCATTGTTGTTCTTTTGTTTTCTCTTTCAGTTTGCTTCATCTTATCTGAAGTATTTGAGATTTGGAAGCCAAATATTATGTATTTCAGTTCGTCATATAAGTGTGTTCGTCGAAATTCTTAAAAACTATCATCATATTGCATAATAGATTCTGTTTGTGCTTGCTTGCTCATTAGCAAGAGAAATAGCAAGCACAATTATGTTTTTAAAGGATCTTAATAGTTTTTAGCCCTTGGAGCAGCATTCGGTAAACTTTTAAGTGCTGTGTTCTCAAAATTGTTAATCAATAATCTTGAAATTTGTTAAAACCTCATTTTAACTGCTCGAAATGAGCATTTTGCTTTGATTTGGTTGTCTGCTCTTAATTAATGCAACTTCATTTTTTTCATCCTTTCCAGATCTCTGGTTTGGAGAAGGTGAATTAGTATCCTGGACACAAGCAGAAGAGCCATGGTTACAGGAATGAAAACGATTTGGTTTTCTGGAAAGAATCTTCTTCTTTACCCACCTATGGAAACCAGATTCATTTGAGATTTCCTCTTTTTAGTTGAAAGCAATGCAAAAAATAGTGTACGATTTTTTCTCATGAGGATCTTGAAGATCATCCAATTGCATAAACCCATGATAATTTTTGCATATGTTTTTGGAAAACATGTTTCTTGACAAACAGTTCTAACCTTCCAAAAGTAAAAGGTCTAACCCATGATAAGGTTGTAATCTTGGAATTCTTTTATTCTAGTCTCTTCTATTAAATTTTGGGTAAATTATCTTACTAATACTTGAAATTTTTAAAATTTTAATTTTTGCACCTGTATTTATTTTTGTTTTGGATTGATCCTTGAACTATAAAATATCACCTCATTTGTTTTTCCGACCAAAATTTTTGTCAGACTTCATTTTCCATCTTAGGGGTATTTTCATCTTTTAAATTCATTAATATTTTAAAATTATTAAGATTTTATTTTTAGGAATAATTTTGTCTTTTCATAAAATTTTAATTTTCGTATTTTAAAATTATTAATATTTTAAAATTATTAACGTTTTATTTTTAAGAATAATTTTATCTTTTCATAATTTTAAAAATTTAAAAAATTTTCTTAAATTAGAGGAATTTAATCCTTTAACCACACAAATGACAAAATTATATTAATCCACTTGAATAACTATTAACATATTAATTTATATATAACTTATATTTTATATTACATAATAGGTGATGTTAAAATAAATTTAACATAATTATATTTGTGAACCCTAGATTTGAACTACAACCATATAAACAATAATTAAATATTTATCAGTTGGACAAATACAAAAATTAATATTATTTGAAAATTATATTAAATATAAAGATTCTGAAAAAATATTATCCAAACAACACAATTTAAACCATGTCTTCCTAGCCATTCCCTTTCTCAAATCTTGAATTTTTTTTAACTTTGAATTCGTTGCATAATACAAATTTTGAGTTTTTTTTACAATAACATTATTATATTATTAGTGTCAACAATAACATTGTATAAAAAAAACACCTCAAAATTTATGTTATGCACGAATTCTAAACAAAATAGTTGAAGAACAACTTCAGTGCAAGGTTTGAGGAATATTGTGTCATTTGATAATATTTTTTTTGAGAATGTTTATATTTAATATAATTTATATTTAGAATATAAAATATAATCACAATATAAAATACAAATTTATTATTTTTGTAATTATAATATATAATATATTTATAGTTGTTCTAGTGGGTAGACATAGTTTAGTTAGGTGCGTGATTGTAGAATCAAATTCTTGAGATTACAAAAAAAATAATTTTTAGATTTTTAATAATAAAGTAAAATGACAAAATTACCCTTAAAAATAAAACCCTAATTATTAAAAAATGCTCATAATTATAAAAAGGCAAAAATGCCCCTAAAAATTGGATGAAAAATAAAAAGGACAAAAAAAGTAATATTTTATATTTCAAGTGTCAATTCAAAATAAAAATAAATAAAATGTAAAAAATGAAATTTTAAAAAGTTTAAGTGTTAATAGAATAATTTACCCTTAAATCTTTTCTGAGAATAGTAAATTGATAAATAAAAGTTTACAAAACTGAGGCATCTTCGCTGTGATTCTACTTTCATGATCCCTCTGTAGAAGAAGATGGTGGACAAACTTCTTTTGTTTTACAAAATCTACACACTGTAGTTTCAAGAGCATCTTCGTCTATCCATTTTAGAAAATTTTGAAGCAATTACAAAGATTGACTATCCTCTTAGAAAACAAGAACAGCCAAAAAGTCGTACAACCAATTACAGAGAATCAATTTATTTCTCTTGCATTTGTTGGTCCAAACTGACCATTAACTGACATTGGTCGTTGGTCGCCCTTGCTTCCTTATCCGGCAAACCTGTATTGTTCTTAGAAATCTTATATGAGGTGAAAAGGCGAAGAATAGAGGTATTTTTGTTCTTTTTGTTGTCCATGGATTGACAAATACTGGAACAATCTAAAGTATTGGTATCAGGGTTTATTGCCTCTGAAGAACATGGTGCAGCATGGCCATTCTCTGCGGTACCCACCTCCTCTGGTGGCATCCTTTGACAACGTTGTGAACCTTCTTTAAGCTTCATCAATGTTCTCTCTACAAAACAACACAATGAACTTCAGGAATCATCTAAGTTGTTGTTCTTGGAAAATGATTCCAATTCTTTTTTGAAAAATTAACAGACCTCTTTATGCATATATTTGTCAATAAATTAAATCTCTTTTTAAACAGATTAAAGAAAAGAGAGAAAAATATAACCTCTACTACCAGAAACCTGTTATCACAATACAGCCATATATCTTCATGAATATTGGAAACTATTAGGTCCATGTTCAAACTTTAATTTCTTTCTTAAGGTTTTTCCACTCCTAAAGAATTAATAGAAGGGGCAATTATGAAAAGTGAATTTCTATTCAAGAGAAACAATTCGGCAGCCCCCACAAAGATTCAAAAGTACTAAAAGGCACAAAGTGAAACAACACAACCAGAAATCTTTTTTCACAATGAGCAATGTCAATAAATTACTAAGGCGGGGTACAAATTCTGAGAAAATTGCAGTAAATTAAAAGGAATTACCCTCAAACATTAAAAAATTAGCAATCTTAAGCCAAATTGCACACAAGAACAACAAGAAGAGATAGATGGATGTAAGAAACAGGGGAGAATCCGAAAGATAAGTTTTAATTGCGAAGAACAATACAAATTTCATCTCCAGATCTTAATTGAACGAAGAAACATATTCAAAACCATTATTTTCCCATCAGATTGTGAAACCCCATAGAATTTAAAATCAGACAAAAGCTTTACCCTTTTAATTTCCGAACAAGATAAAATAAACCTAAAAACGAAAAAGGAGGGAGAAAAGAGAAGAGAAGGTGAAGGAAAAAGATGAAATTACCATAGATGGAAAAAGAATCGGTTTTAGTAATCTTTGGAGGAGCTCTTTCCAGTTCCAATTCTTCAAGCGAGCTCAAGGATAGGCGCCTTACTTTTCCCAGCATTCTCTCTCTCTCTCTATCTCTATCTCTATCTCTGTGGAGACACTCTGTGAGAGAGAGGATTTGGATTTGGAATATTAATTTGGCGCGATTGAATAATCAAACTATTTGGAGAGCGGGAAAATGAAAGCATAAAAAGAATCGAAATTTGAACGAACTCGTAGGGTTCAGTTTTTTCGGGTATTTCTTTTAGCCCGTTTATTAGGATTCTAACCCTATGGGCCACAGCCTTATTTCTATCTTCTACTATTCTATTTTGATAATTCTATTATTATTATTATGTAAAAAATAAATGTATATTATTCTATGAAATCTTTTATGCATATGGATAAAAACCTAAGATAAAGTAAATACAATTTTTTTTAAAATAAAAATATAAAGTACTAATTTATTTAAATTAAAAAATAAAAAGTATAGACTATATATATAATACTCAATAGATATTCACATAATAAATTAATTTATAATAATTATTAATTATTCGTCAAATGAATATCGTTATTTAAGTCTCACAATAAAATTTTTTAATTTAAGAATCAAAATGAACAAAATTTTTAGATAGGAAGAGAATGCGTCTATATATAGAAAGGTTAATAAAATACTCTATAAAAGGAAAGTCACATGCTTTCGCCTGGAAAGACTAAAGCAAAAAGGCTTCTTCTTGAAGATATTAAAAAAATTAGGTCAACTTTGGTTGCCAGAGTTTATTGTGTGTATTCGAGGTAGAAAATTTTCATATTTGATTCTAATCTTTGATTAATCCAATGCAGGATCTTCATCTTCTACCTAAATTAGACCTAAAACTTGATTATTTCATTTTCATGATGCAATTATTAGGTAAATTATGAGTTCATCATGATTCTATTCTATAATATATATATATATATATATATATATATATATAGGTGAGTCAAAATATGTAATTAGTACTAAAAAACCATTCAGAAAACATGAAGATTAACGTGGTGTGCAAACATGTGATTAAACCTTCTTCACCAACACCATTTCATCTCAGAGAATACAAGCTTTCTTTCATTGATGAAATTATACCACATTCTTACTTTCATGTCATTATGTACTATTATTCCATACCACAAAAAAATATTAGCCAAAATATCAAACACCATCAAGAAGAAATATCGCAAGTGTTGAGAAATTCATTATCGGAAACGCTTACTGATTTTTACCCACTCGCCGGTAGGATCAAAGGCCAGACCTCGATCGATTGTAACGACGAAGGGGTTCGTTATTTAGAAGCTTTGGTAGTCGATGATTATCGACTCTCTGATCTTATTGAGAGACCGGATGCTTCGGTTCTAGATGAGTTGATTCCTTGTAAATCGAGCGGAAATGTGTCGCCGGACACGGAAGAGCTTCTTGTCGTGCAAGTAAGTTTCTTCAGATGTGGAGGAATTGGTTTGGGGATATGTCAATCTCATCGGATTGGAGACGGATTTTCTCTCTGTACTTTCATCAAAGCTTGGGCTGATCGTAATTTGGGTAAATATTGTTGCGGCGGAACGGGTATGAGGATCCAGAGGAGGATTTCCCCTGTTTTCGACTCTGCTAAGATTTTCCCTCCTAGAAATACACCGGATTTTAGACCTAATCCAAAAGCTCCGACACTACAGCCATCGTCTGACAAAATCGGCACGAAGAGATTCGTTTTCGATTCGCGAACACTAGACCTCCTCAAACAAAATGTGATGAATCATTCACCGAATACAAATCCTTCCCGAGTAAATATCGTATCGGCGCTGATATGGAAGTCGTGGATGGTTGCGATAGGGATGAATCGAGGATCGGGAACTTCAATTGCATTCCAAGTGGTTAATTTAAGAGGAAGAATGATTCCATCCCTGACTGAATACTCCTTCGGTAACATTTTTCAAATGGCAAAGGCGGTGACAACAGACGGCGGCGAAGAAAACTGGATGGATCTGGTGGAGAAATTGAAGGAAGGAGTGAGAGAAATTGACTGCGAATACGCTGAAAAACTGTTGGGAGAAAATGGATCTGAGATTTGCAAGAAAAACTTCAATGAATTGAGTGGAGCGCAGTGCAGAGAAGGGGTGCAGGCGCTGAGATACAGTAGTTGGTGTGGATTCGAACTGTACGGAATAGATTTTGGTTGGGGAAACGCGGTTTGGGTGAGCAGTGCTAGTTTCATGAGTAAAAATCAAGTGTTCCTTTTGGATTCTGCAGGCGGTTCCGGTAACGGAATTGAAGCGTGGATGAATATGTCTGATAATGAAATGGCGAAATTTGAACAAGACTTGTTAATGGAACTTCAATGTTGCAGTAGCTTCACCATTAATTGAAGCTTTTCAATAATGGCGAAGAACATTTGTCAGCTATGAATTATGTATACGCAGCTAATTAAAGTTTAGGATTAGATTTGGAGAAGGACTCATTCAGCAAGCCATTTAGAATTTAAACCTAAGACTCCCAAATCCCACCATTCTATCCCTTCCTAGGGTTATGATTTCTCCAGCCAATGCTTGATGTCATGATGTAAGAAGAATGGTTCTTCGGAAATTCCAATGCCAAAACTAAAACATTCGATTGTTTTAGGTAGAGTTGTGTTGGACCCGAATATTCATACAAGATTGGAAATCCACCATTTAACTCTATATTAATATTGTCCGCTTTGGGCATAAGCCTTCACAGTTTTATTCTTAGGCAACTTTTCAAAAAGCTTCCTACTAATGGAGTTAGTACTATTATTTATAAGTTAGTTACCCTAATATTATCTTCAGATGTGTGAGACATGAGTTGACATTCCAACATTTTATTAAAACATCATTTTAGTCATGTTTCAAGTGAAAGTATTACTGATTGATAATTATTAAAATAAGAACAATTTAATTTCTAGAAATAAAAGACAAAAATGCTGAATAATTGGTGAGTTTGATCCCAAACAAATTTAGCTTTGACAAGTTAAGTCCCAAAATATTTTTTTAACTTTTAAGGTCCCAAACTTTTTTTGTAGAGAATAATAAGGTCATTCTTGACAGATTCTGTCAAAATTTCTAAAATTTTAACGGTTATTTGTCTTTATTAATTAAAGACAATGATAAAAAAGTCATTATATGTGAAAATAAATAAATAAATATTTAAACAAGGAATAAAAATGTCATCACATTTAAAATTTAAAAAATAAAAAATCTATCGGATATCAAAAATTATTTAGCATTATCGACAAACAATCAGAATCTAATCCAGGTAGAAGAACAAGGTAGCGAAGAATTGTCTTTACAAATTATTTCAATTGCTTTTCGGCAGCTTCAGAAATGAAAGGCTAGTATGGGGTTTTACCAAGGACAGAACAAATCAGTCCATG